>OX376671.1:8426647-11388935 GCA_947386135.1 Melanchra persicariae
TCGAGCACAACCACCTGCACCATCCAAGATTTGAACGTGGCCAATGATAGAGCTGTATTAGTTGCTCAATACTGGTCAGACAACATTTGATATGAGTCAATCGACACGAAAAGAAGAAGAACCGAGGTATAATTGTTTAAGGTTACACTCTTCGATATTTTGTCCATACAAATTTCGGGGGGGTATTACTCCACTGTTTGACATGATACATTCAAAGTTAAGCATGATATCGTTTTATCTCATTATTAATTTTGTCTGTACGGAAACAAAATAGTAAAATAAAAAGCCATTAAAAAGTTATAAGCCAACAAAGATTCGTTTTTTTTTGCCAATTTTAACGCAACTTCGGGCGTAAATAAGTAATAAAAGAAGTGTAAAATCTCAAAAACAAAGTCGGCACCGACAAACCCCAATTGTAGAAGAGTTCAATAAACTTTATTTGTAATGGATTTATTCAGTGGTTTTTTCATAAAACTCAACCTTCCAATAGACATCGTCAAACGTTGTTTTCGTTCGGAACGGTGTTTTGAGCGTGGAAACTAGACATTGCGCGTTTAGACTAGCATCTAAATGCTCATCACTGATATTGTCTCTGTCGGGCACGATGCCCGGTGAGACAGCGTGCTTTTTGGCCACGCTTACCAGCGAGTTCGAGCCCGCGACTGGTTCAACCTTAACATACAAAAACTATCAGATGCCAATTTACTATCCCAACTAAGATATTGTCTTATAAACTCACGTGTTTTTATTTTTCTTCTGCGACGCCATATGTTGTTCTAAGCTGGTCATATGAAACACATAGTTGTGGATCTCCAAGGCGCTTAATCTGTAACAAGTAAATTGGATAAAAACATAGGATCACGAACGTGATCTCCGAAGAAGTAGGCAAAGGGATCCAAAAAACCAAGTGCGAGTCGGACTCTCACATGAAGGGTTACGTACCATAAACTGAAAAACAAAACACGTTTTTTTTACACGTTTAACACTCTGTGAAACGTTGTCCCACACTAGGAATTTCTCCTGTATCGTGGGTGCGTTTACAAACATACAAAGTCACATACACAAACAGCCAGACCCGGAACAACTATCTGTAGGCCATACAAATATTTGTTCGGTGCGGGAATCGAACCCGCAACACGCAGCGCCGTAGCCGATCGCTCAACTACTGCGCCAACCGTGTCGCCAAAAAAACTGTCTACCTAATACGGTTCTTGAGATACAGTCCCCTGACAGACAGTCGGACGGACGGACGGACAGACGAACAGCTTAGGAATCCTACTAATATTATAAAGGTGAAAGTTGTTATGTTTGTATGTTTGTATGTTTGTATGTTATTCGTCTGTGGACATTCATTAGTACAGTACGCGTCGCTCGAAATAATAGATCGTCAACCTATAAAGATATTATTTCTTATTTCTGTATTTTATAAGTGGAGACTTGTAATTGGCTGACAGTCTTATTTACTGATCTTGACCTGTTTGTTTTAGCTGTAAGTCTTCCATATTGCTTAAATAAATAAATAAATAAATGTTTGTGTAACAATCAGGCAAAAACGGCTGAAGGGATTTGGATGAAATTTGGCACACATGTAGTTCATATCCTGGAATAAAAAATAGGCTACTTTTTATCCCGGTAAGTGGCATGGATTAATGGAGACTGAGGAGGAAGTGGAAACTCAGAGCCGCTGCTGCCTTAGTACTTCAGATTCACAAGTACCAGGAGACCAGAAACATCAAGTACCAGGAGACAAGAAACATGTCATAGTATTTTTGGGCTGGTATAATTATGTAGGTAGGGTAGGTGTAGGGAAGGTGTAGGGTAGGTGTAGGGTAGGTGTAAGGTAGGTGTAGGGTAGGGGTAGGGTAGGTGTAAGGTAGGTGTAGGGTAGGTGTAGGGTAGGTGTAGGGTAGGTGTAGGGTAGGTGTAGGGTAGGTGTAGGGTAGGTGTAGGGTAGGTGTAGGGTAGGTGTAGGGTAGGTGTAGGGTAGGTGTAGGGTAGGTGTAGGGTAGGTGTAGGGTAGGTGTAGGGTAGGTGTAAGGTAGGTCTAGGGTGGATGTAGGGTGGGTGTTTCCTGAGTAAAAAATTTACAATACAAATCAGGAAACCTTGCTATTTCCGATATTCACGCGGGCGAAGCCGCAGCTGGTGGAAGCTAGTAGTCTATATTGCATCTCTTCCTAAGTCTGTTCTGAACTTCCACCTTTTTTTTTTATTGAGGTATGGGCTTGCTCTTGACCTCGATCCCGCCTGATGGAAAGCGATAGATAAGGTCTATGATAGAGCGAGCGTGCCCAGAAGATGCCTGTTCACTCTTGCTTTGAAGGCAGACGGGTTACTACTACTACTCACCTCTTGGCATCCAGCGTATAATACATGGCTATCGCGGCGTGTCCTTCAGTGGGACAGCAGAGATACCGGCGCGTGCAGTGTTTGACATCCACCAGCCATTTAGCGAAGGAATGGTGAAACATTGACAGGAAACCCGTTGAACGCTCCATTACTAAGATTCTGAGGACAAAGGAGGTATGAATTAGATATTTTATGGCAAACAAGCGGATGGTACGTGTGGTCAGAAGACAGAAAACCAATAAGGCGGTCTGTCTTCTGACCTTTTTGACATATTATATATTACAGCATGGCTGTGCTGCACGCTCTCCGCCCTCTGTCACAAAAACGGTCAAGCGTAGGAAAAAAATATGCATAACAAAAATTTACGTTCTACAATTTTGATCATAAAGTGTTAATCATCAATGGAGCTACAGAAACCGAGATAATCGCGAAAAAACGATTTGTGACCTTCAATTACTTATGAAGCAGACACGAGATTTCTGACACAACATTTAAAACGCCAAAATGAAGGTATATACGAGTTTCCAGCTTATAATCTCTCATTCCGAGGTGAAACCCTTATTTAACTTAAAAAAAACACATTACATTGTATACACCCACCAAACTGCGTAACAGTTTGTCGGTGGCTTTTATCCAATACATGGACTGCGGGGGTCACATAGGTACATTCGGCTTCATCTAGATTAATTTAAAAAAAAATATTAACGTGTAAAAGAATTACATAGAACGTATTTCACACCACCACACATCAGCCGAAAGACGTCCACTGTTGGACATAGGCCTCCCCCAAATGAGAGGGGGGGGGGTGCCACAATCGCCACGCTTGGCAGGCGGGCTGGGTATCGCAGTGTAGCTGTAGCAATGTACCTACAGAGAATGCTGCTGCCCATTCTCTGGTGAGTCCCTTAGTCGCCTCTTACGACACCCAGGAAGTGATGGGACGATAGAACGTATTTTGCAAAAATAAATTTTATAGCATTTATATATTATCGCTCCATGGGTGCTAACATCAATATAGTTAAGCTAGCAGGCAGCAGATGAAGATGAACCAAGCCCACGTTGCGTGCAGCCATCTTTTGTATAACATAGTTGTTGCTACGGAGACAAGGCTGATATGTTCCGTATATTCTGCAGTGCGATTTCTGTAAACCTCTCACCGTGTAAGCTTAGGCGAAGTGATCATGAAGTGAGTTGTCAATACATACAAATGAGATGGAATGACAGTTCACTTCATGCTCAATCTACCAATGTTTACACGGCGAGATGTTGGCAGAATAGACCGGCGCGACATAGCAACGCTGCTTGACGTCAAATATACATAGGTACGGTGGCAGTACTACAACGAAAAATCAACTCTGAAATGAGCCTTAAATACATAATACTCATATTATTCATGCAAGAACAGAAGTATTCACTGTACCTTCTCAAAAGATGTAGACGTCGATTAAAGTCTTCTCTGGTGACGCTGTACTCTTTGGTCAGAAGACACTTGTACAGCATCTCTTCTGTCACGCCACAGCGGGCTGCCAGTAACACGTCTAGGAGAAGACGGACCTGTAAATAAACGAAATCTTATGGATGCTGTGTCTTAGGGGTACAACCTCTCCCCTGGCACCACTTCCTTGAATGTAACGCACCGTTTCTGAGAAAAACAATTTATTGTAACCTAACCTCAAAACAATTTACAGTTGCCTAGAAAGCGTATATATGTCGCAGCCAACTAGCTGAATCCGCCATTTCTTTAAAAGTCTAGCCTTATCACTGAATTGTGCCGTTTAATCAGCGACATAAGTGACATGGGCAAGTCATTATACGACATTGAACAAAAGATTTCACGTAAGTCGCTGAAAAATCGGCACATTTAAATGAAAAGGCTAGGCACCCAATTAAACGGCTAATTAAGCTAATTGGCTGCGATATATATATCAACTATCGGGCAGTTGCCCACCGGACACAACAACCGTCCGGTCGGAGTATCCTCCCTTTTCAATGGAGGTTTGCGGGACTTTACTCTCTGTTCTGCATACCTCCATACATTATACCACAATACTACGATCTTTACCTTAGTAAATCTCCTGCCATGAAAGAGTCGCTGTGCCAGCCAAAGGTACAGTCCATTCAGCGTGCCGGGTATCTCACGGATTTCGCGCAAAGCTATGAACCCGTCTGCAACGCCGTCTAATACCTGCAGAGTACAAACAATAATAAGTTTGAATTTTATTACCTGCGTCAAAATTAAAGGGACGAACAGGCTGTTAATGAATTACCAAGTGTTTCTCGTTTGATTTAACAGTAATAATTGTTACAGTCATTCTAAAGTGTTTGTTGTGCTAATGTAAGATACATATTTAGTTAATTATATAATTGTCGAAAATACACGGGACGCCAACGCCATCTAGTGGCGTTCCACGGACTCTAGAACGTCGTGCTCGATCGAAGCTGAGTTTGCAGCGGCAGTCTACTGGTGGCGATCGAGCAGTGAACAAGTCTAGGAACCACCGCGCATTTCGTAAGCTGGTGCTGTGTTCCTATTGCGGAAGAATATTGTTGTAGTGAGTTCGAGAGTGAATTATAATTTGATTTAAAAGCAAACGGTTTATTAACACTTCCCAAAGTACGCCCACTGTAGTTCCAATATCATGGCTGATGTTACCTAAGGAGATTGTACCTTCTCCGTCATATTTATTTACTTACCACAACATGCACATTTACAAAAAGTGTTGAATATTTAATGGACACTTCATTAACAACAATAACTCTTCACAAGGGACCAAACTAAGACACTTTAGACACAGGTGCATTATAGTTCTAATGACGATCAAACAATCGAGTATCGTTAATCATTATATGAAGAAGACAAGCTTACCTTCTCCAAATACAACAAACATCCATCGCTCTTGATCCGCAGATGGTCTAACGCCGCGGCCGCCGCCGCTGCAGCCGTTGAATCACTTGACACGCGGGCTCTGAAAATAGAAAAATAAAACCAAATTCATCACCTGCAATATCTCAAACCGTTTATTATATCTCCTTCGTAATTTAGACTGAGAATTTTCTAATGAACTAATAACACTTTTCCCGACCTATTAAGCAAAACCAATGCCTCATAGGGTCATCATTCGCATTAGCAACCATTATATCGTATGTGCCATCTGCGTGATGGTTATATTGTTATCATAAAAAAATAACTTTAGTCACTGAACCAAGCGAGTGCTGTTATTTTCTTGTAATGTATTTTTCTTGTAATGTATTTTTCTTGTAATGTATAATCATCAAAGAGCAAACAAGAAATATTTAGGTTCAGTACTTTTAGGGATAATGGTCACTTTATTATAAAATACTAGTTTTGTAATGCAAGTGTATTTATTTAACAGCAGAGATGAAAGTAAGGTGGCCGATTCCCTGCAGTGAGTTGGGGCTACTCACCTCAGCCGAGGTTCCGTGTCCAGCCGCGCGAGCACGTAGCGTTGTACGTCGGCCGACACGTGCGCGCGCTGGAGCTCGTCCAGAGTTATCTTGCGGAGCAGTGAGTTGGGGCTACTCACCTCAGCCGAGGTTCCGTGTCCAGCCGCGCGAGCACGTAGCGTTGTACGTCGGCCGACACGTGCGCGCGCTGGAGCTCGTCCAGAGTTATCTTGCGGAGCAGTGAGTTGGGGCTACTCACCTCAGCCGAGGTTCCGTGTCCAGCCGCGCGAGCACGTAGCGTTGTACGTCGGCCGACACGTGCGCGCGCTGGAGCTCGTCCAGAGTTATCTTGCGGAGCAGTGAGTTGGGGCTACTCACCTCAGCCGAGGTTCCGTGTCCAGCCGCGCGAGCACGTAGCGTTGTACGTCGGCCGACACGTGCGCGCGCTGGAGCTCGTCCAGAGTTATCTTGCGGAGCAGTGAGTTGGGGCTACTCACCTCAGCCGAGGTTCCGTGTCCAGCCGCGCGAGCACGTAGCGTTGTACGTCGGCCGACACGTGCGCGCGCTGGAGCTCGTCCAGAGTTATCTTGCGGAGCAGTGAGTTGGGGCTACTCACCTCAGCCGAGGTTCCGTGTCCAGCCGCGCGAGCACGTAGCGTTGTACGTCGGCCGACACGTGCGCGCGCTGGAGCTCGTCCAGAGTTATCTTGCGGAGCAGTGAGTTGGGGCTACTCACCTCAGCCGAGGTTCCGTGTCCAGCCGCGCGAGCACGTAGCGTTGTACGTCGGCCGACACGTGCGCGCGCTGGAGCTCGTCCAGAGTTATCTTGCGGAAACCTGACGAACGAAAATAAATCATCAAACATTTTTTCATCATTCATCGAACATTTTTTAATTAGAAATCATAAGTCTCGTTTACCTTCCAAAGGTACGATTATTTTTTTTTTTATAATAAGTACGCCATTGCTCTGAAACCCTGATTGCCGATAGCGGTTTTTATAATAATTACAGCAAAGACCCTTCGGTAGCATTGAATTTTTTACTTTGTTTTGTATGACATTGAGTTCATTTTCAAAAACATTACTTCATCATCATCATATCGCCGAAACACTTCCCCTGCTGGACATAGGCCACAATCGCCACGCTTGGCAGGCGGGCTGGGTATCGCAGTGTAGCTGTAGCAATGTACCTACAGAGAATGCTGCTGCCCATTCTCTGGTGAGTCCCTTAGTCGCCTCTTACGACACCCACGCACGGGAAGTGATGGGATGGTGCTATTCTTTTACGTCCGACACCATACGGAACTTTACAATTATCTTGAATCCTGAATTCAATTAGCGGACTAGCTGACTTTGTTTAGACGGCTTCAAATAATAAAGACTTTCATACGAAGTTCCTCCTCCTATTTCCCTCTTGTTAAAACTAAAACTATTACCTTAGAGGATTTATAAAATTAACCTTTACACTTCTGCACTGCCACCTATAGTCAGCATATTCCCTATAGAGGCAGATGGGGATGGGTTTATCTAGCTGACCTGTGAACATCCTGGTGAGGTTCCTGCAATGCTTCCGGGCGGTGCAGACCAGCAGCAGCCACTGCGGGAACAGGTGCTGATGGCGCGACAAGAGGCTCGCCACGCTGGTAGAACCTTCGGTGCCCTCGCGGTCGTCGCAGATACCTGGAAAGTACACAAATAAAAGAGTTAGAGATTCGAAGCATTTATTACAAATATAAACCACTAGTTGCCGCCCGCGGCTCCGCCCGCGGCTCCGCCCGCGGCTCCGCCCGCGTGAATGTCGAAAATTATCCCAAAGGAACATGCTCCCGGGATAAAAAGTATCCTATGTGTTATTCCAGACTATAATCTACCTCTGTGCCAAATTTCATCAAGAACCATTCAGCTGTTCTGACGTGATAGAGTCATAAAGATACATCCAAACTTTCGCATTTATAATATTTTGTTTCTTCATTTTTCTATTTGTAATGATTAAAGCACAAAAAAATAGTAGTTTATGCAACGACCGTATAAAAAGGGTTATTAAAACACGAGTGTGGTTTTATCACACGAGGCGTAGCCGAGTGTGATAATAGCATAACACGAGTGTTTTAATACCTAATTATATGCCGTTGCATACACTATTTTATCTTCACTCATACAGTTGAAATAAAATAAGTGGAAAAATAGTTAATTCCAATATGGCGGATATTCTCATTGCGTATTCGAATGACTGCGCAGCGCGCTCAAACATAGACAAAGATAAAAGCTGGCACATTGACTTAAGTCAATGAGCCCGTGCCAAAAATTAAAAAGAAAAAGTGTGCTATAAAAATTAAAAGTTATTTTATGATGCAGTTGTTTAAAAATCGAAGGAAACTGTTGAACTGTAATGGTTATTTTTTTTTAATTTTACCTGTCCACAAAAAAAAGTATGTGTTTATGCATTCGTTTTTGAACTCATATTTGGAACATTACGTTGTGAGTGTAGATAAAATGTTTTATCTACACTCACAACGTAATGTTCCGAATATGAGTTTGAGAATTTTTAAACAACTGCATCATAAAATAACTTTTTAATTTTTATAGCACACTTTTTCTTTTTAATTTTTGGCGCGGGCTCATTGACTTAAGTCAATGAGCCAGCTTTTATCTTTGTCTATGTTTGAGCGCGCTGCGCAGTCATTCGAATACGCAATGAGAATATCCGCCATATTGGAATTAACTATTTTTCCACTTATTTTATTTCAACTGTATGAGTGAAGATAAAATAGTGTATGCAACGGCATATAATTAGGTATTAAAACACTCGTGTGATGCTATTATCACACTCGGCTACGCCTCGTGTGATAAACCCACACTCGTGTTTTAATAACCCTTTTTATATGGTCGTTGCATAAACTACTATAATAATTTAAAAAATAGTAGTAACAAAATAGAAGCCGAACCAAACATACTTGGGACAAGGCTAGGCAGATGATGAACTTACCGCCCAATATTCCTTCATCGATAGCGTCGACCAGTAGAAAGAGACACTGTTTGGGAGGGTCGATCTCTAGCAGAGGAAACAGAAGAGCCTTCTTGAAACATTCGTCCGGATTCTTCTCCAGATTCTGGGGTAGCAGTGCCTGGAAACGACAGTTTAGAAACAATTGCAGTTTGTTGTGCTACTTCTTCTTCGCAGCTAAATCAGAGATATTTATTTTTACTGGTAAGTACTTTTATTTAACCCTTTCGACGGTAAATGGAAGTCGTTTTTTTACCACCATTACCCCTCTTTAGTCAAAATTTGAGTACTATTTCTTTATAATGGCTATCTGAAATCTTATAAATCACTCAATAAACATTCAACGAAAATAATAAAAGTAATCTACCCATAACTTACAATATGCCTACGACAGTAAATTCTCCTAGGTATAATTTTTCCGATTGTCAAATAGATATACCGTTCTCGTCAAATAAGTTGTGTCGAGTGGCTGCGTAGTAGTCAAAATTACGAACACACTGCAACTGCGCATGCGTAAGAGACATGGGGGCGGGGCGCGATTTTATGTCTCAGTCTTACGTTTACGTTCGATGCATGCTTGCGTCCCGCTTGCTACGTGACTGCACCTGCGCGATCTTTGCTAATGGCTAACTTCAGAGGGGCAAAGTTATTTGACGAGAACTGTACCTGTTAAGTTTTACAATTAAATTACTGTGGCCGTATCGTAATAATATTCTTAAGTAGAACCATTCTTAAAGCATTGGAAACACATTACAAACAAACTAACCTGTTGAATTTCAGGCTCAGACAAAAGCTTATCATAATAAGCATTCGCAATCAACGTCCTAGGACTTATCGGCAGACTAGGAATGGGAGGCGGCACATCATCTTCTTTCTTCTTCTCCACCTCCACCACATCCTCTGCTTCTGGCTTCAAGATGTTCTGGTACTCCGGCAGCTCTTCTTTAGGGGTGGAAGGTCGTTCAGGTTTGGTTTTCGCGGGTGAACTTTCTGCTGAGCGCAAGTCACTTTTGTTCGGGTACCTGGAATGGTTGTGGCGTGTGTATTCTATATTTACTGTTGTAGGGTATCAATGGTCTGCCAGGGTTGCGGTATTGTTCGAAAGAGTTACTGCGAGCCTGGAACGCAAAGGGCTTCGGAGGTACGTGGGTGGATTTTAGTCAGTAAGAGTCTGACACTCCCTTATGCTCTGTTCAGATCGGGAGGAATTTGATGATTTCCCATACATAAAAAATGTTGGTTGTGGTTGTGCAACCGAACAGCTCAGCACTTTTGGCTGTGTGCATTTCCATAAATGCATGTATCGCAACTATTACCAATAAGTACGTGTTCGACTACGAATCGCGTTGCTCAAATCAGGCAATCTTAGTGATAATTCAACTGAGATAGACATCGACGGTCGCTGGTAGCCGATGGATGCGAGACGCACAGGACCGGTTATTGTGGCGACACGCGCGGGGAGACCTATGTCCAGCAGTGGACGTCTGCAGGCTGATATGATGATGATGATACACATATCGCGATCCACGGATCAGATCATTGATTTTGATCGTGGATCGCGTTCAAGATAGACTGTGTAATGGCCTTAAGGGGGATCCCTAAAGAGACCTCGCCATACATTTTTCAGTAGCTGTAATCTCCGTAAATAAACAGTTTCTGCAGAATAAAGCAAGTATAATGAGATTTTATAATGTATTGTGATCGCCTATCGCCCAAATTTTAGAAAAAAAACAGTCTTTCTATGAGAATTAGACCCAATAAAAAACGAAAAATCTTTACATGTGTGAGTGACCTGAATCGCGCCATCTGACAGAAATTTATAGAACCACCGAGAAAAAGTTCATTGCTGTTGTGTTACGAGTTTACGTGCGGTGAACATTTTAAGTAGATGGCGCTGTTCGAAAATTCGAACAAGCGCCAAGGTTATCGAGTGACGGACGCGGCGATGCGACGTTGCCATTCAAGACGCAATTTGGCAACAACGCGTGTTGCCAAATTGTTCCAGTCCATGCGTGATTGTGTGTCAAAATTGTGTTTCTAGCAAGTTAGCGCCGGCGCGCGGGTTTGCCCGCGGATTTTATATTTTATGATTGATGAAATGTTTTTTTTAGGGAATGAGAAATAATGCTAGAAAGTGAAAACAATTATCTGCGATCTGCCTTTGGTTCACACAGATACAATACTAATGTTATTATTGTATTACTTATCTACTTTAAATAAATAGTGCCTACCTACCTAAAGATTTAAAAATCTTTCCACTGTATGTAAGTAGGTACTGATAAAACATTTTCTGACACGGTTAAGTACTAATTCATTGGTTAATTTGGGTTGAATCAAATCAGAGAAAAGAAGTTCATGTAGGTATACTTAGGGTACCTATACCTAAATCAGGCGATCAGCGTAGGCAAACTTACCTATTTTTTTCCTAGCTACCTACGCAATGGTCGTCCGTCTGTCGATCCGTATGTCTGTCTGTCCGTCTCTGTCTGTCACCAGACTGTATTTCACGGACCGTGATAGCTACACAGTTGACATTTTCACAGATGATGTATTTTTTTGCATTTGTATCGCATGATTGTAATATTATAAGTCGCGTAAGATTGTATATTTACAAGTACCTACTTACTTATAATTTCTTCTAGATAAGACAAGTATTGTAAACTATTGAATTTGGGTGTGATTCAGTGTATTCGAAATTATTTCTTCTCAACACATCATCTGCCTAGCCCTTTCCCAACTATACCTACTGGGGTTGGCTTCCAGTCAAACCGGATTCAGCTGAATACCAGTATTTTACGTGGTGCGGCTGCCTACCAGACCTCCACAATCCATTATCTGTTCTCAACATAATCATAGATTATAGTCTAAAACATAAACAACATTTATTACAATCTTACGATGTTTGGAATTATCCGGTGACACATACGAGTACTTACATAGGTAGGTACCTACTCTAACCAACTAATACCAAGATATTCTAAGCTGATAACAACCCTTTGCTTTGCCATCTAAAACCATTCCACCAAAGAACGCCAGTAATTACACTAATCACTGAATGTTACGACTGTATCACCTAAAGAAAACATTCTTAGATCGCGACGAATAATTGCATAAATAATCTTTTATTTATTTAGTACCTACACGTCACAATTTATTTACACGTTAGGTACTATTTAGGTTCAGTCACATTACAACAACCTGTGTAGGTACAATATACCTTTATTACCATTAGATACGGGACTTAGTCACAGCAAGCGGTCCTACTCAACTAAGTGATTGCCCGTAATTGGCACTCAGTCGCGCACGGAAAATCATTGATGTGACCTTCAGAATGATTGGCCAAAATGACTGATCAGCTTAAAAATATTACTAAGATCTAATACCTATTTGCTACTATTTGATACCTTTGTTTAAATAATTGGTACCTAATTAATAACTGAGAAAATGAATTTAAAAAATGGGCAGTCATTCTGATGTCAGGATGGACTGCCGACATTTAGGATCTCCACGTAAAGGCTCAAAAATTTCAATTCGCCTTTACAAAAATTTAGTACCTATTTGATACCTAAACATACCTATATTTTTTCTAGATTTTTAAGGCAAAGAATTTTATTAGAGATTTTTTGTTTAGGTAGGTACTATGAATAAATATACTTACCTAGTTCTACCCACATGTTAGCTTTTATCAGTATCTCGGAAATTGTTATTAATTAGTAGTACTTATTACTAATTATCGTGTAAATTGAACTACCTTCACTGCATAGACTTGAAAAAAAATTGACTTCACTTGACTTTCTGTATCAAGTAGTACCTACCTAAACATAGGAAACCAAAAATCTGTACCTAATAAAATATTTAATCTTTGCAGCTCAACAGTGTTTTAATAATACTAGGAATAAAAATAAGACACACCACTCGTAAATACAGCCAAAAATGTTAATTTGTTGAAAATAACAAAAATATTTTATCGTTTGCTTCGCCATGTTTGTGAGAGCGAGATAGATATTAAAAACATGCGTGAGAGACACGATACGCACAATTCGCGAGTTGTTGAGAGATTTTGTAAACAACGCGCGCGACGACTAGTATCAGAACGAGGTTACGTAAGGTTAGCAACACAAATTTCTTCAAACATATTAATAGTTTTTTATTATTATTGTTTTACCAACCATGATTATTTAAATTCAAGTCAATTTTATTAATAATTGATAACAGTTATGTTACAGGTACTTATTTAAAAAAAAATATTTTATAAGACAAAGTCTAGTTTTTAGTACCTAATTGTTAGTGCAGAATCACTACTTCACTATATTTAGTTATCTTTATTACGCGACTGTGGCAAAGCAAACGGTTATGATTTCAAGGCTTCCTCGTAACTCCCAAACTGCACGTCATGTGCAGCCATATTCTTTATTTATTTATACATAAATGCATAATGGTGATACTTAAGGCTCTTTTTTATTCAGGTTTCCTAAAGATGAATTAAGGAGACAAAAGTGGCTTGTTATTGTCCGAAAACAAAGGCAGAAGTAAAGCTTTAGTAACCTTGCGCGATCGAGCGAACAATATTTCTTTTTTTAAGTACCTCAAAATAATTAATGTTTTTTATTTTATTTGCTAACGCTACCACATGCCATGTCATTCATAATCGTAAACATTCGTCAACATTCGGCAGCTAACGCGATTTCGCTCGCACGACAGCGCCGTCTCCTATCTCTATCCTTGTCTATCGGTAACAGTAGGTTGCGACTGTGATGACACTGATCACAGATGTGTGAGTTTCGGTGCATAGTCGTACGCCGAGCCCATGTTTACTGATTGCGATGTTAGAGCGTAACATGCAATGTTTATTACCCAAAATAATTTATCTGAATACCTAATTTGTTATGGTGAAAAGGGATACCTTTTCACCACCAAATCCGATAGGATATCGAGCCTAGAAACAAAAATATGCATAGACCAATAATTATATTATTATTAATATTTGAAAATATTAGGTTTGGTAAGGATAAAGAAAGATGAAAAATAATTCAAAAATAAATACAACTATTGAGATTTGAACCCACACCAAGCCTAATGAAAGGCAGTCTCTAAACCGACAGTCTATTTGTACGGTTGATAAATGTTTCAAATAGCCGACCTTATTTATGTCAAGGTTTTTAGCTGCTCAGCTTCCCGAAAGTATAGCGTGATGATAATCATTGCTAAGGTTATATTAATAAGAAATAGATTGGAATATAACAATTTGGTCCTCTGGACATTTTAATTTCCAACCATTTTTGAATAAAACGACATCTAGTAGGGTCGAAAGTTACTACTATTTACTTTGCATGTGTGTGTTAAGAGTAAATTCATGCGGCTAAATCTTTATTCTGCTGTAATCTTTGTATGGTAGCAGTTAACAAGCATAGTGATTATCTAAAAAAAATCAAGGTAATGCCCTAGGTGTCGCCTATAATAAAGTTGTCTATTAAAACTTTCTATGTTAGGTGTAAAAATTGAAAATGTTCGAAATTGTAGATGTGTCGCCATCTAGCGACAAAATGGCAGTGAGAGCATTCATCCATTCACCTTAAGAGGGCCCTTCCCGGTTCGTCTATCGTCAACGCGAGCTTGGTTGAAAAGCTTGTTGTTTCATCCAGCGCTATGTGTTTGACTAAGAAGAAAGTGAGAACGCGATAACATTGAACGAAAATAGTGTTCGAAAATTTCATAGAACTAGTTCCAGGAAATACGGTTTATGAATGAGCCTTACCAGTTTGAGAAACGAATATTGTTTATTTAGAATCTCAATTACATGCGCAAGGTTTCTATCACGATGTTTTTTTTACTTTTACAATTTATGAGTACATTATGAACGGCCAAAGTTCAGGTGAAATTTGTGCAAAATGCAGATTTTTGGAGGCTTATACTGAATTTTATTTCTCTAAGTTTTTATTTTTTGCTTTCATAGTAACCTAGATATAGTGCACAAGATACCTATTACTTAAAAAAATTCAAAGATAGATGTGTTACAACGGTATAATCACGTACGAGCGTTTGTATGAAAAGTATGACGGGTTGGCCGCTCTTAAGACTTATCGACCAAATTCGATCGGTAGGTAGTAACTGTGTCGAGACTTTCCGCCCCGGTCGCTCACTGAGTCGCAAAAGTTCCGCCTAGGAGTTTGCCAAAGAGCGATGGAACGCAGCATTCTGGACGTTAATAGATAGGACAGAATTCGAAACACCACGCTACGTTCCAAAACGGGAATAATGGATGTGAGAACAAAGGCTGTCAGGCTCAAATGGGATTGGGCGAGTCACGTTAGCCACATGCAGTGTGACCGTTGGGCCAGTCTCCACACAACGGGCGCCCGGAGAGGCACGGCGCCGTCGAGCTGGACGCCGAGTGTGAGCGCTGCGGGGTGGCGCGGGAGAACTACTCTTGGAAGGACTTGTGGGGGAGGCCTTTGCCCAGCAGTAAGACAGTACACACTAATTCAATAATAAAATCTGACACCCGGTAAATAAAAAAATTAAAATAAAATAAAATAGTAGTTTATGCAACAACCATATAAAACGGGTTATTAAAAAAACACGAGTGTGGGTTTATCACACGAGTGTTTTAATACCTAATTATATGCCATTGCATATTTTTATCTTCACTCATACAGTTGAAATAAAATAAGTGGAAAAATAGTTTATTCCAATATAGCGGATATTCTCATTGCGTATTTGAATGACTGCGCAGCGCGCGCATCCATAGACAAAGATAAAAGCTGGCTCATTGACTTAAGTCAATGAGTCCGCGCCAATAAATTAAAAAGTAGTGTGCTATAAAAATTAAAAAGTTATTTTATGATGCAGTTGTTTAAAAATCGAAGGGAAATGTTGAACTGTAATGACTTTTTTTTAAATTATACCTATCCACGAAAAAAGTACGTGCTTATGCATTCGTTTTTGAACTCATATTTGGAACATTACGTTGTGTGTAGATAAAAAAATAAAATAAAATGGTGTTACTTCCCCGAACGATCTCATGTCTCTACTACCACCTGTAGATCTAAAACCACATACCTGAAATTAGCAACCGGTATCCTAGACTTGGGCGGACTATTCTCGACCTTCCTATCTTCTCCGGAGCTATCATTCTTCTGTTCGGTCGACAGACTCTTCTGCAACACATTCGCTTTCTTCTCACACAACGGCTCAGAAGATTGCCTCAACAACCGGGAGTTCCGCAGCTCTTTTGATTGACGCTGAGAAATATTTCTTAGGAAGAGGTTTTCGTGGTTCTCGTAGAGTCGAAGGTCGTCCTTTTCATCGTTGACGAAGGGGTTCGTAGGTTTCACTGATGATCTTGGCAAGATTTCTGGCAACTGTAAAGAGGAAACGACTGCTTTAAAGTAATCTGTTTGGAACTTTCTTTATTTTTGAACAGTTTCTTTTGTGGTAATTTTTTTAAAAAAATGCCACTTTTATTTGTTTTGCTATTTTTCCTTATTGCATAATAGTTTTCCGCGGCTTCGCCCGTGTCGATGTCGGTTATCGCGCAAAAAAGTAGCCTATGTCCTTCTTCATATCCCAGCCTATATATCTGCAAAATTTCATGACGATCCGTTCAGCCGTTTTAGCTTGAAAGCGTAACAGACAGACAGAGGTATTTTCGCATTTATAATATTAGTAGGGATCAGCTACCCAACATCACCCTTAAATCTAACCACGCACTTCTGGAACATCCTGTAGAATGGTATTTTCATTTTTATTGATCATGCAAGGGTTGACCGATCAAGTAAGATCTAACAACGCTTCCCCCGGTTGGACACAAACCAATTTATATCCAGAGGTTAGCACTACACCAATTTGGTCACTATAACTAACAAAATCAAAATTAATACCTAAAGAAAAGTGTGCTTTTGGATTTTGAACTTTAAAATCCAGCACCTAAAGTTGAAAATCCAAAATTCATTCATTTCCAGAATACAATTTTTATAAGTAGTCTTTATTTTACACTATGACAAATTACAGTAAAAATAAGTTGTTATGATGTCCATTGATACTACCTAGCCTTTTCTCAGCTATGCTGCAGATTTGCATAATTATTATGATGTGTGGAATATGACAAATGAAGGAACAAAACATGCTGCCAAATAAATCGGCGTATGAGTGTTTACGCCGTACGGCATTTCATACAATCTTTCAAGACCTTAGTTTTCGAAATGAATGAACCGCTTTGGTTCATTCATTTTTGAAAACTAATATGGAGAACATTTTCGAAGAAGAGTTCACCGGGAAAGATAAAGTGAGTTTTCATACTTCAAATCGCTTTCTCTCTCTCTAAACTCTTTTTCAAAAATGTTTTCTACTAACTATTTCGGCCTAACGTGTGCATACCAAGTTTCATTAAAATCGGTTCATTCATTTTTTTTTTTTTTTTATTGGTGATGGGTTTGCTCTTGACTCTAGTCAATGTCAGATATGACAGAGACAAAGTCTAAAATAAGGACTTGTAATTTGTATGAAATGCCGTACGGCGTAAACGCTCTTAAGGGCAGTAGCGAGTGCACTTACATCGTCGATATTGCTGAGCGGCGCGTCAGCGTGTAGATCTTTATACTCGTCTCGCTCGTGGATGCGGTGTATGGTGCGCGTGCGCCGCCCGCTGGAACCCATGTCTTCGTCGTCTGTGCGCTGGTCTGAAAGTTAAACAATAATAATTGTACATTATTTTGCTCATAATGAGAGGTGAAAAGAGAAATAAAGATCAAACGTTATAATAAATAAAACATATTGTTCACTTCATTACACATTATTTAATAGTCTGTAAAAACCAAAATCCAATCCAAGGCTTGAATTTAACAATAAATTTCATACCAACAATAAATAATTAAAATTAAGTTTGACAGCTGCTGTATACATAGGCGATAATAATTTCGGCGTCTATCATAACTGCATTAACAATATTCTTTTTTTCTCTCCCGTCTAATAAATAAATGTATACTAAACGAAAATATAAACTGCCAATAACACGAACCTAACGGCACATTCAACTTGGCAGTTCATCAAATATTTCAAGTTAATATTCATACATTCCTTCATCGTTTTCGATATATTGTATGTCGCCAAGCCAGACGGCTATTCAGTAAGTTATCATAATCATCTGCCTAGCCTTTTCCAACTATGTATGTTGGAGTCGGCTTCCAGTCTTCTTTCTGGCTTTTGATAATCCGTAACGATTGGCAAAGATCTACAAATGTCAGCAGAGACCAACGGCTTAACGTGCTTTCCGAGGCACGGAGGAGTCTCGGTATGTTAAGATGGTCACCCATCCCCATTTCGACCTCGGCAAGCGTTGCTTTACCTCTAAGATCGACTCGTGCGGTTGTTATTATTTAGGCGCGAGCTTCTCTTACTTTTTTGTACTATTTAGATATTCGTAATGACATGTTCTAATAACAGAAACCTAACGGCACATAGTTGGCAGTTCATCAAATATTTCAAGTTAATATTCATACGACATCATATATAATGTGTCGCCCTCAGACAAACAAAAAAAGGTAGACGGCGCACTGCGAACATCAAAGATGAAGCCATCTTTTTATCTATGTGTGTCTCGAAGGGTTGCCATTTTTTATTTTTTTTCCCTATAACTTGGGAAATAATATTTTATGGGCAAGCTAATATTGTGCAAGTCAGCACAAGTAAGATATTGTTGAGTATGGTATTGTAACTTAATTTTTTAGAAAGATCTATACCTAAAAACAATTTTTTTACATAACACACACCTACATTCAATTATATAAGTTAAGTTATAAAAAGTTGTCGAAGCGTAACAAGCGTAAGTCATTATGTACATTGTTTTAAAATAAAATAGGTAATTATATTTTTAATCAACTTTAATAAATTAAAAAAGACCACCATAACAAAATCACTGACTAAAGAAAAAGTAGGTAATATCAAGATAAAACATAACAACAGAACAATGACGTGTAAATGTTATGTTTAACATGCTTACAAAATAAATATTATTTATCATGAACAAATACAAGTCTTTTTCAACACATTTGCTCAAAAAAATGCATTTACGAAGACTGTATACATTATTCGAAAGTTAAATATAACGCACCACACAATGGAACGTGCGGTAAAACCGTACCGCATACTCCGTTGAATAGCGCCGTACGTATTCTTTACAGTTTTTTTTTAAATAACTTATAGGAGTATAAATAAGTACGAGAATAAAATATAAGCTGAATGATTGCACCTACTTGGAAGCGCTTTTGCACAATACGTTTTTCTCAATTTAATACTAAAGTGAAAATGAGACGAAAAATGTAGTTCCATTTGCAAAATCGCGCTATCTTCATACTACAAACGTCAAAGATTGTTGCGACTTTCCGACTATCTAAAAACAAAAAGTTTTTTTCATTACCTATTGTACTGTTTTCTCGCAAATGTGTTGAAAAACTTCAAATCTAAAATATTTTATACATTAAAAAAAAGAAAATAGGAATATAACTCGAAGAAAGAAATCATATAATATATTTGTTTAATCGAATGGGGAAATATTAAATCGTATTATGGCAACCCTCACACTTCATGTCACTGCTTCTGTTTGTTGACGTTTTTGTTCCAAGTAACCTAAAATTCATAGTTAATTTATAATAAAAACGATGTTATTTCAAGTACTTACAAGTGAAAAGTGATTCCGTGAGACTTTTTATGTGATTTGCTATTGTTTTTACAAATTTTTACTACACAGGAAGGCATAATTATATTTTTCTATTAATGTTTTCTAGACGACGGCTCGTGACGTACTAAGAGCGATGAGCATGGTTTTAGTGTAGGTGTGTGGGTGAGCTTGTGTATTTACTTGAAGGAGCACGGTTTTGTGGCTTCACTTTTGATGTTCGCGGTGCGCTGTCTACCTTTTTTTGTTGGTCTGAGGTGTCGCCATTGTCGAGTTACTGACCTAAGCTAAACCTTTGTTTATTGTATGACGCCAAGCCGTCTACCCAGTAAGTTATAAATTAATAAATTATTTTGTACATTGTGTGACGATGAAGTAAGAAGTTTTTATAGGAATATTTTTTGTGTCAACTACAATCCCAACCTTTCATGCTTCAGACAGGCCATATAATGGGCTACATTTTGAAAGAAAAAGATTTTATTTGCGCCAAGCATGACGCATAAAAAAAACGAATAAAAACAAAATAAATTAGTTATGCAAGTTAGGAATATATGCGCCACATCTACGCAAAACCGCCATTGCTCAGCATAATGCTGGGACTCTTGTGCGAGACAGAGCCACAGCGCTGGTTTACAGAGTTGACTGAATTATTGAAGTCATCACATAAAAAGTTAAGATATGTAGTTTTGTCACAATACTACAGATAATAAGACTCAAAGTCGCACAAACGCATACGACGGGGTCAGTTCATGATTCTAGACCCCACAGCGTTGTGCTCTTTTCCGTCCTATGGGATCGCAATCCGACACGACTGGGGTGATATCAGGCGCTGGACCAACTTAAGTGCTTTCCAAGCATGGGGGTCAAACTACCAAATTCCGGGCTAATACTGAGAAATTGTAAATGGAAAGGAGGTAGCAGAACATGCGATACAGAGAGTAAAGTCCCGCATACCTCCGTTGAAAAGGGAGGATCCTCCGACCGGACGGTTGCTGTGTCCGGTGGGCACCTGCCCGACAGTTCATATTCGGGTTGTTGTACATGTTCTAATGGCACATAAAAATCTGATATCGCGATTCAGGATTTTAGTCGTTCGCTTATTGCTGCGATGTAGATTCTGCTAAGTTGTTTTTGTGGCGGTATTAATGCCGCTACAGAATAACCAAATAATACTTTTAGCCCGACCAGGGAATCGAACCCAGGACCCCACGCTCAGCGTTCGCATTTGCGACTGCAAAACCAACTGAGCAGTTGACAGTCGTACCAGTGGCCTTAGTGCGAGTTTTTTAACATTCCCGATCACTTCAGCCTAAACGTCAATTTGTATTGAAGCTGAATAAGCGCCGTCTGGTGACAATAACGGAAAACTTTTTTTTTTCATACAATTTGATATAACGTTCGCTTATAGTGCGATACCGCGTAACGTTTTGCTTTAAGGTCTAAATTTAATGGTTATTAGTATCCATACTACACTGAAATTTCAACCTTATTGCAAAGTGCTACTTATACTTACGCGGTATTGCACTATCCCCGACGATAAACGAACGTTCACTTTAACGCGATCGAGTACGTTAAAAAACGCGCACTAAGCCCTCTGGTGATATAATAACTTGCCTAGCGTTATTTGCCCTGCACATATCGATACCAGAAGTATCAATTAACGTAAGCGACATTTTAGAATTTTTGATAAATGCCACTTGAAGTAATCATAGTAAGGTTCATTTTGGCATGTTGGGTAAATGTCCCTTACGTTATCTGATACTTCAGGTATCGATATGGTCTTAAGGTCTGACATTTAACCTAACAGTTGCACCTTATTGACATATACACATGGTTCAAAATGGCATATTATAAATACCTTCACTATCAGCCAAGAGTGGCTTCGAGCTCTCTTCACCATCGTCTCCGAGATCACGGAAACGACTGATCAGCCTCTCCTCTTCGGAATTACGCCTAAAAGAAAAAAAAAATCAATTCAATATTATGAAAAATATGTAGTATAAATGTAGTGAGAGAAGGTAGGCAGGATGGACCTCATAGACGTTCTGGTACTATTACGATTTCAGTGCGTGAAAGAGACGAACCTATACCAATAGCACCATCCCATCAAGTGGAAAAGAATAAGAAGAATTGGCTTTACACTCTAAACCAGCAACCTGCCCTGGCTTCGCACGTGTAACACAATTCGTCATGGTTTTTTTATCTCTTCAAGAATCATCGTTATATTTCAACCAATTTACACAAAACCTGTACCTATTATACACCTAAACCTTACTCATGAATCACTATGTCTATTGGTGGAACCTGTGTGAAAATTCGTTCGTTAGTTTTTGAGTTTTTCGCGTATAGACAGACAGACGCAGTGGAAGGTCTTTGTTTCATAATATGTAGTAATAGTAAGGCCCGGCGCCCACTGGCGACGCGGTACGGCAAGAGATTTTTGCAATACAGATGATTTCGAATCTTATTTTTAACACTGTTAACACTGACATTTCATTGTTACGTCGCAGCCTGCTTCGGCATACTTCCTTCAGCACGTTCTGACATACCGTCGCATCCCGAAATTTGAATGCTAAGCATGATAAAATAATATCTCACGTCATTTGCGCTTTCTAAAATCCCTTGCCGTGCCGCGTCGCCAGTGGGCGCCGGGCCTAATGGACCATTTCTATTTGTAGGTCTATTTATACACTGACCTGTGAGTGTGTGTTTCGGATAACCTCGGCGATAAGTCACAGTTGTCAGCTCGAGCCCTTCTTGACGAGTGGCTGAGGATCTGCATAGCGAGGGTGCGCACGAACTCGCCGGGGCGTAGGCTGCTTTCTGTGTGACTCTGAAAAATAAAAGAAAACTAATTATAGTAAACTCCTGACCATCTGTTCTGCGAGCAATGTGCCCTGCCCACTGCCACTTCTGTTTGGCGATCCTTCGGGCTATGTAACCTTGGCCTCACACAAGATGGACCGATGACCTGCTGAGGGTGGCGGGTAGCCGATGGATGCGAGACGCACAGGACCGGTTATTGTGGCGACACCAGTCTCCCCAGACTCAATCTGCCTAGCCTTTTCCGAATTACATTGGGGTCAGAACCGATGATATTAAGTTGGTTGTTAGAGTGGCTATGGAATAATTTGTTGAAGTTAGAAACGTTAGTTCATATTGTGTGGATTTAAAAGTTATTTTCCCCGAAATATTTTTTGTTAATATTTAAACAAATTGCAAACATTAGTCTTAATGCTTAATTACCTGCAGAAAATGTCTAGCCAGCAGTCTCCTATTGAGGGCTCGTTGCTGCCTCGCCTGTGGCCCTTGGCCTGGCTCGCTGAGTTCTTGACAAAGAGCTGTTTTACCGCTGCCCGCGTCACCTGAAAAAAAACGCATTTAAAATATTAAGATACATAATCAACTTGGCCGAACATTGGCAGTTCCACCATCGAACTACAAGACGTACAGCGATGTAAGTCCGTGGTGGACCCATAAGCACAACACGTTTTGGTAATACTTTTATTCTACCGTGTCCGTGTTTCCTGATAGCTCCAACCTGGGGGTCTTTAAGTTAGTGTACCGAAAGACTTACGGCCGCTTTCTATAAAATATCTCAATCCCAATCTTGATCCCGATCCTTGTCTGTAACCAATCAAAGGTGAGGATTGTGTGATGAAGGACACAAACTCAGTCGTTAATTGGTTACAGACAAGGATCGGGATCAAGATTGGGATTGAGATATATCATAGAAAGCGGCCGTTAGTAAGGTTACTTTGGGTAGGCCCTCTACACAAGATCGGACAACTTAACAGTATTGGTCAATGTGGCGATGTTTGCGGGAGAAGTCATAAAACGTTATAGGAATACCTTCTTTTTGCGTATAGCTGAGGAGTGGAATTCGAGGCCGGAGTCTGTGTTACTACAGCCTGAAAGCTTATCTGTGACGTGTAAACAAGGATACTTACCCAGTATCAGCGCACCACAAGTCTTGCTAACGGGTCGCTGCTCCAGACAGTGAGCAATCTTCTGGAAGGCCCACTCCCGGCAGAAGAATCTCCTCTTGTCCGTGGATATGCTGGTCTCCGACACTTTGTGGGCTGACGAGGACTTGCGGACAGGGCGGGTCTCCTTGTCGTGGGCGCGAGGTGCTATGGGGCTGAGTGGCGTGCCTGGAAATAGAAGCACATACATACATTATGAGCCTATATTTCTCTCAATGTTGATAGTTCTAGCCTTCTGTATAGGAGAAGGGCCGAAGTCTATCAAAGGCATCTGCATAAAAAAGTATTTGCCACACATACGAGTACTACAACAGCATCACAACTGACACCGGCATACTCTTTAGAATAGATCATTATGTAGCGACCTAAGCTCTATGCCGCTACAAAAAAGTCCTGACTGACGTCTCACAAATCCAACATCGCGTTATCGAAGTTCTCCGCGCGGTTTGTTAAGATCCAACAGCTCAATATCAACCATCGGGCGGTTGTCAACCAGGCACAACACTGAACTCTGTTCGTAGGATCCTCCCATTTTAATGGAGGTTGCGGAAATTTACACTCCGTTCTGCATACCTCTATAATATTCTTGGCAGCAGAAATAGCTAAAGTGGAAGTATTTCTCCGGAAGAGGAAGCTCGCAAACAAAATAGACCTCATGTAACATCATGATACAAACTCTCTAGCAGGACCAACTTCCCCAGTATAATTGGCCGAACGATTAAAGATTTACTCCATCGGAATTACGCCACTCTTACAACTCCTAACTAACTCAATCTGGCTTCCCAGTGGAATCGCGAGCGCATCCGTTACATTCGGAGTACCAAGTCGGAAAGTTTCTAATGTGATTAGAATCATGTCTGGTAGCAAATCTGCATTTCTGGGGGCGTTCCCTGTGGAGTTGGTTGGTTGGTACCCTTGCTGCGCTTGGGATTTTAACTTAATTGTGTGATATATTAGTAATAGATCCACTACCATAGAAGGTTGGTAAGAAAGCAAGGGTTCAGGAATATGCCATGTTTTTATGGTTGAGATAGTTTTCGTGATTTGAGCCTTATTCTTTAGTCCGTTTTCTTAGATTATAGGTTCCGTCATTAGAACAATGAGACCTTCTAATCCTTCAAAGGCTTAAAATGACTGGAAGGTCTACTTTCACTCGGAAGTCTTGAACAGCCAATACACAGAAGATTTCCAAACACCCACTCACCATCAAAATCGAAAGGATCCCTCTCCCGTTCTCTATCCCTGTCCCTCTCACGGCGATGTTCTCTGGAGCCTTCTCTGTCTCTTTCTGGGAAGCCTCGATGCCGGTCTGTCGGTGTTCGATCGTGGCCACGAGCAGTCGCCACATCGTTTAGAGGAAGTGATCTGGAATATTGAGTTTATTACGGAAATTAGAAAAGCAATTATATAAATGTCGATGTTTTGACTTGCCCGTCACACTATTCCCAAGCACTGCAACTCCTGAGAGACAGAAACATCAGTGTCGACCACCAGAAACGCACGAAGTCAATGAAGCTCGACGAGTCCCGGAGAAACCATTCAACCGCCATCCCACAAATAAATTAATCAGAAAAAAAAGAGTATAGAAATAAAAAACCAATCTCTACTTCTCTCCTTATCAAGAACAGAGCTAGGTCAAAAGGCACAAACAGACATTTACAATTGGGATACTAAGACCAACGGAACGGGTGGATTGTATTAAAATAGACAGGAAAGGTAACTAATGGGATGGCAGCTAATAGATACAAAATCAAAAAACTAGTACAAAGGCTTTTTTTTGCAGGAAGGATTGTCAGACTCTTACTGACTAAAACTCATGCGTGTTTCTTCAAATGCCCTTTGCGTTCCAGGGCCGCGGTGTCTCTTTCGAACAAATCCACAACCCTGGAGAAGGACGAAGACTGGAAGATAACGTCGACTAGAAACTACACTACATTTACCTGAGATTAACCCGATGCTCAGCCTGTCTAACAGCAGAATGCCGATGCTGCTGCTGCCTCATGCTGACCTGGTACTGCCTCAAATACGCTTCCACCTTCCCCTCACTCGCCTCATTTCTCCCTCTCCTCGTCCTCCCAGAATCCTCCTTAACTCGCTTCGGCTTCTCTTCCTTCTTATCCTTACCCTCGACAGGAGTACTCATAGCGAAGTTCCCTCCGTTGTTGTAATTCAAGGGATCGAAATCATTCCTTTGCGGATTTGTAGTCTTGTTGACTTTAGAATTTTTCGCCCGGTATTGAGATTTTGGGACCACCTGGCTGTATATTGGTATCTGATTCGACATGCTTAATAGACTAGCTTTGGTTCGAAAATATAGATTTTTTTTATGACAATTTTTCTACTAGAGGTACCTAATGAGTTACTTTGGTTTCTGCTAATTGACTCTATATGACTACAGGAACGCGGGATTTTTAATAGTTTTCTAATTAGTAAAATAGGCCTATATTTGATTGGCTGTTTGTTATCACAAGTATATCTAACGTTCAGGTCATTATGGGTTTCGACCTTTTCATTCTTCTTTTTAATTTTTGCACTTCGATCGTTTCATTCGCTGCGCCATTTTTTTCGATGAGAAAGTCTGTAACAAAGAAAAGAGACCATTAGTTTTAGCAAACAGTGTTGGAGAGGTTTAACGAAAGAAACTACAATGTTATAATTGAGTTCCAATGTAATGCGAAGTGTCGAGGTCAGTAGAACGATTATCCGAGAACGACCTCATAAACTACTTGGCTGAAACCACTCGTACAAAACATAGGCACTTAAGAGTCGTAACTTAATTCCAGTTAAATGGAGATAGCTATCCGAGATAAACTGTTTACAATCTATTACTTGTCTCAATAACGTGTGAGGAGATTCGTGGCTGTGATTATATCAGTTAAAAAAACAACGGGTTGCACTCAAACATAGATAAACAAAAATACGTACCTCGACAAAAAAGTTCCAAACAAATCAATTTTCAAGCAGTCTCATGCAGTTGGTGACATCAAATCTGTGATTGAACTAAAATAAATGCCTCCAACTGTAACAAACTGCTTGAAAAGTCATTTGTTGGAACTTTTTAGTCGATTTTTGTGGTCGAAATTTTTTATCTCACTTTTTTTTTTTAAGTGAAAACTTTTTTAGTGGCGTTGTGCACTTTTTGGGATGGGTAAAAAATGTTAAACTCGCGTCAGGACACGTGACCTGATCGAAAATTCCTAAGACGGATAATGTAATAATTATAAATAATAATAATAAATAATAATATCTTGGGACAACTCACACACGGCCATCTGATCCCAAGCTAAGCAGAGCTTGTGTTATGGTAACCAGACAACTGATATACATACTTATATAATTTATAAATACATACATATTATAGATAAATTACACCCAGACACAGAACAAACAATAATGCTCATCACACTAAGTTTGTCCTGGGTGGGAATCGAACCCACGACCTCCGGCTTTGCAGTCAGGGTCACTAACCACTAGACCAACAGGCCAGTCTATAATATAAATTGTCATGTTTGTGTACGATGGCGCAATAAATGAATATTGTGTATAACCAAATAAATGATAGTACTTTTATACTGCTAAATAAAGCAATTCGTGCGAAATGATTCCCTAACCATTCCAAATATTCAAAAATGCTCAACGTTAATGTTCGTTTTCACTTCTGCCGGCACTCCCGGAGTGCAACCCGTTGTTTTTTTTTCCTTAATGTATATCAGCTACCCAACATGAACCTTAAATATAACCACGCACTTCTGGCACACACCCTGTAATAGACCCCCACCGTCAAAGACAGTTTGAAACTGAATATATGTAGATCAAAACTATTATTATATATTCAAAGCAAAAACCTCGACTTACAATCCGAGAATACATCCATCTAATATTGCCTAATTATACACAAAAATACCGTACTGTACAGTAACACAAATCATACAAATTGCTCCACAATCGAACAAATTCCAATTTCAATACCCAACAATATTCATCCAAATGATTTCAAACTAACCTCAAACGTACCAGGTACCATTTAAAATATCACTCTAGTAGGAATGTACCGACTAGAAGTCGACAGACCGGGAAAGCCGACTATCCGGCAACATTCATATTCGGCGATGAGTCGGCACGTACATTTTATAGTTAATAAAAAAATCAGTCTAACTAGAACAGTGTATTCTAATATTAACAACAAAACACTTACTCTAAAATGATGATACAGACCGACTATTCTGGAAAGCAGACAGGCACTATATTCGGTGTCTTATAGGCAAGCTAGTTGGCTATTTGAGCGTCGACTAGTCATCTAATTGTCTATCTCCATAGTCGGACTCATTATAAACCGAATCTCTAAATAGTATAAAACGATGTCGCCGCCTGCCTGTCTCTTTTTCCGCTAAACTCTTCAACCACGCAACGAATTTTGATACGGTTTCCACCGACAGAGAGAGCGTCAATCGAGATAGATTTTGTGTGCACCCGTGCAAAACTGGGGTGCTAGCAATTAATAAATAGACCAGCTAGTTGGAAAAGCTGAACATCCAGCCACATCTATAATCGGCAAAGTAGTCGGCTATTTGTACGCCGACTAGTCGGCCAACTCCGTAGTCGGCCCATCTCTACTCTCAACCTACATGCATGAAATTCTTTGAAAGGCTAAAACAAAAGTGCGTTGATGACGTGCCCCTAACGAGCGTGGTTTACGCTTTCAAGCGACAGATTAAAACCTTTTGAACCCTCCGCATGAGGTATTTAAGGATAAACGCTAAAAATGGAGCGTCGATTCTGTATGAAAAGACGATGAGGGATGTGTGGAAATGATATTTAGGGGTAGGAGACAATTAGCGTTCGTTGGCCGCTAGATACGAGCTCTATGGGTCGATTTCTGAATTATGAAAGTTTGGAGTTAAGAACGCCTGAATCCCTGAGGGAAGAATCCTAAGCATGATTTCGACTCGTATGGACAGTATAGGTAAATGTAGATCACAGTTGAGCAATTTCTCATGGGTCGTCCCAACTGTTATTTATTGTGTTTTTGGATTATTTTGTATAATGTTAGTGCTAAATTACATAGTCGTAAGTTTTCTTAATGACGCATGGTGTATTTCGGCCCACTTTATCTGACAGAGACAAGGCTTCAGTGACAGCAGTGGGATTATTATAGAATGATTATGATCCCATAATTAGCCCAGCCTCTTAAAAACCAAAACCAGGACCAAACGTTTGACTTGTGTCTGAATAATTTTCCTGCTGACTTTATCCCAATTTATTCATAAGCTTGGATCAGCAAAATGTTGTGTCGATAATCCCTGAAATCCAGGTGATATAATAACCTCAAAACCACCAGCCAAGCCTAACTGCCAGGCATAAAATTACGTTCCTGAAACAATAAAAATCGACCTCCGTAGTTCATATTCCAATTAAGGCTAGGTTATCCGGAAAAACGTTGTTTTGCATTGTGTAAAATTGTGTTTTATTCGTAAACAACACGGATTTAAATTTTGAAAAAAATATATTACATATTTCACACTTCGATCTTGCTATTTCGGCCGTGCGATACACGATTACTTGCACTTTACTGCATCCAATTAAATCGCAAAGACAAGTCAAAATCAAGATGTAATTATCATTTCATTTGAGTTATATAAGGTTTTGAGTAATAAAACTTATACCACAATAAAGGTCGTTAAAAATGTGATATAAATCGGCCGTCATAATGTGAAATATGAAAATACGTATCCCACTAATTCCAAAATCAAGTGATTTTGTCTTTTCATGCGCGCGCCCCGTGTCATTTAGTCCCGAGCGGAACGTGTTGGAGGTCGGACGTGTGCCAATTTTTGCGATCCCGCCACCCCCGCTAAGTTCTGTTACTGGCTAAGCCTAAATTGATTACCGCTCGAGCACTGCCGGCACACCGGTGTGCCGCGAATTTAATGTTTATGTTTATTTACGTAAGATTTGTTTTTTATTTTGGAATTTTCACGTGTCGAGTGGTTAAATAATAATACTTGTATACAATTTAGTGTTCAAACAGTTGTAATATAGTTAGTTTTTATTAGATGTAGCTATAATTTTGTAAAAGTTGTCACGGCTCTTCGTTGCAGCGGTGACTACTTTTTTTTTATAAACTTTGGCTGAATAAACAAAAAGGTATATAGGTATATACATAATTTACTTTACTAACTAGGTAAGTACCGACACGGAACAGATAAATTTACACACCGCGAACATGTGTGTAAACAGTTTAATTTAAACCTTATTTCAATACGCATAAAGACGTGCGCTTTAGTGGTTTAGTTTTCGCGCGGAATAGATTTACCAACCGCATCGAGTATGTAAAACAATTGAATTTGAACCCTATTTCAGAGTGCATAAAGCCACCTCGCGCGCACATGATACAATGATTTACTGTTTTCAAATGTCAAATAGGTAGTTCACCCCGCTACGTTAGTCTTGATGGTTTCGGAGAGTTTGTATAAGTCTTATAATATTTGTTATTTATTAGAAATGTCTGTTTTCACTTATCTTACTCCTAAACAAATGCCAAAATAATAGCTCGTATTTCCTACATGAGAGTTGAATATCGGTGCAATAATGTTTTGGTGTTCTTGTAGAGAAGAAATATAAGTGTAGTTATACGCTAGGTGGGTACCTACTCACAGCCACCACAACAAATAATAATATTTATGGTGTCTGCAACGTTTGTGTAGGTTTCGTCTATGCTAACCAATACGCGCAGCGCACTCGTGAGTCGCGTGCCATAGTGTGAAAATGTTACAGTATGACCATTTCCTGTGAAAATATTATAATAACATACTTTTGGTAACGTTTAGGCTACCGGACCAGCTCATTTATGCGCTGTACACTAGAGTCCATCCTCTTACTAATTACTAACAATGTATCAAGTTATGACAAGACATACAAAAAACTATGTGGTCAGTTTGGATAGTTTTTCCAATCCAATGCGTAATATCGGTGTTTATTGGCAAGAGGAAATATGTATAGAAATTATAAATTACATACACTAAACTGTTTTTAATTGACTATTGTATTGTATATTTAATAATATACAATACAATAGTCAATACCGACTTCCAAAAAAGAAGAGGTTCTCAATTCGACTGTTTTTTTTGTTGTACGTTTGCTTAGGGATATTTTCGCCAATTGTCAACCGATTTTGATGATTCCATTTTTTTTTGGAAGTGTATCTTCCCGGACAGATCCCATTTCAATTTGATGAAGATCTGATGAAGAACTTCGGAGACAGGTAACGGAACTCTTCATTCCCGTAGGAATTCCCGTTCCCGTATAGCCGTACAGCCTTCCCCATGAATGTAACTATCATAAATTCATAATCATAATACAAAAAAGAATTTCTCGCACCGCGTCGCACGCAGTCACGCACGCTCGACGCGTTCTCGTTTGGTGGCCGCGTCTCGCACACCGCCCGTTCGATTTAATAATATTGTTGAATTATTTTAATTTTACATTATCTCCTAAACGGTGAGGTCAAATAACATGCTGTAAAAGACAAAGTTTATCTTCATAAAACTATCTTGATGATGAAGTATGTTTCGCTAGTAAGGATTAATATGCGTGCCTAATATTAATGCTGAAAAACCACCTTAAATTTTTAAATAAATTATTTGACATAAAATGCCTTAGTGTGGCTTATTTATAAGTGATAGATATAGGTGTAACGTCGCGGACTTTTATTTAGATCGAATGAAAAACAATATCTTTGTAGTACATGGTACTTACGTATAATTAGCTATTACCACAGCGCACTTAGCGCACTTCCACTTTATAATATTATTTAGTATAGATTTGAATAAAATAGTATCTCATTATCATTATTGTAACACCATAAAAATACATAAAGAAATTAAACACACACCCCCACATAAGTACATACCTACGTAATAATTACAATTCTATCCTATTTATTTATAACGGTTTGCTATCTATGTTTCTGTGTATGTGCGTCTGTGTGCCTGTGTATCTGTCTTTGGCACTGTAGCTCCGTTATCTTTATTGAACAGGGATATTTTGTAAGTTTTTAAAATTTTACTTGTTAATTATCAACAAATCAAAATTTGCGTTACAGGTCAATAGAGCATGCGGAAGAGCGTGATTTGTCTCCAAAATAATACTCATTTATTGGGGTTACCCCCGACGGTATAGTTGGGAACGACACCATTGTTGAAATTAAATGTCCAATAACGGCATTTAGAAAAGGGAAATGCTGCTATTGAAGAAAATAAAATACATATATTTAAATTCGATAGAATAAAACATACCAGGGTTATAAACAAAAAAAGTAATTGGTATTACCAAGTGCAGGGTCAACTTCACGTAACAGAAAGGAACCTATGCATTTTTGGAATATGGTCCGGTGAAAACTAGTAGTAGAAAATATTTCAAGAGATGACGAATTTTGGCGGGTCCATATGGAGAAAAAATTATAGATTTTTATTTGAAATGTATATTGCCAGAGATTGTGGATCCGCGCCAAAATCGCGGTATGCCAATACGAGACATGACCTAACCTAACCTGTGCAGCCAGGTCCAAGCAAATCCAAGGACCATATTCCGTGTCAATCTACTCAGCTAGGTCCATGCAAACCGAGACAGCTACAGTTCAACGAATTTTAGCCAGTTGCATTGGTAACTTTTATTATGTTTGCTATTTGATTAAAAAATATAAAAACGTTTTTGTTTCTTTTTAATAGCATCTAGGCAAATTCCAAACCATTTTTACTTCTAAGTTTTCTTGAATTATAATATTCAAGAATTGTAACATAATTTTCCTAAAGTAAGTGAGCCTACCTACTACTTCATTTTTACGAAGGTATCGCACCAAAGCCAAATAGCGCGCGACTAGCGATGGTCGTTGAATGAACGAACTAGTTAATTCGACCGTCGACGTACTGTGAACGAATCGACGGTTCACCGATAAACGATGGACTAGTCGAATCCGTAGACGCCTCAGACGGTTAAACTGAAACTCGCAACTAGCTTGCGCGACGCGACGCGACGGCGAGACGGGCGAGACAAGAACGAGAACGTAGACTGGTACATACAAATTCAATCGTCCGTTGAAATTTGTTGAATGTTGCAAACAAATTTGAACTCTAAATCTATTAGTAGGGAGTTGATATTTGTTTGTTGTACGGGTCGAATGAAATTATTGTTGTGCTATGTGAAGAAAAGGATGCCTATTGATGGATGTTTGGTAGTTTCGCGAGTGCGAAAGAGAAAGGCGATGGACTGGTCAAACTATGCGAGACAAACCAGTTTTTACTTGTTTGTTATTACTTACGTAATTCATCTTGTTTTGATTTTAAAATTCATTGCGTGCGTGACTAATCGCGCTCCGCGCTGAAGGTTCCTTCCGTTCTACCGTTTTCGAATGTTTGCGAATTCAACGATTAACTGGTTTTGTATATATTTAATTAATGTATATAAAATCATTTGATCTTCTAAATACGCCAGAATAGTGAATAAAACTTTATTAGTGATTAACTCTATTCAGTATTCAGCCAGTCCTAAGCCTGGAAAAATATGAAAGGAAGTTCAAATTAATAGGTACATAAAGCACGCGGGAGACTAGTCTAAAGTCAACCGCCTACGTCGCCGTCGACGCCGTAGATTTCGTCGTAAAGTTTACCAAGTTAACGCGTAAACTAGTCGACGAATTCAACTAGTTGATCGACTAGTCGATGAACGAAATTGGACGGTCTAGTTTCGTTGACGCCAAATACGTCGACGACCCATCCCTACGCGCGACGCGTAGTTTTGTATCGTACTCGTATTCATAATTTTCGTGTCAGTCAGATTTTAAATCCACCATAATACTCTAAAATAAATAAGTATTCTTACTGATTTTTAATGATTAGTAATTGGATTCAAGTTTGTACAATACGTACTTAATATAACCAAAAAATACTAAATAGAAAAATAAAACAAAATAAACTTATACTAATCAATTCAAGTTGATCTACTGCATTACTTTATCCTGTGACGGAACTTAGTACCTACCCGAGTCCGTGAACTCATGAGCGAGCGGTGCGCTTGGTGCGCGCGTCTCCCACGCATCGTAACTTATTACGTATTGCTACTCCTTGCGGGGCCTGGGGTAAGCGTTAGATGCCTACGCGCTCAAGTCAGGCTCGCCTTAAGCACCACTCTAAATTGCAGCGAAAAATAAATTCAGTCAGTTCTTTGTGTTTAAAAAAGTCTAAACTTAACTTCAATAGAAAATACACCCTGACCGATTCACAATAGGGATTATTTTCTTCTTGGGTGTTCGTTATAAAATTGAGCACACATTTAAAGGTTTCCTGCTATTGATAATTTAAGAAGGAAATGGACCTTTAACCTCTAATGGAAGTAAGTTAAGTTACTTTGGACTCTATTGTCGTCACTTTTAGAGTTTTGTATGGCTCGTTTCGTTGTTCAGACCAATTTAAGGATGTAAGGGCGCTTGATTCTTTATTGTGATCATTATTTTTAGTTATTTTTAAGTTCTGTTCGTAGTGATCAATACATTTTGAGTTTCGTTGACAAAACCGTTGTCTTTTGCTTTTGTAGCATGTATTCAGTTCAGAGGGACAATTCTACTAAATAATTTTTAAACAGCGTTCGCAATCGCAAGACAGTCGCAAACTGTCAGTTTTAGTTGCTATTGAGATGCGAATGTGAACATTGTTTGAAAATTAGTAGAATTGGCACTTGGAGTGTATCAGTGCCTTGGAAAACAGGTTAAGCCGTTGGTAGACACCGGCTGTAATTCGTCGTTCCGGGTAACAAGACCTTAAAGTCTACAGCCGTCTTGCCACGATAGGCAGTCATCCCAGTCCACTTAAAATACTGGTCCGGAAGCCGAGCCTTAAGGCGAGCCTGACTTGAGCGCGTAGGCATCTAACGCTTACCCCAGGCCCCGCAAGGAGTAGCAATACGTAATAAGTTACGATGCGCGGGAGACGCGCGCACCAAGCGCACCGCTCGCTCATGAGTTCACGGACTCGGGTAGGTACTAAGTTCCGTCACAGGATAAAGTAATGCAGTAGATCAACTTGAATTGATTAGTATAAGTTTATTTTGTTTTATTTTTCTATTAAGTATTTTTTAAGGTTATAGATGGATTAAGTACGTATTGTACAAACTTGAATCCAATTACTAATCATTAAAAATCAGTAATAATACTTATTTATTTTAGAGTATATGGTGGATTTAAAATCTGACTGACACGAAAATTATGAATACGAGTACGATACAAAAATACGCGTCGCGCGCTATTTGGCTTTGGTGCGATACCTTCGTAAAAATCAAGTAGTAGGTAGGCACACTTACTTTAGGAAAATTATGTTACAATTCTTGAATATTATAATTCAAGAAAGCTTAGAAGTATAAATGGTTTGGAATTTGCCTAGATGCTATTTAAAAAAAAAAACAAAAACGTTTTTATATTTTTTAATCAAATAGTTAACATAGTAAAAGTTACCAATGCAACTGGCTAAAATTCGTTGAACTGTAGCTGTCTCGGTTTGCATGGACCTAGCTGAGTAGATTGACACGGAATATGGTCCTTGGATTTGCTTGGACCTGGCTGCACAGGCTTATCATTAACATTTTCTTTGTTTTCTTTCAATATTATGTCTCGTATTGGCATACCGCGATTTTGGCGCGGATCCACAATCTCTGGCAATATACATTTCAAATAAAAATCTATGATTTTTTTCTCCATATGCACCCGCCAAAATTCGTCATCTCTTGAAATATTTTCTACTACTAGTTTTCACCGAACCATATTCCAAAAATGCATTGGTTCCTTTCTGTTACATGAAGTTGACCCTGCACTTGGTAATACCAATTACTTTTTTTGTTTATAACCCTGGTATGTTTTATTCTATCGAATTTAAATATATGTATTTTACTTTCTTCAATAGCAGCATTTCCCTTTTCTAAATGCCGTTATTGGACATTTAATTTCAACAATGGTGTCGTTCCCAACTATACCGTCGGGGGTAACCCCAAAAAATGAGTATTATTTTGGAGACAAGTCACGCCCTTCCGCATGCTCTATTGCCCTGTAACGCAAATTTTGATTTTGATTTGTTGGTAATTAACAAGTAAAATTTTAAAAACTTACAAAATATCCCTGTTCAATAAAGATAACGGAGCTACAGTGCCAAAGACAGATACACAGGCACACAGACGCACGTACACAGAAACATAGATAGCAAACCGTTATAAATAAATAGGATAGAATTGTAATATGGTGTGTGTTTAATTTCTTTATGTATTTTATGGTGTTACAATAATGATAATGAGATACTACTTTATTCAAATCTATACTAAATAATATTACAAAGTGGAAGTGCGCTAAGTGCGCTGTGGTAATAGCTAATTATACGTAAGTACCATGTACAACAAAGATATTGTTTTTCATTCGATCTAAAAAAAAGTCCGCGACGTTACACCTATATTTTATCTCTTATAAATATGCCACACTAAGGCATTTTATGTCAAATAATTTATTTAAAAATTAAAGGTGGTTTTTCAGCATTAATATTAGGCAGGCATATTAATCCTTACTAGCGAAAGTTACTTCATCATCAAGATAATTTTATGAAGATAAATTTTGTCTTTTACAGCATGTTATGTGAACTCACCGTTTAGGAGATAATGTAAAATTAAAATAATTCAACAATATTATTAAATCGAACGGGCGGTGCGCGAGACGCGGCCACCAAACGAGAACGCGTCGAGCCTGCGTGACTGCGTGCGACGCGGTGCAAGAAATTCTTTTTTGTATTATATTATGAATTTATGATAGTTACATTCATGGGGAAGGCTGTACGGCTATACGGGAACGGGAATTCCTACGGGAATGAAGAGTTCCGTTACCTGTCTCCGAAGTTCTTCATCAGATCTTCACCAAATTGAAATGGGATCAGTCCGGGAAGATACACTTCCAAAAAAAATAGAATCATCAAAATCGATTGACAATTGGCGAAAATATCGCTGAGCAAACATACAACAAAAAAAAACAGTCGATTTGAGAACCTCTTCTTTTTTGGAAGTCGGTTAATAATATACAATACAATAGTCAATTAAAAACAGTTTAGTGTATGTAATTTATAATTTCTATACATTTTTCCTCTTGCCAATAAACACCGATAAAGTAACGCATTGGATTGGAAAAACTATCCAAACTGACCACATAGTTTTTTGTATGTCTTGTCATAACTTGATACATTGTTAGTAATTAGTAAGAGGATGGACTCTAGTGTACAGCGCATAAATGAGCTGGTCCGGTAGCCTAAACGTTACCAAAAGTATGTTATTATAATATTTTCATAGGAAATGGTCATACTGTAACACTTTTACACTATGGCACGCGACTCACGAGTGCGCTGCGCGTATTGTTTGGCATAGACGAGACCTACACAAACGTTGCGGACACCATAAATATTATTATTTGTTGTGTTGTGGTGGCTGTGAGTAGGTACCCACCTAGCGTATAACTACACTTATATTTCTTCTCTACATGAACACCACAACATTATTGCACCGATATTCAACTCTCATGTAGGAAATACGAGCTATTATTTTTGCATTTGTTTAGGAGTAAGATAAGTGAAAACGGACATTTCTAATAAATAACAAATATTATAAGACTTATACAAGCTCTCCGAAACCATCAAGACTAACGTAGCGGGATGAACTACCTATTTGACATTTGAAAACAGTAAATCATTGTATCATGTGCGCGCGAGGTGGCTTTATGCACTCTGAAATAGGGTTCAAATTCAATTGTTTTACATACTCGATGCGGTTGGTAAATCTATTCCGCGCGAAAACTAAACCACTAAAGCGCACGTCTTTATGCGTACTGAAATAAGGTTTAAATTAAACTGTTTACACACATGTTTGCGGTGTGGAAATTTATCTGTTTCGTGTCGGTACTTACCTAGTTAGTAAAGTAAATTATGTATATACCTATATACCTTTTTGTTTATTCAGCCAAAGTTTATAAAAAAAAGTAGTCACCGCTGCAACGAAGAGCCGTGACAACTTTTTTTTCCCCCATTTTTTTTTACAAAATTATAGCTACATCTAATAAAAACTAACTATATTACAACTGTTTGAACACTAAATTGTATACAAGTATTATTATTTAACCACTCGACACGTGAAAATTCCAAAATAAAAAATAAATCTTACGTAAATAAACATAAACATTAAATTCGCGGCACACTGGTGTGCCGGCAGTGCTAGAGCGGTAATCAATTTAGGCTTAGCCAGTAACAGAACTTAGCGGGGGTGGCGGGATCGCAAAAATTTGGCACACGTCCGACCTCCAAGACGTTCCGCTCGGGACTAAATGACACGGGGCGCGCTCATGAAACGACAAAATCACTTGATTTTGGAATTAGTGGGATACGTATTTTCATATTTCACATTATGACGGCCGATTTATATCACATTTTTTACGACCTTTATTGTGGTATAAGTTTTATTACTCAAAACCTTATATAACTCAAATGAAATGATAATTACATCTTGATTTTGACTTGTCTTTGCGATTTAATTGGATGCAGTAAAGTGCAAGTAATCGTGTATCGCACGGCCGAAATCGCAAGATCGAAGTGTGAAATATGTAATATATTTTTTTCAAAATTTAAATCCGTGTTGTTTACGAATAAAACACAATTTTACACAATGCAAAACAACGTTTTTCCGGAAAACCTGGCCTTAAGGAAAGTTACAATATTGGGAAATTGAGGTTTAAAAACCATTTCAAAACTATGTATTCAAAACGCCTCATCATTCCAAAGGGTTATAAAACATAAGTAGAAAAACCTGTCCACCGAAGCCAACACTAAATTCAGCGCTTCCCAGCTGACAACACTGAAATATTCAGCAGTTTCATGTTAGCATCGTCGGCAAATACTCGTATTTATCGTTCCGCCGACATTTTTGGATTTTGTGGGGAAAATATGCAGTTTTAGTTTGAATAGTTGATAAATGAAATGGGAATTATTATATGGATAAGAATTATAAACGTCGCGCGGGGGGGGGGGGGGCGTTAATAACATTCAGTTTTTGAAAGGTTGACAGAGACTGAGTCTTAATGAAGACGTATCGAATTACCCAATTATTGGGCTGTAAGGGTGAGATAGATAAGAATTGCTCCATGTAAAATTATGGTACCAGCTGTATTCGGTTACTGGGCGCTGACCCCTCGGCAGTGATCTAATACTAATATAATAAAGCTGAAGAGTTTGTTTGTTAGTTTGAACACACAATTTCTGGAGCTACAAGTCGGAAAGTCTGGAAATACCAGAGGATGCATGAAGGAGCCTCCTCGTGTAGCGAAATTTATTCCATCAGACACTCGACTGAACCGAGCGAATCCTGGACAGTCTCACCTGACACCTTATAAAACTGGCCAATCCTTCCCATGGGGTGGTAAGGCTAACGCCCGCCTGGTTCGCGATCACCTTCCCACCGGAGTCCGGCGTCAAGCAGGCTGCTGTTTTTCATCGACGCGTGGGAGTACCAGTGCCTCAAAGCATCTTCTGGGCACGCTTGCTCTATCATAGACCTCATCCATCGCTCTCCATCAGGCGTGATCAAGGTCAAGAGCTAGCCCATTCATCAATGAAAACAAAGTCGGATTTGTAAAATTATGTTTGTATACTTTAATCCTATACTAATATTACAAAGCTGAAGAGTTTGTTTGTTTGTACACGATAATCTCTGGAACTACCAGTCGGATTCGGAAAATTCATTTTGTATATGATAGCCTCATTCATGAGGAAGGCTATAGATAGATTATACGGGAGCAGGAAGTTCCTACGGAACCGGGAAATAGCGAGATATGCGCGTACGAAGTCGCGAACAAAAGCTAGTCCAGATATATATTTCTTTATTGATAGCTTCGCGTTTGACCTCACACTTGATGGAAAGCCATGTTGTGGTCGACGATGGAGCACGCTTACCTAGAAGTAACCTGTTCACTCTTGACTTAATAACCCCAGGTTATAACTTCTAGGAAACACAGACTCCGGCAGGGATTCCATACCCCTAATGTAAACGTTCTACAAAGCCAAAATATCCAGAAAACTCCATGCATACCATATTACGACTCAGTTACTTATGACTGTTGTTCCCCACTGGCACTTCGTTATGAAAATTGATATACGCGAAGCATTTGGCGTAACAGCCTTACTGAAAAATTCAGCGCATAACCGGAACATTCACGGGCTCACGAACCACGAAAGGTAAAATAAAACAATTGTTTTAAATGCACAAGAGTCCCAACGGGAGAAATAACACCTTTTGGAACAAAAATGAGATGTAGTAGAAACTTAATACTTATGTTAAAGTGGTCTCCAGGGTACTTGGTTGTGGAAACTATGCGGTAGATACCATAGAGCATGGAATTGCTAGCTATTTGATCAGCTAGGGTTGCGGAATTTGTTCTAACTCCGCGGCCCTAGAACGCAAAGGGCATAAGAAAGAACACGGATGGGTTTTAGTCAGTAAGAGTCTGACACTCCCTTCCGCTCCACCCAGAGCGGAAGAAGTCATTTGATGATTTCCCATCCATTAAAAACGCTATTTGATCAGGAAATTCGGGTCTCATAGATATTGTCCGCTGCGCTGGATATGAGATGCATAGAATCGGTCGATATGACCATACTTGGTGAGTGAGGCCTATGACCAGCAGTGGACTTCTTTCAGCTGAAGTGGTGAAGATTATGAGGCATTGTCAGAAATGTCACGGGCCGAAACAAATATAAACGCTCGTCTTTTTCCATTGGGGTTATGCAAAAACTACAGAACGCCTCCTGCTGCAATCCTAACCGGTAATAATAATCCTTTAGCTTTGTTTTCCTTCACACACCTGTAGGGCTATTCTGTAAAAATCTCATCGTGAAAACTTAGATGAAGTGGCGCGAGGGATTGACTGGCATCGAGTGTCATCATCATCATCATCATATCAGCCGTCTTGTCGTAGCGCAGAGTAAAGACTTCAGGAGGGACCTGATGTGCGTCCAGGGCCTAAACCACCAACTCTTGAAGCAGTATTACTTTATTACTTCCAGTGGGAAAGAGACGGAGCTATAGGTCCTGTATAGCTCCGTCTCTTTCCCACTGGAAGTAATACTGCTTTAAGAGTTGGTGGTTAGGCCCCTGAGGTCTTGCCCCCATTCACCATAATGCAAGCTTATGGAAAGTTTTTATCAATACCGTCTAAGTATATCAACCGCCGAAGCGACTCCGTGGTCTATGGATAGATACTCAACGTTACTGCCTCAATGAAATATTCAGCAGACCTTGTGTACTTGACGTGAGGTAAACCGTTTTGTTAGGGTTCACTACACGGCTTTGTTTTTAGATTTCCTTTCATTATTAAGTGGGTTTAGACCGTTTACGCCGCACATCACAAAAATAGCTGAAAGGCTGTAAAGGAATTAATTACGCGAGGACTCCACAAGTTCCGGAATGTCGACGAACCCAAAATTCAAAGACATGTGACTTCCTTCAGCTCGCACTGTGCCCATGTGGTGATTAAAGAGTTACAGCCCACTCTTTCTCACAGAAAGGAGACAACATAAAAAGCCGACTTATGCTTGCCGGACAGACCGACCGGGCGTAGATTCCTCAACCAACACAAAAGTTATTTATTCAAATTACATTGAGTGTCTGCACTTTATGATAGCCAACGTTTGAACATGAAGACTGTCTTCCAAATCGCCCGCTCGTCACCGATTCCTAGTGTTTCATCTAGGAAGAAGCGGCGCAACAAACTCCCCAGCTACACATCTGTCTGCTATGTTAGAATAACTGATCCAGGGAACATCCGCGTGAGGGTAAGACTGCCTAAGAATTAATACAGAAATAAGTTCTTCATACCCAAAGGAAACCAATAATATTAGCTTATTGAAACCAAATGTTGACGGAAACTACAACTCAGCTCCATACAAAACATTATTATCTAACTTTTTATGTAATGTCAGGTTCATAATTGATTACTGGTGACTCATAATAAAACGCAGACGTTATTATAACTAACATAAAAACAATGTTGATACTCTGTTAGTCATGGAGTCACGCACGATAACTGACATTAAATCATCATAATTAGCTGACCTAGGTCTTGTATGTTTTTATTGAAGTTAATCAGGAAGTCGTAAGACAAAGAATGTTTGCATCTGGTTATCATTCGCTCGTAAATTATCTTGGAAGCTATGCACGGGACGGAACCTGCCCTTCTTTGGGCTTGGGTGTTAAAGGCATACATACATATATATATACTACTACTACTGTGTTACTTCCTTTCTAGTAGATACCACAAAAACCGTGTTGGTGCCACAAAAACCACAAAGTGTGAGTCGGACTCGAGCATGAAGGGTTCCGTACCATTGTAAAAGATTTAATATTATGTACTTTTTATTTATTGTTACAGCGGCAACACACTGATAATTTCAACTGTGTACCTATTACGGTTCATAAGATACAGCCCGCTGACAGACAGACGTACGGACAGCGGATGCTTAGTAATAAGGTCCCGTTGGCTTTTGGATACGGAACCCTAAAAAGCAGCCATAATTTATTTGTTTCCAACTTTCCCGGCCGTCGTTTGACAACCTGTCTTCTTTCTGAATTAATATTTAACTCCATAGATTATTTGGGCTAAGTAAGTGATTACGTTAATTTCAGCATCGATTGCATTAATTAAATCCTTCAAAGTACAGATGTTTGGGCATTTGGGGTACAAATCAATTAGTCTTGCGAAACGGTATTGTACAGTTCTCGTCAAATTACTTTGCCCCTCTGAAGTTGTGTCGAGTGGCTGCGTAGTAGTCAAAATTACGAACACACTGTAACTGCGCATGCGTAAGAGACATGGGGGCGGGGCGCGATTTTATGTCTCAGTCGATGCATGCTTGCGTCCCGCTTGCTCCCGTGTACGTGACTGCACCTGCGCGATCTTTGCAAATGGCTAACTTCAGAGGGGCAAAGTTATTTGACGAGAACTGTATTATGCAGTAGTCTTGTGTACTTCGCGAAAGAACTAGATCGTAAGAGCGCTCCTACGGGCGAACTACGCGAACTAGGTCCCAGATCCGCCGCTTTTTAGAATTAACGCGTCATTTAGTTTATAAGCAAATCTACAATTAAACTAATAAAGCAATTAAAATACTACGAATACGAATACAACGTATGTAAAGTAAAAAGCGAATGATCTGCCTTTCTCTCAGCTGACTAGCTCAGTTAACACCCGTCTCAAAACGTTGAGTCGAGAGCTGGAGAACTGAAAGAACGAACTAGTTCACGAAGGAGCCGCGAACTAAACTAAGCGCACCCGGTCGCGAACTACTATGCGCAAGTCTATTGCGCAGTGTCTAGGTTCTGGAGGTCAGATAGCCAGTAGCTTAACCTAAAATTTTCTTTCTTCTTCTTTCTTTCTTTCAAGTTGACTACGAGTGGCTGCGTAGTAGTCAAAATTACGAACAAACTGCAACTGCGCGTGCGCGGGGCGGGGATTATGGCGGCGCGATTTTATGTCTCAGTCTTACGTTTACGTTCGATGCATGCTTGCGTCCCGCTTGCTCCCGTCTACGTGACTGCACCTGCGCGATCTTTGCAAATGGCTAACTTCAGAGGGGCACAGTTATTTGACGCGAACTGTGCAATTCAGCTGCATCCAGTTAGACTGGAAGAACTGAAAAGGCTAGGCTATTCACACAGCAATCACTATCATGTCTCCCGCGATATCATATGTCAGTTCACCTTATCTTGAAAGGATATCACGTTTATTACTGACGTCAGTTCTTAGAAAACGCCTGTATTTATGTGTTGCAATATTTATCTAGCGGAAGCTGTAAAAAAAGGAGCAAACAGTTACTTGGTTTAATATTTTCCGGCGATTGGCCTTGATGAAAATATTTCTTATATTGTTAGTACATGTTTTTCTCAGGTTGGTCTTTGAGGTTATCAGAGACAATGCCTGAAGTCTCATAACCTCTCAAAGTCTCACTCAGGGGCGTGGATGACAGACAGGCTGTCCCTCCCAGGTAGGGTAAAAGGCTAGGCAGATAAATGAGGGGGAAAATCATACCTCCTTCTGCGAAGCAGTAATGCTAGTGAAGGAGGAGGCGGGCCGCGTGAGGGAGTGACAACCCTCACGCCCCAGTCGCCGCAACATAGGGAAGCGCCCCGGGCGTCGAGAGTCGCAGGGCGATTCCCGGCCAACGTAGGCGCGGGTCTGCGGACGGCGAGCTTTGGGTGGCTCGCCGTCCAATCAAAACCAGGCTCGGTTCGACAGCGCGATTTGTTCCGTGCGCGCCTCAAAGAGATGTCAGCAAAGTAGACGGGGCCCGTTAGGAGCTTGCCAGGGTTGCGGATTTTGAAGAGGTACCGCGGCCCTGGAAAGAAAAGGGCACTACGAGGAGCACCTTCTGCTCCGCCCGCCCATAGCGGCAGGAGTCATTTGATGATTTCCCATACATAACAAAAAAGGGGGGGGGAATCATAGTGCCTTGCTGTAGGCTGTTACACTCATGGTGCCTGCCAGGGTTGCGGATTGTGTTCGAAAGGGTCACCGCAGCCCTGGAATGCAAAGGGCACGCGGAAGAGCACGGATGGGTTTTAGTCAATAAGAGTCTCACACTCCCTCCCGCTCCACCCAGAGCGGAAGGAGTCATTTGATGATTTTCCATCAATAAAAATAAAAAAAGCACTGGAGTTATCTACAAGAATGCTGTTGGAGAGGAGAAGTTCGGCCTGAAGTCTAATCATCATCATCATCTGTCTAACTTTTTCCAAAAATGTTTACGACTGGCTTCCAGTCTAATAGAGTGTAAATACGAATACATATTTAACATGGAACTGTACTAGACTGTGGAGACTACAAGTTCACTCTAGGCAATATTAGAATATAATCTCTTCCAATATCAAATATTACGAATTGGAGACGAGACGTATGAATGAGAGTATTCTGTGATCGCTATTGCAAAGAAATAGCGTTTTGTTAATACCGTGTCTTCCTTGGGGGAGGACAAAATGCCGACATGTACAGACATTGCCAAAGTCACGAGGCGTCGTCACCCGATCGTCGGTGTATTTACAGGCTCATGAGACATTTCAGCTCGTCTCTGGGATGGGAACGCACCTCCGATGACGATAGCTATACATAGGTTCGATTGAAACAATGATGCTAACTGAAAGACACTCTTGATATTCGAGTTTTGCTGGGCAGTACTCCACCCCTCATTCCCACTGTCACATGAGTTTGCTAGTGTGCAGCGACTCGAGGAGTGTTCCGAGCCGCCATTGTTTCAGCTATATGTACTTTCAATAAGAAGACGCAGCGTTGTAACGCCTCCCACTAGGTGGACCGATGACCTGGTGAGGGTCGCGGGTAGCCGATGGATGCGAGCCGCATAGGACCGGTAGTTGTGGCGACACGCGCGGGGAGGCCTAAGTCCAGCAGTGGACGTCTTTCGGCTGATATGATGATAATATGTACTTTCAATCATCAAGCCCCGTAGGCATTTGCGGAATTTATTCGAAAGAGTCACCGCGACTGTGGAACACAAAGGGCATTTGGAGGAACATAAATGGATTTTAGTCAATAAGAGTCTGACACTCGCTTCCGCTCCACCCAGAGCGGCAGGAGTCATTTGATGATTCTCCATCCTAAAAAAAAAAGCCCACTTTAATTCAAGTGTTCCAAACAAGTTGCATGTGCATAATATCTGTTTCAATATGAACCAGCCTTCCATAAAAAATACTAGGCACCTAATATCCACTTTCAACGAATTACGATGAAGTTTATTTGCATTTCCTCTTCCAACTGCGTTTAGAGTACCCTTCAGAGCTCGTAGCGGAAGGAAATTTATAGAGGAGTGGGCTTACCGTCGCTGTTCGAGACAGATCGCGCACTTTTTAGTAGTTTAATAAAAAAAAAATGATGTTGTACGATAGGAATTGTCGGATAAAATCTCGTAATATTTTACGCAATATTTCAATTACGCCAATAACTACGAACTAGCTTTTTGATATGGTTTTGCTCCAGTGTAATTGCACATTTCTTCCACAGGACCTATACTTACTTATTTTCTGAGATAACTAGCTCGCAATGTGTGGCTTGAGTTTTGAGCTTATATTTGCACTTGCACCTTAGGCATTGCCAAATGTTTTGCATTTATACTTCCGATATCACGTTTCCTAATGACAATTTATTAAAAAGAGCAAGGTCCATCCCACTCGCACGCATAAATGCATGTCAACTGCACAGACTGTCCGTGAAATTGGACCTCAAAAAGTACCTACGCCTACAGATGAAATCACAAAAAAGGCGTTAGAAATAACTGATACAGTATTTTAAACGTGTCGGTTAAAGTATGGTAATTCCAAAGAAACGATGAGTGTATTGTTGAAGAAGAAGTAATGTAGGTTGAAGATAGGAGGATTGTACAAATATGTAATACATGCAATTAAGAGTAGGATTCCCAGCCGGACTCCGTGATTTATTCCTGATAGCTATTACCTCTCTCACGGGATCTGACAAACGTTATTCATTGTCGACCACATCATTTTATACAATCAGATGAGATAATAGTCAAACGTGTATCAAAATTATTAAGGATGATTTTTCACAGAAGCCTTTCAATTCAATGTCGCCACATCTCATTAGCATGCCAGTCACACATCCAGCTTCATAATAGGTATCAATTAACTCACTCATCCTACAGTCTTACCTTTTAATCCTTTGATGAGTAGAGAGCACGTTCACATATTTTTGCATACGTAACATCAGGATCAAAGCTAAACGAATGACCTTATTCCCGCCCACGTTCTCATAAATAATGTGTGGTTGACGAAATTAGGCTTTTTGTAAAGGCATTTATATTAATTCGTGACAAGGATGTTGAAATTGTCCAATGAGGAGTCGGCAAAAATGAATTTTAATTTTAATTTCAAATTTTTTTACTTGTTGTAAGTAAAATCAAATCTAATCCGATTATATGAATTGTTTCAGTGATAGATATATTACTTTTAATCACAAAAAAATAACACATTTCCTGTCGGATTTACCACAGGACCAAATAAGGACATTCATGTAAAAAGACATTGAACATATTTTGGTAATTTTATCCTAATAATAATAGAATACTAATATGGGCCATCCACTCCCGCATTATTGTCAAAATAATACACGTAATTAATAGCCATATGCGGGTAATAGGGCCATTAAGTGATCGATAGGATAAAAGGACCACTTCACCCCAATTTTCAGTAAAAGAGCTTGAACTATTAGTGAACTTTGAACTACACATCACTCAAAGAAACAATAGAGGTCAACTATCCCACACTTGATTAAAACATAATCTGACCATTCTGTTCCCATTGCTGGGAATCAGGCCTCCGCTCGGAGCTGGCCGTAAATCTGTTATCTACAGGCACAGTCCTGGTTGGTGGACGTCATCATTTCAGCCGAAAGAAGTCCACTGCTGGACATAGGCGTCGCCAAGTGTCACCACATCGATTCTCATGGCCTTCAACAAGTCAGCGGTCTACCTTGTGGGAGGCTTTTCAACGCTGCGTTTCCCGGTACACGTTCGCCACTTTAGAACTTTGCGACCCCATCGACTTGTAGCGGCATCAATTCCGGGTGTCATCCTGAATTTCGACAATTAATTATTTCGACACGGTCCCAATTTCGAAAAACAGTAGTTCGACTACTCATTGCTTCGACAGAACATATATTCGACAAGCACTAGTCCGATAGAACATACTTCGACAACACACACGTTCGAAAAACACTACTTCGACAAAACCCTTCTTCGATATGCACTTGTTCGGCAGATTTCTATTTCGACGGTACTTACCTTCGACATAATCTACTGCTCTGAAATGTGACAATAATAATTGAATTTCGCTTTGTGGTTTTAGGTACAGAATAAAAACAAAAAATAATCAATTATGTTTTTAATTATAACCAGTTACAAATCTTTGCACACTTTAATCATTTCTTCAGATAATTTAAATCGTAACATAATATTAAAATAAGTTTTCTTGATTATTTATTAGACATAGGAGCTTAACGTATGCTGTTCCGCTTAGGACCGAAATTGTATCCATTTCATTTTTCAGTAGCTAATGATTTTGCAGCCTTTCGTTTGTGCGGTAATTGTTTTTTTTATTTATGTGTCTTCCAATATGAGCCAAAATTCTCTGTATTTCACTTCGGCCAAAGTTTTAAAAATGTATTTTTTTTTCTATTGAGCAGAGTTTTCCACCTCATATGCCAGCTTTCGATTGAATTTTGAGTTGAAGGAAATCCACATTCAATGGAATGTGCAACCGACCACATTTCTGGTGGATAGGATGGTGGTACTTTTGAGTCTGTAACTTTAAGTGGACTTGTCTTTTATTCAATTTTTTTTTGTATGTTCCAGTGACATAAAATTTCAAAAAGCAGTCGTTAATTGGTTTTGCATCAACGGGTCGGGACTTTTTCTTGGATTTGATTAAAAACTGCGGGAATTTCAGAGGCTGGTATATTATGGCAAAGCTGAAATATGTTTTTATATTGCAAAAAAAGCTTTTTCAGTAACTTGCTACTGAAAAATGAAATTGATACAATTTCGTTCCTAAGCGGAATTATTTATTAGACATGTGAGTAACGAATGCTACGTTACTCACATGTCTAATAAATAATCAAGAAAAGTTATTTTAATATTATGTTACGATTTAAATATTATCTGTAGAAAGGGTTAAAGTGTACAAAGATTTGTTACTGGTTATAATTAAAAATGTAATTGATTATTTTTTATGTTTTTATTCTGTACTAGAGCATGTATTCGATTCGCATCATTCTTAGAAAGATTAAGTCTTAATTTACTACACTATTTTGTAAAAATATATTTTTTATTGACACTTTTTTAAAAAGAAGGCAATCCGCTGATAGCGTTTTACAAAAATAGACGTCAGAGTTATCTTTTAGGATGAATACAACCAATGTAATGTGCTAAAATGTTTTATATTATACGTTTGTCAAACAGAATATGTAGTCTCAAAGCGCAATACATAGCTCAATTACGAAAATATGGCTAATAAGTATTTAAAAAAAAATAATGAAAAAAATTAAAATTGGTTAACTTTAAAAAAAATTCTAACAGTGTTTTATTATAAACATAAATATTATAATTATTTTAAGAAAATAAAGGTATTGCTAAATGTCTTGTTTTTTTTTTCAGATTTTTATGAACTCATTTATTTAACACGATTATTTTAAAAACACTATAAATCCCCGCGCGCAATCGTTTGCCGATGAGTTTGTACCGGGCCCTCCCAGCGACTCGCGAATCGAATACACGCTCTTAAAACCACAAAGCGAAATTCAATTATTATTGTCACATTTCAGAGCAGTAGATTATGTCGAAGGTAAGTACCGTCGAAATAGAGATCTGCCGAACAAGTGCATATCGAAGAAGGGTTTTGTCGAAGTAGTGTTTTTCGAACGTGTGTGTTGTCGAAGTATGTTCTATCGGACTAGTGCTTGTCGAATATATGTTCTGTCGAAGCAATGAGTAGTCGAACTACTGTTTTTCGAAATTGGGACCGTGTCGAAATAATTAACTGTCGAAATTCAGGATGACACCCATCAATTCCACCACAAAAAACCAACATAGCAAAAATCTACATTGCAACAAAAACCACCGCCACGCCATCAATCCCGCCAGCTGCGAACTAACTGGACGAAATCCTGCATCGCGGTATCAGAGTTTTCCGTGCGATTTGAACATGTACAACAGTCAGAATATCAACTATCGGGCAGTTGACCACCGGACACAACAAACGCCCGGTCGGAAGATCTTCCCTTTTCAAAAGAGGTTTGGGGACGTTACTCTCTGTACCGCATACCTCTATAGACTATCTGATCTGCGAGCATTGAGCTCACTTAAGTTTGGCTATTCATCGGGCTATGTTGGTAACGTTGGTTCTCCTGTGGATCTTAATTTCTGATTCCATCACGCAAGGAATATCTGAACATAGCCCTTTGTATTGCTCTTTGGGTGACTTTAATCCATCATGTCACTTGTCTTGACATTTTCGTTTCTAGAATATGTCAGTTTGCTCATGATGATTTTCATCACCGATTCAAGAGCAGTTTCCTTGAAGTAATTCGCTTCGAAGTCTTCGCCACCACATCCTGCAATACGTGAGTCGGGGTATCGTTGGAACACCAGCATCACAGCCCATTTCTCCTCCAGTAGAGTAGAGTATCCATGTAGGTTTACAAACAGCCCCGAATTTCCTCTGCCTACCTCTTCAAAGCTAGCGTTGCTCTTAAACAAACACCTGAATAGAAAAGCCTAGCCTCGGATCCACTCCCTCAATATCCCGACTCGCATGTGCGCATACCATATCCTTGTTTGCATAGAGATATTAAGCTCAAAATTATGAGTGAGCGGCGCGCCTACGCCATTCATAATTTAATAGGGTTGTCCAGAACTGTTATCAAGCAAACCTTTTGCGAAATACGTGAACGTGAAATACGTGATTTACGATATTTTTACTGCCTCGTTGGATTCGAAGTCGCAAGTGTAACTGCTGAGACACTGAGTCCTAGATTTGGTTGTGTTATTGGGTTTTTACATTAGGAATATCATAGCAACACTTGCTTTCCATCACAAGCTGAAGGACTCTGAAGGCAATTCTGAATTCATTGCTTTATAAGTTTGAAAAATTAATTTTTTCGACAGCGTAAATACCCCAACAAACGTTGTTTAATCAACATAATGCAAAGCATAATTTTTGATTTATGTGTTTCGCAACTACCCTGCAATTTAGTACCTACTCGGTTCAGTGAAATGTGTGACTGTGTAACTCTCCTCTCTTTCGGGGAACACAGACATGACGATAACCTACGAAGATACTACGTTCCGCATCAAACACAGCAGTTAATAATATTATCTTCTATCCATACATTATGGATCTAGTTACAGCCCTATCTCAAGTGGTACGGTTCGCAAATAAGCAAATAAACACGTTGCTTCGACAAAACGCTATAAATATACAACGTAATGGGCGCTCGCTCGTAAACGCACACAACTCGCGACCCCACGCAGCGGTGGTGTTTGTTTTGCTGATTGTACCCATGCCTCCGCTAATCGGATTATTTATTTACTTCCTACTATCCTACTATTGTTTAGATATAAGAGAAATGTTGCCGGAAGTTTATATTTATGTTATGGGATGGCAAACTATCCGACGACGGGCAGCTTTACGCTGATTTTTCATGGATTTGTTCAATAGCCGGCTTTATGCATATTAACATCTGCAAATCTCCAATACCAGAGGAGGACATGACAATATTTCCTAAGGATAACAGCAATTCCTGTTAAGATTTTACCAGTCCTTAGGTGGTCTCGGATGACTGCGATCTTCAGTATCTGTGTGGCGTTTCTCCGCTGTCCATGGCCGACCTTTCGTCTTGCGCCCCATGCCAACAATCTGTACATGTGAGGACCTTATGGCTGCGTCAGCGAATGGTGATACCGTTGCTGAGTACTGGGCCGAACACAAAATTTAATAACACTGTATTTGCCATCGACACGTCTAAGATTTTACCAGTACAAACTGGTAATAAGCTCAACAACAAACAATAAATCGGCCGTCTGTTGCTAAGTTGTTAGTTTAGAAGACTGATTATGACTGCCTGGCGTTGATTGATCGATTCATTTACATTTACTTCCAAACGCTCTACTTTATCGTTGCTAACAGTTCCTGGACTAATTACTTAGAGAAATAGACCGTGATTTGCCGGTTTTTGAGAAGGTTTACCTTCTCAAAAACCGGCAAATCACGGTCTATTTCACGTGGGTTGATAGACAATGGATGTGACTGCAGTCACACATTTCAATTGTGATGGAATGGCAGCGCATCTGCTATGCTTCAGGTTTTGAAGATGTCTACCGAAAGCTGTGAGTCTGTAATCACTTCTCTCCTTGTATTAGGCGTCGTTCTAGTTAACGAAAACGACACCATAACTTTTTTTTATTATTATTGATAGGCACGCGCTTGACCACTATCTCACCGGATGGTAAGCAAAGATGTGGTCGAAGATGGAGCACGCTTGCCTAGAAGCAACTTATTCACTCTTGACTTAAAGACTCCCAGGTTGCAACTATCAGGAAACACAGACGCATATTTACCAATATCATTAAAAACTGGCAAAAACTGAATACACACGTTAAATCGCGACCAAAAGCGATATTCTGCTAGGCCACATTCAAAAAGACTAGGAATATTCACGAAGCAGATCCTGCCAAAAGACATAAAATTTAATAAAAATCCACTCCACGCAAATCTAAAGGGGGTTTAAGGCAAATACCCATAGCCCATGAGCCTTGAGGCAAGAAGGGGAAATGAGCCCCCTAACAATAGTAAGTGAGCTATCATTGAAAGCTTTATACCAGCCTTCATTGTCAGTCAAGTGCATTGTCTCTTAATTCCATGAGACTGCAGTTTGAAAGGGGCTGCCGAGTTTAATTCAGTCAGTAGGAAATTAAAAGGAGTCGCTTTCCTTTTCGTTTAGAGACACTGGTCCTTTGGCGTGCCAGGGTTGCAGAATTTGTTCGAAAGTTACCGCGGTCCTGGAACGCAAAGGGCATTAGGAGGAACACGGATGGGTTTTAATCAGTAAGAGTCTGACATCGCTTCCGCTCCACCCACTCGCACAAAGCGTTTTGGGAATACATTCATTGTGCGTACAGCTAAAGAGTGGAATTCCCTGCCAGAGTCTGTGTTTCCTGATAGCTACAACCTGGGAGTCTTTAAGTCAAGAGTGAATAGGTTACTTCTAGGCAAGCGTACTCCATCTTCGACCACATCATCGCTTATCATCAGGTGAGATTGTGGTCAAGCGCGTGCCTATCAATAATAAAAAAAAAGTATTTTGATGATTTCCCATCCATAAAAAAGGCTCTTTTGGCGTAGGTAAAATTCGTTGACCTCTATAAGAAAAGAGGAAGTATGCATCAAGGAATTCTTAATTTGAGACTGCCACAATACTTTAGTAGTATTACAAACAATTCTTCGGCACGACAAGAAGAGATTGCAAACTCTCAATTATGATTTGTATCATTGTAGAAGAAATGTTCAGTTCACAATTTCCGGTGGCATATAAATAATACAAGCCGTTAATTAGCAATATAATTTTTAGTATACTTTATAGTCGGGCGAAAAATGATTTTCATCCCTCGTGAAACCCCTTTAGAGGTGACTACAAAAATCCTTCCTTGGTGTTTATTTTCGCTGAAAACTGGAACTCCTGCGCACAATTTCATGCAATTAAACCTTGGGATAGGATGTGCAGGATGAGGTTTGTCTGTCAGCGAATGAATATTCAGAATTTTAAAACATTTGAAAAATTCTAAGCGTATTTTAAACCTCTTCCAGAATCCGTTGCTACGTGTCCACAACTATTTGGTAAAGTGGGATGTGAGTGGAGTATAGTTATGAACTCTTTGAAATGTTTCAAGGTCAAGGGTTCCGTGCACAATTTATGCCAGAACATGGCTTGGGACCTGCTGTCGCATAAACGTGGAGAGTTATGGGCACTGGCGGATTCAGGGGGATCTAAGGGGCTCAAGGCCCCCCCAAAAGACCAAGATATTTTTGATAGTCTACTACCTAACGAACTGAGAAGTCAGGTAGGAATTTACGACAAGTAATCCAAGGAGGCTTGTTATTCGTTGAAGAAAAATAGTATATGCTTTTTTTTGTGTTTACTTTGCTAAACCCTACCCTCAGCGGGGTCAAGCAAAAACGTCAATCCTGGATCCGCCCCTGGTGATGATGATAACTTAAGACTCGACATAACGCCTGTGTTGCGTGAAGGGTTACTCTCACATTCCAAGTCATCACTTTCACCTCGAATCATCAGATTGACTGTTATAGCTTGTTATTTATTGATATAGTAATCGAGGATTTTTCAACTGAGCTGAGTGGAGGTCCTTCCTACCAAGTCTGGTTAGACTTGGTAGAAGTAGGCTTCTCATCATTATTACCATTGTTAAAGACTAATATAACTTCACACCTGTTCTCCGAAGGGTTAAGCAGAGTTACACACCATGGCAGTATACATATTACATTTCGTCAGACTACCACGGTGGTCTACATAATTATTGTTGCTCAATTGTTAATTATTTCAATTGACACTTCTGTTACAGTGTCATGAATACCAATAACTCTCGTCACCTATGACAGAGACGGTCAACCACGTGCATGCATTCTACCATGCATATGTCGCAGCCAAGAAGCTTAATCAGCCGTTTCATAAAAAGCCTAGCCTTTTCATTGAACTGCGCCGTTTAATCAGCAACTTAAGTGACTTAGGCAAGTCATTAAACGATATTGAACAAAAGATGTCACTTAGGTCGCTGAAAAATCGGCGCATTTAAATGAAAAGGCTAGGCAACCAATTAAACGGCTGATTTAGCTAATTGGCTGCGAAATATACACCATTGGTTCACCATTGGTTTACCATCTCTGGTGTAGATGATGAAAGAGCACAAACATATCAGTTACGGATCAAAATAACATGATTCCTTACATCATCCTGGCCTGCCATAATACTCAACAACGCAACGCATTATGGACTTGCGTAAAACAAAACTAATTAACACTTCATTCCAATCTAAACCTTGCACCTTAGAAATTAAAGCTCAATACTGTTTGCAAGTAAAAAATGTGCGTAGTTTAAAATTACTAGCGCTACAAAAACTGAAGACTTTATTCTCATTCAGGTAAGGTTTAAAATAGATTGTCATATTCACACATGGTGCATATTTAAAAACATAGGTTTGACAGATAATTTTCGACTTTACTCTGAAGCAGTTACCGTATAAAATGGATTGGGTTGTTGACACATGGTGTGTATTTAAAAATAGACGGTATGGTTATCATGTGGAGTTCAACAGACTATGGGAATAATAAAATATGGGTTAGTAACCTGTCACCAGTTTATGGGCAATGTTTAAAACAGACTTTTGTAGTTTTCAGATGATCTCATTCTCGTAGTGAGCGAATTTATGACTGTTTAGACAAAATGGCCGTTACTGGTAACATTTTGACAGGATCGATGGGAAAACGACTATCTGCTGCCAAGTGGCGTTGCTGTGTTTTGGTTTTATCCTTCGGCATGCCTGGTGGCAAAATGTTACGCGGTATGCCTGGTGGGGTCCGTCAGACCCGAATTTAAAATTAAGTACTATTTTTCGTACTAGTTGTGATAATTGGTGTATCTAAATATACTTATAGCTATACTACGGATATATTGTAGAGGTAAAAATGAGAAAAAAAATAAGAATCCACCTTTAACTAAAATAAAAAATAACTAAAATTGGGTATATTTTTAGCAAAAAAGCAGGCCTTTTTTATACTTAAGTAGGTGAAAACAAAAGATAACTAAACTAACTCTAAATATTGATAAAACAATCAGTCCTTGCTACTCCTATCTACGGGTGTAAACAGAGGTGTAAGGTATAACCTCTGAATTTGACACCGGCGCTCGGGGTTTTTTGTGTTTATCCACCATCGCAGCTGACTCCGGATTGAAGTAGTGGCCATAAGGCCTTGATTGGTTGATAATGCTCAGCTACTGAGAATTGTGGCGCAGAAATATGAAATATGATGTTTCTGCACAACTCGCAACGGTTAAAATAACAGGGTGGGTCTGACAGACCCTACCAGGCATGCCGAAGGTTAAAGGTATTCTATAAGTACCCTTCATTCGATTTGAAGACCCCCAGTTTGTAGCAGTCACCGGAAAATCGCAGACGCCGTTAGATTGAAAAATATCGCGTGAAATTGTAAACTCATTTTTCTCAATAAGTCACGGGTATATTGGAAACTATTGAATTTGGATGGGATTTATTGTAGGTATTCAAAATGATATGCTCACATTATATCGAAAAATAATAATTTAAAAAAGATTTATTACAATCTTACTTAGTTTGCAGCAATATCCGGTGACATAGCTACCGGAAAGAATCCGGCAGGGTATACCACTTTTTTTTTATCAATGGGCTAGCTCTTGACCTCGATCACGCCTGATGGAAAGCGATAGATGAGGTCCATGATGAAGCGAGAGTGCCCAGAAGATGCCTTGAGGCACTGGTACTCCCACGCTTCGACAAAACACAGCAGGCTGCTTGACGCCGAACTCCGGTGGGAGGCTGGTCGCGAACCAGGCGGGTGTTACCCCTACCTCCGCAAGGGTAGGATTGGCCAGTCTCATAAGGTGTTAGGTGAGACTGTCCAGGATGCGCCGAGCGCTCGGTTCAGTTGAGTGTCTGATGGAACAAATTGTGCTAAACGAGGAGGCTCCTTCATGCAACCCAAACCACTCCATAATAGCTATCCTTCAGAAACCCCAATGAGCGCTATCATTTTTAGTTTAGCATCAATTATGTGGAGCAGCCCAACTTCTTTTGGCTCGAATTCGCTTTCTATCTTTACTATCGAATTTATGGTTTCACTATAAAAGATTGATGGCGAAGCCACTACTAAAATGCTAATGTTACTTATCAGATGGCCTTGAAAGAAACTAAACACAATAAAATACAGTTTTATAACTCACGAACCACAAAAGGCCGAGCGAGATCAATAATCACCGATTACTGTGGAATTGGTTCCATTCTCATGGTGGTCGGGAGTGAGACTGCTAAGCAAGAGGTCTTGGTCGATCGCCAAAATAAGTAGTATTCTAAATTCTTTATTGAAGTGCAACCAAACAACTTAAAGATCACGTACAAAGGCGAGCTTAACTCAAAGTTCTCCCAGCAAACCTTTGAGTGATAGAGAGAGTTTAGAGGCATGCGGAATAAAGAGTTAAGTCCCGCAAACCTCCACAGAAAAGGGAGGATCCTCCGACCAGACGGTTGTTGTGTCCGGTGGGCAACTGCCCGGTTGATATTCGGACTGTTGTATATGTTCAAATCGCACGGAAAACTCTGATATCGCTATGCAGGATTTCAGGTTCAGTAAGTTCGCATCTGGCGGGATAGATGGCGTTGAGAATCTTTTTGTTGCGATGTAGAGTGCACATCCATGTTCCTCCTCATGCCCTTTGCGTTACAGGGCCGCGGTGACTCTTTCGAACAAATTCCGCAACCCTAGCAGGTTTCTTACCCCTCCGCAATTAATTTCGTTGCGGGATCCAAGACAGTTGAATCGTTTCTCCGGGACTTGGATTCACTGACTCGGCATTTTTCTGGGGGTCACACATTGTTGATTCTGACTCTCAGGAGTTGCAATGGTTAGGGATAGCGTGACTGGTTTGTGCCAAAAGAAAAGTTATATCTGTATATCAATAGTTGTTACATCTGGGCAGAAATGATGATGATGATGGATAATGGTCGATATCCGAACCAGTCGTACTCAGCGCTTCTCCTCCACATTTATTATGCGCACAGCCAAAGTGTGGAACTCTCTGCCAGCGTCTGTGTTCCCTTCCACATATAACCCGTCCGCCTTCAAAGCAAGAGTGAACAGGCATCTTCTGGGCACGCTCGCTCCATCATAGACCTCATTTATCGCTTTCCATCAGGCGTGATCGAGGTCAAGAGCAAGCCCATTCCTCAATAATAAATAATTATAATAATCTTTCCTAATTGACAAACAGCCGAGTTACTGGGGAAATAGTCTGATATTCAAGCTTTGTCATCCACTTTGTTTCATCTTCCCTGCCACAAAGACACGTAAAACCAAAGAGTATCGGCCTCATAAATAATGCTGGTTAATAAATAGAACGTTTCAGAGGACAGTTGTCACATTTCTGACTGATTTATTACGTAAACTGACCATTTATTGCACTATTATCTCTTGTTCCGACAGAATCTTAAGAAAAGCTGTATGTTCATGTATGTTTGTAAGTAAATATACTATATTTTCGATATTTACAATGCAAAGTTACGACTTATTATGTATTACCGAGGTCGGTAGATGGGTAATTATTCAATACACTCCCGAGACCCTGCCCATGGTAAACTCCAGCGGCTTAACGCGTCCTGGCAGTCAATCGTAAATCTTTGACAGTCCTTTCAGGCAGTAAAAAACTAGTAATTCAAATGACTAACAATAGGTCTTCAACGATTTGAGGTCATACACTCATACAGTCGCTCAATGTGGAATATGAATACCAATATTCCACATGGGGCGGCTGCATTCGATTTGGCTAGGCACCTCAACTGCGTAGCCTTTTCCATGTTGCAGTCGGATTTTCTACGTATTAAGCCCAGATTCCGAATGCATGCCCATTTGATGGCATAAAACTAACGATCACTAAGTCGATTTATTGTTAATGTCCATGCACAAAGGTACAATGGCGGATTTAATGCCTAAGGCATTCTCTACAAGTCAACCAAAGGTGTTGGAAAGATAACATGCCAGGTGTATTGATTCTGCCAGGGTTGCGGAATTTGTTCGAAAGAGTCACCGCGGCCCTTGAACGCAAAGGGCATTTGCAGGAACACGGATGGGTTTTAGTCAGTAGTCTGACACTCTCCCTTCCGCTCCGCCTAGAGCGGAAGAAGCCATTTGATGATTTCCTATCCTTAAAAAAAATGGTGTATTGATGGGTCAATTTAAATCTGTTCGCGTGGAACAAAGGGATGTAATGCGTATTCTATAGTTGTTATTTTTCGCTTACTTCAAGGAAAACAATCCTAAAGTTCCACGGAACCATATCAGCATAGATATTAATAGTCCCTTCTATTTGTAAGCACGACCCACAAACGTCTATCGTGCCGGTAACAAAGATAAATTCATCTCCCCCGGCGGATGCCATCCGTCTTGAGGATCCTATGAGTTTCCTTGATTTACAATGTACATACATTCATACATATGTACTTGATACCATTATCAAGCTTATAAACATCCATATATGTTATAGGACATTTTGGTAGTTTGTGTTGTCCTTTGACGTATTATCTTGTCGTTGCGGTATTTGTTTTATTTCAGCGGGATCTTTATTGGAAACAAAAACATTCAGATACATATGTAAAAGGACAGCATATGTACAAAGGCGAGCTTAAATTCCAATTGTGTTTTCTTAGAGCAAATCTCAGTGCTATGGAGATAATTGAAAAATAGGAGTACACCTATAGTGCACAAACTTAAAATTCTTACTGTATGGTCTCGTTGAGTATTTGAAAGGTCTACCACAAAAACCGCGATCGGCGCGGTCTTAATTCGTCCACTTTCCCCACTTCAAAACACAATTTTCCCAAGTCCCCTGGCAACCTGAAAAATTAGTTTCTTGGCAACATGACTAAAGTAACTTAGGACTCGTTGGTAACAGATCATAGGCGTTCACCTACTCGCTGGTCAAGCCAATTTTAGGCTATTACAGCAGTGCGATTCTGCCGGTCGATTCCGTCGACATCTCACGGTGTTCACCTAGGCGGAGTGAACGAAGATGTCAGCAAAGTAGACGGGGCCCGTTAGGGTCAGAGCCTGCCTGATGTTTTCTAAAGATAGGAAATCATCAAATGACTCCTTCATGCTCACTCCACTTAAGCTTTTACGGTGAGATGACCGGCAGGACTCACCGTGACCACTGCCCTGAGAAGAGCAGAAGTCATAGTGGCCTGGAAGTAGCTCGTCAGTGAATTCATCAGAGCTTTCCAGGAAGGGCGCGACCTTCAGCAATGAAGAATAGGAAGAGGAATACAAGAATATTCTTTCAATGAGCATGCTGCTGGGGAGTTTGTTGGGCCACTTCTTGTTCCCCGCTAAACACTAAGAAGTGCAGGCATTCTGGGAGGCCTTTGGAGTTTTTGGATTCCCAACCTTATTTGAATATTTAAATGTTTAAGTTATTTTGAAACTAACTTAAAAAAAGGGAATTGTCTCACGAAATTCTTAGCACTGAACATCAGGCACAGGATAAAGTATTACCTAATTTAAGAAAACACAATTTCCATCTCCTAGAATCACGAAAAAAGGATCGGTCGGAACGCCGATAAAAATTCAGAACCAAAAAAACTCCAACGACAAAATTCAGTTCCGAAATCAAATAGAAGGTACATAAAAAAGTTAGACATCGAATTCACAAAAAGTTACCGGTTTCGTGACCCTGGGACATAAAGCCACCGATTCAACAAAGCTTGCGAAAATGCCTAATTGGATTAAGTTTGCCAAAAAGCTTAAAACTTGGAAGCTTAATGGGCAATCTTGAAAAGAATACTTATCATGACTTGACATCACGCCTGTATTTTTTTTAAGAGATGGGCAGAAGTTGAATAGTACACAGTTGTTTCTGGTTACTTTTTCTCTTCTCTTCTCTAAAGCCCACTTCCACAAACCAGCGTTTTCTTTTAAATCCGAGTTAGTTGCTAACCAGACCCTTAGGGTGTTACTAACCAATAGATCGACGTTGACCGATGCATTGGCTGATCGATGTTGGTCGATTGGTGTCGTAGCTTTGGCTGTTCGAAGAAAGAAGTAGAAACTATCGAATGACGTCGACTAATTCATTCTACCAGCGATCGCTGGCATCGATCGATTGGTGTAGTAGAAACTATCTATCGACAAGAAAATGATTTTATTTGTTTAAACATGGTGTACATGAGAATATATCATGAAAAAATCATCAATCAAATCAAATTTCTTTAATAGATTTTCAACTTTATCGCTAAAGCATTAGCCTCAAGTTTGATTGGGAAAATTTGACAGTTTCCGGTAGCTTGATATGCTGGCGTCTGTACCTTTAGTTGTACTATTAATAGTAAGTTTATTTTAGTGATCTTGATGCCAAGATCATATGTGCAAGAGCAAGTGAGAGCGTATCTGATGAGGTCTAGACTAGACTTCAGAACAGTTGTGTCTAAACGACTGCGTAGATTAGGATTCAAAGTCGTGACTGTATTGACGCCTATGTAAATGTCATGGTAAAATCATGCTCCGGGTTCAGCAGACAGGATTCCGCTTGAATTTTTCTAGAAGAACCTTGAGCTGCTGCCGAATTAAGCGCACATTATGGTACACTCGATTTTTTTTCGTGATTTCAGTGTTGGTCCCATCGTGAAAGTTGTTCTCTGCTCTGATGCAGTTACTGGTGTTTATTTTAGTTCAATCACAGATTCGATGCCACTGACTGAATCAGACTGCTTGAAAACTGTTTTTTTTATTTTTGCATTTCTGGAACACCCTGTAATATCTCAGCCAGTGCCGGTTGTCAGTGAAAGAATATGAGTGAGCCAGCTCACAGTGAGCCTCATCAGAAGGCTTTATTAAATCACCCAAAGGGTAGTGGAGAGGACTATGCTCAGAGTTAACTTGCACGATCGTCTCAGTAATGAAGATCATCGTCATTATCATCATATCAGCCGAAAGACGTCCATTGCTGGACATAGGCCTACCCCAAGTGTCGCCACATCTACCGGTCCTGTGTGTCTCGCATCCATCGGTTACCCGCGACTCTCACCAGGTAATGAAGTTATTCGAAGGATAATCAAGGTTACCAGCACTTTCAGCATCGCTAAAAAAAAATCCGGGTTGAACTTATCGGATAATTTCTAACGTTCGCACCTTTGAGTGTTACAACACTCCCCATTTCTAAATTCTCCGTTGTCCTTGGCCTTGACCTACATTCACACGGACACATTTTCCTTATCCGCGTTAAGACCACCGGGTTCCCGGAAAACACGTACCTCGATAAGTGAAGATTTTACAGGATCCTTAAGGCTTTTCCATTAAGAATTTCTCCGTAGCAGCCTGGAGGCGGGATTTGTGCTCGGTTAATGGCAGTAGGCTCATCTCCTAAGATAAGGCAATTTTAAAAAAACATGATTCCGAAATACTTATATAGAAGCTGAAAATGCAATTCGCTTCTAAGACAGGCTACTTTTTTACTCGCTAGTTATCTTTATACGTTTTATTATGTTTTGATTCCCTATAAACATGATTGATTTGCAAACACTCCTGGTTTGAAAATCAGTCATCTTAAAGCTCCAAGACAATCTCCAGCCCCAAATTGTGTCGCCCGGCATTACAGGGTCCTGTAGACTGTAGTAACACAGTTAGAACTTACCCGAGTCACGTCTTGAACAATCTCGTACACACGTACCGAGTTTATCTTCAAGTGTTGGCAAAAAACGTAAAAAATACCAAGTTTTTGCAATGTCTGCTAAAGAAAACACGAGTTGTGTACGTGATGCGACCTCCAAAGGATCTTTGTGCCAAGGTTTTAAATCGGATAACGGGGTCTTTGTTTAACGGGGTTTGGAATAAATGAGATGTAACTGTTTCAGATGTATTAATTGTGTGGTTATAAATCCTACTGCAGCTAAAAATCGTGATCTTCAATAAGGTAAAGTTTCGTATAATGGGGTGTCGATCTCCTTAAATTATTAACTAATGTATATCCTTGATATTTTTCAATTCATAATGTTAGGCTGTCGAGACTATTGAAAGAGTGATTAAAAGCATGGCTGCTGGGCGGTAGTACCTTCAACGTGGGTGGGGAATGAAGCGACTGCCAGCCTCAAAGTGTCAATGTCTGTCTTTTCCGATTCGGATATTGTTAATAGTTCCAATTAAGCGCTAATACCAACCAAAAGGGCTACAGCAGTCCACCGTCAATCAGGTTTAGTTCTTTTTCATATATTATAATCAATTTAGTTTTTACCACAGAATATTACTAATTAATGACCTGACCTGATCTCTAAGTACGTGCTCAGCACCCAGCAGTACTCAAATAAAACAATGCTGGAAATAGCTTAAAGCTCTCTAACATGACTTGATTGTCCCAATTTACGTATGCACATAGCACTTCGGTGATAAACATGGATCTCAATGAAAGGTTCGTGAGTTGAATATGATTCTGCTCAATGCAAATGAGCCTGTCAAGAGGAACTGTTCATCGAAGTAGTCCGGAACATAATGATTGGAACCGTTAGATTAGATCAAGGTTATATTCTAAATTATATGTGTAACTTAGAGAGCTTTTGAAGATCTTGCCATATGGTAACGATGAATGAGGTCTACAGTGGAGCGAGCGAGCCCATACATAAGATCTAATAGAGGTTTTTTTTGGGACAAGCCCGCCACACATTCCTAAACCACTGCAACTCCTGATCGCCAGTATCAAATAATAGAGGCATGCAGAACGCGGTGTAAAGTCCACCAAACCTCCATTGAAAGAAGAGGATCCTCCAACCAGACGGGTAACGTGTCAGGAGGGTAACTGCCCAATAGTTATTGTCGGGTGGTTGAACCAATAAGTTCTAATCTCGCGGATAACTTCGATACCGCGAGTCCGTGATAGGATTGTGTGACATCAGGCGTTTTTTTAATTCGGGCATTGTAGCGGCTTTGAAGGCCGAAGAATAACACAGATGCTGGCAGATCCAAATACATCTGTCCATCTGATCCTACTGCTGGGAAAAAGCCTCACTCCTTAAATCATTTAAACATCACACTGACTTCAAAAAGACTTGATAAGAAAAGCAACTTCCCAAATTGTGTTATAAACTCTAAAGAATACTAACTGAATAAAGAAACTTTCTTTAACGAACGAAACCAACCTTTCCAAATCAATAATCCAGTATTTATAAATAATACTTTCTTTCCAAACTTGGACAATTCATACACTTCCATCCCTAAGGGTACAGAGTTCGATACAAACAACCAATCAATAGCCTGACCTTTGCTTAGGGCTGTTTACTCTAGTAAGCCGGACAAGTAAAGTCAGGACAGAAAAGAAATTGAATCAACAAAGTTTGTTGTTGAAATACTCCTCTTTTAAGGGCAATGTTTTGGGCCAACAAAATTTGATGTAATGTCGTCTTGTAACAAGAAGAAAAATATGGCTTAATGGTAGAGGCAGGATTGTACGTACAGCTAAGGAGTGAGATTCCCTGCCGGACTCTGTTTCCAGCAGTGCGATTCTGTAAACATGTAGAAGTGAAGGCTTGGGTGAAGTCAGCTGTCAATCCATATTATCAAGATGGAAAGACAGCTCACTTCGTGATCACTTCACCAAAGCCTTCACTTCGACATGATTACAGAATTGACCAGCTGATAGCGACAACCTGGGGTTGTTATGTCAAGAGTGAACAGATCCATCATCATCATCATCATCATCATCATCATAATTCAGCCGAAAGACGACCACTGCTGGACATAGGCCAGAGGCTCCCTCAAGTCTCGCCACAACAACCGGTCCTATGCGTCTCGCATCCATGGGCTACCCACGACCCGCACCAGGTCGATGCCGTGTGAGTAACACGAAGAAAAAGAATATAGGCTCGAATTACAAATGAAGATTTCCGCTGGAAACCAAAGCGGCAATGGGCAGTGCACATTGCTCGCAGAACACATAGTTGATGGAGTCAAAAGGTTTCGGAGTGACGACCGCGAACCGGAAGACTCAGCGCTGGCTTAGCTTCCCCTAAGTGTCACCACGTCTACTGGTCATGTTTCTCGAATCTATCAGATTCATGTGACCTAAGTTAAACTAAACACCGAACCCGTCCTACATAAGTCACAACTTGCCAACCCTGACTCAGCAGTAAGTTAAACAAGCCGAAACAAGTTGTCTACGCCAGATAGTCAGCAGAATAAGCAATGAATAGAGCTACATTCCCGAAACTGTTACGAGTTGCCAAATTACCAAGAGACGAGTCTGCTAAATTGTTTATGCATTTACATCTCAGTACACTGAACATCTTTGTAAATATTTGTTATATTATGTGACTCCAATATAATGCGAGTAAACTGAAATTCATGCCTGTCGCGGTTCACAGGCGAATTATTCCATCACCACGATGAAAATGGCATACTGCCATAATAACAACCTCAGAGAGATTATGAAAGTATTGATTAGATAAGTATGATAGATCAAGACATGCTACGGATACCCCAAATAGACTGGAATTAAGTCTAAAAGACTGATCATAAAATTGGATGATCTCGATGAGTTCTTTGTTAAATAATAACAGCTGCACTGTTCGATCTTTGAGGTTAAGCAACACTTGCCGAGGTCGGTCCGTTGATGGGTGACGATCAATTACATTCCGAGGCTCCTACGTGCCAGTACGGAACGGTAAAGCCGTTGGTCCTGTGGTTGAGAAGCCAGAAAATCTGATACCAGTCTTGCCTGAACTCCACGGTCACATGTCACAAACTCCGACAAAATCTCTTAGTTGTCTATATGCCACCCTCAAAAGAATATGCTAAGACAGTGGATATGCCCGGATATGGTACCAAAAGCTCGCTAGCTCATCTTCTAAAAGCCTGCTGTCCTTGTCGGTGTCCGTTCGTAAAATATTAGAGCGTTTGTAGGATCGATCTAGCTGACTATAGACCTTGCATCTTTTTTTTTTTAGGTATGACCACTAGCAAGTTAACACACATGGGATATCAACTGCTTAACCGGATATAACTTATGGTTAAATTCTCTGCGGTTTCTAGAAATCTGATCAATTATAATATGCTGTGAGCTGTGGACGTATTCCATGAATTCATCATGATACGTTACTTGACAGCAAGGTTTATGAGGATTCATTTATTTTATTGTTGGAAGCCAATCCTTAATGAACACCATCATAATTAGCCATTGCAAAGCAAACATTGCGGCTGTTATTATTTTAAAAGCTAATTCCTTGAGATCATCTTTTAATATTAAATTAGTTGTCTAATCATTACTAATATATGTATGGGTTGGTTATTATGGCATTATACCACATTTAGCATTACGTTAGATCCCATCTGCTAAAGGGAACGGCCCGGATAAGTGTGGTTGATGCACACATATCCGAGCCCGGGCCATTCCTGGGACGTGGCTGAACACGGCCCGGACACCGGCGAGTTCATATAAAATGTACGCACCGTTATTTTTTTGACCTTCTGACGGACCACGCTCCATCCACGTCCCTAATTCTCGTACGTGTGGAACAACCTTTTGGTGGTTTGCTTAGTCAAGAACTCAAGACTAGTTAGTTAGTCCTAATTGCTACTAAGCAATCCTGAATTTCCAAAGCGATGCTGTAATTAACATGAAGACGCCATTTCGCAGTTAATTACCGCACGTTTTGATTCGTTAAACTAGTAATCTGTTGCCAAGAAAGAAGAAATTAGCATTTCTAGGAACAATCAATATTTACGAGGTCGGTCAGATGCGGAGAATCGGTTTGGGACGCGGACGGTTGTATTTCTACGATTTTCTTGTCTGAAATTATGAACTTGACAGTCGAAAATCGACAAGCTACAAAGTCAATTGCAAGAGATACATAAAAGCTCGCTAAAGTTTCGACTTAAAATCAAACAATGTCATCTATACAAAGTACGTAAAATTGGCTCTTATAGACCGAATGACCGAAGCGAACTTGCCACTGTATGGTCGGAAATCTTCGGGAGCGGTCGTGTGCGCGAGACATTAAAATTGACGTGGTTCGTGGCGAACGCGTATAAGCAAAACGTTCGGACGACCCTATCTTTATTATTTAAACCTATCTACAGTTCGCGTCAAATAACTGTGCCCCTCTGAAGTTAGCCATATCCGAAGATCGCGCAGGTGCAGTCACGTAGACGGGAGCAAGCGGGACGCAAGCATGCATCGAACGTAAACGAGCGACTGAGACATAAAATCGCGCCGCCATAATCCCCGCCCCACGCATGCGCAGTTGCAGTTTGTTCGTAATTTTGACTACTACGCAGCCACTCGTAGCCAACTTCAGAGGGGCACAGTTATTTGACGCGAACTGTACTCATATTATGGATCGCAATATATTTAATTTATAACGGTTATTGAATTAACACACAAATTGGTTTCTCCTGCTACGTCCCGAACTTGTAGTCCCTTTTAACGACACCCTTGAGTAACGTTGGTAACGCAAAGCTCCTAATTAGAGTACATATTCTGCCAGAATTAATTAATTGATGTTATCATATTTTTGAGCTTACACGATATTGGTTTTGTTCTGCGTTGCTTGTTTTATTATGCTTAGATATGATATACTTCAGCATTAACAGCCAATCGAATAAACTGTTATACTTGAAACCGAAAAATGTGGTAGGTTCTGTATGAAAATTAACATAACATCAAGCCAGTATTCCCCCCAGAGTCGACGGCGCGTTTCACTCCAAACGCGCCGTCAGCAACGAGCAGTCAGCAACGGAGACGGGGCCCGCCAGAGCCAGAGCCTGCCAGGGTTGCGGAATATGTTCGAAAGAGTTACCGCGGCCCTGGGAAGAAAGGCACTAGGAGGACTAAGGGTGGGTTTTAGTCAGTAAAAGTCTGACACTCCCTGCCGCTCCACCCAGAGCGGGAGGGGTCATTTGATGATTTCCCATCCTATAAAAAAAAAAAAAAAAAGCCAGTATTCCCCAGTTTTCTGGGACTTATCAGAGAATGGGCAGCAGCATTCTCTGTAGCTACATGCCAACAGCTACACCACACTCGATCGCCAACCCGCCTGCCAAACGTGGCGATTATGGCAACCCGGCCCATTTGGGGGAGGCCTATGTGCCGCAGTGGACGTCTTTCGGCTGGTATGATGATGATGAGTACTACCCAGAGAGAAAAATGGAAATGGTAGAATGGATGTTGGTAAATGGAAAGCGCTCAATCGGTTGCGAACCCAGATAGGCCGCTGCAAACGCATCCTGACGAAATGGGGTTTTAGAGAATCTTATTATCAAAATATGAGCCACACGTTACAGTGCCCCAAGTGCTTATACCTGTAGTTCGGGGAACATAATGAAGGTCACCGATGCTGCAGTTAAAGTAACTACTTAGATTGTTTGAGTCCAATAGGTGGCTACTTTAACTGCAGCATCGGCGACATTCATAAAATGTAGAGCGGCAAAGATTCACAAACTACCACGAGACCAGAATCCTGATGTATTCATGAGTGGTAAAGAATCACAAACCACTAAGAGTTCAGAATGTCAGAATAATGGTAAGGATGGAGCTGCTGCTACCAAGTTGTTTTTTTTTTATTTCACTCTAAACTCAGACGTCGCGGGCAATATTAGAGAGTAAAGGATAATTGCCGATATTTACTTGTATTTAGAAATCTTATAATAATGTGTGGGTATGACTGTACTTTTCCCATTATCTTTCTTGTTTTTAGGTCCGGTCGTTGTGCTAAAAGGTCATTTTGCGAATATGACGATTTGCTAATAGGACGTTTTGAAACGGAGACATCGAAATCAAAGCTTAAATTTTATTTTTAATTCATACGGAACTGTTCTTCATCAACATCAAAATCAACAACCAATGTTTCTAAGAGCGGATTTCACCAATGAAACTGAACGCGATCAGTACACCTACAATTAAACTGCGTTCAAGAGCTCAGTGTAAATATTCCATAGAAAAATAATGACACTGACAGCTCATAAACGTGGTTTATTCGCTGATCGCGTTCAGTTTCATTGGTAAAATTGGCCCTTAAACATCCACCGTATCAATTCTCTATTGACCACTTGTGTCAGAATATGTCATCTATTTTAAATAGAGTTTGTATCCAGCCACTGCATACGAGAGTGGGTCCATCGATTCTCCGAATACGCTAAAGTTAGAAATACGGACATAGACAAATAGAACAGCTAGCATTAAACAGAATTGCTTCTACGTTTTATGAATATTTTAAACTCGGAGAATTGTACAAATATGCTCCATGATTGAAGTGACAAAATACAGTACCTACCTACGCAGCCGATAAGGCACTCCGAGTTTTTGATTGAAAAAGTTTGGGGTTGTAGATGGCACTCTCTGTCACTCACTCATCATGACAATTGTTTTTCTAAAACTCTTTGTCTTCTTACTTACATATATTTTATCAGTCGACACCTCAGTCACGGTAAATATATATTCTCAGTTGTCACCTATTTTCTATAGTATAAAAAACTTAATAATTTCGGTAGTCGGTGTTTTTGGTTGCTTCTTCGTTATTTGACACCGACTTTAGAAATTAAAGTTATTTTGAACTTTATTGTGTTTTTTTGGAAGTCGGTTTTTTTTTTGTGAAAAAGTTTTTATTTTTCACTTTTTAGTGGTACCGGGACACCTAACAACACCACTGGAAAGTCACAGGAAAGCAAACATACGCAATTTCGTGTACATGGATGATTTTTCCACATATTTTTTCCAGTTATTTGGATTTAAAAACCAAACCACTGAACCGATTTTGATAAAATTTCAATGGGACCATTTGGGAAGTATACCCTTTCCAACAAAAAATTTTTAAGAATTTTTCAAATCGGTTGGCAAGCGACGGAGTTATGCGCAAACAAACATAAAAAATAAAAATACAAACATCCGAATTGAGAACCTCCTCCTTTTTTAGAAGTCGGTTAAAAATACATTTTATGTTCGCATAAGGGTCAAAGTAACAGCAGATTTTTAACGTCCTTATGAAAACACGGAGACCTTATAGGGTAACACGTGTGTCTGTCTGTCACAGCACAGCCAATTAGATCCGAATTCACGGGCCCGAAATTGAAATTCTGTGACCCAAACCCGGACGTGTAACGATGATAAAAAAAGATAACAATTTTGAAGTTAGTTAGAAGAGTAATTTCATCCCCTGAAAGATTGCTAACGTATTAAAATTCACCCTATATTCCACTACACTATCCATCCTCCATTTGTTTGGTCTTGTCTTTCACTTATACACTACCTACATTTAGTACACAATGCCTTATATCGGCGACGTGCATCAGCAGAGTCTACTAGTACTATCGATCCTTCGAATGCGCCAAACTTAGAGACAGACACTGACAAATGGGACGCGACACAGAGAAGCTTTTAGCAGACGAGCGCGTATGTGTCGAGAATATCGGTCGAAGCAAAAAGCTTCGACCGATATTCTCGATACATACACGCTTTCGTCTCGTCTTTCAAATGTATGGTCTCCTGGTAAATGTAGGACAGTGGGATAGCGAAAATGTTGCTTCCTTTTTATATTCGTCGAAGCTTTTTGTCTGTATGGTCTCCTGTTGATGATTGTGGGACAGCGGAATAGCGTGCGTCCTTTAATATTTTCGAAAGCTTTTTGTCTTGAGAATGTCTGGTCTCCTAGTAAATGTAGGACAGTGGGATAGCGTTTGTGTTTCCCGATAGCTAAAATCTGGGGGTCTTTAAGTCAAGAGTGTATACCTCATACACTTAATTCTCAGCAAGCGTGCTCCATCTTCGATAGCATCATCGCATCTATCATCTATCAGGTGAGATTGTGGTCAAACACGAGCCTATCTGTTTGTTTGAACGCGCTAATCTCTGGAACTACTAGTCGGATTCGGAAAATTCTTTTTGTATATGGCGGGAACGGGAAAAACAGGATATGCGCGTCTTAAGTCGCGGGAAAAAGTTAGTCAATAATTACAAGAAATTGCGTATTACACAAATTCAAACGATCGATAACATAATCCTTTCATTTTGTCCTTCAACAATATTCTTTGAGTGTTTTGCTTTGTAGAGCAGACGATTTCTTACAAACCAATGGATCCTGGATTTCCTTTCAATTGTGAAAGAATGTGCGATTTTATGAGTTAAGGAATGACAAGTTCAGACTTACATAAACCAGGAAAGCTTGGCACAAAACAGAGGAGCCCTGTACTAAGAAGTGAATGGAACAGGTCAACCATTGATGGTGGTGATGATTTCTTGTCGCACTTATTGTTTCAAGTCTAGATTAAAAACGCATAAATTTCTCATTCCCAAAAATACCGATGACCTATCGAATTTATAATCAAAATACTTGGCACCTGATAAAGCACGCCTGGTCTGAATATTTCACGATGCAGTAATACGAAATGTTACTGAGCGTCCCAAAATAGCGTTTATTACACAATAACACTGCATTCTGAAATACAAATTGTGTATTGGGTTCATGAGCGCTCATTGATACAGATTTAATAGTTTCACTTCACACAACTTGGAGTATGTACAAAGTTTCAGAAGCCATTAATTCTCGTACTTCAAAAGTGTTCAAATTGGAGTCCTCGTATCCTCTCAATGACAATCAATGCCTAAAATTTGTTAATGTGGGAAACTAGAGGTGTTTTCGACAGCTTGTGACTGCAAAGGCGTTTTAAAAAAACCGGCCAAGTTCGAGTCAGACTCGCGCAAGAAGGATTCCGTACAATTCTCCATCTTCAAAAAAAACGGCAAAAAATAACGTTTGTTGCACACAACACCACTTAAATATTTATTTTATTCTGTTTTTAGTATTTGTTGTTATAGCGGCATCATAAATATATCATCTGTGAAAATTTCAACTGTCTAGCTATCACTATCACGGTTTATGAGATACAGCCTGGTGACAGACAGACGGACAGCGGAGTCTTAGTAATAGGGGTACCGTTTTTACCCTTTGGGTACGGAACCCTAAAAAACATGACCCTGTTTTTGGGGCAGTCGGGTAAAAATACGAGAATGCTCCTCGGATCTCAGTTCGAAGGCTCTCAATTTTTATCATTTGATATTTCATTTTATGCAGAAATATAATGTATGATGTATAACAACTAGCGACCCGTCAGGGTTTTGCCCTGGTTCATCATCATCATCATATCAGCCGAAAGACGTCCACTGTTGGACATAGGCCTCTCCTAAATGGGGGAGTTGCATAATCGCCACGCTTGGCAGGCGGGTTGGCGATCGCAGTGTAGCTATAGCAATGTACCTACAGAGAATGCTGCTCCTCATTCTCTGGTGAGTCCCTTAGTCGTTTCTTACGACACCCACGGGAAGTGATGTGATGGTACTATTCTTTTACGTCCGACACCATATGGAACACTGCCCGGGTTATCTTAGGTACTAGTATTATAAAAGCGAATTCGATGGATGCTTTTATCCTGGGAGTATGTTGCCTTAGAGCGGTTCCGCGCTGCTTCGGATCCGAATCCGTGAAAATAAGTTCCAAAGTAGTCATAGAACTACCTATTTCTATGATAGTTTACGCACTAGATCCGACTTCCGTAATCCAATTTCTCTCCGTCAATCGTTACTCTCCAATTCGGAAGAAATATTGACGGACCAAATTAGCCGTAGTACTGTTTGTGTGAACACTTTCGCATTACCTCGGATTAAAATCCGATATCCAAAGATGACCCCTGAACAGCTTGGATTTGGATCAGAGATTAGTGCGTATGCAATATCCGAATTCGGTCCGAGTTTTTTATTTATATCCGTATTTTCACGGATTCGGGTCGGATGCAGTGCGTAACCGCTCTTAGGATCATATTCGACATTCACGCCGGCGAACCCGCTGGCAACAGCTAGTTACTAATACTACAAAATAGATAGCCTATGACCATCTGTAATAAATAATATCTCTTTAAACTCTTATTTAATCCGGGATTCAGTGAGGTCGTCTACCTCTATATTCATATGAGATACATTATTGGTATCATAGGTACAATTTATTTTATATCAAGAGATGTATATGTTACGACTAATAGCCGAAGTGCGGCTACACCTAGTTTTAGCCGGGTCATTGGGCACCCCGACCCCGCCATCCCCTTCGTGGTTATTTTTTTTTAAACCACACAGAAATAGGAATTTTAAAGTGTTTTGAGGTTAGGTTATAACTAGTTGTAGCCGGGTTGCACCTAGTTGTAGCCGGCTAAAACTAGGTGTAGCCGCACTTCGGCTACTAGCCGTAACATATATATCAATACAGATTGTGTACCTAATCCTATTGAAAGGATTACTCTCAAATCCTCAATATGAGCGGTGCGTGATTAATATGGAAATGCCAAGATTATGTCGTTCAACAGTAATCTGTTAGATTTTCAGCAGTTGATATTTTTGGAAGGTCCAATGAAAATTGGGTCTTAATGATGAACAAATTCAGTATCCAGCCGGTAAATACGGCACTACGTATTTTTGAAAAAGTTCGACTTTCTAAGAGCACTAAGAGCATCGTCTCTGTCAATCTTACCTGCGAGACTGTCTTTTTCTTAAGCTCTATGTCTCTGTCGCAGCCAACTAGCTTAATCAGCCGTTTCATTAAAAGCCTAACCTTTTCATTTAACAGCGCCGATTTTTCAGCGACCTTGGTACCTACTGAATTTTTCAACACTGTTTGTGTTTCCCATGGATTAAAAAAACTAGTAAGAGCGGTTTATGTTGGATTAAAGCGCCTTAACTGTCAGTTTAAAACCACAATTTTGGCAATAAATTAAGCGTTTTATTTTTAGCCGACTTCAAAAAAAGGAGGAGGGAATCAATTCGGTTGTATTTTTTTATTTATGTTTGGTCTATTTTACATGGAATTCTTCATTTATTTATTTATATTACGCCCGAATATTATACCGGTAAGTACAAAACTACTGTAGGTAGGTATGAAAAATCAACACCTCATTAAAAGCAATATCGATGCAGAACGTGACCCCTTAACTATGTGATAGTGTTTAATAATAACTATAATGTATTAGTAATTCGCGACTCTAAGCAATAGTGCGTAAGACGCGTACATACCTGCTGCGATTGCAAAACGTGGTTCTATGATATTTTTGAATACATGCGTACGACTTATGCTTTACCTAAACTATGAAATAATATGTATATGTGTATGTAACATACACTGCTATGTTTAGAATAATATCACGCTTGTATTAGGCAGAGGTTTGAAGTCCATTCTCATTCACCAGGTATTTTGAAGTCCATCCCATGTGGAGGCGAGCCTATAGCCCTACATTTGACACAGATTCAGACTCTAGGGGGCATCTAAGGGGATACTTCAAAAGTACTACCCGACTTGGGACTGGAACAGTCGGTAGCAATGAGCTTAATCAGAAGGCTAGGTTGCTGCCTTTCAATTGCCTTTTGAGTGAGGGCAAAAAAGCTAAAAAGGATTAAAAAGTACTACTTCAGAACCAAGTTCACCGAAATAACCCGAAGATTCTCCAAACTCAAGTGGCAATAGGTAGGTCACATTGCTCGCAGAACAGATAGACAAAGGGGGCGAAAGTTTGGGAGTGGCGACCGCGTACCGGTAGATCTCCTACATCAGTGACCTGGTGAAGGCCTCTCTCATGTAGCGACACTTGGGGGACCCCTATGTCCAGCAGTGGATGTCTTTCGGCTGAAATGATGATAACCCGATCTGGATCTCAAACTCAGACCTTATGTTCAGCAGTCGCGCTTTTGTCTAGACAAAAGAAGCAGTCACTGAGATCTATCAGATTACCTTTTTTTAAATAAAGATGCTATCCCTAAAAACATCATGAAAGAACATTTTTTCAACGAAAAAGTAGTGATTCACTTTTTTTTCTGTGCTAAGCAATACAGATAATATCTGATTGTTCAGAAATATGACTATGCATGATAAGATTTACGTTTTATCAAGTTCGACAGACTATTGGTCTTGATTTCCAAATATAGATAGTAAGTACCCATGTCTTTCAGTAACACACACGATATAATTTGTGTGTCATCACGCTGTATTTTCCGCAAGGATAGGTAGAGATGAAAAAGTCAAGGATTAAATACACTCACATTACGCCAGTTACTTTTAAATTCCAAGTAATAGCGAGAAAGCCTAGTGGCATTAATAGAGCGTAAAATCCAGGCTATTCCAAAACTAGCAAAACTCAAAAACATTTTATAAGACCGGGAAATAGAACCTAATGTCAGCATTCTCATAAGGCCTCTCGCTCGACTATCGATGATAAAAAAAATGATTCAAAAGTTAAAAACAAGTCGCTTTCCAAGCAGCCTGATGCAGTTTGTGGCCTCAGATCTGTGATTGAACTGCATCAAACTGCTTGAAAAGCGGCTTGTTTGGAACTTCTTAGCGGTCGGGTTTTTTGATAAAGTATTTTTTTTTTATTTCCTACATTTTAGCGATTTTTTAATATTTATTATAGCCTATGTCACTGCCACAATTCTGACAAATTCAACGACATCTCATATGTCAAAATCCGTCCAACAGTTTGGGGTGCAGGGCGTGCCAAATAAATGGACATACATACATACGCTCGAAAAACATTACCCTCCTTCAGACGCAGTCGGGTAAAAATGTCGTTAACCTCACAAAATAAATTAGTCGCAACTGTATAGCCAACCTAATGTCAAGATCATTAGTATTTCAAGCCCAGTGTTATCAGGGTCTTTCCTGCATCAACGCCTTATATGTACTTCCTATTATATGCGCTATGTATATGGCTATACAGTATAGGTACTTGACCGTGTAGGTGCAGTTTTAGCTTTGTATTTAAAAGTATGTAGGACAATGAACAGGAATGTGGGGGGTTTAAATTGTAGGGTAATAAAAGGCGAATTGTGATTCAGTTCTTTTCCAGGAACTAGTGTGTTACCGGATCAGATTGCTTAGGCCAGTTACAGATCATTAAGATTTTATTTTGGTATGATGTCCTCCGTCCTGGGGCGGACGGAGGGGTCTGTCAGACTCCGACGGACTAAAACCACTCCGTGTTCCTTCGCACCCTTACATCGGGGGCTTTTTTTATGGATTGAAAATCATCAAATGACTTCTCCCGCTCTGGGCAGAGCGGAAGGGAGTGTCAGACTCTTACTGACTAAAACCCGTCCGTGCTCCTTCTAGTGCCCTTTGCTTTCCAGGGCCGCGGTAACTCTTTCGAACATAAACTCTGGCAGGCTATGGCCCTAACGGACCCCTACTCCTATACTGACGTCTCTTGAGGCGCGCGTGGAACACAACGCGCCGTCGACCCGGGCCTGGCTTTGATCGGACGGCGAGCCACCCAACGCTCGCCGTCCGCAGACCCGCGCCTACGGTGGCCGGGAATCGTCCTGCGACTCCCGACGCCCAGGACGTCTCCCTATGTTGCGGCGGCTGGGGCGTGAGGGTTGTCTCTCCCTCACGCGGCCGCCTCCTCCTTCACTAGCATTACTGCTTCGCAGGACGGCTTCCCATGCCTCCTCGCTCCGGACCATGGATTGAACCAGTGCTGGACGCCGCCGCCGATCGCGGACACGGCGAGGACACGGCGGTGCTCCGCCCAAGCAGGGCAGACCTCCACCGAACCGCCCCGTGTTCCTTCGCACTCGTACACCGGGGGCTACGGGGGCACTTAAGCAATCTTCAACGCAGCCCCCGACTGGTCGGCACGCCATAGACCACTAAGCGAAGCTAAGTTAATTTAGCTAAATTCATATTCAAAATATTTTATTTCACATATTTCTACATGGGCACTTATCAAACGTCAGAAGCTTCAAATTGGTCATTACTCTGTTGGAAAACTGAATATTACCTACATCATTTAAATAGGCATGAGATAACAGTGTAAACCACACAACTGGTTGCTAAGCTTGCATATCTAAGTTTATTTTTTTTATACTCACGGAGCACACAGCCATTTAGTGAGGTATAGCGGTTTAGACACAAGTATGACAAATTACGTCTTAGTTCTAGAACCGCTGACAATATCAAAAATACTGTTTTAAATTGAAGCCATCTATAAAGACTTTAAATTAAATGACGGCAGGCAGCGCTTCTTTCGAGAACTCAGGCCTAAAAAATCACGAAAAACGCCTTAAGTATAATACATCTGTCAAAGAAAACTCTCGAAGTCACGACCCTTATAAAAAGATTTGACATTTACTTAACCGACAATAACATTAGAGTATACATAAGTTCGCGAAGGGTCATTAGAGCTTTGCCCGCGTTTGCCCGCAATCCGTCTGGGTTTCAGGTCAGAGTCCAGACTACCTTCAGAGCGCCCTTAACGCTTCATAACTTAAATGAAGTCTGACGCCTCAGCACGTATCTATGGGTTCATGACCAGAATGACAGCTGTCAATGACAAAGAAAAGATTTTTTGCGCCATTATTACGTCAAAGATGTAAGATGAATAGAAGGTGCAACTGTGCAAGTCTAGGACAAAACAATGTACGAGTACGCACGTAGTAAAATTCAATAATGATTTTCTCCAGTATTGGCTGGGATTATGAGGATATCCTGTATCTTGGCTTTGAGCACTTTTTTGTGTGTATTGTATCCCATTTCAACATTGGAATTGATTCTTTATGACTACGAGAAAATCTGATTACAAACACACATGCATGCTCAATGCATTTGGATTCTTTGCATAGCATAGGTTTTGTTATTTCCTCTTTCTATTATTTCCACCGTTCTCGGTTCTGTGCCTCTTATCTTCGATTAATGATATTAATTTATTTTACTCTTATACACGTCAATCTTTTTTATCAAATGAAACTACACGAGGCCGGATTGTTACTGAAATCTTGTAGACTACTTGTACTCGCAAGCGTTAGCTAGATCAATAAAAATATTTATTAACTCAATCTTATAGCTGTCTTCCCGTTACTAAACACGGGAAGAGGCCTATTTTTGACCGGAGATCACGCCGTGCATAATATAACAATGTCCCTACTATTACTGTAATATTGCTATCCCATACTTGCAAATAGAACTAGAGAGAGATGGGAGATACACTTAAAATGACAGCACTGTCAAACAATATTTTTGAGTGGTTTATTTGGTGGTATTTTTTTTACCACGGCATAAGTTTACATTATTAGCGTCAATGCCAAAAAAAAGTCTTCAATATGAATAACAAGCCCACCAAACTATTCTCAATATCTTCAACTCTTGAGAACCAGAATCAAACGTGGCGAACACTAGAAAAACGCCGAGTCAATGAAGCTCCACGGTGAAACGATTCAACTGTGAACCTCCTCGCAACAAAAGTAATCAGCCGTCTATTATTTCGACATCTCACCGTGTAGTAGTCAGCCGGTCGATTCTGTCGACATCTCACGGTGTTCACCTAGGCGGAGTGAACGACAACTGAGCTGTCATTCCATCTTATTTGTATGGTTTGACAACTCACCCGTCGTGCACCCGCCCAAGTGTTCACTTCGACATGTAAGTTTACAGAATCCCACTGCAGGTGGAATGAAAGACGAGTGAGCTGTTATTCTATCTTGTTTTTATGGTTTGACGGCTCACTTCGCCTTAGTTTTCACTTCGACATAATAACAGAATCGCACTGCAGAAAAGAACAACGGAGGAGAATGAAAAACCAATCATAATTTTCACTTTCCACACGATATGAATATGTAAAAGACCACAGAAACGATAAGGGGAAAGAAGTCATGCTACGCCGACCCTCAATAAAGTGAGTTAAAGGCATGATGATGCCGACACGAAGAGAAGACATTTAAGCTCGACTAGTTTTTGTCCGTGGCTTCGCTCACGTCCTCTCCTCCATTTCTCCCTCTTCAAGATTTATTTTCGCAAAAAAGTAGCCTATCTATATCTCCAGGGTCTCATCTATCTCTATACTAAAATTCAACAAAATCGGTTCAGTGATTTATTTCCACTTCCGCATTAAAATATCTGTTAGTAAAAAAAAAAACAATATTTTTGGTTTTATTTTGTTCACAAGCTAGTTATTAGCCTCTATTCACGCATTCTGCCTCCCTTTAAAGCAATATGAAAACATGCTGCAACCATTTTTGCAACAGGCTCAAGCGGGTTTGCCAAAGTTCCGCATAGTCCTATCGAGGAGCGAGTCGAGCTCTGAATAGCAGGATAAAACATGTAACAAACAACAACTTTTAACTAAAACTGTTACGTTTAGCTCGGGCCTGGTACGTTGTACCATCGTATCGCGAGGAACAGGTTGTAAAGTTAGACTTACTAGAGTAGGGGTGCTCAGACATGGTAGGTCGCGACAGATTACCGAGGCGAAAATCTCAAGTTTATTTCGGCGCGCTACTTAAGCGGCACCTGTAGTCCCTTGTAGTTGAGGCGTACATAATTTTAGCTACGGAATGCTTCGCACTTGCACGGTTATTTTTTTGATGCGCGAATGCCTCCTAGGTCTCTCGTAATAATCTTTCAATACACTTGGGTCTCGATAGTCAAGAGGGCCTGCCCTAGAAAAAGTGACATTCTACCAGCAATAGCGATTGGAGAAATGCCTAAACGTTAGGGGTTCCTCGAGAATGCCAATCAAATCTTGCCACAAAACAAGAGATGTTTCTTTAGCATAGGCATCACATGCAGCCTACTCTGCAGAGGCTGCTTTGGTGCCGAGAAATCTGTTCGCAGCAGTGAGGTCGCTCCGCGAAGAATCCCCTTCTGTGCTTCCAGGCGAAGGCTGGATATCCAGGACCCCCACTCAAAACGGACTGAGTGGGAGTTTAAATGCGGATAAAGGAGTCCCTGCTTTCCTCTCCTAAGTGTAATTTTACTTACCGTTCTCTCTCGGGATATCTGTAACAAAAAAGTATTGGATTAAGTTACAGCTAGCAAGAAAACTTGTATCAATATTTAATTATACGACGTCAAAATTCGTCAGCTACCAAAAAAACTTCAACAACGCTGCACTAGGGATTGTTATATTCAGTTTTACGCAACAAGGATCTTAAGCTATGGCACATGTCTTTATAGACCCTGGCTTCGCTTCACGCTACAGCAGTAAATCGGAACTAAGAAGTACTCAGAACTACTTCATGATGCGACGCCGCCGCCGCCGCCGCCGGTGTTCAAGTTATGATTATGACAGACGCTCTTTGAGACTTGTCTTGCGCTTTGCTCTCCACACACACCCAACTTCACAAGTGACTTTGAAGTCAGTTTTATTCAAGTGATGAGTCTTCGCATTTTATTTGTTTTTTAGAACAAACGCAGAAACACAGAACTTATACCCATTTTTTTTTCACTTGTTAGTGATAATCTAAAAACTCCACTGGAAAGTCGCAGGAAAGCAAAATACGCAATTTCGATGATGATTACTTGGATGACATATTTTTTCCAGCTATTTTGAATTAAAAACCAAACTACTAAACCTTTATTTTTATTAATATGGCACCAATCCGAAAGTATATCCTTTCATTTTAAGAAATAATTTTTCAAATCGGTTCAAGAATGACAGAGTTACGAGGTAGGTAAGTAACAAACATAAAAAAATACAACCGAATTGGAGAACCTCCTCCTTTTTTGAAGTCGGTTTAAAATATAAAAGTTTAAATCTTCTTCTTTCATAATATGTATGTAATATTTATTCTTACTGATGTTCTGGATGATAGCTGTGGTCCACCAGGCCCGGTTCAACGGCGCGGTCTTCCACGCGCGCCTTAGAGATGTCAGTGTAGTAGTGGTGGCTCGCTAGGGCCAGAGCCTGCCAGGGTATTGGTCGGAAACTCGGAATTTGTTCAAAAGAGCCGCCGCGGCCCTGGAACGCAAAGGGCATTTGGAGGATGGATAGGATGATGATAGGATGGATAGATTTTAGTCAATAAGTGTGACACTCCCTTCCGGTCTGCCCAGAGTGGAAGGAGTAATTTGATGATTTCCCATCATTAAAACCCTTATTTCAATTAATTTCAGGGTCTTTACATCGTGTCTTCTACTTCCATACTTCTCTATCAGTTGTTATCTCAGCAGTCACCTCCTCCTTTCCAGGCATATTATCTTATACACAGTTCATCAATCTTTCCTTTGGTTTTCCTCTACTTACAGCCATTAAAAGACTGCAGTGCCCCAAGTGCCAATATACCTGCATTTTGGAGGACTTAAAGAAAACAAATGATATAATCATCGTAGCCACCTACTGGGCCCTCACAATCAAGGAGTTAGATAACCCCCGATTCGTAAAAAAGAAACCATTCAGATTTGCAAAATCACACCTAATCGCTTCTAAGACAAAGTTCATTATCTCCTTTTTATCATCACTTATCAACTATTTTATCAATATTCACGGGTCACGTTCTCTAGACCTCCTCTGCCTGCTGTCTAGACACTGTACGCACGCTAATGACGTCAGAAGAATAAGACACACGTCAGTTGTCCATTTGAAATCAATTTATACATTGACCTACCGAAGGCCTAATGCAGTGGACAGGTCTTTTGAGTTTAAGTATTTCGGGTCGAAAGGTTCTAGAGTGACGGCGTAGACTTTGTAGTGTATCTTTCATCAGTGTTTGTCTTGTTCAAAAACTCGATGTGCTAAATTGTTGACAAGGTACTCATTATTAAGTAGGTAGCTCATTTATTGCAGAATTACTTCGAAAGAGTCACCGCGGCCCTGGAAAGCAAAGGGCATTTGGAGGAACACGGATCGGTTTGAGTCAGTAAGAGACTGACACTCCCTTCCGCTCATTTGATGATTTTCCATCCTTAAAAAAAGTTAGCTTATTTACTGCACAAACACTCGGGGTAGCGTTCTTTTAATTAGCTTACCGATACTGGCAAGAATGCTTTTTTAATTCCCCATAATAAGCTTGGCTAACACAAAATATAGCCAATCTACACCTTGTTCCCTAAGCACCTTTGTATCGTTTACGTAAGGATTGTCTAGAAAAGCAACTGGATAAAAAAGCACAAGAAAGATGGTCAAACGCAATCAAGAAGGCATTACAGGATACCACAAAACTTGGAAACGCCTCAGGGCTAGCAAACAACATACAACAACTTACAACTTGTTCAACTTTTAGTTGAACAAGTGTTTTTTTGTGTAACATATGTTTAAAGGAATATATTAAAGCGCACATACTGTCAACTCGATAGTTGCTCGATAAAAAAGTCAAAAAGCTTTATCGATTTGCTTTTGATTTAAAAGTTGGGCAACTATCGATCAAGCGCTCAATTTGTATTGCATTGTATTGATATGCGCAGACCATCGAATATCTTAGAATGTAACGTATGAAATATTCCACTTTTGACATTGTTTGTAAACACCTTGACTCGAGCGTTGCTGAATAAAGACTGGTCGATTTGAGGAGATAAAAAAATCGATCGTATGCGACCCAACAGAGAAAGTTACATCAGCTGATAACAATCCAGCCGAGTTCCTGATGAGTCAAATGAAGGAAGTCCTTGTTACAGTCGTTAAGAGTTCCGACAAGTAACACAATTACTAACTGTACTGTCTCGTTCCGACAACAGTCTTATGAATTACGCAACATCTAAGGCATTATATCATCTCGGTTTAAAATGTTAGACATGTGAAGAATAACCAAGTCCAAACATTTTTATTAAATATTATTGATAGGTTCACATTGGACCACATTCTCACCTGATGGAAACTGATGGAGCATGCTTGCCAAGAAGTAACCTAGTCACACTTGAGTAAAGTCGGTAAGGTAGGTTGTAGTGTAAATAAGATAATATCAAGTTTGTATTCCACAAAGTGAAGAAGCAGTTTACTTATAGTAAACCACATTGTGCCAGTTTTGGTTAGGAGCGTTTACGCCTTACCGCATTTCATACAAACTTTCAAGTCCTTATTTTTCGAAGTGAATGAACCATAGAGAACATTTTCGAAAAAGATTTTTGGGGGAAAGATAGAGCGATTTTTCACTTTCCATAGAAAACTTAAAATCGCTCTCTCTCCCTCTAAACTCTTTTTCGAAAATGGCCGTAAACGCTCTACTCATATTTAACAGCGAGGATGGATGGATGGATTTGTGCCTCGTTGATGGCAATAAGCTGTCTTATTGCCATCAACGAGGCACAAATTCAGATCCGTTCAAACTCAAAGCATTTATTTTTATTAAACCATTTACAGGCACTTTTGAATCCCAAACAGAAAACCGAGTATAATTTTCACAGCCTTTCTCAAGTTCTGGCAGTTCCATACATTGTAGTGTTCTGGTAGTTTCCATGTTATGGAAAAATACATTACCTTCCTTCCAGGGCTATCGGAAAAGAATAACCAAATAGTAGTTTATGCAACGACCATATAAAAAGGGTTATTAAAACACGAGTGTGGGTTTATGGGTGATAATAGCATCGCACGAGTGTTTTAATACCTAATTATATGCCGTTGCATACACTATTTTATCTTCACTCATACAGTTGAAATAAAATAAGTCGAAAAATAGTTAATTCCAATATGGCGGATATTCTCATTGCGTATTCGAATGACTGCGCAGCGCGCTCAAACATAGACAAAGATAAAAGCTGGCTCATTGACTTAAGTCAATGAGCCCGCGCCAAAAATTAAAAAGAAAAAGTGTGCTATAAAAATTAAAAAGTTATTTTATGATGCAGTTGTTTAAAAATCGAAGGAAAATGTTGAATCGTAATGGTTTTTTTTTTAAATTTTACCTATCCACGAAAAAAAAGTATGTATTTATGCATTCGTTTTTGAACTCATATTTGGAACATTACGTTGTGAGTGTAGATAAAAGTATTTCTGATCCGATTCTAACCAGCTTCCCATTCAAATAACATGTCATTACTATTACAAAACATGTTAGAAAACTATTATGAATGCACTGACGTTGACTTCTTTTCAAACACGCGTAGTGACAGCCACTAATCTTTTGTTATGCATATTATTGCATATGAATGACATACCACACTGATACTTTGTAACTGTAGAACTATTGCTTTTTTCTCGCGACTTTGTTCCCCTGGCCAGAGGAAACCTGCATTTTTCCGTCCTAAGACTCCCTCGCGAAGTTTTCCTTCACCCGTTTTGGAAGTCGTAAAGAATTTTCTGATCATTTAGGACAGTTTTTGTGACACTGACTGTATTTCGTTTTAAAATAATCAAGATGGTTTTCGTAGCCGAAGTATTATAATACCTATGGGCACGCCTCCTATTACATTTATAAACATTGACATAATTGGCGAAAAGTGGGTGTACAATGTGACATAATACGTTCAGGGCCAAACGGCAGTCGCATTCTCCCAAAGCTTCAAGTGTCTAAAATTTCTGTGTGAGTGTGTACTACTAGTCTACACTTTTGACCATAGACTGTACAAGTATGTATATTATTAGATAGTAATGACGTGTGTTTGCCGTATACTTTCGATATTACACTACAGCTAAGGAGTGGAATTCCCTGCCGAAGTCTGTGTTTCCTGATAGCTAGAACCTGGGGTCTTTAACTCAAGAGTGACTTACTTCTAGGCAAGCGTGCTCCATCGTCGACCACTTCATTGCCTCGGTAAACATACCTTTATACTTCTCTTGAATAAAGTCTATAAATAATAACTTAAAAATGTACTTCTTCTTTATCAAATATTTGAGTATATTAATCGTAATCTTCTAACCTTGAACTCACAATCCACGAGCCACCCTCTGAACCTGCCAGACGGTTACGTCACGCGTATTGATTGGCATGCCAGGGGTGCTCCCCTCGGGCAGACGGCCATGTCGACGACCCGTTGAATGAAGCCCTACCACCCTTGTGCGTACCCTGGGTTCGAATGTAGGGTGGCTAGATGAGATAGGCTGTTAGGGGGAGTATTATTGATTGGGTGCAGTCAACGGGTAAATTGTGATGTAGGTAATGCAGCAGACAGGATCCTTTAAGCTTTTTGAAATGCTTTAAGCCCGAGAAAAACTGCATTATACCTACGTATTTTCTGCAGCGTGCAGGGTGAGTTCAATTATAATTCGACGGCGATTTTTCAGGGGCTGAAAGTACTCATGAATATATAATGAAAATCTTAAGAAAAATCAACTCCACAAATATGAAAAAGAAAAAATATAATAAAAATATTAAAGTGTTTTTAACTTGAAAAAAATTAAGAAACTGTGATTTTTTCTATTCTCAGTTAGACACGTATAGCTTGTAACTGGAAAAATCACTAAGATAACACAATAAATTTTTACTTGTGAAGTGACGTCATCAGCTCCCTCTTTTGAACTTTGATATATTATATCTTTATCATTTTTTAGCGATTTGAAATGGCAAAAAATTCTTGTCCAATCTTTTTTGAAAATCTAACGGACGGACTAAATAGAATTGAATTTTTTCTACCTAGAAGACCCTACTCTCACTCTTTGGAAGATTGCCAACGAAATATTTCACCCCTAAAAGTTATTAGTAAAGTTAATAAAAAGACGCGTATTCAAGCGAAAGCGATCGTCTTTTTTATGGAAATCGGTAGAAATGTGTGTTGTTCTTGTGGAGATAAGGGTCAATTTGCATCATGCATTTTAAGATTAACGTTTTTTGCTTTAACCCTGCGTAAAATAGAATAGAAATCGGTTATTTTATTAACCGTAGGGCCAATTCTACTATTTTTGGAACCATCTGTCAAAAACACTGAAATTCGAATGCAAACGTTGCTTTGAGTTAGTAGAATTCGGTCTCTAGAGAATAATAAAGACAAATACAAGTTGCTAATATAAAAATGGATAAAATATAACAGCTAGTTTACCTAACAATAAAAAAAAACTTCATTATTTTCCCAACCACATCCAGTATTCCGACCTCCATGTATAAGCAACCTCTCGATGTGAATTATAGCATTAAAATTTAATATTTCTGCGTCGCGAACAATTACTCAGCGTCGGGAATATTGCGATTCGATTATAATATTCGTCATTTTAGGACCCCTCGCTCAAGTTTAATTTATGAAATGGTAAAACCCAGTGTACATTTATTTTGTTGAGTGTCGTGTACTGTAGGTAGATTTATTTTGCTGTAGCGTGAAAACTAGATATTTTAATGTAAGTATTTGATAGATAATAATGTGGTAGCATGGTTTTCTATTTTAACGAATGATTGGTTGATTACATTTATAAATAAGTTTAAAATGGCTGCGTTTAAAGTTTAGAAACTGCGTAAATCAAAATAGCGCTGTAATTTTAATGTTTCGCCAAATCCGTAATTATGGCGAAACAGGAGAATAGAGTAGAATATACTTTATAGTACACCAAAATAGTAAAAACAACTTTTGTACAAGAAAACGTATTTTTAAGGGTCGCAATCGTACCGCTCACATCGAAATCTATCACACAACACTGCTTTGGAATTCGGTTGTATTTTTGTTTTTGTAAAAAAGTTTTTTTAGAGTAAATGGGTAATTAAAATCCTATTTGACTGCAGCAAACGCTTAATTAAATTATTCATGTTTTTAACCGATTTTCAGCAGCTGAAACAATAAGTTGATCATTCCTACTATGAAATATTTATTAATTAGAGCCAGACGCCATGACGACGATCAACGATGACCCACAACGCGACTAGTTCGTTAACCCCAAAGCTAAATAATATACAATAGTGTCAATTGACAATGCTATTAGCAAAAAATCAAGGTCAATGAAAATGATTAACCAAAAAATATCTGCAACTATCGGAATTTTTATTACCAGTAATTCCGTTCACACAACAACAGGTAATACTGTCAAAATATAGTAAATAAAATGTACGGAAAACATTTTTCCATGATGCTTTCAGTTTTCACATTGGAAGGCTTATTTCAACCAGCTCATCGTAAGGCAGCGTGGCCGAGCGGTCTAAGGCGCTGGTTTTAGGCACCAGTCCGAAAGGGCGTGGGTTCGAATCCCACCGCTGTCAAAAACCTTTTTGTGTTTTTTCAGGTTTGTTGTAAAAAGTTTATGATATTGTTGACATAAAGTTATATCGTTTACTCAATGAAAGCAAGATTGTTATCCGACGATGAATATCAGCCTATTCTGCTGTAATACCTACTTCTAATTAGGCATGAGTCAGCTTATTATTATTCTGTACAAATAGTAATAATTGATTGAACAAACGTGAAGTTATGTTATGCTGATTGTATAACATCGTGATAAGTTCACTCAAGAATCAGCAACTTGATTATATAGGTTTTCCGGCAGTTTCGCTTCCAATGCCGTTGCCACAGGAACCACACATTTTTATAAAATAGTGTTGATTTCATCACTGAAAGAATTTTCGTAATCAAATTCCGTAATTCCAGAAATTATCTTCTACAAACTACTAAACATGTCTAGACTTAGATATGCTAGGACATGTATGTGCAACATGTACCTACATATAACTATTGTACAGTTAAACGTGTGGGGTGCGGACTGCAGATGAGACCCACAAGTCACGAGTTCTCGCTCTCTAGACAGTCGCCCTCTAACCAATGGGTATCTCTAATCGAGCCACAGGCCTGAAGCAATGGTTAGTACACTGAAATTTTTCCAGTTACGTTTAAATCCCATATAACAGGGGAACGAGTCTTTTGCAAACGGGTACACCGTACAAATTAAGACTAGTGACTGCTAAATGGAGCTCGAATTGGAAAACCTCACATACGTTGGCCTTGCACTGTAACATTGCATTGTATAATATGTCGCAGCCAACTAGCTAAATCCGCCATTTCATTAAAAGTCTAGCCTTTTCATTTATCTGTGCCGTTTAATCAGCGTCATAAGTGACATGGGCAAGTCATTAAACGATATTGAACAAAAGATGTCACTTAGGTCGCTGAAAAATAAGCACATTTAAATGAAAAGGCTAGGCAACCAATTAAACGGCTGATTAAGCTTATTGGCTACGACATATGTATTCAATCTCTTAAGCATTGTATAATTTCATGCTTTTTAAATTTCAAAATGAATTTAACCATGAGTTTGAAACTATCTATGCACTGATTTAAAAAGTTTCCATGGAGTTGCACGTTCTTCTCCATAATTACAGTGCATTCTCGTCATGTTAAGATGGTCACCAATCCACGAACCAACAACGGCAAGCATTGCTTAACCTTGTAAGCTACACTTGCGATTGTTATTATTTAGTCACAAGCTCGAGTTTCTTTATGTAACATGACATAATATGATACACTGACATACTGTCTTCGTTTCCATAAGTTACCGACATAGCGACAGGTACTATTACTATGTTTTGAGTTATGTATAGCTCGTGTATGAAACACGAGTCTTGTGTCCGTGACTGTATAAACCATATGTTTTTATTAGTGATCGATGCATAATATGGATTAGCTCGCATACTAATCCTAGAAATCCCAGCCCTTACATGAAGATCAAGTCGATTTTAATATTTATTTGTTTTGTTATGGTTCACGAATCAGAAAGTGCTAAGCAGGATGTGTCGTGTCTCGCGAATGTATAGAATAGAAAAGGAGTACAGAATCACAAAAGGAAGGAAGGTCTGAAAGAGGCTTCGGCACCTGCAATGTGGCAGGTGCAGGTGGTGTGGCAGGCGTTACGGAATTTGTTCGACACCGACAGACCGACAGAGTCACCGCGGCTTTGGAACGTAAAGGGCATTAGAAGGAACAAGGATGGGGTTTAGTCAGTAAGAGTCTGACACTTCCATGATTCCGCTCCGCTCAGAGCGGAAGGAGTCATTTGATGATTTCCCATCCTTAAAATAAAGGTACCTGTCACGTTATATCTGCACCACCTTTGATTCGCTGATAGAGATAAGTCTGCCTTTGTACCTTTGTGCATAAGTCTAAATAAATAAATGTACATATATGGAAATCGACTGTCATGATATGGGACTGTGGGCATGTGATGCGTAACATATCACGATATGTTACGTATCACCCTACGTATTTCCCTAGTCTTTACGTTCAAACTCACGAGTTTGAACGTAAAGACTAGGGAAATACCACCAAAGAATGACGGCTAGACTGTGTGAAAGCTGATTGCTCCTTGCTTGATTCACCTTCCATACAAATAGAAGACGTATCATGTGTTCGTAGAAACACTAAGGGCCAATTTCACCAATGAAACTGAACGGGATCAGCGAATAAACCACATTTATGAGCTGTCAGTGTCATTATTTTTCTATGGAATATTTACACTGAAAGCTCTTGAACGCAGTTTAGATGTACTGGGGCCTAACCGCCAACTCTTAAAGCAGTATTACTTCAATATTACTTCCAGTGGGAAAGAGACGGAGGTATAAAGGACGTATAGCTCCGTCTCTTTTCCACTGGAAGCAATATTAAAGTAATACTGCTTTAAGAGTTGGTGGTTTAGGCCCTGATCGCGTTAATTGGTGAAATCCGGTCTAAAACATAAAACGGACACATTCCAAAAACCATACCATGTGTCATTGCAATATTTTGGGGAAACCCCACGTTTAATTTAAACCCCAGAACATAAAAAATGTCATAGCAAAAAATCATACCCTAGGTAAAAAAGCGAAGCGACACGACACGGGTAATAATATCAGGCTAGGGGTGGGTAGATCAGAAGGTCGCGCGTGCCGTTTCCAAGTCGCTTAAGCCGCATAGCCGGGGTTACCCCGTTAGAAACCCAAGCTTGGTGGGGCTAGCGAAAATGTCATGTGTTTACACTGAGGTGACATTTTATCAATATTGTGTTTATTTTAAGATATAGATCAATATAACCTTGTGCCTAGTTCTTTTTGTGGCAATAGTGTTTTTTCCTAAAAATGTATATTTGGACCGTCAATGATTGCCAAAATTTAAAATTCAAATTGAAATTACGCGTGTTTTCACGCAAAGGTACACTTTTTACCAACATCAACAGACTCAACTCTTGAACTTTATCTTTGTCAGTTTTAATTTTATTTGAAAAGGCGAAAAAAAAATTTTTTTTTTCTAGTAGTATAGTATTAGGTATCCCTACTATTATCATGGATTGCCCGAAAGCATGCTTGCAAACAGTTTACCAGTAACTTTATGACTACTGTAACTTGAGTAATGATTGCATTTAGAAGATTCATCACTTCTTGAAGCAACACAATGATGCGTAGAGTACCCGACGTTATCTCATAGTATTGCAATTCGTCAGCGCATAACATCGAGGCGCTCCGCTCGCTCCATCGCTTTGATGGAGCGAGCGGAGCGGAGTTTCTTTGAAAGGTAAGAAGAAGGAGGGATACAAAAGCTCTAGTTCTTTTCCAATTTTTTTTAAATTATTATTAGAAGAACTAGGATTGGGAACTGAAACGCTTTTCATTAACTGTAGTAAGAGAAACACACAGAAGCGCACTATTTACGGGTAACAGCGACGCGAGCCATATTCGACTGTAAAGTAGATGTTTACACACTGATAAAGTGACCGCATATTTTTAGCTGTTTATTTTCAACACACATTTATAAACGGAAGTGTCGCCGGCGATCTGTATTCTGTCTGTATGTTCTCTTGCTTTTAAAACTGATCTGATATATTCTTCGAATGTTATGGTCTGGAGGTAGCGGTGCAGAGAGAAGTCCCGCATACCTCCGTTGAAAATGGAGGATCCTCCGACCGGGCGGTTGTTGTGTCCGGTGGGCAACTGCCCGATAGATGAAATTCAGGCTGTTGTGTTCAATCAAATCGCACGGAAAACTCTGATACCTTGGCGAGATAGATGGCGTTGCGGTTCCTTTTGTTGCGAGGTAGATGCGGCTACGTTGTTTTTTTACGTGGATCTTTAGATGGGCTACTAAAATAAAAAGGGATTAGTCTATGGCGTGCTGCAAGGAGCGACTATATTGACGTAAGAAAGTTAAAAAAAAACTGAATAGGTTTTACACCTATAGAAGATACTATGTCAGAATTTACTATAATTTCTAAAGACATAATATATGTCATATGATGCCTAGTATAGGTAAACCTATACAATTTGCAGACACGATGCAAGCAAAACCGAAGAATAAACGAGGTAAGAAAAACCGCAAGTGTTTACCGTTTTTTAAGATAATTTTTTCCTTATCAATTAAACTACTGAACCAGTTACAACATTTTGTTTTCATTGTTATCTTTTCATACGGAATGTACGAAAATAAAACTGTGCTTAATTTAGTTGTGGCCTTAATTCACGAGTAATAAAAAACTCTTCCCTACCCATCAAATCAAATCAAAATCAAAAATTCTTTATTTTCGCCAATAAGGCATAAAGTTCATAATCATAAGTACAAGTTTCTCTTATTCTGCCTCTAATTTAGGCGTGCAAAAATGGCGTACAGAATCTAAACATGCTTTCATCAAAATGTCATAAAATAAAATACCAAGAAATGTCATAAAAAAAAATGTTTACAAATTGCCATAAAATATGTCAGAAGTTATATTCTATTAAATATCATAAAATATTCATAAATTATTAAAATTAGAAAAAAATACTAAAAAATTACGCACGATGTCATTTAAAACCATTGACTTATGCAGCAAGAATAGGGCGGACCGCACTTTATTTTGACGCCATAAATTGGCCCGTCTAGCTAGACCAAAGCGAACTCGCCATGCGGTCGGCGTGTTCGGAAACGGTCGAGTGCACGAGATGTTAAATATGCCGTGGTTCTTGTATCGTGAAAGTGATTAAGTCAAAGATACACAAGGGGACAAAATGTTCCTCAACATGACGCGTAACGCTCAAATCTGCGTGTTTCCCAGTGACCCGCAACATTTTACGTGACGCGGGAACATCTTGCTTGATCCCGCTCCGAGAGAGCGCACGCGTGACATACCTATGTGTGGGACATTCTACGTACAGTTCTCGTCAAATAACTTTGCCCCTCTGAAGTTGTCGAGTGGCTGCGTAGTAGTCAAAATTACGAACACACTGCAACTGCGCATGCGTAAGAGACATGGGGGCGGGGCGCGTTTTTATGTCTCAGTCGCTCGTTTACGTTCGATGCATGCTTGCGTCCCGCTTGCTTCCGTGTACGTGACTGCACCTGCGCGATCTTTGCAAATGGTTAACTCCAGAGGGGCAAAGTTATTTGACGAGAACTGTATTTGCTGAGGGACATGGGGGTCTACTCTCTAAGCCCGAAGTCCGTAGTTTCGGCCTCAGTGTCGGGCGTTTTCTACTCCGTATCACCCACGGACTTACGATCGAACCCGAACTAAGAACAACAACTCAAATCGTGTTGTCATTCATTCTTAGTTCGGGTTCGGGACTAATCGTAAGTCCGTAGGTGATACGGAGTAGAAAACACCCGACACTAAGGCCGAAACTACCGACTTCGGGCTTAGAGAGTAGACCCTCAGTAAGTAGTTCTTGAGATTAGAGCGTTCAAACAAACAAACTCTTCAGCATTATAATATTAGTATAGATAGACGTTGCGACGATAAATATTGGGCCTCCACAACCTAACGTAGTTACCCGGAAACAAGGTAAGAATGGTCGACAGACTTCCGGGCTACCAAAACTTCAACATCAAAAACTTAAGGCTCGCTCCCACAGAAAGGCGCGGTATGCCAAATAAAACGATGCCGACAAGTTGTGGCATCGTTGTCGCATTGGGCATACCGGGAAAAATTGTTCTACAGATTGAGTTGTGGGTCACAACTCAATCTGTAGAACAATTTTAGAAAATTTCTATGAAACCGCGTTGTATTTTCGCGTCACGTCTTTCTAAGTTTCCCACCATTCCAAGGTATTCAGCGATATTTTGTTACCGGTGCTGAGTTTTGGTCCAACTGCCTCCGTGGTCGAGAGGTTTAGGCGTTTGCCTTGTGACCCGGTGGTCGTGGGTTCGAATCCCACGGGAAGCATACTTTGTAAAGTTGTTTCCAGTTTGACTAGGACAATTGTCTGATGATTCCGTGCTTCGGAAAGAACGTAAAAGCCGGTGGTCACGGCCGCTAAATAAACCATGTCAGAGGCCCTTGAGGCGGTTTAGAAACTCTGACACTAGGGTGTGTGGGGTCGTTAGACCTCACTGCCCACACGTTAAGAAGAAGAAATTGGGCCAAACAGTTTAATCACAGTATTTGCCATCGACACGCTAAGAAAAAGCGATATGTTCTCAATACATCTTCAAATACTGACAAACATCTTCAAGGTCTATATTGCCTGTTATCGCACGCAATATTTACGATACCGCGTCTGATAAGCCAGTCACGGCGACGCGTGATAAGGGGTCATTGCCACCGATTCTTTGTACAAGGAAGTGATAACGGGGCATATAAACATCTCATAGAGGGGAGCGTCCTTTAAAACTTTGTAGGGTTAGCAGAATTAGTGGTGCAAGTAGGGTTATCAACTTTTTTAGGAGAAACAGTAAGTAACTATTTCTGATTTTAGACAGGGTAAATGATGAGAATTAGTCTTGTAAGACTACGGTATTACGATATTACGTTAAAAAAATTAAACACAACCTGATAATTTTTTCAAAATTCCGTTTATTTGTTTAACGATTTTTCATATGGCGAAAATGTTTAATTCTGACTATTGTCAGAATTTTTCCGATTTTCTACACATTGTTAAAAAAAATACAGATATCGTGCTTTTCCTAACTTTTGCTGAAATAAACGCGTTTTAGTTTTTTCAGAATGAACAAATGCAAGCGCATACCTATACCAGGGATCATTTTATTCCACGATTTTATACTGGAGGAACTGAAAGTTGACGCAATCTAAAGTATTACTATACCTACTTGGAATAACTAAACGCGAATAGCAGAATAAATGATTGATCGCTATTATTATTGGCAAAATATCAATTACACCAAAGGTTCCACATTCCACGTAAATTGTATCGCACGAGCACTACAGACCTTGGCGCCATTCTGAAGCCAACGGATGCTATCAGAGCTTCTACATTTCCGAAGTTCGGTACCGAACGTGAGCGAGGCCGTTTCTATTTCCTTGTCATAAAGGGGAGGTTTAAAATAACCTCCACAAGAGGAAGCCTATGAAAGACTGCTACTCGGTATTTTCTTGTAATCGGGTTGTGGACATCAGGGGCTGTTCTACGTTAACAGATGAGCTGTTTTTGAACTGCACGTCAAGTGAAAAATTTCAGGGTTTGAAGTCCCTACCGGAGGTTTCTCGATAGATATGACCTGAGGCGTTTAAAGACTCGTGCGAATACTTAACTTCTAAAGGCAAGCGTGCTCTATTGTCGATCACATTTTCGATTAGGTACCTATTAAAATAAAGCAAACGGGTTCTGGACTTCAAAAACATTTGCTTTAGGTAAACAATTACGGCCAGCTAGCTCAAGACTAGCAGCCGATCTCAACCTAATGGCGAATAGCCTAGGTGGGTGTAATAACCCAGGCCACGACACCGGTCACGTCATATCGTCTCCTGGGTATACTAAAACCCAGCAAATCGGTAATTAGGAAAATGGACGCCTCCGTAACGCACGTTAGAGAATAGTTAATGACGAAAGCTGGGCACTAATCGGTGTCAAAGTACCACTTGACCTTTGAAAGTTTGGGCTTAAATGTTCTCTAAGGACCGTACCACGTAGGTTGACCCCATCGGGGATAATGTGGGTGTGAGACCGAATTTAATATGGCACTATCATTTGTGTAGTATGAAAAATAAACAGACGTGTTGCTGAAGAGTTTTATGCGTAATTTCTTCTTCCCTGCTTAAAAATGAAGCAGAATAAAATAGAAATCATTTATTTACCCATTTTAGGGATTTAGGGTTACAGGTTGTTTTGATGATTTTTACAGAGGCTGAGGCTGACTAACCTTATATGTGGTATGCAAAACAGGGTATCAAGTCCCCGGTTAAATGGAGGTTTTTGGACCAGACGGGTGTTATGTCTGATCTCGTCTGATGAAATCGCGCAGAGAACTTTGACAGCGTGATGTAGGATGTGTGTGACGTCAGAGCTATCTTTGCATTTCGCATTGAGCGGTATAGATGCTGCTACAGATTTGACTATCCAGGGAGAGGTTTGAATTCGAACAAACGAGGCTAAGAGGCTAAGGCTCAAGTGACTGCGAAAAAGTTGGGGATCCTAGCGAAGGTGCGACAGTATTTCACGCTGGAACAGCTGCTCAAACTTTATCAAGCGCAAGTTCGATCATGTATGGAGTACTGTTCTCATCTTTGGGACGGATCTGCCAGATACCAGCTTGATGCCCTTGAGTCAATTGAGAAACGAGCCAAGAAGATCATCGGCAATGATAGGCTCGTCGAGTCGAAGCTCCAAAGTCTCGAGCATCGACGCCGAGTTGCTAGCCTGTCGGTTTTCTATCGGTTGCATTTTGGAGAGTGTGCAACGGAATTGCATAGTTTGATTCCGCCAAACCCGTTCCATCATCCGACCACAAGACGTACGGCGATGCGCCACCGGTACATGGTGGACATAACACGCACAAAGCGTTTTAGGAATACATTCATTGTGCGTACAGCTAAGGAGTGGAATTCCCTGTCAGAGTCTGTTTCCTGATAGCTACAACCGTCTTTAAGTCAAGAGTGAATAGGTTACTTTTAGGCAAGCGTGCTCCATCTTCGGTCTCATCAACGCTTACTATCAGGTGAGATAGTGGTCAAGCGCGTGCCTATAAATAAATAAAAAAAACCAATTTCAACTCGTATTTAGGGCCGTAAGCACTAGGCTACCACTACTCAGCTCTCTAACATAGGTTCAGATTTATTCCACACATCGTGAAGTTCACGTCCAAATAGCCATATACATAATTACACACGCATTAGTATTTTCAACACAAATATTATAATTACGAGTAATCATCATTACTGCTTGTTAATACAACTTGTTTGTTTTTAATTAGTTGCAATGATAGTAAAGTGTGAAGTACATTAGAGGAAGTATAAGAGTGGCGCTAGTGGCAGAAAAGTTGAAAGGGAACGGATTGTCTTAATATGGTCATGCGAAGTGGAGGGATGGAACGCATGTTACTAAAAGACTTACATGAATATAAATGTGGATGAACGGAGAGGAAGAGGGAGGCCAAAGAAAAAATGGATGGGTTGTGTGAGGAGTGATATGAAAGAGAAGGGAGACAGTGGTCGCATGACAGATGATAGGACAGAATGGAGGAAAAATACGTGTTGCACCGACTCCAAGTAAGGATAAGGGCAGGAAGATTATGATGATGATAGTAACGTATTCATTTACATGTTTTTACAATGACTTTCGTTATGTTACAAAAGCTGAAAGTTTATCTGTGTGTGTTATGTCCCCAATACAGGTAAGATCAATTCCCGGCTATTTTTGGATTGGATCGTGGTAGCTTTGGCTGGTAACAGGAAGCAAATGTGTACAAATTGTACCTCGAATTCGTTACAGTATAAAGCTCAGTTTTCATACATTTTATATGGAATACAACGCGCTGTCGGTCGGACCTGGTTATGATCGGACAGCGAGCCACGCATCGCTCGCCGTCCTCAGGCCCGCTGCTACTGTGGCCGGGAATCGCCCTGTGACTCCTGACGAGCGAGGCGTCTTCTTCTGTTGCCTCTCCCTCACGCGGCTCGTCTCCTCCTTCGCTAGCATTACTGCTTCGCAGAAGGAAGTGACGGCGACCATGGAAACCCAATCAGGCCGGACGCGAGAGGTCCTCGCCGCCGATCGCCTCGACGAGGACACAGCGGTGCTCTGCCTAAGCAGGGCAGACCTCCACTGTGTCCTCCGGACAGTCCTCACAGTGGTGACACCTGGGCGTGGCCTCCCGCTGAATCCGAAGCAGGTAACTCCCAAAACAAAGTTCGCCCCGTACGGCTGTTATTATTTGCAACTAGGTCTTCTCTCTACTATTACCATGCAATCTTGATAAAACTGAAGATAATCTTATAATATAGGTACAAAAACTTTCACTAGATATATGTAATCTTAGTTTAAATAATTAAGTGTTATGCAATAGTTATGAGAAGATGAATTATAAGAAAAAGTTGGCTCCAGTGTGTCATATGAATATTCATATTTTTGTCATTGTATCAAGAATTTAAGTGTTAGTAATGAGAAAATAAAACAATGGTAAAGAGTATTTCAACATTTTCCTTTAAGTTTGATAGTAAAACTGACACCTAGAGAAGAATACTTTCTCCAGTTTGACACCATAACTTTTTGATTAACTAACATTGTCTTAGAAAGTAAGTACAAGTGCGTTTTTTTGACGCAACAATTTGACCTACGAACGGGTCCTACCAAATTTTATTCATTTTATTGAATGGCAAATAACACTCACGTGATGGTAAGTGTACTGAGGCATTGTTTTGTTTTAAGTATAGAATTTGCACCTGTGCAATGCCAGAATGGGCCGCAATTCATCTAACTAAATAATTTAGTACATCTGATCCCTAAAGCATGAAGCACTAAGTTGAGAATATCTGTCAATCTTGTTTCACAAGTTATACAAAGAAGTTACTGTGACCGGTTGTAGATCTTATCTGAATTCCATAAGAAAATATTTAAAGAGACAAAGAAATAAATAATGATGTCCATCTTTACTTTACAAGCAATTATCTTGCTTATTAAATTAGTAATGTTCCCAATTAGCCATGTATGTGTATGTTTGTCATTAAAATGTTGTTTTAAATGCAGTCAAACTTACTGCACGATATTAAGTTACAAATCTGATACTTGTTGAGAAATGTATGACCAAGGTCCTGTTTCAGAATTTATTGAAATATTTATCGAAGCTGTTGCATGGTTTAGAATAGACCTGCGCATATTAGTTCGCGACCGGGAGCGCTCATTTTAGCTTGCGGCTCCTTGGAGAACTAGTTTTCTCTATAAGTTCACCAGCTTCCGGCTCATCTTTCGAGACGGTAGCTGACTGAGCTAGTGAGCTGAGGGACAGGCAGATTGTTCGTGCTCTTTGCAGTTTGCTGCTGCGTGCGTACTTTTGTTAATAGTTTTGGTAGTAGTGTTTTAATTGATTTATTTGAGTTCAATTTAGAAAATTGCATATAAAATATACTAAATAACGTGTTTATTCTAATTTTGTAAATAGTAGCTTGTACATGTATTGCATTGCATTAAATTAAACAATGAGAAGCAAATCAGTGAGTAAGTGACCGGCGATGCAATTAGGTTGGGAAGCTCCGTGCTCCCGCTTACTCTCGCTATATTAATTATTAGGTTGGTCATATAGGCGGATCTGGGACCTAGTTCGCATAGTTCGCGTAGTTCCCCAGTGGGAGCGCTCTTTCGAACTAGTTTGTTCGCGAATTACTCAAGACTAGTTTAGAAGAAGTAAACGGAGAGACAAAGAGGCAGACAGTTACTTAGTTTTATTTTAATTAGAGATAGAGAAGATCTCCACTTAATAGGCATAGAAAGGTAAGATGCATGAAAAGGAACGGCATAATCTTAATTAGGATCAGCTGTGTGCACATTGGGAATTCCTATCAGCAAAAATTTAACTTTCATCTCCTATTGCACTCGGTTAGAAAAAATCCTTAGATCTATATATCATTGTTATGTAAGGTACTTGAGCAATTTCATAGTTCTAGGTCCACAGGTTTATGGTGCGATTGTCAGTGAATAAAAGCCTACTTATGTACCTTGTTCATTTTGTTTCTTTTTAGCCTTGTAGTTTATAAACTGGTCATGTAAAGAAAATATAAATAAACAAAGTGGTGTCTTTTTTTGGTACTTTGAAATAAAATAAAAATAATTATAATTTTTCATGAACTAGAACAGAGACTGACTCTACAATAGAGACTGTTAACAACTCATACAACAGGATAACAGTAAATGATGCAGTTCATTTGTATCACTATCATCCTATTATCTTGACACTTTCGTCAGCTTATAAAAGCTAATAAAGAGTATTCTGTTCTATTCTATTCTATCATACCTTTAAAAATAAACTCATCTCCAGTCTGAATACAAAACATCGTTTCAGTTAAAAATAAACAGTAAAAAAAACGATTTAAATGCATTCGCGGCCACTGAATCGTGTTAATTGACAGCAATTGAACGCGAAAGCCAACAAAACTGACTCCCACATAAATAAACAAAAAAATAACAAGTTTCTTGAAGTTTCTTTCGCACAACAGCGACTCGAGTGAGTCACTTGGCATATTGCAGACACATGTAAGCTTCGACAAGATTATTACAAGCCGTTGAACGTAAACATTGAGCACAAACTTACTTGAATCTCCAGCAGGCTTCGCAGACGAGACACCATCAAAATCCTTCAAAAGATACGCTTTCACACTCGCAAATCTTAACAAACACAAGACAAACAAAGTAATCACACATTACACCCACGATTACAACCTTTCACGTCCATTTTGTGCGATAATTTTAATTAATTATTTACATTTGTAATCACATGTTAGAAAACACTGGATTTACACAAGTATATTTTTGTTTATGAGATAAAATCAAACGGGCACTATGTATCACTCGCGACGTGAATCAACGAGAAAATATAGTTTTCTATTGATACGGGGAAATTAAGAAAAATAACTAGACTATTACAAAATGCAGCGGGCAAAGTGGCTAATACCAAACGCGAAGGGCGAAGAGCTTAAAAAGTTGAATGAAATGAGACTAGGGTTGCGACACTAATGACAATATTTTGCTACTAAGAAATAAAGTCTTACATAGTAACTTTCTAATGGTGGTAAAAATTTTATCAACAAAAGGTTTCACATTGAATAATAATAATTAACATTAATTCATAACTTTAAATGAGAAGACTGATTTTCTATAAAAAAAAAATAACAAGTTCTTAGATCTGCAGTGGCCGCGCGGATCATAGCAAGCGCGGGTTACACTACTGTTGCAAAATGAAGTTTTCTTAATAAACTAAATATTTAATTTTGTCATTCCTAGAACTTAAATCATAGTTTGGGCAAATACTCGGACAGCTTGAGAGCACGGTCGCGTAAAGCAGGAGTCCTTGTCTATTCCAGGCAATCCGCCGATCCGCGCAGTTTTAGCAAAGAATCGCCGTCATGTTTCTTCGGGGAGGTCGAACGCTGTGAAGGTGGTGTGACGATCTGATAACCTTTCCGGGTCAAAGTTGATACAGACGGAGAAAGGGGAGATGATTGCCAAACCGTGAGCTAAAAAAAAAAAAATCAGTCAGACTAGGTATTCTATTTTCCTATAAACCAATATTAGTCTGGATTTGATGTTTTCATGGTTTGATCTCAATTTGAAACTCTAATGTTTTTTCGCATCAAAATGAACAAAAGATTTTAACAGTTTTGTTTTGTAAAGCATTTAACGAAGTAAATCTGTTTTCGTTTTCAACGCAAATTCAATATTTTTATTTCTTTCCCTTTGTAATTATTTGTACCAATTTGGTAGAAATATTTTTGACTGGGCAATAAAAATGGCGCTGCTGTAGCAAAACAAAAAAACTTCAAAAAGAAAGCTTTGTGCGTTCCGTTTAACGCATTATGTAATTCTTTAATTTATCCTACTAATATTATAAACTACCTAGCTCTACCAGCGGATTCGCCAGCGTGAATATCGGAAATAGGAAGGTTTCCTGATTTTTATTGTAAATTTTTTTACTCATGAAACACCTACCCTACCTACATAATTATACCAGCCCAAAAATTCTATGACGTTTCTGGTCTCCTGGTACTTGTGAATTTAGCGCTCACATTTCCAGCTCATACGTACTTCAACATGTTTCTGGTCTCCTGGTACTTGTGAATCTGTAGTACCTACTAAGGCAGCAGCGGCTCTGAAGTTCCACTTCCTCCTCAGTCTTCATTGATCCATGCCACATACCGGGATAAAAATAAGCATGTCTCATTCCAGGATATGAACTACATGTATGCCAAATTTAATCTGGTATAATTATGTAGGTAGGGTAGGTGAAGGGTAGGTGTAAGGTAGGTGTTAGGTAGGTGTAGGGTAGGTGTAAGGTAGGTGTAAGGTAGGTCTAGGGTAGGTGTAAGGTAGGTGTAGGGTAGATGTAAGGTAGGTGTAGGGTAGGTGTAAGGTAGGTGTAGGGTAGGTGTAGGGTGGGCGTTTCCTGAGTAAAAAATGTACAATACAAATCAGGAAACCTTGCTATTTCCGATATTAATGCGGGCGAAGCCGCAGCTGGTAGAAGCTAGTGTTTGTATGTTTGTGTAAAAATCAAGCAAAAACGGCTGAAGGGATTTGGATGAAATTTGGCACACATGTAGTTCATATCCTGGAATGAGACATAGGCTACTTTTATCCCGTTAAGTGGCATGGATTAATGAAAACTGAGGAAGAAGTGGAAATTCAGAGCCGCTGCTGCCTTAGCACTACAGATTCGCAAATACCAGGAGACCAGAAACATCAAGTACACGAGTTCAGAAACATGTCAAAGTAATGCCGAGGCTATGTAGGGTAGGTGTAGGGTAGGCGTAGGGTTGGTGTAGGGTAGGTGATGGGAGCGAAGCGGCAGGGAACAGCTAATAATAAATAAAAAAACCAAAGCCAAATGCTCACATATCGACTTTATTGCGAAACTTATGCTTAAATTAGTATGTACACGCACTTCTTAGTCCAAAAATACACAAGATCCAACGAAAGAGGTTATGAAAATTATCTCGTCGAAACTGTCGCCTCTTTCCTTGCTGCATCTTGCAACAACTGAGTATCGACCTCGTCTGCCGGCAGCTGCACGTAGCGGACCACAGAACCACGGATAAAGCAGTTTTTAACCGATAACATGTGAGGATACTTCTCAGGATCAATGACGCTTATTTCTGACAGCTTTATATTCAAATATTGGTCAACAGAATGCAAGGTGCCGCATATACTGAGGTCGTTCTTCAATTCCACAACCACATCTTTCCCCACAAGTGATTTGAAGAAAGAATAGAATAACATTTTTGTTTATTTTGGTGAGAAAACTTTTCAACCGCCTCGGCTTCGCTTTCGCTTGCTTCGGAATGTCAAAGTGACAGTTATTGAAAATACAGATTAGAAAAAACTTTCGTCCAAAATTCCTTGAATTTTGACATTGCATGGTTGATGGAAAAGTAAACAAACCGGTTGGAGAGTAGCTTTACGGGTGCTATGGCGCGAGGACTTTTTTTCAGTTTCCCAATTTTATTGGGGTATCGGGTTGATCTTGACCATAAAAATCATTTAGGTTCTTAGAAGCATGGCTCTACGACGCACCGTATCAGAATGGGGGTCTACTCTCCAAACTCGAAGTCCGTAGTTTCGGCCTTAGTAGTGTCGGGCGTTTTCTACTCCGTATCACCTACGGACTTACAATTAGTTCCGCGAGCGCAAACTAAGAATGAATGGCAACACGATTTGATAGTTGTTTTTAGTTCGGGTTCGGGGGCTAGAATAGGAGATGTCGTTTTAGGGTTCCGTACACAAAGGGTAAAAACGGAACCCTATTACTAAGGACTCCGCCGTCTGTTTGTCTGTCCGTCTGTCTGTCCATCTGTTTGTCTGTCGCCAGACTGTATCTCATGAACCGTGATAGACAGTTGAATTTTTCACAGATGTTGTATTTCTGTTGCCGCTATAACAACAATAATACTAAAAACAAAATAAATAAATTGATTGAAAACAAAATGATTTGTTGCCGTTTTTTTATAGATACGGAACCCTTCGTGCACGAGTCCGACTCGCAAATGGCCGGGTTTTTTATAAAACGCTCTATATTTCTAAAATGATAGTTTGGATGAAAATCTTTTCTGGAAAGAAACTGTTGCTCTAGTCGTAAGCGCAAAGGGCACTAGGAGGAGCACGTGGGTATACGTTTTACGGCCGCTTTCTATAATATATCTCAATCCCAATCTTGATCCCGATCCTTGTCTGTAACCAATCAACGGCCGAGTTTGTGTCCTTCACTACACAATCCTCACCTTTGATTGGTTACAGACAAGGATCGGGATCAAGAGTCTGACACTCCCTCCCGCTGCACCTAGAGCGGAAGGAGCGAAGGAGTCATTTGATGACTCCTATGGATCCTATCCATAAAAAAGCTAGTGTAGGTATCCTTTCGGGCGCAGGACTTAAAAATTTGACTTTTTTTTCGGAAATCTGCCTATGTTATTGCAGTATCGGGTTTACCTAGACCATAAAAACCATAGGTTTTAAGAAGCATGGCCCTACGACGCCGCACCGTTTCCGGGTTAGGAGCTTTCGATTTTTTCGAATGTTGAAGTTTTTCTATTGGATTTTTCGCTTTCATTTTTATGTCATTTCATGGTTTACGTACGACTAGAGCAACATTTTTATGCCAAAAAGATTTTCATCCGAGCTACCATTTTGGAAATAAAAAACGACATCTTTATCTCTGAAACGGAGCGTTCGTCATGATGGTTATCTCAGAACGGGGGGTCATTCGGGCCATGAAAATCCCTAATAAATAAAGAGAAAAAAAGATACTGCAATAAAATTAGTAGATTTACAAAAAAAAAATCGAATATTTTCTCGCAATTTTTTTATTGATTTTTTTTACATTTCTTTGCTTCTCGTAATGCCCATAAGCTATAATCCAACACCTCCTAAGGTCAATGTGACGATGCAGTGGACATCTTTCTGCTGAAGCGAGATTGCTAATAAAGAAAAAAAAAAGAAAATGATTATTGTGCATTTTCACTATGTTGGGATTTTGGTCATTGGATTGCATTGTGATTATTGTTGAAATTCTTTACCAATCCATTCGTTTCATTGGATTCGTTCAGAAACTTCAACAAAGTGGAAACTCTTTGTTGATTGAAGTTTCTGCTCGGATCCAATATAGTTTACATAATCTATGCCAATATTGCCAATCTCCGCTCTAGGGATGGGCAAGTGAAAAAATAAATCGATACTTATTGCATCGACTTTTTTTTTAGTTTTTAAATTTTCTACATAATGCATTTATAGGGTGTTCCGGAAAGAAAGGTGTGGTCATATTTAAGGGTGATGTTGGGTAACTGATATACAAAACAAAGTTTTTTATTAGTTTATTTTTTGTTGGAGAAATATCCGACAGTTGTTTTAATTATTTGTTAACTTCGGGGTCATATACGTCTCACACTGATGGCTTAATCGTATTAGTTAGTATTTTCGAGCACGAACTCTCGAACTTCTTACTGTTATTATATTGCATTTCATATTTTCATAAAGATTGTGGCGATGCGCGAGGAGCATGCAAGGAGTCTATAATTTATCATTAAACATGAAACTAGAGTTTAAAATCATTATATACATACATACATAAACATTACATATCACACAATAACACACCTTAAAAACATATCGAAATTGATACGAATTCGATTCTGTGAAATAAATTTCGAATATCAATATAACTGAATAGAAAATATTGACGATATTAAATCGGTAATTGTATGAAAAATTTTTAATATTGAAATTTATCGAAATCGAAATTTTTGTCATCCCTACCCTACTCCGTTCCATTGGCCGCCTTGGCGTCGGTTTGTGTCAATAAACAATTTAATTTAATTTTTCATCTTTATAAGCAAACTCTGTGTTTCGTTTAAGTTTTCATTAATCTAGAATAGTTTTTTCATCTGATAATATTTTAGAACAGAATAATTGTGTTTAGTTACCGACAGACATAACCTATCAATTCCAAACAAAAAAATGACGACTACTGAAGAAAATGCTGAAATAGTAAGTGGATTATTTCCGTAGCTACTATTTGTTCAAAGCAAATTTTAACCCTTAATCTGATGTAAGGAATGTTAATGAATAAACAAACATTTTTAACTCGAAAAGAACATTGCGCCGGTAAAGGCTGAAGACAAAATTATTCATCTACAAATTTTGTTTATTTAATGTATATTTTATAATACGTTGTCGTGAACTCCTTAACTCCTTATCGAAGTGTAAAGAAATTAAAGGTGGCAATTTTTCTGAGGGAACCTTTCCCAACTGAAATTTTACAGCAATATCAGTATTGGGAAGTAGTCATTCTATGTGAATAAATTGTGGCGCAGCCCACAATCAAAATAACTGTCTGCTTTTACAACCTGCAATAATTATGCCTTTTCAGGACTGGGGAAATGAGCGTCTGAGTCGAGCTCAACGTGCAGTAGAAGCAAACACTTACGATGTGGACTCCTGGTCACTTCTGATCCGTGAGGCTCAAACGAGGCCCATCAATGAAGTACGGCCTATGTATGAGAAGCTGATCAGCGCATTCCCCACAACGGGCCGGTACTGGAAGATTTATATTGAACAGGAGGCATGTATCTCTTTAAAACGAATTAATATCTTAACCTCTATCGTCCGGGGGAACCAATTTTATGAAAATAAAAAAACATAGTTATTAAATTTAAATCAATTCACAGTTTACTGGAATCAATTGGTTCCACCAGGACGGAGGAGGTTAAAGGCTGATTTTTTTAATTATTTTTACTGTTTTACTACTACTGTTTTTATTTGGTACTGCTGTTTACAAATTCTGGCAAAAGTTATCAAGTTTTATGTTAAATTTCTCAATGGTTAAATAATAAATGTTGTTTACATACGGCCGCTTTCTATAACATATCTCAATCCCAATCTTGATCCCGATCCTTGTCTGTAACCAATCAAAGGTGAGGATTGTGTGGTGAAGGACACAAACTCGGCCGTTGATTGGTTACAGACAAGGAGTTTGTGTCCTTCACTACACAATCCTCACCTTTGATTGGTTACAGACAAGGATCGGGATCAAGATTGGGATTGAGATATGTTATAGAAAGCGGAAGTTAGTGCATCATATAAGTCAGATTTTTCATAAATGTGAAGTTTATTGTTGATTTTCCTATCATTTATATTTTTTGAAATTACGAAGTAGATCTACTGGTATTAAGCTTTTACCCCTATAAAGTTAGGTAAAGCTAGGCAGATGATGATGTAGTAGAAATACAAAATCAAATGAAAAGTCAGAAGTCATTTGGATGGAAATATGTACATAATATTATCAACCCACACTGTTGTGATTTTAAGAAAATCGCATTTGAACTCATATAGATTAGTAAATTGTGTGTAAATAATAATTATTATGTCATACATTACAGATGAAGGCGAGGAACTTCGAGAAAGTCGAAAAGGTTAGTATTGTAACAGTGTAAGTAGTTAATAATAAAAAAAAATAAACTGTGATAATAAATTAAATAATTGCCCAAGGCATTACGTCAGTCTCCATACTTTTGTGACGTGAGACCGCATCCATACTTTTGTGTGCTTGAAAAGTATAAAATAAATAAAGGAAATTGATCATGCAGTAGTGAGTGATTTAGTACATAAGCTAGCAAATAACTGAAATAAAACGGAAGAATTAAATGGCATCTTTTTTTTCGGCTAGGGCTAATGTGTTCAGACATGTTGGAGGCGAGTTTTTGATGCAAATGTTAGTAAAATTTAGTTTTATGACAATTGGATGGAGGAAATGTTTCCTGCCTCTTTAAGCAGTGGTCTTATTTTATTCTAAGACAACTCTGGCCTCTTAATTTGTTGGTTTATAAAATAAAAAGGACACAACTTTACATCTTGATCTCCCAAAGTGTTACGTAGACCTAGTAGTATTACAACTATGTGACTCCGCAATTATCCGAAGTCCGACTTCGCCCAGTGCTGGGCATAGGCCTTTTTTATCTTTTGCTGATCCAACACTCCAATACCAACCTTATACTTGTTAAATAAACATTTGCAAAGAAAGCTCGCTTTTGAAATGTAATAAACCCTATTTCGTGAATTCCTTACTAAAATAATATACAGTACGTTTTAATATACGACACGGCACTTCGGCTTTTAGAAAAAGTTTGTCTTTGTACAGGTAGAATCAAACTTAATGGCAGCTCAGAATACTCCGCGAGTCGCTGCGCAGTAGCAAATTCATGTGAGAGCGGGGGTGAGGGGTGTTGGGTACTGCGCAGTGAAACGCAAACTTCACAGACGTCATTAAGTTTGAATCGACATTTACTTATATCAATTTCTAAAACTCGATGTGTCATACGAACTCCCGGATACCGTAATTTGGCTACCATAAGACCTAATTTGATTGACTAGTAGGCTTATTACACAAAAGATTTTTCACCATATTGCAAAACTCAAAGGTGAAAAAAAAAATGATCTACAGTTGTTTGCGGGTTTGAGATAAATGACGTGGCTATTTTGATCTTTTTTTTTAATTTTTTTTTATTGATAGCCACGCGCTTGACCACTATCTCACCTGATGGTAAACGATGATGTGGTCGAAGATGGAGCACGCTTGCCTAGAAGTAACCTGTCCACTCTTGACTATATGGCGTTGTAATACTGTGCAAATTCTTTTGTGTAATGAGCGTGCGAGTTCGGAAAATCGCGGCCCTTGGACGCTAATCAAATAAGTAATTGATGGCAAACAAATGTTGCGTAACAAACAGTAACATGCTTTTGAGTTTCTGGAAATAATTTCACACACATGCATACTGCCTACAGTATTGCCCAAAGAGTTTACAGAAACACAGGATATGTTGCAAAAATGGAACGCAGCTTTAGTTAACCATTCATATGAGGTTTCATTTTACACAACTTCCTACAAGATAACTAGATAGACAAAGGGGGTCACGTCTGGTGTAACTTCCTAAAAACTTAAACCTGAAACAATTTTTTGGCCCTATTGCTACAAATAACACTAAAACAAATTAAGACATTTTGACTTAGGAGCGTTTACTACCTACGGTATTTCATACAAACTTTCAAGCCCTTGTTTTTCGAAATGAATGAACCGATTTTAATGAAACTTGGTATGCATACGCTAGATATCCAAGTCTAAATAGTTAGTAGAGATCATTTTCGAAAAAGAGTTCAGGGGGAAAGAAAGAGTGATTTTGCACATTCTATAGAAAACTTAAAAACACTCTCTCTCCCTCTAAACTCTTTTTCGAAAAATCCGTTCATTCATTTCGAAAAATAAGGACTTAAAAGTTTGTATGAAATGCTGTACGGCGTAAACGCTCTCAAACGACGACAAAAATACAGAAATAGAACGACGTCTTCGTCTTAGTACTAAACGTACTAAGTGTTTTGTGGCGTTACGAGGCCTTTACATGAGAAGTAAACACTGTCAATGAATTATTCTTTTATTAGCCTCTTGGGATAATCTGGGGCCATCTTGGGATTTAACTTTATCTGCTATTTGTGTAATTCCGTTTTTAACGATATCTATCAAGATTTTCAACCCAGGCTAAGACACTTTTTACAAAATTGAAATTACAATACTTTTGCTAAGTAGTACCTACCTCCGGTTTCTGTTTTTTATTTATTTAAGTGTTTGTGAAACTATTCAAACTCGCCAAACTTTGGCATTACATGTTCTTTACTACAATTATTTAATTCAGAATCCGGCCCTTATAATGTTTTTAAAGACGTGGATTTAAGTAGCTACGTTATTTTGGCATAAATATTCCCATGTCATTTTAAATTTATCAAGTAAGCTCTTGCGCGTATTTTAGTTAAATTAACGGTAAAAGTAAGTATGATTTAAACTCTCCTAAATCTGTCGACCACTGTTTGAATCCACTGCTAAATTTGGGGGCTTTACTTTCAAAATCTAAATCACAACGTTGGGCATCATCAACGATCATCGCGCGAATACAAATGAACGCGTCGATCGTCGACGCGTTCATTTGTTTGGAAAAAACCGGAAGGCCACCTCTGTCGGTTCGACTGGGTCGCGATCGGGTTTACCGAACAAACGATTGCGCATTCGCGCGATGGACGCTTTGTATTATAAGGACGACCCCAAAGACGTCGTCCTAACTGGCTAACGATCATCACAAGTAAACGATGCGATTTCTTCGCGCAATGATAATGATCCTGTGCTCGCGCTATGATTTGCAAGCTTCAATTAGGACACTCTAAAGAAATGTGTTTGTTTTATCTCGTCGTGCGACGAAATCTCAATCGATAACTCGTACAATAGTTAGCCAATTAAGACGAGGCCTGAGGGTAAGCTTACACCGAGACGGAACGATCGCGATGCTTGAAAAGGCCAGTTGTTGAGAAACGCATCAAGTTGCTGATGAGCGGGCTCTTGCACGCCGCGTATACCGGTGAAGCATCGCTGCGTCGCATGACGCCGAGTGGGCCGAGTTCATCGCTATATTAAAAAAGTGCGCGTTGCTTCGCTTCTCGGTGTGAGCTGACCCTAAGGTCTGGTCGATGTCTGCAGGGCACATTCGCCAGTAAATTCGTCAGTTTTTCCAAAAAGTAGAACTCTGCACTTTGATCTTAGTCACACGAAGATTTCTGCTTGTATTCCCTGATGGGGTGCTACTAATACTAATAACCCCCATTTTGACTGATATACCTACAACACAGCTACAGGCTGAAATCAGAAAATAACCTTTCGACCCCGAGACTCCTTTGAGTATTTTCCGATATTTCTCATTGTTTCGGATAAGGTTTTCCGCGTCCACATAAAAAAATCACGCACAAATCCAGACTTACGGTAGCTAATGCTTTTTACTTTACTTTGTAAAATCTAGGCTTAAAATTCCCGGAAATTTGAAAAAGAGCTCCATCGTCGACGACATGACATCATTGCTTACCATCAGGTGAGAAGTTCAAACGCGATGCTATCAATAATTTAAAACCAATGGGTTCCGAGCTAATCGTATTTTATAATGCGAATTTGAAACCATTGCTGGACCTGGAAAACATTGGCTGTGACAGTCGGACAGACAGACACACAAAATTGTTTTTTTTTTTAAAAGATGGGAAATCATCCAGTAGTGGAAGGGAGTGTCAGACTCTTACTGACTAAACCCATCCGTGTTCCTCCTAATGCCCTTTGCGTTCCAGGGCCGCTGTGAGTTTTTCGAACAAATTCCGCAACGAAGCGGTACCCTAAACATGCAAAATTAGATTGCGCCTGTTTTTGTTCATTCCAATAATTGCCAACGTCTCTAGATACTTATTTGAGGAAGCCTAAATTCAGCAGTGATTCAAACCCCTTTAAGAACAACATTGACATGATAACGTTTTGGCCGGGCAGTTGTTCCAGCGGTGTCTCATGAAGATCCTGAACATTGAGTTGTGGCGGCTGTACCTCAATTATGTCAAGGAGACCAAGTGTATGCTGCCTACTTACAAGTACGTATGAGAATTAGTAATACCCTTAGATATTTATTTATGGTAAAACATTTGGTTGGTAAACAAATGCTGATTAAAATAACTATGCAGCCAGAGCTGGGAAAATTACATGCTTTGCTTTAATTAAAATACAAATAACAAAATACTACCTCGCATGTATTTAAAATACGAAATACAAAATACTTTTTAGTCGTTTATTTGAAATACAAAATACAGTATTTTAAATATTTTTATTTAAAATACCAAATACAGTATTTTAAATATTTTTATTTAAAATACAAAATTCAGTCAGGTGTTAGGTTAGGTTAGCCTTTTTGCTAACGAAAGCTATTGAGCGCTGTTTTCTGCAGAACGCACCCATTAATAATTTGCTAAATGTATTTAAGTTTTAATGTATTATAAATTGATATAAATTGAAGCAATATTTGAAATACCAATTACAAATTATTTTTTTAAGAAGTAATTGAAATACAAATACCAAATACGTATTTGTATTTCAATTAAGTATTTTAATTACAATTAATTCAAATACTGCCCAGCCCTGGCTGGGACATAGGCGTCCTCTTTGTGAGGAGAAGTAGGACGTAGTCTACCGCGCGGGTCGTGAGCGGTTTAATTTTTTTGGTTCTATTCTCAATCTGCCTAGCCTTCTTCCAACAAGTTGGGGTCGGCTTCCAGTCTGACCGGATGCAGCTGAGTACCAGTACCTATATTACATGGAGTGACTGCCTACCAGACCTCCACAACCCAATAACTGGGTAACACAGTACTTCTTGGCAAGATTGGTGTCCGATTTTCTGGCTTCTGACTACCAACGACTGTCGAAGATCTACAAATGACAGCTTGCGTGCTTTCCGAGGCATGGAGGAATATTGGTATGTTGGGTCACCCATCTAACCAACCTTGCCAAGCGATGCTTCGGCCCGTGCGGCTGGCTATTTAGCCTCGATGTTTTGGTACCACGTGATCTGAATAACAGTTTATGGTAGTCTTAATGATACCAGGACCACAATATTGTACCCTGAACTATCATCATCTGCCTAGCCTTTTCCCAACTACATTGGGGTCTAGTCAAACCAGATTCAGCTGAATACCAGTATTTTACGTGGAGCTATAATCATTTTAATCTTTCAGAGAAAAAATGGCGCAGGCGTATGACTTCGCTCTGGACAAGATTGGCTTGGACATCCACGCGTACCCGATATGGAACGACTACATCACGTTTTTGAAGAGCGTGGAAGCTGTGGGATCTTATGCTGAAAACCAAAAGATATCAGCTGTTAGAAAGGTATGGAAAAACTACTCCTGAAACTTCGTCGTGTGGGTAGAAGGTCTAACGACCCCACACACCCTAGTGTCAGTTTCTAAACCGCCTCAAGGGCCTCTGACATGGTTTGACGACCGCCATTTGGCGGCCGGGACCATCGGCTCATACGTGCCTTCCGAAGCACGGAATCATCTTTTTATCAGACAATCAGATGATTCAAGCCTGCAATGTCTTAATCTTAACCAAACTGGAAACAACTTAACAAAGTATGCTTCTCGTGGAAATCAAATCCACGACCACCGGGTCACAAGGCAAACGCCTAAACCACTCGACCACGGAGGCAGTTACTCCTGAAACTAAGAGATGACCTAGGCTACATTCTTCCTACACGGTCTAGTTTAACTAAAGGACTGTTCAGACCTACGCGGTATTCGTTGCCCAGAGCGATAGCGAAAGCCGAGTCAGTTATCCTACTGTTCAAACCTAAGCGGAAATCTTTACAGCTATGCGTAGCGAAATTTAATTGCGAAACTATTGTCACCCGTCCGTCTAGTCGCTAGATATGCGGGGTATGTATTTATCGCCAACGCCGTAGCGGAACCAGGGCGTGAAGTCTCGTCATAGGTAGTTACTGAACGCCTACCGACCGAATTCGGTGGATAAGTCCTAAAGCCGCCCGTACACTGTCATTCTTGAACGCGATCCACAGATCTGATCATTGGTTATGATCGTGGATCGCGTTCGACATTGAGTTTGTTTCGACATTGTGTGCAAAGCAAACGAAAAGATACCGTCGACCTGGGTGGTATGGCGAAACTGATTTCGGCCGTTTCGCTCTAGCCGCGGAACTGTATACAAAATACCCGGCACGATACTCCATCCGTGGGTGTCGTAAGAGGCGAGGACTAACCAAAGAATGGGCAGCAGCATTCTCTGTAGGTATTGCTACAGTTACACAGCGATCGCCAATTCGCTTGCCAAGCTTATGGCCCCCCGTATTTGAGGGAGGCCTATGTCCTGCAGTGGACGTATTCTGGCTGATATGATGATGATGATGATGATGATACTCTATCGAAAATGTATCGCTAACGCTCTGGGTAGCGAATACCGCGAAGGTCGTCGGATGATTGTTATGTGTATAATATCTGTTCTTAATAAATGTATAAATTTTTTAGGTATACCAAAGAGCGGTCATCACACCCATAATAGGCATAGAAACATTATGGAAAGACTACATAGCGTTTGAACAAAGCATCAACACTATTATAGGTAAGACAGATAGATATTAAAAAAAAATTGCTGGCCATTCATAATTAGAGGTACAGTTCGCGTCAAATAACTGTGCCCCTCTGAACTTAGCCATTTGCAAAGATCGCTTGGTGCAGTCACGTAGAGGGAGCAAGCGGGACGCAAGCATGCATCGAACGTAAACGTAAGACTGAGACATAAAATCGCGCCGCCATAATCCCCGCCCCACGCATGCGCAGTTGCAGTTTGTTCGTAATTTTGACTACTACGCAGCCACTCGTTGCCAACTTCAGAAGGGCACAGTTATTTGACGCGAACTGTAGTTGATAGAAGATTGTGTGAGGAGCGATATGAAAGAAAAGGGAGTTAGTGATAGTGTGATGGCTGATAGGACAGAATGGAAGAAAAAAACGTGTTGCGCCGACCCCAAGTAACACGGGATAAGAGCAAGAAGGTGATGATTCATAATTAGAGGTAGAGAATGTTCTAAGTATGTACTGCAGATTTTTGGTCCCTTTTCCCTTTCCCACTCTTTCAGTCTTTGATTTATACCTAAATACAATTCTCGTCAAATAACTTTGCCCCTCTGAAGTTAGCCATTTGCAAAGATCGCGCAGGTGCAGTCACGTAGAGGGAGCAAGCGGGACGCAAGCATGCATCGAACGTAAACGTAAGACTGAGACATAAAATCGCGCCCCGCCCCCATGTCTCTTACGCATGCGCAGTTGCAGTGTGTTCGTAATTTTGACTACTACGCAGCCACTCGACACAACTTCAGAGGGGCAAAGTTATTTGACGAGAACTGTACTGGAAGAATCCCCCCCATTTGGGGAAGGCCTATGTCCAGCAGTGGACGTTTTTCGGCTGATATGATGGATGATGATGGTTGCGGATTTTGTTTGAAAGAGTTACCGCGGCCCTGGAAAGCAACGAGGAGCACGGATGGGTTTTAGTCAGTAAGAGTCTGACACTCCCTCCCGCTTCACCCAGAGCGGCAGGAGTCATTTGATGATTTCCAATCCATAAATGGATGATGATGACTGGAAGAATTTTGGGCGGTCATAAACTTATTCAGCTGTATTCAGAGAGTGGATGTATTGTTTCCTTACAACAGCCGAACGCATGGCGATGGAGCGTTCCCGCGACTACATGAACGCTCGTCGCGTCGCCAAGGAGCTGGAGACGGTGACCCGAGGGCTGAACAGGAACATGCCTGCTACCCCGCCGACTGCTGATAGAGAGGAGATGAAACAGGTAAGAAATACGGTCTTGTTCTTTATTTTCATCAAAAATAAATAATAGGACAGCTAAGGCACAAAATTGCGTAACTGAACTTAAAATTACTATAAAATTTAATCCTTACTTCAACTAAAAAAATATGTGTACAGCACACAGTACATATTTTTTGATAGACGCGGTAGGTAGTAAAATTTTTATAGAGGAATGAGCTCATCCAGGGAATTATTGCTGTGTTCTAAAGCGTGATGGTTTCCATATTGACATCAATAGATTTTTCCCACAAGTTTATTTTTTTCTGAATTGAAATGTCATTATAGTAAATACAACATTTTATTCTTATTATGACAAATGCCCCACATATATATAATTGTTTTGACATTGATTGTATTGGAAAATGGGAGATAACTGAAACCATTTATTTCTGTAAATAACTTTGTCTTTATATTATTATTTTAAATTAAACACAAAGCCCTATATGTCCGACTTAACAACTTCAAACGTAACAGCTAAGGAGGCACAGACAAGGTCGGTACCACAGATATCAAATTAAGGCTGACATTCTCGGTGAAGCGGTTGTTTAACATTATTATATTTTTGAACCCGAACAGATATAATTTTTGCTTGATAAATCAACAGATTGTCTCACTGAGATGAAAATGCGACTTGATTTCTAACGCGAGAATTAGCTTTATGGTCGAAAGGTCAAACAAATGAAAAGATAAATTCACTTTTATTTCCGTTACCGATGGAGGCGTTTAATAATGTAAACTTATCCATAATCCTGACATTTCTTAACAGGTGGATCTCTGGAAGAAGTACATAACCTGGGAGAGATCCAACCCGCTCCGCTCCGAAGACACGGCCTTAGTAGCGCGACGCGTGATGTTCGCCATCGAGCAGTGTCTGCTCTGCCTCGCACACCACCCCGATGTGTGGCACCAGGCCGCGCAGTTCCTGGACCATTCTGCCAAGCTGCTGCAGGAGAAAGGGGTGAGTAGAGTAGCCGGTGTAATCAGTGTAGCCACCCATCCGGTTCTACGCCGCGGCGAGTGTAGCTTAACCTTGATAAAAAAGTAGCCTTAAGAAATATAGTATACCGTTTTCATTAAGCCGTGTATCCACAAGGCAACATTTGACGCGCAACACGTGATGCCCAACATGTTCAGCAACGTGCATAACAACGCGCGACGTTGTCAGCAGGAGTGCAACATGGACAATGTTACTAAACAAAAGTTCCGCGATGCCGTTCAACACGATGAGTACAGCTCGCGTCAAATAACTTTGCCCCTCTGAAGTTAGCCAGGTGCAGTCACGTAGAAAAGTGTTTGAACAAAATAAATATATTTAAAAGATAGGGAACGTAAGTACTTCTTTAATTATTCTGCTAAGGCTACTTGCAGATCCCTTAAAATTTATATCGCGTTGTAGCTTCTCGAGTAAACGTGTTAAAATTTGACAATAACGCAGCACTTGTGGTATCGAATGTGTATCGTACGGAGCAAGCGGGACGCAAGCATGCATCGAACGTAAACGAGCGACTGAGACATAAAATTGCGCCGCCATAATCCCCGCCCTCATGTCTCGCGCATGCGCAGTTGCAGTTTTAGTCGTAATTTTGACTACTACGCAGCCACTCGTAGCCAACTTCAGAGGGGCACAGTTATTTGACACGAGCTGTAAATCTACAGTTCTAGTAAGTTGCTCGTTTGTGGAATGCATTGCCGGTTCCAGTAAGACGCGCTCAATCGTTGCCTGTGTTCACAAAGGCTCGTGAAGGAACATTACGTGTCGCTGTGATATCGATGTTCGTCATTTATTATTGCCCAACATTTCCCACCCAGGACTCGAACGCTGCCCGCCTGTTTTCGGACGAAGCCGCCGCGGTGTACGAACGTGCCACGAGTGGTCCTCTAAAACAGTCCACGTTGCTGCACTTCGCCCATGCCGACTATGAGGAGAGCAGGTTGCATTATAATAAGGTGAGGGAATTATTCTTCTTGTACATTCATTTAGTGTCTAGATTATACTGCGGGCTAGCTTCCGTGATACCCTGAAAGAACCGTGAAAGCTACCAGCCACTAGTTTTAATGAACTTGGTAGTCAAATGATAGCCCTGTTCGTCTCTCGTACTGTTGCTGTGCCCGACGGGATCCACAATGATCATATTTTTGTAAAACCTACCACCTAAATTCACTTGTGAAAACAATAAATACAACGACTAAAAGAATAATCACAATACCTCTTAAGGGGTCATTGTACTCAACATTATGAACAACTTTTACTACGGGATTATAAAAATCCTCAATATAAGAATCCCCGAAATAGCAAAAAAAAATCAGCTGTTCAGTAGATTTTGTCAAGTTAGGCCCGGCGGTGCTCACTGGCGACGCGGCACGGCAAGGGTTTTAAGAAAGCGCAAATGACTTGAGATCTTATTTTATCATGACTAGCATTCAAATTTCGGTATGCGACGGTATGCCAGACCGTGCCGAAAGATAGAAGCAGGCTATGACGAATCAATGAAATGTGAGTGTTAACAGTGTTAAATAAGATTCGAAATCATCTGTATTGCAAAAGTCCCTTGCCGTGCCGCGTCGCCTGTGGGCGCCAGGCTTTATGTGCACAGAAATGTATGGGGCAGTCGATTTTTTTGTTTTGGTCTCATAGTGAAAATTGTTCATAATGCTGAGTACATTGACCCCTTAAGGGGTATTGCGTTTATCCTGTTACACGTTGTATATTCAGTGAAGTTAGGTACACATATGAACTTCTATGACTCAAACACTGGCGCGATACGTAAATAAATACATTTTGAATATTGAATGACTTTTGGGGGACAAATTAGAAAAGTAAAAATCTTCTTTTTTTAGTTTTTTCAAAAATTTACAGATTATAAACTGAGTCTCGTGTCATCTCGCTCCCACGTCTAATGACAGTTTTCCTGCCACAAATATTGTCTTAAAAATGCTGTCATCTGTAACAGGTACACCAAGTATACACCCGCTACCTCGACATGGAAGACATCGACCCGACGCTAGCCTACGTGCAATATATGAAGTTTGCACGTCGTGCTGAGGGTATCAAGTCTGCGAGGACGGTGTTCAAGCGAGCGAGGGAGGACCCCAGGTGAGAGCAATATACCCTATTTGTACACCAAGTTTACACACACTAAGAGCCAGGGAAGATCCCAGGTGAGCTACGGACCTCTATTTGTACACTAAGTTTACACACACTAAGAGCCAGAAAAGATCCCAGGTGAGCTACGGCCCTCTATTTGTACACTAAGTTTACACACATTAAGAGCCAGGGAAGATCCCAGGTGAGCTATGGACCTCTATTTGTACACTAAGTTTACACACACTAAGAGCCAGGGAAGATCCCAGGTGAGCTACGGACCTCTATTTGTACACTAAGTTTACACACACTAAGAGCCAGGGAAGATCCCAGGTGAGCTACGGACCTCTATTTGTACACTAAGTTTATACACGCTAAGAGCCAGGGAAGATCCCAGGTGAGCTACGGACCTGTATTTGTACACTAAGTTTACACACACTAAGAGCCAGGGAAGAACCCAGGTGAGCTACGGACCTCTATTTGTACACTAAGTTTACACACACTAAGAGCCAGGGAAGATCCCAGGTGAGCTACGGACCTCTATTTGTACACTAAGTTTACACACACTAAGAGCCAGGGAAGATCCCAGGTGAGCTACGGACCTCTATTTGTACACTAAGTTTACACACACTAAGAGCCAGGGAAGATCCCAGGTGAGCTACGGACCTCTATTTGTACACTAAGTTTACACACACTAAGAGCCAGGGAAGATCCCAGGTGAGCTACGGACCTCTATTTGTACACTAAGTTTACAGACACTAAGAGCCAGGGAAGATCCCAGGTGAGCTACGGACCTCTGTTTGTACACTAAGTTTACACACACTAAGAGCCAGGGAAGATCCTAGGTGAGCTACGGACCTTTATTTGTACACTAAGTTTACACACACTAAGAGCCAGGGAAGATCCCAGGTGAGCTACGGACCTCTATTTGTACACTAAGTTTACACACACTAAGAGCCAGGGAAGATCCCAGGTGAGCTACGGACCTCTATTTGTACACTAAGTTTACACACACTAAGAGCCAGGGAAGATCCCAGGTGAGCTACGGACCTCTATTTGTACACTAAGTTTACAGACACTAAGAGCCAGGGAAGATCCCAGGTGAGCTACGGACCTCTGTTTGTACACTAAGTTTACACACACTAAGAGCCAGGGAAGATCCCAGGTGAGCTACGGACCTCTATTTGTACACTAAGTTTACACACACTAAGAGCCAGGGAAGATCCCAGGTGAGCTACGGACCTCTATTTGTACACTAAGTTTACACACACTAAGAGCCAGGGTAGATCCCAGGTGAGCTACAGAACTCTATTTGTACAACAAGTTTATACCCGCTACGAGTCAGCTTAGGGAGGACCCCAAGTGAGAGCCATCAATCTACCTAGCCTATTCCCAAATATATTGGGGTCGGCTCCCAGTCTAACTAGATGTATGGTAGGTGCCAGATAAATGTGCAAGAACGGCCATTGACCCACATACAGAAATCTATAGGTACTGTAATGTAATCTATAGGTACTTTCTAATATAATAGAGCTGAACTTGAAACTATCTAAAATGATTTCTCAAAATATCAACTATCGTGCCCAGATCCCGCTACCACGTGTTCGTGGCCGCGGCGCTGATGGAGTACTACTGCTCCAAAGACAAGAACATTGCGTTCCGGATCTTCGAGCTGGGGCTCAAGAAGTTCTCGCACATCCCCGAGTATGTGCTGTGCTATATCGACTATCTGTCGCATCTTAATGGTGAGTCTTACTTAGGAGAAATAACACTAACTCAACTTAATTTTAGCTCGATTTTGTTTCGTTTTTTGATATCCAAGTTGATTTGAAAATTAGAACTCGATACAAGTCTACTTTGATTGACCATAGATTCCAAGGCGGGAACTCTCAACATAGTTGCCGATCGCCTACCGACTGAATACGTTTTGACGCTACTTCGATCGTATAAACAAGCAGTCAATGCACTTTGACTGCTCGGTTATACGATCAAAGTAGCGTCAAAGTAGTCATAAAAACTACTTTATCAAAGCAGACTTTGAAGTCTGTGACCTTCAATGAAATCTGTGAACCCTAGACCTAGCAAATAATGCTCCCTTTTTTACCATCATCTTTATTTCTATCCTCAGAGGACAACAACACTCGGGTCCTCTTCGAGCGGGTCCTCTCATCAGGCAGCCTCAAGCCTGAGAGCCAGGTGGACATCTGGAACAGGTTCCTCGAGTTCGAGTCTAACATCGGGGACCTGGTCAGCATCGTGAAGGTGGAGAAGCGCAGGCAGGCTGTGCTGGAGAAGGTAGGTCTTTACTCCTGGACGATTCAATCTATATAGTCTTTTTCCAACAATGTTGGGGTTGGCTGGCATCACAATAAGGTGTGACTGACATTAGCATGGCCACCATCAGGGATTTTAATTTTGATAACACAAACAATTAGTCACGAAGTAGTCGAAATTAGTCGCCAAATATCAGAATTGGCCGGTCACTGGTTGAAAAGTTATAAGGGTTTATAGGTGGCCGACCTGGAGAGAATCTCCTCAGTGTGACCACATTTGTGATTATTTAAATGTGGCCAAGTTGGGAGATTCACCCTCATTCGCACCCAACATCACAATTACACCGCTGCACACCGTCCGCGTCGGCCCATGCTAGCGATTCGTACGTTCAAAGTATGTCTGGGGACAGCTCTAATAAAAAAAAAAATACTATTACTAGGCCATACTGTCTCACTGCTGGGAAAAGGCGACCCTCAATTCCTTCCAACGGTCGTTGAAGAGGCTCAGCAGATGTTGAGCTGAGAGCAGAGTTGAGGATGTTCCTTCCAATTCTAATAGAGGACAAGACTTTTCGAAAATCACTTATCCAATGCGAAAAACTCATTCCCATTTTAGTTCAATCAGGTTATTATGTGCGTTTTGTTAAACAGATCAAGGAATTCGAAGGCAAGGAGACAGCGCAACTGGTGGACAGATACAAGTTCCTCGATCTGTACCCGTGCAGCATTGCTGAGCTCAAGTCCATCGGATATACAGAGGTAAGTAGTTCCTACGTACATTTTTGTCTTAATTTAAAAGCATTTACGCCGCACGGCATTTCATAAAAATTTTCAAGTCCTTGTTTTTCGAAGTGAATGAACCGATTTTAATGAAACTTGGTATGCATACTCTAGATATCCAGGTCTAAAGAGTTAGTAGAGAACATTTTAGAAAAAGAGTTTAGAGGGAGAGAGCTATTTTAATTTATCTATAAAAAATCACTATCTTTCCCTGTGAACTCTTAAAAACAAGGACTTGAGTTTGTAATGTATGAAATGCCGTACGGCGTAAACGCTCTTTAGGAGCTTCTAAACTAATGATATTGTACGCTTGTAATATTTATAGAAGTTACCTTCACCCCAGGAGTGACCCAGATTTATTTATTTACGTTCCGTGTCTGTTTCTCCGCACAGGTTGCATCTATGTCGAACAAATCGTGGGCGCTTGGCGGACCTTTGGCAGGCATATCACCCGAACTAGCAGCCGTTATACTGGGACAGAAGTAAGTCAAAGTCAAAACGTCTATTTCAATTAGGCCATTAAACGGCACTTTTGAACGTCATCATTTACAGTTAAAATAATAATTATGTATAAAGAAAAAGTGGACAATTGGCGAAAATATCGCTAAACAAACATACAAAAAACAAAACAGGCGAATTGAGAACCTCCTCCTTTTTTGGAAGTCTGTTAAAAATAAAGTGACTCTACTGCCCATTCGCAAAGGTAGATTCTTTTGGAGAAGAATGGACAAGAAACTCCATAGTTACTCTTTTCAAATGTTTTACAATGTATTTGGTATGCAAAAACTACTAACTAGAGTATCAAAAATAATAGTAAGTTAATGGTACAGTTCTCGTCAAATAACTGTGCCCCTCTGAAGTTAGCCATTAGCAAAGTTAGCTTGGTGCAGTCACGTAGCCGGGAGCAAGCGGAACGCAAGCATGCAGCGAACGTAAACGTAAGACTGAGACATAAAATCCCCATGTCTCCTGCGCATGCGCAGTTGCAGTTTGTTCGTAACTTTGACTACTACGCAGCCACTCGTAGCCAACTTCAGAGAGGCAAAGTTATTTGACGAGAACTGTAGACAACAGACAACAAAACAAAATAACTTAATTGTAGACAGAGTTCTATAATACACTCACATTCGTGGCTCATTGGTGTAGTTTCTCATGGCTAATTTCCGAATTGTGAATTTGAAGTTTTGAAGAACGGAACCCTAATTTAAGGCCAAAATTTGCAGATGCAGTTCAATCACAGATCTGAGGCCACAAACAGCATCAGACTGTTTGAAAAGCTACTTGTTTGGAACTTTTTAGTTGTTTTTAGCGGTCAGGTTTTTTGACAGTCTTTTTTTTTGTACTAATAAATGTACAATCTTGATTCACAGAGATAACGACCCCAACAAGGACATAGCTCGTCCTGACACGAGTCAGATGATACCGTACAAGCCTAAGGTCAACCCACTGCCCGGAGAACATCCCATACCAGGTACACTTATACATACGATTTGTAACAGAATAAATGTAATAAAGGGGTCCTTTTAAGGGGTCATTGTACTCATCATTATGAACAACTTTTAGTATGAGAGTTTTTTTACTATAGCTTTGTGTATTAGAAGTTGATTTATAAGTGAAATTTGTATAAAAAAGCCACAAAAATACGTTACAATGGAATTTGAACTATATCTTGAATGACATTGAGATTGTTTTCCAAAATTTGATAGATATCTCAAATAAAATTAAGGAACATTTTGATTTCTATTCTTTCAGGAGGCACATTCCCAATGCCACCGGCCGCAGCTCATCTCTGCACAATGATGCCACCGCCGTCCTGCTACCGAGGACCCTTCGTAGCCATCGACCGGCTGATGCAGCTGTTCAACAGGATATCTCTACCTGACAAACGTGAGTATATACGTTGCAGCCGACTAGCTGAATCCGCTGTTTCATTAAAAGTCTACCCTTTTCATTGAACTGTGCCGTATAATCAGCGACACAAGTAACATCGGCAAGTCATTAAACGATATTGGCTAATTTAACGATAAGGCTAGGCAACAAATTAAACGGCTGATTAAGCTAATTGGCTGCGACATATATATAAGGTGTTAAAAAATCATCTGCAATAATTTCGCGTACATGCTCGGTATGATCTGAACAACATATCCCAAAAACAACTTTTTTTTTTCACAGAAAAATAATTTAGAAAAATATTTTTATGTCAGACAGCCTTTGGGTGGGCTGAATGTTATTCTTATGTTCTGTTACATTCACAGCGCCAGCACCGACCCAAGAGAACGGCTGTGACACCAAGCTCTTTGACTTGGCGCGCTCCGTGCACTGGATTGTGGACGATGAGGGCATCACCACTGTGGCTAGCAAGGTACCGGCTTTATTACTATCATCAATACTTTTATTGTGCGTAGGTACAGCTAAGGAGTGGAATTCCCTGCCGGAGTCTGTGTTTCCTCATAGCTACAACCTGGGGGTCTTTAAATCAACTAAGTCAAGAGTGAACAGGTCACTTCTAGGCAAGTGTGTTCCATCATGTGAATCTTATACTACTTTTATTTATTTTTTAATTGACTTGACTGCCCTGGCGGTTGGGAGTGTCATGCTCACTCAAAAGTCTACCTGATGGTGGCGCATGTGTTGGGTCATTTGGCTCCCTTAAATATGGTTGAGCCGAATGGTGCTAGCGCGTGCGTCATGTTCGTGAACGGACGCCGTCAGTTTGGACTGGTCATCTCTCGGCTGCCACGGTTTATTTTAATGATTTGTTATTTAAATTGATGTTTATTTTTATTTTTTTTACTCCGGATACTTTAACGTGCATTTCTTTCTACATCGTTCTCACATATATGTTTGAATAATTTCAATAGGAATGATGTAACCATAAAATTGTAAAGAAAAATGATTTAAAAGAGTTCTTCTCCATAGAGATCTACGCTTTGGAACGTGCAAATAGCTTCATCTTTTTGACTGACCGACCTTGACAATTCAAAAGTGCCTGTGAATGGTTTATTTGAAATAAATAATTTGAATTTTTTTTTGAAAAACATCGTCAACCACACTTTTCCGTGTTCCTGACACTGGCGTGGCCGACATCAGGGATTTTTATTTTGATAATACAAAACATGAGTAGGTAGCTGATTAGTCGAAATTAATCCCCAAATATCAGAATTATTTGTTCACTGGTTCAAAAGTTATAAGGGTTTATAGGTGGCCGACCTGGAGAGAGTCTCCCAAGCTTGGGACCGTTCAAGTATTACGTAAGCCCAACAGGGGGAGGGGGGTCTTTGGTTTGCTTACTTCTGATGACATGGGGGACGGGGGAGTCTGAATGGTGATGACGTCAGCAACATTTATTTCCCTCATTACCACGTCTCCCTCCTTCCCTTCCTTTTCCTAAATAATTTCAAAGATTTGCTAAAATAGTTTATTGTTGCTTACTGTCTCTCATGCGGTGGTCCATAGTTAAGTTCAAAAATCGAAGTATGGTAAGGAAGTACCTACTGTGCTTTGACCAATGTTTACGTCAGCATAGGAGGGCTGACAAGGGGGAGGAAGGGGTTAAAAATGACTAAAGTTTTGCTTACGTAATACTTGAACGGCCCCCTTGGCCCAATTTGAATCTCAAAAGCTAGGGCACCTAGCGATGATCTGTAGTCTCACAAATTAATTGGGCGCTAATTAGTCAGAATCAGTCGCCAAATATCAGAATCTGTCGGTCACTGGTTCAAAAGTTATAAGCGTTTCTAAGTGGCCGACCTGGGGAGATTCTCCCCAGGACATCACTTCTCCTCACATAAGATCGTGGTCAAATGCGAACTTTTCAATAAAAATAATAAAAAAAACATCATTATCACCAGTCACCAAGCCTCCAATCGCACGCTACTCATCGGATTGCCATCCTGCTCGTATTCATCGCTCCACCTTTTACCCACATTTTTTGCTCCATATTCCATGGGTGTCTATGACTGTGAAAATGAACTTGTATTCCCCTTCAGGCTCGCCGACGGAAAGTGGGAGAAGATTCGGATGACGACGAGTTAGGTGTCGCGCCGCCCGCCAACGACATCTATCGCCAGCGACAGCAGAAGCGAGTCAAGTAGTGCGCGTGCGCGGGACATGGACCTTCCACACGATACAGACTTCCAATAACTTCTATAGAATTTTATCTGTGCAAATAAGTGTCGGTGTGATAGATTTTTTTATTTAAAGTTCTTCTGTGCAGACAGTCTGTATCGTGTGGACCCACTATAACTTTAAGGAGAGGGATTTTGTATGTATTCGAATTAACTGAACGATTTTTTTAATAAAATTATGGAATGAGATTTTTGTTTTATTTAAAACAGGGCCAATTCTACTATTATTAAAGCAATAGTCTCATCTCCGTCGCAATCTGTCACAAACACCTCTAATTTCTTACGTTACGTTAAACAGATGGGTAACACGGATGGGTTGTAGTCAGTAAGTCTGACACTCCCTTCCACTCCGTCCCGAACGGAAAGAGTAATTTGATTATTTCCTATAAAAAAAAGTTTGACAAATATTCTGTGCATTGTGAACCTAGCAATTAGTAGCATTGGTAGATAGAATATTCCTGGATACAGTAGTATACTGTCATTTGCTCGACCTCAGAATCGAACCCAGGGCCCCACGCTCAGCAGTCGCGCATCCGACCGATCCGATCTGTAGCAGTCCGGAGTATATGGTAGCTGGTGGTGTGCCCCTCCCCCCGTACGTACGTCAAACAGTTGCGCCTGCGCCTGATCTGGCGGGTTGGCGTCCCTGAAGACTATAATTATTACGTGGGGATATTTGGAAATAACCGGTACTAAAAAACTTCAAAACTAATCAAAATATATTCTTAAAAAAAATTAAATACTGTGCACAGGAATCTACACTTTGACCTTAACACTAAAAATTGTTCCTCTTTAAACCGATGCCGCGATGTTTACCGAAAAACCGTATCTTATGCAAGAACCGGAAGTTTAACAATTATCGGTAATTTTAATGACAGCTATTATGCTACTGTTACGATGTATGTTTCATTTGAGCTGGTGTTTATCGGTCAACCTCTCCGAACACGACGTCTAGTGTTCCTATGATGGCCACAATGTCTGCTAGCATGGAGTTCTTGCCCAGTTTCTCTAGCGCGGCCAGGTGAGCGAAGCCGGGAGCTTTGATCTTGCATCTATGGAAATAACTCACTATTTAACGAAATCGATACGAATAATAAATTAATAATTAAGGTTATCAAAAGTCCTAATTCATTTAGCGACTCATCAATTTCCAGGCTACAGTTTTGTCATGCCCGCTTGCGCAAACTATCCATTGACCATCTTCAAATTCAGAGTTACTCTAAAACGAGATTAAATAACAAATATTCCATACATAATGAAATGATGCCTTAGGCCTTAGGGGGTAATATGGGGTGGCAAAGTTTGTATGAAACATTCTTGTTTGTGGTCCGATGGAACCTTGATTGTTAAGAGCCCGTTGAAAGTTTTGATGCATTTACTGCACAAAAACTGCAGCTGCGTAGCACGTTGCCGCTTGGTTAGACTGTTTTCTTCTATCTGTACGATGGTAGTGATGTAGATCAGCTGTAAAATGTACCTGTAAGGCTTAGAGCCGCCATCGGAGACGAGGTAGATGCCGAACTCGCCCTTGGGAGCCTCCACCGCGGTGTAGGTGACGCCGGGTGGCACCTGGTAGCCTTGCGTGAACAGCTTGAAGTGGTGGATTAGCGCCTCCATCGACGTCTGCAAGTTACGGAGAAGTGTTAAAAACCTCATTGCAGGACTGAATATAATCTTCCCATACTTATAATTATAAAGAATATATTATAAAGAAGAATGGTAGTTTGTCACTCAGACTCGAACACTCGACAGAATAGAGACCCATCGTAGTTTTTTTTGTCATCTATCGTAGAGCAAGAATATATGAGTGTGGAACCTAAGATAGAAACACGCTTGTACGATACGAATACATACAGAAAGCACAGCTATTAGAAATCTCTATTCCTAGACAGCACGTTTCGCCGAAAACTTTGTTGATAGAAAACATGGTTTGCAAATATCTCGGTCCATAGGAAGCACTGTTGACAGAGATCTCTGTTCATAGATATCACTACTTGCCGTAAACGTTATTCATACAAACCACTGTATCTAGATACCTTGGTTCACAGAAATAACCTTTGGATAAAAAAATATAATATTAAATTACAAAATATCGCTTTTCTGGCTCTAGCAGAAGTCCATAACAAAATAATGTTTATTCCATAAAATGATGTCATTTCAAAAATGCTACAGCTTTTCTAATAAAGTGATTTCTATTAGCTGTGCTTTCTTTATGCAGTCGTATCGTACAAGCGTGTTTCTATCTTAGGTTCCACACTCGGAATATATTGTAGCAGGCATTAATGCCGCCACAAAAATCAACGTAGCAGAATCTACATCGCAACAATGAGACTCGCAGCGCCATCTATCCCAACAGCTGCGAACTAACTTAACAAAATCCTGAATCGCGATATCAGAGTTTACCGAGCGATTTGAACGGATACAACAGGCCGAATATCAACTATCGGGCAGTTGCCCACCGGACACAACAACCGCCCGCTCGGAGGACCGGACAGGCCTACGTTGAAATAGGAGGACCTATTTCAACGTAGGTATGCGGGACTTTACTCTCTGTACCGCATACCCTCCAAAATATATTTTTCATCCCACCATCTCGGAAAGAGTATTTTTAATCTTCAATATCTGAGTGGAAAAGCCGTTTTTATTCTCTAGAGGATAAAGTAAATTGAATTTAGAACATCGTGTGCACTAAGTTTGTGACTTAAAAAAAACATTAAACCTATTTACTGCTACCTCTATGGTGCCGAATATATCATACAACTTTTTTTTAATTTGTTAAAAACTCAGACTCGGAACCTTCTTGGTGTTCTTTTTTCAATTTGCTTTGTACGCGGTTCTTTACGCGGCATTTTTTCACGTCATTGTTAAACCTTATATTAAAAACAAGAAACTTGAAAACAAGTGAAAATACTAAAATGAGTGATTCTAGCGACGAGGAAGTTTGTTTGACGCCAACAGAATTGACTGAAACTGTTAATAATGCGCAAATGAGCTTTCTCCCTCAACAATCACGCGAGAAGTATTTAAAACAGTACGATATGTTCAACACGTGGCGACTAGCAAAAGGAGCCAAAACTTTCTCAGAAAACGTTTTGCTGGCATATTTTATAGAATTATCCGAGAACAAGAAAGCAAGCACTCTATGGAGTACGTATTCGATGCTAAAAGCAACAATAAAGATGAAAAAAGACATACATATCGATACCTATCCTAAATTAGTGGCATTTTTAAAAAGAGCCTCATCTGGTCATCAACCAAAAAAATCGAAGGTTTTCACAGTATCTGATATTGAAAAGTTTCTTAACGAAGCACCCGATTCCGTATATTTGGCGGCAAAAGTAAGTCAGTTGTACATTCAGTATCTACTTAAGTATATTAATCTCAATTAAATAGTATATTTAGTAGATGTTGATAGGCATAATTATGCGTTCATATCAATATTATTCATTTATCTACTACAATACTCTTTACGTTACAGGTTGTTCTTATTATTGGAATAAACGGAGCATGTCGAACTAATGAACTAACACAACTTAATGTCAAAAACATTGAGAAACATTCAGATGACTTACTATTAATTAATTTACCTAATACAAAGACAAAAAGAGACCGCAACTTCGTCATTCGCAAGGAATACGTAACGATTGTTGAGAAATATCAAGCCTTACGCCCGCCTAACACTCCAATCAATCGATTTTTTCTACAGTATCGCAATGGAAAGTGTGTTAGACAGCCTATGGGTACTAATAAAATTGGCAGTATCCCACGAGAAATAGCAACATTTCTTGAACTTCCAGAACCCCTGTTGTACACGGGTCATTGTTTCCGACGAACTTCAGCCACACTTTTGGCTGATTCCGGAGCTGATCTCCTGTCCCTTAAGCGCCACGGAGGCTGGAAGTCCAATGCAGTTGTAGAGGGATACATAGAGGATTCCATCCAAAATAAGTCTAAAATATGTGAAGGCATCGTAGGAGCCATTACACTGAAAGAGCCTCAATCGGATCCTTGGACTGGCCCTTCTACATCAAAAATAAGCCGTTATGAAACACCTAACCATCTCCCTCTCTCTCCAACATTCACGCCAACGGAATCCGATGAATCAGTACAACTATTAAGTATGACAGATGGTTTACCGAAAAACAGTACACAAGTGACTAACACCAATATTACAGTACCAAACAAAAATATTAAACTCAATTTAAATAACTGTAGCAACTTAGTCATTTCCTCGCTGAGGTGGAATGAAAAGTTACGTGTTGCACTCGAGTGCAAAGATTTTTCACCTCGTGCTCTTTTGATTCCCTCGCTAACGCTCAGGATTCTAATTTTGAATCACTCGCTGCGCTCGTGATTCAATTTTAGAATCCTTCGCTTGCTCGGTCATCAAAATTGAACACGCGGTTAAAAAGCAACTTTGCACTCTTGTATAACAAATAACTATTTTTCGATTTCGTTGGCTAACGCAAAAATATTATTATGTGAGCTTGAGTATTTCTTTAGACCAAGTATAGAAAAGTAATATTTATCCACTCTTACAAATACGCCTGTGGTGTCTGCGCTCTCATTTGAATCGTACCTACCATTGATGTGTACCTACCATTAATAATTGTAGATGGTGACAAGGATCTGATGGTGGAAACCATAATGGTGAGATACATATTTATGTGATTGCCAATGAAATCGAAGAAAAATGATTTCTCTTGTATTTCAGACGACAAAGAAACGTTTAATTATGATTGATTTCTGTCGGAGTCAGGTAAATTTTGTAAGGGCTGTGACCATTCTTCTAATAAGATTATCTGCTACACTTTTGTGCGCATAACTAAACAAATACCTTGGACCAACAAGGTATTTGTTTAGTTATGCGCACAAAAGTGTAGGTATGGAGCAGTAGGTATATTTTTTTTCCGATAATAAAGCCGCCTTTGTACAGTGTGCCAAGCCGTATGTCAAGTATTACACGACTCCATAGTTAGCCGTATGTCAAGTTTATAAAGTCGAAACATTAGTAAAAATGTTTGACTTGTCCAAAAATATCGAAAGACTATGCGATTTAATGCGACTACCCATAATACTACACCTCTGACATACCAGCCGCGGTAACGAAACCATAGCGACTTCTAATTTGGCTCGTAACGCCATCTCTCGAGGGGCGAGGCTAAACCACAAGAGTTTTGACAGATCAACAAACATGGCGCCAGAAGTTTGCAAAAGGAATTGGTGGGAGGGAACTGCCAAAAGACTTTTTTTTTAAATTTACCTACTCCGAAGGGAAGGTAGTCTTTTGACCATATTGCCTACCTTACGTCCTTTTTAACCGACTTCCAAAAAAGGAGGAGGTTCTCAATTCGACAGATTTTGTATGATTGTTCAGCGATATTTTCGCCAATTGTCAACCGATTTTGATGATTCTTTTTTTGTTTGCAAGAGTATCTTCCCGGACTAGTCTCATTTAAATTTGGTGAAGATTTGATGAAGAACTTCAGAGATAGGCAACGGAACTCTTCAATAAATTGCTAAATAGATTGCTGAAATCGCATGTCTGTCTATTGTTTACACCAGTTCATAACATAACATCACGCCGGTACGCTATAAAAGGGTCCGTAGATGTGTACAAGTCAAACGGAGGTACATATGTGGGACTTCACTCTCTGTTCCACTACCTCCATAGAACCATAGATTACCTACACTAATATTATACAGAGGAAATATTTGTTTGTTTGTTTGAAATGAATAGGCTCCGAAACTACTGGACCGATTTGAAAAATTCTTTCACCAGTAGAATCGTACATTATCGATGATGGACATAGGCTATAGAATATTTTCAAAAACTTAGGGATCCGTATGAAAACTTCGATAATGTAACCCAAGGTGTGAGAAAAAATCCTTATATCGCATACGCTGCGGAATCCATTGACAATAGAGCAAAGTGGTGTACTACAGTTTTATAGAGGTCATCAATGTCTACAAAAAAGTCCGCAATACCATAATATGTCTAACTATTATGGTTAAGTCACCATGACCGCTTTTTGTTCAAATTATTCAAGCAAATCCTTGGTGAAATGAAAAAATTGTGATTTCGGTATCATGATATTAATCCTTATCCATTTAAATGGTTTGATAATTAAGGTAGATTATGTCCGTGTAAATCACACTTTCAATTATTCAAATCGGACCTTTCGTTCAAAAGTTACGACGGTAATAAACATGCTCGGAGTAAGAAAAATGTCGCGGCTTGAGCGAACTGGGAAGAATCATAACAATGCTTGGTCCGATGAAGTTGAAAATGATTTCCATAAAACAATAAGAATAACAAATGTTTGGATTTTTCGCAAATAAACTACATACATAATAAGGGGTGAAGCATTGGTTGCAGCAAGTTTTTAGGGGAGGACATTATTGCTTGCTTTAATTTACGTCGGAATGCTATGAACGAACTAAAAATGGGATTATTGAAACAGATGTACCTAACAATTTTTGCATAATCAACTACTGACGGGGTGAACGGGGTGAACAGTTGCGCTGAACCTGAGACCATAGAATAAGTAGAAATGGCTAAGTAATAAATGTAATTAATGAAAATCGTTGTGCTTAATTTTTTTTTTTTTCAAATGACTCCTGTCGAGGAACTCCTCCTGTAGAAGCGATTAAGGCAAATTCGGTGAAACGTCTGCAAGCATGTGAGCCTAACTCTTTGCGGTATTACCTACCTATATCGTTTAATGAATTGCCTAGCCAAGTAGCAGAACATAGGGCACAGGGAGCTTAGAGCACCCCAACATGGATAGGTTAGGTTCGAATGGTATGGCACTGCGGTGTTTGACTATAACATACGACTGTGAACTGGCAACCGGTACTATCTTAATTTTGAGAACTTTACACGATGAAGAAAAAACTTGTTAGAGACCTTTTCTATAGCATCTGATTTATTATATCAAAATACGTAGTTTTTAAATTTTTTTATTACACACGTTCTTAAAAACAATAAGCATTATTTTGCTTGCTTCTAATATAAAAAACGAGGTAGGAAATATCCTGTTTCCACTGCGCGTCAAAGATAGTACAAGTTGAATGAAGTTGATTCTGGTGCCAAATTTAAACTTTTCTAAGATGGGATTTCTTGCTACGCTGCGGAGTACGAAATAGTATAAAACGGTATTAAAAAGTGAAATCTTCAAAATATTGAGATAGGACCGGTTGCCAGTTCACAGTCGATATATATAATTAGGTACCTACCTACATAAATTGCACCCTCGCAAAGCCAGGGTGAGATATCAAAACAGAAGGCGGATCTCACTCAGAACTAAAGGGCTGGGCCCGATAAGCAGAAGACGTGTAGGAAGTCAGAAGAAAAGATGATCTGATGACATTGTGGAGGCATGAGGTACATTGCCGTAAGGGGTTCTCAGGGGCCTGAAAGTCTTACAAGCGTTCTTAGCATTGAATATCGTGTTGTGTAAGCCAGGCTTAGTCAGGAACTGGATTGTGGAGATCGTATAGGAAATAGCTCCATGTAAATTGCATCCCGTTAGTTTGGTAGCTGACGCCACCATAGTTGGGGCACATGCTCTGTCACAAATCACTAGAATTTGTTCGGAAAATAAGATAATTTTACATAGGCTGGTGTATTTTGGTATAGCTGCATTCAGCTATCAAGGGGAGCTCCATACCTTCATCTCCTCGCGGGAAGGCGGCGTGAGTTTGGCATCATCCGTCTTGATCTCCCCGGGAGGCATCTGGTTGAGGCACTGGTTGATGATGCGCAGCGACTGGCGCATCTCCTCCACGCGGCACAGGTACCTGCATGACACACTTACTTACAACAACACTACAGTGTAACGTCAAGGCACAAAAGCGCAATCTAAACATGTGCGTAGAATATTTACCCCTATCTCCAGAACGTAATGCTGAGTGCGTTACGTTCTGGAGATTTGCTATCGAGACAAAAAGACGATCGCATTCGTTTTTGTTGTATATAGTAGTGAAGTGTTACCTGTCGTAGCAATCTCCGTTGGTGCCGATGGGCACGTCAAACTCAAGGTGCTCGTAAGCGTCGTAGGGCTGCGACTTGCGCAGGTCCCACTTGATGCCCGAGCCGCGCAGCATCACGCCGCTGTAACAACAGGAGCACGTCAGTATACACAGTTATGTTTAGGGGAGAACATGCCCCTGTGTCAAGTGTGTCTGCTCACCTGAACCCGTAGTTGAGCGCCGATGTCCTTGTTCCTCTGCACCCAGATCCTGTTGTCAGCATATGTCATTGTGTCTTGTGTGTCTGCTCACCTGAACTCGTAATTGAGCGCGTTCTGCGCGGTCACCACGCCGATGTCCTTGGTCCTTTGCACCTAGATCCTGTTGTCAGCACATGTCATTGTGTCTTGTGTGTCTGCTCACCTGAACCCGTAGTTGAGCGCGTCCTGCGCAGTCACCACGCCGATGTCCTTGGTTCTCTGCACCCAGATCCTGTTGACTGTCAGCAAATCTTCCACCTCGTCCAGGCGCTCCGAAAACTTCGAACTAAACTCATAGATGTCGTCCATGAGACCTAAAGGCATATCCTGAAATAATTGTGTTAGTTTTTAGATCACACGGCTTAAACTGGAACAAAGCTATGTAGCCCAGTGGGCAGAAATAAATCACATCTAACAATAAATCAGATCAGAGACTTTACAGACAGAAGTGTAAAGTAGTAGTACAACTTACCAGAGACACTCCCCCGGGTCTGATGTAAGCAGAGTGCAACCAAGCGGCGCTGACTCTTTCGTAGAACTCCATCATCTTGTGTGAGAATGTCAAAGACAGAAGGTGTAGTAGTACAACTTACCAGAGACACTCCCCCGGGTCTGATGTAAGCAGCGTGCAACCAAGCGCCGGTGACTCTCTCGTAGAACTCCATCATCTTGGGTGAGAAAGTCAAAGACAGAAGGTGTTAGTAGTACAACTTACCAGAGAAACTCCTCCGGGTCTGATGTAAGCAGCGTGCAACCAAGCGCCGCTGACTCTCTCGTAGAACTCCATCATCTTGTGTGAGAAAGTCAAAGTCAGAAGGTGTAGTAGTACTTCTTACCAGAGACGATCCCCCGGGTCTGATGTACCTAAGCAGCGTGCAACCAAGCGCCGCCGGTGACTCTCTCGTAGAACTCCATCATCTTGTGTGAGAAAGTCAAAAACAAAAGGTGTAGTAGTACAACTTACCAGAGAAACTCCTCCGGTTCTGATGTAAGCAGCGTGCAACCAAGCGCCCGCCGGTGACTCTCTCGTAGAACTCCATCATCTTGTGTGAGAAAGTCAAAGACAGAAGGTGTAGTAGTACAACTTACCAGAGAAACTCCTCCGGGTCTGATGTAAGCAGCGTGTAACCGAGCGCCGCTGACTCTCTCGTAGAACTCCATCATCTTCTCTCTTTCTTCAAACAGCCAGAACAGCGGGGTCATTGCCCCCACGTCCAGAGCGTGAGACCCCACTGCCATTATGTGGTTTAGGATGCGGGTTATCTCCGCGAACATGGCTGGGAGGTGAATATAATTTTTAGTTTCAACCTAGTGGCTAAACCGTTGAAGCGAATTTTAGTCTATTGACAACAACAAAGTATGAGCGAAAAAAATAGGCTTCCGTTTTGGACCCTTGGGTACGGAACCCTTAAAATGGTGACCCGTATTTTATCGTATAGGCCTACAAATAAAACGTCAAAAGCTAGTGGACGGTTCCGCTGTTCGTTTACTATGGAGAAGGACTAACAAGAAACTCGACAAATACTTACTTCTGATATACTTGGCCCTGATCGGAATATCGATGTTGAGCAGTTTCTCGACGGCGAGGCTGTAGCACTGCTCGTTGCACATCATGGACACGTAGTCCAGGCGGTCGAAGTAGGGCAGCGCCTGCGTGTAGGTCTTGTACTCGATGAGCTTCTCCGTGCCGCGGTGCAGCAGCCCGATGTGCGGGTCGGCGGCGCGCACCGTCTGGTAAATTGGGGGGATTAGCACGACGTAGTAACAGCAGTCCAGTATAAAGTGACCTTGCATTGTGTAGGCTTACAGTCAGTTTGTACTGGAATTCTACAGTTTGATGGGTGCAAGCACTACTTATTTCTGCCTGCCTAAACTCCTTCTCACATAGAGAAGGCAAAATTATGCAATTATAGCCTGGTATCGTAGCCACCTTCTTCTACCTTATTCTTGGCATCAACTCCTTCGGAAACCATGGAAAAGATACTCATGACGAAAAAAAAAACTTAGATTTCAAAATCAACTTTATTTTTGGTATTAGCAACCGTGGAAAATCATGGCCGCATAAATCGTAGCCGCCATCTTGGATTTTAAAACCCCTATCCATATGTGTTGTGTGATTCGTATGTGAGCGGATCATAAACTGCTTTTTAGCGTTGTATGCCAGTAACTCATTTTGCTTGTTACAACTGCGTGTCGCGGTTTCGATTCCCGCACGGGACAAATATTTGTATGGGTTACAGATAGTTCTGGGTCTGGCTGTTTATGTATGTGAGTTTATATTTTTTTAAACGAACCCACGATACAGGAGAAATTGTGGAGCAAGGTTTAAAAAAAAAACTGAGGAGTCACGAACCCACCTCTCCGTCCAGTTCCAGCACCAGGCGCAGCACTCCGTGGGCCGCGGGGTGCTGCGGACCGAAGTTCAGCACCATGTTGCGCACCTGCTTCTCGCCAGGGGTGATCACACCTGGGGGACGGATCATACTTAATCTACTCGTATTTATAATAAAACAAAGTCGTGTTTGTTCGAACACTTATATGTAAGTTTATAACTCGAACACAGCAGGACCGATTTTCATGGTTTTTGATTTGTTGTATTTAATGTCTCCGTTGACGAACAACGATCCCATACAAAATGTTCATGGGTTTCGTAGGGTAGGGTAAGTAGGGTAGGTAGTGTAGGTAGGTATCCAGTAGACGGGAGCGAAGCCGCGAGGGACAGCTAGTTAAGTATAAAGTGATATGAAGTAAACGAGGACCTAAAAACAAGCAATGTAAGGCCTGAATTATACAGAAAAGGCGGGTGAAGACGCGGCGAAGGCGAGGCGCAACGCGTCTTCACCACGCCTTTTCTGTATAATTCAGGCCTAAGCATGTTGCAGGCTTGTAAGGTGAAAGCCTTTTTTTACAGAACTAGCAACCTGCTGCGGTTTCGCACCGGTGCAATTTATACATAGTGTAAAACAATGAACGCAATACCTCTTAAGGGGTCATTGTACTCATCATTATAAACAACTTATACGATGGGGCCAACCCCGAGCTCGCGAATAGAAAATCCGCTGTTCAGTACATTTTGTCAAGTTATGCGCACAAAATGTAGATACTGTCGAGCGTCAGCGTAATACATTTTAGCGCGCACGTACCAGAGATCTTATGGAGCTCCGTATCCGTAACCGAAACTATCGGATACCTAACCGAAATAATAATCTATTCGTAACAATCCGATTTAAAAGTTTCGGATAATTTCGGATAGGGGCGGAGTCCAAATGAAACAGTTAGGCCCGGTTTCCACCAAAGCAGAGAGGATAAGCTAAGCGGAGAAGAGATGTGGAAATAACGAAATCGGATTGGTTGATTCAACACATCTCCTCTCTGCTTTGGTGTGGAAACCGGGCCATACGACAGGTTTTATTGCCCGGCCGCCTGCCGAGCCGACACAAACCGATTTTGTGTTTTACTTACAATACAATTTCTAGAAAAAAATAATATTCGAAATTATTTCAGATTATGCCTTAGTTTCGGATATAATATCCGAAACTAAGGGATAATCTGAAATAATTTCATAGCCGTAACCGTATCCGAAACCAACAATTAACTAAAAGTTCCTTACGGAACAGATAATTCACTCCATAGAAAAAGATAGATAAATTATGAGGTATCATTGGATTCGTCTTAAATGCCAAAGTGGCATTTCTTGGCCTACTGAGGGACCGATAAAGAAGAAGAATAAGTCTGAATTAAGTTTTAAGACTAACCATGGTATGGTTGATGTTTCAATAGAGAGGTGACCTCATCGGGGTACATGACAGCTCCTTCGAATTTTTTCACATAATCTTCGTCTGGCATCCATCTGTGTGCGTTACGTTGGCTACTGAAAGTTATAAATAACTATTATAAACTACCTATTCATAGTAAAAATTCCAAATTCAAGGTTTGCTAACGTACGATGGAGCGCAATACCGCATAACATAGATCACTAAAATTACTAAAATAACTGCATAATTAAAATGGTGCTGGTGCGGCCCCTTCATGCTCTGAACTGCATCATACCATACCTAACTCACTTAATAGGTAGGTATGCAGAACAGGGTGTAATGTCTCGCAGTGGTCTCGCATACCTTCTCTACAGCTTCACTGAAATGGGAGGATCCCCGGTCATTCGATTGGAAATCGAAAGTCGTAGCGTTTGACCAATCAAACACGAGGATTTTAAACATCGGCTTCTTCACCGACTCACCGTTGTTTAAAAACAAAAACATCGCGTAGGTATATATCAGTGCTGCAGGCCTAGACAAAAAACTTTTCTGTAGCGTTAAACGCTGACGCTCACGACAAAATGTATGGGAATGACATTAGGTGATGACGTTTCCTTTCCGCCATTCCCATAAATTTTGTCGTCAGTGTCTGCGCAACGCTACAGAAGTTTTTTGTCTAGGCCCCGTACAGAAAAGTCACAACAAACTAACTCAATTTTACACTCAGTTTTATTGCCATAGCACCAGCTATTACTCAGTATTTCACGTGCTGATAATCAGTTTATTTGCTGTCCTATAAAGTTGACGATTCAACCGCGGCGTTATTGCAATAACTAAGCAATAGACAGAGTAGCTTTATATCAGTGTATAGAAGATTTTTTTAAATCAGATTATCACATCCAGAGATAATCCCTACAAGCAAACAGACAATTTTACTTCTTTACATATCTACCTATAGGTACCTATATTTTACGATAGAATCATAATATCAGTCGTCCAGTAACTCAAGTAAGGATGATATGCAGATTTATCACCGTGAAGGTATCAAATGAATAATCAGACTTATCAAATCAATGATTGTGTATTTTTGGCGAGTGTTGACTATAGAAAGATATATCGTCGGTGATACTGCAATACCGCGAAACTACACTTTGCTATAAGGTCTAAGGGTCTAATTTACGATGTTATTTTATTCAAAGTTATACTTTTAGAAAAATAGAAAGATATGATAGAAGAATCCATTACAAAATAATCCCTACTAATATTATAAACGCCAAAGTAACTCTGTCTGTCGCTGACGCTTCCACGCTAAAACGGCTGAACGGATCGTTATAAAATTTGACAGACACCACTATTTTTTAAACTATCCGTTACTGATCATATTTGTGTAAACAAAAGTAAAAAAAAAGGAATTGTCCACGAAAATTTGTCATAATTGGTAAATTCCTGAATCAATCATTCATAACAATTTCTACTAGAAAACTTTTTCACAAAAAAAAACCGACTTCCAAAAAAAACACTACAAAGTACAAAATAACTTTAATTTCGGAAGTCGGTGTCAAATAACGAAGAAACAACCAAAAACACCGACTACGACAAGTCGGTTTTTTTTTTGTGAAAAAGTTTTTTATTTTTCACTTTTTAGTGGTACCCCACACCTAAAAACACCACTGGAAAGTCACAGGAAAGCAAAAATATGCAATTTCGTATGATTTTTCCACATATTTTTTCCAGCTATTTGGATTTAATAACCAAACTGCTGAACCGATTTTGATAAAATTTAAATGGGACCAATTGAGAAGTATATCCTTTCACATAAAATAAGAATTTTTCAAATCGGTTCGTAAATGACGGAGATATGAGGTAACAAACACAAAAAAAATAAAAATACAGTAGAATTGATAACCTCCTCCTTTTTGGGAAGTCGGTTAAAAATACAACGCGCAGTACTTTTCCATTTTGGTCGCCATTCATAGAGCCCGGCAAGGCAATGGATAGCCTGTACAATATTTCCATAAATTGAGTGACATTTTGGGATATAAACAAACGCCACACAAACTTTGGTGTTTATGAATATTATTTATTGAGACTTTGTATAATATATTATTATAATATGCGCTTTTACGCCTAAAAAGCAGAAACGGTTTTGATGGATTTTCAGAGATAGATGGAACAGGCGACCGATAAATTTTCGCAAAAAAAGTAGGTAGTGTATTTAACCGATTAAATACACTACCTACTTTTTTTGCGAAAATTTATGCCCCGGGAGGGAAGCTAGTATAAATACAGGGTGTTCCAGAAGTGCGTGGTCATATTTAAGGGTGGTGTTCTGTAGCTGCTATGTACAGTCCTACTTCCTACTTAATATTATAAATATGCAAAAGTTTGTGAGGATGGATGGATGTATGTTTGTTACTCTTTCACGCAAAAACTACTGAATGGATCTTGATGAAATTTGACACAGAGGTAGATTATAGTCTGGAATAACACATAGGATACTTTTTATCCCGATGTTCCCTTGGGATAATTATCGACATTCACGCGGGCGGAGCCGCGGGCGGCAGCTTGTAAAGATATACCAAAATAAAATATACCTTTAAACCTTTTTTTTTTAACTCGACCTCGAAAAAAGCCTAAGAATAAAAAAGAAACAGTGTTCAAGCATTCTGATGAAGTTGATGAAAATTGTCCACCCCCCAACTTATTTCCGAAACTATTGAAAAAAAAAAAAATTATGACACATCCGGAACACTTTACGCGCGTGTCCGACTTCACATGGCCGGTTTTTTTTTGAAGACCGGAATCTTACTTTTACAACGACGCCACACCCGTCTGTAGACGGCATCCATGAGAAGCTGAGGCATCATAATGAACAAATATATCTGAATTACAGAGAGTACAATATCAAAGAACCCAATCAGCCAAAGGACAGGCAGACATTGCAACATGACGTATCTGAAAAATCTGAAACCATACAATACAACATATATTTAGAAAAGCAGAAATCGAGGGACAATTCCTGTATTTTTGTAACGTCTGCTTTCTGATCTGAGACAAATTGTAAAAAATTAGGTATTTTTTTAAATAGTGCACCTTCTGTAGAACAAGGGTAATCTATCTCTCTCTACAACACTAGCAATATTAGCGTTAGTCCAATTTTTGACAGTAAAAAGCTTTTTTCCAAATCGAGAGAACTTTTCAAATCAGTTCATAAATGACGGAGTTGAGGTATTGAATCAAACAAAAAAATACAACCAAATTGAGAACCTCCTCCTTTTTTTGAAGACGTTTAAAAAAGAGTTAAATATTGATCCCTAATTAGCCCAATGAGCAAACTATACACAACATACTTACTGATTTTACAATACAGCTTCAGAATTACAGGCTCAGCTCACTCTGAGCCATGTCTACAAGCTGTTTTCCAGAGTCATTACGAACCGTCTCGCGCGCTGCAGGTTTGACAACTTCCAGCCTCCCGAAAAAGCCGGATTCCGAAAAGGCTTCAGCACCGTAGACCACATATATACGCTGCGGCAGGCTATACAGAAGATCGAGGAGTATAATCTGCCCCTCTGCCTAGCGTTTGTGGACTACGAGAAAGCCTTCGATTCGATCGAGACTTGGGCTGTGCTGCAGTCTCTCCAACGGGATAAGATCGACTATCGGTACCTCGAGGTGCTTAAATGTTTGTACGAAAACGCCACCATGTCAGTCAGACTTCAGGATCAGACTTCGAAACCTATCCTCCTGCAGCGGGGTGTGAGGCAGGGAGACGTCATTTCTCCGAAGCTGTTCACGGCCGCAATGGAGGATGTTTTGGACTGGAGAAGGCTAGGCATTATTGTCCTTCCACCTTCGATTTGCCGACGATATAGTCGTCATGGCTGAGACTTAGAGGACCTCAGTACAATGCTCGATGACCTCAATGGAGCTTCCGAAAGAGTGGGTCTTAAAATGAATATGGACAAAATCAAGGTCATGGTAAATACCCATGTAGCACCCACTCCAATCAAGATTGATGGAGGCTCTACACACGAAGTTGTAGACGAGTACGACTACCTGGAACAACGGGTTATACGCGTACGCAGTCGCAGGTAAAAGCTAGTACCTTCTTACTGTATAGGTACTTGCTCTTTTCCGAGTGTAGCAGAACTGAAGGTTTAATTTTCGACCAATTATGCCCTTGTAACACCAAAGGTGCTATAGATTAACCATGAGGTGGGATTGCGACCAGAAAACGTACCTAGGCTAATAATTTAAATCTCATTTGTTTAGCACCTGTTATGCTGGAACTTCAATTGGCGGATTTGTCAAAATTTTCGCGTCACTTGTGCATTGCAACCCTAACCTTATTTCGTTTGGAAATAGTGAAGTGCCAGCATTAGGCAACTTATTGGAATCTGATCTTGAAGACTGTACAATTTTAACACTTTGAAATACAGGAATTAGCCTTCTGATTAAAACAGCAACATGACCAAGTTGCCACATTTACGCATAAGGATTCCATAGCAAAGCAGAAAGCGAGCCAGCTTTTGTTCAGTTTAGGCCCACTTGCACAAACATGTCGTTAGATCTTACTTCTTACTTACTATGTTATAAATGCGAAAGTTAGTATTTAAATGTTTGTTACTCAATTACGCTGGAATGGCTGAACAGATCTGGATGAAATTTGGCACAGATATAGATTACAATCTGGGATAGCACAGTCATAGGTTTTCCATCCTGGGAGTATATTCCCTTAGGAAAATTTCCAACCGTCACGCGGGCGAAGTCGCTAGTAGAAGATAGTGACAAATATTTCATAGATACAAGTGGCCCTAAGGGTTACAGACTAACTCGCGAGTTAAAATATAATCTGCTCTGGTCTGTGCAAGTGGGGCCTATCTCAAATAGAACATTATAAAAATGCAATAACGAAGTAACATTTGTAAAGATAAGATAATGTAGGTATATTTTGTAGTGAATGAAATTGGGTTGTGGGGGTTATGATTATGATTACAAAAGATAAGATTTAGTGAAGATAGTACGCATCCAAAAAAAATCAGACAAGATCATAAAAAAAAATATAGTTAAGTACTTACCTACTTAGTACTTAGGTAGGTAAGTACCTACTTTTATTATTTCGTCAGATTTTAAAGGTTTTTATATTGTAGGTAGGTACTGTTCTTATTATTTTAACAGGGCTTTCAGACAGAAAATTCAGTAACAGAAAGATATACCTACTTACATTTGAAATATTATTATAACCGATTATAACTTTAACTTTATATTTGTGACAAAAAATACAATTAGGTAGTAGGTACTACAATTTAATTTACACTGTACTAATTAATATTTAATGTCATGGACACTTACCTCACATTATAAAGTGCTGGTAAATTATTTGCGAGAATCGCTGTTTGGCTCACATTTTTGAATTTTCGCATCAAAACACTGAACGGAGTCATTTTTGACAGGACTACCGTCCATCCGTTTCGTTTTCGCTTCTGAAGTGTGAACAGCACACTATTTATTATGTCTATGAGCAAAGCACATAATATGTGAATGTTACTATATTATAGTGACAGATACCGAGATAAGATAAGACAGGAGGGAATTCCAAATCAGGTAGGTACTAATATTTTAAGTCAAGTCAAGTCAATACAAACATAAATTAGAAAAACAATTAATAGCTTACGACAGAAAATAAAAAAAACAAGACCAACTGAAAACCTTTCATAAGACTTGGAAACTTGAACTGGAAACATACTGGAAACGGCTGGTCAATTATTTGTATCTCAATGGTATGCGTGTAATGTGACGGGTTGAAAACTGACGTAAAATCCAAGCTCCGTTACACGCTACAACGAGCGCAAAGCAAGAACCTAATGCAATGAAACAATCACCGTTTTCAACTATCAGTATCAAGTCTAACCTTCATTTATGAAAAAAATGTATCTCTTTATGTCATTATTTTCTTGTTCAGATTGCAAATGTTGTTCATAAAGACGGTGAAATGGTATCTGACACGCTGATCAATAGACTTTGCTGTCAAATTAATGACATGTCTCGTTCATTTTCGAACGGAACGCAGTCCCGTCAAAAATGGCCTCTCTGATCAATGTTTTGCTGCGAAAATCTCCAAATTTGGGTCAAACAGCGGCCCTTGCTAAGAACCTTCCAGCAGTTTATAATGTGAAGTGAGTGGCCGTTGCATTACAATATAAGTTATTGCTCGAATTGGAGTGTAATAGTGATATAAAAATTATGTAACATTTGAGGTTAAAAACCAAACAAATCCCTTTAATTAGTGGTTCAGACGTATCCTTTTCGTGCATACCATGAATACCATTGAATCAGCTTGCCGAAAGTAGTCTGAAAAACATAAAAAGTCTATTTGTGTTAGTTTGAAAAGTGGCCAAAGTTGCTTCATTTTTTCAAGTATAAACTTAGTTATTCCAAATTCTAGTTTTAAATATAAATGCTAGTTAACCCGCCAATTAAATATATATTAGTCTAGTATTATTCGCCATAACTTAATTAAAGCTGTTTATCAGAACATAAATAAATAACCTTTAAGTATGAAGTACGCTAAGTTTTTAAGTAATGGCTTATAATAAATACAATTGAGTAACTGTCAAAACAATGCTAGAAAGAGTTTAAAAGTCATACAGGTCTGCCTAGCCTTTTCCCAACTTTATTGGGGTCGGCTTCCAGGCAATGTGGACTCAGCTGAATACCAGTATTTTATGTGGAGCAGCTGCTTACCAGACCTCCACAACCCATTAACTAGGTAACACGGTAGTTCTTGGCAAGACTAGTCTTCTGACAATCCGTAACAACTGCCAAAGATATACAAATGACAGCTGGGACCAATTGCAGAGGAATTTCGGTATGTTAAGATGGTCACCCATCCACAGACCCCGGCTAGCATTGCTTAATCTTGAAGATCAACCTGATTATATAGCCACAAGCTCCAAGTTATTTGTATGTAAAATATCAATAAAGATCTTATGCACTGGTGCTATAATTTTGTCAAATTTGATAATTTATTTTACATTATTCACATAAAACTGGTACAGAGAAACATGTCTCTAAAGTCGAAGTTAAAAATTCTAAGGATAAGAATAATTTATAACTTACAATAAAGTACAATAGAATAATTTACAATAAAGATTTCAAAAACTTTCTGCACTAGGCTAGGCCGGTCATGCAGGAACCTTTCAAGATGCTGATTTACAGTTTTTTTTACATAAATACTTTTAGATTCTGTTCTTGTAATTGAGATGTAAATCAGACAAAATTTTTACCAGAAAATAGCATAAATTATATAAATATAAAGTTATGTTCCTTTGTGTTAAATGTTTGTGAAAAAACTAAAAATTTTTTTTAATTTTTTTTTTATTTATCAATGGGCTACCTCTTGACCTCGATCATGCCCGATGGAAAGCGATAGATGAGGTCCATGATGAAGCTAGAGGGCCCAGAAGATGCCTTGAGGCACTGGTACTCCCACACGTCAACGAAACACAGCAAAAATAAAAAAAAAAACATTTCTAAAGCAGTCTGATACAGTTGGTGGCATTAAATCTATTATTTAACAAAAATCAATGCCACAAACTGCATCAGACTGCTTGAAAATGATTTGTTGAACCAAATTTTCTCGCTTACTGCTATCTCAACTATGACAGCAGTATTGAAGAGTTTGAAATTTATTAATTATCATTTTAATTTATAATCGACAGCAGCCAGCGTAACGCACACAGATGGATGCCAGACGCAGAGTACGTGAAACAATTCCAGGGAGCCGTCATGTACCCTGATGAGGTCACCTCTCTGTTGAAACACCCTCCTTACCACAGTAAGTTGGTTTTAAAATTGCTCACACTTTTTTTAGTATCTTTACATCACTTTCCAAACAATTATAGAAGTATTCAATGCTCTTGTATAGAATACAATAGATTCCTTAACCCTAGACTGGGCCGCTATAAGCATTTTGCCCCCTTGGAAAAAAAAAATATATATTCTGAACTAGCTGCATTTGCATCCCTCAACTTCCTATATTGCAAGTTGGCATACAATCAGTGCGATAATGGCTGCAGAAGTAAAGGTTTTCTTCATTCTGGTTGCGTCCGGCGGCAAATTGCTTAGTGCGGGACCACTCTTGTTAGAACAATTTGATAAAATTACTGAATTTGCCATGACAAGACTACAAATTTTGAGAATATTTTTCCAGAAAACGTAACCTAACCACGTTATAAATATCAACAGTATTCTATCTGCATATAAACGGTCGGAACGCGAGTCATACCTACGCGCCTCGAGTTCAGTATAATGTCGCATCCAATTAGCTTAATCAGCCGTTTAATTGGTGGCCTAGCCTTTTCATTTAAATGCGCCTATTTTTCAGCCACCTAAGTAACATAATTATTTTGTTCAATATTATTACATATTTATGACTTCCCCATGTCACTTATGTCGCCGATTAAACGATTCAGATCAATGAAAAGGCTAGGCTTTTAATGAAACGGCTGATTAAGCTAGTTGGCTGCGACATATATACTCGATACACAACCAGTCGCGACAGCGCCGCAGTGACGAAACGAACGGCGTGATGGTTTTGTAAGCAGTAACCATGCGATTTGTATTGAAATAAGTACAATTTCTTACTTAATATGGCAAATATAAATTATAGACTATATTTTGATTTTTTGAAATTACCTGGAAACTCTGAAAGGAAACTCCTAAAATATTTTTTATAGCCTAGAAGGGCTATAAAAAATATTTTTATAGCCTTTATATACCTACTAGTACAGTCGCTTCAAACAGGAATTGTGACACTTCTGTGCCGCACTCTTAAATTAGAAGTATGATCCGTCCCCCAGGTGTGATCAGCCCCGGCGAGAAGCAGGTGCGCAACATGGTGCTGAACTTCGGTCCGCAGCACCCCGCGGCCCACGGAGTGCTGCGCCTGGTGCTGGAACTGGACGGGGAGGTGGGTTCGCGACCTTACAGATAGATGTAACTCTTAATTTGTACATACAACAATACAGGGTTGCAAAATTTTTCGAAAGAGTCAGAGTAGTCATTGATGATTTCCCATACAAAAAAAAAGTGTACTTACAGACTGAGTTACTTTACTGGTATATAATGCTAAAAAAACAGTTAAAGATCTGCCTCACACAAAAATCCCTAATGGTGGCTACAAGCAAAGACTACAATAGTATACTGGCTATAGACAGGCAACTCTACCTTATTTTTTAATATTAGGAAGTGGTCGAACTCAGCGCCATCTAGTTTTTAGTTAAGGGAACTAATTTATATAAATAAATGTATAGGTTGGTAGGTATATAGCTGCTGTCTGATCCTTTATGATATTAGGTAGAGAGATGAGTGTATCCGCTATATACTACAAACATACGTACTACACAAAGGAAAAAAAACCACATAATTGAAGATTAAACCATTTTATTTAGAAAACATCACACATTTACAATAAAATTTTATGTTCGCCTTTTTCGTCCCTTATGATTAGGGTAGTGCCGATTAGCCTTTTCTTTCATTGAATCGTTAATATCCCAAAAGGTTATTTATCCAGTGAGAACATTATTGATATCTTTGCACCAGTTGTTTACAACAACAACACACACAACACTACACATCTCGAACGTACGAACGAATTGTAACGCGGCTCAACAACATGGAGAAACGAAAGCTCAACTCAACCTGCAGATGCACTAGCGAAACAACAAAAACTGTATTGCAAAATGAAAATAAATGCGCACGAGTAGTTACACTCTCACGCAGCCATTTGCAATTCAAGTGTGGCCACACAAAAACAAACTTTTGCACGTTTAAATACCAAAATATAACTTCTTTACTATTAAAGCTCATAATAAAAACCAAATTCATACATTCTATTATTTTTATATAAGAAGATCATCAAACTATATTAATTTTCTTGATTAATGTTATAAAGTATAAAAAAAAAAAAAAAATTAACCGTAGCAACACCGCAATTTGTTTCCCTTAACTAAAAACTAGATGGCGCTGTTTTCAATAAAAAATGGAATTTTTATTTTGTTCTAAGTTGCCATAGCATGGCTACAAGATAACTTACAAATTATTCATGAGAGATGATTTTTTAGGTTTGCAAACAGAGTTGCTTTACTGGCAACTATTCTAGAAAATCATGCGCGAAAGTATGTGTTTACCCTCTCACAATAATTAGTAAGCATCATCATCTGCCTGGCCTTTTTCCAACTACACTCTTTTGCAAAAAAAACGGGCACCTAAGGAAATTTACGTTCTAAGGTCGATTTTAGTTAATTAAATGAAATTTATTTCTTTGACGTAGTCTGTATACTTATAATCGTGTAAATTAATGCGCGTGAAGTGAATTCGAGCAATTAAAAGAAAAAAAAACGATGGATTCTTTAAAATCGACGTACACGCCCAAACAATAAGAAGTGGTCGGCAATAAAGACAAGTTTTTTTTTACTTTTTTTAATTAAATAAAGTTACAAATGTAAAAACCTAATAACGAGTGTGACCTCCTCTTGCCAAAATCACAGTTTAAATCCTTCTGGGCATGCTTTTCACGATGTTTTTAATAACGTTTTGAGGAATACGTTCCCACTCTTCTGCAATGACTCTTTTTAGCTCCCTGATGTTTTGTGGAGAAGGTTGCACTGATCTTACCCGTCTTTTTAGAACATCCCATACATGCTCAATTGGATTGAGGTCAGGACTTCGAGCTGGCCAATCTAAACGACGGATCCCAACTTCTTGCATGTACGCTTCCACCTCGCCAGAACGGTGCGGGCGAGCATTATCGTCCATAAAAATGGATTCTTCCCCAAGTCCAGTCAATGTGGGTTGTGCATATGGAATTAGGACCTCCATTATGTACCGGTGTGCATTTAATGTTCCATTTTCTATGAAAACTAACTCCGTACGCTCCGACGAATTAATTGCTGCCCAAACCATAACGGAGCCTCCGCCATAAGGAATGATTTCTTCGAAACACACTTCCGCATAGCGTTCCCGTGGTCTTCGCAGCACTCGCCGGCGTCGGTCCTCTCCACACAAAGAGATTCTAGCTTCATCAGAAAACAATACTTTATTCCAGTCCTCCAGAGTCCATGAAGCACAGTTCCGAGCAAACTGAAGTCGAGCAACACGGTGCTCACGGAGTAATTTAGGGCCCCGAGCTGGGCGGTAACTCTTGATATTGGCAGCCAAAAGCCTCCTCCTGACCGTCCACAAGCTAACTTCTACTCCTCTTACTTCTTCAAGGCTCTTCTTCAGGTCCACACTTGACGCCTTACGATTACGCAACGCCTGACTCACCAAAAAGCGGTCATCTCTTGGTTCTGTGCATCGTTTTCTTCCCGAACCGGGTCTTCTTTTGACCGAACCAGTCTCTAGATACCGTTGCCAAGTCCTCTGGACAGTTGAACGACTCACATTTAGCCGCTGAGACACGTAAGTTTGCGAACAACCTTCTTCAAGTAGGGCTATAATTTTACCGGTCCTTATCGCTTTATCACTCATATCAAAAAGTGGTATTTAATGTAAAAAGAAAGATTAAATTGTTTAATTTGCAGAAAATATCCAAAAAGTTTTAAAATATCGTAATCAGTTAAAAATCGTTTCAGCAATTCGCGCCATTAGTAAAGCAATTTTAGAATAATCCACAATAATCATTATTTTTCTTTTAATAATTTCAAATTTTAAATTTGGAACGTAAAGAATCATGCCAGGATGCTTCAAAAAACATGCCAATACATCGTCAAATTATGTACGTTTGCCCAGCACGGCCCCCCAGAATTTGCGAATTAGGTGTGCACCAATGCAATGTACTCGCCTCTAGGTGTATATGTACCGGTTTCGTTTTCAATGTACCTCTGTACTTTTGAAGAAATATGCAACAAAAGGGGGCCGTGCCAGCCAAACGTTTTCAGCACGGCCCTCGTGTAACTTGAAAAATAAATAGCGTATTCAAAAGTTTCTTAAACTCAACGAATGTACCCTATTAACACATTATATGTGACGCAACGGATACTGTGAATTCGTAAAAACAAATAATATATAGACGTAGATAGGGGGCCGTGCTGGAAATAAGGAATATAAGAAAATATCTAAAACAGACAAGACAACCTTAGCCAAAAACTATTAAAATATAATTGATGTTTGGCAAGTAACATATGTAACGCATTGGTGTCTCATACAACTTGGTTAATTTGAAAAATAAATCAATTTTAGTTCATTCAGCACGGCCCTCTATATTTGCCTATATCTTTTTAAACATGGCATGTTTCTTTACAAAATTCGACTACCTGAATTATGTGCAGGAGTACATTCGTTCCACATAAATTGCGATTCTGCTGTATCAGTACTTTAAAAGATAAATTGGATCAAACATATCACATAATACAACTGATGGGGTGACCATGATTCCATATATTAGGTGGGTACATATTCTGTACCTATATTAATAAAATTATGTGACTAAATTAAAATAAAAATTCTTTTTTACATATTGTTTTTTTCTTCTTCAAAATTAATATTATCGATGACATCTTGTAAAGGAATTATATCAGTTAAAACTTGATCAATAAACACTTGAGTGCAACATGAAGTAACCGCGATACCAGCGCATCTTCAAAAATTACGGTAGCTTCAGTGAACTAATAGCGACCGCACACGGCAAGTTTTAACTAATATAATTCCTTTACAAGATGTAATCGATAATATTAAATTCGAAGAAAAAAAACCAATTGTAAAAAAGGGTTATCATAAACCCAAAAAATATTTGACAGAATTTCATTTCAACTAAAACTTTTCAACATAATAGTTGAAAAGTTTGGCGTTTCGTTTTTTTTTTACTTCATCGAAGTCACGTTTGTCAGTTGACTATTATCAATTCGATTTTTTTTCGTTACTCCAAGGTTTCATTTGGTCGATTTTTTTTTTACCGAAGTTACACTTAGCCGAAATAATATTTGTTCGAAGTATTATGTTTCCGAACATTCAAATTAAATATTTAATTGTAATGGCACATAATAAAACAGTTGATTATGAACAAAAGTTGATAAGAAGCATGCAAACAAGGATGCTTGCTTCAAGCATGCAGCGTACAAGCAGGCATGCAGCATGCAGGTAAATAAATAGCACAACATATTGACTTTTTATGACACTGTTTTAATTTAATATTGAAAATGCTACCAAGTAACCGGCTATATATTTGTGACCAAATAATGTTACGTAAAATGTTGTTTCGGTGTGGTGAAAATCTGGCACATGACAAAAGTTCAAAAGAGGCTTCGGCCAATAGCAAAAAGTTAATTTGTAAATCGGCGAAATTTAGCTCAGTAAAATAATACCTATGCACATGATACTTCGATGATCTAAAAATATGTCAAATAATGCATACGCCAAAAAGACGTCGGTCTAGTAGTAGAATAGTTTTCAGTAAAATGAAATTCCAACAAAAACAATTTGGAAAAGTGATCGGTTCCCGTTAAAAAAGAATGTTTATTTTAATTTAGTCACATAATTTTATTCATATAGGTACAGAATATGTACCTACCTAATAAATGGAATCATGGTCCCCCCATCAGTTGTATTATGTGATATGTTTGATCCAATTTATCTTTTAAAGTACTGATACAGCAGAATCGCAATTTATGTGAAACGAATGTACTCCTGCACATAATTCAGGTAGTCGAATTTTGTAAAGAAACATGTCATGTTTAAAAAGATATAGGCAAATATAGAGGGCCGTGCTGAATGAACTAAAATTGGTTTATTTTTCAAATTTAACAAGTTGTATGAGACACCAATGCGTTACATATGTTACTTGCCAAAAATCAATTATATTTTAATAGTTTTTGGCTAAGGTTGTCTTGTCTTTTTTAGATATTTTTTTATATTCCTTATTTCCAGCACGGCTTCCTATCTACGTCTATATATTATTTGTTTTTACGAATTCACAGTATCTGTTGCGGCACATATAATGTGTTAATAGGGTACATTCGTTGAGCTTAAGAAACTTTTGAATACGCTATTTATTTTGTTAAGTTACACGAGGGCCGTGCTGAAAACGTTTGGCTGGCACGGCCCCCTTTTGTTGCGTATTTCTTCAAAAGTACAGAGGTACATTGAAAAAGAAACCGGTACATATAATCCTAGAGGCGAGTACATTGCATTGGTGCACACCTAATTCGCAAATTCTGGGGGGCCGTGCTGGGCAAACGTACATGTCAAATTAACAAAACCTATTTCTTGTTCTTCTTCATTGAAGTAGAGAAAAAAATCTAAAGTGCCCGTTTTTTTTGCAAAAGAGTTTATATTCGGGTCGGCTCACAGTCAAACCGGATTCAGCTGAATACGTGCGTGAACGTACGTTTTACGTGGAGCGGCTGCCTACCAGCATTCCACAACCCATTAACTGAGTAACACTGTACTTCTTGGCAAGACTGGTGTCAGGTTTTATGGCTTCTGACAATCCGTAACGAATGCCAAAGATCTTCAAATGCCAGCTGGGACCAACGGCTTACCGTGTTTTCTGAGGCACAGAGGAATCTCGATATGTTAAGATGGTCACCCATCCACAGACCAACCTCGGCAAGCGCTGCTTAACCTTGAAGATCGATCCGTGCGGCTGTTATTATTTAGCCACGAGCTCCTCTACAATTATTATAATTACTTGTGCTTACAATTAGTAAGCATATGCGGTTTCAAAATCCAAAATGGCGGCTACGATTTGGTGGCCATGATTTTGAGGGCTGATAGCGAAAATGACGTTGACTATGGAATTCAAAATTGAAATTTATCATAGGTATTTTTTTTTCCATGGTTTCCCAGTGTGCGCGTGTTTATGCCAAAAATGAGGTAGGAGAAGGTGGCTACGAAACCAGGCTATAATTTTGTCATCTATATGTGGTATGGAGTGAGCCATTATCCATTATGTGGGGGTTGGTTACACCCCAACGAGCTGATCTGTCATTGTTTAGCAAGCCCATACAACGTGAGGTCAGCTCACATTGGACTGTGTGTACTACGTCGTGCTAAACCCCCCACTTTACCAGACGGTGCGCGCCGCCGACCCGCACATCGGGCTGCTGCACCGCGGCACGGAGAAGCTCATCGAGTACAAGACCTACACGCAGGCGCTGCCCTACTTCGACCGCCTGGACTACGTGTCCATGATGTGCAACGAGCAGTGCTACAGCCTCGCCGTCGAGAAACTGCTCAACATCGATATTCCGATCAGGGCCAAGTATATTAGAAGTAAGTAATTCATCATCATTCTTTGTCTTGATCCCAATCTATTTGGGTTCGGCGTAACATGTCTTCTTTGGCATAGTCTCTATTAGTCGTCAGGTATGATGTACGTGGTTCTGCTTTTGGAGTTTAATCCAAAAAGTCGACAGCCTGAAATACAGCCTTTTGGAGTTTAATCTGGCTGCGGAACCCGGTACGAAGTTTACTCTCGTCAATTGTGTTTGCTAACTTTTTAAGAAAGTGTTCTATTTGGTGCGAATATTACTTCTCATTAAAACAATCCATGGGTTCTGCGCACGAGATGGATGGAGCGTTGGAAGGCCTCACACAAGATGGACCGATGACCTGGTGAGGGTCGCTGGTAGCCGGTGGATGCGAGACGCACAAGACCGGTTGTTGTGGCGATACTTGAGGGAGGCCTATGTCTAGCTCTGGACGTCTTTCGGCTGATACGATTATGATGATGCAACCTGCATGGGATTTGCCTCCGTTTGAGCAGTCCTTAAATAGAAATACGAATTTACAATGATAAACATGAACATATTAAAATATCTGTATCGCCCATAGCCCTCTTCGCCGAGATCACCCGTATCCTGAACCACATCATGGCGGTAGGCACCCACGCCCTAGACGTCGGAGCCCTGACTCCGTTCTTCTGGCTGTTCGAGGAGCGAGAGAAGATGATGGAGTTCTACGAGAGAGTCAGCGGCGCTCGGATGCACGCTGCTTACATCAGACCTGGAGGAGTTTCTCTGGTAAATACTGAATACTGGACAAGTAGGACGGTCCACGTACTCATTCTCTTGTTTCGTCAGTCTTTGAATATTCAATTTTTTGCAGGACATGCCTCTAGGCTTAATGGACGACATCTATGAGTTCAGCATAAAGTTCGCGGAGCGCCTGGATGAGGTGGAAGATGTGCTGACTACCAACAGGATCTGGGTGCAGAGGACCAAGGACATCGGCGTGGTGACCGCACAGGACGCGCTAAACTACGGATTCAGGTGAGCAGACACACTACACTCAGTGACATGTGCCCCCCTACATACTGTGTATACTGACGTGCTCCTGTTGTTACAGCGGCGTGATGCTGCGCGGCTCGGGCATCAAGTGGGACCTGCGCAAGTCGCAGCCCTACGACGCTTACGAGCACCTTGAGTTTGACGTGCCCATCGGCACCAACGGAGACTGCTACGACAGGTAACGCTTCACTACTTATACAACGAAAACGAACGCGATAGCCTTAGATAGGAAATTGTGTGTTATGTTCTGGAGATAGGGGTCAATATTCTACGCACATGTTTAGATTGCGCTTCTGTGGCTTGACGTTACTCTGTAGTATTGTTGTAAACAAGTGTGTCGTGGCAGGTACCTGTGCCGCGTGGAGGAGATGCGCCAGTCCCTGCGCATCATCGACCAGTGCCTCAACCTGATGCCTCCCGGGGAGATCAAGACGGATGACGCCAAGCTCACGCCGCCTTCTCGCGAGGAGATGAAGGTATGTATTTGGAAGTGATGTTTGATGACGTCATGGTGAGGTAGCGATTCGAAGGCGTCGTTGATGTTCAATGTCGAGAGTCGAGCCCGCAAACCTCCATAGAAAAGGGAGGATCCTGCGACCAGGCGGGTGTTGTGTCTGGTTGGCAACTGCCCAATTTCGGCATGGAGGAGCCTCCTCATCATCATCATCATCATCATCATATCAGCCGAAAGACGTCCACTGCTGGACATAGGCCTCCCCAAGGGGGTGCCATAATTTCCACGCTTGGCAGGCGGGTTGGCGATCGCAGTGTAGGTAGCTGTAGCAATGTACCTACAGCGAATGCTGCTGCTCATTCTCTGGTGAGTCTCTTAGTCGCCTCCTCGTGGAGCGCATTGTGTTCCATCTGACTCTACTGAACCTCTCGCTCGGCGCATCCTGGACAGTGTCACCTTAACACCTTAGGAAACTGGCTGCCTCATTCGCGACTACCGGAGTCCAGACCTAGGGTAAAGTTTAGTGACAAGTAACAGACAGACACTAAAATTAGGTAAATATGTAATACAGATTTCAATAAGTGTCAAAAACTAATGGCCACTCAGGGTGTTCCTCTGCGGAATTGTTCGAAAGAGTTACCACGGCCCTGGAACTGAAAGGGTATTTGGAGGAACACGGGTGGGTTTTAGTCAGTGAGAGACTTCCTTCCGCCCAGAACATTATCAAACCAAAAAAAGGATGTGCAAATTTAACTCAACACTATTTGGTGCCATGTTACTCTAAAACTAAAACTGTTATTGGTTTTTCTGTTAGTGGTGGATATTTTGACTATTTTTGCTCAGGCTTCTTTTATCAAAGCTGAAGCCACTATAAACTATCCTACTTGAAGAATTAGCCCAGTTCTAGTCCACCAAGACATTAAACTCTCCCCGTTTCTCCTTCTCCAGACGTCGATGGAGGCGCTGATCCACCACTTCAAGCTGTTCACGCAAGGCTACCAGGTGCCACCCGGCGTCACCTACACCGCGGTGGAGGCTCCCAAGGGCGAGTTCGGCATCTACCTCGTCTCCGATGGCGGCTCCAGGCCTTACAGGTACGGCCTTACAGCTGAACTGTATCATCACCATCATACTGACATTAGAGGACCAGTCTTACCAAGCAGTAGCGTGCTACTGGTGTTTAAACCAATCATACCCAGTAGTGCACCTGAACCCCCAAAGGTCTTCATAGGCCAAGGGATCTTTTTTTTTATACCCCAAACGAAAATAAAATTGCGGTGCACGAGAATGGATCCATGTTCGCCACCCCAGTTCAATTTACTTAAACAGAAGTATGTGAGGAGGTTCTTCTGTCACACGTTTTTTTATTTGACGCGGCAGGTACAGTTCTCGTCAAATAACTGTGCCCCTCTGAAGTTGGCTACGAGTGGCTGCGTAGTAGTCAAAATTACGAACAAACTGCAAACGCATGCGCAAGAGACATGGGGCGGGGATTATGGCGGCGCGATTTAATGTCTCAGTCTTACGTTTACGTTTGATGCATGCTTGCGTCCCGCTTGCTCCCTCTACGTGACTGCACCAAGCGATCTTTGCAAATGGCTAACTTCAGAGGGGCACAGTTATTTGACGAGAACTGTAAAGGGAAGATGTCTCCATTAACTGATTTGGTATGCAGGGCTTATATCTCAGCTACAATAGTAGGGGGCTATCAAAACAGAAAAATACACAAATAAAAAAGTTTGGAGACCTCGCTTTAGTCCCTAACAGGGTTGGATCCTGCACGAGATTCGCCTCAGTGTGGCTGAGCTATTTTTTTAGTCATTTTGTGGTTTTTCCTGTGAGAGACCCAAATAAAAATGTTTTCTATCTTTTTTCTGTCTTCAACCCAGTACATTGTAACTGTCCCAAAGTACGTTGATATTTAATAAAAAATTCCTACAGATGCAAGATCAAGGCGCCCGGCTTCGCTCACCTGGCCGCTCTAGAGAAGATCGGCAAAAACTCAATGTTAGCAGACATCGTCGCCATCATAGGAACACTGGACGTCGTGTTCGGCGAGATTGACCGATAAAAACCGTATCTAGACGCAAAATACCGGTACCAAGTAGAAAATGGACATCAAAAAATCACCGAAAGTCGCAAGATTTTGGATTCTCAAGTCAAATGTTTGTAAAATGCGGTTTTCGGTAATTTACGGTTTTCCCGTAAACACCGGTTTTATAGTTAAGTGCAACATTCTTAGTATAAAAATGTAAGTGTACATTTTTTTTTATTTTTAAGCAATAAATTATTGTTATATAATTTTGAAGCTTATTCGTGTTAATAACCGGTTATTAACCAAAAATCCCCTCGTAGACAATGGAAAATAATAAACACATTAAGAATCAAATTATATCTGAGCGTTTTTAATTTCGACATCCATCTTGTTTGCCATTTCACAAAGCATTTTATTGTAAGAATTAATTAACTGGTCCTATAAACGTCTATTTATTATTGAACAAAGTTCTTATAAATTAATTTCATCCTGCAACGAGAGTGAATGAAGGCGTACGAAAATGACCAGCCGGTCGATTCTGTAAGTTACATGTCGAAGTGAAGGCTTGTGTGAAGTAATCACGAAGTGAGCTGTCATTCAATCTTGATTAGTGGATTGACAGCTTAATTCGTGATCACTTCACCCAAGTTTTCACTTCGACATGTTTACAGAATCGCACTGCTGGATACTGAGGTCTTTGAGCCAAACCTTTAGAGTTTCAGCTGTTCTTGATAAATTAGTGCCCCATACATTTTTGTGCACGCAACTCGACAAAATGTACTGAACAGCTGATTTTTTTTCTCGATTTCGGGGTTGGTCCCATAGTAAAAGTTGTTCATAATGATGAGTACAATGACCCCATAAGAGGTATTGCGTTTATTCTGTTACACGTTGTATAGCAAGGATATGCAAAAGGATATCTATTGACAAGTGTTATTATATACCTACTAATGTACATCTCATATTATAAACGCTTGTTTTAAAAAGATTCTTTTATTGTCTTAAATACTAATACAATTATTTAAAATATGAAAAGAAAAGTTAAAAACGACCACACATTCATATTGTCATTGTAATGATAACCAGAATGACGAACGCCTTTCCTGGACTGCAGGTAGAACCAACATTATGAACAGAATTATGGCGTATTTTTCTTCTTAAATCTTCCATGTCTATAAAATCTGAAACAAAATAGAATAAGTTGTAATATGTATATGTTACGAATAATAGCCGCTTAGCCTACCGGATTGGTTTATTCAACACATCTCCTCTCCTCTCCACTTTGGTGGAGTCCCGGCCTCAGCCGGCTACAACTAGATGCAGCCGGCCTTTTTTTCGCGATTTCAGTGTTAGTCCCATGGTAAAAGTTGTTCATAATGATGAGTACAATGACCCATTAAGAGGTATTACGTTTATTCCCACCGGCCCAACATGTGAAAATTCCCTAATATAAAGTAAATCTTATGTATATGTAAATAAACATTAAATTCGCGATTAATTCGCGACACACCGGTGTGTCGCCGGGGCCGGACAGGTTAAGAGGTATTACGTTTATTCTGTTACACGTTGTATAAACTACTAATATTATCAAGATAGGTAAAGTTTGTGAGGTTGTAGGGGGTAGGATCTACTGAACCGATTTTGAAAATTCTTATTGTATATGATAGCCACATTCATGAGGAAGGCTATAGGTAGTTAATAACAAAGTACATGCATATTCTGTATTACCTACGAGTAATAATAATATGGGAATAAAAAAATAAAAAAATCATTGAAAGTGGTTCAATAATGTCTGCCTCTCAGAATGGTTGTAGGAACGGGTCCCGCGGTACTAAAGAGCTGCTCCTCATTGATATTGCCATTAGCCAACAGGTTCGCCGTTCCAGAAAGGATCTGTCGACATGTTGGATAGATTATAAGAAGGCCTATGACTCAGTGCCACATACATGGCTCATGAGGGTGCTGGAGCTGTATACAGTTGACCCAGTTCTACGCACCTTCTTGATGTCGTGTATGGGGCAGTGGAGGACGGTCCTTCGCTATCCAGGATGTCGACAGATCCAGGCGAACAGCGACCCGATAAGGATCGAGCGTGGCATATTTCAGGGCGACAGTCTGAGTCCACCGTGGTTTTGCCTGGCCCTCAACCCTCTCAGTACACTGCTGGAGGGTTCGGGCCAAGGCTACCGGTTGAGTAGAGGCGGTCAGATCATATCCCACCTCCTTTACATGGATGACTTGAAACTCTTTGCTCCTAACAACTTGCAACTGATGAAGCTACTCAAACGGTAACAGAAACCTTCAGTAGCGCCATCAGGATGGACTTCGATGTGGACAAATGTGCGGTCATGCATGTAAAGCGAGGGGAGATTATGGAATCCGTCGGTCCCTCTCCTCAAACGAAACTTACAAGTATTTGGGTATGTCGGAAGCGTTAGGCATCAATGCTGCTGACGTGAAACCATCGTTGAAGGAGCGCTTCTTTGGCCGCCTGAACAAAGTACTTAACAGTCTTTTATCAGGCGGAAACAAGGTGCATGCTTTCAACGGTTGGGTCATTGATGTACTCTTTCGGCATACTCAAATGGACTCAGACGGAACTTGACGCCCTGGATAGGAGGGTACGCTCACTGCTTACCACAAATCGGATGCATCACCCACGATCATCGGTGATGAGGCTGTATATCCCGCGGAAGTGCGGGGGTCGTGGCTTCTTAAATGCTAAGACCCTGCACAACCGCGAGGTATGCAGCCTTAGGGAATATTTCCTAGAGGCCGATGTGGGTATGCATCAAGATGTGGTAGCGGTGGACAAAGGCCTTACCGCGCTCTCCTTGGCTAACGAGAACTGACGCAAACCTGTGGTATTAGATACTAATGACCGCAGGGAGGTATGGCAGAGCAAGGAGCTTCACGGGCGTTTTTATCGGGTCCTACATAGACCCGATGTAGACTTTTTAGCGTCCGTAGCCTGGCTGCGTTTTGGCGACCTCTTCGGGGTAACCGAGGGTTTTGTCTGTGCGATTATGGACGAAGTTATGATGACGAACAACTACCGGAAATACATTGTAAAGGACGGCATGGTTGACAAATGTCGGGCATGTCACCGACCTGACCCACCGATTGAGTATCGTTAAGAAATGTATCAAACACAATATTAATTGTTCCTGACAAATAAATAAAAATAAATAAGGACCCGGGGAATCCATCCACCACATTATTTCTGGTTGTTCTAGTCTGGCTAACGGAGACTATTTGCACAGGCACAACCTTGTAGCCAGGATTATCCACCAGCAACTTGCTCTTCAATACAATCTTGTGGAATCGGAAGTACCGTACTAAAGGTATGTGCCCGACCCAGTTCTCGAAAATGGCAATTGCACATTGTATTGAGATCGGTCTATCATCACTGACAGGACTATTGTAGCTAATAAGCCTGATATAGTGGTGATAGACCGGCTAGAGCATCGCGCTATGATTGTTGATATAGCAGTCCCTCATGACGAGAACCTCGTGAAGTCAGAGAAAGATAAACAAACAAAGTATCTTGACATGACTCGCAAGGCTGTCGACATGTGGGGTGTGAACACAGCAGTCATTGTGCCGATAATCGTCACGGCCAATGGCGTAATTGCCAAGAGCCTCGACCAACATCTCAAGAGGTTCTCTTTGGGCAGCTGGATCAAGGGCTTGATCCAGAAAGCAGTAGATACTCTTGGACACGGCGCGTATCATTAGGAGGTTCCTCTCTCAAGAGCCCTGACCACTGGTAGCTTGGACCCTGTTCCCGATACCGGTGGGCTACTATTTTTTAATATTTTGAAATGTTTTTTTATTTTTTGTAGAAATATTTAAAAATGTAAATAATGTGTTTTAAAATGAATAAAAATAATAAATATGGAAAAAATAAACCTTTTCTATATGTTATATCTTCACGGAATTTTATTTCTGGTATAGTGAAGTTTGTGTTTATATTATCCCAGACATTAACTTCTTTTGTATTTATCGTATTCCAGGAGTTGTTATTTCTAATTTCTTCAATCCGCTTGTTTGAGGCATTTATAATATCCAAAATTTTCTGCCGCTTCGGCTCCAATATTGCTGAAATGTTGCGAGTTCCATTCTTCATGTCGCAAGTATTGCCATAACATCTAGTAGCACTCCGTATTATAAAAGGGATTTCGTCTGGAAAAAAATGTTGCAAATTAGGTTCCAGTAGGTACTTACATGTTTTCGTGTTGCGAATAATGGTTCAGTATCTAACTAGTTTTCACGTTGCAAACATTGTTTTGGGAACAGAGGGTCTACTCTCTAAGCCCGAAGTCCGTAGTTTCGGCCTTAGTGTCGGGCGTTTTATACTCCGTATCTTACGGACTTATGATTAAGTAGACCCGAACCCGAACTAAGAACAACTGTCTAATCGTGTTTTCATTCATTCTTAGTTCGGGGTCGGGAGTTCGGGACTAATCGTAAGTCCGTAGGTGGTACGGTGTAGAAAACGCCCTAAATTAAGGCCGAGCCTGAAACTATACGGTGCTTCGGGCTTAGAGAGTAGACCCCCTGACAACAGACGTTTTGCGGGACGCATGTTGCTTGCATTTGCAATATGAAAATATTTCGTATTTTAAAATAAAGTTATAAAACAATGTGGCCAACAATATCTTTTTCAACACATTTGCTCAAAAAATGCATTTACGAAGCCTGTACACATTGTTCGAAAGTTAAATTTTACACACCACACCATGGAATGTGCGGTAAAATAGGTACTCTCACCTAAGTACATATATTACCGCACGGTGCTATTGTATAGCGCCGTGCGGTAAAATATGTACTTAGGTATTCTTTACGGTTTTTTCTTTTTAATTTCCATAAAAAAATAAATAAGAATATCACCAAGGAGTTCACAATCCTAGAATAAATAAGCTGAATGATCATTTTGGAAGCGCATTTGCTCAATACGTTTGTCTCACTTTAATACTAAAGAGAAAATGAGAAAAGAATAATAAAATAAACAAATGAAAGATGTAGTTCTTATTTTCACCACGCGATTGTGGCGCCGTTTGCAAATTCGCGCCATTGAAAATGGCGCGAATTTGCAAACGGCGCCACATATTATTAGAAATGTCAAAGATTGTTGCGACTTTCCGACTGATATCTAAAAACAAAAAGTTTGTTTCATTATCTATTGTACTGTTTTCTCGCAAATGTATTGAAAAACGTTGTATGATATACGTGCAGAAATTGGTTTTTACAAACTCGTGACTATGGTAAGCCCTCGACTTCGTCTCGGGCTTACTTTCGTCTACTCGTTTGTAAAAACCAACTTACCGCATTAATATCATAAATAACTATTTCAACACATTTGCTCAAAAAATGCATTTACGAAGCCTGTATACATTGTTCGAAAGTTAAAAATTACGCACCACACAATGGAACGTGCGGTTAAATAGGTACTCTCACCTAAGTACATATTTAACCGCATACTCCGATGTATAGCGCCGTGCGTATCCTTTACGGTTTTTTTTTTAATTTCCATAAAAAATATATAAGAACTCCACCAAGGAGTATCACACTATGAGAATAACTAAGCTGAATGATCGAACCTCCTTGGAAGCGGTTCGCACAATACGTTTGTCTCACTTTGATACTTAAGAGAAAATGAGACGAAAGATGTAGTTCCATTTGCAAATTCGCGCCATTTTCATATTAGAAACGTCAAAGACGCTACGCCAATATATAAAAGTACTCTGTGACGCTACGTTATTGTGATTGTGACTTTCCGACCGATATCTAAAAACGAAAAGATTTTTTTATTGCCTCATGTAGGTACTGTTTTCTCGCAAATGTGTAGAAAAACGTTGTATGACATTCGTGCGGAAATTGGTATTTACAAACTCGTGACTACGGTAAGCCCTCGACTTCGTCTCGGGCTTACATTCGTCTAGTCGTTTGTAAAAACCAACTTATCGCACTAATATCATAAATAACTATTAATAACTGCTATACACATTTGACATTAATGTCCGAAAACTCAACAAACAAGAGTGTGACTTAACAACAATGTTATTATAAATAACTATTATAGATGCGTTGCCCGCACTCTAAAATGGCAACATAAAAAGTAGGTAGGTACCTAGGCTACCACAACCCTATACCCTATAATTATCTATTATTATATAATTATATAATTATCTATTCTGTGCCATACCCCGCGCGCGTATAGACGCAGCTATCTTAGGCCCGAAATATACAGAAAAGGCGTGGTGAAGACGAGGCGCAGGCGTCTTCACCACGCCTTTTCTGTATAATTCAGGCCTAACTAATGATTACTTCTGAGAGTGCTTGTGCTATTTTTATTTAGAACTGTGATGTTGCTGCATGATACGTCTATGATACAATATATATCATTGCTTTACAAATAAAATCTTTGTTTGCCATACTTTTACAGGATCCTTCAGATAAATTAGCTCTGACGGTACAGCGCTCCCCAACACACGTGTCTAGAACTGAAACAAAATGTAATAATGTACACTTGCAACGTCAACTGTAATGTAACAGCATTGGCATAAAGTGCAAATTGTCTTATCATCGTTGAAATTGAAATAAATAAACCATACTTATATACAATACTTAACTAATAGGGAGGCAGGGGAGAGCGGTGTGTCCTCCCTCCGCTAAAATAATACGTACTAAAGTGTACCTAGTCAACGGAGCCCCGCTATGCGGAGTTCCTATTTCTGGGTAGTTTAAAAAAAAATAAGCCCCAAGTCCCGAGCTCGCTTTGCTACCTCTTGCACCAAATAAAAAACCAAAATGTTAATTATAATCCAATCGGTGTCTGAAGTTATCGTTAATAGCAAGCAATCGGTGTCCAGAGGGGTAGCAAAGTCGTCGAAAAACAGGAGGCAGATAAAAATAACGATAAGGGGCACATTCCCGAAAACTCGGAAGCAACGAAATGACGCTTAGACGCGATGTCGAGTATATTTGTCACTGTCAGTGTCAGTAAAATGGCGGTCTAGCAATTCATTTTACGCATTTTGACAGATAGAACTTCATAAACGTAAGAATTTAGTGTAATTTTAGTTCCGTTTCACGTATAATAGTGATTTAAAAATAATTTTAGAAAATATTTTGACGGGGCTCCGGCAGCTGAAATTGCATGGAGCGCTTGGCCCCCTTGACCCCCTACAGTGACAGATTCCTCAAATTCAGAGGACTTGATTCTAAACCCAACCCCATTGTCCCACCTACACGCAAAATACGCGATTAGTCGTGGAGTTGCGGAAACCAGTCCGATTTGCATAGGTAGGTATTCGTATAATCAATAGGTACCGGGGTAAAGTCGGGTTACTTTGGCCCTTGAGGGTAACTTTGGCAATAACTCGTTAACCAATAGGAACACAGCACACTGTGTTTACTGTAAACCTATTGGTTTAAAGTTTGAGCCAAAGTTGCACTCCAGAGCTAAAGAAACCCGACTTTACGGTAGTCAAAAAATGTTGGTTGAATTTCGTAAAAAATAGTTTTTCGGTCAATTGTTAGTTATTAACAATGTTCAATTATTTAGTAGTTAGGTTGTAGGTACCAAAAATCATTAAGATTAGTTCAGCAATTTGGGCGTAGAAGCGAAGGAACAAACAAATACTTAGTCCGGTCAATTTAGACATTCGAAGGTGCATAAAATCCCAACAAGCTGAAAATCAGTAAAATTGTTCAAACCATAATTATAAATAATATTTAAAAGTTCCCCATCATTCCCGAGTATGGAAAAAAAAATATTCAGGAGCAAAGGTAAAAAAAAAGAGTTTTTCGTGATTTTCAGCAAAACGGAAAGTTTTATCATAAAAGTACCTTAGACAAAAATTGTAGATCATAAAATTATCTATACAAAATAGATCAATACTTTTTCCTACGAGCCACCGTTTCTGAGATATAACGATTCAAAAAGTTATAAAAGTTGTTATCGTCATAATATGCGTGCACGTTTCCACGCCACCTATGAGGTAGTGTAGGCAGTCCCGGATCTACGATTTTTCCAAACCGGGGCAAAAACTTGATAGTGGCGCCCTCCTCTCTTCCACACTTCTTCTAATATATAAAATTCTCGTGTCATGTCACAGTGTTTGTTACAAAACTCCTTCGAAACGGCTTGATCGATTCTTATGAAATTTTGTGTGTATATTCAGTAGGTTAGGTTTAGAGTAGTTTTTACACAAATATATGTAGGTAATCGATCTTCACCGGGTCATCTGCTTATTTATACATTATTATTATGAAACTTTCGATAACTATTTTAACTAGTGATCGAAATTCGACCATACGTTTTTAATAATTTATCAATTTTTTAAGCATTATTAAAAAAATATTAGCTTTCTGGACTCATTCTCCATAAACTTTATCTGTGCCTGCGTTTTTTTCGTAAAAAGAGGTACAAAGATTTTGCTTTTGTATTACTGAAGTAGGTCTATATAGATAACGCTGATCACTCTCACATTCAGTCGATTTTAGATCCTTGAAAGGGGAAAAGAAAACGTTTCCAAAGTTTGCTTAGGAGTCACTTTTACGACTTAAATGCAGAAAAATAGAGATTCAAGAGAATGCGAAATTCAAGAGCGAATGTAGAAAGCTCAATAATTTTACCACCCACATCGAATAAGTTTTTTTTCAAACATGTGAGTTTGGCGCCCCTTGAACTTGCCGCCCGGGGCATGGGCCCCGGCTTGCCCCCCCCTAGATCCGGGGCTGAGTGTAGGCATGCACAAATTGTCAAGGCCGGTCGTGCTCTAATGTTGAATCACAAACAATTGAGGATTCGTTTGATTCCAACGAAGTGTCATGCGATACATCGCTATTAACGCAATTTACTTGCATCCAAAATGAAGATGAAGAAGAAGCAGGAGAAGAAGAAGAAGAAAAAGAAGAAGATCAAGAAGAAGAACAAGAATAATTTGAAACTTACGAATCAGGCGAATGAACTTCACCACTTTTTTTTAAATTTATTACTTTTATCTTTTTTTTAAAAAAATCCGTTATTTTGCAATAGTTTCACATTAAACAGGATCACAACTGACCCGTGGAGTAGGCCTACTGGGGAAACCACGTTAAAAAAAACGGGCTAAGTACACTACCTCATAGGTGGCGTGGACACGTGTGCATATTATGACGATAACAACTTTTATTACTTTTTGAATCGTTATATCTCAGAAACGGTGTCTCGTAGGAAAAAAATATTGATCCATTTTTTATAGATAATTTTATGATCTACATTTTTTGTCAAAGGTACTTTTATGATAAAACTTACCGTTTTGCTGAAAATCGCGAAAAACTCATTTTTTTTCCTTTGATCTTGAATTTTTTTTTTCCATTCACGGGAATGATGGGAAACTTTTAAATATTATTTATAATTATGTTTTGAACAATTTGACTGATTTTCAGCTTGTTGGGATTTTATGTACCTTCACTCTCATTTTTTGGTCTAGATTGACCGGACTAAAACTCGGTCGCTGCATTTATCATATTGTTTACAAGTAAGGATAGGATAATGAAAAGATGTCTCTCTTACGTGGAAACCCTGTGGTATTTATCTTGCCTTCTAGTGCCCCTTCCAGTATCTTTTGACGACACAAGCCTCCTTCAGACCACGACTCCACCATAACCCATACTCGCGTGATGTCATTCAATAATTTCTGAACACTCAGATATCGTGTTTTTCTGTAAACATCGGTTATTGTTCTTTTCTTGTTATTATCTGGAAAACATTTAAAAAAGAAGGTTAAAAAAAATATATCTTGATATTTAAATAAAATTGTGACCCTTAATTACCGCGGCCCTGGAACACAAAGGGTATTTGGAGGAGCGCGGGTGGGTTTTCATCAGTAAGAGTCTGATACTCCCTTCAGTTCCGCCCAGGGCGGAAGGAGTCATTTGATCCCACCCAATAAAAAAGGACACTACTGCAAATCGGATCTTCTGAAGTGTTGTCATTTCGAGCCTATTTGTCATTTTAGCGACCCCGAAAAAAATGGCTAATGATTCGTCGAGCATTTTAGGTTCACACTCAATAGCGTGGTGGACAAAGACTACAATAGTATACTGGCTATAGACAGGCAACTCTACCTTATTTTTTAATACTAGGAAATGGTCGAACTCGGCGCCATCTAGTTTTTAGCTAAGGGAACTAATTTATATAAGTAAATGTATAGGTTGGTAGGTGTACTCTCACGCAGCCATTTGCAATTTAAGTGTGGCCATTCAAAAACAAACTTTTGCACGTTTAAATACCAAAATATAACTTCTTCACTATTAAAGCTCATAATGAAAACCTAATTATGTACTAATTCATATATTCTATTATTTTTATATAAGAAGATCATGAAATTATATTATTTTTCTTGATTAATGTTATAAAGTAACGCCCAGAAAAAAAATTATATATTTAACCGTAGCAACACCGCAATTTGTTTCCCTTAACTAAAAACTAGATGGCTCTGTTTTCAATAAAAAAATGGAATATTAATTTTGTTCTAAGTTGCCATAGCATGGCATAGGTGGGCTTGTCCCAATAGGAATATTGTCTAATGGTAACTTACTAGTTGTTTTCCAAGAACAAAGCTTATTACCTTCTTGTTGCGGATTCTGTTCGAAAGAGATCCGCGGCCCTGGAAAGCAAAGGGTACTAGGAGGAGCACGGTTGGGTTTTAGTTAGTAAGAATCTGACACTCCCTTCCGCTCTGCCTAGATTGGGAGGAGTCATTTGATGATTTCACATCCATAAAAAAAGCTTACCTTCTTGATAAGTCACGTAAATAGTAATGGAGTTACGAGGTAAATTCAAAATGAAAGCCATCTCCAAGCTATCTGCCAACTTGTAAGTCAAGTGGTACGGATATGATTGGTCCAGTGCATCTAAAAATAAATTCAAAATCATTGACAATCTTTCGTGGTAGCAGAAAAAACTAAACATAAAATTAAAATTGTTCCCAAAATCCCAAATATACCACAAGACGTTTTGGTAATACTTTCATACGGGGAATACTGCTTATGAGTTAAATTCGCAGCCGAAGTCTGTGTTCCCTGGTAGCTATAACCTGAGGGCCAATATTCTACTTAAGCAACTTGCGCAAAAGCCTCGATTTTGTAGAAATTGACACTCTGAGGCTGAGGCACGTGACATTTAGACGGTCTTTTCTGTCGCCATCTCACCCTGTAATCTAAGGTGCAGTAAGCGTGAAGTGAACTGTCATTCCATCTTGTTCGTATGGATTGACAGCTCATTTTATGCTTTATGCACAGCTCTAGCCGTGTGGCAAGTTTCATCCAAATCCGTTGAGCCGTTACTACGTGAAGAGGCAACAAACATACAGAGAGAGTTAAGTACTTTTGCGTTGATACATTTCGGATGGCTTGGTCCACGCAGTTAACCTATTCAAGATTCAACAGAGATACCGTTTGTTAACTTACCATAGATATTTTCAGTAGAATTTAATTTAAAAGAGAAATTCTCTGTTACATTTAACAGATCCGAGATATTGCCTATGGTTAATGTATCCAAAGAAGTGCAATTATCGTGGTTACTACAGTCAGTTAATCCCCGCATTGTGACTGACGCGTTGTCTGTAATTAATAATTTTTAGTTTTACTTTAATCTTGAGCTGCATCTGTACTTATAGAAAGAAAAAGTGCTTAATGTCACAGAACTGACATGAAAATGGAAACGAAAAAAAACGAATGAAACTTGTCTTAAGGTATGGTTTTACAAATATCTGGCTTTCCCAACTATATAACGTGTAACAGAATAAACGCAATACCTCTTAAGGGGACAACAACTTTTACTATGGGGTCAACACTGAAATCTCGAAAGCAAAATCGACTGTTCCTTATATTTCTGTGTGCATAACTCGACAACGCTGATTTAACGCGATTTCAGGGTTGGTCTCATAGTAAAAGTTGTCCATAATGATAAGTACAATGTCCCTTTAAGAGGTATTGCGTTTATTCTGTTACAAGTTGCATTGGGGTCAGCTTCCAGTCAACCTGGATCATCAGTTGAGTACCAGTGTTTTGGAGGAAGAGGAGGGAGTGGAGCGACTGCGTATCTGAAGTCTGACCTGTAGTCTAAATAATATAAATAAATAATTTCTTTATTTATTTATTTTTAGTTTAAAATTAGATTTATCAGAAAACTTACTTTCACATCTATTTTTAAAATCCACTTCGATAACGCAAAGTTTTTTCAAACAGATTTCGGGATCTGAAAACAAAAATAGTTAGTTAATTAGTAAATTGGAAATCCTCAACAGTTTCAAAACCCGGGACATGAGAAAACTACTAGGTTAAACTAACTCTAAAGAATAATAATCGAGTTCTTTTTTGGCAAGATGTTTCAATTAGGCGCTGGACACGCAGAAAAGACGTAAGACGAGGATGGAGCGCGGACATGTCTTTTCCGCGTCCGTTTCATACAAAATTTATTGAAGGGTTGCGACGCAAAACATATAAAAAGGACGGCGCGGTCACGACGCTTACTCGTTTTTATTGTAAAAACACACAGAAAAGACGGGGCACGGGCGCGAGCGGACGAGGGACGGGCGAGAACGGGGGAGCGGGTTAGTGTGGGCGCGGGTGCCGGGAGTCTGCGCACTGTCCGCGCCCCATCCTCGTCTTTCATCTTTTCTGTGTGTCCAGCGCTTTAAATTAGGTACAGTTTGGTTTTCATAAAACGATGGAATTTTTAATATTTACCTACAGTAAAATATGATTATTTAACTTCATCTCATTAATGACGCCGAATCAAAGGAATGCTATGGTATAAAAAATAGTACCTATTTTATTTCTATGAAAACGCTTGGTAGAGAGACAATGCTCTCAAAAGAAGTTAGATTCCTTTTCCCTTACCTGCATTTCTCGTGATATTTTTGGTGCTCAGTGTCGAGAATTTTCTTGCTTTTAAAACAGTTACATTAGCACACAAGCCAGTTTTTGTTTTCAAGTCAACTTTAACCATGATTGCTTTAAATGGTGATAATAACTTCTGTCGAACTTCAAGAAAGGTGTCTTTGTACTCTTCAATTGTTATCTGTGGCGCTGAAATGAATAAAAAAGTTGTTTTTTTTTCAGAATTGTAAATCTTCTATCTATATATCTATAAAAAAGCTGCCAAGTGCGTGTAGGGCCACGTGCAGTGTATGGTTCCGTAGTCGCAATTTATTGCCAAGTAAATATAGGTTGGTCGACTCGATGACAGTTTTCCTTTTAAATTCGTTATTATATGCGACTACCATGATTTTTTTCACGTCTCTAAAAACACCGTTTATCTGCAGAGGGGGGACACTTGACTCTAACAAAAAATATCACTTTAAAGCTTAATATTTTGCAAATGGATCTTTGATTGGAAAAATCATAAAAATACTAAAAAAAACTGATGTGGGAAAAATGGTTTTTGCACATCCTTAATATTTTTAACGACCTATCTAACGATGCAAAACTCGTGAACGGCTGGACCAATTCAGCAATTTTTTTCATGTAGGTATTCTTTAAAGTCGGAAGAAGTTTTTTTAGGAAATACTGGTTAAATTGAACGAAAAAAAAATGCAGGTAAAATGTAAAAACCACCGGGATACAACTTAGATGTACTATGAACTGTTTTTGTTTGTTATTGTTCTTTTGTGATGAAATGTACTTTTACTACTTGAAATGTACTTTAATTCTGAAGTCCACCCACGTAGACGAAGTTCCTCCGTATGCCCTTTGTGTTCCAGGGCCTAGGTAATAATGCGCAAAAATTCACTTGCACGCTCCGTCTTCAATCAACGCTTTAGAATTCCAGATGCGAGAGCGAGCGAAGCGAGCTCGTAAACTTGAGCACCTCGCCTCGGATCAGATTAGATTTTCAGTTAATCATCTTCGTTCCATCTTATCTACTTCGATAAAAGTTTCTTTGTTAACTTATGTCGAAAATGTATACACCCAGCCTTGGGTAGATTAGGTTTTTTTTAACAGTTAGGTACCTACACCTATTTCTAGATAGATTTAGATTACTAGAGCTTGTATCAAACCAAAACTTTTAGTGTGAGTTTTACGAAAAACGCATTTTAACAAAGTTTACCCACAATTTTTAACAATAGATATTGGTTGTTCTTTGTTGGATCAAAAAACTCACTGAAACTATTTAGACTGCTTGCGTGCCATTCTTTTAGCGTTTGTGTCCGTGGCAGTGGAGGTGGCTGTTCGGTCGTCGTCGGCTATTTTTAACCGACTTCTAAAAAAGGAGGAGGTTCTCAATTCGGATGTTTGTATTTTTTTTTATGTTTGTTCGCGCATAACTCCGTCGCTTGCCAACCGATTTGAAAAATTCTTTTTTTTGTTGGAAAGGGTATGCTTCCCAAATGGTCTCATTGAAATTTTATCAAAATCGGTTTAGGAGTTTGGTTTTTAAATCCAAATAGCTGGGAAAAATATGTGGAAAAATCATCCATGTGTACGAAATTGCGTAGTACTTTCCTGTCCACTAAAAAGTGAAAAATAAAAAACTTTTTCACAAAAAAAGAAACCGACTTCCAAAAAAACTACAAAGTTCAAAATAACTTTAATTTTGGAAGTCTGTGTCTAATAACGAAGAAGCAACCAAAAACACCGACTTCCGAAATTATGTATTTTTGTTGCCGCTATAACAAATACTAAAAACAGAATAAAACAAATATTTAAGTGGGGCTCCCACACAACAAACGTGATTTTTTGCCGTTTTTTTTTCTCCCTTCGTGTGCGAGTCGGACTCGCACTTGGCCGGTTTTTGACTAAGTCGAACAAATATCGTCTATTATTTTCTGTTCCATACTTACCTTTATAATTTCGGTAGTAATCGTAATAATATGAAACGTTGGAGACTCCGACGCCGCCCGGTGGTAAGTTCTTCAACACGATGGCCATATTTAAGTATTCAGCGTCGTTGTAGATTAAATTAATTGGAAATGCGATTTCCTTTTCATCTAAAAAAAGAGAATATCGTTAATTTAAGGTAAATAAATGGTGGACAACGATGATTAACAGCTTTGATCTGGATTTCGTAAAACGATGTAGGTAAGTATCTGTATAAGTATTCGACTGAAACGAATAGATTTTACAACTGGTCTCTTAAGGGCTCATTGTACTCATCATTATAAACATTTTTTACTATGGATCAACCTAGAAATCGCAAAAAAAATCAACTGTTCAGTATATTTTGTCGTGTTCTGCACACATAAATGTATGGGGCAGTCGATTTTTTTTTTGCAATTTCAGTGTTGTTCCCATTGTGAAAATTGTTCGTAATGATATTGCGTTTATTCTGTTACACGTTGTATATTGTGTGTCGCAGGATAATTCCATTTTTTTATAGAACATCCTACAGTTTTTACAGAGTACCTGGTTAAAGGATTGAAGGAAGGTCTTCGCGAAACTACGATCCGTTCAATTACCCCACTACATAGAAATGCACAGCATCATCCTCTGCCTAGCCTTTTCCCAACTATATTGTCCCAGTCAAACTTAGTCCGGTTAAGCAGTTGAAAGCCCCTGCGTGTTAACTTGCTAGTGGTCATACCGAAAAAATGGATTGAGCTGAATACCAGTATTTTACGTGGAGCGGCTGCCTACCAGACCTCCACAACCACAACCCATTAACTGGGTAACACGGTACTTCTTGGCAAGACTGGTGTCAGATTTTTTGGCTTCTGACAATTCGTAACGATGGAAATATAAATAGATAGATAAACCTAGATAAAAATAAATAGATAGAAATTATTATTATTTAAAAAGAAAACAGATAATTACCAATGTTATCCCGAGCTCGAACATCAGCAGATACGTTAACTACTAATACAGTAATAAAATAAACGAAGGTACTGATGAGGACCTTCATTTTTTAAAGGCTAATTAGTAAAACTTACAACATATGTATCTACTAAAATAACTTAACTACAGTAAACTAACAATGCGAATGCTTCTTAAAAATAAGAGATTTAAAAAAACTAGCAGATACTGTATCAATGGAGAATTTTAATCTGCCAGTCAGTATTTCAATTCAGCAATATGGTTATACAGTTTTTTATAAATAGGACTGAATATTCACAAGCGGCACCTCGTTGCACTTTTAAACTATTATGACTATTTTTCGTTGGCAAACCAATATTTATAGAGTACCTAGTAGGTAAATACGTTAATTTTGTGGTTTTTCCGTTTCCAGGATTAGATTTAGAATTTCCTGTTCTAATCGGTACAGTCGCGGTCAGAGTTTTTTAACAGCTTAAGAGCGTTTACGCCGTACGGCATTTCATACAAACTTTCGAGTCTTTATTTTTCGAAATGAATGAACAGATTTTAATGAAACTTGGTATGCATACGCCATCCAACCATGTCTAAAAAGTTAGTTGAGAATATTTTCGAAAAGGGGTTTAGAGGGAGAGAGAGCGATTTTAAGTTTTCTATAGAAAGTGAAAAATCACTATCTTTCCTCCTCCTTCTGTTTTTCCCACTGGAAGCAATATTTAAGTAGGTAATACTTTAAGACTTGGAGGTTAGACCCCTGGGGCCTAACCACCAACTCTTTAAGCAGCGTCTTCTTCTGTTGAGAGGCGTGAGGTTTGCCTCCCCGCACGCGACCGGCCTGTTCCTTCGCTAGAATTACTGCTTCGCAGAAGGAGGTGACTGCTTCCCATACCTCCTCGCTGCGTGTCCCAAATAAATATTTGTCTTTCTTTATTAACAAAGATCTCTCTACTTGAGACTCTTTTGGGTCGGGGGGTTGTGGGTACAAATTGGACATTTTACCTAATGAGGACTACCTGTACCCGCGGTTTCGCTTCCGTGAACATATTCTAAAGAGAAAAGAAGGAATAATATTTATTTAGCACAGAGGTACCTACATGAAACACGCACTGGACATAGAAATAACAAAAAAATAAAGATATGTCAAAAACTAAGTACCTATGTGTCTCACGGCTGCACTAAAAAGGTCCATTTCAGCGATATGTCAGACAGACTGATGATACTGCCTGACGCTGGTTTTCTAATAAAACTTTCAAAGGACGAATGGCAATTCATTTGAATCAATATAGTATAAAAATGTCATCTAAATAAAGTGAATAAAAGAATAAACAGGTATAATTGAACATGGAGCCAATCATACTGTACCTAATCAACAGGAAAGTGAAGTATAACTACATTCCTAAGGAAAAACATGCTCTCGGTGTTGATTTTGTAAATTTATATTAAAAGTCGGCCGATAAAAATTACAATAATTAAGACAAATAAGCACAAAGACACGCTCAAAACTTAAAAATAAGGTATACAGGTACTTACCTGAAGATAAGTACACACAAACATTTCTAAAATAAATGTACAATGGGCAACCTTATCGCATTTTGATTTTTCCGCGATTTCTTCCAAACAACCTGGGATGGACAGTATTTGCCTGGACATGAAATGCGGCTGTCATTGGTGTGACGAAAACCAATTTAACTATAATATTATACAGATACATACATACATAAATGCTAAATAATAGATACTTAAATCATCATCAGCTGCCTAGCCTTTTCCCAACTACATTCGGTCGGCTCCCAGTCAAACCGGATTCAGCTGAATACCAGATAATAGATACTTATATACATAACAATTATACAGGCAGTAAAAATAAATGACAACTACCGATAATCTCAGCTTTTTTTTTTAGGTTTGGCCACTGCCAGATCTAGCACGCTAGGACAGGGGTCGGCAACCTGCGGCTCGCGAGCCACATGCGGCTCTTTGGGTGTGACTAGGGAATGCAATCTCGTACGAGATTTCCGCCTAGCGAGATCTCGCGAGACTCAAAACCCAGTCTCGCGAGATCTCGCAAATTACGGGATCTCGCGAGATTGGGAGAATCGCAATTAAAACATATGCAAATGCTTGTTTTAAGAACTAGTAATTGACATGATTTGTAATTAAATAGAAACTGCGTTGCTTAGTTATGAAAATAATGTAAGTTTTATTTTAAAAATCAACAGAGTACTTATTATTTTGTCTCTAACTCTAATAACATTTGTTTATGTCTATAATTATTATACTTACTGTAGCTAATCAGTTCAAATTCTTACAATATTGGTAACAAAACAATAATTATCTATATTTAGTCTTTTGTAAATTATTACTTTAGTTTCAATAATTAAGAGTAATAGGAACATTACTTATGGTAAATAAATACAACAAAACAAAAACTTAACTTCACAAGTTCTTAAATAAATGTTGTGAGATCGTATTAATCAAATAAAAGAAGTTTAAAGTAGAAGTCAGATGAAGTTATCAAGGTACGGAAAGGCAAGTTAGTTTGTTTGAAAATGGCTTCTCAAAAAACACATCATGTCGAGAGTATCATCTGACAGACGACTTCTGATTTTGCATGCCAAATACCCTGCTGCTGAAAAAGCTCGTTCTGCCTCAACACTTGTGGGAACCACAGTTGAGATGCAGTTATGTACGAAGTTTAAAAGTTCCCCTCTTACTCCACCAGCTTCGTACAAATTCATTTCTTTTTTTATTAAAATGTCTAAAGTATTTGTTGTAGAATTTGTTGAGCGAGCAGTGGGCTGTTTCAGTGCTTTCAGCGATTTTTGCAGCTTTTCATGAAGTGTGATATTTTTTTCCGCGGAGACGGCAGAAAGAGGAATTGTAGTGTCTTCAATATCGAAGCCTTCATCGTCGTCACGCTGCATTTGTCGATCTCGTTATCTCGCGAGATCTCGTACGAAATTTGACGAGATACAATCTCGTAAAATATGGCCGGGATCTCGCGAGATCGGGATCTCGGCGAGACGAGATTGCATTCCCTAGGTGTGACGCTGTGGCTGTTCAGTTCCATATGCAAATATTATTTATTATAAAAAAAATAAAATCGTTCTGAATCGATTAACGAGGATTAGGCACCATTTCTATCACTCAGCCACTTGTACTCGCTTTTCACCGCACCCGCGTGTGTGTGTGTGAGTCTCTGGGAGCCTCGTGACACGCGTGGAAGCTCTCGAATGACGCCGTCGTCGGATGTTTCTATGAAGGTTTTAATTCGCTTTCAACGCAATACAAGACAGCAGTGCGATTCTGCAGTGCGATTCTGTAAACATGTCGAAGTGAACACTTGGGCAGGGCGCACGACAGGTGAGTTGTCAAACCATACAAATAAGATGGAATGACAGCTCTATTGTCGCTCACTCCGCCAAGGTGAACACCGTGAGATGTCGACAGAATCGACCGGCTGTAAGACATGTCGAAGTGAACACTTGGGCGGGGTGCACGACGGGTGAGTTGTCAAACCACACAAATAAGATGGAATGACAGCTCTATTGTCGTTCACTCCACCTAGGTGTACACCGTGAGATGTCGACAGAATTGATCGGAAGTTTGGCTTCACCAGTGCTTTGGCTGTGACGTATGGTTTGGTGTTTCAAGGAGAAGAGTAAGAAGCGAAGTGTAAAAACAGGTTACCTATCTTAAGTTCGAAAAATATTTGATCGAATTTCACTTCACCTAAAACTTTTCAAATATTATCGTTTCGTTTTTTTGTACTTCATCGAAGTCACGTCTGTCACTGTATCAGTTGACAGTGTTCAGAGTTCAGAGTTCAGAGTTAATTTATTTGTCAGAAACATGAGTATGCACACACAAAGCATGCGAGATGTTTAGTACATTGCAGAAAGTATCCGTCATGTTTTACCTTTACAGCGTACAAATAATGTATAATTCACACATTCGATCAGTTATTTATGACTACTAATTAATAAAACATTAAAAAAAAAACAATTAGTTGAAATTAATTTGGTAACGATTACAATAAATTACATTAGCATATAATATAGCAATTCAAACATTAATTAAATTATAAAAGTAGAATAACAAAGAATCATCGTCAAAATTAATTGAAATTTCAAAATAAGTCAAAAAAAAATACCAACAACAGTCAACAGAACCAAATTTTGCCCCCACATTAGAATTAGTTTGTTTTCTCCATTAGAAACTCAGCAATACTCTAGAAACATTTGGCTGCTAAATACTCTTTTAGTTTTTTTTTAAATAAGTTAGTAACAGTTAGATCTCTGAGTGCCTGTGGAAGGTGGTTAAATATACGTTGTGCCATACAGAAAACACTTTTACGCATTAGTGCTGTATTGGATGGTCTCACACACCATCTCTGCTTATATTTATCGCGCCTGTTACGGTTATCCATATCTGATTGTTTCTTACGGCCGCTTTCTATAATATATCTCAATCCCAATCTTGATCCCGATCCTTGTCTGTAACCAATCAAAGGTGAGGATTGTGTGGTGAAGGACACAAACTCGGTCGTTGATTGGTTACAGACAAGGATCGGGATCAAGATTGGGATTGAGATATATTATAGAAAGCGGCCGTTAAACAGATGCGGGTTTAATTTTACGAACATCGCAATTTCAAAGATATAGAGTGACGGGAGGGTAAAAATTTTATATTTTACAAAGAATGGCTTGCATGAGTTGGTTGATTTAAGGTCGAACATGGTTCTAATACATCTCTTCTGTGACCTGAATATTAATTCTTTGAGGGTTTCTTTGACCTAATATCAATTCGATTTTCTTCCTTACTACAACGTTTCATTTGGTCGAAAAAGCTTTTACCGTAAAAAAGTATTAATAACTAATTAATACATTAATGCATTTTATATGTGTGCGTTGCTGTCGATAACAATAGTTGATACCATCTGTATTATGGTCGTTGTCGACAGTGGCCTGCGCATAGAAGTGCATTATAAACATTGTACCTATCTAATAGTTCGATATTGAGATAGACTCATGATAGCACAAGTCTAAACCTTAGTGGTTTTTTGGTTGCTATTTAAATGAATAATCTTGTATTCTTTCGTATAAACGATAAATAAATAAAAAAAAACCGATGTTACACTTAGCCGAAATAATTTTTTTTCGAAGTATTATGTTTCCGAATATTGATTATGTACAACTGTTTTCATTACCATATTTTTCGTTTCACCAAACGCCTAGTTTGTTTTACATTTTACATTATTTTTGTTGCTGGTAGTATTATTGGGTAGAGCTGATAGTTTTACTGTGGGCCGTTTAATTTGACCAGTTTGGGTTTTCAGAGTTGTCACTCTAACATATTCGTCATCTCCAGGCTGAATGATAATGATAAATCATATTTATTTTGTAAGTAGGTTAAGAGCGTTTACGCGGTACGGCTTTTCATACAAACTTTCAAATCCTTATTTTTCGAAATTAATGAACCAATTTTAATAAAACTTGGTTCAAAAAGAGTTCACGGGGAAGAATATAGTGATTTTTCACTTTCTATAGAAAACTTAAAATCGTTCTCTCTCTCCCTCTAAAATCTTCTTCAAAAATGTTTTCTGATAACTATTTAGACCTGGATATCTAGCGTATGCATACCAAGTTTCGGTAAAATCGGTTCATTCATTTTGAAGAATAAGGACTTGAAAGTATAAGCTCTTAAGGTAATCTTTTCGGTCGTTTTTGAACTAGATGAGGCCGGTGAGGTCCTAGCACCCGTCCCATAGCCCATTTCCCTGGCGGCAAATTGTTTTCCCGGACTAGTACGATGTCCCCCTCGCTAAGGTTTTTTTGGGATTAGTCCTTTCGCTGCGTTTTTACTTTTGTAGTTGTGCTTGAACAATCTTCCAAAATTGTAGGTGGAAATGTTCAATTTATTGCCAATATTAAATTCTTCTTCTTCTGGAGTTCATGCACGCTTCTATATTCGCAAGCAGTGATACTTCATTGATAAATATTTTGTTATTTGTTCATTTAGCATTGTTTAATTTGCATAAAGTGAGGCCCCGGCGTCACGTTTCGGGTTATTACGTGCGTTTCCGATAAATCGTTGTATCCATGCTACAATATTCAGATTGCTTTAGTCAATGAACTGTTATAGGTATTGGTTAATCATTTATGAATACAATAATTGCTCTTTTGGTTCATAGAGTTCGATTTTATGATTTGTTATGATTGATAGTTGTGAAAGTTATGATGGACAGTGTAATGCTGAATATAGTTAGTGTGTGTGTCCCGCAGGTAGGATGTGGTGAAAGAGAAGTTTTGGGAGGATTATGATACAACTATAATGACCATCTCCATGCATGAGGAATTGATAGTTGGAGGTGATTTTAATGGGCATGTTGTAGGAAGAACGAGGAATTTTTATAAAAGAGTACCTACATGGGGTTTTGGAAGTCCCTATAACGAGGGAGAGACGCTGCTGCAATCCACTACTGCATTTCACCTGGCAGTAGCCTACACTTGGTTCTAGTAAACAGATGAATATCTAGTCACATACAAAAGTGGTAACCACAAGACCCAAATTGACTATTTTCTGTTTAGGCGCAACCAAATAAAGACTGCAAAGTGCCGCTAGGAGAAGGCTTGGTCTCACGACACAGACTCCTGGTTATGGTATTAGCGGTAAAAACACAGTGCAAAACAAGCAAAGAGCGATAAAATAAAATAAAAGAAAAAATGGCTTATTATGCGAGAGAAGAACGATTGTGTGAAGGAATTTAGAGAGCGATTAGTAGGCAAAATGATAGAAATCTGAGACATGGATGATCGAAGTATGAATGAAAGCCGGAATGAGATAGCTGGGTGTATCAGACAAGCAGCGAAGGATATTTTGGGTGAGGCAAAAGGAAGGGAAACAATAGTAATAGGATAATAGGGAACAATAGGTGGTGGTCGACAGAAATACAGAAAGACTCTCAAAAGGTGCAACTTAATAAAATCGGCTGAGCCATCACAAAACACTTGAACGAACTTATTCATGCATTACTTAAGCATGCAGCGTGCAAGCGAGCATGCAACATGCAGCAGGCATGGTTTCTGTCACGGCGCCCCGGCGCGGCGATGCGGGGCTCCGACGGTCCCACGCGCTCGCGGGCCGTCTCGCCCCTCCGCGCCTTCACAGGCAGTAACTTAAACACTCTAGGGGTTGGGCAGACAAGACCACGTGGAATCGGTTTTGCAGCGATTTGTTTCTGTCACTAACTTTTGTAGCACAACATATAAATAAGTAAGTATCGATATTTAGAACATTCGATACTCTCTACTTTGATATTTAAGCCTTTCGATATCTAAACATTCGACAGTATTAACTTACCTACGTCATTTTAATTTTCGGTTTTATGGTCGTTTGATATTTAAATTTTCGATATTTTGAACATTGACGTTTTAACCGTAGGTAGATATTTTAATTTTTGAAATTCAAATAGGTACCCAAACTAACACATTATTATTACACAATCTGATTTTTCCGTTACTAAGGATCTGAATCTGGCAAACAATGGCATACGGCAAAATTAAGGAAAACTTTATATTTTAATAAATTGACTCATATATTATTAATATAGATTTTTCAAGAATCCAATGATGCAGTTTCGGTTTTCATCAAATCTCTAGGTAATCCTTTAAGTATTTTACCTCATAGTTATGGATTTAGCCATCCATAGGAACTTGAAAAATTCACCCGTAGGTACAGTTAGCCCAAATTATAACGAGAACACTAGACATCCGCATACTATCAGCTATGGTAAGCGCGCGATAAATGTGCAACAACGGTCATTGACACAAAACATTTATTGACACTCTTAATATAATTATCACAATATTCACAAACAGAAATAAAGATAAAAATCTGTATTGAATCGACTTCTATCGTTACCACATGTATAGATAGACATAGATAACGTAAGTATCACGATCTGTATCGTAGTGTGTGTAAACCAAGCGTTTTATTTTTTGACTACCTACTATGACGTCAACACAAGCACTATTAGGTGATGGAAAAATCAAAACGATTCAAAGATTCCATGTATAGCACCTAACTGACCTAACTCAAGCCTAACCACATAACTGACACCTAACTGACGTTGACGTGCCAATTCTACGAATTTTTAGGCAACGTTCACATTCGCATGCCAGTTACAATCTGTCAAAAATGTATGGAAATTAAGGCATTTTTGACAGATTGTAACTGACACGCGAATGCGAAACGTCGCATTCGCAAGTTTAAAAATTAGTAGAATTGGCTTTTAGCGTGCACCGATGCAAATTTACCGCGAAAGTGGCGGCTTACGATTTTTGATCGTAAGCTGAGCACCGAAACCGACACGCGAAGTAGTTTCTCTTGCGTTATCTATGTCTGTGATCGTGACCCTTAACGTTCTCTAGTAATGAAAAACGGTTCATAAATTATTATTGATGGGGTTTCTACGAAGGGATATTAGTGAAAAGTCAATGTACTTTATTGAAAGTTCTAGTGCCTCTGCTCGACTAAAACATCAAAAAATCACACCAATCCGTTTGTGTTTAATCAGTGGCATACCTATCGTGCTCAACGTATTGCGCTCGACGAAAAAATCGATCCACGAATCGGTCTTGTATGGAAAATGACGTAGATTAAGTATGACTGTATGCGCACTGTTTTCGACTATTAAACTGTTTATAGTATGCGCCAGATAAATGAAGAATAACGGTCAGTGACCACCTACATTTATTGACACACTTAATTTCAAAAACAGAAATAATGACATAAAGCTGTCCTGAATCGACATCTATCGTGATCCTTACTGTTCTAGGAATGAAAAACGATTCATAATTTACTGTCCGGGGATACCTACGAAGAGATATTAAGGAAAAGTCAATGTCCGTTATTCTTCATTTATCTGGCGCCTACTATAGTCGTCATGCAATCGTTAAAACTACTCGTACACAACTCAACTGAACAGTTTGATTGGTCAGAAAATTCTATACGAGTATATATATGGCTGGCCTAAAAGAAAACCCCGAAGGGTATTGGTTACTCAATATATTTATCCTACTAATGAATCGTGTGTTATATATTATGAATTACAGGAAAATAAGTTGATTGTAATGAAATATATAATCCACTTATTTAATTAAACACATTTTAAGTAGGGTTAAATAGAAGTCAAGTCTGAACTAATTACTAAGTGGTTTTAAATGGTAAAAACAAGAAGTACTTATCCCATTCATAAAATTCTTATACTAGTAGAATATAATAAAAGTTCTCCTTATTATTATTTAACAGCCCTTTGTGTCCCACTGCTAGGACAAGTCCTGCCCCATATCTCCATATTATATTAAGTCTAAGTTCACATGACGGGCGGCGCGGCACCGCGCGGACCAAATAAACCAGTCGATACAGGCTTGTAGAACTTGTATCGCGCGGCAACGCGCGGTAACGCGCGGTAATGTAGACGATAAACTCTACTTAGTTTGATCTTGTACCGCGCGGTCATATGACCTTAGCCTAACACCATATTTAGTAACAATAAAAGATATATGAAAGAAAACATTACATAAGGTGGCACACGGGTGGCCTTATCGCTAAAAGCGATCTTTGCCTAAACTTCTTTCCGTAAAAGAATAATATGGACATTCCTGAATAAATAAGTAATCCCGGGTTCCCGGGATTGAACAATTTTGTAAAACTACTATAACAACGTTAATGAAAATTATAGCAGTGTTTATTTTGATTTAGTATCTTTATGTTATTCAAAACAAATGGAAAACCTACAAAAATTAAAATTAAAAGTTCCATAAGAATCGGCTTTTTAAATTTAAAAAAATTACAACGAGAGTTCACAACGAGTTCTAACTATATTTTGTATGCTGGCATTTTTAGCAATCTCAGGAATTTCGAACGATTCCGGGATCCGGGATTCTGAATAGCATGTCAGTATTTTACTTTCGTAGGAACAAAAGTGAAGTTTAGGTATATTAGCGTCCGACTATCCAATCACTGGTTATAATAAAATACCTCCACATAATTATATTAGAATTGAATGCGACTCATTCAATTCTATTTTTTTCTAATTTTAAAAATTGTTTAAAACGCACACTATGCAGTCAAGCAAATTATAAACTAGGGGGTACATTGATGATAAAAATGCTTGGCTGCTGAAGATTATAAGACCATCTTTACTACTAGTAAAAATAAAACAATAAGGAGCCACCCAACGATACGGTCGCCATCCGCAGGCCCACGCCTACGGTGGCCGGGAATCGCCCTTCGCCCCCCAACGCCTGGGGCGTCTTCTTCTATTGCGGCGTCTGGGGTATATGGTTTGCCTCTCCCTCACGTGGCCTGCTTCCTCCTTCACTAGCATACTGCTTCGCAGAAGGAGGTGACTGCTTCCCATGCCTCTTCGCTCCGGACCATGGATTGGACCAGGGCTGGACGCAAGAGGTCGCCGCCGTCGATCGCCTCGACGAGGACTCAGCGGTGCTCCGCCCAAGCAGGACAGACTTCCACCGTATGCTCCATCGTGTCCTCGGAAAGATCCTTACAGTAATGAGTGGTGACACCCGGACGTGTCCTCGCGCCGAATCCAAAACAGGTAGCTCCTAAAACAGCCTTGTCCGGTGAGTACCTGCGTCAGGTGGAAGGTGAGGAGGACGCCGCGGCGCTTCTCTAGCCACTCTTCAAAGAGGGTACCTACTTATCGCCGCAATAGTGGCATGCCCATGTTGTTACCCTACCTTCTGATCCCTATAATGCAGCTTTTAATAATATTTGAGAACTTTAACAGTCGCATTGTCGAGTTATGTATCAAATCTTGCAAAAACGAGCGAAGCAAGCTTTTTTTGGCCGCGACTCGGGACTCGGATAGATTAAATTGTCTTTTTCAGAGTAGAGCAAACCCCGTTATAAATAAATAGAGAAAAAAAAAAAAAATGAGCTCGAAAAATATTTGACCGAATTGCATTTCACCTAAAACTTTTCAACTAATATCGTTTCGTTCTTTTTTACTTCATCGAAGTCACGTCTGCAACTGTATTTTATATAGTGAATTACCTATCATCAATTCGATTTTTTTCGTTACTCTGACGTTTCATTTGATCGAAAAACTTTTTACCGAATTAACACTTAAAGCCGAAATAACAATGTTCGAAGTATTATGTTTCCGAATATTCAAATTAATTATTTAAATGTAATGGCAGTGGCACATAAAAAAAACAAGTTGATTATGAACAAAAAGTAAGAAGCATGCAAACAAGGATGCTTGCTTCAAGCATGCAGCATGCATGCAGGCATGCAGCATGCAGCATGAAAGCAAGCATGCAGTGTGTAAACAAGCATGCAATATGCAAGCAGGCATGCAACATGCAGCAAGCATTGTTTCTGTCACAGCTCCGGCGCTGCGGGGTTTGGGCGAGCTTATCGTCGCAGATAGTTTTAACGCTCACTGACTCAGCTTCGGCTTGCTGACTGGCTTGCCGGCCAGCCTCAGCCGTGGCGGCGAGCCTTCGGAACACCTGCTCCTCAGAAAAGTGATCCGTTCCCATCGAAAAATTTTACTCATCAAACAGCCACATTCTCACTACTCAAGTTGTGGTAGGTACCTTTATGAATTTCAAAAAAAGAACATTGTCTTGCATGCGCGTTTCACTATCACAGCGCCGTAATAAAAAATAAAAAATTACAGGTTATTCGAATTCACGTTGTGTCTCGCCATTTTTTTTGTTTGATTTTTTGTTTGTATTGCAAAAAAATATTTCTTTGTTGTTTACAAAACATAAACATAAACTTCACAAATTACATATCGGTTAATATATGTATGGCTTCGCCGTTTCGCTACCGTCGTGGAGGTGATGCGAATATTTAGTTTCTGAAGTAAGTAACGAAACAGCCAAGCCATACATTATTACTGATATAAATATGTAGAATTTGTGAAGTTAGGGTCGGTAGAGTTAGGTCGTGTAGATTCAGAAGCTTGGCTCTACATGAGAACTGTTTTTTTTTTCACAGGGCAAACCTTATGTCGTCTTGGCAACATTTTAAATGAAATGTTTTTGGTGGGATTTCAGTTCTTTTTGTAAGTTGCTAGGCAGTCTTTTTAGTGTTTATTTTTTTCTTCTTTTTCCGCTTTCTAGCACTTCAGGAAGTACCCTAACATTTTGAAGTCTCATACAAACTTCCACCCCTCCATTTTAGGGGATGGGGGGCGAAAGTTATAAGTTTATGATTTTTTTTTTTTTTGTTGGTTGTAGGTACTACTATACTAAACTTAGATTACATACCAAATTTCAACTTTATAGCACTTCAGAAAGTAGCCAAACATTTTGATGATACTACACACACTACTACATAAAATACACCGATTTCGTCACTGACACACTGATGACCTTAAAATCCCGACCCTAAATCAGTTTATGAAACGCCTTACAAAGCGTTTCTTCGAATCCGCTGAAAAGCACCAAAACCCTTTGATTTCAAAGGCAACCCAGTACACTCCCTCTCGTATTAGTAAGATTCGCCGTCCTCGGCATACACTCGTCGAATCCGACGACGAGATCACAAAGATACAGGAAAGCTGTAGGGAAACCAGCACCCTTAGAATAAACAGATACAGACCGCGTTCCGTATACCGACCTCGCCGCCGAGGTCCGTCGCGACGACCCGCTCAAAACCCTCCCCGACTTTTGCAAACGAGCCAGCCCGCGCCGCTGAGCCCTTAGCTTTAATAACCCCTAAATAATAAAACGACCCAGCCTGATTGTCCCTTGCTGTCCCAAACTGACGCCGCTAAGCCGAGGTCGTATTCCACAGGGAATGCCCTTAGCGAGCGGTCAGTAGTGTTTTTAGCTTGTAGCTAGTTTTGTTGCCTTGGCTGGGGGCTTTAAATTCATTTGAAGCCACCACAGGTTAGTCCGGTTAAGCAGTTAATATCCCAAGTGTGTTAACTTGCTAGTGGTCATACCTAAAAAAAAAAAAAAAAAAACTGACACACTGACACTGATGGTCAGTGTGTCAGTGACGAAATCGGTGTATTTTAGATATCAATAAAATCTTAAAGTATTAAAGCTATTCAATTGAGGCTTTGTATGTTTAATTAGTCTATTATTGACATCATCTCCTAAGAATATGAACTATCTGGTACATCGGAAACCAACTCTATGCAGTTCAAAAAAACGACGAAACACTTCGAGAAAAGGTAGGTAGTGCCCTTGCGCTTCGCTTGGCTCGTCTTGGCGGGGGCACTACCATGCTCCCAGATACAAACTTTGATAACACACCACCAGTTAAAAGACTTTTCCAACCAAGTATTACCAGAAATGTCGAGAAAACAATATGAAACGCGTAAGTACCAAGTTTTCATGAATTAGAAAAGAATCTTTTATAGAGGATTCATATGAATCCTTGGCTGTAGATAAAGTCTTGTATGCAACTACTGTTATGTACATAATTAGGAATTAAAACACTCATGTGATACTATTCGTATACTATTTATTATTACAACTCGGCTTCGCCTCGTGTGATAAACCCACATTCGTGTTTTAATACCCTTTCTTAAACAAAACTTGTTTAACTAGTATGATGCAGTTGTTTGAAAATCGAAGGAAAATGTTGCACTATAAAGTACGTGCTTATTTGGAACATTACGTTGCGAGTGTAGTTAAAATATTGTTATTATTGCCTATTGCCTTTAGGTACGGCGGAACCCTCGGTTTGGGAGTTTTACTCGAACATTGCCGGTTTTATTTACTTAACTACCTACGAGGAAAATGTTTAAATACGAAATGAATAAATCGGGCATAATCACTCTTAGTATGCATTAACTTTTGTAACTAAGTGTAGAAGTGACCTGAAGACTCAATCATTTTATTTTGTTGACGTTTCGACTACAATGAATACCATTTTCATTGTTACCGGACTTTGTTTTCTAATTCTACACGGCGTGTTTTCTTTTTATGATTTGGCAACTGAAAGTAAGTTTCTGTATTTTTATTAATAATTAATGAACACAACTGGCAATTAATGAAAAACATGAAAATAGGGAATACCTATGCATGAAAAAAAAAATTATAGTCGACACAGTTTATCTCAAAATATAATACTAACAGTGAAGATAGAATCAAAATTGGTCGAGAAACCAACGAGAGGACATAAGTTTTTAACAAATAAAATTTGTCTTATTCGCGAAAACGCCGTTTTCTATGGCAGCTGTAGGCGTCATGGTATTTGATGTCAGAGTTCGTATCGGACTTTATAACTTCACCGCTGTTGAAGGTGTTTTAATAATTATAATTATCATAATTGTAATAAGTATTTCATTTGGCAATTAAATAAATTACATGCGTATTCCCTATTGTGCGATATTTTTCTAAAATTACACAAACTCTTACTTGTATGAGGCTAACAAACAACTGGCCAAAAAATCGCTTTCTGGGCCTAAACCACCAACTCTTAAAGCAGTATTACTTCCAAAGGGAAAGAGACGGAGCTATACGTCCTGTATAGCTCCGTCTCTTTCCCACTGGAAGTCATATTGAAGTAATACTGCTTTAAGAGTTGGTGGTTAGGCCCCTGATCTTTATTGTATCCTCACTAAGTAACAAATTATTTGCTTTTAGGGTATATAACGAAGCAGAGCCAGACGTCCGTTCATATTTTCTACTCCGAAACTAAACAATTTGGTGAGTTTGGGGTCAAATGCGATTAGAAAAATTCGTAACAATGCTGCGGCGTTATTGCTAAGTATATTGTTACTAACAAATATGGACCAAGTGTGAAGTAAATGATTATTATTATTATTATTGGCTCCTCCCGTTCTGGTTCGCTGTCATAACAATCATAAAATTGACCATTGCTTGGCCATTTCATAAAATGGCCACTTCAAACCAAACCTTGACGACAGAGCCCGCTGGGTTGTTTGCAGGGTTTTGTTTATTTAGTTTAGTTTAGAGTGAGCGTGCAAAGCGGGCTTAATACGCTCGCTTTGCTCGCTCATTCTATCTTCCGTCATCCCATTCAAACCTTACCTACCTATTCGTTTCGGGTTGTCTTAAGTTTCCTCAAACGTTAAACCTAACCTAAACAATGACAGCGACACTAAAAGTTTTTTTTATCAGCTTGAAGTAATACAGCCCTCACCATCGTACCGATAGATGACACGATGACATCTTTCGCTCTGAGGTGAGTGGTGGAAACCCACCCGTGTTCCTCCTAGTGCCCTTTGCATTCCAAGGCCGCGGTGACTCTTTCGAACAAAATCCGCAACCCTTGCATTTCGATATCCTGCAAGCATATTTCGCTCTCTTAACATATTAATTATCTCCAGCAGAGATTGACTGATTTCGTAGTTACCTGAATGAGTTGTGCATTTCTTTGTGTAGACGCCTCCCTGATGAACACCGGCTGGCGCCGGCTGGTGTTCATCAGGGAGGCGATTTCCTTTACTCTTCGCAATATTAATCTATGCTTTTTCCAAAAAAGCTTTTTATTCTTACCATCTTTATGCTGATAATTTGCAAAATACTATAGGTACTGATTTAAATGCTGCTATAAATTTGATGAACCAGGCTTGGCTTCAATTTGCGAAAGAAGTGAGGTACACGGTTTGTTAGTAAACTGGTCGCAGCTTCCCTAGGTGCTTCTCAACGGCACTGCTATTCCCTTAAACGAGAAAGTAAAGAGCCTCGGGGTTTGGATAGGCAAACCTCTTTCTTGGGGTCTCCAACCAAAATATTTAAGCTGCAAAATATTTGCTTCCACTAAGTCCGTGAGACGGTTGCGAACTGCCACTAAAATTGCGCTTGCACAGTCCCTTTTACTTCCCTCTCTTTGATTATGCTTATTTCAGTTATCTCAAACTCACTGTAAACTTGAGCGACTTCAAATTGTATGCATGAGATTTATATTTGGCTTGCGCAGATATGATCACAAATCAAAACGTACGAAACTCAAGTGGCCTCCTATAACATGTCTTCGCCCGAACTTACTCATACCTACGATATCTGATTTACAGTGTTCTTTCAATCCTAAAATCCTCGGTTACCTTATATAACTTTTCAAGTTCTATCATGATACATATACTGGATATTTAAGATCGTCGGAAAACTTGAGGCTGGAGATGCCGAGCAATTCCACAAAGTTCTACGATAAGTCGATTACGAGTAACGTACTCGTAATCGACCAGGACCCTAGATCCCGTATCTCACTTACTTTTGCGAGGTGTTACACAATGCGTAGGTAGATGACTAGGTTTTTTTTTTCTGGAGAATTGAATATAAAAGCATTTTTTTGGCATTTAGAGTCATATTATTGGCTATGCCTATACGACTACATACTATTGAATACGCGTTTTGTCTGCAGGCCCAGTAATTTGTCTGTAGATCTTTAAGGCGTCTGCAAACAACAAAGTTTGACTGTGCTTAATTTTACTAGTGATGACATTTACAAACAGCAAAAACAAGACTGGGCCGAGGTGAGAACCTTGTGGGACTCCCGAGCGTACAAGAAATTCATATGAAACATAGCCATTGACAGCTCTACAAACTATGAGCAATTTATAAGATAGGATGCAAACCATCTCAACAAAGATCCGTGGACACCGCTAAGCTCAAGTTTGGCTATCATGAGTGGATGACTCACCTTTACTCCCATCTTTAATCCTCTTCATACAAATTTATCCAAAGGTTGACTGTAAACGATCGCTTTTAGCAATAACACCGCCAATTGTAACGCCCTTCTATGTTTAAGATAGTTTTTGTACTGTATACATAAAGAGTATTTCTATTCTATTCTAATCACGGCTGTAACATAAAATGGGTTTAACTACGATATGGTTACGACATAGATATTTCATGCATTAACTCTTTTAATATTATTTCTTTGTTTATAGATGCATTTGAATATACAGGAAAAGAACTTATTCCACCAGTTCGTATCCCTTACGTTAGGGGTTTCGAACAATTGAAGATGATCATTCACTTTAAAAACAATAAACCGGGAGTCTATGGACTTCTTACTTTCATTTCTAATGGTAAGTATGATAACGTCTTTGCCTAGCTAGCACAGCGATCAGTTTAGTGACAAGAAAAGTGAGCGAAGCGAGCCCACAGACGATATGCCATAAGCGCTAACTCAAGCGATAAGTTTGAGAAAAAAACCCCCACAAGACTAGCAAGAGGAGCAAGATTACTTTCAAAATGCGATAGCCTAACCCCAAGGTTAAGCTGAGCGCTCTTTCATGCTGCTCTCCACATAACAATCGAGCCAAACGAGGGCGATTACTAATAAGATGAGTGAGCTGACATGGTGGTGCGCGCTTTTCTCGCGTGTCTCTGAGACCTACTGAAATCGTGTTTTGGTTTGGACGCCTTGCTCTAATTGCTTGTTTTGTGAGAGGTCGCTGCGCTTGCTCAGTATGATATTGTCATTTGTGTCATAATATGTGGACTCACTTCGCTCGTTTGTCTCGAAGCTTTGCGTGTGTCACTCGCACTTATTACCATTAATTCTACCCCACACAGTATTTTAGTTGCTCGAGGTAGCTCTACCTATTTCAAAAATAGTTAATTGAAAATTATATGTTTGTTTTTTGCTTTCGATATTTCGATTGTTGAGTGCATCATGAGTAGATTTTGTTTAACCTGCTCAAACTCATATGCCTTTCGAAGAGGGAACCTTCTGGTCGTATATGATTTGGTCATGTTGTGACGACGAATAAAAGAGGTGAGAAATAGGTACTTACTAAGCAAACAAGAGTGCAAACAGGAGGACATTCCTACTGATGACGTTGTTCAGAAAGTTCAGGTATAGTACTCACAAACGGCGTACAAGCACGTACTTACGTTGTACGGCGTACAACTGGCACATGACTGCGCATGACCAGCGGCCTTACCATGACGTGTTAAAGCGTGAGTCGTTCGAGCGAGAAGGAGGGATGGAGCTATACACCATATATAGCTCCATCCCTCCTTCTCGCTCGAACTACTCACGCTTTCACGCTTTCACGCCCTGATGTGTGAGGGATGTGTTAAGATCGTATCAGGTGTCGTTTTGTAGTTGTAGCCTACCCCCATGAAGAAGAGTTTTTATGTATTTTTGTTCAATTGACACGTTATTAACAATATTAAAACGATTGATTGTTGTAATCTATTTCAGGTGGTGTGAAGAGCATCGAAAGGAAGCTACACATTGTAGAGACCGAATTAAAAATCGACCCACAGTTAATGTCCAATATGATAGCGATTGACTTGAAACTGTGTGCAATTGACGCGTGTTGCAAGACAATTAGAATAGTAAAAATAATACCTATAAACCAGGATTATAACTCGATAGGTAAGAGATTGCTTCAGATTCCCTTGTTCATAAACTAACCTGTAAATATCACGCAAAAAAACTTTTTGTTTTCTTTGCATTTCTTCTTTCTATGGATCTCTTGGCGCGAAACCAAATTCCACCATCTTGTTTTTTTAGTTAAAAATATACGTTTCACAAACACTAATGACAGTGATATAACTACCTAGCTTCAGTTAGCTAAGTATAAGAGATCCTTGAAGCCGCTTGTAACACAATATCTGAGTACCAATTCTACTAACTTGTAAGCAACGTTCGCATTCGCATCTCATTTTCTCTACATTTTAGACAGATTGCAAATGAATGCGAAAGTTGTTTAAAAGTTAGTAGAATTGGCCCTCGAATAGCACAGCATGTAAATAAATATAAAAAATTCTAAAGTAATTTTGTGTCTCTGTTTGTTGTCTTGTTTGTGAAACTTGGCACATGAGTAACCCATGTCCTTGAATCGGACAGAGGAAACTTTTTATCCCGGGAGTACCTATGTTTCTTCTTTTTTTTTTTAAGGATGGGAAATCATCAAATGACCCCTTCCGCTCTGGGTGGAGCTGCAGGGAGTGTCAGACTTTTACTGACCAACACCCATCCATGCTCCTCCTAGTGCCTTTTACCTTCCAGGGCCGCGGTAACTCTTTCGAACAAAATCCGCAACCCTGGCAGGCACCGGCCCTAACGGGCCCCTACTCCTATGCTGCCATTTTTTTGAGGCGCGCGTGGGAATCGCCCAGCGACTCCCGACGCCCGGTGCGTCTCCCTATGCCACGGCGGCGGGGGCGTGAGGGTTGTCACTCCCTCACGCGGCCCGCCTCCTCCTTCACTAGCATTACAGCTTCGCAGAAGGAGGTACGTACGTATGCTCTACCGTGTCCTCCGGGTGATCCTCGCAGTGAAAACACCCGGCCGTTTCCTCCCGCCGAATCCGAAACAGGTACCTCCCGAAACAACCATGTCCGGTGAGTATCTGCGTCAGGCGGAAGGTGAGGACGCCATGGCGCCTCTCTAGCCACTCCTCAAAGAGGGCACAATCGCCGCAATTGTGGCGTGCCCTGCACTGGGTTGCGATAGTCGCTGACTCCATACCGCCATGGTATCTTGCCGGAGCTCCGTCCGCCACGCTGCAATTCGCCGAGGCAGCAGAGTTTCGCCCCGGCAGTGCGCCTCCACGCGCCACGTGTAAACGTGCGCGAGGTCTCTCGCCTCCAGATCCCATGGCGGTAGTCCAGCAAGGAGGCTCGCCGCCTCGCGGGAGACCGTGCGGTATCCCCGGGCAAGCCGGATTGCCATGACCCTTTGGGACGCGTTCAGCTGTCGGGCTGGACGCTTCCGTAGGTCCAGTGCCCACACTGGGGCCCCATAAAGGGCCATGGACCGCACGATCCCCGCATAGAGCCTCCGGCAGGAGGCGTTTGGACTCCCCAGATTGGGCAGAAGCCGCTTGAAGGCAGCCCCGGCCCGCTCCAGTCTGGGAGCCAAACGTCGGAAGTGCTCGACGAAGTTCCACCGGCTATCGAGAACGAGTCCCAGATACTTGATCGTCGACCCGACGCCGATGTGAACCCCTCCTACCGTGATTTGAGATCCTGGTGGTGGCCTGTTCCGAGGACCATGAAAGCACATGGCCTCGGACTTGTTGCACAAGTCCGAGTTTGCCACCTCGAGAGAGTTGCCACCTCGAGACCCAATTGCCGGATCCTATCCACGACTATCGCAACCCCGCGTGTCATTAGCTCGACCGCCGCCTGGTACGACCCCCCCTGAGCCAAAACGAGCGTGTCGTCAGCGTAGCAGATTACGCTGACGCCGCTAGGGAGGTCGGCGCGCAGCACCCAGTCGTAGCCGATGCCCCACAGACACGGCCCCAGAACCGAGCCCTGTGGAACATCGCACGACATCTCTCGCCGAATCCACTCTCCTTCGTGACGGGGTAGGTGACGGCCCTATCCGTCAGATAGGCCTCGACCGCGTGACGGAGGTAGGTCGGCATCCGGTGATACCGGACTGCCTCCCTAATGCAACTCCAGGGCAGGGTGTTGAAGGCATTGGCGTGGCATGTTAAAAATAACGGTTTAACGTTAAATGCACTTTATTTATTGGTGTTTAATAGCCTTTTACAATGAAGTATTGAATGTTAATGTTTTCTTTCAGGTGGCGCTATTTGTACACAAGAGTTTTGTAGAGTTGGGGTGGATGTTGAAAAGGAATTAAATAGTCAAATTCTTTCAAAGTTAGATGTCGAAGGTAATTAATTCCGCATGATAAGCTAAGGCAGTACAGTATAACTATTACGAAATTCATTTTACCGACAGTCGTAAATACGATCTTGTTTGTATTCCGATTTTCATATTTTCGAAGAATCAAATGCTCGATGGGTTCTCGGTCCGAAAAACGACATTTCTATTTTCAATATTTCGAATAATCTGCTAAAATTAGGATTCTGATATTGATTCAACTAGTTTAATATTGATATAAGTGATAGAAACGAATCGCCACCAAACCGACTCCATGTAGTTTTGGTTTCCCAATCAAAACTACTGAAACCTTAAACTCCTCGCCCTCGCTTTCTGTTGAATTATTAAAGGCGAACGTTTCAGCTTGCCCGACTGAATTTAACTTTAAGCACATAACCCCCATTGCAATAATAAAAGCATTTAAGCAAATTAAGATTAAATTGACCGAAGATCTTTGGGGTATGTCTGTAAAGGTTTGTACCTCCATTATTGACACTATCGCGCCGTATTTAGCTTTTATATTCAATCTGTGTGTGGATCAAGGGGTTTTCCCGGATCTTATGAAATACAGTAAGGTAATTCCTTTATTCAAATCCGGGGACAGTAAAGATACTAATAACTATAGACCCGTATATGTATTGCCAGTTTTTAGCAAGGTGTTTGAAAAGGTAATGCTTAATCAAATGCTCAGTCACTTTAACGCGAATAACATCTTACACGATAAACAATACGGTTTCACCAGGGGACGTTGTACAACTGACGCTGGTGTAACGTTACTAAAACATATCTATAATGCATGGGAAGAGGCGCAAGATGCCATAGGTATCTTCTGCGACCTGTCAAAGGCGTTTGATTGTGTAAGCCATGAAACATTACTCCTGAAACTGAAGCATTACGGACTAGGCAAAACAGCCTTGAACTTAGTAAAATCGTATTTGAATGATAGACAGCAGCTAGTTCATATAAACGGCAACAATTCAACAGGATTAAACGTTAAAATGGGGGTACCTCAGGGCTCAATTTTGGGTCCTTTTTTGTTTCTAGTTTATATAAATGATTTGCCCTATATTTTACAAAATAAACTTAATATGGTGTTATTTGCTGACGACACATCTTTAATTTTTAAAATAAATAGACATGTTAACAATCTTGACGATATAAATAACGCCCTAATGCAGGTACATGATTGGTTCACTGCTAATAATTTAGTATTAAATAGAAAAAAAACGAAGTGCATTCGATTTACTTTACCAATGTCAAAAGTAGTGATTGTGACATAGTATTGAACAGGGAGAAACTGGAATTCGTCGATGAAACATTTTCCTGGGGATTACGCTTTATTCAAGGCTACAATGGGGTCGTCATTTGACATCTCTTGCAGGAAGGCTAAGTTCGGCAGCATATGCTGTTAGGAAAATCCGCCAATTTACAGATGTTGAAACCGCGAGACTAGTCTATTTTAGTTACTTTCATAGTATAATGTCTTACGGTATCTTACTATGGGGACGGGCTGCTGACATTGAGTCTATTTTCATTCTGCAGAAAAGAGCCATCAGAGCCATTTACAATCTCCGCCGGTGCGATTCTCTAAGGGAACTGTTTAAAGAAATTAACATCATGACGGTGCCTTGTCAATATATCTATGAAAATATCATATACGTTAGAAAGAATCTGCATCTTTTTAGTAAACGAGGTGACAGACATAACTATGTCACTAGAAATAGGAACCAATTAGTTCAACCAGGTTTCAGACTTGCTAAAGTAGCAACATCTTTCATGGGGTACTGTTTAAAATGTTATAATAAAATACCTCCCCGTATATTAGAATTAAATGAGACAAAATTTAAATCTTGTATTAAACGCACACTATGCAGGCAAGCATATTATAAGTTAGGGGAGTATATTGAAGATAAAATGCTTGGCTCAATGCTGGTCCTGCTCCACAACGCCACTAGGTAACCACTAAGGACTCAAAGTAATCTGTTAGCATTTCGTAACATTGTTGGACCGGCTGAAGATTGTAAGAATGCAAATCTTTTTCATTGTATAGACTCAACTTATTTAGTGTTGTATAATTTCATGCACATGTGTGAGTACTGTGTACCTTTGAACTATAATGATCATTTTGGGCAGGTCTTTGACTTGGATTATACCCTGGCGATTGGGGATGTCATGCTCACTCAAAAGTCTGGCTGATGGTGGCGCATGCGTTGGATCATTTGGCTCCCTTAAAAATGGTTGAGCCGAATGATGCTAGCGTATGCGTCATGTTCGTGAACGGGCGCCGTCAGCTGAGACTGGTCATCTCTCGGCTGCCATGGTTTATTTTAATTGTTGCTTTTTTACTCCGGACTCTTTTATCCTGCACGTCTTTTACATCGTTCTCACATATATGTATAATTTCAATATGAATGATGTAACCATAATTTTGTAACAAAATATTATTTTTAAAAGAGTGTCCGTGGAGTTTCTTGTACGTTCTTCTCCATAGAGATCTACGCTTTGGAACGTGCAAATAGCTTCATCTTTTTGACCGACCGACCTTGACAATTCAAAAGTGCCTGTAAATGGTCTAATTGAAATAAATGCTTTGACTTTGACTTTGACTTTGTCTGCCCTACTCCTAGAGTGTAATTTAAGCCCGCGTAGGCGTGGAGGGGGGGCAATGTGGCCGCGAGCTGAGGAGCAAGTGGCTTTATTGCCCGCCACCGCGGCTGAGGCTGCCCGGCAAAGCCGGCCAACAAGCCGAATGGACGAATGAAAAATTGGAGTTCTTATATAAGAACTTTAAAGCAAAATGAATCGGGACTCTCATCAAATTTACCATCATATCTGTATACCTACAATATTTTGGCAAATAAATGATTTCTGGTTTCTGAACCATTCGGAATTATAAAAGTTTTTTGAAATTTGTTTTTCTGACTGATGGAATAAAGTTTTTTGTATTTATGTAGTGTACCCGTATGATACTCATTCAACCATTAACTACTAGATAACACTTTTATTATCACAACTTTGTGATAATTTTCGTTCTAAAAACTGGATTATTTATTTGTGTTGCAGGTGGAAGTTCCATGAGCATTATAAGTATAACAGTTTTATCATTACTTGGCACAGTGTTAGTTCTGCTAGTTATTATTGCCATTTGGGTGTTTTGCAGGATCAAACACACTCCACAAGAAACACCCATATTACCAAAGATCCCTGTAAGTTTGTCGAAAGTACCTAATATTTTATTAGAAGTAAAATTATTGGTTTACTTTTTGTTATTGATATGCGTTCAGCCGCAATTTCACCTGATGGAAAGCGATTTGATCGATGTGATCGACGATGGAGCACGCTTCTTTAAAAGTACCCTGTTCACTCTGGACTTAAAGACCCCAGTGTGTAGCTATCAGGAGACACAGACTTTGACAGGGAATTCGCAATACGCTCTCATTTAGTAAAAGAATATTTACTATATTTTAAAAAGCTATAACGCTCAAAAGTCATAACGTTTACTTCATCGAAAAAGACTTTACACATTATTTTCATTTAATAAAACACTTGCTTTAACATTCGTTTAGTATGTTCTTGTTTAGTATAACATTATTTTAATGTAAATATAATTTTATATAACTAATATAAGATCTAATCACTGAATAAAGAGCTAGCGGTGCCATTTCGGGATCTAAGGGCACCACGACACGTATAGGTTAGATTCGAATGGGATGACGGGAGCAAGAGTGAGTGCGCAAGTCTTACTGTCATTTGAATCAGCAGTGCGATTCTGTAAAAAATTCACTGTGAAAACTTAGGTGAAGCTAGCTGTCGATCCATTCAGACAAAGTGGGATGGCAGTTCACTTCAAGCTACTGCACCTGCTTCCACTTTGAAGTGTTGACAGAAGAGACGCCGAGCGACAGATCCTTGGTCTAGCAGGCTCACAAAACTTTCAAAATTGTCGACTTTCAGCCATCACGCTTTTGGTGTATCCACACGATACAGACTTTAGTCTATGCAGATCATGAAATCTGAATAAAAAAAACTATCACACCGACATTTTGTCTGCATTGCTTTGTTGCCAAGAAAGAATCTGTTATAAGTTTATGGAAGTCTGTATCGTGTGGGTCCACATTAGTCGTTAGTCGTACTACAAATGATAAAAATAGCTTTACGTATTTTTCAGGTTGGCGGCCCCTTTTATCTGAACTTGCTATTCCGAAAGCAATGCAATCGTGAGATCGCTGAAATAGAAGCTCACATATATGAAGAAATTAAGGAACACCAGTATGATCAAGTCGGAATTCAAAACGAGAGTCTCCACCGTCACAAACTCATGACCGATCGAGCTGCTGCTGCTACTTCCGCTATTTTGCCAATTTTTGACGGTCGGTCAGATCCGAAGATTCCCACTCGTCCTTTGCGAGCTGCTCAGAGGCTCAAGACAAAGCGCCAATCGATTAGCAAATGCGATGTAGAAATAAAACCTCATGTAAATGAAGAAATTGGGGAACACTACTATGATCAAGTCGCAATTCAAAACGAGAGTCTCCACCGTCATAAACTCGTGACCGGTTCAGCTGCTGCTGCTTCTTCTACTTCTGGTATCTTACCGATTACTGATGATCGGTCAGCTTCGACGATTCCCACTCGTCCTTTGCCAGCTGGAGCACCTCGAAGCACTAGACAAGACGTGAAATGCTGTAAGCGGTAGCGTGACGAAGGCGATTGACAAATTGTCAAAAATGTATGGGATGGACAAAAGGCTGTCGAAATGTTACGTGATCAATTCCTTTATTTTAGCATGGAACGGTACTTTGTCTTGTGGCATAAGACAAAGTGCCTTTCCATTAGAACACTAGTAGTGGTATCTAGCTTTAGTTTATTTATTTATAAATATGTATTTAGAATGTTTTAGTTAGTTTAAGTCTCTAAAGTCTAAAAAGGATGAATGGATAGTGTGTGAAGAGAAGGTAGGGAAGTCGGTGATAGCATGACAGGCGATAGGACAGAAAGAAGAAAGAAAACGTGTTGCTCCAACCTCAAGTAACATGGTTCAGCGCAGGAAGATGATGAAGTCTCCAAATCTTCGGGTTTGTTGTTACCAAGAAAATTTTGAATTCCTTCAATAAAATAATGTGCTCCTAAGTCATTGTTTCGGTGAAATTAAATATGATATTTATTTTGTAAATATGTAAGTTAGAAATAAACTTTTTACACACTAATCTTTTTTTGACAATTAAACTACGTACCTGCCTTGTTGCTAACACGAGGTTAACCGGTCACTACAGAACAACAGTCAAGCCCCCCGCCTGCATTTTATATAATCATCATCATCATATCAGCCGATAGACGTCCACTGTTGGACATAGGGCTACCCCAAATGGGGGGATTTGCCATAATCGCCACGCTTGGCAGGCGGGTTGGCGATCGCAGTGTAGCTGTAGCAATGTACTAACAGAGAATGCTGCTGCCCATTCTCTGTCGTGTCGGCATTTTATACATATAATATATATAAAATACCTTACGCTAAAGTTATTTTAGTTTTAAAACGCGTGAATTGGGCGACACACCGGTGTGTCGCCGGCGCTCAACGACATTTTCAATACGAGTGACGCACCGGTGTGTCGCCGGCGCTCAACGACATTTTCAATACGAGCGACACACCGGTGTGTCGCTGGCGCTCAACGACATTTTCAATACGAGCGACACACCGGTGTGTCGCTGGCGCTCAACGACATTTTCAATACGAGCGACGCACCGGTGTGTCAGCGGAGCTTGACCGGTAATAACAAATATTCCATACTTACATAATAACCTCTGATATGTGCAAGTGGGCCTTAGAAGCAGGTCATCATTATGACGGCCTTTGAAAATCTCGATGCCATTAAATTTTCTGTCTCTAGTCTGTTTGTCTCTTCTATTTCCTTTGCTAAGGGCTCGTTGATGGTAGTGCTTGTACTCGAGTAGTTAACATAATATTCTATTACTACGTGGTCTGAAATATGGCGAACATTAAATTGACCAAATAAAGAGGAGCGTGTGGCGTAGCCGCACGGGTCGATATTCAAGGTTAAGCGAAGTTTGCCGAGGTCGGTCTGTGGATGAGTGACCATTTTAACATAACGAGACTCCTCTGTGCCTCGGAAAGCACTTTAACCCGTTGGTCGCGGCTGTCATTTGTAGAATTTTGGCATTCCCTACGGATTTTCAGAAGCCAGAAAATCTGACACCAGTCTTGTCAAAGGGAACCGTGTGGTTACTTCTTCACCGTGCTTCAGTCGCTCTAAATAAAATACCGGTCATCAGCTGTATCCTGTCTGACTGGAAGTCAAGTCCAATTTATTTATTAAAAAGGCTAGCTCAAAATGGCTCTAAATGTACATATTTTTTTTGCATTTATAATATTAATAAGTATATCATGTATAGTATAAGTTCAGAGATGTTGTGGGTTATTCTAATATCCCACTTATAGATTGAGAACCGACCATTCAAAATCCTCACTTATCGAGTAAAGAAGCAATTTGTAGAAGAAACCTAGACCGTTAAGAGTCCAGAATAAGATGGTCTGCCGAGGCGCAGCCTGCCACTATTTTCGCAAGCTTGTTTTCTGTAACGATCTTTTGTCACAAAATATCTAATTTTTTTACCGATACTCAGAACTTAAAACTGCTGGTCTGTCACGGCCGATGTTGTCGGGTACCGCTGGATGCAGCTGAGACTGCTAGTAGAAGCCCACTTTACCTCATCGAGCTATCGAATGAAACCAACTTCGTATTATAGGCCAGACTAATCTGTCCACTTTTTTGGCCTGCCAACACGCAGCCCAGCAGTTTATTGTGTACTAGCTTTAACCGCGACTTCGTACGCGTATATCCCGTTGTTTCCCGTTTCCGTAAAGCCTCGATATATATAGATATATAGAGTTTGTGGCTAAATTATATCAGCCGCACGGGCCAATCTTCTAGGTTAAGCAACGCTTGCCGAGGTTGGTCTGTGGATGGGTGACATACCGAGACTCCTCCGTGCCTCGGAAAGCACGTTAAGCCGTTGGTCCCGGCTGTCATTTGTAGATCTTTGGCAGTCGTTACGGATTGTCAGATGCCAAAAAATCTGACACAAGTCTTACCAAGAAGTACCCTGTTACCAGTTAATGGGTTGTGGAGGTCTGGTAGGCAGCCGCTCCACGTAAAATACTGGTATTCAGCTGAATCCGGTTTGACTGGGAGCCGACCCCAATTAGGTTGGGAAAAGGCTAGGCAGAAGATGAAGCGGATTTTTATAATCCACTTCATCAAATTCTCCATAGAAACACACACACACACAGTGTAGTCTTTTTGACCCAAAGGTTGACTGGTAGAGAATGCCTTGTTGCATTAAGTCCGCCCATGTACCACTATTGTACATAGAGTTTAAATAAATAAATAAATAAATAAACAATTTGAATTAGGAACTTTCTAATCAGTGTTTAAACTAATCACATGGACAGTTTTTTTTAAATAAATAACTCACATAATGTATCACATAAACATTCAATTCGAAGATAATATCTTCCAAAGAAAATTCCTTATCGAATCTCTTTCAGATTATGTCTTTATGTTGTTTTTTATCGCTATCACGATGGTATAATTAAGAGCCAGTGTTACGGTAATGAAACTCGTTCCCCACGGAGAAAGTTACAATTTATTAGTTTGTCTTCAACCGTTTGATTTAGGTGACCTATTTCCGATAATATACAGGGTTACTGGTAATTCGACGTATATCCGTCAAGGGCTGATAAGGGGGCCAAAATGCAACAAATTGAACCCCCCATATGTATGGCCGAAATTCAATAGTTTTCGAGATATTTGAATTTTAAGGGTTTTTCGAAATTTACCCAAAATTTGACATTTAATTCCAAATAAAAGAACCCACAAACCCATTCAAGGGTACCATTAAAAATGATGTTGTAGCTGGCACTTCAATTAAGCTATGGGCATCATTAAAACTACTTAATTTAACAAAATAATTAAAATAATGACCGAAGTAAGAATAATATCTTACCAATATTTTCATTTTACGCTTCAAAAATGTTGTCTCGTCAAAAAAAATTCTATGACATTAATCGTACAAATAACTAAAACAACTTGCCTATTTAGTAGGCTTTCCAAAAAGGTATAAAAGTCAATTTTAAAATACATAATTCGTGGCATGGCATGTCTTTGAACCGGCGCGGGGAGAGAAATCATCTGTGTTCTTAGTTTATCATCCTCGCTAAAACAACCGATTTTACTGGCGAAATTCTACCTGATGGGGCGAGGTGTGCGGGTGGGGGAATACACGGCGTTTGCTGCGCTCGCGTCGCCTTCCTTAGTACAGTTCGCGTCAAATAACTATGCCCCTCTGAAGTTAGCCATTTGCAAAGATCGCGTAGGTGCAGTCACGTAGACGGGAGCAAGCGGGACGCAAGCATGCATCGAACGTAAACGAGCGACTGAGACATAAAATCGCGCCGTCATAATCCCCGCCCCGCGCATGCGCAGTTGCAGTTTGTTCATAATTTTGACTACTACGCAGCCACTCGTAGCCAACTTCAGAGGGGCACAGTTATTTGACACGAACTGTAAAAAACGAACAAACTGCAACTGCACATGCGCGGGCGGGTACTATTTCAGCTTCCAAAAAAAAAATGTTCGAACTCCGAACATTTTTTTTTTGGAAGCTGAAATAGTACCCGCCGCCATTTTGTTTTTTTTTTCAATGTTGTGGCGCACGTTCATGGGGTTCGAAAATGCATTTATAGGTTGAGGACACTTGAACACATTATTTTTGTGTCTTTTTGTGTCCACGGTGGTTTCAGAACTGTAGTATTTATGAATGTGTATTGTTCTCTGCCTCGGAACAGTGAGTAATTATTTTATTTTTGTCTATTGTTCTGAGGCAGTGACACTCCGGCTAAGTACGTAGGTATGATGTACGTGACCTTGCAAATGCGATGAAAATTAGGACGACGAAAGTATGGCACTGGACCAAAGGAAGTTGGTAGGAACATGCAGCACTAACTTCCATTCACCGTCACAACGTCTTCAACGTCAGCAGAAAGTTCGAGTCCCGCTGGGTATTGCAAAACGGCGCGCAATAGGACGCACTGACGCTTCTCACTTCACGTACGCGCACTTTTTCTGGTGTTTTATTAACGGCGCGCAATAGGAAGTTCTGACGCTTCTCACTGCACGTACGCGCACTTTTTTTGGTGTTTTATTATTGATATGCACGCGCTTGACCACTATCTCACCTGATGGTAAGCGACGATGTGGTCGAAGATGGAGCACGCTTGCCTAGAAGTTACCTATTTACTCTTGACTTAAAGACTCCCAGGTTGCTCCTTAATCCTTTCTGAAAATCCAACCGGGTTTTAGACGAAAGTATATTGTTAAACTATTCCACAGACGGCGGCTCACATTATATTGTTGGAGACAGTTCGCAACACGAAAAAACGTTGTCCCATTACAACCCGCCTGCCAAGCGTGGCGATTATGGCAAACCCCCCCATTTGGGGGAGGCCTATGTCCAACAGTGGATGTCTTTCGGATGATATGATGATGATGATGATTTATTATTAGGTAAGTACACCAACAGCAGTACATACACAACTACAAGCAAGAAACAAAATCCATAATATGAGTGCTGGTATGTACGCCTGTTATAGGGACACCACGGCTCTAAATAAAATAGAAGTTATATCTAAAGAAAAAATAGTAAATTCGTAAAAACAAAACGACAACATGCAAAAACAACAAATAAAGGAAATAAAATTTTGTAAAAAATAGATTAGGTACCTACTGTAACTATAATACAATTGGGAGCTTTGTGCAGTCCCGTATCTCCGAAACCGCAAGTCTAAATTTATTGAGTGAGACACCGTGGAAATCGGTGTCTGATGTCTTGCATAAGGGTGAATATCGCCGCGGCAAATTTTACGTGTCCATGTTGAGAATCGAGGTGTTAAATAATATAAAATAATAATAAAAATTGTTTATTTATAAAATAGGACACATTTACAATAAATATCTCACAAAATTTAAAGAACACAGTTGCTTATTTGCCTGAACTAGGTATAACCTGTGTTTCAGGCTAGATTGAGCTTATGTGAACTTAAAATAATAAATTAACAATAATGGATCAATTTTATTGCCTATACTTAAAACCTAAAATTAATGGACACGTCATGTTTTATTTACAGACAAAAAGATCTTCTGTCTCTTTGTAAGATATGCTTAGTAAATATTGCACAATTGTCTTTTTACAGCTATAATAATTTAACTTATAGATACTTAATTTTCTATTTAACCTATTGTACAGAAATGGACCTAAAAAAGTAAAAAATCTTTTTATAAAAACATATCTTGAGAACGCATTTGAATCGCATACAATATCATTCCGTCGCTTATTAGTATTTTCGGTGTTGTACGGAAGCATGGTGTGCTGTTTTAATACCAATTGCATAATGAAGACATGATAGGATGTTTCTTAATTTTTTTTATAGTGAACTACATAACTTGGTTTTATTAGGGCCATATTATTTTCTTTGATAAATGCATATTATAAATAATCAGGAAAAAAAATCGTCTAAAAATTCAAGTTTGGTGGCTTGTCCCGGCTCCATTTTTTGATATACCTAATTGCATTCACCAAAGTATTAATGGTACAATAAAAAATAAACAATTTAGTTAGTATATGCATAAGGCACATCATCTAAAAACAATTAAACCATATCAGCAAATCCAATTTAACAGCACTGGATACTCGATCAAAGTTTGTCCAAGCAAAAATCAAAATTTTGGTGACACTTTTTCAACTCACTAGTTACTGAAGTTTCGTGCGTGTGCGATCAATCGCGTTTTATTATTTCGCATCTGTCAGTCGTGCTCCTGCACTTACGTGTAACAGGTGTTTGATTAGTGCTGAGACTTCCCGTCAAAAACGTAATTACCAGCCTGGCTAGCACGGGGGACAAGAATTTCTCAGTTTTTGGTGGATCGATATGCTGTTGATTTTAAAGTAGTTTAATAGTAAGCTACACGTTATACGTAGTGATTTGGGTTACGCATAAATCAGTGGTATTAATGTGGCAAAGAGCGAAGCGTCCGCGCCCCGAAGACCGCGGCTGTAGTGGTTACACTACAGCCGGACGCGGTGAAGAGGAGCGTGACGTACGCTGACGTGCTCACTAAGGCGAAGGAGGCAGTGAACCTCGGTGAGCTCGGCATGTCGGGGGCCTCCGCCTCAGGGTCACCATGACTGGGGCCAGGATGCTGGAGATCCCCGGAGCAGCCAGCGGACCGACCGCGGACGCTCTAGCCTAAAAGCTAAGGGCGTCTTTAAATGCGGACGATGCCCGAGTGTCCAGGCCCACCAAGTGCATTCACATGAGCATTTTGGGCCTGGACGACTCCGTCACGGCATTTAGAGTCATATTGGCTTCGCACCAGCTTTCAATATTTGTTAATCTGAATAAATAAGCGTTTTGTTTGCAGGCCCAGTAATTTGTCACAGACAAATTACTGGGCCTGCAAACAAAACGCTTATTTATCTTTAAGTCGTTTGCAAACAACAAAGTTAGACAGTGCTTAATTTTACTAGTGATATCATTTATAAATAGCAAAAACAAGACTGGGCTGAGTTGAGAACCTTGTGTGACACCCGAGCGTGCAAGAAATTCCTTTGAAACATAGCCAATGACACCTACAAACTGTGAGCGATTTATAAGATAGGATGCAAACCACCTAAACAAAGATCCGTGGTTTATTTTATCTTCAGTTGAAATGAAATAAGTGGAAAATAGTTTATTCCAATATGGCGGATATTCTCATTGCGTATGAATGACTGCGCAGCGTGCGTATCTATAGACAATGATATAAACTGGTTCAAGAAAGCTTCAAAGTAGCCCGCAAAATTCAAATTTATTGACAAATGTTATGATTTCATGAAATACTACATTTGACATCAATTCTAACTGAAAGAGTAGTATTGATGATTTTAATGATTGTAATTCTATTAATACATACCTACTTACTTACATACTGCAAATTGCAAAAAACGTTAGAAAATTTGAAGCCTTGAAGCTTTCACCTTAAGTCAATGAGCCCGCGCCAAAAATTAAAAAGTATAAGTGTGCTATAAAAATTGAAAAGTTATTTTATGATGCAGTTGTTTCAAAATCAGAAGAAAATTTTGAACTGTAATTTTTTTTTTAAATTTTACCTCTCCAGGAAAAAAAAATACGTGTTTATGCATTCGTTTTTGGAAAATTACGTTGTGGGTTTAGATAAAAGAGTATTTCTAATCTATTCTAATCACGGTTGCATCCTAAAATGGGCTGAACTACGATATCGTTACGACATAGATATTACATGTATTAACCATTTTAATATTATTTCTTTGTTTATAGATGCATTTGAATATACAGGAACCGAGCTTATTCCACCACTTGGTATCCCTTACGTTAGAGGTTTGGAACAATTGAAGATGATCATCTACTTGAAGAACAAAAAACCGGGAGTCTATGGACTTCTTACTGTCATTTCTAATGGTAAGTATGATAACGTCTTTGCCTAGCTGGCACAGCGATCAGTTTCGTGACAAGAAAAGTGAGCAAAGCGAGCCCACAGACGACATACCATAAGCGCTAACTCAAGCGATAAGTTTGAAAACCCCCCCCCCCCCAAGACTAGCAAGTGGAGCAAGATTACTTTCAAAACACGCGAGTCTAACCTCAAGGGTAAGCTGTACCTCTACCATGAGTTTATGCAGCCAAAACTCGCTAGCGTCTCCGTAAATTATTTGTATGACATACTGTACAGCGCCCCTAGCGGTCACAGAAAGAATTAAAATTCGTACCATGAGCACTATACATTTCGATAGGTTAAAAACCTAACGTAATCTATTCGATGGTCACTGACGTTTTTCGGCTATCACCATACATAACGGCACCATGAGTCACTAATTTGACAGAAGCTATCGAACAATACGCTTACGATATTAGTTACGTAGCTCACTAGCATTTTGCCGTGTGAAACATAAGTTTACATTAAAATTATACACGTGTTTGAGTATTATAAAGTCAAAATTATGTCTGCAAGAGTTTATTTAGCGTGGAATATATTAGTTGCCGCTGATTTTGAAGACGAACGACGTGAACAACGCTAATTTCAAGCCAAAATGAAATTTTATGTTGGATCTCAATTGGAAAATTGGAATTTTGAAACCTTACTAAAAACTACGTTAAAAGTCTTTACACGCACTAACTGGAGACGACCGACGTTATTCCAAAATAGGTACCGTAAAGGGAAAGAAATGAACTTCCGAATTAGCCTAAAAAAACCTTCTCGTCGTCCTTTTCGCGACGGCTATACGACGTCCCTCCCGCAGCACTCTCTCGGATAGTGTCCGGAGGACCTCACTGCCACACGCTTCTTGGGTGTGAGGCTGCTGGTGCAAGAACCTCACGAACTCGCCCGCGTACTTGGGTATCCCGAAGGGTAAAACCGGTAACCCGGTTTTACGACAAAGAAATGTCTAATTAAAAACCATTTCACAAGAAGTCAACGAAACCTGATCACGAAAAATAGCAGTCAATTTAAGAAAAACTTATCAAAAGTTAGTAGATAAACTGCTTGAAATAACTTAAGCACAATTAGCTTACATAATAATTTTAAATTCACCTTCCGAAAAAAACAACGTCACTTCGCCATGGCACTTTTCAACATTCTATCCCAAACCAAATCTATAATAGATTTTTACATGTCAAAATTATCGAATGTCATTCAAAAGTATTCGTCTGTAAAATGAAAAAATCACCAAGGAGATTCGCGTCTCAAACAGAAAAATAAAAAAGCATTGAAAACCTCCACCTATTTCATGGAGTGATTTGAAGAATTATGTAGTGACCACACTACACTTCTTACGTTGTACGGCGTACAACTGGCGCATGACTGCGCATGACCAGGTGTGTGAGGGATGCGTTAAGATCATACCAGATGGCGTTTTGTAGTTGTAGCCTACCTCCATGAAAAAAGACGAGATGTTATGTATTTTTGTTCAATTGACACGTTATTAACAATATTAAAACGATTGATTGTTGTAATCTATTTCAGATGGTGTGAAGAGCATCGAAAGTAAGCTACACTTTGTAGAGACCGAATTAAAAATCAACCCACAGTTAATGTCCAATATGATAGCGATCGACTTGAATCTATGTACAATTGACGCGTGTTCGAAGACAATTAGTTTAGTAAAAGGAATACCTATAAACCTGGATTATAACTCTAAACGTAAGAGATTGCCTCAGATTCCCTTGCTCTTATACTAACCTGTAAACATCACGGCGACATTCAGTTAACATTCAGCGTTGTGGTTCTGTCTTGCACACGAGCCCCAGCATTATGCTGAACGATGGCCGTTTTCGTACGTTATCTTCCTAACTTGAATAACTCATTTTTTTTTTATGGCATGCGTCCTGCTTAGCACAAAAAACTTTGTTTTTCTTTCTTTGGATCTCTTGGCGCGTAACCAAATTCAAACGACGCCATCTTGAATAAAATTAAAATAATTTGCGAATCAAATACTAATGACAGTGACCTAATAGCTTCAGTTAGCTAAGTGTTAAGAGATCCTTGAAGCCGCTTGTAACACAATATCTGAGTGCCAATTCTACAAACTTTTAAGCAACGTTTGCATTGGCCCTCGGATAGCGCAGTATTCAAATAAATATAAAAAATGCGAAAGTAATTCTGTGTGTCTGTTTGTTGTCTTGTTTGTGAAACTTGGCACACGAATAACCCAATTTTAATTTCACGGGCTACCTTGAAGCTTTCACCTTAAGTCAATGAGCCCGCGCCAATAAATTAAAAAGTAAAAGTGTACTATAAAAATTAAAAAGTTATTTTATGATGCAGTTGCTTAAAAATTGATGGAAAATGTTGAACTGCAATGGTTTTTATTTTATTTTAAATTCATTCGTTTTTGAACTCATTTTTGGAATAATGTTCCAAAAATGAGTTCAAAAACGAATGAATTGTGAGTAATGTAGATAAACGTATTTATAGCGTCGTTGCATTTCTGTCGATGTTAAAATATACTGGTTTAACGTTAAATGCATTTTATTGTAGGAAATTAACCCGTTACAATGAAGTATTGAATGTTTAAATTTTTCTTTCAGGTGGCGGTATTTGTAAACAAGAGTTTTGTAGAGTTGTGGTGGATGTTGAAAAGAAATTAAATAGTTTAATTCTTCCAAAATCAGTTGTCCAAGGTAATTCATTCCGCATGATAATCTAAAGCAGTACAGTAATAACTATCACCCCCGGTTTTCGGAGTCAAAGTCAAAGCATTTATTTGAAATAAATGCTTTGACTTTGACTAAATGTAATTCATACGATTGGCTGTTAAATACTCATTCAACCATTCACAGCTAGATAATGCGCTTTAAACAATTAGTCGCAATATCTTTGTGATAATTTTCGTTCGAAAAACTGGATCCAAGTTAAAGACAATTTATTTGTGTTACAGGTGGAAAGTCCACGAGCAGTACTGTCACTATAGTGTCATCATTACTTGGCACAGCGTTTCTTCTGCTTGTTATTATTGTCATTTGGAAGTTTTGCAGGATCAAACACACTCCACAAGATACACCCATATTACCAAAGATCCCTGTAAGTTATTCGAAAGTAATATTATTGCAAAGAAGTGAAATTGTTAGTTTTTTTATTTATTTTGGCCGCAATCTCACTTGATGGTAAAATGAACTGTTGACCCATTGTAAATCTAAAATTAAAATATTAACAACACAACAGCCGCACGTACCAATCTTCAAGGTAAAGCAACGCTTGCCGAGGTTGGCCTGTGGATGGGTGACCATATTAACATACCGAGACTCCTCCGTGCCTCGGAAAGCACGTTAAGCCGTTGGTCCCGGCTGTCATTTGTAGATCTTTGGCAGTCGTTATGGATTGTCAGAAGCCAGAAAATCTGACACCAATCTTGCCAAGAAGTACCGTGTTACCCAGTTAATGGGTTGTGGAGGTCTGGTAGGCAGCCGCTCCACGTAAAATACTGGTATTCAGCTGAATCCGGTTTGACTGGGAGCCGACCCCAATATAGTTGGGAAAAGGCTAGGCAGATGATGAACTTATAATTTTAAAATGTAACTCATTAATCATTTTTAATTTAGTTTAATTGTATGATCCAAAGTTGATTGAAGTAAATGCATAATAATAAATTAGTCAAGGTGGACAGTTCACTTCAAGCTACAGAAGAGACGTCGAGCGGCAGATCCATGTTTATAGAAGTCTGTATCGTGTGGATCCACCTTTAGTCGTACTACAAATGATTAACATATCGCTCTTCGTATTTTTCAGGTTAGCGGCTCCTTTTATCTGAACATGCTCTTCCGAAAACAATGTGAACGCGAGATCGTTGAAATAGAAGCTCATGTATATGAAGAAATTGGGGAACACCTGTATGATCAAGTCGAAAACCATAACGACGGTCACCAACGTCATAAACTTGTGACCGATCGAGCTGCTGCTGCTGCTTCTGTTTCTGGTATCTTACCGATTCCTGACGGTCGGTCAGCTCCGAAGATTACTTGTCCTTAGCAAGCTGCTCAGATGCTCAAGACAGCGTCATTCCATGAGTGAATGCGATTTTCGAAATGCCAAAGTGTAAGGAATTGATCAGGGGACGGCCTTTTGTTAATCCCATACATTTTGACGTTTTGACAATTGGCTTCGCCACGCTACCGCTGACAGCATGTCACTTGTGTAGAGCGTCAAGACACACTTAAATTACTACACGTTAAGTGAAGTACATCGTTGAATACGAAACGAGATTCAAATCTGCATTTCTCTCTGCATCAACGGCTGCATTCGCATGTCAGTTGGAATCTGTGAAAAATGTATGGAAATTAGGGCTTTTTTAACAGATTGCAACTGTCATGCGAATGTGAACGTTGCTTAAAAATTTGTGGAACTGGCAGTTAGAAATAATTTATTTGCTAATAATGTACGCGCGAATGTATGTACGCGTGTGTGTGTATATCTATACTAATATTATAAAGAGGTAAAATTTGTAAGTTTGTATGTAGGGGGTAATCTCTGGAACTAATGATCCAATTCTAAAAATTTTTTCACTGGTAGAAAGCTACATTATTCCTGAGTGCTATAGGCTATAAATTATTTTTATAACATGTATATTAACCGAGCTATCATAGCTTTTGTCTAGCAAGTCGGAAAGAAATACCTCAATAAAATAGAATTATTTGCATGCATGTAGGTGTAGGGTAGGTGTAGAGTAGGTGTAGGGTAGGTGTAGGGTAAGTGTAGGGTAGGTGTAGGGTAGGTAGGTAGGTAGCCAGTTGACGGGAGCGAAGCCGCGGGGGACAGCTAGTGTTATGTAAGTGTATGTATAGTTTAGATATGATGTGGTGTGATGTGATGTGGAGTAGCGCCCCAACCATACACTGAACAATATTATTGGGCTTTGTAACCACCGAGAGTGACGAGGCGAACGGAGTGATCCGATGGATCGGAAAGTGGGATAGGATGCCCAATAATATCCTACTAAATGTCAATTTAACTGTGGAGTATTACCACAAAAAAAGTAGAAAAAATCTTTTTTACAAAAAAATATCTACTAAATACGAGTAAGTTTTTATTACCGGCAATCAACTCGATTCAGACTTCTTCCTCCGACTTCTACTCGTATTGTATAAAAAAGTCGGATTAGTAACATAATTTATAACTCGAGAACAGCTGGATCAATTTAGAAGATTTTTAAAGCATCGATAAATTCAAACCTTCCTCGTATTTTGGCGAACCAAACAAATAAAGAATTATTCAAATCGCACATACATACATTTCGGCGACTCTCTTAATATATCCGATTTTAATTCCAATTTTATTAAGTATTACATTTTTATTGATGTGTTCTTTCTTTTTTTTGAGTTTTTATTTTTCTGTTAACTCACACTATTTTATTAATTATTTCAATATTTGTAAATATGTGAGTACCATGTACTTATTAAGAAAATTGATAAGGTACCTCTACTGGTAATACTTTGTTTCTATAAGTAGTATATTCTAAGTGCATCGACCTCACTTTTGTATAAAAGTTAATTTTTGTATACCAAATATTGTAAAACATATTATTTGAAAAGAGTAAATATGGAGTTTCTTGTCCGTTCTTCTCCATAAGTGACTCTACTGTCCGTTCACAAAGGTAGATAGATTAGTTTTGTGAACGGACAGTAGAGTCACTTAATTTTTTATACTTAATTTTTTAAACGTCATCATTTACAATGATGACGTTCAAAAGTGCCGTTTAATGAATAAACGTTTGACTTTGAAGCAGATTTAATTTTTTAATAATATGTATGTACTGTGCCAACTATTGTTTTTAACTGTAAACCATTGAGTATTTAATTTTATTTTTAATTTAATTAACAAGCTCATGAATGTTTGCATGCCTAACGATAGGGTACAAGGCTCACCCATCTTATTGTTACGTCTTATTTTATGTACCTGCAATCTATGCAACGTTATGGTGCCTTTGATTTCCTTTTTTTATTTGTTTTTATTAGATGTAAGTCCTCCATGTACTAGGTACCTAATTAAATAAATAAATCAATTAATCAATAAATAAATAAATACATCAATTTTACTTTGTTTTTACTCAGAGTGTTTGAATTGTTAAAGTATGGCAGTGCTACATGGCCACATCCTGTTATGAATCCGGGAACCTTACTAGACGTTAAATCTATTATTTTAATTTATTTAGCCCATGGTCATGCTACCGTTTAATCGTTTTTCCAACTTTACTAGATTACAGCGTTCTATTTGTTACGTTTTTAGTTTTATTAATGCGCGTAAAAGGCGTTCAGCAAATACGTCCTATTTAAAAGTTCAAGAATTACTAAATTCGTTAAACTTTATTTATTTTTTCTAAATTAAAAAACCTTAAAAAACAATTAAAATATAAAAAAAATAGGAGTACTGCCTTCTGTATCAGGCCCTTTATCCAACTGCGCAACCCCAGCTTCGACAGATGGTCGTCGAAGCTTCTGGCCATCAGGCACAATGACAGCCGAGTCCACATTATTATTCAATTTCAAAGGAAATCTTCTTCTATTTTTTTTTTTTTTTTTTCGAGGATGGGAAATCATCAAATGACCCCTCCCGCTCTGGGTGGAGCGGCAGGGAGTGTCAGACTTTTACTGACTAAAACGCACCCTTTAGTCCTCCTAGTGCCTTTCTTCCCAGGGCCGCGGTAACTCTTTCGAACATATTCCGCAACCCTGGCAGGCTCTGGCCCTGGCGGGCCCCGTCTCCGTTGCTGACTGCTCTTTCCGGCGCGTTCGGAGTGAAACGCGCCGTCGACTCTGGCCTGACCTGATCGGACAGCGAGCCACCCATTGCTCGCTGTCCGCAGGCGTCAGTCACTGCGCCTTGCCCAGGAGCGTCAGTTCCTGAGAGGCGCAGCGACTAACGTTCGTCTGGAGGAGGCGAAATGGGGCCATTACTGGCACTCCATTTCGGCCCCCTCCCGAGCAGTGGCAGCGGCGGCGACGGTGGCGGCGGCTGCGGCGGAAGCGACGGCGGCGGCGGCGGCGGTGGAGGAGGGTTTTCTCCTCGATCCGGCCCTGGCGGGTGGACCGCAGGCTTTGCCCCCAGCCCAGTGATCGGCCGGCTTGCCAGCTGCCGCACATGCGAAGCAGTGCGGCGCGGCTTAGCACGAGCCGGCCCTGTGACCGGGCTGACCACAGCGGAAGCAGTGGTCACTGCGGTCCACCTCCGAGGTGCAGAGTGCTCCGACGTGGTTGCCAACCTGGCAACGGAAGCACCTCAGAGGTCTGGGCTCCAGCAGTTTCACCTGCGCGGAGACCCAGCCCACCAAGAGCCTTCGGCCCTCCGAAACTTTCTTGGCCGCCGACACGGGGCAGCTCACCACTACGGTTCGCATGCGTTGTCAGGACGGATGGTGCCCACCTTCACCTCCTCTGTAGAGCACCCCCCCGTCCTGACGACGGCGGCCAACACCTCCCCCTCCGTGACGGAGTCGTCCAGGCCCAAAATGCGCATGTCTATGCACTTCGTGGGCCTGGACACTCGGACGTCATCCGCGCCCAAGGACGCCCTAAGCCTTTCGGCTAGAGCGTCCGCGGCCGGACCGCTGTCTGCTCCAGGGATCTCCAGCGTCCTGGCCCCGGTCATGGTGACCCTGAACCGGAGACCCCCGACGATGCCAAGCTCACCGAGGTTGATGGCCTCCTTGGCCTTGGTGAGCGTGTTGGCATACGTCACGCCCCTCTTCACCGCGTCCGGCTGCAGCGTTATCACTACAGCCGCGGTCTTCGGGGCGCGGAGCGCAGCCGCGACGCCTCGCGCTCTCTGCCGCCGCCTTCTCTCCCGCCTCTTTGCCGCCCTGGCTGCCTTTCCCGCCTTCTTCTTCTCCCCGGCCACTTGCCATTCGGCTTGAGCCGGGGGAGGGGCCGGCTTCGCGGGTGCCGGCCCGGACCCTTTCTCCTGGCCGGACGACCCCGGTGTGGCAGCCACGGCGGCCGCATACGACGCCGCCTTTTTTTGGGCTGGAGCCTTCCCACTCGCCGCCAACGGGGGGCGCAAGACGATGCCCTCCAGGACGGAAAACCGCGCCTGGAAGGCAGCCATCTCCCGCCGCACCAGGTCCAGCACCTGGCCCTCCTGCGGCACGGGCAGGCTGTTCTCCCTGCGCACCCCTTTAGGCGCCCCCTGTGGGCCGGCTCCCTGGAGCCTGGCCAGGTCTGCTCGGAGCCCCGCATTCTCCCTCTGGAGGCGCTCCGTGGCGGCAGCCAAGCGGGTGACCTCCGCCCGCAGGTTGGACATCTCGTCCACCGGAGGCCCACCTCGGTTAGCCTCCGCTGCCGCCAGGATGGAGGTCAACGCCGCGCTTATGGCCTTGTTTTTAGAGGAGAGTTTCCTCTTCAAGGCCACATCGCGAAGCGCGGCCTCCACCACCTCCGCAAACCCGGCCCTCCGAACCCGCTCCTGTCCGGAGTCATCCGGCTCACCACCGGAGTACTCCGAACCAGGAGCCCCGCGACCGCCATCTCCGGGGGGTCGTCAAGCATCGGCGAGCTCCTCGGCTCGCCGGCCAGCCTCCTTGGGGGCAGGAGCTCTGCTCTTACCTCCCTCTCGGCCCTTACCCCGCCTGCTGGTGGGGATCTTGCGAGCCGAGGCAACCTCGTCGCTGCAGGACGACCCCTGGTCTTGCTCTGGTCTGGGCCGCTTGCGGAAGGACAGTCCGGACCGCCCTGGAGTAGATTCTCTTTTCCAGGCCTGTCCATAGTTTCCTTTTTGAGGGTGCGGTCCCTATCTCCCCTCCTCTCCCCCTCTCTCTCACTGCTTGCTCGCTGCCCTCACAGTCACGTCTGATGATCAGACGCGTACCAGAGAGCAGCGAGCAAGCCAATGAGACGCACACCGTCCGAGGACCCGAACACTGCTCAAGTCTCCGAACGGTGTGCCCCTCTTGTGTCTCTCTTGGTCTGGTCTCTCACTTGGGACCTTCCGGCATGAGTGGCTCTACCGGCAAAGCCCCCAAGACCACTGAGACACGCAAGCCCCACCACGACGGCAACGTGGAGACACGGTAGGTGGGGTTCAAAGGAAGTCTTTACCTGAATACCACTTACTATTTAAGTAATAAAAAGTTACCAAATAAAAACCGATTAATATAAAGTTGATGGAAATAAAATTATTCGTGTGGTAGATTGCACAATAGAACACAATCTTATTACAGTCCACTTCATCACTTTGTGAAACTTTTATTTAGATTTGAGCATCCTGATGAATGCTGCGGCCTGCAATGATTAATGCACGCAGGTCCTCAATTATTACTGTGTACAATTAGAGGGACTCTGGCCAGATCTGGTCGCAATTTAGCCAGAGCCTGCTACCGTCAGTGCGTTCGATGTCAGCGTCTAAAACCACACGCTGGTTGTCCCTCGGATGGGTAATCTTCCATTGAGTAGAGAACATGTGGTCAGATTGACTACGCAGGCCCTATAACCTCATCTAGTAGTCAAGGTCGTGGATGTAGATTGGTTAAGGTATAGTACGAGTACATCGTTTTTTTTTGTGTGCTTCACTACAAAGGCCATTAATTTAGAGTTGGTTGGTGGGTAGCATGACGAGCAGTAATTTTTATTTTCAGCGAAACCGTAAGTTTTTCGACGGTCTAATACGGTCAGTATCAGCGAATGCGACTGTCGAAATGCCAAAATGTAGGAATTTGATCACGTGACATTTTAATAGCGTTTGTCAACCCCATACATTTTTGACGTATTGACAATCGCCTTCGCCACGCTACCGTTGACAGAAACTCATTTGTCTCGAGCCCCTGGTCCACAAGTCAGAGGCTATATAAATGATTGACCGAGGATCCGCTCGCGTGGATATCTGTTATCGCGTAAAAAAGTAGCCTATGTCCTTCTCCATATCCCAGGCTATATATCTGCCAAATGTCATGACGATTCGTTCAGCCGATTTAGTGTGAAAGCGTAACAGACAGACGGACAGAGTTTACTTTCGCATTTATACTATTAGTAGGGAAGTAGGGATTGGCTAAAACATTATTATTACCTATACACACAGCTTAGCTTTGATTGGCAAAGACGTGGTTTTTACATCATCATCATCATCAAAAGACCAGCCAAAAGACGTCCACTGCTCTTTGTCATAATCGCCTCGCTTGGCAGGCGGGTTGGCGATCGCAGTGTAGCTGCTGCAATGTACAGAGAATGCTGCTGCCCATTCTCTGGCCTCTTACGACACCCACGGGAAGTGATGATATGGTGCTATTCTTTTTCGTCCGATACCATCTTAGCCTTCTGAATTCTTAGTGGTCTTTTTACTTAGCCACAAACCCCTCCGCGTCCAAGGACTTATATGTCCAACACAGCTTCGAAAAAGCCGTTAATTTTATAAATTGCTGTGGCGTAATAATTCTAACACTACGAATAACAGGAAACTGATATTATGGACTGGCCGGAGTTGCTGATAAGTAGAGGAAACTCTAACGACTAAAACTTAATTAAAACCATTCTTATCTGTACCCATGCATAGTTTATGTTTCCATTTGTATTTAGAATCTAGTATTTGGGTGACGCGTTCCAATACTCAAATAAAATTGTAATTATTTTGTAAAAGAATCAATGTTAAATGTTGAAATTGAAAATATTGCAAGACAATGAAAAAAATTCAAGTGCGAATATTGCAAGAAGTTTAAAAATATATTCAACAAGTTGCGTTATTGAATGTTTTTTTGCCATTTTGGTAATTAGCGTTTTTGTTGTATAGAAGGTTGTAATTATACCGGTGAGTAAAAGTTTATATAATCATATTAAGTCTAACGGACATGAAGCTCCCAGCGCGCAGCGGTAGCGTGGCGAAAGCGATTATAAATTTAAAAAAAAAAAGTATACTTTTTGGCGTTTTGACTAGTTTTTCTTTGGATTGAAAATAATCAAATGACTCTTTTCACTCTGGGCACTGCAGAAGGGAGTGTCAGACTTAATCCTGACTAAAACCCATCCGTGTTCCTCCAAATGCCCTTTGTGTTCCAGGGCCGCGGTGACTCTTTCGAACAAATTCTGTTACTTGTCTCTAGACAAGTAACAGAATTTGTCACGACACGAGCAGTTTCTTAAATATGACCATAGGCTCTAGCCTATGGTCATATTTAAGAAACTGCTCGTGTAGATGAACCAGACTCTTCATTTATAGTCAATTTCCAAAAAAAAATAAAATGTCATTAGGCTGGTCAAATAGTAGGTAGGTAGGTATAAAACTGTAAGATTTTGCTTTTTTCAGTTTTTTAGTAGAGTTGTATGCATATATGTGGTCCCACTGCTGGGCAAAAGGCCGCTCCCATATTTTCCAGCTAACTTTATCTGCTGTCTTCTCTTTCCAATCACCCAGGAATGAGTCTAAATCATCATGTCAGCGTATTGAAGCCCTGCCTCAGTTACGACGTCAGGGACCCACCGCGTGGCTTACTTGGCCCATCCCGTGCATCCCATCAATGTGGCCCGCCTTTTTATTATTAGCTTCGCACATTTGATTTTGCCATTTATGTACTTACAAAGCTCGTGAAGTCGGCCGTCCACCGCGACGTGCTGCATGCTCAGAGAGTTGTTCCACGTTAGCTGCGTGGCTCATTTCAAGTCACGTTTCCGTGCCTAGCGTGGGCGTGGCGAGCTGCGGATGATCCCGCTTGCATTTTCATACAAAGGGAAGCCGACCCGACGCCTTTATTTAAAAAGCTTCTAGAGATTTCTAGTAAAAATAACGTCAAAGCTGGAAGAAAATATTGATACTCAGCTAAATTCGGTTTCACGGGAAGTTGTCCACATAGTTGAGAAAAGGCAAGGCAGATGATAATGAGGTCAATTTTTTTGTTTTAGATAAACGTAGCTGAAACTCCATGCCTGTTACGTTGAGAGAAAGGTTAAATATGAAGTTAAATAAGAAGTTGCCACCGGACTGGTGCGTCATCGATATTTACCTAACTTCTGATCAAACAGGTAAGCGTTAAACGTTTTAGGAAAAACATTTATTGTGCGTACAGCTAAGGAGTGAAACTCCCTGCCAGAGTCTGTGTTTCCTGATAGCTACAACCTGGGAGTCTTTAAGTCAAGAGTGAATAAGTTACTTTTAGGCAAGCGTGCTCCATCTTCAACCACATCATCGCTTACCATCGGGTGAGATAGTGGTCATTTTCTGTCAAATAGGTAATTATTTTATTAAATACAAGAGGCGACTAAGGGGCTCACCAGAGAATGGGCAGCAGCATTCTCTGTAGGGACATTGCTACAGCAGCCATTTGGGAGAGGCCTCCAGCAGTGGACGTCTTTCGACCGATATGATGTAACACCATGAAGGTTATAATTTTTGTCATTACATAAGCCGTAGTAAAAAAGACAAACCATTGGGTACTTCCATTTTTTCCTATTGGGTTACATAGTTCATTGAAGCTGCTCGTGGCTAAATAATAAAAGCCTGACGGTTCGATTTTCGAGGGTCAATTTGTGGATGGGTGACCATTTTTGCCAAATCTCTGCGTACCTCGGAAATCACGAGTTTCATTTTTGCAATCTTCTCCTCGAGCCCTTTATTTGGATAACTCACATGACCATGTCACGAATACAATCGACTTCTTTTACCTAACGACGCCGGAGGCCGCCATTTTGTTTCGTTTCCAGTTTTGTTCCTTTGACGAGGCGTGCTAAACAAATAGACATACAAACGTACATACATATACATACTATCAAAAACTAACCTTCCCCTGACCGTAACAAGTACCTACCCATTTTGTCTATTGATAGATTTTTACTCTGATACTCAGACCAACAAAAAAAGGTAGACGGCGCACTGCGAATATCAAAGATGAAGCCATCTTTTTATCTATGTGTGTCTCGAAGGGTTGCCATTTTTTATTTTTTTTCCCTATAACTTGGGAAATAATATTTTATGGGTAAGCTAATATTGTGCAAGTCAGCACAAGTAAGATATTGTTGAGTATGGTATTGTAACTTAGTTTTTTAGAAAGATCTATACCTAAAAAACAAATTTTTACATCACACATACCTACATTCAATTATGTAAACTAGTTAAGTTTTAAAAGGTTGTCGAAGCGTAACAAGCGTAAGTCATTATGTAAATTGTTTTGAAATAAAATAGGTAATTATATTTTTAATCAACTTTAATAAATTGAAAAAGACCACCATCACAAAATCACTGACTAAAGAAAAAGTAGGTAATATCAAGATAAAACATATCAAACGAAACAATAACGTGTAAATGTTATGTTTAACATGCTTACAAAATAAATATTATTTATCACGAACAAATAAAGTCTTTTTCAGCACATTTGCTCAAAAAAATGCATTTACGAAGACTGTATATATTATTCGAAAGTTAAATATGACGCACCACACAATGGAACGTGCGGTAAAATAGGTACTCTCACTTTAGAACATATTTTACCGCATACTCCGTTGAATAGCGCCTTACGTATCCTTTACAGTTTTTTTTTTAATTTTCTTATAGGAGTATAAATAAGTACGAGAATAAAATATTAAGCTGAATGATTGAACCTACTTGGAAGCGCTTTTGCTCAATACATTTGTCTCAATTTAATACTAAAGAGAAAATGAGACGAAAGATGTAGTTCCATTTGCAAATTCGCGCTATTTTCATACTACAAACGTCAAAGATTGTTGCGACTTTCTGACTATCTAAAAACTAAAAGTTTTTTTCATTACCTATTGTACTGTTTTCTCGCAAATATGTTGAAAAACTTCAAATCTAAAATATTTTATATATTAAAAAAAAGAAAATAGGACTTTAACTCGAAGAAAGAAATCATATATATTTGAATGGGAAAATATTAAATCGTATTATGGCAACCCTCACACTTAATGTCACTGCTTTCGTTTGTTGAAGTTTTTGTTCCAAGTAACCTAAAATTCATAGTTAATTTATAATACAAACGATGTTATTTCAAGTATTTACAAGTGAAAAGTGATTCCGTGAGACTTTTTATGTGATTTGCTATTGTTTTTACAAATTTTTACTACACAGGAAGGCATAATTATATTTTTCTATTAATGTTTTCTAGACGACGGCTCGTGAAGTACTAAGAGCGATGAGCATGGTTTTAGTGTAGGTGTGTGGGTGAGCTTGTGTATTTACTTGAAGGAGCACGGTTTTGTGGCTTCACTTTTGATGTTCGCGGTGCGCTGTCTACCTTTTTTTGTTGGTCTGAGCTCTGATATAATATGAATTATTGCGTCTGCTCTCTTCCAGATAATTATATTTATTTGAGAGGGTTACAGCAGTCAAAAATTGAAGAGATGGATTTAAAAAACGAATGCAAAGGTACGTTTGAAACACTTTCATTTCTAAAGTGATCAAAAACACTATTATCAAAATCTATTACATGCGTGATTTATCTCCGCCCGTGTGAATGTCGAAAATTATCCAAATGGAACATACTCCCGGGATAAAAGTATCCAAAATCAAAATCAAAATCAAAAGTCATTTATTCAAATTAGGCTGAGAGCCAGCACTTTTTGAACGTCAAATTTTACATAAAGACAGTCCCCCAAAACGCCCACCCGTCACCACTTCCTAGTGTTTTAGCTGGGAAGAAGAAGTGGCGCAACAAACTCCCCAGCAACACATCTGTCTGTTACGTTTTAAGAACTTCAATTAAACAATAGTACGCAAAGTATTTTAAGACACGAACAAAAAAATAAATATGTATCCAACAACATGGAAATCATAAAATTAAATATTATTTACAACATGTTAGCTAGCACACTCCATTATACGAGTACCATTAAAAAAACGGGCAATGGTAGAATTTTGCGATAGAACTGTGACTCGAACCACAAGTGTTATACCAATAATTTTTAAACGTTACGTATCCTATGTTAGTATCCATTTAGTAGCTTTTGCGTGAAAGAGTAACAAACATTTATCGAGACATCCATCCATCCAACTTTCGCATTTACAATATTAGCATAGATTCGTCATATAAACATGCCATTTACCGTCGCACTGCTGCCAGTGTTCTGGGCACTTTTCGCATTGATAGCGTTGTTGAGGAAAGTACTTATGTCTATTACATTCTTTTCCTCTTTGCCTAGTAAATTAATGTATAAATATATCATCCTTACCAATATGATTAACGCGAAATAACTCTATCTGTCTGACTACTGTTACATTTATCTCGGTAGTTTGTTTTACTAGGAAAAACTATAATCTTACATTATAAAATATTAATCATACAAAGGGTAAAACGGAGATAGATGCCCCATTAGTATTCATTGTAATTTCTCTAGTTTCGCGGATGAATCACGTATTTTATTTATCTATCGAGAGACTTTCCGACTACCACTTGGTGGACCGTGTCTCATGTCTATGTGCGATTGCTTGGGAACGCAAAGTGCGATCAAAGTTTTTTCGAGATAGATGCCCTGTTTCTCATGGGTCGTCGTCTATCTTTAACATAATTTATATGGTCTAGGCAACTATCCCATTTAAGGATAGATGTTCCAAAATGTAGAGATCCGCAAAAATCACTAATAGATACTCTGATTCATCAAAAATAATGATAGATAAAAAAACCGAAGTACTTGGCAGTTTTGCAACTAAAAAAAATAATGATTTTTGTACTGGGTTAAATAAAATGATTTCAAAAAGTGTGGCATCTATCCTGGTTTTACCTTATACTTAACGCAAAACCTGAAAAGCGGTCACTGTTGAAATTACTAGCAGTTTACATTAATTAATGGTATAGTAGGCGCCAGATAAATGAAGAATAACGGTCATTGACCTTTCCTTAATATCTCTTCGTAGGTACCCCCGGACAGTAAATTATGAATCGTTTTTCATTACTAGGACAGTAAGGATCACAACAGATTTTTTGAAATTAAGTGTTTCAATAAATGTTGGTGGGTCAATGACCGTTATTCTTCATTTATCTGGCGCATACTATAATTTAAAATACTGAAAAGGATACAAGTTTTCTGGATAAATCAGAGTATGGCAAATTATTACAAATACAAATAGCCTTCATTTCTGTCAATTTTAATACTTTTAATCTTACCTACCTACATCGATTTCATAATTTATTGTGGATTCTTAAATATCATTTCACTATATTATCATGCTACTAATTTAATTGAATTCTAATGAAAGTAAATTATTTTGTTACAGATTCTGAAGAAATAACAAATAAATAATACACGGAGTATTTCGATTGCTTCCCTTTAGCCGCAGTTCTGTAAAGTTTCTACTGGTCAATAAATATACAAGGTGAAATAAACTAGCTAGTGAAACTCCGCTGTTTCTTATCCACAGAGTGTATTTATCTAATGAAGATCAAAAATAACTGTATTTACTTGAAATTAAAAATAAATACTTAAATTGTTTTTGTTATAACATGCGAGTTTTGCTATTGAATTTATTTTGACCTCGTGTAATAATAACGTAACTACTAAGTGTGAGTTTTATAACCATGTAAAAGTGACATATGAAAAATAAATAAATCAATATGAAATCATTAAGTTGATTTTTAATTTAAAATATATGCCATTTGGATATAAGACACTTTTAAATAGGGCTTAAATTGATCATCGTTCTTCTATTAGACCATAAAATTCGATTGTATTTTTGGGGCTTAGAAACTAGTAAATCCTTCTATTAATATGATTAATAAAATATATTTTCACATTCAATTTCTACAGCCATCTTTTATTACTTTTAATTTTGGTATAAGCCTACATGAAATAAATATTATGTTTTTTAAGAATAAACGCAATACCTCTTAACGGGTAATTATACTCATCATTATGAACAACTTTTACTATGGGACCAACACTGAAATCACGAAAAAAAATGGGCTGCCCCATACATTTATGTGCTCCTATCTCGACAAAATGTACTGAACAGCAATTTTTTTTATTCGGCTTTGGTTCCATAGTAAAAGTTGTTCATAGTGATGAGTACAATGACCCCTTACACGTTGTATAGGTATGACTCAACTAGAATATTACTTAACCCACTTTTTCAAAATTATTAGCCATGGAGCCGCTGACATTATTATTTATTACTACATCAACAAGTATTTCAGTTAACAACAAGTAAGTAAGTGTAAGTAAGTTTTTGGTGCAAGACACATTTCGCCATAATATGATAGCATGCAAATATTTAGGTAGGTATACATAAAATTTAATGAATGTTGTTACACACATCATCAATTTTTTAAAAATACTAATAAAACAACATAACCATGTAAAATAAAATAGGTAGGTATGTACGAACGAAGTAAAATTTAAAAAGGAAAACTATAAAAGTAAAATAACGGACATAAAATTTATAAAACAAAACACGAAAGACCATAGAATGAAAGTTCACAATGCATTTATAAAATGGTAGGAATCCGAAGAGTATTTGTGTAGGTAAGTATGCTGTGCCAAGGTCGCTGATGAGGTGAGGTGATGATAGAGGCTGAGGATGCTGACCAAGTATGCGCGAAAGTTCAGAATACTCGATGCAGCCGGGTACTGCCTGGCTGTATGAATCGCATCACCTGATTTTACGATGAAGTAGCTGCATAAAAGATGATATAGATGCCGCTAAAATAAATGATCTCTTGTTCAATCTGGATTCCGACCTCAGACCGTTCCACAGTTCAACTTCATGGTCGATAGTTGGCGTTGTTCATTAGATGTGTTTTTCTGAATCGCGGTGTTAAGATTCTCTGCGGAAGAATGGCCTTTGCCCATATGTACTAATACGTCGCCGATTTACGGCCGCTTTCTATAATATATCTCAATCCCAATCTTGATCCCGATCCTTGTCTGTAACCAATCAACGGCCGAGTTTGTGTCCTTCACCACACAATCCTCACCTTTGATTGGTTACAGACAAGGATCGGGATCAAGATTGGGATTGAGACATTTCTTAGAAAGCGGCCGTTAGCCGTATTAAATTGGATAAAAAGGCCGGAAAACTTATCCTATTTAGCATCAATTGTGTCTTTAAAATATGACGTCACGGTTGGCGCGGTGGTTGAGCGATCGGCTGCTGCGCTGCGTCTCGTGGGTTCGAGTCCCGCACGGAACAAATTTTAATATTTGTATGGCCTACAGATAGTTGTTCCGGGTCTGGCTGTTTGTGTATGTGAGTTTGCATGTTTGTAAACGCACCCACGATACAGGAGTAATTCCTAGTGTGGGGCAACGCTTTTTTAAAAAAAATATCTTTTGAATGTATGATTGAGTTATATTAATTGGGCTGGTGCGTAAGCGCGTATTTTGCGTATGGGTGAGACTCGTGGGTCATTCAATTCACCCCAGCTCCTAAAGGAAGGCCAGCAACGCCCCGATGATACTGACTAAATACGTTTTTGGTAGTATTATTGCTTTTTGGCACCAAACCATTATAAAACCGTTTTAACTTGTAATGGAAAAACAAAATTGGAATTCTTTAATAATGCAATTGTCAATGAAAATTGAATGCCTAATAAAATTCAAAAACCATAACAAGAGCCGGGCAGACCGGATACCGTTCAATTTGACTGGTCCTAAAAGCAGCCTGGTCCCGCATAAAGTCCTCAACGGTTGGACAACGCAGCGAAGGGCAAAGCCCTGTGAGGCCCATCGCGACTAAACAAAAAGCTGAATGAGCTGGTCGAAGTTGCATCGGCTATCGAGGACGAGTCCTAGGTATTTCATCGTCGGCTCGATACCGATGCAAACGCCTCTGACCACTATATGTGAATCCCGAGATGTCTTGTTCCTAGGTTTCCATGGGGAAACAGCTAGCTACGGACTTATGCAAGGCCACTTTGAGCCTTAAACGCCTTTCGATTCGATCCTTCCAACGACCTGCACACCCTGTGCCGTGGCCAAGATTATCGCTTGCCCTGTGTCAGCCAAGAGGTGGGCTGGGTTTCTGCGCAGGTCAAACTGCTGAAACCCAGACCTCTGAGTTCCTTCCGCTTCTAATTAGGCAACCACGTAGGAGCTCCCTGCACCTCGGAGGTAGACCGCCCGGGTCGACTGGGCGTTGTGTGCCACGCGCGCCTATTAAAGTTAGGATTTTTAACCGTGTAGGTGCCTATGTAATGAGTGATTTGAACAACAAATGTCATAAATGGATTCAAATGTATTTTTGCTTGTTTTTCCTGTTTAAACTCTCACCTCATAACACTAATTGAACATTAATAAGGAAACAATTAAATTACTGAACGATAAAACTTTGCTAAAAGAGTTGCAGGCGGATATATTACCTACGAATTAAAATTCCAGGAAAATGTTCTTTCATATGTACAAAGAACATAATTATTTATATATCACATGGAATTTAAAATTGTAATATACAGTGAGACGAACACCGTTCGACACAAAACACACTTACAACTAAAAAAAAAAACTATGAATTTTGTAATTATTAATGTGTGTGGAATCATTGTAACAGTTCTGGCAGTAAACGCGCATCATAAGCATTGTAAGTTTTTTTCAATCGATTGTTTTACATTATTTATTTATTTATTTATTTATTTATTTATGCATACAAACACAACGCTGTTGACTTTGAATATTTGTTTTGAAGAAATCGACTAGCGTTCTTAAAGATTTTTCCTTTGTTCTACGTATAATAGGCAATGAAAAAAAAATAAAGGAAATTTTGGACTCGGTACTATTAGAGTTAAGGGGGTGAGGGGAATGGTCATTTAAAATCAAATTTCTTGAATAACTTAAAAACCATATATTTTTTAATTATTAAAATAATACGCTCTCTCATTGAAGTCAAAAGTTCAAAAAACGTTTTTCTTAATTTTCTAATGTTCCTTCCAAAATGTGACCATATTTTCAAATTTTATAGTTATTTTCGTTACACGTCCGTGTTTGGGTAATAGAAGATTATATTAATGTGTACCAAATTTCAACTGAATTGGTTCATTGTAAATCGGCTGTGACAAAACGGACAGACAGACAACCGAGTGATCCTTTAATGGTTCCGTTTTTTTAGTTCCATATAGAGGTTCGGAACCCTAAAACTAACTAAGTATCTAAACAATTAATTATTAAAATGCTAAATTAAAAAAAACATTAAAACAAAAAAAAAATAAACAAAATTTCGTTAAAAATATTAGTTATCTACCAATTTTAACTGTCATTAAATTTTCCACTGGGAAAAATTGAACAGAAAATTCTAGGAAAGCTTAATGTGAAGGGTTAGGAGAAATAAATTGTCATTTCAATAGATGAACAGAGAGTAAAGTCCCGCATACCTCCGTTGTAAAGGGAGGAACCTCCGACCAGACGGTTGTTGTCTGGTGGGCAACTGCCCAACTGTTAATATGCGGGCTGTTGTACATGTTCCAATCGCACGGTAAACTCTGTTATCCCGATTTAGGATTTTGTCAAGTTAGTTCGCAGCTGTCGAGATAGATGGCGCTGCGAGTCTCATTTTGTTGATTCTGTTACGTTGATTTTTGTGGCGATATTAATGCCGCTGCACCGTAAAGCTCGTACCGTGAAAGCTCAGGTGAAGGGATCATGAAGTGATTTGACATTTTGATCCCGATAAAATGGATTGACAGCAGTGCGATTCTGTCAAAAATGTCAAAGTGAACGCGTAGGTGCAGTGAACGATCAGTGATCTGGATTACGTACAAACAAGATGGAATGACAGCTGTTTGTTCTTTTTTTTTTCTCTTTAGTATTTGTATGATCACTAGTTTTTATTTTGGTCTTATAATTTTTGTACTTACCTAACACTTTTTTGTGTGCTGTGTTTTCTGTTCTTGCACCAAATAAACGCTTTATCTATCTATCTACTTATCGATCTATCTATCTTAGAGCAGGTAAATTTCAGACAAAAAAAAACCTGTCGTGCTAGTTTGTACTATGAGCGTGCCTAGTAGCAGGCTAGCCAGCGATCACGTGACCTGAACCGGTGAGCGACTAAAGTCCGTCCAACGAAAGAAGTCCCGCGGAAATAAATGGAACTAACACGATTTGCTAGAGGATAACGTACAGTCGCATAGAAACTAGCGCCGCGGTTGCGGAACTTCTTTCGTTGGACGGACTCTAGCATATCAAAAGTTGATATTATGCAGGTCAGCGGGAAATGCTCATGGTACAAAAACAAAACCAGTCAGGTTGAAATGCTGTGATGAACTGCCTTGCATTTGGCAAGTATTTTAAAAGTTTATGGTAGACCCCCAGCACAGCCTTTCTATTCTCTCAACATTTCACCGGTAAGTTCACTTCACGCTCACTCCACCTAAGTGAGGTGGAGTGAGCGTGAAGTGAACTATCATTCCATCTTGTTTGTATTGACTGACAGCTCACATCACTGAAGCTTACACGATGAGATGTTGATAGAATCGCACTACAGAATCGGTAAAATTGTTACAGAATCTACTGGGTTAATACAGGGTGGGCGGTGTCCAGGGGTGGCGGACTTGGGGACGTCCGTCGCCCCCCATTCATCCGGACCCGAGGTAGCGGCGCGTGGTGTTCCCGTGCGCCCCTCTGACGTCGCGGGGGGAGTTAAACACCTCACTCCCCCCGCTTACGAGATGTGGCCCGCGGAGGCGGGCCGGCACCAGCCAGGGATTACGGAAGTCGCATACGATCCCGCGATCCCCGGCGTAGGTGGAAGATGGAACACCGGGGTGGTTTTAGTCAGTAAGAGTCTGACAAACCCCTGTGCCCGGCCCAGGGCGGAGGACATCCATGAGGATTTCCCCCCCGTAAAAAAAAGGGTGGGTGGTGTGCAGAAAAAAAAAAACAATTCTACCAGAAAAAACAACTAAAAACTTCCGAAGAGTTGTAGTAGTTGGTGACATCAAATCTGTGATTGAACTAAAGTAAATGCCACCAACTGTAACAAACTGCTTGAACAATCATTATCTTCGTAACCTTCTAGGCGTTTTTTATGATCGATTTTTCTAAATTCTCACTTTGTATGTTTTGAAATTTTTTCCTTAGTATACATCAGCTACCCAACATCACCCTTAAACCACTCTTTTCTAGAACACCTTGCATGTATTCGTATAATAAAACTCAAGTGACATGTAAAATTATAGACTTCCTTTGTTTGCAGGTGGTCAAGAAGCAGTTCTGACTCCGCCATTTACTTTTAGTTATCGCAATAAACACAATTACTTAAATGTTATTGTGAAATTAAAAAGATGGGCTTCAAGTCAAGTGAATTTTCAAGTAACGGTCGCCGAAGTTGGTCAGTGGATGCGTGATTCTTTCTTTTTTTTATATTAAATCATCAGCTGACTCCTTCTGCTGTGGGCGGAGCGAAAGGGAGTATCAGACTCTTACTGACTCAAACTCTCTCGCGTTCTTCCAAATGCCTTTTGCGTTCCAGGGCCGCGGTCAATTTTTCGAGCAATTACGCGATATGGGTAACGTTCTAGTTCTTAACATACCGAGATTAGGCACGGAGGAATCTTGGTCTCCGAAAGCTTCATGAATCCCGGTTGTCATTTGTCGAACTTTGACTGTCGTTACGAGTAGTAAGAGGCTGGGACACAAGTCTTAATTCAGATTCAGAATCATTTATTGTTAGTCACATATACGTTCAGTTCATAAATACATTATTGTAACATATATCACTGTAACAAGGTGTAAAATATTTCAATTTACAATTAGATGCCTAAAAAAATCGTCATAGCACCTACACAAAATCACCAAGGAAACATAATATTAATTACCACTAGGGAAAATAAGTTAATTATACATTCATCAATTGTGATTTGTCAAAATTAAGCATTTACAAATATTTTTTGTATAATTATGATAGTCACATTCATGAGGAAGGCTAAAACGGGAACGGGATATACGCGTACGAAGTCGCGGGAAAGAGCTAGTGTTTCAATATTTTTAATAGAGTCTGCTAATTACGACGCCTCCCGCGCATTTGGTCGTATGTTTCAATTTGTGATTTTTCAGGAGATTTTTAACTTTAGCTTTGTGTTGATCAGCCGCAAAACATAGGACTATTATCGGGTTAAAACTCGTTTTTATGTGAAAATATGAAAATATCGTTTTTAAGAATGTGAAGGAGGTATCTTTCAAACATTATATTTTAAGTACTAAAATCTTATTTTGACAAAAAATCATGTTACAACTTTTTGCGTGGGAGGCATCGATTTATAATAAATTTTAACACCCATATCAAATCTGCTTGCACTTAACGATCTGAATTCCGCTTTGCATGAATAGGTATGTCTAAGCCCACATATATTTCTGATACTTTTTTTGGGCTTAGAATGAAAATTCTCTGTTAGTAGAGTTACCCCAGCACAACATGCCATATTTAAGCGTGGAACCCTACATATACTTACGTAGTACGTTTTCATTTATAACTTTTCGTATTGCATGGAGAGTAAATGAATACTGGTTAAGTTTTTTGCAAACATCATCCACATGCATATTCCAGTTTAGTTCCGAGTCGATATGGATCCCTAGCAACTTTATGTTATTGACCTGTTTTATTGTTTTGCCCAGTTTTCATTGATTTTATTTGTTAAGGATATATAATTTGTTTTATCAATGTTCGGTTTAAATACATTTATTTCTCAAAGAACAAATTACAATTCACTTAAAGAGAAACTTAACAAATTAACAATAGGTTGTAGTTTACATTCCAACGCTCAAGCCATCCAAGAACTGCAGTGCGACTCCGTAAGCATGTCGAAGTGAACACCCGGGCGGGGCGCACGACAGGTGATTTGTCAAACCATACAAATAAGATGGAATGTCAGCTCACCCGTCGCTCACCCCGCCAAGGCCACACCGTGAGATGACGACAGAATCGACCGGCTGAGCACTAGTTTCATTTATAAAATATAGTACCTAAGTATGTACTTAAATCTAAATAAAATATAAAACAGTTCAAGCTAAACTTATGTTTCTGATATAAAGAGCTAAAGTGTTGGTATCATTGTACACTCTCTGATTTTTTAGGCAGTTTGTTGTATAGCCGAATCCCCTCATACTGGATAGTATATTTTTAAATTATTCATTTTCAGCCTGTTTATAACTTCTTCAAGAGATTTATTCCCCTGTATTTAAAAAAAATTGTCCATTATCAGTGAAAATAGCCGTGCTGTCGTCAGCATACAATATAATTTCCTGGTCTATAGCCCTTGATAGGTCTTTAATGCAGATAAAGAACTGAAGAGGCCCAAGGATACTTCCCTGAGGGACTCCAAATTTAACGAGAGTCCAAATGTTACAATTTTGTGTTTTTATCTATTTCGTTATTTGTGTTATTTGAATAGATCTTAATAAGATTTAAGGCAACCCCTCTTATCCCATAGCTATCTAATTTGTTAAGATCTGGGCTGGGTTTATTTTATGGTTTTTGATTTTAATATGCCACATTACCAGCTGACAGCGTTGAGGACGAATTTTTTGATTTTAATTTGTTGTAAGTTTTGTGTTTAGTAATTTTTAATTTAAGTTAGGTATTATTATTTGTTAAGTAGGATATTATGATCTACATGATCAAACGCTTTAGTCACGTTCATAAAAATAGTTGTTATTTGTTGATTGCTATCCAATACCATCACTTCTTTCTTACAAAACTTGCCAAAGGGTATCGTGTAACCCAGTTACTGGGTTTTATTTCATCTTGGTAAACACTAATGATATTTCAACCTTTCAGGTAAAAATAAGAAAAAGAACAAAATAACAAAATATGTTGAAAGCAAAAAAAATGCAGAAGAATACCGTATTAAAATCAAAAACCATAAAATAAACCCAGAACTTGATGTTGTATTAATTTACTTAGCGGTAAAAACATCACAGGGATGTTCAAAGAATATTACAATCTTAGAAGGAAGACCAAGAAAAAAGAGTACAGGGAGAGCTGAAGAGGGATATGAAAGTAAGATCATTTTAGATATTTTAAACAATTTGTTATTTATTTTCCAAAAACTTCTCCTCGACTCTATTCTCATTTAAAAGTTCACTGCACAAAGTAGCATCATATAATATACATTATTTAACTTGTATACATATTTAAAAAAGCGATAGTGTAGTTTCCAACCATTGATATAATTTTTTAAATTCACGAAGATTTAATTTGATCTCCTACACCAAAAGTTACAAACTATACTTCTAGACAACGAGTAAAAGAATAAACGAAAAACCTCATTGTACTCATCATTTTGAACAACTTTCACTATGCGACCAACACTGAAATCGCGAAAAAAAACCATACATTTATGTGCGCATAACTCGACAAAATGTACTGAACAGTAGATGTTTTCCGCAATTTGGGGTTTGGTCCCACACTAAAAGTTGTTCATAATGATGAGTACAATGACCCCTTAAGAGGATTGCGTTTATTCTGTTAAACGTTATATAATCTTCGTGTGTTTAAAATTCTTTTGCCCGGAGTAACAAGCGCGACTGTTGAGTCTAGAGTCCTGGGTTTGACACCCAGTTGGAGAGCAAGGTGTTTATGATATTTTTCATTTTCAATTTACCTGTTTAAATGTATAAAATTATGTAAAATTCAGAATCAGCCCGGTTTACTCAACCTCAGCCTCAACCTCTTCGGGGTACTGGGAGTGATCTTATCAAGTAACACAGATACTATACGTTTGTAGTGATTTTTTTTCAGTTAATGATGAATGTTTAAATCCCTGCCGCTGTACAATTGAGGTGGATCTTGAGCATGCATGTACAGGTAAGCGTTTGATACCAAGGAAGTAAATTATTTTAAGACCGAGATATATGGAATGAAATGAAATGAAATAAAATATATCTGGAAAGGTAGTCGTAAATGCTTTTGATTTTCTCCGGTACCGTCATAAAAACAAATACCGTTAAACTACATTTAAGTGGTTTTCCTAAAGGGAATGTTCTAGGACCATTACTATTTGAGAGCAGTGCGATAACTATTATTACTGTGTGCCATCCAACATTAAAGAGATATTTTATTTTTAAGATGCTGTTTCTATAAAAACACAGACGGAGGCTACGACATCTACAGCAAATGCCACAAGTAAGTATAGCACACCATGTGTTAATGTTGCAAACATGTAATTGATGAGCTACTCCTGGCTTCACCCGCGTGAATGTCGGTAAAAAATTAACGCGTCTTGTAAGTTGTTTTAATCATTAATCTAGTCCTCCTGACCGTTTCGGCCATTGCGGCTATGCCTAGCGGGGATAAATGATAAATGATAAATGATAAATGATAAATGATATTTATTTTGTAAGTAGGTTCAACATAACACGTCAATATTTTTTGGTCATTTTAAGCTAGATGAGGCCGGTGTTTCCTAGCTGACTACCCTGAGAAGAAACACCGAAACAAACTCAGAGGTCACAGTCTCTTTTGAAGTCCATACAAATTGTATTGGTCAAATCATACGAGAACCATGTAGGTTAATGTCTGAGGTGGCCTTTTGAGGAAAGTGCCACACAGATTTGAGTGGACCTGTCCAGACAGTGCAAGCATTTGTCAGTTATTATGGAGCTCAAACTTAGAACTTTTAGGAGCTCAACGATTTGACGAACAATACCAAAGTAAGGACATTTGGGTAGGCCGCATAAAAAAAATCTCAAACTGCCAGACATTGTTGACTAACATGAAATGAACCCCTATCATAGCGATCTGCATGGTCCCCACATTCACAATACAATATGAGGATCATGCAGATCAGTGTCTGAAATGGTCTTTTGAGGAAAGAACCACACAAATTTGAGTGGACCCGTCCAGTCAGAGCAAGCTTTGGTCAGTAGTCGAGTAGCTCAACTTCGAACCAAAAAGGAGCTCAACGAACCGACGAACATGCCAAAGAAAGGACATTTGTGTAGACCGCATTTAAGTACTCAAACTGCCAGACCTCGTTAAAAATACTTCAAAGAAGAAGAAGTATTTCAAAGAAAAAAAAATAAGAAGAAAATAACCCACATGATCCCCATATTCACAAAATGAGTTAAATAAGAATGAAAAATAAAAATATATAATACTTTACAAAGTAAGTATTCATGTCAAACATAATAAATTGAAAAAAAAATAAAATATATATTACTTTACAAAGTAAATATTCCATGTCAAAAATAATAAAAATAGAATACTTAATAAAGTAAACATTCATGTCAAAATTTGCCAACGAGATGAAAGAAAAGTATACAGCAGAGCTTAAAAAAAAAAGACAATTTCTAAAAATGAAAAAGGTATGTAACATTAGGCCATGTACGCCGGATAAGCCATCTTCGCGGTAGATACACATTATAGTTCACAAGTGTGTGCGCAAACATAGATGCACTCCCTCTTCCATTACTTTCATAGTCCGATGGGGTGGCAACCCGACACGACCCGTGAGAGATCTGGTGCAGGACCAACACATTAACGTGTTTTCTGAGGCACGGTTGTGTCGCACCACCAACTATCTAACTCCGGGCGGTCACAGAGAAATTCCTCATTGAAAAACCCAATTGACTCGACGCTCAGCATTGGCGTTAGCGGCCGAGAGACCAACGCAGCAGATCATAATAATCATTAATATTCTTAACTCGAATTCGAGTTATTCTGTTTATTCACCCCGAAAATCCACCGCCGGCGGGTATCCACCAGCCAGGGTGGACAGTTGGAATACAGCAATATTTTTTTTATGGTTTCTCTCCTGGGCAATATTACAATTGTAAGGAGTTAGAGTCACGCACTCGTATTCACTCGCACGCACTTAACGCAAAAAATGTCTACAATTAATTTGACGTAAATGCTTTTCATTTTCTCTATATATCTTCTACCATCATAAAACAAATAACGTTGAATTTTAACTACATCTAAGTGGGTTACTTAAAGGGATAGTTCTGAGACTCATGGAATTAAATTAAATGAAATAAAATCTATCTGGAAAGGTAGTCGTAAATGCTTTTGATTTTCTCCGGTACCATCATAAAAACAAATACCGTTAAACTACATTTAAGTGGTTTTCCTAATGGGACTTTGTATTTGAGAGCGGTGTGATAACTATTATTACTGTGTGCCATCCAACATTAAAGAGATATTTTATTTTTAAGATGCTGTTTCTATAAAAACACAGACGGAGGCTACGACATCTACAGCAAATGCCACAAGTAAGTATAGCACACCATGTGTTAATGTTGCAAACATGTAATTGATGAGCTACTCCTGGCTTCACCCGCGTGAATGTCGGTAAAAAATTAACGCGTCTTGTAAGTTGTTTTAATCATTAATCTAGTCCTCCTGACCTTCGGCCATTGCGGCTTCACGTTGGAATTTTCCGTTCCCGTATAGCCTTCCTCATCCAAATCCAGAGATTACCCCCTACAACCTCACAAACTCAAAAACTTTACCTCTTTTTAAGAACCTTTATTGCAACTATAACTATATACACACACTTAAATAAAAGACTCAACTAAAACTAAAAGTAATCTTTTAGTTCTTTACCTCTTTTTAATATTAAATAGTAATATAGTATAGATGAGCTTCTCCTAGATTCACCAGCCCGGGTGGACAGTGGGATTAAGCCAATATTTTTTATACTTCTCTCCTGGGCATTATATAATTGTACAGTAGGTAAGCAGTTAGAATCACACTCTCGTATTCGCTCGCACTTAACGCCAAAAACGTCTACAGTTAATTTAACATTTAAAACAGTGAAAATGCATTATCACATGTTTTAAGTTTAAAAAAAGTTACATTATTGTATGATGCATTTTATCATGCGCTCTTAGTTCATTGTGTTGTTCTGGCGCTACCGCTGCGGCTGTGGAAACCCTCCGGCCGATGTCAGATGTCTGTATCTACATTGCTGCCATCGAAATTATAGTGCAGTGCAGTGGCCCGCCTGTAGGATGATAATGATGATGATGATGACAAGTTGATAGGAATTATGATGCAGGTAACAGTTTAAAATGTTTCAATAAAGTCACATTATTTGGTTTCAGATTCTTCGTACAATAATACTCTCACTATAATCGCTGCAGTATCGGGCATAGCGTTTACCCCTCTGGTTATAATTGCGATTTGGAAACGATGTTGGATCAAATGCAGTCCACAAGACACACCCGGATTACCAATGAACCCCGTGAGTTAATACCATAAGTAAATTCTTAATTCCGAAATCTGGGGATACCACCCTCCCCAGATTTCGGAATTAAGAATTTGATGTTGAGTTTTGTCAAACTCTGCTTTAGCCTGGGTTGGTTGATCACAAATCAGGGCCGTAACCGGGACGTATCCGGGCTGTGGTCCGTGATAACCTGGTCTCACACGAACCGGGTACAAACTTGTGTGAACGAGTTCTTGTAAAATGTACGCACCGATATTTTATTAAACCTGGGGGGTTTAATAAAATATCTCCCCCATCTGGGAGAGGCCCATGTCCAGCAGTGGACGTCTTTCGGCTGATATGATGATGATGAAGTCGATGACATTTTATTAAACCTACCACAATGAGTGTAGTTTTATAAACCAAAGGTTGACTGGGGTTGCATTTAGTCCGCCCGTGTACCGCTATACTTATACATAAAGTTTAATAAAAAAACTTCTAACTCCAATTTAAATAAGACTATTTGTATATTTTCAGCACGCGGAGCCCTTCTACGTCAACATGCTCTTCAGAAAAGAGTGTGCCGAGGAGATAGCAGCCATTGAGCTACACCACTGTTAGGAGATCAATCCTCCTCCTGTTCCTGAAGCTAGCTGACATGTACCGTGACGCTGTTGGCGACCAACGCAGGCTCTAATCGAGTTATTTTCATATTTTTTATCTTTTTTACTCTATTTAGGTGAAAGTCGTGTGTGATAAGTAAGCTAATAGTATCTAAGTAGATAGTTATCGAGAGATGACGTATAAGAATGTTATACCTAGTCATCTCGAATGCTGGTCTAGAATATTTTTGATAAATTAGGTTAATTATTATTGAAGCAAGTTCCATGTGTAGTGCTATCTAGGGGTAGAGTTCGTAGGTTAGAATTAGTAGAATAAGGGCTAGTTTTTCAATGGTCAGATAAAATTTATTTGTAGAATAAATATGGCGGTTTGACAAAAGCTGTCAAACTGCCAATTTAATTCCCCAGATTAAAGTTAAATGACTGTTGAAAAATCTGCCCTTAGTACGTGTACGCAATCTTTACTTTTGTTCAAACAATATATAAATAATCCTTTTAAATCACGTAATTAATATTTTTTAATGATAGTCAATGTTGTCATAATGTATGACTACTTTATCTCCAAATATCTCGACACTATAGGGCGCCATGCGGCTAATATCTTTTGTTTGTTTAAGTATCCTCTACCATATAATATCTCGCAGCCAACTAGTTCAATCAGCTTTTTAATTTGCTGCCTAGCCTCTTCAATAAACGGCACAATTCAATCGGCGGTCTAAATGACATCCAGCCAATGTGTCAATGCAACATTTAATGAAAAGGCTGGCAAATGCTTAGGCCGTTCGTAGAATAGGGTAACGGGTAACGACGAAAATATTTGAAATATTTAATTTTAGGAATTCTAAATTAAAACAACAATAAACACATTTTGACCTCGATGACGGAGCCAAGCTGCGCGGAGCTACTATTTCTGTCTGCAACGTTTAAATGATCTTAACCTATCCGTTTCGGGGTTCCCTAAGCTCCTTATGCCCTATGTTCTCACTACTTGGCTAGGCAAGCACACACACAACAACAACACACCACAACACACACACAACAACACAACAGCAACAACAACAGCAGCCAACCCACCATCTACAGACCTTCTTGAAAGAGGACTTTTGGCCGAAAGGTGTCGTATTTCGACGTTTCCGAGGTCGATTACGCGACACCACGCAGCGAAACACGACGCCGTCAACTTTACGTGTATAGTAATAAGTTTTATTAATAATTATGTACTAGTTTATTATATTATTGTTTAATTTAGCTGTGTGTATTTTATCTATGGGCCTCAGTTGCCTGATAATAAAGTGATTATTATTATTATTATTCTCTTTATTTTTTTTTTAACATACATTTTATATTTTTAAATATTTCAATAACAAAAAAAAAAAACAATAAAAAAACATTTAAAAATATAAAAATAGTAGTCCGCCGGTGTCGGGAGCTGGGTCCAAGCTACCGGTGGTTAGGGCTCCAGAGAAAGGAACCTCCTCACAATACGAGCCGTATCGAGGAGTACTGCTTTCTGTATCAGGCCCTTTACCCAACTGCGCAACGCCAGCTTCGACAGGTGGTCGTCGAAGCTTTTGGCTATCAAGCCATTGGCCGTAACGACGATCGGCACAATGACAGCCGAGTCCACATTCCACATGTCGACAACCTCGTGCGCTAAGTCAAGATACTTGATTTGTTTCTCTTTCTCAGCTTTCACGAGGTTCTCGTCATGTGGAATGGTAACATCGATTATCATTGTGCGGCGCGCTAATCGGTCTATCACCACTATATCGGGCTTATTAGCGACGATAGTCCTATCAGTGATGATAGACCGATCCCAGTACAACGTGACATGGTCATTTTCGAGAACTGGGTCGGGCACATACTTGTAATACGGTACCTCAGAATCCACAAGTTTGTATTTCAAAGCAAGTTGCTGGTGAATAATCCTGGCCACTTGGTTATGCCTGTGCAAGTACTCGCCGTTAGCCAGACGAGAACAACCAGAGATAATATGTCTGATGGACTCACCCGGACGGTGGCATGCCCGACACACGTCAACCGTCCCGTCCTTCATAATATGCCTCCGGTAGTTGTTCGTCAAGATAACTTCGTCCATAATTGCACAAACAAAACCTTCAGTTTCTCCGAAGAGATCACCGAAACGTAGCCAGGCCACGGACGCCGGGAAATCTACGTCGGACCCATAAAGAGCCCGATAGAAGCGCCCGTGAAGCTCCTTGCCTTTCCATACCTCCTTGCGGTCATCTGTAGTAAGTATTACAGGTTTGCGCCAGTTCTCTTTCGCCATGGACAACGGGGTGAGTCCCTTGTCCACTGTGACCACATCTCGGTGCATACCCACATCGGCTTTGAGAAAATATTCTCTGAGACTGCACATCTCGCGGTTGTGGAGAGTCTTAGCATTTAAAAAGCCTCGACCTCCACATTTACGCGGGATGTACAGTCTCATCACCGACGATCGTGGGTGATGCATCCGATTTGCAGTCAGCAGTGTACGGACCCTTCTATCCAGGGCGTCGAGTTCGGTTTGAGTCCATTTGAGTATGCCGAAAGAGTACATTAATACCGGCATGACCCAACCGTTGAAGGCGCGCACCTTATTTCCGCCCGACAAAAGGCTGTTTAAAACCTTTTTCAGGCGGCCAAAGAAGCGCTCCTTCAGCGATTGCTTCATGTCAGTACCGTTAATGCCCAACGCTTCCGACATACCCAAATACTTGTAGGTTTCGGTTGAGCTAAGGGATTTAACCTGTATGGAATCCGAGAGTTGAATTCCCTCAGATTCCATAATCTCCCCTTTCTTTACATGCATGACTGCACATTTGTCCACACCAAATTCCATCCTGATGGCACTACTGAAGGTTTCAGTTACTTTCAGTAGCTCCATCAGTCGCAAATTGTTGGGGGCAAAGAGTTTCAGATCATCCATGTAAAGGAGGTGAGATATGGCTTGACCACCTCTTCTCAACCGATAGCCTAGGCCTGAATCCTCCAGTAGTGTGCTAAGAGGATTCAGAGCTAAGCAAAACCAAAGTGGACTCAAACTGTCGCCCTGGAATATTCCCCGTTTAATCCATACAGGCTCATCATTCCCTTGAATCGGTCGACATCCTGGATATCGAAGAACCGTTTTCCATTGCCTCATACATGACTCAAGGAAGGCGCGTAGAGTTGCATCTATTTTGTACAACTCCAGCACCCTCATGAGCCATGTATGTGGCACAGAGTCATAGGCCTTCTTGTAATCTATCCAACATGTCGACAGATCCTTGCGGGATCGACGAACCTGTTGGCTTATGGCCATGTCTATGAGGAGTAGCTCCTTAGTGCCGCGGGACCCTTTCCTACATCCATTCTGAGAAGCGGACATAATTGAGTTATTCTCAATGTGATCATTAATTTTCACTCTCAGAATGGATGTAAGAAGTTTATAGACCGTCGACAAACAAGTAATCGGTCTATAATTCTTGGGTTCTGCGGGACTACCTGTCTTATGGAGCAGGTGGGTAACGCCAGTTGTTAGAAACTGTGGTAGCGACCCAGACTCTAAGGATGATTGGAATTGAGATGCCAGGAGTGCGTGTGAGCTGCTATACCATTTTAGCCAGAAGTTATGCAGTCCGTCCGGTCCTGGAGATTTCCAGTTTGGTAACGAACGGACTGCTTTGGCTACATCCAATGGGGTGATGTTGATAAGTTCCATTGGTGGTATAGCTTCACACACGCGCTCGACATCGCGCATCCAACCACCCTCGGCATGACAGACGGGCACCGACCAGATATTTCGCCAGAATGTATTCGTGACGATATCATCCGGTCTGCACACGTCCGTCACACTTTGTTCAGGTCGCTCCCAAGCTCTGTATACCCACCTTTCATCGCTCTGGAACATGCGATTCTGCGAGTATCGATCAACCCGCCGCTTATACCGCCGAATACGGTTTGCCCATGCACAAACTTTCTGCTTCAGGAAGTCGATGCGCTCTGTGACTCGGGACGTGTATTCTCGAGGGCTGATTCCAGTCCCCGAAAACGCCCGCCTCACAAAGCGCATCACACGTGGTCTTGTATTGCCCTCCCTGAAGCAGTATAGTTTGCCGATGAGTGCCCTAGCCTCATCGATACGCCGCTCGATCCTGCACTGCCAGGCTGGTACAGCAGATTTTGGTCGTATAGCCTCGTCACAATTTGGAAACTTGACGTTTGCTATACGACATGCCGCAACAGCCCCGCAGTACAGGATTGAGTGCGTATCTACGAGGTTCTCGCTGCTTTCGAAGATGTTCTGCAGCAGCGAGTCCAAGGCACACACCAGCGCCCTATTCTTTTTGTGCATAGGTAACCGTGGTAATCGGGGCCTAAGTTCGGTAGGAGTTGATCTATACTCGCGAAGCGCATCCTCCAGCGCGCTCCTCAGTCGATCGTTGCACTGGCTACTTACCGTGACAACCCTATCATCTACCTCATCACTATTATTATTGGACCGCGGTATGATTGCGCCACTAGCTGGCGCCGGTACCACGGCCTGTGTCGGGGTCGAGATGATAAGGTTGTTCAGTACCTCTGAGCGCAGCCTATCAAGTGCGGCATCGTCCAACTTGTGACTACGTTGGATGACTCGCACCTGATCCGACAATCGTTGGGCCGAGACGTTCACAGCCGGTTCCAGGTCCTGAAACAGAGACAGCATCCTGACACGGTACGCAGTGAGGTTAGTTCCCCCCTCTGTAGACCCGTAATATGCGCGCATGACGTTCTCGTTCATGGACTGAGTCCATCTCATGCGCTGCACACAACCACCGGTAGCGGGGACCCGGCTCGGGGCCGGTTGGCCCCTAGGTCCCAAGCCCCTCGGTGGCCGGCCTCTCCCCTGCCGACGCACAGGTGTTGGCGACGTCGGCGGAGAGAAATACTCGTCGCTCGAGCTCGACGCGACTGCAACCGCCGGTGACACTGGTAATCCTATGTCCGGCGGCGGCGAGGCGGAGCTGAGCGACGGGTCCGGGGGTGGTGGGCGTGCACGTTGCGATGCTGCTCTCGTAATCATTCTTTCATTAGTATATTCGTCGTAATTTTCTTTTCTTCGATTTCATGGGTGACATTATTGTATGTCATCTGTCCGAGTCGTATAATTTTCTTATATTTTGTTTCATTTTTGTGCCTAAATCATTCTAAAAAGTTTGTTACTTATTATTTATTTCGTTTATTCTGGTTTTCTGTTTGAAAATTGCGTATAAGTAGGATCAAAACTGTTATTTTAAATTATTATTATTATTATTATTAAACGATATTGATCCAATTAATTACGGACGGGCGCAGGCCTAGGTGTCCGTACCGTGGGAAGTGTATTCCGTAAGTCCGTGGTAGCGCAGGCAACGTGTAAATATCTATTTATACTGTGGCGGTGCGTCCGATCCGCGGCAAGTCGGTAACTTCAAAGGTCTCTTTCAATTTGCATTTTCGAATAACGAAATGTATCAGAATCTCAAGACCCACACAGACCGACTCACAACGTTGGAAGGGCTTTGATGTGGGGTGCGTGTCTTCCTGTGATCGTCCGCGGCGCGCGCTGGTCCACCCCCGTCCGCAAAATCATGCACCGTGGGAAGCTGCCTTAAGAGCGTTTACGCCCTACGGCTTTTCATACAAACTTTAAAGTCGTTTGTTTTCGAAATGAATGAACCGATTTTATTGAAACTTAGTATGCATACGCCATCCAACCTGGTCTAAAAAGTTAGTTGATAATATTTTCGAAAAAGAGTTCAGGAGGAAAGATAGAGTGATTTTTCACTTTCTGTAGAAAACTTAAAATCGCTCTCTCTCTCCCTCTAAACTCTTTTTCTAATCTGTTCTAGATTAGCCCATATATGTCTTCGGCTGTAAAACTCCTTCTATTTGTGCGTATGGGCACTCTCCTTCTTGATATTTTGGTGGGGGAGGGCGACCATGGGGTGCCCTCGGGGGGTCTTGCTGAAAGCCGAGCTCTGCATAATATGTCACTTCGTTTGAAGGGTCCTAAAAATTATTTAAAAAATCGGTTTACAATCAAATTGGCGGGGGTTTAGAAATCGCTGAACGTACTAGTACTTACATAAAAAAACAGTTGCGTGTTGAAGTGGTAGTGGGCAGGGCACATTGCTCGCAGAACAGATGGTCGATGGGGCTGAAAAGTTTTGGAGTGGCGACCGCATACCGGAAGACGCAGCGTTGGAAGGCCTCCCACAAGATGGACCGACGACCTGGTGAGGGTCACGGGTAGCCGATGGATGCGAGACGCACAGAACCGGGTGTTGTGGCGACACTTGGGGGAGGCCTATGTCCAGCAGTGGACGTCTTTCGGCTGATATGATGATGATCCATGGACGTCTTTCGGCTGATATGATGAAGGTTCCATGTGTCTCATTGCCTGGTGATGGCATGGGACTCTTAGGGCTCACTCCGGATGTAACTTTAAACTAATTTGTAAGACAACAGAGGATATCAATAACCGTATAGCCACATCTACGATCAACCAGGTATCTTCTAGCTCTCACACAGCTAATTATAATAAAGGAGCTAAGCTGAAATGCTTGAAATTATTTTATCAGAATATTCAAGGTTTTGCTTCGAAACAACTCGAAATTGAATTATTTTTAGAAAAAACAATGTTTGACGTTATTTGTTTTACTGAGCATTGGCTAAAGGATTTTGAAATGCTCATTAATTATGAGAATTATAATGTGGGAAGTTGTTTTAACCGCAAATCAATGCTACGTGGGGGTTCATTAATCTTAATCAAAAGTTGTATTAAATTTAAAACTCGTAGAGACATAGTTGAGCTGTCAGTTGAACATAGCATTGAACTCTCCTGTGTTGAGCTGGATAAGCATGTCATAGTGTTAGTTTACAGACCCCCTAATTATCTGAACTACTCTATATTTGAGTCAGTGATGGAAGATGTCTTGGCAAAACTTGCAACTGGTAATAAATTAGTAATTATCTGTGGTGACTTTAATATTAATATTTTAGAAAATAATTCAGACAGCAGTAGATTATTAAATCTCTTTAAATAATTCAAATTGGCAAATGTTTTCATAGAACCAACTAGAATAACTACAGCTACTGCTACATGTATAAATAATGTTTTTTGTTGCTGCAACTATTTAGAAAAAGCCATTGTAAATGAGCTCCCTTCAGATCACAGCGGGATAATGGTATCTTTTGAGTGCAATATACCTATTCAACAAGTGCAAATACAATCCAGACCAATAACATCCGGTAATTTAAATAAATTTAACAACACTTTAATTACCAAGTTAAGTGATCGGGACTTCACAATGAATAATGGTAATATTTCGTGTACAGAATTGTTTTCAGTAGTCCAAACTGAGTTTAATAATACTTTTAAAAAGAGAACTAAAACTATTTGCTCTAAGTTTTTATTTAGTGACTGGGCGACTAAAGGACTGAGAATAAGTAGGGATAGACTTTATGAGCTGTATGGCCTTAAGCCATTTATTATGACTGAAACTTTTAATAAATATATTGCTACCTACTCAAAAATTTATAAAATTTCTTGTAAGGCAGCTAAGGCCTTATATATCAGCAATAAGGTTAAAGCAACAGAAAATAAAAAAAAGACGGTTTGGAAGATAATTAATAATGAAACAAAGCGGAACAAAAGACATAATACTGATTACACATTGGAGACTCTTCATGGTCTTATTAGCGATAACAAGAAAGTTGCTCAAGAATTTGTAAATTTCTTTACCAGTATCCCTATTGAAACAACTGAAGCCTTAAACTCCTCGTCTTCGCTGGATTTTGATTTATTACAGGCCAACGTGTCAGCCTGCCCAACTAAATTTGAGTTTAAACATATAAACCCCATAACAGTACTAAAGGTTTTTAAACAAATCAAGATTAAATTGACAGAAGACCTGTGGGGATTGTCTATCAAAGTATGTACCTCAATTATTGAGACTATGGCGCCGTATTTAGCTTTAACATTTAATTTATGTGTGGCTCAAGGAGTATTTCCGGATCTGATGAAATACGGTAAAGTTATACCACTTTTTAAATCCGGGGACAGTAAAGACACAAATAACTATAGACCGGTGTCCGTATTGCCAGTATTTAGCAAGGTATTCGAAAAGGTAATGCTTAATCAAATGCTTAATCATTTTAACACAAATAACATCTTACACGATAAACAGTATGGTTTTACCAAAGGAAGTTGTACAACTGACGCCGGTGTCACCTTACTAAAACATATCTTTAATGCGTGGGAAGAGGCGCAAGACGCCATAGGCATCTTCTGCGACCTATCTAAGGCGTTTGATTGTGTAAATCACGAAACATTACTCATGAAGCTCGAGCATTACGGACTAGGCAAAACAGCGTTAAACTTAGTAAAATCTTATTTGAATGATAGACAGCAATTAGTCCAAATAAACGGTGTTAATTCGTCGGGATTAAACGTGAAAATGGGCGTCCCGCAGGGATCGATTTTAGGTCCTTTCTTATTTCTAGTTTATATTAATGATTTACCCCATTTATTGCAAAACCAACTAAACATGGTCTTGTTTGCCGACGATACTTCTTTGATTTTTAAGATAAACAGAAGTAGTAATAATCTTGAGGACGTAAATTGCAGGTCCAAAATTGGTTCACTGCTAATAATTTAGTTTTAAATGGGAAAAAAACTGAATGCGTAAGATTTTCCTTACCAAATGTCAAAAGTAGTGATTGTGACATAGTGTTGAACAAGGAGAAACTGGAATTCGTCGATAGAACAGTTTTCCTGGGGATTACGGTTGACTCTAGGCTACAATGGGGTCCTCATTTAACATCTCTTGCAGGACGGCTAAGTTCAGCGGCATATGCTGTTAGAAAAATCAGCCAATTTACGGATGTTGATACCGCGAGATTAGTATATTTTAGTTACTTTCATAGTATCATGTCTTATGGTATTTTACTATGGGGACGGGCTGCAGACATCGAGTCTATTTTTATTCTGCAGAAAAGAGCTATAAGAGCGATATACAATCTCCGCCGACGTGATTCTCTAAGGGAACTGTTTCAGGATATTAACATCATGACGGTACCCTGTCAATATATATATGAAAACATTATGTACATTAGAAAGAATCTCCATCTTTTTAGTAGACGAGGCGACAGACATAATTATATTTCTAGAAATAGGGATCAACTAGTTCAACCAAGTTTCAGACTAGCTAAAGTAGCCTCATCTTTCATGGGGTACTGTTGAAAATGTTATAATAAAATACCTCCTAATATATTAGAACTGAATGAAACAAAATTTAAATCTTGTATCAAACGCACACTATGTAAGAAAGCATATTATAAGTTTGGGGATTATATTGAAGATAATAATGCTTGGCTCAATGCCGGTCCAGCTCCACAGTTACTAGGCCGCACAAACTAATCTTTTGGCATTTATAAATATTGTTGGACCCGTTGAAGACTGTAAAACATTATATTTTCATTGTATAGACTCAATGTAATTAGCATTGTATAAATTCATTAATTAACGGCACATGTGTGAGTACTGTGAACCTTATAATACTTTTATTTATTTTTTAATTGACTTGACTGCCCTGGCGGTTGGGAGTGTCATGCTCACTCAAAAGTCTACCTGATGGTGTCGCATGTGTTGGGTCATTTGGCTTCCTTAAATATGGTGGAGCCGAATGGTGCTAGCGCGTGCGTCATGTTCGTGAACGGACGCCGTCAGTTTGGACTGGTCATCTCTCGGCTGCCACGGTTTATTTTAATGATTTGTTATTTTAATTTGTTGTTGATTTTTATTTTTTTACTCCGGATACTTTAACGTGCATTTCTTTTTACATCGTTCTCACATATATGTTTGTATAATTTCAACAGGAATGATGTAACCATAAAATTGTAAAGAAAAATAATTTAAAAGAGCATGTCCGTGGAGTTTCTTGCACGTTCTTCTCCATAGAGATCTACGCTTTGGAACGTGCAAATAGCTTCATCTTTTTGACTGACCGACCTTGACAATTCAAAAGTGCCTGTGAATGGTTTATTTGAAATAAATAAATTGAATTTGAATTTGAATTTGATCATGATGATGTAAAGTCCTTGTACATATAGTGGTTTTCTGTCAATTAACGCCACAGGGATTGTTATTGTTGGAGGTAAACAATATAGAGTATGTTAGGTATTATTTACTTTGCTAAATAAAAAAATAGAAAGACCAAGTACATTCAAATTGGCTTCAAATGCGACACATGTTTGTATTTACTGAATTAACAGAATAAACGCAATACCTCTTAAGGGATCATTGTACTCATCATTATGAACAACTTTTACTATGGGACCAACACTGAAATCGCAAAAAAAATCGACTGCCTCATACATCTGTGCGCATAACTCGACAACATGTCAGTAGGTACATTTTGTCGAGATCGATCAAATATGTCGTTTGTGAATGTCGTTATTGTAAAAATAATAATTCTAGTGAGCCCGTCTGTTAGATTCTCAATAAGTATTAGATTCACGTTTTTTGTCTTTCTACATCAATTTAAAATTGACAAAGATATATAAAGCGTATCATAGCGTTCAGGAGTGGACTAGTGACGTCACGGAAAATTTCAATGCAATAGTTTTTTTCAGGAAAATACTGTTGTTTAGTATTCATCAATCTCTGGGAACAATAAAGTAGCTTTACATACTTACGTAAATTCGAATGATAAACAGAACCATTATAAATAGACATATCGAATGATAAAATACGTGTTTATTATTTCCAAAACAAAATTATATTTTAAATCTTATTTATTTGTTGTACACCTACCATAGTGTAGTCTTTTTAACCCAAAGGTTGACTGGTAGAGAATGCCTTGTTGCATTAAGTCCGCCCATGTACCACTATTGTACATAAAGTTTAAATAAATAGATAAAATCACAGAACACAATGAAAAGTAAACACATATCGGATTCATGATTCACTTTCTTTTTCATAACATAAAACTTAAATGAATTGTTATAACAATACGGTGCACAATTAATATTTAAAATGAATAAAACTTCCTCTAATGACTTGTCTACAAACAAACGGTAGTGCGGCTGCCAAGTTTAGCGGTAAACAGCGGAAGGCAACGCCCCGATGAAGTGTCGTGTTATCCTAAATATAATCTATCTATACATATAATAAAACAGTAACGAAAGAAAAACTGTACCTTGAGAATTTTCGAGAAAAAATAAGTGGCTTTTGTTAGAAAAACGTAACTGATGACAAAAAGTGACTTTTTAGAATTTTTGTCTGTCTGTTTGTATGTGTGTATGGTACGGCTTCACGCCAAAACTACTGGATAAATTGAATTGAAATTCAACAAAAATGTTTTTTGTAAACCAAGGAAGGCTTTAGGCTACATATCATCACGCCGTATGTTATGGGAGGTAAGCAATATTGATTTTAAAAGGATTTTGTTCGTAATTGAATGCACAAAATAATTGAATGCACAAAATGACATGTTAGTTAGTTACAAAACCATTTAGATAATTTTTACACATAAACCTGATAGGAATTGTAGCAATCTAGAAGAAATCAACTTATTATCTACATAATTCAGATACCCGTAATGCCATCTGTTGACCGAAAAAGTACTAACTATCAAAAGCATGAGAATTACACCAAAATATTTTTTTCAACACATTTGCTCAAAAAATGCATTTACGAAGCCTGTATGCATCGTTCGAAAGTTCAAAATTATGCACCACACAATGGAGCGTGCGGCAAAGTAGGTACTCTCACTTAAGTACATATTTTACCGCTAACTCCGTTATATAGCGCCGTGCGTATTCTTTACGGGTTTTTTTTAATTTCCATAAAAATTAATAAGAATTCCACCAAGGAGTTTCACATCACGAGAATAATATAAGCTGAATGATCAACCCGATTCGAACTTCCTTGGAAGTGCTTTTGCTGTATACGTTTGTCTCGTTTTAATATTAAAGAGAAAATGAGAGAAGATAAATAAAAATAAATGAAAGACTTGGTTCTAATTTTCACCACGCGCATGTGGCGCCCTTTGCAAATTCGCGCCATTTTCATATTAGAAACGTCAAAGATTGTTGCGACTTTCCTACTGATTTCTAAAGACAATTTTTTTTATTTCATTACTTATTGGACTGTTTTCTCGCAAATGTGTCGAAAAACGTTGTATGACACACGTGCGGATTTGGTTTTTACAAACTCGTAACTATGGTAAGCCCTCGACTTCGTCTCGTGCTTACATTCGTCTACTCGTTTGTAAAAACCAACTTACCGCACTAATATCATAAATAACTATTTTGTTACTAATGGTACTTTTAAAACGTTATAAACAGTGATTCTTTTGATACAAAACTTACTGTTATGCATTTGATGCATAACATAAAAAAATATTTGGTCTGATTGCTCCACTGACGTTTTTTTTTTTTTTTTGAACGGTTAAGTCTCTCCACTCAACCTGTAATGCACCCTGGTTGCTTCTGTACACTTGGACGGAGCTAGGCCGGCAAACTTAGCCAGGACACCTACGCACAACGGAGTCCTTACTCTACTCTATCCGTTGCGGGGTTTTTTTTTATGGATGGGAAATCATCAAAATGACTTCTTCCGCTCTGGGTAGACTAGAAGGGAGTGTCAGACTCTTACTGACTAAAACCAATCTGTGTTTCTCCTTATGATCTATGCGTTCCAGGGTCACGGTGACTCTTTCGAACAAATTCCGCATCCCTAGCAGGCTCTGTCCCTAACGGGCCCCGTCTACTTAGCTGACATCTCTTGGAGGCGCGCATGGAACACAACGCTTCGTCGACCCGGACCAGTGGCGCTATATAGGGTGTATAGCTCCATTCCTCCTTCTCGCTCGAACGACTCACGCTTTAACACGTCATGGTAAGGCCGCTGGTTGTTATCGGGCCGCGAGCCACCCAACGCTCGTCGTCCGCAGGTCCGTGCCTACGGTGGCTGAGAATCGCCCTGCGACTCCTGACGCCCGGGGCGTCTTCTTCTGTTTCGGCGGCTAAGGCGTGACGTTTGCCTCTCCTTCACGCGGCCCGCCCCTTCCTTTACTAGCATTACTGTTTCGCAAAAGGAGGTGACGGCTTCCCACGCCTCCGCGCTCTGGACCATGGAGTGAACCAGAGCCTGTAGCGAGAGGTCGCCGTCACTGATCGCCTCGACAAGGACACGGCGGTGCTCCACCGTTTCCTCTGCGGTGGTTGACTTCTCTTCTGGTTGGTTCTCCCATGGACAACTTTATGTAGCTCTATCGCGTGTTAACAACCTTAGCAAGTTTCATCAACATCGTGTATCATCATCATTATCCACAGTCGAACTTCGCTCACTGCTGAGCATAGGCCTCTCTTTTCGTGTGCCAATCCCCACGTTCCTGTGCCAGCCTCATCCAGGTTCTATCCACGATAGCAACAATATCGTCCGCCCATCTCGCCGCCGGTCGACCAATACTTTTTCTTCCAATCCTCGGACGCCACTCAGTTACTGCGTTACTCCACCTATCATCACCGCGCCTTGTCAAGTGTCCTGCCCAGCTCCTCTTTAGTTCTACAATTCGTTTTCCGATGTTGAAAACCTTCGTACATCTTCGGATCTCGACGACGTACCTCTACCAAGCATGGAACGCTCCATGGCTCTCTGTGCAACTATCAGTCTGTACACAGCCTCCTGCGTGAGCGTGCATGTAAGTAAGTAAGTCATGGTGGGAAAAGCATACTGGTAATAAAGGCGGGAATTCAGACATTGCGGAATTTTGGCAGGCTCCAGAATGTCGTCCATTTTGATAAAAGCGGCCCATCCAAGGTGTGTTCCTCTCGATACCTCCGTTTGTTGATTTTCTTTGCCAATTGAAAGGATATGGCCAAGATAAACATATCGGTTAATCATCTCCAACAATTCATTTCCAGATTTGGATCGCTGAAGGTGTTTGCCATAACTTTCGTCTTGGTCATATTCATCCCAAGACCCAACTTAAAAGAAGCATCTTAAAGATTTTGAAGCATTTGAAACAGCATAGTGAAAACCACAAAGTCATCTGCAAATCTTAAGTGAGACAGTTGGGCAGAAAATTGACGTTAATACCGCTATAGTCCCAATCTATACCCACATTTTTAACGACATCTTCTAGGACTGCTGTCAATAGTTTCGATTAAATGAAAGAAGCATTTTTCCTGAGAAACGTTGTAGTGACAACGTTTCTCAGGAAAAATTATTTGAACAGAAGAGGTGATACTCGACGGCTCGACGTGTCACAAAAAGATGACAGCATAAAGACGAGGCCCGCTAGGGCCAGTGCCTGCCAGGGTTGCGGAATTTCACCTTTCTTAGTCACCGCGGCCCTGAAACGCAAAGGGCATTAGGAGGAACACAGATGGGTTTTAGTCAGTAAGAGTCTGACACTCCCTTCCATTCCGCCCAGAGCGAAAGGAGTCATTTGATGTTTTCCCATACATAAAAAAGGAGGCAAGCAATGATAGATATTGACTGTTCGTATTAGATATACGAACACATTGATCTTACCTAGCCACATCATTTTACAATACATACACGCGAACGAAGTCGCGGGCAACAGCTAGTACTTATATAAAATTCTTCCGTTACTGACTGAGTGACTTACAGACAACGCACAGCCGAAACTGTTGGTCATAGAAAGCTGAAATTTAGCGTGTAGGCTCCTCGGGAAGTGTAGGGGAGCACTAAGAGAGTATTTCCCGAAATGCTTACGGGAACGGGAATAAACGGAACATGTGCATTTTGTGCATACGAAGTCGTGGACAAGCTCGTTAATATTAGGTCTTTACCTATGAAATTGCCGTTCTGCAGTACTGGCCATTTCAAATCAAAATAATTTTTGTTTGGCTAAGAATTCTAATTTCAAATTAATTTTATTTTTAAAACATGGTTTTTTTTTCCAAAAGTAGTCATTTGTTTATTGATTAGTTTTACATTTTCATCGCATTTCAATATTTTTCGTCATCATGGATACGTTAAAAATTCGAGTAATTATGGAATATGAGTACCGTCGTGGCAGCAACGCGGCACAAGCGGCACGCAACATCAACGACGTTTACGGAGCTAACACTACAAATCAACGCACCACCTGTTATTGGTTTGCTCGCTTCCGTTCTGGAAATTTCGACCTGAAAAATGAACCTCGCGGTCGTCCGAAGACTTTGGTCGACAATGACGAATTAAAGGCGATTGTGGAAGCTGATGATACACAATCTACGGCTGAATTAGCAGCAGCTTTCGACGTTAGCGTCAAAACAATATTGGTCCATTTGCGTCAAATTGGCAAGGTAAAAAAGCTTGACAAATGGGTGCCCCACGAACTCAATGATCGCCAGCGCGAAGTACGCGTCGAGACGTGCCTTGCACTGCTCAACAAACACACAAATGAAGGAATTTTGAACCGCATTGTTACCTGCGATGAAAAATGGATTCTGTTTGATAACCGCAAGCGCTCAGCAAGTTGGTTGGATCCTGGTTCAGCACCTAAACAATGCCCTAAACGAAAACTTACCCCTAGAAAAGTGATGGTCACTGTTTGGTGGTCTAGCGCCGGTGTGATTCATCACAGTTTCTTACCAAACGGGGTGAGCATTACTGCAGATGTGTACTGTGAAGAACTGAACACAATGATGGAGAAGCTGGCACATCTCCAACCAGCATTGGTCAATCGCTCGTCTCCGCTGCTCCTGCACGACAACGCGCGACCTCATACTGCACAGCAGATGGTCTCCAAGTTGCAAGAACTGGGGTTGGAAGCTCTCCGTCATCCGCCCTACTCACCAGACCTTACGCCTATAGACTACTACTTTTTCCAGAATTTGGATAACTTCTTGGCGGGAAAAAAATTCAATACCCGAGAGGCAGTACAAAATGCCTTTGAAGAATTTGTTGCCTCCCGTCCAGCTGATTTCTTTAAGAAGGGCATCAATAAACTGCCACTGCGTTGGCAAAGATGCATTGATTGCATGGGTGATTACTTCGATTAATACAAATAAAAAATACATGAAAAAAATTCGTTTAAATTTTTTCATACAAAACGGCAATTTCATAGGTAAAGACCTATTATTATAAATGGGGAGGGGTGTTGGTTTGTTACCTCTTCACGTATTAACGCTGTACGGACATCGATGAAACTTGGCACACGTGTAGACCATGTCCTAAAATAGGAAATAGGATACTCTTCATCCCGGGTATATGTTCCCTTCGGATAATTTTAACTATGACGCGGGTGGAGTCGCGGGCAGCAGCTAGTTTCAAATAAACAATTCGAGCTCCTTTGAAGCTTTCCTGAAAGTTACGAAGTATTCAAATCTAGTCTGTATTTTTAAGGATTCTGCAACGTGGAGAAAACTTGTCTTAAAAATCTTATAGTTTTAGAGATATATATAGTTCAAAGATAATAAAAATTCAGGTTTTGTTACACGACAGTTCACGTGACTAGAGGGCTTTTTCGGCCACAGATTCCATTCAACGTGGACTGCAAGTGTTCTTGGCACTTTTCACATTATGCATTTTGAGTTCTTTTTATAAGCGTTTATACATAATTATTATTAGCAGCTCATTGTATACTAATAGTGATGATATAGTGATTTTTTTTAAGTTTATTTTTTTAAGAACGAGGTTGACGATCTTCCCATTTTTTTTCGAACTTGGCTCCTGCAGGAGTTATTATTTTCCTCCTCACTGTCGCTAAACTGCGTGAACTCTAAGCATTGCACAATACAAAATGCACTATATATAAACTGACGTTTGTTTAAAAAAATATTATTTTTAGGGTTCCGTACCCAAAGGGTAAAACGGGACCCTATTACTAAAGCTGCGCTGTCCGTCTGTCACCAAGCTGTATCTCAAGAACCGTGATAGTTAGACAGTTGAAATTTTCACAGATGATGTATTTCTATTGCCGCTATAACTACAAATACTAAAAACAGAATAAAACAAATGTTTAAGTGGGGCTCCCATACAACAAACGTGATTTTTTATAGGTACGGAATACTCCGTGCGCAAGTCCGACTCGCACTTGGCCGGTTTTTTCAAATTATTATATATTTTTTTTGTAATGTTACAAGTTGGACAGTGTTACCCATCCACAGCCTTACCTTCGATAAAACCGAGCAACTTTTGTTACAAAGCAACCAGTCCTCACTGCAGTCAGTATTCTTTAAGAAAATTCCCAAATTTGGACTTTTACCGACTAATTTCATTATATTATGAAACAAACGTCAGTTTATAACAAACGGTTTATAATGATTATGAACAAACCTTTGCAGGTTTGCATACCTATTTATCGCCATTGCTCAGCATGCGCTGTACTTAAGAACTTACCATTACAGAAGGAAATAATAATCTATAAGGAAAACCGACAACATACCTTACATTATTTCTGTACGTTTAACAGTCACCAGCACACGTATAACTAATTTAAATAAAGTGTTTTAATTTTTTTAACAAATCCCCAATAGTAAACATTTAGGTTGATTTTTTTATCCATAGTTAACCACTGTTTAAAAATTAGGGGCATCTAAATTTCTTCAATGTTCGCTTTTGGATCAATATTTAGCTTGACCGATGATTCAAATAAATAACGATTAGTCATTTATTTGCATAATAAACTCGCCCGTAGTTGTATAGACTATGTCTTCTGACTTATTACAAAAGGTATATCTATACAGAGTGCGAGTAAATATGAAGACGATAATTACTTTAGTTTTTGTGTTAACTACTAGTGTGGCCAAGGATCTGGACGTCTATGTTTACAATGGATATGAGTTTTGTAAGTACCTGCCAGTTTTTACCGATACGTTGACCAAATTCGTAACCATTACTTGTCCATGTAGTTTCTTGCACGTTCTTCTCCATAGAGATCTACGCTTTGGAACGTGTAACTAGCTTTATGTTTTTGACTGACCAGCCTCGACAATTCAAAGGTGCCTAAAATGGTATACTTGAAATAAACACCTTAGAAAAAAATATTAATAAAAAAAGAAGGGAACATTTTTTTTATTAGTGATGTGAAGTGATTAGAGGCACGCGCTTGACCGCTATCTCACCATATGGTAAGCGATAATGTGGTCGAAGATGGAGCACGCTTGCATAGTAGTAACCTATTCACTCCTGACTTAAAGACTCCCAGGTTGTAGCTATCAGGAAACACAGATTCTGGCAGGGAATTCCACTCCTTAGGTGTACGCACAATGAATGTGTTCCCAAAAAGTTTTGTGCGTGTGAGTGGGATATAATTATGCATACCCTGATCAGTTACAACTATTACAACTTAAAACTTTTAAACAATTGTTTTCGTGATACCTACTGATTGCAAAGAAGAAAAATGACAACTATCTCCAAATTAACCCTGCATATTTGTTCAGGAAAATACCCCATTCCTGTGTGATTTCTATTCGATGATTCCTCATAGGTGCGAGGCATCAATTGAACGTGATCGACCGAACGATCTTTTGCAATTTCTGACCAAAGTGCGGGTCAGGAAACGTGATTAGATCGTCACACCACTGTCGCCGCTGACGATCTCGAAGGCGACGTCCTCCCGGCGTCCAGTGAGTGACAACCTTCGCTCATCTCCCCGGGTGGATTCATGCGATGTGTCCAACCCACTTCCACTTGAGTTATGGAGCGCCAAGTAGTCTGCCTAGCGCAATTCTCTTAAAATCAATTATAATTAAAGATTTGCAATCGGGCACGAAGCGTTCCATTGCCCGATTGCAAATCTTTTGTTTGTTTAATAATTGAACAAGTTTGTGCATCGTGCAGAACTTGAAAAATTTTGACACATTATAATCTGATCTACATTTACTTTTGTTTTTAGATGGAAATCAAAGTAAGGTTAGAACTAAACCTAGCCCGTCATTCAAATTTGGTTATCACTCGGTTGATGTCTTATCTATGCAAATATATTTAATGAACGAAGCAATAAATGTATCTTCAGCAGTCTATTTCAAATATCCATCTGGTGAGTGTTGTGGTTTCTGTTAAAAAAAATTGTTATAAGCTCGGAGTTCGTGAATTAAATCGCCAGAATAAACAGTTCTATTTTACGCACTAGTAACAACTTTAAACTCACTGATTACAAACACAATTTCACTACTAAACACTTTTTTCGCAGTCAATATGGCTTCCGATGTTATCACTTGCAAGTACCTATTGCAAATCCAATATTGTCTTTAACTATGCAAGGTATATATTTTTCACGAACATTCCGGGTTTTTAGAATGTTCTCGCACTTCTTGGTGGCGGCTGGCAATGGCTGGCTTCTAGAATTTTCTAATAATAGAACACAACACTTTTCTATGTATAAACATAGAAAAGTCTAAACGATAGACTATATTGGCATTTGTTAGTGGCAGTATTATAACCGGTACTAACCATATGCCAAGTCGGCATAAAACCCGCATTTTTACTAAAGTGCTAGGTAAAGTGCTAGTTGAGATCACAAAATGATATTATATTGTTTATTATTCGTGTATTTCAGGTGACAACCTGCAGATGGAAAAATTTCCAATATATTATTCTGCTAATTATGAAAAGTACGTACAGATCCGACGTACTTTAAATTACGACAAAATATTAATTGAACTTGAATTATCTACAACGTCTGGAATTTGCATTAAAAAGCAAATAGTAGAAGGACAAAACGTGATAGGAATACCGGACAATGGAAATGGCATAACATGTAAGTAGAAGAAATAGTACATTTTGATACAAATTGGCAAACCATGTCATTGCAGCCGAAGCGGAATAGACGCGAGGTCGTTATGTAGTCGAAATATTACATTGACAAATAATGAAAAGATGGATTACGAAATTCTTGTTCACATTATCCTTGTTCCTTGTTTGAAAAGAAACTTTTTTGAAAGCTAAAACAATTCAACATAATAGAGATGACCAGTCCCAACTGACGGCGAACGTTCACGAACATTATGCGTGTTGATACACGCATAATGTTCGTGAACGTTCGCCGTCAGTTGGTTACAACAGGCTGAATGGTGCTTATGCACCTTCCAGCTCAACCATTCTAAAGGGAACTGAATAACACTTGTGTAAGCATGACATGCTCTCAACCTCAAAGAAGTAAACTATAACTGCATTATGAAAGCTGCAAAAAAAATTATGAAAAAGAAAGAAAAGAAAGAAAAGAAAGAAAAGAAAGAAAAGAAAGAAAAGAAAGAAAAGAAAGATAAGAAAGAAAAGAAAGATAAGAAAGAAAAGAAAGAAAAGAAAGAAAAGAAAGATAAGAAAGAAAAGAAAGAAAAGAAAGATAAGAAAGAAAAGAAAGAAAAATCGTTAATTCGCGTGACAGTGACGATTACTTGTGAGTCGTGACATTACATTTTTAAAATTGTAGGTTGTCTTGGTAGGTTGGTAATGGTACTACCTAACATTTACAAAATTGGAAAAATGCTTCTACAATATACACAACTATGGCTTTTAATGATCAATGAATTAAAAAAAGGAGCTATTATGTATACAACAAGACATAATTGTAAAGAAAGAATTTCGTATAAATTATTTTTATTTATTTTTTTTATTTATTTATTTATATCCTCACTTACAACTATTTTTACAGGTATAACCCAATGCAATAGTGAAGCAAACTTAAAAACTTATTATCTAAAACTTATTACATATAATGTTATCCTTGTGAATTCACTTAGTGTACACGCAAAAACGTCTATCTCCTCTGCTACAAGGTTAAGAGTGCGAAGAGCCCGCGTCAGGGGCGCCTCATTTAACAGATTAGTGCGGCCACGAGGTATAGCCAGCAGCTGAGGCCGCCGTCGCCGCCACACATATCTGTCGGGCACACTCAAACACACCAACCCTAATATGTCGGCGTTATGTATCTTGCCTCTAATTACTTTAAATAAATAAGAGACAAGTGCGAACTCACGCCTAACTCTCAGCTCATTGTATCCAACCATGCCTAATATAAACAAGGTTGGATACATAAGCGGGTAAAAAGGATATACTCCATAGAGCCTCAAATATAAAAATCTAACAAATTTATTTTGTATTCGCTCCAACATGAGACTATATTTAGTCTCATGTGGGGCCCAGATGACTGCGTTGCATTCTAATTGGCTTCTCACCAAAGTGTTATATAATGCGATAACCGCCGTAATATTTGTGAAACCACGAACAGTACGCATAATAAACCCCAAATTTCTGTAGGCCTTTTTACAGCACTTGACTATGTGATCACGAAACGCTAGCCCCGCGTTAAGACTAACTCCTAAGTCCCTAACCTCTGTAACCCTGATCATCGGCATCCCATCAATGCTGTAATCATGCACAATAGGACTACGTGCACGCGAGAAAGTTATGGTGACACATTTTTGGGCGTTGAATTGCAGAAGGTTTTCCTTGCTCCAAGTAACTACGCTATCTATGGCCTTCTGCAAGCGTTCACAGTCCTCATCACCCCTCACTGCCATGGATAACTTTAGGTCGTCTGCAAATAATAAACAATTTGCCTCCTTAACGACTTCGGGCAAATCGTTTACCATAATTATAAATTGCAGAGGTCCGAGGTTAGTCCCCTGGCTTACCCCCGACCACGTAAAGTACGGCTCAGACTTGTGTCCCTCGTACTCTACGTATTGCTGCCTATCCCTCATGTAACTGGCAAAGAAATGAAGTAGGTGCGGAGTGAAACCAACGGCTGCTAACTTCTTGAGCAACACGTCATTATCGACCAGGTCAAATGCTTTTTTGAAATCGAAGTAAGCAGCGTCAGCCTGCCCCCCACCATCTACAATCGGCATCGGCAATTATAATTATATGAAAGCAAATCTGGATGAGCATCTCCTCCAAATATAAAAACCTAACTTGTGGACCAAATTAGCAGTGGCGGTGGAGCAGGACCGGCATGAAGCCAAGCATTTCTATCAAAGATGGGAAATCATCACATGACTTTTCCCGCTCTGGGTGGTGTGGAAGGGAGTGTCAGACTCTTACTGAATAAAACACATCCGTGTTCCTCCTAATGCTCTTTGCGTTCCAGGCTAGTGGTGACTCTTTCGAACAAATTCTGTAACCTTTTCAGGTTTTGGCCCTAACGGGCCCCGACTACTATGGCTGACATCTCTGAGGTGCGCGTGGAACACAACGCGCCGTCGACCCGGGCCTGATTGTGACCGGACAGCGAGCCAAAGTTTAACCCATCAGACCTGATGTTACCAGACTAATTAAAAGCATTTGTATTTTTACAGATAACGACATTTGTTTGAAGAATCAGTGGTGTGTGATTGTAGTGGATTTGTTAAAAACAAATAACGAGTATGGAGGTGAGTTTATCCCGAGCATGTTGCACAAGGTTCTAGATATATTTCAAGTACGCAATAGTATGAGTACGTACTCAACTTAGCTAGCTTACCTCTCTAATCGAAACGGACGTAACTTTTTAGGATGGTTTCGTTACGCAATATACAAGTACATTTTACACATTTTACTCTGAAATTCATACCTAGCTTTATAAATTCGAAGTGAGTTTGTTTGTCACGCTTTCATGCTTAAACCGCTCATTGGTGTATAGATAGGTGAACCCTGAGGACGGTTATTGGCTACTTTTTTGTGTGATGTGTGAAAATCTGTAACACTGCCAGCGAACCTGATGGCAAAAGCTAGTAATGAATAATTACAAACACTTTATTTTGTTTCCAGAAAGTACCAACTCACAGCCAAACATTCTAAAAGTATTAATGTGCGTGATACCATCCTTAACAGTGATGTTTGTTTTAATAGTGGCGCTTTATGTCATTGTTAAAAAATATTGTCTTCGGAAATCGCACCCAGTACACGCGACAGAAAAATTGGGATTTAATACTTACGTAAGTCTTGAATTTACTTCGTTGTTACTAAACTGCTCCATTGGTCAAGCGGTCAAAGCGCGACTACTGAGCCTTTGGTCCCAGGTTGGGAAAAAAAGATAATTGGGTTTTTCCATTAATTTACTAGACTTCAAATTTTGACAGTCCCGTGCCTCTATATTTTGGTGTTGCTATCCAATTTTGTCAAGAATTTGCACAAATTTGAAACCAATGAGCAAAGATTAGCTAGATACAATACCCGACGGAAAGAGTTACCTAACATGATCCAACCGAAATCAAACGTGGTTCAGCACAGTCCCAGATACCAATCAGTCTTCCTATATAATAAGTTACCTTTGGTATTTAAAACTATAAATTGCGCTAACTTATTTAAAAACAAGCTCAAAACATATTTATTGAGGAAGGGCTATTACAGTGTCGAAGAGTTCTTAGATGACAAATGACATTGTGTGACATATTATTGTTTTTTTTTTTATTTTATTTTTATTTAATTATTTACCTTTGGCATCATTCTTGTATTTTTATTCATCCTTATCATTGAATATTTTTTATTTAATATTGTAAATTGATTGAACCTGATATGTTATTTGGATTATTGTTAATTTGTTTTTGTGTATGTGACGTTTTTTTTGATCTTTTATAATTATTGTTTTTTTTTCTTCTCTCTGACATGGAATTTTCAATTGATTAGAACAAATTTAATTCAGAATGTGGATTTATCATTATTAATTTGATGTAGTTTTTTTTTTGTTTGTGACACATTATTTAATGTTTTTTTTTATAATTTATGATCTATTGTACTGTTTTAGTGGTGTTAAAATTTCGACACAATATGTTATTGATATGAAATAAATTACTTATGACTTAAGAACTTCTGTGTGACAACCCGGAGTTTGGAAGTAGATGGTGTGACTGTTAGTCCTGTGCCAGGGGGTGTACTCTCTAAGCCCGAAGTCCGTAGTTTCAGCCTTAGTGTCGGGCGTTTATTCTGTTACACGATAACTGATAGCCGACAGGAAAAATGTAGAAAAGCTGTTGTTTGCTGTGTTGTGAAAAAAGTAGAATTGATTATGAAAATGTAATTGTTTTCAGGCTTCCACAAATGAAATTGTATATGCGGATCTCAGCTTGGTGCACGGAAACAGACAACTACTAAGACGCGATGAAGAGTCGCCGTATGCTGAAATAATTGGTGTCAGGGACCTATCTAAGGACTTTAAATGATAGCAGTGGAGTAGGGACAATACTGGTGAGTGCGCGCGCGTACCGTTGTTGGAGACCGGTGGCAAAGCGACGGGACCCCAGGCCCCGCGTCGCGCGCGCCCGCGCTTCTCGCCCCCTCCCACTGCGCCGCTGCCCGAACGTCAGCCGAAGCACGGGTGGATCTTTTAGGTTAAGCAACGTTTGCCGAGGTCTTTCAGTGGATGGGTGACCATCTTAACATTAGATGCTTCCGTGCCTCAGAAAGCACGTTTAGCCGTTGGTCCCGGCTGTTATTTATAGATCTTTTGCAGTTGTTATGGGTAGTCAGAAGCCAGAAAATATTACACAGACTATCAAAGGGTATCTTGTTAAATCGTGTAACCCAGTAACTGGGTGTGGAGGTCAGATATTGCAGTCGCTCCTATTAAAAACTGATATTCAGCTGCATCCGGTTAGACTGGAAGCCGAACCCAACATCGTATGAAACGCCTAGGCTGATTGACTCTATACTACGATTGGTTTGGATAAGACATCGGTATTCGCCAATCGTCGGTCGCTCAGCCAGACATCGCTTACAGTCGCTCAGCCAGACAGCGCTTACAGTCGCTCAGCCAGACAGCGCTTACAGTCGCTCCGAGTACAATAATGACAGTCAACTGCATATATTGGAAGCCAACCACACCATTTGAAAAAAACTACGGCTGATTTATTTATTATTTAAAAAATAATAACTCTACTAATCTCCACTGATGGCGCCCGTTCACCAACATGACGCTTGCATCAGCACCAGTCAGCTCAACCATTATGAAGGGAACTGAGTGATTCGATACACGCGCCACCATCAGCGAGACCTTCGAGTGAGCATGACACACCCTCAACTGCCCTTGCTCAATTATGTCAAACAAGGAAACTATCTATTAACATAATCCAGTGCCCGCCAGGTGCGGAATTTGTTCGAAAGAGTTACCGCGAAGTTGATTGACCATTACTTTTTCAAACACTGCTGAAAACCGGCAATACGGATACAGATATGTCGCCGGATTTAAAAAGTGGATTTCAATATCAAGAATAAATTAAAAAATAAAAATAAAACATCATGATGTCATCATCACTTCTCCCCATCTTAACCTCAAGCTCTCGACCAGCGAGTCATACAGCCAGCCAGTACCCTGGGCTTCTATAGGTTTCCTAACCACCAGCACGCAGCGGACGCGCATTCCTGGTCGGCATCCTCAGCCTCTATCATCAATTCATCACCCTCAACCTCATCAGCGACCTTGACAAGCACACTGCACCTTCGGCCAGTCACATGAAGAGCCTTGTTCTTCAAGGCTCTTCATTGTTCTTCAAGGCCTCTCCTGGTCGACGCCAGCAGTCACGTCACTACGTCGCACAGCACCGTTCTGACCCACTGGAGCCTGCATCCCGAGTCACAGGGATATCATCACCCCGACTCACTGGGGCACCGTAGACAGTTCCGACCCACCGTGAACTCTGCGACAACCGGTTCCGAGTCACTAAACCGGAAGTCGACCTCTGGCCTGGCAAGCATCTTAAGATGTATGGAAGACTCATCAACTATCGCCCTCCGGTCTCCGGAGGGGAGTGATGTAGCGGCATTAATGCCGCCACAAAAACTAAAGTAGCAGAATCTACATCGCAACAAAAATAACCATCTATTCCGTCAGCTGCGAACTAATGGAACGAAATCCTGCATCGCGGTATTAGAGTTTTCCATACAATTTGTGTGAGATGTACAACAACCCGAATATTAACTATCGGGTAGTTGCCCACCGGACACAACAACCATCCGGTCGGAGGAGCCTCCCTTTTCAATGGAGGCTTGCGGGACTTTACTCTCTGTTCCGCATACCTCTATAACCGTTTGGCTGAAAAACGTCAAAAAACCCATATTTGCGAACTATGAACTTTATTTTTTTTTTTTGCAAATGTCGGATCAATGGGAATTTTTCCCATTTCTTTTATAATGGTGTTCCAAACATTTGCAGAATTTTTAGCTCTATGTGAATTATTGTAATCTTACCCCAATTAAATGAGCTGACTTGACCAAACTAAAAACCAGATTCATAAGATAAGATAAGATAAGATAAGATAATATTTATTTGCTTAAACATGTGTCATACATACAAGGAAATACTTGCATGCAAGATGGTAATACATTATTAGGTACAGGCATGTTTGCCACATGATGTGACGTGCAAATGTCAAAACGATTCATACTAATAATATTGTACTAAATTTAAAATAACAAAAAATAAAAAAAAAAACAAACAGAACATTTAAAACAAAAATAAGTTTTTAAGACTGAAACAATAATCATGTCAACAAATAATAATAATAATAATAAAAGAATCCAAAAAAAAATATTCAACTATTCCATTGTAATTTAACAATAATAATAATAATAATAATACAAGAATCCAATGCATTATGAAATAGGGTTTGCAGCTGTCCGTGGTTTTCAAATGAAACATTGCTCTAAGGCATCTCTTCTGCGCTTTAAATGCTATTTCTCTATTGGTCGAGTTACCCCAAAAGATAACACCATATCTGAGGACAGATTCAGCCAAACCGTAATAAGCTGTTAATAACGCCTCCCTATTGACATTTCGTGACAGCGAGTGCAATGCATAAGCACTACTACTGATTCTTTTACTCAGAGAATCTATGTGATCCTTCCAATTTAAATTTCGGTCAATAATTAGTCCCAGAAACTTAGTTGTGTTAACCGTGTCAATTGTAATATTATTATATGTTATGTCAAGATTGGAAAATGTCAATAAACGCTGGCTAAAATGCATAATTACTGTCTTACTTAAATTAATTTTTAAATTATTATTATCTAACCATTGTATAGTATTGATCAATGTATTATTAATGTCAAATTTATAATTATCTTTATTATTACAGGGTATCGTTATAGTACTGTCGTCCGCAAAAAGTGTTACAGGATGATCAATTGATTTTGGAAAGTCATTTATGTAAAGTGTAAAAAGTGGAGGTCCTAAAACACTTCCCTGCGGAACTCCGTAGGTAACGATTCGTTCCTCAGATAGAATGTTTACATACTTTTGGGGTTTTGAATCTCTGTACGGAAAAACAGAACCCTTATAAGATTACTCGGTTGTCTGTCTGTCGATCTGTCTGTCTGTCCGTATGTCACAGCCGATTTTCTCCGAACCTACTTAAACGATTCAGTATGAAAATAAATCAATTTTGAAAATGTGTCACTTTTTAGGGGGGAAAATTAGAAAATAAAAAAAATAGGTTTTGCAACTGTACCGTGTTACATATAAAATCAAAGGCCTCATTGTGAGGGTTACAAAAACCTGCTTTTTTATTTTAAAATATTCCATTCCAAAGTTATTAAAAAAATATAAAGATTGACCTCTTTTCTCCGAAACTACAAAATTTAAATACAGATAATTGGTCTATAGGTCTTTACCTACCTATAGATAAACTTTAGCTAAAGAAAAACTTACAAGAAGTCTATATCTAATAAAAAATATTCGTTCGGAACCCTTTGCATGTGTTTTTTACCCGACTACGTCAGAAGGAGGGTAATGTTTTTCGAGCGTAATAGTATGTATGTATGTTTTATTATTGAACGGTCTGGGAAATATTTATGATGGGCTTATAGAAACAGAAGTATTTAGCCCAGACATAGCACATTCTAAAACAAAATAACGTTGGTTTTAAAGAACTGTTTCATCAGTATAAGGATTACAATAATGAGAAATTAAAACAACATGTAAAAACACGAATGTGGGTATCATATGAGTGTTTTAAAACAATACGTACTGATGGGAAATCATCAAACGCCTTTTCCGGCCAAAAATAATGAAATCGATTTGTAAAGCCAGTGTTTTTTAACCAATCAGCTTCGGGTACTTATTAATTGGTTAAAAAAATTTATAAAGAATTTTAATTATGAATTTGCTCTTCAGTATTTAAACTTATAATGACTATTGTTCAATTCATTTAAATTATTTGTAAGTACTTAATTCTAATTGTATTTATCAATAATTTTACTGTAGGTAATGATGACCCATATTTTACAAACCATATTTGTACGTATTTTTAAGAATAAGGCTTTTCATTTGTATAAATAGAAGATAGATGAAATAAAAAAGCGTTGTCAAAATAAAAGAGTTACTTCTTTTTTATATTTGTATCAACAGCTCTCATCACCCCAATTATCAGGGCATACGGCGAGTCTTCATAGCGTCTTTGTGGTTGACCTTGACTGTCAACGTGCGGCAAGCTGAGATCCGCATATATAACTTCATTTGGAGTAGCCTGCAAAATCAAATTTCAATTATAGTATACAGGCTGATAACTTTCTAAAGTGGTGTAAATTTTATTTATAGTGCCCACTTTTAACAAGTGGGCACTATAAATAAATGTAAATAAATAAAATTAATTTATTTCAGGCAAATACTCCAAGTCGACACAAAAAAGAAAGAACATACAGCTTGGCAAAAAAGATTTTTGAAAAAATGAGGGCGCCACTATCTCACTTAACGCACCATAATATGGGAAATCAGTAAGAGAATTTAATCAAATCGTTAAAAATAAATGTGGAACAATAAACGTTACTCAAAATCTAACACTTGTCGGCCAAGTAGTGTCGACATCATAGGTTTCCATTCAGTAAAATGTTTAGTTCCACTTGTCACCACATCATACTCTTTTTTGCCAAGCTGTACCTACATTATCAATTTGACACCTCAAGTTTTGAAAAACGGAATTGATTACATTCCAATTAATTTATTTATCATGTCAAAAGTAAATGTCAAAATTATACCACTTTGGAAAGTTACCAGCTTTTTTTTAGCAGTATTTTTTTCTGAGAAGGTAGCTCTTTGATGGTACTTAGTTTATGAAACGTACTCAATTATGTGTCACCATGTAAGTATTATACATAATTATAATACAGACCATCCTTTCGAATTTCTTACTTACTTCAATTTGAAGTCCGTGTGTACTTTTAAAGCCACAACCATTAAGAGGCCTTTTGAAAATGACTCAGTTGTGTATTGGCAATGGTAGATTGTTATGGAGAAAAGCGGACGGCGGAATCTCGATAGCTTTTTTTTTTGTTTCTTAAATTAAAACTTGTAATTGGTTAACATTATTTTATAAATAATAATGTTAACCAATGGGTAGTATTTAAACGAGTGACTGTAAATTAAAGTTTTAAGTGACAAAAATAATTAATTTACGTTATAGTATTACTAAGTGAGCGACTGACTGCGAGTGACGAGAAATCAACAGAACAGCAACTTACAAACATTACTAGATGAGAAGCTTTATAATATTTGAGCGACCTAATATTTGTTTGTGTCAACGTTATGTCCTGCATTTTTTTAAATATTTGGCAAATGATATTTCTGGGTGGTTTAAAAAAAAATAACCACGAAGGGGATGGCGGGGTCTGTTCGCTCGCTTCGCTCGCTCACTTGACCGCGCCATCTCCTTCTAACCTAACCTGTCCGAGTCGGGGTGCCCCAAATCCCGAGCTGGCATCACTCGCTCTTGCGCACCAAATAAAACACCAAAATGTTAAAACCTCAATTGGAAAAATCATCTCTATCTCAATATTGAAGTTGCCCTCTCTGTATTTCTAGTCGCTCACTTAGTAATTTAGCCGCACGATTAGAATTTTAATATCTGAAATGGATTAATTACAACCCAGTTTTTGTAAGCTCGTTCTTGATTTTATTATTAATCAATATTCGTCGTTAGTTTAGCTAATTTTTCGCTTATTCAAATTCATACCGCTCAAGTTATTAAAACAGTATCTCATCATCAGTCGCTAAGTTATTTTTTTATTCGATCGTTTTATAATTTCCCATAACCAATTACAAGTTTTAATTTAAAAAAAAACAGCTACGGACTACACGTCACTTGTTTTTTTTATGGGAAATCTTCAAATGACTTCTCCCGCTCTGGGCGGAATGGAAGAGAGACGCATCTAAACAAATAAATAAAATTGAAGCGTGAAAAAAAAAATGTTTGACATTTGGAGGGTAGACAGTTGGGTTTTAGTCAATGATTGGGCTCCCTTCCGCCCTCAGCGGGAGGAGTATTTTTTCCAAAAAAAGGAGCATTAATTCTTGATGGTTTATACAAAGCTAATCGCTTAACAGTAACTTACGAGTACATAAATATTCAACTCCTGCACTTCTACAGGGTGCGAGTTTCGATGACGATGTTTTTTGAAGGTTATATAAACCACCACTGTTATAACACTCATCACTAGCACGGGTAGTATCACGTATATTAAAATGGCCGGCGGCTGTTGTTCGGCAGTTTCTGAAAATTAAATCACTGAATATTATAATTTGGTATTATTAAAAAAAAAAACAAAATAATAAAGTAAACCTACCAATTTTGTCAGCAGAACTGTTGGTCATTGTTATAATCTTTTCATTAGGCGTTGATGTCACTATAGAATCGAAAGCCGTATGACTTTTTTCTAATTCAGTTGAAGTTTCTGTCGTAGGATTCTCATTTTTCTGTGTTACAATAATTGTAGGATCTACAATGTACAATTTGCTTATTAAAGTTCTGACATTTACCCATACACTAGGCACAACCTAAACCCCTCGGTCTAGAAGCAACGTGGCAATAACGTCGCCACGAAAAAAACTAAGTAACGAAATGTGTACCGCAACAAAAATAAACGCAGCGCCATCTATATCGCCAGCGACGAACTACTACGATTTGAACATAAACAACAGTCCGAATATCAATTATCGGGCAGTTGCCCACTGTAAGGGGCCCAGCTAAGGACTAAACTAAAAAGCAATGGACTGTAACTAACTTTAACTGATGATTAAAATAATCCAAATAGGTACAATAATGTTGATATGCGATGGTGGAAAGCGTATAGATATCATACGCTCCATAATATGAAGTGTGGCCGCGCGCCGTCGGTCGTCAGAGATCGGAAGCGAAGTGAAGCCGACGGCGACGGCCCGCATCCCGCACGCCGCAGCTCTCGCCGCCGCCCGCCGCCTCTCGCTGTCTCTGGACAGCAGCTGAAGATTGCCGGAGTCCATCAACTAAGATATATGACCGAGTGGTTGGACATCCACTAGACACAACACCCGTCTGGTAGAACGATCCTCCCTTTTCAATGGACTGTTCCGCATAATATATACTTGCAATTTTACATTGCTGCGTAGTCTTTTCCTCTTTCTCTTTTTTTGTCTGTAACTCGTATGATCGTTAGCCAATTAAGACGACGCCTAAAAATTACTCAACCGCGTTAAGGCAAGCGTTTACTTTTGTCACTTTGTATAGAAGAAAGAGGTTTTCTGTTATTCGCAATTGCACTAAGATCTCAAAAGAGGTCTTAACAATGGAGACATGGCTACTATGCACCCATCTGCTCAGCCATGGTGACTGTTGAGATAAACTCACTCACTTGTAACGTTTGCAGTCATTTTGGTTGTTTCCGCTACTTTGCCTGTATGTGGTGGTTTTGGAGTGGCCTTAGTAGTATTTCGATAGTTTTCTAAGCTTGTAAAAGCCTTTGCCGTTGTCATTTTAATTTTAGTTGTTTGTCTTGTTCGTTCTGCAATACACAATATGTTTAATGAATATAGTGCAACACAATAAGGACTATGCATGTATCCAACCAGTTTTTCTAAAACAAAAAATGCAAAAATATGATACTAAAAGTGAGAACCGAACAAAAGTTGATCAAACTAATTATTACAATTTTAATCAGTTCCTTTAAAAAAAACCAGCTGTATGGGCCGGTTTGACTGGGAGCCGACCCCAATATAGTTGGGAAAAGGGTAGGCAAATAAGGCCGCTCATTGTGTCACCCTATGTAATGTTTTCTTCATCTATCTTTTTTGTTACTTATATGGTGTACATAACAAAGAGTATTCTATTCTATTCTATGATGATGGGTGGCACGATTTTTGACATCGGACTTCTCTTTGTTATGACTAACTTCAAAGCTTTATACTGGATAACATTTTTTCCAGTGCGCAAACTTTGAGAACCACTTCTGCCCATGTAAATGAACAACTTTCCCCAAAAAGCAATGGTCAATTCCTAAAAAAAAATTTGAACTTCCCATACAAAATTGTCATCAACTGACCACAATTTGTATGGGAGACTCAATTTTTTTTTTAGGAATTGACTATGGCTTTCTTGGGGATAGTTGTTCATTTACATGGGCAGAAGTGGTTCTTAAAGTTTGCGCACTGGAAAAAAAAATTACCCAGTATATAAAGAAGAATTTTCCCTTCGCCCCGACCCTTGCTCGAGCCAACCCGTGCCGCTGAGCCTTGTCTTAAATTCACCCCTAAAAAGTAATCCCTGTTCCACTGTCCCTAGCTGTCCACCCCCCTCCTCCGCAACGCTCTAAGCCAAGGTCCATATCCCACAGAGGGTAGCCCTTAGTGTGCAGTCGCTTAGTTTGTATTTTTTTTAATAGGCCTGGGTCTCGAGACTAGTGTCAAACGGTAGCGTGGCGAAGGCGATTGTCAATACGTCAAAAATGTATGGGATTGACAGAGATGCTATCGATATGTCACGTGATGAAATTCCTACATTTTGGCCTTTCGACAGTCGCACTAGCTAACTGAATGGCACATTGTCTAGAGTTTCTGGAGCTTCAAATAGTGACAAGCCGGTCAGCAATGGTGACTGAGGAGATAAACTCACTCACTCGTAGCATTTGCAGTCATTTACTTTGTTTCTGCTACTTTCTGGGTAAGCTCGCTCCATCGTAGACTTTGTCTCTGTCATCTCTGACATTGACTACTAGTCAAGAGCAAACCTATCACTAATAAAAAAAAACTTTGCCTTTATGTGGCAATCTTGGAGCTTCAGCCTCAGTAGTTTTTTGATCCTTTTCTAAGATAGTAAAAGTCTTTGCCGTAGTCGTTTTCATTTCCGGTTTTTGACTTGTTCGTTCTGCAATACACAATAATTATGTTTAATGAATATAGGGCCTTATAATTCGGACAAATCAGGAGAAAATGGGTGTACATTACTGGCACCTATCCTAATGTAAATGTCTGTCACTTATACGTATTTAATAACAAAATTAACATTTATTTCGAAATGTTGCACGTAGTGTCGGACCGCATAGAAAATCATAAATTGTCCTTTTAATGGTAAGGGACGAGAGACAAGGGTCAACCGTCACGTCATAGTAATATTTCAACAAAATTATAAAGAAACGAGTTAAATATCTGATTTGTCACATCTGGAAACCATAACTGAGGCTCAATGCTGCGGCTGAATGTGCGGCGGAATGTGTTTGTTGGTGCGACTGGGTGAGTCTTTTATTATTCCAATTTACCCTAGGCTGATATTATGTTTAAACATACCTACTGGGGCCCAAATCCAGGTGGTATAATTGACTTTTCTTTTGATTGATTGATTTTTCTTTCTCATATTAAACAGTCCAAGGACTGTTAGGGACCATATCTGGGAAGTGTTGCTCTGAGTGCAATGGGTGCAGATGTGAGGCATTTATTTATTTATTTTAACTTTATGTACAAAAGTGGTAATGTGGCATGGGCGGACTTAATGCAACAAGGCATTATCTACCAGTCAACCTTTGGGTTAAAAGACTACACTGTGGTAGGTGTACAACAAATAAATAAGATTTAAAATATAATTTTTTGTTTTGGAAATAATGAACAATATTATATAAAATACTAATGACAACTATTACTAATACCTATTACGCTAGCATAAGGGTTTCTTACACGATGTATTATAAATTATTGTAATTTTCTTTGCATCTCTTAGTAACATTTATCTTTCTTAAACCAAAAAATCAAAAATAAACTATATTAGAGAAACAGGCAAAAGTAATAACTCACCGTGACATACGAAGTTGTTTAAATCTACCAATAAGACACATGGCTTCGTTATCAAACAAATATCAGTATCTGTAAATTAAAACATTTTATAATTAAAATGATGTACAAAAACAAAATGCGTACAGACACTTGTGGTTACTTCTGGGGTACTAATACTAACACACATATAAGGTACAAATGCGGAAGGCTTTATGAAGGATATTTCTCGCCGGAGGCGCTACCCCGACCAAAACCTTACGATAGTGCGTTTTTCGCAAAACGCACTATCGCAAGGTTTACTCAACTATTAACTCTTTAGATAAGAGAAATAAACTACTTCTAAAAGCACATTATTAATGTTCGATATCTTATCATCACATTCCACGTTATCGGTATGTGTTTTCATTCTCACTATTAATTTTATGTGTTATAAATACTGAATTTTTTTTTAATAACTGTTGCTAAAGGCAACACTCTAATAATTTGAGGATTACACTAATGGATAGATAATTTAGAAATCTAAATATTAAACGTGAATATTTTATTTAACTCCAAAAATTTTGTGAATTCTATGATATGAGGCGGGTTGCGGCAAAGAGGAAACGAATGCTCAAGGCCAGCCAGCTCTCAGCGCTTCCCTGACCAAATACTTAAGGTCAGGGAAGCGCTGAGAGCTGGCTGGTTATTGAACAGAAAATAAATATTGCCAATCAACTAGGGAATGCTGTAAGTCCTCTGGGCTTGTTTCCAGATGGTTGAGATGAAGAGGAGTACTTTGATCTCTTTGTTTTTGTAATTAAATGTTACGCTCAAAGACAGAACACGCTTATTGAGCAAAAAAAACAGCTCCCATCTCGTTGTCGTTTGTTCCAAAATTCCACATCACGATTTTAGCGTCGCTGCACTTAAGAAAACGACCACAACGCGTTGTGGCAATGAACAAAATCCATGACGCGCTCTAAGCCGCAACTGATGCAACCACATCGATATTTATTGAATAATATCGATCTTTCTAATGCAAAATATGTAAAATTGATCTGAGAAGTTGACTAAAGACTATTTACACATAAACATTATTATTTTTTTATTTTTGGGTATTATAGGTTATTTATTTAGTCTAGAATGTTTCAGAAGTGTATAGTCATATTGAAGGGTGATATTGAGTAGCTGATATAATAAAAAAATAAAAAATAAATAAAAAAAAAGCCTCTTTATTTCATGCAACCATAAAAGAAACCAATTTAAAAAATTACATGTATGCAAATTGAGTTAAACACATTTAATTATGATGTTTTGGTTGCTGCTTCTAAAATTAATACTTTCTGATGTATATCAGAGTTGCTGATATACATTAAGAAAAAAAATAACAAAAATAAAAAAAAAAACTTGAAAAAAAAAAACGACTAGAAAGTTCCGTAGAAATGACTTTTCAAGCAGTCTGATACAATAAATTGGTGACATCAAATCTGTGATTAGTCACAAACTGCTTGTCAAATGACAAAAGCGTTTTTGGGAACTTTTTAGTCGTTTTTTTCTGGTTTTTTAAACCGTATTTTTACAGTTTTTTTTTGTTTTGCAATTTTTTTTTTTGATACCGGTGACATTTTTTTTTTTGAGCGAGTGTTATATGGCTCGCCAGACCGAATTATAGTTTTAAATATTCGGTCACAATGAATAAAACTGAGTTTTTCAAAACCCCGGTGTTAAAGGGGGTACGACCGCCGCACAGGGAAATGTATTACAGACAATATTTGGAGGAACCGAACGGAAGGAGATATAGGTATCATTAGGACTACAAACATCATAGATACTTCTTTCTTCTTCTCATTTTTAACCTAGTTTGTCCCACTCCAGGGTGTCATCATCATCATATCAACCGGAAGACGTCCACCGCTGGACATAGACCTCCCCCAAATGGAGGGGAGGTGGGGGGGGGGGTTGCCATAATCGCCACAATTGGCAGGCGGGTTGGCGATCGCAGTGTAGCTGATGCAATGTACCTACAGATAATGCTGCTGCCCATTATCTGGTGAGTCCCTTAGTCGCCTCTTACGACACCCACGGGAAGTAATGGGATGGTGCTATTCTTTTACGTTCGACACCATACGGAACTTCAGGGCCTGCCTTTCTTTATTCCATTCTCCCCGGATTTCGGCAATTGTGAACCGATCCTGTCGACAGGCTTCAAGCTCGTCCCTCCATCTTTGAGACGTGGTTCTCAGAAAATGTCCGGCGCCACCGCGGCATTGAGGTTGCTGTAACCCATGAATCATGTAACAATACAGCTTTCACTTACATTTATAATCTTTTTTAGAGTTCTTGGTACTCTTTGAGGTCTTTGCCACTGTTATTGGTGCACACAATTTATTTGATTTATATTGTATTTGTACATTTATTATTACTTCAGTGTCGCTTAAATTACGTTCGAACTTGAAAACTTCAGGTCCATCGGAAAGTGCTGTGTTGTTTACGTTGGAAACATTCCGCGGCACTTCAATAGTTTCTGCACCTAAAATTAATGATAAATTTAAATGGCACCTACTCAAACTAAATCCTAAAATAATTAAGATAATTCATTTCTTTAAAGCATGAAATACTTTAACTTGAAATAAAGGTGACCAATTATACATACATAAGTATATAATAATATAATTTTATGTACCAAACGAAAATATTCACGAATCATACATGCCCCATTCGTAATTTACGCACACACACTCTCACTATTCTACACTCTCCCTCACATTTGCACTCATACACACAAACACACACATACATATTTAATGAATCTTAAACTAGTAACTTCAAATTGTTTACACCTATTTTACTATTTTACATTTCTTCCTTTTTATTATCTACATTATAATTAAATAAATACGGACACATAAACTATAATAGTGTAATTTAGGCCAACTGCGATGTCTACTGTCACTTATAGCACAGGGAATCCTATTTTAAGTGACAGTTTTGTTGTTGTACTCTTATTTTTGTTTGAACCAATATACGTATTATTATTATTATACGTATACATATTATTATAATAAATGATGTAAAAGCCCATATAAAGAGGGACAGGGAAAGAATTCACGGGGTTTCAAAAATTCGTCTCAACATTGCCGTCAATGGGAAAAGTGCCCAGAACACTGGCAACATTGTCACGTTGCACGGCAACGCTGACTCTTTGACCAACTAATCGTTTAGTGATGTCAAGACAAACTCGATGAGCACTTGGAGGACCCCATGGGTTTAATATTTCAACCCCAAACGGCATACACTTAAATAATTCCGCACAAGCATGAATTTGAGCAAACCAAAAATGTAGTTAAAAACAGTTGATAGCAACCTAATGATATATTATGTTGTTGGTGTGCCGTGCCGAAAGAGGGCGCCTTCGTGTTACCCGGACTAAGAAGTAATAATTAAGATTTTTTTATTCTCCCGCAAAGTATAATTTCAACATAGAGGTGTTACAAATGTTTGTGGGACGTCAGGAATCCAAACCAGGATTCCCTGTGCTATGGTCTCCTGGCCCCCCTCGCCAAGATTGGGATTTAATCTTAATAAAATACATATATCTATGCTAAAATAATAATCTAATAAATATGATGTTTTATAATATTCTTTTTTTTTAAATATCCTAATTGTAACGACGACTGCTGGTGTCTATGCGTCATTGTTTTACTATTGTGTGTGCTAAATTCGAGCGAACTTAGCTGCCGTCATACCATTCATGTTAGGTTCTTTTAAACCCTGCACACAGAAATAGGAGCACGTCGGCGGCGCGGTAGCATCCAGTCGACATGGTCACGTGGTGCAGTGTCTATACGAGCCCTTATGTATGATATGGCGGGCGGACTGTCATGTCCAGTCTATACGAGCCCTTATGTATGATATGGAGGGCGGACTGTCCTGTCCAGTCTATACGAGCCCTTATGTATGATATGGCGGGCGGACTGTCCTGTCCAGTCTATACGAGCCCTTATGTATGATATGGTGGGCGGACTGTCCTGTCCGGTCTATACGAGCCCTTATGTATGATATGGAGGGCGGACTGTCCTGTCCAGTCTATACGAGCCCTTATGCATGATATGGTGGGCGGACTGTCCTGTCTAGTCTATACGAGCCCTTATGTATGATATGGCCAGCGGACTGTCATGTCCAGTCTATACGAGCCCTTATGTATGATATGGCGGGCGGACTGTCCTGTCCAGTCTATACGAGCCCTTATGTATGATATGGCGGGCGGACTGTCCTGTCCAGTCTATACGAGCCCTTATGTATAATATGGCGGGCGGACTGTCCTGTCCAGTCTTAAGTAAAAGGTTTGAAAGCACGAGCTTACCTGTTTCATATGATACACTGACTGCTGTTATATTCGGAGATTTGTTTCTATAATGTATTTCCATATTTAACCGACTTGTCGAGTTGAACCCGAATTTCCACGGAATTTCAGATTCGAAAACAGGTAAAGGATCATCAGCGTAATCTGGAAACAACAAGTAGAAATAGCATTTAATTTTAAAATCTTTATACTTAGTGGGGTGAACCACGACGACGTAGTATATGCAGAGCTGTGGTTGAAAAATGGCACTACTGGTAGGTACCTATTCATGCTGCGGAATTTTTTCGAAAGAGTCACCGCGGCCCTGGAACGCTAAGGGCAATAGGAAGAACATGGATGGGTTTTAGTCAGTAAGAGTCTGACACTCCCTCCCGCTCCACCTAGAGTGGAAAAAGTCATTTTTGAAGATTTCCCAAACTTAATAATAGTAAGTAATTCGTCTCCCTGAGATCCTGAACAATATGTATTTTTTCTAATGAGTTAGTATAATAAACACATCACTATAACATTTAAAATATATTTTATTCAATAAAATAAAGTAATATAAAAATAAAATTTATTTATTTTTATTCGTTAATTCCTTATGACTATGGGAAACACAGTTTTGCTTAAATTTATGTCAAGTTCATTCGTGTTCCATGCCCGATATAGGTCAACCTGTATTTCAAGCGAAATGAGGTATAACATTATGTAATTGTCACATGAATTATAAATTAGAATTACATATCCAGTCATTAAATAACTGCCTCGGAAAGCACGTTAAGCCATTAGTCCCGGCTGTAGATCTTTGATAGTCGTTATGGATTGTCAGAAACCAGAAAATCTGACACCAGTCTTGCCAAAAAGTACCGTGTTACCCAGTTACTGGGTTGTGGAGATCAGATAGGCAGTCGCCCCACGTAAAATACTGGTATTCAGCTGAATCCAATTTTACTAGAATTTTTATATTTATATTTTTATACCGACCCCAATTTTTGTGGGAAAAGTCTAGGAATAAGAATAAGAATAAGAATATTTTATTTGTATAAAACATGGTACATATAAGGTCTTAATAAATAAAGCATTTGGATCTGACATGTTCTTTTAAAGAATTGTTAAAAGTCAAAACTAATAATCTATACATATAATAAAACAGTAACTAAAGAAAAACTGTACATTAAGAATTTTCGAGAAAAAATAAGTGTCTTTTATTAGAAAAACGTAACTGATGACAAAAAGTGACTTTTTAGAATTTTTGTCTGTTTGTATGTGTGTATGGTACGGCTTCACGCCAAAACTACTGGATAGATTGAATTGAAATTCAGCAAAAATGTTCTTTGTAAACCAAGGAAGGTTTTAGGCTACATATTATTAAGCCATATGTTATGGGAGGTAAGCAATATTAATTTTAAAAGGTTTTTGTTCGTAAAATTTTTATCGACATTTTTCAAACAGTTTAATTAGCGAGGAATTGTAATAAGAAGCCACTACATCAATTTTGCAGATACTTTAGAGTCTAACCTCAGCAATGATTATCATCACGCTATACTTTCGGGGAGCTAAGCAGCCGAAAACCATGACATATTTAAATAAGATCGGCTATTTGAATCGATTATCAACAGAACTCATAGACCCTTGGTTTTAAAAAAGACTGCCTTTCAAAATCCTAGGTGTGGGTTCGAATCTTAAGAGGTGTTTTTATTTTTGAATTGTTTTTATCTTATTTATTTCCTTGTTTTTTTATTCCTACAAAACATATTATTATCAAATACTAATAATATGTTATTTCTGTATTTTGCATATTTTTAGTAAAGATAATTACCAGAAGTTTTGTTCGCATCGCGTTAAATAGTACAAAACCATTGTAGATAATTTTTACACATAAACCTGATAGGAATTGTGGCAATCTAGAAGAAATCAACTTATTATCTACATAATTCAGATACCCTTAATGCCATCTGTTGACCGAAAAAGTACTTGTTATCAACAACATGAGAATTACACCAAAATATGTTTTGTAGTTACTAATGGTACTTATAAAACGTCATATAAAGTGATTCTTTTGACACAAGACTTACCGTTATGCATTTGATGTATAACATAAAAAAAACACTTGGTCTGATTGCTCCACTGACGTAAGTTTAATTTTTTTTGAACGGTTAAGTCTCTCCACTCAACCTGTAAAGCACCCTGGTTGCTTCTATACACTTGGGCGAAGCTAGGCCGGCAAACTTAGCCAGGACAGGTGTCCTAACTAAGTTTGCCGGCCTAGCTCCGGCCTAGCTCTAGAGTAGAGTAGGGACTCCATTGAGAGTAGGTACGCACAATGGAGTCCCTACTCTACTCCATCCGTTGCGGGGTTTTTTTATGGATTGGATATTTTCAAAATGACTTCTTCCGCTCTGGGTAGACTGGAAGGGAGTGTCAGACTCTTACTGACTAAAACCCATCTATCTGTGTTCCTGCTTATGACCTTTGCGTTCCAGGGTTGCGGTGATAGTTTCGAACAAATCCCGTAACCCTAGCAGGCTCTGGCCCTAACGGGCCCCATCTACTTTGCTGCCATCTCTTTGAGGCGCGCGTGGAACACAACGCTTCGTCGACCCGGACTTGGTTGTTATCGTACAGCGAGCCACCTAACGCTCGCCGTCCGCAGGCCCGTGCCTACGTAACCGAGAATCGCCCTGCGACTCCTGATGCCCGGAGCGTCTTCTTCTGTTTCGGCGGCTAAGGCGTGAGGTTTGCCTCTCCCTCACGCGGCCCGCCCCTTCCTTTACTAGCATTACTGTTTTGCAAAAGGAGGTGACAGCTTCCCACGCCTCCGCGCTCTGGACCATGGAATGAACCAGAGCCGGTAGCAAGAGGTCGCCGTCGCTGATCGCCACGACGAGGACACGGCGGTGCTCCGCCCAAGCAGGGCAGACCTTCACCGAATGCTCAGCCGTGTACTCTGCGGGGGTTGACTTCTCTTCTGGTTGGTTTACCCATGGACAACTGTATGTAGCTCTATCGCGTGTTAACAACCTTAGCAAGTTTCATCAACATCGTGTATCATCATCATTATCCACAGTCCAATTTCGCTCACTGCTGAGCATAGGCCTCTCTTTTCGTGTGCCAATCCCCACGTTCCTGTGCCAGCCTCATCCAGGTTCTACCCACGATGGCAACAATATCGTCCGCCCATCTCGCCGCCGGCCGACCAATACTTTTTTTTCCAGTCCTCGGACGCCACTCAGTCACTGCCTTACTCCACCTATCATCACCGCGCCTTGCCAAGTGTCCTACCTAGCTCCACTTTAGTTCTACAATTTGTTTCCCGATGTTGAAAACCATCGTACGTCTTCGGATCTCGACGACGTACCTCTGCCAAGCATGGAACGCTCCATGGCTCTCTGTGCAACTATCAGTCTGTACACAGCCTCCTGCGTGAGCGTCCATGCAAGTAAGTCATGGTGGGAAAAGCACACTGGTTATAAAGGCGGGGATTCAGACATTGCGGAATTTTGGCAGGGTTCAGAATGTCGTCCATTTTTATAAAAGTGGCCCATCCAAGGTGTGTTCCTCTCGATACCTCTGTTTGTTGATTTTCTTTGCCAATTGAAAGGATATGGCCAAGATAAACATATCGTTTAATCATCTCCAACAATTCATTTCCAGATTTGAATCGCTGAAGGTGTTTGCCATAACCTTCGTCTTGGTCATATTCATCCTAAGACCCAACTTAAAAGAAGCATCTTAAAGATTTTGAAGCATTTTCTGGGGGTCATCGAAGTTCTCAGTGAAAACCACAAAGTCATCTGCATATCTTAAGTGAGACAGTTGGGCAGAAAATTGACGTTAATACCGCTATAGTCCCAATCTATACCCACATTTTTAACGACATCTTCTAGGACTGCTGTGAATAGTTTCGATGAAATGAAAGAAGCATTATCATTACAACGTTTCTCACGAAAAATTATTTGAACAGAAGAGGTGATACTCGACGGCGCGTTGTGTTCCACGCGCGTCACAAAAAGATGTCAGCATAAAGACGAGGCCCGCTAGGGCCAGTGCCTGCCAGAGTTGCGGAATTAGTTCGAAAGAGTAACCGCGGCCCTGGAACGCAAAGGAGGAACACAGATGGGTTTTAGTCAGTAAGAGTCTGACACTCCCTTCTATTCCACCCAGAGCGAAAGGAGTCATTTGATGTTTTCCCATACATAAAAAAGGAGGCAAGCAATGATAGATATTGACTGTTCGTATATCTTATTGATCTTACCTAGCCACATCATTTTACAATACATACACGCGAACGAAGTCGCGGGCAACAGCTAGTGTTACATAAATTAATTAAGTAGTTAAAACTAATGTAATTCTTATAAAAAGTTTACATATTAATTATATTAAAATCGAGTTAGAATTACCATATATTTGGTAAGTAAGTCTTTCAGGTATATGCTATATGTGTAGCCATTTCTGTAATTTGGATTTAAAATATTTCAATGGAAGCTCACTAATTTGTTTAGGTATGTTATTGTAAATTTTTATCGATGTTATGTAACTATTTTTATGACATAATGTGCTTTTATGGGTAGGTCAAACAAGGCAGACTAAGAGCTAGCAAAACTGTACGAAGTTGACCCCGTGTTTCGGAAATCACGTTAAGTCCGTTGCTTATTATCTCTCCGGGCGTGTCGGATTGCTTCGAACTATGGGAGTAAGGAGATAGAGAGTGCTCCTGCGCATAGCCTGTGGCTTTTAGCTAGCCTTTGCCGTGATTGGCCGCCATGACCAAAATCGGTCAGGAGGACTATAAAATTTAGAAATAAAATAAAGATACTTACAATACTCTGAAGGATTATAAACTGAAACGTCCAGAGCCACACTCAAAGCGAATACTATTACAAAATGAAAGAATCCCTGCATCTTCACTTGATAGAGAAACTGAATTATTACAACATCAATTGTATCAAAATTTGGAAACTGTCATTTAACCTACATCAATATAATTGACTACTCGTGAATCTGAAATCACATCACAAACTAAAATCTATTATAAAATTCGTAGTGTTTCCCTGTACGGCATAGTCATAACTATTATTTCCTTTTATTTTATTGACACTAAAATAATTAGTAGTGACTTAGTTGAACGCGTACTTCCAAACAAGTGGATGGTAACTTCTAGATACTTCTAGGCAAGCGTTCTCCATCGTCGAACACATAAAGATGTGACCACATTCTAACCCGCTGGAAAGCCACCGGGTTTGATCGTGGTCGCGGGCCTATCAATAGTAAAAAAGAGAAGTTCTTGAGCTAATTTGCAAGGATTTGGACCCCGATAACTTGGGGGCTAAACTGGTTTATTTTTTTGTGAGTAATCGAACTATTCAGGGTTGTTTCGAAGTTCCGGAGATCAGGGGGTGGAATGGTCAAAACGAGTTCAGAGGGAAAGGAGAGTAATTTTAAGTTCTAAATAGGGTGTTCGAGATGCGCGTGGTCACAAGACGATTAAAAATTAAAAACAATACTTTTCAAGCAGTCTGATGCAGTTGCTGGCATCGTATCAGTGATCAAAGTAAAATAGACGCCACCAACTGTATTGAACTTCTTGAAAAGTGATTTCTTTGGAACATTTTAATCGTTTTCTGCTATCGGGTTTGTTAAAAAGTAAATATGTATACAGGGTGTTTGGGACATCGTAACGCAAACTTCACGAAAACGCTACATCTACACGTCTTGCAAACACAATACACAGGTCTGTGTCGCCGCCGCTCCCAGCTCGCGCTGCGCATCATGTAGGTACCTACGAATATCGTATATTGCCAACAACAATAATATCACATAAAATCATTTTAATCACTCAGAAATACCTTTTTTTTTTTTTTTTTTATAGGATGGGAAATCATCAAATGACCCCTCCCGGTGGGTGGTCCCCCTCTGGGTGGAGCGGCAGAGAGTGTCAGACTTTTACTGACTAAAACCCACCCTTAGTCCTCCTAGTGCCTTTCTTTCCAGGGCCACGGTAACTCTTTCGAACATATTCCGCAACCCTGGCAGGCTCTGGCCCTGGCGGGCCCCGTCTCCGTTGCTGACTGCTCGTTGCTGACGGCGCGTTTGGAGTGAAACGCGCCGTCGACTCTGGCCTGACCTGATCGGACAGCGAGCTACCCATTGCTCGCTGTCCGCAGGCGTCAGTCACTGCGCCTTGTCCAGGAGCGTCAGTTCCTGAGAGGCGCAGCGACTAACGTACGTCTGGAAGAGGCGGAATGGGGCCATTACTGGCACTCCATTTCAGCCCCCTCCCGAGCAGTGGCAGCGGCGGCGACGGTGGCGGCGGCTGCGGCGGAAGCGACGGCGGCGGCGGCGGCGGTGGAGGAGGGTTTTCTCCTCGATCCGGCCCTGGCGGGTGGACCGCAGGCTTTGCCCTCAGCCCAGTGATCGATCGGCTTGCCAGCTGCCGCACATGCGAAGCAGTGCGGCGCGGCGTCGCACGAGCCGGCCCTGTGACCGGGCTGACCACAGCGGAAGCAGTGGTCACTGCGGTCCACCTCCGAGGTGCAGAGTGCTCCGACATGGTTGCCAACTTGGCAACGGAAGCACCTCAGAGGTCTGGGCTCCAGCAGTTTCACCTGCGCGGAGACCCAGCCCACCAAGAGCCTTCGGCCCTCCGAGATTTTCTTGGCCGCCGACACGGGGCAGCTCACCACTACGGTTCGCATGCCCGTGTTGTCAGGACGGATGGTGCCCACCTTCACCTCCTCTGTAGAGCACCCCCCCGTCCCGACGACGGCGGCCAGCACCTCCTCCTCCGTGACGGAGTCGTCCAGGCCCAAAATGCGCATGTCTATGCACTTCGTGGGCCTGGACACTCGGACGTCATCCGCGCCCAAAGACGCCCTGAGCCTTTCGGCTAGAGCGTCCGCGGCCGGACCGCTGTCTGCTCCAGGGACCTCCAGCATCCTGGCCCCGGTCATGGTGACCCTGAGCCGGAGACCCCTGACGATGCCAAGCTCACCGAGGTTGATGGCCTCCTTGGCCTTGGTGAGCGTGTTGGCATACGTCACGCCCCTCTTCACCGCGTCCGGCTGCAGCGTTATTACTACAGCCGCGGTCTTCGGGGCGCGGAGCGCAGCCGCGACGCCTCGCGCTCGATGCCGCCGCCTTCTCCTCTTTGCCGCCCTGGCTGCCTTTCCCGCCTTCTTCTTCTCCCCGGCCACTTGCCATTCGGCTTGAGCCGGGGGAGGTTCAGAACGCGAGGAAACCGGGGGGGGCTGCTGCACGGCTGGCGCAGGAGCCTTTGCCGTCCGTGCAGCCACCCCACCCTTCCTCTTGGCGGCAGCCAAGCGGGCGACCTCCGCCCGCAGGTTGGACATCTCGTCCACCGGAGGCCCACCTCGGTTAGCCTCCGCTGCCGCCAGGATGGAGGTCAGCGCCGCGCTTATGGCCTTGTTTTTAGAGGAGAGTTTCCTCTTCAAGGAGCCAGGAGCCCCGCGACCGCCATCTCCGGGGGGTCGTCCAGCATCGGCGAGCTCCTCGGCTCGCCGGCCAGCCTCCTTGGGGGCAGGAGCTCTGCTCTTGCCTCCCTCTCGGCCCTTACCCCGCCTGCTGGTGGGGATCTTGCGAGCCGAGGCAACCTCGTCGCTGCAGGACGACCCCTGGTCTTGCTCTGGTCTGGTCCGCTTGCGGAAGGACCTGGAGTCCTCCGAAGCAGCCCCCGCTCGCTCGGGTACAGAGCTCGCCGAGCTAACGGTCGCCAGGTCGTCGAGCTAAAATTGTAACCGATCAGGTCCTCAAAGGATAATACGGATCGGGGGCCTCCACGGCCCTTGTTGCCATCGGCAATCGGATGGTGGACAGCCCTGTTGCCCCCCCCAGAATACGAGGGGCTTGACGCACGAGGCGTGGCGGATTCCCGGACTACTGTGCAGTCCGGACCGCCCTGGGGTACATATTCTCTTTCAAGACTGTCCATTATTGTCCTTTTAAAGGGTGCGGTCCCTATCTCCCCTCCTCTCTCCCTCTCTCTCACTACCTGCTCGCTGCCCTCACAGTCATGTCTAATGATCAGACGCGTACCAGAGAGCAGCGAGCAAGCCAATGAGACGCACACCGTCCGAGAACCCGAACACTGCTCAAGTCTCCGAACGGTGTGCCCCTCTTGTGTCTCTCTTGGTCTGGTCTCTCACTTGGGACCTTCCGGCATGAGTGGCTCTACCGGCAAAGCCCCCAAGATCACTGAGACACGCAAGCCCCACCACGACGGCAACGTGGAGACACGGTTGGTGGGGACTCAGAAATACCTACCGACTGATGGTAGGAACATGTTTAAGGAGAAGTTAAGAGAAAAAAAAGGAGCCATTAGCTCAGTCTCCTATAATCACAATTCCGATAAGGATTTCGATAAGCTTAGAAGTTCATTGAGATCCGGTAACGTAGTTTTAATCACTCAGAAATACCTAACCTACTGATGGTAGGAACTTGTTTATGCAGAAGTTAAAAGAATTGGAGGAGCCTTAAGCTTAGTCTCTTTAAATCACGATTCCGATAAGGATTGATAAAAAAGGTTTTAAGTATGTACATTGAGATCCGGTAATGATGTAGGTATAAACTAATGAACTAGCTAACTCACCCCTAAACAGATAGGATTCAAACTGGCCGCCGCCGCCTGCTTGCTCGTGTTTCGCCATACATAACACATTAGCATATTACCGTATTCTTGGGCACTGTAGTAATCTTTAAATCCAGATTACATTTTTAAAACACACTCACAATAACAGATACAAACACAGAATTAGTTTTGCTAGGGAGGTAACAAACGAAAACTTATTTTGTCTCACGTCACGTTACGTCACGTCCCGAATTCCCGAATTTAGCAAAAATAACACACTCGTTCGCTATCAAGGTCTTCAAGAAACTGACATAAAAATCCATTAAAATCAACTAAATGTAAAAGAAATGTTGTTTCAAACATTCCTTTGACTTCGCCGACTTTTGGTGGCATTGTCTTCAAAAGGACGCCGCGCTACGAACTGCCCCCAAACAAAAACTTATTAACACAAAACTGACTAACCTATTTCCGACCTTAAGTTGTTTAGTTAATGTCGGAAATCGGTTACCCCGCTTTGTGCAGATACGTATTTTTTTCATCTGGGCAGTATTTGTGGTATTATCTAGACGGTATGTTTGACGCTACACACACATGCACACGGTTAGTGTGTTACAACTAGGCAGGATGCGTTGACCTTTTTTACAAAACAGCTGAGCAGATGCGTAACTAGTTTTATTTACATTGCTCTTTTTAGTAAAAGTAGTGAGTTAATTGTTTTTATAATTAAAATCACGTTGGGTTAGGTAAGAATAACGATTATGAACAGTCTAAAGTAAAAAAAACATCTGAAAGAAATTGAAAAATGAGGAAAAAGCCGACAAAAAAATCCAACGAGGGGAGGTGCAGAATCATGTCCTGGACTCATGGTATCCGTTTGTGCGTCGATGTCCCTTACTCGCTATATTGTGTCTGTACTTTATAGCAGCTACATAGCACCACCTTTAAAGATGAGCGCACTTCTGGAACACCGTTAGAAAATAAGAATCATTTTCTCTTTCCCTTTGCTATTTTTTTCGAAAAGTTCTTCACTAAGTTTATGACCTAAGTATTTGCGTATTCGTACCAAGTTTCATCGAAATCGGTTCATTAATTTCCAAGAATAACGACTTGAAAAATGAACGAGTTAAAGTTGCTTGTGTATGTGAGTTTGTATGTTTGACGATACAGGAGAAATTCCTAGTGAGGCAACGCTATTAAAAAAAAAAGTTTGCATAAATCGCCTTAACTAGAAAACGCTCTTTTTTAAATATCAAATTCTTGAAAAAGAAAGTGAAAGTGATGAGTGAGACTATTACTTTAATATATATTTTTAATTTGTCTGAGGAAATGTCGATCCATGGGAAAATGTCTGTGTTTTCACCGCTCTTTCCTCAATACGGTGTCGTTACACGTTTCAGTCACAAACAGGATAACCACAAAATGGGTTGGAATATTTATTATTTAATGATTTACGCACACAAATGTACAGATGTGGACGTAATGCTATAGGCATTCTCTATCAGTCGACCTTTGGGTGATGCAGAGAATAATGGACAGGTCTTTTGTAAGAGACAAAGTCCCAACAATAAAGGCTAAATTGCCACAGTATTGATGTTTACGTAGTATAACCAGTTTGCGAAGTCTGGAGGAGGCCAAGGTTATTTTTTCAAGTTGACGTGGATGGAACACTCAATGGAGTTAATTAGTAATTTCAGCTTTTTTACAAAAAAATACAACTGACTTCTTAATGAAAAAAAAAACACTACAAAGTAACATGGACATTGACCACCAACAGTATCACTTTAAAGAAGAAGAGTATGACCTTAAAAATATACGCATAAATTATAAAATATTTTTTTAGCCTCTCTTAGTTCATTCGGTAGAAATCGTCTGTGGGGTTTAATATTTGTATTTAATTAGTCATTTATTGGATTTTATTGCATACTTTTTAAATGGCGTATATTTGTCATAGCAATGTGGCCAATTTTAGAAACCTCCCCATAATCGGTTTTAACGGACAGACTACGAGTTTCAAAAATAATTTGAACTGTAACATTTTTCCTCCTTATTAATATTTCTATTAATTATGTTAATAATGAAAATAGTTTATTTTTAATTAACATCTTTAAATAGTATTACTTTACTAGTTGAATCTTTCTTGAGTTGACAAATCAGTTACGATCAGGGGTGATTTAGATTAGCTGTTAACAACATTATCACGGCCAATGTGAAAGATGAACTGTCAAAAGTGTCACCTACTGTCAATATTTGTCTAACAAACTAGGGATGGGTGTTAACGCCTAGCATGTGTGCGTTCACCAACGGCTCACGCACACACGCGTACGACACTGACGACATCAGCCGCGAGCGACCACGTCGCGGCACTCGCCCATAGATCGTTGAAACCGTCATACGCATACCGACTTCTTTATTCTTTTTTGTAAACCTTTTCTTGGTATTAAACCAATGTTGTATTAATCAAGTCGCATCATTTCTTCCACCCCGTCAATAACCACGTGAAGCTCAGTACCGGCGTTTACATTTTGGTCCCTACGAACCGGATTGGCTGCGACCCCCGATATCGACAAGAAGAACAAAGGAAATACAGGGTTGACGTGGATGGCGGCCGTTACGTGGAAGATTCATACTACGGGTTCAACATTCAACGAGTCAAAAAACATCATACGATATTTCTACACAGAATCTCATCATTAGAGAAGAATTTCGTATACATCGAGTTACTTGGAGTTGGGAGCTGGAGACAAAGAGAACTACACCTACAACGAAGGTCACCTGTGAGTCCTGAGGGTAGCGTTACTGTAAGTTCGTTCCAATTTGTCCATTCATTGCCCCGTAAATCTTCTAAACACATAATTTCCGTCACAAATCCTTCATTTTGTGAGCCCCAAATCATAGTCACAAATCCTTTATTTTGTGATTCTTGCATTATCCATTAAAACGGTCACTAATCCTTCATTTAGTGCTGCTAAATTGATAATTATATATTCACAAATCCTTCAATTTGTGATTCATTTCGTACGTTAAAGATACGTCATTTCTTTAACAAGGCATATTTTTATTGCATTGCGCAACAAACATTCCAACCTATTCATAAAAAACTGGTTACGCTGTTATCTATTCCTGCATAACTTATTATTACGCGCAATCAAATCTTAACTAAATTTCACATAGAAATAAAACCAATAGGCATTCATTCGTAACCTAATGTCAATTATTTCATTTCAGAGGTTCCAGGCATTCCAGATTCCTTTGGTGTGTATATGAACTGTATCATAACGCGTATTTAAATATAGTTGTTTCGAATGTTCTAGAGTGCATTCGATTGACCGCTGCCTATCGCCCGCGCTGTCAACGGGCCCGGGCCGCACCAGCAGGCTGCGTGATTGCTACCTTTGCGCTCCACCCGCTGCTTGCTTATTGCACATTTTACGCGTACCCTCACTTCGCTTCATTTATGCTGATTTAAGTAATCGTTCCATTTTTCTTATCTTTATATTAACTGCATTGTAATAATTGTTTGTGATTCTTTCTAGCAACTCATTTCATCGCGTTGTTTGGTATTATAAACATAATACATTCTTCTTTGACTTAAACTTAGCTTGCTCTTGAATTCTATAGTTTAAAAATTGATTATACTATCCTTTTACCTGCTTCATCATGGAAGATAAAACTATAATTAAAAGACGTGCATCATTCAAAGCTAAGCTTACGCTATTTGAAAATTATTTGCAAACCGTCGAGAGTTGTGATAGTTTGAGTAGATTACAAATAAATGAATTGAACATCCGTTTATCTAAAATCGAAGAAATTTACACCGATTTTGATTCAGTTCAATGTGACATAGAAAATTCCATGGAAATTCCAGATGAGCAGTACAAAGAACGTGAGGCCTTCGAGACCAAGTACTTCAGGACAATGGCGCGCGCTCGTGATCTGCTGGCTCCAGCAGCCGGCCAAGCGGGCAGCGACCGCTCAGGGACAGGTTCTTGTTGCACTGCGTTTGAAGGTGGGCCAAAACTTGCACTTCCTACTATCCATTTGCCTATTTTTTCGGGTCAGTATCATGACTGGCTGGAATTCCGTGACACATTCAGTAGTCTCATACACTTAGACAAGTCAATACCCAACATTAACAAATTTCATTATTTACGTGCCGCGTTGAAAGACAGCGCCGCTGTAATAATTCAGTCATTAGATTTCTCGAGTGATAATTATGAAGTAGCTTGGGAACTTCTTTGCGATCGTTTTAATAATGATAGGTCATTAGTAATCAATCACATTCAATCCATTCTTAATTTGGAACAATTAGCGAAGGAATCATCTAAGTCATTACGTAACTTAATCGATACAGTCAATAGGAACCTCAGAGCACTCAAAAAACTTAAGCTCCCTACTGAGCACTGGGATGCACTACTAATTCAGATAATTGCAAACAAGCTTGACACAGAAACGAGCAAAAAGTGGGAATTATATTTCGTCGCTTCATTCTTCAGATATTTTTTAACCAGGTAGTCCCCTTTCCTTGCGCTAGCAACTACGCACGTCTATTTAGAGTTTTTTTTTTTTTTTTTTTTATAAACTGGCAACATCGTACCCCACCTCGCCGTGTCGGTCAGTTGTAACCGTCATTCTTTTTTCGTGCGCAGCAACGAACGGACGTCTTCAAAACTAAATAAGTAGTAGGTAAGTTTAAAAGTATATTTACCAAGTATTGTTATATTTAGAGAAAATTGAATTCAAATTCAAAATATTTATTTGTCATATAAAATGTTGACCATTGGTGGAGTAATTTATAATTAAGTGTTTCACTATGTGCTGCCTTGCTGGGCATACAAATGTTGTACAAACGGTTTGTACAAACAGGTGTAATACTCAAAAAACAACAAGTTAAATCTTTACACATAAAATATAAAACATAAATTGACAGCGGCTTAACAGTACACATGTAAAATTATGCATTACTAGAATAAAATAAGAAGGTTAGAAAAGAAGGCTTATCGTCGTCGAATAAGAGGTTTTTCGTCATCAGATTCGGAACAAACTTCAAGTAAGTACATAATATATTTCTCATTGTTGGTGTTTGAAAAGTGATAATAAAAAGTTAAAATACTGCTTGGAGCCTGGAGGTTGCCCGAGATGGTAACAAAATGGCTAAATACATAAGTTACTTTACTAAGTAACCCAATAATACCGGGAGGTTGTCCGCGATGGCAACACGAATGTTTAATGATACCGGGAGGTTATCCGAGATAACACGATGGCTATAAATAGAACAAACATGGTTTCTATGAACTAGAATCACGTGTGAAACTGTTCTTATGTACTCACGAATTCTTTGCCGAGTAAAGTTGTGACTACCCTCATAACTTACGAAAAATGTTAACAGGTCCAAGAGACCCCCCTGAACGGATTACGAAATAAATGTGTGCAATACAGCGTCTATAAGTCTGCCTGGAGGGTAACCGCGAGTTATACACGATGGCTAGACATGACGCAAACAATCTAATCCTGGAGGTTGACCGAGAGTCATACACGAAGGAAAAATAAATGTGTGCAATACAGCGTCTATAAGTCTGCCTGGAGGGTAACCGCGAGTTATACACGATGGCTAGACATGACGCAAACAATCTAAGCCTGGAGGTTGACCGAGAGTCACACACGAAGGAAAAATAAATGTGTGCAATACAGCGTCTATTAGTCTGCCTGGAGGGTAACCGCGAGTTATACACGATGGCTAGACATGACGCAAACAATCTAAGCCTAGAGGTTGACCGAGAGTCATACACGAAGGAAAAATACATATACCTACCTATGTAGATACATTGTGAGCATTTAAAGAATTTAAAAACTCTGTCCCTGAAAATGTGGACACTGGTGGACTTCGAACCAGATTCATCACCACCAGAACCACCAGCGAGCGAAGTGGTTCCTACCCCAGAAGTTGTGACCAATCCACCCAAATATTTTGGCGGCATTAGGCGAAATCACAGACGAGACACTGGAATTTGGCGAGAAAATTCATAACAATCTCGCTACAATACTTACCATTTATTTTATTAAATATAAGTACCTTTGCTAAAAAAAAGGGTACTTATGACAAAAGAAAATAGGGAGATTCTTTTGAGAAATTACCTCATACTCAAAAACTGCCCGTTACTTCAAGCACCAACGCTTAACCATATGGTTTCTGCGGCCATACCGGAATCTGTTAGATTTTGGGAAAAGAAAATGGCCGAATTTTATCCGACTTGCAACGATTACCTTTTAGAAAAAATTAAAGCCTCTAAGGCTATTGTAAACCAGGGGGGGGGGGCGAGGGGGTCACAAACGGTCCAACTACCGAGTCTCCCCCTGCATTCAGCCAGTCGAAGATCAACTACAAACAACTTGCTCCAACACGACGTCATTGACTCAGGTACATGCAGTCAGAGTTAAGTTTTATTATGATTGCTGGACAAAAATCACCGATAATATGACAGTTCTTAGATGGATTAGTCAAGGTGTCGATATCCATTTATCAGATGGAGTACTACAACCCCATAATACAACCAAAACATTTTGGTCTAAACAAGAGAAATGTGATATGGCGATCGCCATTAACAAACTCATAGACCTAGGCGCGGTTAACGTTTGTGAACCTATAAAACACCAGTTTATATCTCACATATTTTTATCACATAAGCCAGACGGTGAAAAACGATTCATCTTAAATCAAAAATCATTTAATCAGTTCTTCAAAAAATGTCACTTCAAAATGGAAGATCATAGGACCGCCTCTAAACTTATTCCAAAAAATGGTTTCCATGCACCAATAGATCTTAAAGAAGCCTTTTTTAGTTTCAATAATAAAATCATTTAGAAAATACTTGCGTTTTCAATTCGAAAATGAAAACCCGGAAACCATAACATACGAATTTAACACCATGCCATACGGTATTTCCATTGCTACTAGTGTTTACACAAATTATGAAGGAGGTTAACCTACCTTAAGGGACATAAATCGGTCATATACTTAGATGACATCTTATGTATCGGAAAAACCTACACTGAGATTCTCAGTAATGTTATCGAAATTTTACGTGTTAACTTGTCTCGGTTTTTTGTGATAAATTATAAAAAGAGTTCATTTATAATACCCCAACAAGAGTGCAAATTCTTAGGTTTCATCTATAATACGAAACCCTTTCGGTTTCCTTACCTAAGGACAAACGTCGTAATATCGCGCAGCTTGTTAAAAAGTTTATTGGTTTACCTCCCTATACCATAAGAGAATTCGCTCAATTAGGTAATCGGCGTTCTCACAGCAGCGTGCCCTGCCGTCAAATACGGGTGGCTATATACCAAAACCCTAGAGCACCAAAAATACATTTTAGTGAATAGATTTCATAACGATTATAATTCTAAAATAAGCCTGGAACGACACATACTTAACGATTTAAATTGGTGGTCACAAAATATATTTACATGTTCAAACTTCGTCGACACCCCCGATTTTGAATTGGAAATATTTTCCGATGCTTCGAATACAGGGTGGGGAGCATTTTTTGATGGTAATCGCGCTCATGAATCATGGAAGGAAAGAGAATATCATATAAATGACTTAGAGTTATTAATAATAATAATAATAATCATTTATTTCGGAATAAAGACATCCATATTTTGTTAGTACAATTGCGAGCTTACAACTAGGTTTCAACTGGGTTTCTTAGCACTAAAAAACTTCGCGAAGGAACGACCAAATTGTTCCATATTGTTACGAGTTGACATTAACACAGCGTTGAGTTATATTAATAGAATGGGAGGAGTACAATATCCTCACTAAAACGATCTTGCTTATTAAATTTGGCAATGGTGCGAGAAGCGGAATATATGGATATTCGCATCTTATATTAATACCAAACAAAACATCGAAGCTGATATTGAATCAAGAAAAATTAACCCCTATATAGAATGGGGCTTATCAGATCAAGCATTTAAAACTATCATTCGTAAACTAGGTCAACCTGTAATTGATTTGTTCGCTTCTCGCATTAATGAAAAATGTGATTTGTACGCATCCTGGTTTCCTGACCCAGACGCGTCGTTTGTCAATGCAATTACAATTAATTGGAAACACAATTTTTTCTACGCTTTTCCCCATTCTATTTAATTCTTAAAAGCCTTCCGACGTAATATCCCCGTAGAAGCAATAGACCTCATGTTAGCGTCGCTTTCTGATAACACCAAAAAAAAAAATATAGCGTCTCATACAAACTCTGGTGGCAGTTCTGCAAAATTACCAAAATTGATACTTTGAGAGCACGGTAGCAAAGGTATCTCTTATTTAACAACAGAGTTCAATAAAGGCGCCTCGTATGGATCTTTGAATTCCCACAGATCCGCACTCTCGTTACTATTGGGCAACAACGTCGGTTCTGATGAATGCATCAAGCGGTTGTTAAAAGGAGCCTATAAACTCCTTTTAACAACCGCTTGATGCTCTCTTGCAACTGTATGTATATTTTGGCCTAGCAGGCCAAAATATACATACAGACCTGGGATCCGCAATTAATTTTAATCTCGTTTCTAAATGGTACTCGGAACCGAAATTTAGACCTAAGTCAAGTGACCAAAAGATTCGTTATTTTACTGGCTTTATGTACGGAACAGCGAGTCCAAACTCTTAACCTAATAAAACTGGAGAATATCAATATCTCGTCAAATGAAGTAAAAAGTAGTGATAACAGACGCTATCAAGGCTTCTGCTCCAGGAAGAGAACAACCCGTACTTTTTCTGCCCTACTTTTAGAAAATAAAAATATTTGCCCTGCTGCCGGGTACTCGCAGATTACATATTTATTACAAAAAATCTTAAGAGCTAAAAATATAAACAACTTAATACTAACAATTAAAAAACCTAATAAAGCGGCCACAGCTCAAACCGTAAGTCCATGGATAAAATTGGTATTATCAAAAGTGGGGTCAATACATATATATATTCATATATATAATATATTCAGTGCACACAGTACATGACACGCCTCAACTTCTTCTGCAAGCTCGACAGGTGTGTGCATTGACACAATACGTAGAAACGCGGGATAGACCAGTCGTTCTCAAACGTTTGTCAAGTTTTGTAAAGTTAATAAAGTTAATGAAGCCGAATTTGCAGAATCAGTATGCTTATAATTGCAACTAGTTGTAAGGAATTGATTGTAAATCAAACGCATAATTATTATCATAACTTAAAAGAACATTCTTTATTTTTTCAATAGGTACCTATGTACTTAAAAGTAAATAATTAATCATTTGAAAAATCCTTGCAATTTATTCAAATGAACCAGCAAATCTCATTATCTCTTAACATCTACCTGGTTAAAAAATATCTGAAGAATGAAGCGACGAAATATAATATATGATCAAACGAACTTCCAAGTGAAGTTCGATCATTATTATATGAGTCGCTTCATTCGAAGATATAATTTCCCGACCCACCCTAAAGAACCCTGAAGAGATTTGCAAAAATTATAACTATAATCATCTCTAAAATAATGACGGTTACAACTGACCGACACGGCGAGGTGGGGTACGATGTTGCCAGTTTATAAAAAAAAAAAAAAAAAAAACTCTAAATAGACGTGCGTAGTTGCTAGCGCAAGGAAAGGGGACTACCTGGTTAAAAAATATCTTCGAATGAAGCGACTCATATAATAATGATCGAACTTCACTTGGAAGTTCGTTTGATCATATATCCTATCGTAATAAGGGGAAAGAGTTGCCTACGCTCAAAATGTTTAATAACTTTCTTAAAAATCGTGCTGATTTCTTGGAAACAATGGAGAGTGCTAATAAAAAGCGTAGGTCAAGTGACACTACACATGTTCGTCACAAAACATTTGTGGCCAACTCATCTTCTCCCCCAACTCGCAAATACGCTTGCCCACATTGCAAAGGTAATCATGCACTTTATCGTTGTCAGAAGTTCAAATCATTACCTTTAGAAACCAGACTTGACAAAGTTAAGGTACTTAATGTGTGCTTAAATTGTTTACGTCAGGGTCATGCTGACAATGTATGCAAGTTAGGGCCATGTCGCTCGTGCGGCACGCGGCGCAACAGCTTGTTACACGAGCATGAAACTCCTGCACCGTCTGCGCCTGTACCTTCAACAAGTAACGTCATGTTACACGCTTTGCCACAGCCTGACGTTCAAGGTCAACTTCCCAGTCCTTCTCAAGATATTGCTTTGTCAACCATTCAAAACAATTGTGTTCTACTGTCCACAGCCTTAGTCCACGTGACAGACAACAATGGTAAATGCCATAAAATACGTGCTATACTTGACAGTGGAAGTACCTCAAGTTTTATAACGGAAAGCCTGTATGCTAAACTTAACTTACCTACTTCTTTCACTTCGACTGTCGTTGAAGGGTTAAATTCTCAAATATCATGCTTAACAAAGCGTTGTGACGTACTCATATCGTCATTATTCAACAATTATAACGAGAGCGTCTCCTGTTATGTCGTTCCGCGCATCACTCAGTTGTTACCAACTACAAAGGTTGATCATACAACATTAAATATACCGCCGCACATTACATTGGCGGACCCTAAATTCCACATACCTGCTCCAGTCGATATGCTTCTTGGAGCTGATATATTTTGGACATTACTCGGTTCTCAAAATATATCGTTGGGTAAAAATAAACCAACATTAAATAAATCTAAACTGGGTTACTTAATATCAGGCCCAGTGCCAACACAACGCTCTAAAATCATTAATACAGTCCGCTGCAATCATCTTATTTTACAAAATAATGACGATCAACTACATGATAAATTATCTAAATTCTTTGAATTAGAAACAGTCGCTACACGTACACAAATATCTAAGGAAGAGCTCGAATGTGAACAAAGCTTTATACATAATACCACTCGGTTGCCTGATGGGCGATTTGAAGTGACGATTCCATTAAAAGATTCGCCTGATAAACTAGGCGATTCTTACGAACAAGCTTTGTCCAGATTCTTGTCCTTGGAACGTAGATTCAAACGTGAACCACATTTCAAAGAGCAGTATTGCAATTTCATTAAAGAGTACATTTCGTTAAATCATATGTCATTAAATGAAAATCCTAATAATGATACTCACACTTATATTTTACCACACCACGGTGTCTTACGCAACTCAAGCTTATCGACAAAATTACGTGTCGTATACGACGCGTCTGCAGTGACGACCTCTGGTGTTTCATTCAATCAAATTCAAATGGTAGGTGCGACAGTTCAAGATGACCTCATCAGTATCTTAATTAGAATGCGCCAGCATAAGTTCCTCGTCACTGCAGATGTTGAAAAAATGTACAGGATGGTGAATGTCAAACCATCACAACAAACACTTCAACAAATCTTATGGCGATTCGAACCTCATGACCAGTTGAGGCAGTACAAGCTGCATACGGTCACGTACGGAACCGCGTCGGCTCCTTATCTCGCGACAAGGTGTTTGACGCAGCTTGGTAACGAATGTCCTGACCAAACAGTCTCGGAAATCATCTTACATGATTTCTATGTCGACGATTTGATTACAGGCGCCGCTACTGAATCGGAACTCATAGACACATGTAAGGGTGTGACTGCACAGTTAGAAAGTGGTAAATTTCATTTACGTAAATTCCATTCAAATAGTGCTCACGTTGTTACAGAAATCGTCGGTGACACTAGTAGCGACGAATTGCTTAACTTATGTAATAACGAATATTCTAAAACATTGGGACTACTTTGGTCATCTAAAGAAGATTATTTATTATTTTCAGTCAATTTTGATGAACATAAAATTCTTACTAAACGTACGATATTATCGCTTATGTCACAAATATTTGACCCATTAGGTCTAATAAGCCCATGTCTACATTTAGCTAAGGTTATCTTACAAAAGCTATGGACTTCCAGGATAACGTGGGATGAATCTGTGCCATCAGATATTGAGACCATGTGGTCTAAATTCATAATGTCACTCAGACATATAAATAATATTCGAATTCCTAGATATATTCTCTGCGATTGTCCTTCATCAATCGAACTTCATGTATTTAGTGATGCAAGCACACAGGCTTATGCCGCGTGCGTATATATTAAAAGTGTCAATAACAATAATCGTGTGTCTGTTCATTTAGTGACAGCAAAGGGCAAGGTGGCTCCCTTGAAGCCCATGACCGTGCCTCGGCTGGAGCTGTGTGGAGCTCTCCTCGCCGTCCGCCTGGCAGATAAAGTGAAATCATCACTTAGATTAAGTATAAAGAAATGTATTTACTGGTGTGACTCCACAATTGTCCTCGGTTGGATACATTCATCTAAAGCACACCTGCTTAAGCCGTTTGTGTTTAACAGAATCATTGAAATCTCTGAGAAAACTGAATCATGCAGATGGCGCTATGTGCCCACTAAAAGTAACCCAGCTGATATTGGGTCACGTGGGACAGATGCCAAACAGTTACAAAATAATAACTTATGGTGGTCAGGGCCACAATTTCTTCTACATGACGAACAGTCATGGCCTAAACAACCGTCACATCTACAAGAGCCTGAATTACCAGAATTCAAGGTCGAATGTCATCTGACTGCTGACTGTACCGATTATGTTACTCATTACTCTGACTTCATAAAGAAGTTCTCCAATTTTGGTAAATTACAACGTGTGATTGTATACGTGCACCGGTTCATTCACAATTGTTTACACCCACAAAACAAACGTAATGGTTTCATAAAAATTCATGAATTAAATTCATCTTTAAACTCATTATGTAGATTTGTACAACTTGAAGCTTTCAGGTTAGAATATGACTTATTAAAAAATAATAAGCAATTGTCAGTTAAAAATAAATTACTTAAATTAAACCCATTTTATAACGAAAATGACGAATTATTACGAGTAGGTGGTCGACTTAAAAATTCGCTTTATGACTTTGACACGAAACACCCTATTCTACTTGATTCACGGCATCATTTTGCCACATTGATATTTAGGCATTATCATATGATTTTGTTGCATGCACCACCGCAATTATTACTTTTTACACTTCGTCACAAATTCTGGTTTATCAATGGTCGAAACCTTGCCAGACAGACGGTTAAAAAATGCATTAAGTGCTGTCGTTTTGCAGGAAAAGGCATTCAACCCATCATGGGGAACCTTCCTTCCAGTCGCTCGCATACGGACTATGTGTTTGCCAATACAGCGGTCGACTACGCCGGTCCTGTCATGATACTGAACCGAAAGGGCAGAGGAAGCAGACTGATAAAATCATATCTCTGTATATTTGTTTGTCTGGCCATTAAAGCAGTTCATATAGAACTTGTCACCGATTTGAGCAGCACTACATTTTTAGCTGCATTAGACCGGTTCATTGCCCGCAGGGGACGACCGCGAGCCATTTACTCTGATAATGGTACCTGTTTCGTGGGTGCATGTAATGAGTTGGCTAGATTTTTAAGGTCAAATTCCGATGAAATTAGCTCTCAAGCGTCTAATTCACATATTAACTTCAAATTTTCACCAGCATATAGTCCACATTTTAATGGATTAGTTGAAGGTTCCGTAAAATCTGTAAAATATCATTTAAAGAGGGTTTTAGGTTTAGCTAACTTAACATACGAAGAGATGAATACAGTTCTTGTACAGATCGAGGGGGTTTTGAATTCTCGGCCTCTTACTCCATTGTCATCGGATCCTTCTGATCTCACAGCGCTCACCCCATCACATTTTTTAATTGGACGAACGCCAACAGCTTTACCTTCTCCTCAGGACACTGAACCTGCGTCGATACCTACTCTCTCACGATATATGAGAATCCAGCAATTAAAAGCCCATTTCTGGAAACGTTATTACATAGAATATATTACAGAACTCCAAACACGACAGAAATGGCGCCAGCAAGGAAAACAACTCCAGCTCGGAGAAATGGTGCTGGTGAAAGATGACCGGCTGCCACCCAGCCGGTGGCTGCTAGGGCGCGTGACGCGCCTGTATCCCGGCTCCGACGGCGTGACCCGTGTAGCTGACGTGCTCACCAATTCGGGCAATCTTCGACGAGCCTTCAACCGACTGTGCCCACTGCCAGTCATGGACCAGAACTGCGTTCCCGGGGGGGCAACATGTTAACGCCTAGCATGTGTGCGTTCACCAACGGCTCACGCACACACGCGTACGACACTGACGACATCAGCCGCGAGCGACCACGTCGCGGCACTCGCCCATAGATCGTTGAAACCGTCATACGCATACCGACTTCTTTATTCTTTTTTGTAAACCTTTTCTTGGTATTAAACCAATGTTGTATTAATCAAGTCGCATCATTTCTTCCACCCCGTCAATAACCACGTGAAGCTCAGTACCGGCGTTTACAATGGGCAAGTGAAAAAAATATATCGATATTTTTTGTATCGTTTAACATTTTTAAACATTATCGGTAAATTATTATCGAGTGAAAAATATCGATATATCAATATATCGTCAGTTTTGGCATGATTATTCGTACATAGAAAAAATATATTTAAAACAACTGTTTTTTTTTAATTCTACATGTGCTTATTTTTAGTTTTCTTTCTTTTTTGTATTTGATTTGTTGAAAAAAATCCGACAATTTATTGTTAATTACCTGTTAACTTCAGAGTCATATACGTCTCACACTGGATGGCATTATAGTATTAGATAGTATTTTTGTGCACGCAGCCAAGAGTCTTACTTTTATTATAATGCATTTCATGTAAATTCTGGCGGGTTTTTTTTAAAGTTGATGATGCTCGAGGAGCCTGCATGCGAGGAGTACCTATCATGTAACATTAAACTCGAAACCAGATTTTAGTTAAAAATGTATCGAAATTGATACGATTCGATACTCTAAAATAAATATCGATAATTGGATGAAAAAATAATGATATTTTAAAATATCGATATTTTTTGCTCATCCCTACTGTCAATATGTCTATCAAACAAAGCATCTTGTCGGCACTCGTCAGCGAACTTTTGGTTTTATTTGATAGTAGTTGAGTTTGTTGTGCTAATAAGTAACTTATCATTGCGAAGTATTATTCAATCTGTGTCATTGCGTTGAGACCGTGTCCAGTCGAGTCTTCAGAAGCATTTTTGAAGACCATTGTGATTGTACTGTGAAAATCGAACAGTAGGATGCTGTGCTCACGTTATGTTACCAGTTTGTGGTATCTAAGTTAGGCTCAATTTAGGTCGGTTGATCCGCCGGCTCCGTTTTTAGACGATATGTTTTATGAATATGATAATATTGATCAATAAAACTATGCTCTATTCAAGCATTTTTTATTTTCTACTTGCTTTATTTTATATACAAACCTACATTTAGCATGCCCTACCTATGAAATATTATTTATTTGGGATCATTAATTGGTTTCTTGAAACTGTGCTCTGTAGTATTATCTGAATTCAAAACACATTGTTGTAAAGAACTGTTTTTTTGGTGAAAAGTTTGTTACAAAACTAACCTCAAAACTGAACAGAAAATCAAAAACCTACAAAAACCCCACAAAATAAATGGATAATTTTTATTTCCTTTGAAAGTACGACATCACCCCTCTTTTATATCCAACTAGCACTTCGCCCGCGACTTCGTCCGCGTGGGGATAGTAGGTACTCCACAAACTGCAACGCCCCTATACATATCCCCTTATAAAGGTTAGTTTTGGAAAATTAAGCACAACGATTCTCATTGGTTCAGCGCAACTGTTCACCCCGTTCAGCCATTCAGGGGTTGATTATGCAAAAATTGTTAGGTACATGATCTGTTTCAATTATCCCACTTTTAGTTTATTCATAGAATTCCGACGTAAATTGAAGCAAGCTATAATTTCCTCCCCTAAAAACTTATTCACCCCTGCTTCACCCCTTATTATGTATGTACCTAGTTGATTTTCGAAAAATCCAAACATTTGATATTCTTATTGTTTTATCGAAAACATTTAAATGCCGTGGTGTTTCAACGTCATCGGACCAAGCATTGATACGATTCTCCCCAGTTCGCTCAAGCCGCGACATTTTTCTTACTCCGAGCATGTTTATTACCGTCGTAGCTTTTGAACGAAAGGTCCGATTTGAATGATTTAAAGTGTAATTTACACGGACATAATCAACCTTAATTATCAAACCATTTAAATGGACAAGGATTAATATCATGGTACTATAATCACCATTTTTTATTTCACCATGGGATTTGCTTGACTAATATTAACAAAAAGCGGTCATGGTGACTTATCCATAATAGTTAGACATATGGTATCGCAGACTTTTTTGTAGATATTGATGACCTCTATAAAACTGTAGTACATCACTTTGCTCTATTGTCAATAGATTCAGCAGCGTACGCGATATAAGGATTTTTTCTCACACCTTGGGGTCACATTATCGAAGTTTTCATACGGATCCCTAACTTTTATGAAAATATTCTATAGCCTATGTCCATCTCTGATAATGTAGGATTCTACTGGTGAAAGAATTTTTCAAATCGGTCCAGTAGTTTCGGAGCCTATTCATTTCAAACAAACAAACAAACAAACAAACAAACAAACAAATCTTTCCTCTTTATAATATTAGTGTAGACTAGCACTACGCCCGCGATTTCGTCCGCGTGGGCTTAGTAGGTACTCCACAAACTTCAACGCCCCCTAAACCCCCTTATAAAGGTTAGTTTTTGTAAAATTAAGCACAACGATTTTCATTAATTACATAGCCATTTCTACTTATTCTATAGTCTCAGGAGACCCTAACCAATGTACCATTTAATTAGCGAATGCGACTGTCGAAATGCCAAAATGTAGGAATTTGATCACGTGACATTTCGATAGCATCTGTCAATCTTAAAATTGACTTATTGACAATTGCCTTCGCCACGCTACCGTTGACAGAATCTCACTTGTCTCGAGCCCAGGTGCAGCGCAACTGTTCACCCCGGCCCCGTTCAACCCGTCAGGGTTTGATTATGCAAAAATTGTTAGGTACATCTGTTTCAATTATCCCCCTTTTAGTTTGTTCATAGCATTCCGACATAAATTGAAGCAAGCAATTATGCCTTCACCTAAAATCTTGGTCACCCCTGCTTCACTCTTTAATATGTATGTAGTTTATTTTCGAAAAATCCAAACATTTGTTATTCTTATTGTTTTATCGAAAACATTTAAATGCCGTGGTGTTTCAACTTCATCGGACCAACCATTGATACGATTCTCCCCTGTTCGCTCAAGCCGCGACATTTTTCTTACTCCGAGCATGTTTATTACCGTCGTAACTTTTGAATGAAAGGTCCGATTTGAATGATTTAAAGTGTAATTTACACGGACATAATCAACCTTAATTATCAAACCATTTAAATGGATAAGGATCCAGGAGAAGGATTGAATATCATGATACTAAAATCACCATTTTTTATTTCACCATGGGATTTGCTTGAATAATATGAACAAAAAGCGGTCATGGTGACTTATCTATAATAGTTAGACATATGGTATCGCGGACTTTTCTGTAGATATTGATGACTTCTATAAAACTGTAGTACATCACTTTGCTCTATTGTCAATAGATTCCGCAGCGTACGCGATATAAGGATTTTTTCTCACACCTTGGGTTACATCATCGAAGTTTTCATACGGATCCCTAACTTTTTTGAAAATATTCTATAGCCTATGTCCATCATCGATAATGTAGAATTCTACTGGTGAAAGAATTTTTCAAATCGGTCCAGTAGTTTCGGAGCCTATTCATTTCAAACAAACAAACAAACAAATCTTTCCTCTTTATAATATTAGTGTAGAAGTGTAGATTTATGCTATCATACAAAATGTTTTGATGCGCAACCACGGCCAGAAGAAAACTGAGCAATCTCTTTTCCGAAATTAAAGTTATTTTGTACTTTGTCGTGTTTTTTTATTTGGAAGTCGGTTGTATTTATTTTGTAAACAGTTTTTTTTTATTTTTCACTTTAAAAGCAAAATACGCAATTTTGTTTACTTGGATGACATAATTATGTTTTCCAGCTAATTGGATTTAAAAACCAAACAACTGAACCGATTTTAATAAAATTTCAATTGAAACAATTAGAAAGTATAAATATATCCTTTTACATAGAAGAAGAATTTTTCAAATCGGTTCATAAATGACGGAGTTATGAGGTAAAAACATTTAAAAAAAAATACAACCGAATTGAGAACCCCTTTTATGTAGTCGGTTATGAAGAAGGCAATGCTGGTTCAGCAGTGCGATTCTGTAAACATGTCGAAGTGAACACCCGGGCGGGGCGCACGACGACGGGTGAGTTGTCGAACCATACAAATAAGATGGAATGACAGCTCTATTGTCGTTCACTCCGCCTAGGTGAACACCGTGAGATGTCGACAGAATCGACCGGCAGGTCACGTGAAGAGTCAGCTAACTGCTTGCGAGTTTCAAACATAGAATTCCCAATCAGGTTGTTATATTTACGGCGTTTGAGGTTTTCCACAACTGCAGCAGCCGCCCAGCACGGGTCACTACAAAATGCTTAATAAAATCTCAAGTTTGGTCGTTTACGGACTAATTGTAGGTATGTAAAGAAATACCAGTCAGTTCAAGGTGCATAGTTGATAGCAGCTTACAGGCAAAAATGTAACAATTTAAATGTTGACTAACGCTAACAGTTCACGCAGTTAAACAACAATGAGGAGGAAAACATAACTCCTGCAGGAAAACCTTTGTTTATACTCATATCGCACTAAAAATATAAAAGTGAAGAGTGAGCCAAGTTCGGAACTAGAGTAAGAAACTTATAATAACAACAACAAAAAACTTATGAATCATCCTACATGAAGCTATTTTCAGTTAGTATACATATATGTGGCCAACTGGCTTAATCAGCCATTTAATTAGCGGCCTGGCCTTTTCATTGAACAACGCTGTTTAATCAGCGGCCTCAGTGCTTAGCATTAATAACTGAATAGCTAAGCAAATGACTTGGTTCAATGTTATTTAATGACTTGCCTAACCAAGACATTTGGGAACTAAGGGCATAGGGAACTTAGGGCACCCCGACACTGACAGGTAAGGTTCGTGTTCCAATCATATTAGGTTCCTTAAAACCCTTTTTTTTAATAATGGCAAAACATCAAATAACAATTTCGCTCTGGGCGGACTCAAACCCATCCGTGTTCCTGCAGGGCCGCGGTGACTCTTTTGTACAACTTCCGCTGGCTTCCTGGGCTGGAGGCCCAGGGATCGGCCGGCTTGCCGACGCATGTGCGGGCAGCTGGCAAGCCGGCCCTGTCACCGGGCTGACCACAGGTCGTCTGGAATGACAGTGATGCTTGACTTTTATGATTGCATGACTTTTAAAAGACAAAAGAAGAGATCGCGTTGGAATGAGTGCGGCTCGGAATAAATAACGTAAGTGCCAACAGTAATTTTCGGATTTTATGTCATGAAAGTATAATGAAATCAATATCTGTTGGGTTTTTAGTAGGATAAAGTTATTGTCTATGCATAAAAGCTGTTTTTATAAAATCAATCTAATGCATTAAGTACGCCATGAAAATATTAAATGGTTTTAAGGCAGATCGAACTTTGCAATTTTTTTCTATCGTGATTTTTTTCGTATCGGTAAACTTTTAGAATTTAGGTAGATCATAAAGTCAAAACACTTAAACCAAAATATCAAATACCTGTTAGGTACAGGTACTTTTCGAGAAAAAATAAAGAGCTGCAAAGAAGCTCGAATTGTTTATTTGAAACTATCTGCTGCCCACGGTTTCAACCGCGTCATACATCCGGGATGAAAAGTATCCTAGAAACGTACTATTGGGATGAAAAGATTTCTATCAAGTTTTGTCTAAATGCGTTCAGCCGTTTGTTTACACGTGAATAGACAGTCACCGTGACCCTGCAACGCAAAGGGCTGTAGGAGGAACACGGATGGGTTTTATTCAGTAAGAGTCTGACACTCCCTCCTGCATCACCCAGAGCTGAAGGAGTCATTTGATAATTTTCCAACATTTATTAAAAACTTTCGCATATAGTCAGGATGGTTTGGATAATAGTACCTACATATGTGATACTTGTTCAGGGCGTTGCCGTCCGATCATTTTCCTCCGAACTTGGCTGTTACACTACTGTTTGTTAGTGCAAGCCATTACAGGAAGTTTTATTCATTTAAAATATTTAATTTTGGCCAATTAGTGTACCGTACAGTTGTAACAATTAATTTAAGTAAATTATATGATTGAAAAAGAAAGTGAATAATATGATTTCGATAATTTGTAATTTTTCATTATTTTCAATTGTTTTTGCATTCAATAAATCTGTTTATAGTGGTGCTGACTATTATAATAATTTAAGTAAGTACTTACTTTATTGTTCGTTTTTTATGAGATACTCGGCGTAAATATAATAACCTTATTGGGAGTTACATATTTGAGCCGTTTGGGGTTGAAACTTTAGGCCCATGGGGTCCGAGTGCTCACCGAGTCTTTCGGGACATCAGCAAACACTTGTCGACTGTTCACGTGACCAGAAGGCTGGGCTTTTCTTTGGCCAAAGAATCAGCATTGTCATTCAACGCGGCAATGCTGCTAGTGTTCTGGGCACTTTTGTCAATGACAGCGATGTGGATGAATTTTTCGATGCCCAATGATTTATTTTGTTTTTCTACACGTCTGTACTTATTAGTATAGGTTTTAATACTTGTAAACTATTTTGCTACTTAAACAAGAAATGAAAACGATAATAATTATGCATAGAAATCAGGTAAGCGTGACGTCACGCCTCGTCACTCTTTTACCAACAATAATTGACGTAACCAGTCCAATCCTTTCGTTAATTGAAATAAAATAAAAAATAGCCTTTGTCACCTTGAGTATATTTACGAATCTTTTGATATACCATTCATGAAAAATTGTTCAGTAGCATAGGCACTACGGTGGAACATACAAATATACAATATACATACATAGACAGCTAAAATCGGCAAAACTACTCAAGTCATATGGAAAAAAGTTAAATTCGCAATTATTGAAACTTAATGTTATTAGAAACTTTTAGAATCTACATAATCTACATAGCAAGGTAAATACTACCTGTATTTTAATCTGTATCAATCAGCTCTAAAACAATTTACAACTTTCTCAAAATATTGTAGATGTCTTATTAAATATGTATTTATTTTTTATTATATTTATTTATTTTAACTTTATGTAGAATAGCATAGCATGGGCGGACTTAATGCAACAAGGCATTCTCTACCAGTCAACCTCAACTTTATTAACTTATTTGGTAGTTAACTATAGTAGTAGGTAAGTACTTATATTTCGATTCGCATTTTTTTTGTTTATCAATGTAACATGGAATCTTACGTTATTCGAGTAATTAAAGTTTAAATTTTAATAAATAGCTGAAAATTGTACATAATGATTAAAAAAAAATTCGGAGTCGAGTTTTTTTTTGCATTTTCAGAACATATATATATTTTTTTACACCATCAGAAATTAGAGATTTCAGCGAACAAAAACTCCACCGTCTTTTAAAAAAAAATCAGATATTATGACGGGTGAATTTTCGATTGAAAATTAGACAAAATAAATATTTTAAAACAAAAAAAAATACAATGTGTTTGCGGCATAAAAAGGTAAGATTTCACCAAATTTCGTAAAAAAAAGTGTGTAAAAAACCAAAAACTTGGTTATTTGAATTTTTCCCATAAATTTTGACGTTATGTGAAAAAAGTTTAAATGCAAAAGTTGTAGATCTTTTTATTACCTACAACTTTGCCATTAAATTTAACTTTTTTCCATGAGACTTGTACTTTTGCCGGAAATCGAGATAAACCGTTTTTACCCTTAAAAGCTCACCCCCATCCACTTTCCGACCTCAGATCGCCCGTAATTATTTCACCTTTTATTTTTTGTTGTATTCTCTTCCTTTTCCAAAGGGTTTCAACCTACTATAATTTTATTTCACTTTTTACCATTTTCAAAGGATTCAAGCCTGATCTAGCCAGCAGCAGTCTTTTGGGCACGTTACCCATACCCAGCTGACAGTCAAATTTTTTGATGCTATAATTTAGTTTGTTATTCGTTTAGTTAAATATTATGTCCTACTTTTTTTAACATATTAAATAGTATAAACCTTTTCAACATTATATGACCTTTTGTTTTTGTTTTAGTTACCCCAGAAAATAAAAAACCAATTAAAACATTGGAGAATAAATATGTGTTTTTATATAATCTGAATGACGAATTATTTGCGGATGTTCGACTTAAGCATAAAGCAGCTAATGTCACCGCAGAAGCATTTATAACCCGATTTCCAGTTTCAAACAACACAGCACACACAACAGCAGCGGGTGAGTTTTTTCAAAATCAAAATCCTTTATTTCAAAAAGACCATTCATAGGCACTTTTAATAGTGGAAGATCCAGATTTTATTGTTGGTCCCATAGTGAAAATAGTTCATAATGATGAGTACAGTCTGTTGTCAACATTATCTGACCCACCCTAAAACAAACGGATTTGGACCCTCTACCTGTAACATTCAGTTTTATTCAATTTATATGAGCTTATCAGACAGGTGCTCGTGGACTCGACAGACTTACAGACACGTAAATTTGATCTTTATAACGTTAGCAGGTAGGTTATATGTTATAACTACTTGTTATAATATTTTAGTATAATAGCTTATTTTAATGATTTCGTTCAAGTAGTTCTGGTCTCGTGGTCTGTGTATAAGACTGAGAAAAACAAGTTGCGAGATCAAATCCTGCGACGAAGATATTGTTTTGCTTTCAATTTAGAATTTATTCCAAAACTATTTCTTGTAACAATGTAAAGAACTATAGACGGAATATCTTCAAAAATAAACTTAAAAAAATGGCAATATTTTCGCATAACTTTTAATACTATTATAAATATTCGTATTCATTATAAAACTGGTATTCAAATGCTACTGAGGGTATGCAGTGACTACACTACGGGCAAACATATTTTACCTTGCCTTACTAAATTACAAAAACAACGTCTCTTTACATTTTTTTATTTTCTATTTTTTAGGTAGTTTTTTTATTATCATGTCTCAATGGACTGATTATTTAAAATACAAAATAATCTATTTGCAAGAGGAGAAGGTTGGCTGCTTGTGCTGTGCAAGAATAAACTTTACGAAAGTATACTATATGGTTTAAATTCTTTAGAATATTGCATCTAGCATTACAACTAAGATCAAATTTCAATGCGGCATAGAAGAGTTGAGTTGGTCTTGTGGTCACTAAGGTAGCACGTCGTTCATCGCTGTCTACGTTCGAAACCAAGTTTAACCTAAATATCGCTTTTTGCTGAGCTGTTTTTTTTAAATTATTTTATTACACATTTTTTATATTTCATTAATGGGCATTTTGTATAGAAATAAAACTAAACAATTGCAAGTTTAAAATGTTTACTATTTCATTAAAACACTTAGGTAAGATAAAGTAAGTAAATGCTCATATATTTCCAAATTAATATACATTTTATACTAGTATACCATAATCAAATTTAACCATTTATAAACATTAAAAAAAACATTAAACCAAAAATACCGACTTCCGAAATTAAAGTTATTTTGAACATTGTAGTTTTTTTTTGGAAGTTGGTTCTTTTTTTTTAACTGAAAAGGTTTTTAATTTTTCACTTTTTAGTGGTACCCCACACCTAACAACACCACTGGAAAGTCACAGGAAAACAAAAATACGCAATTTCTTATACATGGATGATTTTTCCACATATTTTTTCCAGATATTTGGATTTCACAACCAAACTACTAAACCAATTTTGATAAAATTTCAATGGGACCATTTGGAAAGTATACCCTTTCCAACGATAAAAGAATTTTTCAAATCGGTTGGCAAGCGACGGCGTTATGCGCGAACAAACATAAAAAAAATACAAACATCCGAATTGAGAACCTCCTCCTTTTTTAGAAGTCGGTTAAAAATTCATCTGTGAAATGCTTTACAGATTTATAGCTGCCTATATGTAGTGAATAAAAATGTTATTTAAGTAGAAAAAATCTATTTATAACAATAACATCACCACATAATCTGCAACATTTTAATGGTTTAACAATCAATCCATTGAGCATTTACGTACATACATTGAGATTTAAATGATTTTTCATCAGTGAAGATCACAACATTTTCTTCCCCATTAAAATTTAAACAAAACGGAGGGTCCGTTCTTCGCGATGAGCAGGTGTCAATGCAATTTTCTGTGCCGGTTTATAATTCCTTATCCCAGCAGCGTGTAAATGCCTTCTCACTGTTTCCACTGAAATATTGTGGTTTATTCCAGTTACACGAATGGGAAAAAATAGATTTTCAACATGGCTTGCAACAATGACCCGGTGGTGGTCGAATTCAGGACTATACTTGATGGCTTTTGCTCCTGGACGAATCCGCTGAATATTTCCATTTTCTCCATAACGTCTTAGCCATAGTCTAACCGTATTTCTGTAAAACAAAAAAAAAAAACATTTTTGGAACCGTGTATGTAAAGAGTGAATGTAATGGCAAAATAGCCAACTACGGGTTCATTAATCACAATCAATAAAATAGGGATAAAAAAAATACTTACAGCATATATGAAGTCGACGACCAATCTCTCTAATTCCAACATTCTGCTCATGTAAAAACATGATTTTATGTTTGGTATAGTCATTAAGTTGCGACATGATGCTTTTTAACACCAAATTGCTTAAAAAAAATTAACGAGTTATGTGAAACGATTTATAAAAGTGTGTGCGCAGTCACTGCTATTAGGCATAGTGTAACTTTTGTCACTTAGATGTATTTATTATCTACCTCACGAAGCAAATTATATGTTTTACTTCGTATCCAACCATTCTTGGTAAACATAAATTCTGTGAACTTTAAGTTTTTTAATTTACCCACCTGTTTACAAGATAAGTTATTAGGCGTAAATCATATTGGTCGTTCTTTAATAATGCAAGCAATATTGTAGAAAAAAAAACAAATTAAAAAAAGAAACTGATGTATGGACTGTGTTTTCGAACCCACAGGTTGTTCGTCACCAATCCAGCATCAAACCGCTAAGTCACAAGAACTTGTTGGTACTACGCGAAATTAAAGATTGGATTGTAATTATGTAGTGTGACTTAAAAGCTTTTCAACTTTAATGTCAACGAGATAATGATTAAAATAGCTTAACAAAATGATATACAATGCCGGTGGCTCCGACAATGTTGGCGAGCACTTGTCTGATAAGCTCATATGAATTGAATAAACCTTATTGTTTCAGAAAGAGGGTTCAAATTCGTTTGTTTTTAGGGTGGATCAGATAATGTTGACAACAGACTGTATAATGACCCCTTAAGAGGTTGTAGCGTCACGTATTGTGCAAATTTGTGAACGTACTATTTAATACACAATTGAACACAATATTTAAGGTGCTGTGAGCAGTGAAAACTGAAAATTGCTGGTTTCCTAACGAAATTTTAGCCAATTCTGATTAGTGTCAAGATGCAGATTTTTTTTTTTTAATTTTTAACTATATTTTAACGAACACTGTTTTTTTTCCGAAACATGTTTAAAAATGGATTTCTCGATAGAAATGATCATCAAAAGTTACCTCTAACTTTGACCTTATAATTAGAAGTCGGTTAAAAAATCCCGTATTACCAACCTACTTAAAACTTATACAAATGATGAACCGAATCCTAATGCAAAACATTGTTGTTGTAGATTTTGAATAGCTCAACTTAGTTTTGAGTAAATCGATAAATAAAATGCTTCATATTTGGCAATATATTGCAAGCATTGTGTCATCGCGCTTCTCTTTCTTTTCTATACAGGCCGAGAGTGACCGAGTTTTTTCTGATCACAGCGCTTTAATGGTGCCGTAGTCGAACGGCTGAACTCATTGACGGCGTTAAATGCAGTAACCGCGTCCATCTCATCCAAAATCATTTAAAGGAACAAATAAACGCTGTGATGAGTATTATGAAGCTAGTGCGCACACAAAACAGTTCCAAATCATATAAGATGATTTATAACGAAAATGAGCTCGTAAAAATTTTTGAAATTGTTTCGACACAAATAACTTGCATATCAATTTTTTTTTCTGTTTTGTTTCCTAGATGCCTAGATAATACCGAGATAAATAAATGTGACTTTTTTATGAACGTACACCGTCAATCAATAGAGTAATCGCCGTACTACGTTTGTGTGAAACAATTACTTACTAGGGCAGGAGACTGTTTTTATCCTTAGCGTCTCTCTCTCTCACAACGGCCGCGAGACACAGACTACGTCCTAGTCCATACTGTGTTATCTAGTAATACTTAGTTATTTTTAAACAATCAATATTGTTCTTAACTTAGGTGCCGTGTGTTTATATACATTATTTACTGCAAGTTGGATTTTCACTCCGTCTCCGAATCATGAAGTTCATCGTTAGACGCGAATTCCTTAATATCTGCGTTTATTCTGTAACACGTTGCAGAAAAAGATCCGAGAGCCCCCAGACTTTATTTATTTTCTCAGTTTAAGACCGCTTTACATTTCCTCCGCGAATCGCGCGCACGCGACACCACGAAAGGTCCGCGAAACAAAGTGTGGAGCTGTTTCGCACATTTTTCGCGGCTTCGCGCATTGTTCCCCGATTTTTGTCGGTTTTTGGTGCTGCGTCAAAGGGACCGCGAAGCGCGAATGTAACATGAACTCGTTTAGACTCGACACTAGCGTGACGCTCAGTTCCTTGTTGTCAACGGTGGCGTCTGGTTGTGTCAATTCGAATAGGTTAATTCACCGAAAAAATGAGTAAACAGTGGACGGACCATTTAGAGCTAAAATTTCTGGAATACTACCAAAGTGCTTGTTATCCACCAGCTTCGTTTTCTGCAGGCCATTTAATTTTTTTTTATGAGTTTTATTACGTTTGTGAATACATTTCAGGTGTAACTTCGCGGTTAAGCATAGAAACATGTAAAAACGGTGACCCGTGCTTAAACCTACGTCGTCATAAATTGGATTCTGCATCAATGTTTATTGAATTACAATTATATGCAGAAAATGCCCCGTGTGCACGAGAGATATTCATGGCAGGAAATGTAAATGAAAAACCAAATAAAGGTAAAGTAATGTGACATTTATCTGGTAATATTGCTACTAACTTTTAGCAGATTATAATCTAATTTTGATGCGTTTTATTGTAGATAAATTCATCTACAATAAAACGCATCAAAATTAGATTAAGATAGTTCATATTTATGAACTATCTTAAATTTATAGTTTCGTAATTATTAATATAAACTTGTTTTATGTTTGCTACCTGTGAAGCTCCCTCATCCCCAATTGCGGCAAAAATTTTTCAAGACAGTCAGTCACGGTATGCCCCGATTGGGGCAACCCACTTGGCGCGGTTTAAACCTCTATTATTAAATTACGTAAGGTCTTATATCCTGTGACAAGGTTTACACACTTGAAGGATGATATTCTCGTTCAATAAAACCATTCAAATGTTAAAATCATAAATTGGCAGCATTGACACAAAATGTAAAAATAGACGCTTTAGTTGTTGATGGTCGCTTGTTTGTGCTGTATTATGTACACCACGGTAAGTGTACAAATATTCATATTATTATATGAATAGTTATTACATCGTTTTACATAAATAATGGCACGAATTATCACAAAAATAGTACAATATCGGTCAAAGGAAATTTCGTTGTTCGCGCAGGCATTAGTTGTGATGAATTTTGTTTTTTTGGGTGCAATCAACGATATGTGGATAAATATTGTTACATTAGGAGTTATTACACAGTTTCACACAATGTTTTCAAGAAAGTTCATCATAATTTGACCTAATTTTTTGTGTTTTTTTGTTTTGTGTGTTTGAGTATGAATATAACGCAAATTGTACTCGTATATGGGACTCTTAAAACAAACGCTGTTATTAGATTTGATACAGTAGTTTTATCAGAAATCGACATAACACGGGAACAAACACTATTTCAGCTAGTTCTTTGAAAACAACATTTGTTTATATTACAACTCTCGTAATACGAGTATTGTTTACATTCTATATTATGGTCAGTTTATTCAAGAACCCAAAACAGTGTACAGTATGTGACTATGGCTGTGAATGAGAACGCCAGCAAATCATTTTGTATGTGCCGGTAATGAACATGTCAAACTGCGGAAACAACGCTTGATTTTGACAGATGGAGAAATCTAAGTCTGCAAGAGCTATCATGCACGTCACCGCGGACGCAACGGCGCGTAAGGCGATATTCAACATTAAGTGTCTAAACACACTATGCCGAAGTTACGCGGCCGAAGTTCAGCACAATTACGCCTGCAATGCTATTTGAATTACTGACGATACACTATGCCAAAATTACGTCGCGTCATAGCGTACAACCTAACTTCGGTCGGCGTAAGTTCAGCGGCAACTTGTTCTGTGAGCACTCATTATACGCGACCGAAGTTCGATTCTATTACCGACGAAGATCCGGGATCCACGATAGCGCTCGTGACACTGAATACACACACAAAGATGCGGAACTGAATTTCTGCCGCGTAAGTTCGGAACTTAAGGTGAGGCCAAACGAGCGTAATTTTGTGAGTCGTGAGTCGCAGAATTTCGGTTGCAGAAATTCTGCCTGGCAGAAATTATGTTGGGATGCCAGACGAGCGTATTTTATTCTTTTTTTTTTTTTTTTTTTTATTGGTGATGGGTTTGCTCTTGACTCTAGTCAATGTCAGATATGACAGAGACAAAGTCTACGATGGAGCGAGCTTACCCAGAAGGAGCCTGTTCACTCTAACTTTGAAGAGATTAGGGCTGTAAGCTTTTGGAAACACAGACGCAGGCAGAGAGTTCCACTCCTTTGCTGTGCGCATTATAAAAGACGTTTGGAAACGCTTAGTGCGAATTGGTGGAATAGCTACAAGGTAGGGATGGTAAGATGCAGTGCGTCTGGATGTCCGATGGTAGAAGGGGGCCGGTGGGATGAGGTCGTGGAGTTCTTGGGCACACTCACCGAAGTAAAATCTGTAGAAGACCGATAAGCAGACAACCTTACGGCGATGAGCCAAGCTATGTAGCTTGGCATCCACCAGTTTTGTGTCACCGATGAGCCTCTTAGCTCTGCGTTCCACCGAGTCAAGCGCGGCAAGCTGATACTTAGCTGAGCCATCCCAAAGGTGGCTACAATACTCCATGCAGGATCGGACTTGTGCTTTGTAAAGGGTTAAAAGCTGTCCAGGCCTGAAGTATCGCTTCACCCTATTTAGGATGCCCAGCTTTTTGGCCGCAATTTGGGCTTTGTACTCGATGGTGGCGCCGAAGTTGAGACTGGATGTCAACTCCATGCCTAGGAGCTCGAGCCGATCAGAAACGGGAACAGATGCACCCCGAAAAGTAGGAGTTTGGTCAAAGCGACTCCTTTTTGCGGTAAAAAGACACGCCTGTGTTTTGGTGGCGTTAAAAGTGACCAGATTGTCATCACCCCACTGGGAGACAAGAAACGGACTTCATCCCCGCCGGTTGTTGCGCTGGACAAGTATCTCTCTGAAACCGTACTGTCATCTGCGTACCCAACAAGACCAGGCTGAAGTAAGTCATTGATGTGTAGCAGGAAAAGAGTTGCAGAGAGAACAGACCCCTGAGGAACTCCGGCATCAATAGCCATGAGGTCAGAGGAGCAGCCGTCAACGACTACTCGGATCGACCGTTCATTTAGGAAGTCTGATATCCAGCTACAAAAACCAGCTGGGATGCCATAAGCAGGAAGCTTGTTGAGTAGACCTGCGTGCCAGACCCTGTCAAAAGCCTTCGAGATATCGAGCGACACAGCAAGTGCTTCGCCGTGTCTCTCGATGGCTTCGCCCCAGCAGTGCGTGACATACATAAGAAGATCACCAGTTGACCGTCCCTGGCGAAAGCCATATTGACGGTCACTGAGGAGATCATTGTCTTCAAGGTAGGTCAGCAGCTTACTGTTCAGAACCCTTTCCATAACCTTGCATAGGATGGAGGTAATGGCGATTGGACGGTAATGTGCAGGGTCAGCACGGTCTCCCTTTTTGGGCACCGGTTGCACATTCGCAAGCTTCCATGATTTCGGCACCGTTATTTTTTCAAGAGAGAGGCGGTACAGGCGTGTCAACACAGGAGACAGTTCAGGTGCACATTGCCTCAACACTCTCGCTGGAATGCCGTCAGGTCCGCTGGCCTAATTCACGTCTAGACTGCACAATACTCTTCGGACCTCTTTAATATGAACTGCGATCTCTGGCATCGAAGAGTCACAACGAGGTAAAGTTGGTGGTTGCTTGGAGCCAGCGTCCAGACGTGAATTGCTTGCAATGAGAGTGGCAAATAAATTTGCTTTCTCTGTTGCAGAGTGAGCCAGGGAACCATCAGGTTTTAGCATTGGAGGCAAAGTGGGTCGACAGAAATTCGTTTCAACCGCTTTCGACAGGGACCAAAACTGCTTACTACCCGGAGGGTGCGATGCTAGTTTGGCCCCAATACGTCCGTCATGGTCAAAACGTGCCCTACGTAAAACCCGCTTGCAGAACTTGGCAGCAGAATTAAAGGCTCTTTTCCTCGCGCGAACCCTACGTGCTTTAGCCTTTCGGTCGCGGGCCTAGATCCAGGCTTGGTAAGCAGACTCTTTACGGGCCTCTGCGTGGGCGCATTCTGCATTATACCAAGGCCGGGACTTGTGACCGAGCGGGATGTCGGAGAATGGAATAAAATACTCCATCCCCTGCCGAATCACGTCCGCAATCACATCAGCACAGCACGAGGGGTCACCCGAGGAGAAGCACACTTGCCGCCAAGGATAAGACGCAAAAAAGTGCCGCATCTCATTCCAATCTGCTGACTCGTATCGCCATACTCGTCTCGTGCCCCTAGGACTCTTATCTGGAGGAGAGCAGGTCAACACGGATTTCACCAGGCAGTGGTCAGACGTTCCCAGCGGAGCTGTCCGGTCCATCATCATCTCGAGACCGAGAAGCCGCACCTGTTTTTCCTAACGGAGACGAAGATAACAACTCCGTCGGACGTGGCGTACCTCAACTACCCGGGCTACTCTCTGGAACACAAGTTCAGGAAGCAGGCTGGGGTCTGTGTGTACGTCCGCGATGACATTTGTTGTCGTCGTCTCCGTTGCTTTGAGAAATCGGATTTCTCTGCCATATGGCTACTTGTGGACACTGGCGTGGAGAAACTTCTCTATATTGGCGTATACCGATCGCACAGCGGTGACCAGGAGACAACAGCGCTGTTTAATTCCCTCATGGAGTCGACGGATGTAGCCCAGCAACGGTACCCAACAGCGAAGCTCATTTTTCTGGGGGACCTTAACGCCCACCATAAAGAGTGGTTGTTCCCGTACCAGAAAACTGACCATACCGGGTTAGAGGCGCGCAAGTTTGCTGTAACGCTAGATCTAACCCAGCTGGTGAATGTGGCAACGCGGGTACCGGATGTTGACGCCCATACACCCAATTGCTTGGACCTTCTGCTGACAACTCAGTTACTATTTCAGTTCAGTTCAGTTCAGTTACTATCGAACGTTTATAGCGGATGTTGGTGTCGTGCAATGGAACCGTTGAATATTTTGTGTATTTACGAAGCATATTTAGAAGACGAAGAAGTAGATAATGCCAGAAAAAGATGCTGGGTAAATCCGCTTAATAATAGTGAAAGACTGATGCTTGGACAGTTCCACACTTTATATGAACGTTTATGTGCAAATCCAGATATATTTGAAAAGTATTATCATTTGCCATTACATGTTATTCAAGAATTACTACAACTCTTAAAACCTTTTATTACTACAAACACAAACATGAGACTAGGCATCAGTCCGGAGAAAATACTAATAATTACACTCAAGTAAGTGTTTAAAGTGTTTAATAATATTCTGTGTCCAGCATTTTGTGAGTAAAAATACGTGTCGACTCTCACGCAAAATGTACCTGACGCTTTGCTCGGCCCGCGTCGGCCCCCTCGCCCCCCGCAAACTCAATTCGGTCCGAATAATGCGTGTGAGTCGGCAGACAACTCATTTTGCGTCGCCGTGTGAATGAAACAGGACTTTTGTATGAAACTGAATGCAGTAGAAATTAGGCGACCGAAATTACGCAACTCACAACTCAAAAATTTACGCTCATTTGGCTTCAGCCTTATGGTGTGTCATATCAGCTGAATACGTCGGAACGTAAAATCAGCCGTCGAACTTCGGTCGCGTAACTTCGGCATAGTGTGTTTAGACACTTAGAACGGATTTCAACAATGAAACTTACTTTACTTACTCACTTTATTCAAAATTCAAACTGAACGCAATCATTACATCTAATTCTAAACTGCGTTCAAGAGCTGTCAGCGTCAATATTCTATAGAAAAATAATGACACTGACAGCTCATTAACGTGGTTTATACGCTGATCGCGTTCAGTTTCATTGGTGAAATTCGCCCTTGGTCACATTTCGCCATGAACTTTGAACCTTACTCTTTGATTGAACATTCGGGCTAATATCTGTTAAGTAGTAATAATTTTTGTAAAATTTGTAGCTTTTTTTACTTGTAATACGGGGTTTTTAAATAGGGATTGAATAATTATATTTGAATTGACCGATTTTTGCCATATGAAGGCCTACTTTTTGCCAAATACGGAGTACCAAATCATTTAAATATCCAGTTCGGCTATGTATGGTAGCGTGCATACGAGAGGTCCAATTTTCAATCACATTTTGACATAATGGCACTTACTATCTCATTGATGACCCATGTGATGATAATCTTTTTGCACCAGTTCTTTAAGTCAAGAGGGAGAAGGTTACTTTTAGGCAAGCGTGCTCCATCTTCGACCACATCATTGCTTATAGATGTGCACGCGTTTGACCACTATCTCACCTAATAGGGTGAGATAGTGGTCAAACGCGTGTAAACGATAGTAAACAAAAACCAATACACATAGCGCCACATATCTTTTCTCTATAATATAATCATTCCACTTTTGCCTTACTTTTGACCATAAGTTTCTCGTTACGAAGTAAAAGTTCGACGAATTGAACAGCCAGTTCTGATAATCAAGAAGAACAGAAGTTTGTCATAAATTGAAATTTTTGCATTTGTTTTCTCATCTCTCGAGTACGAAAACGTCAATTAGACAAGCTTTTTTTTTATGTACATCATCAAATAACTTCTGCCGCTCTGGGCGAAGCGGGAGGGAGTGTCAGACTCTTATTGACTAAAACCCATCCGTGCTCCTCCTAGTGCCCTTTGCTTTCCAGGGCCGCGGTAACTCTTTCGAACAAAATCCGCAACCCTGGCAAGCTCTGGCCCTAACGGACCCCGTCTACTATGCTGACATCTCTTTGAGGCGCGCGTGGAACACAACGCGCCGTCGTCGACCCGGCCTGGCTTGGATCGGACGGCGAGCCACCCATCGCTCGCCGTCCGCAGACCCGCACCTACGGTGGCCGGGAATCGCCCAGCGACTCCCGACGCCCGGTGCGTCTCCTTATGTTGCGGCGGCTGGGGCGTGAGGGCTGTCTCTCCCTCACGCGGCCCGCCTCCTCTTTCACTAGCATTACTGGTTCGCAGAAGGAGGTGACGGCTTCCCATGCCTCCTCGCTCCGGACCAGGGATTGAACCAGGGCCGGACGCGATAGGTCGCCGCCGCCGATCGCCTCGACGAGGACACGGCGGTGCTCCGCCCAATCTGGGCAGACCTCCACTGTGAGGAATTAGACAAGCTTTCATTGACATTTTCGTGTTCATGTTGGAGTTGGAGTTGGAGTTGACGTTTTGGAACATGGGCCTAAGTCCTCGATTGATTTTGTTGATGACCAAGAACAAAAATGAGTAAATACTTAATTATTTTTCTTCCAGATAATTGTGTATCCCCAAACCTCTGCGTGATATTGATAGATTTGCAAAATGTATGCAACGGTAAGTCTTTAATAATCTCTTTATTTTTATTAAATTTTGCTTACAACTTTACCCTTTTGACTGCCGGATTGTGTAATGTACCTACAATGTGTCAAACAATCAAAGATTGCGCATTGCCCTGGCCAAACACGTTACACAATTTGGCTACTGCACAGTTGTTTAAGAATGCCATTTTCCGGAAATCGTTTTTTTTAAATGCTTATGATAGCACCCAATAACACCATTATTCTTTCGTATTGTGTTTAGTTTCAAAGTTTTTCCAAATATGTGGAGGAGAATTGAACGTTTTTCAAAAATGAATTACTCAAAAACTACAATAGCGGGGATACGAAATCTTGCATTTAAATTATAATGCAAACAATTGGCTTTTTAAAAAAAAAACAACCGGTCAATTGCAAGTCGGACTCACACATGAAGGGTTCCGTACCGTCGTAAAATTTATTTTAATAATTTGTTGTTAGCGGCAACATAAATACACACTGTAAAATGTCAACTGTCTACCTTTTACGGTTCATGAGATACAACCCGCTGACAGACTGATGGACGGACAGCGGAGTCTTAGTAATAGGGTCCCGTTGGCCTGTTGGGTACAACAACAACAACAACAGTTTAAACGTTGAACGCCACCGATGAAACGTTTTTCGAAAAAATAAATCACTCACTCAAAATCACTTCATAAAACAATGTGAGCTGGTAGAAAGTCTTTGTAGAAACACGTTAAGATTTTATCTTTGCCACTTACTTGTAATTAAGTTCTACCCTTAAATGGCTTGTCTATTTTTAGAACAATTAATTCTTTTTTCAGGAAGTACCGCTGATCAGTTTCCATTAGAGTCATCAGAGTTACCAACAAAGTCATCAGAGTTACCGTCGCCTCCAAGCAATACATCGCCATACGTGATATCATCCGTGATCGTCATCATATTATGTGTTACAATATTATCTATTTGTTTATATGTCAAAAAGTTTTATCATCGAAATTCGAACCCAGTGGAAACTACGGAAATGAATTCTTATGTAAGTTAATATTTATAATACAGTAAGTAACAAAAACCCTTTTGTTCCTGAACAGAATCGATATCCGATGGTAATAATTTAAATCATTTTTGAAAATGAACAATTTAAAAAAATGTTTAATCATTAAATTTTGGAAGGCAAACCTGATTGGTAAGTTCTGCTTCGCCGTCTTTGTCGCCTCTGTACACACTTTACTGCGCTAGGTCATGAAATACAGATATTAAACTAATTTTTTTTCAATGTTTGCATTGAGGAGCTCGTGTTTAAATAATAACAGCCGCACGGATCGATCTTCAAGGTTAAGCAAGGCTTGCCGAGGTTGGTCTGTGGATGGGTGACCATCTTAACATATCGAGTTTCCTCCGTGCCTCGGAAAGCACGTTAAGCCGTTGGTCCCGGCTGTCATTTGTAGATTTTTGTTAGTCGTTACGGATTGTCAGAAGCCATAATAATCTGACACCAGTCTTTCCAATAAGTATCTACCGTGTTGCCCAGTAAATGGGTTGTGGAGGTCTAATAGGCAGCCGCTCTACGTAAAATACTGGTATTCAGCTGAAGCCGGTTTGACTGAGAGCCGACCCCAATATAGTTAGTAAAAGGCTAGGCAGATGATGATGTTTACAGTTGTGTATTGTGCACAATTTGACTACTTTGAAATTGGCCAAATTTTTGTCATAAATAATTTTTAGGCTTCCGTACCGAAGGGTAACCAACGGAAGCCTAATATTACTAAGTCTCCGCTGTCTGTCTGTCTGACAGCGGGATGTATCCCAAGAACCGTAAAAGGTAGACAGGTGAAATTTTCACGGAATGTGTATTACTATTGCCGCTATCACAACTAAAATTAAATTAAAAATTATAGGGAGCTCCCAGACAAGAAACCTTTTTTTTTTGGTTTATGGTACGGAATCTTTCGCGTGAACGTCCGTCTCACACTTGGCAGTTTTTTTTTTTGTTACATCATTAATGATAAACTCAAATGTATAATATGTCACCGGAAAATTGCAAACCCTGTACAATCGTTAAATATCGCGTGATATTGTAAAATATTTTTTAAGGCTGTTAAGGACGCGTTTCCAAATGGGTAGTCAAATCATTACTTTTTTACACAAAAATATGTCTATTAAATAAAATGCTTTGCATTCTTAAAATGTTTTTCCCGCCGTTTCATTCAGCGTCATAAGTGACACGGTCAATTCATCAAACGATATTGAACAAAAGGTGTCACTTACGTCGCTGAAAAATTGGTAAATTTAAATGAAAAGGCTAATTAAGCTAATTGGTTGCGCCATATATAATTTTCTATTGCCAAGAACGACTAACTTCTATGTATTACAATTTTTCATCTTCATATTATTTTAAATCATTCGTCACCTTTGAAGCAAAGTGCATTTATTTATTTTATGCAGCAGTTGAAGTTGTGCATTGTCTGTCAGTAAATTTTAGGCGACATATTAGGTGTTTTATTTTTCAAAAGAGAAACGTAAAAAATTGCTTTAATATCACAAAAATGTTGGTGTTTTCTGCGTTTTAAAATCTTTGATATTCTTTACAAGGATAACACAGACAGCACTGAATTAGTGTGATGTTATTCGCAAAACACGCCAAAGTGAATAAACAAGGTTTTGCGTGACAATTATAGAAGAATAACTTCAAAAGCATGCAACTTCTCCATTTTACTTCCGATTTTATATGATACTAGCACTTCGCCCGCGACTTCGTCCGCGTGGGGATAGTAGGTACTCCACAAACTGCAACGCCCCTATACATATCCCCTTATAAAGGTTAGTTTTGGAAAATTAAGCACAACGATTCTCATTATTGGTTCAGCGCAACTGTTCACCCCGTTCAGCCCGTCAGGGGTTGATTATGCAAAAATTGTTAGGTACATGATCTGTTTCAATTATCCCACTTTTAGTTTATTCATAGAATTCCGACGTAAATTGAAGCAAGCTATAATTTCCTCCCCTAAAAACTTATTCACCCCTGCTTCACCCCTCATTATGTATGTACCTAGTTGATTTTCGAAAAATCCAAACATTTGATATTCTTATTGTTTTATCGAAAACATTTAAATGCCGTGGTGTTTCAACGTCATCGGACCAAGCATTGATACGATTCTCCCCAGTTCGCTCAAGCCGCGACATTTTTCTTACTCCGAGCATGTTTATTACCGTCGTAACTTTTGAACGAAAGGTCCGATTTGAATGATTTAAAGTGTAATTTACACGGACATAATCAACCTTAATTATCAAACCATTTAAATGGATAAGGATTAATATCATGGTACTATAATCACCATTTTTTATTTCACCATGGGATTTGCTTGACTAATATTAACAAAAAGCGGTCATGGTGACTTATCCATAATAGTTAGACATATGGTATCGCGGACTGTTTTGTAGATATTGATGACCTCTATAAAACTGTAGTACATCACTTTGCTCTATTGTCAATAGATTCCGCAGCGTACGTGATATAAGGATTTTTTCTCACACCTTGGGTCACATTATCGAAGTTTTCATACGGATCCCTAACTTTTTTGAAAATATTCTATAGCCTATGTCCATCTCTGATAATGTAGGATTCTACTGGTGAAAGAATTTTTCAAATCGGTCCAGTAGTTTCGGAGCCTATTCATTTCAAACAAACAAACAAACAAACAAACAAACAAACAAACAAACAAACAAATCTTTCCTCTTTATAATATTAGTGTAGATCTACTATTTTGAAAAATGATGGAGTTTTGTGCGTTTTAAAATCTTTGATATATATCTATGATTAACACAAACAGCACTGAATAAGTGTGATATCATTCGCAAAACACGCCAAAGTGATTAAACACGTGTTCATTTGTACGACAAACCAGATGGTGTCGCCACGCCGACAGAGGGCGCCTTTCGGTTTTGCCGAACAAAATAACTCGACGATCGCATCTTGATGACGATGACGCCTATTTAATAACAGCTTTTTTTTCTAGGACCCTTCGAAAGAAGTATTGTATGCGGAACTCAAGTTTGAGCAAGACCCCCCGAGGCCACCCGATGGTCGTCCTCCCCCACCAAGACACCAAGAAGAAGAGTGCCCATACGCACAAATAATAGGAGTTTTGCAGCCTAAGACATAAAGAGGCTAATCTGTTATCCCCACGGTGCATGATATTGCGGACGGGCGCGTACGGGCGCGGATCAGAGCGCGCCGCGCACCAAGGCTTTTCCAACGGTGCGAGTCAGTCCATGTGGGTCTCGAGACTAGAATCCATTTTGTCATTCCAAAATGCAAAGTGAAAGACACTTTTGAAGTTGACGATTCGCCGCGAGCCTGCGCTTACACTTGCAACACCTTTTCTAATAGTACTTTGGTGCGGGCTGGTCTGCGTCCGTCCGCAATATCGCGCACCGTGGGAAGCCAGCCTTAGAAAAGCGGGATGGTTCCGTAACACACATACAACGGTTAATGAATGAATCAAAAACATTCATTTTTATATACAAATAGCCCTCATCGCTAGGACAAAAAAAAGTGTAGATTTTTTACAAAATAGGCTACTTGAGTTATAAAAATAATAAAACATTAATTACATGTCACATTACTGGAACCTTAATTTTACCAATTTAATACATTAAGGTAGAATATGAATATATATTTTGGGGTTGAGTTTTTATAAGTATTCAAAATTACTTACGTTAACGATATTGTAACGTTACTATATCTACGTCAAATCATTCGTGCTAGGCCCTATTACAGAGGGCCTAGCACGAGCAGTTATGTACATTAATTACTGTTTTCGGCTAATCAGCCGAAAACAGTAATTAATGTCACCATCTGTAAACTCTCGATAAATTGTCATCTGAACATTTTTCTTCAACAATGATACAAATCAAAATCTTGTATTCTATTTTCTCTCCGTGTCGTTTCGAGAAATTGTGAACCGACATAAACTGGCGACCAATCATTGCACAGGTCTGTGCAATTTATCTGTTTTAGCCCCGCCTTCAAAATAGAAGCGTGAGGAAGCGCTGCTGCAGTGGCGTCACTCGCTGAAGTGACACGCTTTAATTAATATACCTCATTATGAATGCAGATTACCTTGACATTGAAGTGTTTATTGAGGAAGTTTCTTTTCTTTTTCTTTGTAACAAAATCAATAAGAGTACTCCTATCCAATGCTTCTTCGCCGGAATCCATCGCATAACTGAGTCTTGTAACAAAACATCACTAGAATTTACTTAAGCGTCACTGACACGCATCGACTACGACACTGTCGCGCACTCGCACCACTGCAGCGCTGCTCTATGGTAACATCACTGCAGCGCTTCCCCACGCCTCTAACTTGAAGGTGCCTCTCATTGGTCAGTGTTGGTTTGAGCTCACATGTACGCCATAAAGTAACGAATTAAATAGACCTCCCGTGGTCTGATGTTGGTTGGGTTTTATTTGTCATGGGTGATGGTAAATCTTTCAAATCATCTTCACGGTTGTTTATTTTCAACTGTGAAGGATTGTGTCGAAGACAAACTCTTCAAAAGTTCATTGATTCCCGTCCCCTGAATTTGTAAAGAACGTCTCAATTGATGCACTTACAAACTACATTGAAATGGTAAAGGTGCATGAACTCTAATAGCCAAAATGTTGATTAATTCAAAACTTAGGGTAGGTACCTATTAATTTAATTTTTAATTTTAATTATTTTTTAATTTACCGATGGGTTAGGTACATCCTTGTTTATTAAAATAAGTAAATTATTTATGGGTACGTATGACTGTGTGTATTTGTTTCTTAATTCAACCCGAGGAACTGGCACTTGCAAGCCGTTGCTGCTAACACCATCTAGCGGGCGCGGGACGGACTTAAACATGAACAAAAAAATTATCCGTCGTATCTGCTCAGAAAGCCCATATATAGCAGTCTCCTTTACTTGAATTGTAAGGCGCTATTTTACATTATCTGCGCTGTAGTAGTAGATACGCTAGTATTATATTAACTGTACTCAGCCCCGGATCTAGGGGGGGGCAAGCCGGGGCCCATGCCCCGGGCGGCAAGTTCAAGGGGCGCCAAACTCACATGTTTGAAAAAAAACTTATTCGATGTGGGTGGTAAATGATCGAGCTCTCTACGCTTGCTCTTGAATTTCGCATTCTCTTGAATCACTACTTTTCTGCATTTACCTGGTCAAGCTCGTGTAATATAGGTACCTTGATAAAATTATGTAAAAATTCAAAATCATGTAATTATTACCTTGTGTTATTAGAGTTCGTAAATCGGGCGACACACCGGTGTGTCGACAAGTTACTCCTAAGCAAACTTTAGAAAGGTATTCTTTTCCCCTTTCGAGGACCTAAAATCAACAGGATGTGAGTGATCAGCAGAGATCGGAATAGGTGGACTATATTTAACTAAAGTTCGAAGAAGTAAGTAACATACGAGTTGATAATACCTACTTTAAAATCCCTGAATCATAAACATGACAATTAAAACCCGAAATTATGAAACATGAACTGGACTTGAATGTAGTTAGAATAGAATAGAATGCATTTATTTGATAGAATATTGTACAAAGTTTAAAAAAAAAAAAAAAATATTGATCATGAAAAATAATTGGAATATATTGAATAATAGTTATACAAGACATGGATTAATCATATAAGTCAAAATTCAATGCAGTAAATGAGATAAAAAAATATTAAGTAGAGGCAATAATGTCAAATATTTAGGTTTTTTCACTTATGAAATCTTCAGTCGAGTTTAGTAAGAAATTTGCTTAAAAGAAAGTTCATAAATTTTATAGGAATGTAAAACAAAGCTCTTTATTTTAACAGTTTGAGTACGGAACTCTAAAAACTCTTCAATATAATAATTTTGTTCAAATTTCTTAAATTCCAGGTCTCCAGGTCATTTATATGATTCCGGGATTTTGGAGGAGGTATTATTATCAACTCTATGTTACTTAATTCTCCGAACTTTAGGTAAATAATAGTCTACATAATCCGATCTCTGGTGATCAGTTATCTTTAATCTTAGTACAAAAGAAAAAACTTTGTACCTCTTTTTACGAAAAAAAACGTGGAAGAAGGAGTACGAAATTTGGTACAGAATAGTTAAAGTTTATTATGGAAAATTTTAATAATGCTTAAAAAATGGATAAATTATTAAAAACGTGTGGTCGAATTTCGGCCACTAGTTAAAATAGTTATTGAAAGGTTCATATAATTACGTATATAATAACTAGATGACCCGGTGAAGATCGTATTGCCTGTAGGTACATATATTTGAGTAAAACCTACCCTACACCTAACCTACTGAATATACACACTCATAAGAGTCGGTCAAGCCGTTTCGAAGGACTTTTTATTAACACTGTGACACGAGAATTTTATGTATTAGAAGAAGTGTGGAAGAGAAGAGGGCGGCACTATTAAGTTTTTGCCCCGATTTGGAAAAATCGTAGATCCGGGGCTGACTGTACTAGTATTATACACCGCATCACAATGACAGTCCACTTCATGTATCAATGGCAACTAAACATTCATGAAAAAAAAAAAAAGAAAAAACAGATGTGTTTAGTCACTTTATTTTTTTTTTAAATCATAACTTAACCTCTCAAGCGCCGCCGGACATGTCAAAATTCCAAATTATATAATAAATCTTTCATAATAGTAATACTAAATATTATTAAACGCGTAAATCACGCGACATACCGGTGTGTTGCCGGGGCTGGAGCGGTACTAGTAATTTGAAAGTGAGTTGGTTTATTCTATGTAAATTATTATATGTAAATCGCTGGACCAAGTTTGATGAATTTTGGAACAGAGGTACCCTGGAGACGGTTAAAACTACTTGATTGCAAGAAAAACTTGAAGGGTCCCAATATAGTTGTTTATACATGACCGTTTGACCAACTTAGATTCGAACGTCAGATTGCTTTACAGTTTAACTTCATGTTCTAGATAGCGTTGTTCATTTGATATCATTTTCTGAATCGTGGTATTAAGATTCTCTGCGGAAGAATGGCCTTCGCCCGTATCTGCTAATACATCTCCGATTTAGCCGCATTAACTCGGATAAAAGGCTGGACAACTTATCCAGAATTTTGTGTCATTAAAATATTATTTAGAATGCATGGAAGTTGGGTTGGTGTCTACAAATCTGCACACAAGCGTGAATTTTGTAGTACGTCGTACGGGTGGGACCAAAATGCCATTCGATTTATCCCAACTCTTCAAGGACGGCTAGCAACGCCCTAGTGTTACTGACTATTATTTAGTAGTCAAAGTGAACGACTGTGAATATCACGTTAAAAAGTTACCATTTTGGAAATCTGAAAGTGAACCCAGACCAGGTGGTCAGGGCTCACTTTGAATATGAAAAGTTTCAGATAACAAAGGTTATCTGAAACTTTTCACATTCTGATAGGACCCTAAGAATACTTCGGGTTCTAAAATTACTAAAGGTCTTCTTAGCATACGCATCGGCTCAGCTATCAATTTATCGCCCTGAATATGGTTGCTCAAAAACCATGCTAGCTCTCTCTCTAAAATCGAAACAAGTGATATTTTTTGTAGAATTGGATGTAAAGTTTAAATATTATACAAGCTGCTGTCTGCGGCTTTGCCCTCGTGTTAGACTGAAATTATTCCTAGAGAACATACTCCCAGGATAAAGTAGCTTATGTCCTAAACGAGGACATGGTGTACCCGAGTGCCAAGTTTCATACAAATCCGTTCAGCCGGTATGATGTGAAGAACTAACAAACAAAAAAACAGACTTTATAGGTTTCGCATTTATAATAATTGGTTGCGCTGATCCTATCACAGAGCAATCTATGGATTCTATTCGCGGCGGAACTTGTTGGATTTGACAGCATTGTAATTATTTGGTTAGTTTTTCTTATTCCCATCCTTTTCCCGCACATACCGCAACGCACTCGTACGAGCGAGAAGGAGTGATCACGCTTCACGTAATCGTTTTATGAGAATGCTGAGTTGAAAACGTTAGTGGCGGACAAGTCGTGTTGAATTCTAAACCGCTATCTACAGAAAAAATCGTAAATAGTGTAGTTTGGTGTTTTTGCCACTATTGGTGATGTTTTAACGATCAGGTGGACAGAACGGGTATTGTGCATCCATTAGACGAGCAGCTTTTGTATCCATGTGTTTTTTCCTACAGCGCGTCACATGCCATATCCTTTTTGAACCAACCTTTCAAATCATTCGCATTATTTCGCTCACCAATACCAATAATCCTGTAGCGGCATTAATATGTACCGCCACAAAAAATCAACGTAGCAGAATCAACAAATGAGATTCGCAGCGCCATCTATCTCGACAGCTGCGAACTAATTTGACTGAAATTCTAAATCGCGATATCAGAGTTTACCGTGCGATTAGAATAGGTATGTACAACAGCCCGAATATCAACTGTTGGGCAGTTGCCCACCGGACACAACATCCGTCTGGTCGATGGATCCTCCCTTTTCAATGGATGTATGTGGGACTTTTCTCTCTGTTCCGCTAACCCCGATAATCCTACTATCTTATAAATGTGAAAGTTTGTATGTTTGTTTAACAATCAGACAAAAACGGCTGAAGGGATTTGGATGAAATTTGGCACACATGTAGTTCATATCCTGGAATAACGATATGAACTACATGATACATGAAGGTGCCTCCTCGTGTAGCGCAATTTGTTCCATCAGACACTCAACTGAACCGAGCGCTCGGGGCATCCTGGACAGTCTCACCTAACACCATTATAAGACTGGCCAATCCTTCCCTTGCGGTGGTAGGGCTAACACCCGCCTGGTTCGCGACCACCCTCCCACCGGAGTTCGGCGTCAAGCAGCCTGCTGTGTTTCGTCGACGCGTGGGAGTACCAGTGCCTCAGGGCATCTTCTGGGCACGCTCGCTTTCATCATGGACCTCATCTATCGCTTTCCATCAGGCGTGATCGAGGTCAAGAGCTAGCCCATTCATAAATAAAAAAAAATAACAAATAGGCTACTTTTTATCCTGGTAAATGCCATGGACTGATAAGGATTGGAAATTCAGAGCCGCTGCTGCCTTAGTGCTACAGATTCACAAGTACCAGGAGACCAGAAACATTTTAAAGTATTGCCGGGGCTGGAATTGTGAGCGGTTAGGATTCAAAAGTATCAGGAGACCAGACATGTCAAAGTATGTTTTATCGTCCTCCATTCGTCAGGAAACATTCCTATTTCCGATATTCACGCGGGCAAAGCCGCTGGTAGAAGCTAGTAATATATAAAGTTAGGTTATAACGGAGTAGGTGCATAATTATGTAAAGTTATGTATTGCTAATGAGTGATTTGAACAAAACATATCCTATAATAGGTACCTACTGTATTTATGAATAGATATTAACAGATATCACAATATAGATCCAAATGTATTTTTGTTTGTTTTTTCCTGTTTCAAGTCTGACCGTATGAGGCCAGAGTAGAAACAGGAAAAAACAAGTAATAATCGAATATTAACGAGGAAACAATAAAATTACTAAACGTCAAAACATGTGTGCTGGCGAAAAGATGGAAGTTCTCTTACTGTGCGGTCAAAATAATTGTGCAAATATGTATCATTATACAGTGATACAAACACTGTTCACCACTAATCACACTGTAATAACTGAATAACTAAAAATTAATTTTTTAAAGCTCTGACTATGAATTCTGTAATTATTATAAAAGTGTGTGGAATCATTTTAGCAGTTCTGGCAGTAACCGAGTCTAATGACAAGAAATGTATGGGTAAGTATCTTTTTTAATAAAATTTAAGTATTACATATTTTATTTATTAATGTGCACACAAATAAGGAGCTCGTGGCTAAATTACTACAGCCACACAGGCCGCTTCAAGGTTAAGCAACGCTTGCCGAGGTTGGTTTGTGGATTGGTGACCACCTTAACATACCGAGACTCCTCCGTACCTCGGAGGTCCTGACTGTAATTTGGAGATCTTTGGCAGTCGTTACGGATTGTCAGAAGCCAGAGAATTTGACACCAGTTTTGTGTTACCCAATCAATAGGTTGTGGAGGTCTGTTAGGCAGCCGCTCCACGTAAAATACTGGTATTCAGCTGAATCCGGTTTGACTGGGAGCCGACCCTAATATAGTTGAGAAAAGGCTAGGCAGATAATGATGATGTGCACACAAATACAGCGCGGTTTGAAAAGTCAGTAATAATAATTAACTGTAACAACAATTAATTTTAAAAAATCAAATAAAAAACAGATCTTCGAGATCTTTGCCAATCGATTTTTTTTTAAACTCACATAGGATTTTACGCAGCTTTGTTCCAATCATAATGAACATAATTCCGAGAAAAATGTTTATTACCAATTTTAACTCACTCCATTCTTCTTTATTGTGTAAAAAACTACTACAGGTCTCGTCGATCGATAATCGAGACGTACAGTAGTTTTTTTGTCATCTGAAGTAGAGCAAGGATAATATATTTTTATTTTCGATTTCGATAGCTTACGCAGAAATGAATGAGTTTGAATATGACGTATAATAGTTAAATAGTCACTTCACACAGTGGCCAAAATTGAGTTAAGTATGCGCTCCTTTGGAGAGGGTTACGTTCAGCAGTGGACGGCAATTGGCTGATATGATGTTTCTATCGTACTCCTGAGGGCCGAATCTATCATGTAGTAAAAACCCCATTTTTTGAATGTACACGTAAACTAGTTTTTCTCGCTACCCAGACTCAAACCACAGTATAAAGAGCACACGATATGTATTTTCTGAACAAACTAAGTTCGCTTGAATTATTGTTTCTGAGTAATGTTATTACTTTTAGTATGTTTTTAAGAGGGCGCCGACCAAACGTTTTATTATAGTCACTAAAACGGAAAATAGTGGCCACTTTTATCCGTTTTAGTGATTATAATAAAACTGAACAATTTAAAACTACCGTTTATAATAATACCTACTAACGTATAATCTTGTGGAGCACAACTTAAATTGCATATTTTCTGCATTTTCATTCTAAAATAAAAGAAATAACCAAACAAACGATGAGGGCGCCACTGCGCGGTCGACGTTTGGTCGGCGCCCTCTTAAGGTCGATAAACCAGAATAAACTCAAACAGTTTGTATAATTTCTAAGAATTAGTTTTGATTGGAAAAATCATTTTATCAAATAACTGAAACGAATCAAACAGGTTGGGTCGTTCTTGTGTATAAGTTTACTAAAACAAAATATTTCATTTTGTTTATCAGAAACAACTCAAAACACTTGAGATATTTCAGAAAAACGGCCTTAGTGTTAAGAGGGCGGTAGTTTTAAATTGTTTAGTTTTATACCGTTTATAATAATACTAACGTATAATCTTGTGGAGCACAACTTAACGTGCTTATTTTCTGCATTTTCATTCTAAAATAAAATAAATAACCAAACAAACGATGAGTGCGCCACTGCGCGCTCGGCGCCCTCTTAAGTACTGAATCCACACAAAGTCACTTTTGAGTTACCTAGTCTGAAGTTTCAACTGTAATTTCTCTAAAACAAAGTTAATATTTTTCTGCCCTTTATTTAAAAGGATTCTTTATATTTTATGTGTCATCGTTTGTCATTCCATCTTGTTTGAATGGACTATAGAATCTACTGGGCGAGACGCGGAGCACCGGGACTTTTTCACGTTAAAGTGCCCGAGCGCTAGAGCGACCACCCCTAGCCCCGCTCGTACTCGCTGTCCCCTCTACCGACGATCGAGTCCAAGTGGTAGGGCGCGCTTGCGTTTCCGATCACGTGATTATTAGGTTTCGAAACAATTTGTTAGATGGCGCTGTCCGTAGTCCCACGGTAGCGCCATCAATCTATGACAATATATGTTTAAACGTATGATAAAACTCAAGTTACATGCAGAATATTATAGACTCTCTTTGTTTCCAGGTGAACCTCAACATGCAGTTCTGACTCCGCCATTTACTTTTAGTTATTACGATACATTTAATTTTTTGAATGTTATTGTTACTTTCAAAAATTGGTTTCCTGATGACTATACGATTTATGAAACAGGTAAGTCTTGTAAAATATTAACCCTGTAATATAGTGACTTTAGGAACGAGAGTAATAAATAAATTACTCCATAGTTGAAAATACAATAGTGTAAAGTATTATTGAAACAAATCCTGATAGCTATGACTTTGGGTCTAAAAGTCAAGGTTAAGCAGCGCTTGCCGAAGTTGGTCCGTGGACGGGTTGGAGACCCGTCCACGGACCAACTGTTAACATACCAAGATATCTCCGCGTCTAAGAAAAAGCCGTTGGTCTCGGTTGTCATTTGTAGATATTTGACTGCCGCTACTGGGAATAAGAGGCCACGATAAGTGATACAAGTCTTGCCAAAGGATTTCGTGTAACTCAGTTACTGTTTTGTGAAGGACAGATAGGGAGTGACTTCATGTATTTCATTAATTATTTTCAACCTTCCAGGTTATAATAACAAAAAGAGCAAAATAACAAAATATGTAGAAAGCAAATTATATACAGAAGAAAACTGTTTAAAAATCATCAACCATAAAATAAACCCAGAACTTGATATTGTATCAATTTACTTAGCGGTGTACAATAATACATCACAGGGATGTTTAAAGAACATAACAATCTTAGAAGGAAGAGTTGTACCCCCATATTATTCACCTGTGGCAGCTGAAGGATATGAAAGTAAGATCATCTCAGTCAAAATATTCACTGCTTAAAGTAATATCATAGACATAATCTGAGGCTAATTTAAAAGCTATCTATCTTATTCCCATGGCATTTATTCCTTTAGCACTGGCAAATTAGACCATAGCATACAATCAGTGAAATAATTTTAGAAATTCCTGAAGATTTATGAATATCTCCTACTTCTAAGGGCCAATTTCACCAATGAAACTGAACGCGATCAGCGAATAAACCACGTTTATGAGATATCCGTGTCATTATTTTTTTAGTTAGGAATATTAACGGAACGCAGTTTAGATGTACAGATGAGTTTCATTGGTGAAATCCGCTCTAAATATAATATTCACGTAGATTAGTTTAGATAAAAAAAAATACTTTAGCCTGGGACAACAAACTGTTGAGCCTAGAGGTTTTGACTGGGTTCGACACCTATTTAGAGCTAGTTTTTATGATGTATTTCATGTTCAATTTACTGTTTAAATGTATAAATTATGTAAAAAATCCGAATCAGCCCGTTTTGAGCCCGGTAAATAGATGTTTTCTTTTGCACGGAGCTTAAGCATTACAAAGGAAACGTGATAATAACAGCCTACCTCTGGGTACTCGGAGTGATCTTATCAAATAACATAGATACTAAATGTTTGTATTGATGTTTTTACAGTTAATTATGAATGTTTGAAACCCTGCCCCTGTACAATTGAAGTGGACCTGGAGCATGCATGTACAGGTAAGCGTTTGATACCAAGGTAATAGATTATTTATGTTCATATATCTCGATCCAAGTCCGAGAGGTTCCAGATGTTCTTTCCTTTTCTTTCCTTTTTTTTTTAAAACGTTGCTCCACACTAGGATTTTCTCCTGTATCGTGGGAGCATTTACAAACATACAAACTCACATACACAAACAGCCAAGACCCGGAACAACTATCTGTAGGCCATACAAATATTTGTTCCGCGCGGGAATTGAACCCGCGACACACAGCGCAGCAGCCTATCACTCAACCACTGCGCCAACCGTGTCGTCGTGTTGTTCTTCCATTCTCTCCTGTGAACACATGAAAATACATATCTATTTGTTAAGGTCTGTTCTTGTCATCTGCTTCTAAAAAAATCCTTCAAGGGTGGGACTATGTTCGCGGAACTCTTGCGCTCCGCGCTCCTGCAACTGCGCCACATAGTGGATGCGTTAGTGAACTTAGTTCGAACTTGATCGCCATCACAAGACGATCAACTTGCTGATATATTTTTTGTTTGATTTGCAGATACACATAATGTAACTGTTACAGGAAAAACAATTACTGTCCCTGACTATAATTATTTTAATAAAAATACTCCTACGAGTAATGTTTCACCGTCGCCACATGAAAACATATTAACAACTACTATTAAAAGTGTTACAAGTGATACTAGTAAGTATGATTGTTGTAATATTAATATTGTCTTTTACACTACTGCACGAGCTATTCTCGTAGTACTTATATTATAATCCGCACGGATCGATATTCGAGGTTACTTACGCTTCCCGAGGTCGGTGTATGAATGGGTGACCATACTCAGACTGCTCCGTGCCTCATAAAACACGTCAAGCCATTGGTCCCAGCTGTCATTTGTTGATCTTTGGCAGTCGTTACGGATTGTCAGAAGCCAGAAAATCAAACACCAGTCTTGTCTAGAAGTAAGTAGAGGTCAGGCAGGCAGTCGCTCCACGTAAAATACACAGTACTGGTATTCGGCTGAATCCGGTATGACTGGAAGCCGAGTCCAATAAAGTTAGGAAAAGGATGCGTTTTTTTGTATGGTCGGTAAAACTGAGCTGTGTTAATGCATTAATCACAACGCTTACCCGCAAAGTAATGATTATTTCTGGTCATAAAGCTGTCGGGTTTCTCATTCAGTTATTACTAAGTACAATGCTTTTAATTTAGTTTCAGAAAGAACCCACAACCAGCGAAGAAATAATATGTTAATTATATATGTGATACTATCCGTGATAATGACGAGTGTTATAATATTGATGATTTACATAAGTGTCAAAAAATATTGCCATCGAAATACGCAGGCAGATGGAACAATGGAATTAAATACTTACGTAAGTTATGAGTTAACGGTAACCTTCGCTCTTACTCCAAGTTGCTCCAAGAGCAATACTTCTAAAAGGGATTAAATATAATGACCACCATAAAATGCTTTGATACCCTTAGTTCTTTTACCAAAAATATATATTTGACACCAGAAAAATGAAGTCTAAAATTACAATAGTACTAGCTATTTTAGTCACGACTGCACCTCAAATTGTTTTCGAACACCAAATGTAGTAAATTATCACCAAATCTTAGCGAGCAAATTAATGCGCTATTTTTGCCTAAATAAACTACTGTGATTGCCATAAAATGTAGGCTTGGGGTTACAAACTGTATAAAATAGGTTAGGTTAGGTTAGAATTGTGAACAACCGCGCGCGGGCCGAGCGAGCGAAGCGAGCGGTGCCGCGGCAGCGGCCGGCGAGCGCTACTTCTCGAATATTTTTTTTGGAAAAAGTTATTTATTTCACACTTTTTTAACTCCAAACACCAAACAATGGCTGCCAATAAAAATGAAAGAAAGCTTATAAATTAAAATAAAGCTTTATATTTACTTAAAAGTTTTGGATTAACAATGATTTGTTTGACATTAGTTTGCTTAAACAGGATAGCAAGATGTAAAAACTTTGATTTTAATTTTACATTAAAATGCTGGTATGATTTTGGTGATCATTTACTACTTTTGGCTTAACAATGATTTATTTGGAGTCATTTTGCTTAAATAGGATAGCGAGACGTTAAAATTTTGGTTATAATTTTAAATTAAAATGCGTGTTTAATTTTGGTGATCATTTACTATTTTTGTCTCCTAAATGTTACTATATCTGGTGGTAAGTTAAACATAAGCCCTTCTAAAATACTGGTATTTTGTCGACACGGTTGGTCGTGTGATTGACTGCTGCGCTGCGTGTCGCGGGTTCGATTCCCGCTCGGAACAAATATTTGTCTGGCCTACAGATAGCTGTCCGGGTCTGGCTGTTTATGTGTGCGAGATTATAATGTTTGTAAACGCACTCACGAATCACGATACAGGAGAAATTCCTAGTGTGATGAAAAAATTAAGGCATCAAGAACTGCTTTATATCACGGTTACACATGGTAGGGCAAAAGTAATGTCATAGTTGAACTATTTGATCTGGCTGATTATAAAAGTGAATTTCAAGGAAGTGAATGCATAAATGAATCAATCCTATGTCGGCCTATAGATATGATGCATGTTTGTGTCCGCTTTTTTTTTTATTTTTTTTTATTTATGAATGGGCTAGCCCTTGACCTCGATCACGCCTGATGGAAAGCGATAGATGAGGTCCATGATGAAAGCGAGCGTACCCAGAAGATGCCCTGAGGCACTGGTACTCCCACGCGTCGACGAAACACAGCAGGCTGCTTGACGCCGAACTCCGGTGGAAGGGTGGTCGCGAACCAGGCGGGCGTTAGCCCTACCACCGCAAGGGAAGGATTGGCCAGTCTTATAAGGTGTTAGGTGAGACTGTCCAGGATGCGCCGAGCGCTCGGTTCAGTTGAGTGTCTGATGGAACAAATTGCGCTACACGAGGAGGCACCTTCATGCATCCCTAAACCTAGCTTTACGACATTTCAAAATATTACTACACTAAAAAATAGAGTTCGTTGCTCATTATGATCTTGGGCGCTAATCAAGTGAGATTCTGTCAACGGTAGCGTGACGAAGGCGATTGTCAAAACGTCAAAAATATATGAGATTGACAGATGCTATTGAAATGTCACGTGACCAAATCCCTACATTTTGTCATTTCGACAGTCGCATTCGCTAATTGAATGGCACATTGTCCAGAGCCTCTTGGCACATTCACAGTCATTACGACGACCATTTTTTTTGACGAACGAAAATTATGTTTGTAAGAATATCTTGGAATCCAATTCCAGCCACTTAGCGGTGCCTATCAGGGTTGCGGAATTGTCCGAAAGAGTTGCCGCGGCCCTGGAACGCAAAGGGAAAAGGAACACGGGTGGGTAAGAGTGTGACAGTCCCTCCCGCTCCACCCAGAGCAAGAGAAGTCATTTGATGATTTCTCATCCAGAACACAAAAGCCATTTAGCGGTCATACCTATTTGATATTTAGCAAATGTAAATAATTCTATTGACAATAGATACAATAATACCATTGAGCTGGTCTATGATGGACCGGTGGTATTCTTTTAACTTTTTAGTAGTTTTTTTTGGTATTATTTTTTAAGTAAAATTTTTATGTTTTGATATTTTTTCCTTGATGTATATCAGCTACCCAACATCACCCTTAAATATGACCACGCGCTTCCGGAACACCCTGTATACAACAGTCCAAATATAAACCATCGGGCAGTGGCCCAGCAGACACAACACACGTGTGGTTGTATCCTCCCTTTTCTATGGAGGATTGCAGGACTTTACACCCTGTTCAACAAACCTCTAAAAATCTATCGAGCTTGTACTCATGACAGTTGTCTGAACGTGTCTTACTCAATCATCTTCTTAATCATTATCATCATCATTTATCAGCCGAAAGACGTCCACTGCTGGACATAGGCCTCCCCCAAATGGTTTGCCGTAATCGCCACGCTTAGCAGGCGGGCTGGCGATCGCAATGTACACAGAATGCTGCTGCCCATTCTCTGGTGAGTCCGTTAGTCGCCTCTTACGACACCCACGGAAAGTGATGGGATGGTGCTATTCTTTTACGTCCGATACCATACAGCACCATCTTCTTAATGCACGCAAAAAAATCTATATTTTAGGTAGATTAATGATGAGGTAGAAATGATTTTTTTTTTCCAGGCCACAGCAGATGAACTTGTATATGCGGATCTCAGCTTGGTGCACGAAAACAGTCAACTACCAAGTTGTGATGAAGAAACGACTTACGCTGAAATAATTGGGGTGTTAAAACCAGCAGATAAAAATGTAAAAAAGTAAATAGTTTAATAGCACCATTGTTTACTGATAACCATTCATGTCCCTTGTCTTTAGTGCATCTCTAAGTTACGAAAAACCTCTGGAACAGGGGCAGATAAACATACATCCCATCAGCATTTTTGATTTCAGTAATGATTGCTGAGTAATTAAAGTTCAAGTATGGACATGGTCAAGGGTTGCTAAGTGCAGTACTAGCAACACGCTACAGCAATCCATCTTCGACACTGACAACGTAAAATAGAGTTGAAAATAGCATACAAGACAAAACGTTTTTTATTAAACCTTTTATCCAATTATTGCCAACTAGCTTTGGCCCGCGACATCGTACGCACATATCCCGTTTGTCCCGTTCCCGTGCTACCATAGCCTCCTTAGCTAAGGAACCTATGTACATGCCAAATTTCAGCTTTCCATCAAAAGTTAGTAAAGTTAGTTTTGACTGTGCGTTGTCTGTCAGTCACTAAATAACGGAAGAGTTTTATATAAACAAAACGTTAAACGGTACTCAGCATAATTTAGTTAAAAAACAGTTCGGAGCGTATACTGGATCTAGTCTTATCCAGAATACCATCATGCACTGTAAGTGAGTTCAGTTCCTCTTTAACAGTCGTTGATAAACTACATCCTCCGCTTGATTTTACTTTACCATTGTTGAAAGAATCTAATATCCCTTATAATAATTTAAACCAGAGAAAAAACTTTTACAAGGCTAACTACGATCATATTAAATCCTTTATCAATGAACATGACTGGCACCGAAAATTTGCGGATAGTAATGATGTAGACAGCATGCTGAAGGACTTTTATGAAGTATTAAACAATTCCATGAACAAATTTGTCCCAAATTGTAAATCATTGACCTGCTGCTACCCCCCATGGTTTAGTAAAGCAATTATAAGGTCGCTAAAGGAGAAAAATAAGTTAAGATTGCGTTTTAAAAAATATAAAAACCCGTTAGATAAATTGGAGCTAAATTTAATTACAAAACGCTGTCAGACCCTAGCCAAAACCTTGTACAGTACCTATATGGACAAGCTAGAATCGGAAATAAAAGAAAACCCCAAACTGTTCTGGACACATGTAAAGGCTAAACGCGGTGGGTCTAGTGTCTACCCACTAATAATGACTGACGGACAGACTCTTTCATCAGACGGCACAACTGTCTATACCCCTGAACATGACACAGAATTTAAGAGCGACTCACATTTTCTTGACTCAATAGAAATTAATAGCCAGTGCCTAACAATTCCTGAACTAGACAGTGATACACTGCTCAAAAAGCTTCAATCTGTTGACATCAGAAAAAGTGCAGGTCCTGACGGAATCCCCTCTTCATGTCTGCCTGTGCCACAGCACTGGTTGCTCCACTTTTAAAAATATATCAGGCGTCGTTAGCTATTGGAACCTTCCCTACGGAATGGAAAAAGGCAAAAGTTGTTCCTATACACAAGTGGGACAAAAAAGACACCATATCCAACTATCGGACAATTGCGATCCTCTCCACTTTTGCCAAGATATTTGAGTCGATAATCTGTCCTCACATCCAGCGTCATTTCCGGCCTTATCTAAGTGATCACCAACACGGCTTTGTTGCTTCTAGGTCGACTGCCACGAATTTGTTGTCCTTCTCGGAGTCCTTGATAGAATCTGTTGACTCAAACATACAATTTGATGTTTTGTACACCGATTTCAGCAAGGCCTTCGATAAAATTTCCCACTCTATACTAGTTCATAAACTAGCAACGTACGGTATTACAGGGCCCTTATCTTTTAAAGCGGGATTTTTATGTCGTGGTGAACGGTTTTCGATCAACCGGCAGTTATTATATGACTTCCGGAGCTCCTCAGGGCTCACATCTGGCTCCCTTATTATTTATTATATTTATTAATGACCTCCACACCTGCTTTCACTTCTCTGAGTGTTTTCTGTACGCTGATGACCTAAAGTTTGCAAGAAAAATCGAATCGTCTAGTAGTAGTGATATCGCACTCTTACAAGATGACCTAAATAGGCTTGTCGAATGGAACAATAACAAAATGGAGTTAAATTTAAAAAAAATGTTACCACCTGTCATTTTCAAGAAAGACTCATCCTATACAGTCAGAGTACCTAATACACGACGAAAAAATACAACAAGTCGATACAATTAGAGATCTAGGAGTACTTTTTGATAAGAAAATAACTTTTGTCCCTCACCTCGAGAACATTATTAAAAAAGCCTCCAAAATGTTGGGGTTCGTACAAAGAAACACAAACGGGTAAGCACTAAAATAATGCTATATAATAGTCTTGTACGAAGCGTCTTGGAGTATTGTAGTGTTGTATGGAGACCACACTACGCCACGCATAGAGTCCAAAAACGGTTTCTGTGGCACCTTGCTTTTTCAAAAGGGAAAAATAAGCACTTACCATCATACAATACACGTTTGAAATACTTCAAGATGCACTCTTTATCAACTCGAAGAGATATAATTGATAGCTTGTTTCTTTATAAACTCCTAAGAAACAAAATAGATTGCCCTAATCTACTGAGTCTTCTAAAGTTTCGCGCCCCATCCAGACATCCGCGAAACCCTATCACTCCGTTACATCCACCCTTACGCAGAACGGTTCTGGGAGCAAACTCTCCGATTCCCCGGCTGTGTAGAACGCTTAAAGCCGGATTTACATTACGAAACTAGTTTCATGCATGATGAAATTAATTTCATAACACTACTTTCAGTACCTGTGAAACTAGTTTCATTAAAAATAATAGTGTCGTGAAACCCACAGTATGTCTGTGATCATGGCTACGCTAACATCTAAGCTTTACTTTGCATTGCAAAATGTTGTCATACAAATGTTATAGTAAAAAATTAAGAAAAGTTGTCTCGAAAGAAAAGATGTTGGTGGATTCGAGCCTGGCTAGCAAGAAACCAAGCACGACTAATAAACACACGTCCTATCAGCGCAAGCGCTTTCGCGACACTAGTTTCGCGTCGCGTTTATACGATGACATTAGTTGCATGACACTAGTTTTATCCAAAAATCGCGCGCATCACGAAACTGTTTCAGTGTCGTGAAATCGATGCATGCATTGTAAAACTTGACGTTTACACGTGAAATTGTTGGTGAAATTAATGACACGAAACTACTTTCATGCCACTACTTTCGTAATGTAAATCCGGCTTTATAGTTGCAGTGATCTGATAATATTCACCACGACAATTTGAGCAAATTCCACAAAGTAATTATGCTGCACTATTCTAATATTTAGCTGTTGCCTCTTCGTACTGAATATTGATTATGTTTTGGATTTAAGAATGTGATATTTAGTTTTACAATTTAATTTAATTTATTTAGACTGTACCTACTGAGTGTATTGATGAGTTAATGTATTTACGTGATGTGCTGTGATGTACCTAATTAATTAATTTTATGTCATAATGTAATCCAATTTATACTTAATTGTTTTGAATACAATTTATTTGAATGCTTTTAATTTTACTTGTTAATTGTTATTGTATGGTTTTATTTTTTTATGTTTTAAAAATGCAAGGCATTTTATTTGATAAACATACTTTTGTGTAAAAAAGTAATGATTTGACTACCCATTTGGAAACGCGTCCTTAAACACCAGAAGTTTGAGACTTGAAATACAAAGCGGACAGGGCTTGCGGCCAAGGCGCTGAATAGATAAAATGTATGGCGTTAAAGAAAGGAAATATACTTAGAGGGGATTTCACCAATGAAACTAAACGCGATCAGTACATCTAAACTGCGGTCAAGAGCTGTCAGCGTCAATAGATATAGAAAAATAGCGATACTGATAGCTCATTAACGTGGTTTATACGTCGATCGAGATCAGTTTGGCTTGGTGAAAATGGCCCTTAGCGTCGCGGGCAGTGGCCAGATGACATACATTTTCGTCTCATATATCAAGTCCCATAATAGTAGTTCCCAGTCGCTCTGAGTACAGTCCAGAAGACTACAATGAGTGTGGAGTGAACTGTGGTAACTATGAATTTGATTCAAAGTTGGCAAGGCTTCAACACACACCTGCGGGAAAATTGCCGGCAGGTATGTGGCCCATAATCGCGTTTATTTTGAAAAGCGAAAGTCGAGAGCATCATTCTTTCTCTAGCCTTAATATTTGGAAAAAAACTGTCCTTTGGTAGTCGTATAACGTATGTCTTACATCACGCCGACCGCAGAACAGGCTGGCACCGAACTCAAAAAAAAAAATTGGCATATTTATTTACTTTCAATTGTTTTAAATAAAAACTTTTATTTCTCCCTTTTTATTTATTAGTTAAATAATTTACAGCTCTAAAGTCAGTCTAATATTTTAAAATTATTTTTAACTAGCACTTCGCCCGCGACTTCGTCCGCGCGGATTTAGTAGGTACTCCACAAACTTCAACGCCCCCTATTCCCCCTTATAAAAGTTAGTTTTGGAAAATTAAGCACAACGACTTTCATTAATTACATTTATTACTTAGCCATTTCTACTTATTATATGGTCTCAGGTTCAGCGCAACTGTTCACCCCGTTCACCCCGTCAGGAGTTGATTATGCAAAAATTGTTAGGTACATCTGTTTCAATAATCCCATTTTTAGTTCGTTCATAGCATTCCGACGTAAATTAAAGCAAGCAATAATGTCCTCCCCTAAAAACTTGCTGCAACCAATGCTTCACCCCTTATTATGTATGTAGTTTATTTGCCAAAAATCCAAACATTTGTTATTCTTATTGTTTTATCGAAATCATTTTCAACTTCATCGGACCAAGCATTGTTATGATTCTTCCCAGTTCGCTCAAGCCGCGACATTTTTCTTACTCCGAGCATGTTTATTACCGTCGTAACTTTTGAACGCAAGGTCCGATTTGAATAATTTAAAGTGTAATTTACACGGACATAATCAACCTTAATTATCAAATATTTAAATGGATAAGGATTAATATCATGATACCGAAATCACCATTTTTTCATATCACCAAGGATTTGCTTGAATAATTTGAACAAAAAGCGGTCATGGTGACTTAACCATAATAGTTAGACATATGGTATCGCGGTCTTTTTTGTAGACATTGATGACCTCTATAAAACTGTAGTACATCACTTTGCTCTACTGTCAATAGATTCCGCAGCGTACGCGATATAAGGATTTTTTCTCACACCTTGGGTTACATTATCGAAGTTTTCATACGGATCCCTAACTTTTTTGAAAATATTATATAGCCTATGTCCATCATCGATAATTTACGATTCTACTGGTGAAATAATTTTTCAAATCGGTTTTGTAGTTTCGGAGCCTATTCATTTCAAACAAACAAACAAATCTTTCCTCTTTATAATATTAGTATAGAAATATAGATTACAGTTTTAAATGAAACTAGTACTTGAAAAAAATAAGTTCATATCCCTTCATCATTATCTATGAAGTGACGAACCATTTCTATGTTGCCATCTAATGATTTCACGATTTAAATTGCTAAGCCACTCTTTGAAATTTTTATCGAGATTATTTAGCTAGAGCCTAACTGCGTACAAATATTGAAATAACATGCATACTGTTTTTTTTACTTATTTTTTACACAATTATACTGATTGTACATATTACACAGATCAGGGATGGTCTGTGACCCCCATACTAGACATTTGACTGTATCTTGAAGGTCAGAGTTGCCACATGTTTGGATTCGACGAGATGTTTCAAAAATAAAAACATAATTAAAAACTACGTAATATTAAACAAAGCAAAAAACTTAATCTAGATAACCCAAAACAGCCATGGACTTAAGATCAATTAAAACAAAATAATATACTATGGACTCACAATAAGTAAAAATAACAATAATAATAGTCTTTATTGCCATACAGAGTAACTTATAATAAACACAAGTTATACAAAACTCATTTATAATAATTTTGACAATAACATTTAGGCAGGTCAACAGTTGGAGAATGTGAAATGTTATATTATAAAAATAATTGTTTTGTTATAATAATTTGTGAGATACATAATATATAAATAAATAATCAGACATTAAATCAAAACACAATGTGCTAAGAAAAAGCGAAATCAAATAAACTTGACGTTAAATGCACACATGTTTAGAAGCTGGCATAGACTAACATAACATAGAAAAACTGTGCAATTTTGACATTATTACGTACATACAGGTCGAATTGATAGCCTCTTCTTTTCGAAGTCGATTGAAATGAGCAAGAAATAATAAATTTAAATAATGACTCAAAGTATGAGGAGGATTTTATGAGCAATACACGAAATGACAGCGAGGGTAGTTCACCAGAGTATGTCGCCTGTAGTACCTATATCATGGCCGGCGTGACTACATGGTTGAAGGTAAACACTGCTTGCATAAGTGGCACAGAAGCGCTGCAGCAACGATTGTTTCAAGTCAGCGTATTCGATGCACACCTTCATCAATATCTTCAAGTTCTTGTACCGGTTTGCTAGAGGCGATGAAATGGAACCTGAGAGTTGTGTTCCCACGCAATGCATCATGTAACCACATCCACCTTCTTTTGCTTCAGAACATTTCAGCTACATTCTCGGCTCGTTCACCCGCATGATCTGAGGAACGATCTCCTCATAATGATGCTGCTCGAGATGCGCAATCTCCTGATCATACTCTCGTCTGAAGAGCATGTTCAAGTAGAAGGGGTCGTGCTGAAAAATACAAGTGATATTTAAATGTTATGCTTCAAGCCGCTGATAGACTTGAGCATTCACTTGTAATGAGCATTCTAGCGAATGTTAAAATAAACAGCAGCGTTAGCGAGTATTCTACGCAAAACGACAGTAAAATTTTCTTCGAGCTTGTTGCCGAGCTGAGCAATTTTGTCAATACATACATTTTTTATCAAGCATATACTCGATCGTTTGCTAGAATGATCGTGGAAATGTTCGTAACGATGTTTGGCTTTATGCTCGCCTCTGTTTGTTATTCAGTGCGACAAATTAAAAATCGATGTTCTGTTAAGTAAATTCTCAAATCTATCAACACTGCATTTAATGAAGATATTTTATTACAATGCACTCTGTCTCCAATTTCATAGAGTTGGTTACGTAAGTTCGCGTACATACTTGCTCAATTGAACATAATTTTTATTTGTTTAAATTTATTCAACATGAACACTAAACGAAAGTTTGTTAATTAATAGATATTCTTTTATCATTTATGATACGGTACTTGTAGCAGCCGAAAGCATGCTCCTCAGAGACATAGTGGCAGTACTTCGCGAACTCCTTCACTAGCCATCTGCCCAGCCTTTTCCCAACTATTTTGGGCTCGGCTTCCAGTCTAACCGAATGCAGCTGAATACCAGTATTTTACAGGGATTAACCTCCAAAACCTAGTAACAGGGAAATACGATACACCTAGGACTGGAGTCAGATTTTCTGGCTTCTGACTAACCGTAATGACTGTCAAAGATGTTGAAATGACAGCCGGGGCCAACGGCTGTGCTTACCAATGCACGGAGGAAACTCTGTATTTATCTAATAGATGGTTATCCCATCCCATCCACAGCCCGACCTCGCCAAGCGTAGCTTCACGTTGAAGTTGAGCTCATCGTTATCATATCAGCTAAATGACGTCCACTGCTGGACATAAGCCTCCCTCAAATGCCGCCACAACAACCGGTCCTGTGCGTCTCGTATCCATCTGCTACCAGCTATCCTCACCAGGTCACCGGCCAATCTTGTGGGAGGCCTTTCAATGCTGCGTCTTTCTGTACGCGGTCGCCACTCCAGGGGGGAGGGAGTGTTAGACTCTTACTGACTAAAACCCATCCGTGCTCCTCGTAGTGCCCTTTGCTTTCCAGGGCCACGGTAACTCTTTCGAACAAAATCCGGAACCCTGGCAATTCAACTAATGCCTACAAATATGTTTGTTCTCTTAACATTATGTTAACATGGTATAAACTCACGGGATTCGTCAGTGATGCAGGAGTGCTTCGTGGACTGCGCTTGATGCAGCAGCATTTCCAAATAGCAAAAGCAACTATTTGAGTTAACAAAGTTCCAAAAATTGTTGAAATTATAATGATAACAGTGTAGTTAGTTCTATCTGCTTCTGTAACGACATAATTTTTATAGTAATTCAGAAGTTTTCATACGAGTAGGTACTGCTAAACACTGAGCTTCATTAGAACCTTGGGAACCGCCAGTATCAGCTCGCTTCGCAAACCAAGAAAAAGAAGGATCCGGGGTTCATTGTTATCATGAATCTTAATCAATATATCTCACATTGATAAGAAGACCGTCACTATACAAAAAATATTTTTTTCTGTTAGCAGTGCCATCTCTTAGCGCGCGAAGATACTATTTTTTCGCAAAAACACCAGTCGTAGCTCTATTTATAACATGACATCATTTTTTTGTTCATTCTGGTGCAAAACAAGTATACCGTTTGGTAAAACTTTAAATGCTTCTACTGAAAAGACAGCTTTTTTGGTTAGTGTCACTCTTCTTACCAATGTGCGTATGTGTGTGTGCCTGTGTTCCAATTTCACCTCTGTAGCTGTTGGGATTCGATCGATGTAACTAAGCATAATAGTACATTATGAATTGAATATTATGATATAAGTGCGGTAAGTTTAAAATTACAGCCGAGGCGATATTGCTAGCCCGAGCCGTAGTCGAGGGCTACAAGAAAGTAGAGGAACTCTTTGCTAAGATTTTAAAAAGTACCGTTCGTTTTAGACGGAGCATCTTGATAAACCCTGCGTTTTACCTTATTAAAGAGAAACTCGTGCGTTTTACATTACAATAACGCACAAGTACGTAATGAGATACAATACGATATTGAAATTGGTCAAATAAGAGACCCTTTACGAGCAAATGTGTTATAAATATATATTACAACCTGGATTTGTGTCCGCAATAAAGATGAGCGAGTCGCGTCTCGCTGCTGAACGAATTAAAGTTAAAGGCTGGATGTAGGTCTGATTCAAAGTATTTTAGCAAACCCTAATTTGGAGGTAGCTAAAAAATTATGTAGTTTGGTATTAGTCGTTCAGCAGTTAGAAGCCTAGTATTTTAGTTTTACCTACTATAAGTTTTTTTTTTTTTTCTTTATTATACAGGGTTACTGGTAATTCGACGTATATCCGTCAGGGGCTGATAAGGGGGCCAAAATGCAACAAATTGAACCCCCATATGTATGGCCGAAATTCAATAGTTTTCGAGATATTTGAATTTTAAGGGTTTTTCGAAATTTACCCAAAATTTGACATTTAATTCCAAATAAAAAAACCTACATACCCATTCAAGGGTACCATTAAAAATGATTTTGTAGCTGGCACTTCAATTAAGCTTTGGACATAATTAAAACTACTTAATTTAACAAAATAATTAAAATAATGAGCGATATAAGAATAATATCTTACCAATATTTTCATTTTACGCTTCAAAAATTTTGTCTCGTCAAAAAAAATTCTATGACTTTAATCGTACAAATAACTAAAACAACTTGCCTATTCTGTAAGCTTTTCAAAAAGGTATAAAAGTCAATTTTAAAATACATAATTCGTGGCATGGCATGTGTTTGAACCGGCGCGGGGAGAGAAATCATCTGTGTTCTTAGTTTATCATCCTCGCTAAAATAACCGATTTTACTGGCGAAATTCTTCGTGATGGGGCGGGGTGTGCGGGTGCGTAGACGGGAGCCAAACAAACTACAACTACATACATATGGGGGTTCAATTTGTTGAATTTTGTCCTCCTTATCAGCCCCTGACGGATATACGAATTACCAGTAACCCTGTATATTTATTATTTTTTAAGGGACAGCTTGCTGCGTGCATTCAGCATGGAAAGAAGCCTACCCAGAGCGAATGCGACACACGAACGTACCGCATTTATGTGCTCAGCAAACGTGAGTTTGTGATCGAGAATCACACTTAGATATTTGGCTCGCTTCTCCCAAGGGATCTGCCGGTCGATTCTGTCGACATCTCACGGTGTTCACCTAGGCGGAGTGAACGACAACTGAGCTATCATTCCATCTTATTTATATGGTTTGACAACTCACCCATCGTGCGCCCCGCCCAAGTGTTCACTTCGACATGTTTACAGAATCGCACTGCTGCTTACCAAACATGGTGATTGGGCTCGGTGGGAATGAGTCTAGTCCGCGGCTTGTAAAACAAGACCACCTGACTTTTCTCCGGATTCCGCGTCCGCGTCGTCGGCTGTCTTTTGGAGGTTTTGAGATATGGATGGGCCAGTTCGCAATCGGATGACAGTTGCAATCTGTCAAAATAGCTTTAATTTTCATACATTTTTGACAGATTGCAACTGACATGCGAATGCGTACGTTGCTTGAAAATTAGTAGAATTGGCCCTCAGGTATGACTTTGTCAGAACTGCTGTGTAATGAAGGTTATGTGAGTGAGTAAAGAAAGACTTACCGTCACATAGGTCTGTGAGGTCCACGACTAGCATACAAATAGAGTAGTCATCACCAAAAAATTGATAATGACAAATATCTTCATAATCTGTAATAAATATAAAATAATAACGCGAACAATAATTTATTATCAAATATTATATGTTCTCAATAATATGTACATAACATCCACATACCTGTGTGTGTCTGCCTCGTCTTCTCGTTTGATACGTTCAAGTAGCGCCTCCCTTCTGCCACTAAGAGCAACGCACACAAGCTATTTGATTTATATAGCTTTAAATACATTCTGATTTCTCTCGAGATATTCCCGAATGATGTCTCGAAAACATAAAATGTTTCACCTGCTCTATCGACATAATCTGGTACTATAACACTCTTCGCCTCCGTTTCAATTCCATCATCTGTAGCGTACAACAAAACAAAAAGTTGTGATACATTTACAACAAACGTGCGGAACGAATGATTTTATTGTTCAAGTATCTTTATTTCTTCAGACAAGTATTTGAGTTTCAAGCCAATAATAATTCGTCGAACTCAAGCTTCAAGAAATAATTTACAGAGATTCCTTTCAGACTGTCATAATAAACACCAAAATACCTCGGTATTTTGTTACAGTTCCATGCCTAAACAGCTGAACTGCTGTTTTTTGTGAAAGATTGAACTTTGGAAAAGGATTTACAGTTGTTCGAAGTTAAAAATCTGAGCAGACAAAGTTGCGGGCACCTTTCCAAATAAACGCCTGGTTATAAACGTCTGTAAGAGAGAAGGTTCCGTTTTGTGTTGTGAAGAAAGTTGGAGTCTTAAGCTTAGGTACCTGTGATGAAGGTAACATTCACTGAAGTCACACTAAATGGTTTATTCCTTGTGGTAATTCTGAAACCAAACGTTGTTTGTGTGTTGTGTGTGGTTTGGTGCCAACCAAACTTGAACGGCAACGGAGACGGTACAATTACTGGTTTAGGATCTTGTTCATAATCTAAAAGCAAAAAAAAACATTTATTGATTCGATAAGTTAAACTATGAATGCGCTCAAATAGATACACGCGTTAGAGATGATACTCAACTCTGTAAGAGAAAATAATATGGTTTTTAATATCCCAAAGTGTAGTTATCAGTTCAACACTAACTAGAAAGCGGCATCAACACATATAACTTCCGAAGCCCGTCAATACATAGGAAATAAGGAAAGCTTACTTACAATAACCTTTTAATTTAAAAACGGTCACATCTGAAGCCGAACTAATATCAAGAATGATAACTAGGCACATTATTCTGAAGAAGTACATGTTTTCGTAAATAATAAGGAGGTACCACACTAATTCAATTTAAATTTTAAAATGGATAATCGTTATTTAACACCGAACAAAACTATTGAAAGCAAGGCTTCTCAATTGTAAATAAAATAATAACAGCCAGTAAAACCAAACTGAAATCAGTAACCAAAATGACTCGTCCTCGCTTTTATAACTTATTTTACAGTAACATTTCCTTCTAAGTGTCGCTACAGTGAATGCTAAAGCAGTAACAATATTGTTTTCTTAGGCCTAGCACGCACTGCCTTGCGTTTTTTAAACGCACAATCTGTGAAGTATGGAGTGTCATAGAAGTGCGCGCACTGCGGTGAAAAAACGCATGCGGTAGAGTCACCGTTGTCCTCTCGCTGCTTTGCGGTGAATCTACCGGAAATATTTTTGTATCGCATAGAGATCTATGAAGCGCCACGCACTGCGGTGAACAAAACGCAGTGATGCCTACTTCATAGCTAGATCTGGCTATTTTTCGGTATCAGGCGCTACTATTTAATAAAACTTGTAGCTAAATTTTTTAGCTACAATTTCTAGAAACTATTTAAATTACATTGAATGCTTTTGAAAAGTGATAAATGTTGCTATACTTAATTGTGTTTTGCCAAAATAAATACTAAAGAAAATGGGTACCTACCTACAGTAGAAAAATACTCCAACTCAAAGATCGATAATGAACCTCAGCCATCGACATCTTCCTCTTCAGTTACATTAATTGATTAACGGCATTGTTATTATTAGATTTATTTTAATTACCTACTACGTTTATCTTAAAAATAATTATATGTACTGATTTTTTTACTCCTGTAAACGTGATTATAATTTGACCACATATTGTTACCTCCCTTCTACTATGTAGTAAGTACTAAGTAGCGATCAGCTACTTTTAGCCAGTTTTTTGGGTCAAAAAATTTGGCTATCCAGCAATTTTTTGCAAACTGTCTAGCTACTGACTAAAGGTAGCAGTTAGCGCAAACTGTCTAGCTACTGACTTAAGGTAGCAGTTGGCAACATTGGCACTGAGACACACACTCATATACAGTTCTCATCAAATACCTTTGCCCCTCTGAAGTTGTCTACGAGTGGCTGCGTAGTAGTCAAAATTACGAACAAACTGCAACTGCGCATGCGCAAGAGACATGGGGGCGGGTATTATTACGGCGCGATTTTATGTCTCAGTCGCTCGTTTACGTTCGATGCATGCTTGCGTCCCGTTTGCTCCCGTGTACGTGACTGCACCTGCGCGATCTTTGCGAATGGCTAACTTCAGAGGGGCAAAGTTATTTGACGAGAATCTCGGTAGTATTTTTTTAAAATGAATATATGAACTAATACTGAAAATATCGGTATTAACACATCTATAAGTCACAGGAAAGCAGAATACGCAATTTCGTATAAATGGACGATTTTTCCACGTATTTTTCCAACTATTTGAATTTAAAAACCAAACTGCTGATCTGATTTTGATAAAATTTCAATTGTATTAATCGAAAAGTGGGATATCCTTACACATAAAACAATATTTTTTTAAATCGGTTCTTTTTTTTTTTTTTTTTTTTTTTTTTCGGTATGACCACTAGCAAGTTAACACGCAAGGGTTAGCAACTGCTTAACCGGACTAACCTGTGGTGGCCTCAAAAGAATTTAAGGCCCCCAGCCAAGGCAACAAATCTAGCTACAAGCTAAACTACTGACCGCTCGCTAAGGGCATTCCCTGTGGAATACGACCTCGGCTTAGCGGCGTCAGTTTGGGACAGCAAGGGACAATCAGGCTGGGTCGTTTTATTATTTAGGGGTTATTAAAGCTAAAGGCTCAGCGGCGCGGGCTGGCTCGTTTGCAAAAGTCGGGGAGGTTAAATCGGTTCATATTATGACGGAGATATGAGGTAACAAACACAAAAAAATACGCCTGAAACGAGAACCTCCTCGTTTTTGAAGTCGGTTAAAAACGTGGGTTTTTTGCACCGCAGTGCGTGGCCCCGGGAATGCGTTTATTCTACCGCACGGTAGAAAAAACGCACCGCGTTCCACCGCAAGGCAGTGCGCGCAAGGCCTTACTGCTAATAGTATAAATTCAGTCGGTTCACACAATTATTAATATTGTGGGCTCGTAATCGTTTTCTGCTAAATATGTTCGGAATGCCAGCTTTAGTAAAATTATTATAATTAAGTAATTAAAAATAATACAGTGAATTATTGATGACTAACTTTTGCAAGTGGCTTCGCCCGCTTGATGATAATTCGACGCACGTAGCAACGGACACATCATGGTATTAGTAGGTATGGACTAGTCGCCGCCCGCGGCTCCGCCCGAGTGAAATTCGCACATTGTCCCAAAGAAACAAAAAATCCTAAGTCCAATTTCAGGGCATGGTCTACTGGTGTACCAAGTTTCATCCAATCCATCAAACGTTACGACGTGAAGAGGCAATAAACAATTAGACTAACTAATGAATTTATACATTAATAAGAATATCTCCAGCAGGAGTGTAATCGCAATACGTTCTTCTTCAACGTAATCCTCTGATTGCAACTTACGATATTTTCTTACAATCTTAATAATAAAACTTATGTAATTTCTGTATTGTTATTAATAATGCTCTATTTTTGAATGAGGAAAAATTTATTTATAATTTTATAGACACACACAAATAAAAACTCCTAACAAACTTAAACTAAAACATGGCGTCGAAAAATTCCTCCGCATCGCTGGCCACTGGTAATGTGCCCAAAAGGCTGGCAGCATTGCCACGTTGTACGATAATGCGTAACCTTTGTCCAAGGTAAAAACCAGCCCTTAGGTCACGCGAAGTGTCAAATAAGCGTCTTGATAGATCTTTAAACGAGTTATGAGCACTCGGACCCCACGACCCGAGAGTTTCAACCCCAAACGGCTCGAAAATATAACCACCAAAAAGGTTATTATATTTCCGCCGCCGCCGCTACACCACTGTGGGGCTGCGGAGATCCTCAAGCGGCACAGCACGAAGGTCTAGGAAGATGGGATGGCGCAAGAGTATCGACACAAGTAGCGTCCCACACTAATCCCATACATTTGTGACGTATTGACAATCGCCTTCGCCACGCCACCGTTGTTTTGTTTCCATCAGTGGTAAACTAATTTAAGTATAAATTATTAAAATATGACACTTACACAAGCACATTCATACACATAATATCTTCCTAACTTTTTTTATTTTTAGTTTTTTTTTCTTGCTTCAAGTTGAATTACATAAATCTGATTTCTATTTCATATACTTTATTTGAATGTAATTTATTTATTTATTTATTTTGTGCATAGGACTAACAGCTTATAATATTATTATATTCATCCAAATGAACCGCCACTAGTCCTTAAAAGGTTCATTAGAAAACCAGCGTCAGACCGCATGAGTCTGTCTGACAGATCGCTGAAAAGAAACTTTTAGTGCAGCCGTGAGACCCGCACTTAGTTGTGTGGCATTATTATCTTCCATTTTTTGTAATGTTTGTGTACCGTGTTTCGTGTATGTGCTAAATCAATTTTATTCTTTCTATTCTTTCTTCTAAGGGCCTACCCATCTTCCATGGAAATAACGACATGCTGTCCGGTCTCTTGCCACCGTCGCGTGCCAGGCCATTGGGTTCTAATACAGCCGGAACGCCGACGGCTACATGACAGGCCGTGGTGTCCGAGGCTGTTGACATCTTCGCCGCCGTCCTACCGTCTCTGAGATGATGGGTAGTTGGGCTGATTTAGATTCGGACAAGCGAGTCTCCAGGTATCCATAGCCTCAGTGAAGCACGGCACATCAAAATCAGTCAGTGAGGAAGCTAGGATATTCCTGACTAATTTCTCAGTGCCGTGAACCGAGGATATGGAAGCCGGTAAACTGATACTACTAATTTTGCGGTTACCGAGGCCTCCCATACGGATGGGAAGAGAAGCTTGAGCCCAAGCTCGATCGTCCAAGATCACATTTAAAAGTGAAGTTAGTGAATGACGAATGATTTGGTCCTTTTTTCCAAAAGGTGAGGGTACTTCCATAAATGGGAAGCACGAAGAAACTTTGTTAATTTAGAGCCGAAACAGCAGTAACGAATTAAGGTGATTGCCGAATGCATGTTGATTTGGAGTAATCTTTCCGGAATGTCTATAAATTTTGTATTTTTTCGTCAACAAAATTGGGAAAGGATTGCTCAAAAATTGGAGACCCAAGGAGGCGAAGAGAGGTTTTCTCAATAATTTTGATTTCTGGAGCTATTGCAATGAAATTCGGAAGTGTCAGTTGTCTGTCAGTACCATGGTCGGTACTGTCAAATCAGAATTATTCACATTTCGAAAGGTTGAGATTTAGTGAGATCTAGTTTAACATCATTGACGGTGCCTTGTCAATATATCTATGAAAATATCATGTACATTAGAAAGAATCTGCATCTTTTTAGTAAACGAGGTGACAGACATAACTATGTCACTAGAAATAGGAACCAATTAGTTCAACCAGGTTTCAGACTTGCTAAAGTAGCAACATCTTTTATGGGGTACTGTTTGAAATGTTATAATAAAATACCTCCCCATACATATATTAGAATTAAATGAGACAAAATGTAAATCTTGTATTAAACGCACACTATGCAGGCAAGCATATTATATATTAAGTTAGGGGAGTATTTTGAAGATAAAATGCTTGGCTCAATGCTGGTCCTGCTCCACAACGCCACTAGGTAGCCACTAGGGGGCTCAAACAAATCTGTTAGCATTTGGTAACATTGTTGGACCGGTTGAAGATTGTTAGAATGCTATATTTTTCATTGTATAGATAGACTCAACTTATTTAGCATTGTATAATTTCATGCACATGTGTGAGTACTGTGTACTTTTAAACTATAATGATCATTTTGGGTAGGTCTTTGACTTGGAATGTACCCCGACGATTGGGGATGTCATGCTCACTCAAAAGTCTGGCTGATGGTGGCGCATGCGTTGGATCATTTGACTCCCTTAAAAATGGTTGAGCCGAATGGTGCTAGCGTATGCGTCATGTTCGTGAACGGACGCCGTCAGCTGAGACTGGTCATCTCTCAGCTGCCATGGTTTATTTTAATTATTTCTTTGAATTGTTTCTTTTTTACTCCGGACTCTTTTATCCTGCACGTCATTGACATCTTTCTCACATATATGTTTTCAATATGAATGATGTAACCATAATTTTGTTGCAAAATATTATTTTTAAAAGTCCGTGGAGTTTCCTGTACGTTCTTCTCCATAGAGATCTATGCTTTGGAACGTGCCAGCAACGTGTACTATTTACTGAATTGAAAGCATTTATGATGTCAACCTTCAAACCTACTAAATTGTATGTCGGAACAAAGGATGAGTTATCCTCCGAGCGGTGGGTAAGGTATAGTGTTAGGATATTGGCGTCCCCATTTTATTGGGATAAACAAGACAATATATCATGACACTTTAATAAACACACACACAAAAACAATAAGTAATAGAAACACAGTCACTCGAACAGACTTTTAAGGTCACAGTTCGTACAGAGGCCACCCAAGTACAAAGTGTATCAGCAAGCCAATACACTGTGTAAATATACATCAGTGCTGTAGCAGGTAAACCGACAGTTTCTTTTTTTTTTTAAAAAAACGTTGCCCCACACTAGGAATTTCTCCTGTATCGTGGGTGCGTTCACAAACATATAAACTGACATACACAAACAGCCAGACCCGGAACAACTATCTGTAGGCCATACAAATATTTGTTCCGTGCGAGAATCGAACCCGTGACACGCAGCGCAGCAGTCGACCGCTCAACCACTGCGCCAACCGTGTTGTCAACGTCGTGACGTCGTCGTGTCGTCGTTTTGTCGGGAGCAGGAGCTCTATAATGAGTCGAATCCAAGATAAGACTACAGAAAAAGGTCCTGGCACACAGAGTGCACGCTCTTTTATAATACAATGTCTCCCTCCACAACAACTCTGTCCAATGCCGCACGGAAGTGCATCACGTGTTTACTTGATACGAATCACTAAAATTTGCTAATTCTAGTATGACTGTAACTAAACATTATAAATTAATCAAATTGTAAAATAATAATTATCGTAAATAAACAATAGTGGTTTAACAAAGTAAGTCGTTTTAAATCAAAATAACATGTCATTATTTGTATTTTAGAAGACAAGCGATTACTATTATTGAAATAAGTTTCTTAAACTCAATTCCAGTGTACTACGAGTACCTACTCAATAAATTATGTTATGATTTAACAGACAATTTTACAAACAAAACAATTCAAATTGCACATTTTAACAACTACCCACAGTTGTATTTAATAAGATTTGACAACTACCCATAGTTTTATTTGATAAGTCTCTGAAATCTTGAAAGCTTCCTGCGGGACAGGCCTGGCCAAGTGCAGAAAGTCTTTGAATATCTTATTTGTAAACTTTTAAAAGAAAACCAAACGTTTCTGTACAATCACACTCTGTAATGGTGGATTCTTACTACTCAATTATATAAGCAACCTTACACCTACCCAACACCTACCCAACACCTACCCAAAACCAACCCTACACCTACCTTACACCTACCCTACATCTACCTTACACCTACCCTACACCTACCCTAAACCTACCTTACACCTACCTTACAATCTACCTTACACCTACCCTACACCTACCTTACACCTACCTTACAACTACCCTACACCTACCTAACACCTACCCTTCACCTACCCTACCTACATAATTATACCAGCCCAAAAATACTATGACATGTTTCTGGTCTCCTGGTACTTGTGAATCTGAAGTACTAAGGCAGCAGCGGCGCTGAATTTCCACTTCCTCCTCAGTCTTCATTAATCCATGCCACTTACCGGGATAAAAAGTAGCCTAATTTTTATTCCAGGTTATGAACTACATGTGTGCCAAATTTCATCCAAATCCCTTCAGCCGTTTTTGCCTGATTGTTACTCAAACATACAAACATACAAACATACAAACATACAAACATACAAACATACAAACATACAAACATACAAACATACAAACATACAAACATTCACCTTTATAATATTAGTAGGATAAAAGATTGTCGCGAGATTTAAGTACTAATTACCTACTAAGTATTCGAGATTCAAGACCTGTCTACCGAGATTGTTGGAGGCAAAGAGATCGAAGTTATGAGAATTAAAAATATATTTCTGGACATGTTTATTTACGTGTCCTAGATCCAAATACCTGTAATGAAACACCTAAAACACTATAATACTACTCTCCACTATAATACTTATGGTTTAAGACATTTATTTCTCAAAAACAGAATACAGTTATTCACTTAGAATGAGAAACACTAGTTACTTATGTAAATTATAACGCTTTCTTATAATTACTTAATTTTTAGAAAATAATCTACTTTAATAAAACCTTGCATAAATAAATATACACACGACTATCACCTCATCATCATCATCATATCAGCCGAAAGACGTCACGCCACTGCTGGACATAAGCCTAACCCAAAAGGGGTTGCCATAATTGCTACGCTTGGCGGGCGGGTTGGCGATCGTAGTGTAGCTGTTGCATTAATCAAAGAATGCTGATGCCCATTGATAAATGATATTTATTTAGTAAGTTGTAATTAAATTAAAATTAATTTTCGGTCGTTTTTAAACTAGATGAGGCCGGTGTTTCCTAGCTGACTACCCTGAGAAGAAACACCGAAACAAACTCAGAGGTCAAAGTCTCTTTTGAAGTTCATACAATTGTACTGGTCAAATCATATGAGAACCATGTAGGTTGATGTCTGAGGTGGTCTTTTGAGGAAAGTACTACACAGATTTTAGTGGACCTGTCCAGACACCGCAAGCATTTGTCAATTATCGTGTAGCTCAAACTTAGAACTGTAAAGAGCTCAAAGATTTGACGAACAATACCAAAGTAAGGACATATGGGTAGCCCGCATAAAAAAAACTCAAACTGCCAGACATTGTTGACTAACATAGCGATCTACATGGTCCCCACACTCACAATACGATATGTGGATCATGCAGATCAGTGTCTGAAATGGTCTTTTAAGGAAAGAACCACACAGATTTGAGTGGACCTGTCCAGTCAGTGCAAGCCTTGGTCAGTAGTCGAGTAGCTCAACTTAGAACCAAAAAGGAGCGTTGGGCTCCTTTTGAAAAGACGAACAATACCAATGAAAGGACATTTGGGACACAAAAGTACTCAAACTGCCAGACATTATAAAAAATACTTGAATAGAAAAAAATAGAATAATAACCTATATAGTCCTCACATTAAACAAAAGTGAATTAAAATTGAAAATATAATACTTCACAAAGTAAGTATTCATGTCAAATGAAAATTGTAAATTCAAAAAAAATATGTAAAAAAATGTAGAATACTTTAAAAAGTAAACATTAATGTCAAAAAGTATACAAAATAAGAATATAAAAATGTCAATGTGTAAAACCTAGAAGTACAAAAATAAAATAAACACTGGCCCATGTATTTCATTAAAGCACCTCAATCCTAAGCCGTTTTGTCTTTAAGATAGTCTTTAACTGTGTAAAAAGCGTTCTGGTATAGCTTACGTTTCATAAATAATTTGAACTTATTAATACTAAGGTCTTGAATATGGCTAGTTTATAGAAACATATACATTGACATCTAAATGAACCACTTATTTTCTTGAGGCTGGTTTTAGGAACGACAAAATTGTGTTTGTTCCTAGCATTTATGTTATGGATATGACTGTATTTTTTAAACAGATTAATATTTTTATGTGCATACAAGAGATTCTCATAAATATATTGAGAGGGAACAGTCATTATTTTAATCTCTTTATATTTGTCGCTGAGGGAGTGTCTGGGATACAATTTATAATTCACACGAATAGCTCTTTTTTGTAAGACAAATATTGCCTGAATATCAGCAGTATTTCCCCACAACGGAATACCATATGACATCACACTATAGAAATAACTAAAGTATACTAGACGGGCTAAGTTTTCTAACAGCATAAGCTGCAGAGCTGAGTTTTTTGGACAGTTTGTCTATATGGGGCCCCACTGAAGCTTTGCATCTAAAGTTATGCCTAAGAACACTGTGCTATGTTCAGGTTTCAACTCTTCATCCTTTAACGACACAACAGTGTTCACTTGTTTTACATGAGGTAACGTAAACTTTATGCATTTGGTCTTTTTCTCATTAAGTAGAAGATTATTAACATAAAACCAGGTAACCATTCTTTGGTGAGTCCCATCGCCTCATACGACACCCACGGGAATTCTTTCTAAACACGCGATACACGACTATCACCTACGTAAAGTAAATAAGATTAATTATACGGAAATATCTCTTGTGAGCTTACGCTGCACTGCGTTGGTCGCCAACAGGGACACCAAGTTTGGCGGTATGCTCACGTTGTTTCTGGCAACAACTGAATGTTTAGTTATAAGGTTTAGTATAGCGTCAGTGTTCATGTCAGCCAACTTCAGAAACTTGAGGATTAATCTACTCAGTGGTGTAGCTCAATGGCTGCTATCTCCTCGGCACACTCTCTTCTGAAGAGCAAGTTGACGTAGAAGGGTTCCGCGTGCTGAAAACATACAACAAGTGTTATATTAATTAGAGACAGAAGTTTATTTAAACTTTATGTACAGTAGTGGTACATGGGCGGACTTTATTTCGAAATCTGGGGAAGCCACCCTCTTATGGTATGAACTCACGGGACTCGATGGTAATCCGGGTGTGCCTAGTGGACTGCGTTTAATCCAACATCGTTTCCAAATCGCAATTATAACCAGCAGGACAATCGCTATACTCAATACTGCAGGCACTGCAGCTGTTATTGTGAGAGTTTTACTGTCTAAAGCATCTGAAACTAAAGAATTTACTTTGAAACGTTTTAAACTGTTACGTGCATTATTATTCCTATCTATTTGTCATTATCATGATCTTACAGCAGTCCACTGCACTGAATATCATTTATGATAGCCACTTACTCGTGTTGTTCGCAATCATTTGAATTGTAGTTGTCTCTATAATTTCATGTGGCGATGTTGACATGTTAGACGTTAAAGTATCGTTGTCCAGGTTCAGTACATCAGTGACTGGGATCACCGTCGTTGTCACCATCAGTGGTTTGTAATGTAACCGTGGTTCGCCAGACACATAAACAGAGGGATCTGTAATGGACATCATTGTTATTTGTAGAATATAATTAAAAAAATCTCTAGAAAATATATAGCAGTCATTGTGCCGATAGTCGTGATGCCTATGACAATATTGCCAAGAACTTCGACCATCAATTTTAGGAGGCTTTCGTTGGGTAGCTGTTTCAAGTGCATGTTGTTGTGAGGTTCTTCTCTCTGGAACCCTGACCTCATCTAGGCATGTAGCTTAGACCCTGTCGGCTAACTATGTTACTTTTTTTTAAGAAATGCATTTTTTATAAAAGAAATGTTTAAGTAAGTAAAGAAACTGTTATGCAGAATTACATCTGTTCGATTAGATAAAGTAGTTGTTGCGCTTTAGCAGGACTGTCTCACTGACCTATAATTTACTGACATTTTTAATCGTAAACATCTTAAATTTATTCATCATGAACCTTAACTTTTTTTCAACATAAACTCTGTCTGGTTCATGAATAAGAGGAGCAATTAGGGAATATCTATAACTAAATAAGAACAAGAAATTACTCGGAAAGCTCGTTAAGATCCCGGCTGTCACTTGTAGATTATATGCCGTCGTTACGGATTGTCAGAAGCCAGAAAATCTGACACCATTCTTGCCAAGAAGTACCATGTTACCCAGTTACTGGGTTGTGGTGGTCAGATAGGCAGTCCTTCACGTAAAATACTGGTATTCAGCTGAATCCGGTTTGACTGGAAGCCGACCCCAATATAATTGGGATAAGGCAGGCAGATGAGTGTTTGACATTAAAGTGATACCATCCATAATGATGAGATCGATAACCACTCCTTAAGAATTACAGTTATTTCAACTTGTCGTTCCAATTTTTTAAGCTTCTTTTGGGGGTCAATCACCTCGAAGGAAGCCAGTGATCGCCAAGCTGGTCAGAATTGGCGAACATTCAGATGTATCTCACCCGAAAGGGCGGTAAATTAACATTAGCCCCGAGTTGTATACTCGAGCGGCATACGGGGTCTCCCTTGTAACAGGGTCTAGACCATTTTGGGATGCATGAAGGAGCCTCCTCGTGTAGCGCAATTTGTTCTATCTGACACTCAACTGAACCGAGCGCTCGGCGCATCCTGGACAGTCTCACCTAACACCTTATAAGACTGGTCAATCCTTCCCTTGCGGTGGTAGGGCTAACGCCCGCCTGGTTCGCGACCACCCTCCCACCGGAGTTCGGCGTCAAGCAGCCTGCTGTGTTTCGTTGACGCGTGGGAGTACCAGTGCCTCAAGGCATCTTCTGGGCACGCTCGCTTCATCATGGACCTCATCTATCGCTTTCCATCAGGCGTGATCGAGGTCAAGCGCTAGCCCATTCATAAATAAAATAAAAAAAAAGCTTCTAGAGTATCATAATCCTTACCGATGCATAAGCCTTTCAAGTCCATCGTTGTTTCACAGAGTGATCTTGAACATTTAGTTTTGTCTGTAAGAATTTCAATCAGAAAAAAATAAGTGAACCAAATCATTTTTTTAAGTATGAATGGAGGGGAAGACCAAAGACACGGAAGATGGATTGTGTGGAAGATGACACTACGTTAGTAGGCATATGTTGTTGAGAATAGAGACGTTCTGCGCCGACCTCAAATAAGTTAGAGTATGGGCGATGATAATATCATCATCATCATTATCATCATCATATCTGGTCTACGATCACCAATTCGACGAATGGCGGTAACTTACAATAAAGAGTTTGAACATATTGATGTCTTCACATGCTCAATAAATTAGTTTCGTAGATACGAGACACTTGTAGAATAATATTGATGCATAATCTTATTGTTTATATTATTATTTCTATTTTGTATTTTATTTTTATACTGGTGTAACTGTCATGCATGTACAGCTTACCCCCTAACGACTTAAAATTTTAATATCAATGGTAACCTGTGAACAGCGCTGTGGGCTACATTATTAATTAAGTCATAGTTATTCCTGTTTGTAATGTTATATAATGTAGATGTTTGTTGTTCCTTTGTCAATAAAACAAAATAAAATATCAACCGTAGACGTCCACTGTTGGACATAGGCCTCCCCAAATGGGCGGGTTGCCATGATCGCCACGTTTGGCAGGCGGGTTGGCGATCACCACAGAGAATGCTGCTGCCCATTCTCTGGTGAGTCCCTTAGTCGCCTCTTACAACACCCACGGGAAGTGATGGGATGGTGTTATTCTTTTACGTCCGACACCATACAGAACAATGACAAATGATAATATAAAATGATCTTACTATAATATTCTGGGCTCCACAGGTCACCGACCACAGCTCTTCCTTCTAAGATCGGTATGTTCGTACACGGGCCTCTTTTCGTTGACAATGTTATGTTAATTGATATCATTTTGTTCACTAAAGGTTCATTAATAGAAAAATAGTATACTCCTGCATTTTTACTTAATCCAGATACTGTTTCCTTCGTTATTGATGACATAAACGCTAATGGGAAGGGAAAGAATGTATTATAAAAGACGAATCAAATCAAAAATAATTCAGTGAAACAATAAATTCATCATTGAATTTATTTTATCCCTATTTTTTTTACTTACGTATTTCATATCGATGTACTCTGTACACCACTTCTGAAGGTGACACATTTTCGAAATAGACTTTCGCGTTCATACGATCTCCCTTGTTATAAACGAATTCTATTGGCCGTCTGGATAAAACTTGCAAAAAAAATTAATGACATTGACTTGTACGTTACGTAATTTGGAACTACCCGCATAAACAAGGTATATAATGTCGTACTCAACTAACCTAATCAGCCGTTTAAACATTCATTAAAAGCCTTGCCTTTTCATTGAACTGCGCGTTTAATTGGCGACCTAAGTGACATGGTCAACACATTTAACCATATTGAACCAGTGATGTCACTTAGGACGCTGAAAAATCGACGCAGTTAAATAAAAATGCTAGGCTTTTAATGAGACGGCTGATTAAGCTAGTTGGCTGCGAAATATTCATGGAATTTACTGCCGATTGCCATTCTAACTGGACACACTGTCTGACTGTGAGTTTCAGTTTCTTTTTTATAGATGGGAAATCCTCAAATTACTCCTTTCGCTCTGGATGGAGTGGGAGGGATCAGACTCTTAGGCCCGTATTAATAAACGGCCCTCAAAAACGTACTCAAGTGCGTTATCATTTGATACGCCATTATGACGTCATCAGCATCTCAAGATTATTGCTAATTAATAGACACATAAATACAGTATCTCAGTAACCAAGATCAGCATCTCAAGTAGTTGTACTTGATGGCTTGATCTCGTGAACGATGACGTCACATTGACCGAAGTTTTGAAAATATAGCATCAAAAAATATGAAATTTAAAAAAATATAAGGCTGTAGTGGAAAACAAGGACTCCGATGGTGCGTCGCTAAATAATGAATGAATGAATCGATAAAAATGAGACCTGGAAAATAATAAGTGCAGAATACACCGCTGGTCCGCACGCATCGACCTTGGTAAATAATTACATTATTTTACTCTTATTATTTTTATAGTCCGGTTAAGCAGTTGATAGCCCTTGCGTGATAACTTGCTAGTGGTCATACCGAAAAGAAAAAAAAAAAAAAAAAAAAACTTATTATTTTTACATTAGTACTCTTTATTTTACTCTGTTGACCAGAAACAAGCACGTTATTTTAAAAAAATTATCCATGTAAATCAAAAGGATTTGAAGCATCCCTTATATTATTATAATCTTTTGGTAATCGAAAACGTAAAGGCGTCTATTTCATCGTAATAATTAATATTACTTAAAATATTTTCAAACTCCATGTTTCGCGCCACGCTAATCACACCTCAAGTCACGGACTGTCTGCACTCACGATATAGTATCTCAAGAACCCGCGCTCGTCGTATACTTAAGGGTCGAGTTTCGTTTATTAATCAGTCCATCACTTGGTTGATGCCGTAAACCTAATCCGCAACTTGAGAACGTCAATAATCACGTTTATTAATACGATCAGGATCTCAACATTCATCTCAAGTGCGATCTCGCGAGCTGAGTAACGTTTATTAATACGGGCCTTACTGACTAAAACCAATCCGTGTTCCTCCTTATGCCCTTTGCGTTCCAGGGCCGCGGTGACTCCTTCGAAAAAATTCCGCAACCCTGGCAGGCTCTCCCCATCTACTTTGCTAAGGTTATTCACTGTGATGCCTACAGGAGATGTGCTGTTTTTAATTAGGTAGATTATAATTTTTTTTTATTGTTTGTTTAATTATGTTTATTAAGTACGTAATACACAGTTGCAATTTTTTCGTTATTTTGTTGTTTCAGTAATTCTGCATTATCGCCCATGAATAGATTATTGTTAACATTGCGTTATTATGCGACCGGATCATTTCTGATTTTAGTCGGGGATCTGAGTGGTATAAGCATAGCATCAGCATCTAGAATTATATTAAAACTTTCCGAGACCATAGCAAAATTGAGACCACTTTTCATCAAATTCCTAACAGATTTTTAGCCTACTATACAGGGATTTTACGACATAGCTCGGTTTCCCAGAGTTATAGGCGTTATTGATTGTACTCATGTAAAAATAAAATCACCTGTTGTACGTTGTAAACAAATACAATGGAGTGAGCATGGCGTCGTTATACCGAAGACATCCCGGACGTCAGCCTATATGAGATTAGGATGGCTCTGAAGCAGCTTAAAAACAACAAGGCGTCGGGTGACGACGGGATTACGGCCGAACTCCTGAAGGCGGGTGGAAAACCAGTCCTTAAGGCCCTTCAGAAACTGTTCGATTCCGTCATACTCGAGGGGAAAACGCCACAAGCGTGGAGCAGAGGTGTGGTGGTACTCTTCTTTAAAAAGGGCGACAATGCCCTGCTTAAGAATTACAGGCCCATCTCACTTCTGAGCCATGTCTACAAGCTGTTTTCCAGAGTCATCACAAACCGTCTCGCACGCAGGTTTGACGACTTCCAGCCTCCCGAACAAGCCGAATTCCGAAAAGGCTTCAGCACCGTAGACCACATACACACGCTGCGGCAGGTTATACAGAAGACCGAAGAGTTTAATCTGCCCCTTTGCTTAGCGTTTGTGGACTACGAGAAAGCCTTCGATACGATCGAGACTTGGGCTGTGCTGCAGTCTCTCCAACGGTGCCAGATCGACTATCGGTACATCGAGGTGCTGAAGTGTTTGTATGACGCGGTATGCGCGGTATCTTCTCGTCTCACATACCACAGTGTCTCAAGACGAAAGTCTATGACCACTGCGTGTTGCCAGTGATGACCTATGGACTCGAAACGTGGTCGCTCACAATGGGCCTCATCAGAAGGCTTAAAGTCACCCAAAGGGCAATGGAGAGGGCAATGCTCGGAGTTTCCTTGCGTGATCGAATCAGGAATGATGATATCCGCAAGAGAACCAAGGTCACCGACATAGCCCGAAGGATCTCCAAATTGAAGTGGCAGTGGGCAGGGCACATTGCTCGCAGAACAGATGGTCGAAGGGCCGAAAAGTTTTGGAGTGGCGACCGCGTACCGGAAGACGCAGCGTTGGAAGGCCTCCCACAAGGTGGACCGATGACCTGGTGAGGGTCGCGGGTAACCGATGGATGCGAGACGCACAGGACCGGTTGTTGTGGCGACACTTGGGGGAGACCTATGTCCAGCAGTGGACGTCTTTCGGCTGATATGATGAGCATGGCGTCCGCTTCGCTTCGTTTTTCATACCTATGCATATATTGCCCAGGAGAGAAACCAGAAGCAAATTTATTGCCATATACTCATTGTCCACCCTAGCTTGTGGATAACCGCCCGCCGGTGGTTTTTCGGGATGATCAAACAGAATACCTCGAGTTCGAGTTGACCATGCTAATGATTATCTGCTGCACTGGTCTCGCGGTCGCTAGCGCCAATGCTGAGCGTGGAGTCCATTGGGTTTTTCAATGAGGAATTTTTCTGTGACAACCCGGAGTAAAGGAGGTGGAGGTGTGACACACTCACCAGATCTCTCTCCGGTCTTGTTGGATTGCCACCCCATCGGACTATGATAGTAATGGAAGAGGGAGTGCATCTATGTTTGCGCACACACTTGTGTACTATAATATCTTCCTCATAGGTGGCTAACCTCAGTAATGCAAGCGAAGGAGGAGGCGGGAGGCGGGACGCGTGACTCCGCGTGAGGTACAGGCAAACCTCACGCCCTACCCGCCGCAGTAGAAAAAGACGCCCGGGCGTCGAGAGTCGCAGAGCGATTCCCGGCCACCGTAGGCACGGGCCTGATAAGGACCAGTACTGGGTTGACGGCACGTTGTGATCCATGCGCGTTCCTGCCATGGTACCGTTGCGGAATTGGTTCGAAAGAGTTACCGCGGTCCTGGAACGCAAAGGGCATTTGGAGGAACAAGGGTGGGTTTTATTCAGCAAGAGTTTGACACGCCCTGCCACTGCGCCCAGTGCGAAAGGAGTCACTAGATGACTTCCATCCAAAAAAAAAGTTGTCTAATCTCCGTTAGGGTTAGTTAGCCCCAATGACTGAAACTTTCAGGAGGACTATATTAATTATTAAAATAACTTACAAGCCGCGTTACAACCGTAACACGCGTGAACTCCCAGCACAATCAACATACACACATCGATAACTATAGCATTCATAGTGACCTAAGTGAAAAAATATTTTACTTTTAGTGAGCAATAATTGTGTCTCACTATTGCATGACACTTCAACACAAGTGTATGAGCTGTACTAAATATTCTACACGAACGAACTGATATAATTTTCATTTTTCCTTGTGCATCGAAATCAATATCATACAAGTAGTATCTCAGTGAAAATCTATCGCGGTAACGTGCATCGAAGTGTAGTAGCTTTGGAGAGGCGATCTTTCGCAGTAACGTGCATCGCAATTTTGTAGCATTCATCGATATTTTGTACGTCGAAATTCCGTATTCTACTCCATTATAACCTATTGCTCGAAATTGCACTGCGGAACTTTTAGTCGTTTTTTGTTTTCGGTTTTAGTTTTCAAATTTTTTAGTACCTTGGTTTTTGACTTTGACTAAAGTTGAGATGTTGGCTATCATTTTTTCGAGACAAAATATCTGTCGCACTATCAAAATAGCTTTCCATTATAGTCAACCTCTTAACTTTAGGTAAATATGCATACGAATTTCCGATCTCTAATCATGACATACACGAGTGAGTCAGCAGTCAACAGTTTTTCCGGAAAACCACACGAAGTTAAATATATCTTGTTATTGACATGTTCATGTAGGTACTCAAATCATCAAATTAAAGTTGTGAAGTGCCTAATATGGTTTTCCTTTCAAACGTTTGGTGCCTCCATAAGGAAAACCATTATTGTTTGTGTGATGTCTATATTTTTAAAACTTTGCCCCACACTAGGAATTTCTCCTGTACCGCGGGTGCGTTTACAAATATAGAAACTCACACACACAAACAGCCTGACCCGGAACAACTATCTATAAGCCATACAAATATTTGTTCCGTGCGGGAATCGAACCCGCTACACGCAGCGCAGCAGTCAATCGCTCAACAACTGCGCTAACAGTGTCGTCAATTAAATGGAATTGCATTATTGAATTTATTTGTTGAAACACTTATCAATCAATCAAAAGTCGTTTATTCAAATTAGGCTGAGTGCCAGCACTTTTTAAAAGTTCTACATAAAGACAGTCCCTGAAAACACGGCCGCCCGTCACCACTTCCTTCCTAGTGTTTTAGCTGGGAAGAAGAAGTGGCGCAACAAACTCCCCAGCAACACATCGATTGAATTGATAAATTAGTAGGAATGCAAAGTAGTTTACAATACATGAAACAAAAAAATATATATCCAATATGTAAATCAAAAAACTTGGCTCGCGAGGTTGTTGACATGTGAGATGTGAATTCGGCAATCATTGTACCGATTGTCGTGTCAGCCAACGGCTGAATAGCCACGAGCCACGACTACCACCTTAGGAGGCTCTCATTAGGCAGCTGGATCAAGGGCTTGATTCAGAAAGCAGTAGGTACTTCTGGACACGGCTCGTATCGTTAGGAGGTTTCTCTCTCTGGAGCCCTGACCGCCGGGTAGCTTGGACCCTGTTCCCGATATTGATGGGCTACTATTTTTTTACATTGTTGAATGTTTTTTTTTGTATTCGTTAAGAAATATTTTAAAAAAAGTTGAGAAAGATAAACAGACGGAATAAACAGTTAGTTTATTGTTCTAACCATAATATAAAATAAAAAAACCATGACCACCAAGACGACTAGTCACCACAAGCAGCACCCGCTCACGAGCATAACGTGATGATCAGCCATTACCCGGTCGCCATGTTTGAGGGCGGCCCTCAAACATGGCGACCGGGTAATGTGGTAGCGCTAGCAGTGACATCTAGGGGAGCATGACGAACTTCAGGCATGAATAAAATAAAACTTGTTGCTCTTCGTAGCACGACCATGGACGCATTCATTATAACTTTACATGGTAATAAATTCCTTTCAATTTTAATATTTTATACCACTACTTAGAAATTTTATAGATACCTCTCAACTATCACAGAGGTATACAGGTCGTGCTGAAAGATTCCTTCCCAGCACGACCACGCTTTCATTCCAGCTGGCATAGAAGTTGACGAAACGGGAGCTTGCCTAAAAATTTTTACTTATTATGTACTCCTATTTATTACAGATTACTGGTAAATTGTCGTAAATTGTTAGCAAAAAAACATTTTCTGCCTGTAAATGATTTTTATACTTGACACCAGATGGCGCTAAATGCAAAAAATATTACTTGCATAAAATAACATAGTAAATAGCAAAAAGAAACAACGGGTTGCACTCCGGGAGAGAAGTGAAAACTGGAACATTAACGTTGTGCATTTTTGAATATTTTGGAATGGTTAGGAAATAATTTCGCACGAATTGCTTTATTTATCAGTATAAAAGTAGGTAACTACTATCATTTATGTGGTTAAATACAATATTCATTTATTGCGCTATCGTACACAAACATGACAATTTACATTACATATTACATTATCCGTCTTACGAATTTTCGATCAGGTCACGTGTCGTGTGGTCGTGTGTGTGTTTAACATTTTTACCCATCCCAAAAAGTACACAACGCCGCTAAAGAAGTTTTCACTTCAAAAAAAACGAACAGAAAATGCCTGGAAGAGCTACTGGTCCATGAAATAACTATTAAAAAGGCATTTTGTCTATGTATCTTAAGCGGAAACTAATGGACATATTTATTCTCCCCATTTTAACCTATGGTGCACAAACTTGGTCTTTGACTAACATCCAAAAGTCCAAACTTAAGGTTTGCCAACGTGCTATGGAGCGCAGTTTATTTGGTGTTAAATTAACGGATCGCGTTAGAAACACTACATATATTGCGCTCTAAAACGCAGATCGTTGACGTGGCTCAGAAGGCTGCCCAGCTTAAATGGGACTGGGTTGGACATCTCTGCCGCATGCTCATCGAGCGGTGGGCCCACAAAACACAAAATTGGTGCTCTGAAATCGCGAGACGGGGCTGCGGCAGACCACGAAGGAGATGGCGGGACGACTTGGATGTCTTAATTGGGAATTGGCAAGAAGAGGCACACAACCGTGGAAACAATGGAGGGAGGTCTTTGCCCAGCAGTGGGACAGTTCGAGCTAGATATAATAATAATAATTGTTGCCAACAAGCCTGATATAGTGGTGGTGGACAATTTGACTACGAAGACGTCGTCTTTCGCCTGGTGGGATGCATGAAGGAGCCTCCTCGTGTAGCGCAATTTGTTCCATCAGATCACTCACTCAACTGAACCGAGCGCTCGGCACGTCCTGGACAGTCTCACCTAGCACCTTATAATACTGGCCAATCCTTCCCTTGCGGTGGTATTGCTAACACCCGCCTGGTTCACGACCACCCTCCCACCGGAGTTCGGCGTCAAGCAGCCTGCTGTGTTTCGTCGACACGTGGGAGTACCAGTGCCTCAAGGCACCTTCTGGGCACGCTCGCTTCATCATGGACCTCATCTATCGCTTTCCATCAGGCGTGATCGCGTTCAAGAGCTTGCCCATTCATAAATATAAATAAAAAGGTGATTTTGAAAAAAAGGCACGATCAATTTCAAGCTGTAGAGATTTTACGATGAAGAGCCGGACTCGGACAAGATTGACGATAGGTTCATACAACTATCCCATCTCAGAATCCCATCTCACACTTTCCAACCATCGAAATACAAACAATTTGATGGCAAGGATATTGCATTGTACAGACCATTTATGCAACTTTTCATTTTGATCATACACAAGGATTCAAGATTATCAGATGTACAAAGGCTTCGTCTATTTAAAGAAATATCGCAAAGGAGAGCCGCTCACTCTTGTTACCGCTGGTCAATGAATCGTACGAGTCTGCTGTCAAGATTTTGGAGACGCGCTACAATAATCCAATGCTGCTCGTCAACAACCACGTCTCGGCGATACTGGTCCTGCCTGCAAATCACCGAGGTCCGGCAGCAGAGCGCTGCTCTTAAAAATATGAAGGAGCCAGTAGACTAGATACTGCGAGTCAATGTTGGTGTGCATCATACCTCGCAAACTTGATCAGCTTACTGACAAGCTATTCCACTCGGACAGGGGTATGGGAAGTATGCCTACTATAAACGAACTGTTGATGTTTTGAGATAAGAGAGCAATGTCCCTAGAGGTGGGACCATCCTTTTTAAATACCGTAAATAGTGAAAGTAAGGCTGTCAATTTCTCGAATAGTAAGATTTCAGATCCATCTACGTGTAAAATGTGTGGCTAATCTTGTTCATTAAGTTATTAGTTACTTAATGACATTAACTAATGATATTATTAAATGTCATAAGATACTTTACTACTATGGGTTAAATATGAACAAAGAAAAGATGACCAATGTATTGAAATCCATGCACAACCCCTAGGGGAAACCATTTAGGGGTTCAACATGTTCAGGGGTAAAGATTGTGGTGGTTGAACACGGACTAAATAAATTTTTTGATGCCCAATGATTTATTTTGTTTTTATACTTACGCGTTTTTAAATAACTTGTTACGGAATTCATTTTACAGTATGTTGTAACAGCATAAATGCCGCCACAAAAAACCAAAGTCACTAAAACACGGCCGATTACGAACTACTACGCACGGTGTCATTGGTCCAGTCAGTGATCGGGTATTGCATTGGCGTCTGGGGTGGAGCATGCAAAACGTACTTGTTGCGGCTTGAAAGGGCCCAAAGATCCGTGCTCAAAGTTATGACGTTCAGGCCTTTTAGGTTTCCCACCACAACTTTGTATGACAAGTGTCAAGTACTCACTGTGCGGCAAATGTACGTTTTGCATACAGTCATCCAACAGCACCTTACCACACCATGCAATAAGCAAGTCTTGCGTAAGCGTACGATCAGGGACGTTTGTGTATCTGTTAAATTTAACACTGCAGCTGCTAGAAGACAACGCATTTATTTGTCTAGTCACCTTTATAACAGGATAAACAGAACGCTTAACATTAATTATATTACTACCAGGGAAGCCAAATTTAAAATTAAGTCATGGCTACTGACACAAGATTATAAAGAAACAGAATCAATTTTAAAATAGATATAAATATTCAACATTTTAATCACTCATCACAACCCTCTCATTAACCTCCACATCATTCATAGACACACACCACACATACACACACCTTACGAGAGTACTTCACACTCACTCAAGTAGAATGACAATGTATTTAAAAAAAAAAAAAGTAATAATAATAATTTATACTCAATTCAATCAATTCAATTTTTTCATATTTAATTTTATAAATCAAGAATTATTTAAAATGTAATTATTTAACTATTACTGTAATTCGTAAAAATATTATTGTTAATGCATTTAATCTACTATTGTTTGGGAGAAGACACTGATTCCTGTAACACAGGTGTTCTACCTAGCACAGGAATCAGGGCCTCAATTTGTTTGTACACAATCTTAATGCCAATAAATTATCTAAATTATCTTATCTTATCTTAAAGTAGCAAAATCGTCATCACAACAAAAAAGAACTGCAACGCCATCTATCCCGCCAGCTGCAAACTAACTGAACGAAATTCTGCATCACAAAACAACCGTCTTGTCGGAGGTTCCTTCCTTTTCAACGGAGGTTTGTGGATGAGAGAGTAAACTCTGTGCCTATAATATTATTAAAATTAAGTTCATCAATAAACGAAGTTTATTTCTTTCGTACATCTTCATCCACTGTTTTCATCACCCCGATAATTTGAGCATACGGCGACTCTTCATTGCGTCTTGGTGGTTGACTGTCTCCGTGCACCATGCTGAGATCCGCATATACAACTTGGTTTGCGGTGGACTGGAACAACAAAAGTTTAAATTATCAACTGGTTACAAAAAACCGGCCAAGTCCGAGTCGGTCTCGCGCACGAAGGGTTCTATAAAAAACAGCAAAAAAAACACATTTGTTGTATGGGGCTCCCATACAAAAACGTGATTTTTTCCACTAAAATGTTTATTTTATTCTGTTTTTAGTATTGTTAAAGCGGCAACAGCAAGACATCATCTGTGCAAATTTCAACTGTTTATCTATCACGGTTCATGAGATACAGCCTGGTAACAGACTGACGGACAGCGGAATCTTAGTAATATGGTCGCCTTTTTACCCTGTGGGTACGGAACCCTAAAAACAATTTTTTTCACTCTTCTACCAAAACCCTAACTAATACAAGTCAATGCAAAAGTCAGTTTGTTCGTTTGTGTCGCCTTTACGCCTAAATCTCTTGACAGTTTTGATTAATCTTGGTGCAGAGATAGTTACGACAGTGGACACGGTAATAAGCCACTTCATTGCGAAAATCTATAATGAACGCGAGCGAATTTTAAGTTTGAATTTGAAAGTGCACCACTGCACTTTCGACTTAGTATAGGTATTAGTGTGCTTAGTGGAGGGCTTAGTATGAGTTTTATAACGTACTCGATCGCGTTAAAATAATTATTGAGGAGCTCGTTGCTAAAATAACGAACAGCTGCACGAGTCGACCTTCAAAGTAAAGCAGATACTTTATCTTTCGCAGTCGTTACGGATTGTCAGAACCCAGAAAATGTGAAACAAGACTTGCCAAGAAGTACCGTGATACCCAGTTACTGGTTTGTGGAGGTCAGATAAGCAATCGCTCCATGTTAAACACTGGTATTCAGCTGAATCCGTAAATGACTAGTAGCCGTCCCCAATATCGTTGGGGAAAAGCAGATGATGATGATGATGATCATCATCATCATCATATCAGCCGAAAGACGTCCACTGCTGGACATAAGCCTCCCCCAAGTGTCGCTACAACAACCGGTCCTGTGCGTCTCGCATCCATCGGCTACCCGCGACCCTCACCAGGTCAATGGGTGACCTTGTGGAAGGCCTTCCAACTCTGCGTCATCCGGTACGCGGTCGCCACTCCAGAACTTTTCGGCCCCAATGACCATCTGTTCTGCGAGCAATGTGCCCTGCCCACTGCCACTTAAGTTTGGCGATCCTTCGGGCTATGTCGGTTCCCTTGGTTCTCTTGCGGATATCATTATTCCTGATTCGATCACGCAAGGAAACTCCGAGCATTGCCCTCTCCATTGCCCTTTGTGTGACTTTAAGCCTTCTGATGAGGCCCATTGTGAGATGATGAGATTGATGATCATTTTCGAACAAATGTTCAAATCTCAATTTATCAATAGTTTATAATCTCTCAAGATATTTTATAATCTTACGGAGTTTGCAAGTTTCCGGAGATATACACATACGGTTAACGCTCAAGCTATGACTTACATAAGTATTCAATTCCATTGTTTCTACTGGGTTAAAATTCCAATGGCAATATTTTTTGACACTTATAAAAATCACCAATATTATCATAAACATCACTATCACGGATGCTATCACGTATACAAACACATGAGAAGACTTTGTCGGAGTATTAACCCTTTCTGGAAACAAAATAATACTTTAATTAGTTCAGAAAAATTAAATAGTTAGCTAGTATAATCAACTGCACATCAATACTAACTAATATCGTCTATACTATTACTAATGTTTCAAAAGCGCCCATTTTTAAAAATAACTTTTTAAAATCAATGTTGTATTTTCTCGGGCTCGATGTTGATGAAAACTAAAACAGCATCATAGGATATTTTTTTTTATTTACCAAATTACGTTTTTTTTTTAAATTTTAAAATGTATTTTATTAAAAATTAGTTCCTTCGTTTTATTTGCCATGTAGGTATTGTTACTTCCCAGAATTTGATCCTTAGTAGCCAGACTTTCGGATGATGAGTAATAAATAACACGTGGTGTTTTTTTTTTTCAAAATCAACAGGTTCAATTCCCAGCTAGGAGTAACGATTTTTCCAAAACCCAATGATGCAGTTTCAGTTTTCATCAAAATCGAGCACGAGACTCCTTTCATTGTTTTTCGTTATTCCTTATATTTTCTGATTTCGCTATCCACTTTAAAAAACATCCTGTGTAATAATATTGTTTTACTACTAATAATAGTCTTCTTTAAGTTTCCTTCTCTTGATATTTACACAGAGTTTACGTTTTCATCCTTCTCTTTTGCCGCAAATCCTCTACAAGAAATTTATTTTGAAATAAGCAGTACCTTTGTGCTGTTCTCTTTGATCAGTATCATTTTTTTCGTTTGTTTTTTGTGGTCTGAAATTGTTTGTGGTGTCCATAGATATTGTCCTCTTACCTGTCGTTGTTTCTATGCTTCCGTACTGCGGCGATGCTACAACATTCGAAATTAAACTAGTTTTATTAATCAAGTATTCTTCATTAATTATCGATGTGGTTGTCATCATTATTGCTTGGTTTGTTACTTGTGGCTGATCAGACGTAACATAGGGGGAACCTGCAAAACAATCATTAGTCTATGAATAGGGATTATGCCTGGTTAAAAATAAATATGATTATAGTCTGCCACTTAGATTATCGAAAAATATTGAACACGTATTTTTTGCTTTATCAAATCAATTAAAAACCGGCCAAGTGCGAGTCGGACTTGCGCACTAAGGGCGGAACCCTTAGTACGCGAGTCCGACTCATCCCATTATCTATAAAAAAAACGGCAAAAAAATCACGTTTATTATATACTTAAATTTTAATTTATGCTGTTTTTAGTAGTTGTTGTTATAGCGGCAACATAAATATGTCGGAGACGGTTATCAAATACAACTATGGGTAGTTGTCAAATCTTAATAAATACAACTATGGGTAGTTGTCAAATCTTAATAAATACAACTATGGGTAGTTGTCAAATCTTAATAAATACAACTATGGGTAGTTGTCAAATCTTAATAAATACAACTGTGGGTAGTTGTCAAATCTTAATAAATACAACTATGGGTAGTTGTCAAATCTTAATAAATACAACTATGGGTAGTTGTCAAATCTTATTAAATACAACTGTGGGTAGTTGTCAAATCTTATTAAATACAACTGTGGGTAGTTGTCAAAATGTGTTTTATTATGCAAACTGAATTGTTTTGTTTTGGACGCCAATATCCTGACACTATACCTTACCCCCCGGTCGGAGGAAAACTCATCCATTGTTCCTACAAATACATCATCTGTGAAAATTTCAACTTTCTAGCTATCACGGTTCTTGAGATACAGCCAGGTGTCTTAGTAATAGGGTCCCGTTTTACCCTTTGGGTACGGAACCCTAAAAAATAACGAATCAAAGATCAGGAGTGGGGGCTCATGACGTCACGTGTAAGTAAAAGTGTACGTATTTAAGATACGTCACACGAGTTTTCTACGCACTGTATCGTTTTCATTTTTTGTTTACATGAAAAAAGAAAACATAAGACGTGTCCAATACTTTTTAGAAATCTATCTGAAGGACTAATTAGATTTTTTTTTAATCATCTCCCCTATTATAACTGATGTTAACTAATATTACATAACAGCATCGCCACTTCCCAAGAAACAACTACAATAACCACATGAGAGAACAGACTGTAAATCCTTGATACTAAATATTACGAACCCTACTTAGTTTTTAGTTGAAGTAACATACCTACATGCCTATTTATCGAATTGAACCCTAATTATTTTATCATCAATGCCGCCACATAAAACCAACGTAGCAGATCTACAGTTCTCGTCAAATAACTTTGCCCCTCTGAAGTTAGCCATTTGCAAAGATTGCGCAGGTGCAGTGACGGGAGCAAGCGGGACGCAAGCATGCATCGAACGTAAACGTAAGACTGAGACATAAAATCGCGCCCCGCCCCCATGTCTCTTACGCATGTGCAGTTGCAGTGTGTTCGTAATTTTGACTACTACGCAGCCACTCGACACAACTTCAGAGGGGCAAAGGTATTTGACGAGAACTGACAAAAAATACCGCGAAGCCATCTATCCCGCCAGCTATCGGGCAGTTGCCCACTGGACACAACAACCGTCTGGTCGGAAGATCCTCCCTTTTCAATGGAGGCTTGCGGGACTTTACTCTCTGTTCCGCATCCCTCTATACTACTTCTTGTCCTCTCTTGAGACTTTTGCTTAAACTGCCCCTTTAGGAATATCATTACAAATCAAGATCGAATTCTAACCAATTTTATTTTCTCATATACAGTTGATGGATAAAAACAATTACTTTGCGAATGCTGATCAACGTTGAATCTAAATACTATTTTATTTTATACATTTCGGAATTTTTATTATTCTGGACTTCTAGAGAGTATCAAAGGCTTACCTGAGCAGACATTCTTAAGGTCCATATCAATTACGCATGGTTGAGTGAGTTTTAAACATGCGTCGTTATCTGTAAGATAATTAAAAAAGTCAATAAGTATTTCTCTCAATCTGTAAAAAAGTTCCTTTACTAAGGGACTCTAAACGTGATCTTCTCTTTAAACTTCATAGCCGATGCAATCAGTTTTGTAGCGGCATTAATGCTGCCACAAAAAATCAACGTAGCAGAATCAACATCACAACAAATCAGACTCGCAGCGCCATCTATCTCGACAGCTGCGAACTAACTTGACAAAATCCTAAATCGCGATATCAGAGTGCGATTAGAACATGTACAACAGCCTGAAGCTACCTCCAAAGTTTAACCATAGTAAATTAGCTGATTTTAAAGAACTATAAATGAAAAATGAACTTACAATCAAATCCTTGATCAGTAATTTTGTCTATATTCATTGCTTCAATGATATTGAAGCGCGTAGTGTTCTTACACAATCCATCATATTGTGTTTTTAATTCTATGAAAATTAATATTCGTTCCTTTTTTATTGGTTTGGATGGTTGAATAGTGTAGACAACTACTCCTTTTTTATCATAATTCAACATTGTTTTTATTACTGATGACTCGTCTAAAGGAAAGTACAAAAATAAGAAATTGTTTATTTTGATCATGTTAAGTTAAAATTGCCGCGAAATAAAGACTGATTTTGCCATAAATATAAGGCGTATTTTTTTAGAATTCCAATTCAAATCGTCGCTATTATAGTAGTTTATGCAACGATCGTATAAAAGGGGTTATTAAAACACGAGTGTGGGTTTATCACACGAGGCGTAGCCAATTGTGATAATAGCATCGCACGAGTGTTATAATACCTAATTATATGCCGTTGAATACACTATTTTTATTATTATTATTATTTTCAGTATTTTTTTTTTCTGTATAAGTGATTATACAGTTGAAATAAAATAAGTGGAAAATTTAGTATATAAGGCGTATTTTTTTAGAACTCCAATTCAAATCGTCGCTATTATAGTAGTTTATGCAACGATCGTATAAAAGGGGTTATTAAAACACGAGTGTGGGTTTATCACACGAGGCGTAGCCAATTGTGATAATAGCATCGCACGAGTGTTATAATACCTAATTATATGCCGTTGAATACACTATTTTTATTATTATTATTATTTTCAGTATTTTTTTTTTCTGTATAAGTGATTATACAGTTGAAATAAAATAAGTGGAAAAATAGTTTATGCCATTATGGCGGGTATTATCACTGCGTATGTCGAATGACTGCGCAGCGCGCGCATCTAATAGACATTAATAAAAGCTGGCTCATTGACTTACTTAAGGTGAGCGCTTCGACGTAGCCCGCGAAATTCAAATTGATTGACAAATGTTATGATTTCATGAAATACTACATTTGACATCGATTGTAACTGATAGAGTTGTATTGATGATTTTAATGATTGTAATTCTATTTTTTTTTTATTTTTTTTTATTTATTTTATAATACAGTTTGTGTACAGTTTTAAGTTTCTTATTGTACCATTAAACCATGATTGGTTTGTCTTGGTACTCACAATTCGCTACAACAATACACCTTAATCACTAAAACTTAATAACTAATAATATTATTCGATAATAAGTTCAAAAGTTCAAAATGTTACCAAGATACCCACATTATTTAATGTAGTGGGTATCTTAGCAACACCTCGAACTAAGTTGACGTAAACATCCATTAGTTAGAACGTAGAAGTGAGAGTGAGAAGTGGGTATTAGGTACTACATACTTACATACATGCAAAAAACGTAAGAAAAGGACTATGGGCAAAAATGTATGGGCTCCGTCCCCATATACCAACACACATGGAACTAATGCCAATGTGTTCTTTAAGTATCCACTATTTGATTAAAATCCTTTTTTTTACTTAAATCCGTGGCATATATCAATAAAAAAACAATGTATAATTATTAATTAACCTATATTTTCCTTTTACACTTGTAAGTTATTTTAACATTATGGTTATATTACAGTACAAAACATGATTTAGTAACTAAACAAAATAAAAATAATGTATATTTAAACATATACATGTAAATGATTATGAATGAATAATTAGAAAATATGTAATGAATATAAATGAATGAATCATTTAAATTCATTGTGTTCTAATTATTCATTCTTACAATGCTCATAGTAGGTAGGCGAATAACAATAGAGAGTGCTAATATTACTGGTCTATTATAACACTGTTTAACAGCTGCGCTGGCAGATTAAAATCTGTATGACGACCTATTCCCATGTACCATACAATCGATATAATATGTGCACAACTTCCTATAGTGCGACTGCCCGTCAAGCAGGTACAGTAATAGTGTGCAATAGCATGTCTGTCCCCCCTATTCCCATCAATCAACATATAAGAATAATATATGCGTGACCTTACGTGTCTGGATTGTATTCGCGCTCTTATCAGCCATGCATTATTTATCATAATATTGCATCTTGCCAAATCACTCAATGCATTTTCACGATATAATTCAATGATGTATAATCCGTTACGAAAATGCTCTGCACAGTACGACTTGGCCAGTTTTAAATGGTAACTTCCTAGTGCAAATAAAATAATGTCGTCTTCATTTAATCGTGGAAACTCTTCAAAATGAGGCATTTGTGCTTCGATGGCTGTAAAAGTCACTCTTTGACGGTTAAGGTTTTTCATTTCTACGTAATCACGTAACAGATTAGGCGTGTTGTTTTCAGCTTGTATGATATTAAGTATTTCTGAGGCAAGCCTGCTATCAGTAGCAACGCGATAACATGCATTTATGATCGCTGCAGCGATTCTAAAATCAATGAACATATTTGGTAAAGCTTTATTAAAATATGACTGCCTTAAAAGCTTGAACCTATTTTTGAACTTTCCGTTCACGGCTTCTACCACCCACCGACATATCGTTATTAAACGCGACTTATTTGCCTGATCAGTGGTAAGTTGGGTAGCATTTCTATCTTTTGATGGAGGTATGTGAGCTTCATAGCCAAGCGACTGTATGTCATAAATGCTGTCCCTGAATCCTCTGTCTAATATAAACACATCTCCTCTGTGGATGAGCCAATGTAACAAATGGTCGTCTTGGTTCATTATATTATGCATAATGTTTGCATCGGATGTTACAGCAGGATATGGGCCTAAAACATCGATTATATAACCATCGCTGGTTACTAATAAAAAAGGCTTTAATAAGTTCCTGAACTTGTGCAGACTGTAACTTTTTCGCTGAAATAAAAAGTTCGAACTTTTTTCAATATAAATATATGTTCCGTCTGCTATTAAAATCAAAACAGTATTCTCCTCATTCCCAAAAATAGCTTTTGGTATCATTAGATTTCTTTCAAGAAGATCTCTTCTAGAAACATGACCTATTCCAAGATGACTCGGAACAAAATCTTGGGTGAGACATTCTCTTGCTATTTTTAATTTTCTTTCGAGCTCTCTGCGGGATGTTTTAAAGAGCGTCGCCAGTCTCTCGTTAGATTCACCAGTTCTGAGTTTAGTTAAGTACACACCTAGAACTGTACGTGGATGACGGGACCTTTCTGATAGACTCGGTGTTTCCGCTAAGATAGCATCGAACTGTTCTAATGTCAAACCGGTCCAAAAATGTAATTCCTGTGCATTAAGTCCAGATTCAAAATCGAAACTAGGGGCATTGTTAATGGCATTTACCAACATGTTCGTCATGTCCGAAAAAAAAGAAGAATTGAAATAATTCGTAACGTTGATGTTGTCTAATACTTCGTCGATGTTAGTACTTCTTAAATGATCTTCACATAATCGCGCACTCGGTGGAATATACAGGCGATAGTTACATACCAAATACACTTTCATTGAAGTTGGAATTCGCCTTAGGTTTTCGTTTGTGCACTGTCTGTAACAGCAGCTGCGAGAAGAATTTGGTGCCCTCACATAATCGCGAACGTAAAAGTCCTGTTCTTGATTTGCTACGTCGTTCATCACCTGATCTTGTTCATCAACATCATGATGATCTTCAACAACGACGTTTTGTACATTGACATCATCTGCGTTTCTTTGAACTTCAAGACCTGGGACGTCATTGTCTGCATTCCCGATGCGACTTTGTCGCGTAGCATTGTTAGCTCTTTGCCAGCATCTATGGCACACTGCCATAGTGTTATTGAATACAACCTGGAACATAAAAAAACTCGATGAGTATCAGAACTAATCTTTTCGCGTGGCCAAATCTCGAAGGGTACAAGTATTTGTGATGGAATATGACGTGTTTTCCGCGTCACATATGTTTATAAAACATATTAAAATATGTATTTATATAAGTGTTTCGTAACGTAGTTCTCATAGTACAAACTATGTTTAGCTTGGGTCTAGATAATTGGTGTAAGTATTTATTAACGTTATTAGTTATCGCCCAATGATTGTTCAAAGTATACAATAGCCATCTAATATGAAATAAATATAAAAAAATGAAGGTGTGCTACAGGAAATTGCAGTGAAAACACAGATATTAGTATGAATTAAATAGATAGTTTACATATTATGTAGTTATATATTTATATATAAAAGATGTTATTTACCTGTATCAGTGCATTTTGTGAAATATGGTTGACTAATTCAGGTTCATTTTCAATTAACGCCTCTTCTAAAACGTGCCGCCTTTGTCGCAAGACAGATCGCGGGCACATTATACACCGCCGTCCAGTTTCCATAATACACAGTATCCAATCCAGTTATCGTGCCAGGGTCAATCGAAAAGCTATCAATCAGTCCAGTAAACAAGCAGGGGTCGTAGTTGTAAAGTAAAAACCGATAAGACAGAGATAAATAAATACGAACGAACACTGCAACAAACTGACTGTGAGTGACTAAGGTTCGGGCGACTACCTGCCTGCGAATAGGGTCGCAAGCGCAGGAGCGAGGGTGGGGGTGCGGGGTATTTTCTAAGAACTTATCTTTGTGTGCATGCGCCGCCACTGTGCACTAATGAATAGATAAATGAGTAGGTGTTTTACAATTACTCGTCAATAATACGTAAACGAAATATTTGTTTAAAAGTTAGTTACTATGAGAACCCAATTCATTTGAGCAACGTCCCCATAGTAAAAAAATATCATCTTGCCAAGATGTGTCAATTGAGCTACATTTCATTTTTGTTGATGGGTGGGGACGATTCCGCCCATTGTCCTTTGAAGCCTCGAAGCGTTCACCATAAGTCAATGAGACCGCGCCAATAAATTAAAAAGTAAAAGTGTGCTATAAAAATTAAAAAGATTTTTACGATGCAGTTGTTTAAGAATCGATGGAAAATGTTGAACTGTAATAGATTTTTTTTTAAATTTTACCTATCCACGAAAAAGAAATACGTGTTTATGCAATTTTTGAACTCATATTTGGAACATTACGTTGTGAGTGTAGATAAATATTTGTAAAAGTCGGTTTAATAAAACGGCAATTTCATAGGTATTTAGTTGGAGACCCAATATTATAAGATCTGAATAGAACACTTACGACATACTATTGTAGTATTTGCATACGACGAACATGCTCAAAGATCTGAGTGCCAATTCTACTAATTTTTAAGCAACAACGTTCGCATTCATATGTCAGTTGCAATCTGTCAAAAATGTATGAAAATAAAGACTTTTTTGACAGATTGCAACTGACATGCAATTGCAAACGTTGCTTAGAAATTAGTGGAATTGGCTCTCTGGTAACAGAACTTCTATTTAAATAACATTATTGTCACTGCGCGGGCTTGTAAAATAATTTCAATACAATGCAGTAAAATAAAAATTACCTATGGCCTAACAAATTTCAATGTTTAAGTGTTTGTGTTTAATTGTGTTTTTTTAACGCCCTATAATTAAAAAATGCATAAACTTGTAAACATTTTCCATTTAATTTAGTTTTTCCACCTTAGGTTGGAAGATAGAGTGCGTGCTTACCTGCTTCACATACCGTGTAGATCACATCAGGGGACAAATAGAAATTAATCCTTACATTCAAAGAAGCCCCAAAGGAGTAACCGAAATGAAATGGAGCCCGTATTATTTCTTTATCTGAAACATAAAAATCAGTTAAAGGATCAGTCGTGTGTGTCGTTCTGACCGTTTGTCTGTTACAGTCAATTTGCTATGAATCTACAGGACCGATATTTTAGTTTTCTGGTCCCCATTTGAACTTCTGAAATAATCTAAGGCAGACCAGATTATTTTTACATGGCTAAGTGTGGGATAGCGATGTATGATAAGCTCAACGATATACCTTTACCTTTTTTTGGGATGGGAAATCATTAAATGACCTCTTCCGCTCTGGGTGGAGCGGGAGAGAGTGTCAGACTCTTACTGACTAAAACCCATCCGTGCTCCTCCTATAGTGCCCTTTGCTTTCGCAACAGAGGTAAGTGTTTTTATGGCCGGCCACCGTACTGCCCAAACATGGATGTGCAACATGAATTAATACATTTTGAATAGGAGGTATATGTAGTCACTCGAACTGTGCCGTGCGACATGACAAATTGTGAAGGTTTTAAATATAATTATGCTACAATATAATAAGTACAATATTTTCTGTTTTATATTTTCTTTATAAGTATATTCTTGATTTTCTATTTTTAATATTGTTTTCATATTATATTCTATTATATTCATTCATAATTTTATTTAGGTTAAATAGTTTTAAAGTTATAATTTCTCCGAAACTACTAAGCTTAAAACTTAATTTATAGAAAATTGTTAAGTATTAGTAGAAAATATTAATAATATTTATCTTCGATTTCCTGTAATTTATACACGTAGTATATCGAAGAAAAATGTATCATGATTTTAAAGTAACATGTTAAAAAATGTTATTCGTTCAGAACCCTAGCTCCGCGTACGGGTTCGACTCGCACTTGCCCGATTTGAATCAAGTCGTTAGTAATCATCTGCACCAGTGATAATACTTACCTATAATATGATGTCGATGATGAGCTCACTGATACAACATGGAACAGAAGTCAATATCAAATTTGTTACTACTTGGTTCCCATGATATATTTTATCACAATGAGCTCGTATTCTCGAGCAAAGAGTTATTAAAACAACTTACGGGTATAAACAGCAGGATTTCGTGCGCCACTAGTCGTGACGACGGAGAGCACACCTAACACACATATTACTGAATTCATGGTTGCAACATAAAAGCTGACACTAAGTCGAAATGCAGGTTTAAGTACCTACGATATGTCTATTCTACACCAACGTTAGGTAAATCTGTAATGTATATTCTGAATGCTCAAATAATGTTGTGTAACATGTTATCCTTTAATAATATTTCCTGCTAGAACACGCAATCAAAATAATTCGTATGTGTGCCCGGAAAAATATCTACTGTTATGGTAATCTATGTATAATTATGTCACCTGATTATTGGCGTATTTGGCCAAATAAGATTAATTTTGTATTTCACAAGTGATGCGAATATTTTTGCAAATACGCCAAGCATAAGATTATAATAAATCTTGGTAATGCAACAAATTCTCTAAAAACCGACCCAAGGTTCGGTCATTCGGAAAATCTAGTTTCGGCCACAGTTTCGGTTTCGGCCAAAAAATTACCGAACCTTCGTCCTCGCCGAAACTCAGTGTAAGTCATTGTCGTGCATCGTTCGGCTGTGTAAGTCCCAATTCAATTCTACCATAACGATGATATACAGTTAGTAGAAAAACAATTATTTATTCACAATTTATGGATCCTGTCGGGCACAGCATAGATCAAGTAGGATAGAGGAGGACGAGCACTGGGTGTTTAATGTGATACCTAATACTTGACTGTTTACAAAATATACTAGTCTTTGTTAAGACTGACTTTCTTTTTTATTACTTATCTTTGTGTACTAGTTAGGATTTTTTTAACAAACAAAACAATAGAAGATCCCAGTTAATTATATTAATCATAAGAATATTGGGAACACCGTATTGGGGATGATTCCTGAGTTTAAAGAAAAGTTCTATTTAGTCCGTCAGTTAGATTATTGAAAAATGATGAATGTTGAAAATCTTTATCTCGGAAACTGTTGGGTCTACAGAGACAATTCTAGTCTCATATTGTAGCAAATGTAGTCTACTTTAAAACGTCTTTTAGGGTTTTATAATCGCCAAAATCTGAAAAAAGACCGTAAAAAATAAATAAATAAATAAATAAAAAACACTAGGTACAAAGTTCAAAATAACTTTAATTTCGGAAGTCGGTGTCAAATAACGAAGAAGCAACCAAAAACACCGACTACCGAAATTAAACTTATTTTAGTGTTTTTCTGAAAGTCGTTTTTTTTGTGAAATAGTTATTTATGATATTAGTGCGGTAAGTTGGTTTTTACAAACGAGTAGACGAATGTAAGCACGAGACGAAGTCGAGGGCTTACCATGGTCACGAGTTTGTAAAAACCAAATCCGCACGTGTGTCATACAACGTTTTTCGACACATTTGCGAGAAAACATTACAATAAGTAATGAAACAAACTTTTTGTCTCTAGAAATCAGTCGGAAAGTCGCAACAATCTTTGACGTTTCTAATATGAAAATGGCGCGAATTTGCAAAGGGCGCCACATGCGCGTGGTGAAAATTAGAACCACATACTTTATTTTTTTTATTTATCTTCTCTCATTTTCTCTATAATATTAAAATGAGACAAACGTATACAGCAAAAGCGCTTCCAAGGAGGTTCGATCATTCAGCTTATTTATTCTCGTGATGTGAAACTCCTTGGTGGAATTCTTATTAATTTTTTTGAAAATTAAAAAGAAAACCGTAAAGAATACGCACGGCGCTATACAACGGAGTTTGCGGTAAAATATATACTTAGGTGAGAGTACCTACTTTGTCGCACGCTCCATTGTGTGGTGCATAATTTTTAACTTTCGAACAATGCATACAGGCTTCGTAAATGCATTTTTTGAGCAAATGTGTTGAAAAAGTTTTTTATTTTTCATTTTTTAGTGGTACCCCACACCTAAAAACACCACTGGAAAGTCACAGGAAAGCAAAAATACGCAATTTCGTATACATGGATATAATACCTCTTGAAATTCTAGAACTGAATGAGAGAAAATTTAAAACATGCATAAAACGCACAATATGTAAACAAGCATATTATAAACTTGAAGATTATATCCTTGATAAAAATGCTTGGCTTAATGCCGGTCCTGCTCCACAGTCTCAGCCGCTTGGTTCGTCTAGTTAAAATATTTGGAAGAGATGCTCACCCTTCTTTGTGTAGACTTATAAAAAATTTCCACTTTTCTTATATATTGTTTTAAATACTACTTTTCTTTTTCTGTTTTTTGAAAATTGATATTCATAGTTTTATATAAAGTAGAAGCATTTTTATTTTAAAATCCTGTAAATGTGAGGACCATGGAGTCTATTATGTTAATAGATGGTTTCCTTGTTTGACATGAATGAGCAGGTGCAGTTGAGGGTGTGTCATGCTCGCTCGAATGCCTCGCTGATGGTGGCGCGTGTATTGGATCACTCGGTTACCTTCAAAATGGTTGAGCTTAATGGTGCTGATACACGCGTCATGTTCGCGCCGTCAGAGGACTGGTCATCTCTTAGCTGTCACTGGGTTATTTCAATATTTAATACTTATTGGATACTTAGAATTCTTTTTTTTTCTTTCTTTACATTGTTCCCACATACAGATGCAACAAGTAACAATGTAACCAGGATTTTTGTAAAACATAAAATGGTTTAAAAGAGTGTCCATGGAGTTTCTTGCACGTTCTTCTCCATAGAGATCTACGCTTTGAAACGTGCAAATAGCTTCATGTTTTTGACTAACTTTGACAATTCAAAAGTACCTGTGAATGGTTTACTTGTAATAAATGCTTTGACTTTGACTTTTCACATATTTTTTCCAGCTATTTGGATTTAACCACTCCGGCCCAACATGTGAAAATTCCCTAATATAAAGTAAATCTTATGTATATGTAAATAAACATTAAATTCGCGATTAATTCGCGACACACCGGTGTGTCGCCGGGGCCGGAAACCATACTACGGAACCGATTTTGATAAAATTTCAATGGGACCATTTGGGAAGTATACCCTTTCCAACAAAAAAAGATTTTTTCAAATCGGTTGGCAAGCATGCGCGAAAAAACATAAAAAAAAAAAAAAAATACAGACATCCGAATTGAGAACCTTCTCCTTTTTTAGAAATCGGTTAATAACAGAGCAAATCTAATTTTTGATCTTAATGTCCATTCTTTAAAGTTTAAAGCAAAACACTTTAAAAGTTGCTTAAAAAGCCCAGCTTTGCGGGGGCCCAAGGGTTTAAAAAAAATAACCACGAAGAGGATGACGAGGTCTTTCAGGCCCCGCCATCTTCGTCTTTCAATCGTACCTAGTTATAATGAGAATAGTAAGAATGACTTTAGATATTATGCTACGTAACCAGACTGAAGGTATTACTGAACAATGGTCCGTTTGGGGAAATGTGTCTATAATTAAATTATATGAACGCAATTGGTGACAGGGAAAACTGGTTTAATATTCAAATACAGATACAACGTGTAACAGAATAAACACAATACCTCTTAAGGGGTCATTATACTCATCATTATGAACAACTTTCACTATGAGACCAACACTGAAATCGCGAAAAATCAACTACCCCAAATATTTCTGTGCGCATAACTGGACAAAATGTACCTCTGAACAGCTGATTATTTTTTCGCGGTTTCGGGTCCCATAGTAAAAGCTGTTCATAATGATGATTACAATTACCCTTCAGAGGTGTTGCGGTTATTCTGTTACACGTTGTATATGTTGAATCTTGTGTATTGGGAGATTTTAACAAGCAATTGAAATGTGTTAAGATAAATCTTCTAGCAGCCCACATGCACAGTATAAATATGGACAGTAGGGAAACTGCCTACAAACGTTCGAAACGGCACACTCACACAAACATGCACACTAACGAGACTCCTAAGGTGACTTCGCGGGACTCGCAGTAGCGAGTGCCGCGTCAAGACGAGTGGTCACGTTTAAGTTTATCTCCGCGAATGCCAGGAACAAAGACTACAATAGTATACTGTCTAGCCAGGAATGTATTGCGTACTGTTTACTGTTAACTCGGCTTCATCAAAACCGGAGCTATCGTATTTTAAACTTCCTGCTGATATTAAAAGGTAAGAATGATTTCTAGTTCTTGTTATTTAATCATTATCGAATTACGTAGGTAGGTATAAGTCCGTGTGATCGATCATAATGAATTCGTGAACTTACTTGTAAATCATGAATGCGGCGGTTTTGAGGGTATTTAAAGCTGATAGTGCAATAGTGATAGCCACAACAATAAGTAAATCCAAGATGGCGGCTGCAATTGGTATCAATTTTTTCGTCATGGGTGTCGTTTTCACGGTTTTCGAGGGTGTTGAAGCCGATAGTGCTGTCAAAACGTAAATCCAAGATGGCGGCTACAATAGGTATTAATTTTTTCGTCATGGGTGTCGTTTTCATGGTTTTCGAGGGTGTTGTAGCCGATAGTGCTGTCAAAACGTGAATCCAAGATGGCGGCTACAATAGGAATCAATTTTTTCGTCATGGGTGTCGTTTTCATGGTTTTCGAGGGTGCTGAAGCCAATAGTGCTGTCAAAACGTGAATCCAAGATGGCCGCTACAAGTGGTATTAATTTTTTCGTTATGGGTGTCGTTTTCATAATTTTCGAGGGTGTTGAAGCCGATAGTGCTGTCAAAACGTGAATCCAAGATGGGGGCTACAATAGTTATCAATTTTTTCGTCATGGGTGTCGATTTCATGGTTTTCGAGGGTGTTGAAGCCGATAGTGCTGTCAAAATGTGAATCCAAGATGGCGGCTGCAATTGGTATACCTAATTTTTTTCGTCATGGGTGTCGTTTTAATGGTTTTCGAGGGTGTTGAAACTAGGTTTGCCAACCGTCCCGCTAAGCGCGGGACGTCCCGTTTCTGAGACCCTGAATGAGACGTCCCGCTCATGGTGTGTGCGGGACGCTAAATATCCCGCTTTTCGGAAAAAGCTACACACGCACATACATCGACTGCGCACGAAATAGATTTTTGTTATAATATGGCGCACGCACGACTAAGTATCACCGATAGTCGCGGCAAACACTTAAGAATTTTTTGCTGATGAGTGATGAGTGAGACATGTGATAACTAGATGACACTCGTTACATCCCGCTTTTTAAACCTTCATCCCGCATTTTTAATCTTCATTTCCCGCAAATTCGTATTTTTAAGTTGGCAAGCCTAGTTGAAGCCGATAGTGCTGTCAAAACGTGAATCCAAGATGGCGGCTGCAAAAGGGTCATGGGTGTGTATTTTTTTTATGTAATAGGTTTTTAATCAATCAGGAATGATGATATCCGCAAGAGAACCAAGGTTACCGACATAGCCCGAAGGATCGCCAAATTGAAGTGGCAGTGGGCAGGGCACATTGCTCGCAGAACAGATGGTCGATGGGGCCGAAAAGTTTTGGAGTGGCGACCGCGTACCGGAAGACGCAGCGTTGGAAGGCCTCCCACAAGGTGGACCGATGACCTGGTGAGGGTCGCGGGTAACCGATGGATGCGAGACGCACAGGACTGGTTGTTGTGGCGACGCTTGGGGGAGGCCTATGTCCAGCAGTGGACGTCTTTCGGCTGATATGATGATGATGATGATGAGGTTTTTAATTACTAGATATCACACGCATTTTCGGATTGAAACGCGGTACGGTTCGTAGCCGCTCATGAGCCCAGCCCGCGCGCCACCTGCGCTGCGGCGTCTACCGCGCGCCCTTTCCGACGAGTGCCCAAAACCTTTCGTCCAACCGCGGCTCGCGTACGCTCCCGCTAAAACTTGTAAAAGGTTCCGCCGTAATGACAAAGTTAAAGATCTATAGTTCTACAACTTGTTGTGTGTTAATATTAAATTGATTTCCGTGTTTAAACTATCGTATTTTGCTGAGGTTAACCGACGCCATGAGATTACCTACCTATTTAAATTATGTTTATAAGCTAGTTATTCAAATTCGATTGATTGAGCACTACAGAACAAAAATGTAAAAAAAATAATATCAAAAACATTAAAAGTGACAACCCTGTTGCTTCAATGGAGCTTTGGTAATTATGTTCTCAACTAGGCTTAGTTTCAGTGCTGTCCATATTTATACTGTGCCACATGGCATGACAGACATCAGTAGCCAGACCTAAAGAGTGCATGGAACTAGTTAGTGACGTTTGGAAACGCCACATCCCCAATTCATAATTCCAATCGTGGTTTCATTGTTCATCGCTAAATCTTAGCATAGCATTCAATGTGGTCTCGCATGAAATAGGAGGAAATTATTGCACCGACCGCGAATCATTCTAGTTATTTCATACAACGCACTTTTAATAAATAATTTATACGAAGTGGTACTCTGTGTTTTAACATAGCTAAATCATTAAACATATTTAGTTAAATAAATAAATATATTATTAATCCAATAGTGTGCTTCAAATCGCAAATATGCAAACGTTTCTTTGTTTCTTATTATTATTTACTATTAGTGTAGCAGACAACGGTGATCTCCGTGATGTGGATGTTCATACTGACATGGATAGTTGTAAGTACAATTAAATCATTACCTACTAACTCACTTGATAAAAATACTTTTAATAACAACCACGAAACAGGAGTAATACCCAATCTCATCCCAAAGTTGCCTGGAACGCGACTGACCTAACAAAGATTCTCAAAGTTACAAACGAAAATCAATAATTACAAGGGGTGATACTGGTTATAGTGTTAAATTTTTAGGGCGATCGATGCATCGTGCCAATTTTCAGCGCAAATTCTAGGGTTGATAATTATTGATTGTTAGTGAACCGGACACATTGCCCCTGGTCAGTCATCTTCTTACCGTGTGAAGGTCTAACGACCCCACACACCCTAGTGTCAGAATTTCTAAACCGCCTCAAGGGCCTCTGACATGCTTTTTTTGTCCTCGAGTGTATAGATATTACATGGAAACTGTGTAAAAACAATCAAACTTTTGAAAGAGTAACCGTGGACTTTCTTGCCGGTATTTCTCCATAGGAAACGACCAATTCGAACCGTGCACTGACTTCTGATGTCTTATAGTGCCCATAGGCTCTACCTGTAGGCCATTGACATTGTGTCAGCGTTAGCGTGACGCAGGCGATTGTCAAAATGACGAAATGTCACGTGAACAATCCCTTATATTTCGAGAATCGCCGTCGCTAATAAAATGACTGTTTGTCTAGAGCCTCCATGTAGGCAATTAATTATACTAATCCTAAAGCCTGTGGTACACGGTTTCAAACCAAGTTAAAAACCAAAATCACCTTGAAATGAAGCGAGTGGGGCTACACATTTTCGAAAAAGAGTTCAGGGGGAAAGATAGTGATGTTTCACTTTCTATAGAAAACTTATAATCGCTGTTTCTCTCCCTTTTTTTTTTTAGAGGATGGGAAATCATCAAATGACCCCTCCCGCTCTGGGTGGAGCGGCAGGGAGTGTCAGACTTTTACTGACTAAAACCCACCCTTAGTCCTCCTAGTGCCTTTCTTCCCAGGGCCGCGGTAACTCTTTCGAACATATTCCGCAACCCTGGCAGGCTCTGGCCCTGGCGGGCCCTGTCTCCGTTGCTGACTGCTCGTTGCTGACGGCGCGTTTGGAGTGAAACGCGCCGTCGACTCTGGCCTGACCTGATCGGACAGCGAGCTACCCATTGCTCGCTGTCCGCAGGCGTCAGTCACTGCGCCTTGCCCAGGAGCGTCAGTTCCTGAAAGGTGCAGCGACTAACGTACGTCTGGAGGAGGCGGAATGGGGCCATTACTGGCACTCCATTTCAGCCCCATCCCGAACAGTAGCAGCGGCGGCGGCTGCGGCGGAAGCGACGGCGGCGGCGGCGGCGGTGGAGGAGGGTTTTCTCCTCATCCCGGCCCTGGCGGGTGGACCGCAGGCTTTGCCCCCAGCCCAGTGATCAGCCGGCTTGCCAGCTGCCGCACATGCGAAGCAGTGCGGCGCGGCGTTGCACGAGCCGGCCCTGTGACCGGGCTGACCACAGCGGAAGCAGTGGTCACTGCGGTCCACCTCTGAGTTGCAGAGTGCTCCGACGTGGTTGCCAACTTGCAACGGAAGCACCTCAGAGGTCTGGGCTCCAGCAGTTTCACCTGCGCGGAGACCCAGCCCACCAAGAGCCTTCGGCCCTCTGAGATTTTCTTGGCCGCCGACACGGGGCAGCTCACCACTACGGTTCGCATGCCCGTGTTGTCAGGACGGATGGTGCCCGCCTTCACCTCCTCTGCAGAGCACCCCCCGTCCTGACGACGGCGGCCAACACCTCCTCCTCCGTGACGGAGTCGTCCAGGCCCAAGATGCGCATGTCTATGCACTTCGTGGGCCTGGACACTCGGACGTCATCCGCGCTCAAGGACGCCCTAAGCCTTTCGGCTAGAGCGTCCGCGGCCGGACCGCTATCTGCTCCAGGGATCTCTAGCATCCTGGCCCCGGTCATGGTGACCCTGAGCCGGAGACCCCCGACGATGCCAAGCTCACCGAGGTTGAAGGCCTCCTTCGCCTTGGTGAGCATATTGGCATACGTCACGCCCCTCTTCACCGCGTCCGGCTGCAGCGTTACCACCACAGCCGCGGTCTTCGGGGCGCCGAGCGCAGCCGCGACGCCTCACGCTCTCTGCCGCCGCCTTCTCTCCCGCCTCTTTGCCACCCTGGCTGCCTTTCCCGCCTTCTTCTTCTCCCCGGCCACTTGCCATTCGGCTTGAGCCGGGGGAGGTTCAGAAGGCGAGGAAGCCGGGGGGAGCTGCTGCCCAGACGGCTAAGGAGCCTTCGCCGTCCGCGCAGCAACCCCACCCTTCCTCTTCCTTCCCGGGGCCGGGTCCGATTTTCCCGGCACCGGCTTCGCGGGTGCCGGCCCGGACCCTTTGTCCTGGCCGGACGACCCCGGTGTGGCAGCCACGGCGGCGCCGCCTTTTCCCACTCGCCGCCGCACTCGCTAGCGGGGGGCGCAGGACGATGCCCTCCAGGACGAAGAACCGCGCCTGGAAAGCAGCCATCTCCTGCCGCACCAGGTCCAGCACCTGGCCCTCCTGCGGCACGGGCTGTCCGTCCTCCCTGCGCCCCCCTTGCGGCGCCCCCTATGGGCCGGCTCCCCGGAGCCTGGCCAGGTCTGCGCGGAGTCCCTCATTCTCCTTGCGGAGACGCTCCGTGGCGGCAGCCAAAGGCGACCTCCACCCGCAGCTTGGACATCTCGTCCGGCGGAGGCCCCCCTTTGTTAGCCTCCGCTGCCGCCAGAATGGAGGCTATCGCCGCGCTTATGGCCTTGTTTTTGGAAGATAGCTTCCTTTTCAAGGCCACATCGCGGATCGCGGCCTCCACTATCTCCGCAAACCTGGCCTTCTGACATCGCTCCTGTCCGGAGTCATCCGGCTCACCGCCGGAAGACTCCGAGCCAGGAGCCCTACGACCGCCATCTCCGGGGGGTCGTCCAGCATCCTTGGAGGCAAGGACTCTGCCCTTGCCTCCCTCTCGGCCCTTACCCCGCCTGCTGGTGGGGATTTTACGGGCCGAGGCCACCTCCTCGCTGCCTGACGACCCCCGGTCCTCCTCTGATCTGGGCCGCTTGCGGAAGGACCTGGAGTCCTCCGCAGCAGCCCCCGCCCCCTTGGGTACAGAGCTCGCCGAGCTGACGGTCGCCAGGTCGTCGGAGTCCAACTCGGACTCCGACTCTACACCCGCGCGACGCTCAAGCGGGCCCTCCTCCCAATACAGCGCGCCTCCGCCCGCACTCCGCCCGACCGACGCTTTGTCGGGCGAGCCAAAATTGAACCCGATCATGTCCTCAAAGAGCGGCTTGGATCGGGGGCCTCCTCGGCCACTGATGCCCTTGGCATGTGGAATGTGGACAGCACTGTTGCCCCCCCCCAGAATACGAGGGGCTTGACGCACGGGGCGTGGCGGATTCCCGAACTGCTGTGCAGTCCGGACCGCCCTGGGGTACAATATCTCTTGCAGTACTGTCCATGGGTTTCCTTTTTGAGGGTGCGGTCCCTTTCTCCCCTCCTCTCTCCCTCTCTCTCACTGCTTGCTCGCTGCCCTCACAGTCACGTCTGATGATCAGACGCGTACCACAGAGCAGCGAGCAAGCCAATGAGACGCACACCGTCCGAGGACCCGAACACTGCTCAAGTCTCCGAACGGTGTGCCCCTCTTGTGTCTCTCTTGGTCTGGTCTCTCACTTGGGACCTTCCGGCATGAGTGGCTCTACCGGCAAAGCCCCCAAGATCACTGAGACACGCAAGCCCCACCACGACGGCAACGTGGAGACACGGTCGGTGGAGAAATGTTCTCTACTAACTATTTAGACCTAGAGATCTAGCATATATGCATACCAAGTTTCATTAGAATTGGTTCATTCGTTTCTAAAAATAAGGTCTTGAAAGTTTGTAGAATGGGTTTGTTTATTTGTTACGCGTATTTTACATGGAGCGGCTGCCTAGTACCAGACCTCCACAACCCATTAACTGGGTAACACGGTACCTACTTCTTGGCAAGACTGGTGTTAGATTTTCTGGCTTCTGACAATCCGTTACGACTGCCAAAGTACTACAAATGACAGCCGGGACCAACGGCGGAAGCTAGTAGATATGTTAATATTTTGCCTTGGGATAATTTTCGACATTCACGCAGGCGGAGCCGCGGGCGGCAGATAGTGTAAAACAAAATTCTCTGAATGTGTGTGAAATAAAGAAAGAAAAGTATTGCAGCCATTTGCGGGCAAAACTTGGTGTACCTGCATATATTATATTGTTATTTTCTGTTCTTACGAATGTCTGCTGTTTTTCTGTTTAATTACTAAACTTGCTGCACAAATATGCTGTAATACCTAATGATGGCATTGTCATTTAACATTTTTTACTTTACCCCCTATCTACTGCTAATTTTTCTGTATATTTTATTTACGATAATCATGTGTGTTTAACATTTCTTTTTAGATTTAAAAAATAAAAACAACAGCGGGGCTACTGAGCATGTAGATCGATTTGACTTCAGCTACCATCAATATGATATGTTAAATATGCGTATATTTTTAAAGAACCAACCCGAGAATGTATTCGTTAAACCCTATTTAAAAGGTAAGCATGTTTTTTTATAAAGCTATTATTATTCTCTTTATTCTTTTCTTTAAACATGCATTTTATATTTTTAAATATTTCAATAACAAAAAAAAAAGCAATAAAAAACATTTAAAAATATAAAAATAGTAGTCCGCCGGTATCGGGAGCTGGGTCCAAGCTACCGGTGGTTAGGGCTCCAGAGAAAGGAACCTCCTCACAATACGAGCCGTATCGAGGAGAACTGCCTTCTGTATCAGGCCCTCTACCCAACTGCGTAACGCCAGCTTCGACAGGTGGTAACGACTATCGGCACAATGACAGCCGAGTCCACATTCCATATGTCGACAACCTCGTGTGCTAAGTCAAGATACTTGATTTGTTTCAGCTTTCACGAGGTTCTCGTCATGTGGAATGGTAACATCGATTATCATTGTGCGGCGCGCTAATCGGTCTATCACCACTATATCGGGCTTGTTAGCTACGATAGTCCTATCAGTGATGATAGACCGATCCCAGTACAACGTGACATGGTCATTTTCGAGAACTGGGTCGGGCACATACTTGTAATACGGTACCTCAGAATCCACAAGTTGGTATTTCAAAGCAAGTTGCTAGTTCATTATCCTGGCCACTTGGTTATGCCTGTGCAAGTACTCGCCGTTAGCCAGACGACAACAACCAGAGAATTATCTCTGGTTGTTGTCGTCTGGCTAACGGCGAGTGAGTCCATCAGACATATTAATGTCTGATGGACTCACCCGGACGGTGACATGCCCGACACACGTCAACCGTCCCGTCCTTCTTAATATGCCTCCGGTAGTTGTTCGTCAAGATAACTTCGTCCATAACTGCACAAACAAAACCTTCAGTTTCCTCGAAGAGATCACCAAAACGTAGCCAGGCCACGGACGCCGGGAAATCTACGTCGGACCCATAAAGAGCCCGATAGAAGCGCCCGTGAAGCTCCTTGCCTTTCCATACCTCCTTGCGGTCATCTGTAGTAAGTATTATAGGTTTGCGCCAGTTCTCTTTAGGAGTCCCTTGTCCACTGCGACCACATCTCGGTGCATACCCACATCGGCTTTGAGAAAATATTCTATAATCTCCCCTTTCTTTACATGCATGACTGCACATTTGTCCACACCAAATTCCATCCTGCTGGCACTGCTGAAGTTTTCAGTTACCTTCAGTAGCTCCATCAGTCGCAAATTGTTAGGGGCAAAGAGTTTCAGATCATCCATGTAAAGGAGGTGAGATATGGCTTGACCACCTCTTCTCAACCGATAGCCTAGGCCTGAATCCTCCAGCAGTGTGCTAAGAGGATTCAGAGTTAAGCAAAACCAAAGTGGACTCAAACTGTCGCCCTGGAATATTCCCCGTTTAATCCATACAGGCTCATCATTCCCTTGAATCGGTTAACATCCTGGATATCGAAAGACCGTTTTCCATTGCCTCATACATGACTCAAGGAAGGCGCGTAGTTGCATCTATTTTGTACAACTCCAGCACCTTCATGAGCCATGTATGTGGCACAGAGTCATAGGCCTTCTTGTAATCTATCCAACATGTCGACAGATCTTTGCGGGATCTACGAACCTGTTAGCTTATGGCCATGTCTATGAGGAGTAGCTCCTTAGTGCCGCGGGACCCCTTCCTACATCCATTCTGAGAGGCGGACATGATTGAATTAGTCTCAATGTGATCATAAATTTTTACTCTCAGAATGGATGTAAGAAGTTTATAGACCGTCGAAAAACAAGTAAGTCTACCCCGTATTACTATTCAGTAATGGGTAAGTAATAGGTTTGCTTCGAGCCCACACCAACCAAAAATAGGGGTGTTATAAGTTTAACGTATAAATATGTATGTCTGTTTGTGGCATCGTATCTCCTAAACTGATGAACCGGCTTTATATAGTTCATTTTTGTTAGGAAGGTAATTTTAAAAATTCGTGAAAACGTTTAGTCACGCCAAAACCTATCCTAGCGAGAAGAGTTTAAAAAAATGTAAGTAAAGCTTACAGAGGAGCTTGCTCTGCCCAAACTATCTTACTGATTTTTCCCAACGGTTGAGCGAGCCTGGCAGTGTCCTTCTATAAACATCTCCCCGTGAAAACTTAGGTGCAGTGAACGTCAAAGCGCGTCGAGCGTCAAATAAACTTGCAATAGCGGCCATTGACCCACCAATATCGGAAAAAAGACATCAAGCTGTTCTGAATCTACATCTATCGAGATTCTTTACAATTTCTAGTAATGACAACCATTTATAATTTATTTTTCGAGAACATAATGTATATTGTCAACTGTCAACGCATCACACACAATAGTAAAACAATGGCGTCATAGCTAAAGGTGTCGCGACAGTCCTAGAGGTTATGAAGAGATAAAGGATAAGGTCAATGTCCTTTATTGCAAATCAGGCGCCAACCATCATCATCTGCCTTTTTTTTTGCGCTGGGAAAAAATGCATTACGCGTACCCTCCCATTGGGGGACCCAGCGGCATTCCCGCATTGTCTGAGTGGAGGGGGACTGGGAGATCGGCGCAGCCTTTGCGTCCAGTCCTCCTCCGACGTCCGCCCGCCTGCACAGCGTCCTGTCCGATCTCCGCAGTCAGACTGCGGCGCGGCTCAGACCAAGCCGGGCACACCTCGAGGCTGTACTGTGCCGTGTCCTCCGCCGCGCCGCAGTCATGGCACGCTGGAGTCTCCTCCCTCCCGATCCGGTGCAGGTGCGAGCCAAAACAGCCGTGGCCTGACAACGCCTGCACCAGACGGAATGAGAGGAAACCGTGTGGCCGCTCGAGCCAGTCCCGCAGGATTGGACCGAGCGCGTCCAACGCACGGCGGCGGAGGCGAGTTCCTCCGTCCAATGGACGACGATGGCGTCCCTCGCCTCCCACCACACGGCCTCCCGCTCCTCCGCGACGGGGCGCTCCCCGAGGGCCTTTCGCCGCGCCGTCCACTCGTACACTCTGGCGAGCACCCACGCCTCCATCATCATCTGCCTAGCTTTTTCCCAACTATATTGGGGTTGGCTCCCAGTAAAACCGGCATCAGCTGAATACCAGTATTTGACGTGGAGCGGCTGCCTACTAGACCTCCACAACCCATTAACTGGGTAACACGGTACTTCTTTGCAAGACTGGTTTCAGATTTTCTGGCTTCTGACAATCCGTAACGACTGCCAAAGATAAGATAAGGCCATAGCCACTCCTTATTCTTGGAAATTAATTGATCGCGATTAACTTGAAACGCCAACGCAAAGCTCATTTAACGCATGCGTGAAGTGGAGCTAATTGAAAGCTAATTGACAATAAAATTACGAGTGGACTCCTTATCGTGTGGGTAAGGTCTAACGACCCCACACACCCTAGTGTCAGATTTTCTAAACCGCCTCAAGGGCCTCTGACATGGTTTATTGGACGACCGCCATTTAGCAGCCGGGACAACGGCTTATACGTGCCTTCCGAAGCACGGAATCAACTATTTTTCCCTAACAATTACGAACACAAAAAAAGAAAATCGAGACCGGTACATTTTTTATGTCATTACAATTTTTAATATGTGATTATGTTCCAGGTTTTACTGACAATTATACGGAGAAGGTGGAATTTAAAAGCAATAAAAATGAGAAGTATTTTGAACTTAATAGTACTTTGGAGTACCGCAACACAATGATTGAACTTGTTTTGTCAACAAATTCTGGAGTTTGTAATACCAAAGAAATAGCGAAAATGCGAAAATGTGGAACACAGAATGACTGTGAATGTAGGTAGAACAAAATGCTATGCTCTCGTGAAACAGCAAGACTGCCTTACTGGCTGAGTAGACGCAAACGCGACCGCAGAGCGTTAGTACTCTGGGTCGGCGAGAAGTTAAAGGAAAACAAAAACATGAAAAAAACATAAGGAAAATTAGTACCCCAGGGCTGTACCAGCTGCTCAGCAGTTGGAGATCCGCCACGTTCCCTTTAGGAGCGTCAAGCCCCTCGTATTCTGGGGACCTACCGACTAACCGAACCCCTGTCTACCGCTTGCCAGTGGCAACAAGAGCCGAGGAGGCTTCCGATCCGAGGCGTCCTTAGAGGACTTGATCGGCATTAGTTTAAGTACGCCTGACAAGGTGTCGAGTGGGTGTGGTGCGAACGCTCCCTCCAAACTTTGGAGGAAGAGCTCGCTGGGTCTTCGGGGAAATGCGGGGTCAGATTCAGACTCCGCATCTGCCGTCAGTTAGGCGAGCTCTGGACGAGAGGGAGCGAGGGCCACTGTGGAGAAGTTTTTCCGCAAGCGTCCAGACCTGAGGATGATCCCCGGTCATCGTCCGGTCGGTCAACGGAGAGTTGGCCTCGGTCCACAAAATCCCCACCAGCAGGCGGGGTAAGGGCCGGGAAGGAAGTAGGGGGAGGGGGCTCGCCTCTCTCCGGGCTGAGCTGGAGGACCTCAAAAGGGAGTTTGCCGCACAGAGGGTAGCTCCCGGCTCCCCGGTGGTTGCGGCCTCGCCGTTGGCCCCTGCCCCTGCCCCTGCAAGCAACTGCGCCCGATGCGGACACGGAGAAGATCGTCCGCATCTGCATGCAGCAGTGTGGGGGCATGATGAATGCCCGCCTAGAGGCCTTGGAGTCAAGGCTCCTCCCGGCGCAGAACCTCCGACCACCGCTAGCGGCGGACAAAAGGAGGATGGAAGAGGCCGCAAAGATGGAGACGGCTAGAGCTGGAAAGGGAGTTAAAAAGCCTGCGGAGGGGCCCAAGAAGCCCGCGGAGGGTGCGTCAGCACCCCCTTCCAGCTCAAATGCGACCCCGGCGACCGCGTCCGACCCCACTACAGAGGCTTGGACGACGGTCACCAAAAAGGGCCGCAGGAAGAAGGCGGCGCCGCTGGCACCCGCTCAGCCCAAGCCAGCGCCAAAGAAGAAGCCGAGGTCCCGAAAGGGTAGGGCCCTACGCTCCGCGGCTGTGGTAATTACACTGCAGCCCGGAGCCGTCAAAAGGGGCCTTACTTACAAGGAGGTCCTCACGCAGGCAAAGGCGAAGGTCGCGTTCCCTGACCTTGGCACACCGACCGGCTTCAAGATGAGGTCGGCGGTTACGGGGGCGCGACTGTTCGAGGTCTCCGGACCCTCGGGAAGCGAGAAGGCGGACATCTTGGCCGCCAAACTGAGAGAGGTCCTCAACGAGGAGGACGTACGAGTGTCTAGGCCCGTGAAGACCGCTGAACTGCGCGTCGATGGCCTGGACGACTCGACGACCCCGGAGGAGGTCGTGGCGGCCGTCGCCCGAAGTAGTGGGTGTCCGCCGGGTGACGTGCGGGTGGGCGAGATCCGCGCCGACGCTGCAGGGCTCGGCACCATTTGGGTGAAGTGCCCGGTAGCGGCGGCGAAGAAGATCGCCGACAGCGGACGGCTTTTGGTGGGGTGGGTTGCAGCACGGGTGAAGCTGCTGCAACCCAGGGCTATGCGGTGCTACCGATGCCTTGACGTTGGGCACGTCAGGGCACGGTGCACCGCCGCAATCGACCGCAGCGAGCTATGCTATCGCTGCGGTAAGCCCGGCCACAAGGCGGCTCAGTGCTCCGCGACGCCGAACTGCAGCCTCTGCGCGGATGCAGGGAGGCCCGCGGAGCACAATGTGGGCGTAAAGGCCTGTGGCGCACCCGCCCCCAAGAAGGGCAGGAAAAAGAAGGGGGCAACCCAGGCTGCCGGGGGCTCTTTACACCCCCCTCAGCCTGGTTGCTCACCGGCCGACTCCCGGCCTAGGACTGGTGCCGAGGGAATAGATTGTGGATAATGCCACAATTCCGTTTCCTCCAGGGCAATCTCAACCACTCTGCCAGGGCTCAGGACCTTGTACTCCAGAGCATGGCAGAGTGGTCGATCTATGTGGCTGTGGTCGCCGAGCCGTACTACGTCCCCCCCCGGGATGACTGGGTGGGTGACCTGGACGACTCGGTGGCCATCATTGGCGGGGCTCTTGCTGACCCGTCCCGAGGTCACGGCTGGGTGGCCGCCCTCGCGGACGGCATGGTCACTGTTGGGGCATATTTCTCGCCCAACAAGAGCCTCGCCGACTTCGAGAGCTTCCTTGACGAGTTGGGTGCCGTCGTGAACCGGTACCACCCTCGCCCGGTGCTGTTGCTCGGGGATCTCACTCAACGACAAGTCTGCGGCGTGGGGATCCCCTGTCACCGATGCCAAGGGTGAGGCGTTGGAGGAGTGGGCGGTCACGACCAGCTTGACCGTCCTGAATCGGGGTTCGGTGTACACGTGCGTGCGGCAGCGGGGCGGTTCTATAGTGGACGTCTCGTTCGCTAGCCCCGCTGTCGCGAGCCTTGTCCGCGACTGGCGTGTCGCCGTGGAGGTGGAGACGTTATCGGATCACCGATACATCCGTTTCGACGTCTCCCCTCAGACCGCGGGCGGCCGCAGCTCATCGGCCCCGCGAACGGACGGTCCGCGCTGGGCGCGCAAACGCCTCGACAGGGAGCTACTCGAGGAGGCCGCTATTTTCCAGGCCTGGATCCGGGAGTCGGCAACGATCGGACCCGTCGACGTCGAAGAGGAGGCGCAGTGGTTCCACGGGGCGATAACGCAAATTTGCGACGCGTCCATGCCCCGGGTCCACACACAACCCAGAAGGCGGCAAGTGTACTGGTGGTCCACCGAGATCGCGCAGTTGCGCGTCTCTTGCGTGCGAGTGCGGCGCCAGTACACCCGATACCGGAGAAGACGTCGTCGGGTCCCTGACGAAGAAGCCGCGCTGTATGAGGTGTACCGCGCGGCTAAGGAGGCTCTGTGGCTGGCCATCGGCGAGGCGAAGACTCGAGCCAGGGAGGAGATGTTGGCGACTCTCAACGGGGATCCGTGGGGGCGTCCCTATCGCTCGATCCGAGGGAAACTCGGACCATGGGCGCCCCCGCTTACGGAAAGTCTCCAACCAGAGCTGCTAGAGTACGTGGTCGCAGCCCTCTTCCCAGCACGAGCGGAGCGTACTCCGCCGCCGATGGCTTTGCCCACAGCCGCAGAGCCTGAAGAGAACGCCAGCGTCCCAGAGGTGACACAAGCAGAGTTGAGGGCGGCCGTGATGCGGCTCCGGGCGAAAAACACTGCCCCGGGGCCCGATGGGATTCACGGTTGCGTGTTAGCCCTCGCTCTGAAGGAGTTGGAGCCCCAACTGATAGGACTCTACACAGCGTGCCTGGAGCAGGGCCAGTTTCCCGTTCAGTGGAAAACTGGACGTCTGGTCCTGCTCAGGAAGGTGGGGCGCCCTGCGGACTCGCCGTCCGCGTACCGGCCCATAGTGCTGCTGGACGAGGTGGGAAAGCTGTTCGAGCGGATAATCGCAGCCCGCCTCGTCAGCCACTTGTGCGGAGAGGGGCCGGACCTGGCCGAATGCCAGTTCGGGTTTCGGCGCGGGCGCTCCACTATCACGGCGATATCGCGTGTGAGAGTCCTGGCGGAGGAAGCGGTGTCCCGGGGCGGGGTGATGTTGGCGGTGTCCTTGGACATCTCCAACGCCTTCAACACCCTGCCCTGGAGTTGTATTCGGGAGGCACTACGCTATCATCGAGTGCCTCCCTACCTCCGCCGCGTCATTGGGGCTTATTTGGCGGAGAGGTGTGTCACCTATCTGGGACGTGATGGCATACACCAGCACCCCATGTCGTGTGGTGTTCCGCAGGGTTCGGTCTTGGGCCCGCCCCTGTGGAACATCGGGTACGACTGGGTGCTGAGAGGCGAGCTCCAGCCGGGAGTGGACCTGACGTGTTACGCTGACGACACGTTGGTCACTGCCCGGGGGAGCTCGTACAGGGAGGCAGCGTTGCTGGCGACGGCCGCGGTCTCACAGGTGGTGAGCCGCATACGGCGCCTTGGCCTGGAGGTGGCCCTCAACAAGTCGGAGGCCATAGTTTTTCATGGCCCCCGGCGGGCGCCGCCGGCGGGATCACACATCGTGGTAGGTGGGGCCCGTATCGCTGTCGAGTCCACCATGAAATACCTGGGATTGGTGCTCGACAGCCGGTGGGATTTCGGACCCCACTTCCGACGGCTGGCGCCCAAGTTGATGGGCGCGGCTGGGGCACTGTCAACGCTGCTTCCCAATCTGGGGGACCCGAGCACCGTCTGTAGGCGGTTGTACGTGGGGATAGTGCGATCGATGGCCCTGTATGGGGCCCCGATCTGGGCGGCTGACCTGACGGCCGGCACCATCTCTGTTCTGCGGAAGTCGCAGAGGGTGATGGCCGTCAGAGTCATAAGGGGTTATCGCACGATCTCCTACGAGGCGGCTTGCGCACCGGCCGGATCTCCGCCCTGGGACCTGGAGGCAAAAGTCCTTGCGTCAATGCATCGGTGGCGCGAGGACGCGCGGGCGCGCGGGGAGCGACTGACGCAGCGACATTTTGAGCTGCGTCGGTCGCAGCTGTGCGAGGTCCTGGTGGCGGAATGGCAGAACAGGCTTTCACGCCCTACCGCCGGCCTCGTCACTATCGAGGCCATCCGGCCAGTGCTCGACCTGTGGCTCGGGAGAAGGCACGGCTCCCTGTCGTTTCGTGCGACACAGGTCCTCACGGGGCATGGCTGCTTCGGGAGATTCCTGTGTCGCATAGGCAGGGAGCCGGACGCTCGGTGTCACCACTGCGTCGACTGTCGGGAGGACACGGCGCGGCATACGCTGGCAGAGTGTGCCGCTTGGGAGGAGCCGCGCCGTGCCCTCGTCTCTGTGGTAGGCAGTGATCTCTCGCTGCCGGCTGTAGTCCGTTCTATGGTCGGCGGTGAGGAGTCCTGGGACGCGGTGGTCTCCTTCTGCGAAACTGTCATCGCGCAGAAGGAGGCTGCGGAAAGGGAGAGGGAGATGTCGAGTGCTCTCCCGGCTCGCAGCAGGCGCACCGGGCGTCGGAGGAGGGCATACGCTGCCCTCCTTCTGCTCCCCTAACTGGGTCCAGGGGTGGCGGACTTGGGGATGTCCGTTGCCCCCCCAGTCATCCGGACCCGAGGTGGCGGCGCGTGGTGTTCCCGTACGCCTCTCTGACGTCGCGGGGGGAGTTAAACACCTCACTCCGGCGCGGGCCGGCACCAGCCGGGGATTGCGGAAGTCGCATATGTTCCCGCGATCCCCGCCGTAGGTGGAAGATGGAACACCGGGGTGGTTTTAGTCAGTAAGAGTCTGACAGACCCCTCCGCCCGCCCCAGAGCGGAGGACATCCATGAGGATTTCCCCCCGTAAAAAAAAAAAAAAAAAAAAAAGGGGGCTCGCCTCCCAAGAGACGACCCAGTGAGCGTCGAGGCTCGCTGAGGAGGGGCGCTACCCTGGAGCGACCGGACAAAAGGCTCACCCTTGGTAGGTGTATGACCAGGTTTGCGGAAATAGTGGAGGCCGTGATCCGCGATGTGGCCTCAAAACGCATTCAACCGAATCGTGATAGGGTCAGCAGCGCGGCCACGGCCTCCATTTTGGCGGCTGTGGTGGAGGCCTTCTGCTATCGCAGTTCTCCTCCGACGGACGAAATGTCCAGGCTGCGGGTGGAGGTCACCCGCTTGGCAGCCGCCACGGAGTTTCTCCTAAAGGAGAACGAGAAGCTACGGGCAGACATAGCCGGGCTTCAAGGAGCTGGCTCTAAGGATGGGCCACAAGAGGGGTGCAAGCCAGTCTGTTCCGTGGAGAACCAAGTGCTGGACCTGGAGCGCCAGGAGCTGGCTGCCTTCCGGGAACGGTTCTCTGTCCTGGAGGGCACGGAAGCCGTCACCTCCTTCTGCAAAGCAATAATACTAGTGAAAAAGGAGGCGGGCCGCGTGAGGGAGAGGCAACCCTCACGCCCCAACCCCGGGCGTCGGGAGTTGCAGGGCCATTCCCGGCGAGCGTTGGGTGGCTCGCCGTCCGATCAAAGTCAGTCACGGCGCGTTGTGTTCCACGCGCGCCTCAAAGAGATGTCAGCATAGTAGACGGGGCCCGGTAGGGCCGGAGCCTGCCAGGATTGCGGATTTTGTTCGAAAGAGTTACCGCGGCCCTGGAAAGCAAAAGGGCACTAGGAGGAGCACGGATGGGTTTTAGTCAGTAAGAGTCTGACCACAGATATAGATAGACAGAGATAACGACGGGAAATCGTCAAATGACTCCTACCGCTCTGGGCGGAGCGGAAGGAGTCATTTCACGATTTCCCATCCATGAAAAAAGGCTGGCTTTTAGCTCGGACAAAGGATAAGCATTGCCATACAACGTGGCAATGCTGCCAGTCTTTTGGGCACATTACCAGTGGCCTGCGATGCGGAGGAATTTTTCGACGCCATGTTTTAGCTTTTTATAATTATGGAATTAAAACATAGTCATTTCTTGGTAAAAAGTTATGGGGTCACCTACTTGCGCTTTGTTAGCCACTACGTCTTCCCAATCCTTTAGGAATTTTGAAAAATCCAGCCTTATTCCCATGAACGTACATGATTTTATGAATAAGATGATGCGAGACGCACAGTTCAGTCTCAGAGTTTTTGAATAAAAAGCAAGTTGATGTATGTTAACATTATTTACGATTATTTAGTCGACCGTCTCGGATACCATGGCCTGTCCTGCAGTAGGAGCGCTGGTCGATTAGCGCGGCACGCCAGCATCCGTCGGTATCTTGTCACCGCCGCCCCGCGCGCCGTGGTGCCAGCTGTTTTAGAACCTAATGGCTTGGCACGCGACGATGGGAAGAGGCCAGATGGGACGACAATAATGCCTTGGAAGGTGGGTAGGCCTTTGGTGTGGGATGCAACATGTGTCGACACCCTTGCGCCATCCCATCTTCTTAGCACGGCGGGCTACGCTAGGGCGGCTGCTGCAGGTGCAGAAAATCTCAAATGGCGCAAATATAACAATCTTATTGGGAGTTAAACATTTGAGCCGTTTGGGGTTAAAACTAACTCATGGGGTCCGAGTGCTCACCGAGTCTTTCGGGACATCAGCAAACAACTTGTCGACTGTTCACTTGACCAGAGGGCTGGGCTACGCCCAGTGCCCAGAACGCGGAAATGCTGCCAGTGTTCTGGGCACTTTTGTCATTGACAGCGGTGTGGACGAATTTTTGATGCCCAATGATTTATTTTGTTTTTACTCACGTTTGTACAGAATTTATTTAAAAATTAATAAATATTAAACATTTTCGCACAAAAAAACATTATTTACAGATTACGACATTTGTTTATTGAAGAAGCCATGTATAGTTGAAGTGGACTTATCAAGAAGCGAGTGTAAAGGTAAGACAATACCCTTGGCACAGTCTAAAATATACTTCCACAAGAACAATAATGGATTTACGCTGAAAGCACACATCGCAAATCTATGTTGTCCCACTCCTGGGTAAAAGGTGGGAGAACTTTTGCCCAGGAGTGCGACAACATAGATTAATACAAAAAAGCTTAATTTTACTATGCTATAGCTTTCCAACGTTCTGAGTGTTTTGTCATCTCCGGCAAATCCGAACGAGTTTTAATTGTCACGCCAGCGTTTCTTTAGCCTTCCTTGGCTACCACGCCTGTGTGTTTGTGTGAATTAGTATTTGGGCGAATTACACTGGGCGTGTCGTCTCTTCACTAAATCTCTAAATAGTATAAAACAAAGTTTCCCGCTTACCTCTTCTAAACCTGTGTGGTTTAGAAGAGGTGTATGACACTTTCCGACCGCTTGTGGCCCGCGTCTCCAGTTTGTGCGGCCCGCATATTAAAAAAAAACCTGTTTCGTTTGGAACCTATTGCCCACTATCCTCCAGTTTATAATGGAATGGAGGCATAAAATAAAACATTTCTGTTATAGTTACAACAAATAGTCCTGCATTTATAGTTCCGGCCAAGTCTACAGCTACCTCTTTGACGTCCACTGATCACAATGTAACACTTTTGAATGATAACAACAACAGTGAGTAGTTATCAACTATACATTCATAATTACAGGGTACATAACTGCTACATTGGCACCGCGGTCGTAAGCGCGTCTGCTCAGTTAGAGGTTCTGGGTTCGATTCCCAGTTCGGGAAAAATGTGTCATTAGGTTTTCCCATTAGGAATTCCTCTGTGAAACCCAGAACTTGGAAATTGGAGGTGTGAACCCCAGACACCGTGTGTCGAATCTGTCCCATCAGACTATGAGAGTGATGGAAGAGGAAATGCAAGTGCAACTATATTTGCGCTCACACTTGTGCACTACAATATGCCCCTAGTCGCAAGGGCCAGTCTCCTTGAAATTAATCACCATTGTCGAAAACGGTTCGGGATCGACCATTTTTTTCCTCATGGGTGTCCTCCGCCCTGGGGCGGGCGTCAGACTCTTACTGACTAAAGCCACCCCGATGTTCCATCTCTCACCTACGCCGGGGATCGCGGGATCGCGGGAACGTACGCAATTCATCAGCGTCTGGTGGTATACTACTTAAAAGCCTGTCATGCTTAGTTTGGTCTTCGTCATAATTACTATGAGTTCTCTCAATCAGAATAGTTATTTATGATATTAGTGCGGTAAGTTGGTTTTTACAAACGAGTAGACGAATGTAAGCACGAGACGAAGTCGAGGGCTTACCATAGTCACGAGTTTGTAAAAACCAAATCCGCACGTGTGTCATACAACGTTTTTCGACACATTTGCGAGAAAACATTACAATAAGTAATGAAACAAACTTTTTGTCTCTAGAAATCAGTCGGAAAGTCGCAACAATCTTTGACGTTTCTAATATGAAAATGGCGCGAATTTGCAAAGAGCGCCACATGTGCGTGGTGAAAATTAGAACCACATACTTTATTTTTTTTATTTATCTTCTCTCATTTTCTCTATAATATTAAAATGAGACAGACGTATACAGCAAAAGCGCTTCCAAGGAGGTTCGATCATTCAGCTTATTTATTCTCGTGATGTGAAACTCCTTGGTGGAATTCTTATTATTTTTTATGGAAATTAAAAAAAAACCGTAAAGAATACGCACGGCGCTATACAACGGAGTTTGCGGTAAAATATGTACTTAGGTGAGAGTACCTACTTTGCCGCACGCTCCATTGTGTGGTGCATAATTTTTAACTTTCGAACAATGCATACAGGCTTCGTAAATGCATTTTTTGAGCAAATGTGTTGAAAAGATTATTATATAACATCATATTTATTAGTTTATTATTTTAGCATATATTATGTATTTTATTAGTATATTATATGACGGCGCGCAACTAAATTAAAAGTAAATCCAAGATTTAAGATGAGAGACTGATTGTGTTATTTGGTTTGAATAGTAATTATTGTTAAATTCAAAATGGTGATTTATTTCAATTGGTCGAATATAAATGGCGATTTATAAAATATGAGCGGGTAACCCCGAATAGGGTAGCAAGTTTGCGTCTACGCCGTGACAGCTGGCATTCTTTTGACAGACAGCGTACGAAGTGCACGCGTGCTAACCTATTGGCTCGTAATCTAGTTTCATCTTGTGTTTTACCGTTTATTTTGTTTACAAATGTAATCGAATGAAACGAGGGACTGTTATGAATCACAAACGTGCTATTATTTCAACGTTTCTTCTATAACACGCCCATGATGGATGACTATCACAAAGACCGCTCCGCTGCCCATTCTGATATTCCGTCATCAGGCGTGGGATGTAACTCACATGGCCCACAAGGAAATTCGTGACAATACTAGTGAAATACGAGGCGTTACGTTTTGAAATGCAAAACACATGGTGACAGTGATAGTGAAAATTGCGGTTCTTTTTGAAACGCGTACGCTAATCCAGACGTTAAAAACTCAATGTGTGCCGTGAAGTGCCCTGAAATTTGATCCGTTAAACCCAAGTTTGACGCCCGATCATAGTGCGGTATCACGGTGGTATGTTGCGTCGAGGATGCAGTATTGTGCAGTGCAGCTTATTTTTGACCATTAGTAAGGCGCTGAAAAGCTTCGTGCCTTCATGCCTGTCGTAGATAACCTATCTGGATTCAACGTAGGAAAAATTCAAGGAAAATTACTAGGTCAAGATTTCTTTTTGTCGAGTTTTATGCGACTACCCTCATCAACCTGAACAATGGAAAACCAGTCTAAAACGGAGGCAAGCAACTTCACAGCAACTGGCCAGGTCAAGGAGAAGTGTGTGGGGATATTCACGACAATCTGGTGAGCCATTTTCGTTTAGTTATTGCTGTGGAGGTGAGGTGCTAGTTAGTTAACATTTTTCTGTTTGTTTACGGGTGAACATTTTTATGCTGTGGAGACTGACTCACAGAGGGTTACGGTCTCATGATTGACGACTATCGATATTTGACAGTTGACTTGTCGTTTTATTGCTCTACGCTAAAATGAGGTTGTTATTGTCGTGTTGGCTATCGCTTTAGTGTAGTAGTAGTTTAAGCGCGATAGCTTTGACGTTGACTGGTTAAGCAATGCTTTATATAATGCTCATGAAGCGATATTGCTATCGCTATTTGAGTAATAGACTTGATTGTTTAGTGTTATTGTTGTTGGGACTATAGTGGCGTAAATACCTCCATGGGACAATAAAGCGCTATAGTCTCAATACCGTACCCACCTAACGCTTTTTCTGAAAACTGTGTTATTCGCAAAAGCCATGTTTTGATTTATCATTACCTTCCATTGCCCGGGCTTTGCCCACTGCTGGGCGTGGGCTTCTTTTCTTGTGCCAATGTTTTGTTTAGTTTTCGATTTATTGACTTTATTTATTGACTGCTACCTGAAAGCTCTATTTTCAACCACAGCTTTGATAGAACTTGTACTCTCGTAGTGTTTCTCAGTTTTCAGATATCGTATTACGGTGGATGAAGTTAGCAAGAGGCAAGCGGTTCGCATGCTGCTATAACTGCTGAGTAGCTGCAACTTCTGAGCAGTTCTGAGCGTGACAAACCAAAGGTCAGCAACCAGTTTGCAGACTGCAGTAGCCGAGCATCTTGTCAACATCTGTGGGGTGTAAAAACGTTCAAAGCTGTCTGGAACTGGGTGAGTCGCTCCCATTTTATTTGTATTATGAGTTTAAAAGTTTCCAAATTCTTCATATGTATTCAGTGGTTAGTTTGATAGTGCAAGGTTATTTTGACATACTTAATACAAAGCGAGTACTTAGTTTTCCCATTGGCGGTAATAGTTTCAACATTTAGTCCAGTGCGAACTTTAGAATGAGATAGTGCATGGCAAGGTTGCCACAAGGTCATGTTCCGACTTAGACTTTTTTGGTGAAAAATTGGACCCAGGCTTATGTACTAACGTGTCGGCGACAGTTTTCCTTACATACGTTTACGTTTACGTACGTTTTCCAACAGTTAGTTATTTCGATAGTAAGTAAACCATCATGAACAGCAACTTGATTTTAATGACAATGATTAAAGGTTTACAGGCATAGAGAAATCATGTGATTAAAATTTCTAAATAGATTTTTCCATTCTCACTACTGGTTTGCCTACCCGGTATGTGAGTTAATACGGGTGAGATTAAAATAAGATTTATTAATTCAAATTGAACAGTGCAGTTATGACCGTGATGTTCGTAGATTAACGTAGAGTGATTCGTGAACGTAGCTCCTTCACATGAACGTTTGACGCAAACATTGTATCTTTTTGGAAGCTCCAATGTGCATAGCTTATCGGTCTGTTTTAAAATCTCTTTATGGAGAAGAAGACACCCGAGGCAAAGTACCAATAGACGTTGTGAAGTAGATGATGAGTTAGTGGCAATTTAGTTTATGTGAACAGGTTCTGAGTTCTGTGTGTCAGTGACTGTACTAGAGTATTGTAGCAGTATCCCAGAGTGATACAGACGAAGTAGTCTGTAACAGGGTTGCGGTAGCTCTTTGTCGTACAAAATAAAACTTACTTGATATTATTCCCATGGGGAAGAGCGAGTGTAGTAATTGTGTTGTGTTGAGCTATGATATGATAGCTGTTGACTGTGATGAGATACCTGGTCTTTGATTTTCTTTATTCAAATTATTGTGAGTTTGGTGACTTTTACCGGTTTTTGGACTTGGTAATCACGAATCTTGAATCAAACCGCATTTGTTTCAATTAGGTCATATACAGCCGCTCTTGAACTCTCAAACGGCTAACTGACTGACCAACACTAGTTTGTAGACAATTGCCGTAGAATTCAACGACAGCAAATAATGCGTCAAAAATGTTAGACTTCATCTGTAGAGCGTTTGATTTAAGTAACTGCGAGACCCATAATTGATGTTTGGTTATGTAGATACTGGAGTCGATTAGATGAGGTCCCTGAGATTTCATTACAGGGTTTAAAACGATGCATGGTATAAGGTAAAGCTCAATTTGATTGTACAGAAGCAGCTAAAGATTAAGTTTTCCGTTAACGATTTCGTGTTATTAGAAGATTATGAGTGAAACCAGATTAGGTACGTAAAATCTTGAATTAAACGGTCCATTTAAGGATCATCGAAGGGTTATTTATCTAGATAGATACAGACTAAAGGCGCTTAACTCTTCATGATTGTGCAAGATTGAGGAAGATTCCCGATCACCAAGTATTTTCGTGTATTAGATGTCTTAGTCGAAGATAATGATAATGAAACGAAATCTTGTTAAGAATAGCTTGTCTACTCATACTCGAAGCTCTTGATCGCACCTCAGGTGGTGCCAATGGGTCTGACCGCACCCCATGAGTAACAAACACGTGGCGATTGGCATTTACTGAAGGCTCTAATAATAGAGTAGAACCTATAAGTATGCACATGATCGAATACGACCTATGCCAGATTGCTACGTTCCATTGGAGTTGAACGTACATAGGTTTGAAGGCCTACTAATAGTGTAGAGTCAGAATGTGCCGATAACGGCGCAGGTGAGTTGTGCAGCTGGATTTACTTGTTTACTGTTAAGGCCTTTGCTAATATTAACCATTGGTCACAAAAGCCTGTGTGGCACTAGCCTATGTGGCACTAGCCTGTGTGGCACTAGCCTGTGTGGCACCAGCCTGTGTGGCAATAGCCTGTGTGGCAATAGCCTGTGTGGCACTAGCCTGTGTGGCAATAGCCTGTGTGGCAATAGCCTGTGTGGCACTAGCCTGTGTGGCAATAGCCTGTGTGGCAATAGTCTGTGTGGCATCTGCCTGTGTGGCAATAGCCTGTGTGGCAATAGCCTGTGTGGCACCAGCCTGTGTGGCAATAGCCTGTGTGACCATAGCCTATGTGGCAATAGCCTGTGTGGCAAGAGCCTGTGTGGCAAGAGTCTGTGTGGCAAGAGCCTGTGTGGCAAGAGCCTGTGTGGCAAGAGCCTGTGTGGCAAGAGCCTGTGTGGCAAGAGCCTGTGTGGCAAGAGCCTGTGTGGCAAGAGCCTGTGTGGTAAGAGCCTGTGTGGCAATAGTCTGTGTGGCAATAGCCTGTGTGGCACTAGCCTGTGTGGCACCAGCCTGTGTGGCGATAGCCTGTGTGGCACTAGCCTGTGTGGCACTAGCCTGTGTGGCACTAGCCTATGTGGCACTAGCCTGTGTGGCACCAGCCTGTGTGGCAATAGCCTGTGTGGCACCAGCCTGTGTGGCAATAGCCTGTGTGGCACCAGCCGTGACAGCTGGCATTCTTTTGACAGACAGCGTACGAAGTGCACGCGTGCTAACCTATTGGCTCGTAATCTAGTTTCATCTTGTGTTTTACCGTTTATTTTGTTTACAAATGTAATCGAATGAAACGAGGGACTGTTATGAATCACAAACGTGCTATTATTTCAACGTTTCTTCTATAACACGCCCATGATGGATGACTATCACAAAGACCGCTCCGCTGCCCATTCTGATATTCCGTCATATATATATTATTTCTTTATTATTTCCAAAATAAAATTATATTTTAAATCTAATTTATTTGTTGTACACCTACCACAGTGTAGTCTTTTTAACCCAAAGGTTGACTGGTAGAGAATGCCTTGCTGCATTAAGTCCGCCCATGTACCACTATTGTACATAGAGTTTAAATAAATAAATAAATAAATATACCTTGTGTTGCCATCTGGCATAATGCTGAGCTGAGGCCCTTTTCGCATTATCAGTTTTGTTATTTTGTTTAGTTTTAAGGTGTTTCTCTTGCGTGTTAAACTCAATTTTCTTTCTTTCTTTCTTCAATTTCCGTAATCCCCGGCTAGTGCCGGCCCGCCTCTCCGGTGGTGTTCCTACCACGCGCCGCCTTCGGGATCGACCTTACCTAAACTAAACGTACCGAAAAGGTATGAGTTAGCATTTTCAATTTACATTTTATAGTTGATGCTTGAAATTTGCAGTGTTGTCTCTACTCCATCTCTTCTCTAAATAATATAATAAAATAAAGTCGCCGTCTCTGTCTGTTTCTCCGTTCACTAAATTATTTAACCACAACAGAAGTGAGATCTCAGTCGATCGATTATTGTAAAATATCGTGTCGCTACCGTTACAATGCCAGTCGCCTTGCTTCAAGCCGTAACTCACTAAAATTAAGAAAACAAAAATTTACTTGTATCAAAAACCCGACCCCAACAAAATACTTAAAGCCATTATCCAGAAGGCCTCGTTTACGGAGACGCGGGGCGTCGAGCGGTGCGTTCAGCGACGCGGCCCGCACTAAATTGAAACATATGGCGTTGTATGAGTACTTAGATCGCAATAAAGAATTTGATTTGATTTGCGATATTACACGCGTTTGCTTGAGATGCAGGCGGAGCCCGCGACGTCGTCCGCGGCAATAAAAACATACGGCAATCCGCCCTCCGCTCCCAATTCCCACGGCGTCCGTCGCAGCAATGAACGCCTCATGCTACGCTACACGTTAGAGGATCCGCCGCGATTGTAGCGGCGAGCACCGCTACTCTTCACGCCCTGCACCACGCGCTGCGTCACGCCCCGCATTTTCACAAACAACATTGCACATTGCCATATTTTATGTTTTTGTTTGCGCTTGCGATAATGCTGGCCGCTGCACACGCCGCCTGTCTGTAAACGGAACAAGCGAGCGGCACGCCGGGAGACGCCACGCCGCACGCGACTCGCGACGCCCCGCGGCTCTGTAAACGAGGCCTTAGCCAACATTGACGTCATTTGACTACATGTTCGGCAACGTTGCACTACAGCGCCAGCTGGCGCGCCACATGAAATCGTTACTAAATAATAAGAGTTGCTCGTTGCTGTTAAACATGAGCAACATGTTGTGAATCATGTCGCGCGTTAAATGTTGCCTAGTGGATACGAGTCTTTAAAATTCCAAACATTGCAATTAGTCACATTTATTTTAGTTCAGTCACAGATTTCATGCCACCAACTCGGGTTTAATAGTAACGAAAAAGAGCAGAGGCCGCCCGCCATTGACCTTGTGATCCAAAATCGAGAGAGACCTCAAGTTAGGTCAATTGCTGGAGCCGACAACCTAGGATGGAATATCCTGGTGCAGAATAGTGAGGGGAACAGAAGCGACAATCTATCTGACCTCTAAAGTCTTATTAAGGGTTATCGAGTTCCTCAGTTCAAATAACTAGGTAACTAGATAACGACAATGCCCTGGTAAGAGTTGTCAGGCATTCGCTCTTCTAACCACCCGTAACGACAACGATAAATTAAAAACTTTTTTAAGTATCCTAACATGATCCTAACCTGCGGTGCTCAGACCTGAGTGGCAATTCTACTAATTTTCAAGCAACGATCGCATTCGCATCTCTATCGCAAACTGTCAAAAATGTACGAAAATTAAAGTTTTTTTGACATACAGTTGCGACACCCATGCGAATGTGAACGTTGTTTACAAATTAGTAGAATTAGCACTCTTCACTCACCGAGTAGCAACATTCTGCCCTGGGATATGCCAGAGAGATGGAGCGCAGCTTTCTGGGTTTGAAAAACAAATAGATAGAGTACGGAACACCACGCTGCGCTCCAAAACGGGAATCATCGACGTAGGCAAAAAAGGCTGCCAGGCTCAAATGGGATTGGGCGGGTCACGTTGGCCGCCTGCAACGGGTGCCACGGGATAGATGGCGTCACCGAGGCTGGCCCAAGAAAGTAGGGGAATAGGAGGATGACTTGGACGTGCACCACGAGTGCCAGTTTGAGGTGGCGCAGGAGAAGTGTGTGTAGAAGGATATGGGGGAGGTCTTTGCCCACCAGTGGGAAACTATAGGCTAAAAGTAAAAATATGTCATCTAAAAATTCGTCCGCATCGCTGTCGACTGGAAGTATGCCCCGAAAGACTGGTGGAATAGCTGGATGGCAATGCTTATCGATAAAAGCCAGCCCTTGGATCACGCGTGGGCCAAGTGTGGCCTAAAGGCCCTCGAATCTTTATTTTGTCTCAAACCCTTTGCCCCCGTTGTTGAACTAATTTGTTTTTAGCTGAACAGCACCACTACATATGTAATTATAAATAATTTATTTTGTTTTCAAAAGGTACCAATCAGCCTCCTCGGAGCAAGGTGATAGTGTATGTGATACTACCCGTGATAGTGACGTGCGTTATAATACTGGCGGTTCACATAAGTGTCAAAAAATATCGTCTTCGAAATTCGCAGCCAGCAGGAGCAATAGAATTTAATACCTATGTGAGTCTGAGGTTAAACTTGTTAATTAGGTCTTTAAGATAGTCGTGGGGCCGATATGCAACCGACACGAGTCAAGCTGCCTGCTGTAACTGGGTCATTACCCCCTTGATGTTGCCGAAGGCCTGTATTATTAACTTATGTTGTGTTAAATGAAATCAAAAGGAAAGCGATTTATTTTAAGTTTAGAGCTGGATTCGCTCGCTCTATCATTTTGCATTCTCTTATTTCTGAAGCTTTTTAGCTATTTTTGATTAATTGATCTCAAACTATTCTTCCTGCTTACCGCAACTAAAGAACTCTTATAATTTGACTATCAAAAGTAAACTTTCTCTTGCATACGTACTCGTAATTCTTATGTTTTGCGCACAACCCAACACTGGACCTCCTATTTTGTATAAATAATAAAACTAACCTATCCGACAGGGTGAAACTTTCATTGTACATTCTTATAATTTCTTGGACTTTCTACTTATCAGTCCCACATTCAGTCTGGTTATCATCATCATCATCATCATCATCATCATCATCATCATCATCATCATCATCATCATCAATATCATATCAGTCGAAAGACGTCCACTGCTGGACATAGGCCTAACCAAAGTGTCGACACAACAACCGGTCCTGTGCGTCTCGCATCCATCGGCTACCCGCGACCCTCACCAGGTCATCGGTCCACCTCGTAGAAGGCCTTCCAACGCTGCGTCTTCCGGTACGCGGTCGCCACTCCAAAACTTTTCGGCCCCATCGACCATCTGTTCTGTCCGGGTATGCCAACATTATAATGTTGACATAACCCATAGCCGGACAAAAATGAGACTATAACATTGGACTGTATACTTTGACACCATGAAAGATTTGACATGTCTTTGATACTTTTCATATTTCTAGATCCAGCGGTTTAAGCTTTGCGATGTATTTGAGAGACTCAATGTCAATATATTAGTAAGTAAATGAAGAAGAATGTTGATAAAAATTATGTTTCTATGTTTTCCAGGCCACTGCAAGCGAAGTTTTATATGCGGATCTGAGCTTGGCGCCGGGAAACAGTCAACCACCAAAGTGTGAAGAACCGCCATATGCCAGAATAATTGGTGTAATGAAACCAGTTACTTAATGAAAATTCATCAACTTAATCTTCATCATCTCAGCCGAAAGACGTTCATTGCTGGATATAGGCCTCCCCAAGTGTCGCCACAACGACCTGTCCTATGCGTCTCGCATCCACCAGCTTCCCGCGGCCTTTACTAGGTCATCAATCCTCTTCGTGGGAGGCCGCATAAACGCTACGTCTTCCGGTACGTGGTCGCCACTCCAGAACCTTTCGACCATAGCGACTACCTGTTCTGCGTGCAATGTGCCATGCCCACTACCACTTGTTTGATGAAAATTAGGAAACAAAGTATAAAGACGTTAGAAAGTGCGCTACAAGCTACGGCGTAGCACTCTAAATTTTTATAATCAAATACCACTTGAAATTCTCGAATTGAATGAAAGAAAACTTAAAACATGCATAAAACGCACACTATATAGACAAGCTTAAATTATAAACTGGAAGATTATATCCTTGATAAAACAGCTTGGCTACATGCCGGTCCTGCTCCACAGCCTCAGCCGCTTGGTTCCACTGGTTAGGATTTAAGCCCTAAGAAAAATTCAGTAGCCCATTCGGTGTTCCTCAAACCTGTGTCTGAAAATGAAGTTAGAGCGGAGATAATAACTGGAATTAAAAAACTCAAATTCAGAAGGATACGATGAAATAAATACGAAAATCATAAAAGCATGCACTATTGAATTGAGTGCAATTATAACACATTTAATTAATTTATCTTTCTCACTTGGTACTTTTCCTGAAGCATTAAAAGTATCAATTGTTAAACCACTTTTTAAAAAAGGAGATAACAGTTAATAATTATCGCCCAATAACATTGATACCTATTTTGTTGAAGATATTTGAAAAGTGCATGTACAAACGATTGATCGAATTTTGTAATAAGTTTAACATAATCAAGAAAGAACAGTTCGGCTTCCAAAAAAACAAATCCACAACACTAGCTATCTTCACTCTTATAAAACATATCTTGACAAATATATGTCGCGTCATGGGTGGCCGAGACGCGAAGCTCCGGGACTTCTTCACAATCCGATATAGTTTTGGATGTGGACACTGTTGCAGGTACTCGAACGAACGATAATTAAAATTAAAATAACTTTATTCAGACCAACAGTTTCAGAAACAGACAACGTCCGTGGTTGGGCATTCAGCCGAGACTGCCTGAGCGCTAGAGTGACCACCTCTAGCCCCACCCGTACTCGCTGTCCCCTCTACCGACGATCGTGTCCAAGCGGTAGGCGCGCTTGCGTTTCCGATCATGTGATTATAAGGTTTCGAAACAATTTGTTAGATGGCGCTGTCCGTAGTCCCACAGTAGCGCCATCATTCTACGACACGGCCATCACTGACTAGCACCCGTCCTCGGGTGTAGTACCTGTGGACAAAATATGCTCAGAGAGTAGCTCTCTCTCTAGCTCGGCCATATCCTGCCCAAAATAGAAGGGCTGATTCACTAGGTACCACAATCATCTGTCCTAACTCTCATACTGTGTGAGGGTTTCGTGCACAATGCTCCCCGAACTACTTTACTCAATGGAAAAATGTCCGATCTGACAAATTTAATTTCATAAGAAAATGCAGTCAACTCATGAAACTCCCACTACAATCTGTGCACCAACACATACCAGAATCGCACCAACGATTCCAACTATGTAGCTACAATATGTGCTACAACACATTAAGCACTGCACGCACCAGCACAAACAGAAATCGCACCAACGATTCCAACTAAGCCCATCGCTTCACGAGAAAGGGCAAATTAACACAGCAAAAATAACTGGTACAGCAATAAAAAAATTGATTGATTGAAAACCAGACGTTACGATTTGCTTTACTAAGATTCAACAATATTCTAGGTACCAAATTCATTCATTGGAAAAGGTCCGGTCAACTACAACACGGTAATTCTAACAATTCTGTTACTTTACCATAATCCGTAAGCAATGTATACTCAACTCATTAAACTTTCTTTTTAGTCTGTGCACCAACACAGACCAGAATCGCCAACGATTCTTCACATATCTGCCGCCACATATGCTACAACACATGAGGGGCTCTGTGCACCAACACAGACAAGAATCGCACCAACGATTTCTTGTAGACCCATCGCCACTTGTACTCATGAGGTGCGGTCAGCACTAAAAGACCCATCGCCTACAGGTTACTCCACCTGAGGTGCGGTCAGACCCATCGCCTACATGTTACTCTACATGAGGTGCGGTCAACACTTCCAGACCCATCGCCTACAGGTTACTCCACCTGAGGTGCGGTCAGACCCATCGCCAACATGTTACTCTACATGAGGTGCGGTCAACACTTCCAGACCCATCGCCTACAGGTTACTCCACCTGAGGTGCGGTCAGACCCATCGCCTACAGGTTACACTACCTGAGGTGCGGTCAAAAGTTTCGAGTATGAGTATACAAGCCATTCTTAATCAGATTTGGATTCACTACCACTGCCATCAACCTATGACATCTAATTCTCAAGGAATCTGGTGATCGGGGGAGAGTCAAGCGCCTTTAGTCGGTATCCATCAACCCTTCGATAGAAAAGGTAACCCTTCGATAATCCTTGAATGGACCTTTGAATTTAGCCTTTCACTGGTTTCACTCTTAGTTTGCTAATAACACGAAGTCGTTCACGGAAAACTTCGTTGTAGCTTCTGAACAATAAAATTGAGCTTTATCATATTCCGCACATCGTTTTTAACCCTAAATCTTACGGTCTCTCTCTTTAACCGACTTTAGCATCTACGTCACTAAACATCAATAATAACGGTCTCTCAAATCCCCAAATTAAAAGCAAACTGTACTTCACCTCTTGCATCTTGCCACGATTTGCTATCGTTAATCGCTACGGTATATTGTGCCTACAAACTTTTAAACACACAACGCTATTCCATGATTTCACTTTTCCGACTAGTCGGTCATTCAATCAGCCTTTTGACGGTTCAAAAGTAACTAAGCGTAAACGTAGCAAATGGTTTACTTGAAATATGAACTTTGAGTTTAATTTGCAATTCACTAGTATTCGAGATTACCTGGTCTAAGCACCAGTAAAGGTCGTCAAACTCACATCAATTTGGATAGAAAGAAAACCAATGACCAGGTATCTTATTCACAGTCACAGCTTTCTCATAGATCAGCAATAATTACCACACTCGCACTTCCCCACGGGAATGCAGACTCAACTCTCTCGCCTGCACTACCTACTCTACCTAGAGCTACCACAACGATATCCTGATCCAAACTCTCCCGTCCATGCCATCCAGGACTACCACTCGATTCCCAGGTACTTGGCCTTGGGCATCCTCAAACAAGGAGAATGTAAAACATACCGACCGGTAAGCTTTGAACGTCGGTGCTTGCGAAACGAGGAATAAGAGCTTGCGTCCAAAAACTCATTTTAATGAACCCCGTTCACGAATTACTACAAGTTAATCTACGAACACCAGGGTCATTGCTGCACTATACGGTTTGAATCAATCAATCTTATTTTAAAATAATCTCATCTCATCATATTAACTGAAACACCTAGTAGGCAAAACAGAAAAATCGATTTAGAAATCGTAACGGGGTGCGAAGCGTAAGGGGGGTGGAGTGGTTCGCGTCCGTAGGAAGAATACCTGAAGAAAACCCTACACGTGCCCCCCGGGTGGTGCCAAACGAACCTCAACGCCGAGTCTCGGGCGGCGGTCAATTAACCCGACAATACTGGCCTAACCAGCCAGTCTACAGTGGGTGTTAGGAAATGAATATCCACGCCCGCAACCGCAATTCAGCGATCGGGAGTCTTGGCTTTGTTGCCCGGGCTGAGAGGAAGAAAACCTCTATAATACAATCACCCCAATTCCACGGTGGGACACGTGCCAATGGAATGCATGACTGGTGGGGAGATCAGTATCGAACGCCAACCTCGGCGGACATGGCAAACGTCGTTGAAGATCGCCTTCTTGAAGGAATGGGCGTCACCCTTCAAGTGACCTTTTATATCGACCCTACTCGTGGGAACAAAATGAATACAAACAATGAAAAAGAAAACCAAAATAAACCAAAGATGACACAACAATTACTCCAAAAAAGCATGTTTTCACGTGCAAGGAGCCACTCACTTGGAACTTTATCAATTGAAACACCGAAACAAACAAGCCCGAATGATAAAGTGCATGTAGAATCAAATACATCTGACACGAATGATGAACAACCTAAAAAATATCAACCCTGGCAAAAAGACCAGGTGCCTATGAAAAGGAAAGCTGAATCTAGTCCTGAATGGACAAAGAAAAATAATAAAGTAAATAAGACAACATATGCAGTAACAACAGAAAACAGATTTCAAATCTTAGAGTCAGCAAGTAACGACGAACCCAGTCAGCAACCTAAGGAGCCTAGACCGCCAAAGCCAGAACCCATATTTGTAACGGGAGTCATTGAAATAACGAAATTAAAAGAACTCCTCTCCTCAATTGCAAACACCGACAAATTTACTATGACAACTCTGAGATCAGGACACATAGTTAAAATAATGCCTGGTGACGTAGACACGTACAAAAACCTAAGAGCCAACTTTATAGAGAATAATGTTAGCCATTATACATACAAACTTAAAACCGAAAGAGCCTATAGAGTAGTATTACGTGGTTTACACTCATCAGAAGACACTGAACTTATAAAAAAAGAGCTTTTCGAACTTGGGCATGAAGTACGACACATCACAAATGTAAAACATAAAAACACAAAACAACCGCTACCCTTATTTTATGTAGATCTTGAGCCCAAACACAACAACAAAGAAATCTTCAAAATCAACAGAGTGAATTATGTCAAAGTTACATTTGAAGCACCATACAAAAAGCTAGACATTCTACAGTGTAAAAGATGTCAAAGATTCGGACATGCAAAAAACCAATGCAACAGACCATTTAGGTGTGTAAAATGCGGGGAAGAACACTCAACAACAACCTGTTTAAAAAGACCGGACACCGAAGCAACGTGTGCCAACTGCCAAGAAAAACACCCAGCAAGTTACAAAGGCTGCACAAAATACAAACAATACAAAGACCTACTCACGAAAAGCAAGACAGGAAAGAGCAAAGAAACTAATGAAAACACAAACAACATAACACAAAATCAATACCGCAAAAACCCAACACAAACTGTACAAGAAAACCATCAAGCTAAGAAGTACAATCTTTTCAATCACTCGAAACCAAATATCACATATGCACAAGCGACAAAACAAGGAAACACAGCAGGACCACTAACCGACATCAATAATCCAAATAATTTCGGGGAAGTACTAGACGCTATGTTCAACAAATTTCAAAACATAATAAACATTATGTTAGACAACATGATGGATCGTATGATCCAATTATTCACAAGCCTAATAAAGCAGCCCTAAACCTTAGAATAATCACCTGGAATGCCAACGGGCTGACAGAGCGTCGACAGGAACTTGAGCTCTTCTTGAAACTTGAAAGAGTTGACGTGGCTCTAATCTCGGAAACAAGGTTCACACCAAAAACTCATTTCCAACTTAAAAATTACATGGTGTACACTACAAACCACCCTTCTGGTAATTCACATGGAGGAACCGCAATCATAATAAAAGAGAACATAAAACATTATTTTATTGGTGAAAACAAAACTGAAAAGATACAAGCAACTTCGGTCAGGATACAGGATAATAAAACAGAAACAACGATATCTGCTATTTACTGCCCACCTAGGCATGTTATTACTAGTGATGAGTTCAAGACTTACTTCAACACACTAGGAAACAGATTTATTTGTGGTGGTGATTGGAACGCAAAACACGCTTTCTGGGGCTCCAGACTAACCTCGCCACGAGGTCGACAACTTTATGTAGCTACGAACGACCTTAACCTTCATTGCGCCTCACATGGTGTTCCTACATACTGGCCTGCGGATCCACAAAAAGTACCAGACCTATTGGATTTCTTTATCACCAAAAATATATCGCTCAGACAAATACACATAGAAGAATGTACTGACCTGTCATCAGACCATACACCAGTAATTTTTAATGTTCACTATAAGGCCATTCTAACTGAGTACCCACAAAGACTGTATAACCACACAACAGACTGGGACAGATACAGAAACAAAATATCAGAATCTATTAACTTGAACTTGCCACTAAATAATATGGATAGCATTGAAACAGCTATCGAAACGCTCAGTAAGCTTATTCACCAAGCGACCAAAGAATCTACGCCGTTTTTAAGATCGAAAACAGCACAAATGTCCCAATACCCCAAACTAATAAAGGAAAAAGTAAATGAGAGAAGACTGCTGCGGAAAAAATGGCATTCTACGAAATATCCCTGCGACAAAAAAGCATTCAACAAGGCCTCTGAGGAACTTAAACACATGATCTGCCAAGCAGAAAACGAGCGTCTACAAAAACAATTAGCTGACCTTACTCCTAATAAAGACACCAACTATTCTTTATGGAAGATAACAAAAAGGTTGAAACGACCGAAAGAACATATACCACCCATTAAATCTCCTGATGGCAAGTGGGCGAAAACAGATCTTGAAAAGGCCAAAGTGTACGCGGAATACCTAAAAACTACTTTCAGTCCCTTACCAAGCAAAAATCCTGAACACGACAAGGAAGTCTCCGAATATCTGGACGCACCACTGCAAATGAGCCTACCACTAAAAAGTGCTAGCCCCAACGAACTATGGAGAGAAATCCTTAAACTACAGAAGGGTAAAGCACCAGGCTACGATTTAATCGACGCACAGCTACTCAAGCAGCTGCCTAGAAAGGGAATAATCCACATCGCGGCCATATACAATGCCTGCCTAAGACTAGCAATTTACCCCGCTCAGTGGAAAATTGCGCAGGTTATAATGATACCCAAACCAGGCAAACCGCTCCACGATGCAAGTTCATACAGACCAATAAGCCTACTCCCTGTGTTGGGTAAACTCTTCGAAAAAATATTGCTGAACAGGATGCGCCCTTATCTAGCGGAAGTTATTCCTCTTCACCAGTTTGGATTCAGAGAGCAACACGGAACCATTGAACAGATACACCGTATTACGGATACTATAAGTCGTGCACTAGAATGCAAACAGTTCTGCTCTGCTGTCTTTCTTGATATTAGCCAGGCGTTCGACAGAGTGTGGCATAAAGGACTTCTCTTCAAAATTAAAAAGCTCCTGCCTCACTCCTTCTTTCAAATTCTAAGATCGTACCTACACAGTAGATGCTTTGAGGTGAAATTTAATAATGAAGTTACTCCTTTAAACGAAATTCTCTCAGGAGTACCACAAGGAAGTATATTAGGCCCCATCCTATACTTGCTTTTTACCGCAGACCTTCCTACGCACGCTGATACTGTAACTGCCACCTATGCGGATGATACAGCCCTTTTGTCGGTACACGTGGATCCCGCTATAGCATCCGCCAACATACAAACCCACATCCATGAAGTGGAAAAGTGGCTAGATAAATGGCGTATTAGGGTTAATCAAGGAAAATCTGTCCATGTGACCTTCACCCTAAAAAGGCAGACTTGTCCCCCAATAAGACTTCATAATGAAGAAGTTCCTCAAGCTGAAGATGCCAGATATTTGGGTATGCATCTGGATCGAAGACTCACCTGGAGAAAGCATATTTGGACCAAGCGTAAACAGCTGGATACGAAACTCAGATCAATGTACTGGCTGATAGGTCGCAAATCAAGCCTGTCACATGAAAGCAAGATAGCTATTTATAAGACTATCCTTAAACCAATCTGGACTTACGGAATCCAGCTATGGGGTACTGCTAGCAATAGTAACATAGAAATTCTTGAAAGATTTCAAAGTAAGACATTGAGAGCCATGCTAGATATACCCTATTATGTGAGTAACAAATATATACAGGAGGACCTTAAAATCACTACCGTCAAACAAGAGATCACTAGATATAGTGAAAGTTATCAGACGAGAATATCAACTCACGTCAATGAGCTGGCATCCAAACTAGAAGGCACAGGAAGTATCATACATTCCCGGTTGAAACGGCATAGTGTCCCTACACTTACCGTGAGATTTGGTGACACCAGATGAAAGGAATTCATAGGAATTCCTTCTGCTAACAAGACATAGATCGAGACACCTCATCTGAATGGCTTATTGTGTTAACACAGATTGCCAAGTTACAGAATTCAAAAAAAAAAAAAAAAAAAAAAAAAAAAAAAAAAAAAAAAAAAAAGAAATCGTAACAGCTCAGAATTCTCTGTACTCGTAAAGCTATAAACAATGACATTAAAACCACTAACTGTTGTCGGAACATGACCTTTTCGCACTGAATAAAATGTTGAAACTATTACCGCCAAAGGGAAACTCTTCAAATACTTGCTTTGTACCAAGTATGTAAAAATTACCTAGCACTACCAATCCATCCACTGAACTGATATATGAACCACTTTAAAGCTTTGAAAGTCACAATCAAAATAAAACGGAAGTGACTCACTCGATATTCCAGTCGGCCTCGAACGCTCTTGTCCACACAGATGTTGACAAGATGCTCGGCTATTGCAGCCTGAAAACTGCTTGCCGACCTTCGGCCTGCCACGCTTAGAACTACTCAGGAGTTGCAGCTGCTCAGCAGTTACTGCAGCATGCGAACCGCTAGCCTCCAGCTGGCTTCATCCACCGATTTACGATATCTGAAACTGAGAAACACTGCGAGAGTACAAGTCCAATCAAAGCTGTGGTGGAAATAATGGTTACAGGTTAGCGTAGTAACCACATTATCAAAGTCAATCAAAATCTAAAACTAATCAGAACATTGACACAAGAAAGAGGACTATGCCCACCAGTGGGCAAAGTCACGCACTATGGTTGGTGATGATAAATCAAAATATTGCTTTTGCAATTATCTTAATTTTTACTGTCCAAACAGCAACAGCTCTGAACTGGCACTGCACTTCAGTACTCAACCTGCGATAGCAGAATATTACCGCTTAGTTAGCATGATTTTAAAACGCCATTGCTTAACCAGCAACACCAAAGCTATAGCGCCTAAACTACTACTAAACTGTTTACAGTAAAGCGATAGTCAAAATGAAAATTACAACCTCACTTTAGCATAGAGCAATAAAGCGAAAAATAATTATCCAACACAGATAATCCATGAGAGCGTAGCTCTTAAATTTTCACTAAAAACAAAGTTGAAAATCGATAACTAACGAGCACCCCTGCTCCACAGTAAATACAAACTGAAAATGACTCACCAGGCTGACCTAAAGAACCTTACACACATTCACGCACTTCTCCTTGACCTGGCCAGCTGTTATGAAGCTGCTCGCCTCCGTTCTGGACTCATTTTTCATTGTTCAGGTTAATGAGGGTAGTCGCATAAAACTTGACAAATAGGAGTTTGACCATGGAATATTCCTTTATTTGGTCCCGCGTTAAACCCAGATAGGTGATCTTTGACAGGCATGTTGGCACGAAGCTTTTCAGCACCTTAAGGTCGAAAATAAGCTGCACTGAACAACACTTATCCTCGAGAAAACATACCACCGCGGTGACGCACTATCATTGCGCGTCGAACTTAGGTTTATCGGATCGAATTACACAACACTTCACAACACACATCGAGTTTTTAGCGTCTGGGGGAAAGCGCACCAGTTTGTTGCATTTTAAAAATAAAGTGCAAACGGTTTTCACTATCACTTCACTGTCACGAATTTCCAAGTGAGCCATTTGAGGTATATCCCAACTTCTGATGTCGCGTCATGGGTGGCCGAGACGCGAAGCTCCGGGACTTCTTCACAATCCGATATAGTTTTGGATGTGGACACTGTTGCAGGTACTCGAACGAACGATAATTAAAATTAAAATAACTTTATTCAGACCAACAGTTTCAGAAACAGACAACGTCCGTGGTTGGGCATTCAGCCGAGACTGCCTGAGCGCTAGAGTGACCACCTCTAGCCCCACCCGTACTCGCTGTCCCCTCTACCGACGATCGTGTCCAAGCGGTAGGCGCGCTTGCGTTTCCGATCATGTGATTATAAGGTTTCGAAACAATTTGTTAGATGGCGCTGTCCGTAGTCCCACAGTAGCGCCATCATTCTACGACATATAAATCAAAACCGTCTTACTACAGGTTTGTTCTTTGATTTATCTAAAGCCTTTGAACTGGTGTCTCATGACCTGTTACTACAGAAACTAGAGGCAATTGGGATTAGAGGCATAGTGCTTCAGTGGAAATCGACATACCTAAGTAACAGACGTCAGCGGGTTACCATTACAAAAGTGGATAGAAATAACGACATGAAACCACACTCTTCCCATCTTAAGTACAACAGATATGGCGTCCCACAAGGGAGTGTGTTAGGCCCAATTTTATTCCTTTTGTACATTAATTCTATAATTAATATAACCATTCATAAATGTATATTATTTGCTGATGATATTTCTATTATTGTAACAACTGACAGGAAAAATAACACGATTGATGATCCTGAGAATGACATTAATAACACTATTGAAAGACTAATTCAATATGTAAGTAGAAATAATTTATCAATTAATCTTAAAAAATCAGTCTATAGGTATACAATTTAATAAATCTAATAATAATAAATACAATTTTAAAATGAATATACATAAGATTGATGAAGTAATGCAAACTAAATTTCTAGGCGTAACTCTAGATCAGGATATAAACTGGAAAGCACATATTGATACCGTCTCCAAACGAATAAATAAGTTCGTATATGCACATAAAAAAGTCAAAAATATAACAAATGTTAAAACGGCAATAACGTCCTACCATGCATACGTTGAATCGCTGCTCCGCTATGGTTTGATAATGTGGAGTAATAGCACAGATCAAAATAGGGCATTTATTGCACAAAAAAATGCATAAGAGCTATACACGGGCTTCGACCTGACGAATCCTGTAGACCGATATTTAAAAAGCTTGACTTGTTGCCGCTACCGTCTCTTTACATATACGCAACATGTATGTTTGTAAGGAAGCATAGGGAATTATTTATTAATGCAGATGATTTATATCCTCGTAACCGACGAGACCCTCACAGGCTCGTACTGGATATCCTTCCGAGACTAGCTAAATATAACAAAAGTTGTGTGTCTATGTGTGTACGTATATATAATAAGATACCAAGTAATCTCAAGACGTTAAATATGAGGTTATTCAAAAGTAAATTGCATGAATGGTTGTGTAGCCACAGTTTTTATAGTGTCAAGGACTTCTTTGACAATAAATGTTAAATATGCTTGTAAAATTTGCACGCTTATCACTGTTAAGCAAAAACATGTACGCTCTTTTTATTTTTTTGTATTTTACCATCTTTTAAACCATGTTTTTAAGCAAATATATTAAGAATATACGAATAAGAATAATATAAAATGGTATAGCAGCTCACACACGCTTCTGGCATCTCAATTCCAATCATCCTTAGAGTCTGGGTCGCTACCACAGTTTCTAACAACTGGCGTTACCCACCTGCTCCTTAAGACAGGTAGTCCCGCGGAACCCAAGAATTATAGACCGATTACTTGTTTGTCGACGGTCTATAAACTTCTTACATCCATTCTGAGAGTGAAAATTAATGATCACATTGAGAATAACTCAATTATGTCCGCTTCTCAGAATTGATGTAGGAAAGGGTCCCGCGGCACTAAGGAGCTACTCCTCATAGACATGGCCATAAGCCAACAGGTTCGTCGATCCCGTAAGGATCTGTCGACATGTTGGATAGATTACAAGAAGGCCTATGACTCTGTGCCACATACATGGCTCATGAGGGTGCTGGAGTTGTACAAAATAGATGCAACTCTACGCGCCTTCCTTGAGTCATGTATGAGGCAATGGAAAACGGTCCTTCGATATCCATGATGTCGACCGATTCAAGGGAATGATGAGCCTGTATGGATTAAACGGGGAATATTCCAGGGCGACAGTTTGAGTAAACTTTGGTTTTGCTTAGCTCTGAATCCTCTTAGCACACTGCTGGAGGATTCAGGCCTAGGCTATCGCTTTCGGCTATCCCTCAGCTCGACCGAAACCTACAAGTATTTGGGTATGTCGGAAGCGTTGGGCATTAATGTTGCTGACATGAAGCAATCGCTGAAGGAGCGCTTCTTTGTCCGCCTGAAAAAGGTTTTAAACAGCCTTTTGTCGGGCGGAAATAAGGTGCGCGCCTTCAACGGTTGGGTCATGCCGGTATTAATGTACTCTTTCGGCATACTCAAATGGACTCAAACCGAACTCGACGCCCTGGACAGGAGAGTCCGTACACTGCTGACTGCAAACCGGATGCATCACCCACGATCGTCGGTGATGAGACTGTACATCCCGCGGAAGTGTGGAGGTCGAGGCTTTTTAAATGCTAAGACTCTGCACAACCGCGAGATGTGCAGTCTCAGAGAATATTTTCTCAAAGTCGATGTGGGTATGCACCGAGATGTGGTCGCAGTGGACAAGGGACTCACCCCGTTATCCATGGCTAAAGAGAACTGGCACAAACCTGTGATACTTACTACAGATGAACGCAAGGAGGTATGGAAAGGCAAGGAGCTTCACGGACGCTTCTATCGGGCTCTTTATTCAATTCAATTCAATTCAATTCAATTTATTTATTGCAGATAATTAAAATCCATAAAATTACATAAAAAACATATAGATGAATATAAATTTAAAGATACAAAAATTAAAAAAAAAATTATAAAAATGAATCGTGAATGTCAAATAATAATAATCAAATATAATTTAAACAGTAACAGATACTCATAAAAACATAAAATATTATAGTACCTATTATAAGTATGAGGGGCCGCTAGCGTGCAGTCGCATCCACCTCATCAACATTGGTGAGTCCCACCTCTGGGACAATGCGCTAAGAATATCATTCGGGCTGCCACGCACACGCCTTATCAGCGAGGCGCACCGTTTTCTGATTATGGCGAAAAAATCATCAGTCTGCGCCTCAGCAAACATAGCGGAAGCACTACAAAAACGTGGCAGCCCCAACAATATCCTAAACGCATTGTTATACTGGACACGCAGAGCACTGTACCCCCGCAATGTAAAATTAGTCCATAGGCTGCACGTGTAGAAGGTCTGACAGTATGCCTTGAATAATGTTATCTTAACTTGAGTAGTGCAACGTGCAAACCTACGAGCCAACATATTACACCGGATGGACAGCGCCCTGCGCTCCCTCTCAATGTCCTCATTGTCACACAGGTATTCGGTCACCCAGTGACCCAGATACTTAAAGGCACTTACCTTTTTTAAACGCATGCCGCATAGAGTTACATGAGGAACATGGGAGTAGCCTTTGCTTCCTGACTTGAACAACATGAACTCACTCTTATTCGCGTTGTATCTGAGCCCATGGACTTCCGCGTACGATTGGCAGATGCACACCAATTTCCGTAATGCTGCAATCGATGGGCTCAGTAACACCATATCATCCGCGTAACTTATGTTGTTAACACTTACTCCGTCTATGGAACAACCAACACCAGTGTCACTGAGCTCACCGATGAGCCGGTTCACGTATAAATTAAAGAGGTGGGGGGAGCTAATTCCGCCCTGCCTAACCCCACATTCCAAACCGTATACATCTGAATGTACACCCGCCCACCGCACTCTATTGCGTTGGTTGGCGTACCAGAACCTAAGCAATGAAATCACCTCCCGAGGCACCTCTGTATCACCCTCCAGCTTCTGCCACAGCTTGTCGTAGCACACCAAGTCGAAGGCTTTTGATAAATCTAGGTAACATGCATAGACAGGTGTGCCCCGACTAGTATAGTACTGAACAGTCTGCTTGAGGCAGAGGATAGCAGTCTCAGTCGAAAGTTCCGGTCTGAACCCAAACTGGGCATCATGCAGTTCAAGATGCTTTTCCAACTGCTTGTCAAGCAAACTGTCCAGCACCTTTGCTATAACAGTAGCCAGAGAGATGGGTCTATAATTTGACAGATCCGATGAGTCACCTGTTTTATTTTTTACGATCGGTACCACTGTAGTATACATAAGGCTCTCGGGTAAGTAACTGTGACTAATACAGAGGTTAAAGAACATCGATAGAACTCTAGGCAGGTGTACTCCCGCATACTTTAGGTGCTCGATGCTGAGATCATCATGGCCGGGAGACTTACCCCTCACCATTTTATTAATAACCGTAGCAACAGTCTTCGCAGAAAATCTGACATTAAGTGCGGTAAGGTGGTTCTCAGCAGCGGGCACCCCAGACGCAGACCCAAGCGAGGACTCAACCCTGAAATGGCGCTGGAATGCACAAGCTATATCATGGGGGTCATGTTTACCACCAACGCTAGCAGGAAGGCCCGACCCTGTGTTTAGCTTTTTAGTGTTTTTCCAAAAACTACTGAAGTCTTTATTGATATAATTTTCTGCTATAATGTCCATTTTTATCTGTGATTCATTTTTCTGACAAAAAGCCAACTTTGATTTAAATATTTTTCTAGATTCACACATCTCAATATACAGATTCCCAGACCTTGGTCTCCCAGCCAACACCCACGTCTGAAAGCAAGATCGTGCCCTCCTGTGAGCGTCACTGACATATCGGTTGCAACCAGTAACATACCTCATACCTATGCTTGTTACGTTTAGGCACATAATAGCTAGCCTTTGCAGCCCCTGTCAAAATACAGATTATTTTGTCATACATGTCATTTAATAACAATTTATGCTCGTCACTATCACACATACCGTCAGCACAACATTGAAATTCCGGGGGAAAGTCAATTAACTTTAATTTAGAATTACAAATGCGATGATATTTATCTATTTGATCAGAGTCTCTTTCTCCCCATTTTACACTATTATAAAATATATTACTTAGCTTTGCCGGCTGTTGGCAGCTTGAGCGGATAAAATTAAAATTACAAACAAGCAATAGCGGATAGTGATCGGACCAATATACATCTTTATTAAGTACAGACGCACTTAATATAGCCGAACGCGCAGCACTCGTCACTACACAATGATCGAGCCAGCTGTGACTGCCACTCGCACCGCACACATAAGTATAAGTGTCATTAGGTAAAAGTTCCGTATCTACGCACGACCAAGATTGTTCCGAGCAAAATGACAACAACTCTGAATGAAACAGCTTACCCGGATGAGCGTTGAAGTCCCCAAGTATTTAACATCGTTACTTTCAATAATGGCGTTTAATTCACTCAAACACTCCGTAAATTCACATAGATTCTCGTTTGAATTAGTAGGCATATATACCGTTATCACTAGCAAAGACCGGTTTTCACACATTATTTTTATAGCAGCGATACGCACACTACTGCACGGAATAACGACCACCTCCGGGAACACAGCTGATCTCCACAACAGGGCCACACCCCCGTACGGTCTCCCGCGAAGCACACCCGCAGACAGGTCTACCGCCGACTTTCCAGTAAAGGAGAATGCACCATCAATGTTGCCCAGCATAGGAATGTCGTGATGCAGCAGCCACGTTTCCTGCAGCGCAATGATGTCTGCCTGTTTACACAGTCTTCTCACACATTCAATTGACCTCGAGATATTTTTACAATTAAACGATATGAGTTTGGTTGTTAGATCCATATGTCAAGTTAGTCTTATCAATATCCCGATACTCACGTCTCACTGTGTTATGAGTAAAGTCAACAAAACGACGAAACATCACTCCATTGGGCCAAAAATCATCATTCAAAAATACGTCGATTTTATTATTGGGTACAAATATTTTATAAGCATTGTAGTCCTTTGTAATTTTCATATTCATTTTTTGAAGGTCAATGTCTATGTTTATTTTACTTGTAACGTATTTTTTAATGTCACACTCAGTTGTCTCCTTTGACACCTTGTAGATATATATCGGAACCTTAATGTCAGCGGCTTTGAAGTTTGAACTTATGTCCACATTACCTTTTCCAATTTTACCCTGGAAACGGTTTTTTAACCTCTTTTTTTGAACCAGTATGAACCCGTCGTCCAGGGGTTGTGACTTGAATTCGCCTTTATTCTCCTTTAAAATTTCAGAGAAACTTTTTTGTGAGGTATCCTTTAGAGTTGTGTGTATCGGAGCATTGTTGATAACAATATGCTCTGCCGCAGCTGATGCAGCGGTGGCGGCAGGGGAGCGGCACTCCGATGACGTGTTGGTATCAGCAGTTGCGTGCGCTCCGACGAAACGTAAACCGTTAGACACTCGGCTTGGCGTAGTTTTCAAAGTACCCTCATCAGAAAAAGTTATGCGTTTTTTTGCAGGAGAGACTGTTGGACTTCTCCTGTGATTTACTGGTGCATTACACAGAGGGGACAATCCCATGGGTCCGCTTTCACACTCAAAACTGGACAGCACGGAGGCAGCACCCCTTTTGATGTTGACACTTCGTTGGAAGTTATTTACAATCGACGCGTTTTTAAGAGATTCTACCTCCACCCGAAGGTTCTTCACTTGATCCAACGTGGCGTATTCTTCGAAAATGCGATCCAAGTCGCTTCTCATTTTTACAATATCCTTAAGTATCCTAGTAACGTCTACATGGTCAAAAAGTACTGGAGGTAATTTTTGCAGGTCCCGTGCAACAAAAATAGGAATATCGTCAGGATCAGTCTCTTTCAATAGGCATACTATATCGTCAATATTACGTAGTGTTTTGCCTTGTTTCTTCCTTAACTTTTTTCGCTTCGTTGTCGTTATTGACTCAAACAACAAGTTTTTGGCGTTCAGAATATCATTCTCTGAGAAAGCACTAACACAAATGCGGCTGATACTTTCTTCATCCATCACATCGATCTTATTACATATAAAAGCAAGTACTTCGTTAATCACTACGTTACAACTAACACATTTGACAATATCCGAGGACATTGTTTTACTCGAATGTTTTTCCATCGCGGCAATGACGTGCGTACGCGCCGGACGCAACGACGAAACTGTCTTGTTTTGTTGTTTGTCTTGTTGTTTGTCTTTATGGGTCCGATGTAGATTTCCTAGCGTCCGTAGCCTGGCTACGTTTCAGTGATCTCTTCGGAGAAACTGAAGGTTTTGTTTGTGCAATTATGGACGAAGTTATCTTGACGAACAACTACCGGAGGCATATTATGAAGGACGGGACGGTTGACGTGTGTCGGGCATGTCACCGTCCGGGTGAGTCCATCAGACATATTATCTCTGGTTGTTCTCGTCTGGCTAACGGCGAGTACTTGCACAGACATAACCAAGTGGCCAGGATTATTCACCAGCAACTTGCTTTGAAATACCAACTTGTTGATTCTGAGGTACCGTATTACAAGTATGTGCCCGACCCAGTTCTCGAAAATGACCATGTCACGTTGTACTGGGATCGGTCTATCATCACTGATAGGACTATCGTCGCTAATAAGCCCGATATAGTGGTGATAGACCGATTAGCGCGCCGCACAATGATAATCGATGTTACCATTCCACATGACGAGAACCTCGTGAAAGCTGAGAAAGAAAAACAAATCAAGTATCTTGACTTAGCGCACGAGGTTGTTGACATGTGGAATGTGGACTCGGCTGTCATTGTGCCGATGGTCGTTACGGCCAACGGCCTGATGGCCAAAAGCTTCGACGACCATCTGTCGAAGTTGGCGTTGCGCAGTTGGATAAAGGGCCTGATACAGAAGGCAGTACTCCTCGATACGGCTCATATTGTGAGGAGGTTCCTTTCTCTGAAGCCCTAACCACCGGTAGCTTGGACCTCGCTCCCGACACCGGCGGACTACTATTTTATATATTTTTAAATGTTTTTTTTTATTGTTTTTATAGAAATATTTAAAAATTTAAAATATATGTGAATCAATGAATAAAGAGAAGAATAATATTATTCTTATTCTTATATTCTTAATATTTGGAAGAGATGCTCACTCTTTTTATGTCTAACAATAATAATATTCTCCATTTCTTATGCTATGATTTGAATAAACTTTTCTTTTTCTGTCTTTTCAAATTGATATTCATAGTTTTATATAAAGAAGAAGCATTTCTTTTATTTCAAATCATGTAAATGTGAGGACCATGGAGCCTATTTTTTTAAAAATAATTATCTTGTTTAAGGTGGAAGCGCCATGGTAGCCCGCGAAATTCAAATTTTCTTACGTTTTTTGCAATTTGCAGGTAAGTATCAGGTTTTATATTGGTCAAAATATGATTCGCGGCCGTAGCAAGTACGCATTTATAGAATTCTAAACTAAACTAAACTCCTTCAGTTAGAATTGATGCCAAATGTAATGATTTCATGAAATACTATATTTGGCATCAATTCTAACTGAGAGAGTTGTATTGATGATTTTAATGATTATAACTATAAATAGTATATATACTTGCTACGGCCGCGAATCATATTTTGACCAAAATACAACCGGACAGTGGCCTGCAAATTGCAAAAACGTAAGAAAATTTTGAATTTTGCGGGTTACCTTGGCGCTTTCACCTTAACATGAATGAGCAGGGGCAGTTGAGGGTGTGTCATGCTCGCTCGAATGTCTCGCTGATGGTGGCGCGTGTATCAGATCATTCAGTTCCCTTCAAAATGGTTGAGCTGAATGGTGCTGATACATGCGTCATGTTCGTGAACAGTGGAGACAGGTCAACTTTTAGCTGTGTGTGATTAATATTTTATACTAAGAGTTGATTTTTCTTTCTTTACGCTGCTCTCACATATAGAAGCAATAAGGATTATGTACCTTACCAGACTTTTTGCAAAACATAAAAATAAAAATATTTATTTCAATTACAATAGGCATTTCGACAAGATATATTATAAAATGGTTTAAAAGAGTGTCCGTTGAGTTTCTTGCACGTTATTCTTCTTATAGATCTACGCTTTGTAACTTCCAAATAACTTCATGTATTTAACTGACTAACCTTACAATTTAAAAGAGCACTTGAAAATGGTTTAATTGAAATAAATGCTTTGACTTTGACTCAGAGGATCGGCGAAGCACTTAGAAGAACGGCGTAGCAGTCAGAGCTACGGCGGCGTAGCACTCAGAGTTACGGCGGCGTAGCACTCATAGCTACGGCTACACCGCCGCAGTTATAAGTGCTACGCCGCCGCACTCAGAGCTACGATTGATTGGATGGGACGTCCAATTAATCGTTACAGACGCTCTGACAATACTGACAGTCAGCCACACCTGTTTAGACTGGAAGCTAAACATAATAGTAAAAAAAAACCGGCCAATTGCGAGTCGGACTCGCGCACGGAGGGTTCAGTATCTATAAACAAAAAACATCACATTTGTTGTATGGGGGCTCCCATACAACAAACGTGATGTTTTTGCCGTTTTTTATACACTTAATTTTTTTATTTTACTCTGTTTTTAGTATTTCTTGTTATAGCGGCAACAGAAATACATCATCTGTGATAATTTCAACTGTCTAGCTATCACGATTCATGAGATATAGCCTGGTGACAGACGGACGGACGGACAGCGGAGTGTTAGTTATCCCTAAATAGTAGTAGTAGTAAGATAAAAGTTGAAATATAATCTTCGCATTTGTTATGAATATAACAATTTAAAAATACAATATAGTTTTATTTACCTTAATCGTAATCAGTCTTCAATGTTGCCCAGGATTAAATGCCGTATTCAGAACAGAAAAAATAACTCATGTAAACCTAAAAAGTCATTTTTAATAACATCACGCCTTTATACTCTAAAGGATTAGGCAGAGGAATATCTACAACGTGTCACAGAATAAACGCAATACCTCTTAAGGGGTCATTGTATCATTATGAACAACTTTCAATATGGGAAGAAGAGAAACTAAACTTGTTTATAAAAAACTTAGACAATTTCTGCTAAATAAAAGCTACTACACGGTTAATGAATATCTGAATGAACTAACAGTAAGATTAATTAATAAATTGTAATATGTATATGTTTTATAATCGCTAATTGCTGTGCCCGAAAGGGTCCATATGATCTAACTATAACTTTAAGTTTACCACCTAAGAATATCTACATGTGGAATGCAACAAAAGTATTGAGTATGAAATCGCGCGACTGCTCCGTACATTTCTGTGCGCATAACTCGACAAAATGTACTCAACAGCTGATATCCTTTTTTTGCAATTTCGGGTCCCATAGTAAAAGTTGTTCGCAATGATGAGTACCTAGGTAAGTACAATTACCCCTTATGAGGTATCACGTTTATTCAGTTACACGTTGTACCTATAGTACAGCCACATTTTGCCATTTATATTACAATCCCATGCAATAGAAGCTTTTCACAAAAGCGAATTAAAAGCCAAACAGATAAATCTGCTGGAATTCTAGTTGGAAAAACCCAATCACATTCTACCCGGCCCGGGATTAGAATTTAAGATCTCACGGCGGCAAGGCAACCAATTTCATTCTTTTCTTCAATATTTTTACAAGTTGTTTTCATAACCTATCGTCAATCCTTCCATTTTTATTTATTTTATTGTGAATGGTCTAGCTTTTGACCTCGATCACGCCTGATGGAAAGCGATGGATGAGGTCTATGATGGAGCGAGTGTGCCCAAAAGATCATCAGGCACCGGTTCTCCCACGCGGCGACGACACACAGCTTCTTTCCTCTGACCCAAAGGCAATCGCTCCTTTGATAAAAACGGCCACTTCCCCTTGCTAACTCTGTAAACTATCCGAGTCCCAGTTCGCCAATTCAAACATTCACTGCTTTCGAAACTTAGGGACTTGATATACGAAGCAGATCAGACAGGGCGCTGACAAGATTTTTTTTTTTTTTTTTTTATTCTAAATTTTTAAAGGAGGCTATTATCCACAATGGCATGTCAGCCTCATCATAACATAAACTTGTTCTAAACTACACCTACCAATACATTATACATTATTAATTTCTAAACAAATCAGTAAGTAGGTTTGCTATCTCAGGTGAAGGTTGCGCTAAAGCTTTTACATATGGGCCAATATCATATTCGTTTACTATTATTTTGCTCAACAGTGTCTCTCTTTCCTTCTTAGTCTTAGTACACTCCATAAGTAGATGGTGAACATCCTCAACCGTTCCGCATGTTTCACAATTGGGAGAATTCACTTTCTTCATCAAATAACCAAACTTGCGGGATGGGTAGTGACCAGAGCGTAATCTATGAAGCAGAACAATATGATACCTACTCATTTCCTTGATAGCAAACCACGGTGTTTGAGGAGGCTGATATTGTATTGTTCTATACCAGATACCCTTTTCCCTACTTCGTTCGTCAAAATACTCCTTAAACATATCATAACAAATTGTTTTGCAATTACACAATTGTTCTAAATAATTAGGTATTATACAGTATTCTTGACCTTGAGTAACCGCTAATTTTGCTAGTCTATCAGCCTCTTCATTACCTCTCAAACCTACATGAGATGGAACCCATTGCAATCTCAGCACTATGCCACTGTTCGTAAGATCTATAACCTTACGTAATATGGAATAAGCTATCGAAATACCTCTGAAGCCAGAGGCACAACGAGCTAAATGCTGTAAACCACTCTTACTATCTGTGAAAATCACAAAGTAACGATCTGCCGAGTTATAAGCAGAGTTAATGGCTTCATAAATTGCAATGAGTTCCATCGTCATAATAGTCACATTAGTGTTTACTTTGTACATAGCTGAATAGTTTCTATCAACGTCATAAAATGCTGCTCCCAAACCATCCTTACACTTTGAACCATCAGTGAAATATTTATTATAATGTAGGTATTTATCGTGAATTTCTTTAACAATTTCAAATTTGAGAGAAGCAAAATTTAAAGATTTCTTAGGACCTGTTACACTTTCCAAATTACATTTAATTAATTCATCTATTTTAATACTGGTTACCCAAATATCTAATGAAAACATTTCTAAGGGATCAGAAGAATGTACACGCAAGGATTCACATTTATCGAGTACCGATACAAGTAATGGTTTCTTTTTTTTTTGCCAATAGCTCATCTGCACCAGATCATTTAGCTGTGTAAGAAGACGCATAATTATACTGTTTGACCAGGACATACTTTTCAGGCAGTATTTATATGACAGAAATAATCTTCTAATATGCAAAGGAGGTAAGCACAGCTCGCTTTCCATTACATGAATGGGACTGCTTTTGATAAATCCTCCGATTATTCTCGCAGCCTGATTCTGTACTTTATCCAGTTTATATAGATGAACATTGGCACTATTCCCGAACAAAAAAGATCCATAATCCAATCTACTTCTGATTACCGATATGTATAATGTACGTAAATACTTTGGATGCATTCCCCATTTAGAACCCGCTAATACTTTTAAAAGTTTCATAAATTTCAAGACCTTCTCAGCTACTTCATTAACATGTTTACCCCACAATAAGGATCGATCAAGCCACATACCCAAATATTTAAAATTTTCAACTATACCAACAGTATGTTCATTGATTTTAAGATTTATTTTATTCCTTTTTCGGCCTCTGGTAAAAATACATATTTTAGATTTATTAGGGGAAAGTTCTAGACCCACTTCATCCAGCTTAACTATCATGTCGTCAAGTGCCAACTGTAAAGTGATTTCACAAAAATGTATGTCTCTGTGCTTCAAATGTATTACAAAATCATCGGCATATTGCAATATAGTCACGTCTTCTATCTCACGACAAATTTTATACGTGGTTAAATTGAAAAGTAACGGGGAAAGTGGGTCCCCCTGAGCCAAACCCCTATTTGTCCATCTACTTATAACTGTCTCTCCAGAATATATTTTCATCATTAAGCATCTCGAACTTAAAAACTTCCAAATATATTGACAAATATAAGAGCCAACATTTAATTTATCTAACGTAGCCACGACACTCTCAACTAAAACATTGTTGTATGCATTATCTATGTCCAGGAAGCAAGCTACAGTAGGAACGTTATTTGAAAGTCCTATTTGGATATCAGTGACGAGTCTCGCGAGACAGTCTAAGCAGGATTGCCCCTTCCTAAAGCCAGACGTACTAGCAGATAAAAACTTATTTCTCTCTGTATACCACTCCAATCTCTTCACTAACATTGTGTGAAATATCTTGCACACGCATGAGATTAGAGAAATCGGCCTAAGCTTTGGTTCTAAATCAGCACTGCTGGTAGCTTTTGGAATGGGAACAATGCTTATTTCCCTCCATTGACGTGGAATATATCCAGATGTAAAAATCCTGTTATAAATGTTTAATAAATATAGTTTGCCAACCGAAGGTAGATTACAAATCATGGAGTAAGTTATCCCATCCTTGCCCGGAGCAGTATCTTTTTTCTTAAAACAATGTTTCATTTCTTGCATACTAAACGGTGATTCCAATAAACTATTACGCGATGTAAAAGTTGGTTGTTTGTTTATTACCGAGTCTGGCGCTAAAGAACATAACAAATCTTTTTGTTTAGTTTCTGATGGAAACGATTTTGACTGTTTATAGCCTTTGAACCAACGCATTTTACACCACATTTCAGACACCGAAGTAGTCTCATTAATACTGCTGCAAAATGATTTCCAATTACTTGATCTAGCTTTGTTTACCAACGTGTGTGCCTCTACGGTTCTATCCTCTAAAGTTTTTAGATTATTAGGTGTAGGGTTACGTCGGAATGCACCCAAAGCCAGTCTCCGTTTAGCTACTGCTCTGGACAAAGATGGGTGCCAATACTCCTTAGGTTTAAAATTCGCTGTCGGATTGGTACAAATCTTGGTCTCAGGAATATTTTTACTGGCGGACTGATTAATGTGGTCCTCAAAATAGTCATATAAGACTTGAATATCCTCAAAAATATGAATATCGGAAAATTGTTGACGAAGATTATCTCTATACGCTTTCCAGTCAGCTTTTTTATAATTACGTTTCTTTATATACTGTCTTGATTCTAAATAGTTTAGTGTTATTTTAATAATAAGGTGATCACTCCCCAGGTTTTCATTGAATACTTTCCAATCACAATTTACCGATATATCAGACGATGCGAACGTAATATCAGGTGAAGTCCTCTTAACTAATCCGTTTACCAATTTTACTCTAGTAGCATCGCCATTGTTTAAAGAAATCCAACCATTTTCCAATGAAGATTCTAGCAGTTGATTTCCTCTTTGATCTATTTTGTACGACCAATTAGTATGGTGTCCATTAAAATCCCCTGCAATCAAAGTATTGCTAAGCTCTAAATTAAACAGACTATCCCAGTCCGCAGCACGCGTGACTACAGAAGAAGGGCAGTAAATTGAAATTATATTTTTTAAACTTATACAATTAAGAATTTTGATGTGAATAACTTCTATGCCTGGATTTGATAGATGAATAGGACTTATTTGCGAATGCAATGATTTATGGATTATAATAGCAACTCCTCCATAAGAATCCGGTCTATCTTGTCTAAATATATTGTACCCACTCAAATTAAAGTTAACACTTGGATCAAGCCATGTTTCACTCAAAATAGAAATGTGAATTTTTTCCTGATTTAAAAATGCTTCAAAAGTACCTAATTTGGGCCTTAAACTTTGTGAGTTCCACTGACATATATTTAGCGAGGTCACTTTTTGTGTACTATCCATTATATTTAAATAAATAACTGTGTAAAACTTCTCTGTCCATAAAACTACCAAGTAAAAATAATTTAATTTCCTCACATATAACTTTCAACATCGATACCATTTTACCCATTAGATCCTTCTCTTCAGAAAATACAATTTCCATAATACTTTGCCAAATTTTCTTCCATTGAAATTTTCTCTCTTTCGCACTTCTTTTTTCCTCTCCTTGATTTTGGGTAACTTCTAGGCTTTCTGTAGATACCGACATATTATTGTCATCCTGCAAATTGTTGTTATTCTTCTTTTTAGAGTTATATGATCCTTTTTTTCGGCTCTTTTCGCTTTTTTTACTTGTTGCTGTTACATAATGTTCTTCTTGATTTTCTTCTAAAATATCGGGTTCATCATCCTTTTCTGCCTGTTCACCAGTAAACTTTTCATTACAATTAATATTTGTGGGACTATTCACATCCGCATTTATAAATCCTTGTTCCTTTTTTGAGGACTCATTCTCTACTTCAAGTGAAACTTGCTTGGTATTTTCCCTTTTTTCTTGAATATACATCTCCAACGCATTTTTGTAAGTAGTATTTCTTAAACTCATTAGAATACGAATCCTTTTCTCTTTTATAAAAAATGGACATGTTTTATTAATAGCCATATGTGGGCCTTTGCAATTTAAGCATGTAAATGTTTCTGTCTCACAATTAATGTGATTTTTTCCACATTTAGGGCAAAGATTTTTATTAATTGGGCAAAACTTTTTATGATGTCCAAACCTCCAACATCCTGAGCACTGGGTTACAGGAAAAACATATTTCTCAACCCTACATCTACATCCATATGCATATACATACTCTGGTACAATCTGAGCTTTGAAACCTAACCTCACAGTCTCGCTATCAATCCATTTACCTTCTTCATTCATCCGTTTTAGTCTTCTGACAGACACAATTTCACACGAGGTACTGAATGTGTCTATCATTTCTTTATCTGTCATTTCTAACTCAACCCCTTTGATTAATCCGTAGGATAGATCAACCTCATTAGTAAATTGCGCTCTAATGTCTAGATCCTTGTTTTTAGGAAAATTTAATAATTTTTCAGCTTGTTTTTTATCATCAAACTGTACGAATACCTTATAAGGGCTTTTATATTTTATTCTAATGATATTTTGTATGTTCCCGCTTCTTAACCACTTAGCCAAGGCCATCTGTTTCGGTAAACCTTGTAATGAAGTCAAACATATTTCAAACGACTCATTTGTTACGTCATCATTCTCGGCAACCGCATCATTATTATGTTCATAACGTTTACTTAATTGGACTATGTGAGTACTCAAATTTTCGTTTGATTTACTTCGAAAAAGTTTCTTTGGTCTCCTCCTGCTAACAGTAATAAAACCTTCTTCACTACTATCTTCACTTTTTTCCCTCAATCTCTTCTCCGTTAGTCTTGCATCAATTTGTTGGTCAACATCCACTGTACCCGTCATCGTCAACATCTCTTGCCCACACTCATTTATATTCTCAGTGTCGCTGTTATCGGTCAACGCTGCTTCATCCATACTACCTCCCTCCATTCTCACTATTAGCGGGTACACCCGCACCGAAAGTGATCAGTACACTAGCCGGAATGCTTTGCGATAAGCACGTGCGTACAAAACACCGCCTCACGCGCAACTGGCTGACAAGATAAAATGTATGGCGTCAAAGGAACGAAATATACTTAGCGTCACGAGCGCGCTGCCAAACTCCATACATTTTCGTCGTCCGGAGAAAAGAAAGGAATAAAGAAAACACGTTTATTCTGCTAGTGTGATGACGAACAAAAAAAAATAGATCCGATACCTACAAAATTAAAAAGTACAACTTATAAACTTACTAAAAGAAAACTAAAACAAGTTTCACTATCAGGCTATGTGAGGACCGGGCATTAGCCACGACTCTCTGATCCAGTATATGTGTTCTGTTCGTGCTAGGCCCGCAGAGCACAGACCTTCTGTGCTCTGCGGGCCTAGCAGAAGAAAAAGTAGAAGTACTAATATTTTGACGCACTTATAGTAACGTTACAGTATCGTTAACGTAAGTTATATGTAGTAAGAATTTTGATTATAAAAACTACAACACCATAGTATTTTGGTTTAATTTTATGCGACATACACAATTTGTATCATACAAAAATATGAATATAGTATCCAATTCAAACAAATATCACGTGCGTAACGAGTATTATAATATGTAGTAAAATTCACTCACATCAACGATAATATTACGTTACTATACGTCAAAACATTCGTGCTTCTACTTCTTGTCACACCACATACAGAACCCATCAACCAAACGCAGTTCCAGTTGTCTTATGGTCTATGGCATGGCCTAAAGGCCGCGCTTTTTATATCAAGTCCCTTAGTTGCAATCTGTCAAAGAAGCCTCAATTTTCATACATTTTTGACAGCTTGCGTCGCGACTGACATGCAAATACGAACGTTTCTAAAAAAATAGTAGAATTGGCAGTCTAACCCCCGTGGCCTTAACGCGACCTTTATAACGTACTCGGTCGCGTTTACGTACCTAAGCGTCAAGTTGTAGGTACTAAAACTGAACAAGCACTGTCTGAACTCAGATCAACAAAAAAAGGTAGACAGCGCACCGCGAACATCAAAAGTGAAGCCACAAAACCGTGCTCCTTCAAATAAATACACAAGCTCACGCACACACCTACACTAAAACCATGCTCATCGCTCTTAGTACGTCACGAGCCGTCGTCTAGAAAACATAATGATGCCTTCCCTGTGTAGTATAAATTTGTAAAAACAATACTTAGCTAAACACATAAAAAGTCTCACGGAATCACTTTTCACTTGTAAGTACTTGAAATAACATCGTTTTTATTATAAATTAACTATGGTTACTTGGAACAAAAACGTCAACAAACGAAAGCAGTGACATTAAGTGCGAGGGTTGCCAAAATATGATTTAAAATTTTCCCATTCCCATATGTACTTTATATTTTAGATTTGATGTTTTTCAACACATTTGCGAGAAAACAGTACAATAGATTATAAAAAAAAAACTTTTTGTTTGTAGATAACAGTTGGAAAGTTGCAACAATCTTAGACGTTTCTAATATGAAAATAGCCCGAAATTGCAAACGGAACTACATCTTTCGTCTAATTTTCTCTTTGGTATTTCTATTAAAGAGAAAATAAGACGAAAGATGCTTTTTTTTATTCATGATAAATAATAAATAATACCAAACAATACCATACTTAACAATATCTTAGTTGTGCTGACTTGCACAATATTAGCTTACCCATAAAATATTATTTCCCAAGTTATAGGGAAAAAATAAAAAATGGCAACCCTTCGAGACACGCATAGATAAAAAGATGGCTTCACTTTTGATGTTCGCAGTGCGCCGTCTACCTTTTTTGTTGGTCTGAGTGTCTGAAGCCATTAACAGAAAACTTCTTTTTTCCATACGATTTGACATAAGCGAACGTACACAGCACCTCTAACAGCAACCTTAGAAAATAAAGGTCAATTCACGAGGGTATTGAGAGGGAGCGCCCGGCGTTGGCTGTCCGATGCAATATGTTGGCTCGTAGATTTGCACAATGTTCCGGAGCTGCAAAAGTAACCTTGTGCCTGGCGTTTTGCCAATCTTTTTACACGTGCAGTCTATGGGTCAAATACACCCAGAAGACAAGCAACACCCTACGCATACAGTATAACAACGCTTTTAGGATGATCATATGGGTGCCGCTGCACCGTAGTGCATCTGGCATGTTTGCCGACGCGTGTGTCGTTGGCTTTCATGCCATTCTCCGAAAGAGAGGCGCATCCCTGCTAAGTCGTGTGGCGAACAGACTGCCCAATACTGTGGCATTGTGTGCCGTTACATGACAAGATTTCATCACTAAAATCTTGACATGTAACGGCACACAAAGTTCTTAATTTTTTATGTTTTTGTTTTAATTTTTTTTTTCAATATTTTAGGTTTCATATGATTATGAATTTTATAATATTTAATACTTTTTAATGATTTTATAATGCTGTGTATTTGTAACTTATTTAGTTAGTAACATAATGTGTTAGTTGTAAATATCATCATCTAATAAACTTAATATTATGGATCACTGCAGTCCGAAATAAACTATTGAGGCTTGACCTCTTCGTAGTGGTGTTGTTCAAGCTGCTCGATCTCCTGATCGCACTCCTTTCTAAAGAGCATGTTCAGGTAGAAGGGGCTGTCACCAAGCTGAAAAAACGGCTATTTTATTTTATCAATTCCAAACTAAGACTTTACTCTTAAGTTGTTCGTTTGTAGGACGTAATCTGTGTTGCAGATTTGTTCGAAAGAGTTACGGCGGCCCTGGAATGCAAAGGGCATTTGGAGTACGTGTGGGTTTTAGTCAGTAAGAGTCTGACACTCCCTCCCGCTCCGGCCAGAGCGGAAGGAGTCATTTGATGATTTCTATGGTATAACCATAATCTTATTCTCAAATATTTTTACCACACTTATTCGAAAACTCTTAGTGTGAAATACTCTTCATTGCGTGAAACCGGTGGGGCTTTTACGCAATGAAGTGTATTTCGTACTAGTACAGAAAAGTGCGGCATCCGATGATTACATTTATAATATCACTCTGGTCGCTCGTCAGCCCCCACGAACCGACCTCGGCTCACCGAGACGAAACACGCGAAATTACTATGAGAAGTGGTTCTCACAGTAATTTGTTAGTTATGGCCCATATTCCAAAACGTAAACTCCAACTCAACTCGAACTCCATCTCCAAAATAAGCACGAAAACGTCACTTAAATTGTGTGCTACAAAAGCTGGTCTAATTGACGTTTTCGTACTCGAGAGATGAGCAAGCAAATGAGTCAACGCGCTTGCTGCTTAAAACTCATCTCTTGAGAACTTCAATTTATGATAAACTCCGATGGAGAGTTCGAGTTTTCGTTTTGTAATATGAGCCTATGTTTGTGAACTTTTCATTATTTTTTTCAAATAAGTGTGTTGAAAAGCGTAGTTCGAATCTCGTGGGCATTTGCACTCTCGGCTCGATACTGGACTCGTCTTCGGCTCGGGCGTCTATTCCGCCTCGGTTGCAATGACAAAGTTTGCCCTCTTGCATCAAAATGTACAATCATTTTCTTTCACTGATTGAAGCTACATTATCGCAAATCGTTATAAGCATTGATCCCGGCAATAAGCACAGTTTCAGTGAGATTGGCCACAAGAGTGAACCCGTGGGTATTAGCTTGCTTATGTGATAAACTTACATCGTTTGTGAGTAACCGGGATGAGGCAGAGGGACTGCGTTTAATCCAGCAACACTTCCTTATAACAACGACTAACAGAATCAACACCAGTACGGAAACAGCTGAAATTATAGTGATGGTAATATATTTTCTACTATCTGCGCCTGTAAAAAAAAACAAATTGTCTATTAATCGGTAATAGTGTTTTAGAACAGAATAGAAGTCGTTTACTCAACACTCACACAACACAAAACAGAAAATAGTACAGAATCTTACTTGTATTTACTATTTTATAAAATGAGAAAGTTTGGGTGAATTGATGTTTGTTCCTCAACCACGTTAGAACGGCTGTACGGATCTGGATGAAATTTGGTACACATATAGATTATAGTCAGGAATAGCACATAGTCTACTGTTTACCCTGGGAGTAAGTTCCCTTGGGATAATTCTGATATACACGCGGGTGGGCGCGGCTAGGTAAGGTACCAAACTGCTAACTAAACAATAACATTTAGAATATTTGTATCACAAGTGCATATAACATATGCATGCAATTTTATAATTTCCAAAATGAAATACTTAGAAAGAACTTATGAAATAATTTTTAAAATAACTTCATCGGCGATGAAGTTATAAAGCTTCAAAGTTGACCGCTAAGGACTCTGATTGACTCTGACGTCAAAGTCCATGACGCTTATACAGCTGCCACACAAAACAGCGTTTTCGCAAGAGAGACAGATATTATTTGTTTATAATAGTTATACCTCGTTGGTTTTTCGATCAATTTTAGTTTTATTTTCACTGTTAGTATTATATTTTTATATATTTTGAGATAAACTGTGTAGATAACAAATATTTTTTCATGCATAGGTATTCCCAAGTCAGAAAAATCAATAGGAATGTTACCTGAAAAAATCTAATTAGTCCGTCAGATAGATTAAAAAAAAAATTTTGGACACTTATTTTTTCTTTTTTCTGAACAAAAAATGAAAACAATACAGTGCGTTGAAAACTCGTGTGACGTAACAGACCGGTACACTTTTTACCCGAAAGTGACGTCACAAGCCCCCACTCCTGATGTTCGATGCGTTTTAACTTCGTCAATTTTTATTGATTTTTAAGTAATGTTTATCGTTCAATGTATGGCGTCAAAGAAACGAATTATACTTAGCGTCGCGAGCGCGCGCCATACATTTTCGTCAGCGCACACCCGCCGCGTGCCCTCTTCGGGCGCGCTTTGTATGTCAAAACAAGTCCCTTACCGTTTCTTTTGCTTAAATTTTAAATATCTATATAAATATAAAACGAAACCCGTTTTCCTTGGTCACGGCATCACGCGTGAATGGCTGGACTGATTTCACTAATTTTTTTTTTGTTGTGTTTGTTATTGTCAGGAGAAGGTTCTTGTGAAAAAAAAAAAAAATTAGAAAAAATTGCGCGGAAAATTAGAAAATTTAAGAATCCTTAGGGTAGGTGTAGGGTAGGTGTAGGGTAGGTGTAGGGTAGGTGTAGGGTAGGTGTAGGGTAGGTGTAGGGTAGGTGTAGGGTAGGTGTAGGGTAGGTGTAGGGTAGGTGTAGGGTAGGTGTAGGGTAGGTGTAGGGTAGGTGTAGGGTAGGTGTAGGGTAGGTGTAGGGTAGGTGTAGGGTAGGTGTAGGGTAGGGGTAGGGTAGGTAGGTAGGTAGCCAGTTGACGGGAGCGAAGCCGCGAGGGACAGCTAGTTATTTAAATATAAACCTAACGATGACGACTGCATTATGAATATCTAGCTTCTGCCAGAGGATTTGCTCACATGAAATTCGAAAATGTAATAGTATACTTTGTCCTATTCGAAGACACGTTCTACTCGTGTCGATCTGCCTAGCCTTTTCCCAACTATAATGGGGTCGGCTCCCAGTCAAGCCGGATTCAGCTGAATACCATTATTTTACGTGGAGCGGCTGCCTACCAGACCTCCACAACCAATTAACTGACCAACACGGCACTTCTTGGCAAGACTAGTGTCAAACTATCTGGCTTCTGACAATCCGTAACAATTGCCAAAGATCGACAAATGACAGCCAGGACCAATTAACGTGCTTTCCGAGACACGGAGGAATATCAATATTTAAGGAAGGTCATCCATCCATTGACTGACCTCGGTAAGCGCTGCTTAACCTTGAAGATCGACCTATGCGGCTGTTCACATGGCCTACCTGTGTTTCATATAAATCGTTATAGCTGTTAGAACTATAACAAATAGACAGACAGAGAGTTTCTCTCACATTTATAATATTACCAGCTTTTGCCGGCCGCTAAATGGCGGTCGTCAAACCATGTCAGAGGCCTTTGAGGCGGTTTAGAAACTCTGACACTAGGGTGTGCGGGGTCGTTAGAACTTACTACCCACACGATAAGGGCCCTTTTCCTGTCATGCGTATTTTCGCCCGCGCGCGGGTCTGGTCCGCATGCGGGTGATAGCACGCTCCTGGCCACACGCAGGACAAAGATTTCGTTTCCCGCTGCAGTGTCGTGCGTGTCGCCAGTGACTAAACTCGTGCGTACTATGACTATGCGTGCGACCCGCGTCACAGTAAAAACAACACTGAAGACTGAAGAACGCCGCCCGCATCCGGTTACACGCACGCGGGCTGCACGCCCGCAACCAATCCGCGTTTCGCGCACGTGGTGCCCGCATAATAGGAAAAACATGTATGAAATTATAGGATGCGGGCAGCCCGCACGCGGACCATATCCGCGCGCGGGTGAAAATACGCATGACAGGAGAAGGACCCTAAAGAAGAGAGCCGGAGACACCGGCCCCGTGGATGTCGGTAATCACGTAAAAAAGTAGCCTGTCCTTCATATCCCAGGCTATACATAAATGATAAATAATGCCAAATTTCATAACGATCCGTAAAGGAGTTTTAGCGAGAAAGCAAGAGAGACAGATAGAGTTACTTTCGCAGTAATAATATTAGTAGGGAAGTAGGGATGGGAAATATGGATTAAAATACAAACCAAATGATCTAGAGTCCACTGCATTTGGTTGACTATCCGACGTTACCCGGGTTACGTTTGCAGTAACTGATATATTTCGTGCTTCCTGATGACTATCCGAGGTATTCAGTGCAGCTTCCGTAGTATCCGACACAGTATTTTTGTTATGAACATCTGAGATATTGTGTCTTGATTTTGAAGTATTAGATATATTATAAATATTTTGCGGTGCTTCCGGAGTATAAGAGATTTCAGGTTTTGGAATAACAGAGGTATTTCTCGAATCATCTGGGTTATTCTGTGCTGGTTTCGGAGTTAAAAATATTTTATGATTTGGAGTACGCGAAGTATTTTGAACATTATGTGTATCTTTTGGAGTATAAGAGGTTGTCGGCTTTCTGGGTTTCGTTTCATGTCGTGTAGTACCTGGAGTACTCTGAGTTGGTCTTGGAGTATCTGGAATTTTACGATTATGTTTACGCGAAGTATTTCGAACTGTATCCGGGTTATTTGGTATTGCTTTCGGAGTATTAGAGATTGCAGGTTTATGGTTAGTCGAGGTTTTCTGTTTTGGTTTCTGATTGACATGACTTTTTTTACGGTTAACAGTCGGATATGCTGAAAAAAAACAAATGAGCCTTATACACATGTTTAAACACTGTGTTGAATTTTTTCTCAGCAAAATTAAACCCATTACCATTTTTTATTTTATATCTTGTCAATAAAGATTATTATTACGTTTATTCAAACTTTTTACTTATTTTGTACATTATTAAATATTTTTTTAAAAATACAGCTAAAAAAACATTTAAAAATGTAGAAAATAGTAACCCACTGGTATCGGGAACAGGGTCCAAGCTACCGGTGGTCAGGGCTCCAGAGAGAGGAACCTCCTAACAATACGAGTCATGTCCAGCAGTACTGCTTTCTGAATCAAGCCCTTGATCCAGCTGCCTAACGAGAGCCTCCTGAGGTGTTGGTCGAGGCTCGTGGCTATTAAGCCGTTGGCATTATTATTTCGGTTCGTGCATCCATCGCCTGCATTAGATTTAGAGAACTTGCATAACACAGGTCATACATGTCGGCGTGATCTCATAAATCATGTTTTCGAAAACACCTGATTATTTTTTACGACAGTAGTCTGTTTTCTAATGTGAAACCATTATAAATGTCACCGGAAAATGGCAAACGCCGTAAGATTATAAAATATCGCGTGAAATTGTAAACTCATCTGTTCTGAATAAGGCACGGATTTATTGGAAACTATTGAATTTGGATGAGGTTTATTGTTCAGAAAACGAATTCTTCATAATATATCGAGAAGTTTTAAAACCTAATCAAGATAATTACAATCTTACGGAGTCTGCAAATTTTCCGCTTACATAAATAGGTACCTACATGTTGTAACAGAAATAACCGAAACCTGAAATGGGGTCATTCTCATCATTACGAACACTTTGACCCAAACATTGACTGGCACTGAAGGCCTTGTTGCATTTAATCTGCACCACTACCGTACATAAAGTTCAAATAATAAACTCTTTTACTATGGCACCAAACCGAAAATAGCAAAAAAAAACAACTAGGTACCCCATACATTAATATTTGCATAACTAGACAAAATGTACAAAAGCCCCATTTCAGGTTTAACGTTATTACTGTTAAACCCTTTATTCGTAAAAAACACGAATAGCGGGATTCTGCCAACATACACAGGGTCAAATAACTCTGCAGACGTGGAGGGAAGCGTTGTGTTATACCGATTGGACTCCATCTCCACATTAAGGAACACGGGTGGGTTTCAATCAGTAAGAGTCTGGCACTCCCTCCCGCTCCGCCTAAAGCGGGAGGAGTCGTTTGATGACTTCCCATCCACAAATAAGGACTCTATCTCCGCTTAATCTGCTACTGATATCAAAACGCTTACCTATACAATCATGACTCAAATCAATCTCAATGTCGCAGGAATAATGACTGGAAAAGATTAAACAAGCATGATCTGAAAAATAAAAAACCATGAATAAGTCGTGGTGTTCACAGGGGAAACTCGTAGCTAAATAGCTGCACGAGTCGATCTTCGAGGTAAGGCGACGGTTGCCGAGGTCGGTCTGTGGATGGGTGTGCTATACATACAGCGACTTAGTGCCTCGGAAAGCACGTGCTGGTTCGGGCTAATGAAGCCAGAATATCCCGTGTGTTATGTAGCCAGAAGCTCAATTAATATTATAGTGGTACATAATTGCTTACTTGTATACTTTGAGAAAGCTAGCGCGGATCGCAAAGTCCTCACATGTCTGCCTTCTGACACTAGTCTAGTAGCACAGAGGACGTTCGATGAATACAACTCCAAGCCGATAGTTACTTTGCTATTGGTTGCAGTATCACCACAGATTCTATATTGTTCTTTTTCATATCCATCCCATTTATATCTAGATACCGCATCATCTGGAAATGGATTGGGTAAGCATACAGCCGGTCTATTATTCTGTCGACATCTCATATCTTGTTTGTTTAGCTGGGTACTGACCGGTGTTGCGGAGTGTAATGTAACATGTAATGTAACATGTTACAAAGTGAGCATTCGTGCAGTCAGTACGTTGAAACGAACACGAACACGCACATGTTACTCAGATTTTAGGACACGGTGTATCGTAACATGCTCGCTGCGAATGGTACATTACGGCCACTAACACCTCAGTACCCACGAACACGGATCGACAGCTCACTGCATGTTCACATCACCTAAGCTTTCACGGTGATAGGTTTACAGAATCGCATTGCAGGATCTAGGTATATCACCGGATAATTGCACGTTTCGTAAGATTATAAAACTTTTTTACACAAAATACACCCGATTTCGAAACAAAAAACACTACAAATTACAAAATAACTTTAATTTCGGAAGTCGGTGTCAAATAATGAAGAAACCAAAAACACCAACTACCGAAATAAAAGTTATTTTGTGCTTTGTACTGTTTTTTGTTTCGAAATCGGGTTGTAGTCGGCTTTGTAGTATTTTTTTTTTATTTTTTTGTGGTCCACATGTGCTTACCCCTTCACAGCGTACCGGCGGCGTGATGTTATCTTATAAACTGGTGTAAACAATAGACAGACATGAGATTACAGCAATCCCAGTCTATTTGCTCTAATTTATTGAGGAGTTCCGTAACCTATCTCCGAAGTTCTTCATCAGGGGGCCTAGACAAAAAACTTTTCCGTAGCGTTAAAGTCAGACGCTGACGACAAAATGTATGGGAATGACATTAGGTGTGGAAAGATAACGTCATCACCTAATGTCATTCCCATACATTTTGTCGTGAGCGTCTGACGTTAACGCTACAGAAAAGTTTTTTGTATAGACCTGAAGATCTTCACCAAATTGAAATGTGACCACTCCGAGAAAGTAGTCTTCCAAAAACTACCCAAATCGCTTCAAGTGTGCCTATAACATTTGAAGAGTTATCTCTGTTTATCCAGGATCCCACCATCAGATCCTGACTTGATGATCACGGGACCACCTGGGAGGTAAACCCTTTCGAACAAAAAAAAAAATCCAAATCGGTTCAGCCATCTTCGAGTAATCGGGGAACACACATAAAAAAAATTAAAAGTTTCCGACGAATTGAGAACCTTCTCCTTTTTTTAAGTCGGTTAAAAATACCTCTCGATAATTGTAAACTGATGATGTTTTTTCTACAATGATACAAATCAATATTCGATAATAAATCAGGGCCTACAGTTATCCGTTTTGATAAGACATTGAAATTGCAAGCATGCCCGTCATTGGTCTGTGTTTGTGGCAGCGCTATCACAGCTCGTATCATTGTAGAAGACACGTTCAGTGATTTATCGAGACTTTATAATAATTTACAATCTTACGAAATTTAAAATTATCCAGTGAGATGTAAAAAGACATCACCGAGCAGACATTCTGATAACCTGCCCTTGAGTACCAAAGAAAATGTAGGAAATTCTACTTGTATAATAATAAAACTAGCTTTTGCCTGCGACTTCGTCCGCGCATTTACCTTTTTTTCCCGTTCCCGTAGGAACTTCTCGTTCCCGTATAGCCTATAGCGTAATTTGTGCCTTCCTCATTAATGTGGCTATCATACACAATAAGAATTTTCCAAATCCGTCCAAATCACTCGTTTAGTCACCAGTAACGGAAGAGTTATACAGTCATACATTGATGAAAATATATAAATATATAGATGATAGTAACAAATGAAAATTAAAATCAAACGAAATTAAATCGTTCGTTGTTATTATTAAGAATTTATAAGTTATAAAATATACTCACAAACAAAATGTAATTTGAATACTATTTTACGCAAACACAAGTTTAACTTCTTTTTCTTGCCACGAATAAGAAACATAAGCAAAGCGTACCTGTTTGAACGGCCACTAAGACAGCAGTTATTTTCCGAGATACATTCTTTAGTTTCAGTACAATATTATAGATGTCTCTTGACATGTACCTGAAATAAAAAGGTGATAGGAACGGTCCTCCTCTTGCAGGATCTGGAAGTAAAAAAATGTTTACTTAACAGAAAATAATAAAAAGTAGCATAGTATTTTTTTCCCAATGCTGCAATGATGAGTAGGTACCATTGATCCTTTTCGAGTTTTGCGTTTAACTTTAATTAATGGGAAGATTAGTAAAAATTGTTCATAGGTAATGATGAACACAACTTAACACAATACCCCCATCACAGATTTTTAATTTAATCTGTAACACCCTATATAGCTTTGTTCGATTTTAGGTAGTTGAGCAACAGAGTACCTAATAATTAATAATAATTATAATTTTTAATAATAATAATTTATTTATTTTCTCCACAATATTACTCTTAATTGCTAGCCTTATTTCTACAGTAACATATAGGTGGGGCATTATATTGTGGGAGACTGGTGCCTAAACTAGGCTCAAGGCCTGTATTTCGGGTCACCAGGACTCCTCCATTTAAATTTAATAAATTATGTTAAGTACTCGTACAAACAATTGGTATGTTATTAGGAAATATTAACATTTAGGCATAAAGATTATGTTAAGTTTTTTTTTTTTTTTTCCTTTTAGTTAGTACCTATTGTTAGTATCCAGGATGGGAGTACGGTAGAGTGTGTACTGCGTGAGTGTGTGTAGTTAGAGAAGTGTGTGCAGTGATTGTGTGTTTGGGGGGTCGTGTGTGTGGGGAGGTTGTGTTTTTATTTGTACGTAGTATATTTGCGTCTAGTGATGTTTATGTTGAAACGGTTAACAAGTTCTCAGTGTCATCGTAATTGAGTTCCTGAAGCCAACTATATAGTTTCATTTTGCACTTTGTCTTATTGAGTTCATAAATAGATATGACCCTATTTACTTTATTGTAGAGATATCGACCAAGGTGATAAAAGAAACGTTTTGCAAAAAAAGTTGAAGGCGAAATATGGTAATTGACAACAGGATTAAATCTTCTCTTAGCTCGAGGGAGTGATGGATTGTAGGTTAGTTGTCCATGTTGTTTCAGAATGGTTAGTTGAATAAACAGTTGACGCACCGTCAAGACTTTCGCTTTTTGGTATAGTAGTGTTGTAGGGTGGCGATAAGGTAAGGACAAGGACACCTTGAGAATGGCTCTCTGTGCTCTTTCCAGTTTCAGGAGGGTACTTTTTGGAACACCACCCCAAGAGGTGATGCAGTATGTTATTAAAGACTGAGCAAGAGCATAGTATACCATTTTTTTTATTTTGTCGTCAGTCACATTTCTTAGGGTCTTAAAAACATATATCAGTTTTCTCAGTCGGTTACTTAAGGTGTTGATATGTTCCTGGAATTTGAGTGTGCTGTCTATAGTTAAACCAAGGTATTTAATGCAATCGGCCTTGTTACTAGCGTCTTTTATTTCTGTTTTCTCGTGTTCGGTTTTGGCTTGTTTAAGTAATTTATCACAGTAATTTCTGTATCTCGTGAACGATGTTTTTAAGATGTGGTTTTCAGGGTCCGTTTTTAACTTCTTGTGTAAATTATCTTTATGCCGAATGCATCGTAGAAGACCAGTGGTGATCCATGGCTTCACAATCCGTTTACGGTTTGGAACTTTTACTGTTTCAGAATGCGTCTCTATTAACTGAGTAATGAGTGTTATCATTATTTCAGCTGCCTCATGTGGATCTGTTGACGTGTATATAGCTCCAAAATCAAGTTGCTTCAGGTCCGCATCGAGCTGGTCATGATTGGTCCGAACGACTGATTTTGTTGTCACTAGTTTCGGAGGTTTTTTTGCTAGGAATAATAGCACAGTATCATGGTCTGTGAGTGAGGAGTGGGCTACTAGTGTAAAGGCAAGAAAGGTTGTCTTCAGAATAAACTGATCCAGGCAAGCAGATTGTCGTGTGGGCAATACATGTGCTGGTAGAAGGCCATGTGAGGCCAGAAGATTTAGATAACTGTCCTTGGCTGGATCGTGACACTGGTCATGGATATTTATATTTATGTCACCAGTAATTATAATATTTGTATACTTCGCGATTTTAGTAAGGGCAGCGTCAAGAGAGTTTATTAAATTGTTTATGTCCCTATACCCTGGTGGACGATATATTGCCAACAATATGGTGCTGCAATCGATCCGTACCTGAAGACAATTAGCTTCCATAAGCACTAATTCCTCCACAGTGACTTTAAGATTTTCGTTCACATAAACAACAACTCCCTCATTTTGAGTAAGATTATTATCGGTCTTAAAGTAATTGTAGCCTGATAGATTAGGGATATATTGAGAACAAGGGAGCCAAGATTCCGTCAGAGTGATAATATCCCAGCTAACCTTAGTTCTTGAGAGTAAGGTGTGAAGCCCTGTTATGTTTTTGTTTATGCTTCTGATGTTTTGGTTAAGAATTGTGAGCGACTGATTGGGTATGAAGTTAGCCGGAATACAACCATCCAGGTCACATGTAGCAGAGTCAGAGACGGAGACTGAGTCTATGTTGTCTGTATTATTCTGTGTGGTATTGAATTTTATTTAAGGAAATTCTAATGATGACGTTTCTAATAGGGTGGTTTTTTATTATATGCTTAGAGATAAATGTTAAAATATTACAGACAATTATGGCATAATTTCTGTTATTTAAAAAAATAATATAAAAAAAAACACCACGTAAATAGTGTTCGCTAGTCGTGCATGAAACATCTGAGAACTACAAAATAGATTTAAAATTTGTATTGAATATGTTACGTATGCGTGTATTATGTATGTGTATATTTTGTAAAAGTGTATGTTATGTTGTATTGCATTGTAATAGTATAGTGTTGTGTCAGTTGATAGTGATATAGTGTGCGCGAATGCTAAGTTTATTGTTGTGTGATGTAAATGAACTTTGGTAGGTAAGCTGTTAGTATTTTTAGTTAAAAACATATTTTTGAACAAATTTAACAAAGAGAAAAGAAAAGTTGTTTGTGTTGAATTGCACAATTCGAAGATGTTCAGTAGTCATTTTTGTTTCCGTAGTTTTATAAGATCTTCTTCAGTTTTTATCTGGCGACTGGGCATCCCTTCTTTTTCTCGGACATATACCTTTCCATTTACAATCCAACATTGTTCGTAGGAGCTGCTTTTAATAAACTCTCTGGCGAGGTAGTGAAGGCGTTTTGTCATTGTTGTGAGCGCTTCTGCGACAAATATGGGTTTTTCGGGTCCTTTAAATTGCAGGTGGGTAGTATTGAGACGATTGGATTTGTTATCCTTATTGCCTAGGTAGGTAATTCTATCTCTTTGGGTGGCAAATTTGGTAATCACTCCATCAGACATGGGTCACACATAATAAGACTGACTGACTTTGATAACAGTGGATGTTTGCTGCAATGACATGTGGTGTGATGAATTGAAAGAATCCTTCAAAATACGGATATAAAAAACTCGGACCGAATTCGGATATTGCTGTTCGCACTGCATCCGATTCGAATTCGTGAAAATATGGATCTAGAGTCTAATATCTAAACTCAGAGCGAATTCGAAAATTGCTTACGGACTAATCCGATCTCTGATCCTTGGATTTGGATCAGAGATCGGATTAGTGCGCAGGGGCCATCTTTGGATATGTGTATGTACGATTTTAACAATGTTACGATAGACTTTTAATGACGAAGCCCCCATCTCGTGCTCATTAAACATCACTTAAACGTGGTCGAAGTTAACTCACTGATGACTCACGAGAAGGACGTCATTCTACGGTAACTACTGAAGATAACGTGAGTGCTCTTAGAAGTTAAGCTGATAGAAACGAAGATATCAACGGATTTGGGCAGCTTTAGGCATTGGTATGAGTCAAGTACAAAAAGTCTTACAGGAACATGTAGGCGTCAGAAAGCTTTGTACTAGATGTATACCTCCTCAGAGATACCTCGTAATTTGACGGAAGATAAAAAACGCTGTCTTTTGGATTGGAGCCGCTCAATGCTGAAAAGTATGATGGAGGTGACTCGAATGCTGTATATGACATCGTCACAGGTAATGAAACGATATTTCGTGCGTCGCAGTGGCGTAGGTACTGTCGGAATACCGTACTTACATCGAAGTTTTGAGTGTGGCTGTCCCGTGATACAGTCAAGCTAGTTTAATGTTACCACCCCGAATCCAAAAGACAATCTGCGGGATGTGTCCATTCGAAGATTTGAGGGCAAAAGTAAAGAAGGGCAGAAATCAAGGGAAAAAGATGATTGCCTCATCCTTTGGACGTATGGGTCATTACGCAACAATTTTCCTAGACGATAAATGGACTGATTCTGCGGATTGGTATGTCAGTCATTGTTTACCAGTAGTCTTGGAAAAGGTAGATAGCAGCGCCCAAGAAGTAGGATAATCCACCACCACGACAACGCTCCAGCTCACTCCCCCAGATGGACTATCAAATACACACACACAGTAGACAGTAGTTTCGGATGTGCGTTGTCTGTCAGTCATTCACTCAATCACTCAGTAATGGAAGAATTTTATATAGGTATGTCACCGGAAAATTACAGACTCCGTAAGATTGCAATAAATGTTTATTAGATTATTTCTCGATATGTTTTGAAAAATTCGTTTTGTACAATAAATCCCATCCGAATTCAATAGTTTACAATATATCCGCGTCTTATTAAGAAAAAATAGTTGACAATTTCACGCGATATTACGGCGTTTGCAATTTACTGATGATATTTATATTGAGATTGATTATAAAACAAACATGACAAGTATCACAGACGTCTGTCTACTGTATCATGAACCTTAATGCATTGCAGTAAGAGCCAGTTTTGCGGCTGTGTGTGTTAAAAAACAACTTACTGTTTTCACAATAATTTCCAGTAACAACATTTTCCAGGATGGCAAAACATAATCCCATGACACAAACTTGACAAAAATTCATTTTAATTTGAAAAAAACACCATTTAACTATGTAACTGCTAAACACTAGTATGTGGCTGCTCGCCAGTTGAAACCTGTCATCACTGGGTCCACATTTGAGTTTGGACAGTTGAGAGCAGACAATTACGTGCGCAATACTAAGATAGTCAAATAGTAATAATTATAATTGACTTATTTATTTTTCCTGTTAGGTACAACATTTTCCTGCGAACTGTAAAATCCTTGTGTATCACATGTATTTACGTATTAATGTAACAATATTTGACAATAGTAGGTACCTACTCTGTGCAATTAAACTTCTCTTACGTAAAAAGCGTATGAGCATCAAGAGACAAATTAACATATTACTTTTCTTTTTTAATGTTTATTTCTTATATGTATTAGATCCAGCAGTTGGGTACTTACTAAACACTTTATTCCGTCAGTCACAAATACGAGTTTCAAAATACTTATTTTCATAATTCCGAATGGTTCAAAATGTCTAATATAAGAACTCCGATTTATCGTTCATCCTATTTTGATAATTCCGATATTTCAATATTCCTAACGTCTATAATTACTATTCTCAAAATACCGAGTTTCGATAGATCGAATAACAAAACTTCCGACTTAGTGATAATTCAAAACATCAAAAATTTAATATTGCCATAATAGTACCAAATAATTAGAATTCCGAAATAAAAACGACTTGAAAAAATGAATAACAAAACAAATAAACACAATTTGCTCGTCAGAGATAAAAATAAAATTCCCAAACCTAACAAAAAATACTGCAGCGAGCATGCCACGAGCATGCAGCAAGCATGCAGCAGGCATGGTTTACTGTCACGGCTCCGGTGCTATGGGGCTCCGGCGGACGGTCCCACGCGAAGTTATCGTCGCAGATTGTTTTAACGGTATCACCGCAGCTTCGGCTTGCTGGCCGGCTTTGCAGGCCAGCCTCAGCTCGCGGCCGGCCTTGCCCCTCCGCGCCTACGCGGGCTAAATTACCTGCACTCTAGGGGTAGGGCAGACAAGACTACGTGGAGTCGGTTTTGCAGCGATTCGTTTCTTGTCACTAATATCCCATACTCAAATTAATTGAATTAATTGAATCAAAATCAGAATCCAAATTTTAGCAGTTTATTAGTCGAAGTATTGAAAATAGGAATGTCGTTTTTCGGACCGAGAATCCATCGAGAATTTGATTCTTCGAACATATGAAAATCAGAAAGTATGAAATTCGGACTTTTGAAAATCGTAACATCGAAATACGGAATAAAATATTTCGGAGTATTTGGGTGTTCCCGCAACAGTTAGGTGAAACGAGACAGAAAAATAGTTTTCAACTCACTAGGAGTGACCTAATTGTTTTGCCCACCAGGTTTAATTTGTTAAATAAACAAATCCATACTTCCCTGTGTGCGAGCTATTACTCGAATCAAACGTAACTCACAATAATTTAGGACCCATTAGCATTGGTGTGTCAAGTTGTCGAGCTTCGTTGACTCGATGTTTGTTTTGCGACTGTTGATTCTGGCTCTCATGAGTCGCAATAGTTGAGAATATTTCGGTGGACTTGTTCCATACTAAAAGGTACCTATTATAAATGCGAAAGAAACTCTGTCTGTTTGTTACCTCTAAGGCCTCTGTGCCTACCTAACTGCCTCCGTGGTCGAGCGGTTTAGGCGTTTGCCTTGTGACCCGGTGGTCGCGGGTTCGATTCCCACAGGGAGCATACTTTGTAAAGTTGTTTCCAGTTTGGCTGGGACATTGCAGGCTTGAATCACCTGATTGTCTGATAAAAAGATGATTCCGTGCTTTGGAAGGCACGTATAAGACGGTGGTCCCGGCCGCCAAATGGCGGTCGTCAAACCATGTCAGAGGCCCTTGAAGCATTATAAAATAAGATATCAAGTCATTTGAGCTTTCTAAAATCCCTAGTCGTCCCGTACCTACCGCCAGTGGGCGACGGCCCTTAGCGTCTTGACAGCAAGGAACTTCTACTACAACCTGGAATGTGCACAGGCTGTCGATACGCGGTCCGAGGGAGATAGCTTCGCGAGAGCCCTCTGTCCCTTTCATTAGGGTGACCAACCAAGTTAATGTAGGTTGAGACTAATATATATATTAACCAATAGTTTGATTTCATAAGTTAATAATAATTATGCTTTAAGGATGGATTAAAGTAAAACGCATTAAACTATGTTTTATTAAGTATATCCTGGGGCCTGAAATGAAGACTGCAAGTAACGGAATAATTTTTGATATTTGAATGACTTGGAATGACATCAAGCCATTTTTTCTCCCTGATTCTTCTCCAGGCAGTCTGAAATTATATTTTTTAAATTAATTTCAAATATACGAAGTGACACACCTCAACCAGCGATTAAAATGGGAAGTTGAAACTTTTTTGCCATTCCCCTACAATGTTCCTCGGGAAATGTGAAATTTCATGATCACGTCTTTTAAGTATTCGGTACACCATTCCATATAAAGTTTTATTATGCTTACGTTGAAGACTACCTCCTATTTATATGCTGCATTGTGTAAATAATCTTATAATTTCGTTCATTATGGGCACCCTACTTCAAGAATTGCAATATACTTACTTGAAGAAAGAAACACCGCATCCTGCATAGGATTCGCTTTTGCAACCGAACAGCTTTTGAATCGCACACTTTTTAACCATCTTTATTACATCCGAATAAAGAAATTGATTGTTTTACAACAAATAAATATGGCTGGTGGGTTACCGGTCTAACTTATATAATTATATATTCTACTAATAATCTTTTCTTTTTTAATTACATTTCAATACAGTATCTAAATTATTGCTAAAAAAATGTTCTCAGTCTAACAGATAATTTAAAAATATTAGAAATATATCGGAACAAAAGTTAATGTTTTTTTAATAAGACACGACAATATTATTTTTTCCTACCATTCCTACTAAATTCGGGAACAATCCTCCTGGCAACACTTTAGAAAGGGACACAGGGCTCTCCAAGCGCTTTCTCCCTCGGACCGGATTTCTCTTTGACCAAGTGATTGTCTGTAATAGAACTTAACTTCATAAACATAAGGTTTATTGTTATATTGGTGTCAAATTGACAATGCTCATTCCAGGTTGTAGTAGAAGTTCCTTGCTTGACAGCTAATCGTTTTTTTTTTTTTAATTATTAATAATAGGCACGCGCTTAACCACTATCTCACCTGATGGCACAGAGTACAAAAAACCCTGATGGTAAGCGATGATGTGATGGATTTGGATTAATATTGGCACGCGGATAGAACATGTCCTGGACTAGGACATAGCATAGGTACTTTTTATCCCGCGAGTACGTTCCCTTGGGATATACTGGATAACTTTTTTTCCAGTGCGCAAACTTTGAGAACCACTTCTGCCCATGTAAATGAACAACTTTCCCCAAGAAAGCCATAGTCAATTCCTAAAAAAAAATTTGAACTTCCCATATAAAATTGTCATCAACTGACCACAATTTGTATGGGAGACTCAATTTTTTTTTTAGGAATTGACTATGGCTTTCTTGGGGAAAGTTGTTCATTTACATGGGCAGAAGTGGTTCTCAAAGTTTGCGCACTGGAAAAAAAGTTATCCAGTATATCCTAACTTTTACGAGGACGCAGGCGCAGGCAGGAGCTAATGTTGATTAAATAAACCATGTATAATGTGAATGTCAGTCTGTGTGTTGTTTGTGTCGTATTCACGCCTAAACCACTCAACAAATATTGATGAATTTTGGTATAGATGTCGCAGCCAACTAGCTTAATCAGCCGTTTCATTGAAAGCCTAGCCTTTTCATTTAACTGTGCCGATTTTTCATCGACCTAAGTTACATCTTTGTTTCAATATCGTTAATGACTTGCCCATGTCACTTATGTCGCTGAATAAACGGCGCAGTTTAATGAAAAGGCGAACAAATCTTGGCGATGGTCATAGAATACCTACGTTTTTCCCGAGAGTACCTCGGGATAAAAACCGACTTCCGTCTTTTACGCGGAAGCCGCATTGCAGTAAGCAAATAATAACTAATTATTAGAAGCATCAAATGTACGTCATATACCACAGTAATCATAACCAATGAATAATGACTTATTGAGGAAGAACTCAAGCAGCGCAAGTCCACTAGAAGGTGGTTTTCCTGCTAGAAAAGTTTCAGTAGCGGTATGATATCCCTTGTTACTTCCGAAAATGACCCTTATTAACACCACAAGTTTACCTTATTTTTGTCACATGGGTATTTGTGACGTTCGTGTACAGGGTAAGCTTTGTTTGTCTAATACTCCGTTGGTCTCGCGGTCGTAACCGTGACTGCTGAGCATGAGGACCTGGGTTCGATTCCCAGGTCGAAAAGAAAGTGTTAGGTACTTGGTTTTTCCATTAGGAATTTCTCTGTGACAAGCCGGAGTTTGCAAGAGGTGTGACACGTCCTTGACTGAAAGGACGTTAAGTTTGCGTTCGGTCTGCGCCAGATCTCTCCCCGGTCGTGTCAGATTGCCTTCCCATTGGTGTAGCTGTGTTAGCGGTGAACATCAGAATGACTGGCCAAAATGACCGATCAGCTTTAAAATATTACTTAAATCTAATACCTATTTCCTAGGGTAGGTATTAAAATCCCGAAAGTTCATAATACTGTTACGCGCCAGAATTAATGCCGGGCACATAAAGATAAAAGTTACTACTAGCGCCATCTAGTATCGAGTAGCAGAACTAGTAGAGTCAAGATCCTTCTAGACTTTTCCATGCTAGAACATTCTAGAGTTTTCGATGTCTGGTTGGTCCGGACCGGTATGTACTCGAACTTTCTAGATGTTTCTATACTAGAAGGTTCTGGAATTATCTGCCGACCTATATAAGGCCCGCATAGCCTGCGACCGAGTCAGTATTGAATTTGCGATACAAGCGACAACTTCGAGAGTGAACTTCGACTGCGAATTAAAGTGATCAGTAGTGCAATTGTGATTCATAATTAGTGAGTTTAAGTTGTAATTAGTGTTGATTAATTAAAGTGTCATTTTGGTTATTTTATCGGCTGTTTTTATTGTCACGAACCCTAAGCTCGTAACAATACCTATGATTGAAATACCGACGTCCAAAACACCGAAATTTAAAATACCGAAAGTTTTAAATACCGATAGTCGTTATATCGAAACACAAAATACCGATGTTCAAATTCCCGAAAGGACGAAATCCCGAATGGACGAAATCCCGATGGATGAAATCCCAAAGAGCGGCGACGTAGTTCCCGCGATTACTCATAGATGGCACTACAACACAGTTATGACGGTGGGAATTCTGCTTAACATGCTTTAATGCCAAAATTTTGCGAGTTCAGTATTTGGGGCACCCCGACTCGGACAGGTTAGGTTAGTTAGTTTTTTTTTTTTAAACCACCCAAAAATAGGAGCCCCGCGTGGCGGGGCTCCATCGACTACACTCTGCCATTGAGAAGCACGCGGTTGGTCACAGTTCTAACCTTACCTAACTTATTTCACCCAGTTCAAAATGACGAATCATACCTACAATCTCCCGCAGAAATGTTTTCACCACTGTCTAATTATCTAGTCGCGGGCAGCTGATTTTAGGCTTTGGGATGTAATTTCGGGATTTTGAACTTCGGGATATGGATCTTCGGGATTTTAAGCTTTCGGACAAATGAACTTTCGGGATTTGAAACTTTTGACCAAACAAGCATTCGGCGTTTCAATTTTCGGGATTTCGTCCATCGGTATTTTAAAATTCGGACCAAGATATCTGCAAACAATGTTTTCTATCAACAAAGTTTTCGGCGAAACGTACTGTCTAGGAATAGAGATTTCTATTAGCTGTGCTTTCTGTATGTAGTCGTATCCTACAAGCGTGTTTCTATCTTAGGTTCCACACTCGTAGATTTTAGTAATATTTTAAAGCTGATCGGTCATTTTGGCCAGGCATTCTGATTCCCGCGGCGATGTCTATTCTACGTTGAAATTGCCCGCTATGGCCGACATCTGCATCGGTCAGGACTGTTATATGTGACAATGGCTTTATAGTGCCAATACACATGTACTTTGGGGGATTTAATTAATGCCACCGATGCTGCAACTACCTAGGTACTGGGCCCAAATAATATAAGGAGTTAGCCATCGACTCGAAAAGAAGAAGAAAAATTTGACTTCCCCATAGATTTATGTGTGCATTAATTCGACAAACTGTTTACTGAACAGCTGATTTTTATTTCGCGATTTAAGTGTTGGTTCCATCGTGAAAGTTGTTCATAATGATGAGTACAATGACATCTTAAGAGGTATTGCGTTTATTCTGTTACACGTTGTATTTAAATCCCATTTATTGGAGAGCGAGCCTATTGCCAGCAATCGCATAAATCTAGGACCTCATGCAGTAGCGCCTCGACCACTAGACCTTTTTTTCTTGGATGGGAAATCATCAAATGACTCCTTCCGCTCTGGGCGGAGCGGCAGTGTCAGACTCTTACTGACTAAAATTCACCCCGGTTCCTACAAATGCTCTTTGCATTTCAGGGCCGTGGTAACTGTTTCGAACAAATTCAGCAACCCTGGACTACTTACTATTTTACGTGGAGCGATTGCCTATATGACCTCCACAGCCCAATAACGGAACCTCTTGACAAGATTTTCTAACACTGCTTAACGAATCGAACCGTGCGACTGTTATTTATAAAGTAAGGAAAAGGCGGGTAGATGAAGAAGAAAGAACGTGATTTTTAAACAATTATATTATAACTTAAACAACGTTAAAACTAATCTTTTTCCATAATTTCAGGTAAGTCTCTATCACTCTCTTGATCAAAATAATCTTCAGGTATCACATAATTTTCAGGAGGCCGCATGGGGCCATACATCTTCTTAACTTCAGGTTCTTCTGTCTCGCTTCTGACATTTTCTCGACTCTTTTGTGCTTCTCTGTCAACTTCTTTCGGACTGGGTTCTGTCTTGGTGTCCGTGACTTCTGAATCGTCGTCTGAATCCATTTCTTCGACAAATTCAGATTCTTCTTGTTTAACCTCTTTTTTTATCTTGGTTCTTTTCTCTGCGTCTTCTTTTAGTCTTATTCTGGAAAATAAATAAGAATTATTGTGTGTTGTGTTTGTGACTTATGGTTTTCTTCTCCTTCGCGTACATTGTAAGACAAAAAAACTAAATAATAACTTTGCCAACTAACTTTAAAAAAGAAAACGGCCAAGTGCGAGCCAGACTCGCGCGCAGAGTTCATGTGCACGAATCATATTCTTTTACATTTTAAAAAAAATAAATATTAGTAGGTAACCATCATAATGAGCCGTTTCATTTGACATAACTTATATGCCTAGCCATTTCCCAACTATATTGAGCTCGGATTTAGCTGAATAGCAGTAGGTATGTTACGTAGAGCGGCTGCCTACCAGACCTCCACAACCCATTAACTGGGTAACATTGCATTTCTTGGCAACACTAGTGTCAGCTTTTCTGGCTTCTGACAATCCGTGACGACTGTCAAAGATGTACAAATGACAGCCAGTACTAACGTGCATTCCGAGCTATGTCTTGTTTTCCGAATCTTGATATGTTAAGATGACCCATCTAGAGACTGGCCTCGACAAGCGCTGCTACACATTGTCCCTCTTCCCGTAGACGACGGAGTTGGTCTGCTTGATGAGAAGCTTGTCGTCCTTCCGGAGCAGCGGCGGCAAGTGCGCCGGCCGGGCCAGCTCCGCCAGCCTGCGCAGGCCATGAGGCCACTGTGACGGTGAGTGGTGCGTACCTCTTCCCGTAGACGACGGAGTTGGTCTGCTTGATGAGAAGCTTGTCGTCCTTCCGGAGCAGCGGCGGCAAGTGCGCCGGCCGGGCCAGCTCCGCCAGCCTGCGCAGGCCATGAGGCCACTGTGACGGTGAGTGGTGCGTACCTCTTCCCGTAGACGACGGAGTTGGTCTGCTTGATGAGAAGCTTGTCGTCCTTCCGGAGCAGCGGCGGCAAGTGCGCCGGCCGGGCCAGCTCCGCCAGCCTGCGCAGGCCATGAGGCCACTGTGACGGTGAGTGGTGCGTACCTCTTCCCGTAGACGACGGAGTTGGTCTGCTTGATGAGAAGCTTGTCGTCCTTCCGGAGCAGCGGCGGCAAGTGCGCCGGCCGGGCCAGCTCCGCCAGCCGCTGCGTCTTCGCCAGCTCCGCCTTCAGCTTCTGAATGCCCATCTGTTCAATAATGATACATTTACAACCTATGTCTACATAGTTTAAAACAAATTCGCTTCCCGCCGTCTGTCCCTCTGTAAGCTTAGACTCTTAGATCTTTTATACTACGCGAAACGGAGTTTAATGCAATTTTCACTATCATTTTGAGAATTTAATCCGAAAGGGTTATAATTATGCATATCACCTTTGTGCATCGGATGAAAATTGGCATACAATGACATGTAGAATATCTGGTGAGAGTTTTATCCCGTGAGAATCTTCCCTTGGCCAATACATCCGACTTAAAGTCTTATATTAAAGTTATTTATAATGAAGAGTACAATGAATTATGTTTACAGCCAACCTTCCCCTGGACCTGGCCAAGTTTAGAGATTTCCAGATTGGCCACTGCAGTTGCATCCAGGGGGTATACAGCGTGTAAGGGACATCGACGCACAAACGGATACCATGAGTTTATTTATTTATTTATTTAAACTCACACACTATCTTTACAGGATATCCCAATACAAAAGTGGTTTACATACACAACAAATAAATTCAAACATCAACTTACGGCTAATACTTAAAATTCTAAACTTAAAAAATAAAACACAATACTAAACTCTATTAAAATAATCATCTGAAGACAGACTACTACACATATAATCAAATACTAAAAAATATAAAATATAATCTGCCTTACCACAAAATAAGTAATATTTAACTATAACTAACAAAATTCAACAAAACTCTTGTGAATTCATTCATATTGCACGAAAATATGTCAATCCTCTCGTGCACTTCATTTAGTACACGTATTGTGCGGATGAGGGGTGTTTTTGACAGCAGGATGGTTTTGGCAGCAGGCACGGCCAGCAGTGGCGGTCGCCGCCGCCGCCACACGTATCGGTCAGGGACGCACAGCTTCAGGTGACACAGCACACCCGGGTTATATGCTACTCCACGCAGGAGCTTTAGTGCATACGCCGCGAGCGCAAATTCCCGGCGCACTCTGAGTTCGTTGTACCTCACCATACCCAGTACAAACAGTGTAGGATACATCAGCGGGTAAAATGGGTACACCCCATAAAGTTTGAAATACAAATGTCTTATTCTGGACTCGCTCCAGCATGACATTGTATTTCGCTTCATGAGGAGCCCATATCACCGCACTGTGTTCCAAGTGACTCCTTACTAAAGCGTCATACAGCACCCTGAGTGTGTTAATGTTAGTGAATCCTTGGGACTGTCTCAGCACGAAACCAAGGTTTATGTACGCCTTCTTGCAAATTTTAACTACATGATCCCGGAAAGTTAGATCCGGGGTAAACAGTACTCCTAGATCTCGTACCTGCGACACTCGCTGCATCGGCGCTTCCTCTACTTTGCATTCGTAGGCTAAGGCAGTCTTCGCGCGCGTAAATGTCATCACTGAGCATTTTGCTGTGTTGAAATAGAGTTCAGGACATGATTCTGGACCACCCCGCGTTGGAATTTTTCGTCGGCTTTTTCGTCATTTTTCAAATTTTTCCAGCTGTTTTTTTTACTTTAGACTGTTCATAATCGTTATTCTTACCTAACCCAACGTGATTTTATTTAAAAAAACAATTAATTCACTACTTTCACTAAAAAGAACAATGTAAATTAAACTAGTTAGGCATCTGCTCAGCTGTTTTGTAAAAAAGGTCAACGCATCCTGCCTAGTTGTAACACACTAACCCGTATGCATGTTATGTAGCGTCAAACATACCGTCTAGATAATACTGCCCATAAGAAAAAAATACGTATCTGCACAAAGCGGGGTAACCGATTTCCGACTTTAACTTAATAACTTAAGGTCGGAAATAGATGGGGGTGCTCAGCAGAGGAGGTGAAGGCGGGCACCCTACGTCCTGACAACACGGGCACGCGCACCATTGTGGTGAGCTGCCCCGTGTCGGCGGCCAAAACCATCACGGAGGGCCGAAGGTTTTTGGTGGGTTGGGTTTCCGCGCAGGTCAAACTGCTGGAACCCCGACCTCTGAGGTGCTTCCGGTGCCAAGTGGGCCACCATGTGGGAGCACAATGCACCTCGGAGGTGGACCGCAGCGGTCTTTGTTTCCGCTGCGGTCAGCCCGGTCACAGGGCCGGCTCTTGCGTCGCCGCGCCGCACTGCGTAGTCTGTGCGGCAGCTGGCAAGCCGGCCGACCACTGGGCTGGGGGTAGGGCCTGCGCCCCACCCACCAAAGCCGGAAACAGGAGGAAGCCCTCCGCCACCGCCGTCTCTGCCGCGACCGCCGCCGCTGCCGCCGCTTCTTCTACCGCCATTGCCGGTTCCACTGCGGCTGCTGCTACTGCGGCAGCCGCAGTAGAGCCCCTACAAAGGGCTCCGGAGGGGGCTGAAATGGAGTGCCAGTAATGGCCCCATTTCACCCCCTTCTGTTGAACGTCAGCCACTGCGCCGCCCAGGAACTGATGCTCCTGAGCATGGCGCAGTGACTGATGCCTGTGGACGGCGAGCAATGGGTAGCTCGCCGTCCGATCAGAACAGGCCCGGGTTGACGGCGCGCTGTGTCCTACGCGCGCCAAACCAGCAGACGTCAGCATGGGTCGGAGCCCAATAGGGCCAGAGCCTACCAGGGTTGCGGATTTGTTCGAAAGAGTTACCGCGGCCCTGGGAAGAAAGGCACTAGGAGGACTAAAGGGTGGGTTTTAGTCAGTAAAAGTCTGACACTCCCTGCCGCTCCACCCAGAGCGGGAGGGGTCATTTGATGATTTCCCATCCTAGGAAAAAAAAAAAAAAAAAAAAAAAAGGTCGGAAATAGATTACTAAGTTTTGTGTCACTACGAGCTTTTTTTGTTTGGGGCCAGTTCGTAGCGCGGCGTCCTTTTGAACACAATGCCGCCAAAAGTCGGCGAAGTCAAAGGAATGTTTAAAAAACATTTCATTACATTTAGCCGATTTTAATGGATTTTTATGTCAGTTTCTTGAAGACCTTGATAGCGAACGAGTGTGTTATTTTTGCAAAATTCGGGAATTCGGAACGTGACGTGACGTGAGACAAATTGTTTGTGTCTGTTATTGTTTGTTTTTGTGAGTGTGTTTTAAAAATGTAATCTGGATTTTTAACGATTACTACAGTGCCCAAGAATACGGTAATATGCTAATGTGTTATGTATGGCGAAGCACGAGCAAGCAGGCGGCGGTGGCCAGTTTGAATCCTACCTGTTTAGGGGTGAGTTGGCTAGTTCATTAGTTTATACCTACATCATTACCGGATTTCAATGTACATAGGTACTTAAAACCTTTTTTTATCAATCCTTATCGGAATCGTGATTTAAAGAGACTAAGCTTAAGGCTCCTCCATTTCTCTTAACTTCTGCATAAACAAGTTCCTACCACCAGTAGGTTAGGTATTTCTGAGTGCTTAAAATGAGTTTATGTGATATTATTGCAATCGGCGATATTCGTACCTGCATTCAAAGTGGGTTTAGTAGTTCACTAGATAATACCTGCGTTACCGGATCTCAATGTACTTCTAAGCTTATCGAAATCCTTATCGGAATTGTGATTATAAGAGACAGAGCTTATGGCTCCTTTGTTTTCTCTCAACTTCTCCATAAACATGTTCCTACCATCAGTCGGTAGGTATTTCTGAGTGATTAAAATGATTTTATGTGATATTATTGTTGTCGGCAATACGCGATATGCGTAGGTACCTACATTAAAGCGCAGCGCGGCGCCGTGCGCGGCGGCGACACAGACCTGTGTATGTGTGTTTGCAAGACGTGTAGATGTAGACAGTGACGTACTACGTTAACCACGTACAACGCACTCGCGCGTTTAGATCGCATTGTTCCCAATACATTGGCGCGCTCAAAAATGACAATTTCTGTAACCGACTATTAGCGAGATTAATAACTTCTACAATTTGGTTAGTGGCATTAAGTGTAGCCTTTTCGTGAAGTTTGCGTTACGATGTCCCTAACACCCTGTATGTTCTGCCTGGTAATGAAGTATGTAGGGAAGGAAGAATCTCATTATGATCGGTGAATAATAAAAGAATGAAGAATTAAGCCATTCTGACTTATTGAGTTTAGGCCCCGTTGGCGTTGCGGATTTTTTTCGAAATAGTCACCGCGGCCCTGGAACGCAAAGGGCTATACACATGGGTTTTAGTCAGTAAGAGTATGACACTCCCTCCTCCCTCCCGCTCCACCCAGAGCGGAAGGAAACATTTGATGATTTTCCCATACTTCAAAAAAAGGCATAGCTAGGTTTTTCAGGATTTCGTGTTCAGATAAATAACTTTGTAACTGTTACCTTAGTCTTGGAAATCTCAGCCTTCTGCGCCATGCTGTGTCCCTGCTTGCCGAGGCTGTTCATGTACTGGTCCAGTTCGTCCACGTCCTCGCTGCTCTGCTGACTCTTGGCTGCAGAGGACCTCAGCTTCTCTAGCGCTTGCTCTTCAGAAGATATCTTGCTCTCGATCTCTGTTATTTCTTTTAGCTGTAACATACAAGATTAAATGATCTGACTGATTCTGATCTCAAGGGATCTGCCAAGAAGTTTCGTTTTACCCAGTTACTGGGTTCTGCAGGTCATATAGTTAGTCGGTAGAATGGAAGCCGATCCAAATATAGTTTGGACAAAACTAGGTACAGTTCTTGTATGGCTCAGAGGTAGTTAAGTTGTGAGTTGACGAAAACCACAGATTTCACCTTAGTTCAGTATATTTGTAAAGTTACACGTAAGTTATGTTTGGATGCTAATCCGCGGTTATAGCGCTACGGCAGCTATTGGTCAACTAATTTAATAAGTATAAGTAATTATAAAAGTAAACTAAACGAGTAGCGTAAAGTAGGTTGCGGCATTAGCAATTTGCCTGTACGTGAACCGTACATGCTCCCGAGGGAAAAGTGGGATGAGCATCCATTACAAAGCAAATAATTATCTAAGAAAAGTGCAAAGTAAATAATAAAAGTTAAATAGTAAACAAAAGTTAATGTGTAAAGTTATAAATGTAAAAGTATAGGTATAACACTCAATTTAAATCGTCAAAGTGAAATACTTTCTTCGGCTGTCTTGCTTCGCTGTAAACGGGCTCCGCTGCTGTCGAATGTATTTCTTGTAGCTCGATGTCTCCTCCAAAGTTCTCCCTTCCTCTAGGTGTCACTCCAGTTTTGGAAGAGAGTGTTTTGATGCCTTTCTTTGTTTTGCACCTTCGTTTGATGATATGATAGAGGGCAAGCACAGCGATTCCTCCCAACAACAAAGAAGTAACCGAATAGAGATAGATGTCGTGATTTGACATGTCGGATGCCTTCGGTAATATTTCCCTGTTTTTCTGGAATGTCAACTGCTGGTCTATTTTTCTTATTTCTACAGCAGTTGGTGATCCTTGTTCGGTTATATTCAATTTGGCATTATTCCAGCCGTGGTCAAATATGTTGTTGATTGTTGAGTTTAAAGTAGGTATTTCGATCTCTGGTTCCATGTTGTAACTACTTCCCAGCTGATTGTGTGTAAATATTGTGGCGTCGTTTTTCTGCAGTAAGCATTTTGATTTCAAGGAAATCACTCCAGTCCCGTCAATGACCGCAGGCGTAACTTGACCGTTACATATGACGCGCATCAGCTGTTTTCCGCACAGTGTAAATAGCCACATGTTCGGTTTGTGCAGCTTTATCCAGGTTTCCTTGCATGTTACGTCTTTGAGGACGCATGATAAAGACTCTTGTTGGTTGAAGACTTGGGCCTCACATGGAGCGTACTTGTCGTGCATGTTGTAGACAGGATTACGTGAGACACATAGGAATTCGTCTTCTCCGTATGATGTACATTGCCGCATGTCTTGGTCTTCCATTGTTATGTAAGAGTTCTTTAAAAAGTTGATTGCGATGAAGCTTGAACTTGCTTGCACGAGTTTTAAACGTCCTTGTGTAAGGATCGGTGTTGGTATAACTCGGTATATTTTGTAGTCCTCATCGCTCAGCAAGGGGATGTGTATTTCAAATAGCATAAAGTTGTTTGTCATGCGCGCCTTCACGTGGATGAGGTCATAAATATTTTTCAAATCCCTTTGAATGTCCTTTACCGGTAACGACAATCCCTGTGGCAACCTGCCTGATATTATGTTGAGCTGTTCGATCAGTTGGTTAGCGGGAAATAAATGTGTATCTAAATGTCCTCTATAAATGTTGGCGAGAGCATTTATCAACATTTCCACTATTCGATTTAAATCACTAAAAATCAGAGTTGCCGTCATGGCTGCGGTATTTATGTCATTCATCGTGAATAGCATTTGCGCCCTGTTTACTATTTTTGTGATGTCGCTGCTAGTTTGGTTTATATAGGCGCACAATGTTTTGAATTGTTCATCCATAAAGGCAGTGTTTCTTTTTATAATGTTATTTTCAGCCTCTACAATCAGTGTTTGGTTTTTCATAAGTTGGAGTAGGTAGTCATCGTTTGATTGTAGGTTCTGTATGTCTTTTTCGTACTTTTCGGCAAAGTCTGCGTCAAGAACTCCAAAAAGAGTTCTTGATAGTTTCCCAACTCCGTCAAAGTAACCTCGTTTTGGTCTCGAGTGTTGAGTGAGCAGCATAGAGTTGTAGTCGGTTAGGTGACTCAGTTCATGACGTAGGTGGCCGACAATTGTTTCACAAGGCGTGTAGTCATGTGATATTCTTTGGCATAGTTTATCTATTTGGTTCACGTAATCATTGATTCGATCAGTTGCTTGCCAGTATGACGTTAAGTTATAGTAAACCAATAGATTCCATTCGTCATGTATTAGTTGTATTGTCCCTGCTTCATCGAAGTAAATCGGATGATTGCTCGGTATAGGTGTAACCTTCCAGTTATTCGTCGTTGGCGCAGATTGTGCAATTCCCGTCATCGCTACTATGGATAGGAGAACAAGTGACAGCCAATTGTTTTTGTTTTTAGCTGTGCCTCCTAGTTTTTTGGTTTCCGGAGTAGGTGTCCTTTTCTCTTCCTCTTCGTTTACTCTTGTTTCTTCTAGTTTCAGCGGTAATGGTGAAAGCTTCGTTATTGGTCGTTTAAGTGAACCTTTTCCAGTTTTCAAGGTAACAACTCGTACTCGACCATCGGCGCCTGGATGTAGTTCCTGGACTCTTCCTAAAGCCCAGCGCCCAGGAGGTAAGTGTTCATCTTTTACTAGTACTAGGCTTCCTTGTTTCAGGTTTTCTTTTGGGTGCTGCCATTTGCTACGGGTTTGGAGTTGATGTAAATATTCGTTCGACCAGCGCTTCCAGATGTGCACGTTCATTTGTTCAACAAGCTTCCATCTGTTTCGTAGATCGTGCTCAGCAAAGTCTTGCTCTTCTTGTGGTAGTGACAGGAGGGGGCCGCCAATGAGGAAGTGGCCTGGCGTTAGATATTCCAGGTCTTCGACATCCTCTGTTAATGGGCACAGCGGACGAGAGTTTAGACAGGCTTCAATTTGATTAAGTAAAGTAGTGAATTGCTCGAAAGTAAGCTTCTGTTCCCCCAGTACTCGATGTAGGTGATATTTCATTGATTTGACGGCAGCCTCCCACAGGCCTCCAGCTGTTGGCCATAGTGGCGCGTTGAAATGCCACTCAATTTGTAAGTGGCTCATCTCATCGATGAATTCAGAAGTCTTAAACGTATTGTGTTTTTCAAATCCCTGTTGAAGAAGTTTTGCTGCGCCCACAAAATTCGTGCCGTTGTCGGAGAATACGTGGCGGGGTGTACCCCTGCGGGCACACATCCTTTTGAATGCGGCGAGGAACGTTTGCGTAGTCAGGTCTGACACCAATTCCAAATGCACGGCTTTGGTCACCATGCATATGAATATTGCTATGTAAGCCTTGCAAGTTGTAACTCCTCTTCCTTTGTTGATTTTCACATCAACATGTCCGGTATAGTCTACACCCGTGTTCGTGAACGGTCTTGATGGAGTGACACGCTCCTTTGGTAAGTCTGCCATCAGTTGGACGTTTCGGTTTGGTTTGAACCGATGACATCGGATGCATTGTCGAAGCCCCTTCTTGACTGTCCTGCTACCTCCAATGACCCAAAATTTCTGACGTAAATGAGCCAAAGTGAGCCGGGCGCCACCATGGAGAGTGTCACGATGAGCCTCTTGAATAATAAGCTCCGTTAATCTTCCTGTTGCCGGAAGAATAATAGGATGTTTAGCTTCGGGAGATAAAGTTGAGTAGCCTAGTCGCCCCTTCACGCGCAGTATTCCACTGTTGTCCAGAAATGGGGTTAACTTCAGCAAGTTGCTTTTTTTTGATATTGGTCGGTTTTTCTTTAAACATTCTATATCGTCGGCATAGTTTTCCTTTTGAACGTTCTTAATAACCAATTCTGTTGCTCCCATTATGTCTTGTGTTGTTAAGCACAAAACCTCCTTTTTATTGCCGCAGTCGGTTAAGTTATTGGTTGCGTTTAGTGCGCGTTTTTGCTTACGAATATTGCTGAGTCGTAGAATCCATCCAAGCACTCGTATTACGCGTTTATAATTACTGTTTTTATTCAGTAATGTGTCAATTATTTCACATTTCTTGTATGTGACAGCGCAGCAGTTTATTTCTCGCAACTCAGTGTTTGTTGTGTAGGTCAAGCGATTGTCTTGATGGTTTTGTAACGTATTTGTTTGTAACCATTCTGGCCCATTCCACCAAAGTTTAAAATCGAGAAGTTGTAATGGTGTTAAACCTCGAGTTGCACAGTCAGCAGGATTTTCTTCTGATTTCACATAGTCCCAGCAGTTTGCCGAGATAATGCTGTTTATTTGTTTCACTCTGTTAGCTACATATTTGTCCCATCTGTTTATATCGCCCTGGAGCCAGGCTAAAACGACCTTGGAGTCGGTCCAGCATCTTATGTGTAGGTTTTTCGTGTAGAGAGTGTTTCGCACCTTTTCTAGCAGTTTAGCTAGTAAAACGGCCCCGCAAAGTTCCATTCTAGGTACTGTTATCTTATTGCTGATTGGTGCAACCTTTGTTTTTGCCGTAATTAGCGTAGTCTTGTATTCGCCGGTTTGATTTTTAACTCGGCTATAAATGACACATGCATAAGCTTTTTCGCTTGCGTCGCAAAACCCATATATCTCTAGGTTGTTTTCTTGACATTGCAGCCATCGTGGTATGGAAAGTTTGTTAAGCACTGGGATATCTTTTCTCATAGTTTCCCATTCCGTTGCGAGATCTTCGGATAAACGTTCATCCCAGTTGATTTTGCTTATCCAGATTTTTTGGAACAGGAGTTTGGTTTTTATTGTAAGTGGCGATAGTAGTCCAAGTGGGTCGTACAGTTTGCTAATTTCGCTCAGTAGTACGCGTTTTGTCAGCTTTTTCTTGAGCGGTAGATCCCATTGGTATGTGAAGCTATCGTTGTCTTGATTCCACCTCATGCCCAACATTTTTGAGTTTGTTGTTTCTTCTGGGCTAAAGTCTATGTTCGTATTCTGGCTCTTTTGATCATCTCGCAAGTCCTCCAAGATAGTTGGTTCGTTCGTCTTCCATTTTCTCAAGTTAAATCCTCCTTTTTTTAGCAACTCAATTAGTTGTGTTACCAGTGTTTTCGATGCAGCAATAGTATCTTGCCCGTAAACCAAATCATCCATGTAGAAGTAGTTTTTTAGGACGTTTCCTGCTTCCGGGTAAGTATCTTTTTCATCTTCTGCGAGTTTATGCAGAGTGCGCATTGCCAGATAAGGTGCACTTTTTGTTCCGTAAGTTACTGTGCCCAACTGCCAATCTTGTAGAGGTTCGTTAGGGGAAGATCTCCAGACTATAGTTTGCAGATGTTGTTGTTTATCGTTTAGCCAGATGAACCGATATAGTTTTTCGACATCTGCCGTGAAGACGTATCTGTATGTTCTCCAGTTAATAAGTAGTGTCAGTATATCCTTTTGTAAGTTCGGACCGCAGTACATGTGATCGTTGAGACTGCTGTCTCCTTTTGTCTTGTACGACGCGTTGAACACTACTCTTAGTTTTGTTGTAGTGGACTCAGCTCTTAACACGCCATGGTGAGGTAGGTAGACTTGGAACTTACTTTCTCCTGAGACAGGTTTCATGTGTCCCATAGCGATGTATTCGTTCATAAAACGCTTGTATTCGGTACTGAGTTCTTTGTTTTTTGACATTTTCCTTTCCAGTTGAAGGAATTGTGCTAATGCTTGCGACTTTGCGTTTTTTAAGTTTGCTTCGAAGTTAGGTTTCATTGGCATTTGTACCACATATTGTCCGTTCGCCAGTCTTGTGGTAGTTGCGTTATAATGTTCCTCACAGTGTTGTTCCTCAGTAGTTGATGATGGTTTGTCTGGAATTTCCTCTGTTTCCCAAAATCTTGTCATGTTTTCGAAATCGTTAAGTGTCACCAAGCAGTTGAATGTCTTTACATTCCCGCATAGAATCCAACCCACTTTAGTTTGTTGAGCTACTGGGTATCTCTTGTCACTCCTGATGACGCCGTTCAGGATAAGTTCGGAATAGATGTCCGCGCCCAAGAGTAGGTCGATCGGACCCGACAGGTTGAACTGTGGGTCCGCTAGTTTTAAGTTTTCTAAATAGTCCCAGTTGCTGATTGAGAACGATGCGGTAGGTAAGTTGCTTATGAGTTTTTTCATTATTAACGCTTCAAAGTTGAATTTGTAGTCTGAATGTATTGACTGACATTCTAAGTTCATTGCCCCTTTGCAGTTGCCGCTAAGGGTTCCCACACCCGATACAACAGCGCTCATTTTTCGTCGCTGCAATCGGAGGCGTTGTGCCGCGTTTTCTGTTATTAGGCTTACTTGGGAGCCTTGGTCAAGTAGACCTCTCAAGTTTACGAAGTTTCCGTCAATTGTTTTGACTTTCAGAAGTACTGTTGTCAACAGCACTTCCCTCTCTTCATTCGTTAAGTTATTGACCCCATACGACGTCGATGGGATCGAAGATGGGTTTTCCTCCCTTGTTGCTTGTTTGTGGCTTGTTAGCTCAGTTTCATCTTCATGCATAAGTGTGTGGTGTGCCTTATGACACAATTTACACGTCTTTCTTGATTTGCATTGTTTTTCTCCATGGCTGAATAGGCAGTTTTTACAAATGTGCAATTTGCGAATTGCGTCAATCCGTTTGTTTATGTTCATCGCCAGGAATTGTTCGCAATTCATCAAAACGTGATTAGTTTTGCAAATCGGGCATGTTTTTGCTGTCGTGAAGAAGGTTTTCGGCGAGTTTTGTGACTTGTTAAAGTACGATGACCCCTGCGTTTTATTCTTGTAGTTGTTATTTCGGTTTTCTGACCCTTTATGCGGCTGCTTTTCCGTTTTCCATGGTTTGCTAGATGATGATAATTTTTGACTATTTCCTTGCAGAGCTTCCAGTGACATGAATTTTGATTCCAAAAACTTGATAAACTCTTCTAGGTCGGGAAACTCCCGGGGATGTTTGACCTCCTTTATATATTCGTTATATGTAACGCTATCTAGTTTTTGAGCCAATAGGTGAACCACGATCGGGTCCCAATTGGTGGTCTAGCCCGATGTTTTTCAGCCCGTTCAAGCATTCCATCATGATGTCGTGAAGTTTCCGTATGCTTGCAGCGGTTGGTTGCTGAATACTAGGTTGATTCAGAAGCGTGTTCATGTATGAGGTGAATAACAGCCGTTTGTTGTCGTAGCGGTGGGCCAGCATCTCCCAGCAAGATGCGTAGTTCTCAGCACTGATGCCAAGATGCTGAACCAGTTTCTCCGCCTCACCTTTGAGTTTTGTTTTTAAGTGCTGCATTTTTTGTGCCTTTGAAAGTGTCGGATTGTTGTGTACACTTTCAAGATAGAGGTCTCTAAAACTCATCCACTGGTTATAGTTGCCATGAAAATCCGGTATTTGTATGTTTGGCGTAGATTTCTCATAATGCGCATTTTTCCATATGTTGTTTTGAAGTTGCCTTTTCAGGTCATCATAGTGGTTTTCCGCTGTATTATATTTTAGTTGGTAAGTTGAGTCGTCATCTTGTAAAATAAAGTCTAACTCCCAATTTGCTTTTTCTATGTGCTCCCATTTCGTTTTCAGGGTGCTTAACTTGTCTTCCAATTCCCATTTTTCCATTGGTGTTGCCAATGCTATGGTGATCTTCTCCACAGTGCGTTCGAATGCTCTAAAGTTACAGTATTGTTGACGCAAAAGATCTTGTTGTTTCTCCGTCGACTCGCTTGTTCCCCGAGGAGGTATGTGGAATTGGATATCGTCGAAAGTAAATTTCGATTGCCCCTTCCCTTGGTTAGGCGTCGCAGGTGGTTGCTCCGTCTTACTAGTAGACGGAGGTGGCAATTCAGACTTACGTTTCAACATGTCTTGCAGCACTTCTTCATACATCTTCTTCGTACTGTTGAAAATGTCGTCATTGAAGTATTGAAGGTCTGTCGCTCCAGACTCTTCCAGCAGTTGGTGGTTATGAACAAACTTCTCCCAGTTTTTGTTCAACCGAGAAAGACGCTCCTCCAGGTATGCCAAGTTCTTCCTGGTGGCACTGTCCTTCTTGTAGTTTGTGCAGATAAGTTTTAAGTCTCTGAAAGTAGTTTCCTGATGACTTATCAGTTCTGCCAAGCTCTGAACCATTTTTGTTAGTTATTGGGTTGACCGTTGGTGGAGTAAAGTTGTATCACCACAGGTACTAGTTCACCCAAGTTGCGAAGTTTTCGCCGATAGTTCAGCTGTAGCAGCAGACGTGATCTCTGCTAGCTCGTAAGTTACAGGCACTCAGTGCAGATCACCCTCCTTTACGCTATGTGCAACGTCTCAATGCTACTGGTGAGACCCGCTTGTGGGAGGCCAATAGCACCGATTTGCTAACGTAACTGGGATATACCACGCTAAGCACTCTGCTGATGAGGAGACACGACGACTCACGAGATGATATGCCGTGTCATCCGGCTCGAAGGACCACTTTTATGTATGGCTCAGAGGTAGTTAAGTCGTGAGTTGACGAAAACCACAGATTTCACCTTAGTTCAGTATATTTGTAAAGTTACACGTAAGTTATGTTTGGATGCTAATCCGCGGTTATAGCGCTACGGCAGCTATTGGTCAACTAATTTAATAAGTATAAGTAATTATAAAAGTAAACTAAACGAGTAGCGTAAAGTAGGTTGCGGCATTAGCAATTTGCCTGTACGTGAACCGTACAGTTCTCGTCAAATAGCTTTGCCCCTCTGAAATTGTGTCGAGTGGCTGCGTAGTAGTCAAAATTACGAACACACTGCAACTGCGCATGCGTAAGAGACATGGGGGCGGGGCGCGATTTTATGTCTCAGTCTTACGTTTACGTTTGATGCATGCTTGCGTCCCGCTTGCTCCCGTGTACGTGACTGCACCAAGCGATCTTTGCAAATGGCTAACTTCAGAGGGGCAAAGTTATTTGACGAAAACTGTAGATGGCTTCAAGAGGACAAATTCAATAATAAAAAATATACAATTCATTTGCGACTGAGATGCTAATGCAAATGTTGCTTAAAAATAGAATAAGTCTTTATTTCTGTTTTTGATTAAGAAAGTCATTAAATGTATGTGGGTCAATGACCGTTATTACACATTTATCTGGTGTCCACCATAGAGTAATTGCAATCCAGGCAACTATGCCCTTGGAGCAACTACGGTTTTCCCCGAACTGCATATTTGTATAAATAGCTACCTACTTCCCAATATCCCATGAAAAAAATATTTTTTACCTACACAGCTTACCTCAAAATATACAAAAATATAATACTAAAAGTGAAAATAGAATCAAAATTGATCAAAAAACCATTGAGATATAACTATTTAAAAAAAGTATATCTGTCCCTACCGCGAAAACGTTATTTTGTATGGCAGCTGTATCGGCGGTATGGACTTTGACGTCAAAGTCCATATCGGACTTCTCTTTCTAATTGTAAACTTTGAAGCTTTATAACTTAATCACCAGTGAAGTTATTTTAAAAATTATTTCATTACTGCTTTCTGAAGCTAATAAGTATTTCTTAATATTACTTAAATAAAAAAATTGCATGCATATTCCCTATTATAGAATTATTTACGTTATTGTTATGATGTTATGTTATTATGTTACCCGAATTGAATTGTTCAGTTTTCATGTATAATATTATTCACTTTTGGTAATAGTTATGTATCAAACAACACCTTTTCCTGTACCCTAATAGGTTCTACATTTACCTTGTGGTACCTCTGAAAATACATGCATATGTATGTATTTTATTAGTATTATATATATATTATTTCTTTATTATTTCTAAAATAAAATTATACTTTAAATCTTATTTATTTGTTGTACACCTACCACAGTGTAGTCTTTTTGACCCAAAGGTTGACTGGTAGAGAATGCCTTGTTGCATTAAGTCCGCCCATGTACCACTATTGTACATAGAGTTTAAATAAATAAATAAATAATAAATAAAATAAACGAATATTAAATATGAATATGTATTTTACCAAGTCGTCATAGGTCCTCGGCTTTTCGCTGTCTCTCTCAGCGGCGCCCTGCTTCTGCATGCGTAGCTTGCGCTTGCGCTCGACGCTGCCCGTGCGGTCCAGGAACGTGTCGTCGTCCGAGTCGTAGAAGTCATCCGCCGACCAGTCGCGCTCTTTCCGACGACGAGACTCTGAAACAAGTACGAAACTATAATTAAATTTCGAAACGGCTGGTGGACACTTCCCGTGACCCAAGAGCTGGCTTTTATATTGAGTCCACACGATACAGACCTTTGTCTGTACACACTCTGTACATATTTATGAAACCGACATTTGTCTGCATTGCTTTGCTGTACAGACAAAAATTCATAGGAGTTTATGGAAGTCTGTATGGAAATGTGTATCGTGTAGACGGTCCATTACTTTAGCTAGAGGCTAAGCATTGCCATACAACGTGGCAATGCCGCCAGTTTCTCTGAAACATTACCAGCTGTCAGCATTGGCATTGAGAACGAATTTCGCGATGCTGTTTTATTTCATTTTTGCTATCATCTGTTACTTTTCCCAATTTACTGAAAAATCTAATTAGTCTGTCAGATAGATTTCCAAAGAATATTAATACACGTATTTTTTCGTAAACAAAAATCTTTTACGATATGTTGCGTTGATTACTCGCATGACGTCACGCGACAGTACTTTTGACTAAAACGAGACGTCACCAACCACCAATCTTGAATTTGATGCGCTTTATGTTTATCATTTTTTTATTTGAAATGGCAAAAATATGAGTCCAATATTTTTTTTAAATCTAACGAAAGGACTAAATAGAATTATTATTTTTCTATCTAAGAAAATACCCCGTTATGGCGGGATCGACTGCCACTCTAACCCAATGCTGCTGAACAACAATATTTGACATGATACGACTACCAATCTGACCTCCACAATACAACCAACCCTTGATTACGTTACGCTTATTACGAGTGGTTGCCAGAGGAGGGTTTCTGACTCCCCGTAAATAGAGTCGAAAGATCTACGGAACCAACCGCTTAACCCTTTCACGGAGGCTGACATGATATTAGGTCTAACAGGTCTCTAGAAACCGTTCCGCAATGTCCGCTGGTGATTCATCATCTGCTTAGCTTAGGAGCGACTGCCTATCTGACCTCCAAAACCCAGGAACTGCCTCAGCAGCCCCGCCCTGTCCAGTATCCTGCAGGCCTCCAGCGCGCACGCGATGACGGCTTCCTTCTTCTTCCCTCTGTGAACTTCTGCGATGCCGGGGTGTCAGCGCGGCGTCTGTCAGTACTCACCATGTCGAGATTGCCTCAGCAGCCCCGCCCTGTCCAGTATCCTGCAGGCCTCCAGCGCGCACGCGATGACGGCTTCCTTCTTCTTCCCTCTGTGAACTTCTGCGATGCCGGGGTGTCAGCGCGGCGTCTGTCAGTACTCACCATGTCGAGATTGCCTCAGCAGTCCCGCCCTGTCCAGTATCCTGCAGGCCTCCAGCGCGCACGCGATGACGGCTTCCTTCTTCTTCCCTCTGTGAACTTCTGCGATGCCGGGGTGTCAGCGCGGCGTCTGTCAGTACTCACCATGTCGAGATTGCCTTAGCAGTCCCGCCCTGTCCAGTATCCTGCAGGCCTCCAGCGCGCACGCGATGACGGCTTCCTTCTTCTTCCCTCTGTGAACTTCTGCGATGCCGGGGTGTCAGCGCGGAGTCTGTCAGTACTCACCATGTCGAGATTGCCTCAGCAGCCCCGCCCTGTCCAGTATCCTGCAGGCCTCCAGCGCGCACGCGATGACGGCTTCCTTCTTCTTCCCTCTGTGAATGACTTCTGCGATGACGGGGTTACCCCGTGCGTCGTCTATTGGTAACTCCACTCTGCGTAAAGTATTGTGAAGTCAATATTACAGTTTTATACTGAAAATAACTGAAGAAGTTTAGTAAATATAACAGCACACTTATATTCCCCAAAGGGGTAGGCACAGATGAAGGCATCCCAGTGACCTACGTTTTAATCTAAGCCTCTTTTGAGTATCAGCTCGATGCTGCTAAAAGGCACCAACGCCAACCGGCTTTTTTTTTTCATTTGTCCCGTCTCCACCTGACTCATATGAGATCTTCGCGAAATAACATGATATCCCCTTGCAAGATTGAAGTCACATTGTCTGACGGAAACGACCCTGCCTGCCTTTTCCAAACTTGTTGAGTATGGCTTCCAGTATATATAGATGCAGCTACGTACCAGTATTTTACATGGAGCAGATCAAATTATACCTGTTGGATCAAACTACCCGTGACAACGGTCAAAGATGTACAAACGAGAGCCGGAACCTACAGGTGCTGATAAGACTTGAGCATTCACTTGTAAATCGAGCAATCGCTGTTTTTAAACTTGTCTGAGCCGAGCATAGAGCCAAACATCGCCACGAACATTTTCACGATCATTCTAGCGAACGCTCTAGTAAATGCTCGTCAAAAATGTGTTTTTCACGAAGATGTCAAACAATAATGACAAAATTGCTGGGCTCGGAAAAAGCTTGTGGCAAAGTTAAGTTTAAGTTGTGTGAAAGTTTGTATGAAATGCCGTACCGCCGTAACGCTCTTAACGTAGTAGTAGATAGTGATAAGACTTATAGCTGACCTGCACATGAACTGCCCCACGCCCCTCTCGTCGCAGTTATACGTGAGCTCGTGGCCCTCGCGCTCGAAGTAGCCTCGAAGGGTCTTCTTGGGGTCCTCGAGGTACAACTCCTCGTTCGCTGTGACTGCGTACGGGTTCTCTGCCAAGTCTGGCTCTTCTTCAGCATCCTCGCCTGGGGATGAGAAAAAATTGAGTCAGAGACAAATGATATTTATTTTGTAAATGAATTATGTTTATTATAGGACAACTGACTAACTGACATATCGACACATAGTCGAAAATATTGGGACTAGAATGACACACACGCATGAAATTTAGCACAAGGCTTCCGTCCTTCAGCACGAAATTTGTCATGGACATGGATAGTACTCTTCGAACTGGAGAACATTTTTATCCCATCAGTATGTTCCCATGAGATTATTTTCGGCATTCATCTGGGGGATGCTGCTTGCAAAAGGTAGTACTTATGTTTTATAGTTAGGATCAACAGCCCATTGGTATAAAAAAACCCCGACAAGAGCGAGTCGGACAAAGGGTTCCGTACCACTATCTAAAAAAAAACGGCAAAAAAATCAAGTTTTTTGTATGGGAGCCCCCTTAAATATTTATTTTATTCTGTTTTTTAGTATTTGTTCTGTGAAAATTTCAAGTGTCTAACTATCACGGTTCATGAGACACAGCCTGGGGACAGACGGACGTACAGCGAAATCTTAGTAATAGGGTCTCGTTTTACCCTTGTGTACGGAACCCTAAAAATCACACCCTTTAATAAGCCTTTAGGCTTATTAAAGGGTGTGATCCCGTGAACTCAAATCTCTTTTTGAAAGTGGATATTTTGGGGTCAATAAAAAAATGTGTTAACTCACCCATCCCCCAATCAATTCCCTGTTCCTCCCGCCTCTTCTCTTCCTCCTTTCTGTCCCTCTCCCTCTGTTCCATGGCCTCCTTGATCATTCTGTCTCGCTCTGCCTTCATGTCTTGTGACCTCCTCTTGATTTCTGTGACTGTAAGCTCTGATTCTCCTTCGCAGTCGAAATCTGGACCCTGTGTTAATGATATTAAGGTAGAAATCACAATTAAATAATAATGTCACAATTACACTTATCAGGAGCATTAATAGAGTTTAAAGATGCACACCTGGCAAAGCGGTTTTCATCAGCAACCAAATAAAGTTGAAAATACATAATCTTCCATCGGAGTACTCATATACTATGAGATGGTTAAGGCTGTTTATTTTCGACTTTATTTCAAGACCCGCAATGTTGATATTTATTTGGCAGGAACAACTGCCTAGCTGGTTCCCTTTGAACCATTCTGAAAAAAAATCACATGACATGAAAACTTGTTGAATCAACTCACCAACATAATATAAGTCCTGGTACTGTTACCAAACTTGATCTGATGGCCGACCCTGACCCTTGTATAGTGGCTGGCCTTCAGGCAGTCCTTGTTGAGGAAAGTGCTATGTGTGCTACCCAGGTCAAACAGGTACCACCCGCAGGGAGGTTCCCCTTCCTCAGCGAAGGCTTTGTATTGTAGGACGCAGTGGTGCCTGGGAAGAAGAAAATTATTTCAGTATCATAATTTGGCAGTTTTGAAGTAAGAATGATGTTATTTATTAGCATAATCAGCCAGGTAAGCACATTACTTTGTGTAGTTTATTTCATCACCACTGCTCTCAAACCGGAATGTGAAGGAAAAATTCATGAAGAAACTGGCATGATCTAGAACCGGACTCACATGGTGGATAATGGCCCACTCTCTTAAGGTGAAAATAGTCTACCACAATATACACCATACACTCGATATGTCGCAGTAAACCAGCTAAATCAGCCATTTTCATTGAACGGCGCTGTTTAATCAGCGGCCTAACAGACATCCGGGCATTTAATTGAACAGTTAGACAAATGACTTGGTTGAGTAACGTTTAATGACTTGCCTAACCAAGTAGCGGGACATAAGGCACAGGGAGCTTATAGCACCCCAACACGGATAGGTTAGGTTCAAATGGTATGACGGGAGCTACAGTGAGTGAGGAGTGAAGTGAGTGAACTTAGCAGCCATTCATGCTATTCATGTTAGGTTCCTTTAAACTCAGCAGATAGAAATAGGTACCCGCACAGCAGGGCTCCCATTTCTGTTGAGGTAAGAATGTTAAAATTGATTGTTGTTTTAATTTAGAATCATAGCCACAACGCTGGTCAACTCTGATTTACAGCCTGCCCCCTGTCTCATTACTGCAATATTGAAATCGGAGTTGTCCGGGGGCCCTGGTAAATAAACTAAAAAACGTGTTAATATGGTAATACCCAACCATTATACTTAAACAATATTTATTGTAAATGAAACAGGTTAAGTCCTAGCAATTTTCTTAATATTACATTATTTTAAAATAAATATTTACTGAATCAACAATACAGAGTGGATTCTTAGTGTTTCTACTAAGGATCAAATTCTGGGAAGTAATAATAACACATGGCAAGCTAAAGGAAAGCACTCAGTTTTAAATTTGGCCATCCATGCACACTTTAAAAATTCATCTGTACACTTTAAACAAAAATAAAAAGTATTAACTTCAAAAATTCGTCCACATCGCTGTCAACTGGAATTGTGTTCAAGTTAAAAGACAGCCCTTGTATTACTCGAAATGTTAAATAGGTTTAGGTGCCAGGTTGAAATCTAGTTTGAAATATGTTTTACTGTGAGTGAAGTGTGGTAAATGTTTTAAACAAAATTCAGAGTAGTAAATACTTTTTCACAAGTACCTATGCAGAGCCCAATCTACCAAGGCAGATCACACTTTGCATGAAAGTCTTCTTTTGATACCAATTCTAAAATTGTATGGGCCTTCAGGCCTTGCCTTAAACCCTTGCAAAGACGACCAATGCAAATGTTACAGGCTGATTAATTACCTGGATATTGTAGGATGTGCCATCACAACGTCACAATTAGCCAGTCTGCCAAACACATAGTATGCCTTAGTGGTCAAATCCACTTTATCCACAATCGTGCCTGACTTCAACACCTCCAGGGCATACTCTGAACCTGAAAATTTAAAAATGATAAGCAGCATTAGTCAAAAGCAACTTAGTACTTTTTGTTAACAATGAAACTTCAATGAACTCCTTTAATTCAAAATCATAAGTTTTAGGCCCGGTTTCCACCAAAGCAGAGAGGAGAGGAGATGTGTTGAATAAACCAATCCCATTTTGTTATTACCACATCTCTTCTCCGCTTAGCTTATCAGATTGGTTTATTCAACACATCTCGGTCAGAAGGCTACACTCCAACCCACATCTCCTCTCCTCTCTGCTTTGGTGGAAATCAGGCCTTAATCTGGCAAATATTGCTAGTCAGTTGTAAGAAATAGGTACCTACTATGAAAGTTAGCACAAGAAGTTTGTATCTGTCAATACAAACCTAATTATTGACAAACATTGAATGAATCTGGGTTATATTATTGTATAGGTAATCAACACTTTTATGCTAGTAAATTTAACCTGAGTATTTAGTGCCCCAAACACTCACCATCTGGACAGATCCCGGACCATTTTGGCTCTTTGTAAGGTATAGGCGTCGATAGCTCTTTTAATAGCACCGCTGGCGGCAAAGAACTTTTCGATGTCGATTCTGAAGTATTTTCCAGTGGCGTTGTCGCTTGTTTTTCTTCTGACGCTTTCTCTACCTCACTCTTCACCTTTTTCGGCAATTTCCCAATACGCCCGAACAGGACAGGTTTCTTAAATTCGATTTTATCTTCGGTCTTCGGTTTTTGATTAGGTTCGTCCATTTTTGTAGGTTATGTTTTTAGTTTTCGGTTGCAAATGATCTACGATTACTTTTACCTTAATAATTAGGTGTAGTTTTTCAGTTTTACTTCACTACTTTATTGTGTGACAATTCATGACAACGATAACAGTCAATCAACAGATTATTTATCATAAAAATGTACTTGTGGGGTTGCAGGAGGGGTTGCAGGTATGTACACGTATGTTTTATTATGACATTAATTGAGCTTAAATCGTTCGTTATCTTTTTCTAGCATATTGGAATGAGACGCAGAGAGAGAGACCGACAATCTAAATATAAATGAGTAAATTCTTAAAATGATTTCTATAACTGGAACGCCTTTACTTATTCATTTACTGACACTTATTTGCGATGCGTTCACAATAAACAAATTCGGTCAAACGGTTTTTAGTTGCGTTCAAATACGAATATTTTATTTTTGATTATTTTTGATCCTGTTGTTTGTTGTTCAGTATTGAAATGAGAAAAATGCACGCAAAGGTGATGTATGTAATATAGAAGAGAATACAACAATATTATCTTTTCTCACTTAAATTAGTGAAATCAATAAGGAAAACGGCCTTATAGATTTTTCTTTGCAAAAATCGATTACTAACTTTCTGTGTGAAAGTAAGTTATCGATTTTTTCAATCGGTTAGGCGTAAAAAAGGACGGAAAGAAATTATGAATATTTTTCCCTTTTCGGAAAAAAAAACTAAAAAAGAGAAATAGAAAAGTATTTATTTCATTTTTACCAAACTGACATGCATTCAAGATTAACTAAAATTTAATTTAATGTAAAAAGTGGTTTCCTAAAAATTCCCAATTAATTTGAGTTCTAATTTCATTTTATTTTTACTGGTAGTGGTCACAGCTGTACAGCTTCAGGTTGGTTTTTATTTTTTTGAAGAAGAGTAACCAAACGCTTTCAACTTCACTCAATCATTCATTCAATAACATTCTCGAACGAACTACTCCAACATGAATGAAACAACCAAATCAATCAATTCAAAAGAATTTCGTGACGATTGCCAACCGATCGAATAACATTATTAAAACGAACACTCGATTTCGTAGTGGATATTGCTCAAATTGTGTCGCGTGCGTGTTTGTTTGTTCATTTTTTACACATCAGCTGTAAATATCACATGAGCAACTGTGTCGCGGTGACCATATTGTGTGTACGAATGCGCGGAACCTTAGAACAAAGATTGTTACAATATTTACTTTTATCAAAGCCTTATCGTAATTCAGGCTGTTTAAGTGATTTCATAGTATTGCTGACGTCCGTTCGCGCGTAATTAACTCAGGTAAGTGTAAAGTTATGTTAAAAAATTGACGAAAAATGTCGAAGTTGAATGTCTCAATTTTTTTTTTGTGATCACATTACAATTTTGGAGATAACAATCATCTTTTATGAGCCGGTGAAAGTATAGTTCACCAATTTTGTCTTGTATAATGTTTCTATTGTTTTCATATATTTCTTTCGATTATTTCTTTCTGAATCGTGACACAGCTTTGGAGTAATGAATGGGATTTTGTGCTCTGAGAATAATTGAGAAACTGGTTTCTAATTAGTAGATTTTGGTGTCTCGCGTTCTGGGAACTAGGTATTATTATGTGTCACAATACTTTGCAAGTGTTACACATTCAGTTCGTTTCTCAAGAAGTGCTATTGATATTTTGAAAACCTAAGTTGAGGGCTGGTAGTGTCAAGTACAAGGATTCAGTGGCCCTGCGATGAGGAACCTTACTTAGGGACTAGGTACTTAGTATTCTCTCTGGCTAGAATAATGCGCTCATAACAACCTTTTCTGTGTTTGTTTCATTCTCAAACACAAAGATTGAATATAATGATTTTTTACATACCCTTGACAACCCTCTGAGGTTGCAATCAAAAATTTGTTGCCTCCATTTATATAGCACAATCATCTTTAAAAAGTTTAAAAACTTTCTAGCTAACTGAAGGGATCCTATGCAATGAAAAAATGATTTTATTGACAGCTATACTTTAGGTGAGTTCATCTGGTCCCGCTGGCTACATAAATTTATTTGTTTGCTTTTTAATGTTAAGAAAAATGTGGCGGTGCTCTCACAGTATTTAGTGGGATTATTGATTTGGTCGACACAACACCAATATTTTCCTCGTGCAATTATTGAAAGACAAATTCATGAATATTTTTCCTTGTTAGATTTAATTACTTCGTAGATGAAACCTTGTTTAGGGAATTAGATAACTGTCCCGACTGTCATTTAACAATTATTGACAGTTGTTACGGTCAGTCAGGAGCCAGAATATCTGACACCAGTCTTGCTTGCTGTTACTTGGTTACTGGGTTGTGTAAAATACTAGTACTCAGCTGCATCCAGTTAGAGTGGATTCCTATATAGTTGTGAAAATTCTAGGCAGATTGCTTGAGTGGTGTATCTGTCGCAGCCAATTAGCTTAATCAGCCGTTTAATTGGTGGCCTAGCCTTTTCGTTTAAATGCGTCGATTTTTCGGTGACTTCAGTGACGTCTTTTGTTCAATATGGTTGAATGACTTGCCCGTTTCCTATATTGCTGATTAAATGTCATAGTTCAATGAAAAGTCTAGGCTTTTCACTAAATGGCTGATTTAGCTAGTTGGTTGTGACATACCCAAATCCAATTATGTTTTAATTTGTGTAGATAGATCTCTTGCATTTTATATAGTATCCTCATTTGGTACAAATCCATAATTCACAAGCTAATTCCACTGTTCACATTTGTAAACAATTTTTATTATTTTATAATTAAAGTTGTTAATCAATTAAGTGATCTTACATTCTCTTGAGGTGTCCAACCATGTTTTATGTAATAAAATGATTACTTTCCAATTATGTACCTACTTGAAAAAACCTGTTTCAATAGGAAAGAAAGTTTTGTATACTTAATGTATTAGGCTCTTCCATAATTAAATGTTTTATGTTGTTATGACATCTATCTGGTAATGTTGGTGCATCATTATTTATTATATAAAATCAATTGTTCATTCTAAATAAATTATTAACAACCATTTCAACAAGGAAGTCATAATTTTTGTAGTTCGGCTTTTCCTGAAAGCATCCCCAATGACAAGACGTATCTATAGTTCTTTGGTTGTTTGCATCAAATAATATAATGGCAAACAGCTTCTTTCTTCTACAAAAACAAACAGCTGTAAAGACATGATGAATTGATGACAGAGACAACACTACATAGCCAAACATTTTCTAAAACTTCAATAGTAAATGGCCATGATTTGTAGTAAAGAACTCCATATGGTTTTTATCCATGCCCACATTTATGGGATGGTGAATATATAATAATTAATGAATAAGTAGTTACCTAAAAATAGATAAATAACCTAATGTTTATTCAATGAGATAATTTCAAATTCACATTCATTATCATATCATTGAATTCTTTACACTTACATAATATTACGATTAGACCTGATTATTTAAATCAGTTAAAATAACGCGCAAATTATGCAAGACGAGACGAGGCACACATTTTTTTTCGACCGTACTGAAATGTAATGAAACCAGAACTTACATTGACTTTCAGTTCGTTTTGTAGATCTATCGACATCTCTGTGACAGATCAAAATCAAAAGTCGTTTATTCATTTTAGGCCCACAGGCCTGCAGTTTTTGAACGTCAGTTTTACATAAAGACAGTCCCCGAAAACGCTTGCCTGTCACCACTTTTCGTGTTTTAGCTGGGAAGAAGGGAAAATACTGTCACACAGATCAGTTGCGTACCCGCAAGTGATCTGTGTGACAGTATTTTTCGCGGGCAGGCACGAGCAATGCAACAATTTAATTGCGCGTCTGTTTGCTGGAAACCTAGCGGGCCATTCACTAGATGGACTTGGTCGGATGGACTTGGACTAAGTCTGCTGGACCTCACTACTGCAGGTCACTCCGTTAGTCTGTTTGCATCAATCGCACGCTGACCAAACGTAGTACAGCGGCGAGGTCCCGTAGGCATATTCCGCATATTTACGGCAAGGTTCTGTGCATAAAACGTTCAATGCTAGTCAACCCCCCCTTTTTTGGATGGGAAATCATCAAATGACTCCTTCCGCTCAGGGTGAAGCGGGAGGGAGTGTCAGACTTTTACTGACTTAAACCCATCCTTGCTCGTCCTAGTCCCCTTTGCGTTCCAGGGCCGCGGTGACTCTTTCGAACAAAATCCGCAATCAGTCAACCATCCTCGCTGTTTTTGAGACGAGTATTCCTGGTAATGCATGACTTTATCGCATGAATTATTGATTCAATGTGAATTGAGGATGCAAATATTTCAGATTAGAATCTAGTGCAAGATATTCACTGAGATAAACGCAAGTGAATTGAGGATGCAAATATTTCAGATTAGAATCTAGTGCAAGATATTCACTGAGATAAACGCAAGTGTCCTGTTTATAAGATAAAGTTGAATCACGGTTATCCGTTCGATTATATACCTTTTGTTTTTGATGGCAAAATAGCTGAACAGAATCAACAGTGGCGATCACCAGAAAAAACGCCGAATTAATGAAGCTCGACGAGTCCCAGAGAAATGATTCAACTGTCTTGGATCCCGCAAGGAAATTATTCAGAAAATAACAGCGGAGGAGTAGGAAAAGCCGAGGTCGTATCCCACAGGGGATGCCCTTAGCGAGCGGTCAGTAGTTTTTAGCTTGTAGCTAGTTTTTTTGCCTTGGCTGGGGGCCTTAAATTCATTTGAGGCCACCACAGGTTAGTCCGGTTAAGCAGTTGATATCTCATGTGTGTTAACTTGCTAGTGGTCATTCCTAAAAAAAAAAACTCAGCCCCAAGTGTCTGTATTAACACCGGCAGCCATATTCTTCAAACCAGTACACGGCAACACTGCTTGGCGGCAGAAACAAATATCGCGATAGTTCTTCCCCAGTCGAGCTCTTTTACAACGATGTCTACTAGGTTCTTTCTCTCTTTCCACACACCATATTCTGAATCATTTACTGTTTATCAGTTCTGTGTGACTTTCCACGCTGTTGTCAGCTTCCTGCCCCACTGCATTGTCACCATTGCAGTTTGTGGCTTTGACAGATAAAACTAATTACATGATTACATTATCTGTGAGCGTCACACTGCGATATTCCGCATTTTGATAGTGACGCGTCGTGATTTTTCTAGTACACATGTGGTTTTATTGCCTTCTGTACCTAGTGGGGCTCGTGGTGGATAAGTCATAACAGCCACAAGGGTCGATCTGTAGGGTTAAGCAACGCTTGCCAAGATCAGTCTTTGGATGGTTGACCATTAGTGAAAAACCGTGTTTAATTTGGCTCTAAAAGCACTGTAAGCCCAACGGCTTTCGAGAAAGATTATGACTTTATTTTATTGTATTGCCTAATTTTCCTAGGTCCAGAGTGGAGAGATCAACTTTGCGGTCTGTATTATCTTTTCTTCAGGAAAGCTTTTTGTTGTACGACCAAGCATCGTTAAAGTGTTCCGGTGCAAAGGGTATGGGTGCCGATGTAGTTACAGACACATGACACATTAGCTTCTGTGATGATGACGCCTCTGGTGTTATCATCAGGTGGGGCATCTATTCTTGGCATTAGACAACAGGAAAAATACCTATAATACTACCAATCTTACACTATCACGGCCATTCATAAGAAGACGTAGACTCGGCGAAATTGTGCGTCATTGTGCATTTCTATTATTCTAAACAAAACTATTTGTTTAGTTAACAAAGCATGAATGTGAAAATAATGCCTGTAAGTACATATTTTTATAAACCAGCAATTTTTACTCTCCATGGCATTCTTGCCAGTGACCAGTGACACACTTAGAAAATGAACATATTTACAGTTTTTATGAAATACCGCTATTTATTGTTTGAGAAAGCACGTTTGACACATAAATAATTGCTTGGATTGCGCAATGTACTAAAAGGTCACAATAGTGTCTATACGTCATTACGTCATTATTTAGTAGTTGTCGTCATTATTTACTTTTAAACATAATCAGCCTGTAATGCTCCCACTGCTGGGGGGGGGGCACTGCCTCCTCTTTTTGAGGGGTCTTCTCTCCCTGAGATGGTCTTATAAAGACTATCTCAGACACTAATCTGCATGGTTGGTTGGTGTTCCACTGTTGGTTGGTAAAATGTAGCTGATCTCATTTATTTATGTTACTAATCTTACATAGGCCTCATTGCAATGTGTAATTGCAAATATGAGGACTATGTAGGTCATTATCTTACGGGTTCATTTCATGCTTATCTGGCAGTTTGAGTACACTATACTTACCTTACTTTGGTATAATTGTTCGTCGAAACGTTGAGCTCCTCAAAGATCTAAGTTGAGCTCACGATGTCTGACAAATGTTTGCACGGTCTTGGACAGGTCCACTCAAATCTGTGTGGCTCTTTCTTCAAAAGATCACCCACGTTAACCTACATGGTTTTCTTGCGGCTTAGAAATAGCAAAAAAGTGCCTTTAAACAAAAGCTTTGATTGATCGAATGAGGGATCAAGCCGTAAATCCATCAAACAGCGCAGGCACATTGCGGAACGCAACGGCGATTTGGAGGAACACGGATGAGTTTTAGTCAATAAGAGACTGACACTCCCTTTACTTCGCTCAGAGCGGAAGGAGTCATTTCATGTCTACCTATCCAATAAAAGAAACATTGCGGGTTATAGGAAAACTAAACATTCAAAACGGGTAACATACATCATGTTACATGACTTTTTGGTTCTAGGACAAGTCGATCTCCTCGCGATAAATTATTTAATTGTTTACTATAAATATAACACCATCGTCATCACATCACAAACCTACAACAGTCCACGGCTGGATCACGGCCTCTCCAATTGCAAATCATTTATCTCGATTTTCGGAAAGTCTCATCCAGCTGCTACCAGTTACCCTGTGAAGATGTTCTCTCCACCTTTCCTGAGGTGGGACACCTCAGGAAAGGTGGAGAGAACATCTTCCTTTCGTTAACCTCCACTCAGAACACGTCTACCCTAACCATTCGAGCTCTACGACTAATATGGCCGGCCCTTGCCATTTATGTTCGCTATGAGCTTATTCTGTGAGCAATGTCACAACTTGGTTCTTTACCAGATCACTGGTACGGGGTGGAAAGTCCCGCAAAATTCCATTGAAAAGGGAGGATCCTCCGCCCAGATGCGTGATGTGTCTGGTGGCCAAATACCCGATGATTGTGGTCGGGCTGTTGTATATGTTCAAACCGCGCGTAGAACATAGCGCAATTTTCTTGTGTGGGTTGTCTTGTCAGGTTTAGTATTTGTTCGTTTGTGGCGGTATAGTTGCCGCTACAACTTAGTTAGTAACAGAGTAGTTCCTGCTGGAGTTATATCTTCAGATTTGTACTGTACCTATTTCTTTGAAGTAGCAATCATTAAGGGTGTGGTCTCCCAATAAATGTTTATGATGGCCTCGAATTTTCCGAGCGATATTAAATAATTGATGTCATCGTCAATTATATGATGATCTTATCATGAAGTAAGATACCTACTCTTGCTTGCATTTATCAAATTATAGCTTAGTTTTCGTCACGTAATTACCTACAAAATGCATATAAAAACATAATTGACCACACTCAGGATTACAATGAAATTCCTTTTGTTTTGGCAATGTTTCATGTCTGAAACACGTCCTTTCCGGACAAGGAAATGTTTCGGTACGTAAGAGATGGTCACCCATCCGCGAACCGACCTCGGTAAGCGCACCTTGACAGTCGAGCGACACGTTATGTTTTTATTTAGCGACGAGCTCTTTTTCATTCAGGTTGACAGTGTCTCCTGGAGCCTTCCTCGAACTTCATTAAATATTTACCTATGAAAGTAGCTCAAAATTCGATACTTTCGTTTGACACACATTTTCCACGTATTATTGAAACTTAATTGAATTAGTACGGCTTCTTACTTGATACTAGATTGTTACGTAAAGTCGATCAAGCCGAAACCTATGCAAGGTCGCAGGCTAGAGGCTTAGCGAATGTCGTATGTTGTGCTTATGTAAGTTCTTGATGCGTTATTTTTAATAGAGGCCCTTGGGGTTCTATAAGCAATAATTTGTGAGTATAATTAATACTACGATTCGGATAGTTAATGGAAACCCACATGATGAGGGAAGAATTTTTAATGTTTGTATTGCTAATTCATTTATTTAAATTGAAAGGCAATTTTAAACATCAACATTTACAGTAAAAAATAATAAAGTGACTCTAGTTGTCCATTCGCAATGGTAGATTCTTCTAGAGAAGAACAGACAAGAAGTTCCATATTATAAACTCTTTTCAAATAAAATTTGTGTCATACAAAAATATGAATATAGTAAGTCCAAATTCAAATAAATATTATGTGCGAAAGAAGTATTACAATATAGTAAAATGTTACGTTACTATAGGAACGTCAAAAACATTCGTGCCTCTGTAGTGGCTAATCTAAGAAAGAAAAGAAAAAAGTAATTTATTTGGCACACACAATATAGATACAAATAAATGGAAACTTCATTTTAAAACAATAACTGTTGTGTGACCAGACCTCTAGGATAGCTCCTAGTTTTCTGGCATTTTGGCTCCTGATGCTGGTTTTCTAATCTGAACCGATTGAGCGCCCAGGTTAGCTGCTTTAGAAACAATCTGGCGAAGTGGGGTATCATAGACCCATCCCAAACACCGTTGTCAGTGTGGAGCTCCTTTTGCAGGATATGGCCCACACACTCTGCTGTCCTTTATGCCCTATACCACCGTACCTTTCAAGACCAAAATGTGTCTAACGACAGAGCGGTCCAAGTCCCCAAATATTGGTCGGAAAAAAATTGAGGAATTGAGTTAAACGAGACAGAAAGAAGAAGAAGGATAATGCCATATTGTTCTGAATCAGAGCCTCCTATGCAAGTTGCCACCCACTTCAATCAATCAGCTAATAAAAGATCAGCAGGCAACACAATCAAGTATTATCTTAGCCTACAAGGCGTCGTGATGCGTAGAGACGTCATTGCACAATAGACCGATACAAATCCCTATTGTGAGGCTTATAAAGACAGGAAAGATAGACTGCTTGACGTGTGCATTTGTAATTAGCGTAGAGAAGACATTCGTAATAAAAGCCTCACCAGTCACCGGTCAATCTTCGAGGTTAAGCTACGCCTGCCGGGGTCTGTACGTGGATATGTTCACAACATTTAACCCAGTTCCCTCCGTGCTTCGGAAAACACAATAAGCTCTTGATCACGGTTGTCAAAATGAACATCCATGACAATCGTTACGGGTAGGCAGAATAATCTAACACCAGTCTTGCCAGGGGTTATCGTATTACCCAGTTACTGAGGAGTCAGTTGTGGAGATTCAGATGGGCAGTCGCTTCACATAAAATATTAGTATTCAGCTGCATCCGGTTAGACTGGAAGTCGACCCCGATAAAGAAAAAAAAAAGGAACAAGTTTAGAGATTTAGTCGATCTTTCGTTTAAACACGTTAAGCAGTTGGTCTGGGCTATTGGAAGTCTGACAACCAGTCTTGCCAAAGGATATTGTGTTCCCCAGTTATAGGTAACTGGGTCGTGCAAATCAGATGAGCAGTTGTTTCATGTAGAAACAGCTGCATCCGGGTAGATCGCCAGCCAAAAGTAATGTACTTGAGAAAAGTCTAAGCAGATTGATGATGTAAGGATCTTTTCTTACCACTACTTACTTACTACACTGACTTGAGAAACACGAATATCGGAACGTTCTTATTTTACCGAGTTTAACGAAACATAACTCAAGCTGGTTAAACCGGAAAACACTAAATAGCATACCATAACAAATTCTACTCATACACCATTACATTACCCCTGTCCCCGTAACTTATAACAAGCGTGTACTAGTCATGGTGTAAAGGCCCGCGTACACTGCGTCTGATTGACTTCGATCGCTGACATCGACCGTACTGCTGTCTTGATGAGCGATCCTGTGTAGGTCAGGCATTCAAGCATTCTTGGCACATTTTCCGAACGTCCGTATGAAAACACGGAACGCTTACCTATAGGATTACTCGTGTCTTTTTGTACGTCTGTCACAATGCGAATCTTCTGGCCCGATTGAGTTCTTTGGTACTCATATTATGAACTTCTGTGACCCAAAGACGGACGCGTAACTTATTTTCTAAAGAACTCATGCCAAATATACCAATATCGGAGCGTTAACTCATCTTCAAACCTGTGCAGTGGTGCATGCCGAATGCCGATTATGGTTACTGAGGGATGCGTGTGAGTTTTTAACGGAGGTACTCGATCGCGTTAACGTAGACGTTCGCTTATGTCAAATTGTATGGAAACAGGTTTTTCGTCATTGTCACCAGACGGCGCTTATTCAGTTTCAATACAAATTGACATTTTAGAACGTTAAATAAACTCGCACTAAGGCCACTGTAAGCTAGATCACGAATTACGATCGATCAACGCCGAAGCCCAGTGTTATTCGATGTCCTCCGATCTTTATATCCTACCTACCTGAACGGAGTATGTGTATAGCTCAAACGATCCATGTCGTCTCAATAGTTCGGTTCGGTTTGCGATCGATAAGTTCGGAAACGATCAATATCTAGGGTCTGATCGGATCGGAGGTCGATTTCTAGCTTAAGCCGATTAATCGGTTATCGCTACAACCTTCCACTGAAACTCAATGTCTAAATACAACCCTAATAAAATCAGTCAAAGTGAATAAAGACTTTTTAAGTTAATTAAGTAAAACACTAATTTACAACTATGTAACATCTAAATGAGATGATTTAAGTATTTCATTGTATCATTGTGCGTACTGCTAAGGAGTGGAATTCCCTGCCAGAGTCTGTGTTTCCTGATAATTACAATCAATAGGCAAGCGTGCTCCATCTTCGACCACATCATCGCTTACCATCAGGTGAGATAGTGGTCAAGCGCGTGCCTAACAATAATAAAAAATCTGTCTACAAACCTTCGGTTTCAGCCTACGCCGAACGTTCGATTGGACACTATCAATATCGACTGGTCGTCGCAATCGAGCTGCACCTTAGTGACTCCGTGGCTCGAGTCTGCTCTAAGATTTGCATTCAATGAATGGGCCGATGGGGCCATTGTTTCGTGAAGGATGCTTTAGAATGTTACGCTGGCAGCCGTCACGGTTGGTTGGTAGGGCTGGGAGGATAACGTGGTGTCGTCATACTTGGGTATCTTCCGATATTATCGGAAGATACCCAGAGTCAGTTCGTTCTGACTCCAGAGTGAGATTCTTCTAGGTTTATCGAGGCCAATCGTCAACGACCTGTCATTTCCATTACTGACAATTCGGATTCATTAACGGACCGAAGGGGATGGCGGGGTCTAGTCTACACAGACCCTGCCATCCCCTTCGGTCCGATAATGAATTCGAATTGTCAGTAATGGAAATGACAGGTCGTTGACGAACTGACTCAGGGTTTGTATAATATATCCAACCTGTAACCAGAAGTGAAAATGTGTTACGGTCTTGCCGTTCCGCCGGAACACTCTTCTTGCATCCTTAACCTGTTATTGACGCTCCTGACAACACCGAACATAATTTGGACTGCCATAGGCAGTCAAAAATTGCCGACGGCCATTACCGAGTAGCAACATTACAGCCATTTACAACTTAGTAAAAACATAAACAATAGCTATAATACATAATTACAAACACTAAACGGTAAGGCCATTTAACTAAATGGTTATCTTAACCGTTGAGATGAGGAAGAATCGTGTCAATGAGTGTATAACGGTCACTTGGCGGTTGCAATGAGCGGCGCCCACAAACATACTGACACATTGCCTGTGTTGTCTTACTGTGGGAACCTCCGATGATAGGAAAAAGGTAATTTGATGTTTGCACATAACATTATAACCGTACGACTATTCTCCGAAAGGCAACTTAGACATGTAGACCTAAATTTCAACAGTTATGATGTAGTCCCTTTTCTGTGCTCGTGGCAACGTAATAAAAGTCGCACGGGTCGATCTTCAAGGTAAACTATCGCTTACAGAGGTCAGTTCGTGGATGGGTGATCATTCATTACATGATAGGAACTCTCGCATGCTTTAGAAAGCAGGATAAGCCGTTGGTTGCGGCTGTCATTTGTAGATTTTCGACAGTCGTTATGGATGGTGAAGTCAATATCTGACACTAGTCTTGCCAAGGAGAATCGTGTTACGCAGTTATTAGATTGTGGAGGACAAATAGATGTAGCTTCATGTTAAATCTAGTATTCAGCTGCATCTTGTTCTGCTGGAAGCAATTCTCAACGGAGTTGGCAAAACGCTAGGCAGGTTGACTGATGTTCAAGACTTCCTAAGAAATTCATAATGGCAAAACCCAATACCACGGCTTGCAATCGGACCCAATCAGAACCTAGATGCTCACTAGTCGCTCTTGTCACCATTCTATTAATAAGTTTGTACTTAATAATTCACGTAACGGTGCACACATACCTCGTGTTCTACTCAGCTCCCTAAGGAGAAGCGTGCAGGTGATTAAGCATGTTAAGTTATTATAAATGCGTAGACGACATTAGTATGTGATTTTATGTACTTGTTCATTTTAGACCGTTGATGTACCGATAGCGATGATGAGGCTAGCGATTTAAATTGGGTTGCCTTAATGATATATTTTTGTTCTGTGGTATTAAACCGAAAATATATAACGTCGGTGGGACTGCAATGCCGTGTTACTACACTTTGCTATAAGGTCCAATTTTCTATGTTATTTATTTCAAAGTTAGGCACTATAAAAAAGTATGTTTCGCGATATTGCAGTATCGAAATTTAGACCTTATAGCAAAGTGTAGTTTCGCGGTATTGCAGTCCCACCGACTAATGACACTAATTTTTGCGCGCGGCCTCGCTCGCGTTTAGTTTTATTTTCGTAAAAAAAAGCCTATATCCGTCTCCAGAGTCCCATCTATTTCTGTACCAAAACACATCAAAATCAGTTCAGCGATTTAGACGTGAACGTGCAACAATTACAACAACCACTTTCTTATAAAATATACAATACTAAGTAAAGATAATGTCCAGCAATGCGATTCTGTAAACATCTCACCGTGAAGACTTAGGTGAAGTGAACATGAAGTGAGCTGTCAATCCTTCACGTCATTTGGTATGACAGCTCACTTCGTACCTAAGTTATCTGGTGAGATTTGTACAGAAAACCGGCTGAAGTCTGAAGAGTAATGGCCTGCGCAGACTGGCGGACGAGACGGCAGAGGATTTTTAATAGTTATCCAATAGAAATAAGGTATTATATTTCATTGCTTGGGGAATCATCAAATGACTCCTGTCGCTCTGGGTGGAGCGGGAGGGAGTTTCAGACTCTTACTGACTAAAACCCATCCGTGCTCCTCGTAGTGCCCTTTGCTTTCCAGGGCCGCGGTGACTCTCGAACAAATCCGCAACCCTGCGAGTCCGAGCATTGCTTTGATTTTTGTCCTTTTGTGTGTTCCTCTTTATTTTGTTTTTGACTACTATCCAACATGATGGCTATGATGTGGTCGGTGGACTATTTCATACTCTTTTCATAGCTTGCTAAGGACTAGAATTCCTTGACAGAGTCTGTGTTTCCTGGTAGCTTCAATCTGGGAGTCTTCAAGTCAGTGTGAATAGGTTACTTCTAGACAAGCGTGCTCCATCTTCAACCACATTATCGCTTACCATCAGGTGAGCTAGTGGTCAAACGCGTGCCTACCAGCAGTAAAAAAATACTGCTCAAAATATCATTGCTTTCGTGCTACAACGTTTCATGTTTATAGTTTCCTAAGTTTTCCATTGCGGCTTGTTGTGAACAATCTTTATACATACGGTTATCCTGCACGTCGCCATTTTACGTCCTACCTAGCTGCACTAAGCTATAAGAACGTCGCGTAACCCCCCAGTGTAGCATAAACTTTATACATTAAAGATTCACAGCGATGGGTCCATGGCGGTGGCGCGCCCATGTTTATATGTCTGTCCGTTTGTCGCTCGCATACGTAATGGTTTGCTCAAATACTAGCTGTTACTCGCGACTTCACTTGTATTTGGTAAAATTTTATTGGGTCTGTGTTTATTGCCATAATAACACCCATCCACGGATTGACATCGGCAATCTTTAATTAACCTTGAAGTTAGATCCGCTGTTATTTAGCCACGAGCTCACTCATCATCACTAATAATTTATGGACCTCTTTTTATGGATGGGAAATCATCCAATGCCTTCTTTTGCTGTGAGTGGAGCGGAAGGGAGTGTCAGACTCTTGCTGGCTAAAACCCATCCGCGTTCCTCCTTATGCCCTTTGCGTTCCAGGGTCGCAGAAACTCCTTCGAACTAAATCCACAACGCCTTATGTGCCCTTACACCTGCACTACTGAAGACCTAATGAATGCCACTGATGCCGCTAAAAACGTGGCCACCTATTGGACACAAAATGTTTAAGGGCCACCCCGACTCGAAAACAAGATTATTTGAATAACGTTTAATAAAATTGTCAGTTCGTCATTCCTTTATTTACTCTCAATAAGTTGAAAGTTGACTGCAATGTGGTTCAGGTTGCAATCGATGAACCAGCAAACCTTTCACTTCATGTTTTAATTTATCGCTTATCAACCAATTTGTGAGAAAAAAACTTTCCATGAATTGTTCCAGTTAGGAATTAGGCCTTGCGTTCTGTTGACGAGAGAGCTTTTAATTTCAATGATGTGGTAATTATATTCACCACCAGTTTAATATTTATCGTAATATTTGTCTTTTACTCGTCACGGTGGTTCATATAAACTTTCATAAGTTTTTATTCTTGGACATAATTGAACCGATTAAAATTAAACTTAACACACGATAGATCAAAAAGTTATAATTATAGAAACTCACACACACTCACAGTTGGCTCTCTGGGTGCGACACCCAGGAGTGGTAAATCTTGTTGAGTTTTTTCCATTGCCATTCCATTTGGTTGATGACTCTATTTATTTATTTATTAAAACTTTATGTACCAGTAAAAACACTGTACAAAGGCGGACTTAATGCCTTAGGCACAAAATGCATGCGTTTACGTTCGCTCCCCATCATACGATACGTTAGTGGCGAAATGTCGGCGTAATGCTCATCTCTGCCGAACTCTCGGGGAATATAGACTTGAATGTGTTATATGTGTACGGGCTTGATATAGTCGATATAGAAAGCGGTACTTCTGGACACGGCGAGTTTTTTCAGTGTCCACGACTCGAGAAAGCTGCCATGTAGCTTGAACCTTGTTGCAAAAATGTCAACGGGCTACTACTTTATACAAATATGTATTTGCGAAGCCTAATTCTTTAACGATTGATTAGGCTAGTTATTACACCAGTTCGATCCCTAGCTGCGATTGATAACAGATAAAACACCGATAATGGACGATATGCTTGGAGTGGAACTTCCGAAGTATTGACTTCCGAGTTTATCAACTGTTATCGTTGTTTTCATAATTTTATATCTATATTTTATTACTGGATTTGCCTACAGCGGAGGCGGTACTAAAGTATGTACTGCAATATCACATTAAGCTTTGGAAATACTTGTCATATAAATTGAGCAACAAAGTCAAATTTTACACAAAATTCGAGTGTGCTTCATATGAGGCAGTTGGCCTTATCAGCAAAGAGCCGTAAAAAGTGAAAAGAGGCCTGAGCCCAGCTGTGGGAAAGTATGGACTAATATAATAATAGAGTGCGCTAAATATTAGTGTCACCTGTACCTTGGACAGTTATTCCCGCTACCTTGTCCATCTGGCTGCTTAGCCATTATACCAAGACATATTTTGTTCGCGAATAGCTAATGCATACCCAAGAGAAGCACAAAATCGGTTCCGCCTCAGTGCACCTCTCCCGTACCGCGGTACTTACAAACAGATGCAGTAGGTACTTAAGTGAGTAGGTACTTCAGCACCGTAGACTTAAAATAAATAATTTCATTGCGGTGTTGTGTCTGCCGTGGATCGATCGTATACCATTACGGCATCTCCGCTGGCTGTGTCAGTGACCTGAGACCATGGGGCGGAGAGCACCAGGTACGGACGAGAAGGTTTAGTGGGCGGAAGAATGCCGAAGTGTGATGGAAAACCGTGCATGTGGATACCGTAGATTCATGTCGTGGACTAGGAAAACCGGCCAAGTGCGAGTCGGACTCGCGCACGAAAGGTTCCGTACCATAATCTATAAAAACCGCAAAAAAAAAAAACACGTTTGCTGTATGGGAGCCCCACTTACAACCGTACAAATAGACTGTCGGTTTAGAGACTGCCTTTCATTAGACTTAAATATTTATTTTATTCTGTTTTTAGTATTTGTTGTTATAGCGGCAACAGAAATACCTACATCATCTGTGAAAATTGGAACTGTATAGCTATCATGGTTCATGAGATACAGCCTGGTAACCAACGGATAGACAGACGAACGGCCGGACAGCGGATTCTTAGTAATAGGGTTCCGTTTTACCCTTTGGGCACGGAACTCTAAAAATGATCGAGATTCAAAAGATCCAGATTGAATTGAGCGCTTAAATGCTGAATATTCACGGAAAATACTGTTTAGTTGTAACGATTTGCTTAGGTTCCTGCTGAAGCAGCACACCAGGTACGGTTTTGGGGGTTTCGGGTCATATCTGAAGGTAAAACTGTAACTGCGTGATTGGGTGAACGTAGCTTGTAAGTTTTTCTTTTTAAGTTCAGCGTAGGAAGACTATAGTACTAGAAGATACTTTTATTTTACAAAACGAACACTTATCTTACTGAGTGCCTCTTTTTTTTGCTAATTTTCAGTCTGACGCTGAAAATACTAGATGTAACGAGAAGGCATCTTGAATTTTTAATGTAATTCGCAAGGAAGGCTTTAGAATGTTGAAATATTAAATTGAATACAAACTGTCTTTGAAACGCTCCTGTAATTTTCATTCCCGTTACCTACCCGTATTTGAACTTGAGGGTTGAATCAAATGACAGTTTCAGTGAATATTTCTTGACTGTCGCATTTCTTAACATGAGAATTGCGACAGTCCAAGAAATATTCAATACCCGAACTAAAGAGTAACTGTCAAATCGTGTTGTCATTCATTCTTAGTTCGGGTTCGGGACTAATCGTAAGTCCGTAGGTGCTACGGAGTAGAAATCGCCCGACACAGTAAGGCCGAAACTACCGACTTCGGGCTTAGAGAGTATACCCTCTGGATTCAAGACGAAAAATAGTGTTTGTTCGATAGTATATTGTACTTTTTTGCAGTTAATAACTGAATTTGGTGGTTTGGTTTGCTGGTAAAAACGTGATAAAGAAATAATTTCAAATAAAACAATTCGTGAACATCACTGTGAACGGGGAAACTGCCCAGAACACTGGCAGAATTGCTACGTTAAATGGCCCTGCTGTTTCTTTGACCGAAGAAATGACCAGCCTACCTTCTTCCTGCCAGGGTTGCGAATTTTGTTCGAAAGAGTCACCGCGATCTTGGATCGCAAAGGACATTAGGAGGAGCACGGATGGGTTTTAGTCAGTAAGAGTCTGACACTCCCTCCCGCTCCACCCATAGCGGAAGGAGTCATTTGATGATTTCCCATCCATAAAAAAAGCCTACCTTCTTGGTAGTTGAAACAATATTGTACTTCTACTCGTTCGCTGTCAGTTGACACTCAATGAAAACCGACAATGGTTTTTATGTAAGTATTCCGCGACTTTTTGCCATTTACAATTTCTTTGAATTATATGAGATTATGTCCTATTTACTTTTATTTGTCTGTAGTTATTATGTTCACTGTTTTCTGAAGCGATTTATCTAGTAGAGTAGTTTTTATATTTGGTGACGGCCTTAGCCAAAAAGTATACCTATTCCATAAAGAGGTTAGTTGCATTGTGTATGGCCTTCATCATTGTCAGTTATACTTTCAAATCCTTCTGACCTAACCAAATGGCCGCTGCGTTTTAAGATTCTTACAGTTCTTGTCAAATAACTTTGCCCCTCTGAAGTTAGCCATTTGCAAAGATCGCGCAGGTGCAGTCACGTACACGGGAGCAAGCGGGACGTAAGTATGCATCAAACGTAAACGAGCGACTGCGACATAAAATCGCGCCCCGCCCCCATGTCTCTTACGCATGCGCAGTTGCAGTGTGTTCGTAATTTTGACTACTACGCAGCCACTCGACACAACTTCAGAGGGGCAAAGTTATTTGACGAGAACTGTAACTCAGTAGAATCATGCATTTGTTCTGGTGCCTGCTCTAGTTCCATTTTTTTGTGTTTATTGTGGCAAAAAGTCAGGCACTCCACTTGATGGGAAGTCACTGCGCAGACATCTGCAATGCCAAGGGCACAGGTGCGCTGCCCACGCTTTTCAACGGAGGTCTGCCTTCAATGTTTTTTTGAAGCTGTCTATGTCGTAGATCCCCGAAAAGACCCCAGGAGGGATCCCATTACGCATCTAGCAGATTCCGTATGTTGCGTTCGTTGAGTTACCGCGGTTCTGGAAAGCAAAGTGTACTAGTAATAAAACGAGCCCGATTGACAGTCGAATATAGCCATTGCAGGAGACTTCGTACCAGGCACGGAAGAACATTACCAAAAGTTTCAGTAGCTTGGCGCAGTTCATGCCATCCCAACGTTACGTTTAATGGCAGAAGTTCATTGACATCGGCGTAACTGACGGTAGGAGGGTACATCCTATCTTCCACACATCTATAGAGGAACTGTGAAAACTTAGTCGAGGTGAGCATCGACTGAACTGTCAATAAAATTGATTCTAGGGATTGAGAACTTGAAGCTCACTTCACCTTAAGTCAACACGGTGAGTTTCATACAGAATCTCACTTCTGATGTTTAAGTGATCACCTTAGCCTTGGATCGATCCAAGACTCAAAGTTGGACCGTCTAAATTCTTCTTAAGGAAGACAAGAGCGTAGTTTTAGAAACCTGAACATGACATCCCTTGTACAAACATGTCAAGTTATTCTAATGTCATAATATCCTTATAACACTGATACTTTAAAGCCTCATTAGCAAACTTAAGTAAACTAAGCTCTACTTGTCACTAATATCATCTTTATTTTCTTCTTTTTAAAGCCCAAAATTCCTTGCATTACCACTAATAGGATGATCGAAACTAATTTAGCTTTGCACCACGTATGAAGGTACATATTTTCAAAGGAAAAGCGAACTTACCTACCCATGGGAAATATTGAAGTGTGTGTATGAACTTTTCTATACGATTTTCAGCTTTATTGTCAGGATAATTAAAGCTGAAAGTATTTTGTGTAGACGGGGTTGATAAACGTTGGCTTAATTTAAGCCATTTTGCACTCTATAACATAGAATAAAAATTCCATTTTCCTTTCAGTCGTGTATCTCAATAGGGTTGTCAAAACAAAGTTAATTATGCCGCCATTTCCAACTCGATTTGCAGGATGTTAAACGAGGATTTTAGTTAGCTGACAGCATAATAAGTTTGTAGGGGTGTGTAAGGACTTAATTGTGGGTTGGCAACGCGCCAAGTTGAGTTAGTCACGTTTGTATGGGATAGTATTGGAGTTTGTCATGCGATTTATTTACTGCCATCATGATTGATGCGTCAAAGGGCTTTTGAACTTTGGTGGTAATATGTTATGGTGTAATACGGTGTAGTATTTTTTTGAATTAGGTACTAGGGATCGATGGACTCTCGAAGCCCGAAGTCCGTAGTTTCGGCCATATGCACCTCGTGCACTAGACGGCCACGACCAGTCGTGGTCGTGGTCGTAAGGCGGCCATTTGTCGAGCTGCTGCAGTTGTTGTTCTGAGCTCGAACAGTATGGACATAGTAATTGTGTGCCTGTACTTGATGTGGAAGAGACGTTATTGGATTCATCCTGTGTTGGAAAGGACGCCGCGAATGGCTGGCCGCGGCCGGGCCGCTTTCTTGGTCGCAGATCTAGTGCGCCAGTGCTAGCCCCTTCACAGGACATGCATCACCTTCATAATTGCCTGTCGTGCACAACCACCTGCACCATCCAAGATTTGAACGTGGCCAATGATAGAGTTGCACAGGTTGCTCAATACTGGTCAGACAAAAGATATGAGTTAATCGACACGAAAAGAAGAAATGTAGCTTTTTATCAATGTAATATTTTTTGTTATCAGATTAGCCTACTATGGCGGGTCATTGCTGGCGTTGTTACAAAGGCACTATCCCTTTTTAACAACGCCAGCCAGCAATGACCCGCCATATTTATATATTAATGTATTCATTCGTCCTGTACAATTCCGTCTCTTTATTACATTCTGTCATTCACATACACGACGAGGCTTTTTCATAAATTTTCAGAAATGATACCTAGCAGACATTCTGCCTAGCCTTTTCACAAGTGTTTGATTTAGCTTCCAGTATAACCAAATGCTGCTGAGTACCAATCTATAATCATAATTATTATAAATCTGAAGAGTTTGTTTGTTTGAACGCGCTTATCTCAGGAACTACTGGTTCGAATTGAAAAATTCTTAGTGTTGCATAGCCTATTTATCAAAGAAGGTAACATATAACATCACGCTACGACCAATAGGAGCGGAGCATTAATGAACAATGTGACGCAGACGAATTTGCGCAGGTCAGCTAGTATTTTATGTGGTAGCTTAACACGATATGACGATACCCGTTGACAAAACTGGTGTCAGATTGTATGGCTTCTGTATAATAATAATAATAATAATAAACATTTATTTCAGAATCAGTTCCATATTTGTTAGTAACAGTGTAACTTATAAACTAGTGTTAGTAACATTATTATTCTAAGCGTGGGGCACGCCGATCCTGGGAATGTCTACTTGACTGCATGCAGTCGTATCCACCGCCCCAGGATCGGAGAGTCCCACCTATCCGCCAACGTTCGGAGAATGATGTTGGGGCTGGCGCGAACACGGCGTAGCAGAGATGCACATCTCTTTCGTACGATGGCCGAAAAACTATCAACGGCCGCATCGGCAAACATGCTAGATGCGCTACAAAAACGCGGCAGCCCCATCATCACCCGGAACGTGTTGTTATATTGGTCGATTGTCAAAATGTTTAAACGAGAGCCGCAACCAAGGACTCATCGTGCTTTTCGAGGCACGGTGGAGTCTCACTCAATACGTATTGGATAGTTCAAGGATCGGCAAACGTTACTAAAGCTCGGCGCAAACGGCTGCCGACCAGAGCCACCGGTGGCCAGCACACTTTTGCTTTTCTTTATATTTTTGTAACAGACGCACTGCACACGTGTAGCCGGTGGAGGCCACTCGCCACATTAGTGTCCGCGACTCACCACTTGTGGTCGCTGCAGGCCACACAAAACGCCGACATCCGCCACTCGCGCTGCTCCACCTCGCGCAGCTAGGCGTTAGGCGTCCTACGTATCGCACGCATTACCATGGAGCACGACGGAATAGATATCAATAGTTAGATATAAGATAGACTGCGCAGCGGAGAACGGGTTTGAAAATATGGCGGCTGCCGAACACCGGTGGTTGACGCGCACTTCTGCCACTGTTACAAATGTGGCAATAGCGCGCGACAGCCACCGCGGTGGCTGTGGTCGATGGCCCGTTTGCGCCGAGCCTTAGGCTCCTATAAGATTTGAATAACTGACAAAATAAGAGTTTCCTAACTCTAAAGACTCGCCGTAGTTATGTTTAGAAATATGAATGTAGATTCGATTATCTGCAACCGAGTGTTTAGAATCGTTTATTTACGGATAATTTGGTACAGTTGTATTGTTCGGGTCCTGCTCCATTTACCGACAGATCGTTAATCGAAAAGATCATAGAATCGTAACGCGGGTGTGGTTTAAGATACAATCGATCGACTTGAACGAATTTATATACGATGGTTTGAAATTTAGGAACGCATTGAAGCATTCGTGTACGAGTGGGTATGGGACGGATAGGCATCTCTTCATCATCGTTTCAGTCTGAAGACGTCGAAATATTACGTCTTTGCTGCACACACAGAAAAGACGTAAGACGAGGACTGGGTGCCGTCGCGACTCTTTAAAACATAGGTATAGAAAAGACGAGTCACGGACGTGTCGTGGTTAATTAGGGTGGTATAATAATAATTGTGTGTGACAGCGACGCGCTAGTCCCGGGACGCGGAAGAGACAAATGTCCGCGCCCCGTCCTCGTCTTACTCGGTCTTTTGTGTGGTTCCAGCGCCTTAGTCGGACACTCTTGTCAGGGTGGTCGTGGTTGCGCAGACGAGATCCATGGAGATATGTTCGATGGGTCTTCGACTTTTCCGAGGACTGCTCTCTCAGCAATGTGCTTTTGTTTCCATGTTTGCCGGTTAGATGGTACTTAACTATACACTGGACATGTATGCCTGTAGACCTATAAAAGCTGCCCTAACTCTTACATCTCTACGTATTATAAATCAAACTCCTCCTGCCACGTCAGTCTGTCTGTTCGCTATAAACTCAAAACTACTGAACTGATTTTCAAACGTTTTCAACAATAGACGGAGTGATTCATGAGTTGAAAGGTTTAGGTAGATAAGTATATAATTAATTAAGATTTTGTGTAAATTGGCTAAAATATGACGATGATTGTTAAAGTTTGTGGAACAATACATACCGATTGGGATTTGTAAGCTCTGCCACCCGGCAAGGCCGGAGCGGGTTGTTAGCGCATTCTAAAATGGCGAGCAGTCAAGCGCATGTGGATGACCCCAGCAATTCGTTATCAAATACCACCGAGTTCTGCCTAGCCCGTGAACTTGATACCTTTATAATAATAAAAATATAATTCCCGCTGCGGCAATGTCATTCGACGGTGAATTGGAGCGTGGTGAGGTGGACAGTTTCCGTTCCGCGACTGTTTTCGCGTCACTGACGCTGCGTTCGATACTTTAAGGAAATTGTTTTATCAGATTCTTCTTGCTAAGATATTGTGCAGAGATGTTTTAAAAAAAACAACTGTTTATTAGGTACAGTATCTGGGCTTTAATAACTGATTCTTTGTGTCGGCACGACAGTAACTCAGATTTGTTTGGCCGAAAACTTTACCACCACGGCACCACATAGATCACTTTGGCTACATGTTTTGGGACACAGAGACCAGAATGTAAGGTGGAGCATAGTTCGTGACTCGGCTCTACATCCACTTCCTGTCGTTGATCCGTGAAGGTAGCCCCAATTTGCGAGGTTTGAGTTTACAATAAACAAGGCGGGAAGTGTCATAGTAACCGATCGCCTACCGACCGAATTCGGTCGATAAGTTCTTAGGCCGCCCGTACACCAGTGAATCCTCGAAAGCGATCCACGAACAAAATCACTGATCTGTGGATCGCGTTCAAGATTGACAGTGATCGGGCGGCTTTAGGAGTTATCGGCCGTATTCAGTCGGTAGGCGATCGGTAACTATGTCGAGAGTCGAGACTTCCTTCCCTGGAGCGTTTTAGTGAACATTCTAGCGAACGACTGTAAATTTGCGTCGAGCTTTTGGCCGGGCCGAGCAATTTTATTATTGTTGTTTGACATTTTCGCGAAGAATACAATTTTTGACGAGCATTCGCTAGAATGATCGTGAAAGTGTTCGGATCTGTTCGTTGTTCGATCCGACAAATTTAAAAACGGCGAGTGCTCGATGTTCTCTTACAAGTGAATGAAATCATTATTTACGCGTCGCCTAGTGTTAGTGAAAACAGCACAACTGTGGATCTCAACTGAATTAAAATAAGCCTTTAAATCCAGTTCTACATATTTACTAAACTGACCACAGATGTGACAAAATATTAATCCCGATCCCGTTAACGCAGGAATATATTAATCCATCCCCAACAACGCTTCGGAAACTATTCGTGCATTTAAAGTTGCTTAGTTCTCAACTATTTTGGCATTATATTTCGTTCATCCAACTGTGATGGTATACCCGCTGGATTATCCAACAATCCAGATTCAAGCCATAATTGTTTTGTTGGAGTATTTTGTGTTGTCTGCTGGTGTGAATTACGGTAACTCAGTTACCACAATAAAGTGGAATTTTAAATTTAGTACAGGTAGGTTTGAAATGCGGTGAAAAATCCACAACCTGGATTTTTCACCGCGGCCCTGGAAAGTAAAAGGTGCGGCACTAGGAGGAGCATGGATGACACTCCCTCCCGCTCCACCCAGAGCGGAAGGAGTCATTTTGATTATTTCTCATCTAAAAAAAAAGAAGGATATTACTCCGGTAAAACATTCTTCTGAATCCACAGGGTAGGAAAAGGTATAACCTTGTAAGGAATTAAAAGATAAAAGACTTGCACAAAGTCTTGCACGCCTCTGTCGGACGATGTCGCAGTACTTCGTAAGTTGAAGGCCATCGAATTCTAATGACCAGCTCGTTTGTGATGACAACACGGGTATTTACATAAGTTTGCATATCTTAGACCGCTTGGGGTAAACATGGAAATGTTTCGAATACCTTTGTTTATTGTCTATGGGTTGCTTTTGAATGGACTGAGATGCAGATGTGTGTATAGCAAAATAGCTCTTGGTGGAAAAGTATTCGGTCAAAAAATGTTTGCAGTCACTTTCCGAGAAGGGTATTCCATACATAACAGAAAATGGCGTTTGAAGGAAACGATCATAAATTTTAGACCCAAAGGTCTAAACTTTTATAATGATCGTTTCTAAATTTAAAAACAGCAATATCGTCGTATCGGCCGAAGCCACTAAAATTAGGGTAGATTTGCTAATGAGCTAATCTACCCTAATTTTAGTAAAAGGATTTGGTCAACGGGTCCATAAGAGTAACGTCAAAATCCTATCTCTAAAAACAAATTATCGACGGATTCGTTATCAGGTTCGGCCGTTAGATACTGTAACCTCCTTGGCTGCAACCTCTGGTAGCCAAGTTAAACATTGCTACTTTGGAAGCGCAAGTTTTATTTATTATATTTGATACGTAGCCCTCAGGCCGTAGCCCTGTGGTGTTACTATTGTAACACCACCATACTCCCATAATCACAAACGTTTTGGGAATACTTCAGTGGAATTCCCTACCGGAGTCTGTGTTCCCTTATAGCTACCATCTGGGGGTATTTATGTCAAGAGTGAATAGGTTACTCCTAGGCAAGCATGCTCCATCGTCGACCACAACATCAGTTTCAACCAGGTGTGGTCATACGTAAGCCAACCAATGAAAACAATAAACACCACAAACAAACATGAGTTTTAGTTACGAGATGTTTTCCTAAAATTAACGTTATTTAAGGTACAGCAATTTCCATTTGTGCCTCGCCAAGGGTTGAGTATGCTTAGCCGCTTTGCGGTACTCTTGCTAACGAGAGCAAGCCTCGAGATGAATTTCCTCAAGCATAATATTCGCAATAAGTATTCTTGGCAACCTACCAGATGGAAATGAAAATAAAACGCGGAAAAAACATATTCGTATCAAAAAGGAATAAATTCATGTAGCCGATGGGCGCCAGATGAAGCTGCAATATTCGCAAAGTTGTGATGTCTGGAAGTACTAGCATTTGAACATGTGTGGGAAGTTTTAAATACAAAACTTCCACTGTGCCATCTCTGCCACCAAATTGTTACAAGTGTTCAAATCTTTGACTTGGCTTTGGAATAAACGCAAATTCTGCGTTCCATATACACAGTTGATAGGACGACGTTGTTTCTTGGAGGGTGTAGAGGCAACAAATTATCGAAATGCAATCCGAGAAGCGTTGTCTTAATACAAAATAAAAATTGCTTTGTATTAGAAACTTTGAGTTAAGCTCGCCTTTGTACATGAACTTTCTTCAATGTAAAATGTATAAGTTGTTATGGTGTACGATAAAGAATTAAGAATGACGCCTAATCAATATGGGAAGTGATGACGAACGACGTCGCGGGCTACAACTAGTCAAACAGAACAGGACCTCACCTTCAGGCAAAGCTAACATTGAACAATAACAGTTTACGTAAAGAAAACTTAACAATTTGCTACTGAACAAGCTAAACTTTGTAACAACAATGGCTGACCCGCGGCCGCAAGTTTAAATGTCTGCTTGTTCAGGGCAAACGGTTAAACGTGTTGCCAACAATGTACTAGTTCAGGGTTAACTCACTTTATTACTCATTAGTTGTGAAGGTAGCAAAGGCTCAGAGGTGGGTTTTCATATGTCACTTACAAAATCAGTTATAGTTTTAGTTGATGGTCGATTTCAGAAAGTCGACGCGCACACGCTTTGAGCAGGCTTGGTGAGCAATGATCTTCCAGGGGAACCTGAAGTCAAGATCTATTTGATCAATCTTTAGCAATCCGATGTAAGACTTTGGCAGTCTAGTAGTATCTGGTATAAAACAAAGTCGCTTTCAGCCTCTGTCTGTTACGGTTTCCACTTAGAAAGAGCGATACACGAAGAAGGTTTATGCATATAAGTTGCACCGACGCGAAGTCTCGCAAGTCTTTGATAAAGAAAGAAAAGTTGCTTACTTATGCTCTGTTCGCAACAATTCACTAACAAACAAGATATCCGTCATACTGATTGTACTGAACAATCTGCTTATACGCGGACGTGCTTCACCAATAATTTGAATAAAACAATTAATCACATCGTCGGCGGCGTGCAGGAAAACAGTGAGGAAACCCGCAGTTAAATATTAAATACTTAATATGTACATACGGTAGGTATGTCTGGTCACGTTTGTCACCAGAGTCCAGAGTTGAGGTATCTACTGAGTGGCGATGCCTATGCACATTTATATGCCGTGGCCATATCGGAGAATTTACCATTTCGTGGTGTGGCAGAGGTTAGGTAACGATAGGTTTAGGGGAACTTAGGGCGCCGCGCGCGAATAGGTAAGATTCGAATGGGATAACGGGAGCTAGTGTGTGCCTGCGAGCGAACTGAGCTCCACTCATGTAAGGTTATTAGTTTAGATTTGTGGTGGCCAATATAAATACATAATTATACATTCTTCTTTTCGATTTGATGCAAGATACTTCCTGAGCCCAACTGTTGTTAATTATAGCTTCACAGAATCTATATATGTATATATTTTAACACTCCAGCAATCGGAGTATGGCCTGGTCAGGATTCTCATTGGGTTATGGAAGGTCTTTTCAAATATTTTACTCGATTCCCATTCCAGTTTGTCTTTATGGCGGAAAATCGGCAACGTTGTCTTATTTTCGTGTTCATGACTATAACATCCTTAATAAAATAACGTTTAAATGCTTGATGTTTGTACACATTCGAACACACAGCTCAAGTACATTTTGATTTCTTTTGATTAAAAACTTCCAACAGCATCTAATACAAACTCCTCACCGGTAATTGTAACCGATCCCTCGTTTCTCGACGCGCGTCACTTGCTACAAATAATCGATTCATTGATGGCATCTGTCGTTATTGAGTTATCATTGTAAGATGTTCTTTGTCTCAAAAAAGCGGACAGTTTCTAAATTGTTGGAATAATATTGTAAGTTGTTTACCTGTTGCCTTATCTCTTAATTGAGATATTTAAACATTTAAAACACTTACTGAAACATTTGACAGATTACATTAAAAAACTTGTCTTATATATTCAACCTTGTCTTATAATAATAATAATTTATTTGCAGACATTTAAGTCCACAAAAACACACACATAAAAATCACAAATAGTAACAAAGATAAAATTAAAATAAAATAAAATAAATGCACGTACAGCTATCTAAGACCGACCTGTGCGTGCAGACTCACCCTTCGACCAAGCATCGGGCAGTCCCACCGGTCGCTCAATGCTCTCAACATGCCGTGGGTACTGGTATCTGATCTGTGCCGGAGAGAAGCACATCGCTTTCGAATAATGGCATAAAAATCATCCAATCTCGCATCGGCAAACATACCCGAAGCGCTACAATACCGCGGTAGCCCCACAAGCATCCTGAAAGCATTGTTATACTGTACACGCAGGGCCCTGTATGCCTTCTGCGTATACTTGACCCAAAGGCTGCAGGTGTAAAAAGTCTGACAGTAGGCTCAAAAAAAACGTCATTTTAACGTTGTAAGAACACCGTGCAAACCTACGGGCCAGCATATTACTTCGAACAGACAGCGCCCTACGCTCTCTCTCGATATCTAAATCGAATGTCTGTCATCGATCAACTCTATCACCGTCTCTTTTTCTTTCGTTTAACGCTTTTTATTTCGTTCGATTGGTATCGACTTGTGCAGTACTATCGTTTACTTACTTCATTAAAATCCCTTTGACGGGCATGAATTACTCATTTTATGGATTTTACTTTCACCTCATCGTCTTCCCACACTTGTTGCTTGTGGTTGCACAACATGTTTTCATCTTCCATTCTCTCCTGTAGCCGTCACATCTTCCCTTCTTAGTCTTCCGTATCATCCTTCACATAAATCCTTTGACTTGCTCTTTTATTTCTTCATCAAATGTTTTCGTTTTTTACGGATCGGCTGAACGTTGACGGCCACGTTATGTGTTATCTTGCGTGTATTTCGCAAGCGGTTGCGTCCGCGGCTCCGAATGCAAATATCGTCTATTTGCCGTTGGCGTAACCCGCATGGTTGCTTATATACGCGTCTTGTTCGAAAGTGTCGTCAATCTATCTTGTAATGTGTTTCAAACACATAGCGCCTACAGCGGTACAGTCCTGTGCTCATTGAGAAACAAAATTGCGCAACTTTGTTTTTCATGCTTTTGTGTTGCGGGAAACATGTTGCTGGCAACAATGAACATTGTAGTGTGGCTGATGACATGCTTGTAGAAAGAAAATGAGATGAAATTGAGCAGACTTTAGTGACTTCGTCGGCTGGGTATTGATTCATCCTGGGGGTGCTTTTATCTAGGGTTTTTTACACCATGGTGAAATGTGGGTGCTACATATAGATACACCTTTGCGTAGATGTTATTTAATTTATTTCTTAAAGTATAAAGGCAACACGTGTCTCGTAGAGGCACTTCACCGCACCGTTCACACTCATCAAAAATAAAAATCTAGTATCGCAGAAATAGAAAAAGAAATCAGTACACCTTCGCATAAAAAAAAAATACAACCACGCCACGTAATATGCTAGCACGCGTGTATTATTTTTAGGATGTTTTTTTTTATATTAACTTGTTGAACGACTTATGTGCTAAATGTACTATAGACGTATAAAAATACTACTGCCTACTCTGACTAAAGGTCAAACGTGTAACTGTAGGACCAGTAAAAACGTGGATATAAAGTAGGAGTCGTAGAACATGGGGTTCAGTGTTTTCTGCCTAGCTCATGAGGAAAATGCTTCTGGTCAGGTTTAAAGTAGGTAAAGGTATGCCTTCCTCGATTTGGACCTTAAAATGACTTCGATCTGTCATCTAGCAGGAATATTAGAGAAAGGATAAAACTATTATTTCAAAGTCCGTCAAAAACTAGATCTCCTTTAAGATTATCTAATTAACACATAACGGATAGATCAATTCATTGATAGAAAACTTTGATGTTTTTACGATTGTACGCAAAAGCGTGATAATTAATCTTTTCCTATATTTGTGCGAAAATTCTCATCATGATAATAATTGTATCAACCTTGAATGATAATAAAAATTCAAATGAGGTGGCTTGATCGTTGTCGGACTCGCACGCTGGTCGGTATTTTTTTTGTTGTTGGTTTTTGTAATGATTAAAAAAACCAGAAAGAAAAAAAATAATAGAATAAATATTTCTGTAGGTAAACGACATATTTCTACGAAATAATTCAATCGCCTGTTTTGCTATAGAATATTTCATACGTTTTTTCAAACAAGAATTCATTGACAATCGGCGTGTTTAAAAATGCAAGACGTTTGGCCTTTTGGGTACCTATTTAAAATTAGACTCAGCAAATGACATCTGAAGATAGCTCCTATCACTCAATTAATCTGACTTGCACAATTAGTAAAATATATTGATTTCTTATGCTATAGGAATCTGTACATATTTAAGCAATCAAGTAGGTATTATATAATTCTTCCATAATATAATTATATATTATACGTTACGTAGGTACCTAGTAGCTAAGTATGTATGATTGTATATTACCAGCTATGTTAATACTAAGCAGTAGTAGCTCTGCCAGTAATGAGGAGTTGTACCCCACATGTTTATTGAACTGGAACCTGTCGCACATAATGTTGTTTTGTCAATTAACCCACCGTCTTCTCTCTCCTTCACAGACATGGCAGTGAGCGAGGCGACACTACACTACCCGAATTGCAGAAAATTATCAACCGTCGACCTGTCGACTTGTCTACGATGTGATTCTTGAAAAATAACATAAAGATAAAAATTAAAACGCGTGAAATAGTAAAAATAAGTGTAATATTAGTGTTATAAGTGGCAAAAAACGCATTCCGTTCATATTTTCGTGCTCAAACTCGTGTAAATAAAGTGCTGTGCTCAAATCATCCAGTTCCTCAAAAATGGCTAGTGACTATAAATACGTCCATTATTGCATACAGTGAATTGAATAAGTGCATTTTTGTGTGAAATAGTGATTTTAAATTAGTTTTTTTTACGAAAAATGAAAAGGATTTCGCGCGTGCCAAAAGTTTGAAATAGCGCCATCTGTCGTGCGATGGATTGAGTGCTTATGTGCAGAGTTGCGTTCAGCGCCATCTGTTGTTGAGTAGCGGCGATGTTTAGTACCTGAAATTGCCATGGAAGCCGGTTTCATACCGGTCGGTAGCGGCAATGGCGGCAACATGCCGCAGGCCAGCTCGGTGGTGGCGCCACCTGCGAATGTTATTCGCGCGCCGGGTTTGAAACGCGGGAAAATGGAGGAAGCTATTTCGGATCGGGTAAGTGAATTCTTTTTCCATTTCATTTTTGCCGCCCACCTAGTTTAATATTCCTGGTTACAGTAAATATTTTTCGTTTAAAAGTTTTGCAACGAAGCAACATCCTACATTCCTACTGCTACATTTAGTAAAACTCGATTTCTCCGGAATACGCAAGACAACAAACAGCTGGATGATCCACAATGCCAATGTTATGGAAACATAACATTTCAGAACTGCATAGGTAGGTGTAGAATGAATAAGTAGCAGTTTTTAAGAAACCTTTACTAAGGCAAATATACTTTAAAAGTAAAAAAAAAAAATAGATGAACACTACAAATAATACCTCTCTCACTCAACAAAATGCAAATTGATTTCTTCTCTGAAACCGCCCGCATTCCCGAAGAAATGAAATGCAAAGATACTGCAGTCGGCGACTGGCATAGCGCGAGACGAACTGAGCGAAAAATTGGCGCTCCACTGCACCACTCACGGAATTACATTATATAGCGGTACGGCTAGGGCTGCCACGCGTCCGCATAAAGGGTCATTTCGCCGCATTCAGGAACGTTACTTAAAAATAACCAATCACTAATTACGGTTAGAAGTTGAGTTAACCGACTTCAAAAAAAGAGAAGTTGTGTATCCGTCTTTTATGTATTTTGTTAGACAGGCTGAATATTTAAAGTGTGCGTGGATGGCCAAATCCGAAACTATGAGGATTAGCGAAAAACACTGAAACGAGTCTAGAGTTAAAGGGTTATGAATGTAAATATGGATGGAAGAAGAGGAAGAGGGAGGCCAAAGAAAAGATGGATGGATTGTGTGAGGAATGATATGAAAGAATAGGGAGTTAGTGGTACTGTGACGGCTGATAGGACAGAATGGAAGAAAAAAACGTGTTGCGCGGACCCCCAGTAACACGGGATAAGGGCAGGAAGATGATGACTGAAAGGAGTTTAGAGGCCGATTTTGATGATAATTATTAGTAGACACATCAGTCACATCCCGATATTATGAAAAAGGACAAAGGATCATTTTAAGTTTGCACACACTTAATATGCAGACTTGGCATGATGCAAGAGCTAAATGAAGTTAGCGAATATGTATGTGGATCCATATTGTTTTTTGACCAAACATACTGTACCGTACATATTTTAATGCAAATAAAAATATAAGTACTACAAATATATATTTTTCTTAAAAAGGCTGGATTTAAAAACATTAATATTATAAACCATTTTTAAACTAAGACAAAATATCACTACACTAGCCATGTTCAGTTCTGGTTTTCGGTTTAGTATCTGACATCCTTAGGTACGACTTATGCATAACTTGAAGAATTTCTTTGGTCTGAGATGTTGGTTTTGAGCAAAATTTCTGGTGCAGAAAATCTACTCGAAATATACAGCGTTGTTGTGTGGGTACATCAAAGCAAGTTATAATATGATATGGATGGTCAACAGGAATGAGACCAAACAACGATGATAAATGATTATTTATTTTGTAAGTAGGTTTTAAAGTTATTTCATCATTTCATCAATAAAACTGAACGCGATCACTGACAGCTTTTGAACGCAGTTTAGATGTACTATCTAAACTGCGTTCAAGAGCTGTCAGTGTAAATATTCCATAGGAAAATAATGACTCTTACAGCTCATAAACGTGGTCTAATCGCTAATCGCGTTCAATTTCAATGGTGAAATTGGCCCTTAAACAGTCAATCTTTTTGGTCGTTATAAACTAGATGAGGCCGCTCGGTGTTTCCTAGCTGACTACCCTGAGAAGAAACACCGAAACAAACTCAGAGGTCAGTCTTTTTTAAAGTCCATACAATTGTACTGGTCAAATCATACGATGGATGGATTATGTAAACAGTTCGTAATGTATAAAGGAGAATTTTTTCTATCCATTTAATTTGTACCGAAATGACGGTTATTGGACATCGACGAAAAAGATGACAAATAAATGAGGTCTCCGATAAACAGCACACATATTCGTTTGTCCAGTTATTGGATCTGGAGCCTAGCACGAATATTTTAGATGTCAGTAACGCAACTTACAATTTTACTGTAACTATAATACTTGTTTCGCACATAATATAATTTGATTTGGATACTATATTCATAATAAATTTTAAGTGTAACAAATTGTGTCGCATAAAATCTAGTTTTTTATATTCAAAATTCACTAAACGATACTGTAACGTTACTCTAAGTAAAAACATTTGTGCTAGGCCCTCAGATAGCAGAATTGTTTTATTATCTCACCTACAATAGGTTTGTCTTCCGGCTCGATTATTCTTCCTCGCTCGAAATTTCTCAAGACCTGCTTGCCTACCCTGCTCAAGATGTAGGTAGGCCGTACTCGTGAAAGAACAACACTTGAACGACTCAAAGCGTTCTTGGCGCGTCAAAAGTCGCTTTTGCGTCTTGCCTTTTTATTTCTTAGCCTTTTCGAAATGTTTCGCTAAAAATAACTTTGTTATGGCCTCTGTTTTTAATATTCTCGCGTACTTTCTGTTATGAAGGAGTACATTACGACCCTCTTTTTTGGAATTGGGTTGCAATCAAGCCTATCTATCTATTGGGGTTTGGTTTCCCCACTTAGTCCTGCTGTGGACCATTGTACGTGAGCAATCAAGCCTATAGCCCACTTGATGGTATACAGTGGCCACCCTCACATATGAACCACTCGCGTATCTTTTCTTTTTCTCTGTACAATCCATCCAATGGTTGTCTGTAAAATATCACTTTTGCGAGAAACGTTTATCGCAAAAGTGATATTTTACAGACACGTGATATGTTACACCCAATATTTTTATGCCGTAATTGTATTTTTTTATGGTGGACAATAAAGAGTTCCTATTCTATATCTATCTATTATAAAATTTCTGCAATATCAGAGGCATCGCAAATCAGAAACACAGGACCTGTAATATCACCAAACCAGTTTTCAAACTGGAGCAAAGCTATTTTACCTGGCAGCTATCCCAAATACGTTCACTCATTAACCTCTCTAATTAGGCCCATTCATTTAGTCTCAAGTCATTCATTAAAAATCTCACAGACGACAGTCACTCACGTCCAAAAATTCTCATTTTGCTTGCTATACAAACAAGGCTAGATGTCTAAAATCTTTCAATAGCCTCGCAGAATGGTCTGAATTCTCTCCATACATGGTCATGGGTCCCTGGCCCGTTAGCCGCGGCATTCTGAAGGGAAATACGACTGATTCTCAGAACTGTACTTATCTCTAATTCAATGCAGTTAAATGGTGTCTTTAATTATGATCAAGTATTTTATGCGGCTATTTATTGAGGCTCACGGTTAAAAAGAACGCATAATTGGGGGTTACTTAGAATCAGTGATGTGAGGCAAGTTTTTCAAAGCTATAGCCAATTAGATATAGGTAGAGGTACCGGTGTCTCATCCTGACTTGGGGAAAAAATATGTTGTTTATTTATGTTCATAAATAATGCTAACGATTATAATGGCACTATGGTAGGTGCCAGATAAACTTGCAATAAAGTACATTGACCTTTCCCTAATATTCCTTCGTAGATACCCGAATAATACATTATGAACCATTTTACATTACTAGAGAACATAAAGGATCACGATAGAAGTAGATTCAGGACTGCTCTAAGTCTTTATTTCTGTTTTTTATTTTAAGAAAGTCAATAAATGTATGTGGGTCAATGACCGTTATTGCACATTTATCTGGAATCTACCATAGGTGTGTGTTGCAGGGTTGCGGAATGGTTCGATAGAGTTACCGCGGCCCTGGAACGCAATGGGCAGTTGAAAGAACACTGGTGGGTTTGAGTCAGTACGAAGTCTGACACTCCCTCCTGCTCCACCCAGAGTGGGAGGAGACATTTGAGGATTTACCATCCACAATGTCTTAGTCTGTTTCAAACTTTCTCTTACCGAAGTCAATTCATAATAATCCTTAAAAATGCACTGCAGGATCAAGTAATTTCTTGATAGCTTGTCACTCTGTCTAGAGCTAAAATGGTCTTCTGATTTGAATCCCGTTATTCGTGTTACATGGTATTTTAAGCCCATTAGAAATGTTTGGGTGGTCGCCTTTTAGATAAGCCTGGTTTGTTTTCCTAGATAAGAGACCAAGTATTCGAGGATAAAGTCCGAGAAAGTTACAGAGTTACAGCAGAAGCAATGAGTTTTAATGCGACTGTTTTATTTAACGTACTCGATCGCGTCACGCGTCAACGTATAAATCCGATTTTGTCAAATCGTATGGTTAGCACAGGATTTAGTGACCATGATTACCAGACGGCGCTTGTTCAGTTTTAGTATGCGATCGAGTACGTAAATTCTGCGGCAAAGAATCATGGCAATCTTCTTCTTACATTAAGTATTTGAATGCTATCTTTAAAATAACAATCATCATCATCATCATCATCATCATCATCATCATCATATCAGCCAAAAGACGTCCACTGCTGGACATAGGCCTCCCCCAAGTGTCGCCACAACCACCGGTCCTGTGCGTCTCGCATCCATCGGTTACCCGCGACCCTCACCAGGTCATCGGTCCACCTAAAATAACAATATTTTATTGTAATGGTAACCAAAGATAGCCCATAACATCAAAACTGTAGATAGATTTGATTCCGTAATTAAAATAACTGTAAACCGATCTCAATTATGAATTACTTGAATGGTTCTTGTAATTAAATATCATTTCACGAAGGTTTATGTTTGACTAAGTACATAGCTACAGTCAACTTCAATGATAAGTGATGGATGACAGATTCAAGATTCAAATCATTTATCTATACTTAATATTATAAAGAGGTAAAATTTGTAAGTTTGTATGTAGGGGGTAATCTCTGGAACTAATAATCCAATTCTAAAAAAATTGTCACTGGTAGAAAGCTACATTATTCCTGAGTGCTATAGGCTATAAATTATTTTTATAACATGTATATTAACCGAGCTATCACAACTTTTGTCTAGCAAGTCGGAAATAAATACCTCAATAAAATAGAATTATTTGATGCGCTGCCTGTAGGGTAGGTGTAGGGTAGGTGTAGCGTAGGGGTAGCATATAGGTAGCCAGTTGACGGGAGCGAAGCCGCGGGAGACAGCTAGTTTCAAATAAATCAATTAACCTTTTGAATTGACAAGGTCAGTCAGTCAAAAACATGAAACCCGTGCCCCGTGCGTACTTCCTAGTGCCACCATCAGTGAGACATTCGAGTGAGCATGACACACTCGACTGCCCATGCCCAATATGCCCCATTCATGTTAAAAAAACTTTAGGTTACTTCTAGGCAAGCGTGCCCCATCTTCGGCCACATCATCGCTTAGATAGTGGAGGTGAGATAGTGGTCAAGCGCGTGCCTATCAATCATAATAATAATAATTTTAAAAAAATCTTTTAATGGGGTATTTTACTGAAAAACTCTAATGAGTCCGTCAGATAGATTTCCAAAACATATTGGACTCGTATTTTTTTTAATCTACCTGAGGGACTAATTAGATTTTTTTCATTACAATACCCTATTGGCTCCATGGTACTCACATTTATGAATTTGAAATAACACATGCTTCTACATTATAAAAGAAGGAAAAAAAGAAAAGTTGATATTCTGAACAGACTTAAATTTTCAATTTAGAATACTGAAACAGTGCTTGCACTACAGCCGTCATTCTGAAAAGAATCTCTTGCAATATTTTTTATTTGCTGAATAAAAACCTGATTAGCTCCTGTTAACACTGATTTTGTTAAATATTTGCATCAGCGACCAAGTTATAGAGCTCCAAAGATCGGAATTTGATAGAAAAGTCAGTTATTTTGTAGACAAGACACTGACGTCAAAGTAGTGTTTTCACTATTAGTATTCTGTTTTTGATATTTATTGAAATACTGGTAAGATGACAAATATTTTTACATTCATTTTCCCTATTGTGATAAAGTTGATTTTCTTTATTTGTGCAGATTGAATTCGTCCCGATATTTTTAACACTGACTGTACAACAGGCATACAGAGTGGAGTAGGTACTATATAGTAATTGCTAAAACTAATCAAGTCGAATGTACTAATTAAATTGGCTTGGCTCGGAGTCTTGGCTTAATATTATTGCCGTAACGGTACATAATATTAAAGTCTTAATGGGCTAAGTACTCAGGAAATGGGTCCTATGTATTCCCCTATCTGTCTCAGTGAATGCTGAATATGACCCGGGTTCGGCAGAGATATTGGGTTTTTCCTTCAACCAAATCCAGTCTCAGGGCTGCTCGAGAGTAATTCGCACTGGCACGCCCTGTAGTCTAAATGGCATCAACTGATAATGCATTTGGTGGCATTAAATCAGTGATAGACCCAAAATATATGCCACCAACTTTACTAGACTTTTTAGGGCTCATTTTTCAATAGTCTGTTAGCTCGTATCTGGGGAATTAAATTGGCGGTTTGACAGATTTTGTATAGTAAATATTTCAAAACGCCATTTTTAAAAGATGACTTTTTTAAAAGATGACTGACGTTTGAAAAATCAGCCCTTAGTCGTGTATTTTGCCACCAGGATTTGTTCCTTAGCAGTCCGGACGCCACATTTGGCAACAGGCTCGTCTCTTTTACATTGGACTAAAAATTAATGTGGGTGTACTATAATACATGCCTTCGGGGACGACGTGTTGTGATAATCCACGTTTATTAAAATATGAAATTAATATCTGACATAGTTTATCTGCCACGCCCAGATTAACATTCAGATTTATATTTTACAAACATCACACAGCAACGTTACTGATCATATTACCCTTGATATCACAGAGGACATTCGATACGACACTAATGAACATTCGCATTACAACTTGATTAAACATATTGGTCGGTAGGTTGGTACTTATTTGTTTTTAACTGTCCCTGTGTAAGGCAAAGGCAAATCTATACATTCTGACTTCTAAGAGCTAGAATTGTTCACCGCCTTGCTTATTCGTGTTGTTGGCGAATAAAGACGTTTTGTCTAGACAAACTTTGTAGGTAAAAATCATCGGTTATCTTAGCCGGGGAGTCTGGGAGAGATCAGTAATGTATCATCGATGACGTTGCTTGAAGTAATCGAACCGACCGTCGTAAACGATCGATCTTGAAGACGTCAGAGCATTTGAAAGTGGAACTTATAACAAAATTGCAGTCAAAAACATCAACGAACTCGAAGAATTTATTTAAATTGAACCATTTCCCCCTATTGAATTCTCAAGGTCGGTCAGTGAAAAATATGGAGCTAGTTGCACGTTCCAAAGCGTAGATCTCCATGGAGAAAAACGTGCAAGAAACTCCATGGACACTTTGTCAAAAATTACAATATTATAATGTATTGATGTCTTTTATATCTAGGTACATTGTACTTCAAAGTTATTGGATGAACTAGTCGTTACAACCTTCTTCAGGTCATCAATCTGGCTGGAGGGCGTCGTACAATACAAACTGTTCAGAAAGCAGCCTCCCTGACTCCAATGAAATTCTAGATCGTTACAGGCAGTGTCAATGAACTTCATTCAATGATCTACCTACAGTACTCGACCTGTGATAAGGTAGATAGAGTTTTTTGACACAGACTTTCATTCACACACATATCTATACTTCTATACTAATATTATAAAGAGGAAAGATTTGTTTGTTTGTTTGTTTGTTTGTTTGAAATGAATAGGCTCCGAAACTACTGGACCGATTTGAAAAATTCTTTCACCAGTAGAATCGTACATTATCGATGATGGACATAGGCTATAGAATATTTTCAAAAAAGTTAGGGATCCGCATGAAAACTTCGATAATGTAACCCAAGGTGTGAGAAAAAATCCTTATATCGCGTACGCTGCGGAATCTATTGACAATAGAGCAAAGTGATGTACTACAATTTTATAGAAGTCATCAATGTCTACAAAAAAGTCCGCGATACCATATGTCTAACTATTATGGTTAAGTCACCATGACCGCTTTTTGTTCAAATTATTCAAGCAAATCCTTGGTGATATGAAAAAATGGTGATTTCGGTATCATGATATTAATCCTTATCCAATTAAATGGTTTGATAATTAAGGTTGATTATGTCCGTGTAAATCACGCTTTAAATTATTCAAATCGGACCTTTCGTTCAAAAGTTACGACGGTAATAAACATGCTCGGAGTAAGAAAAATGTCGCGGCTTGAGCGAACTGGGGAGAATCATAACAATGCTTGGTCCGATGAAGTTGAAAATGATTTCGATAAAACAATAAAGCCGGATTTACATTACGAAACTAGTGGCATGAAAGTAGTTTCGTGACATTAATTTCACCAACAATTTCACGTGTAAACGTTAAGTTTTACAATGCATGCATCGATTTCACGACACTGAAACAGTTTCGTGATGCGCGCGATTTTTGGATAAAACTAGTGTCATGCAACTAATGTCATCGTATAAACGCGACGCGAAACTAGTGTCGCGAAAGCACCTGCGCTGATAGGACGTGTGTTTATTAGTCGTGCTTGGTTTCTTGCTAGCCAGACTCGAATCCACCAACATCTTTTCTTTCGAGACAACTTTTCTTAATTTTTTACTATAACATTTGTATGACAACATTTTGCAATGCAAATTAAAGCTTAGATGTTAGCGTAGCCATGAACACAGACATACTGTGGGTTTCACGACACTATTATTTTTAATGAAACTAGTTTCACAGGTACTAAAAGTAGTGTTGTGAAATTAATTTCATCATGCATGAAACTTGTTTCGTAATGTAAATTCGCCTTAAGAGTAACAAATGTTTGGATTTTTCGCAAATAAACTACATACATAATAAGGGGTGAAGCAGGGGTTGCAGCAAGTTTTTAGGGGAGGACATTATTGCTTGCTTTAATTTACGTCGGAATGTTATGAACGAACTAAAAATGGGATTATTGAAACAGATGTACCTAACCATTTTTGCATAATCAACTCCTGACGGGGTGAACGGGGTGAACAGTTGCGCTGAACCTGAGACCATAGAATAAGTAGAAATGGCTAAGTAATAAATGTAATTAATGAAAATCGTTGTGCTTAATTTTCCAAAACTAACGTTTAAAAGGGGGTATAGGGGGCGTTGAAGTTTGTGGAGTACCTACTAAATCCACGCGGACGAAGTCGCGGGCGAAGTGCTAGTCTATTACAAAGATGACACTGTCTACAAAACTGGATTGGTTCTAAAATATCTGTTTGCTGTACCGTAGTCAGATGACACTGTTCCGGTTTTCGTAGGATGACAATATTAACAAACAAAGACGACAGTTCACCTACGAGTACTCATCAGCCCAACCTTTTCTCAACTACATATACACGGCGGCAAGTGGTTGAGCGATTGACTGTTGCGCTGGGTGTCGCGGGTTCAATTCCCGCACAGAACAAATATTTGTATGGCCTACAAATTGTTGTTCCGGGTCTGTCTGTTTGTGTATATGAGTTTATGTGTTTGTAAACGCACCCACGATACCTACAGGAGAAATTCTTAGTGGGGGCAACGTTTAAAAAAAAAACAAACAAATATTATATTGGGGTCGGTTCCAAATCAAACCGGATTCAGCTGAATACCAGTATTTTACGTGGAGCGGCTGCCTACCAGACCTCCACAACCCATTAACTGGGTAACACGGTTCTTCTTGGCAAGACTGGTGTCTGATTTTCTGGCTTCTGACAATACGTAACGACTGCCAAAGATCTCCAAATGACAGCCGTGACCAACGGCTTAACGTGCATTCCGAGGCACGAAGGAGTCTCGGTATGTTGAGATGGTCACCCATCCACGGACTAACATCGGCAAGCGGTGCTTAACCTGTGCGGCTGTTATAATTTAGCCACGAGTACGAGTACTATTACGTGTCATTACCGTCATCATTCCATTGTTAAAAAGGGATAGTGTTATTTGCCCTGTATGTAGTTCAGTCTTTCTCTCACAACAGAATCATGATTACTTTGGCAAATAGCAGGAAGGCTGATAGTTGTCGCCAGTACCTATGCTCATCTACAATACCAGAGGCAGCATAGCTAGCTCAGGGACATACAATGTCGCAAACGCTTGTTGCAACTACCGCATCTCAACAACGGTATTGGTGGTACAAATAAATATCGTTGGATTCACTTTCTTCATCGTCAACTTCCTGCCCTCATCCCATGTTACTTGGGGTCGGCGCAACACGTTTTTCTCTTCCATTCTGTCCTGTCAGCCGTCACGTTGTCACTAACTCCCTTTTCTTTCACATCTTTTCTAGGCCTCTATCTCCCTCTCCATCCCTCCACATTTATATTCATAACTCTTTTGTTTACTTACATTTGTTAATTCATCCCTCATCTTCACATGCCCATACCAAAACAAGCCGTTCCCTTTCAACTTTTCCGTCACTGCCACTTTTAGTACTCATTTCTCACTTTATCCATTCTTGTTACTCCACACATCCATCTCAACATTCTCATCTCCGCTACATGTAATATTTTTTCATCCGAATTTTTCACAGCCCAACCAGTACGATAGGTCTTATCACGGACTTCCCGACGGATTCTCCCCTTTAACTTGAGGGGCATCCGTGGGTCACAAGTTGTTCCAGTCTTGTTGGGTTCACATTCTTACAGGAGCGAATTATGATACGTGGCGCTTAATGATACCTATTAGAACTTTTTAGCCGATTTCAAAATAAAGGAGGAGGTTCTCAATTCGGTTGTATTTAAATTTATTTTTATGTTTGTTACCTCATAATTAACTTCGTTATTACGAACCGATTTGATTCTTTTATTTTATTTTATGTGAAACGCTATACTTTCCGATTGGTCTCATTGAAATGTCATCAAAATCGGTTCTGTAGTTTGGTTTTTATAAGTATCCAAATAGCTGTAATAAATATGTTATCTATGTAAACGAAATTGCGTATTTTGCTTTCCTGTGACTTTCCAAGTTTCCACCGTGCACCGGAGAAGTCGGTTGTTTTTTTTGTAAAACAGTTTTTTTTTTAACTTTTATTTGCGACTGAAATAACTGGAAATGTCCCTCAGATGTGCTATCGGATTGCTAGCCATCCGAAAAAAGGACAGTATTTAATATGATGGACCGACACAATACCACTACCTATTATAAATAAGTACATAATATTCATTCACATGGCAAAGATAAAAGTACTAGGACTACATAACGACGCGATGGTATGGTGCTCCACGGACTGTTCTCATGTGAGTGTAGTCGAGAGTCGGCGCACGTAACAGACAACATCCGTCGAGTACTTCTAATGACACATTAACGTGTGATACCACATGAAGGGGGCTGCCAGACTCGAGAATAAATTTTGCTGGGTAATATTTTTTTGTTGTAGTGATAGAACTCATGAATGAATAGGACTTTAGTATGGACCAAGTTTTGGGTTTATCAGGTGATCTTCAAATGCTTTCGACTTCTTATACTTACTTAGAACTTAGTCTTAAATAGGAGCAAATAGTGACGATATACGAAATTACCAACATACTTGTTACAAGTAGCAAACATAGCTACGTGAATTTTCCAAGAATAGATTTGATAATATTCTCAAGCGGTCAACGTTTTTGTAAAGAAAGAAAAGAAGAAAGAAAGAAAAAGAGTTTATTTCTAAAGATCTCACTATTATCTTGTCTTAGTTGTGAGCAGCAGAATGCAGTCTACAAAATCCAACCACATTCATACTTGTTGTAATTTCCATCTCACCGTACCACAAAATTCAGTAATTCCACATTTTCCGTCACAGGCGACAAATTCAAAACTCACTCCTAATTTAATTAATTTTCATCACACAAAAACATAGATTCTCATATTTTCCCAATGTTGTCCGTATTTCATTTCTAACGATAGCAACACTGGTCCCTCACCGCACGTTCCTCCGCGAGTGTCTACTATACTAAGCCAGTGTCGGTAAACGCTTGGCCGCGTCCACACGCGCGCTGCCTCCGCAGTCGGTAATCACCGAAATTCACTAAATAATCGAGTCCCGCAATTAGTCGGTCACTTCCCCACGTGCCCTGTGCAGTGTCAAAAAGTGATAAGTGCTAGTGATGTGACGGAAACTAGTGTTGTTCTTCTTTGTTATTTAGAAAGGCGTTGTAAATGCAAGTATGTGGGGAATGCAATCGTTTATAGTTAATATCTAGGTCTTGTTAGTAACGCATTTGAAAACATGATATGTTGACAAAATATTGGATGTTGCACATGTCTTTGGGAAACAGGACGTAGGTACTGTTTTTCGCGAATGTCTTAAATCGTTCTATTGTAGGGTAGGATAGCCGCTCGAGCACTGACATATGAAAATTCCCAAATAAAAAATAAATCTTACGTAATAAACATTAAATTCCCGATAAACTCGCGGCACACCGGTGTGCTCGAGCGGGTACCATAGTTTTTTAATCAAGCGTGTTAGATTAAATTATTACTCATTCAACTTTTCAGTCCAAATACTTCACGCCAGCTAAGCTTCACTACCGTCTGGAACTTTGGTCTTTATAAAAACATGTCTTGTGATTGAACCGCAGTTCTATAACTAAAGATGATGTTATCTTTAGATATATAGGTACCTCACCTGACCATAAACAAACTCCTAAATGAACGCTGTACAATCAAAAATTGCTCTAATCAGAACCACGCTTGACATGCGCTCAGTCGATTGCTACCAAATTATTATGTTCACTCAGGCGAAGCTTTTGGTGTAGAATTTAAATATTATTGATTCACCCATTAATGATAAAATTGTTACAGTCAGCAGTCGCTGTTACCAACAAAGCAATTCATTGCTTTGTTGGTAACAGCGACTGCTGACTGTGGAGTCATGGTATACCCAAATCTTCAGAACAACAATTCCATTAAATTAAGAGCGTTTTAAGGGTTATTTATACCCAACTGCGCGACAGCAAAGACCGGGTTTTATTTTTGATATAGCATGGCAAATCCGTCAAAAACAGTGAATATTAGTAGAACAAGCTTTTGCCCGCGGCTTCGTACGCGCATTTCGCTGTTTTACCACGTTCCCGTAGGAATTTCCCGTTCTCGTATATCCTATAGCCGTTCTCATGGATGTGGCTATCATATAAGAACATAAAAACAATTCCGACTGGTAGTTCCAGAGATTAACGCAAACAAACAAATCTTTCCTCTTTATAATATTAGTGTAGATTGGTGCCCTGGTTGGGCTCTCCTCTCCATGTATGCTGAGCTGCCTAATAAGCATATCAAACGAACACCACGGGTCAAGTACACAGCTGACCGGTTAATCTTCTTCGTCGACGGTCGTAATTAACCCGTTCCCCTTCATTAAAATTAATTACTTTGAAGATAACTTCTTCAGTATAATGTTACAGTATCGTCCTACTTGTCCTACTACATTATAATTATTATCTCTCTATTTGGCCTATTTTGACTCACTGCATAATACACCCACATTTCGCCACTTTAATTAACACAGGTACCAGACAAATTATATCTATGTACTCCAAGTAGGTGTACAATTCTTGCGGAAAAACTCAATAACACTTTGACCTACACAAGAATCGATCACCAAAGAGGCAGTCATCAGTTTATCTTCATGGCCTATAAAATACCTTACATGTTTAATTTAACACCTTTTTACAAATTAGTCAAGGCAAAATATTCCATGACCTTATTCCATATATGAATCGTTCGGCCATACCTTCAACTAACTGTATTCGTCAAATATCAATATATTTTACGATGATTTTATTATAGTGTAAAAGTGCGTGTCCAATCGATTTGTGTGTTGTGAAATAACAGCTGATTGTGGCAGAATCAGCTGTTCCATGCACGTACTAGACTCGGATTTTGTAAATTTAAACTATGTTACGCACCGGGCCTTTGATAGTGTTTGTGATGTCTTCATAGATCTTACGTATTTTGAGGTAGAAGTTTTCATTGTAATTATTCCTAGGATTAATATTTTCTATTGAATTTTTGCCGTTCTCAATAAAATCCCGGTATTGTCTGTGATGGCTGATAGGACAGAATGGAAGAAAAAATGTCTCCATCAAATTGCTGAGTGATAAGATAACCGTTTAGTTCATCTCATAAAACAAAACATCACGCTTGTTATTTTAAGCAGTATCGCAGAGTTCGGTAATACACTTTTTAGTGACCTCGTAATCACCCGGGATTCCAGGACCTCCCGCCAAACAGTGACGCTTGCGACGACCGCCATCATTGTTTATCTCCATGACCTATAAACGGTCCCCAGCGTCCTTTAGCCCGACCTCCAGGCCCCAGGCTCGCGTAGGAACCCCACATGGCACCGCGTCCCTCCCACAAGCATTAATGAAATTTCTCAACGTGGGTAGGCAGACCTTAAGCCATGAAGGTCACATAATTGACACACAACTAACTCGCTTTATTTCAAACTGTGATGTAATAATGTACTACGGAGCTTGTATTAATATACTGGTAAACCGGTTTTCGGTACCTAATTGATAATTTTTTGAGTGTCGTTTTATTTTAATTTAATGTTGATTTTGTGGTGTCATGGTGGTCTTGGTGTAATTAGTAATTACTAACAATTAGAATCAAAGCTCGTGTTTTTCATATCAGCCGCAAGACGTCCACTGCTGGACATTGGCCTGTAGGTGGTTATATTCTGAGAATTCCAAGGTGTATAAAATTAGAATCTTACTCATTCATACTTCTTCAGAAATTCTTAATTTTATCTAGTATGCAAGCATTATGTTTATTCTCCAAGATAAACTTAAGACACGGCAAGATAACTAATTGTTTTTCTTCTTAGTAGCTGTAATAACTTTTGTTTGAAATAAAATAAAAATCAAATACGTAGGTACGACTGACAGGCAGGCACTCAATCCTTTTATAATGCGATTGTGGTATAAAAACTAGACAGATCCTACCTTATATGAACGTCTAGCGGATTTTATGTGATGTAAACAGACTTGTCTAAACAATTTACGTCTGAGGAAGTTATTCTAAGTATTTCTTAGTCGAGACTTGACTTTATATGACTCTAGTAAAAGGGAAAGGTGCATTCTAATGGCCCGACAAACATCGTTGAATTAAAAGTGGCGCTTAGTGAGTTAATTATACTATTTGGCAAGGGAAGCCGTCGAAAACCTGTCATTGATCATGTTCCTGTCCTTTGCGTTGACTCCAAGAAACATGGTCCCCTGACCACCGTCATGCTATCATTCACTCTTGACAAAAACTCGACTTAAAGTTAAACCTGTCAGTAACCTGTGCTTTTCCTATTAGTTCTCTAATGCACCAGGTTCGTTACAATACGTAATAAATTATAATCAGTATCCATCGCAAACGCTGTGCCAGTGCGGAGCTCCTTCACAGGACATGCATCACCTTCTTTTAATTACTCGTGGTGAACAACCACCTGCACCATACAAAATTTGAACGAGGCGCATGACAAGTTCCTCAATACCTGGACAGTCAAAATTTGGTATACCTAAGTCAATGGACACAAAAAGAAGAAGAAGAAGTATTCTAGTTTTAGTACGACCAATGCAAAGAAAGATAGCATTATACAATGTCCAAATGACAAAAAACACGAAACTATCTAAGATGTAGGTATATAATGTAAGCATGACATCAACGATTAACAAATCGCCTATAGTTACTATGGTGTAGGTACTTTACCTATACATATATTATATACCTATCTGGGTACTAGAATCATGGCGACTATTCAAGGTGACAATGATTAATATGAGAACTATTGTTGTTTTGATGGGGTTTCTAAATTAAACTTGTGTGCATAGTGGAAATATAGTGTGCTAAGTCACGTTTAGACATTAAGGGGGAGGTAACCTTTCGTTTTTAAGTGCTCGTGAAATTGTGTTCACTAAGATCACTAGTTTAGGGCTTAGGGTTTTATAAGTACGCTACATACTGGTGACGCGACCAGCCGCCACTTGCGGTAGCACGATAACGCTGAGCCTCACCAAGTCACCACTCAGCTAGGCGGATACATTTATTTGTGTTACATAATACCACATCTTGATCTTATTTTGTTTTTGTGAATTTTCAAGCTCTGTATTGAATACTGCATTTCGCCAAATGTTCATGAGAATAAGATACGTATCTAGTAGTAATATTTTGTGGGTGTTCTCGGATGGATCTTCAGTGTTTTTGTGGTGTCTCTCCGCAGTCCATGGTCCACCTTTCGTCTCGCGCCGCATGTCCGCGTGACCTTATGTCTGCAGTAGCGAATGTTGCTACCGTAGCTGAATACAGGGCCTTTAACTTTTCCCGTAGTTACTATTACTTGTCCTTCAAGCATATTTTATGATATTGCAGAATTTTTTCGACAGTCCCTAGGAAGGAGGAACACGGATGGGTTTTAGTCAGCAAGTCTTACAATCCCTTCCGCTCCCAGAGCGGAAGGAAATATTTGATGATTTTCCATCGTTAAAAAAAGCATATTTTATGATATACTGACCTAAACTTTAAATTTCTTCGAGCTTTAGTCATCACTTTCGTATGGTGCCGGACGTAAAAGAATAGCACCATCCCATCACTTCCCGTGGGTGTCGTAAGAGGCGACTAAGGGACTCACCAGAGAATGGGCAGCAGCATTCAGTAGGTACATTGCTACAGCTACACTGCGATACCCAACCCGTCTGCCAAGCGTGGCGATTATGGCAACCCCCCCCCCATTTGGGGGAGGCGCTATGTCCACCCAGTGGACGTCTTTCGGATGATACGATTGAGTCATCATAAACGCACAAGTCCACCTGGATCCTTGACTCACTATGATTAGAACTGAAGTTTTCAAACAGCGCATTGTCCTTTTTCAATATGATTGATTACTTCGGAGACTCGTTTAAGTGTTATTTAATAGTCGTTGTTATATCATCGCGACTACATGTCAAGGTGCGTTGCATACGTTTGTAAAAGGTATTTCGATGACGCCGATGTTACTTTGATATAGCTGGTTACATCATAAAGCAAGGTAGGGCAGTGTACCTTCTGCCCTTTCTTCACTGAAAAAGATTTCTAGAAAGTTTCCCTGATCGATAGATTTGAATTGGTTCAACAAAAAATGCTTGAAACTGAGTGGAAGTAGATAACAAAAGGCTTGAATTTGCTTTGTGAAAATAAACCCATTTATATTCCTAGGTTGAGCCAAAATTGTCTGATCGCATTCAAGGTTCCGAAGACTACGTTGTTAGAAAAATAGGTTTGTTTCGCAGTCAGTCTCGCTTTTCCGCTAAAATCCTGTTCAGATGCCCCAATTTTCGTCCTAACTGTAATGAGGTCCATTGAAAGAAACCCACAAACGAAATTTTAAATACTCACTCTTTCTTACATGTTCTGGAAAGTACTGCCATCTGAATCCCCGATGACTCCTCTTCAATGTAGAATTTATTCGTGAAGATTGGCTAGATCTGTCTAAAGGTGGTCCCTCACTTGGACCATTCGGCTGTAATGTAACGTTACAGATTCGAGCATTACATTGTGAGGGAGGGGAACCGAACACTACAGTGCGCAGCTTGATGATACAATGTGTAATATTTTGATACAACTTGTATCATCAATGCGCACCACTTGTAATTGAGCGTGTCGCGGACGCGCACCACGTCCCGCTCAGTGATCTGTGGAATTTTACTAGATAAGTTTGAATGTCCTTTGGTAAAAATTTAATCCTCTGCCATTCCGTCCTGGTGTGCAGAGTACCAGTATTGTACATGGAGTGACCGTCTACCAGACCAGCACACAGCAGCAGCAGCAGCGGACTGAGTAACATGATAATTATATCTTTACAAGTGAGACTGTCAGAGGTCAGATTTTCTGGCTTCTAAATGTCGTAACGACTTTCAAAGATTTACAAATGACAGCTGAGATCTACGGTTTACCGTTCTATATCTGTGTGTACTTTGTATAATTATGTAAACACACAAAGATGTAATTATCTATTTAAATGACATGCTACGTTTACATACAAAGACTTATCTGTTTTCCTGCTTCTAATCTACTTATTTGCATAGTACCTGTTTAGGCACGAATGAGTTAAATAGGTGCTAGATCATGTGGAAATTCTTCAAGGAGAACTGTGAGACTTGTGCAAACAAACCATTCAAAGGACAGTTTTAGGTGAAATGTCTGCAGAAGGCATTTGATCGAAGAGTTCAATCTAAACAGACGCATCTGACAGATGATTTGGATTTAATGCATTCACAATATCTCTATTCATGATCAGATTTTCATCTTTATCGTGTTGGCTGTCATAGTAGGCTGTTAGTCGGCGTAACGGCCTCAATGAGTATGAACATTTTTGCCAGATTAGGCGGATGTGACCTTGAATGGTATAGGTATTGGAACTAAGTTTCGTCTAGATTTGTAGAGACTTCTAAAAAACTTTTTCAATAATCTAATATTATGCGCCTTTTAATCAGTTCATTCTGAAAATTATCTTATTTTCTTTTTGTCCAAAAACGTAACCATTCTTACACTCACCGGATGTACCCCACATTCAAAACCAAGACAAGAACAAACAAATTAATCATTGCAAACACATTACACATACGGAAAATATATTTTGTCTGCATAATATGATAAAATAGTAACAGAAGGCTTAGCCACGTCTTGCGTTTGTTACCTGACTTCCTCTGAAGGAAGGTTATTATTTTCTGTGGTTTGAATAGTTCTGATGACGATCAGATTCCGAACTGAAGTTGTTGAGTCGTCCTTCGTAATAGAAAAGACAATAACACTTGGTGTTTCTATCACGAATTTCTCAGTTTTTCACGGGTTTTCCCTCCAATCCATCAGTTTTCTGTACATAAGTCCACCTTCTGCACAAGGTCTTATGGCAGCTCGTACACAACTCAAACTTAGATATGATCTAACTGTTCTGCTGATCCACTTATCTCAATTTATAGAGTGACGTCATCGTTTATGGTTGATAGTGCTGAACAATGTTTCATTACTGCTCTCAACTAAAGTGGTGACGTGCTTGTTAAGTTTAGTACTATTAGGTAAGAATTTAGAATTTAAGACGAGAATGATAAGATCATAAGGGTAGAAGAAAACCAAATAAACGACTTTTTGGAATGCATGAAGGAGCCTCCTCGTGTAGCGCAATTTGTTCCATCAGGCACTCAACTGAACCGAGCGCTCGGCGCTTCCTGGACAGTCTCACCCAACACCTTATAAGAATGGCCAATCCTTCCCTTGCGGTGGTAAGGCTAACCGCGCCGCCGTCGGCCTGGTTCGTGACCGCCCTCCCACCGTTGTTCGGCGTCAAGCAGCCTGCTGTGTTTTGTTGACGCGTGGGAGTACAGTGCCTCAAGGCATCTTCTGGGCACGCTCGCTTCATCATAAACCTCATCCATCGCATTCCATCAGGTGTGATCGAGGTCAAGAGCCAGCCCATTCCCCAATAAAAAACGACGGATGGATTGTTATGAAAAAGACGATATGGCTAGAAAAGGAGACCATTGAGACCAGGGCAAACAGATAGAGAATGGAAGACGGAGACCGTTCTCAAATATTAGGACAGAATGATGATTATTCAAGGAGAAAGAGGCCCAAGAAATGATAGTAAGATTTTGTGAGGGACTACATGAATGTAAGGGAAAAACGGTTTGCGCTGACCCCAAGTGATATGGGACAAGGCAGTCAAACAGAAAAACGGTAACAAGATGGATGGTTTTATTGGGCGAAGTATAGGATTATGATCTGCTGTAAATTATACTGAACTGAACTAAACTGTTCTTTGAGCTCTTACCGAAAAAAAAAACGATAAAAATGATGAGAGATGCGTTGCCTGTTACATACTAATTGAGTTAGCCACATTTGACGTGTCCTTGAGACGTAACGCCACCGGAGCATGACTATTCGTCTGCTTGTAAATCGTACATGACTGTTACGTTTCGTACTGGTTGTTGTTGATAAATAAATAAATAAATAAATCAGTTAGCTGACTGCGGAGATGGCAGGCCGCTTACTTGTCTTAGCATTAACTGTTGAGCATGATAACCATTTCTCGTTGGTCAGCAAAACTAACCCATTCATTGCTACTAAATTAAGATCCTCTTGTTTTTATCCAATTAATTTACGGTTGGTGCAACATTGTTTCTTCCATAGTTCTCTATTAATGGAGAATTGGAGATTCTTCCATACTTCTTTGGTCGTCATCACAGCCATAATAACCTTTCAGACATTTCTTCGATCGAGATCGTTTCATTGCCAAAATACATACGTTTATCACATACATTGTATATAATACAGTGAGCTTTGAGAGAACTAAATGTAGAATCTGCGGCACATATTTAAATTTTAATTTATATAATTTTTTATCATTTTAATTTTAAAACAGTTGCAAGTAAAATAAAGAAAATCAACTATATTTGCACGAGCTTGCTGAGATATAAACTGTATGTAATAGTAACTACCTCTTCAGTGGTTAGTGATGTCATACTTCGGGAAACACTATAAAACGGAGTAATAAAAACAATGTATTGATGGATGTTTTGTGAATAATGAACAGTGGAAAATGACCATTACTATCTTCATCATTTCAGCCGAATGACGCCCACGGTTGGACACAATGCTCCCCCACATGAGTCGTAGAAAATATTAGTGGCCTTCCTAATATAAAGAAAGTTCTCACTGACAGCGTCTGTGTCCTCTTTTTTATGGATTGGAAATCATCAAATAACTTCTTCCGCTCTGGGTGGAGTGGAAGGGAGTGTTCTCTTACTGACTAAAACCTATCCGTGTTCCTCCTTATGCCCGTTGCGTTTCAGTGCCGCAGTGACTCTTTCGAACAAATTCCCCAACGTCTGTGTCTTCTAGAACTTGTACCTCGTCAGCCTTCAAAGCAAAAGTGTACAGACATCTTCTAGGCTCACTTGTTCCATCGTGAACCTCATCCTTCGCTTTCAATTAGGCGAGATCGAGGTCTAGAGCTGGTTCATATGAAATAGACAAAGTAATTGTTTTAGTTTTCGGCAGAACATTACTTCTACTACATATTACTTGAGAACTAATCAATGTGAAAGACCTAGGTACGATTATGAAGCATTAGTCTTTTTTACCAAGATTAGCATGTTCAAATATTTGCATAAGCGTTTACCAACTTTTACCGTTTTTTGTGTTGTTAACTACTTTTGCAATGTTTGCAACAAATTAGCAAAGAAGTTGTTGAAAGTAAGTTCTGTCTTGTAACTACATGCATACATAACGTGTACACATGCTTTACTGTATGAGCCTTTTATAAATGCGACTGTATGTTGGGTCGCAAATTATCCCTTTTGTCATTCTTCAACCTCTTGCCCGAGAATGTAACCTTCAGACGTCAGAATTGGTAATTCGTACTTCCAATTCTCATGAACTATTCGTCCCTGCGTAAGATACATTCTTCATTTAATTCGTAATAATGATGATTATCTAGTATTCTACTCTTAATATTTTCTTAACTTTCGGCCCTGTACTGTTTTCATGATGAGCGTCAGACGAGACGCTGAACTTTGACAACGCTGGGCAAACAGTTACAGATATGGTCGAATCTCTTTTCATTTTCATGTTTGGTATTTCCACCTCTGGACAACAGTTTCATTTCAACTGTCCTCTCAAAAGTACCTACGTACTTAACTTAGACATATGCGTTCTACACGGCAGTATAAAATAAATCATCATTGTCATTTACATAATATGTGCGAGCATGCGATGTATCGTGTTTATAATAAACGGGTTTTAACATAGCATCTCTAATAACTTGATGATTACCTGCTTATTTTGTAGTACGGTACCCTGCTCTTTTGCTTAAAAAGTTTCAACTTGAGCAGTTTGTTTAAGCAAGCTGGAATTGTTTTATTAATCACCATTTCTAGGGATAACTCGCTGCTAGGTATAGGCTCCCTTGCTTTTCTGCCATACTATGCTCCATGTGTTGATCGTCCTTGCAATGCGCGACCATTGAGATGACACATCTAGTTATTGATCGATATTACCCTCGGAAAGAGTCGTCTATGATACTCGTACGAAATATTAACACCCGAGTACTATAATGTAGATATACCTAAGTCCATAAGTCAATTGCTAACTGCGTAGTATAGATCTACCTTGAAGGATCAAAGGTTTAAGGATTGTCATAATAAGTTTTAAGACTTCAATACCAATCACGTCTTACGTACACCTGCTGAGCACAATCCAACGACCCACATACAAAGCAATGATAAAAATTAATTACGCTTCAACAATATGCGTTATGAATATGCACTAAATGCAAAAAAGTATGCAAAATTGTTACGCGCGATGGTGGGCGATGAAAAACATAATGACTCCTTCGTAATAGTTACATCATTTCGAATTATGCAGGCAGCAATTAGTCTTGACGAATGAAAGTATTTGAATACTGTTCTGATATGATTTATTTGTTTCTTCACGCACGTTGCATGTAGTTTTGTGGTATTTAAGCAGCAGCCGTTACCTACAACCAGGTTCGAAACCTGACATAGTACCTAATGCTCTCATCAAGCTTAAGGAAAAGACTCTCACAAGTTCTTTTTCTAATCTTTATTATTTTTAAAAAACGTTGCCTCACTCTAGGAATTTCTCCTGCATCGTGGGTGCGTTTACAAACATACAAACTCACATACACAAACAGCCAGACCCGGAACAACTATCTGTAGGCCATAACGACAGGCAGCGCAGCAGTCAACTGCTCAACCACTGCCTGTGTCGTCACAAGTTTAATGAGTGATCCGACAAACATCTTAAACATGCACTAAAGAGGACAATACGGTGTCATTTGAAGAAGGCATGGGGTGTGCCCCCACACCCCATGCCTTCTTCATACACAAACGTTTTCATACACAATCGGCGCCATTTTTGTTCAAGAAGTTTTCTCGTTACCGTAAGACTGTCTAATAGTTAACTGTTCTTTTGCTTGTTCTGTTGTGTGTTTCGCAATCATCCTATATTTTGGCAGGATGCACCATATTTGTATTTCCTCATTGCGCTCGAATCATTGGCCCGATTCTGTCACAAATATGGGGTGGCAATGCAAGCGTGACACGTCAATATTAGCATGATATGGGAATATTATAAAACCAACGTCACGCTGGACGTTAGTTTTGACCATAAATGTTGGTGACTAAGACTGGAGAGGAGAAGACCGAAGAAGCGATGGATGCATTGTATGGCGGTTGAAACCACTAGAAAGGGAATAATTGAAAGGAAGGCGAATTGTAGATGTATGTATAAGAATACATGCTGCACTGATCTCTAATAAATAAGGAGAATGATGTTTGCTGGGTTCACGGGCTCAAGGTCTCCTATTTCTTCCTATGTTTTCTATTACTTCTAGAACACAATCAAACCTACACAGAAGTAACCAGGCAACCTTGCTATCAGACACAATTGGATAATAAAGTATAACATGAAGTCATATCCTCGTTACACCACATTCGTCGAGACATATGCACTGATCTTTTGTCATTTACACCCACGCTCGACGATGGCGGGGCCTCTGCGCTTTGCGGCTGAGCTGTGATATGTTCTGTTTACCTACAATTTGTAAAAGAGCTTATGACGGTCTTGTGTTTATTTTACAGTAGAAAAACTTTTTAAGCTCCTCAACCAGTTTTTTTTGGGGAATCCTGATGGAGATCCTCCGTCTAAGGAAAACGGTTACGTCGATCTCCTACCGTTTAAAACACTCACAGTTCCTCTTTCTACTGCTACTACCTTGAGTCCGGGGCCCGGGATACAATTAAATTTACTCGCACCTCGAACTGAAATGTGTATATCTTAAATCAGCTGATTCAAAGAATAGCACATTCAATTGCGCGAGTTCTCTTCAAAGCTCTTCTGTTCAGTTCTAGCTTCTGGTCTTGGTTTGAATAAATTCCATTCCGTCGACCGTACCGTACGAAATTTATTGACTTTCGTCATAAAAGGCGACTGGACTTGACGCCGGCGTCAAGACCAGTCGCCTATTATGACGAACGATTACCTATCACACGCAAACCTCCTTGTCATCTTTAGTTTTATTTCATTTGCCGCAGCTTTTCCTATGTTGCGGTCAGCTTGCAGTCTACTTAATATCGATATACTATTATTTGCCTATAAATTCTATTAAAAGTGGTAACGAAGCCATCCATCTAATAAATCGCACAAGAACTACAACTTTCCATAACTCGGGCCATAGACACGCTCAATACGGTAGTTTATGTCAACCGCAATCCAATATGGCGTTATGATTTCCCGCGCATGTTTCCGCTCGCATCCGGTTCGGGACAAAGATGGCGGAGCTTCCGGTAAGCCCTGTAGCGGTGTTCCCCTATATGGAAGTTGTTTAACTGTCCTTTTTTTTTGCGGACGCTTTATATCGTGTTTATATTCTTATGCAAATCTTTTTTGGCACACATGAGCTATATGAGAATTAGTTATATCATAATAATTAGGAAGGTAGGTAGAAGCGGCCCTAGCCAAGCCCAGGGTGCCCTGGATGACCATTCAATGACGTATGCAAATACATCACACATCCTTTCTACATACTTGCTAAATAAACTCTCCCGCTCAAGTAATTCACAGCACACATTAGTAACAAAACCGATTTGCACCGGATGAATCTAGTTAATCATACGGAGAAATGTCTCCACTTCCGCACATACCACCGCGGAAACGCAGCACGCGACTCATTGAGAAGAAAGTTGTGTTTAATTGATTCTACCAATCAGCGGCGAATGTTTTAATAACTGTTTTATGTGAACGATGTAAACCCTTTAGTGGTGGAAATGGATAGTGAAGAACTTTCTATGTTATTCTGATACTCGTGTTCTGACTGTTAAGTTGTTTTCTTGAATTAGCTTTGAATATGCTAAGCATTATACTTATGACGTTGAAACTGTTGAGAGACATAAATCGTGGTGGTGACCCAGGCGAAGATGGCGGGACGCGCTTGACGCCTATTATGAGGAATAGTCAGGATTCATCCACATTTGCCCAAAGCCCAGGAAGAATCGAAGGAAGAAAGGGAGGCCTTTGCCCTGCAGTGGGACGGAACAGGCAGAAAATAAATACGTAACCACATTTCACCTGTCATCGATCGCTGTCATAATTATCAGTTTGCTTCGTTAATAGCGTTCAATTAAAAACAAATAAACGATGTTTTACAACCTCTCACGAGCAGTCGACAAGACACATTCGATAATAATAGATAAATAAAAGGTACTTAATTAATACCAAAACATTTAAGTGTTCTGCAAGGCTTTGTATTATTGTACCTAGAAGACAATCCAAATTCTATTTAAATCATACAACATATTTGGCTCCATCTGGAAACACACTGTGCCATTTGAGTCGTCAATAAGCAATATCGGAAATCTATCTTGCATAATCAATTCGCATAGACCCACTTGCTTTATGTTGGGTAAACATAGATATATATTGCATAACGTCTGTTTTCCCCGAAACGAAAGGCATAGATATAATACCACCCACATATCACTCGATCATGATTTAGTCCAATATTTTAGGCTGTTAAACACCAAGCCGACTGCTAATTAACTAAACAAATTCGGGAGTGCGAAGTCCTACCTACTGATAAATTCCTCATTGAAAAACCCTTATAAAACTGCTCTAGAGGCCTTTTGAGGCGGTTTAGAAACTCTGACACTAGGGTGTGGGGTCGTCCGACCTTACTGCCCACACGATAAAGAAGAAGATGACTGCTCTAACTGCGAATTGATCCCAGGCTCCAGCATTCCACTATTAATTGGTGCCTATTTGGCCTCGTTCTGTTCTGTCTCCTACTTGATAAGGATCCCAGTGGAAGTTATATTTTTTCCTACTCCTCCACTGTTCTTTTGTAATTAATTTCGTTGCGGATCCAAGACTTTCTCCGGGACTCGTTGTTCCGTCGTTCAAATCGTTTTTATGGTGGTTGCCACTGTTGATGCTGGCATTCAGGAGATACAGTGGTTTGGAAATGTGTGGCGGGCTTGTCCCAAAACCACTGTTCACACATTTACTATTCCAACAAGGTTGTCAATTATAGTCTTCTACCGGATATTATAGTTCTTTGCGTCACATTTCTTGTTCCTCTGACCTTACTTACGCCTGAATATCAGCATTTTACGTGGACCAACAGTAAAAACGTTAATTACATGAGCTCAGATAGTCAGATGGTACAAATGCCGCACTTATTACTACTAATTACCTCGTTAGAGGGGAAATTAGTTCTAGCGTCAGTAAGGGACGTGCAGAGGCACTTTTTAGTTTCTTTGTGTTTGCAGTATTATTAAACTGCGAAACGATTTAGCAGCAATACAGTTCCTTGTCGAAGTTTGGCACACTAGTGGACCATTTTGGGATAGGATACTTTATCAATGGAGTATGTTCATGTATGACTTTCACCCGGGCTAAAGTTTTGGATTCCTATCGCTCCAAAAGTACCATAAAACTGTTCAAATACTTTCCCTTCTTCAAACGCTTATCTGACCAATTCGACCATATTAAGAGCATTTCGAAAGTGCAGGTCACAGGCTTGTCTAGTGTCGCTCGCGGGCATGACATGTTCGTACGAGGTCTTGTTGGGAAGCACTCATTGCTAACTTAGCTCATCTTGGCGGGTAGTTAAAGAAACTGTTTTGACGGTAAACCGATTTTGGCAAAAAAAACCTTCCCTTGAGGAAATCCTTATCGAAGGGTATCCAACCCTTCGTCTCAGAAGAATTGAAGGCTATTACCATAGAAATATAAAATATATCTATGGTTATGACAGACTGATCCCTCAGTTACTACCTGTTCCTTGAGTCAGGGGCCGGGTTACCACCGCCTTCTCCCAGAAATTTTGCGGTTATCCAGTTCCTCTTCCATTATTCGTCTCCTGAACCAGGCTTTACAATTTTCCCGAGTTTCCTCTTAGGCAACCTCGCTCAGCTCCCTTCTCGCTCATCTCGCAGTTACCAACACTGACCAGCTCAGTTCGGTCGTGAGTTCGTGACTGGCCCACACGTGGTAACCGGCCGCACCGCTACGTGATTTAATAGCTTATTACTGTAGCATTATTACTATATAATAAACTGAAAGTAAGTTGCGTAATTGATTTATTACGCTCGTGGTTTTATTGAAAGAACTTGGTAGAGTAGAGCGTGTAAAGGAGCTTCTCTGAGGAAGTATCACGTATCACCCACCACCATACTCATATTTGTCTGATATGGCTTGATTTTGTTAAGTATGAAAGAGCTCGTGGCTAAATACTAACACTTGCATGGGTCAATCTTCAAGGTTAAGCAACGCTTGCCGCGGTCGGTCTTTGGATGGGTGACCATCTTAACATACCGAGATTTCTCCGTGCTTGAAAAAACACGTTAGTTGTTGGTCTCGGCTGTCATTTGGAGATCTTAACAGTCGTAATGGATAGTCAACAGCCAGAAAATCTGACACTACTCTAGCCAAGGGGTATACTGTATTGCTTACCCGGTTACTAGGATGTGGAGGTCAGATAGGCAGTCGGTTAGACTGGAAGCTGACCGGCAAATTTATTGGTTCGAAAAGTATAGAAATCATTTTTAATACAAGGACATAAAATAATTCAACCTTGTCTCTGGTAACGCACCTGCGTTTGATATGTTATGGACCCACCGAGTCCAATTAAAAACATAATCCCACTTGGTTTACAAACAAAATATCTCAAACAAATCCGTCTGCCGACAAAGTGTAATCGGTTCACGATACAAACATGAATGAATGCAGCTGCTTCTTATAACAATAGTGAGTGATATTATCTCGTAACACTATACATACGCGTAACGTGACCTTTTTGTCGGTGATGACGCGAGAAAGCGCCCGTAATCATTCGGAAGAAAATCACACACATACATGATGACATTTTACGAAATAATTTACTTCACTATTATAAAGTTGAAGTATGGGTCATATATCCAAAACGATTTCGATACCAGAAGTATTAATTAACGTAAGCGATATTTTGGATTTTTTGATAAATGCCAGTTGAAGTAATCGTTGTAAGGTTCATTTCGGCATTTTGGGTAAATGTCCCTTACGTGAACTGATACTTCAGGTATCGATTTGTTCAACGGGTGCTTCTTAAGGAATCTATTATATGGTCCAAATGGTCCGGAGTTTTTCGACACGGTAAAATTCCATTAGCGATCGGATAACGTGTGCCAAAAAGTCCAAATTGTATAGGATTGACATGCGCTACCAAAATATCATGTGATCCCATAGACTTCCAGGGAAACTTTTGAACTTTTCAATCGGTAGCAGTCCGATGTACATAGACGAAGCTCATTTTCACACATTGTAAACCGTTTCCGAGGCAGCTACTCGTAAAACCTCAACCTCCTTAGCTAAGTTCTGAACCCTGTACAACTTGACAAAACACTTCCAGCTCTCGAAAGCCTTTAGAAACTGGCAAACACCTCGGTCGGCATTGTTTCAAACAATCGCTCGGCTCGGCCGCGGCTGAAGTTGGGCCACAGAATAACTTTATACTCTAACCACACGGTAGCTCATTGTAGCATGATTGATGGACTTTTTGACATAAACGTGTAGTAGGGTTTTCACATGTTCTTATAGATATCTGCCTATACCTTTGCCCTACTATATTGGGGTCGACTTCCAGTCAAACCGGATTTAGCTGAATACCAGTATATTACGTGGAGCCAGTCTACCAGACCTCCACAACCTATTGTTCCGTATGGTGTCCGACGTAAAAGAATAGCACCATCCCATGACTTCCCATGTGTGTCGAAAGAGGCGAATAACTGAGTAATACGGTACTTCTTGGCAAGACTGGGGTCAGATTTACTGGCTTCTGACAATCCGTCGACTTCCTAAGATCTACAAATGACTTCTTTTTTTCTTTTCTTGTTCTCGTAGCTTGCGACTACTCGTATTAAAATGAAACCAGAATGTCAAAATAATTGTTATTTGGAGACCGAATTGAAAGGACAAGCAGGTTTTCAATGTCATATTCATTGGTTTGGATATATTGTCTCCTACATAAACATTTCTCCTCATATTTTTTGCATAACTATGATACTATTTGTTTCATCTTGATTCACAAAACACACACACTTTCTAGTCACAGATGCTTTTCTTGTATTTGTGCCCATTGTCAGTAACTTCAGTGCAAACATTTATTTGTGATTGCCAAAATCTTGAATATTTTATTAGCTATAGCAGATTCCACTCTTATTACAGGCATTATCAAAACTTGTGAACTCACTGGACATGGTTACCCTATGGCGTATTATGGCAAAGCTTTCGAACGGTTAATGCACGTCAAGTCGAGGTCAATGGGATCGGCCTGCGTGTGGCATTGTTACTGGGTGACAAGTGGTTTGACGCAGTACGTGTGTTGTGTGAGCGTTTACTGTTTCGGGAGTGATCCGAATCGTAAGGAGTTTGAGGAATGTGCCTCTGCTTAGCTTAATTTAAGAAACACGTGAGAAACATAGCCTTGTGTCCTCGAAACGGTTTGTAATTGCTGTGTTACCGTGCTGCCGATTACTTGTTTCAGCAATTATAATAGGTATACTCGCTTAACAACTTCGCTTCTGTGGTCAATATTACAGAGGGCGTACCATGACGTGTTAAAACGTCAGTCGAGAAAGATATATAGGGTGTATAGCTCCATCCCTCTTTCTCGCTCGAACGACTGACATGGTTAGTCCCCAGGACTTGCATTTCTCCGGGATATGCGATACTCTACTTTTCTAAAGGTGGGTGCTGACCCTGACGGGGCGTAAAGTAACATGTCACAAAGCGAGCATTCGTGCAGTCAGTACACGTGGAAACGAGCTCGAATATACGCATGTTACATGCGTAGGTATGTGTTTTGTTTTATACGGATTTTAGGACACGGCGGCGTAACATAACATGCTCGCTAAGAATGCTACATTACGGCCTGTAAGTGTAACAACGGTCAGTACTCAGCTTTAGATACATCAGTGAAGTATTTTTGTAACCGTATTAACCTTTTACAAGAATATAAAAATTCATTGTATCAGTCACATTAATGAATATACTGTGTGAAAGATAAGTCTAGAAACGTGGTGAGATGACAACTAAGATGAGGAAGGTATGGAACAAGAAGACATGTTGCCCAAATAAATCTTTATCAGAGCAAAGTAATGACGATGATATTAATTTAAGATTATATAAGGAACATGTGCCTCAAATTACCGCTCCGTAGTAAAAACCTGTTGGTCGAAGCCCTGCGTAAATCCACAGCGCTGTAAATTTACCTCGTCGCATACAATCTCTTTATAGTTACTTCGCACTTTAACAGCTACGCCGTTATCTCAACTTATGACAAAAATCAACAACGCTCACTTCTCTACAATAGCTCGTTAGCATCAAGTTCTCCAAACAGTCCAACAATTCTAACGCGGCAGCTCTTCAGATGTAAAAGATCTAAGTGTAACACTAGATCTCAGGCGAATTCCGATTCCACCCTTCCACCTGTTCCGTCTACTTCTTAACGGCTTTCACTCGAGAGAAAACTGTAATGATTGTTGTACAGTAAACCTGATGCTGAGCTAACTATACTCTACTTATTTGTAACGTCAGAGGAAAGTGGCTCACCTAGGCACGTCTGAAAACTGCAATGCAGCTCACCGCGTCGCTTCGGTGAAGTGAGCATGAAGTGGACTGTCAATCTGCGCAATGTGTGTCGTCACTGGTGAATGACAGCTCACTTCACCTATGTTTTTCATGGTGTAATAGTGATTGCGGATAAGTTTGATGAGAGCCCCATAATGAGGCATCTCATCAAGATAATAATGTCTCTTGTCAATTATAAGTACTAATCTTTTAAGTATTTTGTTGCTGCTGTTGTGTGTGGTCTACACTCACAACGTAATGTTCCAAATATGAGTTCAAAAACGAATGCATAAATACATACTTTTTTTTCGTGGATAGGTAAAATTTAAAAAAAAAACCATTACAGTTCAACATTTTCCTTCGATTTTTAAACAACTGCATCATAAAATAACTTTTTAATTTTTATAGCACACTTTTTCTTTTTAATTTTTGGCGCGGGCTCATTGACTTAAGTCAATGAGCCAGCTTTTATCTTTGTCTATGTTTGAGCGCGCTGCGCAGTCATTCGAATACGCAATGAGAATATCCGCCATATTGGAATTCACTATTTTTCCACTTATTTTATTTCAACTGTATGAGTGAAGATAAAATAGTGTATGCAACGGCATATAATTAGGTATTAAAACACTCGTGTGATGCTATTATCACACTCGGCTACGCCTCGTGTGATAAACCCACACTCGTGTTTTAATAACCCTTTTTATATGGTCGTTGCATAAACTACTATTACCTCATACCTCATCTTCTCCAAGTTCACTTTCTTCTTTGGTGTTATGTCATTCTAAATATCCATTACAAGTTTACTTTGTTCTTCTTTTATAGTCACATTTATTGGCACGTCAAGAGTTATCGTGTTGCTCAATTTCTGTGATGCCGAGTTCAGATAGGTAGTCGCTTCTTGTAAAATACTAGACTGAAACTCGATTGCGGCATTGCTGGGAGAAGGCTTGCCAGAATACTCTATTGGCACATCCTTCTTAGTCTTTCCTCATCACAATGTCTGACAAAACGATCGCTCATAAATATCTCCGCATCGCGTCCAGTGTGCGCAGTTCCGTTAACGTGTAATTGGTGATAGCTTTAGCTTTCTACTCTACGGGATAGCTGTCGACTGTCGAGCTAGAAGCCAGCGATGTTTTATGTCTGCCTGGTAGATTATGACAGTAGTGGGGTAGGCAGAAGTGCCTGTAGGCTCAAACATAAAGTAGATATTAAAAATAATCATAACATACAAAGGACTATTATGAATAAATTAAGATTTTTAACCCTGCAAAAAATGGAATAAAAAATGCGTTAGTACTTAATAAAAATACAGTCTTTTTTGCAACGTACGTAGTTATGAAACTTGCGATAATACCGACTGACCTTGCCGTACGGTCAACAGCACGTATTGCTAACAATTGAAGTACAGAATAAAGCCTTACCACTACGAAATAAAGGCGTTTTCAAAGTCAAACTGCTACTATTGCATAGCGGTTAACTGTGCCGGAAGACTTTGAACCTATATGGGTCATAAATGGTCATGATTGAGACCGGTTCGAACCATCGTTGTAGCTTCCGTGGTCAAGTGTGAGATTCTGTTCAATTGTGAGATAAAGGAGATTGTTTAGTTTAAAGGTCAGGTGCGTAGTACAGATGTATGAACGTGGACAAAGCAAATCGAGTATGTTATCGTTGCACGTGGCGTTCTATAGCTTCCACTAACCCGCATGAGAAAAAGGCGTATGAAGGTACACATAAAAGATTAGGTTACGGAAGCCATCATTATTTTGTCAACATTACTTATCCAATCGATGAGGGAGGAGCTCATGGCTAAATAATAAAAACTGCACGGTTCGAACTTCGAGGTTAAGCTACTTACCGAGGTCGGTCCGTGGATCGGAAACCATCCATTGCATACCGAGTTTTCTTCCGTGCCTCGGGAAGCACTTTAAGCCCTTGATCCCGGCTGTCATTTAAACATCTTTGACAGTCGTTACGGGCAGTCAGTAGCCAGAAACTCTGACACCAGTCTTGCCAAGAACTACCGTGTTACCCAGTTACTGGGTTGTAGAGGTCAGATAGGCAGTGGCTTCTTGTAAAATACTGGTATTCGGCTGCAATCGGTTAGACTAGCAGTAATACTAATCCAAGCGATGTCTTCAACAGTGATACCTTCCCACAGAAGCAGTAGATTTATGTAAATTCATCATAAGTGAGTGACAAATAGCTACATTACAATGTACACGCTCTAAATAACAGTGATAATAACAGTTACTCGAATAAATAACAGTGGTTTCAGTGCTGTGTCAAAAAAAGCAACAGTGATTTTAATCAGTGAAGTTAATCCTGGATTTATTAATGTTGCGACGATGTGAATATGGCGTTTATAGGGCCGAGGAACAGTGCTCCACTCATCAGGGATAGCCTGCATACACCGGCTTACGAGGTGAGTCAAAATACCAGTGATAAAAGTAACGAGGTAAAAATAACAGGTATTTTTCAACTGTTAAAATGAGAAGCTAACGTTAATAAAAAAAGGCGTTAATGAAGACATATACAAATATTGCTATTCAAGACCAATTTTACGCATTTTTATTTAGCTTAATATCTTCATGAACATAAAAATGTTTTCTTTTTCTTATACGAAATGAGAATGCCTTCTTTTTAGGTACTTACTTATTTACAACAGAATGGTGTCACGAGTTGCCGAATCACGACATGCCCAATTACAATTTAATAGTAAATCTAACTAAAACATGTACTTAATAAAAAAAACTCGACGAATCTCAAAATAATAAATAGATTGAAATTGCTTTATTATTATAATTAATTTAATACCTATTACTATTACCAACATAATGAATAAGGAAACAAGACTTTTTGTTTCACAGAAAGAAACACACCAATCTTGTTTTAAATAACTTTATTAAGTGTGTTTATGGCCTGAGAAAAAAGCCCAATTAAGGAAGCAAATAAATTTAGAAATAAACAACATGTTGTCTTCTAGCAGGGTTTTAACTGATTGTCTGATAAAAAGATGATTCCGTGCTTCGGAAGGCACGTATAAGCCGGTGGTCCGGCCGGCCGCCAAATGGCGGTCGTCAAACCATGTCAGAGGCCCTTGAGGCGGTTTAGAAACTCTGACACTAGGGTGTGTGGGGTCGTTAGACCTTACTACCCACACGAAGAAGAAGAAGAAGAGTTTTAACTCCGCGGTGTAGAGATTCAAGATGAAAATACCTACTATAACACATGATTCGAAAGAAATACGTGCTCAACGTGGTCAAATGAATGAAGTACAAAAATTATTGTGCCCCTGAAAAACACTGAAAAGAAAACGGTTACACCTTAGAGTTCAGATCGTCAACCAATGTGGTGGATCATGGGGATAAGGGCCTCTCACAGAAAGAAACTTAATATGTCTGAGCAGACGCGTAGCTAGCATGCGTGACATCCAGTGTGGATATGTGGTTTCAACCTATATTTTCATTATTTATTTATTTATCCTTTATTTCAGGCAACTAAGGCCCATAAAACAAATACATACATAAGTATAAAAAACAATATCTAATACATATCTTATACAAAAAAACCTTAAAAACTACTGCATATGTGTCATTGCCACCGCAGAACGGGTGACAGCCAGGCAGAACCCCTCGCTCTCCCTAGCTACATCACTGCATTTGAGTGCCAGCAATGTAATCATTACAACCTGCATTCACGTATTCAGATCGCCAAATCAGCAACCCACTTAACACATCGATAGCTTCGCAAAGAAATGAAATAACTCCACAAGTGTTGTTACTTAATAATTACTTCATACACACAGTGACTTGCCTAACGCCGTCGGTCGTGACTCGCATAGTATTATCTCTTATTAATATAGACGGGCTTAATTCACTCGTAATACCTAATCTTTTCACGGTTCAGATGACTTGGTTGTTTGCGGTTGTTCGCGTTAGAGGGTGCTGGTGGATAAAGAGGAAGCTTGGGATACTGTTGGTTCAGAATGATCTGATTGTGCTGTTTGCCATTAATGGCTTCTTTGCAATTTTTATTACATAATTAGCCTATGTCCTCACTGTTGAGACGCTTTCTCCTGAAAACGAAGAAGTGTAGAAGGCCCTTATTCAATTCTCGGGCCCAGTGCGGATTGTTAGATATCACATGTCTCCGATCATTTGGTTTCATTTCATCATATATATAATCAAATTCTTGTCTGGACTCATCGGATAAACGTTGTAAAAACGATTCTATTCATTTTAAAAAGCAACGATTTTAAAAAATAACGGCCAAAACATTTTTCCCATCTACACATACCAAAACACCATTAAATTACCATAGGAATGAGACGAATAGAGCCATAAATTGTCGGTGATACCCATAACATGCCGCCTATGTCTGGCAGACACGATATTACGCCATAAGAGAACAGCCGAAATATGACAACCGGTTATACAGAAACTGAAAGTGATGACAAAATTGGATGGCTGTAATGACCGGCGGAAAGTCTATTCAATAGTGAATTTAGGACCCTCTCCTTGCAACTTCTTAAGTTATAATTGATATAACCCTTTCGGGCACAGGAGGTAATGCCAGAACCTCCGATTGAAATTTATTTATAACCTAAACTTTAATACCTAAAATGGATTTATTGTAAGACACTTTTATAGACTGTCTGGAAAGTTTTGTTTAGACTGAAATCTGTTTTAAATATTACGCAGAAGGTTTTTGTTAAGAGTTTTTGAAAGAGCTTGTGGCTGGAGCTTGTTCATTACCACGTTAAAGCAACCCATTTCTGTGTCATCTAGTCTTGAGAGAAATATGTGATGTCCCAGAAGTATCTCCCCAAGAATGTTGAACCATAATATTCCACTATTAAATCAATGAAATGCGATCGTTAGAGAATTTTAAGGCTTGCGTTTCAAGCACACTTCCAAACGAACGCTCATAAAGAAACGGAAAGCAATATCAAACGAAAGTGAAAGACCTTCAACCCACGCAGAGTTATTCACGTTTCTGCCCTTTAACAGGTCAACATTAACACTGCTCTAAATAACGTTTTTTAGATATTTCAGTGCCATACCAAGTTGTTCTTCGTAGGATGGAGAGACTGGAACGTTTTAGTTTTTATCATCATTATCTTTATACGAATGGGTTTGGATTCGACTCAGCATGACTTCTGCGATTCCTCATATATATAGACAAGCACAGGTGTCATGCTGCCGTTATCTCAGCATTCTGTTTTCTGGCTATAAGTATATTGTTTCAAATTACCTATTATTTCACAGTAAGGAGTTTTTCTGTCTGAAACTTAAACCACCTCACTTCACCCTTTAACAGCCCAACATTGAAGTCTTAGATTAACACAATATAATAAACTTTTATCCCTATGCAAGACGCCCCTAAAAAGCGAGTGAAATCACCGATAACTTGCAAATCAAAATCCGTAGATTTTGAATACAATCTCAGTATAGATCGCCTACACTCTACGACTCCACATGTGGTTACACAATACTTATGTCATCGATTCTGACCGCTGCCTACATTCAAAGTTATAGTACTGTATCTATTGTGCGAGAACGACGCTGTTTATTTTACCAAATAATTTGAGACTCATTACGCAAATAAGCAAACTGATTGGAAAGTAAATAATAACATGGCATTAGTAATTGCATAAGAGAACGATCTGACGCAATGGCATTGCTTTTCCATGATGTTCTAAACATTTTGTCCTTCCGCTATCCTTTCAAAAGCTTCTACAGGTTTACTAGTAATAGTGCATGCATCATTTGCTCACAATTTATGTTCTTCGACCACTTGACATTTCGTTATGCCTGTGAGTGTCGATTGTCTTGTTCCTAGAACTACTTAGCTTAGAATTTAGTATTCAACGAATGCTCTTAACAAATCACTATGCAGTCCGCTCGACGTTAACCACGCGCATATCATTGCCATATCGGATCGTTAGTCCTGTAACTATCGTAAAGGACATCAGAAATTTGATTCGGTTAGATCTCCAAGTCGTAGTATGTTCTTCATCATTTGATTCACTTGACGTTTTCTGGTCAACGTAACCTACATAATATAAGCAACTCTATGGAGATCGCAGATACGTAGACATCCCCAAGACAAAGCTGAAATATCTTGTGTGCCAGTAATTACACCGTCACCCGCATTACACTTCAAACCGGAACATTCTTTATTCTCTTTTCCAGGTCCTATCTCGGTCTAAGCCTAAATAATATCCTTACTCATTCCACAATCTTGTACCCCAGAACTAGTCTAACAAGTGAGTCGACGTCAGCCGCCGACGCGAATGCCATTCGCCATATTTGTAAGACGTTTGTCATAGACGGCGGAGGTTTGTTTACCGGGCTAAATCTAGCTGTTAATTGTCAAGTGTTTATTGTAAATAATGCGTTGGTAATACTTGACGATAATGTTCAATCCCACTGCTGAATTCCGCCTAGCCAGTTGGCGTTAAAAGGGATTACTTAGAGGAAGAGGTAAATGGCTCTGAGAAACAACTTTTTTACATAATATGTTGTTTTTGACTAGTTAAATATACAGTTAATGGCTTGACACTTAACACCCCTGGGGTTAAGTGTCAAGCCATTAACTGTATATTTTCACTTTGACTTGCCCTACCAATGGCTCAAACAGCCAAGATTCTTCACCTAACCACCTTAACCTGTCCGACATTATCAAGTAGGTTTCACTACGAATGCTATGAGTTTGTGGAATGTGCGGCAAGTGTCGAAATGCCTCTCGCTACAGTTTCGCCACGCCAACACGCAGCTTCTCGCGTTCTGCGCTGTTCGCCCACCAGACCTGCTGAAGTCGCGAGAATGTCGTCTTGATGTCTCTATACTCTCTAGTTTAAATTTTTGTTGGGGAATGGTGACGAATTTGCCATACAGCATAATCATTCTATAAATGATTTTTTGGTTATTTTTTGGATGGAACCGCAGGGCAGCCTAGGTCTTCATATTGTCATCCATTATGATTTCAGGCAAAAAACGCCCAAAGGCTTTCCCAAGCGTTACTACTGCCAAATCAACCGGTTCTATGCTTTTGGTATACAATGGACTCCCGTCGTCCCCGCAGTTCCTTGGCCCTTCTCCTAATGTCTAATTTATTCAGCACAACTCGTCTTTTTTCTAGTTAGCCGTCATCGCAGAATTTCCTACCTTCCTAGACACCATTCATCTCTTCTGCATCTGCATCAGAGCATGATGTAACGAGCACTTTAAATTCACAAAGCTAGTTCGATCTAATTTTTTAAGCGCACTTATTAAAAATTCTGCGCTTGATTAGCAATCACTTCGACTAATGGCGAAGAAAATTGTTCATTAGTGAAGCGATAGAAAGTAATTTGTAACAGTTATGCAGAGTGGAGCTGGGATGGTAGTAATATGGACTTTATTTTGTTGGTTGAATGGTTGAAGTTTCAGTAGAAATGGTTGAAGGTACCGCTTACGGGGACAGTGGCCCAACGTACTACCGAAGGATTGGATTTATTTGTTCATGATGTGAACCAGGAAAATCGAAAAGCGTAGACCCGGAACTCTTGGTGGTACTGTACATTCTTGCGCATCGGTGACTTGGAGGAAAGTCGATCGAACTAACAAGATAACAAGACCTGTTGTATTTTAAGTCAAAACCAGAATTACTTTTTCATAGTATCAAGATTGATTTGCTATCGAAAGCATCAAAACGCTACGAAGAAGATTGATCCCAAAAAAATCGGACGTTGTGGCTTATATGTAGGCCTCGATAAGATAACCACTCTTGGACATGGTGCCAGCAGTAGTCGTATTTCGACTGTATGATGATGATGGATCATTGGCACCTTCCTACTTAAACCTATCATTAACATCTTAATAGCTCTGCTCACCATTTTGGATACAAGTACACTTAAAGGCTTGCTTATTATCGCCTCTGGGCACCACAAATAACGTAGTTGTTTCAATTAGCTTGCGGCGTGGGATGAACGGTTGACATTCGTCGTATATCTTAGCAGATAATGGTGATATCCAGCGGCATTGTATGGTGAGGACTTGTGGTGCAATCTTAGAGGACTGTTAGTTAGTCGCTCACTAGAAATGTAGGTAGAGGTATGTGCCCTCCGACATATTGAAACACTGCTGCGCTTGACATAGGCCGATTGAGCAGCACCTTTCTCGCATATTTGTTCATCTATCCTGTTATAATATCATATTTATTGTTGATGCTATTGTCAATGCAATGTAGTGCAGCACATGCACATCCTATTCCACTGCTATCGCGTTGTACGAGTACATGGAATGGAACCTCTATTTCTATTTAAAAAGTAACCATCGCTGAGATGGTAACTCTTTCGGCAGGCTTAGCGTAATTTCACTGTATTATTCTTCTCTTTTACTCTGTCTGTTGCTATTGTGTTGTGTCGAGTAAATGTTTTCTATTCTATTCTATCAATCCATTCGCTGCTGGCGTTATCTCAGCCATATAAAAATATATAATTTCATCATTTTTATAAACACCTACCTACAGAATTGGCGGAACCTACTTTATTATTAGTGAGGTGATTCTCAGAAGAGCATGCAATCAAGCTAATGCCTTGCCCAGTATGCCCAGTAATACAGATCGATCAATTTAGTGAAAGTGAGACCCCGCACTATTAATTTTTATCGAAATGGAAAGTTCTTTCTCAGTAATTACTGAGTCAATAGCAGATGAGTAGTTTTTTTCTCTTGCAAATTAATTTTAACTCTTTATTTGCTTCTGTTCAGTGTTAGGTAACTTTTATATTGCTGTTTGCTTACGTATTACTATCTACCCTACCTACATCTATATAACTTCTAGCTAGACTTGACAATTAATCTAATTAATAATTGCCACTTTAAACTCGCAAAACATTCGTACGATTGAACTCGTATCCTCTTTCGTCCTTCTTGAAATTGAATAGCATTAATAAAGATTCCATGAGGTGATACTTACCCAAAAAAACTTTTCTAGGTTTAAAAAAAAAACTTGTGAACAACAGAGCAAAAGCTATAAAACCGCTTTTCCGTTAGTACAAGTACGACGTACGTCTCTGCCTATCAAAAAGAAAAAAAAAAAAAACAAAATCGGGAATTCCTCTTACGAATTCCGCGCGCTGTCAAGGTCGTCTGACACTTGATCCAAGATGGCCGACCGGGCGTCCTTGCTGCGTACGCGCAAGGATGCACATAACGAGTACCGTAGCCACTTTGAGGCCTTCTGAGTCAAGGTTAACAAGTCAATAATGTATACGATGCTACAATAAAATCATGGGGATTATAATCTCCTCTACAAGCACATAAAGTAATTACACCAGAGATTTTTGTAAGCAACATAGTACCTTTTTAGGGTTCCGTACCCAAAGGGTAAAACGGGACCCTATTACTAAGACTCGGCTATCCGTCCGTCCGTCTGTCACCAGGCTGTATCTCATGAACCGTGATAGCTAGGCAGTTGAAATTTTCACAGATGATGTATTTCTGTTGTCGCTTTAACAACAATTAATACAGAATAAAATAAATATTTAAGTGGGACTCCCATGCAAAAAACGTGATTTTTTTGCCGTTTTTGTATTATGGAACCCTTCGTGCGCGAGTCTGACTTGCACTTGACCGGTTTTTATCTTTCATAAGTGGAAACAGCGAATCGCGGAATACGTAAGTTGGTGGTTTATCTACCCAAGCTAATAGTTGTCCTTTCTAAAACTCAACATACCATTTTAACAAGCTCAGCTACTGTAGTTATATTTAGCATTGTATAATGTTAAACTAATTTGATTAATTAATATTAATTGACTTAGCTTGTAGAATTACAAACAGCTGATTCATGATGTTATTTTTACTCCGTGCTTAACATAAAATTTAATTCGTTAACAAGCTGGGTGGTTAGTTGCTTGGGTGAGCTTGGAAGGCGCTTAGAATTACAAACGCTAATCAAATTTACATTATGTATCTTAGCAAAGTTAGTTTGCTATACCATGGCAACCAATTACCACTGGACTTCTTGGTCATTGACTCCTCAATGCTGGGCAAAGGCCTCCCTAGGCCTTTGCATGACGTGCTAATTAACATTACATACGTTTTTTAATTAAAGAAGAAGGTAAGAAAGTAAGGAAGAAGTCTAAATAGGAGCCAATGACCAAGAAGTTCAGTGGTAATTGGTTGGTATATAGCAAACTAACTTTGCTAAGATACATAGACGTGTGGAAAAGGGAGATGGCTCCCTTTTTCGTCTATCCTCTGTCATTGCAGACCAGTCCTTCCGGTAAGCATCAACTAAGTTCAAAACTCGGGTAAGGGTAGTCAGCTAGGAAACACCGTCCTCATCTGGCTTAAAATGACCAAAAAAATGTTGACGTGTAAAAAGTGTTATGTTTAACCTACTTACAAAATAAATATCATTTATCATTTAATGCCTCTCCTATATTTTCTTTAGCAAGTAGCCATTATTGATGAACCAGCCTATTGAATACACGCACTATCGCAATCGTATTAAAAGTAGGAGTACATCTGGCTGGTATGATCGAAATATTTCAATCAATTTGGATCAACTACGATTTGCTCTGAAATACGGTAAGCTCTGACCTCTCATTTACATGATTGGACTGGTAGATTGATTCATATTTTTCGAATTGGAAAATCTAGAGATTAAAATACGAATTAATCTGCAGAATGGGGCGCTTAAAAAGAGCCTTTATGAACGAAGTTAAATCTGCTGACTGGATAATATTCGATGACAGCAATCTGTGAAATCTGAATTGAACTTTTATTAAAGCTATGCTAAAACTGATTTAGAACGAGCTCGCTTCAAAGGCAATAACCGAATTTCTATTTTATATTGTTATATGGCAAGCAAAGTGGATTGGAAAAGCAAGTGTGCATATTATTAGTAAAAAAAAAAGGTAATGAACGGTAGACAGAAACCAGATTCAACAATCGATTGTTTTTCCGAAAGAAATTTGACAGTGACACCAAATCTAATATGGCTACCACCTACCTCGCCTCCCATTTCGTTGTCTTTCTAACGTACATCTTGTTAAACAAAGCTTTATCTAATACAGCCAAGGTTTCCGAGATATTTGCACAACTAGTTCAACCTTGCTGCCTTGTATAGTCAAATATTGTCTAATCTAGCTCGTGCCTACGGTTTGGCCCGTGCAAAGAATAGAAACAAACATTTTTATCCTACCAAACATTTTTATGTGTTAAGGTTCTCTCATAAATTAAGGTTTTAGCTAATTAAAATTTTTGTTTTGAATAAAATAGTTACTAAACTAGCAGTAGGTCCAATACACAAAAGCAATAAACTGCCAAAAGTGAAAAGCTCAAAATTTCTCACCTTTCTTTGCGCCCATTGCCTTTACGGATAAGACTGTCCTTTATTGTTCCTGCAGTGCCATTCTGTAAAATCTCATCGTGTAAACTCAGGTTCAAGTGAGCTGTCAATCCCTTCATTCAAGGTGGATGACAGTTCATTTCAAGCTCACTCCACTACAGCATTACTGTATGTTGTAAATTTAAAATATCAGGTGAACAATTAAGTGTTTCGCGACAGCTCCCAAGTAATAAAACTATTTTTTTTAGATATTAACCTAAACAAAATAAACATAGCTTATGTGTACCTACTTTATTTACCGTAAGATTAAAACTTTTAAGGTTTATAGTACATAATGTAAACAGTTTCGTAACGACTCTGTTTGGCGATACGACATTGAGAATATGAGATAAAGTGCTGTTTGCATAGAACGGTTTAGGTGTCCGTGGGATGTTGTTATTGCTATCGAAATTTCTAGAATTTCGATAGATTACATATTATAGCAATAAATATATTAAACATAATACAAGGTGTAACCAAATAAACGCAATACCTCTTAAGGGGTCAATGTACTCATCATTACGAACAACTTTACTATGGGACCAAACCTCGCAAAAAAAAAATCAGCTGTTCAGTACATTTTGTCAAGTTACGCGCACATAAATGTATGGGGAGGCCGATTTTTTTTCGCGATTTCGGAGTTGGTCCCATAGTGAAAGTGGATACTGAAGAGTAAATTATACACATTATTTCTAGAATTTCTTTCCCTGAAAAGAGGAACTCGTCGCTAAATAAGTTAAGTTATAATTTAGCGACGAGTTAGGCGCACGGGTCGAACTTTGAGGTTAGATAAGCTTGCCGAGATCGGTCCGTTGATGGGTGACCATCCATTAAATACCGAGTTTCATATGTGCCTCGGGAAGCACGTTAAGCCATTGGTCCCGGCTCATTTGAGCATCTTTGACTGTGTTTACTGGTAGACATAAGCTAAAATCTCTTGACAGCAGTCTTGCCAAGGAGTGTCATATTTCCCAGTTGCTGGGTTGTGGAGGTCTGATAAGCAGTCACTCCATGTTAAAATACTGATATTCAGATGCTTCCGGTTAGACTGGAAGCTGACCCCAACTATGTTGGGAAAAGACTAGGCAGATTGACTGATTCTGCTCTGAAAATGTTCATCAGACCCGTGTTGGTTAATACAATGTTATGTTCTTTGTCCTCAGATAAAGTTGGAGAGCGTCCTCGGGCTGACAGTGGGCAGTAACGCGGCACTGGACTGCGACCCCAACACCGAGCTCGTTGCTTATCCGGCAGGGTGAGTACCTACGCTTCACTACTTGTATTATAACGGCATACCTTGAAGGGTTGTAAATCTAAAGGGTCTATGTGCCAAACTAAAATAGTCATGACAATCCAAGCACTTATTTCATTTTATACACAAAGTTACAAAAACAGGAAAGCCTCGTAAGAGCCAATTTATTGGCGCTACACTTTTCGTCTTTACTATCGAAAATCAGCATTATAATGTTTGATAGGAAACGTTATGTTTCCTAGAATAGTCAAACCCGTAATGTTGATTTTTTTGTCTTTAATGATTGAATCGATAATAAGGTCGGTTTGCGGACTATGCAGGGTGATTCACTGTCCCATGGACCAAAAAGTGGTTGTTGATGATTGTTTAACTATTCTCTGCAATGTGGAATCTGTTGACACTGTTTTTGTTTTGAGCTAGTCCTCCGATTTCTGAACCAAGCATTTGAAGTTAAGTATGTCAAAATCAACTTTAGATCAAACACCTGTCAAAATTTGGCATACAAGTAGGGCTGAATGACACATTCTTAGGTCAAAATACTCAATTCAGAAATCCCGAAATCACTTTTCCTCTCGGAATTTTCTTAAGTAACACGAGCTATTGTATGTAATTCTAACACAGGCCAGACTAAAATTACAAGTTTTTAATTGTTTTGTCTGTTTTGTCCCACTGCTGGGCAAAGCCCTCCTCCATATTCTTCCAGCTATCTCTATCAACAAAGTACAGGTAAATCGTTAGCTGTACGACTATTTCTATCAGTATAATGAACCAGCCCACTCCAAGCGTTATCTGATCACGAATTTTAAACTGAATAAAAAGCTTTGCATAGCAATGATCGAGTTTTTAGTGTGTCAAGGTTGAAAAGCGCTTCGGTAGTATACGTACTTACCTGTCTGCACCCCTTTGGATTACTTTTAAGAGAGGAATGCCACTTTATTATATTACGTAGGTATCTATCAATAGCTCCGTATGGTGTCTGTCGGACGTAAAAGAATAGCACCATCCCATCACTTCCCGTGGGTGTCGTAAGAGGCGACTTAGGGACTCACCAGAGAATGGGCAGCAGCGTTCTCTGTAGGTACATTGCTACAGCTACACTGCGGCACGCTTGGCGCCAACGCGCCTGCCAAGCGTGCCGATTATGGCAAACCCCCCCATTTGGGGGAGGCCCATGTCCAACAGTGGACGTCTTTCGGCTGATATGATGATGATCTATCAATATAAATTAAAACGAATTGCTTTTCGGTAGTCAGTGCATGACTTGAAAACGGCTGGATCAATTTGGAAAGCTTTTTTATGTTCACTATACAAATTCCGAGTAAGATTCTTAGGAAAAGGAAAAAAAATGTAAAAGTAACCAGAATAATGGGATAATTCGAGTGAGTGAGTGACCTGTAACTGCACTTAGCTGGACAGGACAACATCTCTAGGTTCAGCTAGTATTTTATATTACCTAGTCACTGTGGCCACATCTTTATAGTTCGATACAAAGGTTCTATCAATGTAGCTAATCGGACGTCTAATAAAAACTAGCAATAACAAATTAACAATAGCTTATATTCGCTGTACGGAGTTATCAAACGCTCTTGACCCTGTCGATTCCTGACTTTTGACCTCAAGCCGCGCTTGTTATATTATTGTATAAAAAATATTTAAAATAGTAACCATGGAGTTTTGTACACGTTCTTCTCCATAGAGACCTACATTTTAGAAAGTGGTAGCTCCATCTTTCTGACAGACCAACTCCTTGACAGTTCAAAAGTGGCTGTGTTGTTTTTTTTGTGTTTGATCATGTTATGCCGACGAAACCTTTAAAACGTACTAGTTGCCAGTTACCTTCGTTCGAATATGATCTCCGGTGACATTTACCTAACCGTCTCGTTTTCACGCCGAACTGCATTCAATTTTACGGTCAGCACGCGCCTCCTGGCGGTTGCTAACAGAATTATAGCGGCAGCTAAATCTGGCGGTTTGATGGCCACTCTCTGACTTGGTAACAGCTTATTTTGAACGACGGATATAAGTAAGGGGGCTTTGAATGATGTGCTGGTATTACTTTCAAGATTAGGCCATGACGATCTGAGACAGCTGCGCTTTTCGCGGACCGTTTGTGGATTGACAGTTCACGATTCGGTGTTTCAGTAAAATAGCAAAGTTTTGTCGTCAAATATTCACTTGAGATTTTACTACTTTGAAGATGTTTACTTTCTCATACGAAAGTCATTTAGTTTCAACAACCTTTCGTGTATTGTGTGAAGTGTCTACCATATTTGCTATTGCAATAATATTATGTTGCGGCATTTTTCTGGAAAACCTCGTCATAAGCTAGGTAGGCAAAAGCAATTTCCTTAAAATACTTCATTGCGCCACTCGCGATCGGAAATAGCTATAAATTGATCAAGTGGGAGCGCAACCATACTATGAGGGTTCTACAGGGTGTTCTTTATCAGTCTACTATAGAATCGGAAAAATGTGTAAAATAAAAAAATATTGTCATTTTATAAGAGGTGGCGAGACGACCTAGACGCCTACTGCGAGGGTTGGTCCGAGGTGGCTCGGGACAAAAAGATCTGGAAGGAGTTGGGGGAGGCCTTTGTCCAGCAGTGGGACAGAAAAGGCTGTTAAAAAAATAAAAAAATTAATCCGTCCGCAATAAAACGACTAAAAAGTTAAGAAAAAATCACTTTTTAAGCTGTCTGCTGTTTATTTTAGTTCAATCACATATTTGATGCTACCGACTGCATCAGACTGCTTGAGATTTTTTTTTGGAACTTCGTAGTTTTTCGAGGTCGGTATTTTTGAAAATAGTCAGTTTTATTATTTATTTACTCTATAACAGCTAAAGAACACCACCCTTAAATATGACCACACACTTCACGAATATCCTGTATTTAGAAATCTTATGTTTTATCATAAAGGCATTTTGATAATCCTGTCATTGGAAAGTTGCCCCTTTATACTGCTTATTTTTTTCCGAAGTCGCCCGTTATTTTTAATTAAGTCCCGTGTAATAGATACGAGCTTTTTGACATTCATCTGTCATTAATTCAGACTCCGACCGGCACCTACTGAGAAATTCCTAATTACACATTGCCCTTCCTGGGATTAGGACCCAAGACCCAACCTCAAGAGCATCCGACTTCAATAATAAGTTCATACAGGTTGTCCGCGGAACCCTAAAACTAAAAGCTAAGGTGGCGCTGTTTCAGTCAAGAGACCTTTACAAGTTTAGATTCGTGCACTAGACTATGCATAGATCGAATATTGTCAGCTCAAAACTGTTCTGACCTCTTTTTGTTATTATTATTTTATTATTCAGTGCTTATATTATTGATCAATTGCTTAACTATTGTTTATTATTCAATTTACTTTATTTTATTATAAATGTAATTTTCTATGCTGTATAGGACACAGCAAAAGGGGTTAAAGAAGTACCTGAAATAAATAAATTATATTTTATTTATTTATTATTATTATTGTCCTGCGACTTAGACTCAAAGTCAAAGTCAAAGCATTTATTTCAATTAAACCATTTACAGGCACTTTTGAATTGTCAAGGTCGGTCAGTCAAAGAGGTGAAGCTATTTGCACGTTCCAAAGCGTAGATCTCTACGGAGAAGAACGTACAAGAAACTCCATGGACACTATTTTAAATCAATTAAAAACTCCTTGGGCCATCCCATAAGAATCGAGATGAAAAGTAGATTATATGGTACTCATGCATAGTGTTGCTTTCTAATAATGTAATCCTTCGTAACTGATCGTACTTCATCTTCAGACTTCGGATCAGCCGGTCGATTCCGTATATCTCTCTCACCGTGAAAAGTGAAAACTCAGGAGAAGTGAGCGCGAAGTGAACTGTCATTCCGTCATTTATGTCATCTTGATTACATGGATTAACAGTGCGATTCTGTAAACAATATGTCGAAGTGAAAGGTTGGGTGAAGTGATCACGAGGTGAGCTGTCGTACCATCTTGATTACCTACATGGTATGACAGTTCTCTTCGTGATCACTTCACCCAAGCCTTCACTTCGACATATTTGCAGAATCGCACTGCAGTACTTCTTGAGAATGATTCGTTTGTCTGCGCAGTGGAACGCCATACAACTTTCCATCATCCGGTCCACCCAGTAAACGGTTTTCGGCTGAATTATGATACAACAATCCTTTCGTTCTATCCACAGTTTATGCGCAGTGTTTGCTTGCAACCGTCACAATGAATGAATCGAATATAATAAGCATTGATAATATTCCACGTGCGAATCCTGCGCATAATAATGACGCAATATCTCCCGTTTTGTGTGACTACTTTGTACGTCCAGACGTCAGAATCAGCGAACGATGTGCCATAACATAAAACTGTGCGTTATAGTCGCCAGTGAAATACTACCAAGCTCAATAATACACAAATCTTGTGACCTGTGTGTGAGTATTCCCAACGGTAATTTTCAAGAAGCTGAGTGGATTAGTTCCCACAAAATGATGATACGAAATCGGACACAACCAATTTTCAAAAATTCTTTGTTAGTGCACTAGGAGTTCATAATAAAATTTTATTATGCAAATTTCCAAACTTCTAGATCCCGCTTTAGCCTGTACAATTCAATGTATCACAAATTGTGATACTGTTGCCATTGCCATCAACTAGGTTTTATTTTATTTTTTTTATTATTGATAGTCACGCTAGGTAGGTAGGCTAAAATCCAGACTCCGTGCTGCTACTAAACCAACAAGGCTAATGCAATTCGTTTTCCATAAATAACAGAACAGCCAGACATCCCCGCGGCGCACGACTAGCTAATAAAGGTGATTGCACACCGTATCGATCTAAGGGTGCGGCCACACTGCCGCGCCCGCCCGGCAACGGTTTAAAGTTCACCAGTTTACCCTTGAGAGTCGAGCATTATTACTTATTACTGCGGTTTTATTAATAAATGTGTTTAGGGGATTTCTTTTTATTTATGGGTGTCCTGCGACTTTTAGTTTATAGGTCTAATCATTTGCTTGCTTCCTCGCTTAAAATTTAAAGAAAATCTTGGCAAAAAACCGAACGAGCAGTAACTGAATGATAGTACAGAATTCAAACTATTTCTCCGTAAATAAACGTAAAACGGGAAATTTTGAATTTCTCAATAAGAATTTCACAGTAGAGATACCCGGAACAGAAGTTTGGATTTGCACCTGGTTAAATGTCAATAATGTAGTTTTCCATTAAGTACTTACATGGGACTACCGGTCAAGCGCCTCTGGCACACCGGTGTGCCACCCCATTCACGCGTTTTAAAACCCTATTATTACTAGAGCAAGATATTTTATAGGATGTTGACGTTTGACAGTTCGGGCCCGCACCGGTTAACACCACTGACCAATATTGTATGTCTTCTACAAAACCCCTCGAGAAATATCAACAACTAGCGTGGTATCATGAAATTAGTAGTAGGTACCCAAACCTGAAAGTAACCATGACCGTGTGAGCATATACACGATGATACGAATGTGCTCATCACATGAAACCGACACGTTTAAACGTCACGTGCGTGTAAATTACATGCGTGTTTGTAACTGCTTATTTACGCATACCTACAATACAAGCCTGAACACGCCTTCGTGACTAGTCAGTTACTTAGATAGAAGAGCTCGTGGCTATAGATAAACACGGGTAAACCGTACGGGTCGAACTTCGGGGTTTGGCTATACTTGCCCCGGTTGGTCGTGGATGGGTATGAATATCTATTACATACGGAAACTCCTCCGTGCCTGGGGAAGCACTTCAAGCCGTTGGTCCCGGCTGTTATTTGAAGATCTTTGACAGTCGCCAGAAATAGTCAGAAGACAGTAAATCTGACACCAGTCTTAGCCAAGAACTAGCGTGTTACCTAGTTAATGGGTTGTGGAGGTCTGGTAGGCAATTGCTCCACAATCCGGCTTAGATACAACTGTCCTGAACTCAGACACCGAGCTCCCTGGAAGCACTGAAAGCTGTTATGTACTGTAATCATTTGCAGAGCAGCTCACCAAGCTACAGTTTGCGGTTCACATAAATGGAACAAAATCTGATAATATCGACATCGTGTGCCTAACCTTATCCAAGTACCAATGTATGTTGGGGGCAGCTGAGCTTTATAATCAAATCTCAACAACCACGCACATGGGTTGACGAGGGGTTTGACAGCATATGAAATTGAAAATGTAGCGCCCAAAAGGTAATTGCTGGAAAATTAGAAAGTCCTCTATGACATATTAAAAAGCTTGTGCCCAGTAGGTGAGCACGTTTATAGCGGCATCAGTCGCATTCGTTAGGTCCTCAATGGTGCGGGTGTAAGGGGCCTACTTAGGGCTTTCCAACAAGTGCCCCATGTTCAGAGGTAAACCCATCAAAATGTAAATGTGATATAGTTTGTAAACGAATAAGCTGTGAATATTTTTTGCAAAACAATCCGACATAAATCCAATATTGTCCCATTTCTCGAAGTAATTCTGCAGCCCAGTCAAATAAGCATTTAAGCTAGCTAGAAAACAAATCTTAACGCCCCAGATAATCCTGGAAAATCCTCAGAATGAAAAATGGATAAAGTTTAAAGACTTAAAGAAAGATTTTTCTATTAGGGCGCGAGAAACTTTGACAGCTTATAAACTCGGACATTTTAATGGGTTTTGTTTCGTTATTTACTAGTAACCTGCCCCGGTTTCGCACGGATAGCAGACTAGGTGTATTAAGCGACTGCTCCGTTGGTCTCGCGGTCGCAAGCGATTTCGAGTTCGATTCCCAGGTCGGGCAAAAAGAGTTATTGGGTTTTTTCAATAGTAATTTCTCATTGACAGGACGGAGTTTTGGAAGTTGGCGGTTTGTCACGGGAAGCATACTTAGTAAAGTTGTTTCCATTTTGCCTAGGACATTGCAGGCTTGAATCACCTGATTGTCTCATAAAAAGATGATTCCGTACTTCGGAAGGCACGTATAAGCCGATGGTTCCGGCCGCTAAATGACGGTCGTCAAATAAACCATGTCAGAGGCCCTTGAGGCGGTTTAGAAACTCTGACACTAGGGTGTGTGGGGTCGTTTAGACCTTACTGCCCACACGATAAGAAAAAGAAAAAGACACCTCCTTGCAGCACGTTAAGTCGCTGGTCCTGCGCCAGATCTCTCTGCGGCAGTGTCGCCGTCCCATCATAATATGAGAGTGTTGGCACCTGTGTTTGCGCACGCACTTGTGCACTATAATACGTCCCGCGCCAATGGCTAATCTCCGTGGCCGTTTTTGTTTTTGTATTTTGTTAAGAGAGAGAGAGAGCTTTCCTTTAATTTTCCATGTGTTAGTGTTAGTCATAGTAATGTAGTGATATGTTATGATTACTTTTGTAGACAATTCAACGCGTTAGCGCAAACTATTGACGTGGTAAAACTGCGAATTCATAAAGCTAGACAGGAAGCAGTATTGTAGGGTGCGCCGGACGTAAACAAGATTTGCAAGCAAGCAAGTTTATTACGTCGCATTTGTATTTCCAATGGGGTAGACGGAAACACGAGGTAGGGAATATAATACACATCTTCATGTCATACAAGTTGACGATCTACCTAATATCGATCCAAAAATAAGAAAAAGATCTACATTAGAGAAAAAGAATGAAAGAAAATCGTTTATTCCGCACATGTCGCTAGTTATTTTTAAGTTCAATAACGATAGGGGTCGAACGAGTCTATTGTCATCGACCAGACACGAATCCAGATTCTAAACATCGAGTCTTCTACTAAGAATTTCTTAATGAAAAACCCAGTCTTCTGAGTAATTCCAACCTTTACTTAGATCGAACTCAAACAGGACCCCATAGCAATCGCGACTGCGCCCACATAACCAACGAGACCGAAAACAATAATTTTGTACCGGTGCCAAGAATTGTACACCCAATTCCTACAGCGAACTCCTTAATAATTCTAGTAGTTCTGTCTGTTAAAGTAATCTCATTAAAGAGCCAGCCTACCTTCTGCGCTGGCGCGGTCAAGTAAGAAACGTCCAGCCGGTGCAACGACCCCGCCGGTCAACTGTACCGCTTCCGTTTCCGCGTAGTTTTCCGATTCGAATGCCGAAGTGACGATGGTGGGCTGTGGCGTTACTCGGAATGTATACAATAAGACACTGATCTTGTTGTGTCTAGGGCTTGAAAATAATACACATTATTACGCCTGTGGTCCCCGAATGGCGAGACAGAGATGTGTCCGCCATACATATTTCGCCAGTTATGTCTTTTAGTCCCATAATCATCAATACATAAAACTCTGGTGACTGACAGACAACGCACAGCCGAAACTCCTGGTCGTAGAAAGCTGAAATTTCACATGTAGGTTCCTTGGGGAGTGCAGGGGAGCACGCAGAGATTATTTCCCGAAACTCCTACGGGAACGGGAAACATACTTTTTTTTTTAAGGATGGGAAATCATCTTTTACTGACTAAAACCCACCCTTAGTCCTCCTAGTGCCTTTCTTTCCAGGGCCGCAGTAACTCTTTCGAACATATTCCGCATCCCTGGCAGGGGGAAAACGTACCTATTCTGTCCTTCAGTAAAGTGCAGTAAACAGCAAATACAGGATGCAATATGAAAGGATACGACATGATCCTTTCGCTCTTTTTCATTGGGCGCAAGCATAATCAATCAGCCTATAATATTCCACCTGCTAGGAGACCTCTCTGTGATGGGCCTGTAATCCACCACGCGGGCACAGTGCTGATTGATAGAAAGGAATTTCTAGTTCTTGGATATCCCGATTTCCTCGAAAGTGTTTTCTTTCACCGTTTTGAGAGCGGTCGTGATGAAATGATTTACACAAAGTAAACCACTTGCCTCAGTTCGAACCCACAACCTTCAACTCGTAAGTCGGGGCTGAAACCACTGGGCCACTATATAGGTAACTTGGATCATACTTAGACAATATCACAGTGAAGTTGTGGAACTAGGCACGTAACAAGGCGTGGCGCACACGACGCTATTTGTCGCGTACTCGCGGCCGTGAGAAAGGCCGCATCCACACACCATGCGCTAATCATACCAATAAGAACTGAATAGCGCAGTAGTTATACTGTGATGAGCCGAGAGATTTGCTGTTTTATTGGTATTTGATGCCTACCGATAGGTAGCGGATAACGCGATGAATGACAGAGTTTGAAGGAAACTTGACGCATCAACCTCAAGTAAACTGGGATGAGAATAGGAAGATGAATAACGCAGATCGATAATACGATACCCTGATTGCAAAACTTCACAGAAGGTAGGTAGGTTAGGTAAACATGAAGGCTACCCACGACCGTACGATGAGGTAAAGGAATACTAGGACCCCAAATAAAAGGATAATAAAGGATAATAGCCAGGAAAAGAAGTCGAAAGACGCACTGCCGGCTGATTATGTTTTGCAGGTAGACATACGAGACAGCTATGTCATTGAGATGGCAAGACATCTCCGATGCATGTGATATAATCGATGTTGACCATTCAATAGTTATCCGATATCCGTGGTTCATTCAATCCATTTGTTTCTGACACCCGGAATCAGCTATTAGTCCTATTAGTTCCTTGCATTAAGTAATATTGTCCATATCACAATCGGGGTGCAGTTAAGGTGTGGTTCAAAGGGAAGGGCACCCCCATGCAAATTAAGAAATAAAAACTACTATAACGTGAGGGTTCGACCCCCTAAATGTCAGGCTCACGTTAATTGATGAACTTAGTCATTCCCCATAGAGTTTCATGGGGTGAATATACTCGTACCGTGAGTTGTCTTGTAAAGAATAGGCCGTTTCAGCACTACCTGCTCTTCCCCTCTATTGTTGCTATGTTAAGCTATTTCAGTTCAGATCATCATTTCAGCCGAAATAAATCCACAGCTGGAAATAGGGTACCCCAAGCGTCGCCACCACAGATCTCTGTGGTCGCCACTTTGACGGACCCCCAAGCTTCGCGGAGGCGAAGCTTCTTAAGATATGTGGAGACATATCTTCGGTCGCCACTTTGACGGACGCTGAACCTTTGGGATCTGATAAAATTCGCACCGTGTGTTACGGACTCAAGATCGATTGCTTACGACCGACAGCCAGATTGATAACTTCTAGAAACAAGCTGATAGTTAGTGTCTGTAGACGCATTCGGTCAGAGCTATCTTCTTCTATCTTTAGATCGGTGTTTCCATGTATTCGAGTCCTGCCTTATGCTGTTCTGTTTGGCGATTCTTTCGTATTGAAATCGCTTCAGCGTGTCACTAAAGCCGTTCCCCGCCCTCCCGCTGACGCGTCTCCTGCTAACTGAATAACAAACATTAACCCACGCGTCTCAGCGATAGCGTAAAGCGGGTAGGTGCTTAATCTTCACTAGCTTTTTCCCGCGGCTAGAATCCCGTACCATGTTTCAATAGGGTTGCTACTTATCACACAGGACTTTAAAATATCTAGCGATCTATGCACCTATGCCTTAAACCTATTCGGAATACAATAATTGATGTACTGTTAAAATCGCTGCCGTTTATCAATATGTCACACAAGCTTTGCTTTCCGTTCACGTTTGCTGACAGGCACAGACGAAAACCCACGTTAGTATTGTTATAAAGCCACGTCTCACTGCTAGCGTGTATTAGTTGCTTGTTTGACTTAAGAGTATCAGCATCAATACATATAAAATTCTTCCGTTACTGATTGAGTGACTGAGTGACTGACAGACAACGCAAAACCGAAACTACTGGTCGTAGAAAGCTAAAATTTGGCATGTAGGTTCGTTGGGGAGTGTAGGGGAGCACTAAGAGGATTTCCCGAAATTCCTACGGGAACGGGATATGCGCGTACGAAGTCGCGGGAAAAACCTAGTATCAAATAAAATGATTACAACGTTGGTATCCGAGGGATTAGGTACAGCTTGGCTCACGTTTCGCCAGTTTTGTTAAGTAATAGGAAATTTTCACTAATCGCGCACAATAGGGACTCTGGCAGTTAAAACATATTAACACTCTTCCCAACCTGGTGATAGAGCCCTACTTCGCCACCCTTCTGGACACTACACCAATTCAGTGCATCCGGCAGTGAGGCAGTTGCTTGTTCTGATTATTTCACTAGTAGGTACGATTATTTAGGTTATTTTAGTTAACACTGAAGTTTGCGAAATAGCATTATTTCTGTAAACTATTACATGAATAATATTAAGTTTACTATACCTAATCTAGGTCAGTTATGTTTACAAGAAGATGTTTAACTGAAAACAACTTGTAGGTTTAATTTTAGCAGCAAATATAGGCGCTCTGCTTGAAAAAATTAAAATGCACCCTGCATTTTCATCAAAGATGAGCGAGGTTGCTAGGTGAAAATGCGTAGTGGCGACGGCGCTGTGAAAATGTGTGACTTTTTCCATCACATCTGTGCGAGGTCGCTATGTGTTGCGAGAATGCGTAGCGGGCTTTTTTCAGCTGTCTGCGCACTCATTCCACGCCATTTCCTCGCGCATCGTTAGGCACATCTTTGGTGCCGAGTAGCTAAGCCGTTAATCCAAGCTTCGGTGGACTTAACACATGAGTGTCTAAAAGGTATAGCCGAAGGATAAGATGCGCTCGGCCAGTCTAAAAAACCTACTGGAGCTGAGCCAAGCTGCTCAATGAAAATCAAGCAATCCTATTGGTTGATATCAAACACATCCATCATCATACATAACGCAATAAGCTGAATTAAGATGAAACACATTTCTGGTGCAAAGGCAGCCTACCAGCGGGAACATAAGCGCATCTTAGTCGCTATCAGTGGTACCCTGTCCTAACTACACGATTCCGCCCGCGTCGCGTTGCCTGTCCGTCTGATTATGGCAGGCCGATGAATGGAATATTTTAAACTGGTAATCCTATGCTAATGTAAGGATACAGGTATTGTGTGTCGGTTCACGTTTTCGACGAGCTATACAAGCATTAACTATTGACTTTTTATGTGTAAGGTTTTTAAAACATTGTCCTACTGTCGTCATGGGGTGATTAGTAAACTACAAGTCACTTGTTGCTCGAATCAGGTCGGTTCTGTATTCCAGCACTGGATCAATGTAAATCTTCATCGAATTGATTTGACTACCCTGTATTCGGATTGATGTGAGCTGTTTTCGTTTACCCTATTTCCATTTTTTCTATCACTTTTTTTTTTTTTACAAAGTTCGTAGGTACTTAAAGTACTTACTACTTTTTAACTTTGTTAAAAAAAGTTTAGTTACCAGGTCGTTATTTATGATCAAAATGATAACTGTACTGCCTAAGTTCATAGCCCGTTTATTTCGTACTGGATTATGTTCAGGATTTCCAACTTAATTAATTTCATAATTTTTAATTATGTTGGAAATTAAGGCTTATTAGGTTCAGGATAGATGCTTTATGTTAAGCTTTAAGGTGTGGTCTGATGCTCTTAGGTCACAAAATTCTAATGAAAAGGTTGTGTGATGAGCTTTAGTTAATTTTTCTTTTGTCTCACCTTTCCAGATGCACGGTAGTCCTGTACAATGTGCGGAAGAACAGGCAGACGCACGTGCTGAACGCGTGCCGCAAGAGCGTGACATGTGTCGCGTTCTCTCCCGACGGCCGCTACCTGGCCACGGGCGAGTGCGGCCACGCGCCGGCCGTCAGGGTGTGGGACCTACAGGTTGGTGAATAACAATCAACTTACCAAATAATATACAAAAAATCAGTCAAATTGAGAACCTCATCCTCTTTTTGAAGTTTTTACAAACTAACCATGCTTTTTCTTCTGCTATGCTTCTTCATGATTATAAAAAAAAACCCTAACTGTCTGATATGCGTCTCCGTGCCCTGTGATCTCAAGAAACACAAATTCAAACGAACTACTAGCGCCATCTTTTGGCGAATAGTATAGAACTTTCAAACTTGTCACTGATTGTTTAAATAAATAATAAATAAATAAATAAATATCTTGGGACAACTCACACACGGCCATCTGATCCCAAGCTAAGCAGAGCTTGTGTAACAAATGCTCATCACACAAAGTTTGTCCTAGGTGGGAATCGAACCCACGACCTCCGGCTTTGCGGTCAGGGTCACTAACCAGTAGACCAACAGGCTACTATCTGTATTTAACTTGACGTTTAGTTTTTTAAAATTAAATTTTTAATTTGGTGATGATGTTTTTCCTACATTATTCATTCGACATTTCGATGTTTTACCCAGAAATTTTAATTCAATATTTTGATGTTTGTTAATTAAAAAAAATCACATTTCGTTTTCTTTTATTCTAAAATTATTAATTTTGTGTTTTCAGGATCCTACGGCGTCTGGTGCGGTGCAGATAGGAGAGTTCATCGGCCACACGCATGGCGTTAGTTGCGTGGTAAGTTAAAATAAAATTTGTTCATAGATTTTTTTTAAAGGAAAATTATTGTTAAGTTTGGTACTGGTAGAGAATGCCTTGTTGCATTAGTCCACCCATGTACCACTCTGTACAAAAATTTTAAATAAAAGTTCCAGAATTGCTTGGCACTAATTTAAATATTTTTTCGTTTGTAAAATAATAATATTAATTTATTTGGAATACAACCATAAATTACAGTCTTAGCTAGAACAAATACAATTAATTTAACAAAGTACATAGCCTGCTGTCTCCCAAACTAGGCAAAAACCTTGGGAGGCAGTACTTATATTAGCAGATATTCATTCTTTGGTTAATAATGATGTTGCCATGAGAAATCGATCTAAACGTATCTTGTCCATATGTTAGAAATTATATGGCAAATCATTAATAGATTGGGTTCAACTTTGAATGACAAATCTGTACAAGTAAACACAAACCAGACAAATTTTCAGTAGGAAGTATAGTAGTACCTATGAAAAGTTCCTACAAAGAATCAATCAATCATTTTGAATGCAGTGGTTCAATTATTTGTTTATCTTTCCAGGCATTCTCGACGTCATCGAAGTACCTGGTGTCGATAGGATCCCAGCATGATATGATAGTCAATGTGTGGGACTGGCGCGCCAACCTGAAACTGGCCAGTAATAAGGTAATTTATTTTTTTTTAGTATGTAAATTTTATGATTTCATTTTACGACTATTTTTTTTTTGTTTTTTCTCTGTTTGTAAATCACTGTAGTAGTTGCAGTAGGTAGTCACTGTCTTTAAGCTTCCTCATTCTGATCCATGGAACCGGATGAACCTCGACCCCTGTCATACAGGTTGTCCTAGTTCAGGGGTCGAGACCACACTGATGTAATGTCCTATCGAAGTTTTAGAAAATAAAAATTATTATAAAATTATAATTATTATAATAAACATCAAAAGAAAAGTATAGATGTCGCAGCCAAATAGTTGAATCCGCCGTTCCATTAAAAGTCTAGCCTTTTCATTGAACTGTGCCGTTTAATCAACGACATAAGTGACATGGGCAAGTCATTAAACGATATTAAACAAAGATGTCACTTACTTTAAATGAAAAAGCCAGGCAACCAATTAAACGGCTGATTAAGCTAATTGGCTGCGACATAGATACAAACAACGTGTAACAGAATAAACGCATTACTTAATAAAAAGGGGTCACTAGGTACTCAGCATTATGAAAACTTTTACTACGGGAGCAACAATGAAATCGCTTTAATAAATTCGCGATTTCGACCGACCCGATTTGACTGACTTATAGCCCAGCCCAACCTTTGGCTCGAGAAAGCTGCTTCTGCTTAGCCTTTTTTCCCAACTTTATTGGGGTCGGCTCCCAGTCAAACCGGTCTGCCTACCAGACCTCCACAACCCATTAAATGGGTAACACGGTACTTCTTGGCAAGACTAGTGTCAGATTTTCTGTTTTCTGACAATCTGTAACGACTGCCAAAGATCTCCAAATGACAGCCGGGACCAACGGCTTAACGTGCTTTCCGAGGCACGGAGGAGTCTCGATATGTTAGGATGGTCACCCATCCACAGACCAACCTAGGCAAGCGTTGCTTAACCTTGAAGCAGCCTGTGGGGCTGTTATAATTTAGACACGAGCTCCTCGGATCGAGAAAGCTGAAACATGACAAATCAAAATTCCCACGAGATACGGGACTCGGTCCCAAAAGGTCCTCTTGAGTTTTGTGTCCCGTGAGAATTTTGATGACGAAGCTACTGACAAAATGCTTGTTATAAACATAACACTGCTCCTGTATTTTCTTAAGGGTCAGGTAGACTATGATTACCGCAGTAGTTCAGTCGTGACAAGAACAACTACTAAACGCTGAGTTCGATCCTTAGATTGGGAAAAATCTTATTGGGCTTTTCCATCATGAATTTCTTAGTAGCAACTTGAATTGGAATTTGTGTGTGGTGCTAATAGCTAGGCTACTAAGCCAAATATATTACTTGTAAACCTACTACACTGCACTCTTTTTAACCCAAAGGTTGACTGGTAGAGAATGCCGTGTTGCATTAAGTCTACCTATGTACAGTCAGCGACAATATTCGATGAGCAAGTACAAATAATCAAAAGTCGTCAACTCCTAAAACATCAATTGTCACTAAACAGCTTTGGCCACAAAGTGAGGTAAACAGATCAATGTTACCAAGTTCGTTTAACTTTCGTTTAACTTTTATAAAAATGATATTCAAGTTCTTGTTCACTGACTGGTTTTTTTATTCCGCACATGGTGCACTTAGGACGTTTTAAATATTATAGAAACCATGTCAATACGTGACGATATAATAGAGGCGTGCAATTTCGAACATTGTGTTCAATGCAGTAGATTATTAATTAAATTAATAAAATATTTTTTATAAAGCCGTTTTGAATTTGGAATTAACTGTCATCCAGAATTATTTGCTGGGTACAGAACAATTACATTTCGAAAACAAGTACGAACTTATCGATTGCAGAAGTTTATTTTTGAATAAAAAGTTAAATGCCAAATAAGTAATCGAATTTTGTATTATTGATTTGTTTACATCATTTAGTGGCCATAGCTATTCAGTCAGTCAGTATTCAGTTATGGAACTTTTAGATGCTCATACTATTTTGACGCTGACTGTACCACTGACAATGAAGTTTTACTAAATAAATTTGTTAAATTGGGACTGAGCTGTGACAGATTGTTTAACAGGAACACTTTTCAGTGAAACAGGCATACTCTTTTCCGGATCACAGTCCCATGAACCACACGTGGTCTTAGTCAATTGTTTAACTATTGTGTCTGCTGGGTGGATGGAGAGTAATGGAGACCCTGTTCAGCACTAAGCAGCTTGTAAAACTATTAGAGAAGAAGATTTCTAACATGATATTTGTATTTCCAGGTGTCATCTCGAGTGAAAGCAGTGAGTTTCGCCGAAAACGGAAACTACTTCGTCACGGTCGGCTTCAGACACGTCAAGTTCTGGTATCTGGAGTACTCTAGGAATGCTAAGGTGAGAACCTTCTGTCATAGGCGCCGGGAGAGAGGTGCAAGAAGGTGCACATGCACCCCCCAATTTCTATAAAATACAGGGTGTTAGGGACATCGTAACGCAAACTTCACGAAAAGGCTACACTTAATGCCATTTACCAAATTGTAGAAGTCATTAATCTCGCTAATGATCGGTTACAGAAATTGACATTTTTGAGCGCGTAATGTATTGGGAACAACGCGATCTAAACGCGCGAGAACGTTGTACGTGGTTAACGTAGTACATCACTGTCTACATCTACACGTCTTGCAAACACACATACACAGGTCTGTGTCGCCGCCGCGCGCGGCGCCGCGCTGCGCTTTAATGTAGGTACCTACGCATATCGCGTATTGCCGACAACAATAATATCACATAAAATTATTTTAATCACTCAGAAATACCTACCGAGTGATGGTAAGAACATGTTTATGGAGAAGTTAAGAGAAAAAAAGGAGCCATAAGCTCAGTCTCCTATAATCACAATTCCGATAAGGATTTCGATAAGCTTACATTGAGATCCGGTAACGTAGGTATTATCTAATGAACTACTAAACCCACTTTGAATGCAGGTACGAATATCGCCGATTGCAATAATATCACATAAATTCATTTTAATCACTCAGAAATACCTAACCTACTGGTGGTAGGAACGTGTTTATGCAGAAGTTAAGAGAAATGGAGGAGCCTTAAGCTTAGTCTCTTTAAATCACGATTCCGATAAAGATTGATAAAAAAAGGTTTTAAGTACCTATGTACATTGAGATCCGGTAATGATGTAGGTATAAACTAATGCACTAGCTAACTCACCCCTAAACAGGTAGGATTCAAACTGGCCGCCCGCCGCCTGCTTGCTCGTGCTTCACCATACATAACACATTAGCATATTACCGTATTCTTGGGCACTGTAGTAATCGTTAAATCCAGATTACATTTTTAAAATACACTCGCATAAACAAACAATAACAGACACAAACACAGAATTAGTTTAGCCGGGTAGATATCAAACGAAAACTTATTTTGTCTCACGTCACGTGACGTCCCGAATTCCCGAATTTCGCAAAAATAACACACTCGTTCGCAGAGGCGTATTTACCCTAGGGCCATCCGGGCCATGGCCCGGGGCACCAATCTGCCAGATTACATTTTGTTTTGATTTTGGCGCCATTCGACTAACTTTTACTTCTCTCCCTTTTTATTTTTTCTTTTCAATCTCAATTTGCCAATATTTCTTTCAGAGATAAGCCTTTTTACCCGACTGCGTCAGTGACTTTGTCAAAAAACCCGACCGCTACAAACGACTAAAAATATTTTAAATTAAATTTTGAAATTTTTGATGCGTAGGTATTGTCAAGTTTCCCTATAAAATGTTCCAGAAATAAAACATTTTGTAGAATACTGCTGACATAACTAGTATGACCAAGAAACGATTATAAATAAGATATTATTCTTTGTTGCGGACAGCATTTTTATTTCCATTTTTCACACAAAGTACCGATCAGCATAAAAAAATCTGAAAATACGAAATAAGCCGTTTTAAAACCACTCTTCAATTATCAGCGAACAACTGGCAAGGCACCCGCGCAAGCGCCGCAGCATGCCCGACTTCGCTTCAATGTATTGCATTAATACATGATCACCCCTAACTGAAAAAATACTATCAACCGAGTTTGTTGTGATTTTCATCCTTTAACAGAATTTTGTTTACCTTAAAATCTGTGTAAATATCATCAAAACCTATTTCCGACCTTAAGTTGTTTAGGTCGGAAACCGGTTACCCCGCTTGTGTTTTTCTTATGGGCAGTATTATCTAGACGGTATGTTTGACGCTACACACACATGCACACGGATTAGTGTTTTACGACTAGGCAGGATGCGTTGACCTTTTTTACAAAACAGCTGAGCAGATGCCTAACTAGTTTTATTTACATTGCTCGTTTTAGTGAAAGTAGTGAATTAATTGTTTTTTTTAATTAAAATCACGTTGGGTTAGGTAAGAATAACGATTATGAATAGTCTAAAGTAAAAAAATAGCTGAAAAAATTTGAAAAATGAGGAAAAAGCCGACGAAAAATTCCAACGCGGGGTGGTCCAGAACCATGTCCTGAACTCATGGTATCCGTTTGTACGTCGATGTCCCTTACACGCTGTATACAAAAACATTCAAAACTAAGAAAATAAGTATCATCGAATGACTCCTCCCGCTCTGTGCGGGGCGGGAGTGAGAGTCAGACTCTTATTGACTAAAACCCACCCATGTTCCTTCAAATGCCCTGTTCCAGGGCCGCGGTAACTGTTTCTAGCAATAACCCACTCACGTTGTATGTTGCAGTTCAAGGAGCCGGTGCCGCTGATGGGGCGCTCGGCGATCCTGGGCGAGCAGAAGGACAACGAGTTCTGTGACGTGGTGTGCGGGCGCGGCGCCTCTGCCGACAGCACGTACGCCATCACGCGCGGGGGCTTGCTCTGCGAGTTCAACAGCCGCCGCCTGCTCGACAAGTGGGTCGAGCTTCGGGTGAGTTGCTTCTTCACCAGTAGCGTAGCTAGGGGGGGGGCGGGGGGTGCGGCATAAATGAAGCTCCCCCTCAAAATGAGTTGAGACTGCCATCACCAGAACGAAAGTCGCAATCCTTAAATATTTCGCGGGGAAGTGGTGGCTCCTTTTTTGGGGCTACCCCACATTATCTGCACCTATGATAACTAAGCCACTGGTCTTCACTGACTACTGCTTTTTAATAAAACCAATAACGTACTATGTATAGACGCGTCCTGTACCAACATCACAGCTCTAAATAGAAAAACCACGCAAGTACTAATCCGTAGCAATATATATACCTACGTATATGCGCGCGGGGTATAGTCGCGGTAGTCAATATACATAATTATAAAACTCTTCAGTTACTGGTGACCATAGTAGTAGGCTCTGTGCCTACTCGCCGGGACACCAGATTTGTGTTTTACGGGCCCAGCGCTCGATGGGCATGATTGCGGCAGACATGTCCTGCCCCGTCCCATGTGAGTTAGGTTAGGTTAGCAGCATTAATAATACTTATACTAATCGTTGCCACAGACGACGTCGGCGAACTGCATGGCCATCGGCTCGGGCTACATCTTCGTGGGCTGCGCCGAGGGCATCGTGCGCTGCTTCGCGCCCGACTCGCTACGCTACATCACCACGCTGCCCCGCACGCACTACCTGGGCGTCGACGTGGCGCTCGGGACTAACATCAAGTGAGTCACCAAACAATTAAAACATCTATCTGTCTTAGTCGACTTGAAAGGCACGATGAAAATAGAACGACGTTCTACAGGATCAAAATATGTGACTTTAATGATAATATGTCGCTCTCATACAAAGCGATCATCGCACAGATATGCGATCGTCGAGTTATTGGTATGGTACAAATATTACCATCAACACGGTCACGTTGTCGCGTCGACAGATCACGCTTTACGGTTTTGCCAAACAAATTAACGCTCACTTTGTACGACGACGCTTATTATCGGCCGCTTTCTATAATATATCTCAATCCCAATCTTGATCCCGATCCTTGTCTGTAACCAATCAAAGGTGAGGATTGTGTGGTGAAGGACACAAACTCGGCCGTTGATTGGTTACAGACAAGGATCGGGATCAAGATTGGGATTGAGAAATATTATAGAAAGCGGCCGTAAGTGAACACACTTATACTATGTAATACTCACTCTTACTGATATTACTCTTAACTTGATTTTTCCACTCTTTTTCTGAGGGTCTTTATAGTCATAGACAGATAATTGAGTTCCGTTTTAAAAGAACTCTTCGAGAAATTTTGGCATGAACTTATTTAATGATTCAGTAAACAAATGTTTTCTCATTCCTCAGTCACATGTTCAGCCAGCCGCCGAACGCGCGGTACCCGGACGCGGTGGCGCTGACGTACGATGAGAGGAACCACAAGCTCACCTGCGTCTACAACGACCACAGCCTGTACGTGTGGGATGTACGGGATATTAAGCGGGTGAGTGTTATCTAATCTAAACCTAATGCTACGCGGTAAGCCTACAAGGAGTTACCACGGCCCAGGAACGCGAAGTGCTATTGAAGAAACACGGATGGATTTTAGTCAGTATGAGTCTGACCAGTGACGTAGCTAGGAAGGGGACCCCGTCTGGCCTGCCCCAGGCTAGTATCACCCGTTAAGGGGTGACGCAATGAAAACTGTCCGAGGAGGCGTGCAAAAATGTTCGAGCTCGCTTCGCTCGCTCTTGCATTCTGCGCTGTCTTAGCACTGCATGAGTGAGTCAGCAAAATGGCCTCTAACCAAACAAATTGTAATGCTCTTATCAACTAGTACCTACTTGCCATTAGCAAACAGAGATGCAAGAAAATTCCTGGAAAAAAAATCCGCGGCACAAATGGTACACCCCACGAAATAATGGGTTGCGACTTTCGTTCTAGAAGGGGGAGAACTATTTGTGGGTGACACCACATTATCCGCTCCCAGTGTCACCCATGCTAGTTACGCCACTGAGTCTGACATCTGTACGCCCAGAGCGGGAATCGTCATTCGATGATTTCCAATCCATAAAAAAGGCCCACAAGGACATTGCGGGATGATGTAACGGTATTTGTTTTCAAAAGCGATGCCCATCATCGCATTGGATGGAACGCCTGGTTGAAGTTGTGTTCCACTGTTGGATGATGTTCTCCCTTTTCCTCCTTCCTCTGATATGATCAGATCATGTTTGCTGGACAAACTTGGCCAGAGATAGCTAATAAATTATAAAGAGTGTTTTTTGGGGGGGGTAATCTTTTTAAACACTTATCTCATTATGAAGGTTCTGCTAAAAACGATTTTACAGCTCAAATCAAATTAAAATCAAATCAAATCATTTATTTAAATTTCTTAATTCTAAATTACACTGTAGTACATAAAATAGCAAAAGGTATTAATATCACGGTCGCCTGAACTAGGAGGGTCCTGTGTTTCAGGCGAATAAGTTCAATATTGTATAAATTCTTAAAATAATCACTTACACAGTCTATGCTTATCACTAGGTACAACAAGTTTATTTTTACATATAAACTCTAAAATAATATAACGTTCTTTATAACGTAAATAAAGAATACTCGATTTACGCAATTACTTTATAACTAACAATAGCTTCTCTGTTTCTTCGTAGTCCATGTTTTGTAGGATAGCCTTTATGAGTTCTTTACAATGACTGTACTTAAGCGCATAAATGTCCCTTAGAGCATTGAGTCTATTTAATTGTACAGTAGTGGTCCAAGAAAAACAAAGAATTTGGATGTAAAGATATGTCTAGTAAAAATGTTTCGAGAGCAAACTATGTCTCTCCGTCTTCTATTTATGTAATCAGGGTTATAGGGCAGGGATATGTGCTGCTTTAATACTATGTTCATAATAAAGAGCTGCCGAACTGTCAATAATTTACAAGACTGATAGAGGAAGTTCGTGGGAAAGAGGAAAGGGCAAAAGGTAGCAACTTTGAGCACCGCTCTCTGAGCTCGTTCGAGGGATAGTAGTAGTGTTTTTCCAGCACCACCCCATGAAGTTATACAGTAACTCAATAATGACTGGCACAGTGTAAAGTAAACTTGTTTAATAAGTTTTGGGTCTGCAATACACCGTAACTTTTTGAAAACAAATATCAATTTGCGTACTCTGTTGCTTAAGGCTTCAATATGTGGTTTGAATGTTAGTCCTTCATCTATTATAATACCCAAATATGTTAGTTGGTTAGTACGGTTAAGTTCTGGACAAGCACAGTGGTTAGTATCTAATGGATTTGTACAATAATGAGCACGTAAGGATAGGTTAGTGAGGGCTGACGTAGACTTGCGCATAGATAATTTAATATATTTTGTTTTCTCGGTATTTAGCGATAATAAATTTTGCTGAAGCCATTTATTGACTACGTTAAACCCACTCTGCGCAACCTTGCGGGCCTCATGTTCCAAATCAGCAGAGAAGAGTAGCGCAGTGTCGTCAGCGTATGATATGATTGTGCCGTGAGTCATTTTTAATTTACATAGATCGTTTATGTAAATCAAAAAGAGTGTTGGTCCCAAATTGGATCCTTAGGGAATTCCGAAGCAAGAGGTTATCTCGTCATCACTGACAACATTTCCTATTTTTACGCATTGAGTCCGGTCTTCCAAGTAGCTTGTAAGGAGTCTGAGTTGATTCCCTCTTATTCCTACAGATTCCAGCTTGCGCAACAGTATAGGAATAGAAACGGTGTCAAATGCTTTTTTTTAGATCTAGGAATATTCCTATAGTGTGGTTACCTTTATCAAGTTCTTGAGCAAGAGAGCTGAGAGGAATAAACTGTTTCTTAACTCGAAAAATCTATGGTTTCTCTAAGATAGCCCTGCGGAGTGAAGCTGCGTGCTCAAGTAAAATCAGAATAAAACTTCAGCGAAAATAGTGCACAAGTGTGCGCAAACACAGATATACTCCCTCTTCCATCACTCTCATTATACGGCGGTTTAACGTGCGCACCGAGGTTCAGGGGTGTCACTCCACCAACTTCCAAACTCCGGACTATCACAGAGAAATTCGGTTAAGTACCCACGTAACGGAATTTCTGGTCACAGTCCGGAGCGGCTAGGATCTCGTGGCTTAATACAACTGCCGCATGGATCTATCTACGCGATTTTGCAAGACTTGCCGAGGTTGGGCGTGGCTGAGTGACCATTTTCTCACTCTGCCTCGGTGAGCACGTTAAGTCGTTTGGTCCCAGTTGTCACAGATCTTTGACAGTCATTAAGGCTAGTCAGAAGACAAAAAATCTGACAGCAGTCTTGCCAAGGGATATCGTGTTACCCAGTAGCTGTGTTGTGGAGGTCAGGTAGCCAGTAGCTCCATGTATAAAACTGGAAGTCAGTTGCATCTCGTGTTCGCGATGCATGAAGGAGCCTCCTCGTGTAGCGCAATTTGTTCCATCAGAAACTCAACTGAACCTCTCAATATTAACATCATGACGGTACCTTGTCAATACATCTATGAAAACATTATGTACGTTAGAAAGAATGTTCATCTTTTTAATAAACGAGGCGACAGGCATAACTATGTCACTAGAAATAGGAATCAATTAGTTCAACCAGGCTTCAGACTTGCTAAAGTAGCCACATCTTTCATGGGGTACTGTTTAAAATGTTACAATAAAATACCTCCCCAGATATTAGAATTAAATGAAACAAAATTTAAATCTTGTGTTAAGCGCACACTATGCAGGCAAGCATATTATAAGTTGGGGGATTACATTGATGATAAAAATGCTTGGCTCAATGCTGGTCCTGCTCCACAGCCACTAGGGCGCACAAATTAGTTATTTAATTATTTTTTATTTTTATTTTTAGCAGTTGTGAGACCCGCTGAATATTGAAAGAACATGGATTTTTCATTGTATAGACTCGAACTAATTTTGCATTGTATAATTTCATGCATTAACGGCACATGTGTGAGTACTGTGTACCTTCAAGTCAAACTATAATTTTTGGGTAAGACTTTAATGTGCCCTGGCTGTTGGGAGTGTCATGCTCACTCAAGTCTCTCTGATGGTGCAGTTTGTGTTTCATTCATCATTTGGCTCCGTCAGCTAGGACTGGTCATCTCTCAACTGCCACGGTTTGTTTTAATTTGTTAGTATTTTGAATTGTTCCTTTTTGGCTTTTGTCGTGCACGTCTTTTTACATCGTTCTCACATGTCTATGAATAATTTCAACAAGAACAATGTAACCACAACTTTGTAATAATTAATTGATTTAAAAGAGTGTCCATGGAGTTTCTTGTACGTTCTTCTCCATAGAGATCTACGCTTTGGAACGTGCAAATAGCTTCACCTCTTTGACTGACCGACCTTGACAATTCAAAAGTGCCTGTAAATGGTTTAATTGAAATAAATACTTTGACTTTTGACTTTGACTTTCTCGCTCGGCGCATCCTGGACAGTCTCACCTAACACCTGGATCGCGACCACCCTCCCACCGGAGTTCGGCGTCAAGCAGCCTGCTGTGTTTCGTCTACGCGTGAGAGTACCAGTGCCTCAAGGCATCTTCTGGGCACGCTCGCTTCATCATGGACCTCATCTATCGCTTTCCATCAGGCGTGATCGAGGTCAAGAGCTAGCTCATTAAAAAAAAAAAAAAAAAAGATCTGGTTAGACTTGAAGCCTACCCCACCGTAGTTGGGATTAGGCTACCCAGATTGATTGTGTTGCGGCGTTAATGTAATGTCACTTTGTCCAACAGGTGGGCAAGTCGCACTCGGCGCTGTACCACTCGGCGTGCATCTGGGGCGTGGACATGAACAGCGTGGAGCGCCCCCTGCCGCCCGGCACCTTCCTCACGTGCTCCAGCGACGACACCGTGCGCCTGTGGCAGCTCACGCCGCAGCCCACCAACATATACAGCAATGTGAGTAGTATACAAGTCGCACTCGGCGTGGACATGAACAGCGTGGAGCGCCCCCTGCCGCCCGGCACCTTCCTCACGTGCTCCAGCGACGACACCGTGCGCCTGTGGCAGCTCACGCCGCAGCCCACCAACATATACAGCAATGTGAGTAGTATACAAGTCGCACTCGGCGTGGACATGAACAGCGTGGAGCGCCCCCTGCCGCCCGGCACCTTCCTCACGTGCTCCAGCGACGACACCGTGCGCCTGTGGCAGCTCACGCCGCAGCCCACCAACATATACAGCAATGTGAGTAGTATACAAGTCGCACTCGGCGTGGACATGAACAGCGTGGAGCGCCCCCTGCCGCCCGGCACCTTCCTCACGTGCTCCAGCGACGACACCGTGCGCCTGTGGCAGCTCACGCCGCAGCCCACCAACATATACAGCAATGTGAGTAGTATACAAGTCGCACTCGGCGTGGACATGAACAGCGTGGAGCGCCCCCTGCCGCCCGGCACCTTCCTCACGTGCTCCAGCGACGACACCGTGCGCCTGTGGCAGCTCACGCCGCAGCCCACCAACATATACAGCAATGTGAGTAGTATACAAGTCGCACTCGGCGTGGACATGAACAGCGTGGAGCGCCCCCTGCCGCCCGGCACCTTCCTCACGTGCTCCAGCGACGACACCGTGCGCCTGTGGCAGCTCACGCCGCAGCCCACCAACATATACAGCAATGTGAGTAGTATACAAGTCGCACTCGGCGTGGACATGAACAGCGTGGAGCGCCCCCTGCCGCCCGGCACCTTCCTCACGTGCTCCAGCGACGACACCGTGCGCCTGTGGCAGCTCACGCCGCAGCCCACCAACATATACAGCAATGTGAGTAGTATACAAGTCGCACTCGGCGTGGACATGAACAGCGTGGAGCGCCCCCTGCCGCCCGGCACCTTCCTCACGTGCTCCAGCGACGACACCGTGCGCCTGTGGCAGCTCACGCCGCAGCCCACCAACATATACAGCAATGTGAGTAGTATACAAGTCGCACTCGGCGTGGACATGAACAGCGTGGAGCGCCCCCTGCCGCCCGGCACCTTCCTCACGTGCTCCAGCGACGACACCGTGCGCCTGTGGCAGCTCACGCCGCAGCCCACCAACATATACAGCAATGTGAGTAGTATACAAGTCGCACTCGGCGTGGACATGAACAGCGTGGAGCGCCCCCTGCCGCCCGGCACCTTCCTCACGTGCTCCAGCGACGACACCGTGCGCCTGTGGCAGCTCACGCCGCAGCCCACCAACATATACAGCAATGTGAGTAGTATACAAGTCGCACTCGGCGTGGACATGAACAGCGTGGAGCGCCCCCTGCCGCCCGGCACCTTCCTCACGTGCTCCAGCGACGACACCGTGCGCCTGTGGCAGCTCACGCCGCAGCCCACCAACATATACAGCAATGTGAGTAGTATACAAGTCGCACTCGGCGTGGACATGAACAGCGTGGAGCGCCCCCTGCCGCCCGGCACCTTCCTCACGTGCTCCAGCGACGACACCGTGCGCCTGTGGCAGCTCACGCCGCAGCCCACCAACATATACAGCAATGTGAGTAGTATACAAGTCGCACTCGGCGTGGACATGAACAGCGTGGAGCGCCCCCTGCCGCCCGGCACCTTCCTCACGTGCTCCAGCGACGACACCGTGCGCCTGTGGCAGCTCACGCCGCAGCCCACCAACATATACAGCAATGTGAGTAGTATACAAGTCGCACTCGGCGTGGACATGAACAGCGTGGAGCGCCCCCTGCCGCCCGGCACCTTCCTCACGTGCTCCAGCGACGACACCGTGCGCCTGTGGCAGCTCACGCCGCAGCCCACCAACATATACAGCAATGTGAGTAGTATACAAGTCGCACTCGGCGTGGACATGAACAGCGTGGAGCGCCCCCTGCCGCCCGGCACCTTCCTCACGTGCTCCAGCGACGACACCGTGCGCCTGTGGCAGCTCACGCCGCAGCCCACCAACATATACAGCAATGTGAGTAGTATACAAGTCGCACTCGGCGTGGACATGAACAGCGTGGAGCGCCCCCTGCCGCCCGGCACCTTCCTCACGTGCTCCAGCGACGACACCGTGCGCCTGTGGCAGCTCACGCCGCAGCCCACCAACATATACAGCAATGTGAGTAGTATACAAGTCGCACTCGGCGTGGACATGAACAGCGTGGAGCGCCCCCTGCCGCCCGGCACCTTCCTCACGTGCTCCAGCGACGACACCGTGCGCCTGTGGCAGCTCACGCCGCAGCCCACCAACATATACAGCAATGTGAGTAGTATACAAGTCGCACTCGGCGTGGACATGAACAGCGTGGAGCGCCCCCTGCCGCCCGGCACCTTCCTCACGTGCTCCAGCGACGACACCGTGCGCCTGTGGCAGCTCACGCCGCAGCCCACCAACATATACAGCAATGTGAGTAGTATACAAGTCGCACTCGGCGTGGACATGAACAGCGTGGAGCGCCCCCTGCCGCCCGGCACCTTCCTCACGTGCTCCAGCGACGACACCGTGCGCCTGTGGCAGCTCACGCCGCAGCCCACCAACATATACAGCAATGTGAGTAGTATACAAGTCGCACTCGGCGTGGACATGAACAGCGTGGAGCGCCCCCTGCCGCCCGGCACCTTCCTCACGTGCTCCAGCGACGACACCGTGCGCCTGTGGCAGCTCACGCCGCAGCCCACCAACATATACAGCAATGTGAGTAGTATACAAGTCGCACTCGGCGTGGACATGAACAGCGTGGAGCGCCCCCTGCCGCCCGGCACCTTCCTCACGTGCTCCAGCGACGACACCGTGCGCCTGTGGCAGCTCACGCCGCAGCCCACCAACATATACAGCAATGTGAGTAGTATACAAGTCGCACTCGGCGTGGACATGAACAGCGTGGAGCGCCCCCTGCCGCCCGGCACCTTCCTCACGTGCTCCAGCGACGACACCGTGCGCCTGTGGCAGCTCACGCCGCAGCCCACCAACATATACAGCAATGTGAGTAGTATACAAGTCGCACTCGGCGTGGACATGAACAGCGTGGAGCGCCCCCTGCCGCCCGGCACCTTCCTCACGTGCTCCAGCGACGACACCGTGCGCCTGTGGCAGCTCACGCCGCAGCCCACCAACATATACAGCAATGTGAGTAGTATACAAGTCGCACTCGGCGTGGACATGAACAGCGTGGAGCGCCCCCTGCCGCCCGGCACCTTCCTCACGTGCTCCAGCGACGACACCGTGCGCCTGTGGCAGCTCACGCCGCAGCCCACCAACATATACAGCAATGTGAGTAGTATACAAGTCGCACTCGGCGTGGACATGAACAGCGTGGAGCGCCCCCTGCCGCCCGGCACCTTCCTCACGTGCTCCAGCGACGACACCGTGCGCCTGTGGCAGCTCACGCCGCAGCCCACCAACATATACAGCAATGTGAGTAGTATACAAGTCGCACTCGGCGTGGACATGAACAGCGTGGAGCGCCCCCTGCCGCCCGGCACCTTCCTCACGTGCTCCAGCGACGACACCGTGCGCCTGTGGCAGCTCACGCCGCAGCCCACCAACATATACAGCAATGTGAGTAGTATACAAGTCGCACTCGGCGTGGACATGAACAGCGTGGAGCGCCCCCTGCCGCCCGGCACCTTCCTCACGTGCTCCAGCGACGACACCGTGCGCCTGTGGCAGCTCACGCCGCAGCCCACCAACATATACAGCAATGTGAGTAGTATACAAGTCGCACTCGGCGTGGACATGAACAGCGTGGAGCGCCCCCTGCCGCCCGGCACCTTCCTCACGTGCTCCAGCGACGACACCGTGCGCCTGTGGCAGCTCACGCCGCAGCCCACCAACATATACAGCAATGTGAGTAGTATACAAGTCGCACTCGGCGTGGACATGAACAGCGTGGAGCGCCCCCTGCCGCCCGGCACCTTCCTCACGTGCTCCAGCGACGACACCGTGCGCCTGTGGCAGCTCACGCCGCAGCCCACCAACATATACAGCAATGTGAGTAGTATACAAGTCGCACTCGGCGTGGACATGAACAGCGTGGAGCGCCCCCTGCCGCCCGGCACCTTCCTCACGTGCTCCAGCGACGACACCGTGCGCCTGTGGCAGCTCACGCCGCAGCCCACCAACATATACAGCAATGTGAGTAGTATACAAGTCGCACTCGGCGTGGACATGAACAGCGTGGAGCGCCCCCTGCCGCCCGGCACCTTCCTCACGTGCTCCAGCGACGACACCGTGCGCCTGTGGCAGCTCACGCCGCAGCCCACCAACATATACAGCAATGTGAGTAGTATACAAGTCGCACTCGGCGTGGACATGAACAGCGTGGAGCGCCCCCTGCCGCCCGGCACCTTCCTCACGTGCTCCAGCGACGACACCGTGCGCCTGTGGCAGCTCACGCCGCAGCCCACCAACATATACAGCAATGTGAGTAGTATACAAGTCGCACTCGGCGTGGACATGAACAGCGTGGAGCGCCCCCTGCCGCCCGGCACCTTCCTCACGTGCTCCAGCGACGACACCGTGCGCCTGTGGCAGCTCACGCCGCAGCCCACCAACATATACAGCAATGTGAGTAGTATACAAGTCGCACTCGGCGTGGACATGAACAGCGTGGAGCGCCCCCTGCCGCCCGGCACCTTCCTCACGTGCTCCAGCGACGACACCGTGCGCCTGTGGCAGCTCACGCCGCAGCCCACCAACATATACAGCAATGTGAGTAGTATACAAGTCGCACTCGGCGTGGACATGAACAGCGTGGAGCGCCCCCTGCCGCCCGGCACCTTCCTCACGTGCTCCAGCGACGACACCGTGCGCCTGTGGCAGCTCACGCCGCAGCCCACCAACATATACAGCAATGTGAGTAGTATACAAGTCGCACTCGGCGTGGACATGAACAGCGTGGAGCGCCCCCTGCCGCCCGGCACCTTCCTCACGTGCTCCAGCGACGACACCGTGCGCCTGTGGCAGCTCACGCCGCAGCCCACCAACATATACAGCAATGTGAGTAGTATACAAGTCGCACTCGGCGTGGACATGAACAGCGTGGAGCGCCCCCTGCCGCCCGGCACCTTCCTCACGTGCTCCAGCGACGACACCGTGCGCCTGTGGCAGCTCACGCCGCAGCCCACCAACATATACAGCAATGTGAGTAGTATACAAGTCGCACTCGGCGTGGACATGAACAGCGTGGAGCGCCCCCTGCCGCCCGGCACCTTCCTCACGTGCTCCAGCGACGACACCGTGCGCCTGTGGCAGCTCACGCCGCAGCCCACCAACATATACAGCAATGTGAGTAGTATACAAGTCGCACTCGGCGTGGACATGAACAGCGTGGAGCGCCCCCTGCCGCCCGGCACCTTCCTCACGTGCTCCAGCGACGACACCGTGCGCCTGTGGCAGCTCACGCCGCAGCCCACCAACATATACAGCAATGTGAGTAGTATACAAGTCGCACTCGGCGTGGACATGAACAGCGTGGAGCGCCCCCTGCCGCCCGGCACCTTCCTCACGTGCTCCAGCGACGACACCGTGCGCCTGTGGCAGCTCACGCCGCAGCCCACCAACATATACAGCAATGTGAGTAGTATACAAGTCGCACTCGGCGTGGACATGAACAGCGTGGAGCGCCCCCTGCCGCCCGGCACCTTCCTCACGTGCTCCAGCGACGACACCGTGCGCCTGTGGCAGCTCACGCCGCAGCCCACCAACATATACAGCAATGTGAGTAGTATACAAGTCGCACTCGGCGTGGACATGAACAGCGTGGAGCGCCCCCTGCCGCCCGGCACCTTCCTCACGTGCTCCAGCGACGACACCGTGCGCCTGTGGCAGCTCACGCCGCAGCCCACCAACATATACAGCAATGTGAGTAGTATACAAGTCGCACTCGGCGTGGACATGAACAGCGTGGAGCGCCCCCTGCCGCCCGGCACCTTCCTCACGTGCTCCAGCGACGACACCGTGCGCCTGTGGCAGCTCACGCCGCAGCCCACCAACATATACAGCAATGTGAGTAGTATACAAGTCGCACTCGGCGTGGACATGAACAGCGTGGAGCGCCCCCTGCCGCCCGGCACCTTCCTCACGTGCTCCAGCGACGACACCGTGCGCCTGTGGCAGCTCACGCCGCAGCCCACCAACATATACAGCAATGTGAGTAGTATACAAGTCGCACTCGGCGTGGACATGAACAGCGTGGAGCGCCCCCTGCCGCCCGGCACCTTCCTCACGTGCTCCAGCGACGACACCGTGCGCCTGTGGCAGCTCACGCCGCAGCCCACCAACATATACAGCAATGTGAGTAGTATACAAGTCGCACTCGGCGTGGACATGAACAGCGTGGAGCGCCCCCTGCCGCCCGGCACCTTCCTCACGTGCTCCAGCGACGACACCGTGCGCCTGTGGCAGCTCACGCCGCAGCCCACCAACATATACAGCAATGTGAGTAGTATACAAGTCGCACTCGGCGTGGACATGAACAGCGTGGAGCGCCCCCTGCCGCCCGGCACCTTCCTCACGTGCTCCAGCGACGACACCGTGCGCCTGTGGCAGCTCACGCCGCAGCCCACCAACATATACAGCAATGTTAGTATACAAGTCGCACTCGGCGTGGACATGAACAGCGTGGAGTGCCAATTATACCTGAGAAATTTTGAGGCGGCGCCAATCAAGCAAATTAATTAATTACGTAAAGCGTGATGTGCGGCGGCAGCGCGGCGCGGCACGCCTCTGCGCCGGAAAATGCCGAGCGTTCTCGAAGTTCAATGTCAGCGAGACAGCAACCCGAACGGGCACACACGTGAGGGCCCACGTTGTTGCGAGTCGTCGTGCGGAAAGCGCATTTTTCGGAATGTTAATGTTTATCGCTGGAGATTTCACGTTGCATTATTAATTTGATTTGGCTATTTCAATAAATTTATGTTAATTTGGTGATCTTTATTCATTGATTGTTTTGCGCCGACTCAAAATTACTTAGGTATACTTACATTAGTTTAAAAACTTAGTTAAAAAGGTTAAATAAAAATGGTTTTATTTTACTTATAACTAAGTAACTAACTTTTAATTTTTTTGTTAAAAAGATTTTAATTTTAAAAACTTAGTTATAAAGGTTAAATAAAAATGGTTTTATTTTACCTTTATAACTAAGTAACTAACTTTTAATTTTTTTGTTAAAAAGATTTTAATTTTAAAAACTTAGTTATAAAGGTTAAATAAAAATGGTTTTATTTTACTTATAACTAAGTAACTAACTTTTAACTTTTTTTGTTAAAAAGTTTTTATTTTATATTGTGTGTACAACTTAGTATTTTAATCTGTGAGTAAACACTTAATCACCTCTATTTTCCAACCCTTAGGGTAGGATCTTTTTTCCAAATTTAAATGGGACCAGCTTGTAGATATATCCTATCCAATAAAAAAGATTTATCTAAATCGGATTGCTCTGTAAAAAGTTATGCGTGGTCATACTTTACAATCAGCGAGTGAACAATCGTCCCCTGTTTTCCTACCCTTTTTTTTCCAAATTTACAACGAAACATTTGTACGTATACATTATGTAAACCTTATACATAAGTGTCCAATGGGTGGCCTTTGTACACTTGCTTTAATAAATTTTTGTCCTGTTCGTATTATGAGGTGTACATTATAGTATAACATAATAAATAAAAACAAAGTTTTTATCTTTAATTTCCAGGAGCTGAATAAAGTATTCTACATCGATCCTGAACTGAAGTTCCTGAAAGACGTTGATCTGACCACTGATAAGGATAAATCTAAGTCGTACGACGATAAGACAGGAGTCAGGTATGTAACGTTATTGCATTTAAGTATAGTATTATAATAATGATTCAATTGACACAAAATTACGTGTACTTAATGGCAAGTGACCGTGCGTAGGCGTTAATGGTACAGTCTGTATGGTGGGAGCAACGAGTACCTATTTTATAAGTATTTTAGCTTTACAATGTGTGACTACAAAGAATCGGATATCGTCGTAATGTCAACATTGAAGGAATTGCGATTGACTCCTTATTAATTCGTTGAATTGAATTCCCTAGAACATAGGGGTCAACAAGCATCGTGTTGTCATCTTACACTTGGGAGTTTTGTTGCATATATCCTATTTTTTTTTTTTTATTTTCACCAGATGCGTGCGTGTCTCACTGGACGGTCAGCACATAGCATCAGGCGACCGCTCCGGCAACGTGTGGGTGCACGCGGCCGCCAATGGAGCCCTACTGCACACGCTGGAGGCCCACGACGCCGAGGTGCTGTGTCTGGAGTACGCGGAGCGTCCCAGGCTGCTGGCGTCGGCGTCACGAGACCGGCTCATTCACGTGTTCCAAGTGGACCGGGTGAGTACTTAGCGACGTGTGGGTGCGGAGCCCTACTGCGCGTGCTGGAGACCCACGACGCCGAGATGCTGTGGAGACAGCTAAGGTCTTTTTTTTGCGAAGCACTCATGTGAGCAAAGGAAGTGGCGAGAGAAGCAAACCTCACGCCCCAGCCGCCGCAACGCAAGGCCATGCAAGCCGCTCCGGGGCAAGGAGATGGACTGATAGGTGGCTCGCCGTCCGATAAGGACCAACAACAACAGTGCGATTCTGTAAACATCTTCCCGTGTAAGCCTATGTGAAGTGAGCATGAAGTCATGTTCACTAGAATGTTGGTTGACAGAATAGACTCGCAGGCCAGGATCAATGGCGCGTTGTGTTCCTCGCGCGCTTGTTATGTCAGCATAATTTAATCTCTGAATCCAAGAAAAAAGAGGCCTTGGTCCTTGATTTTTTTGTCGTCACATAAAATCTTCGTGTTTACATAAATTGGTACATTCTGGTTTCAGGGCTACCAGATCATGCAGACGCTGGACGAGCACTCGTCGTCCATCACGGCGGTGCGCTTCCTGAGCTCGGGCTCCGGCCTGCAGATGGTGTCGTGCGGCGCCGACAAGACCATCCTGTTCCGGCAGCTCCGGCATGTGAGTCATATCTCTCAGGGCTACCAGATCATGCAGACGCTGGACGAGCACTCGTCGTCCATCACGGCGGTGCGCTTCCTGAGCTCGGGCTCCGGCCTGCAGATGGTGTCGTGCGGCGCCGACAAGACCATCCTGTTCCGGCAGCTCCGGCATGTGAGTCATATCTCTCAGGGCTACCAGATCATGCAGACGCTGGACGAGCACTCGTCGTCCATCACGGCGGTGCGCTTCCTGAGCTCGGGCTCCGGCCTGCAGATGGTGTCGTGCGGCGCCGACAAGACCATCCTGTTCCGGCAGCTCCGGCATGTGAGTCATATCTCTCAGGGCTACCAGATCATGCAGACGCTGGACGAGCACTCGTCGTCCATCACGGCGGTGCGCTTCCTGAGCTCGGGCTCCGGCCTGCAGATGGTGTCGTGCGGCGCCGACAAGACCATCCTGTTCCGGCAGCTCCGGCATGTGAGTCATATCTCTCAGGGCTACCAGATCATGCAGACGCTGGACGAGCACTCGTCGTCCATCACGGCGGTGCGCTTCCTGAGCTCGGGCTCCGGCCTGCAGATGGTGTCGTGCGGCGCCGACAAGACCATCCTGTTCCGGCAGCTCCGGCATGTGAGTCATATCTCTCAGGGCTACCAGATCATGCAGACGCTGGACGAGCACTCGTCGTCCATCACGGCGGTGCGCTTCCTGAGCTCGGGCTCCGGCCTGCAGATGGTGTCGTGCGGCGCCGACAAGACCATCCTGTTCCGGCAGCTCCGGCATGTGAGTCATATCTCTCAGGGCTACCAGATCATGCAGACGCTGGACGAGCACTCGTCGTTCATCACGGCAGGCATGAGTCATATCTCTAGCAAACAGAACTCTTTCACACGACGATTATGTAGCCAGCTTTTAAAAATGGACTACGTGAGGTGTTCGCTTCGCTCGCTCCGTTTGAGAGTGGACTCGCTCCATTATTTATTTTTTTGAGGGAAGCTCGCTTCGCACGCTCATTGCATATGCATAAGGGCTCGCATCGTTTGCTTGAAGCCACTCTCATTTATTGTGATGGAGCTCGCTCTTGTGTACAAAAAAGCCGAATTTTTCGCTCGTTTTCTGGAACGATTTGCCTGGGGCCTGGCCCGAGTACTTGTCAAAACTCAAAGCATTTGTTTAAATTAAACCATTCCACGAGCACTTTTGAATTGTCCAGGAAATACTGTAATGGGAACATTAAAGTATTTTTGATGTATGTATTCGCAGAGCCCGGACGGCGGCTACCAGTTCCAGCGCGGACAGAACGTGTCGGGCCGCACCACGCTGTACGACATGGAGGTGGACGCGGGCGGACGACACATCCTCACGGCCTGCCAGGTGCGAGCTGCTGACGTGCGGCGCGAGGGCCGAGGGCCGAGGGGCGAGAGTTGTGGCGACACGCGTGAGGAGGCCTATGTCCAGCATTGGACGTCTGCAGGCTGAGATAATGATGATAATGATCAAGTGTACATCGGAAAAGACGCATCATCAAGCTGAGAGTCACGTACTCTTCCCGATTTGTGACTTAATTTTAAACAATACTTAGTAATCAGCTAGTTATTAGGAAATTGAAAGCCAGTCTTAATGCGAGTTTTCATTGTATACCTTTTATTTCCTAACACTAGTCAATAATATTGTTTTGGCTGTAGTGGAGAATTTCATAAAAGTCCACAGTTGAATGATAAACTAAAAGTAGCTAAAGTATAAATATATATTTCAATTATTCGAGTCTCGGTCGAGCCATCTGAGTTAATTGCTAAAAGGAGGTTAAAAAACAAAAATGTCATAATAATGGCCCGGGGTAACAACTAACCAAAGATAATACTGATATAATGCAACATACCTTAACGGTTTCTCAAGTCTATTAATTTTATATTATTCAAAGTTTGTTGTATTAACACTTCTTGCCTCTATTACTTATTACCAACTTTGACTGTCGTATTTGTCGGAGAAGGTACATCCCTTTAGATAACAGCCATGATATTGTCACTACAGTGGGCGTACTGTGGGAAGTGCTGCGTCATTGCGCAAAAGAAAAATCGTTTGCTTTTAAATCAAACTCATGCTCGGTCGCCACCGGTCAGTAGACTGAACTCAGTTTCGCTCGAGCTCGACGTTCTAGACTCGGTCGATCGCCACTAGGTGGCGCTGTCGTCCTGATTATTCAATTGATTGACTTATTTCCGACATGTATCTTTATTTATTCGCGTAATTCCAGGACCGCAACGTTCGCGTGTACAGCGCGGCTCACGGGCGACATACGAAGACGTTCCGAGGGACCACCGCCGAGGACGGCACGCTTATCAAGGTAAATAGTTATTTATTTATTCAAACCTTATACAGCCGTAAAAAATACTGTAATAAGTCGGACTTAATTATATGTTACATGCGTATTGTACTGGGACCCTTCCGGGCCTCGGAAAGCATCGTAACAATATTTACTCCTCAAGGAGTTTCATAAATAAAATTATTTCTTAGATTCCATCTTTAAATTATTTCTGGAAAATTAAGTAGGTACTAAATTAGAAATCGCGTTTTCAACGAAAAAATAAATACACGTGATATGTCACAACACCATTAACCGCTCAAGCACCGGCAACACACCGGTGTGCGCCGAATTTATCGCGAATTTAATGTGCCTCCTCCTTGTGATAACTCGTGATTTTTTTCGAACCCCGCCGCTTTCGAACCTCACGTGATTAATGGACGATCCCTTAGACTTGAAAGCAATCCCGACACAATAGGGAAAACGCTGGGTTGATGAGATGAGTGGTCGCTGTCTCGAATTTTAGCGAGCGCAGCCGTGATTCGAGCATGGGGTTTTAGGTTGAATCCCCAGGTGTTAGGGGGCAATTTTGAATAATTTTTGTCTCTGCTAAGTAATGAAAAAACGATGCTCGTTCGCAGGTAGCGCTGGACAACAGCGGCATCTACCTGGCCACGTCCAGCACGGACAAGATCCTCAGCGTGTACGACTACTACTCCGGAGAGTGCATGGCCACCATGTACGGCCACTCCGAGATCGTCACCGGCCTCAAGTGAGTTACAGCTCTTCACAATGCAACGTCGTACATAATAATATCATTTCAGAGAGACGTCCACTGGACATAAGCATGCACGCGCGCGTCGCTACGTCGCCTTGTGCGTCTCTAATTATCCAGTGGATTCCTGAGACCATCTCACCATGAGGTCATACGGACCATAGGGTTATTAGTCTGGACCTGATTTGGTGTCTAACGACCAAATATGAGCGCGGTGCCCTTGTTCAAAACACGGCCAACTGGTTGTGGTGCCCCGAGTGCACCTACACCTGCACCAGTGAGGATCCAATGAATGCCACTGATGCCTCTATAAACGTGCCCACCTACTAGACACAAAAAAGTTTAAGGCTCACCTGAAATGAAGAACGGCGAGCATTCTTAACTGTTTTTTTGGGAGATTCCGCAGTTCACTGAATTTTATTTTGTTTTTAGTCTTGTGAGAGTCCCAAATAAACATTTTTTCCCTTCCTTTAATTTAACTATACAACAAGCACACCATTCTGTTTGCTGTAACTTTGAATAGCAGTACAGTAGTCGCAAGATGTCACGACTCACGTACCATCAAATCAACACATCACGTACAGCACGTAGTGTAAGAGCCTACACAACCTCAGCTCTCTTCTCATTGGGCCGCCACTTCCCCGCGCTAGCCTCGCTCGCACACTACTGCGCAGTGCTCGCAGTCACGCGGCGCGCGCGGACACTGTAGATCGAAGCGATTTTGTTAAAGTAAACTACTTACACTATTATCGGACGAGTACTAAGTAACAAAATTATCAGATCTAATTATAAACTTGTCATTATATGAACATAAAATTATGTATCGCAAATTTATTTTAAATGTACCTGCTAACGGCAAATTTCCAGTATAAGGTGACCTCTCATTGTACGAAAAGCCTATACAATGCGAGATCAGCTTATACTGGAAATTTGATAGGTTGATGCACACAATTTTATTTTACCTACCTACTGCTAAAAAATACTAGTCAAATGCGAGCCAATTTTGCGCTGAGGGTTCCGCCCATTGGTTTAGTAGTAAGTTTGCGTTTTATAGTTTTCGCCGTGTATGTATGGTATGTGACAGCTGTTTGCGCATGTAATTATGTAAACCGATAGTAGGTCTATGCAAGTACCTAGGTATAAATACCTATAAATTAGATATTTTGCAAACCAATTGTTAATGTCTCTGTGTGTGGCTGATGTGTGCGGGACGCAGTGGGAACTTTCCAATAAAATAAGCATTTAGTTTGATTTGACTCGACAAGGTACTTTAATTACGTTATAAGTACATCAACTTTTAAATTACTTAAATAAACGTATAAGGAACGACGCTAACGCACGACCGTCCAGGGGCTCTCAAGAGAAAGTGAGGTAGGCGGAAGCGGATCCCTGTGGTCGACTTGAAGACGCGCACGCCGATGATGTGGAGCGCGCGAGATTTTAAATTGGAGCCAGGGTTTCTTGTCGCGCTGCGTAGATGGCGCCAGCAGTAGCTTCTTAACACCGATTCTAAACCGCTGCATAAATTCTACTGCTACAAAAGCCAGTCAAGTGCGAGTCACCATTGTACTGAGGGTTCTGTAGGTACTTGGTAGTAAGTTTACGCGTTGCCATTTTAAAATCTTATAATATAGTTTTCGCCTTGTATTACTACTTTCTTAGTTATTATGTATCCTAGATAAAAACCGGCCAAGTGCGAGTCGGAATCGTGCAAGAAGGGTTCCGTACCATTCTATAAAAAACGGCAAAAAATCACGTTTGTTGTATGGGAGCCCCACTTAAATATTTATTTTATTCTGTTTTTAGTATTTGTTGTTATAGCGGCAACAGAAATACATCATCTGTGAAAATTTCAACTGTCTAGCTATCACGGTTCATGAGATACAGCCTGGTGACAGATAGACAGACGGACGGACGGACGGAGACGGACACCGGAGTCTTAGTAAAAGGGTCCCGTTTTTTTACCCTTTGAGTACGGAACCTTAAAAATGAATCGCCGAAATTTATGTACCTATGCGCATAATTATAATCTTCTGAAGGACGGCACAAAATTGGATAATTCTTTTTTTATCGTGTTTGTTTTCAGGACAAGGTTTGTATAAATATAAGATACTAAGTATAGGTAGGATAAATAGGTAAGTATTTAGGTAGATATAGCTTGATAATTATGCAGCCGTGTGTACTAATAAATAACAGATCAGTGTAGAAGATACTCACGGATTTACCAGAATATTCTCTTTATCACTATCCGTCTTCAGTATTGTGTAATCGACGTCTTCTGGAAAGATACATTATAGGTACCTAATTATTTAGCTGAACTACCGTGGTACGGTAGGTTCATAATTTAGGTAGCACTACAATCGGATAAGTAAGTTACAGTTTTGTTTCTTGTAGTTAGGTAGGTACTTGCCGAATATACAGGGTGTCCCAGAAATCAACGTCAAGCCGAAATCGAGCATTAGGCCATTATTTACTTTCTAAGCGCTTGGCTACTGCGCTACGGGTCACGGGTTCGATTCGCCGTTAGATTTTTATGGCCTACAGATAGTTGTGTCGGGTCTGCGCGTTTGTGAATGTGAAGTTTTGTGTTTGTAATTGCACCGACTCCGATTCTGGAAATCCTGAAATGGGGCACATTATAAAAAAAAACAATTAGGTGCTACATAGATAGGTAGGTACCTATTTGTTGTATATTGTCAAAACAAAAGCAAACCTATTTAGGGAACTTAATAACTTTTTACAAAAGTGGACACCTAGATTTCTCCTAAATGGTAGACGGTGCGTTCACAAACACAAATCTTCACATACAGAAATACCTGCGACTACGCAACGTAGCAGCCAATCGCTTAGCCACTACACCAAACGTGTCGTTTGCGTACCTACATCTTGTAATCACTAATACTGTAAGTAGATCAACGGCAATGATAGGCTCGTCGAGTCGAAGCTCCAAAGTCTCGAGCATCGACGCCGAGTTGCTAGCCTGTCGGTTTTCTATCGGTTGCATTTTGGAGAGTGTGCAACGGAATTGCATAGTTTGATTCCGCCTAGCCCGTTCCATCATCGGACCACAAGACGTACGGCGATGCGCCACCGGTACATGGTGGACATCCCACCCACACGCACCACGCGTTTTGGGAATACATTCATTGTGCGTACTACCGCTAAGGAGTGGAATTCCCTGCCGGAGTCTGTGTTTCCTGATAGCTACAACCTGGGAGTCTTTAAGTCAAGAGTGAATAGGTTATTTCTAGACAAGCGTGCTCCATCTTCGACCACATCGTCGCTTACCATCAGGTGAGATAGTGGTCAAGCGCGTGCCTACCATTAATAAAAAAAAAAAAAAAGATAAGTCGGTAGATACTTACTTCATTACGATTATGTTTACCGGTTTCTTACGCCAACCCTTTCGCTTCTTATTTTTATTACGGTTACTTCCCATTACGCCAACACTATAAGCCTAAGTACTACAATATTTTTAATTTAACGTCGTCTTGTTGCGTAATGTGTGCTCTGCGCGCAAGCGACACAGCAATCCCGATCGAAAGCCGAGGCGAGACTGACCGGGGGTATCGGGCGGCAGGGAACATACTTCTAGACGCCGAGAGTTTAGGTTATTTCTTTTTACGGTGAAAATGATGGTAATTTAAAAAAATAAAAAAACATAAGACCTGCGTTATAGTTAGTTCAGTTAGTATGCAAAGTTTCATGATCTAATTTTAAGTAGTTTTGGAATAACAGCGGTTTATTGTTCGGTTTAGAAGTAACTATGGATTTTTTTATATCGAGAAAATTTTATGGAATCGTGTTTTTGACAAACACAGTACCTAACATAAATCCTCAACTTTACCATATATATCGGCGCGAAGGCTTAATCAAGCGTCGAATAAATCAATATGAATGCCGGCGGAAAGGCGTAATCGAGCGTCAGTTTGATTATTCTAAGTTCAAATACTGTGTGATTGCTTATTTGAAGTTGGTAAAAGTCACTCAAACGATTATTTAATTAACTTTATTAGTTGATTACTAGAAATTATTAAACTAATTAATTTGTACTTCTAAATTCATTTTATGATTTGTAAAATTAAATCAAGAATTTAAAAACGAACCATAAAGAAAACATGAGTCGATAGATTTGTAACGACTCTAACCGAAGGGTATAAATACGAACGCCCGACCGTTCACAATTCATTCTAAGTCGAGCCGTCGGACGGTGCGGAGCTCCGTAATATCGTGAGTCATTCTTTGTTGTTGACGAATATTTACTGTGTGCCATTTGTGTGCTATCCACCAGCGAGAATATAAGTTGATACTGAAAACAAGTATTTCATTTCCGAAATGAGTAACCACCACCAGCACCATGATGATATGGAAATAGTGACGTCAGCATTGCTGACGTCACCGTTTTTAAAAATAGCAAGGGGGCCCGTTCCCCGTCATATATTTATTTCAAAATTAATACTGCATTATTTTCGACATAACGGAGGATCACGTTAAGCCATTTGAGGAAGTATAGGCTCTTAAGTTAAGATGAATAAAATCTTTCCCCCACATCTCACGATCACTATTACTTTTACTTTTTTTTGTTGAGCTGCTGATGTTACGTGTCTGTGTCGAATAAATGTTTAGTATAGAAATGTATAGAGTCTGTGGTCGTGTGCAGGTTCACCCCGGACTGCCAGCACTTGGTGTCGGCGTCGGGCGACGGCTGCATCTTCGTGTGGCGCGTGCCGCACGACATGGTGGTCACCATGCGCGCGCGCCTGGCGCAGCAGGCCATCCGACAGGGCAAGTCAGTATATACCGCATTGTCACTAGCACCTGGTGTCGGCGTCGGGCGACGGCTGCATCTTCGTGTGGCGCGTGCCGCACGACATGGTGGTCACCATGCGCGCGCGCCTGGCGCAGCAGGCCATCCGACAGGGCAAGTCAGTATATACCGCATTGTCACTAGCACCTGGTGTCGGCGTCGGGCGACGGCTGCATCTTCGTGTGGCGCGTGCCGCACGACATGGTGGTCACCATGCGCGCGCGCCTGGCGCAGCAGGCCATCCGACAGGGCAAGTCAGTATATACCGCATTGTCACTAGCACCTGGTGTCGGCGTCGGGCGACGGCTGCATCTTCGTGTGGCGCGTGCCGCACGACATGGTGGTCACCATGCGCGCGCGCCTGGCGCAGCAGGCCATCCGACAGGGCAAGTCAGTATATACCGCATTGTCACTAGCACCTGGTGTCGGCGTCGGGCGACGGCTGCATCTTCGTGTGGCGCGTGCCGCACGACATGGTGGTCACCATGCGCGCGCGCCTGGCGCAGCAGGCCATCCGACAGGGCAAGTCAGTATATACCGCATTGTCACTAGCACCTGGTGTCGGCGTCGGGCGACGGCTGCATCTTCGTGTGGCGCGTGCCGCACGACATGGTGGTCACCATGCGCGCGCGCCTGGCGCAGCAGGCCATCCGACAGGGCAAGTCAGTATATACCGCATTGTCACTAGCACCTGGTGTCGGCGTCGGGCGACGGCTGCATCTTCGTGTGGCGCGTGCCGCACGACATGGTGGTCACCATGCGCGCGCGCCTGGCGCAGCAGGCCATCCGACAGGGCAAGTCAGTATATACCGCATTGTCACTAGCACCTGGTGTCGGCGTCGGGCGACGGCTGCATCTTCGTGTGGCGCGTGCAATAAGGCTCAATTTACATTGCAGCGTAAGAATTAGAGAGAGATTTTAAGATTTCAATTTTGCTTCCACTGTGTAAAATGTTATTAGAAATAAAACTAAAAACGAGTGACGTGTCTTTCAATAATTTCTTGCGACTACTACCGGTGACGTCTGCGCACATACACGGGAGGTTGCGTAAAGCGAGGCGCTGTGTGTGTCTTCAAACGTCCGTGATTTCAATGACGTTTGTCAAAAATCAACCTGCCTAGTCATCTCCCAGCTATATTGAGGTCGGCTTCCACTCTAACTGGGTACAGCTACCTTTGCATAGCATGGAGCGACTGCCTATTTGAACTCCATGTCCAGTGACTCGGATGTTTCGGTAGCACGATAACGAGAAAAATGCGTGTTGTGTTCCCAGGAAAGTGTCGGCAGCCAGTAACGGTGTGTCGGGGTTGGACAGCGAGAGTGACTCGCACTTGGGCTCGCCGCCGCGGGAGCTGCCATACGACGAGAACAAGTTCACCTCTCCTGTAGTACCTGATTACACGTGAGTACAGCAATCAGTCTGTCAGCCTCTTCCCCACCATGTAGAGTCGGCTTCCAGTCCAACCCGGTGCAACTGACTATCAATATTTCACATGAACCTTTCCGACTTCTACACACAATACCCCTCCGCAAGACTGGTGTTAGATTTTCAAAATTAGGATTAGGTACACGTAACGATTGTCAACGGCGCTAACTATCGTCGAACTAAGAAATGGGTTGTTTCACAAAATGATAGCCTTATCGTATGTAAACCCTGAAAACTATGGCAGCCAGTTTATGCTGTGAACGCTAAACATCTTCTGAAATCGTCGACGTACGTTTGTTACAACCAACCGTTGGAAACAACTCGCCCTTAGTGTGCATTCCGATGCCGGAAAAGTCTCGGTATGTAATAGATAGTTACCGATCCTCGGGTGGGCCTCAGCGAGTCTTACTTAACCTTGAATATGAAACCGTGTGGCTTTTACTCGCCTTCTAGGGAGTTAATTTCCGAAGAGAATATGTTCGGCATGCCCGTTGTGCCTGACTACACGTAAGTACAGCTTGTCATCACGTCTGTTTGCCAGCGGAAGATTTTATATGCAGCGACAGGTTGGTTTGATTTCCTGATAGCTACCACCTGGGACTCTTTAAGTCAAGGGTGAATAGGTTACTTCTAGGCAAGTGTGCTCCATCGTCGATCACATTATCATTTACTATCACGTGAGATAGTGGTCAAGCGCGTGCCTATCAATAATAAAAAAAAATTAAAAGACTTATTTTTTGCCATTAGCTACGGAATCCTTAAAACACGAATGATGGACTATTACAACTGTTTTGAAATGAAATATTGTTTAACTACTTTTACGTTAATTCACTTTTTAATTATAATATTGTGTTTCCCTCAGGCTCCGCATCGGGCGCCTGCCCACGTGGGCCAAGAAGAGCCTGGGCGACGAGCTGGCCCCGGGCGAGCCTGCCGCGCCCGAGCCGCCCGCGCGCGGCAAGTGGGCCTCGCGCATCAACCCCAGCGGTGAGCCAACCGGCTGCCCTTACTGCCCCTACTGCCCTACTGCCCCTATTGCCCCTACTGCCCTTACTGCCGCTCCAAGTGAACCAGCTCTCCGGGGAAGCTTACTCGACCTCATACTTCCTTTATTACTACTTTCCTAGGTTTTTTTTTGGATTGGAAATCATCAAATGACTTCTCCTACTCTGGGCGGAGGGGAAGCGAGTATCAGACTCTTACCTACTGACTTAAACTCACCAGTGTTACTTCAAATTCCCTTTGCATTCCGGCGCCGCAGCCACGCCTACACTTCGCTACTATGGAAGCTTCCAGCCTAGCCGGTTACAACTGAATAATATTGTTTAACATGGAGCGAGCCTATCTGATATCCACAACCCAGTCACTGGGATTACTGTTTTCCTTCCTGTAACAAATATCAAAGTTATACGAATGACAGCTGAAAGGCAAGGATGTGTCTCAAACAGATGGCGTACAAAGATCGCCCTCGAAAAGTGTAGCTCAAGCATCAGTCGACCCGTGTAACTGTCACTGATAGGCATAAGCCCCTCATCATGATAACAAAGATATTACCTATATTCCGGTGAAATTGCAGAGAAATACTTAATTTAAAACTTAGTTTGCTATTGCAACCCAGTTAGTGCGAATCGTTTGCTGTTAATCTTAAATACATCTAATTGCAGTTGACATAAAATCTCAATTTAAATGACAAGTTAATTAATCTTCCACAGAAAAACGCGGCGACTCAGACGGGTCTAAGGACAGTTCTCTAGACAGCGGCACTGACACACGATATATAGAGAAGCGGAAAGACCAGACCAGCGTCAAGCAGGTTAGTGTCGTATGTGTGCGCACATAACGTGTGTTTTACTTTGCACTACGCGGCCGTTAAGACACGTCGAGTTTTAGAAGAGTGGCTTTGTAGAGCGTTGTCTCTGTCACTCGCACTGTGTGGCAGTCTTATTCTAACTCTCGATGGGACATTTTAACGAACGCGTCTAGAATTTGTCTTGTTTGATAAACAAATGCGGCGGTCTGATATTTAAAGTTTTGTGTTGTAATTCTTATTGTTTTCAAATAAAGTACTTCCACTCCAGCAGGCTTCTGACAGGCCAATCTTAAGCCACTCGTCAAGTGAATTTACCAAATTTTGATTTATTCTTGTTTGTTCTTATTTCCTACACCCTCACAGTAGATAACAATTCTTTGAAAATCTGTGTATTATTTAGTCGTTGTTGGCCTTTCAGAAACTGTGTGTACCGAGTTTTAAAACTCGTGATTGTTTACCAAAGAAGACATGTAAGGAAAATATACTGTAGAATATATTATGTGTGTCGGTTGGTGACTTAGGGGAGATGTTTTATGCTTCAGTATGTGAATCAGCTGTTTCTAGTTCAGAAACATAATCTAAAAGGTCATGGTCAAGGTGACAGTGTAACTTATTTATTTATTTAAACATAATGTACAATAAGTGGTACATGGGCGGACTTAATGCAACAAGGCGTTCTGTACCAGTCAACTAATGCTCATGGGAGTTTTAAGACCGAGTCAGAAAAACCAAAGAAAATCCCCTGTTTATAACTTTACCTGAATTTGAAGTTGAAGAACAGAATTTAACTCTCATCCAAGCTCTTGTTTCTCGATGACACTTATCGAGAAAAATCTATCTATCTATAGGGGACAAGGACCTATATTCTCAATTCGTCTCAACATTATCCCTATAGTCACCATTTTATGTAAAACGCGTTGAATATTTTAGAGCTAATGAATAATATCGAATAATTGAATAACCCAAAACGTGGTTGGAATACAAGTTGGGTTTTTTCCTTTGAAGAAAAATAATAATTCTATTTAATCTGCCCGTTAGATTTTTAGAAAATATTGGAAACGTATTTTTTGCTATTTCAAATCGATAAGTGCATCATGAATGCGGACTGGTGACATCCATTTATTTAAAAAATGTAAGTACAATAATGTGACGTCGCGCGAGTTTCCAACGCACAGTGCGTTTAAAATCGTCTAAATTTTTTTTGTTTACACGTGAAAAAAGAAGACATACGTGCCCAATATTTTCTTCGAAATCTATCTGCCAGACTATTTAGATGTTTTCAGGAAAATAACCAATATTTTTGTGTAACAGTACTTTATAGCTCAAAGTATTCAGAGCGTGTATTAGTTATTAACATATTATGTAATTGTATGTGTAATCACTCATACGGTTGGTGGTACGGTGTTGGTAGTTTGGTGAGCGCGTCTTCTGTATGTACAGTCGGCAGCAAACGTTGTGATGATTCTTAAACATTTTGGTCAATTTGTCTTACTCTTACAAAGTCACCCTGTATCATTGTGCAGTCGAGCGGTGTCGCCGTTTATTCAGATGACGAATATTTGTAATGATTATTGTTATAATTAAACGTATCATCTGAGCCTAAACCACCGACTCTTAAAGCAGTATTACTTCAATATTACTTCCATTGGGAAAGAGACGGAGCTATACGTCCTGTATAGCTCCGTCTCTTTCCCGCTGGAACTGGAGCTTTAAGAGTTGGTGGTTAGGCCCCTGAAGGCCAATACTCGTTCTAAAAAAGCGTTCAAATTTAAGTCGAAATATCATCGCATTAAAGGTGTTTTTGACAGATGCTGCGATGCGAATGCTCCTTCAAAATACGAAAATTGTCCCACTGATCAAAATTAGATCGACTGTTGCTGTTGACTGTGCTTTTATGTTAATGTTCTTGTGAATTATGGTGGAGTTTGTGGTTGAAGTGGGTTATTTTTTATGTTAATTGTTTTTCCCATACGAGTACCTACAAACACGTTTTGTAAAGTATTTATTTATTCGTTTTTAAGCAAACTCCATTGTACTTTGCTATTTTTTTCCTATTTATAACATTTTTCTTATTTTTTACATTTGTGAATGGTTTAATTTTTTTTTGTTTATTTTCCCCTGATCTCACACTATTAAAAATGGTCTTGGGTTTTTTCTCCTACTTTTTTTTTGTTTTTGACTTACAAACCCGCTTTTCTCAGCCAAGTGGGATTTAAAAGAAAGGGTAAAATAATGAAAGAAATAAGCCATTCACTATGGTTGTGGTTAACTTTGACTAGAGGCCGAAATCGCTGAACTTATCGCAGCTGCCTCGCGTTGAAGCCTTGTTCAGGAATTTTGATGCGACCATGAGAAAGACATTCGATATACTCACGGTCTCCCCAAGGGTGGAAAAGGTTTTATTTTGTTTTTTATTTTTATTTGTCATGTTTTTTTTTGTAATGTTTTCGCTTATTTCGTCCATTTTTCGTAAAAAAATTCATCGTGTTACAAGTCATTTTTTTTTGTTTTTCAAATGCAACTCATTATTTTTGCATTTTGGTCCTGTTTGTGCTTGTGTGATGTTTTGCTACGTCTAAGTGAAAGTTTTTGTTAATGTGGGATTCAATTTGTTAGTAAAATCGTTTTGCCGTATATCAAAAAGGTTATTTTAAAGTCAGATTATTATATTTTTTATTTTTTTTATTAGAGATGGGTTTGCTCTTGACTCTAGTCAATGTCAGAGATGACAGAGACAAAGTCTACGATGGAGCGAGCTTACCCAGAAGGAGCCTGTTCACTCTAACTTTGAAGATACATATTATTAAACTATCATAGTGTATTGCTGCAGACGACGATATAATGTTTATTTACGCTGGCCTTCAATTGTCATCTATTTCGCATGGTACTGTACAGTCAGCATAAAAATATGCACTTAAACACATTCTGATTAGCTCTACTCAGTAAAATTTTGTGATTCAGAGTTAGTTTCTGTAATTCTGTCAGGAGTGTTGCACAATTTAAAAAAGGGCCACTTATCTTAGTTGTTTCGAACATTTGTAAAAGTTCGTTATTAAATTATTTTGTCGCTGACTGTACCTTTTGCATGGTGTTTGCATGTATTTCTGCTACATTTGTGTGTGCTTAAGTATGTCCGCTTTAACATTTTGTAAATTATTAATTTGTTTTAGTGATTCTGTCAAGAATTTATCTTTTTTATGTTTTCTTGTAAAATAAAGAAGCAACAATTAGTGTTTACTTCATTATATGATATGTTAAAAGTTTTTCTGACTGAATCATAAAACACGCAGTTTTCTTTTTTTTGCATGTGTGACCATGAAGAATAATTAATACCGTCCTATATGTTGCCACATTCTTGAATTACAATAAATAAGTAAATTTTAAAATAAGCCTTTCAATTAGATGTTCTTTACAGATTTCGTTCTTTCTTTTTAAGCGATATTAAAATGGTACTTAAAAGCCGTTTTGAACTTGTAACAAATATAACGGACCAGTTACTCTGTATACATAATTATTCTTCATTCTAACACTTTTGTTTCTCACATATTTAAGTTATTTTATGTTTGTCAACGTTAGGTTACGATTAATTTGTCGAAAAGTCGCGCGACTGAGACGCGGACGCGACACCACACCGACGACTCGTCGCTCGGCAGTTTTAAATACGAGGTGCGCTTCATTTTTCTTCTATTTGCTTCTTTTTGATTGTTTGTCTTAATATTTGTTTGTCTTTAATTTTATTTTCACACAGTTGCACCATCAATATATATTTTGTGCCTTGTTTTAAGATGGGAAATCATCAAATGACTCCTTCCGCTCTGAGAGGAGCGGAATATTTAGTGCTTAACATATTATGTATTTCAATACTAGCTTCGCTCGCGACACCGTTAGCTTGCATAGCTTTCAACCAGTTTTATTTTTTTTACCCGTTCAGGGGCTGTGTTATGAAGGTTTAATTCCATTATCACTCCAGTTCGAAAAAGTCATAAAAAGGCACGAGGACTTATAGAGTTCATTAAATTTTGCTGAAAAGTATTTGGCCATAGTAAAAGTTCGGAAAATCAAACGACATCATAATTTTAATGATTAATTAATTATTAGCATTTCCTTAAAAATAAAAACAATATTTTTTTAAAAATCTAGACACGTCTATGTATCAACCTTTGTTTTTAATGACGGCCTCACAAAGCTTTGCAGATGGTCAAATACTTTTGATCGGTAGTTGTATATTGGTGTAAATTCAGATCACTCTTTTTTCTGCCAATTTGCAAATGATTAACAGAAATAAAATCCAAGCGCTAAAGGCACATGGCGATGGGAACAGTGGTCTATTATTTCTATTGTTATTATGAAGTTGATTCTGACTTTGATTCTGACGTTGATTCTGACTTTGATTCCGGCTTTGATTCTGACTTTGATTCTGACTTTGATTCTGACTTTGATTCCGGCTTTGATTCTGACTTTGATTCTGACTTTGATTCCGGCTTTGATTCTGACTTTGATTCTGACTTTGATTCTGACTTTGATTCCGGCTTTGATTCTGACTTTGATTCCGGCTTTGATTCTGACTTCGATTCCGGCTTTGATTCTGACTTTGATTCTGGCTTTGATTCTGACTTTGATTCCGGCTTTGATTTTGATTCCGACTTTGATTCTGACTTTGATTCCGGCTTTGATTCTGACTTTGATTTAAGGACCAGGAGTCGACAGAGCACGACGGCGACATCGAGGACATCTCGGACGGTGAGCGCACCTCGTCGTCGGAGCGCGGCAACCGCACTACCTACTACCCCGGCAACAACGACGACGAGACGCCCGGGTGAGTCGCGCATCTCCGTCTACCTATTATCAATTATTTAGGGTCGGCGGCATCGGCGTCCGTGACTCCTTACCTTACCATACATTTTCTTAAATATTATTGATAGGCACGCGCTTGACCACTATCTCACCTGATAGTAAGCGTCCATACATCTCTATTTCCTGTAATCTTGATAGTCACCCCTTTTCTAGACATAATATTCTCTTTATAATTTGTAAAAAAAATGTGTTCTTACTTGTTCAGTTTGCGTTACAACTTCATAATATTTTGAAGAGTTTTACCTTAAACTAACGCAATAGTGTAAGGTTGATATTAATTGCTGAATGGAATAGTAACACTTAAATGTAACCATTTATCCTGCTGAGGGACAATGGAGGCTCACCCTGTCCTATTAAGGATTTAAAAACTTCGTATATTTAAATATTTCTGAATGTGTTGCTCGGATTTGGAACTTGGTTGAAACTTGGCACATTGATTGATTGACCTGGAGGATATAAGATTTTTTATTCTGGTATTAGATACCTGTCCGATGTGAAGGTACTCAGAAAGGCTAATAAAATATCGTTTGTCAGAGAGTTCATGGTGAACGCGATGGACGCTGACGAGCTGCGCGAGTCCATGCGGCGCTCCAAGCGCTGGGCGGGCGACGCGCGCCTCGAGCTGCCGCCGCCGCACGCCAAGCTGTCCGGCACGCCCGTGGACTCCGACGACGACGAGGTACTTCACTATATCACGCCTGTGTTATTGAACAGTTAAACTGACAGTTCTTTTTCGTTGCAAGATTAATCCTCAATATTTGAATGTTTCACAGGTGTCAACGCCATCGGGTGACAACACAGAGCGCAACCCGCTGTCGGGCTCGTGCGAGTCGCTGGACACGGTGGGGCGGCGCGAGAACTACCTCAAGTCCGCCTTCGACAGCCTCAGCGGCGCCGACATGGACGCCACGCTCACGCAAGGTAAGCACGCTGTCGGGCTCGTGCGAGTCGCTGGACACGGTGGGGCGGCGCGAGAACTACCTCAAGTCCGCCTTCGACAGCCTCAGCGGCGCCGACATGGACGCCACGCTCACGCAAGGTAAGCACGCTGTCGGGCTCGTGCGAGTCGCTGGACACGGTGGGGCGGCGCGAGAACTACCTCAAGTCCGCCTTCGACAGCCTCAGCGGCGCCGACATGGACGCCACGCTCACGCAAGGTAAGCACGCTGTCGGGCTCGTGCGAGTCGCTGGACACGGTGGGGCGGCGCGAGAACTACCTCAAGTCCGCCTTCGACAGCCTCAGCGGCGCCGACATGGACGCCACGCTCACGCAAGGTAAGCACGCTGTCGGGCTCGTGCGAGTCGCTGGACACGGTGGGGCGGCGCGAGAACTACCTCAAGTCCGCCTTCGACAGCCTCAGCGGCGCCGACATGGACGCCACGCTCACGCAAGGTAAGCACGCTGTCGGGCTCGTGCGAGTCGCTGGACACGGTGGGGCGGCGCGAGAACTACCTCAAGTCCGCCTTCGACAGCCTCAGCGGCGCCGACATGGACGCCACGCTCACGCAAGGTAAGCACGCTGTCGGGCTCGTGCGAGTCGCTGGACACGGTGGGGCGGCGCGAGAACTACCTCAAGTCCGCCTTCGACAGCCTCAGCGGCGCCGACATGGACGCCACGCTCACGCAAGGTAAGCACGCTGTCGGGCTCGTGCGAGTCGCTGGACACGGTGGGACGGAAAGAACACGCGACTGTTGAACATGTGCATAGAGTGTGCAGAGAAATAATGTCACTGGAAAATAAAGAATACATAAGAATAATAGTTCATCAGTTTTTGTGGACATCCAACAGGCCTTCGATAGAGTGTGGCACAAAGGTCTACTGTACAAAATTAAATCAATACTACCACACACATTCTTCGAAATACTGAAATCCTATTTCTCCGATAGAATTTTTCAAGTTAGTGAGAACGACTGTACCTCCAACTTCTACGAAATATCAGCAGGAGTGCCACAGGGGTCTGTGCTGGGACCTGTCCTATACACTTTGTACACATATGACCTACCTCTAAGTCCGAGTTACAGTTGCAACCTTCGCTGATGACACTACCTTGCTCATTTTTATTTATTTTTGCAAATTACAATATTTTATTAATAATACTGTACAACTTGTAACAATTGTTTAGATAAATAAAAAAAAAATATTATTATTAAATCGAAGTAATGTCCAATTATCATAGCGTCATCTTGCAATTCAGTCTGAATGAAATTGAAAAATGGCTAACCAAATGGAGGATTGCTGTCAGTGTATCCAAATCAGTGCACATAACATTCACTCTCCGAAAAGAAGATTGTACTCCAGTCAGTTTAAATGGCATTCAATTTCCACATCAACACACTGTGAGGTGTCTAGGCATGCACCTGAACCGTAGACTTACATGGAGGAAGCATGTTCAAACGAAACGAGATGAAATTAACCTAAAGTACAAGGGTCTCTATTGGCTACTGGGACGTAACTCAGACAGTTTGTCTTTGGAAAACAAACTCCTCATATATAAAACGATCCTGAAACCTATTTTGACATGCGGCATCCAGTTGTAGGGCTCTGCCAGCGCCTCCAACATCATGGTTGTACAGAGAGTACAAAACTACATATTAAACAAATATCTAACGCACCATGGTTTATAAGAACAACAGAGGTCCATGAAATTTTGAACGTGCCCATGATAAGAGATGAAATAGACATTCATGGAGCAAAGTACAAGTTAAGACTGTCGAAGCACCCAAACCAGCTAACAGGGCAGCTCACTATCCCTGAAACCATACGTCGCCTTAAAAAAAGGCGTGATATCTTCAACGATTAAAGGGTCTGAGATCCAAGTAATGACGAAGAAAGGGCTAGCTCTGGTGGGAGCAGCGCCGAAACGACAAAAAGCACCCACCTCATCTGCTTATAGTAATTTAGAATGACTGATTGCAAGATAAGAAAAAAAACATTATTGCAGTGGCCAGCAAAAGAGGCATTGACGGACGAACGTGGAAATGTGGGCCAAGGCGAAGCCGAGGCATACATACGTAAGTCCATCAATGCCTAGTTGTGGCCAAGGCTTGTATAGTACTTTTAATTAAAACGAAGTAGTACGTACCTAGGCAGAACATTTTATTTGAAAAAGTACTTTTGAAAATAAGTCACGAACAACAATAATTATTCCCGCGTTAAAGTGTTCATTTGTTTTTTTTTTTCAATATACAGCTTCAGCTTCTTCTATTTGCAAGCCAGTTCGAAAGAACTATGTCAGATGTCCATTGTAACTTTGGCTCAATAAATATTTTTCATGGACAGTGAAAATTCTCACGTTTTTTTGTGTAGTTTAATGTCAAAAGCTTTTCTGTGTTTTCCACTTTTACATTGGACTTCTAAAAAAAGAAATAATTCAGACATTGTAAATTGGAGGTTATTTATTTTTACAGAGAGTAAATTAAACAAAAAATATACAGGAATTGAATAGTTTTATTTGTTTTCACCATTTCCATTCATTATTATCATCATCAATTTCGTTATCAAATTCAATCAAGAAATCGTGCAGCCCAACCCAAATACCATAAAATGGTCATTGTGTGAGAACAGCATCCCACAGTTCGTTTACCTACCTTACAATTACAATATTATTGACTAATTGCCTCTCTCCCATTTAAGCTGTTATCAATTAGAACATACACAAAATAAGTTTTACTACTGATATGGCGACTTTGAATCTTGGCTCTTAAAAGCCAAGAACTTTGAGAGAGAGACAATTGTTCTCTTAAATTGTTAATTGAAGCCTCCCTGCATACTTCAATCATATTTCGGCCATTAAAGCGGATATGCTCACCGTAATATTATCGGATCGGGCCTGACTGAAAAACACCAGCAACAACTGCTTTATTTACTACTAGCACTTCGCCCGCGACTTCGTCCGCGCGGATTTAGTAGGTACTCCACAAACTTCAACGCCCCCTATACCCCCTTATAAATAATAATAAAAAACAATTATTAAGTGGTCAATAAAAAGTAAAGAATAAATCGCTTTAAGTATTTAGAATAATCGATTTCAGTGGCAGAACAGGTAACTACCTGAACCTTTTTCTTTTATAAAAAAAAGAAGAACCTCAAACATGATAAACAAATGATTACTTACTTATTAAATGATTTTCTTTTTGAGAAGTTCTCGAAAATAACTAAATATTTTTTAAGAAGTTGGAATTTTATATTTAAATTGTTGTAGGTACAAACCTTGTGTCCGTGTGAATTTAGTTTTAAAGGTTGTGTAGGCCGAAACCTGACATTGTTCTTTAAATAAAACCTTTGATAAGTTACCTCCTTGGTTGCCATGTTTCGGAGTAAAAGATCGTTCCATTTTTAAATTACACGACAGATATGAGTCTACTATGGCCGCTAACGACAGATATGGATTTTCATACAACATTTGCCGGCCGCTGCTCGCATGTATTTGGCCAGCACAGCAATTCCGATTTATCTCGAAGAAGGTTGTCAAAATAATGCTCAAATTTCCAAGCATATTTGAGAAGAAATTATTACTGTCTTTTATTATTTGTTATGATCATGGCCGCTATCATGACAGACAATAATAAAATTAAGAAGACACAGTCCAAGTTTGCAGTCCAAAATATGTATTTCTTCGGTTCCCTATCCATTTGCATAAAATTTTAAGACCTAATATAACTTAGCATAATTTTGTTTGGCATAATTATATTTTCGCATAATGTAGTTACGCATAACAGCTTACGCATAATTTTTTAAGCATAATTTCTCTAACCATAATAATGATTAAGCATAATATTCTAAAGCATAAATTTATTAAGCATAAAGTTCTAAAGCATAACTTTTTTAAGCATAATATCCTAAAGCACAAATTTATTTACGCATAATGATATTAAAACATATTTTTATAGGTATAACAATTTATTTCGACGATTGGAAAAAAGCAATATCTCCTGAATCAGGTAATATATAGGTAACATATTAATATAATATAACGTATTGAACAATTTTGTGGGTTTTTTTTTCGCTGTAGGAAGCATGAAGCAAGCAAGCATACAGCATGCAAGCAAGCATACAGCATGCAAGCAAGCATACAAGCAAGCATGCAGCATTCAAGCGAGCATGCAACATGCAGCAGGCAGGGTTTCTGTCACGGCTCCGGCGCTGCGGGCCTCCGGCGGCCCCACGCGCCTACGCGATTTTAAATTACACTCTAGGGGTAGTACAAACAAGACTACGTGGAGTCGGTTTTGCAGCAATTCGGTTCTGTCACTAACTTTTGTTGCACAGCATACTAAATTCAGTCGATATTAAAGTCATTAGGCCTACTAACGTTATGCTAATAGTAATTAGGCCTACTAACGTTATGCTAATAGTCATTAGGCCTACTAACGTTATGCGAATCAAATTTATGCCAAAACAAATTAGTCTTTAAGATGATTATGCCAACATAAAATGTATGCCTAAAAAAATTATGCCGAAGTATTATTATGCCAAAACAAATTGTGCCAAAATTGTTATGCCGAAGTATATTAGGACAAAGAACATTATGCGAAAAGAAGGGATCCCTATTTCTTCACATAATGGAGGGATTTTTACACACAATATTTGTCCCCCAGGCAACACGTCGCTGTCGGCGCAGCACCTGTCCCGCGCGCCGCCCGCGCGGCCCTCCCCCGCGCCCCGCACGCTGGACCCCGAGGCGGCGCGCAGGAGGGAGGAGCTCAACCGACGCATACTGGAGACCAGGCGCCAGCTCGAGACTGTGAGTATACCGACCCGGACGTCCCCCAGGCAACACGTCGCTGTCGGCGCAGCACCTGTCCCGCGCGCCGCCCGCGCGGCCCTCCCCCGCGCCCCGCACGCTGGACCCCGAGGCGGCGCGCAGGAGGGAGGAGCTCAACCGACGCATACTGGAGACCAGGCGCCAGCTCGAGACTGTGAGTATACCGACCCGGACGTCCCCCAGGCAACACGTCGCTGTCGGCGCAGCACCTGTCCCGCGCGCCGCCCGCGCGGCCCTCCCCCGCGCCCCGCACGCTGGACCCCGAGGCGGCGCGCAGGAGGGAGGAGCTCAACCGACGCATACTGGAGACCAGGCGCCAGCTCGAGACTGTGAGTATACCGACCCGGACGTCCCCCAGGCAACACGTCGCTGTCGGCGCAGCACCTGTCCCGCGCGCCGCCCGCGCGGCCCTCCCCCGCGCCCCGCACGCTGGACCCCGAGGCGGCGCGCAGGAGGGAGGAGCTCAACCGACGCATACTGGAGACCAGGCGCCAGCTCGAGACTGTGAGTATACCGACCCGGACGTCCCCCAGGCAACACGTCGCTGTCGGCGCAGCACCTGTCCCGCGCGCCGCCCGCGCGGCCCTCCCCCGCGCCCCGCACGCTGGACCCCGAGGCGGCGCGCAGGAGGGAGGAGCTCAACCGACGCATACTGGAGACCAGGCGCCAGCTCGAGACTGTGAGTATACCGACCCGGACGTCCCCCAGGCAACACGTCGCTGTCGGCGCAGCACCTGTCCCGCGCGCCGCCCGCGCGGCCCTCCCCCGCGCCCCGCACGCTGGACCCCGAGGCGGCGCGCAGGAGGGAGGAGCTCAACCGACGCATACTGGAGACCAGGCGCCAGCTCGAGACTGTGAGTATACCGACCCGGACGTCCCCCAGGCAACACGTCGCTGTCGGCGCAGCACAGGATCCACACGTTGCCTTGTGTTACAAACAACATAAAGAAACTCAGCAACACGTTGACTTACTTTGTTCATAAACAAATGATTATCATGAATACGGGGCTTTTAAAATCAACCCTTACTTAGTTGGGAGAAGGCTAGGCAGACAACAATCTGACCTTACTTAACTGTAACCCTCTGTTCCAGGTGGCTTTCCGCTCCAACCTGAAGTCGAGTCAGTCGACGACGGACCTGTCGTACATCCCCGAGAAGGACAGCTCGCGCCGCGCCCGGCCCGTCTCCATGGCCATCCCATCCAATTCCAGACCTTACGGTAAGACGTTTCATCTTGCCTTACGCTTTTTCTATGAGAAATAAATTGAGTATTCAGCTGAGGTATTTGTTACAAAAAAAAATCGTTATGTTGAGAGAAAAGAGCCTTTTCTTTGATACTGCACAAACATGACCATTTTACTCAAAATAAAAATGATACCCTTGTTTTGACATCATTTTATGAAAGTGAATAATACTACGACTGACTATTTGTCAGGATTGTTTTGAAATACATTTTAAGATATTGACTCAATTTAGCAATAATTCTTCCATTTTATCGAAATTATGTAAATGTAACTTCATTGATTGTATATTATAGTCCACATACCCGAATGCTCAATTTATCTAAATAATACAGTCAAAGGAATTATTTCAATTTAATTGCTGATCTTGTCAAATATTCGAAAAAAAAAATTTTGTGTACAAACTTTGACTGTTTTAAACATGTGTGATTTCACTAACGTGTGACGTCATTAATTTTACTTATAAACGCTTTACCAGTGTCTTAAATAGCAACTCCATACAAATGCCAACCTTGGCAAGTATAGCTTACCTTAATCAAACTTAAAACACTGTGATTTATGTTATAACAGTGTATCCTTTGTTGGAGATCCAAATAAATAATTAAATAAAAGCGTTTACAAGTAAACCAATCATCGCTAAATACTAACAAACACCAAAATTGTTTCCCTAACGCTGACCAGGAATATTGCCATGTCCGGAAGAGAACCTGGACAGTCTCAACTCAAACTACTTTGATAGTCTGAACCCTTACCTCGACTACCGGAACAAGAACCCCTATGCGATACCTGCGAACTTGAACCATAAGATCATCCCCGACTATCAAGACAACGTGGTCCCGTACATTCCCCCACACGCGAATATACCGACAACTCAGGTTGCTAGACGCAATATGCATTACGCCCCTTTTGATACCAAACCCATGGTCTTCAAAGAACAGTTGCCCCAAAAGCAACCCCTAGCCTTCACTGTCGATATGACGAAACCTGTCCAGTCTAAAGTCTTCAACCGCCTCTTTCCTGAGAAGGAGCCTCGCGAACCTAAACCACGGAATTTTACTTTAAACCTTACGAAAAATGATGAGAAACCCGCCCCGCCCAAGTCTGTAAAACCTGCCCGGAGTATATTCAAGAATTATAAGTCATGTCCTGTGTCACCGGTGTCTGAAGAGTGTAAATGGGCTGATAAAGCTAACCAGAAGAATCAGAAAAGTGATACGAACTCCTTAGATCCCAAAAAGAGGAATTCGTTAAGCTTCTTCGTTGGGCTTGATAACAAAAATCTTAGAGATAGCGGCAAAAGTATAGTCGATACTATAAAATCGGATACTGAAAAGATGATCGCAGAGATAACTAAGAAATATGGCGATTTGGATGAATACGACGTAGCAAGAGGGCAGGACGACCTCGATTTAAAACCTACGAAAGAAAAAGATGATGGAAACTTCTCTTCAGACTCCTTAGAAGACTGCAGTCTCAGCCAAGATGCGAGTTGTAAAAATAAATTATTCTCTAAGAAAGTTTGTAAAAAGCATACCAAGAGTGCACCAAGACGAGCCGTGTCTAATTATGAAATCTACGGTAGTGAGAAGCCTGTAGTCCCCGCGAAGCCTGCCTATATAACCAACCAGAAGAGCTCCACACTGCCTAGGAACATGCCTTCGAACCTCGACGATATCGATGAAGACTCGATGAAGTACAACATGTATCGATGTCAAAGTGTTTTGACTAAGAGATGTGTCACCAGGTCTAACGAATCGGTCCTGAGTGATAATTCCAATTGTTCTAGTATCTCCAATGAGATTTTCCTCAAATACGGCAACGAAGTCGCTTTCCAACAGGCGAAGTTTGACAGTAGTAGATACAACTTGAACGACTCACAGAACTGCTCGTATGAAAACATACACGACACAGAGTACTTGGAGAACCACAGACATAGTAGCGCTAGTTTCTTCTTGAATCAGAAGAAGTATATGAAGAACAGCTGCAGCCAGGAATCCGTCCTGTCCGACGACTTCCTCGACAACGACAATCAGCTCTATAGAACTAACTGCAACTCTTTAGAGAGCGTGCTCTCTGATGACTCGGAGTGTACCAAAAGTGCGCCTCTGGAAATGTTGTTTGAAGGCGCAAAGCCGATGAAACAACCAAAGAATCAGAGTATGCCACGGAATAGCAAAAGCTGTTATGAGTTTGATAACACGTCTAAAAGTTACGGTTCCAGTCCTAACAATGCTTATTTCGGTTACATGTATAACAATTATCTAGGCGATGCGTCCAGCCCAAACTGCAGAGAGAGTAAACCTAACACTGTCACTACGAAACCGAAGCCACCTGATAACAAAGTGTACGGGTTTGATGTGCCCGTGGATGGACACAAGACTGTCACAAGATCTAAAAGTCTATACGACTCATCAACTAAACAACCTCCGCCGGCTAAGAATATTGCGTATTATTTCGACGGAAATAATATTCAGCAGTATAATAAAGAGAAGAAACTTAGCGATGAGATACCGAGGTTGAACAAGACTGACTATATGGTGAACGCCAGCAAATCCCTGCAGCCGAAATTCGCTGATAAGTACAAAAGTCAAATGGAAGGTTGTGAAAAGAATGCGATGGTCAAATCTAAGAGTTGTAGCTTTGAGGTAGTCTTAGAACCGGCTTCAAAACCAAATCCCTTGAAAAATCTAATGGAGAAACGAAACTCGCATGTTCAAAAGAATTTGGAGAAATTTGAGGAGCAAATAAGAAAGAACACGCAGACAAAGGTCAATAAAAATCAATTAAATAAAGAAAAATCTAACGGCAAATACAATAATGCTACTAAGAGTCTCGAAAGAGGCCAGAAGAACAACAACACTAAAATAACCATGGAGTTCGTTCCTCACAAGCCTCCCAAACCAATCAAAAGAACGTCTTCTGTCAAAATGAACAACAGACTGAAAGCGGGCATAGAAAAATCAGGTCTAACGTCATCGATATCATCTCAGTACAAAGCGAAATTAGACGGTCTACACAATAAAAACTATTTAGCCAATAAGAAGCCAAAAGATGCCAATTCTAACTTAGAACCGGATAACAGTGAGAAACATTTTGACGTCTTTGTCAAAGAAAAAGACGTGAATGAAAATAAGTCTGAAATTCAGATGGACAGCTTAGAAGTGTACGCGATGCAACGCATGGAGAGACTGAAACAAGTGAGCATGGACTCCCTCGATGTAGACGCGAATGATTTCGCTAAAGACTCTTTAGATTATTATGCTGAACAAGATAACAAACTGTACGCAAAAACTGCCAAAGACCAACTCAATCTAAAACTTGCTAGAAACGATTTATCACGTCCTTCGCACAGCAGGCAAAGTGACACCAAAGAAAACATATCGCCAGAAATGAGCGATGAAATTAAAAAATACAAAAACATTGAAAGAAAAATAGAGATCATCAACAAATTAGTAGAAATGGAAGAGAAAAGAATTCTACAAGAGAAAATACTCAAAGAATGGAGAATGAGACCTTTGAAAGCTAACATAAATGATGGGCAAGGAGTAGTCAAACTATTATCCAGGAAATTCGAGAAGTTAGCGACGAAACAATCATCAACCGTGCACAACTTTGCGTCCCTCACTTTAGAAGAGGCCGATACAGATACTGACACAGCTTCAGATACTAAAGAAATCAAAAGAAATTTGAGTCTACCCGACATTTTAGATTCGGATCAAATCGGGGGTCTAGTGACCGTAGGAAGAGACATTACGAACGAAGCTGGGAACACAGGACCCGTAGAAGACGTCAAGCTAAACAACGCCGTACAAGCGGAAATAGGAAACCCACCAAAAAGTCTAAAACAAAGAGTTTACAACGAAATGGTTATACCAAAAACCGATGTCCATCTAGACAGTGAAAACTACGAATCGTCAACAACCAGCTCTAGTTGCACTAACTCTCCGAAAAGGCTACATTGTTACGGATTTAGTAGACCGAAACCTCCTTTTAGAAAGATCATGAGAGGTTCTACACCAAGATTGTGTATGGAAAACCGTCTTTTTCCCCATAAGATAAGGCCGGTGCTTTACGGTTCGCCTAGAGGTTCTTGTCTGGCGAGGAAGGTTCCCGTTCAGAACCCGGTCTTGCCATCGAAATTCTCTCCGACGCAAGGTTTGGGACTGCATGTGACAAGATATTTGATGTCGTTATGGTCCCTTTTATTTGCAAGAAAATATGTGGTAGTGTTTTTGGGTTTTAAAGTATTGGCCGTAGATATTTTTGATGATGTGGAGGTGAGAAACTTTTTGGATTGTCATTGTAACTTAAAAGCGTCACGTCACGCGTCATTTTCCTATAATAACCATCACATTACATCATTTACTACATTATAATTATATAAGGATGGTAAAAACATCACCCTCGTTTTGGAGTCCGCTAGAGTCGGTTAAAAATATCTAAAGTCAAAAACAAAAAAAAAACCTAAAACACTGACCATAAAATAAGGTGATATTTTGTGAATTCGCCCAAATTAAAGTAACTGGCAGTAAATTAAAAATGCAAATATATATATTTTTATATCGCACGGCAGATTCACGACATGTCACTTGCCATCGCTTTTTTATATTCTTTTTCAGGTTTTTTTTTCAGCATGACTTTAAGCATATGCGGAGATTTTCGCATGCATGCGTTTTATTTATTTTTGTGTTGTTGGCTTTGTTATAGCAATCTGAATGGTTATGTTATTATTTTAAGACGTACTAGTTCTTTGGTCAAAATACTGTAGTCAAAATTGTATTCTTAATATATTTAATAGTTAGTATGTTGTTCTATTCAAATTGGCGAAGTTTTATTAGACTTCATTTAATTAAAATGTCCATTTGTTACACAATTTCGAACATCATCGCTTACCATCAGGTGAGATAGTGGTCAAACGCAAGCCTGTCAATATAAAACAAAACCGTTCAGCTCGCTATAACCGCATGTGATTGACCGCGCAATCGTGTCGCCAGCGAGCCGCTCGCACGTGTCGGCGTCGGACCAGGAGGAGGGCCAAGGCATGCGGCGCGCTATCTCGCTCTCCGACCTGGCCGCCAAGCCTATGCCCGCACCCAGGACGCCGCAAGGTGCGTCTGCTGGTCATTGGACAGGTTTCATTGAGTTTGGTTGCGGTTAACTGAGTTTTGGTTGGGGTTAACTAGGTTTTGGTTGAGGTTAACTGAACTTGGTTGGGGTTAACTGAGTTTTGGTTGGAGTTAACTGGGTTTCGGTTGGGTTTAACTGAGTTTTGAACGAGAACTATTATTGGGCAGATTTAACTGTATCGGAAGTTGTTTTAATATAATAACGCATTTCAAATATAGACAAGTTCTTTTAGTAAAAAATATCAGTTAAAATTTTCAAAATTTGTAACATAATGGTAACATGTATAGTGTATGGGTAGAGGAAGTCGAGGATTATGCTAACATTTAATCTAGGTGGTGTTGGAAATTATACGTTGTGGTTGTGGTTGTATCTATCACTCAAACTTGTAATTGCTAGTTTATTTCTTGGTAGTTGTATCTTTTTTCGTTTAATAAACAATTTTTGTGATGCTATGTACACATTTATTCATAAATTAACATGCTTAAACTTGCGCACACCGGTACAGAAACTACAATGAACATTAAAGCTGACTGGATTTTCAATCAGCGTACGTTTACTACAAACATGGCTGCCTGAAATGTAAACAGCCAATTAAAACACTTGACAATCACAAGTTTGTCTGTCTGTTAGCTGTTTTTGAGTTCAGAAACCGGATTTAAAAAGGTGCCTACTTTCTGTTTTGTTGAATATCGAGGCCGAACTCTTGTTAAAGAAGCAAAATGATGCTGTTTTTACACAAAGAGTACGGCCGTATTCATGGAGTAAGTAGTTTAGTAACTAAGGACGAGTGAACACTCAGGGTGCATATCGTACTACTTCTAAATTGCACTAAAACTACATATCACCTGGAATCAGGGGCCGTCTTAATTTTTTAAAATGAATTTTTAATTAATAGCAACTGTCGCGTTCATTTGTATGGCAAACCCGAATGCGCCGTCGCGTCTATAGCGCATTCTTGCGATTATCGCTTTCTATCAGGACGACACCTAAAGGTTATGTTGTACTATTTTGACACGCACTATATTATGTTTTATTGTATGGCATGCTTTTAGTAATTTAGAATTATTTAGTATTTAATAACAAGGTTTTATTAACGCAAAAAACATTGCTTTTTACGTAGAGTTGATTAATTTTTTATTGACTGATGTAGATAAATATTTTTATTAATAAATTAACCCCTTTCATTTACTACGATTTCATGTTAAGGATTGTTTTACATATTAAGACAATACTTCAAAATTATTAACGGGACATTTAATGAACTAACAAAGTATGGGGAAAGTGGCCCTTAAAGTAATTTTGAATTATTACAAAAATAGAACGCAGATACGCCAAAAATACCAACCCACATACAATTTTCTCATATATATTAAATCTATTCCGAATATAAGATTTGTAGGTCCTCATTTACACTATATTTAATTAGTTTGGCGTAACTAAACGAATTTGAATTAAACGGGAGGACAGTCTCCCTACTGTTTCACTACGCCTTTGATATAATAACAGTTTCAAATTCAAAATATTTTGCAAATTCTTTTTTTAAGTATTTATCTGTTCGAGTCTCAGCTCCTTGTTTATTTTAATCGTCTGTATAAGGTCCTTCTCCTCGGTTGGTATACCCTGGCATAGCTGCGCCCATTCTCCTTCCTTGTCTAACTGAGCTGTGACCACAGGCACGTCGTCGAAGCCGGCGACGCCACAGAACGGCTCCAGCAGCAAGTCGCCGAGCAACTTCGTGCGACCGGCGCCGCGGTACAACACCAAGTCCAATATGACCAGGAGCTCTAGCGTCGGAGTGCTAAACCAGGTAACATATACAAGACTAATGATAAAAATATAGATCTATATCAGAAAGGCCTTCCAAAATCGACGTGTTTGAATTCTGGCAACAAATATAGTTTATTAAAAAAAAGTCATAATTCGGGCCCTAGACTCGTCTCAGTATTTTTTTCGCTATTCCTCATAGTTTCCCATTTAGCCATCCAAGCCCACATGAAAAAGATACCCTGTATACAATACACTTATTGTGATTTAGCTTTACTTGAAACTTGAAACACTTAGACATAATTACAATCAATCGCCAACAACTCAAGTATCAACTTCAGCGTTATGTATTTAACTGAATTTTAAGTGACAATTTGTATTAAAACGCCCAAAAATATGTACATATTTATAGTACGGGTTGCAATCGATTTTGAACTGTGTTTTTATGACATAGAATTGATTGTTTCAAAACTCGAAAAAGGTCGAATCAATTTGGGTAATGTTGTTTCGAATATTCGTTGGAAGCCCAAGAAAGCTTCTTATGAAGAGAAAAATCGGAAATTTTTTTAAAGAAAAATTCACATTTATCTTTTTCCCGTAGAGTGTAATAAAATTGTTGTTGTATATTTTTATTATACTGTGTTATGTAAAATACAATGGGGGTACCCCATCCCCTTAAACCCCTTTAGTAAATGATAAATGATAAATGATAACTGATATTTATTTTGTAAGTAGGTTAAACATAACACTTTTACACGTCAATATTTTTTGGTCATTTTAAGCTAGATGAGGCCGGTGTTTCCTAGCTGACTACCCTGAGAAGAAACACCGAAACAAACTCAGAGGTCACAGTCTCTTTTGAAGTCCATACAAATTGTACTGGTCAAATCATACGAGAACCATGTAGGTTAATGTTTGAGGTGGCCTTTTGAGGAAAGTGCCACACAGATTTGAGTGGACCTGTCCAGACAGTAATAAAGAATAAAAAATCATTTTCCAAACATACTGTTGCTAAGCTGTCACTGCCACAGTCCAATAGCTTTTGAACGACGTCTATCGGAACTGCTAGTTCTAAATACAAAAATGTTGTAACAGAGCGACTCGGAGTCGGACCCCGCGCCGTCCCGCGCGGCGGCGGGCCGGCCGCAGGGTCTCATGCGGCCCACCATCTCGTCCATGAACAAGGCGGCCGCCAACACGGCGCGCCGCCGGGGCCTCGCCAACGCCTACAGCGCAGGTACGTACACACGTACAAACACTACACTATACACCAACATAGTAACATGATGCTAATACCACCCAAGAATATCTTCGATACCACTTCCGTTCGGGTGAATCGGCTATGCTGCGCTGGGTTGGGCTGAGAATAATAAAAATGCGTTGTAAATACAGAAAAAAATATGCTACGCGTTTTAACGCATATCTCATTTCTAGTGATTTTTAATCCAAAGTTTAACTGGTGGAGAATACATTTTTTGCATTAAGTCCGCCTATGTACCACTACTGTACATAAGGTTTAAATAAATAAGTTTATCTAAACAGCACAGCGCAATGTAGCCTAATGTTGCTCTGCCACTCTGAATCTGGTCCAGTAGTTTGAAGTATGTAGTTAGCGCACAGGTTACTAAAGACACCAGTTGATAAAATATTGTTCCTTTAAATTCACATATTGAAGTCGTACAATCTAAATTTTATCATAATATGACAGATTTCACCATGACACTGATTGGGACTCGAGTTATGCCAAAATATGCCAACCCACTATTTTAAGTTATTCAGAAGTTTAAGTTAGTCTTATATGCTTGTCGCGCAACACGTCCTTTGTACTGAATGGCGCAAATTCACTATGGCGTGACTAGCGAGTGACGTCACACACAACGAGAAACGCTCACAACTCCTTAATATTTAAACATTACAGTTCACTTGTCCTGTCTTTTTTAGTTGAAATGTAAAAAAAAACAAACAGTCGAAAACCCCATTGCGGGCTGAGTATCACGCTTTGGCATAACTCTTCAGGCCTCTTACTAAATGTTCACTCCTGTAAGCCGGCAGTAGCAGTAGGCACTCTCACGCCATTAACCCACTTACTAAGCAGTGAGCCTGGCGGGCGGCGCGCACGAGGAGTCCAGCTCGGAAGCCGACGAGCGCAACAACGGCGACGCCAGCGGGCCCAGGCCTCGCGCCTCCTCCGTCGACCACACGCAGCGGAGGATCGGTGAGTGTCTCCCTTACTGCCTACTGCCCACAATCTGTTTAAGAGTCACCATCGACTCGAAAAGAAGTAGAATCTCTACGAAGGTTTGGTGCCATGTCAGCTGCCCTTCTTTAATAAATACCTTAGAAAAGTGATCATAGCATTTCTTGCCTGTTCGTCCCCATAGAAATGCATGCTTGAAACGAGTACATTTGGATGTACAAAATGTATTTGATGAACAAAAAAGCCTAAGCGAAGCAATAACTCTCCAGACCCTGCTCAGTCCATCATAGACCGAATCCGTCACTTACCATCAGGCGAGACGGTGGGCAAGGGAAGGCCCAGAATCTATCATCATCTGCCTAGACTTTTCTCAACTATATTGGGGTCGGCTTCCAGTCAAACCGGATGTATTTTACGTGGAGCGGCTGCCTACTAGACCTCCACAACCCATTAACTGGGTAACACGGTACTTCTTGGCAAAAGTGGCGTCGGATTTTCTGGCTTGACAATCCGTAACGACTGCCAGCAGATCTACAAATGACACTCGGGACCAACGTCTTAATGTGCTTTCCGAGGTACGGAGGAGTCTCGGCGTATTAGGATAGTCACCCATCAACAGACCGACGCCGGCGAGCGTGGTTTATACTTGAAAATCCACCCGTGCGGCTGTGATTCTTTAGCCACGAGCTCCTCATAGCCCAGAACTTATCAATCAGTAATTAAATAAAAAAAAATATTGAATGTTTGTCGGCCAAACTGTTAAAGCTAAGTTTACTCCTGGATTCGAGTCCTTAGCCAGTCGAAATATTTTGTGGATTGCCATCAGAGATAAGCAGCCCGGATTCGAATTTCTGCCTCATAATTATGACAAAAGCCTCGCTACCTGTAATGTACTATTTTTATTTGTATGGGCTCCCATACAACAATCGTTTTTTTGCGCGAGTCCGACTCGCACTTGGTCGGTTTTTTTTATTACCTCCTCTGCAAACTCTTGGAACATTCAAGCTGTAACAGCACATAACTTGTTGCGCAGGCCGCAGCGGCAGCGAGCGCGACCTGTCCGCTAAAGCGAGGGAGGTGACGGCGCGCCTCACCGCCGCCACCAGGCAGCGACCCAAGCAGGACGCGGCTGCGGAAGCCAACTGTGAGTCATACCTAGCCTTCTCGCAACTATGCTGATGCTATGCTTCCAGTCTCACCAGATACAGCTGAATACCAGTTTTTTACATCGAGCGACTGCTTTTCTGACCTTCACAACCCGGTTACTGGTTGACACAATACCTAGAAAGAAAAATATTCGTTTATTTCTCTATTAGACTGATTTACAGACTTTTAGGATATTACTGTAAGTGTGATGTACCAGGCTCGATATATGAAAATGTAAATTGGGATTTAGAATAACGTTGCCTTTGTAGAGCGTCGTCTCTGTCATCATCATGTCATCTCCTTCTTAAGCTCGATGTTCTAACAGTGCGTGAGTCATTTATTAAATGGTGATTCACAGATTGATGTTATTGGATTAAGAAATATTGCGAGCTTCGTTTCAAGTAATCCGAAAGTAAAAACCGGATAAGTGCGAGTCGAATCTGTACTTTTTTTAAATTTTAAGCTCTGAAAAGGGCTTCCGTTTTTTCCGACTTACACACTATTAGAAGTGACTGTGATGTTATGTTTTACCCTCTTTTTTTGGATAGGAAATCATCAAATGACTTCCCCCGCTTTGGGTGGAGCGGAAGGGAGTGTCAGACTCTTACTAAAACTCACCCGTGTCCCTTCCTTACAAAAATGCCCTTTGCGTTCCAGGGCCGCGGTAACTCTTTCGAACAATTCCATAACATGCTTTACCCTTCCCCTATGGATCTTGTATTGTTTGTTCTGAAAGTGGCGTGTGTTTCAGTGTCGTCGTCGCAGCTGTGCTCTGCGCTGACGGAGCAGCTGACGAAGACGGCCAGCAAGGTGGTGCAGCTGTACGCCAGCCTGCAGCGCGAGCCCGGCGCCGCCGCAGACATCAGCGGTGAGCAGCTTACCAGCTTTGACACATATCATCTAAAATATACGATACACCGCAAACGTTTTCGTGTTATGAACCCGATGTTTTTATTCAAGTAGTCGAGGTATTTTAAAAACTATGCTCTAGTGGATGGCTTTCAAGCGATATGTACGAGTACATCGCAAAAGAATAGCGTTTCTGATGCACCGCTTACGGGGCAGCCCCAACAGCTTTCTGAAGCTAATTGTAGGGAGAATGGACATGGAGTGCTACTTCATGGAGCATTGGACAAAACTACATCTACGAGTAGTGCGGTCTTGATCCAATGTTTCCATTGTTGTGTATATATATATATGTATTTGTTGTAAAAATATTATTACAAAAACAGTGTATGGATGATCTATCTGAAATAAAAATGAATTGAATTGAAAAACGAATTTCTCATGATGTAGGGCAGAGTCGCTAGAAGAGTCTTAAATACTCAACCATTTTCGACTGTCAACAGGTCTAGAAGCAGCCATCTTAGAGACGCAGAAGGTCCTACGCAGCGCGGTGAGTCGCACGCAGAACGGCGAGCAGGCGCTCAGCAGCCTGTCGTCCACGGACGGCGAGTACCGCCTGCACGTGGACAGCGCGCGCCACAAGCTGGACCACCTCGTGGCCAAAGGTAAGCGCGCTGCTGGACATGAGGCATGAGCCCCTCTCCACAGTAGCCACAACACTTAGAGACGCAGAAGGTCCTACGCAGCGCGGTGAGTCGCACGCAGAACGGCGAGCAGGCGCTCAGCAGCCTGTCGTCCACGGACGGCGAGTACCGCCTGCACGTGGACAGCGCGCGCCACAAGCTGGACCACCTCGTGGCCAAAGGTAAGCGCGCTGCTGGACATGAGGCATGAGCCCCTCTCCACAGTAGCCACAACACTTAGAGACGCAGAAGGTCCTACGCAGCGCGGTGAGTCGCACGCAGAACGGCGAGCAGGCGCTCAGCAGCCTGTCGTCCACGGACGGCGAGTACCGCCTGCACGTGGACAGCGCGCGCCACAAGCTGGACCACCTCGTGGCCAAAGGTAAGCGCGCTGCTGGACATGAGGCATGAGCCCCTCTCCACAGTAGCCACAACACTTAGAGACGCAGAAGGTCCTACGCAGCGCGGTGAGTCGCACGCAGAACGGCGAGCAGGCGCTCAGCAGCCTGTCGTCCACGGACGGCGAGTACCGCCTGCACGTGGACAGCGCGCGCCACAAGCTGGACCACCTCGTGGCCAAAGGTAAGCGCGCTGCTGGACATGAGGCATGAGCCCCTCTCCACAGTAGCCACAACACTTAGAGACGCAGAAGGTCCTACGCAGCGCGGTGAGTCGCACGCAGAACGGCGAGCAGGCGCTCAGCAGCCTGTCGTCCACGGACGGCGAGTACCGCCTGCACGTGGACAGCGCGCGCCACAAGCTGGACCACCTCGTGGCCAAAGGTAAGCGCGCTGCTGGACATGAGGCATGAGCCCCTCTCCACAGTAGCCACAACACTTAGAGACGCAGAAGGTCCTACGCAGCGCGGTGAGTCGCACGCAGAACGGCGAGCAGGCGCTCAGCAGCCTGTCGTCCACGGACGGCGAGTACCGCCTGCACGTGGACAGCGCGCGCCACAAGCTGGACCACCTCGTGGCCAAAGGTAAGCGCGCTGCTGGACATGAGGCATGAGCCCCTCTCCACAGTAGCCACAACACTTAGAGACGCAGAAGGTCCTACGCAGCGCGGTGAGTCGCACGCAGAACGGCGAGCAGGCGCTCAGCAGCCTGTCGTCCACGGACGGCGAGTACCGCCTGCACGTGGACAGCGCGCGCCACAAGCTGGACCACCTCGTGGCCAAAGGTAAGCGCGCTGCTGGACATGAGGCATGAGCCCCTCTCCACAGTAGCCACAACACTTAGAGACGCAGAAGGTCCTACGCAGCGCGGTGAGTCGCACGCAGAACGGCGAGCAGGCGCTCAGCAGCCTGTCGTCCACGGACGGCGAGTACCGCCTGCACGTGGACAGCGCGCGCCACAAGCTGGACCACCTCGTGGCCAAAGGTAAGCGCGCTGCTGGACATGAGGCATGAGCCCCTCTCCACAGTAGCCACAACACTTAGAGACGCAGAAGGTCCTACGCAGCGCGGTGAGTCGCACGCAGAACGGCGAGCAGGCGCTCAGCAGCCTGTCGTCCACGGACGGCGAGTACCGCCTGCACGTGGACAGCGCGCGCCACAAGCTGGACCACCTCGTGGCCAAAGGTAAGCGCGCTGCTGGACATGAGGCATGAGCCCCTCTCCACAGTAGCCACAACACTTAGAGACGCAGAAGGTCCTACGCAGCGCGGTGAGTCGCACGCAGAACGGCGAGCAGGCGCTCAGCAGCCTGTCGTCCACGGACGGCGAGTACCGCCTGCACGTGGACAGCGCGCGCCACAAGCTGGACCACCTCGTGGCCAAAGGTAAGCGCGCATGGATTCCGGGGAACTACTGAAAACTCCTGATGAAAATATATAATAACACTTCGCTCAGCTTGGGGTCCATTAGTAGTCCCCAGTCCATTAGCAGTGCAGTGTAGTGGACCCCAGATCGGCCTAATTAAAGAGGCCTTGAATTTGCATATTCTTGCTCCTATTACATGGGACTACATATCGAGTGACAGTGGGGTGCACTGTACACCTATACCAATCCCTTCGACGAATCAGACGCAGTGTTTCCTTAACAAAACCTCGTTATTCACAGAGGCGACAAACGCGAGCAACCCCGCCATGTCGCTGATCGAGCAGTACTCCGACATCCTGCTCAACATGATGCAGAGCAAGATGGTGAACCAGTTCGCTCAGCCGCAGAGCCTGCCGCCCAACGCCGGCCCGCCGAACAGTGACAGCTAGTATTGAGCCTGCGACTGTGTGTGACACTGTTGTGACCAACTAGACTGTGTGTGTGTGTGTGCATGGAGATCTCTACCTGGATCTATCAGACTGTTTGGAGTCAACGATATGCTTGCAGCCGTTGTTGGTGTTCGCTTCGAGGCCGCATCAGCTGCACATGTACGGATTTTGATCAGATCTAGCGCATGTAAAGAATAGAACATTTATGGTAGTCAACCTTGTGGAAAATGCCTTTAAACGTTGAAGATTCTGGAGTGAATAGTGTTAATATGAAGAGTCAAGATCTAGTGTCGGTTATTTAGTGACTAATGTTTTGGCAGAATTAGCTAAGTGTTGAAATGTCGTAATTATTGTTGATGACCTCCAAATAAGATAGAAAATTCAATTTTTAACCAAAATCTACTAGTAATAAACATTTTGTCGATAAAAAAGGGACGAGATAGTTAAGAATTCTGTCCAATGTGGTGAAAAGTCGATCCGAATGAGGTCGACGGCGACGCGAATAATCGATAACTTGTCGATAGCCTAAACGAGCATAAGATGAAACCGTTAATCGTTAAAAAAGTGATATTTAAGTAACTTTAGTATTAATAAGTAAGTTGCGCATTGATAACCTGTTACAACTGAAGGATGATCAGGAAATCTGGTTCAGTACGCGGCTGTTGATATCGCACGTCGGGCTTTAGAAAATGTTCGGCTTTGAGGCGTCGTCTCGCTCACTCTACAGTATAAATCTCTTTCTTAAGCTCGATGTGTCATTAATGCCTGTACTGTACCTCAAAAGACGTCATTATAAGTCACATGTAAATAACGTTTTTAAATTAAATATTATAGGAACATTGTCAATTTGAGTCCATTGTTAAGTCGCTGCGTTAGCGCACGAGCTGCCATCTTTACATTTAAACGTGAACGAGCGCCATCTGTGTTCTGGTGTGTACTCCAGGCGCAAGAATATTTCGCACCATTCAGAAGTTCTAGCCTAAAAAATTAAAATGTTTTTGCGTCGTTTTTTCTTAAAACAACTTCGTTTCCGACTTTAATTCTCTGCTCTGATTCAAACTTCTACTTTTCGTTCATGGTTGATGAACTTATTTTGATTCATGGTAACGCGAAGTGTCCACATTCTTCCACATCTCTGTATTACTAACTTTTAAAGGTGACTTTTCTATGCTTCGTTTACTATGACACAGGAGTGGCCCACAGGCACAAGCTATTGAACGTGTTCTTCAAGAACAGTATAGTGTCAACTCATCCTGGATGAACTTTAAGGTTCATAAAAGCATTGTCTGAATAGTATAAAATAAAGTCGCTTTCAGCCTATGTTTGTTTCAACGCTTATTTCAAAACTACGCAACGGATTTAAAACGGTTTTCACTGATAGAAAAAGCGATAAACGAAGAAGGTTTGTGCATATAAGTTGCAGCCCTGCGAAGCTGGGGGGCGTACTGAAATTAGTATGATTTCTATCAAAATGAACCCTTAAGATGCCATCAAGGCCATTACGGCGTTTCGGTAACACCAATCAATTTACGGCAGTAATTATCAGATTCATATTGAAATTGCCAAAAACTTCACAATTTCAGTTGCCCGTGTAAGCGCATCTTATTGACAATTGGTTCCCAAATAAATACTAGTCAGAATTTGACAGAACTTTTTTTTACGAAAAAAGTTTCTGGATAAAATCTGCTCAACGTATTTTAACTAAATATTACATAAATAAATTTTCTCGGGAGAATTAGGCAATAGGCTGGTAACATTGTCTAATTTCCTATCCCTGGTTTGGAAATGTCTAATGCTATTATCACATTTGATCTGGTTTATTTGCCTCTTCAATAAAAAGTCCAATATTAACTATTGCATTTAAAATATTCATTCCAAAAGTTGACAGAAATATTAACATCAATTTACCAATACTGTGGTAAACATCGTGTACTAATCTATTGCCACTCAATATCGATTTGCGCATTTATTAATTTATTAAAAACGTTGTGTCAAATGTTACAATTTTTTTATTTGATAAAAAAAATAAACAAGTCTGTCATCATAATATACCTAAATCAAGATAAAATCTAATTTCAAAAACTATCTACATTTAAATCTTACTTACGTCTTAGAAACATTTCAAATGTTTTATCGAAATTTTCCGTCGCATAATAAAACAATTTCTTGATTTTTATTGATAAAAAATTCTTTTAAACTATTTTGTATTTATAATGTACGTATGTGTATATTATGATTGGCTGTCCATTTTATATAAAATAAAACATTGTTAAAAAGAACACAAAGAAGTTTCTTATAAATGAAACTTCTTTAAAACTGTCTTTGATTATTATTGTAAAGATTAATTATTTAATATTTAATTATGTATGAAGAAACGATTGATTAAATGACTGAATATAACCATTCCTTGAAGATATTATGTTGGATTGTGTTTAAATACTCTACACGTAAATATGAAAATCATGCTTTCAAAATAATAAGAAGAGAATCGTGTTTTGTTCTTGGTTGTTACCACTATTGGGTTTCCACAAAGACCAGGGGGCCTACCACAACCTCTTAAAACAATATTACTTTAATATTACTTTGCGTTCCGCTCTGTTGGATTTTCAACGCTCGGATCAGCGCCGAGAGTTGAAAATGCAACAACAGAAATTACAAAGTAATATTAAAATAATATTGTTTTAAGAGGTTGTGGTAGGCCTCCAGATCCTTTTATGACACCGTGAAGATATGGCCTATAAAACCAGAGAGGAAAGGAAAAGATAAGAAATTGTGGATCCAATCACAATTTTAAGTCCAATATATAAAACGGTTTAATTTAAGTTTTTTTTTGTAACGAAAATGTCACAAAACGCGTGAAGTGTTACAGTCAATGTTACATTTTACCTCTTTTTTGTAATTACTAATTTTTATTGAAATGTAACTTGGCTCTGGTATGCATAAACACGTGTATTTAATGTAGAACAATTTATGTGAGGACTTGCTAGCGGCTAACAAACGCGTCCAAAGAAAAATGTATCAATAATTTCTTAAGACTTATCAGAAAAGCTAATACTGTCACCAAATGCGTTATTTCTTAGTTTGTAACGCCAGAGACCTATGAGGGTATAAGATAAAGTTAAGACACTTGAAGCCAAGATTTTGCCACGACGCGCGACGTGAAATGTAAAGTGAATTCCATACTTAGTTGACTTACAAACAGGGTGGTCCATCTGAAATAAATTGAAGTTACTAAAGCATTTGACGAAGTATTAGTATTATATTTAATAAAATAAAAATGTCGCTTCCAACTCCTTTATTTTCGTTTTGTAAATAAATAAATAATAGTGACTCGATTAATAATGAACGCTCATGTGCCGCCGTGATGAAGATCGTCTAGTTATTAACTTTTATTTAATGTTCAATTGTATTGCCATCTGTGGAAAAGACTAATTTTAATACTATTATAAATAATTTCTAAGTTTATAATTTTTCTTGTAATTTTTAAGTAAGTGGACTCTGTATTTTGTTTTCTTTTGTATAGCAACAAAGCACACTAATTTTTTAATTTAGGCGAAATAAAATTATATTGAATTCATTTCTTGGTTATTTTTTTTGTTTTTTTTTCTAGTTTTTGCATGACTTTGCTACGATTATAGTTCACTGTTACACACACATCCCACTTTGCACAGTACACTTAAATTATTATAATTTTATTTTTTGCACAAATAACACTTTTGAAATAATAGTTACTTCAAATACGGCACGTATTTATTTACTTTAGTAGGTAATGGAAATTATGCAAACTTTAATATGTGGATATTAGCGTTATTTTATTTTATTTAAGAAGTTATCCCAATATTGTAAGTGATATTACCTGGAATTGAATGGAAAAAGTAGAATAACCCACTACTTGCTGATCATGATAGGGTACTTTCCTACATAGAAAATAATAATTCTGTTTAGTCCATCCGGTAGATTTTCAAAAAAATATTGAACATATATTTTTTACCATTTCAAATCGATAAAAAATGATAGAGATAAAGCGCTTCAAAATTCAAGAGTGGGGGCTGGTGACGTCGCATTTGATTAAAAAGTGACTTCACGCGATCAACGTTTTCATTTTTTGTTTACGTGGAAAAAGAAAAAAAATCGTCCAATATTTTTTTGAAATCTAATTGACGAACTAATTAGATTTTTACAGGAATGTACCCAATTTCACAATCCAAGTTTGGCATTGTCTGTGGACTGTGACACTCACACCTGTCTTAGGGCCCGTTCCCACTTAGACGGACCGTCCTTAAAAACGGAAGACGGCGGGTGGACGTTGCGTTTTTACACATGCACCGGCCGGGTGCCGGCTCCGATCAATTTGCGTTTGGTCTTCGTACACAATGGACGACCACGATGTCCCAGTGCTGTGGTGGTAATTAAGAAGAAGACGTAAACGAAAACATTGGGTACATCACAGAAGACAAAAAGATAAGATTAAGATCTTATCTTTTTGTACTATTAATCTTTAGTCCCACACAAGACTGCTTTATTTTCGACAAAAACAAGCATCGACGTCCATTATGCACGAATGTAAAAGCCGAAATGATGTTTGCGAGGTGAGCCGTCTCGTCGGCAGATTCATTCACACTATATCCGATCTGGGCGTTTAGACCGCTCTTCGCAGTGGCAAAACGACCGTCTAAAAACCCTGATCCGTTCTTTTTTTCGGAACCGTCTAAATGTGAACAGTCATATAAATTGTACTGCCGCTGGCATTATCCATCTCTATTATACGGACGGAGAAAACAGACTGTCTGTCTTGGTGAGAACGGGCCCTTACAGTCTCCATCTGAAATCCGATGTGTAGAGCCTGGGTATTGTTGGGTTTTTAGAAATGTTATAAAAATCTCAGGTTTTGTACTTTGTAGTGTAAATTAATATTACAATAATCATATCTGAATTTGTCTAAATTAAAATAATTAATTTGAAGGAACTTTACAAAAGTAAAGGAATACGAAGGAAACATTGAGCCGTGTTTTGGAAGTCTCCTACACTTAAAAAAGCTAACCGACTTTCAAATTAATGTATTTTTTTATTGGCTGTCGTTATTTCAATTCACTGATCACAACTTTTATGCTGAATTTGACAGTTTGTTAGATTGTGTCATTAGCCTTTCAGGAGGGGTGTTTCGGGTGGTAAACTTGTACATACGTCATCTTATGAATTAAATATAAGTAAGTAAGTACTTACCTATCCTAAAACTATATCTACATAAGTTATGTAGGTGAATTTCAAAATTAGACGCAAGCCAACCAAGATTAATAAACAGTAATCAGAAGCCATACTATGAGTTGCCAATGCCATTATGATGTTGTAATATAGGGAAAGTGCTTTTCGTCCTGTATAGCTCTGTCTCTCTCTCACAACGAAATCATCTTCGCTTTGGCATGTCATAATAAAGAGTAGATAGTTTTTGTGGGTAACCTAGCTTGTGTACTTTGACTTGACTTTGTTTTTGCTAACAAGTGATATGATTGCGCCTGTAGTTCAATATTCAAGTTCAACAAGACAAACAATATGTCTTTCTAATTAAGAAAATAATGTTAAGCGTTAACTATTTTCACATACCTTAATACATTAGGTATTAAAATGTACCTACTTACATGTTCACTTGCAATTGTGTAAAACGTTCCATAACTGATTGCGTACCTAACACACCTACCTATCTACTTGGTCAGTAAGGAGCATTCTTCCTTGCAAGTCAAACACTCAACACGATGAGCACATCTAAACCCCAACGTTCGTGAAAGGGGCGGTCATAAAACGTGGGAGCGAGAAAACACGAATCTCAGTGCAGTCTACAAGCGGTTTGACTGGCCGTACGATGTGTCAACGTCATTCCATTCCGCAAAGTGTGAGATCATTTGTCCTATGTCTCCATGTCCTATATCAGCTAACGTTCGTGAAAGGGGCGGCCATAAAACGTGGGAGCGAGACGAAACGAGTCTCAGTGCAGTCTACAAGCGGCTTGACTGGCCGTACGATGTGTCAACGTCATTCCATTCCGCAAAGTGTGAGATCATTTGTCCTATGTCTCCATGTCCTATATCAGCTAACGTTCGTGAAAGGGGCGGCCATAAAACGTGGGAGCGAGACGAAACGAGTCTCAGTGCAGTCTACAAGCGGCTTGACTGGCCGTACGATGTGTCAACGTCATTCCATTCCGCAAAGTGTGAGATCATTTGTCCTATGTCTCCATGTCCTATATCAGCTAACGTTCGTGAAAGGGGCGGCCATAAAACGTGGGAGCGAGACGAAACGAGTCTCAGTGCAGTCTACAAGCGGCTTGACTGGCCGTACGATGTGTCAACGTCATTCCATTCCGCAAAGTGTGAGATCATTTGTCCTATGTCTCCATGTCCTATATCAGCTAACGTTCGTGAAAGGGGCGGCCATAAAACGTGGGAGCGAGACGAAACGAGTCTCAGTGCAGTCTACAAGCGGCTTGACTGGCCGTACGATGTGTCAACGTCATTCCATTCCGCAAAGTTTGAGACAATCTTTGTCCTATATCGCTACGTTGTCGTTCGTTCGCACCATGGCCGCATCTGTGCGTGTCTAGCGTAGCCTTAGTCTTTTCGTGCTTCAGAAGCTTCTGAAGTCCGTTTAACTTAACTAAATATTCACCGTCTTATCCCAAGACATCGTTTTAAGATGACATACAGAAAGATATTTTCATAGTAATCAATTAAATTTTATATTATCTACATACATACTACACATAGGTACGCTTTAGGAGGCAAAGACATCATTTAATCTATATACACGCTTCGCCATTTTGAATTAATGTAATTAACAAAATGGCCGCCCATTTTGGCGGGAATTCTTGTTCTAGGTTAAGATGTACAGTAGTAAGTCAGACATTTTTATGAGAAATAATAAAAAACTACTGAAAAAAATGAGTTCCGTTTTATTTAAGTAGATACCTCCCTTATCCTAACAAACCTGAAAGATTTATTCTACACCCGGATTCCGGGAAGAAATGATCGACGAGTCAGAAATTATTGTACAGTTCTCGTCAATTAACTTTGCCCCTCGGAAGTTAGCCATTTGCAAATTTCGCGCAGGTGCAGTCACGTAGACGGGAGCAAGCGGGACGCAAGCATGCATCGAACGTAAACGAGCGACTGAGACATAAAATCGCGCCGCCATAATCCCCGCCCCCATGTCTCTTGCGCATGCGTAGTTGCAGTTTGTTCGTAATTTTGACTACTACGCAGCCACTCGTAGCCAACTTCAAAGGGGCAAAGTTACTTGACGAGAACTGTAGGTACGGTTGACATAAAAATTCGTTTAACCGATTACGATATAAGTACCGATACCGATTATATAATATTGTCGTTTTAATTTTGCGATAATTTCCTGTCCAGCAACTGGGTCTTAGCATGCGTAGTCCTGCACGTAAACAGTGCTACCTAGGTTCATCATCACAGTCATAGTCTTTTATAACGTTGAAGTCATATGAGTTCCTCTTGAGGATGCCCGCGCGCACCAGCAGCTCGAACACCGGCCGACGGCGCGCGAAGCGCTGGCGATAGCTCGTGGAGCGAACCTCTGCAAACATCAACAACATCGCTATTAGATTACCTATTATGGGTAAGCCACTGTTAATCTGAGGTAGGCTTTGTATCTGAACAAAAGGAATGCGAGGACTTTGACGCTTGCCAGTGGGCGCATAGACTGATACGTCATCAACTCATCAAGTTCTCACACATACCGCTACCTACTTCAAGCACCGGTAAGCGGTACTCCTATAAAATCGGACAAGTTAAGTTAAAAAAATACTAGTTTGATCCAGCCCGTCCCTAATAGCTGTCCTCCCTCCAGCGACGCCCTTAACCGAGGTCCGTACCCCACAGGGGGTGCCCTTAGCGTGTGGTCGCTTAGTTTGTAAGTTTTTTATAAGCCCCTAAGCCTAAGATTAATCTGCGAGAGGCATACCATTAAATAGTAGATTATGCACCCAGGGGATAAAGCAGTGTCTTGTGTCACGGGCGTCATATTGAATCTCGAACGCAATGAAGGATTCGGGAGTTAACTCCCGAGCGTGGCGAGGGAGTTTAGAGTTTAACTCACGAGCGAAGCGAGGGAGTTAATACAAGAATCCTGAATGCAGCGAGGGATTCAAGCTAGCCCAAGGCAAAGACACCTTTATCCCCGAGGAGGATACTCTACTTTTCACACCTCCTGTGAGAAAATACGAAGCCATAATACGAAAAACAAAATATTTTAAATTTACAAACACTAACTAGAGATATGTATTTAGAACTATACTGTATACCTACTTAAAAAAAGTTAATTTAATACCATACGGATTTGCAATATCCGCGCCTTTTTTGCGTTCCACTTGGTATACCTACCACATAGCGGCTACGACCAACTCGATTTTCTTTTTTTTTTTACTTCTCTGTGGGTAAGTAAATATGTGCAGGCCTAATGTTAGCAACCTAATACAATTTATGTGTACACAAAGCTTTATACAGAGCTTTATATCAGCTGGTAGAATGGGTTCGGCCGCTTGGCTGTATGCAATTTGAATTTAGAACGTCATAGGAGATGCTCGAGAAAATAGTTTTTAAATTAATAAATCGACTATAAATGGGTTTTAAGTGTTATTCTTATCCTTTTATACAATAATCCGTACAAAACCAATTATTCTTATAATATTGTCTTCAATCCTGGACCCTGGTCAATCCTTATGATTTTGTAGAAATTCGAGAATATCATCCCTAAGTAGTAAGAGTATCGAGAATATCTTTCCTCTTTCAGGAACAGAAAGAGAGAGGCAGAGACAGAAGGCGTTGTGAGTACCTAATATACCGCCAATTGAGCAGACAGATGACGTTCCAAATTTAAATCACATTATTGACCAGCGGGTTATAATGAAATCCAGTACAATATTATTGCCCGGCAGTGCCACCGGCCAAAAATGACTCACTTTAGGTTAGGTTAGCATGACATATAATTTGACGTTTTCGATCAGGTGGTGTGAAAAAATAATTATGTACCTACCAAGCCCAGTAGTGCAGTGGTTGGATGAACGATTTCTGAGTGAGGCTTTAAGTTTTATTCCCAGGTTGGGCTATACGTTATTAGGTTTCCCAAGCTGTGATTTATTAGTGCCCGTTGATAGCATGACTTTATGTTGCTAATGATAAATTAGAAACTTAAATGGTTAGGTTTGTTAGGTTAGATTAAACATCTTACTTGAGGGCTGCAGAGGCCTGGTAACAGATTGGGGTCCAAACTCGTACAGTATTTGAACGTCTGCATGGTTGCCCAGGCGGAAGCCGAAACCAAAGCGATGGTCGTTCCCTAAAAAATATTTTAATCAAGTTAGGTCTATTTTTAATAATTTTTATACCTAGAATATAGGTATAGAAGAATGTTATAATAGGTTACGGTCTTCTTTGCGGGTAATTTAGGGTTTTAGAGATAGGTACTTATCAATCATATTAATTTATATTCAAATTAGTTCGCTCAACGTGGCTCTGACTGCCAAGCTAGAACAACCAATCAAATCCCTTGACATGAGTGACATCTATCAGTAATTTTTGTCTAGATTAACTTTGACCTTACAGCAACACGGAGGACCTAATTAATGCAGGTAATTTACCTTTAGTGATCGGTGGAGAAAATCCATAGATAGCCGCAAACCCTGCAGGAACGTCTTCCGGTATTACCAGAAAGAATACAGCTTCACTTGGAATACCTGTTCATTTAAATTAAATTAAAAATATAAAGTTACTCTCCTTGAGGCTTGATCTAATTGTCGAAAGTGCGATTGATCGTGGGGTCCCGGGTTCGTTCCTAAGGTAAGATAAAGTGTTGGGGAATTCAGAATTTGTCAAAAGTCTGAATGTGTGAGTAGGAAGACTTGATCTCTGTTACATGGGACTTACAGATGTCATCTTGTGTTTAGGTACCTACTGCAAACCCCTAGTTTTTTTACCCGACTGCGCGACGTAAAGGAGTGGTAATGTGTTTATCAGCCTATGGTATGTTCCTTTGAAGCACTATACAGACCAAACACCTGGGCCGATTTTTATGATTCACACGTCAATCGATTCCTCTTAGTCTGGCGAGTGTCACTAAAGACTAATCTACTAATCTTTTTAAATCATTTCATTTGTCAAACGTGTTCAAAGAACCAACCCGAATTATTACAAATACTGCTACATGTATTGATAATGTTTCTTGTTGCTGTGACTACTTAGACAAAACAGTCGTAAATTACCTGCCTTCTGATCACAGTGGACTAACAGTATCTTTTGAGTCCAACATCCCAATACAACAAGTGCAGATACAATCCAGGCAAATTACAATCGGCAAATAAAATAAATTTAACAGCACTTTGAGCAGTAAGTTAAGTGACCAGGGCTTCACAATGAACAATGGTAATATTTTGTATAAAGAATTCTTTTCATTAGTACAAACCGAATTCAATGTCACTTTTAAGCAGCGGTCTAGAACTATCTGTCCTAAGTTTTTATTTAGTGACTGGGCAACTAAAGGAGTCAGGAAAAGTAGAGAAAAGCTTTACGAGCTGTATGGCCTTAAGCCCTTTATTAACACGGAAACTTTTAATAAGTATGTTGCTTGTTACTCAAAAATCTTTAAGAATACTTGTAAGGCAGCAAAGGCCTTATACATTAGCAACAAGGTTAAATCGGCAGATAACAAAATTAAAACGGTTTGGAAAATTATCAATAATGAAACAAACAGGAACAAAAAACATAATAATGATTATACACTGCGGACTTCACGTGGACTCATAAGCGGTAGTAAAGAAGTCGCTGAAGAATTTGTAAATTTCTTTACTAGTATCTCAATCAAAACTACTGAAGCCTTAAACTCCTCGCCCTCGCTTTCTATTGAATTATTAAAGGCGAACGTTTCAGCTTGTCCGATTGAATTTAACTTTAAGCACGTAACCCCCATTGCAATAATAAAAGCATTTAAGCAAATCAAGATTAAATTGACCGAAGATCTTTGGGGTATGTCTGTAAAGGTTTGTACCTCCATTATTGACACTATCGCGCCGTATTTAGCTTTTACATTCAATCTGTGTGTGGATCAAGGGGTTTTCCCGGACCTTATGAAATACAGTAAAGTAATTCCTTTATTCAAATCCGGGGACAGTAAAGATACCAATAACTATAGACCCGTATCTGTGTTGCCAGTTTTCAGCAAGGTGTTTGAAAAGGTAATGCTTAATCAAATGCTCAGTCACTTTAACGCGAATAACATCTTACACGATAAACAATACGGTTTCACCAGGGGACGTTGTACAACTGACGCTGGTGTTACGTTACTAAAACATATCTATAATGCGTGGGAAGAGGCGCAAGATGCCATAGGTATCTTCTGCGACCTGTCGAAGGCGTTTGATTGTGTGTGCCATGAAACATTACTCCTGAAACTGGAGCATTACGGACTAGGCAAAACAGCCTTGAACTTAGTAAAGTCGTATTTGAATGATAGACAGCAGCTAGTAAATAAACGGCAATAATTTAACAGGATTAAACGTGAAAATGGGGGTACCTCAGGGCTCAATTTTGGGTCCTTTTTTGTTTCTAGTTTATATAAATGATTTGCCCTATATTTTACAAAATAATCTTAATATGGTGTTATTTGCTGACGACACATCTTTAATTTTTAGAATAAAAAGACATGCTAACAATCTTGACGATATAAATAACGCCCTACTGCAGGTACATGATTGGTTCACTGATAATAATTTAGTATTAAATGGAAAAAAAACGAAGTGCATTCGATTTACTTTACCAAATGTCAAAGGTAGTGATTGTGACATAGTATTGAACAGGAAGAAACTAGAATTCGTCGATGAAACAGTTTTCCTGGGGATTACGCTTGACTCAATGGCTACAATGGGGTCCCCATTTAACATCTCTTGCAGGAAGGCTAAGTTCAGCAGCATATGCTGTTAGGAAAATCCGCCAGTATACAGATGTTGATACCGCGAGACTAGTCTATTTTAGTTACTTTCATAGTATAATGTCTTACGGTATCTTACTATGGGGACGGGCTGCTGATATCGAGTCTATTTTTATTCTACAGAAAAGAGCCATCAGAGCCATTTACAATCATCGCCGGCGCGATTCTCTAAGAGAACTGTTTAAAGAAATTAACATCATGACGGTGCCTTGTCAATATATCTATGAAAATATCATGTACGTTAGAAAGAATCTACATCTTTTTAATAAACGAGGTGACAGACATAACTATGTCACTAGAAATAGGAACCAATTAGTTCAACCAGGTTTCAGACTTGCTAAAGTAGCAACATCTTTCATGGGGTACTGTTTAAAATGTTACAATAGAATACCTCCCCATATATTAGAATTAAATGAGACAAAATTTAAATCTTGTGTTAAACGCACACTATGCAGGCAAGCATATTATAAGTTAGGGGAGTATATTGAAGATAAAAATGCTTGGCTCAATGCTGGTCCTGCTCCACAACGCCACTAGGTAGCCACTAAGGGCTCAAAGTAATCTGTTAGCATTTCGTAATATTGTTGGACCGGCTGAATATTGTAAGAATGCAAATCTTTTTCATTGTATAGACTCTACTTATTTAACATTGTATAATTTCATGCACATGTGTGAGTACTGTGTAGCTTTAAACTATAATGATCATTTTGGGTAGGTCTTTGACTTGAATGTACCCTGGCGATTGGGGATGTCATGCTCACTCAAAAGTCTGGCTGATGGTGGCGCATGAGTTGGATCATTTGGCTCCCTAAAAAATGGTTGAGCCGAATGGTGCTAGCGTATGCGTCATGTTCGTGAACGGGCGCCGTCAGCTGAGACAGGTCATCTCTCGGCTGCCATGGTGTATTTTAATTATTTCTTTGAATTGTTTCTTTTTTTACTCCGGACTCTTTTATCCTGCACGTCTTTTACATCGTTCTCACATATATGTATAATTTCAATATGAATGATGTAACCATAATTTTGTAACAAAATATCATTTTTAAAAGAGTGTCCGTGGAGTTTCTTGCACGTTCTTCTCCATAGAGATCTACGCTTTGGAACGTGCAAATAGCTTCATCTTTTTGACCGACCGACCTTGACAATGCAAAAGTGCCTGTAAATGGTCTAATTGAAATAAATGCTTTGACTTTGACTTTGACTTTGACTTTGACATGACGTTAGTGAAAATTCAATATGGCGACTACTGGACGCCATATAGAAAATGAAAAAAAAAAAAGTAGACGAGCTATGTTAAGTGGGGTATCAAAATAATGGGTTCGAAGAGGCGATTCCAAAAATATAACTCACTAAAATGTAAAAAATAAAAAAAATTGAATATTTTCAAAAACCCCGACTGTAAAAAACAACTAAAAAGTTCCAAACAAGTCACTTTTCAAGTAGTCTGATGCAGTTGGTGGCATGAAATCAATAATTGAACTAAAGTGTGAAACTGAAAGTGACTTGTTTGGAACTTTTTAGTTGTTTTACAGTCGGGTTTCTTGTTTAAGGATGGGAAATCATCAAATGACTCCTTCCGCTCTGGGTGGAGTGGAGGGAGCGTCAGACTCTTACTGACTAAAACCCATCCGTGTTCTTCTTATTGCCCTTTCCGTTCCAGGGGTCCTACTCTCTAAACCCGAAGTCCGTAGTTTCGACCTTAGTGTCGGGCGTTTTCTACTTCGAATCACCGACGGACTTTTTTTTTTTTTTGTTAGGATGGGAAATCATCAAATGACCCCTCCCGCTCTGGGTGGAGCGGCAGGGAGTGTCAGACTTTTACTGACTAAAACCCACACATGCTCCTCCCTAGTGCCTTTTGCGTTCGAACTTTCGAACAAAATCCGCAACCCTGGCAATCACCTACGGACTTACGATTAGTCCCAAACCCGAACTAAGAATCCATGACAACACGATTTGACAGTTGTTCTTAGAGACGCTAAAGCCGAAACTACGGACTTCGGGCTTAGAGAGTAGACCTCCAGGGCCGCGGGGATTCTTTCGAACAAACAGTTAGAGGTAAACAGTACCTTACTATTACGTCTTAATGCCACCATGATTCCGTTGTGAAAACGGAATAGTGCTATGCGTCTGTCGTCTATAGCTCAGTTTTTCTCTCACACACTAAAACCATGATGTTTTAAGACCTCGTAGTAGGTGGTATCCAGGGGGTCTACTCTCTAAGCCCGAAGTCCGTAGTTTCGGGCTTAGTTACGGGCGTTCCCTACTCCGTATCACCTACGGACTTAGGATTAGTCCCGAACCCGAACTAAGACTGAATGACAACACGATTTCACAGTTGCTCTTAGTTCGAGCTCGGGACTAATCGTAAGTCCGTAGGTGAGATACGGAGTATCTAAGGCCGAAACTACGGACTTCGGGCTTAGAGAGTAGACCCCCAGGAGTAATTTTATGCTTATGATGAAAATAATTTAAAGTAGTATAAGTGGGTACTTACTATTCAAAATCACAATAAACACACACAGACAGAACTTTTTCAACATTATCAAATATTAAATTATTTTTTCAATGTGCTTAGCGTGTCTTAGCGAACGCGCAAGAACAAATGCTTTGAACAATATGACACAAATGGTCATTTAGCTGTACTTACCAATGCAGCTTTGTGTTAATATTCTCACAGTAATTATGCATTGACTGATCAATCATTGCACCTAAACGCTTACCTATGTTCAGTGAGTTTTGCAACCTTGGCTGATACCTAAAACGTTTTAAAAGCCAGCAGTTATTACTTTCATTCACTCACATTCAGGATACCAGAAATTAAAAGTTTTGAGTGTGAATGTGAAGCAGTGGATGCATGGCTAGATAAACTGATAGTGTATTATGTTTGATTAGGTAGTGAGTACATAGATGGATGGAATGTACTTCATTATAGGTACACCAAAAACAGTAACACAACTCTCTCACCCATTAGTTAGTACTTAGTATTCGGTCTGTGGTGCCGTCAGGACCCCACGGTCCTGGCTAGGGCTGCCATCCGTCCGGGTTTCCCCGGGTTTGTCCTAGTTTGGAGAGCGTCCGGGGAGCATCCGGACAGGATTTTTAGAAAGCGTCCGGGTTTTCGGTTGGGTCCGGAAAAAAACTCAATTTCACCCAAATGTCTGGAGTTTTTAAAGTTTTTGTCCGGCCTCGGCTAATTAGGTGATGGCAGCCATAGTCCTGGCTAACATGTCCGGCTTGGCTACAGGCTTCGCGGAGCGACCACACTATTATATGATCAAACGAACTTCCAAGTGAAGTTCGATCATTATTATATGAGTCGCTTCATTCGAAGATATTTTTTAACCATGTAGTCCCCTTTCCTTGCGCTAGCAACTACGCACGTCTATTTAGAGTTTTTTTTTTTTTTTTTTTTTTATAAACTGGCAACATCGTACCCCACCTCGCCGTGTCGGTCAGTTGTAACCGTCATTATTTTAGAGATGATTATAGTTATGATTTTTGCAAATCTCTTCAGGGTTCTTTAGGGTGGGTCGGGAAATTATATCTTCGAATGAAGCGACTCATATAATAATGATCGAACTTCACTTGGAAGTTCGTTTGATCATATATTATATTTCGTCGCTTCATTCTTCAGATATTTTTTAACCATGTAGATGTTAAGAGATAATGAGATTTGCTGGTTCATTTGAATAAATTGCAAGGATTTTTCAAATGATTAATTATTTACTTTTAAGTACCTATGTACCTATTGAAAAAATAAAGAATGTTCTTTTAAGTTATGATAATAATTTGATTTACAATCAATTCCTTACAACTAGTTACAATTATAAGCATACTGATTCTGCAAATTCGGCTTCATTAACTTTACAAAACTTGACAAACGTTTGAGAACGACTGGTCTATCCCGCGTTTCTACGTATTGTGTCAATGCACACACCTGTCGAGCTTGCAGAAGAAGTTGAGGCGTGTCATGTACTGTGTGCACTGAATATTGATGTATTGACCCCACTTTTGATAATACCAATTTTATCCATGGACTTACGGTTTGAGCTGTGGCCGCTTTATTAGGTTTTTTAATTGTTAGTATTAAGTTGTTTATATTTTTAGCTCTTAAGATTTTTTGTAATAAATATGTAATCTGTGAGTACCCGGCAGCAGGGCAAATATTTTTATTTTCTAAAAGTAGGGCAGAAAAAGTACGGGTTGTTCTCTTCCTGGAGCAGAAGCCTTGATAGCGTCTGTTATCACTACTTTTTACTTCATTTGACGAGATATTGATATTCTCCAGTTTTATTAGGTTAAGAGTTTGGACTCGCTGTTCCGTACATAAAGTCAGTAAAATAACGAATCTTTTGGTCACTTGACTTAGGTCTAAATTTCGGTTCCGAGTACCATTTAGAAACGAGATTAAAATTAATTGCGGATCCCAGGTGTGTATGTATATTTTGGCCTGCTAGGTTTAAGTTTATAGGCTCCTTTTAACAACCGCTTGATGCATTCATCAGAACCGACGTTGTTGCCCAATAGTAACGAGAGTGCGGATCTGTGGGAATTCAAAGATCCATACGAGGCGCCTTTATTGAACTCTGTTGTCAAAAAAGAGATATCTTTGCTACCGTGCTCTCAAAGTATCAATTTTGGTAATTTTGCAGAACTGCCACCAGAGTTTGTATGAGACGCTATATTATTTTTTGGTGTTATCAGAAAGCGACGCTAACATGAGGTCTATTGCTTCTACGGGGATATTACGTCGGAAGGCTTTTAAGAATTAAAGAGAATGGGGAAAAGCGTAGAAAAAATTGTGTTTCCAATTAATTGTAAATGCATTGACAAACGACGCGTCTGGGTCAGGAAACCAGGATGCGTACAAATCACATTTTACATTAATGCGAGAAGCGAACAAATCAATTACAGGTTGACCTAGTTTACGAATGATAGTTTTAAATGCTTGATCTGATAAGCCCCATTCTATATAGGGGTTAATTTTTCTTGATTCAAAATCAGCTTCGGTGTTTTGTTTGGTATTAATATAAGATGCGAATATCCATATATTCCGGTTCTCGCACCATTGCCAAATTTAATAAGCAATATCGTTTTAGTGAGGATATTGTACTCCTCCCATTCTATTAATGTAACTCAACGCTGTGTTAATATCAACTCGTAACAATATGGAACAATTTGGTCGTTCCCTCGCGAAGTTTTTTAGTGCTAAACCCAGTTGAAACCTAGTTGTAAGCTCGCAATTGTACTAACAAAATATGATGTCTTTATTCCGAAATAAATGATTATTATTATTATTAATAACTCTAAGTCATTTATATGATATTCTCTTTCCTTCCATGATTCATTAGCGCGATTACCATCAAAAAATGCTCCCCACCCTGTATTCGAAGCATCGGAAAATATTTCCAATTCAAAATCGGGGGTGTCGACGAAGTTTGAACATGTAAATATATTTTGTGACCACCAATTTAAATCGTTAAGTATGTGTCGTTCCAGGCTTATTTTAGAATTATAATCGTTATGAAATCTATTCACTAAAATGTATTTTTGGTGCTCTAGGGTTTTGGTATATAGCCACCCGTATTTGACGGCAGGGCACGCTGCTGTGAGAACGCCGATTACCTAACTGAGCGAATTCTCTTATGGTACAGGGAGGTAAACCAATAAACTTTTTAACAAGGTGCGCGATATTACGACGTTTGTCCTTAGGTAAGGAAACCGAAAGGGTTGTCGTATTATAGATGAAACCTAAGAATTTGCACTCTTGTTGGGGTATTATAAATGAGCTCTTTTTATAATTTATCACAAAAAACCGAGACAAGTTAACACGTAAAATTTCGATAACATTACTGAGACACTCAGTGTAGGTTTTTCCGATACATAAGATGTCATCTAAGTATATGACCGATTTATGTCCCTTAAGGTAGGTTAACCTCCTTCATAATTTGTGTAAACACTAGTAGCAATGGAAATACCGTATGGCATGGTGTTGTATTCGTATGTTATGGTTTCCGGTTTTTCATTTTCGAATTGAAAACGCAAGTATTTTCTAAATGATTTTATTATTGAAACTAAAAAAGGCTTCTTTAAGATCTATTGTTGCATGGAAATCATTTTTTGGAATAAGTTTAGAGGCGGTCCTATGATCTTCCACTTTGAAGTGACATTTTTTGAAGAACTGATTAAATGATTTTTGACTTAAGATGAATCGTTTTTCACCGTCTGGCTTATGTGATAAAAATATGTGAGATATAAACTGGTGTTTTATAGGTTCACAAACGTTAACCGCGCCTAGGTCTATGAGTTTGTTAATGGCGATCGCCATATCACATTTCTCTTGTTAAGACCAAAATGTTTTGGTTGTATTATGGGGTTGTAGTAATCTGATAAAGGGATATCGACACCTTGACTAATCCATCTAAGAACTGTCATATTATCGGTGATTTTTGCCCAGCAATCATAATAAAACTTAACTCTGACTGCATGTACCTGAGTCAATGACGTCGTGTTGGAGCAAGTTGTTTGTAGTTGATCTTCGACTGGCTGAATGCAGGGGGAGACTCGGTAGTTGGACCGTCTGTGACCCCCTTGCCCCCCCCCTGGTTTACAATAGCCTTAGAGGCTTTAATTTTTTCTGAAAGGTAATCGTTGCAAGTCGGATAAAATTTGGCCATTTTCTTTTCCCGAAATCTAACAGATTCCGGTATGGCCGCAGAAACCATATGGTTAAGCGTTGGTGCTTGAAGTAACGGGCAGTTTTTGAGTATGAGGTAATTTCTCAAAAGAATCTCCCTATTTTCTTTTGTCATAAGTACCCTTTTTTTTTAAGCAAAGGTACTTATATTTAATAAAATAAATGGTAAGTATTGTAGCGAGATTTTTATGAATTTTCTCGCCAAATTCCGGTGTCTCGTCTGTGATTTCGCCTAATGCCACCAAAATATTTGGGTGGATTGGTCACAACTTCTGGGGTAGGAACCACTTCGCTCGCTGGTGGTTCTGGTGGTGATGAATCTGGTTCGAAGTCCACCAGTGTCCACATTTTCAGGGACAGAGTTTTTAAATTCTTTAAATGCTCACAATGTATCTACATAGGTAGGTATATGTATTTTTCCTTCGTGTATGACTCTCGGTCAACCTCTAGGCTTAGATTGTTTGCGTCATGTCTAGCCATCGTGTATAACTCGCGGTTACCCTCCAGGCAGACTTATAGACGCTGTATTGCACACATTTATTTTTCCTTCGTGTATGACTCTCGGTCAACCTCCAGGCTTAGATTGTTTGCGTCATGTCTAGCCATCGTGTATAACTCGCGGTTACCCTCCAGGCAGACTTATAGACGCTGTATTGCACACATTTATTTTTCCTTCGTGTATGACTCTCGGTCAACCTCCAGGATTAGATTGTTTGCGTCATGTCTAGCCATCGTGTATAACTCGCGGTTACCCTCCAGGCAGACTTATAGACGCTGTATTGCACACATTTATTTCGTAATCCGTTCAGGGGGGTCTCTTGGACCTGTTAACATTTTTCGTAAGTTATGAGGGTAGTCACAACTTTACTCGGCAAAGAATTCGTGAGTACATAAGAACAGTTTCACACGTGATTCTAGTTCATAGAAACCATGTTTGTTCTATTTATAGCCATCGTGTTATCTCGGATAACCTCCCGGTATCATTAAACATTCGTGTTGCCATCGCGGACAACCTCCCGGTATTATTGGGTTACTTAGTAAAGTAACTTATGTATTTAGCCATTTTGTTACCATCTCGGGTAACCTCCAGGCTCCAAGCAGTATTTTAACTTTTTATTATCAATTTTCAAACACCAACAATGAGAAATATATTATGTACTTACTTGAAGTTTGTTCCGAATCTGATGACGAAAAACCTCTTATTCGACGACGATAAACCTTCTTTTCTAACCTTCGTATTTTATTCTAGTAATGCATAATTTTACATGTGTACTGTTAAGCCGCTGTCAATTTATGTTTTATATTTTATGTGTAAAGATTTAACTTGTTGTTTTTTGAGTATTACACCTGTTTGTACAACATTTGTATGCCCAGCAAGGCAGCACATAGTGAAACACTTAATTATAAATTACTCCACCAATGGTCAACATTTTATATGACAAATAAATATTTTGAATTTGAATTCAATTTTCTCTAAATATAACAATACTTGGTAAATATACTTTTAAACTTACCTACTACTTATTTAGTTTTGAAGACGTTCGTTCGTTGCTGCGCACGAAAAAAGAATGACGGTTACAACTGACCGACACGGCGAGGTGGGGTACGATGTTGCCAGTTTATAAAAAAAAAAAAAAAAAAAAAACTCTAAATAGACGTGCGTAGTTGCTAGCGCAAGGAAAGGGGACTACATGGTTAAAAAATATCTGAAGAATGAAGCGACGAAATATAATCCAAGGATTTGTGGACGATGAGAAGCCAACACCTCACAGTCAAAAGCAGCCCCTGCCAAGGGGCCGTCTGTGGTGCCTATGTTAAAGAGAAGTTTGTTTAGTGGGGGGCAATGGCCCGTAATGGTCCATATTATTATTCTTAGTGAGGTTATTTATTTAGGCTGAGAGTTCGTTTAGTTAGTCGCAGGTATAAACTTGGTGACTTTTTAGACTGCCTGCAGTTTGTTGCCTCGCCAGCAATAGACTGCCCATGCCCATTTGTTGTTTAGTTCTGTTGATCTCTAACAAATCGTTTAACGAAACTAAGAAGATACGGGGAGGAGTGGATACGGCATAGCACTACCGTCTCGGAACCTCTCTTCGCAAGTTCTCTGTGCCCTTTATTTCAGAGGAGGCTCTTCTGGTTGGATATCAATATACACTCCCAAGGCGAGGTGACACTCAAAAATTAGTTTACTGTTAGTTTGTTTTGTAAGGCTTTGAGCATAGCGGTATATAATATTGTAGCTGAAATCTAATTTTGTAATTATTTACCACTTATCCCTAAACGCTTTAAGTTTGTCGGCTTGTGCCGCGACACAATGCTAACGCACACGCACGACACATTCGCATTGGAAGTCAAACATCAGATACAAAGTTGAATAAGCCATGGCCGTTTTTTTATGGATGGGAAATCATCAAATGACTTCTGCCACTCTGGGTGGAGCGTGAGGGAGTGTCAGACTCTTACTAAGTAAGTAGTGCCTTTTGCTTTCCAGGGCCGCGATAAATCTTTCGAACCAAATCCGCAACCCTGAAGCCATGGCTGCGGGCCTGTGGTGTCCTTGACGACCACACGTAGGTATAGCCACAAGTTATTCAAGCGTGCTCCATCGTCGACACCCCTTACCCTGGAGTAGGTTATAGACAAGAGACAGTAAATAATAAAAAAGTACAACAATAAAACAACAAAACTCTAACCTAACCCAATTTATTACAAAAGTATAAAAAAGGAAGCTGAAGCCTCAGTCCAGGTCGACGTTGGACAAGTCTTCTGTGATCTTCTTGACTTCTTCCTCGCTTCTCTTCTGTGTTTTCTGTGTTGGCTCACTGGCTGTCATCTTCTTCGCGACCTCGCTCTTCAGCTTGTATAACCTCTTCAAGTCTTCTAGAACCTGGAAATAGAAAAAGATAAGTAGAATTTAAGTACTCCGACAAATTAAAACACAAAACTGACAAAGTGCCAGGTATAATTTTTTTGCCACGATGGCGCCAGTATCTCTCTCCGGGGATTGCTGTACCTATGTACCATCGGACTATGAGTGCATTTGTGTTTGCGCACACACTAGTGAACTATAATATGCCCCGCGCCGATATAGCTGTCTCCGTTTAGATTGGTCACCATGGCTGTAATTGGTCTGGACGACTGTTATTATTATACTTTATTCCCGTTGTCCCCGTATGCCATATCCCCGTCACGGGGCAGCGGGACGTGATTAAATTTATTTCCCGTTGTCCCCATAACGTACATTCGGCTAACGGGGAAAACCATAATTCTGGGAGGATATTAAAAAAAATCGGGGTGCCCCAAGTCCCGAGCTCGCTACGCTCGCTCTTGCACCAACATAATTTGAAAAGTATATTTAATTATTACAATAAATTAACGGGGACAACGGGAAGTTTTAATCCTAATTATTTTTTAAATTCCCTTTGTCCCCTCTAACGGGGACATGGCCTAGGGGGACAACGGGAATATACTATTATTATTATTAATACACGTATTTTGCGATCCTTTCAAATCAATAATTACATAACAGGATAAAAACAAAGTTACGAAGCAGCCTTTGAAAAAACGCACGCTATGACATAGGTACATACAGCGCAGGCTTAGAAATAAGGTCTTGTTTCACGGAACACTTCACGGAATACATTTTAAGATACCGTGAAGTGTTCCGTATCTAAACATCTTTTAGTAAATAACCTCATGTACCTTTTGCGGAAGATTCCCTGGCTTCGGCTGGTGGATCTCGTACTCTCCTTTCTCGTTCTTCACCAGTTCCACCATGGAATCCTCTAGATTGGGCACCTCTCCCGGCTTGGGCAGCATGTTCTGCGACACCTTCTGAGGGAACTTCATCTTCTGCGCCCAGTTCTGGAGGTAGTTGCTGCCATCTGATGGGAGATACTGGGAAATGAAGACAAGCATGGAATCAGTAAACTACTACGTAGAACGTGCATGGAGAGGTGCTCAGTACACTCGTTTGCCAGGTGCAGTGCGTAGCTTGGTCGTGGCAAACAGTGGACGACCCCGTCTTCAAGTACGTAAATGCAAAGTGGAAGCACCCTTGCAGGCTGTCACACAGGGTGTCAGGGACGATGTCCTACAGAATGAAACAGTCTAATATTTATGTGTTACGATTATAAATATTCATAGCACGTGACAGGGCCAGCGAAAGTGGAGTGCACAGGGGGGGGGGGGGTTGATTTCAAACGATAACGGTTTTTTTTTGTACTATCCTTCACAGAGCCTCTGATATTAGATTATATTTATTAATTTTATTGAAGTTTAGCCTTAAGCCACGTGTAATCACTATTAGTCAAGGCTGAAAAGTTGGAAAATCTTAAAGTTCGAATGAGTATTATGAGGTAGGCTATTTCTTAAATTATAACAGAAGAAGATTCGCTCCTCCCTCTTTAAATGAAGTTGTTTGACCCCCAGCCATAGAGTACTAGGTCACAGGCTCACAGCTGCCTGATGATTGTGGTTTGACGATAATTATCGACTACTGTCTAGTTTATAGTGGTAAACGCGACTGCTAAGCACGGTTTCGATGCCCAGATCTGGAAGTGTTATTGGGTTTTTCCATCAAGAATTTCTCAGTAGCCACCAGGGTGTTTGGATTTGTGCCAGCATGTTACCAATGGGATCGCTAACGGAAAATAACTCGTAGAGATAACAATGTTAAACCATATTCTAATTATCATTAACTAGCTTCTGCCAGCGGCTTTGCCCACGAGAAAGGCGAAAAGTATCCCAAGCGCACATACTCCCGATATGAAAAGCCTAGCCTAAGCCCTATGTCTTATTCCAGGCGTGTGAAAACGACACAGTTATTATCGCATTTAAATGGAAGTATGGATTGAATGTTATTATACCTTGTCCTTATTCTTGTTGTACTTGGCGGGCGGCGGCGAGTTGGCTTGTCGCTTAGCATTGGAAGAAGTGGACTGGAAGCCTTGGCCAGCTGTGAAAGTAAAGACAAAATTATGTTAATAATTGCTTAAACGTAGTTTAAAAACGAATGGCCCGTTGGCGTCACTTCCGGTAGTAAATGACGTAACTTAAGGCCATCATACATGGTCAGTTCTACATAAGATCCGTCTCCATCTGACCAAAAACCATTCCATCTGTGAGTGGCTATTATGGCCGCAAGATTGATCACTTAACGAAGGCTGGAGAGACCACTTAACCACTGAGGAACTGCCGCATCTGCAGCCGGTCAGAGCGATCTTAGGTAAGACTCACATCTCAAAGAATTATGAATTGATGATATTTAACTTTAAGAAAACAATTCCATGGTTTTGCAACAGCCTTACTTAACTTAGAATTTCTAGAAGCGGCGCCAAAAGGGGCGTCATAAAAGTATAATGTGACTTACTCAACGGCTGAGTATTAGTCTGCGGTCCCAGCTCGAGCATGACTTGGAAGTCGGCATGGTTGCCGAAAGCGAAGCCGAAGCCGACGCGAGAGTCCGTGCCTGAAATCATTTCATAATTGGTCAGCGCAGTCCATCTTTTCTTATTAGATAGTCACGGTGATCTGACCATAACTTATCAGATTATATTATAATGTTATGTTCCTGCTGCCACTGCTGGGACACTGCCTCCTCTCTGTCAGAAGGAGTGAGCCGTAATCTACCACGTGCTGGAGGATTACGGCCTACTGGGCCCACTTCTGGGGCATGACTTGGCTGTTTCCTTGGACTCTCCAACATCATCATCTTCCAGCCCTTAACCCATGTTACTTGGGGTTGGTTTTTTTTCTTCCATTCTGTCCTATCAGCCGTCACGTTATCACTAACTCTCTTTCTTTTATATCGCTCCTAGTCCTCATACAATCCATACATGGCGTCCATCTTTTCTTTGTACTGGTATACGTCACTCAAAAATAAATGAAATAAAAAAGCCTTATATTTCCTGCCTTAAATTACACGATGTTTTACAACAGGTATAATTTTCTCTTAAAATTCTAGGGATAGCACTGGGTCATTCAGATTTGTAGATTAAGTCTCTAGTATTGTAATAGTCTACCTTTCTTAATGGGCGGGATGTTGGAGTAGGCGACGGACAACAACGATGGCAGCTCCTCTGGGATGATCACAGATGCCCATGAGGACGTGGCTGAAACAGACAAAATACGATGCTGTAGTCACGGGAAATAATTATAATATTCTTTCTGTAGTTACGGTAATAGTGGGTGTTTCATTCGGCTAGTGGTGTCTGGGCGACTGCTGAGCGCGTGTTCCTAGATACAAATATCAGGTCGGGAAAAGCTTTGTACGGTTTTCCTTTCGTAAATTCTTATGGTACGTGTACCAGAAGGTCGATTCTGGTACTTAAAAAGCGATCAAATTCAAATCCAAAACCCATGACAGTGTCACTCAATTACAAAAACTTGTCAAAATGTAGGAAAATTAGAGAAGTTTAGATAATTTGGAACCACGATGCAAATACTAACGCTGCTTTAAAATACGAGAATTGCCCCTCTGATATGATGACGCAAAACAAAGTCAACAGGAGATGTAAGGACCGTACGTTATCTGTAGTTTCTGCTTACCACCGTGCCAAAAGACGTAATTACCTATGTAGGTACTTATGTTATTTCCTAATAGCAGCGGGTACCTATAAGTGTAGAATAGGTACCTACCATTTCTGCTTGACCCCCCGGGGACTGCTGCCGTAATATTGTGAAACCTTTCAAAAGATTTCTGTGGTTCTTTGCACATGAGTGTCCTCGATTTCGTTACTACAATGACGAATCAGTCTATGCCTAGATGATATTTGAAACAATTTGCAGCCAAGGTGAGTGTGATTGGAGTTGTCTATAGCATATTATGTAGGTGATACACTTTGCGATAGAAAGCGGCTGCGGACCACTAGATCTCAGGTTGGAAAAAACATGGACGCGGATTTTTTTGATATATTTACAAGTTTCAGCTCCCAACCGGGGTGTTAAACGAGGTCCGGCCACCACGTGTTATTCTGGTTTAAATAACCGGTATCATTTCAGCCATCCAATTCCCGACTTAGGCCTCACCGAAGTGCCACCACGGCGACCACCACTGCCAGATCCAGTACGACTCGCCATCTGCCTAGCCTTTTGCCAACTATATTGGGGTCGGCTCCCAGTCAAACCGGTTTCAGCCGGATACCAGTATTTTACGTGGACCGGCTGCCTACCAGGCCTCCACATCCCATTAATTAGATACATGATACTTCTTGGCAAGACTGGTATCAGATTTTCTGGCTTCTGTCAATTCGTTACGACTGCCAAAGTTCTACAAATGACAGCCGGGACCAACGGCTTAATGTGCTTTTCGAGGCACGGAGAAATCTCGGTATGTTAAGATGGTCACCCATCCAAAGACCAACCTCGGCAAGCGTTGCTTAACCTTGAAGATTAGTCCGAATGACTGTTATAATTAAGCCACGAGCTCCTCAGCTGATCCAGTGCGACTCACATCCACCAGATTCCAGCGGCTTTCACTAGGTCATAGGTCCAACTTGTTCCGGTACGCGGACGTAACTCCAGAACCTTCGCGACCCCATCGAAATAAAGAACCGTAAAGATACTCAATACATTGTTGCAAAGATTGTCCCATTCGCGGCATAAGTACGTTACTTAACATGACCTTGTGTGTATGTGTGTCACCGACTGCAATCTCACAAACAGCCATTATTAAGTCTGCGCAGAGTTTTGACACCAATTAGCGAGTTCAACGAAATGACGGGTCAAGGATGAACGGTACCTATGTGTTATTGGGTGAATGGGGTGACTTTTTTATTACTTGACGACACGGTTGGCGCCAGTTGGCGCAGTGGTTGAGCGATTGGCTGCTGCGCTGCATGTCGCGGGTTCGATTCCCGCACGGAACAAATATTTGTGTGGCCTACAGATAGTTGTTCCGGGTCTGGCTGTTTGTGTTACATGTGAGATTTTATGCTTGTAAACGCACCCACGATACAGGAGAAATTCCTAGTGTGGGGGACACCGTTATTTTAATAAATGTTCAAAATTCTTGTTTCTGTCACCTAACAGGGTACTCATAACAAAAATACAATAGAATGCATATTATTTCAAAAAGTTGTATGGACTCTGAAACTCCATAGCCTAAATATTAGAGTGAGTGGGATAAAAACCTGTTATGGCGAATTTTGTGAGCTCGGGGACATGCTAAGATCATCCTAAACGAGGAATTTTACATTATGGACCCTCGTTGCTCTGTTGTCACGCACCTGCTGAGAACATGGATTCCCTGGGCTTGGTATCCATGTCAGAAAAATGTTTTTGGGTTTTATAGTTAGCAACATAGCACATTTGCAGCCCCTGGGGTGCATGGTCACTGGCTAGACTCGCCGCTATACAATCGTGGCTGCATGTTTACCTTACATGAACAACAGTCCGGATGTGACTGACACCAGAGACCATGGACCCGTATGTCGTTAACCTAGAACTTAATACTTTCAAGTATTTGTTATACGTTGTCTCTTAACTGTTTATTAAATCAATAATTTATTCTTGACTGACTTACAATTTAAAGTTAGGTAAATGCTCTGAGGCCGCTATACTCAACTAGCAGCATGCAGAGTTTTGCTTTGAGGCCCTGTAGCCTAGGTACTTAGTAAATTATTCGTGCTATATTATATTAACTTACACTAAGTTAATATAATATAGCACGAATAATTTCTCAGTAGCAAATTTATTTAGTACTTAACTACCTACGTGTATTTATCAATACTGTACAGCCCGCGGTCCATTCTGTCGACATCTCACCCTGTACCGTCACTTAGGTGGAGTGAACGGCAAGTGAGCTGTCATTCCATCTTGTTTATGTGGTTTGACAGCTCACTTGTCGTTCACTTCGCCTAAGTTTTCACTTCAACATGTTTACAGAATCGCACTGCAGATCTCGGCTTACTGATTCACTCCATTACACTAACGAAAAAGTTGGCCTATCCCATAGCATGTAGCAATTTTATGAAAGCTATCCATTTGTTACAAATTCGAAATCTCACTCATGTATATACTGTTATGTAGTTTTATTTTACTGAAGGTTATATTGCGGCCCCATAAGGCGTTCTCTGCTTAGGGCCTTAGATCAGCCTTACTAAGGCCCTAAGCAGACTACGCACAACCTTAACCGTTGGGTTTTTTTTAAGACTGGGTAGGTAATCAAATCATCAATGACTCCTGCCGCTCTGGGAGGGGCGGAAAGGAGTGTCAGATTCTTACTGACTGAAAACCATCCGAATTCCTCCTAATGCCCTTTGCATTGCAGGGCCGCGTGACTAGTTTGAACTATAGCACAAGTTCCCCGTATTCAACGAAAGTGGAAGGAACCCTTGGGAGGGATTTTTGACAACTTATATACCTACCTATGTATAGGGGATGAATTCGTGGTTACTTAGGGAACATTGGGCTTTTTGTCGACAGGAAATTGCGACTTATTATAAAGTAAGTACATAATTGTTATTTACCAACAAGACTTGTAAGTAACTTAAAACTAACTTGGTAAAGGAAAGAGGTCTTTCTACTTTGGTTACGTAACACAACTCAAGCGGATATTTATAAAGATTTGACCTACTTTAGTGCCGTGTTCTTTGTTAAATGTAAAATACTGGTTTTGGTTGTAGAATTATCATTTAAATAAATATCCATTTATCATCGATTTAAAATTCTTAAAAACACAAGAAGTACCTACACCGAGTCAATAAATTAAATCTTCCGATCGTTGGTGATCCTATGTTGCTACTAATAAATTAGTAAGGCGCCACCACCACGAACGACTGCGACATTTTCTCCTATATCTTGGGTGCTTTTACAAACTCACATACACAAACAGCCAGACCCGGAACAATAATTGTTCTAGCTGTCGTAGGCCATACAAATATTTGTTCCGTGCGGGAACCGAACCCGCGACACGCAGCGCGGCAGCCAATCGCTCAACCACTGCGCCAACCGTGTTGTCAATAATATTATTCCCTCCACTTCATCCTATAAGAACAGCTATGAACGCGTCTCCACATGGCGATAATATCGCGATGATTCGACGACTAACATTGACGAGTTAAACGTCACATCGCGGCGATTCCCTCGCTCATGGAGTAGGCGATTTAAGATCTTTGTAGTAGCCCGTGCTCCTACTAAGAAAAGTTTCGGTTAAAAGTCTCAGTATTTGAAAAACCCAGTAGGTACCTAACACTTTTCTCCCGATCTACCCTTGGACTCCTCGCTCAGCCTGCAGTTCTGCTATTCATAAACTTTAACACAACATAACGGCTGTTTCCCCCGGAGTGTGAGGCAGAGGCCAGCTCGTTTCATATTCATGAAACTGCAATAGTGCGAAAGTTTAACAATCTTCCAAAAAAAGCATATTCCGACTTGATGTAACCAATGAAACAAGCCACGGTTCCGCCTGCCTACTTCCAAGAGTTAGGCAAAAGGTATTTACTAATACAGTCATACATAAGTTCATAACATAACACAGCACAATCATTATGTAATAGTCTCTCTACAGTCAAGGGAATTAATGTTTCTATAAACTTCTAGGTATATTTGTCAACTAGTTTTTATTTACAGTCACTATTTTTAATGCAATGCTGCTGAACAGATTGTGAAATAAAATTTTAGAATAATAATATGAAACTTGTCGCACTAAACTAAAGCTGTTTATTTAGTACTTAGATATTTTGCGAATCTTATTTTGAGTGAGCTAGGCACTTCGTCTGTTGCCAGATTTACCTAGTACAAACGATGATCAGTGGGTCGACTCAGGATGTTTTTTTCTCGTAACGTGGACTCATTGAGTCGATGCGCCATTGACCATTGCGTCTGCTATTATGACCGCTTTAAAGGTTGAATTTACAAAAACTCCTTCTTAGTGCTCACCTACCTACATGATAAATGGAAGCCTAGTGCAAAATATAAGGTACTAGCACTTCGCCCGCGACTTCGTCCGCGTGGATTTAGTAGGTACTCCACAAACTTCAACGCCCCCTATACCCCCGTATAAAGGTTAGTTTTGGAAAATTAAGCACAACGTTTTCATTAATTACTTAGCCATTTATATTTATTCTATGGTCTCAGGAGGCCCTAACCAATGTACCATTTAATTAGCGAATGCGACTGTCGAAATGCCAAAATGTAGGAATTTGGTCACGTGACATTTCGATAGCATCTGTCAAACCTATACATTTTTGACGTATTGACAATCGCGTACGCCACGCCACCGTTGACAGAATCTCACTTGTCTCGAGCCCATGCAAAAATTGTTAGTTACATCTGTTTCAATTATCCCGCTTTTAGTTTGTTCATAGCATTCCGACATAAATTGAAGCAAGCAATTATGCCTTCACCTAAAATCTTAATCACCCCTGCTTCACTCTTTAATATGTATGTAGTTTATTTTCGAAAAATCCAAACATTTGTTTTTCTTATTGTTTTATCGAAAACATTTAAATGCCGTGGTGTTTCAACTTCATCGGACCAAGCATTGATACGATTCTCCCCAGTTCGCTCAAGCCGCGACATTTTTCTTACTCCGAGCATGTTTATTACCGTCGTAACTTTTGAATGAAAGGTCCGATTTGAATAATTTAAAGTGTAATTTACACGGGCATAATCAACCTTAATTATCAAACCATTTATATGGATAAGGGTTAATATCATGATACTAAAATCACCATTTTTTATTTCACCATGGGATTTGCTTGAATAATATGAACAAAAAGCGGTCATGGTGACTTATCCATAATAGTTAGACATATGGTATCGCGGAATTTTTTATAGATATTGATGGCCTCTATAAAACTGTAGTACATCACTTTGCTCTATTGTCAATAGATTACGCAGCGTACGCGATATAAGGATTTTTTCTCACACCTTGGGTTACATTATCGAAGTTTTCATACGGATCCCTAACTGTTTTGAAAATATTCTGTAGCCTATGTCCATCATCGATAATGTAGGATTCTACTGGTGAAAGAATTTTTCAAATCGGTCCAGTAGTTTCGGAGCCTATTCATTTCAAACAAACAAACAAACAAATCTTTCCTCTTTATAATATTGGTGTAGACTAGGTAGATAATAGCACTAGTTTCAGCTATGTGTTGATATGTCAGTCAGTCAGTTTTCCTTTTATAGATAGAGTGTCAGACTTACTGACTAAACCCATCCGTGCTCCTCCAAATGCGACAAACGATTCCGCAACAACCCACAACCCTGCGGTTCGAAGTGTGAACTTATGATGTAACATCATTGTGTTGTCGCACTTGTCGCACAACGAGAGGTTGTATGAGTCAAGTTCGCTATATTTATTAAAAATATAGTTTTTAGAATATCATAGTCCAAAGGTATGCACGTCACTAAATATTTTAATTAAGTAAGTAATAATCAAATTACTCACGTTCTTCGACTTCTGCCCATACTTAGTTCATAAATGTCGTAATAATGCATGTAACAAATTTTAATGTGAAAATTATCGGCATCTTCTATTAGTCTATGGCCGTAAGTGTTTACAAAACATATTCTAATTGTTAACTCACCAAAAGAAAGTAGGAAGAACCACACTACCGACGACGCGCTCATTTTAAAAGTCAATTGCATTTTACACAGCACAAAAAATATAAATCTCACTTATTTATCAACAAAAAATCAAGTCACCAACACCACCATTTTTAAAATAAAATTAAAAAGTTAAAAACATAACCAGCGACCACCAGTTTTGCCGCCAAACTGAATACAAACTAGGAACGAAAAACAACTTTCACTATAGTTAAAACGTATTAAGTACATGTCATTAGCATTCGAATTACGACTGTATGATTTACGCAATAGAAGACTGATTCTTCTGCAATGATTCATTCAACTTACGGTTTTATGCGAGAACCGAATATCCCATGTGTTTGCGATTTCATAACTTTTTGAATTAAGTACTCAAGGACTTTCAGATGAAATAAAACTTTCCGCCGTCGGTATAAAGTCCACATTTGAGTGCTTTATTTTCTCGTACATTTAATCTGAATGTGTGAGTTCCCATTCACTTCTAGAAGTCCCTTACCCTTGAGACTTATGTGGAAATAATAAGCCAGTCAATTATAAACTTAAGTGTAACGAAGTGAAGGTACAGTTTCGATTTAAAGGTAGAATGACTTCGAACTTTTTATAGGAAACGATTCATTACTTTCATATTCTGTGAAAACAATACTGAGTGATAGTGAGAGGCAAAATTGCAACTTTTATAACGATTCATCGATATAAAACATCGATTACGTACCTACTCCATAAGTCGATGTCAGATAAATTAATTTAATGCACTTTTATAATTCAGTAGCTTATCGTTTCTCAACTGCACAAGTAGTGAAAGTGTCTGACTAATTTTAGATTTATACTTACTGTTGAAAAACTTTCTAAACTACCTACTAGTGAGACATAAGGCCGTTCTCTCTTAATACAAATATTGTCATAAACTAATATTGACTCCCAATTGAACTATCGTTTGTTATCGTATCGAAATCCAACTCTCTTACACTTTTGAGTAATATTTATTTAGTTTATTTAAACTTTATGTACTATAGTGGTACATGGGCAAACATAATGCATCAAGGCATTCTCTACCAGTCAACGTTTTGGTTAAAAAGACTACACTGTGGTTGGTGTATATGGTCTTTTAAGCACTCAGACCTTCAAAGGGTCGGGAGAAGTGTTCCCGGAAATCCCTATAGGAACTTACTCATTTTTAGCACGCAGCCTGAATTTGTACCCTACCCTAACACAAAATAATTATTTCATAGGACTTTGTTAACAGCCTATTTCTTTTGTTTAATACTAACATCAAGAAATAAAGCGAATGAATGGTTGGCGTCTATCACAATTCGATTGTTAATATCGACATCGCTTAGCTCTTCACTATCACGTAGGCAATGTGTTTTCCTGCTATGAAAGAAAGTTCAAGTTTTTACAAAGCAATCATTCAACACAATGCAACACGGTGTCTTTATGTTGTGTCATCGAAAAGACCGCATTGATAAATCTATCTATATCCGTTTACTGTCGAAGGCATGTAACTAATTCATTTGAAACTCTTCCTTTACGAAAAGGGTACCTAATCAGCTGTTCTCTACAATTTGCCAAGTAAGGGCGCGTTCCCACTATGTCGTGACGACAGATTATCGTGTCATTTATGCGTCGTGGCTTTTGTATTTAAATGGAGGTGTTCATAGGGAAAAAATGTCGTGGACGACAGTTAGTCGTATTGTCCTAATGTGACCTCCATTTAAATATACAAGCCACGACGTTTTAAACGACACAATAATCTGTCGAACTTTGATGCGCTTTATCAATGAAAGGAAAAAATACGTTTTTTGAAAATCTAACGGCCGGACTAAATAGAATTATTATTTTTCTATCTAGGAAAATACCTTATTCTTCTGGCTTAAGTCGTATCTAGACACACGGCAGTATCAGCCAAGTTCCTGAAGTCTAGTGACGTCTGGTTTCTGTTGGAAAGTGTTTAATAACAGTTAAAGACTTTCAGCCTAAATCTAGTTAGTCCGTTTATCCGTTATGTCCCACGGCACTGCTGAACAAAGGCCTCCTTCTCCGTTTGCCATAAACATCTGCTCTATGCCATTGCGGGTCAGTCGTTCCAGTAAGAGTCAAGTTTATATCTCCACCTTCATCTTCGTCTGCAGCAATGTCGCCTAGTATTAAATGGAACCCAGTAAGTGGTTATTTTAGCCCATAGTCCATCTGACATGCGCCGTTAAGTTACCGATTAAACTTCGGTAATCCGCGACATGTGGTCGTACCTACATCCTTTACCTACACGACTCATCTCTACCAAGTGCCAACCACTTCGGGGTAGATTTATAGGTGTAATGTTCACATTATGTGATTATGCCAACAGTTATTTCGTGATAATGACGATACTTATGTAAGTAGAGTAGTGAATCTGCCGTAATCAAGCCTGTCTTAATTAGGAATTACATAACATAATTATGACAGTTGCGAGAAACCTAGTCTAATTGGACACAGACCAGACAGGATCAATAAATCACGTCATTTATAGCAGCGCCATCTCTGGAGTATATCATGAACCAAAAAGATCTATAGATCAGTGAAGAAGGTTACGTCTAAATAGAACATGCAGCCCCCGATAGATGGCGCTACACAGAAGACTCAATGCAACCCACCTTTATATGCAAAAGAGCCGTTCGCTCGTTACACTAACACCATTTTATTGTGTATGTTTTGTTATTGTTTTAATTTTTATAACATGTGGTTGTTGCTGTTGTGTTGTGTCTGTATCGAATAAATGTTTTTTTCAATCTATTCTTTTATTCCCTACTCTCCAAAACCTAGGTTGGCCCAAATTTTATAACATCAATTCATATTCACTACACACACAATCACTCACACAGACACGACTCACTAGAAACATTTTATTTTTCATTTTTATAATCCTGTTATAAAAGTAAACAATAATATTGTAAGGAATCAACACGTAGCATATAATACAGAACACCTATGTAGGGAGGCAAAATGTTTCTCCTTAATACAGGTTGCTCAGCGATGTATCAAGGTGAACAGCAGCTCACTCAATAATTTGTAATACCTATGCACATTTTCATAAATAAAACCACAAATACCATTTTTAGCAATATCGATTTATTGTTATTATTATTGTTAATAATAAATGCCTGCCATTGAAAAAGGTTTATTTTTTAACTCTTTATGCTTATCAAACTTGAAACTTGTTTGAACACATTATTTTATTTTAATTAAATTCAGCTGGAACTTTCCGTTCGTTTCTTTCTTGTATTGTTTTTGTGAATTCTAGAGCCTATTGCCTTAAACCGGTCATAATTAAATGGTCAAAATATACTCAAAAATTAGGCCTGTTACTGCGAACATTCTAGCGCTAAAGCCATGGACTATTAATAGTCAAAACACTGGTGTTGTCAACACCAGTGTTTTGACTATTACACTTTGTACGTTGCTCTATTTACATAAGTTTATCAAATCTTCACAAGTTGAGCTCAAGTGTGCGCAAACACAGAGCCACTCTTAGTTCCTTGTCTCTCACAATCCGACACGAGGCTCACCACCAACGATTTCACGTGAGCACGTGTGTGGGAGTTGGTGGTGTGACTCCCGTACCTTGGAAAACTTCAAGGCACGGGAGTCACACAACTTCTTAACTCCGGGTATTTCAGGCTTTGGTTCAATTTCAGCGATGTTTTCTTTCAACGGTGTCAAAGATGTCCAATTACCCAAAGTAGTTTTAAAATATTTTAAAAAATACACGTCATAAAAATGAAACTTCATATTTATAGGAATCAATAATTTTGAGTTAAGTACTTACGTACGTCAGTCCTTATTTTAATAACACAGGTTTTCAGAACAAATAAGAGTTTGATAAAAATACTCAACTTTAAAATCTGGGGTGAAAGGAATTTAGCGTGAGAGCAGGAAGGACTTATATCGTCCTCTCTTTCATGCAACGAAATGTGCTAAAAAGTGTCGCGTCCTTGAAACACTCAATTCCCGTCCAATTCGAAAATCGAACCACTGCCTAAGAAGTTTCACTTTAAAAAGTCTCATTGGTACCTACTTGCCCGGATTTGAACCCACTACCTCAAGCATACGCGGCGAGGTCTTAACATTGGGCCGTCACACGAACACATAAAAAAAAAGTAGCTGGATAAAAACAAAAGTCTGGTAAAAGACCAATCGAGTTTTTGAAACATACTTAAGGCGACGAATTGTTTAACAATAATTCTAATACCAGGCGCGCGCACCCCGCAACCCGCACGCACCCCGGTAAGTGACGTATGCATTGCAACGGGCGGAGCCGGCGAGCGGCGCGCGGCGGTAGCGGCGCGGAACATAGACACCTTAGAGTTGTCTTATATATTTTTTTATGAATTTACCTATGACTTTTTTTATTCTACATTGATATCATCTTATATATTAGAATGAATCGCAAAATGTGTTGGTAAGCGCAAAACTCGAGAATAACTGAACCGATTTCGCCAATTCTTTTTTTGTTGTGTTTGTTATTGTCAGGAGAAGGTTCTTATGAAGAAAAAAATTAGGGTATAGTAGGGGAGAGCTGGGTAGAGTAGGGTAGGATAGGGTAGAGTAGTCAGTTCACGGGAGCGAAGCTGCGGGCAAAAGCTAGTTTACATTAAAACACATATTACACTTCGTGTGTATTATTATTATTATACAATATTTATTATCGTAATAAGAAATTATTACAAAAATTAAGAATAAAAGAAATTAAAATTCCGAAAATGAAAAAACATCCTCATATTCAACGACTGATTGTTGATTTGAATCAGCATTTTCCTTTCCCGAAATAGTTGCTTTTTCTAATTGTTCGTTGCAAGTATCTGACACAGAGTTTTTATTGTTATGAACAATCACGTAATCCGGATCACGAATAGGCTTATTCCTGGTGTGCCTGGGGTCGACAAGTTCGGGAAGAAGACAGTCGTAATAGAATTTTAACAACTTTGGTTCCATCTCTTTTTTCCAGAACACGTCATCCTTTTTAATAATTTCAGTTTTTATTTTATTATTGCCATACCATATACCCAATAAACAGCTATCTTTTTTGCAGATATGAAGTTGGCCTTGGATCTGAAAATACCAATCCGATCTTTGGTTAATAACCACCTCACCATTAGTTTTTTTATAAAAATGCATTTTTTTATTTTGTATTGCATCTTTTATGCCATTTTTAAATGGTGCAATAGGACATTTTATTTCCACTAACATATCACTAGTGGTGATCCCGTCAGGTGTAGCACCCAACAAAGGATATTTTTCATCTATAAACAAGCCGTAATTTTTAATGTTGATTTTATGCATTGAAGACAGTTGCTCGAGTGCTACTTTTTCATATTTTTTTCCGTGACTAATAAACTGAACATGGTCGATGCTGGGTTTGTAAAGCAAATTTTTTACTAAATTTTGGCAAGAATTCGTCTGCTTTCTCTTTATAACCTTGCCAAAATTTGATGCGGTTAACATGTTGCGACGAAGTTCAAGCCATTCGCCAGATTCACTTTGTAGGATAGTCCTTTTTTCGATTTCTTTTCGTTCTTCATTAGTTTTTGATAAATTTTGTACAAAAGTCTTTTTTGCTTTTTCCAGAGTATCTTTGTCCAAGTCTGGTTTGTCGACTACTTCGCCATAATCTAAATTTAGCGTTCTTGGTACCAACATCCGATTTTTTTTTCTAATGTTGAGTTTGGCCTTGAGCCTTTTTTCATTTATTGCATTTTCATGCTTTTTTATGGACAATCTGGGGCTTGTCCCATAAACTTTTCGCTGAACTGTTGATAGTAATTTCCCAGTATTAAATGAAATCAGAGCTCCTGCGCATCTTGCCTGATAAGAACGTCTTTGAGCATAATTAACACGTTTACCCCCCACCATATTTGCTATAACTCCATTAAATCTTTCTACAACATTGCTGTCTACGTCTTCAATTAAACTGTGTGCTTTATCAGCTAATTGTGCAACAACTGTTTTAATTTTTTGCCAAAGAAGACTGCAAAAAAATGGATTTGTATCATCTAGACCCATATGTTAGCATAATTGGCGGTTACAATTTTCATGAATATCAAAAGCATGAAAAATGGACGCATTGATGTCTATGTATAAACCATCTTCATTTTTTGTTTCTTTGTGAAGCTTTATAGCATCACAAATATATTTTCTTGATCGCAATATCTTTTTCTGTGTTAAATTTTTCCTGTCTGCTGCAATATATTGCGTATTGGAGGCCAGTTGTAGCAGTTTATTACTGTAGTTCCTCAGCAAATGGTTGCGACAATATATTTTTGTGACTGTAATGCCTGGATATGGGCGAGCATTTATTATTTTTGCATATGTACTACTATCGCCATCGGCGATAAATCTTGAATAAATCAATCCATGCATGTCAAGAGATTGTTTAAATCCTTCGGTTATTATTGTTGACTCCATGGCCGTAGACGCACCATTGAAATTTTTGTAACAATCGTGCTCTTTTGGCGTTTCTTTTTTTTTCTCAGCTCGAGCGCAAATGCAACAATATTTATTTTTGACGCTCATATATAGTACTTGGCCGAAACGTCTACCAATTATAGCTGCACACCCTGATAATGCCGCATAATTAGTCCGGTAGGATCGCCTACACCAACAGCCATCTGCAATGACATCTATTAGCGGTATACCGTCTTTATTAACTCTCCCTTCCTTTATTGCAGCTTCTTTTTCTCTATCGCCAGCCTTTTTCATCTCATCCCATGCAGTCTCTTCCCAGTCATCACAGATATCGTTATGCATTTTATTGTAAGTAAAATCGGACATGTTGGGTAAACCTACTCCAGACAAAAATTGATTGAGTTGTACTTGACCACAACCAGCAGCCATAACTCCAGCATCGGCGTCTTTGTTTACATCAGCCAATGACGATTTTATTTTATTTCTGTAACCACACAATGAACAAACATATGTAAATTCTGATTGCAAGCCTACGTGATGTTCAGACTCAAATTTTAATGTGGCTAATCCACAATTAAACAAAGACTTGTGTTCAGAGAACTTTATAAGTTCTGTTACAAAGTGGTTCACATCTATTATTCTATGGCCTATATCTTGTACCTCCGGCTCCATCTGAAACAAATATAAAAAATAAGTATCAATATCGTACATGGAATGTGATAGCATGGCGCAGGAAAATGTTTTTCTTGCCCATTGTGTATTTATTTATTTATTTACATCAATCACTTCACAGATATTGATTATGTTTAAATTTTTTTTTTTTGGTTCTCATATCTAGGCAACCATTGAAACCTGCTTCCAACTCCAATCAGACAAAATATTGTGTTTTATAAACCGAGTACTTACTGGTGCCTCAGTAGGGCGTTCAATTGTCATTTCTGTAGAAACTTTATCACTCGAACACTGTCTGCTAATCTGAAAATATAAATAAATTAGGGCCTAGTACCAACTTCAGAGATAACATATTTCGACTAATACGTCGGTTATGTATAAAGAACAAAATTGTCTAATATACTCACTGTAGCTGCAGGAATGCCCTCGTTTTGTGATATATTAGTGTCATTAGTATCAGCATTTCTAAAATAAAAGAAGTCCTTTAATTTTAACTTCATCGTTGAATTAGGTATATTGATTGTAATATTGAATAATACATAGCAACAAAAACTTACGCGGGCAACACATTTTGCAACTCTGCATAATTCGGTAAAGCGTCGTTTTCATTTCTAGAAGATACCAAAAAAAGTGTTTTAGTAATAATAATAATGCCTATAACTTTTATAAAACGTTAGGAGGTTTAGGAATTTTTCATACGTACCCTAAAAAGGAAGCTGTCATTTCTTTATTTTTGTTGCAAGTTGACGACTCCATAGTTTCGTTCTCCGAACATTGTTCCAACGATTGTTTCCTAAAATATAACACAATATACATATTTTTTTAAAACTTATATTGAACTATCACTTTACAGAAGATATTGTAATCTTCTTCTTATTCTTATTGTGATTGTAGCACAAAAAATGGAAAACAAAATAGGTACTTAACCTACTTAGTTACTTACATATTTTTTATTACAAAAATAAACATCATAGAAGTTACAGTCAAAGTGACTTTTTGAACGTCATCTTTTTTAGTAAACTACCATCGCTTCACATTTCATTATGAAAACTTACTTTCTTTTCGTCATATTTGCACATTTTTCTAAAAGACATGCTCTTCTTTTCCTTTTGGAACATCTTTCTTTCTTTTTTCCCATTTTTATTAAATAAAACCGCTAAATTTGATCACGCAATCGCCGATGCAGTCCGGAAGCCGACTAGCACAGACCCGTCGCTGACAATGGTCAAGAGGGGACTGAGCGCATGCTATGGCAACTTAGAACAAAATTAAAATTCCATTTTTTTATTGAAAACAGCGCCATCTAGTTTTTGGTTAAGGGAAACAAATTGCGGTGTTGCTACGGTTAAATATATTATTTATTGCTGGCAGTTACTTTATAACATTAATCAAGAAAAATAATATAATTTCATGATCTTCTTATACAAAAATAATAGAATATAATAATATAAATTAGTACATAATTAGGTTATTATTATGAGCTTTAATAGTGAAGAAATTATATTTTGGTATTTAAACGTGCAAAAGTTTGTATTTGAATGGCCACACTTGAATTGCAAATGGCTGCGTGAGAGTGTAAAGAACTACAATTCTTGCGCATTTATTTTCCTTTTGCAATAGAGTTTTTGTTGTTTCGCTAGTGCATCTGCATGTTGAGTTGAGCTTTCGTTTCTCCATGTTGTTGGGCTGCGTCACAATTCGTTCGAACGTTCGTGTTGTGTTGTGTGTGTTGTTGTTGTAAACATCTGGTGAAAAGATATCTTGATAATGTTCTCACTGGCAAAATAACCTTTTGGGATGTTAACGATTCAATGAAAGAAAAGGCTAATCGGCAGTACCTTAATCATAAGGTACGAAAAAGGCGATCACAAAATTTTATTGTAAAATGTGTGATGTTTATTTAAATAAAATGGTTTAAAATTCAATTGTTGTTGTGGTTTTTTTTTCCTTTATGTAGTACATATGTTTGTAGTATATAGCGGATACACACATCTCTCTACCTAATATCATAAAGAATCGGACAGCAGCTATACACACCTACCAACCTATACATTTACTTATATAAATTAGTTCCCTTAACTAAAAACTAGATGGCGCTGAGTTCGACCACTTACTAATATTAAAAAATAAGGTAGAGTTGCCTGTCTATAGCCAGTATACTATTGTAGTCTTTGACTGAGCGTCTCCGCGGGGCGAGGATTGCATATGCGCGTTAGCTTATAACAAAACGACGTAAACGACAAAATGCTTTTTGTTATTTTATTTAGTCGGAAATGATAACTTGAGAAATTCCTTCTACAATTTTAAGGAGTATTTATAGACTTGTCTACAGAGCAAGTTGAGAGGCTAAAATCGGTCACGTTTGCCCATAAAATGTGAATCCCTATTTAAAAAGAGGTATGTTTGATATTTTTTTCTCTGTTACAAAAGTTACTTAATCATGTAATGAAAACTAACAAAATAAGGTTTTCATCATGAACTGTTCAGGTCACCAACTCATATTTTTATTCGTTTCATAATTACTGACAAAAATAGAGATCACTGATGCCAAAATTTCCAATTCGTCCTCTTACGAAATGAGACAATATATTGTGAAAGTATACGTTATATATGTCGCAACCAATTACCTTAATCAGCTGTTTAATTGGTGGCCTAGCCTTTTCATTTAAATGTGCCGATTTTTCAGCGACCTAAGTGACATCTTTTGTTCAATATCGTTTAGTGACTAGACCGTGTCACTTATGTCGCTGATTAAACGGCACAGTTCAATGAAAAGGCTAGGCTTTTAATAAGACGGCTGATTAAGCTAGTTTGATGCGACATATTTATGATATTAAGGTTCTTATTGATCCCATGCCTAACGGTCACAGACTTAAGAGCACTAGAGATTTTCTAGTAGACGTTGTATGCAAGGAATTCGTTCACAACTTATTTTATAATGAAGACTATCATTGTTTCATTTGTTCCCGTTGTCTGTACGTGCCCCCTGACCTTGATTAAACGTACTATATTTAAATTTTAGATTCACATGATATATTATGCATGTGCGTCCGTCCGTTGTGCTGACCTTAGTATAAATAACTTAAAATTAAATGCTTAACTTGATGAAAGGAAAAACTTTACATTTTGACGTATTTGGAGCGGCAAATGTTGAAGAATTTTCGAGAGAAAGTGAAAAGAAATACTTCTTTTTTCGTCAGGTTTGAGAGATATACGTCTCCCTTCCTTAGAATGAACACAGCATACATACTTGGCGATAGAATAAATATATGGTGGTTTAGGAACTGTTGGTGTGATCTACGTCATTTGATTTTTAGGCCAGTCAAATTGGCTTTGAACCTTGCAAAAAATCGTAACCCTGTTTATTTTCTTGTAGGTATAGGTACCTAGTTGCTCTTAGCTCTTCAAATAATATTTAAAAAAAATCCATAACCGGGTCATTCTGAAAAAAAAAAATAACGCGTTTATTTCAATAAAAGCTAGGAACAGCAAGTTGTCTCTAATTTTTTTACAATATCTAGAAAATCGGTAGTGTAATATTAATTTATTTTGTCAGGAAAGTCATAAAAAAATAAATAGAGTGGGGGTTTCTTTGCTGCGCTGCGTGTCGCGGGTTCGATTCCCGCACGGAACAAATATTTGTACGGCCTACAGATAGTTGTTCCGGGTCTGGCTGTTTGTGTATGTGAGATTATATGTTTGTAAACGCACCCACGAGGCCACGATACAGGAGAAATTCCTAGTGCGGGGCAACGTTTTTTTTAAAAAAAGAAAAAGAAAAGAATTCTATTAATTTTGAAGCGACGTTCGGGATGTGTTTAATTTTTTTTATTAAGTCAACATGACCTGTATTATAAATTAAAATTAAACCCAATTTAATTCAGTTAGGTAAACTACCCGAATCGATATCGCAAAAAAAATAATAATATTAATAACTTGCGCTAACAATAATGTTTAATTTTGTTGGTTGGCGAATTATAATACTTATTACTTTAAGTAATTTTATGAAAAGAAAGTAGAGAATTTTTTGCTTGAAGTAAAAAAAAACATTCTCTGATAGGTAGTTCCACGGATTAAAAATGTTTAATTTACTGGGCACCAAAGACTACAATAGTATACTGGCTACTGGGCACTTTTCCCGTTGACAGCGACGTGGACGAATTTTTCGATGCCCTATGAGTTCTTCCCTTCCCCTTTTTACTCCGCTTGCATATTTTCTAGTAGTTTGTATTTAGTATCTATAAGTTTCTTGTGTTTAAATCCCTTCTTCTTGTAAAACTCGATATCTTCTACAAATGCTCCAAACAAACATGACTTGCTATTTAATATTTTTCCATCGATTTATTATTAAAATTAAATGCTTTACTATATTTTAATATACTAATATTAAAATATATCCCGCGAAAAGTTAACCCTTCGGATGTTCGTTCTACACGTTAACGGCAAAAAATCGGAGTTAAGAATGATGCTAAGTTTGCCTTATTTTCGGCGTAATTTGACTGGACTATTTGGTCTCCACTCGATTACATTCCAAATTAAATTGTTAAATTGTTCCGTTGTCATGGTGACTGAGTCGATTGGGCAAGAGGAATTTTCCTTCAAAAGCATTTTTTTTTTTTTTTAAGGATGGGAAATCATCAAATGATCGAGCCCTTCCGCTCTGGGTGGAGCGGGAGGGAGTGTCAGACTCTTACGTACTAAAACCCATCCGTGCTCCTCCTAGTGCCTTTTACGTTCCAGGGCTGCGGTAACTCTTTCGAACAAAATCCGCGACCCTGGCAGGATGACGTAAGTCTAACTCGAACTCCAACTCCAACATGAGCACGAAAATGTCAATGAAAGTTTGTATGACGTTGTCGTACTCGAGAGATGAGCAAACAAATGCAAAAACTTCAATTTATGACAAGCTCCGGTGGAGTTGGAGTTCCATTTAAGTTGGAGAATATGGGCCTAAATCTCTATGTAATTTCGAGTCGGGAATTTGTGTGCGAAGCGATGAGACACTAGCAGTAAAAAAAAACCTGCCTCTACCTATTCATGTAAGAGGATCTAGAGAACCTAGTCTAATAAATGGTCCTCCGGGCCGATTTCGCCCATGGCGGCAAATCTCAACGGAGATTAGCCATCGGCGCGTGACGTATCAAGTGCACTAGTGAGTGCGTACACAAATATATTCTCTCTTACACCACTCTCATACTTCGATGGGACGGCCATCCGACACGACCGGAGAGAGATCTGACGCAGGATCAACGGCAGAGCATGCTTTTCAAGTACGGGGGTGTCACACACACCAACAACTTCCAAACAACGGGCTTTTACGGTTTTTTTTTTGGATTCAATGTCATCAAAAAACGCCTATCGCTCTGGGCGGAGTGGAAGGGAGTGTCAGACTCTTACTGACTAAACCCCATCCGTGTTCCTCTAAATGCCCTCTGCGTTCCAGGGCCGAATTGTTCGAAAGAGAGAGAGGGTCTTTCGAACAATTCCGTAACCCTGACAGAGACTGGCCCTAGTGGCCCCCATCCATTTTGCTGACATCTCTTTGAGGCGCGCGTGGAACACAACGCGCCGTCGACCCGGGCCTTGCTCTTATCGGACGACGAGCCACCCATCGCTTGCGTTCCACAGGCCCGCGCCTAAGCTACGGTGACCGGGAATCATCCTGCAACTTCGGGGCATTCTTCAGCTGCGGCGGTTGGGGCGTGAGGTTTGCCATTCCCAAACGTGTCCCGCCTCCTCCTTCGCTTGTATTACTGCTTCGAACCTAGGACCATACACTCAGCAATCGTGGTCCGCCCAGATTTCCCACCGTTACTAGCTATTGTTCGACTAGTTATTTAACTTCAAAAATATTATGTTAATTTCTGTTAATTACCATATTAATATGGTCTTGTGCCTTCCACACTCTGTCGTCTTTCAAAACATCCGCGATTGTAACTTGCAATAATATTTGCTACAACGATTTTTTCACCAATGTAAATTAAATTTTAGGTTACGGTTATGTTGGGTTGGCATATATGTTGCAGTGACATAGTTCAAATCATACTTTTTTGAGTATTTCTAACATACTAATCAAGCGACAGACCATGATGTTAGTATTATAGCTAGACAACGCGACGGCTAAGGGTAGGTACTAGCCGGCGGTGGTCCCGGCCGTAATGCGAGCATGTTACGTTAAGCCGTGTCCTAAAATCCGTGTATTAGGCTCGTTTCGAACTCTGCTCGCCCGTGCTCCCGATGCGACAGACACTTTCAGTCAAGATGTCTGACGACGAGGTTGTGTTGGGATCTTTGATTCTACTAAATTATTGTTTAATCCAAATTAAGAAGAAAGATAAATGTTATTGGACATCAAACTTATTTGAAACCAGAGACGTGTCTGGTGGTTCGTCGTTAGTAACAATATTAAAAACCAAATCTGATCGAAATAAAAACTTTGAGCGCATGTCCCCGATTGATTTGGCTATCTCTATATTTTTCTATAAAATACAGAGTTTTTTCTTTGTCAAACTCCATGTTTTACAAGAAATAAACACAGTGTAGCCAAGAATCGACGCGTGTGGCACGTGCGCTCGTGACGACTTGTCAAGGCTATATTAGTCTATGGTCAAGGCGTATCAACTGAACCGCGTAACACTCAAAGGGGTTCGCCAAAAAACCGACAGCTAGTGGAGCACCGGTCAGTACCCACCTTAATTAATAGTACTCTCATAATTTCTTATTTATTTGGGTCTTATTAAGTAGGTACCTACATATAAGAAACAGCTAGAAAAAGTTATTTTTTGTAATGTCGGGGGTCGACATTTTTTTTTGGCGTTACTACTAACAAAGTTAGCTTCAGTACTATTCACTACTTATCGAAATCTATCTAAAAAACCTAAAAAAGAAACAAAAAAAGTCGGGTGCCAAGTTCACACAGGTCCTAAGTTGTTTGACAGTAATTCCTATTCCGTACTGTGCGGTTACATACTAAATGTGCGTAGCGAGTGTTGATCTGGAACTGTGACGTCAGAAGAAGTCAGCGTCGCGCTCGCGATTAAGTACGTGCCGATTCAGGGGCCGACAACAATTTGTTATTTAATTAGTGGTTTTACTTTAACAAAAGCGGCTATCCGCTATAACATAAGTTAAAGAAGATTTACTTACACAAAACTCAAGACCTTTTTGACTACTTTTTTGTTGAAGTGAAATCATCATCTGATGATTTCACATCAACAAAAAAGTCAAAAAAGCGGGAGAAAAAGTAAAAAAAAAACAAAAAAGCGGGAGAAGACATCTGACTTCTCCCGCTCTGGGCGGAGTGGGAGGGCGTGTCAGACCCTTTACTGACTAAAACCTACCCGTGTTTCTTCAGATGCCTCTTCCAGGGTAACTCTTTCGAGTAAATCCGCAACCCTGGCAGGCAACTGACGAAGACCAACTGAAATGATGAAAGTCTTCCATTCGAAAAGCGATCTCTGTATAAATTATCACTTGCTGCTTTTGATTTCTAGAAGAGTAGGCTGATCTATCCATCTATCTATCTATCTATCTATCTATCTATCTATCTATCTATCTATCTATAGAGTATGGTTTTCCGCACTTAGTCCTGCTGTGGACCATTGTGCGTAAGCCATGTCGGCCGTCATTCAAACCAGCCAACCTCTCTCCAGAAGCAGATCAGCCCACTCAGTGTGTTCAGGATGTCTGTAAGTGAATTAGGTTTTTGTTTGCCTCCGTATTTCGGTAACGCCTGTGTCCTCAAGGAGCACGTGCGAAACTGTTTCCTCCACCTCCATGCAGGCTCTGCACAGAGGATTCGACTGTCCGTTATACCTATCGTGTGAAAATGTTTGTTCAGTGAGCAGTTTCCGGTGATGGTCCCCGCCACCATTCGTAGGTTGCCCCTATCCAGTTGCAGAAGGCGCCTGGTAAGCTTCCTGTTTAGGGATGGCATAAGCTCCTTGGACTGCCTACAGCCTGGTGCCAAGGCCCACCAGCGTTCTGCCTGTGTGTGGGTATGTTCTTGTAGCCACGTGCGCAGCTGGGTAAAAGGGAGTGGTACTATGGGTTCGGGTCCAACAACCATCGCACCAGATCCCCTTCTGGCCAGCTCATCGGCTGCGTCATTTCCTAGTGATCCGCTGTGTCCTTTGGTCCACTACAACGTCACAGTGTTGCGGTTGGTCACCGTGACGCGTTCTAGTGCAGAGTAGGCTGATTATGTTGATCTACTTTTTCAATCCAAACCACTTTACAAGCAAAGTGCGTGTGGTTTGGTTGACATAAGATCTACTTAATAATAAAGTATGTTTCTAGTTTTTTGTTAGAACTTGTTCAGCATTGTGTAAGGTCAAAACAACTCTTTGAAGTTAAACATTATTTATAAAATAATGTTTAACTTCAAAGATCATATTCGGTAAAGCAATCTTGGCTTTACGTCAAGATTCGCTGTTGCTTTACCGAATATGATAATAATAATAAATTTATTTATTTATAAACAGAGATTGCAGCACAATATAATACTAAGAATATGAGTACTAAGCTAAATTGAAAATGCAGTATGGGCTTGAACATCTCATACCTATATACATCGCAATACTGTTGACGTCTTAGACATCAACATCTAATGAATGACACATCACTGACATCACACATCCCAACACAGTTATGAGAACCCAAACAAGTGGGTAAAACTAAGATCAATAATTAGTAAATAAGGTAATATTTTATGACTTGGGTCAAGTGAGAAAATGTAATAAAATTATTGTGTTATTGTTAATATTGTTGTGTTCCAATTGAGACTATAAACACAACAGCCTACTCCGCCTTCCGCTTTGAATTCTTTGATCTCGGCTTTCTAAAAACTCTAGAAAGCAATCAGCAAGAAAAATGCATTTATAAAACGTGATTTTTCCGTGAGATATCAATAATGTTTTTTGTAAACACCGACACAGAAAACTAACAAAAATACAGCGTATATTTTCATGTCGTTAATCGATACCTAATGCATGCAAAAAAATTGGATGGTAATTAAAAAAGCAGGCATTCCGTATACATACTTACATAAATTCACGCTTCACACCAATGGGGTGTAAACCGAAACGCCGCATCTTATCATTAAATACTCTTTTTGCTTCTAAGCTAACTGTGGTCGAGTGGTTTAGACGTTTGCCTTGTGACCCGGTGATCGTGAGTTCTGTTCCTACGGGAAGCATACTTTGTAAAGTTGTTTTTCCGTTTGGCTAGGACATTGCAGGCTTGAATCATCTGATTTTCTGACAAAAAGATGATTCCGTGCTTCGGAAGGCACGCATAAGCTGGTGGTCCCGGCCGCCAAATGGCGGTCGTCAAATAAACCATGTCAGAGGCCCTTGAGTTGGTTTAGAATTTCTGTTAGTAGTGTGTGGGGTCGTTAGACTTTACTGTCCACACGATAAGAAGAACCTTCTAAGCTTGATGTATCACTAAAATAACTGCACATACAAACAAAATAGTTTCGATTATTCTACAACACTGATTGAACTTTTCTCGACCATAGCAATGATGAAAATTTAAGATGCTATAATTGCGTAACGTCTTGAACAACTTCTCGATCAGGTACACTTGAACTGAGTTGAACTGCCATAAGCCGTGCATATAATCTGTACGACTCTCACGATTAAAAAAAAAACAATTTATAAAAACTCGCCTACGCTAGCGCGCCTCTGGCTTTTATTCTATAATCCTTATTCGGCAAGTGGTACTGCACTCGAAGTACAGTCGATAGCCATCCTCCATGGCATACTGACGTGTGGATCATCATTATTGTTAATTATTCATTACAGTACAGTGATTATAACATTAGGTACACATCGAAAGTCGTGAAAGAAAATTCTTAAGGTACGTTTTTTTTGGGAAAGTGATATTTTTTTATTTTTTTGTGTTACCTCTGATGTTTTAACAAAGCGAATATAATTTGTTGTCAGTATGAGACAGTGACAATTGATATTTATTAAAATTACTGGAACCTTTCACACAAAACCTTTCAAAATGATTTTTTAATAGACAGCCTGAAAAATCTCTGCATAATTAAACTAAACAAAAGAAGTGGCAAAACAAAGATCTTTTTTATACTACGTTTAAAATAATATCTACCTCATTGATTTTCGAGTTTCTTGATTGGACCTGACCGTAGTAGTAACATTTATTTTCTTTGTTAAAATGCGTTTTTACATTAATTGTTACTTATCAAGTTATAGTTTTAAAATAAATTATTTATTTGACCATTGGTCAAAGTAGATATTGATTGAAAAACGCACATTAAATTAACGAAATTTTGGTGGCCATTATTGTCTAACCACGGCTAAAAAAGCTCGCCCTTATCCCTTCAATTGTGGAATATTTTGTACCTTTGTATCATTTAAATACAATACAATTATTTTTATTCTAATAAACAAGCTTCCGGGTACACGTTGTAATACATATCGCCTAGTAAACTGCGTACAAGCAGTAATTATTTCAGTAAGCACTAAACAAAAACCCCGGTAGACCACTTGGTTGAAATTATGTATTTAAATGGAAATATATAATTTCAACCAAGTGGTCTACCGGGGTTTTCATTATAAAGGTCGCAAGAATGACTGGGCTTAAATGTATGCCGGTTTAACTGGCCACAGGCTTGTCCCCTTATATGAGACTGAACCATAACTCGCGAAATGAGGCTGTACTTCTGCCTACCCCAGAGAATCGAGGTGTGACGCTGTGGTTATGTTGAGAACTTATCAATTTGACGGTACTTTTTAAGTTATCCTTGAATACTTCTGAGATCTGACTCACAGTAAAACCTGGGGGTTTTCAGCTTTACCCATGTAGATGTACAAAAATAATCTTACCACAGATTAGCAGTTTATAAATCAATTTTTTAAACTTAAGTTATAAAACAGCTTGCTAGTAAACTTAACTTTGTTGTAAACTTATTAAAAATATTTAAATCACCTAAAAATCAATGGTTCGATTTTTGTGTGACAAAAGCCATCAATGCTCATGAATAGGTACTATTCTCTGCATGAAAAGTCAGTGTTCTAAAATGGTACTGTAACAGTCTTTAAGTACATTACGACTGGTTTAAAACTAGTTTCTTAGGTTAACTCCGTAGGACCTGGGATCAACATACTGACATTGAACTTCACTCTAATAATAAACTGGGTACAGATAGCATAAAAACGATACGGATATCAAAAGTAATTTTGATTGTCGAGTTAAGCTTATAACTATGTATTATAATTATTTTTTTAAAACTAGTAATCAACGTTTTTTCGAAAATGTCAGCAAAAACTGCACATAATCTGTTAATGCTATGTTTTGTCAAGACAAGGCTCGTTCTTGGGTTTATCCGAAGCCTGGTGTTTGAGTTTTTTGTCTTCGCAGACGTGCGGGAAACCCTGCTGTAATTAACTGTCATCAGAGGGCTTAGTGCGAGTTTAATAACATTCTCGATCGCGTCAACGTAAATGTTCGCTTATGTCAAATTGTTTGCAAAAAAAGGTTTTTCATTACTGTCACCAGACGGCGCTTATTCAGTTTCATTCAATACAAAATTGACGTTAAAAAAAACAATATGTTTGCATTGCGTGTGACAGTAAATACATTTTCTTCTTTTTTTTCTTCTTTTACAATAATCTTAGTGGAGTTTCAATTTACTGGAAATTATTCTCAAAAGTGGCACCTAAACAATGAATATCCATGAATTAAATACGTACACTGATAGTAAATAGCGAATGTTCAGTGAATTATGATGAACTGAATACATTTGAATAAGTACATAATAATAATTAATTAAACATAGTTTTTATTGTAAGCTATTGTTTTCTTGATTTACGACGTTTCAATTATTGGAAAAATAGTTAAATTACACAATCAGTATAGGTAATTTATTCCTAAGTTTCAATAACCAAATACTTTGAACTGTTAAGGTTTCGTATAGTCATTACTAGTTTTTTTGTTAGGAATGTACTCTACCTACCACGATGTATTAATGTTTTTGTTAAATTACCATTATTATTAGACAAGCCAGGCACTGTCCAGCGGCCGCAAGAGCGACTGTTGAACTAGAGGTCTTGTATTCGATCCCAGTTTTTTCGGGCGCCCAGCGGCAAAAGTCTTTTTCAACACATTTGCTCAAAAAATGCATTTACGAAGCCTGTATGCATTGCTCGAAAGTTAAAAATTATGCACCACACAATGGAGCGTGCGGCAAAGTAGGTACTCTCACCTAAGTACATATTTTATCGCAAACTCCGTTGTATAGCGCCGTGCGTATTCTTTACGGTTTTTTTTTTAATTTCCATAAAAATTAATAAGAATTCCACCAAGGAGTTTCACATCACGAGAATAAATAAGCTGAATGATCGAACCTCCTTGGAAGCGCTTTTGCTGTATACGTTTGTCTCATTTTAATATTATAGAGAAAATGAGAGAAGATAAATAAAAAAAAAAGTATGTGGTTCTAATTTTCACCACGCGCATGTGGCGCCCTTTGCAAATTCGCGCCATTTTCAAATTAGAAACGTCAAAGATTGTTGCGACTTTCCGACTGATTTCTAGAGACAAAAAGTTTGTTTCATTACTTATTGTAATGTTTTCTCGCAAATGTGTCGAAAAACGTTGTATGACACACGTGCGGATTTGGTTTTTACAAACTCGTGACTATGGTAAGCCCTCGACTTCGTCTCGTGCTTACATTCGTCTACTCGTTTGTAAAAACCAACTTACCGCACTTATATCACAAATAACTATTAATTAATTGGTATAAATAACATTACCAACGAGTTTTTTATGATGTCTACGTAGATTCCGACTGGTTTTTTTTTCACCTGGGAAAAATACGGAACAACCTATTTTAAATTATTTTTGTCGGAGTTATTTTTAGCATTCGGGTTATCTAATACTATATCAAAATAATGCTGACCATGAATTAACGAATAAAATTATATCTGACACATTTTTCGCAAAACTGGTAGTAGAGTATCTAGTGCTAAAGTTTAATCCATAATAAAATTAATAGCACAATAACCTTCTTTTGGTAATTGTGCTTAATTTTTGATTGACACGTGTAATAATATTTATTGCAGTTGTTATTAGCCATCGGAAGCCTGACAGTAACTTCCACTTAAATATTAAGGCTACTACAATACACTGTTCGTAATAACTCGGATTTTAAAGTGTCCCTGTCCATTACTTGCGCGTTTTTACCATACACACGTTTTGTAATGTGCAATTAGTTTCATTTTTCTGACTATCAACTCCTTTAAATGTTTTAGATTGATAAAATGTTGTTGTTTGATTGATGTTGTTGATAAAATGCTTTTAGTTTGAGTTCTACCTTCAGATGCATCTCTTCTGAACAATAAGAAAATTGGTTGGTCAATTCAGTCGGTCTAGCTTGAAGTGGACTCTCACTCCTCCTTTATTGGAAGTAATGACAGCACACTTCATAGCAACGTTTGCAATCGCATGTCAGTTGCAATCTGTCAAAAAAGCCTTAATTTCCGTACATTTTTGACAGATAGCAACTGTCATATGAATGCGAACGTTGCTTAAAAATGAGTAAAATTGGCGCTCAGATTGTATTAAACGGCTTTTGTGTATTTTTGCTGTCGCTACATTTTTGACGCTCGCATTGTCAAGGTTTTCGAAGGCCGACTGTACATCATAATAACTTTATAATGATTCCGCTACGGGAAAAAAATACTGAATGACTCGCGTTATTATTATTTAATAATACTATGAAATATATTATAGATTCACCTATGGAATAGGTAGTAATAACGTATGATTATACATATACGTATATATTACGTTACCAGTTTGTAGGTAATTAAGGTATTTTCTAGACTAATTTTTATTTTTCGGAAGGAATTTGCTGGCCTTGAAATAATTTTTAATTGATTCAAAAATCTGTATCTAGAAGCTTCAGTTATTTATGTCAAATCTCATATTCACAAACTAGGCATTCTAAAATATACTGTAATTTTATAATACCTAGTTTGTGAATATGAGAAGAGGACAGCGATATACTGGAGCTAACAGGAGAAGAGGACAGCGATATACTGGAGCTAAATTAGAGCAAATGATCCTTTCTTTTCCAAATTCGTTTTTGTGAAAAGTTGTTACGTTGTGTTACCATCGTTGCATAGCACTTAGACAAATTGCCTCATAATCAAACGACGTTCTTGAGCACTATTAAAGAAGAATGTATTGGGATGGAAAGGGGAAAAAACCGTTTTTGTGTAAAAAAAACTCGAACCTGAACCTAACAGTTAGGACAATCAGAGGCAGTTTGTGCTATTTTCTTTTAGGTATTGAGCAAAGCCTTAATCGTGGCTCTTTAGTCTAGGAAAGTGAAGTGAAATATATGTTTGGTACCTAATCACGTGTCATCTTCTATTAAGTTAAACTATTGCCAAATAGCGTATATTTTTTTTTAATATCAGGTCGCACAATTCAATAACTTATTGATAAAAATAATTTTATTTAAGAATGCTCAATTAATTTTCTGTCGCACGATAAGACTTCTAAGCTATTCACGCATGACGTCAAAACAATTTAATACATGTTTCAAGTTGTCCCCTTAGTATCCTGGGTGGTCTCATATCTATCAGTGCGAACTGTTCTATTGACAATTTAATAGATGAAGGTACCGATTGTATTGTTTATTCCGTCGGCGTCTTCAATTGTGTTTTGAACATTTGTTAAGGAAGAGGTCAGCCGTCGACAACATTTAGTTCAGTGACCATTAAAACGGTACCCATGACTCAATCACTGTGAGGATCGCCCGGAGGACACGGTGGAGCATACGGTGGAGGTCTGCCCTGCTTGGGCGGAGCACCGCCGTGTCTTCGTCGAGGTGATCGCGGCAGCGACCTCTCGCTACCGGCCCTGGTACACTCCAGTCTCCATGGTCCGGAGCGAGGAGAATTTGGTCCACGCGCGCCTCAAAGAGATGTCAGCAAAGTAGACGAGACGTATAAGCATGCGTATAGCGTATGACGTATAGTCATGATCATGATAAACCAAAAAAGTAAGAATTTTTGAAAAATGAAACAGTGTTTTTATTATTTGTTCATTTTGCATATGTTGCAATTTAAAGTTTTTTTATTTTACTTCAATGCGATAAATGTGCTAATCATAACTTTAACTCCAATCTAAATAACTACCTATACTATTAATTAATGTCACTGTAGTGTTATTGTTTCATCATGATGTCGATTTGGCTTGTAAAGTTTCGCCAATTAATTCCAGAATCAATAATTACTGTTGGCAACATTGGTTCTAAGAAGATAACGGAAACCACTTATACCTACTACATTTGTCTAGTCCAGATGTTCGTGTCGACTGGACAATCTCAGTTCCGAGTTTCCGACAAGATTACTGATTATTATTATAGACTTGCACAAAAGGAAACTATCATTAAGTTTCCTTTTGTGCAAGTTTCCCTAGCTTCTGAGATACTGATATAATGTAGTAACACATTGATATTATACCTAATTTATAATACGTCATTGTAGTAATCGTGTACAGATGAAGTCCTTGGTCATACAAACAAACGTACATAATTGGAATGAGAAAAAATAAGTAGGTGTAAATATGGGTTTCTTACGTGCAGACAGTACAGTCAACAAAATCATTACAAAAATACAAAATACAAAATATTTTATTGGAACAAGAAACAATTTTACAAAATGTTGTGTTCGTTAATAACCGCAATAGTATAGGAATACTGTGTCGCGGTCATTAGCGCCCACCTCCAAGAAGGGAGACGACAGCGTTCCAGGCATTCATAGTATGTAGGTATATATTCTTTGTATACGTACATTATATTCTTTGTATGCGAATCGTGAAAGAGGAGCTCTTGGCTAAAATAACAGCCTGATGGATCGATCTTCGTGGTTAAGCGGCGCTTGCAGAGGTCGGTTTGTGGATGGGTGACCATACTGAGACTCCTCCGGGCCTCGGAAAGCATGCTAAGCCGTTGGTCCCGGCTGTCATTAGTAGTTCTTTAACAGTCGATACATCGCTACGGATGACTATCCGTATCTGATATACAGACTGTTCCAGAAATGCGTGGTCATATTTAATAATAATAATAAATATTTCATTTCAAACCTAGGTGTCCATTTTGTATTTTTTTAATATTCTCCGCTCAAGTACCTACTGACGTGAAAATTCCAAAAGAAAATATAAATCTTACGTAATATTATCTAGTAACTAATAATAAACATTAAAATCACGATTTTCTCGCGGCACACCGGTGTGCCGTCAGTCAATATAAGAACTTTATTTTTCAGACCATCATCAAAAAAAAGATACAGATCCATATTTTCTGTTAGTTAGTAGGTACTTAAGAACTATGTAAGTTAAAAGTTTTAAGAGTGGTTTAAAAAATTATGCCTTTTTCAAAAAGCCCGAAGTCAAAGAACGACTAAAAAGTAAAAAAAAAACTGTTTTCAAGCAGAGTCGGTGGCATCGAAAATTAATTTTTTTTTCCTTATTGTATGATACAGAACACTAGCCTTAAATAGGGCCACGTACTTCTGGACGTACGTCGTCAGAAGTGCGGGGTCATATAATTAAGGGTGGTGTTCTGTAGCTGCTATACAGTAAAGAAATAATATTGAACTTTTTCAAAAATGTGATAAAGAATGCCAATAAAGAAACAATATCAAACACATTCTGCGAGCCCTTCAATATGACCACTGACCACCTACTTCTAGAACATACTGTATAAATAGTTAGGTTTAGTAGATATACATAGTTAAGTACTTAAATAGTTTTAAGTAACTTATTTTTATTTTAAAAAAACTTACCTTTTTCCATAGCTATCATCTCAGTACTCTAAGGCCCGGTTTCCACCAAAGCAGAGAGGAGAGGAGATGTGTTGAATAAACCAATCCGATAAGCTAAGCAGAGAAGAGATGTGGAAATAACGAAACCGGTTGTGGAAACCGGGCCTAATTCTAGGGTCTATATAATAAAACCTCCGCATGACTGTCATCCGGAAACGTGCCCAGAAAACTGGCAACATTGAATGGCCACGTTAAATGGCAATGTTATTTAAAAAAATAAATTAAGTAGATGAGATTTTATGCGGAGTCGCCCCTTTACATGAAAATAACCTGCCATAACCGTTATTTATTAGTCATAGTCTTTATTTCATTTGACTTCATAATGAGGATAAACCGACTTATTACCAGCTTAGTGCAGCACATCTGTCATAATTAGTACTATAAATAATTACGTAAACGTTACCTTTGTCTTTGACATAAACGCGATGGAAAATATCACGGCGCTACGAGACTCGACTCGCAATGAATTAACTGGATTGCTGACAAAGAGCATTAACTAACTTGTCTACCTAACTTAATCAGCAAAGCAAACCATATTTAAAAGAAAACCATGAGAAAATATACCTAAAATCTTCAGAAAAATAAACTCATTGTCACTTTTTTTAGATACTCTAGTCCAGGGGCCTATTTAATAATAATAAAATCAACTGGTGCCAGGTGACAAGCAACAGTCTGACAATTCGACAATTTTGTTATGGTATTTCATCCAAATCTCTGCTTTAATTATCAACACCTGTCGCAAAATTGTGATAATTATGTCAGTTTTTGACAAAGGAGTATACCCACGGCATTATGGACAAATGTACTGAGTTCAATATTGTTGTGTCTTCATCAAAGCATCTTTAAAATACTCTATGGCATGTCGTAATACTTCCTGAAAAGTTTCAAAACAATCTACAATGGCATTTCCGAGAAATTTACAAAAATGAAATTACTATTTTGAGGTTATGTTCGAGCACCAAATGAATTGAAAAAAGCTGTTTGAAAGGATCTGATTGTTTATGAGTGAGCTTTGTGCCTTTGAAGTACATTTGTGTTGTCGCATTGTCAGTTATATTAAAAAGGGCCCAGAAATTCTCGTATTTACTTACTTAAAAAGCGTTAAATTTCAAGTCTCAATACCAATCATCTCAGCGACAATAATCACTGTCAAAAACTTTCAAAATGAAGGTGAAGTTTTTCACGTGTCCATTTTAGTGTTTTTGTCAAAATGTTGGAGAATCATTAGTGTCACTTTACTACCTACCCCTTCGGAGGATACTTAGCATGATGTCACAATGATGTTATATAATTTAATAACCACATTAACTATAGTAAACGTCACAAGGTCGATGAACTTGACATGTACCTATGCCATTCCAACGAGTCCGACATGACTAGAGCGATGTCAGTCAATTGCCTTGAATCGATAATAGCTGCCATCAATATTCCTATTGTAAACAAAGAAAATCATCATCGATGCGTTTTCCTATCGTATGCATGTGTTGACTGCCAACTTGACCAGCCGGTCAATATTGATGATTCCTGAGTAAAAAGAATATGACTCTATTTACCTAGTCCGTCAGGTAAATTGTAGAAAAACATTGGTCACGTAGGTACTTTTTGCTTTATCAATTCAATAAAAATTGACTAAGATAAAGCGCAACAAAGTTCATGAATGGGGCCTGGTGAAGTCACATTAGAGTTTGGGATTGACATAAACCTGACTGTATCTCACTTTACTACATTTTAAATTGAGGAGGTCACTGGTTGATCTGTGAATTTCAACGTCCAATGCAAATTCAAGATACCTTCAACTAAACCCAACGCAAAAAGAATCATAAAGATCGGTTCATAAACAATAAAAAACCATGGATGACTTGTACACATCTGCATACCCCTTCAGTGAAGGGTATGCAGTGTATCACACCTCGGTACGTTGTGAAGGGCCTTCACAACGTACCGAGGTGTGATGTTATGTTATGAACTGGTGTAAACAATAAACAGACATGCAATTTCAGCAATCCCGGGTGATTTGCTATCATTTATTCAAGTTCCGTTGTCGTGAAGATCTGATGAATAATAATGATAATAAAAAAAATAAAAAGTATTCTTCCAAACAAAAAACAAAAAAAGAATCATCAAAATCGGTTGTCAAAAATATCCCTGAACAAACATACAAAAAAAAACAGTCGAAATGAGAACCTTCTCCTTTTTGAAGTCGGTTAAAAAACTAACTTAGGTATATAACTATTTATACACATTTGCAACAAAAAGTATTGAGCGTCCGGAAACAGTAACGTAAAACTGTTTGATATTTTTTTATTAATCTTTTATGAAATCTATGTAGACTTTGAGGAGCTTACATTTTGTAAAATTAGGTAGGTACCTGGCTGAATTTAATTAAACAAATAACATGAAATGCAATAAAAAATATTTGCATCCCTAAGTACGAATTTGTAACCTCGTGATTCTCAAGTGTCATATCGATAAAAACACGGTTTTTCTTATAAAAGGATATGGAGAATAAATATTTTAGTTTGTGTTTTTTGATTAAAAATATTTGAAAAAAATAATAAATTATATACTTAATGATATTCTCTCAATAGACAAAAAATGCAAAGTTCGGTCTACTTTTCTCACTTTTTTTTGGCATAATGGATTTAATTTAAAACATACCCGAACAATTATTTTATTAATGTTCTTTTATCTAATCAATGTTGTGGACTGTGGTGGTATACCTACAATGAAATGCGATCCAGTAGGTAGATACAATTTTCAATGTTATAACGAACTTGGTCTTAAACAAAATAACCTCTGGTGTTAATAATGTTACGCGCCAGAATTAATGCCGGCGACATAACGTTATAACTTACTACTAGCGCCATCTAGTATCGAGTAGCAGAACTAGTAGAGTCAAGATCTTTCTAGACATTTCGATGCTAGAACATTCTAGAGTTTTCAATATGTGGTTAGTCGGGATCGGTATGTACTCGAACTTTCTAGATGTTTCTATACTAGAAGGTTCTGGAATTATCTGCCGACCTATATAAGGCCCGCATAGCCTGCGATCGAGTGAGTATTGAATGTGCGATACAAGCGACAACTTCGAGAGCGAACTTCGACTGCGAATTAAAGTGATCAGTAGTGCAATTGTGATTTATAATTAGTGAGTTTAAGTTGTAATTAGTGTTGATTAATTAAAGTGTCATTTTGGTTATTTTTTTCGGCTGTTTTTATTGTCACGAACCCTAAGCTCGTAACAATAAGATAATCAATGCAAAATGCAACCATCAAGTAATTATTAATGCTGAGTCACCGTCGTCAGTTCATAATGATTACTAAGCTAATTGTAGGCTGGCGTCAATCACGTAGATTTGTATAAGAATGTCATTTTTCTATGTAGGAAGTAAATGAAAACATAGTTATCTACACGATAGAAGTTCGTAAACTTATTTTTTTAATAAATACTACCTATTGCCAGCGGCTCTTCACTAGATAAAAACCGGCCAAGTGCGAGTCGGACTCGCGCACGATGGGTTCCGTACCATTATCTATAAAAAAACGGCAAAGAAATCACGTTTGTTATATCAATGGGAGCCCCACTTAAATATTTATTTTATTCTGTTTTTAGTATTTGTTGTTATAGCGGCAACAGAAATACATCATCTGTGAAATCTGTTTAGCTATCACGGTTCATGAGATACAGCCTGGTGATAGACAGACAGTCTTATCCTAGAATTCCTAGCCATGGTCTAGGTACCCGTGTTCCAAATGTCATTCAAATCTATATATCCAATGAGGCTTGGTCGATAAACAAAACATTACTACTATGTACCTAATCACACTTTACCGCTCAAGCTTCGTGTGTCGCCTGATTTGCGGGTTTTAAAAATCTATTAAATTATTATAACGCAAGATATATTATATAATTTTGACATGTCCGGCGCTTGAGAGGTATACCTACTGAACATTGCTTCTGCATCACCCAAACATTCATTGGAAAAAAATGCCTACAGCTTGATGTTAGCCTCTGTACGTTTGTGTGCGCAAATATCCAAATTAATAAAAAAACATACGTATCTACATATAAACATTAATAATATGAGAAGAAAGTATAGTAGGATAGGACATGGGAAGGACAGCTGTTTGTACATTTACTTATCTAGAAGTTCAAATGAAACCTACCATTACCTTATCTGATTTATTTCTACCGATTTCATTCAGTTTAATTCAAAGTCAGAGTCGAAATTAATCAGTACTTAAGTGTTTTAGTACTTAATATGTTTTGGTTTAGTGGTTTTGGATGAAAATGTGCCTTCGCAAAATTGAGTAAATACTTACTCTATAATTTAGAGTAATATTATACTGTAAAATTATTTGAATACTATTGGCAACCCTAAGTGTTGGTCTAATGACACAATCCCATTGGTTGTTGCTTTAAGACACTCATTAGTGACGTTGACTTTACCATTACGTGGGCTGGGGGCCCACGGGCCCCGGTCTTTTCATAACAAAAATGTGTACGTTATTTTATAAGAATACCAAAGGTGATATCATGGTTCAAAATTCACCATTACTTGTGAAAAGTACCTTGTAATCATGGCAGATTGTTTAGCACGTAAGTGTGAAACTAAACAGATATTGTACAAATACCAATCATATAATTTACCTATAGCATGGCTACACATAGCTGCGTACCTTGGTGTATTTGGTTTAACAATTCACAATGTTCTATCGATAATATAATAGATAGCACTTCGCCCGCGATTTCGTCCGCGCGGATTTAGTAGGTAGGTACCTACTCCACAAACTTCAACGCCCTCTCTACCCTCTTTTAAAGGTTAGTTTTGGAAAATTAACCACAACGATTTTCATTAATGACCTAGCCATTTCTGCTTATCCTGTAGGCTCAGGAGGCCCTAGACAATGTGCCAATGTTCAATTAGCGAATGCGACTGTCGAAATGCTATTTAATGTAGGAATTTGATCACGTGACATTTCGATAGGAAATTTTAATCCCATACATTTTTGACGTATTGGCAATCTCCTTCGCCTCGCTACCGTTGACAGAATCTCACTTGTCTCGAGCCTAGGATCACCGCAACTTTTCACCCCGTTCACCCCGTCAGGGGTTGATTATGCCAAAATTGTTACATCTGTTTCAATTATCCCACTTTTAGTATGTTCATAGCATTACGACGTAAATTGAAGCAAGCAATAATGTTCTCCCCTAAAAATTTAATCAAACTACTACTACTACTTCTACTAGTTTATTTTAGAAAAATCCAAACATTTGTTATTCTTATTTTTTATCAAAATCATTTAAATGCCGTGTTTAACTGCATCAGACCAAGCATAAATGATAAGATTCTCCCCAGTTCGCTCAAGCCGCGACATTTTTCTTACTTAGAGCATGTATATGTTACGGGCAACGTAATTAACTGGGCATTATTAATAAGGACCGGCCATTATTAATAATGCCCGACAGCCCGTGGTCCATGTAATAAGTCAGTGTTTGAGATAGTTTGAATTTATCCTGTCCTTAATTATTAAATATTTCTGTTGATTTTTCTCAGTTTACTAATTTTTAAACTATTGTTCTAAAGTAATATTTTTATCAAAATAAAAGTAGGTAACTACTGATGTTATTACATTTTTAACTGTTTATTTTTTAACTACTATGTTCAATAGTATATTTTTTGTTAACTTTTCATGAATATTTTGTAAGTTTAATTTCATTTAATAAACAAAAACACTACAGTTCACCTATTTTATTACTTTGCCCAAGATAGGGTGAGCATTATTCATAATGACCGGGAAAAGTGATTAATTATGCTATTTTAATCACATTGCCCAATTGAGTCGGACTTTGACTTTGACTTTGACTAAATAATTTAAAGTGTAATTTACACGGACAAAATCAACCTTATTTATCACACCATTCAAATGGATTAGGATTAATACCATGATACCAAAATCACCATTTTTCAATTCCACCCGGGGATTTGATTGAATAATTTGAACAAAAAGCGGTCATAGTGACTTAAACATTGTAGCCTCCATCATAATAGTTAGACATCATATAGTATTGCAGCCTTTTTTGTAGATATGGATGTCCTCTATAAAACTGTAGTACATCACTTTGCTCTATTGTCAATAGTCTCCGCAGCGTACGCGATATAAGGATTTTTTTGGTGTTTTTTCTCACCTTGGGTTACATTATCAAAGTTTTCATACGGATCCCTAACTTTTTTGAATATACTCTATTGCTTAATTATGTTCATCAGGAATAATGTAGGCCACGGATTAAATGGCGCCGTTGAATGAAAAAGCTCGGCAGCTAATTAAACGGCTGACTGCGACACATACACCTCAGTTCTTTAAATTCAAAATGATGAACTCTTGTAGTGAAGCGGCCTTCGAGAGTAGGTACCTACATTTTTAATTTGAAAGTAGGTCCTCAAGGTTCTGTAGTTCCGCTGACCTGTTGTTAAATACTGGAATATTTTGGAACGCCGATGAATTTACGACTGTAACTTGTTTTGGCAATATTACGCCACAGTGAAAGTTTAAGTTGGAAGGTATTTGAATTGTGTAAAACCTCTACTGTATACTATATTGTACCTACATACTGTCGTATGGTACCTTGCCTTTTTATATGACACTTGATGACGTTAGAAAGAAATTATTAGGTATAAAGAAGAAGGTATAGAGTGTCGTCTCTGTCATTTAAAATAGGTATCATTTTAAATGAAGATGATACTCTACAAAGACAACATTTCCTGGCATTTGATGTGCCTTTTTAAGGATGGGAAATCATAAAATGACTCCTTTCGCTCTGGGCGGAGCGGAAGGGATTGTCAGACTCTTACTAACTAAAAACCATCCACGTTCCACCTAATGCCCATTGCGTCCCAGAGCCGCGGTGAATCTTTCGAACAAATTCCACAATCGATGTGAATCTCTTGCATCATAAATAAATGTTCACAAACACTTATACAGCTTAAGTTATTTAATACTTGAAGGAAAAGGTAGCGTCTTAGTGTCCTAGGTTCGATTCACAGGTTGGGCGGGCAAGTGACATTACGAATTTCTATGCGACTGCCCGGAGTTTGGAAGTTGGTGGTAGTTGGTTCTTCCGGGCTTTATAGATCTGGCGTAGGCCCAAGTTTGCGCCAGATCTCTCTCCGGTCGTGTCGGTTGACCATACCAACAGACTATGAGAGTAAAGGATGTGCACTGTCATATTATGTCCCGGATTGTCAGTCTCCGGTAAGAATTGCCACCATGGATGAAATCGGTCAGGAGATTATTATTATTTAAGACTTATACAAAAATCTCCTCTCCTCTCTCCCCAGAATGAACCACACTTTGGAGCAGTCCCCGCTGGCACCGACGACCGTGACCCGCGACAAGATGGCGCGCTGGGTGGAGGCTCAGCTTAAGGGCGAGCGGCTCGATATTGACGTTTACGGCAAGCCCACGGAACAGATGGTCAAGGAGCTCGAGAACGTCCGGAACCTGAGCAAGGAACTACAGGACAATCTGCACGTACGTTATGCTTAGAATCTTTCCCATGGTCATGAAATTCCAAAAAAACCACCCCGTTCATTCAGTCCGTCCGTTCGCCCGTGGTTCCGCCTATTATTTTAGTTCAATCACAGATTTCATGCCACCAACTGCATCAGAAATTCAGAATGCTATAAAAGTGGCTTGTTTGGATCATTTTTGTAGTTTTTTACCCGACTACACCAGAAGAAGAGTAATGTTTTTGCTTTCGATTGAGTAACATAATTTTGATCGACTCCTGAAGTCCTTTATTTCGATGCCCCACATGATAATGTCAAGAAAAATACGACTTCATTTTCAAAATATATAAGTAGAAAATCATTTGTTTAAATCTATTCAGCCGTTAAGGCTACACTAGAGCTCGTGCTAAAGAAAAAGACATACAAACAGACACCAAACATAAACAAACATTACTTACCCCCCTTCCAATAGATAGAACCTTTCATCCTATTTTAACCTAACCCAACTTTAACAGGAGCTAGAAAACTCAGTCCGCATACCAGAAGTAGAGAACCAAGCGATGAACCCCACGGCCCCCATCCTGGACTATTCAGAGGACCACGAGTTCGTGCCCGACCACCAGGACACGTACTACGCTGAAGAGGACAAACTCGACGCCAGAGAGGAGGAGAAGCAGAAGCTCACCAAGGGTAAAGGGCCTAAGACTGCGATACAGCAGTTCTATAAGGACCAGTGTGTGTTTCTGACGGGGGGGACCGGGTATTTGGGGAAAGGTGAGTGTGCATGCCTGCTTTTGACGGTCCAAAAGTTTCTGGAGGAAATACGGTCTATAATTCATTTGATTTTAATTGCCTTATAAAAGAAGTTCTCGAAAAAAAGATAATTCATTACATCTAGGATGCTACGGTTGCCACTGGTATGATGGATATCACTGTGTAGGTGTCGGTACTACTATACGTACTCTTAGGTGGGATGGATCTATAATGTCATAAAGAGACCATGGAATACGTGTGCTGTTAAAATACCTAGTACCTATTAGTGCTACCCAAACACTTGTGTGTTTGTGATCCGTGTGTGTAAAATACTCACAAACTTCAGTGATTATTCAGTGATGCTGATGATCCTTGTGTATTAGTTACAAACTATAAAAAAACAGCTTACAAAGTCCAAAGTTACGTTTTTAAAATACGTTAACGTTTTATATTTCTCTCACTTTCAGAAATTTTTGGACCCGACTGTATTTATTACACGTCAACATTTTGCTTTAGTGTGTGTCTTGTTTTTGCGGTTATTTAAACAAAGATTAAATAAAACAAATAATAGAAAGAAAACCCGTATCACATGAAGATGTCTCGGCATGTTGATGCATCCAGTTTTCTGCTCTTAAATATCTCGTATTAGGTACCTACAACTTTTTGAATTCGAATTCCTTAAACCGGATAATCTAAATTAGCTGGCAGTACAAGATGACGTTAGTTGGCAAACCTCCACCATATTCAGGCTATCACAGCTAGAATATCATGACCTAACTTACAATATTGTTTTGTTTATGTAGGTACCTACTATTAAACAATGATATTTCTGTAGGTTTTAAGTAGGTGGAGATAGCGTCAAAAGTAATAATCGCAGGTAATTAAAATTTTATTAAAATTTAATTTACGGATATTAAGTAAGTACCTACCTACTTAATTTAAAAAATATTTCTGCAAGTAGCTAGACAGGTCTTAGAAATATCAATGTCATTTCGTAATTGAAATAGGAAATTGCTTATTTTCCTAAATACCTAGTAATTGTTAAAATTAATTAGAGCATAGAATTTCAGCTTCTAACTTTATTTATTTCTGAAATTCCTGAATATTTTAAGACCTAAGTATAACATTTTACAAACAGACTAGGTACATAGTTATTTTTAAAAGGTCAGAGAATTAAAATTTTAACGTTATTTTTCGCTGGAACCTATAAAATTAATTCTGCGATGACGTAGGTACGCAGTACGCATTGCACCATTTTGTATTTTGAATGAACGTGACAGTTCGAAGAGGTGACGTGTTATGTGGCCATGTTGTGTGGGAAAGTGCCGTATTATTGAAAATACTACACGAACTGACTTAGCAGTTAAACTCACGATTTACGATTAAATACATTCCTAATTAATTCAAATTAACATTTATTTATACCTAATTATTTTAATAGCAACGGTATTGTAACGCGCCGAGTCGTAGACCAAATACTTATGCATACGATTATGAGTGAGTAGGTACAATACATATTACCACTCTCTGTTATCTACTACTCTTTTTACAATAGTGACTATATACAATGTATTTTCTAACAAAAATCTTGTCTGATTGATTGATAAAAATAATCTGTTCAAAATCTTGGGTTAAACTTTCCTTTATGGGCCGCTAATTTTGGAAGGGAGGAGGGGGGGGAGGGGGAGGGGGGAGGGGGCTACCCCCCTCTACCACCCCCACCACCCGGAGCCCCATGGTTATGGAGATATCCATGGTTAAAGTTTATAGGTTACAATAAAAAAATTGCTTAAAATTTCGTATCCAGTAGCAGAAAGAGGCAGGTGGGAGGGGGTAATGGTGCCCCCCCTCCTCCCTGGCACCACTATCATGAAAAGGTAACTAACCGTTTCCAAAAAAAAAACATTTTTTGAAGCCTAACCCTCTTGCTTCCTTAGTCCTCTTAATAGCAAGTCGGAGCACCGCTTCGCGGGGCTCAAGGGTTTAAATATAAATAACCACGACGGGGTCAGTTTGCTCGCATCGCTCGCTCACTAGACCCCGCCTTCTAACCTAACCTGTCCGAGTCGGGGTGCCCCATGTCCCGACTGACAGTCACGACAGTCACGACTGACAGACCGAAACACAGCTATAGCAAAATGGCGTCGCTTCACGTTCCGTTCCACAGTGGAAAAAAAAAATTGTTATTTCTTGTATGAAAAAGTCAATGTAATTGCATGATACATCCCGGTTATTCAGCACATTAATTACCCACCAAATTTAATATGTGAATAGGTGAAAATAAAATTATATAAAATGTAAATTATGTAAAAACCATGACATTAAATTGAATAAAATACACCTCTACCATAAACGGAACGTGAAATGTCAACTTTGACGTCTACTATGACAATTTATCTAACCTAAAAATGTACAAATGGCGTACCTATTATTTTCCAATTTGTATGGAAACTTTAAAGATTTATATCTCGATAACCGTGGCTCTCCGGGTGTTGAACATTTGTAAAAAGCTTTCTATTTATGAGTACTATCCAAAAAAAAAAATGAACTTCCAAAGCCATGGCCCATAAAGGAAAGTTTATCCACAGAACGACGCGTTACGGATTTTTTTTTGTCGGAATTTGCCGAATGGATTAAATTTATAATATGTTGTGTGCATGGTGGGTTTTTTTTCTTTTGGTGTGTGAGTGGCGTGATAGTCTCAAAAAGATCAATATCATGGTGCGATGTTGTGATATTGTTGTATCAACAAATAATATAAGTAACAAATATACCTACTTGTATTCAGCATGGTGTGCTGTGCACTGAGGTATACTTTTGTTTTTTTACTGCATGTTTTTTTTGGTTGATTTGCCTTTGTTGTGCGTTCCGTTTTTTGCTTTTTAGTGTGTTGTTGTGTTTGTGTACAACACAGAATGTCATGGTTCATGGGGAATATACCAAAAGAGGTAAGTAAGCTATTTTGTTTGTAAGTCACAAAAAGAACCGAATCAGCTTTTCTTGTTGAGTACCGAAGGATTTTGTTTTATCTGAATTATTAATAAAATAGTATGGATACCAAACGTATGGAGGTTAACGTACCTACGCAATACTAAAGATTTTAGTTTAATGGTTAAAAAATATGAGAAGCTACGGGCCATTAAATGGAGAAAAGATAAAATAGTTGTATTGATTTTCTTTGTTTAGCCTCCCACCGGCAGATTAAAAGTCTGACTCTTCCGATTACTTCTTTCCGGTAACCTTTATTATATTTGTATTGTGTGAATCTCCCTGGCGCCCGAATTTAGTACCTACCTATCTTTTAATTTAATTTTCATTTTGGGAGAACATATTATTTTACATTTTTGCATTAAAACACACAGGTTACATTTGGCATAGATATAATTTGTAAATAAACGTTTAACTGATTTTTGAACTCACTGTAGGTACATTCTTCCACTATGAGTACCTACCTAGCCTCTATAAAACCTAGCATGAATAGGCTATATACCTAAATATATGTATGAATAGGTACCTATACGTACCGATGTTAAACCAAACTTTAAAGACGTCTGTGAAGTTCGCATTTCGCTGCTCAGATCCCACATGAATTCTTCTGCGCAGTGGCTTGCAGGATGTTCTGATCCACCATTAAGTTTAATTCCACCTCTTCCTTCGCTTTTTTTTTCATGAAAACCGGTTACTTACCTACTTAAATGTTTTTTTTAGACAATGTCTTTGGTACTTATTTTATTCGATTTTCTTTTGTGTGTCCACAGATGGGCGAATAAGTCTGAAAGCGAGTCGCGTGGTGGAGAAGGTAGTGCTGTGATGTATCCGTTATCTGTGTATTAATTAATTTATTCCGTTTAAAACATAATTATTTATAAAAGCATTATTTAGTGGTGTGTGTAACGTATTTAATTAAATTATATGCTTTTTCTAAATTAGTTTTATTAACCTTGGTTTGTTATGAAATCTAGAAACAATTGAAATTAAAAATGCATGATGGGTATTTAATAGTTACCTACTTACCTAGAAAATGAAATAAATAAATCTACAAAGAGTATTACGATTCTTACAAAACTTGAGGTAAATGCGGAAATACTTGGGTAATTGAAACTAAAGTAGTAAATATGCCATTGATCGTCATTGTGAGGCCATGGATGATGATTATTCTAATTACTTTACTACTAAGATTTTAGAATGAGAGAAATAATTTTATTGTGCTAAACTTCTTAACAATTAATTTCGATGACTGTACATCGGTGGAATATTAAAGTTTTATTTGACAACCGTATTAGTACAGTCATTTTAATCAGGTACCTAATGGGTTCCGTGGTGTAGTGGTTATCACATCTGCTTTACACGCAGAAGGCCGCCAGTTCGATCCTGGCCGGAATCATATCTTTTTGTAAGTTGTTTCGACAGCGCTGGCTAACGCCTTTTTTATGGCAACTAAAACCTGTACAAGGTATATCGTGCATACCTACCTCATATACAGTTGCAGTAGTAAGTACCTATTTTTTACCTGATTGCCAAGAAAGGGTTATGTTATTTTGTAAATTTCTTTATTACCTCGTATCTTCCAAACGGCTGGATGGATAAGCCCCCAAGTGTCCTTAGATGTGTTAAATAAAACAAAATGGCGGATTTTTGGCGCTAAAATTATTGTCGTTATTTTTTTTACCAAACCATTGAGTAGGGTATCAAAATGAAGGAAATGAAAAGGAGATCATCATCAATTTCAATACATTTTTGACGGATTGCGACTGAGACGCGAATGTAACGTTGCTAAAAAATTGTAGGTTGTATTTCCCCTCTGAACCCGGTCAATTCTACTCGGAATCAGGCAATCTGCCTAAAAAACTCAATTTGAAAAAAAAAAATCAGTCGAATTGATAACCTCCTTCTTTTTAGGTTGTCGGTTAAAAAGCGCTAGAAACTTCCATCTTGGCGGACGCGCAACTTGAATTGAACAAATAAATTAAACGTGACATTAGCTAAATGCACAAGCCGTGCGAAGCCAAAGAAAAAAAAGCCTCAATTTCCATACAGTTGACAGATTGCGTTTGACAGATTGCGACGAAACGCGAACGCGAACGTTGCTTAACAATTAGTAAGTAGAATATTGGTACTCTGCCCTTAGGGCTAATTTTTGTAAGTTAGATCGTGTCAAGCCCTCACTAAAGTAGGTAAGGCTAGACAATCAAATTGCAAAACTTTGACGTTCAAATTCTTAATACAAAAGTCTGCAATTGGGCCGCAACTTTTTATTATTATTTTTAATTATTATGAGATTGTGGTCGAACGCGAGGCACCTGTGAGTCCTGTGACCTGATGGAAAGCGATGATGTGGACGACGATGGAGCACGCTAGCCTTGAAATAACTCTTGCCCCCAAGTCGTATTAAAGTATTAGTAAACATTAAAGAACACTACTTTGAATCAATAGGTACTTAGGTACCATCGTCTAATGTAGCGTAAAAAAAAATGAAGAACACACATTTTTACGCTTAATACGTTTAATTTTGTAAATAATAAAAAAGCCTAAATTAAATTAAAAACACAAAATTAGATAAAATAGGTTATCACTTTTTTTTTAAATAGTGGAAGGATTTGATAAATTAATTAAAACATCCAAAAAACCTACATGGCACAGAAACTATTAGTAAATTTATAATTTATCTTCTTCGGACCAATTTAAGCAGATTTAGAATACGGTTGCAACACTATTTTTAAAACTAACAGCGGCCCTACCATGACGTGTTAAAGCGTGAGTAGTTCGAGCGAGAAGGAGGGATGGAGCTATATAGGGTGTATAGCTCCATCCCTCCTTTTCACTCGAACTACTCACGCTTTAACACGTCATGGTAGGGCCGCAGGTCGTTTCTTTTATGAATAAAATGACGTAACAGTTTAACTGCTTACAGGAAATTATGAAACTTAATATAGAAAACTATGTTACCGTATTTACGCGCGTTAATGAGGGAAGATAAAAACCGACGTTACGCAGGAACCGCCTCGGGACGACTCTCCACGCCGCCTCTCCACACCTCTATCAGGGATAGGGTTCAGTCAGGGAACCTTCCTGCTGCTCGCCTCCGGTGTACCGGGCTGCAGTTGCAAATGCCTCTGGTACTCGACCACCAGCAGGCAATACCGGCCTTTGTAGTGAACTGACCGGGAATCACTTCCGGGGGGTAAAACCGGTGAACCGGTTTCTACGACAAAGAAACGTCTAATAAAATACCATTTCACAAGAAGTCAACGAAACCTGATCACGAAACAAAAACGCAGTCAATTTAAGAAAAACTTACCAAAGGTTAGTTGATACACTGATCAAAACACCTCAAAAATGATTTACTGCTTCACTCTTTAAAAGTGGTACAGCTTTCGAAAGTTATATCCTTCACCATTGATGAATCAAAAATTGAAGCATGAAGGTTCGCTTAAAAAAAAGGTTTGAAATAAAAGAGGAAAAATATAACCGCATTAAGAACCTCCTTTTTTTGGAGAAGGTACTTAATTTAAATAATCATGTAGTTACAACACTGCACTACCTACCTAGGTAGGTACCTACATTATTAATTAGGTATGGTGGCCTTACGTTGCGAGACTCCGGGCGGATCTCTCCGAGGCCATTGTCTTTTTTACACCTATGTTAATAAAAGTTTGGTATGTTCATACACTTCCTACCTATTTCTAATGATACCTAACAAAAGTTCCTCGGCCGCGTCTGTCCCTCTGTACGCGATAAACTCAAAAACTATCCAACGGAAGTTCATACGGGTGAATTTTTTACCAAGGGAAATTCAAACTTATTTAGTACGACGTATCCGCAGCACGTCGCGGAATGTCTTGGTAGGCCGCCGGAATGCTACAGTATCTAAGGCTAGTGTGCGCCGACCGGTGGCAAAATCACTGCCATTCCGCCCTGGTGTAGGTACTTATTAGGTTTTGTGTAAATTCAGTAAATTGGCTAAAATATGACGATGATGTGTGTTGTTGAAGATGGTGCAAAAAATCATACTCACTGGGATCTTAGATCTTATAGGTACAGCGTGAATTTTTCAAGTGGGCCTGAGAAGCCAAATCCTAAACCATGAGGAATAGTGAAAACTTAGGGCCATTTAGTGTAGAATCCAAGGGCGAGCGGAGCGAACTCGCTAATTTTTGCACCTCATCTTGGCTAGGTTTGATTTTCTTTTAGCTATTCATAGATAAATGAAATCACGGTATAATTTTGACTCATACAGGAAAGGTCAAGAACTGAGTGAATAATAATATAGAAGTCAAGAGCGAACAAAGCCAGCTCAAAAACTTCTGCGCTCCACCTCGAATAGGATGGTTTCTCTTTTGAACATTCTTAATTAAATAGGTTTTTTGCCTAATGTAGGAAAGATCAAGAACTTAAAGACTGTAGAATGCAAAAGCAAGCGAGGCGATAATTTCTGCTTTCTTGTTGAACTATCTTACTAGCGGCATCAATGCCGCCACAAAAAAAAAACAAAGAAGCTAAATCACATCGCAACAAAAAGAACCGCAACGCCATCTATCCCGCCAGCTGCGAACTGACTGAATGAAATCCTGCATCGCGGTATCAGAGTTTTCCGTGCGATTTGAATATGTATTACAGCTCGAATATTAACTATCGGGCAGTAGCCCACCGTACACAACAACCATCCGGTCGAAGGATCCTCCCTTTTCTACGGAGGTTTGCGGGACTTTACTCTCTGTTCCACTTACCTCTATAATATCATCAAGACTATCGTTAATGTAGATAGATAAGGAAAAGAATACACACTATCACGCCACCTTGGGGTATGCCTAGACCAGTCGGTGGCAGGGCTGGGCAGTATTTGAAGTACTTGTAATTAAAATATGTAATATTGAAATACAAATACGTATTTCGTATTTGTATTTTAATTACTTCTGTAATTTCAAATACTTTATGGCTTCAAAATACATTTGAACATAAATACATTTAGCAAACTAAATGGGTGCGTTCTGCAGGAAACAGCACTCGATGGCTTTCTTAAGCAAAAAGGTAAACCTAAAAGAGGCCGCGGCGCTGAAACGCAAAGGCCATGAGGAGGAACACGGATAGATATTTCTATGGTATCACCACACACCTAAAGCAAAAGGTAGCAGCAAAGAGTCTTTCGATTTTGTACCTAATAAATGATTTTCTTACGTTTCATTTTAGTCCTCATTGAGAAGTTACTGCGCTCTTGTGGAGACATCAACACAATCTACGTGCTGGCGCGGAGCAAGAAGGGCAAGGACCCCCGGTTTCGCTTACATGAGATGTTGGACGAATTCGTAAGTACTACTTTTTATATTATTCACTAGCTTTTTCCCGCTGCTTCGTTCGTGTTCGTCTCAAGGGTACCATCTACTGCCAGGGTTGCGGAATATGTTCGAAAGAGTTACCGCGGCCCTGGAAAGAAAGGCACTAGGAGGACAAAGGGTGGGTTTTAGTCAGTAAAAGTCTGACACTCCCTGCCGCTCCACCCAGAGCGGGAGGGCTCATTTGATGATTTCCCATCCTCAAAAAAAAAAAAAAGGGTACCATCTATCGCTGTGCCAGAATTCACTAAAATCGGTTCGGCGATTGAAAGCGGAACAAATAAACACTCTCGTTTTCATAATTATTCATTCACTCCACTCGCATTTGACACACTACAGCAGACACCGTATTCGGCAGCAAAAGCCACTCCTTGTACGCACAATGAAATTAAATAATGTATAAAGTGTTGCCGTTTTTCCAGTTGTTCCATAAAGCTCATGAAGAGAATCCGAAGGGCATACATAAGGTGGTGCCGATCCTAGGAGACATGGAACTGCCGGGTTTAGGCATCAGTGACGAAGATAGGAAGATGCTCACAAGCAAGGTCAGTCGAAGAATATTTTGGTTTTTAGACAAAAAGCTAGAGAAAATTAAAACGTACTTACTTTTACTAACACTAGATGTCGCTTACCAAATAGTTCAATTTTTCACCTATAGATGTCGTTACAGGTAACAATAATAATCAACGTGGCGGCCACAGTAAAGTTCGACGAGAAGTTGTCAGTGTCCACTGCCATCAACGTCAAGGGAACCAAGGAGATGCTCAAGCTTGCTAAAGAGTGCAGGAACTTGAAGGCAGTCACTCATGTGTCCACCGCCTTTTCCAACACACACGTTAAACATATTGAGGAAAAGTAAGTTTGAATTTTAAGGTGAAATTATATCTTTGTCAACTTAGAGACCGTCATAGATTTGAACAGACTGATATCGTGTCTGGTCGGAGGATCGTCCCTATTCACAGGAGGAGGAACTTTCCTCTCCGTTTCTCATTCTTGCTAATGCTGACTTCGACGTGATTTCTTTCCGTGGTTTAGCAGTTATGGAAATGAATACGGAAAAATAGTGGTTTAATAAATGATTTGTCTACTCAGGTTCTACGAGCCGCCTATTTCTGTGGAAGCATTGGAAGCCATATCGGAAATCGATGAGAAACTTATTGAAAGCATTTTGCCCACGTAAGTACCTACTTAAACAAAAATCTACACGATGATACCCTCCCACTCAAAGTGTGTGATGCTGTTTTCTCTCAAAATTTTATTTAAACTTGTTGTGAATACCTATTTTTTTATCTCAATCATAATTGACACTTTATTATTTAAAACATTCTTCACTATTGATGATAGACGATAAATTACTTTTGATATAGTTGATTTGAGACTACAGTAATTTGTATAATTTGCAGGCTCTTAGGAAAGCGTCCCAACACTTATTGCTTCACTAAGGCAATAGCAGAAGAGGCTGTCAGGAAATATGGCGAAGGACTACCGGTTAGCATCGTCAGGCCTTCTATAGGTAAGTTAAACTGCACCAGCTAGAAGCTGAAGTCAAAATTGACAGTAGTTCAATTACTATATATATACGCTTATGATAGGTATGAGATGACACGTTGGAATGCCCATGCACCTGTAATATGGAGGATTTAGTGAATGCAACCGATGTTGCAAGTTGCAATAATCGTAGGTAGGTACCTACTGGGGCCAAATAATCTAAGAAGTTAACCGTTTACTATAGGACAGAAGAAAAAAAGTGAGATGCCTGCTAATGATGTTGTTAGACAATCCTCCACCTCTTTTAATGTTATTTACAGTTGTGTCAACGTACGAGGAACCAGTGAGAGGCTGGACAGACAGCGTGTACGGACCGACAGGGCTGGTGATAGGCATCGGTACCGGGGTAAGCGTTCCTTAATTGAATGGAATGATTTTTACCTATTTTCAAATTCGTTTCGTATTTATGCGTGGTATCCTATAACTGAAGGAACCTACTTAAATGAGTGTTGCATCACTGTGATTTATGTTACTTATATGTACTGTCTATCCTTTCTTGGAGATCCAAATAAATAAACCAAACGACAAAATTTCAACGACATTGCAAGTAACCTCAGAAAAATCATAATGTCGGTAGGCGCACGCAACGGTCAAGAAATTGTTAGTGAAATTTCCATTTCTGTTAAAATTTAAGGACATAAAACACTAGCTTTTGCCCGCGACTTCATAAGCGGATATACCGAATTTCCCGTTCCCGTAGAAATTTCGGGAAATCCTCTCTTAGTGCTCCCCTGCACTCCCCAATGAACCTACATGCCCAAATTACAGCTTTCTACGACCAGTGATTTCGGCTGTGCCAACGTAGCAAAATCTACATTGCAACAATAAGACCCGGAACGCCATCTATCCTAACAGCTGCGAACTAACAACGAAATCTTGAATCGCGATATCAGTTTGCCGTGCGATTTGAACAGGTACAACATCCCGAATATCAACTATCGGGCAGTAATTGCCCACCGGACACAACATCGGTCTGGTCGGAGGATCTTCCCTTTTCAACTGAGATATGCGGGACTTTACTCTCTGTTCCACTACGTCCAAACCAGTAACGGAATTTTTTTATACATATTGATTGTTTCCCACAGGTTCTGCGCACCATGTACATGGACCAAGAGAAGGTGGCGGACATGGTCCCCGTGGACCTGTGCGTCAACGCTATCCTCGCCTCCGCCTGGTTCACTGCCAAGAATTATAAGGAGAAGTGAGTAAATAGGCTTATTACTATATTAAATTCAGGAGAATAACGAATAGTGGCAATGCTACAAGTGTTTTAGACTCTTTTCCTATTGACAGCGATGTGGACAACATTTTGGTTCTTTCTCCCTTTTTCACACACTGAATTTTTTTTTATTAATTATGTTATAAATTTCAAATTGTTTTCAGCCAAACATCAGACATTCCGATATACAACTTCGTGTCGGGGGCACAGAACCCCATCACATGGGGGGACTTCATCGAACGGAACCGGAAGTATGGCATCGACAAACCCACTACAAAGGCAGTCTGGTATGTACCTACGCCGTTTTCAGTAATATAAGGTAATTTCATTCATTTGAGAGTACCTATCAACCAACTTTGTATCTATATCGCAGTTTATTACTAGCTACAAGGATGGGCTTTTATCCACCATCCTTCCATCCTCATGCCTCTCACATCAAGTATCACAACCAAGTTACGCCACAAAGCCCAGTTATCTGACGCCTCGGGCGTCACAGGGTGATTCGCGGCCACCGTCTGGCTCGCCGTCCGATCAAAGCCAGGCCCAGGTTGACGGCGGGTTGTGTTCCACGCGCGCCTCAAAGAGAAGTCAGCATAGTAGACGGGGCCCGTCAGGGTCAGAGCCTGCCAGGGTTGCGGATTTTGTTCGAAAGAGTTACCGCGGCCCTGGAAAGCAAAAAGCACTAGGAGGAGCACGGATGGGTTTTAGTCAGTAAGAGTCTGGACACTATTCCGCTCTGCCCAGAGCGGGAGGAGTCATTTGATGATTTCCCATCGTCGTCTTTTCAGGGCCGAGGTACCTACCTAACTCTTTCGAACAGAATGGTCCATGTATTAACCTTGCACCGTTATTCGCAGGTACTACGGTCTGAACCCGACGAATAACTACTACATGTTCTTGTTCTACAACTTCTTCCTGCACTACCTGCCCGCGCTGTTTGTCGACGCGTACTGCGCCGTCACCGGGAAAAGACGCGCGTAAGTTACTAACTTGTTACCTACGTTTAAACACTATACACAATGTTACACTTATTGGGTCCCATTCAATGCTATGTGATGTCGAGGCAGACCAAGACAAAGGTGGAGAGATGAACTTGAGCCTTACCGGAAGAACTGGCCCGCAACGGCAGAGGTCACACTTGTCCTCAGAACAGGCCACCACCGGGATCTCAAATAAAGATAGAAAGGGTTCACATCGGCATCGGGTCGACGATCAAGTATTTGGTCTCGTTCTCGACAGCCGATGAAACTTCTTCGAGCACTTTCGACGTTTGGCTCCCAGACTGGGGCAGCCCGACAGCTGAACGCGTCTAGGGGGTCATGATGACGTGCGTGGTCGGTTCTACCCTCCAGACCCATACCAGATTCCGTACCGTGTGTTTATTCTAAAGTTAAGAAAAAAAATATTTTTGAAATGTTTCTGAAAACATTCCCTAGATGGCGCTAATGAATCTAATAATCCACTTTAGCGTATACGGGGATTGTACTTCCCACTAATTTTCTTGCCTTACACGTTTTTTGTTGACTATAATCCCCAAACAACACTGAAATTTAGTGCGTAGACGTATAATATTATTATTAGTTAACATGATGGATGTCATGCTTCGCTCTAATTCGCTCCCTGATCGCTTTGTAGTAAAGCGATGCCTCACTGCACACCTGCCTTTTCAGGACGCTGAAGGTGTACTACAAAGTGATGAAGCTTGCCAACATTCTGTTCTACTTCTCGACTCAAGACTGGAAGTTCTCAGACACGAACGTGAGGACCATGTGGAACTCGCTCTCAGCTAAGGACCGCGTCGTGTTCCCCTTCAGTATGGGTGAGATGTCCTGGGAGTACATGTGTGAAACCTTCTTGGTTGGTGAGTATCTGGGCAGTAGCGTAACGAACGAAAAAAAATGGGTTGTGACTTTCGTCCATTTTTCTGGGTGATCCATTTGAGCCGCAGATTTTTTTTTCAGGAATGTTCTTACATCACTTTTTGATAAAAACAATCTCTAAGCGTATGGGTGCCGGGGTGCCAGTCAGCTAGTGTCCCACTATTTTAAACAAAAAAGTAACGACGACATAGGCACTCATTCGCCTGTTGTTCAGTTTTCTTTGGTTTTAACTCGACTGGAATAGCCGCTTCGTTCGCCCTGTGGTAGAATTGGCCCTGATTGAGGTTGCAGGATATCAATATTCATGATTGTCGGTTAGCTTCCCCTAGGACTCTACGCCCGGGTTTCTTGCACCCCTTACGCCCCCGTGTAAAGACGTCTGCGTACACTCCTCCTTTCCTCTCGTAGTCCGATGGGACAGAGTAAAATCGTTATCTATTGCCCATTAACTCAGACTCTATCAATTCACACCTTTACTTATTTTTTCAGGTCTCAGAGTATATCTCATCAAGGATGACTTGTCCACCTTACCTGAAGCACGGAAAAAGTGGAACAAGTAAGTAAAACCCACCTAAAATGAGTACCTTATAGGCATTGACAACCGATTATAACTATAGCAAATATCAACTTTATCTTGATCTGTGATAAGTTCATTTCAGATTGACTTGCCTACTATTGAACAAGTATAAAAATGGTTGCAGTTATAGCAACTTTGCAAGTGTGTAGCACGTCCAAGTTTGTGTGTATTTGTTTTAATGTTGATTTCCAAAACCAAATCAGCTTACTCATTTGGTAACTAAATTGCGAACGCATTACAGTCGGAACTTTTTTTTGTTTCAGGTTGTATTACCTACACCAGACGCTGAAGGCCATCACTATACTTCTAGTGTTAAACTTAGCGTATTTTGTGCTCAAAGCTGTGTATTCGCTTACGAACTGAATGGCCGGTAGGGTTCACGCATGAAGCTTTAATTAGTAATTTTGTATTGTTTTCATCTAAAATATAGATTAATTAAATAAATGGACACAATTTTTTAACGCACTATAGTTTTTAACTTATTTTGATTTTAGTTGAAACCTGTATTAATTTTTAGATTGATTGATTTTAGATTGAGCCGAGGAATTAGGGAACACATAATAATCGATAGGTACCTTTCATAATTATTTATGTTATTTATGAGAAGGAACCCCTATAACATTTAATAGTTATAATTTTATTGCTAGCCATTAATAAAGAGAATTAAACAGCGAAGCTGAAAACAATCTCTCGCACATTTGCTCAACACGTAGGTATAGAATAGGGTTAGAATAAATTGTATAAATTATGAATAGCACTGATCTTATAATAGGTTAACTAGTTTGTAATGAAAGTTTTTACTAAAAAATAATGGATGCAGCTGCAGACCGGACTTTTGTAAATATTCCTTTCTAATAAGAATATATTGTGAAGTTATTATTTTGTGATTGGGGATTTACTTACTTAAATGTATTATAAGGATAAAAATGGCTACTTGAGATTCAAATCCGTCCTAAGATAAAATTGAAGATTGAGATTTTGTATTTAAATGTAGATCTTAGGTGCCTAGTTAGAAGGTATACAATGTAAAACATTTATACGACTAATAAATAATTAATTTGATTTGCTACACACATGTTCTGTAGTGATAATTACCTATTATGGTCCTTTTACAGTCAAGAGTCAAAAATATCGGGAAGAACAAATCGTTCAAAATGACCAGGGGGGGGGGGAAGCCGAAGTGCTATCGGCCGTCTTGATTCCGTCGTGAGAAAGAGATACTGCTATTCGTTCCGTTTGTATCTCCGTATCTTTCACACACCTGAGGGTCTACTATCTAAGCCCGAAGTCCGAAGTGTCGGGCGTATTCTACTCCGTATCACCTTCAGCTTCGGACTTACGATTAGACCCCCAGAACCAAGATGGTTTTAAAACATTATTAGTAAACATAAACTTAACTACAAAATACATTTTAGTAATTCTCATTATCTAAAATGTATTTGTAGGTAATGAGTAGCCGTTTAGATTAATATGAAATGTTTGTTCAACCCGTTGTTTTTAATTGAAGAATGAAGTTTTACGCGTGTGGAAGATGTAGTATTACATTGAGATTATACTGTGTGATTTTATGAGATTAGTTTTATTTTTGTCCTTTTCAAGTATTCTATATGTAGGTACTTTGCGATCGGCCACTAAACTACTTTGTCACTATTTAATTTCTGGAAAAAAATATAAATATAAAACACTGGAACTATAATACAAGCGTTTTATTCATATTTACAAAGTACAAACACCACAGATATACACATAAAAACATTATTTACATACAGACAACAGTACACATTGTACATTTTATATATTTTCCACGACATCACCAACAACAATTCAAATCGAAACTACGTTTATGGTAAGTATAGAAAGAAAATCCAGCCAACCTATGTGGTGGTTCATTGACAACCAGCGCGCGCAATAAGTAACAAATACGTCGTATCTTTTCTTTCAAAAAGTCAAATTGGCACATGACTAAGGGATAGGGACGTTCGAGCAAAATAAAATAAATTAATCGTTAACATTGAGGGTCATACAAATTTATTTTATTTTGCTAAAAGTAGACGCAGTTTAATGCAGATGTTAGGAATCGTTTCCTTTTCTGCGTCTACTTTTGGTACATTACAAAAAACAAAATTTGCACACGCGCGGAACGTCTCAATGTCCTATGAGGTCGTAGAAAGATCACAATATGTGATCGTAACGCTGTGTCATCGTAACTAATCAAAAACGATTTCAGAAATTAATAAAAAAAAAAAAAAAAAAAAAAATTAAATCTTTCAGGCCCGCTTGCACAAGTTATATTTTTAACTTTGAGTTAATTGCTAACCCGGGGCCATTTTTTTAAAAATATTTGTTATTTAACAATGTGTTAACGACTATATTTGTGACAATCTATGAAGTCTCATTTGACAGCAGGATACAACATTGCTTTACTAGTAAATATGAAAGAGACATGAAACAAATCTCTTTCACACTTAGTGGTAAATCGATCTTCTATCCCTCTCTACACGGCTGTCAAACTCGACTTCTTAGATTGTCACGAATATAACTGCTCAATTGGGCCTTAGATAACAAAAATGTCGGAACTTAAGCTTATTGATAAATCTGGAAGTTAGTTCACGGTTTTATTCGGGCTTTGTTCTCTATAACTTGCCCTAGTTGTTCAAAACATACCAACCCTTAGTTCAAAAACATACCAACCCACAGTAATACCAAAAACATAGCAAGTTTCTTTTGAACTGTGGGTTGGTACAGTTCAAAAGAAACTTCAATGAAAACCAATATTCGAAATGTGGATCACTCTAAGATCTAGTCCGCTCTCAAGTGTCGTCCCAAAATACTTCTAAAACTTATGCTACGATTCGATTAGAAAATTAACAAATAAGCATAAGAATTCTCATTACAATTGTGTACTTCGGAAAATTAAAGATTTGATTTAGATTGGTATGTTTCCGCTTAAGTGGGTCCAATTTTAATCTAGGTAAAAAGTAGGTACAGAAAATAAACACTTTCGTATTTGTTTGAAAAATAAAATCTTGAATACACAGCCTTAAATAAATCATCTAAATAAAAATACTTAATAATATAGATTATTATAATCTCATTATAGTAGTGCAAATACCAACTCTGCACAAGAGAATTTTTTCAAGTGGGCATGGAAAGGCCATATACGAAACTGGAATAGGGAAACACTTAAGGTTGAACTAGTCGCGGGCTCCAACTCATCGGTAAGCGTGGTCAAAAAGCACGCTGTCTCACCGGGCATCGTGCCTAACAGAGACAGTATCAGTGATGAGCAGTTAGACGCTAGTCTACACGCACAATGTCTAGTTCCTTCGCACTAAACACCGTTCCGAACGGAAAAAAACGTTAGACGATGCATGAAGTCTATTAGAAAGTTGAGTTTTCTGAAAAAACCACTGCATAAATCAATTACAAATAAAGTTTATTGAACTCTTCCATAAATGAGGTTTGTCGGTACGGACTTTGTTTTTCAGATTTTACACTTCTTTTAATACTTATTTACGCCCAAAGTTGCGTTAAAATTAGCAAGAAAAACGAATCTTTGTTGGCTTATAACTTTTTAATGGCTTTTTATTTAACTATTCTGTTTCCGTACAGACAAAATTAATAATAAGATAAAACGATATCATGTTTAACTTTGAATGTATAATGTCAAACAGTGGAATAATACCCCCCGAAATTTGTATGGAGAAAGTATCGACTGGTGCAACCTTAAGGTGTCTCGAGCCCGAATTTATTGAAATATTAAATTGTATCATTGGATTGTCTCACTCAAGCTGAACCGAAATTATTCGTTGAGACAATGTCCTGAACGGTGTCGTATTGTAAGTGTGCCATAAGCACTAAATCATAAAGTAGATAGTTGCACTACAACAACAGCAGCGTGTTACGCTCATTAAACTACCGTCAATTTTCTACTAAGACAATGTCAAATAAAATAACTTTATACCAATCTCACTCACTTAACGTAACATATAATATTAACCTCTTATTCGTAAACATGAGCTTTATAAACGTGTTTATGAATAAGGGAATAACGTATAAAATTAAAAGGTGCATTTATTTTAATATTATATTATGTAGGTATGTGTATTAAAAACAGGTTTTTTTTAAATTAAATTATTACCTAGTTTGAGGCCGATTCACAAAAACTTTGCTAAAAATTCGATTTAACGTCAATCTCGCATACATCGTCAATAACTTTACTAAAATAGATTTTAAAATCGCCTTTATTTCAGAATTTTGCAAAGTATTCCCCAGACAATAGTCACTGTTAGTAACTCAAACATCATAAGTGGAGGACGTTTTTATTAAAAGCTGTTTTCTCATTTTACTTTGACAACAGCTGCTCAATCTTTCAGTAATATATTTGTTACTATTCAGCTGCAAAAACTAAAAACATTAGATATGTCACCGTATTATTGCAAACACCGCAACTTTATAATCAATCGCGTATCATAGTAAACTCTTCTCTCGAAAATACACGGATATGTTATAGATGATAAAAGGAAGAGATTTAGAGTATTTAAAATGACCTATTAACATTCACAATATCGAGAGTTCATGTCGAATAAAATATGATTACAATCTTGCGATGTTTGCTAAATATGATAATCCGGTGAGAGATATATAGTTGGAATTGGCAGTACAACTAGTTTCTCTCATTCACATAGGTACAATGTGTGAAGGAGAGGCGAAAACCCCGCCGGAAAGAGTTCGCGCGTTACGGAATGTTTAAACAATCAGCATAAAAACTATTGCCACGATCAGACTGTTCAAAATTGCCTGAACAACTAAGAAATTTGCAAACTTATTCCAATGACATAAAATTCTAAACAGAATGTCAATTGGCATGTATTAAGAGTAATATGACATTGAAACAGCCACTGCTTCATTGAGATAAAATGTAATAATTATTTGTTTAGGTCATTTTGAAATGTCTGTTCATCCCTATATATTTAACGCTGATTTTTTTTTACAATGTACCAAAAAATCACCTCGTTTTATACACCACTAATTTTTAATTAGTACAAATACTTAAAGGGCTAATAAGAGAAGGTCTTCTTATTATATAATTATGTAAAGTCTCAATAAATAATATTCATAAACAGCAAAGTTATTAGCGTTTGTTGATATCCCAAAATGTCAGTCAATTTATGGAAATATTGTACAGGCTATTCATTGCTGGGCCCTATGAATGGCGACCGAAATGGAAAAGCACTGCGCGTTGTTTGTCTAGTAGAAATTGTTATGAATGATTGATTCAGCAATTTACGAATAATGACAAATTTTCGTGGACAATTTTGGGATTTCGTTTTTTTTCTTTTGACTACACAAATATTTTGTACTAATACAAAAATAGTGGTGTATAGCTCTGACGTTGTTTTAATTACTATCGCAACAATCATTTACTAAGTTATCGAAAGGATTAATTAAAAATAAACAAATTGCCGAAACAATCACACTATTGACTAAATACTAATTTATTATTTCGCACAACGTTTTTGTCATAAGATCTTGTTATTTTAAAGTCATTCGTTGGGGCAGTGTTCATGTAACTAGATGCGTTCGACCGATGTCGACCATTGATCGACAACAAACATGAGTGATTCATATTTATGATCGCTTTATTTATTTATTTACTTATATAAAATTACAGTTATGGTAAATAAGCGGACTAAGGGCGAGTTTTTTTATTTGTAACACAATCAATGATCAAACATTGTAGGCGTGGTAAAATTCGTAAGTATTTAGTTAAATGGTTAATTAATAAATAATAGTTAATTATTAGACTATTTTTTCAAACTAACATTATTGACAGAAAAGATTATTTAGGACTTCAATTTTTGATCATTGTTATGGGTCGATCTAAAATTCGATGTCATCGATCGATTGCTCTAGTTCAACATTTAAGGGGTTATTTCTTTCGATCGTGTTCTGATATTTTAAAATTTGTGCTCTCTCATACATTTAAGTACTTTTAAATATTTCATAGTTTATACATGGGGTTATTTTTAATTAGATCTGCACGTTGCTTACTCTATAAAGCTAGCTGTCGACCCGATTGCCTCTCAGCATGAATCTCAGCCCTTAGAGTAAGCATTTGCAATCTAATTGTAAACTTATTGATATTATTGCGTTTCATACAATATATATAATTAATTAGTTCTAACATTAACTATAACATTGCTGTCTTTATATTTTGATTACTGATTTATAACTGTAAGTCGACTCTCATATAAAATTATCTAATAGTTAAAAAATACTTTCGAGCGTACTTTGTAAACTAAAATGGAATATAATCAAATTCATTTAAAATATGTCGATACGATTATCGACTAAATACGATTCGAATGTAATTTGGCATCGTTCAATATCGACTAACAGTCATAATGTCGCTCCAGTAACACGAGTCATTATATTAAAATTCACTATACGTAATATACATTGCAACTATACACAACTATCAATTTTATCACGCAAGCGTCAACAGAAATTTCTTAAAGTACTCTCTCTACTTTGATTCAACATGTTACAACAAGCCCTTGTTTTCACGGTAAATAAGACTTGTGCTACATTGTTGCAGCAGCATGTTACACGCAACATTAGGGATTAAAACCAACTTTCCTGAGTTCACGTATAGGGAACATGCAGCATGCAGGCGTAGCAGCTAAGAAGCGTCCACATCAAGTATGTCCAAGGTAAACGTTAGGAATGTTCGCCACTAGAGGGCGCAGTGTGCGCTGTGCACGTTCCCTACGGTTGCGGGTCGCAGTGCAGCCGCGCGAGCAGCGGCGGCGATCAGTGCTTGTGGCCCATGGTGAGCAGCAGCGGCATGAGCGCGCCCAGCGTCAGGATGATCATCTCGGAGAGCGGCAGGCCGCCGAAGCCCTTCTTGGGGGCTGCGCCCTCCTGCATTGGAAGCAGCGAGTGCGTGTGTGAGTGAGGGTGCGTGAGCTCGGGCAGCACGTGTACTGTCGCCACGTACAGGAACGTGCCCGCAGAGAACAGCATGGCTATGCCTGGAACACGATTCGATATGTCTATATTTATAATAGGGAAACTGACTGACTGGCATATCAACACACAGCCCAAACTGGGACGAGGAACATGACAGTTTGCACAAGGCTTCGTTTTATGATGTAGGTGAGCACAAAGAAGGGATTTTTGGATTCAACTTTAAGGGGGTGAAAAGGGGGAAAGTTTTTGGTAAATCTGTGCAGAAGAAGTCGTGGGCGAAGTTCTAGTTATTTATATTGGTGCTGGCTTTGATTGGAAATAGTTTTCGAAGGTCAAAAAGGTGATAGCAGGATAACTGCGCCGTAATTTCTATGAATGAACTAATGATCTATTTATTTACTGGCATTCAATATGACGACGTTCCAGTCGTGCAAATATTAAAATAAATATTATTACAGATACACTAACTATTGCAGAGTTTTCTTTAAAAAAATACAATCTGCCTAGCCTTTTTTTGTATAATGCAGTTGGTGGCGTCAATTGTGACCGAACGTCTATTTATTTTCATTTGCACCCGACTGCTTGAAAAGTGTTTTTTTGTAGTTTTCTTTTGTGGTCGAGTTTTTAAAAGACTGTCAAGGGTTTTTTTAAATGTTTGTAATTATTTCCTTACTGGATATCTGATACAGAACATCAGACTTAATAGATACTTCTCCAACACTGTATATTCGGGAAAGGACTAGGCAGGTTGTATAATGTTTGATAAATTATATTTATTTTGAATAAACCTATTTCAATTTGGTGTAAAAATTTACGTGCAAGTGTTATGTTTAACGAAACAGAACACTTTTACACGTCAATCTTTATTGGACATTTAAAACTAGATGAGGCTGGTCTTTCCTAGCTGACTACCTTGAGACGAGACGAGGAAATGAAGTCAGTGTTTATAGGGTGAATTTTTAAAGTGTGCGTGGAATGTCAAATCCGAAACTATGAGGAATAGCAAAAAAACACTGAAAGGAGTCTCGAGTCCGATTTTGATGAAAACTAGAACTGAATCATTGAATTCTTGAAAAATCGGTATTCCTAAGACAGGAATCGAACCGGTTGATTTTTAAAAATGGGTGCTGGGTGCCATAGAAAAAGTTATTCATAATGATGAGTGCAATATTCAGGTATTGCGTTTATTCTGTTACACGTAATATATAGAGGGAGTGCGTTACCTGTAGCGTTGACGTCGCTGAGCGTCTGCTTGCTCTCGTTGCCGATGCCGAAGTAGGTGAGCAGGGCCAGCAGTGGCGCGGCGCACGAGAAGATCAGCAGGTGCTTCCTGATCCGGTTCCTGGCACATCATCACGACACATTATGTTACAAACCAGACTAGTGCGAATCCGACTCGCGCGAAAAGCGTTTCAAACATTTGAAATATTTACGAGTATATGTCAGAAATCAAGAGGGCGCCGACCAAACGCCAACCGCGCAGTGGCGCCCTCATCGTTTGTTTGGCCATTTATAGGAAATAGTGGCCACTATTATCCGTTTTAGTGATTATAATAAAACTAAACAATTTAAAACTACCGTTTATATAATATTAACGTATTATCCTGTGGAGCACAACTTAACGTGCTCATTTTCTGCATTTTCATTCTAAAATAAAAGAAACAACCAAACAAACGATGAGGGCGCCACTGCGCGGCCGGCGTTTGGTCGGCGCCCTCTTAAGAAATTAATTATTAAAAAAAACTCAGTAATTTCGGATATTACGGAGGGGTGCGGGGAATGATCAATTTTCATCAGTTTTTTTTATCTGTTACGAGCCCGAAGGCGGCGGGCGCCTTGTGCAGCGTGATGTGTGAAGTGGGTATGTGAGCGTGAGTGGTGGCGTGTCATGGGGCATACCTCTCGAGGCCGGCGTGCTGCAGGAAGGTGACGAGCCCGAAGGCGGCGGGCGCCTTGTGCAGCGTGATGTGTGAAGTGGGTATGTGAGCGTGAGTGGTGGCGTGTCATGGGGCATACCTCTCGAGGCCGGCGTGCAGCAGGAAGGTGACGAGCCCGAAGGCGGCGGGCGCCTTGTGCAGCGTGATGTGTGAAGTGGGTATGTGAGCGTGAGTGGTGGCGTGTCATGGGGCATACCTCTCGAGGCCGGCGTGCAGCAGGAAGGTGACGAGCCCGAAGGCGGCGGGCGCCTTGTGCAGCGTGATGTGTGAAGTGGGTATGTGAGCGTGAGTGGTGGCGTGTCATGGGGCATACCTCTCGAGGCCGGCGTGCAGCAGGAAGGTGACGAGCCCGAAGGCGGCGGGCGCCTTGTGCAGCGTGATGTGTGAAGTGGGTATGTGAGCGTGAGTGGTGGCGTGTCATGGGGCATACCTCTCGAGGCCGGCGTGCAGCAGGAAGGTGACGAGCCCGAAGGCGGCGGGCGCCTTGTGCAGCGTGATGTGTGAAGTGGGTATGTGAGCGTGAGTGGTGGCGTGTCATGGGGCATACCTCTCGAGGCCGGCGTGCAGCAGGAAGGTGACGAGCCCGAAGGCGGCGGGCGCCTTGTGCAGCGTGATGTGTGAAGTGGGTATGTGAGCGTGAGTGGTGGCGTGTCATGGGGCATACCTCTCGAGGCCGGCGTGCAGCAGGAAGGTGACGAGCCCGAAGGCGGCGGGCGCCTTGTGCAGCGTGATGTGTGAAGTGGGTATGTGAGCGTGAGTGGTGGCGTGTCATGGGGCATACCTCTCGAGGCCGGCGTGCAGCAGGAAGGTGACGAGCCCGAAGGCGGCGGGCGCCTTGTGCAGCGTGATGTGTGAAGTGGGTATGTGAGCGTGAGTGGTGGCGTGTCATGGGGCATACCTCTCGAGGCCGGCGTGCAGCAGGAAGGTGACGAGCCCGAAGGCAGCGGGCGCCTTGTGCAGCGTGATGTGTGAAGTGGGTATGTGAGCGTGAGTGGTGGCGTGTCATGGGGCATACCTCTCGAGGCCGGCGTGCAGCAGGAAGGTGACGAGCCCGAAGGCGGCGGGCGCCTTGTGCAGCGTGATGTGTGAAGTGGGTATGTGAGCGTGAGTGGTGGCGTGTCATGGGGCATACCTCTCGAGGCCGGCGTGCAGCAGGAAGGTGACGAGCCCGAAGGCGGCGGGCGCCTTGTGCAGCGTGATGTGTGAAGTGGGTATGTGAGCGTGAGTGGTGGCGTGTCATGGGGCATACCTCTCGAGGCCGGCGTGCAGCAGGAAGGTGACGAGCCCGAAGGCGGCGGGCGCCTTGTGCAGCGTGATGTGTGAAGTGGGTATGTGAGCGTGAGTGGTGGCGTGTCATGGGGCATACCTCTCGAGGCCGGCGTGCAGCAGGAAGGTGACGAGCCCGAAGGCGGCGGGCGCCTTGTGCAGCGTGATGTGTGAAGTGGGTATGTGAGCGTGAGTGGTGGCGTGTCATGGGGCATACCTCTCGAGGCCGGCGTGCAGCAGGAAGGTGACGAGCCCGAAGGCGGCGGGCGCCTTGTGCAGCGTGATGTGTGAAGTGGGTATGTGAGCGTGAGTGGTGGCGTGTCATGGGGCATACCTCTCGAGGCCGGCGTGCAGCAGGAAGGTGACGAGCCCGAAGGCGGCGGGCGCCTTGTGCAGCGTGATGTGTGAAGTGGGTATGTGAGTGAGGTGTATGTACTTAGTAAGTAAGATCTATGTTATAAGATATATTGTATTAGCATAAGATGGGCAGTAATAAATGGTAACCGATCGGCTCCAGTCGTTTCAATAATAACACTAGTTCCCTACATGGCGACCCTGCCATTCGGGGCGCGTGACGCGTTAGTACTATAGTGTTACGGCTCCAAACAGACAAAAAAAAAAATGTGAAGAAAAATTACGGTGCAATAATATTTCAATATGTAAAATCCGAGTTGACCAGTTGACACAATAATAAATTATGTGTCGATCAAACGTAGAAAAGGAGACGGTTTTTTTAAACCAGAATGCTGCAGGATCAAACAATGGACATGTCGAAGAGATGAAGATGCACATGTCGAATATTAGCATTGTGCTGCTAGTAATTTGTATACTACTGGGTCTCGGCGCTATTTATTTTGTGTACAAACAGTACAAGAAGTGCCACCATTCATGGATCACAGACCAAATAGTACAACATAACTTCCGGCGATCAATCAACCGTACCAGAGGTAGCCGAGGAGACGAACGAGAGGTCCATGTCCCGATGAAATAGGAGGCAACAGCACAAGAATGCAGAAGAACAAGTGTGAAGAGCAGTGGTAACTTTGTGAGTGATTTGTGCGATTTCAACATACAAAGTGCATAATGTGTGATAGTGATATTATACTCGTAGAGTGGATTCTTCACAGAATTATGGATTTTAAAGTTTAAAGACTATAAAGTTTATTTCATTAAGTACTACCTAGGAAAAAGGTGAAACTATAACTCACCTTCTGAATTTTGTTTACTAATGTAGTTAGTCGTGTACTACGTGTATCATTCAGTTAGTTCAGAAAACCTTCCTGAGATTCTTGTATCAAAGGCTGTACCATTTCTTTCCATTCATGTACCCAACCAATTATCTTCTAGGGGTATTGGGCTTCAATTCGTTGGAGGTAAGAAGAGGCTTTGATCAGCTCACGATGGCCTGTAAAACCCTAAGCGGTCGTATTGACTGCCCGGAGCTCCACGGACTTTTCTGCCGCCTATTTGTGCCCGACAAATACCTTGGCTACCGTCAAAGCCGCCGTCATAATCTGTTCGCACTACCGCCATCTAGATCTGTTGCTAGAGCTGAATCCCCAGTATGTCGAACCCTAAGGATGCTAAACGCCCTCCTGACTGCCAACCCTGAATGTGATGTGTTTGCTGATGAATGGATGAAAATAATGCGTGCTTGTCTGGTGTTCTGTGAGAGGCAATATGCGAGGGTGTCCACTGTTACATGCTAGTTTATGTTACTTTGTGATGTATTTAATTTATTTAACCATTTACTCAAATAATTGTTAATAATTTTATCCAAGAATTGAATATCTTTGAATTTAATTTTGTACCGTATGTTATTGGAATGCTTATTTAATTTTAATTTTTATAATTCTATGTTAATTAATGTAATTGGACCTGTGCCGTTTTAATTAACTATAAATAAATAAATAAATAAAAAAATAAATAAATAAATCATGTTACGCCTGTATCCCCTACTACCGTAACTCACCGTGAGAATGTGGTATGTATATTAAATATTAATTCATTGATTGCGAGGGAATGGAAGATGAATTAATTAAATGTTTAGATGAACTTACATTAATAAGAAAATATCTAGTTAAGAAAGGTGACGAAGCTACTCTTCCCATCCGTATGGGAGGCCTCGGCGTCCGCAAAATTACTAGTATCAGTTTACCGGCTTTCATATCTTCGGTTCATGGCACTGAGAAATTAGTCAGGAATATCCTAACTTCCTCACTGACTAGTTTTGATGTGCCCTGCTTCACTGAGGCTATGGATGCCTGGAGACTCGCTTGCCCGAATCTAAATCCACCCGACTACCCATCATCCCAGAGACGTTGGGACGAGCCACTCTGCAGAGAGGTTCAGAATAACCTTTTGGCCACATCTGGTACTGCTGCTGAGCGTGCTCGTCTGTTGGCTGTGGGTCAATGGGAGTCGGGACTCTGGCTTCACGCACTACCGTCGTCGAACATAGGCACCTTGTTCGATGATACTACTTTCCGCCTCGCTGCTTCCCTGCGTCTTGGCGCTCCGTGTTGTTCTCCTCATCGCTGCCACTGTGGCGAAGCTGTCAACAGTCTCGGACACCACGGCCTGTCATGCAGCCGTAGCGCTGGTCGCATAGCGCGGCACGCGAACATTAACGACATCATCCGACGAGCTCTTGTCACCGTCGGCGTTCCGGCTGTATTAGAACCCAATGGCCTGGCACGCGACGATGGCAAGAGACCGGACGGCATGTCATTATTTCCATGGAAGATGGGTAGGCCATTAGTGTGGGACGCTACTTGTGTCGATACTCTTGCGCCATCCCATCTTCCTAGCTCTTCGTGCTGCGCTGGCGCTGCCGCTGCGGCTGCGGAGAACCTCAAGCGGCGGAAATATAATAACCTTGTAGGTAGTTATATTTTCGAGCCGTTTGGGGTTGAAACTCTCGGGTCGTGGGGTCCGAGTGCTCATTACTTGTTTAAAGATCTGTCAAGACGCTTAGTTGACACTTCGCGTGACCCTAGGGCTGGCTTTTACCTCGGACAAAGGATAAGCATTGCCATACAACGTGGCAATGCTGCCAGCCTTTTGGGTACATTACCAGTGGCCTGCGATGCGGAGGAATTTTTCGACGCCATGTTTTAGATTAGTTTTAGTTGAGTCTTTTTTTAAGTGTGTGTATATAGTTATAGTTGCAATAAACGTTTATTGTTAACCGAGTAGTTAAAACTTTAATAAAGTTAAGAAAGGAAAATCGCGTTTCAAGGGTAATGTTATAAAAAATAAATTATCAGAGACAGACATAATATTTGATAAAAGTACAACATTAATTAAAATATTGAGTACTAAGGAAGGAATTAAATCGGAAGCTTTAGCACGATTAACTCTTATAAAAGATGAAATAAAAACATGTTACTTAAAAATTCAACAGTTATGTACGGAAGATAGTAGTAGTGAAAGTGATTTTTGTGACACGAGCTCAAATACAGAAGTAATCATGGAATTCGATTTAAAAACTGCGTGTAATTTGATTCCTGTAATGAACAATAAGGAAAATAACATCAAGAGTATCATTGACTCTGTTGAAATGTATTCAGATATGCTGTCAGAAGCAGGGAAGAAATTACTAATAACATTTGTTTTAAAAAGTAGACTGTCAGAAAATGCTAAGCTACGAATGTCCCATAGTTACACATCTACAAACGATCTTGTTAAAGACTTACGTTCCACACTGTTACCTAAAAAGTCATTTACTGCCATACAATCGCGATTACAAAATACAACACAAGGTTGGCGCACTATCGACCAATACGGTACTGAAATTGAAAAACTTTTCACCAACCTGACAATATCGCAAGCCGATGGTAATCCTCAGAATTATGTAGTTTTAAAGCCAATTAACGAAAAACTAGCGATAAAACGATTCGCAGATGGGTTAAGCGATTCCCGGCTCAGTACAATTATTGCAGCACGTAACTATGACACGCTGAAGGATGCAATCCAGGCGGCGAAGGACGAGGAGTTGACTACGGCATCAACTTCGGGAGCAGAAAATGTCATGCATTTTTCACGTCGTGGTAGAGGTGAGTCGCATGCTTATGATAATTATTCTCGTCGAGGGAATTCTTATAGTCGTCGAGCACGGGGACAACGTGGATATTATCACCAGAACTCAAACAATCAGCGAGGATATTATCACCATAACTCAAATAATGTCCGGAGAAATTTTGATCAATCACGTGGAAGATCATTTTATCGCTCTCGTGGTGAACCTCGAAGCTCATTCAACTCAAATCGAGGACGAGGCAACCAAGTGCCTCACGAGAACCGATCGAGATACGAAACTCATGGTAGTGGAAATCATCGTCGCGTGTTTTATACGGAACAATCTAATAATAATAATAATAGTAACAATAACAACGAATCCGTAAATTCTAAATCAGAAGAAATGCAGTTTTTTCGATCATAAACAAAATATTTTGATGTTAGCAGGCAAAGCAAAATTTTTAACATTATACTTTGGCAATAGAAAATACTTTTGGTTGGTAGATACAGGAGCATCCATTTCCATAATAAAGAGAGTCGCGTTACCGAATAACATGACTATAATTAGAGATGATACTATTATAAATGGTATTGGTGGTCAAACAAAAACAAACGGTTTTATTAATCTTAGCCTGACTCATCGTAATGGGCAACAACATGTTGACTTTCATGTCAAGCTGCATGTTTTCGATAACATTTCCTTAAAAGCAGATAGAATTTTAGGTTTAGATTTTCTATGTCATTACACATCCAATATCGACTTGGAGACTAATATCATTACCTTGTCTAAATATGGAGTGGAATATTCTTTAGTGTTAAGTGACACGATAGATTATTCAAACGAAGTGTTACACATTCCAGCCAGAAGTGAATCATTTCATTATTTACTTTTAAATAACAACACTGATGAAGATTGTGTTATACATAGCAAGCAATTAACGGAAAACGTGTTTCTTGCGGGCTGTTTAGGAAAAATTAAAAATAACAGATTACCTGTAAAAAATTTAAATACCAATGAGCATGACGTTACATTGCCAATGTTTCAGCCAGAGATTTATTCGATGCAAGATTATGATTTATGCGACTTTAAATTACAAAATAACAATTTACAGAGGGCAAAAGTGTTATTAGACATTTTAAAATTAAATAATCTTAACATAGAAGAACGACAATCAATACAAGGAATATGTGCTAAGTATTCCGACGTGTTCTTTTTACCAGGCGACAAATTAACAACTACAAACGTTTATGAACAGTCAATAACTTTAAAACCAAATACTAGTCCTGTTTATGTTAAACAGTATCGACTGCCTCATTCCTTGAAAAATGAAGTCAATAAACAAATACAAAACATGATTAACAACGACATAATAGAGGAAGCAAGGAGTGAGTGGTCAAGCCCAATTTTATTGGTCCCAAAGAAAAGTGGAAATGACAAAAAATGGCGTTTAGTCGTCGATTATCGTAGACTTAATGACTGTATTGTAGATGACAAGTTTCCTTTACCAAATATTACCGAAATTTTGGACTCTCTGTCTGGATCAGTCTATTTCTCACATTTAGACTTAAATCAGGGTTATTACCAAGTAGCTTTAGATGAAAACAGTAGAGAGTATACTGCGTTTACTACAAACACTGGACAATACCAAATGAAAAGGTTACCGATGGGACTCAAGACAAGTCCAAGTGCTTTCAGCAGAGTAATGTCAGTAGCCATGTCCGGATTAACATTTGACAGATGTTTTATTTATTTAGACGATCTAGTAGTTTTTGGAAGAAACTTAGATATCCATAACAAGAACTTAGTTAACGTTTTAGAAAGACTGAGAAAACATAATTTGAAATTAAATCCCGAAAAATGTAATTTTTTGCAAAAGAAAATTCTTTATTTAGGCCATCTAGTAACACAAAATGGAGTTTTACCCGATCCAGCAAAAATAGAGATATTACAAAAATATCCCACACCAACTAATACAGATGAAGTAAAAAGATTTGTGGCGTTTTGTAACTATTACAGAAAATTTATTAAAAATTTTGCAGAAATTACCTATCCATTAAATAAATTAACCAGAAAATATGAACGATTTAACTGGGATAAAGAATGTCAAAATGCATTCGTCACGTTAAAACATGCTTTAACAACTCCACCAGTATTAGAATTTCCCGATTTCACTGAAGAAAATGAATTTGTTTTACAAACTGACGCATCAGGTACAGCTGTTGGAGCAGTTTTGTGCAATCAAAATATGAAACCAGTAGCTTATGCTAGTAGACCACTCAATAAAGCTGAACTAAACTATCCAACTATACAAAAAGAGCTATTAGCAATTGTGTGGGCAGTGAAGTATTTCAGGCCTTACATTTACGGAAAAACATTCACAATTATGACCGACCACAGACCATTAATATATTTATTCTCAATGAAAGATCCATCAAGTAGGCTAACTAAGTTCAGATTAGCGCTCGAAGAATACGATTATAAGATATTGTATATAAAAGGGAAGGATAATAGTGTTGCAGACGCGTTGTCTAGAATAATAATAACATCAGATAACTTAAAACAAATGAATGAAGAAATTATGTTAGTGATGACTAGAGCGCAAAAACGGCGTTTAGAATTAGACAAACAAGTACATGACACACCTCTTCTCAGTGGACCCGACGACTCGTGGCCTGATCAACCACCAGTAGTCGAGGTACTAAGAGTACCAAGTGACTCCGTAGAAATGACTTTTATACAAAATGATGAACTAACTAAATTAAGAAGACAAAACAACGTAGACGTAGAGAACGAATGTTTCATTTACAGTCGTCATAGAAAAACGTTATTTATTAATCTTAACTTTAGGGCACAATTTACGCGAGACGAATTTGTGACTAAGTTAGGAGAATTTTGTAAGAATATAAATATAAATGAACTATGCATAGTCAAGAACAAAGAATACGAAAGCTTTATCAAAGATTTATTAAAAGAAATCAATGAATATAAGGATTGGACAGGTCCACGGATATATGTATTTAGAGGAGTTAAGAGAATTGATGATGAGGAAGAAAAGAACTATATTTTACATGATTTTCATCTACTACCTACCGCAGGTCATGCAGGTATACGTAGGATGACGAACAACATAAAGAGGAAATTTTACTGGCCAGGCATCGACAAAGATATAAAAGAATTTGTGAGTAAATGCACAAAGTGTCAGAAAATGAAGCATTGTAGGTATGTCAAGGCGCCCATGGAGATAACTACAACAGCTTCACATTCTTTTGAAAAAATATTTCTCGACATTGCAGGTCCATTAGAAAGGGATATACACGGTAATTGTTACATTTTGACCCTCCAGTGTGAGCTTACTAAGTTTGTAGAGGCATATCCTCTGAAAAACAAAGAAACAGTAAGTGTTGCGAAAGCATTAGTTGATAATTTTATACTAAGATTTGGAGTGCCAAATGCCATAGCGACTGACCGTGGCACAGAATTCGTGTCATCAGTAATGGATCAGGTATGTAAACTTCTGGGAATAAACAAATTGATATCTACTGCATATCACCATCAAACTATTGGTGCCCTTGAGAATACACATAAACACCTTGGTGTTTTTTTGCGAATACAATGTGATGGAAAAAAAGACACATGGAGTCAGTGGTTACCTTTTTGGTGTTATAGTTTCAATAATACTGTTCATACAGAAACAAAGTACACACCTTTCGAACTTGTATTTGGTAGAGCTAGTGTAATACCATGTAGAGTCAGTCAATATATTGAACCATTATATAACCCGGAAAGTTATCCTTTAGATCTAAAGCATAAATTACAAGTTGCACACCAAGATGCTCGCAACAACTTACTCAAAAGTAAACAATACCGTAAGTTATCTTACGATAAAAATGTTAATAATGTAACGTATAATAATGGACAACTAATACTAGTTAAAAATGAAACAGCCACTAAATTAGAAACTCTGTGGCAAGGACCATTTGTTATTTTAGAAGATTTAGGTGTTAATGTGAAGATTTTAAAGAGTAATAAACCTTATGTAATCCATAAAAATAGAACTAAGCCATTTAGAACCTAAGCATAATCTAAGTAATCATTTAAACTAAAAAAAAAAAAAATGTTCATTTATTATTTTTGTTTTTTTTTTTATCTCTCCCCCCCGAGGTGAGGTGTATGTACTTAGTAAGTAAGATCTATGTTATAAGATATATTGTATTAGCATAAGATGGGCAGTAATAAATGGTAACCGATCGGCTCCAGTCGTTTCAATAATAACACTAGTTCCCTACATGAGCGTGAGTGGTGGCGTGTCATGGGGCATACCTCTCGAGGCCGGCGTGCAGCAGGAAGGTGACGAGCCCGAAGGCGGCGGGCGCCTTGTGCAGCGTGATGTGTGAAGTGGGTATGTGAGCGTGAGTGGTGGCGTGTCATGGGGCATACCTCTCGAGGCCGGCGTGCAGCAGGAAGGTGACGAGCCCGAAGGCGGCGGGCGCCTTGTGCAGCGTGATGTGTGAAGTGGGTATGTGAGCGTGAGTGGTGGCGTGTCATGGGGCATACCTCTCGAGGCCGGCGTGCAGCAGGAAGGTGACGAGCCCGAAGGCGGCGGGCGCCTTGTGCAGCGTGATGTGTGAAGTGGGTATGTGAGCGTGAGTGGTGGCGTGTCATGGGGCATACCTCTCGAGGCCGGCGTGCAGCAGGAAGGTGACGAGCCCGAAGGCGGCGGGCGCCTTGTGCAGCGTGATGTGTGAAGTGGGTATGTGAGCGTGAGTGGTGGCGTGTCATGGGGCATACCTCTCGAGGCCGGCGTGCAGCAGGAAGGTGACGAGCCCGAAGGCGGCGGGCGCCTTGTGCAGCGTGATGTGTGAAGTGGGTATGTGAGCGTGAGTGGTGGCGTGTCATGGGGCATACCTCTCGAGGCCGGCGTGCAGCAGGAAGGTGACGAGCCCGAAGGCGGCGGGCGCCTTGTGCAGCGTGATGTGTGAAGTGGGTATGTGAGCGTGAGTGGTGGCGTGTCATGGGGCATACCTCTCGAGGCCGGCGTGCAGCAGGAAGGTGACGAGCCCGAAGGCGGCGGGCGCCTTGTGCAGCGTGATGTGTGAAGTGGGTATGTGAGCGTGAGTGGTGGCGTGTCATGGGGCATACCTCTCGAGGCCGGCGTGCAGCAGGAAGGTGACGAGCCCGAAGGCGGCGGGCGCCTTGTGCAGCGTGATGTGTGAAGTGGGTATGTGAGCGTGAGTGGTGGCGTGTCATGGGGCATACCTCTCGAGGCCGGCGTGCAGCAGGAAGGTGACGAGCCCGAAGGCGGCGGGCGCCTTGTGCAGCATGATGGCCAGGAACACGATGAGCTCGACATCCGCGTGCGACGTGGTGGCGGCCGCGCCCAGCGCAATGCCGTCCGCTGGGGGACGAACACACAATATTATCACCTTTTCTACCTATGGTTGGACTGCTATAAGAATCGATTTACATTGCCGCAGAACGGCAAGGATGCAAGAAGGAAAGGAAAAAAATTAAGCGAATTTAATTTTACTTTGCAAATTGTTTGCAGAAGTGTTCCTGAAATGGAGACCATAATGGTGATGAAAGCAAATCGGTCTCAATTTTTGATGTAAGACAACAATTAGATTCAGGCGCGTTCCCACTATGTCGTGACGACAGATTATCGCGACGTTTAAAGCGTCGAGGCTTGTATAGTTAAATGGAGGTGTTGTGTCTAACTCGACATTCTCGTAGAATAAATATTATTTCACTTAACTTGATTCTAAAATCTCAGAGGTAGGTAGTAGGTAGGTACGTGCCAAACAATCTTGTTTTAATTCTCCACGCGTGCAGTGATAAATGTAATGACTGATAAGTGCGTGCGCGCTGTGTAAACAGCGGCACTTACCTATGATCATTTAAATACATGACACAATCGAGAAATATTTAAAAATTCAATAACATTGATACCCCAGCGTCTTGGCTGTCGTAATATTGATCCCAGAAGAACTTTCTGATGAGATAAAAAGTATCCTAGGTCAATCAAGGTCTACTAGTGTGCCAAGTTTCATCAAAATCCGTTCAGCCGTTGTATTTGTAGGACAGGATCGAGACCCGGCGATAAGCTAACAAAAGGTACAATATGTAACAGGATATTTAGAAGCAAGAGTTGGAAAATTCTTCATCTCTTTCACAGACTGTAGGCAGTCTGAAGTTAATCGCATCAACAAACTGCTTTACGATTACCGCACTTATTGCTACGAACTAAAGCCGTATCATTCAAATGGTTGCCATGAAAAACTGGCTTTTGCCCGCGGGTTGGCTCGCTTTAAAGAAGCTTAAAACCGTCTCCCTCCAGGATCCCATCACTCTCTGTATTCATCATAATTGTTTCGGCAACAATTTAGACGTGAAAACATTATAGAGGTACGCGGTACAGAGAGTAAATTCCCGCAACCTCCATTGAAAAGAAAAGAAAGAGGATCCTAAGACCGGACGGTTGTTCTGTCCGGTGGGCAACTGCCCGATAGTTGATATTCGGACTGTTGTATATGTTCCATCAATCGCACGGAAAACTCTGATACCACGATTCAGGATTTCGTGAAGTTAGTTCGCAGCTGGCGGGATAGATGGCGTTGCGGTTCTTTTTGTTTCGATGTAGGAACGAAAAAAACTTCCTTTCGCATTTATAATAATAGTTAGGATTTTAGCGAGCAAAGTCGCAGGGCAAGTTGTAAGTATTATTTGGAAACAATTCGTGCCGATAGGTGACACGATACGATAACGTTATCGCGAAGTATGCCTCGCTCTCCATGCAATTATCACCCTCGGCTCATAAAGTCATAACACTCCGCCGTCCGCGAACTGTTCCAGCAGAGTTTGGTTCCGGCGTGATGGAAATGCTATAATATCCGAACGTATAAGTATTTAAGTACCCCATTCGACTATAAACGTTAATTTAACGACACAGAGCTTAGATTCAATTTAAATAATGTTACAGGGTACTAGCTTACCCGCTTCTCGCATGTCGCATATCCCGTTTTCTCATGTTCCCGTAGGAATTTATAGAAATCCTCTCTTAGTGCTCCCCTACGTGTAGGGAAACTACACGCCAAATTTCAGCTTTTTACAATCTGTAGTTTCGGCTGTGCGTTGTCTGTCAGACCCTCAGTCCGTAATGGAAAAATATTAAATATGTTTTTTTTTATTGGTTTTGATATTATAAATTGATATGGTGTACAATAAAGAATTAAGAATAGATTGATGATTGAACTAAGTATTGACAAAAATCTAATTAATTGAATACTTATTTGAAAGATTTACGATTTGTGAATAAATAAATATAATCAGTGGTAAAATTGAGAAGTATCGAAGTTCTTCTTCTATCCTTGTCACGCAAAATGTCGTTTCTACTGAATAGCGCGAATTCAGTATGACGTGACTAGTGTGTGACGTCAAACGCAATTAGTGCTGTCTCTGTTTATCATTGATTTTGAAACTGAAAACGCTCTCTGTACCTTCTTTATTTTCACTGCGTCTTGGGTTTGATCTACGTATTACCCTTTTGGCGTATTTTTAATGCGGACTATTTTATCAACTAGCCGTGTCCACGACTTTGTACGTGTCGAAGTCGAATACCAATATTGCATTCAGAGAGCCGATAAGGTATCAGTACTATTCCGATTATGAAGGTTCTTTCACTGATACAAATCTATACAATGGCTGACTGTCATAACTAATTTAACCGAAAAAAAGCATGGCTTCTGCGAAATAGAAGGATGAACCCATTGAACGCTTTGCAATGTTAAAATGGGGACCAAAGACCAGACCAGACCTATTCTGTTTATTAATGTCTTTCGGTTGCGCGACATTTCAGTAGAGAATTTCAAAGAAAACCATCGCACCCTTCTCTAAGGATGCCGATGTGGTATTAAACAGGAGCAGAACTGACCTGCAGCATGAACGACTAGTCCGACCGTGGCTGTGACGTTCTTCTCGACGGGGTTGCTCTGGTCGTTGTACCTCGAAGACATCTGGTCCACCAGCAGCATGAACACGAACCCTGAAACATCACTGCTATTGTACAGTCGGCCTCGTATTGAGCTGTCATCCTAAAGTTGAGTTAACTTGCACGTCACAAAACGGTAAGGTCTATGATTTGTATAAGCGAAAGAGTTTCAATTTCGCGAGAGTTGTGAAGGAGTATACCTAATGTACCTACTCTGTGTTGACTACACTGACAACTTCAAATATGGACATACAGCTTATAAGATCTATCTAGCTATCAATCAACTTGGGCTAGTAGCCCAGTGCTGGACATTGGCGTCTCTTAGCTCGCCAGTTCTCTGCATTCCGCATTCAGTCTGTCTCAACATTTTAAAATTCTAAGGTCGTCGCTTGTAATAAATGGTGAAGAATGAAAGTGCTTTTGAGTGATAAGACAGAATGGAAGGAAAAAAACCAAAAACATGTTGCGCCGACCCCAAGTTACATGGGATAAGGGCAGGAAGATGATGGATGAGGGTGCTTTTCCACCAAATGTGTGATTGGTTGGCGGTGTGAGGGTGTTTTGTATAGTGGCCCTGTGAAAAATTGTAATTGTTTCCACCAAAGCTGTGTGAAGAACTTGAGCTATGCGAAGAGCATAGCGAAGCTGTGAAACTGTGTGTAAGATGCGAAGCGAACTTTCTTCAGCAGTGCGCGGGCGAGTGAGCGGCGGCGGGGGTGAGCGCCTCGCTGCTTGTGTCCCTCGCACACATTCCTCGCTCGAATCGCGCGCACCGGAGCAGTGCAACCACGCCAGAAAACTGACGTAATCCTATTGAGGGTTTTTTTGGTGGAAAAGCTTATGAAACCCTCAGGCCCACAACACACCGACAAGCAGCTTGCTGGGCGTAACCAGGTGCACCGCGCACGCCACCTTCGTAAATTGCCGGTTACGAACATTTTGGAACGTTCGTCTCACTTCGATCGAACCCCGCCGGGTGAATTGCTAGGTCCTGGTCGTATAAGCAAGCCACCTGTCAGTGCATATTCGACCTTATGCTTTTAGGAATTATGTTGAAAAGTGATCGATCGGCAAGGTTAGCGATTTGGAAAATAAGCTATAGCATATTAATCATAATTTCGTAGAATATTAATGATTACATTGATAGCTTGACATAGCCTACCTACACCTGCACCAGTGAGGACCTAATGAATGCCACTGATGCCGCTATAAACGTAGGCACCTGGTGGGCACAATCTGTGCAAAGTGTCACCATCAACTCAAAAACAAGACATGGTGACAGTGCTCACATTTAACTATTAAGTGGCAATTTATTATTATTATTACTCACAATCAAATAACAAAGTTTGTATCAGTGCATGAGTAAAACTATGTATGGCTTGTATTGTTTTGGCATACCAAATGTAAGCCTAATGGATTTATGTCACCAACATGACAGATTAAGTTTTATTTAATAAATTATTGTGTTTAATATTTAAAAACAACATATTCATTGTATCTCAGTCAAAAGAGTTCAGCTCCATTGAATTATTATTAAGAAGTGGTACTTAGGTAGACTTGATGCAACAATGCAGTGTAGTATGATAGGTATATTACAGAAACTGTTGGGAATTTTCAATGTTTGTACATAAAGCTGTGTGCATGGACAGCCACATTGATCAGTAAAATACTTAGGCAACCTAGATAATTAATTAACAACGTGTCTGGGTGGATCCAATTGGATCGCATATATTGCAATTTTTTTTTACTTTCTACATTTTTCATAGTTTATTTTCATAAAATTGGTTCCTCCGGTGGATAGAGGTTAATCTTACCTAACACAAGAGATATTCCAATCACAGAATGCAGGTCATCTTCATGTGATGGTGGTTCTGCAGTGAAGTCCTTCGTCACCACTGTGGGGTGCGAGCGCTCACTGAACAGGGACCTGACGCCCTCGGGGATGATAACTGCTAGAGCGGTGCCCACAAGGAGCCCCGCTCCAAATACTGTGACTTTTTGAAGCTTGTCCTGAAACAAACCAATATTAAGACTTCTTTTTATATTTTCGCAGGGCCATGTCTACCGTCATAAGAAAAAAGGATGTTTCTACACAAAAGGAAGTGACCGATTTCCAATCTTATGTTATTTTCTTAATGTCAGAAATTGGTTATTTTGTTTTTTTGTAGATACATCCATTTTTCTTATAATGGCAGATGTAATAAACTTAAAATATTAGTCACTTTCACAACCGCTCCATTGGTCTCTTGGAAAAGGGAGTGCAGCTGTGTCTGTGTGTCCTTGTGCTGATGGCTAGTCAACATGAGCTTATGCCAGAACTGATCAGGAAAACTATTATTAATCTAAGTTCTCTATTGAGCAAATTCGGTTGATAAGTCCTATGGCCACCTGTACACAGTCAAACTTGATTGTGATCCACGGATTGATTTTGATTATGGATGATTAGTTTGATTGACTGTGTATGAGCGGCCTTAGGGCTTATCGAGCAAATTCAGTCAGTAGTTGATCGGTAACTATGTTGAGACTTCCCGTTCTGGCTGCTAGTGAGTTAAAGTTAATGCTCAGCGTATGAGGCAATCAGAAATTTATAACTGTATCTATAATGTTGTGAGGTAGGTAAAAACTTTGGAAATTAATGTTTCGACTTATTATGTTGACTTGTCAGTCTTGTCAGTACTTTATGTTTTTCTAAATGTGACTTAATTTTATATTTAAAAGTGTACTTACCTAATTGTATTTATGGTTAATCGTTCTAATTAATTTTAAATCAAATGACCATCCAGGTTACAACTACAACATTGCACAAGATGTTGCACTTTCTGTTCTGCCTCATTTTAACAAGCTATGATTGGTAAAACCTGCTTGCCTAGCTACCTTATGGTTGCCTTATTAGGCACATTCACACAAAATTTTGCAATGTATAATAGTGCTGTGATCAGCAATAGTTTACAATTGAATATGCGAGTAGTACAAAACGTAATTTCACAGATGGTCATAATTTTTCTCAATTTTACTCCACTTGGCTTCAAAAGTATAACTTACCTCGGACATGCTCACGTTCAAGGGTATGCTTCCAGCCACATAGGACCCAACAAGCATCACCAGAGCTAGTAAAATGAGAACCCAAGTTCCATCCATTTTCGCGTACAATTATTTTAAATTAACAACGTGAATGTACGGTTAACACGAAACGTATGACTTGAAAGCTGCACTATTTAACTATCGCATGTTTAATTTACATGGTCCGGTTGATTAATATCTTCATTAACTGATAATTTCATGGTATTGTTTCGACATTCAATAATTTTGCTTGTATTGAACACTTTGACAACACGACAAATATAAAATAGTATTTTTATTAGTGAACACGACTATTGCGGGTTTAAGTACTTGTCTTTTAGCATATCACTCTGTTCCACGAAATCAGCTCGATGCAGTCGATGCATTTACTTCAGATGGAACGGTGGAACTTTCGTGCCTGGATCAGTAGAGACTGGCAGAGACTAAATGCGCCTGGTAACTAATACTTTTGGTGCCTTGCAATGTGTATAATTTTCGGCTATATATTCTGTAAGTTGTCAAAAAATAAAAGACCCGTTTTGCCAGCAGGATGCAACAGAGATTTATTTCATATCTCTTTCATATATAATAATAAGCCATACCCAGGCCATCATTTTTAGGGTTACGTACCCAAAGGGTACAAACGGGAACCTATTACTAAGACTCCGCTGTCCGTCTTTTTGTCACCACGTTGTATATTTATTTAAACTTTATGTACAATAGTGGTACATGGGCGGACTTAATGCAATAAGGCATTCTCTACCAGTCAACCTTATATCAAATTAATTAATAGTACGAACAGGATAGCTACAGTTGAAATTTTCACAGATGATGTATTTCTGTTACTGCTATAACAACAAATAGGTACTCAAAACAGAATAAAATAAATATTAAGTGGGTAGAAAAACGGCAAAAAAATCACGTTTGTTGTATCCCATACAACATTTTTTTGCCGTTTTTTTATAGGTATTGGTACCTATGGAACCCTTCGTGCGCGAGTCCAACTCGCACTTGACCGGTTTTTTCTATTATAGTATATTTTAAACAGCTTTACATAGATCTGGCGCGTGAGTGACACATCTTACATACCTACATTATTTTGGTTTCTGACAGTAAAAAGGTTCTTGTTGGTCTGAAAAAACTATGAAATAGTAGGTACCTTACCAATTCCATGCAGGACCATGGTGAGCCATGGAATTCTTAAGTACTTTAGATCATTAACAATATGTACCTACTTAGTTAATTCTATAACTGGGCGTCTCATAAGGCTGGGCACATACGTACGTTTCCTGATTAGGAATATATGTACCTACCTGAATGGAAATTTCCGTTCGTGTGCAGCAAATTGTGTGCAATTACTGCGATCGGGATGAGGTCATTCGGTTTTTTGAAGTGAAAACTTCTAGTGGCGTAGTGCACTTTTTGGGTTGGGTAAAAAATGTTAAACTCGCGTCACAGGACACGTGACCTCGAAAATTCGTAAAACGGAGGGAGGTGTTTAAAATATGGAAAGTGAACAAAGTGCATGTTCAAGTTTTCACAACAGATTGAACAGATTCAACACAGCAATGCAACACAGATTGAATTTGTAAAAAAATTGTAAAAATATTGAAAAAAATTCCTGGACTTATATTTTAGGAGCTGTAAGACTAATACGCCATGGCCGCGCCATTGAAACGGTGAAAAACACATTTTCGAGGATAAGTATCTCGCTGAAAAAGCAATGCAGACGTCTGAAGTTTTTTGTAAAACCCAGATTTAAATTTGTCAAAACTAGTAAAAATAAAACAAACATTCCTAGGTTCATATTTCAGGAGCTGTAGGTAAGACTAATACGCCATGGCCGCGCCATTGAAACGGTGAAAAACACATTTTCACGGTTACGGAGCTATTTATACGTTCCCACTCAAGGAGTCACTTTCCAGCTGCAGTAACGTACTCGCGAGGATTGAGGCGTGACGCCCGCCCCGCCCCGGTTCGATTTGTTTAGATAATAAAATAACAATTCAATCTTATTATTATATTCTTATGTACCTACATTATTTAACAAAACAATACGTAGAACTGTATTTTCTCTGTACACATTTATCTTCAGTACCTACGTTGTCTGCCTAGTGTTCGTACCGAAGCAGAGCATTGTGTGGCGTGGTCGCGTGGCGACCAGTCACCGGGCAGTCAGTAGATGCAGGGGCAGGTGGCAGAGTGGCAGCAAGATTCCCTAGCAAAATCATGCCGACCGCGTTACCTGTCAGAACAGTACCTAAGTATTAGAATAATCCACCTGACTGAATTGCACGAGTGTGTGCGCAAACGCAAGTGAACTCTCGGTTCCTTTACTCGCGTAGTCCGATGAATATCTCTGCGGTTAGAGAGCGAGACAATTAATCCGCTAGCTTGCTCGGTCTTCCCAATGAAGTATATGTTCTGCCAACATCGCGACCATAAGAAAAAATACATCATCTGTGAAAATTTCAACTGTCTAGCTATAACGGTTCATGAGATACAGCCTGGAGACAGACAGACAGACAGAAGGACAGCCCCCGTTCCGTTCTTGCTCTTTGGGTACGGAACCTTAATTATTTTCTTAGTGACGGAAATGGCCGGTTTAGCAGTTAATAGCCCCTGCCAATAATGGTCATAAAAAAAGACGGAAATCGAAAAAGTTACTTATGTTAGAATGAGTACCTACCCAGTACCCATTATCATACCCACCATCTACACCTACAGGCTATCCAACGAGCGAGCACCTTTCGATTTCATGAAGTCAGGGACCAGTGTCCGACTGTGCTGCGACTGCTGCGTCTGAAAAACTGCACTTACACGGACAACTAAAAATTGCGTAATCCTTGACAATTTTCTGCAAAGTTGGAATTTCCATTAATTGCTTTGTGTTGTCCAGACGACAAAATTTACACGCATTGGCGACATTGAGTTGGTATGAACATCAACATTTATTTATTTATAATTACACGTGATAGGTTAAAATCTTACTACTATTAGGTATAATAATAAGTAGGTATATACCTAATAGGTGCGAGTGTGAACTTTTTTTTTTTTTTATGAATGAGCTAGCTCATGACCTCGATCACGCCTGATGGAAAGCGATAGATGAGGTCCATGATGAAAGCGAGCGTGCCCAGAAGATGCCTTGAGGCACTGGTACTCCCACGCGTCAACGAAACACAGCAGGCTGCTTGACGCCGAACTCCGGTGGGAGGGTGGTCGCGAACCAGGTGGGCGTTAGCCCTACCACCGCAAGGGAAGGATTGGCCAGTCTTATAAGGTGTTACGTGAGACTGTCCAGGATGCGCCGAGCGCTCGGTTCAATTGATTGCCTGATGGAACAAATTGCGCTACACGAGGAGGCTCCTTCATGCACATGCGTGCATGCAAAACGAACGTTTGGTTGAATGGATGTTTGTTACTCAATCACGCTGGAACGGCTGAATGGATCTGGATGTTTGGAACGAAATAAAGAAAAACTGTTTAGGTATTCACGTGAAAGTGATGCACGTACCTACATAAAATTGTTGTTTGTTGTTGTTGTTGTTATAACATTAGCCTAAAAAAACAAAACAAGTGTTTAGCTACCTATTCTAAAAATAATATACCTACTAGGCGGAATCATGCGTCCGCGCGAGTCAGCAAACGCTCAGCATAATATTCGCCGAGGCCCGTGCTCGAAGGCGCGAATCCACGGCGCTGGCACTGGTTTTCAGCGTAAGCCGTCGTGTCGCTGTCTCATAACAATAAATAAAAAATCGGCCAAATGCGAGTCGGACTCGCGCACGAAGAGTTCCGTACCATTATCTATAAAAAAAACGGCAAAAAAATCACGTTGGTTGTATGGGAGCCCCACTTAAATATTTTTTTTCCCTTGGGATACCTAATATCCGAGAAACTATCTACGACGTCGACTAATCCATTCTACTATCAATCGATTGGTTAACACACTTAAGGCCAATTATTTCACCTATGAAACTGAACGCGATCAGCGAATAAACCACGTTTATGAGCTGTCAGTGTCATTAGTTTTCTATGGAATATTTACACTGACAGCTCTTGAACACAGATTAGATGTACTGATCGCGTTCAGTTTCATTGGTGAAATCCGCTCTAAGTCAATTCCTATTATTTTATCACTAATTTTGCATTACGGTGATCGTTAACCTTCTTTGCTGTGATGGATGTGTGGACGGATACCATTTGCTAATTTGCAATCATGGTAGTTGCTTGAAAATTGTGCCATTCCAATGCCAGGCCACAATATTATTTGCAGGGACTAACATTTGCTTTCATTTTGAATACAATTAAATATACCACCACTAGTGATACCTAATAATATAAACTCTCGTAACATACATAGATCCCAAACAACAACGTCATAAAAATCAACCAATTCATTTTGGTTTTACAAAATTCCAAATATATTATCTATACATATAATAAAATCGTAGACTAGCCGTGTCTGTACATTGAATATTTTCGCATAAAAATTACAGAGAAATGTTAGGAAAAATGTATAAAACGCAAAAATGCCATTTTTGAAATTTTTGTCTGTTTGTCTGTTTATCTGTTTGTCCAAATGTTTGTGTCAGTATCACGCAAAAACCACTGATTGGATTCGAAAGCTAAGTTCTTAAAAATATTAAGTGTTAACCCGAGTAACATTTAGCGTTTATTTCATCAAAATCGACCCACAAAATCAAAAGATATTGAATTTTTAATTTTAGTAAGGAACTTCAGCGCTAAGCGTTGCGGTGACCGAATCTTAGGCGCCATCTATTGAGAAAGATCAAATGCAGGTAAGCATGAAAATAACATCAAAACAAATTGTTGAGTTATTTGTGAAACTTTTAATAAGCAGTAAAATAAAAGTGAACATTTTAATACCATGACGTTACTTATTGTTACAAATGAGCTCCTTATTTAATGTGTTCCTCTGCCAAATATTTTGTTAGTTTACTACATGATCAAATAGATGGCGTTGCACTGATGACGCGTTTGTCTGAATTGCGGTGTTAAGATTTTCCGTTAGATTAATTTCTGACACCTTTGTTGTTCGCTAAAGATTTAATCCGGTCTCAAAAAACTTTTTCAAGTCAGTGATAGGGTGAGGTCTCGAGTCCAAATTCGTAAAAATCTCTGATTTGTTCAGGTTCATTAATTAGGGTTAGTTAGTGATAGTTTGACGGCTGATAGGACAAAATGGAAGAAAAAAACGTGTTGCGCCGACCTCAAGTAACATGGGATAAGGGCAGGAAGATGATGATTAATTAGGGTTCCGACTACCGTACCCAAAGGGTAAAACGGGACTCTATTACCAAGGCTCCGCTGTCCGTCACCAGGCTGTATCTCATGAATCGTGATAGCTAGACAGTTAAAATTTTCAATGATGATGTATAATGTTGCCGCTATAATAACAAATACTAAAAACAGAATAAAATAAATATTGAAGTGGGGCTCCCATACAACAAACGTGATTTTTTTGCCGTTTTTTATAGATAATGGTATGGAACCCTCCGTGCGCGAGTCCGACTTGCACTTGGCCGGTTTTTTTATAAATAATGGTAGGTACGGAACCCTTCGTACGCGAGTCCGACTCGCACTTAGCCGGTTTTTTGTTGTCGGCCTTGAACAATTCTGGTTCTTGGTTAGCAGTAGGTACTGAACTGGACGGTTCGACTTGCGAATCAGGCCTGTAGGGTTCTGTACCAAAGTCCAAAGATAACGAACCTATCTAAGAAGACTAACGAATACCTCTAATAACATTGTTGAGTTATTTCTGGAAAAAGAGAAAAGTGAATATTTTAATATCTTTTTATTCTTTATCATTAAATTATGTGTAGACTTCTTGGTCCAAACGAATATTTTAACAGTTCAACTTTATTCTCAAATATATGGTGGTGTTCATTTGATGTAATTTATTGAATCGCGCGAAAGAAAGACGTTATCCTAATATTTGTTTGCTTAGGTCGACTTTTAATCGTATTCAGTAACTTGATTGACAGTTCAAAAGACAATTTTTAATAGTTTATCGTGTTTTAAGACAGTTAAATATGTATATATTTTTTTAAAGTTTCATAAAGATTTAATACGTTATCTAAGTTTTTTGGCATAGGTACTTAATCTGAATCCTTCAACTGTGCACGATTATTTAGCAAAACTTAAAAAATCAAAACAAAACTTTGTTTTAATTTCCTATAACCACAAGTTTCGCGAGTTTTTGAGTGATTATGTGTAAAATTGTATTTAAATCTGATAATGGTTTTGCGCACATTCAACGATTTTTTTAGCGCATATCGAAACAAAAAAACGTATTTCGATTTTCTAGGGTGATATTATAACGATTCACTGGAGCGATTAATTCAGTACTAAAAATATCATCGCCTGCCTAGCTGGGGTTGGTTTCCAGTCAAACCGGATTCAACTGAATGCCATAGTTTTAGGTACGTGAAGCGACTTCCTGTTTGACCTTCACAACCTGGGATACACGTTAGGTACCTCTTGGCAAGACTGGTGTCAGATTTTCAGGCTTCTGGCAATCCATAAGATCTGCCAAAGACCTACAAATGACAGCCGGACCAACGACTTAACATGTTATCCGAGGCACGAAGGAATATCGACATGTTAAAATGGTTACCCATCCACAGGCTGACCTCGGCAAGCATTGCTTAACCTTAACATCGACCTGAGTCACGAGCATCCACGCGAACGAAGTCGCGGGCACAGCTAGTACTTAAATATGAAAGTAACTCTGTCTGTTACGCTTTCACGCTAAAACTGAAGGGATCGTCATTAAAATTTGGCAGATTTATAGCCTGTGATATGAAGAAGGACATAGGCTACTTTTTTACGGGATAACCGACATCCGCGTGAAAAAGCTAGCATGAGAATAAAAAAAAACAATGACCTAGTAGAAAATTGCGAGTTTTCCGATTAGTGCCAACTTAAAAGAGTGCGATATACACGAGTCTGAGTAAGATGTGTTTATAACAGAATGAGGATATGTCCGACTGGTTCACTGTGCTTTGTGAGATTACTATTGCACTTTTGACCGTATTGGTATGTACCAATAAGGTAGTACAATAGCAAGTGCAAGTTTATCGTTCGGGTCCCTACAAAGAATAATTAGGAATACGGCCGCAATTTCCGTGCCAAAATGAACTACCTACATTCGAAAATATTTCTGTATATTATGTACAGTCGCTTAGATAATTACAGGATGCATACAATGACGTAGATGTGATTTCTGCATTGTGTGTTGTGTGCATTTTTCGAGAGCAATATGCTGTCCATGAATGAAATCGAAGAATGTCGCGCTTCACCGCAACTCACGGGATATTTCAGTTACGTTACTATTCGTACACTGATCACCGTAACGTACGGGAACCACATAGCAATGCTATCATCACCGCAACTCACGAATATTTTTGTCACGTTACTTCACTGATCACCGCAAAACGGGATGTTTCAGCTTCATAACAACACTGATCACCGTAACGTACGGGAATCTACATAGCAATGCCACTCATCACCGTAACACACGGAATATTTCAGTTACGTTACTTCACTGATCACCGCAATACGGAATGTTTCAGCTTCACAACATCACTGATCACCGTAACGTACGGGAATCTACATAGCAATGCCTCTCATCACCGTAACTCATGGAATATTTCAGTTACGTTACTTCACTGATCACCGCAAAACGGGATGTTTCAGCTTCATAACAACACTGATCACCGTAACGTACGGGAATCTACATAGCAATGCCACTCATCACCGTAACTCACGGAATATTTCAGTTACGTTACTTCACTGATCACCGCAAAACGGGATGCTTCAGCTTCATAACAACACTGATCACCGTTACGTACGAGAATCTACATAGCAAAATAGCAATGCCATTCATCACCGCAAATCACGAATATTTCAGTCACGTTACTTCACTGATCACCGCAAAACGGGATGTTTCAGCTTCATAACAACACTGATCACCGTAACGTACGGGAATCTACATAGCAATGCCACTCATCAACGTAACTCACGGAATATTTCAGTCACGTTACTTCACTGATCACCGCAAAACGGGATGTTTCAGCTTCATAACCACACTGATCACCGTAACGTACGGGATGTCTCAATTTTTCAGATTAATTTTGGCTATGATAACATTGCTTTCACGCTGCAATTTTATTTGAGAAATCTAAGGGCTGTGCATAATAACATTTTACAGTTTTCTATTTTTATGGACGTTTCAGTATTGATGGTTTCCATAAATCTTGCCATACCGCAGTCAGAAGTGCATCAGCACAGCAAACCAGTCGCACTTTTTTTGGGTTGTAAATAATCACGACTCCTCCCGCTCTGGGCGGAGCAGACCCACCCGTGTTCCTCCAAATACCCTTTGCGTTTTAGGGCAGCGGTACCTAACTCTTTCGAACTATTTCGCCAACCTGGCACGATACTAGCTGCACTAACAACCTTTTTAGGGTTCCGTACCCAAAGGGTAAAACGGGACCCTATTACTGAGACTCAGCTGTCTGTCCGTCTGTCACCATGCTGTATCTCATGAACCAATATAGCTAGACAGTTGAAATTTTCACAGATAACGTATTTCTGTTACCACTGTAACAACAAATACTAAATATATATATGAAAGGGGGGCTACCATACAACAAACGTGATTTTTTTTTGCTCGTTTTTGCTTGATATTGATAACGGCAACAGGCAGACGCTTGAAATATTCAGAGTATTTAGTTATATATTAACTTTAAAAATAAATAATTAAATTAAAATAAAAAAAAATAATTTAACTATTTATTTTTAAAAATCACGTTAGTTATATGGGGCTCCCATATAACTAACGTGATTTTTAGATATTTCCCATACAACAAACGTGATTTTTTGCCGTTTTTTATAGATAATGGTACGGAACCCTTCGTGCGCGAGTCCGACTCGTCACTTGGCCAGTTTTTTTTATTGAAACTAGCTTTTGCCCGGGAATTTACGCGCATATCCCGTTTTTCCCTGTTCCCGTAAGAATTTCGGGAAATCTCTGCGTGTTCCCCTACACTCCCCAAGGAACCTACATGGCTAATTTCAGCTTTCTACGACCAGTAGTTTCGGCTGTGCGTTGTCTGTCAGTCACTCAGTCGGTGACGGAAGAATTTTATAAATTAGGATTATTTTAGGGTTAAGCAGGCAAATCCGAGAGCAGCAGCTGACAATACATAAATATTATTATAGGAACAAGGTGTAACAGAATAAACGCAATACCTGAAAAAGGGTCATTGTATTATCTATCTATAAATAACGTTAACTATGGGACTGTAGGTCTGTAGCGGCATTTATACCGCCTCAAAAAAACAACGTAGCAGAATCAACATCGAAACAAATGAGACTCGCAGCGCCATCTATCTCGACAGCTGCGAACTAACTTGACAAAACCCTAAATCGCGATATCAGAGTTTACCGTGCGATTAGAACTTAATTATACAAAGCCCGGGCAGTTGCCCACCAGACACAACATCCGTCTGGTCGAAGGATTCTCCCTTTTCAACGGAGGTATGCGGGACTTTACTCTCAGTACCGCTATACCGCCAAACTGGTGACCCTCGACGTTCAACGTCAGCGCAACTCCGAAATTGCATTGAAAAGATCGACAGATACGTTTATGCTGAGAAAAACTCGACAATATTTACTGAAAAGCTGATGCGTTTAAAATGTGTTAGGTAAGATTCTTCCAACGATACTTATTTGTCCGAATATGATGTAGTTTAGAAGTTATAAGGGAACAGATGAACGAACATACATACATTTACCTAGCCTTGTTCCAAAGTTCCAACTATATTAGGGTCGGCTCCCAGTCGAACCGGATTCAGCTGAATACCAGTATTTGGAGCGGCTGCCTGCCAGACATCTACAACCATACTTCTTGGTAAAACTGGTGTCAGGTTTTCTGGCTTCAGACAATCCGTAACGACTGCCAAAGATCTCCAAATGACAGCCGGGACCAACGGCTTAACGTGTTATCCAAGGCACAGAGGAGTCTCGGTATGTTAAGATGGTCACCCATCACAGACCAACCTCGGCTAGGCGTTGCTTAGCCTTGAAGCGGCCTGTGTGGCTGTTATAATTTAGCAACGAGCTCCGTTCTAACGAACATACATAGGTACATACCGGCCAAAATCATAACCTCCTTTTTTCTTTCCGTGACGGTTAAAAACTACCGCACATGTATCCAAAACTCTGAAACTCAAAGATTTTAGATGCGCGATAGCTTACGGTCTCATTACTATGGACTGAGCTGTTAGTAATATGGCGGACTCCTGAAAATTAGACCAACACACGTTATGACTAAGTGGGCCACAAGCCATCATTTAAGTACATCCAAAGGACGATGTAGGGTTTGTGTGAAGGGTCAAACTAAATTTTAGTGTCTACGTTTGATATCCCACTCTCCTGTTAGAAGTCTGCTGGAAGAAACTTCTATTGACATACCTAAGCAGTACCTATGTCCTCTTTTCTCTGTATAAAATTTACGTTTTTAAGATATACATAAATAATCATCATCTCAGCCGAAAGACGTCCACTGCTGGACATAGGCCTCCCCCAAGTGTCGCCACAACAACCGGTCCTGTGCGTCTCGTATCCAACGACTACCAGCCACCCTGACCAGCTCATTGGTCCATCTTGTGGGAGGCCTTCCAACGCTGCGTCTTCCGGTACGCGGTTGCCACTCCAGAACTTTTCGGCCCCATCGACCATCTGCTCTGCGAGCAATGTGCCCTGCCCACTGCCACTTCAGTTTAGCGATCCTTCGGCTATGTCGGTTATCTTGATTCTCTTGCGGATATCATCATTCCTGATTCGATCACGCAAGGAAACTCCGAGCGTCGCCCTCTCCATTGCCCATTGGGTGACTTTAAGCCTTCTGATGAGGCCCATTGTGATCACTGATGTTTCGGTTCCATAAGTCATCATCATCACTGGCAACACGCACTGGTCATAGACTTTTGTCAATTATTTTTCCAATAGTTGCTGTGGTTCCGGAGATTACCCATGCAGAAAATAACACAATACCATCACAATGCACATTCCCTCTTTAAAATATTATTGAGTACCTACCTATATTAGTTGTCCTTTAAGCCAGTATATTATTATTTATCCTTAATTTGCTTTATTATTCCTTTTTTTTTACCAACAATATGACATACATGTAATGGGTATAGCTACCAACAGCAATATAGCGATATAGGGATTGTTCCAAAACGGGGTGCTTAGCTTCTTCAACATTCCTCAATATATTCCCAACAAATATACTGTCCTAATCTGAAAATATATCAATAAATTTAAGTAAGATTGTACATCAAATGAACTGGCATTCCGACTATCAAGACATGGTTGCAATGACAATATCAGGCAAAGAGTGATAATTGACAGTTTGTCATGAAGCAGTATATGTCGCAGCCAATTAGCTTAATCAGCCGTTTAATTGGTTGCCTAGCCTTTTCATTTATGTGCCAATTTTTCAGCGGCCTAAGTGACATCTTTTGTTCAATATCGTTTAATGAAGGTTGGTACAAGGTGGTGCGGGAAAAGAATTCTTGAAAGGACTTGGGGGACCTCTTTGAACAGCAGTGGTACAGTACGGGCTAATTCAAAAAAGTAATATAGCTATCAAAACAAATAAAATTATTATATTTCTTTTGCCTTATAGACATACGAGTAAGAGTTCTGGTAAAAGCTGCACCTCTGTCTAAGTCATCAGTAGCTTTATTAAAGACAAGTTTCTGCCACGGGCTCTGCCCGCATGAAAGTTGGAAATTACCCTTAAGAATCACACTCTTATGACAAAAAATGTATGTCCTAATCCATGGTATGATCTACCCATTTGCCAACTTTCATCAAGATACATTCAGCCAATATAGACTAGAAAGGTAACAGTTAGAAAATGTTAATTTCACTACTTACTCACAAACATACATACCTAGTCACCATGTCAATATTATTTAAGTACTTACTTATATCCTACCAATTAATTACTGTTGATGTACTACTAGTAACAAATGAAATGCAATATAATCAGAACTTTGTCTTGTTTGACAAAGATCCAAGACTTGGATCTAAGATTTATTCACCCGTGCCCCAAAGAGCTAGTCGGAAATTACCCTTTAGTCCAATCAACGGGGCTTATGTGGTCCGAATAATTCTCCCGCCCATGAAATTTGGCATATGATGAAATTAGGTGATACAGATTACAGATGTACAATAATCCAACATTTTTTTTTACGAGAAGTTACGTATTTTCACCTAAACATGAAAATTGCTCATGAGGCTCTGTGAATATTTCCTCAGGCTGAAATACTTTCTGTTTACGTATGTATGTACTAGTTAGAATAAGTATGTAAAGGAATCCAACATATTTTCGATTTCGGTGATACCCCAAATTTAACTTTTAACATTTTGCACTATAACTTCTACTGAAAAATTGCTCTGCCAATTTTTATGTTTTCATATGTCTTTATGTCCCTAAATACATAGCTTTGTTTAGTTATCCAACAGATTTTCCTTTTTAAACTAATGTTTTTTACTTTTTCTTAATTACGTGATGTGAAAAAATCCTCCGTCCATTTTTATACCTTTATTAGTCATATGATTTTATATTAAACCAGATTTATCAATAATCCAACAAATTTTCCTTTAGGAAGAACATTTTTTTTTCATTTTTACTTTATTACGTCACGTGAATAATTGCTCAGGTTAATTCAATACGTGTATGAGATTATCCAATAAGCCAATGGAAATTCGGCCTAATACAAAAGTTTTTACAATCTCAATAATATAAATTCAATCTCAACATACCTTTATTAGTCATGATTTTATTTCAAACAAATATTATTTATCAATTATCCAACACATTTTCGGACGGTCAATATTTGTTACGATATTTCGCTGTTATAAACTAGAGCGAAGGGTTGGCTATCACTTGACCGCTCGGAGCTGCTTTGTCACGCACCAAATACTTTTGGAGTAGAGTTTGATGGCTACCGATATTATTACAAATATTTTTCCATAAATATGCACAACGTGTGTACAGTCACATCAAGTTACCAAAAACTGACAAATTTTCTCATTTGATTTTGAACTTAACCTTCAACATTTTAAGAGTGTGTATTCGATTCGCGAGTCGGTAAACGATTGCGCGCGGGGATTTAGTGTTTTTAAAATAATCGTGTATAATAAATGAGTACATAAAAAGACTGAAAAAAAAGCCAGCATATTTAGCAAAACGTGCCTTTATTTGCTTGAAATAATTATAATATTTATGTTTATAGTAAAACACTGTTAAAAAAAATTGTTAAAGTTAACCGATTTTCTATATTTTAAATATTTTTAAAAAAATACTTATTAGCCATATTTTCGTAATTGAGGTATATAGGGCGCTTTGAGACTAAATATTCTGTTGGACAAACGTATAATATAAAATGTTTTAGCAAATCACAATGGTTGTATTCGTCCTAAAATATAACTCTGACGTCTATTTTTGTCAAACGCTAACTGTTATTTTTAAAAGTGTCAATAAAAAGTATATTTTTACAGAGTAGTGTAGCAAATTAAAACTTAAGCTTTCTAAAACCGTAATATTCTGTGAAATAATCTGCGCACAAAATTACGATTTTGATCTCGAAAAATTAAAAAAAAACATGAAGTTTTCGTCGCGAATCGAATACACGCTCTTAAGAGGGCCCTTCCCGGTCCGTCTATCGTCAACGCGAGTTTGGTTGAAAAGCTTGTTGTTTCATCCAGCGCAATGTGTTTGACTAACAAGAAAGTGAGAACGCGATAACATTGAACGAAAATAGTGTTGGAATATTTCATAAAACTAGTTCCAGGAAATACGTGTTTTTGAATGAGCCTTAAAAGTTTGTAAAATGAATATTATTCATTAAGAATCTCCATTACACGTGCAAGGTTTCTATCGAGATTTTTTTTTACTTTTACAAATTATGAGGACGTTATGAATGGCTAAAGTTCAGGTGAAATTTGTGCAAAATGCAGATTTTCGGAGGCTTATACTGAATTTGTTTCTGCCAGCCTTTTGGGTACATTACCAGTGGTCTGCGATGCGGAGGAATTTTTCGACGCCATATTTTATATTTATTTAGTTTAAGTTAAGAGTATTTTATTTAAGTGTGTATAAAGTAATATTTACAAAATAATGAATCTCATATAATGAATATACAACCTTTTGATCATATTCATATTCATTTATTTATCAAATATAAGCTAACAGTTTACACCAAATCGCTTATATCTATGCTAATTCTACAAAATTACATTAAAATTTGTAAACAAAAACAACCTTGAATACATAAAAATTATACAAAATTAAACAAAACTATTTCTTCATATTTAAATAAATATACACATATTTAGCTATTGTCCATTGAGAGTCAAAAAATAAATCTGCCTCAGGAATATATTTTAGAAAGTCATTTATTAACTTTATTGCTCTGGCAGTGGGAGTGTTGTTGGTTCCAGGAGTTGGTTGGTTGTTTAGTTAGTTCTGGTGTATGTTTAGTTGGTTCCATCATAAATTGTTTTTCTTTAGAACTTGCCGATTACAAATCAATGTTAACGGAATTCAACCTCTGAATTCCCTTTTTAACATTTCCGGTTTTCTGGCGACCATTTGCGTTATTTGTTACGCATGAATCACTACTAAAAACGTTTTTAGTACTTAAAAACAAAAACTCATATTACCTAAAATATTTCTGTAACGGATGTCTTTCTAGACTGCAATAGATACGTTAATAAAGTTTTTTTACAGAATTTTGCTGCTAGGTTTGTACTTGGGCCCAAATGGGTTAATTTGTGCGTTGTGATAGAATATTAGATTTAAGAAAATATTCATAATTTTCAAGTAATCGCGCTTTTTTGTAAACCCGAAAAAACATATCGCTGCGCCTTAATGAGAAAACGTATAAGCTCACTGTAAACTGTATTCGGTCCTTCTTGACGCTAAAATAATCATAAAAGTTACAGAAGTGTACAGTACATGTATGAATAATATTGTTGAAAGTCAAAACGACGCGCGGTGTCATAACTTTGACGGCAAAATACATGAAACTGACACACAATCATCTTGGGTAGAGACCCAAGATGATTGTGTAAGTGTAAACCAAAAATTTGCACGTTTAGTAAAAAATCGTCATCTTCCTGCCCTTATCCAATGTTACTTGGGGTCGGCGCAACACGTTTTGTTAGATAAATTAACATTAAGTTTTTCATCATTAGAAGAAGATTCCCTTTTTTCGCCTCGCTACCGCTCCTTACCTCTAGCCTCGCGCCATCCGCTGATGTTGCGTCAACTTGGGGAAAGTGAGACAGCTAGTAAGTGTACCTAGATATATTTGACCATTTAATATATTTTTTTAATTAGCCCCCAAAATCAGGTCACATAGTTTCCAACAAACGTTTGAACGCAACTGTACGGACAACAGCTTAGGTTTCATTCATGTGGTTATTCGAATTTGGTCGGATGACCAGATTAACCAGCCGTCGCCGTCGTTTACATATTGTTTTTTTGTTTCATCATCATCATCATCATCATATCAGCCGAAACACGTCCACTGCTGGACATAAGCCTCCAAGTGTCGCCATGCGTGCGTCTCGCATCCATCGGCTACCAGCGACCCTCACCAGGTCATCGGTCCAGCAGGACATAATCCCCCAAGTGTCGCCATGTGTGCGTCTCGCATCCATCGGCTACCAGCGACCCTCACCAGGTCATCGGTCCATCTTGTGGGAGGCCTTCCAACGCTGCGTCTTCCGGTTTTTTGTTTATATCTACTTAATGCGAAACATTAAAAGCTGAATATATTCACGATATATTTTTTACTAAACGCACTAATTTGCCTATGGCATTAAGTCCGCCTCTGTACATTTATGTGCTAAAGTGTTAAATAAATAATCAATTTTTGGTTTACACATCTTGGGTAGCGTCGGTTTCTTGTATTTTGCCGTCGAAGTTATGACACCGTCGTTTTGACTTTTAGCAATGTTATTCAAAAACACATGCATGTACACTTTTGAAACTTTTTATGATTATTATAAGCGTCATGGAGGACCGAATACAGTTTTCAACGAGCTTATAAGTACGTTTTCTCATTTAGGCGCAGTGATATTTTTTCGGGTTTTCGTAAAAGTGCGATTACTTGAAAATTGTGAATATTTTCTTAAATCTAATTCTGTCACAAATACGCATAAATTAAGAGCTGCTTGTGTATGTTTATTGTACTTGCGCACATACAGTGGTTTTGCAAAACTTTACTGCAGCAGGAAATGCAATATCTCGAAAACCTTAAGACGCACAAATTATATTTTTGGTGCACATTATGCAAAAGTATAAACTCTCTGCCCATGCACAATATATCTCTCTCCGATCATTCGTTTAGAATTTTCCTGCTGGAACAACGTTACCCCAGCAGGAATTGTTTTTTCCATTTTATTTTTCAAAACGACAAGACGCACAATTTTTTTATTTGGTGCACATTTACAGCAGATTACGCACTAATTATACGTTTCACTCATATCACTCCAGGAGTCACTTTCCAGCTGCAATAACGTACTAATTCTTTCCAAGTCCCTTTTGTTAACCGACTTAAAAAAAAGGAAGAGGTTCTCAATTCGATTGTATTTTTTTTTGTCGCTTCAACAAACCCCAGTATAACATTACTTTTTTTTTGTTACACAGCCAGCACACACAACTCGCCGTTACCTTACACCGTCGTTGCTAGCCGACGGCAATGCAATTATTGAGATTGTAAAACCTTTAGTATTAGGCCGAATTTCCATTGGCTTATTAGAAAATCTATTAAAATACAGCGACTCATAACTTAATACACTCATTGAATTAACCTGAGCAATTATTCACGTGACGTAGGTACCTAATAAAGTAAAAATGAAAAAAAAAATGTTCTTCCTAAACGAAAATTTGTTGGATTATTGATAAATCTGGTTTAAAATAAAATCATATGACTAATAAAGGTATAAAAATTGACGGAGGATTTTTTCACATCACGTAATTAAGCAAAAATAAAAAATACAAGTTCAAAAAGGAAAATCTTTTGGATAACTATACAAAGCGATGTATTTAGGGACATAAAAGCATATAAAAACATAAAAATTGGCAGAGCAATTTTTCAGTAAAAGTTATAGTGCAAAATGTTAAAAGTTAAATTTGGGGTATCACCGAAATCGAAAAAATGTTGGATTTCTTTGCATACTTATTCTAACTAGTACATACATACGTAAACAGAAAGTATTTCAGCCTGAGGAAATATTCACAGAGCCTCATAAGCAATTTTCATGTTTTGGTAAAATAACCTAACTTCTCGTAAAAAAAAATGTTGGATTATTGTACATCTGTAATCTGTATCACCTAATTTCATCACATGCCAAATTTCATAGGCGGGAGAATTTTTCGGAAGTCTCCATACAACTAATATCCTTGTTGATTGGACTACTTGGTCAGAGGATATGCATTGTCAATGAAGACTATATAGTTTCATTTTTATTATTGTTTTTCCTCAGTTGAAAAAACAAAACAACATCACTGTAGAAGTGTAGTTAATAGATTAATATCGTTTATATCTTATTTATCTATTGATTGGTACCTACTCGGTCAGTAGGTCGTCTTACGGTTCATTTGCTTTTAACCCATTTCCTTTGTAATAAAATGAAATGATTAAAAACAAATAAAAAAAGGCGAAAATATGAAATAGGTTTTAAGAGTGGGTAGGTAGGTACTTACATTTGAGATCTAGTTCAAGTCGAAAGGTCCGGTGAACCCATTAAAATACTTATGGGTTGGTTATTAATGTAATAATGCTCTTTCTTACTTCCATTTTCCCAAAAGCCGAGTGAATAAATTAAAACTGAACTTTTGCAAAAGTTTCACCGTCTGAGTCTGAACAATTCGATAACATTAGTCAGTCAACCACCTTTTAATCTTTATTTCATTTGAAAAAAATGTGTTACAACGAACGGTAGGTACCTAATTATATAACATTCAATTTTATATCTATTATTTGTTTTAGAGTCCACCATTCTCTCTATTATTATTAATTTTCAAATGTTTTTATCCGTTCGCGGTAAATGAAAATGGCCGAAGGTCACGTTCACAAGCGTGTTTTTGGTTTAGTTTTTTTTTAGAGAATTTTTACTTCTGTGTTGCCGGTGCGTTGCCGACGCGACGCCACTGTTAGAAAAGTAAGTTATTATATAAAAACTATTTGTTCCTTCTGTTACATTTGGGTCTAAAAGTAATAAATTTGCAAAATGAAAGTCAGTTATATGAGAAGTTGTTTAGTATAAAAAAACGTTCATTATGTTTAGAAACAGTTGAGGTATGAATATGCAACTTTTTCATGGTTCACTGTTGGACACCTCACCCTAGTAGTTTATCAATTGTGATTATCCCTATGTGCAACAGGAAAACATTCAACATGACCAAAAGAATACACATTTCAAATGAAAATGATTTATTAACAGGTATTCAAATTAAGGTGGTTTCACACAGGCGAGCAAAGGACTAGATGAGATGGAAGAGTATGTATTGTGTTTGTGCACAAGACTAGCATCTGCCCGCGCAATATATTATGGGTTTTAATATTTTATAACAAAAGATTGTAAAACAAATTTTACTCCTTGTAACATAATTACATAAGCAATCTAACAATGATAGTCCCGTCAAAATCGGTCTGACCGTTTCGCAGATTATCCGAAACAAACACACAGATAGATAAAAAATAAAAATACATTTATCTCTGTTATTTGTTTCACATTACCCACAACATTTACATGTACTGTTTTATTGATAAGGCCTGATTTTTCAATAGTCAGATAACGTGTATCTGGGGAAATAAATTGGCGGTCTCCCGCTTTAGTTAAAGTGTACACCAAATTACTCGACAACCTTCAAGTAAACTGACGATATATTATAGTTCTCGAAAATCGCGTCAAGCAGGAACTACAAGATTTGACACCCATTTCAATATTTGAGAAGCTTTTTGACGAAGAAGTGTTTACAATGATAGCTGTCCAATCAGTTTTGTCCGCTAACGAATGCAAAAGAGGTGATGAAGAAAGCGAGAGCTGAATTTGATAAAAATAACGAGCTTCTGTTGGTACGCTGGAAAGACAATAGTATTTGCATAATGGCGACCAATCACAATTCGTATGTGCCAGTAGGATCCACAAAAAGAAGGTGCATTCATGGAATGGATGTGAACATTCCATTCCATCATCTGTCCCAAAATTATTAAAAAGGTATGAGCGGAGTTGATAAAAACTCTAGTAAAGGTAGGTCCTATTTACTTCATGATTGATATGACCATGTCAAATGCATGGCGATTGCACGTAATCGCTAAAGAAGAACCAATGGACCAATTACTATTCCGCCGAAGTGTATATATGCCAGATACTACCTCAAATTGTCATCCCAAAGATGTTCTGCTCGCCCTTTATCATTCAATATTGAAAGTTTACAGTTGGATGGGGTTGATCACGTCCCTAAAAAGCTTCCAAAACGAGTGTGATGTGCTATATTGTATTATTGTACTTCTTGCAAGCCCAGCGGCCTCTGATATGGCATCAAAGGCCGCGGCTGGGCTTGCAAGAAGTGCAAGAAAACCCTGTGGATTGAAAAATCGTGTTTCGCTAATTTTCACTCATATGGGGCCATTGTACCAGTTTGAGTACACCACAGTAAATTCATGAAAAAATATGTATTTGTTTTTTTTTGTTCCACTATTTACTCTTGTAGCTACTAAATTTCTATTAATAAAAGAATTTTGAAAATCTGTACAGTATTTTTGATTGGGCCACTAATGGGTTAAGGCATGAAAAATGCGCGTTGGTTACATATAGGTTACAAAGCCGTTAAGAGTTAATTCTTCAAGAAGTCACGCAATTTTTTTCCGATAATTCGTTAGTCCGGTTCAGCGGTTAATAAAGACACAATGGAGCTTGAAGCAGCTACACTCTAGTTGCAGCTTTGGATTCCAAAGGCACGGCTCTAATTGAAACAGTTCTAAAAATCTAGAGCTTTCTTATTCGACCACTCTATTGTCGGTCTTGAATGCAGTTCCCGCCTAAAACCGTCCTTGCTGTGCGCGCTCGTCCCGCGGAATGAGACGGCGTTAATGTATCCAACATCGCTTAGCGCGCTAAACTACGCGCTAAAACCCTTTGATGTGTCAAAAAACCGACACCCGAGCTAGTAGGTAATGCCGTTTGTAATTTCACACATTAAAACGTTGGCCACAATGACATCTAGTCTTTTTCCTAACTATATTGAAGTCGGCTTCCAGTCAAACCGGATTCAGCTGAATACCAGTATTTTACCCGTAACGACACAGCTTTACGTGTTTTTAAAAAAATAAAATAAAGTTGTCAGATTACCAATACTCCTCAAAATAATTGTCAGATTTTTGGTCACTATGGCTGGGACAGCATGATGCTAAATCATGCATCAGTATGCTAATCTAACGCGCTCGAGTATTTCAAAATGGCGATTTTTTTACATTTTCAGGAATTCGCTGCGAGCTTGCGTCATTTCCAAATCGTCAGAATAAGAAATGGGATCATTTGTAGGATTCACTGAACACCCCCTCTGAAAATCTGACACGCTCGAGTAGGAAAAAAAAAATGTACCTACTACTTTTTTATTTTTTTTCACCCCTCCCGCATGGCCACCCCCACCATGCAAATCGGCAGATTAATATATATATTTCGTATCAGTGACATGTTGGAGCATGAAAAATATCAACATCTGACACGCTTGAGTATTTCCATATCATTGTTTTTTTTTACAAATTTGAAAATCTGTAGACGCTTCCCCCTCCGCTGAACGTGGAAACATGAAAGGACCATTTATTCTTCAAATCATCCAATCTACCAAATCTACTAGGTTTCCGCGACGCTCGAGTAAATCCACATTTAGCATAAAAAATACTAATAACACACCGAACACACGGCCTTTTTTTTTTTTTTTTTTTTTTTTTTTTTTTTTTTTTTTTATAGGATGGGAAATCATCAAATGACCCCTCCCGCTCTGGGTGGAGCGACAGGGAGTGTCAGACTTTTACTGACTAAAACCCACCCTTAGTCCTCCTAGTGCCTTTCTTCCCAGGGCCGCGGTAACTCTTTCGAACAATTCCGCAACCCTGGCAGGCTCTGGCCCTGGCGGGCCCCGTCTCCGTTGCTGACTGCTCGTTGCTGACGGCGCGTTTGGAGTGAACGCGCCGTCGACTCTGGCCTGACCTGATCGGACAGCGAGCTACCCATTGCTCGCTGTCCGCAGGCGTCAGTCACTGCGCCTTGCCCAGGAGCGTCAGTTCCTGAGAGGCGCAGCGACTGACGTACGTCTGGAGGAGGCGAAATGGGGCCATTACTGGCACTCCATTCTCGCCCCCTCCCGAGCAGTTGCAGCGGCGGCGACGGTGGCGGCGGCTGCGGCGGAAGCGACGGCGGCGGCGGCGGCGGTGGAGGAGGGTTTCTTCCTCGTCCCGGCCCTGGCGGGTGGACCGCAGGCTTTGCCCCCAGCCCAGTGATCGGCCGGCTTGCCAGCTGCCGCACATGCGAAGCAGTGCGGGGCGGCGTCACACGAGCCGGCCCTGTGACCGGGCTGACCACAGCGGAAGCAGTGGTCACTGCGGTCCACCTCCGAGGTGCAGAGTGCTCCGACATGGTTGCCAACTTGGCAACGGAAGCACCTCAGAGGTCTGGGCTCCAGCAGTTTCACCTGCGCGGAGACCCAGCCCACCAAGAGCCTTCGGCCCTCTGAGATTTTCTTGGCCGCCGACACGGGGCAGCTCACCACTACGGTTCGCATGCCCGTGTTGTCAGGACGGATGGTGCCCGCCTTCACCTCCTCTGCAGAGCACCCCCCCGTCCTGACGACGGCGGCCAACACCTCCTCCTCCGTGACGGAGTCGTCCAGGCCCAAGATGCGCATATCTATGCACTTCGTGGGTCTGGACACTCGGACGTCATCCGCGCCCAGGGACGCCCTAAGCCTTTCGGCTAGAGCGTCCGCGGCCGGACCGCTGCCTGCTCCAGGGATCTCGAGCATCCTGACCCCGGTCATGGTGACCCTGAGCCGGAGACCCCCGACGATGCCAAGCTCACCGAGGTTGATGGCCTCCTTGGCCTTGGTGAGCGTGTTGGCATACTTCACGCCCCTCTTGACCGCGTCCGGCTGCAGCGTTAAAACTACAGCCGCGGTCTTCGGGGCGCGGAGCGCAGCCGCGACGCCTCGCGCTCGCTGCCGCCGCCTTCTCTCCCGCCTCTTTGCCGCCCTGGCTGCCTTACCCGCCTTCTTCTTCTCCCCGGCCACTTGCCATTCGGCTTGAGCCGGGGGAGGTTCAGAAGGCGAGGAAGCCGGGGGGAGCTGCTGCACGGCTGGCGCAGGAGCCTTCGCCGTCCGCGCAGCCGCCCCACCCTTCCTCTTCCTTCCCGGGGCCGGGTCCGGTTTTCCCGACACCGGCTTCGCGGGTGCCGGCCCGGACCCTTTGTCCTGGCCGGACGACCCCGGTGTGGCAGCCACGGCGGCCGCGTACGACGCCGCCTTCCGGCCTGGAGACTTCCCACTCGCCGCTAACGGGGGGCGCAGGACGATGCCCTCCAGGACGGAGAACCGCGCCTGGAAGGCAGCCATCTCCTGCCGCACAAGATCCAGCACCTGCCCCTCCTGCGGCACGGGCTGGCTGTCCTCCTTGCGCCCCCCTTTAGGCGCCCCCTGTGGACCGGCTCCCTAGAGCCTGGCCAGGTCTGCTCGGAGCCCCGCGTTCTCCCTCTGGAGACGCTCGGTGGCGGCAGCCAAGCGGGCGACCTCCGCCCGCAGCTTGGACAGCTCGTCCGCTGGAGGCCCACCTCGGTTAGCCTCCGCTGCCGCCAGGATGGAGGCCAGCGCCGCGCTTATGGCCTTGTTTTTGGAAGATAACTTCCTTTTCAAGGCCACATCGCGGATCGCGGCCTCCACCACCTCCGCAAACCCAGCCCTCCGAACCCGCTCCTGTCCGGAGTCCTCCGGCGGTGAGCCGGATGACTGGACGAACCAGGAGCCCCACGACCGCCATCTTCGGGGGGTCGTCCAACATCCTTGGAGGCAAGGACTCTGCCCTTGCCTCCCTCTCGGCCCGTACCCCGCCTGCTGGTGGGGATTTTACGGGCCGAGGCCACCTCTTCGGTGCCGGACGACCCCCGGTCCTCCTCTGATCTGGGCCGCTTGCGGAAGGACCTGAAGTCCTCCGCAGCAGCCCCCGCCCCCTCGGGTACAGGGCTCGCCGAGCTAACGGTCGCCAGGTCGTCGGAGTCCAACTCGGAATCCGACTCTACACCCGCGCGACGCTCAAGCGAGCCCTCCTCCCAGTGCAGCGCGCCTTCGCCCGCGCTCTGCCCGGCCGACTCTTCGTCGGGCGAGCTAAAATCAAACCCGATCAGCTCCTGAAAGGACGGTTTGGATCGGGGGCCTCCTCGGCCACTGTTGCTCTTGGCAAGCGGATGGTGGATAGCAGCGTTGCCCCCCCCAGAATACGAGGGGCTTGACGCATAAAGCGTGGCGGATTCCCGGACTGCTGTGCAGTCCGAACCGCCCTGGGGTAATCTCTCTTTTTTGCTACTATCCATTGTTGTCCTTTAAAGGGTGCGGTCCCTGTCTCCCCTCCTCTCTCCCTCTGTCACTGCTTGCTCGCTGCCCTCACAGTCACATCTGATGATCAGACGCGTACCAGAGAGCAGCGAGCAAGCCAATGAGACGCACACCGTCCGAGGACCCGAACACTGCTCAAGTCTCCGAACGGTGTGCCCCTCTTGTGTCTCTCTTGGTCTGGTCTCTCACTTGGGACCTTCCGGCATGAGTGGCTCTACCGGCAAAGCCCCCAAGATCACTGATACACGCAAGCCCCACCACGACGGCAACGTGGAGACACGGTTGGTGGGGAACACACGGCCTTAAGACATCTATTTAGGGGCCTAACTTATGACGGAGCTATACGTCCTGTATAGCTCCGTCTCTTTCCCACTGGAAGTAATACTGCTTTAAGAGTTGGTGGTTTAGGCCCAGTATCACACTCACACTCACGCAACATAACACTACTATCCTTCATATACAACACACTACCTTACAACACTGAACATAGACCTGCAAGCAAGATTTTATAATGTCTTTAAAAATAAAATTAAATTTAACTTCTGTTATGTTAGTATACCTACTCATACTTTTGTACCTAATGTTTTACAATGTAAATACCCGGTTTACTAAATTTGTATTGCTTTGCTATGAAAGAGCGAATTACTTGCCTAAAAGGAAGCTCCAAACACTTAAACTTTTATGTACACAGTTCTCGTCAAATAGCTTTGCCCCTCTGAAATTGTGTCGAGTGGCTGCGTAGTAGTCAAAATTACGAACACACTGCAACTGCGCATGCGTAAGAGACATGGGGGCGGGGCGCGATTTTATGTCTCAGTCTTACGTTTACGTTCGATGCATGCTTGCGTCCCGCTTGCTCCCGTGTACGTGCCTGCACATGCGCGATTTTTGCAAATTACTAACTTCAGAGGGGCAAAGTTATTTGACGAAAACTGTACTTAAATGAAACAATAAACTATTTTGTATTTTCGTAGGTGGAGCCGCAGCGTAACATTTACCGCGACCACAAGCGTGATTTACCTACTGTTTATGTAAGAGGAAAATGAAAATGTTACTTAAAAGTAATCACTCAAATTAATACATTAAAAGCATTGCTAACGTCAAAATAGCTTATTATGTACGAATGTAAAGTCATGATAAAACTGTCATTTGTTCCATTGTTTCTTATTATTGAAGTGATTTCCATAAAACTGAACAAAATGTCTGCCTTATTTCTGAGTTGTTGTGCTGTAAGTATGTGAACTGTTGTGTGTTACTGGGAGTCACAGTATACTGGAAAATATAAGTACCTACGTAGGTATGTGTTTAGGTTGCTTTTATTACAATAGTTTGTAGTGTGTTCGTCATTTCAAACTGTTACAATTAACGTGTGAATAGACTCATCAACAAGCCAGGCACAAATTCTTCAAGTCTTTGCAATTATTTTTGTATCTCAAGGGAAATTTCGACATAAGTAGGTAGTTACCGATCGCCTACCGACTGAATACGGTTGATAACTCCTAAAACCGCCCCAACACTGTCAATCTTGAACGCGATCCACAGTTCACGATTGAGTGTGTACGGGCAGCCTTAAGACTTAACGATTAAACTCAGTCGTTATGCGATTGTTGACCATGTCGAGACTTCCCGGGACTCTTGGCTCTTGACAATGTGCCATTCTATTAGCGATGGCGACTGTTAAGATATAAAGAATTGATCACGAGACATTTCAACAGCGCTTGTCAATCCCGCAAATATTTGACGTTTTGACAATCACCTTCGCCACGCTGACAGATGTCACTTGACTAGTGCCTCATCCTAATCCACTTTAGACTTTGGCAGAATAGTCGACATCGGCTTTGCTTGCCAAATAAAAATATGGAATAGAATAGAAATCAAATAGATAAACAATATAAAATTTAAACTGACTAAACGCCAAACACCCCGTTCAAGCTGACCGCAAGGAGAAAACTTATACTGACTAAAATTTAATCTGCCCCTTTCACGGGTGTCCATCGGTATAAGTTTTCGCCTGGCTAGGATGAATTTTAGCGACCTTTTATGTCGCTAATTTTTATCCTGCTGTCAGATTGACAGCTGTTTGATTTGCTCGATTCGCGCCGTAAGATTGAGGTTACGAATAAGGATTTTAAACGCGTACTTACTCATCATGGAATATTATTGTATTGTGCGTGGTTAATTAATAAAATAATGATGCAAATTGTTATAGACGAAAGGGGCAGAATGATTGACAGACAGATTGAATGACAGCTAACATTGATAAAAACCTATGACTCCAATCAGCGAACCTTCGCTTGTATAATTTTATCCGGCGAAAAGTTCGCCGTCTTACTTAAACGCACCCCTGCCCCTGGGGCTCCAGTCAATGTGTCATTCTGTAACGACACTGATTGTCAACATTCCGAAATGTTTGGGGTGCTCTGTTGTCGACTGGCCGCTGACAGCATTGCACTCGGTCAGGACTTCTTTTTATGTCGCTAAATTGTTCTCTAAATTCGCTAAATTGTCAATAAAGAAAGCCCTAACTTCAACCCAATAACTTAGGGCGAGTTTTGATTGATTTCGAGTGCTGTCCCGGCCCACAGCAGACGCACCAGCGTCAGAGGGCATACGCTGTCCTCCTTCTGCCCTCCTAACTGGGTCCAGGGGCGGTGGACTTGGGGACGTCCGTCGCCCCCCATTCATCCGTACCCGAGGTGGCGGCGCGTGGTGTTCCCGTGCGCCCCTCTGACGTCGCGGGGGGAGTTAAACACCTCACTCCCCCCGCTTACGAGAGCTGGTACGTTCCCGTGATCCCCGGCGTAGGTGGAAGATGGAACACCGGGGTGGTTTTAATCAGTAAGAGTCTGACAGACTCCTCTGCCCTGCTCTGCGGAGGACATCCATGAGGACTTCCTCCCGTAAAAAAAGGGCGAGTTTATCCTATGGTTAAATGTGCTGAAAAATTCGTTAAAATGCGTTTTCGATCAATTGATTTAAATAAAAAAACTCGTCCTAAAATGTTTAGCAATGTCGTTACGTTTTAGCAATTTACAGCTCAGTAATAGGATCTTTTTATTCGCTTCGCTCTTGATGGAGCGGTGTGGTCACTATGAATTTCTGTCCAATCCTTGTCGTAAGTCGCCTCATGATCTCCATCAAGTTTCTGTTATCCTAAAGTTCATCGAAAATTAAAATCTAGCTTTGGTAATAATTTAATTATAACCTAAACTCCACTGTTCAATAGCACTTACCTACTGCTTCTATTAAGGCGAATACACTTCATTCTTGTGTTTATTTGGTAACACTTGTGCTACGTTACACTATCACTAAAACTAAACGCTTACTTGTGCTCTTTTTAGTCTTCTCACTATTTGCGTAGTCTTATCGAGCAGCTCTAGCCTCGACGTTCACATGCTGATGAAGTCTGTGTTCGTGAGTTTATGCAGATTTTTGCGCTTTTCACTTTATCGATGAACTCAACTTTTAGGTCCCGATGGAGGTCATGAGTACCTACCGTATCAGCTCATAACGTCAACTTCTCAACTTTGGTCGCGTAATCGCGTTGCGTACGAAGTATAACTGAACAACAAACACCTACTGACATCATAATTCACAAAAATCACGCGGCCGCGCGCAGCTAGGTACAAAGCAAAACCACAGTATACATATGGGCAAAACTCACTTTACGCTTGTAAGGTTAGGTACACTTTCGAATCACAGGTGTAGGCTATTATAGCAGTAGGTAGTGAAAATGTTGTTTGGAGTGATTTATCTGGTAATCTGTGGCGGCACTGCCCGCGTTCCCACTGTGGACGCTCAAATGAAGTTCTTATGTTTGAGTTTGTGGCGCCGCGCCCGCCCATCCCGCTCCCGCGTTTGCAGTTTGGCCAAGCACATTAACAAACTTACTTAATTAAAATTTTACTAAGAAATATACATCCTCGGTGAGTCTATTTGGTCTTATGGGATAGGCAGAGTCTACCGCTATGTGGATGCCCGCGGCTGCTACTGAGCTACAACTTGGAAAAAAAACAAGCTCTCCGCGGATAATAAAAGAAATATTTTGTGGCAAACCACAAAATGTTTCTTTTATTAACCGATTTCAAAAATCAGTGGAAACAAACCAGAATAAGCTGGCCTCTTACTATTGAAACTCCACAAATTTGGAGTGTCAGCATGCACCGATGTGTGCTCGACAGTACCTGGGTAGTGTTAGGTATGACGTTGCGGTACTCAGCCTTGTATGTCGTTTTGAATGATTTTTATGGATATTATATTCTCTTTCACAGTACCTACTACGAATACTCAATGACGACGCTTCAACTAGATGCCCCTAAGATTAATGACTAGAATTCGATGACTCATTCGTAAGAAATAATATGATCAGTGTACGAGTATTCGTCTGCGTGATACTGATAGTGCGGGGGCTCGAATGTGGTAAGTTTTGTTTATTTATTGATTAGGATCAAGTTAATAATTTTTATTATAAACTAGCTGCTACCCGCGACTTCGTCCGCGTGGAATCCTGTATTTATTCTGGTTAATTTATCTTTTTTGGTATAATATCTTTTTCTCCCATCACAGGCAGTTCTGTTTAGGTTAGTATACCTACTGTGTATATTTTGATATATACACGTGAATGCTTTGTAATTAGCAAATGACCATACAGAAGCATGATATTATTATTCTGATTTGTTATATTATTAGTCTGTAGGCTAAAGAAAGTAAATAAATAAATAGTAGTAAGATGGTAGAATAAAAAAGTCTAAGTAGTAGGTAAGCTTATTTGTTTCATCATCATATTAGCCGAAAGACGTTCACTACTGGACAACAACAAACAATGATTAATAAACTACATCAAAACACTTTTTTTTATTTTAGTGGAACTTTTAATTTCTTAAAAAAGTGATTATTTAATATCATAAAAAAAAATATAATTTGAAAAAAATATATTATTCCTATTTATCAATACAATAAAAAAGAAATCCAAACTAATATTTTGACAGTTCAACTCCATTTTTCATTGATGTGATGGATGTGCGTTGTGCATTTGATTTCATTTTAAGAATTGCGGTGTTAAGATTCTCCGCGGAAGAATGATTTTGAAGAATGACGATTACATCTTTATCACAAGGCGTGCATTTAACATTTCCTAAGCTTAATAAGCTAAAGTAACTCTAAGATGGGCCATTTATTATTAAAACACCCACGGGCAGGTGGCGAAGCCCTGTGACAGCGGAACTTCTAAGACAAAAAGAGTTGAGTTAGCTCGGGTGATCTTGTGTCTATCTGTGTTCTTAAAAAACTCTATTACAAAAAAAAAGTACAACCGACTTCCAAATAAAAAAACAACTACAAAGAACAAAAAAACTTTAATTTTGGAAGTCGGTGTTGAATTACGAAGAAACAACCAAAATCACCGACTATTTTTATTTTATCTATAAATGTAATTTAAGTTATTTTTTTAGTAAAAGAGTTTTTTATTTTTCACTTTTAGTGGTACCTCACACGAAACAACACCACTGAAAAGTCACAGGAAAGCAAAATACGCAATTTCGTTTACTTGGATAACATTTTCTTCTAGGTATTTGGATTTAGAAATCAAACTACTAAACCGATTCAGATGAATCTCGAGAAGTATATCCTTTCACATAAAAAAATCAAATTGGTTCATAAATGTCGGAGTTATGAGGTAACAAACATAAAAATATAAAAAAGCAACCTAATTGAGAATCTCCTCCATGTTTTGAAGTCGGTTAAAAACTTACAATTGTTACGATTGAAATTGAATCCATTTGATTAATCGTAGTTTGAAGAATAGCACCAGTCGTGCGACGTTCTGTTTTGTTGATTTTGATTCGAAGTGTTTAAAGGGTGGGACTACTTATGTCTCAAGAATAATAATAATAAGTATTTTTTTTATTTTTCTCACCACAATAAACATTGCAGACAAAGTTACACTTACGGTTCGTACATATTATGCGTTAAGTTTACTGTGGGAGACTAGTGCCTAAGCTAGGCTTTAAGGGTCTGTGTTTCAGGTCACCAGGTCTCCACCCTCTAGCAGTTACTGTACATTACGAGATAGAGAAAAAAATGCTTTAACAATATAGAATTAGGTTTTACAATAACTTTTAGACTGTCTGTAGCTCAACTTTCAATATTTAAAAATAAAATAAAATGAAGAAAATTATAATAAATTTAAAAAAAATATATGATTTAGTGTAGTGTTAGTATTGTTAGTAAGTACTTGAAGTAAGAGCGTGAGTAAGAAGATGTGTTTCGTGTGTGTATGTCTGAGTGTATGTGGAGATGCGTGTGTGGGAGGGTGTGAGTGAGGATTTGGTATAATTATACTAAGTTACGGTGGTAAGTAATTTTTCAGTGTCATCATAGTTGAGTCCCAGAAGCAACGTGGTAAGCTTCTTTTTGCACTGTCCCTTATTGAGTTTAAATATGGGTTGAATTTTATTGATTTTGTTGTACAAAAATTGTCCCAGATAGCAAAAGAAGCGGTTAGAAAAAACAGTCGAAAGGGGAGAACGAGTGCGACTTACAGGATTATATCGTCTCTTACCATATGTCATTGAGGGGTGATAATTATGTGAGTAATGAATGTTGTTTTAGTAGAGTGTTCAGGATAAATAATTGGTGTACCGTAAGGACTTTTGATTGCTTGAATAGAAGATCTGTAGGATAACGGTATGGAAGAAAATTAGAGACTTCCCGGATAACCCTCTGTGCTCTTTCGAGTTCAAGGATAGTGGTTTTAGGTGTACCACCCCAAATTGTTATACAGTAGCTTATCAATGACTGAACGAGGGCGAAGTAGACTGATCTCTTTAGTTTGTCATCTGCCACGTGTCTCAGGGTTTTAAAAACGTGTATCAATTTTCGTAGCCTAGTAATAAGTGAGTCTATGTGTTGTTGAAATCTAAGGGTGTTGTCAACTATTACCCCCAGATATTTCACAGATTCGGCTTTGGAAAGATGGAAACATGTACAGGAAGCATCGTACGGTGTTGGATATGAGTGAACTTTAATGGCACTGTAGGTAAACTTGATTTTTTTAGAACAAACGCAACGTAATGAGTTTTACTCGCATTTAGTGTTAGTACGTAACTACGCAGATATCCAGTGACGGTATTAAAGCCCGGCTGAGCGTACGAGTACACAACGCGCCAAGACTCCGCACTGAATAGGAGGGCTGTGTCATCCGCAAAACTTATAATTCTGCCCTTAGGAAGGGAGAGCATACCCAGATCGTTAATATAGATGAGGAAAAGGGTCGGGCCAAGCACGCTGCCCTGAGGCACGCCGTAGGTGACTTTCCGTTCCTCACTAAGAAAATCATCTATCTTAACGCACTGAGTACGCTCACTTAGGTAATATTTAAAGAGCTGAAGTTGAACCCCTCTAATTCCCAAGTTCTCCATCGTTTCAGTCAGTATAGGTACAGAAACCGTGTCAAATGCCTTAGCAAGATCTAAGAATATGCTAAGGACTTTTTGCCCTTTGTCTAGGTTTGTAACGAAGTAATTAGTCAATTCATGAACTGCATCCGAAGTTGACTTGCCGGTGAGAAAGCCGAACTGAGATGAGGAAAGAAGATTATGCTTATCCAGGTAATTGACAAGTCTAATGTTCGTTATTCTTTCTAGTACCTTCGACAGGGCGGGGAGCACCGCTATAGGCCTGTAATTATCATCACGGTTTCTGTCCCCATTCTTAAAGATCGGGTGTAAAATAGATTTTTTTTAAACTTTTGGGAATTTGCCTGTGGAGAGTGCAAGATAACAGATGAATGTTAAAGGTGGAGTAATCAAGACACGAAGCGTTTTTAATAGGTCACTGGATATCCTGTCCCATCCCACTGCGCAGCTACTGCGTAGACAGAATCAGAACGATTTCTTAAATCATTGAGTGCAGTTATAGGCAGATTTTTGCGGGGGATTTTTTTTGTCTATGATGTAGGCGTACTATGGTCCTTTTTGTGGTGAATTCAGACATATACTTCCAGCACCCCGAGGACTGAAAACCGATAAGTCTCTTTTGAAGTCCATACAATTGTACTGGTAAAATCATATGAGAACCATGTAGGTTGATGTCTGAGGTGGTCTTTTGAGGAAAGTACCACACAGTTTTGAGTGGACCTGTCTAGACAGTGCAAGCATTTGTCAATTATCGTGTAGCTCAAACTTAGAACTTTAAGGAGCTCAACGAATTATGATCTGAGATCGGAATAGGTTGACTATATTTACCTTAAGTTTGACGAACTAAGTAAGTAACATAGAGTTGATAATATCTCCTCTAAAATCCCGGTGACATAAACATGACAATTAAACCCCGAGATTATGAAAACATGAAATGGACTTGAGTATAGTTACAAATTTATTCGAAGAATCATAAATTCCAATTTTATAGGTATGTAAAACAAAGCTCTTTATTTTAACAGTTTGAGTACGGGAGTCTTCTTCATATTCGTTGCCTTCATTTCTGAAGACGACCTTCAGAAATGAAGGCAACGAATAAGAAGAAGACTGGCCCGTCTAGGAATGCTTTGACGGAGTTACAGACGAGCTGCTTCCGGACCACTCTGTCTTCGGCTCTTCTTAGGGCAGTGGTCACCGTGAGTTCTGTGATCGCCATAATCTGGTCTGACCAGCGAGTAGGTGAACGTCCGCGCGGTCTTTTACCATCCACCTTTCCCACCACCACCAGTTTTTCGAGGTTGTCTGGCTGTCTCCGAGCGATATGACCAAAATAACTTAGGACTCGCTGGTGGCATATTGTGGAGAGTCTGTATTTGATGTTTAGCTGGTTGAGAATGGACTTATTAGTGCGCTTTGCTGTCCATGGTATGCGCAACATTCTTCTCCAACACCACATTTCGAAGGCCTCAATCCTTTTTCGATCCACAGCGCGAATTGCCCAGGATTCGGAGCCATGCAGAAATATCGAGAATACCAGAGTTCTCAATATTCTCGACATCTTGCTCATGGCAGCTTTGGCTATGTGTACGCCTCCGAATTTCTTTATCGCATCCTCCCTGATGGCTGATCATGGAGCCCAGGTATACAAACTTAAAAAAACGTAAGATTCTTCAGTGTTATAATTTCGTTAAAATTTCTTAAATCCCTGGATTCAATGGTCATGTTTATGATTCCGAGATTTTAGAGGAGGTCATCAACTCTATGTAACTTAGTTCTTCGAACTTTAGGTAAATATAGTCTACCTATTCTGATCTCTGGTTATGAACATGAAGTGATGAACCATTTTTATGTTGCCATATTCTAATGACTACCCGATTACTTTGAAAATTGCTAAGCGACTTTTTTATTTTCATCGGGACTGTTTAGCTAGAGCGAGCCTAACTGCATGCAATCGTTGAAACAACATGAATAATTACATGTTTTATAATTACACACACTTAACTGTCTATGTCAAAAATATTGGACCGATTTTCATGAAACTTGCACTGTTCTCTAAGTTAGACTATACATAGTCCAACTAAGAAAGAGTTTCTGTAATTCGATAGTTTTAGAGATATACGCTGACAAACATACATTATCATCATCATATCAGCCGAAAGACGTCACCTGCTGGACATAAGCCTCCCCCAAGTGTCGTCACAGCAACCCGTCCTGTGCGTCTTGCATCCTACGGCTACCAGCGACCCTCACCAGATCATCAGCCCATCTGGCGGGAAGCCTTCAACGCTGCGTCTTCCGGTACGCAAACAAACATACATATTATTGGTAGGTATATATTCAATTTTGGGAATCGGCTTAGGCGGGGTGCGAAAGAGAGAGATAAGAGCGGGCGCTTGTGAGAGACACAAGTGTGAGAGTAGCACCACATCGTAAATTATATCACATAATACAATTTTCTTAAAATTCCAACTAACCGCAATAGTATAAACTTATTGTTTGTAATACCGTAATCACGGTATTGGCTCGTCAATACCGTGATTAAAAAAGCCAATATCCGTGATTACGGTATTGCGGGATCCCGGAATACCGGTATTGAAAGCCCTAACTCTCACCGTTCGCTACACACTCGCTGTGCTCGTGAGTGAGCTCAATCCGCTCGCTTGTCTCTTAAGTTGGCTCGCCCCGCACGCTGCACTCGCTGGTCTCGTATTACTGATTTTACTTTAGTTGTTCTCAGCAGTGAAATGAATCCGTCTAACACCCGGAGGTCATCTCATCATCGACGCGCACTCTCACGATTGTAGTTTATTTATTTTATTCTGTACTTTATTTTTTGTTTAAGTTCGAGCTAATCACGTGCGGATGAAAACTGATTGGAGCAGCCCGATAAATTTTGTGTACAAGAAAATGGATGAATTAAATATTAAACTATTTCTAAAAAATATACCGCCGCAGTCCAACAACTATGTGCTATTGTTTGGAACTGGTAAGTTTGCTTCACTCAAAATATAGTCCTCCCTAGCCAGGGTCGGATTGGCCATACATTTGAGGAGCTTGACGCAAGCCAGGAGGCAGGTAGGGAAGGGGGCCTGCGCAGGCTAGGGCCAGGCTCTTACCGACCTCTTACCAACCCTGGTAGGTTTTCCACACGATATAAATTAATTATTTGTACTATTTAGATTATATATTGTATTATTTTCCGATATTATCCCATCTATAATAATACCGTTTTTGGCTCCGGGCTTATGGGGAGCCTACCGGGCCCTTTAGGCCCTGTACCTAGCAAAATTTTTAGAATCTGTAAAGAGACTAGATTTGTTTATTTGTAATATTAAATATAATACTTATTGATAGATTGGTTAACCTCACTCTCAGCCTCATTGCAGAATTTGGCAGGGTAAAAACAGTGGAACTATTTAAATTTTTAGTGTGCTACATTATCGAATTGGGTCTATCCTGTGAGGATATTTTTGTGTTTTAAGAGAATAAATAAATAAAAATAATTAATATTATAAATTCCTATTAATTACAGGAATTCAGTTAATAAGAATGATACCATCAGACAAAACAATATACTTTAAGGAGTCATTGAACGGAGAAAATTTCACGCTTGGTATACATTTACTTCATGGTAACACGATCTATTCCAGTAAAAAAATGATGGACGGCAAGATAGCAGACAGCGTCAAAAACAGTGCAGATGCAGATGGTGAGAATATGTTTTATTTGTATTTCATGTAATCAGCGTGTGATACTGATGCCTTATATCTATCTTTTAGGGTTTGGTTTGCTAACTGATATTCTTTGCACCCAGTCCTCTACTATTTTCAAAGCTTGGCGCACAAGACTGCATAGGGTGTTTTCATGTTAAACGTTTAGGAATAGCTTGATAGCTCGATTTCTACTCGATCGGGAATCGGACTCGTAGTGTAGTTTATACAGAACTAGCTGTTGCCCGCGACTTCGTTCGCGTGTGTGTAATGTAAAATGATGTGGCTAGGTTAGATCAATAAGTTATACGAACAGTCAATATCTAATAATTCCTTGCCTCCTTTTTTATGTATGGGAAAACTCCAAATGACTCCTTTCGCTCTGGGCGGAATGGAAGGGAGAGTCAGACTCTTACCGACTAAAACCCATCTGTGTTCCTCCTAATGCCCTTTGCGTTCCAGGGCCGCGGTGACTCTTTCGAACGAATTCCGCAACCCTGGCAGGCACTGGCCCTTGCGGGCCCCGTCTTTTATGCTGACATCTTTTTGTGACGCGCGTGGAACACAACGCGCCGTCGAGTATCACCTCTTCTGTTCAAGTAATTTTTCGTGAGAAACGTTGTAATGATAATGCTTCTCTCATTTCATCGAAACTATTCACAGTAGTCCTAGAAGATGTCGTTAAAAATGTGGGTATAGATTGGGACTATAGCGGTATAAACGTCAATTTTCTGCCCAACTGTCTCACTTAAGATTTGCAGATGACTTTGTGGTTTTCACTGAGAACTTCTATGACCCCCAGAAAATGCTTCAAAATCTTTTAAGATGCTTCTATTAAGTTGGGTCTTAGGATGAATATGACCAAGACGAAGGTTATGGCAAACACCTTCAGCGATTCAAATCTGGAAGTGAATTGTTGGAGATGATTAACCGATATGTTTATCTTGGCCATATCCTTTCAATTGGCAAAGAAAATCAACAAACGGAGGTATCGAGAGGAACATACCTTGGATGGGCCGCTTTTATCAAAATGAACGAAATTCTGAAGCCTGCCAAAATTCCGCAATGTCTGAATTCCCGCCTTTATAACCAGTGTGCTTTTTCCACCATGACTTACCTACTTGCTTACATGTACGCTCACGCAGGAGGCTGTGCACAGACTGATAGTTGCACAGAGAGCCATGGAGCGTTCCATGCTTGGCAGAGGTACGTCGTCGAGATCCGATGACGTACGAAGGTTTTCAACATCGGAAAACGAATTGTAGAACTAAAGTGGAGCTGGGCAGGACACTTGGCAAGGCGCGGTGATGATAGGTGGAGTAAGGCAGTGACCGAGTGGCGTCCGAGGACTGGAAGAAAAAATATTGGTCGGCCGGCGGCGAGATGGGCGGACGATATTGTTGCCATCGTGGGTAGAACCTGGATGAGGCTGGCACAGGAACGTGGGGATTGGCACACGAAAAGAGAGGCCTATGCTCAGCAGTGAGCGAAGTTGGACTGTGGATAATGATGATGGTACCTTGATGAAACCTGCTAAGGTTGTTGACACGCGATAGGGCTACATAAAGTTGTCCATGGGAAAACCAACCAGAAGAGAAGTCAACCCCCGCAGAGGATACGGCGGAGCATACGGTGAAGGTCTGCCCTGCTTGGGCGGAGCACCGCCGTGTCCTCGTCGAGGCGATCAGCGACGGCGACCTCTTGCTACCGGCCTTGGTTCACTCCATGGTCCAGAGCGCGGAGGCGTGGGAAGCTGTCACCTCCTTTTGCGAAACAGTAATGCGAGTAAAGGAAGGGGCGGGCCGCGTGAGGGAGAGAAAAACCTCACACGCCTTACCCGCCGAAACAGAAGAAGACGCTCCGGGCATCAGGAGTCGCAGGGCGATTCTCGGCCACCGTAGGCACGGGCCTGAGGACGGCGAGCGTTGGGTGACTCGCTGTCCGATAACAACCAAGTCCGGGTCGACGAAGCGTTGTGTTCTATGCGCGCCTCAAAGAGATGGCAGCAAAGTAGACGGGGCCCGTTAGGGCCAGAGCCTGCTAGGGTTGCGGAATTTGTTCGAAAGAGTCACCGCGATCCTGGAACGCAAAGGTCATAAGCAGGAACACAGATGGGGTTTAGTCAGTAAGAGTCTACCCAGAGCGGAAGAAGTCATTTTGATGATATCCCATCCATAAAAAAAACCCGCAACGGATAGAGTAGAGTAGGGACTCCGTTGTGCGTAGGTGTCCTGGCTAAGTTTGCCGGCCTAGCTCCGCCCAAGTGTACAGAAGCAACCAAGATGCTTTACAGGTTGAGTGGAGAGACTTAACCGTTCAAAAAAAATTAAAATAACGTCAGTGGAGCAATCAGACCAATAGTTTTTTTGTGTTATGCATCAAATGCATAACGGTAAGTCTTGTATCAAAAGAATCACTTTATATGACGTTTTATAAGTACCATTAGTAACTATAATAGTAGTTTATGCAACGACCATATAAACAGGGTTATTAAAACACGAGTGTGGGTTTATCACACGAGGCGTAGCCGAGTGTGATAATAGCATCACACGAGTGTTTTAATACCTAATTATATGCCGTTGCATACACTATTTTATCTTCACTCATACAGTTGAAATAAAATAAGTGGAAAAATAGTTTAATCCAATATGGCGGATATTCTCATTGCGTATTCGAATGACTGCGCAGCGCGCTCAAACATAGACAAAGATAAAAGCTGGCTCATTGACTTATGTCAATGAGCCCGCGCCAAAAATTAAAAAGAAAAAGAGTGCTATAAAAATTAAAAAGTTATTTTATGATGCAGTTGTTTAAAAATCGAAGGAAAATGTTGAACTGTAATGGTTTTTTTTTTTAATTTTACCTATCCACGAAAAAAAAGTATGTGTTTATGCATTCGTTTTTGAACTCATATTTGGAACATTACGTTGTGAGTGTAGATAAAACATATTTTGGTGTAATTCTCATGCTGTTTATAATAAGTACTTTTTCGGTCAACAGATGGCATGAAGGGTATCTGAATTATGTAGATAATAAGTTGATTTCTTCTAGATTGCCACAATTCCTGTCAGGTTTATGTGTAAAAATGATCTACAATGGTTTTGTAATATTTAACGTGATGCGAACAAAATAGAATACAGATAAACAGAATATAGGTTCTAGTAATTATCCTTTCTAAAAATGTGCAAAATACAGCAATAACATATTATTAGTATTTGATAATAATAGGTTTGGTAGGAATAAAAAAATAAAATAAGATAAAAATAATTATAAAATAAAAACACCTTTTAAGATTCGAACCCACACCTAGGATTTCGAAAGGCAGTCTTTTAAACCGAGGGTCTATGAGTTCTGTTGATAATAGATACAAATAGCCGATCTTAGTTATGTCATGGTTTTTGGCTGCTTAGCTCCCCGAAAGTATAGCGTGATGATAATCATTGCTGAGTTTAGACTCTAAACTATCTGCAATATTGATGTAGTGGCTTATTACAATTTCTCGCTAATTAAACTGTTTGAAAAAAGTCGAATAGAAACCTTTTAAAATCAATATTGCTGCATTACCTCCCATAACATACGGCGTTATATAGCCTAAAGCCTTCCTTGGTTTACAAAGAACATTTTTGCTGAATTTCAATTCAATCTATCCAGTAGTTTTGGCGTGAAGCCGTACCATACACACATACAAACAGACAAAAATTCTAAAAAGTCACTTTTTGTCATCAGTTACGTTTGTCTAACAAAAGCCACTTATTTTTTCTCGAAAATTCTCAATGTACAGTTTTTCTTTAGTTACTGTTTTTATTAATGAGCAAGAATAGACGAAGAATTGAAGAATATGAACGATTTCTTAAACTTATATTGGCGAAGATTACAAATACAATTTTAACTGAGACTATAATAACGCATTAAACAACTTCACATTATGAACAATTTTACTATGAGACTAACACCGAAATCGCAAAAAAAAAATCAGTAGTTCAGTACATTTTGTCAAATTATGCGCACATTAATGTCTGGGGCAGTCGATTTTTTCTTATGATTTGTGGGTCAACAGAATCTGCGCTGCAAGGTTCTGTTGATTTCCCCGCGGAGTAGGCGTGTTGTTGTCTGTGGAGTGGGTTTTTACGCAGGGGTCCATCCCAAATGTATCTGTCACAGAGCCTCTCCAGGGTTTTCAGTAGAAGTATGTCATTAAACTTGGGAACTAAGAAATCAGCTCGGACACGGAATGGTATGTCACTGGAAGTCTTATTTTGGGCACATTCAGGATCTGCACGGTGCCATCCACTACCCAATGGTAACCGTAAAAGGCCGGGATTGGTTTGGTCGAGACAGTCTCAATAATTTTTTTTTCAGTTCTGTCCCGATGGGTGTCGCTTCAGTAAGTGTCCTCACACGCTTCGGATTTCCTTGAACCGTGCTCGGCAAGGTCGTATCATCCGGGCGTTCCCTCTTTCCCTTCTAACCTAACCTGTCCGAGTCGGGGTGCCCCAAGTCCTAAGCTCGCTTCGCTTGCTCTTTCTTGCACCCATATTAAAATATCGAGCGCGCTGATTGGTTGTTTCAATCTCTCAATTGGTGGATTTTGTAGACAAAGTCTAGTGGGAGTTTAACGACCAATCAGAAGCCACATTCAAAACTCATTTGGCGGACGCCCTCTCTCTCTGATATTTTATACATATATCTAGGATATAAATGCGATCCGGATAAAATATCTACCTCTACATATACAACGTGTAACAGAACAAACGCAGTATTATGTACGTGAATGTATGAATTCACGCAATATTATATTCTGTTAAACGCTGTACTGGATGTAAAAGGAGCCTTAACGATAACCCTATTAACAAAAACCCTACCTATCATTGGGATATGTTTTTCGTCCAACTGCGGCCCGCGGACGATATTTGTGCGGCCCGCCATATAAGCAAATAATTTTAGTACAATTATTTTAGTAGACATGACCTCAAAGGTTGCTATTAGATTAGGTACACATTAAGGTTACACTCTTCGATATTTTATCCATACAAATTTCGGGGGGGTATTAGATTACTAAGTTAAGCATGAAATCGTTTCATCTCATTATTAATTTTGTCTGTACGGAAACAGAATAGTAAAATAAAAAGCCATTAAAAAGTTATAGGCCAACAAAAGATTCGTTTTTTTGCCAATTTTAACGCAACTTTGGGCGTAAATAAGTAATAAAAGAAGTGTAAAATCTCAAGAACAAAGTCAGCACCGACAAACCTCAATTGTAGAAGAGTTCAATAAACTTTATTTGGAATGGATTTATTCAGTGGTTTTTTCATAAAACTCAACCTTCCAATAGACTTTTCGTGCATCATCTAACGTTGTTTTCGTTCGGAACAGTATTCTGAGCGTGGAAACAAGACATTGTGCGTTTAGACTAGCATCTAAATGCTCATCACTGAAATTGTCTCTGTCGGGCACGACGCCCGGTGAGACAACGTGCTTTTTGGCCACGCTTACCAGCGAGTTCGAGCCCGCAACTAGTTCAACCTTAATGTTTCGTATTGACGTGCAAAATGTAGGTGAAGTCAACTGAATCCACGAATGTGCGGCCCGCAGTGATATCTGAAATTGTCCTTATTATGTCCCCTTGATCGGAAAAGTGTGACGAACACTGCCCTAAACCATACCTGGAAAACGATTGGTTCTGGAGATATTGAAGGTCAAAGTATCCTTTTTTTTGTTTTCTTCGAAACTAACGTTATAATCATTTTTGAAGTTTCTCAACAAATTACGCTCTTAAAGTTACCAAAACGATTATTAAACGACGCCTCCCTCGTGCCGTCAATTAATTTAGATTGATGTACAGGGTGCGTAGATTTCGGCTATGTGCTGGGTATTTTACACCCTGTATTAGTTTCGATACAATAAGAACGTGTTATTTATATGGTAGAAATCCAAGTGAAGTTATGATTTTATGTTTCAGAGTATCCATTTGTCACAATATGTTTAAATAAGAAGAAGGACCTTTGTCGAATTATTGTTGATTTCGGGAATCAGAGTAAGGATGAGGATACGGGTACGTGTGTTAATTCATAATTAAATAAGTACCAAAGTATGTTAATGTAGCAGCGGACCCGACAGACGTTGACCTACCATTAGAACGTCATTGTGCAGTCATTGCTTTTCAAAGACATTGAATATTTATACTTGTTGCTTTTAATAGCTCGGTTATCAAAAAGTGTTTTGCTATCTATCATGTTTGTGGAATATTTAATGGAGGAATGTATTCACTACGAGCAAATATTCTCGAGCTAGCCAACGCAGTGGATGCTAGAGAAAGAAGATGGGCGGAATGCAAAAGACGTCGTCCAGGGGCCTAACCACCAACTCTTAAAGCAGTTATACTTCAATATTACTTTCAGTGGGAAAGAGACGGAGCTATACAAGACATATACCTCCGTCTCTTTCCCACTGGAAGTAATACTGCTTTAAGAGTTGGTGGTTTAGGCCCTGCCCGTGGCTTGATGAGAATGAATACAAACCCCGTTATTGATATTCCCGAGGCGGAATTTGTTAAAACCAAAGACATTCAATTTAAAATGTCTTTGGTTAAAACGTTTCCCCTTGGAATGGACTCAGTAGGGGGGTTAATTGAAGAACTCATTTTCCTTATGGCCAGACCGCACCGGTCTCAGTGGTTTTCGAGAATGTCAATGAGAGCCGAAATTTGCTCAGTAAGCACCATTTTGTGAAATAACTAACAAAAACAGACTACACTATAATAATTATAGGAAGGGTAAGGTGCTAACAAAACACAATTACTATACTCTTTGGAAAACACCGGCCGCTACGCTACAAACAAAGACTACAATAGTATACTGGCTGTAGACAGGCAACTCAACTTTATTATTTAATATTAGGAAATGGTCGAACTCAGCGCCATCTAGTTTTTCGGTAAGGGAACTAATTTATATAAGTAAATGTATAGGTTGGTAGGTAGGTGTGTATAGCTGCTGTCCGATCCTTTATGTTATTAGATAGAGAGATGAGTGTATCCGCTATATACTACAAACATACGTACTGCATACAGGAAAAAAAACCACAGAGTTGAATATTAAACCATTTTATTTAAAAAAACATCACTCATTTACAATAAAATTTTGTGTTCGCCTTTTTCGTCCCTTATGATTAAGGTAGTGCCGATTAGCCTTTTCTTTCATTGAATCGTTAACATCCGAAAATGTTATTTTGCCAGTGAGAACATTGTTGATATATTTGCACCAGATGTTCACAACAACAACACACACAACACAATACGAACGTTCGAATTGTAACGCGGCTCAACAACATGGAGAAACGAAAGCTCAACTCAACCTGCAGATGCACTAGCGAAACAACAAAAACTCTATTGCAAAAGGAAAATAAATGCGCACGAGTAGTTCTTTACACTCTCACGCAGCCATTTGCAATTCAAGTGTGGCCATTCAAAAACAAACTTTTGCACGTTTAAATACCAAAATATAACTTCTTCACTATTAAAGCTCATTATGAAAACCTAATAATGTACTAATTTATATTCTATTATTTTTAATATAAGAAGATCATGAAATTATATTATTTTTCTTGATTAATGTTATAAAGTAACTCCCAGCAAAAAAATAATATATTTAACCTTAGCAACACCGCAATTCGTTTCTCTTAACTAAAAACTAGATGGCGCTGTTTTCAATAAAAAAAATGAAATTTTAATTTTGTTCTAAGTTGCCATAGAATGGCTACAAATAAAAACAGATTAACTTCAGACGACAAGCAGTAATGTCACTAATGTCATATTTGACTTTGACAGCAAAACAGATAAAATATTATTGAGTTTCATCATGTTTTTGCTATTTACGATCTTCTTACTACTTCAGATTGTATAGAACACTAATCCTACTAATATTATAAAGGTGAATGTTTGTATGTTTGTATGTTTGTATGTTTGTATGTTTGTATGTTTGTATGTTTGTATGTTTGTATGTTTGTGTAACAATCAGGCAAAAACGGCTGAAGGGATTTGGATGAAATTTGGCACACATGTAGTTCTTATCCTGGAATAAAAAATAGGCTACTTTTTATCCCGGTAAGTGGCATGGATTAATGGAGACTGAGGAGGAAGTGGAAACTCAGAGCCGCTGCTGCCTTAGTACTTCAGATTCACAAGTACCAGGAGATCAAAAACATCAAGTACCAGGAGACCAGAAACATGTCATAGTATTTTAGGGCTGGTATAATTATGTAGGTAGGGTAGGTGTAAGGAAGGTGTAGGGTAAGTGTAGGGTAGGTGTAAGGTACGTGTAAGGTAGGTGTAGGGTAGGGGTAGGGTAGGGGTAGGGTAGGTGTAGGGTAGGTGTAGGGTAGGTGTAGGGTAGGTGTAGGGTAGGTGTAGAGTAGGGGTAGGGTAGGGGTAGGGTAGGGGTAGGGTAGGGGTAGGGTAGGGGTAGGGTAGGGGTAGGGTAGGGGTAGGGTAGGGGTAGGGTAGGTGTAGGGTAGGTGTAAGGTAGGTGTAGGGTAGGTGTAAGGTAGGTGTGGGGTGGGTGTTTTCTGAGTAAAAAATTTACAATACAAATCAGGAAATCTTGCTATTTCCGATATTCACGCGGGCGAAGCCGCAGCTGGTAGAAGCTAGTGAATAATAATATATGTAAAAATAAATCTGGCAAAACTTAAATGTTCAAATTTAGTAGTAGTTTTTCGAAAATCATTTCTATTACCGGGTTTTATAATAATGGCAATACGACTATGTCATTCTACCACGATTCTATTACGAGACCATGACCGACCAATGATCGGTCATTGTGAATTTAGCAGATTACGAACTTTTAGCAAAAAAAAATTATAAAAAATTAAATTAAAAATTAAAAAAAAACTCCCTACGCAAAAATTAGGTACTTTAAGTAACATAAGAAACAATCCATAAAAAGTAAAAAAAATAATTATCCTAAAAAAATATTAAAGTCGCGGCGGGGTACCTATCGGTAGTTGAATGTTGATATTTCAGCATAGGCATAGCGGGTTGTTTCGTAGGGAGTTTTTTTTTAATTTTTAATTTAATTTTTTATAAATTCGTCATCCCAACGCGATCCCATTGTCATTTAATTAGGGCAATTTATTAAACGTCTTTTAATCGAATAATCATACGTAGTAACACGGTATCAAATTTCGAATCGACCGGACATAAGGTTAGTCAGATCCCCTCATCAACTAGAAAAGAGCTGATAATCTTCAAACGGCTGAACCGATTTTCATGAAACATGACTAAAAACACTCGGAATAAAATTATCTATGACAATGAATGAAAATCGGTTCATCCGTTTGGAAGCTACAATAAATACCACGGATAGATACACAGACAGACACGTTAAACTTATAACACCCCTCTCTTTTTGCGTCGGGGGTTAGAAAATGGCAGACTTGGGACCCTTTGATCCTTTTACTCTTTTTGGAAGGTAAGTACAGTCAAGAGAAAAACAGTTTTTTGTGTGAAAAATATTTTTTTAATTTGTTAAAGTGATAGAAATCATCACAGACAATAGACACTTGCGGTCTCACTACAAAAAATACATTAAACGCAGTTTGAACAAGTGTTTAGTTAAACAGTGTCTAAAGACTTAAACTATGTTTAGTAGGATGTTTAACTTTTTGTACCACAATACTGTGCGTAGGTCTTGTCTAGGTAAACATTTGTTCAACATCTGTTTACCCGATTCATTTTTTTAATCATAGCAACATTGTAAAACTTTCACTTCACCGTTCCACCATTCATTCTAGCATATTTCATGTTACGCAGATGATTAGCAAATATATGGCGTTTTTGCCAAAACGGTTATATTTATGGTGCAATTTACAAAATTCAAAACCAAAGCGGAAGAACATCGTGATATTTTATAATTTATTAACAGTAGAAAATTATTATAAACAATAGGTCTTTACCTATGAAATTGCCGTTTTGTATGAAAAAATTTAAACGAATTTTTTTCATGTATTTTTTATTTGTATTAATCGAAGTAATCACCCATGCAATCAATGCATCTTTGCCAACGCAGTGGCAGTTTATTGATGCCCTTCTTAAAGAAATCAGCTGGACAGGAGGCAATAAATTCTTCAAAGGCATTTTGTACTGCCTCTCGGGTATTGATTTTTTTTCCCGCCAAGAAGTTATCCAAATTCTGGAAAAAAGTAGTAGTCTGTAGGGGCAAGGTCTGGTGAGTAGGGCGGATGACGGAGAGCTTCCAACCTCAGTTCTTGCAACTTGGAGACCGTCAGCTGTGCAGTATGAGGTCGCGCGTTGTCGTGCAGGAGCAGCGGAGACGAGCGATTGACCAATGCTGGTTGGAGATGTACCAGCTTCTCCATCATTGTGTTCAGTTCTTCACAGTACACATCTGCAGTAATGCTCACCCCGTTTGGTAAGAAGCTGTGATGAATCACACCGGCGCTAGACCACCAAACAGTGACCGTCACTTTTCTAGGGGTAAGTTTTCGTTTAGGGCATTGTTTAGGTGCTGAACCAGGATCCAACCAACTTGCTGAGCGCTTGCGGTTACCAAACAGAATCCATTTTTCATCGCAGGTAACAATGCGGTACAAAATTCCTTCATTTGTGTGTCTGTTGAGCAGTGCAAGGCACGTCTCGACGCGTACTTCGCGCTGGCGACAATTGAGTTCGTGGGGCACCCATTTGTCAAGCTTTTTTACCTTGCCAATTTGACTCAAATGGACCAATATTGTTTTGACGCTAACATCGAAAGCTGCTGCTAATTCAGCCGTAGATTGTGTATCATCAGCTTCCACAATCGCCTTTAATTCGTCATTGTCGACCAAAGTCTTCGGACGACCGCGAGGTTCATTTTTCAGGTCGAAATTTCCAGAACGGAAGCGAGCAAACCAATAACAGGTGGTGCGTTGGTTTGTAGTGTTAGCTCCGTAAACGTCGTTGATGTTGCGTGTCGCTTGTGCCGCGTTGCTGCCACGACGGTACTCATATTCCATAATTACTCGAATTTTTAATGTATCCGTGATGACGAAATAGATTGAAATGCGATGAAAATGTAACACTAATCAATAAACAAATGACTACTTTTGGAAAAAAAAACCATGTTTTTAAAATAAAATTAATTTAAAATTAGAATTCTTAGCCAAACAAAAATTATTTTGATTTGAAATGGCCAGTACTGAAGAACGGCAATTTCATAGGTAAAGACCTAATATTTACTGATAATATTATAAATATGTTTTAAATTTTGTACAGAGAAACGGAGCCACAGTATCCCAGCACAGCTGTCAGTAGGTATCACTCACTATTATTGTTCGTTTTCGTGCATAACATATAATGGAAATTGTAGAACCACGAGGATCACATGGAAGATCATGTTTGATTAAATCCACTGTTTTGTTGGCAAAAGCTTTGCTAAATCTATATTTCTTCCGAAATTTATCGTCAGTATAGCGTTCAAACGGATTTACTCGTGCACGATTTGCTTGAGTATCTCCAAAGTTGTCCATGTAATCTAAGCTAAGACGAAACCTGCTGCGTCGCGAACGAAACGACAAGCAGAAAAACCAAAGGGGGGAAAGCAGAGTCGCTCAGCATCGAGCGCGACTAAAGGCGCCGTGACGGACCACAAACAGCAGGGTCCACCGAAGAACTCATGCGATGAGGACGGCTTCATCAAGGTGGAGAGAAAGAAGAGGAAGCCTACTTATCGCAACCAGTGTAGGACAGCGCCGGCAGGATCTAACATGCTGCTACGTCCTGCAGTGCCGACGACGCAGCTGTACGTGTCTCGTTTGCACTCTACGAAGACTGAGGACATCGTAGAGTACATACGGGTGAAGACCAACTGGATCTTGAGGGTGGAGAAGTTGGAGGCGCGCCATAACACGAACTTCAAGCCATTTGTGGTGCGCGTTCCTACTCATCATTTGGTGACCTTCCTCAAGGAAGAGTTTTAGCCGCAAGGTGTGCTGTATCGGCGTTTCCGCGGCCGGCTACGCGACACCTCGCAGCGTAACATGACGCCGGCACTTCATGTGCAGTAGTATTTAAGTTTTTTTGTATGTAAAATATGTATTAGTTTTTTTTTACACCTATATATTATTGTGTTTTATGGGCCTTAGTTGCCTGAAATAAAGGATAAACTTTATAAATAAATAAATCTGCCAAATCAATAAAATCTATAAATTCTAATGTATTCATTATAATATTTGAACCTCACTGACGCAAACCAAATGACATTTGGCGAATGGGAGTGGAGTGGTTAACTTTAAACGTACGTTAGACAAGGGATTGCGTGGGTTTAAATATAAACATAGTTTAAACCATGTCTAACTCTAAACATTTGCAAAACACGGATTTGTGGTAAAACTTTTTTTAAACACGTGTTCAACATCTGTTTAACTTTTTTGTGGTAAGACAGTTGGTCTTTTAATTTGGACAACCCTTAATAATGAAATTTATTTTGACCATCTTAATTAATTAAACCCTTCCCATCCGTATCCTTGGGAAGCCTTGGCGTTCGCAAAATTACCAGTATTAGTTTACCGGCTTTTATTTCCTCGGTTCATGGCACTGATAAATTAATCAGGAATATCCTAGCTTCCACACTGATTGATTTTGATGCGCCGTGCTTCACCGAGGCTGTGAATGCCTGGAGACTCGCTTACCCGAATGAAAATCCACCCGACAACTCATCGTACTAGAGACGGTGGGATGAACCGCTCAGCAGAGAAATTCAGAAGAACCTAATTGCCACTTCTGCTACTTCTGCGGAGCGTGCGCGCCTGCTGGCTGTGGGTGAGTGGGAGTCGGGCCTCTGGCTTCACGCACTACCGTCGTTGAACATAGGCACCTTGTTAGACGATAAGACTTTCCGCCTCGCTGCTTCCCTTCGCTTAGGCGCATCCTGTTGTCCCCTTCGTCGCTGTCACTACGGCGAAGCTGTCAACAGTCTCGGACACCAAGGACTATCATGCAGGCGAAGTGCTGGTCGCATAGCGCGGCACGCAAACATCAACGACATAACCCGACGCGATCTTGTTGCCGTCGGCGTTCCAGCCGTACTAGAATCCAGTGGCCTGGCACGCGACGATGGCAAGCGACCGGACGGTATGTCTTTATTTCCGTGGAAGATGGGTGGGCCTTTAGTGTGGGACGCTACTTGTGTCGACACTCTTGCGCCATCCCATCTTCCTAGCTCGTCGTGCTGTGCTGGTGCTGCCGCTGCGGCTGCTAAGAACCTCAAACGGCGGAAATACAATAACCTAGTACCTAGTAGGCAATTATATTTTCGAGCCGTTTGGGGTTGAAACCGTGGGGTCCGCGTGCTCATGCGTTATTGAAATAACTTTGTAAACGCTTAGTTGACACTTCGCGTGACCCAAGGGCTGGCTTTTACTTCGGACAGAGGATAAGTATTGCCATACAACGTGGCAATGCCGCCAGTCTTTTGGGCTCACTTCCAGTCGACAGAGATGCGATGAATTTTTTGACGCCATATTTTAGTTAGGAGTTTTCATTTTTTATTTTATTTTAAGTGTATATATAGTTAAATTAGTATTATATTGTAAATAAGTATTCATTAATTAACAAAAACATAACTTAAAATAACTTTTCTCGTAGTCAACAAAACTTTGCTCGTCACTGATTGGCTACTTCGGAATCGTTACTCGACAATGGCCGAGACGATAATGATCCACCACAATGCACACACATTTTGCAGGTAAATACACTCTTTTGCAAAAAAAACGGGCACCTAAGGAAATTTACGTTCTAAGGTCGATTTTAGTTAATTAAATGAAATTTATTTCTTTGACGTAGTCTGTATACTTATAATCGTGTAAATTAATGCGCGTGAAGTGAATTCGAGCAATTAAAAGAAAAAAAAACGATGGATTCTTTAAAATCGACGTACACGCCCAAACAATAAGAAGTGGTCGGCAATAAAGACAAGTTTTTTTTTTACTTTTTTTAATTAAATAAAGTTACAAATGTAAAAACCTAATAACGAGTGTGACCTCCTCTTGCCAAAATCACAGTTTGAATCCTTCTGGGCATGCTTTCCACGATGTTTTTAATAACGTTTTGAGGAATACGTTCCCACTCTTCTGCAATGACTCTTTTTAGCTCCCTGATGTTTTGTGGAGCAGGTTGCACTGATCTTACCCGTCTTTTTAGAACATCCCACACATGCTCAATTGGACTGAGGTCAGGACTTCGAGCTGGCCAATCTAAACGACGGATCCCAACTTCTTGCATGTACGCTTCCACGTCGCCAGAACGGTGCGGGCGAGAATTATCGTCCATAAAAATGGAATCTTCCCCAAGTGCAGTCAATGTGGGTTGTGCATATGGAATTAGGACTTCCATTATGTACCGGTGTGCATTTAATGTTCCATTTTCTATGAAAATTAACTCCGTACGCTCCGTCGAATTAATTGCTGCCCAAACCATAACGGAGCCTCCGCCATAAGGAGTGATTTCTTCGAAACACACTTCCGCATAGCGTTCCCGTGGTCTTCGCAGCACTCGCCGGCGTCGGTCCTCTCCACACAAAGAGATTCTAGCTTCATCAGAAAACAATACTTTATTCCAGTCCTCCAGAGTCCATGAAGCGCAGTTCCGAGAAAACTGAAGTCGAGCAACACGGTGCTCACGGAGTAATTTAGGGCCCCGAGCTGGGCGGTAACTCTTGATATTGGCAGCCAAAAGCCTCCTCCTGACCGTCCACAAGCTAACTTCTACTCCTCTTACTTCTTCAAGGCTCTTCTTCAGGTCCACACTTGACGCCTTACGATTACGCAACGCCTGACTCACCAAAAAGCGGTCATCTCTTGGTTCTGTGCATCGTTTTCTTCCCGAACCGGGTCTTCTTTTGACCGAACCAGTCTCTAGATACCGTTGCCAAGTCCTCTGGACAGTTGAACGACTCACATTTAGCCGCTGAGACACGTAAGTTTGCGAACAACCTTCTTCAAGTAGGGCTATAATTTTACCGGTCCTTATCGCTTTATCACTCATATCAAAAAGTGGTATTTAATGTAAAAAGAAAGATTAAATTGTTTAATTTGCAGAAAATATCCAAAAAGTTTTAAAATATCGTAATCAGTTAAAAATCGTTTCAGCAATTCGCGCCATTAGTAAAGCAATTTTAGAATAATCCACAATAATCATTATTTTTCTTTTCAAATTTTAAATTTGGAACGTAAAGAATCATGCCAGGATGCTTCAAAAAACATGCCAATACATCGTCAAATTAACAAAACCTATTTCTTGTTCTTCTTCATTGAAGTAGAGAAAAAAATCCAACGTGCCCGTTTTTTTTGCAAAAGAGTTTATTATTAAGAAGGGTTAAAACCTGGTGCGGTGACTTGGCCAAGACGAAAATGTAGGGTCGTTGTTCCTCAATACTAACATACCTGGGTGAATTTCCCAAATGACTTATTTTTTGTCTTCGGTGAAATTAGTATTTGAAAAAAGGAATATTGTTCTGAATTATTTTTTATAGTATTCAATAGGTACTTATTAAGTTGTGGCAAAAATATAATTTGCCTAGGACTATTTACAAAGGTAGAAATAAATACACAAACATACAAACATACAAACATACAAACATACAAACACACAAATATACAAACTTTCACCTTTATAGTAGGATGAAAGCACTCTCATTACCTACTCTGACAAAAATATTTGAGTAACATTATAGTAATAAAGAGGGCTAATTCGTACAGTTCACGTTTATAAAATATTATTTACACCAAGAATACATTTTGAAACCACAAAAATGTTTTTAACCAAACTAAGCCAGCATGACTTCCCAACCTCCACAACGCCTATCCCTAAAATTTCATTCCTGTTGCAATAGCCTTAACCTCATAGCTGCAAACTGTACATGTGCCGTAAGCGACCGTGTACACTCTATTAGATATTTAGGAATTATACTGGATGAGAACTTATCTTTTAAACGACATATACATGCACTATCCGGTCGAGTCAGAAAATTGATCCATGTAATGAAAAGGTTACGAGACTGCACACCTACTTCTATACTGCGTACTGTTTATCTTGGGCTCTGCCAGTCTGTCCTCCAATACGGTATCTCCGCCTGGGGTGGATCAGGTAAAACTGCATTTATGGAAGCTGAAAGAGCACAGAGAGCCGTAATTAAAGTGATGCTCAAGATGCCTTTCTTGTACCCAACAGACAGTCTTTACAAAGACTTCCCGGTCCTTCGTGTTCGACAGCTATTTATCCTCAACGCCACCCTTTACACGCACAAATATCTAAAATTGAGGCCTGACTACCAAGAGATGACTTCAAAACGCATATTTAGAATTCCCATTCCTCAAGTAAACTCTCTTATAGCTAGACGCTACCAAGACCTTCTCTTCTTTCTGAAGATTTCCTCGCATTTATAACAATATTATAAATGTCTGCAATATAAAAAGTAAAACTCTGTGTAAAAAGGTTATTAAAAAATGGCTTCTAACGCTGTCTTGTGCCGAGACCGAATGCATTATTTATCGCCAAACTATCAGAGACTTCACTCACCACACTACACAAATCCCAATGCAATTTCATCTTATTCTTTCATCTAATGGTGAGTTGTTCTGTTATTACTTTTCTTTACTGTTTATTTTTATGTTCGTTTGTTTAGTTTAAATTTTGTTTTAGGATTAGTTTTTAATTTTAATGCCTGAAATAAGCGATTATTATTATGTCAAGTCTATTTGATTTAATTTCTAGATCGTTTTTTCTTAGCACATCTTGTTTTGATTTATTATCTGATTAATTATTTATCTAATATGTATCTCTATTTGCACTCATTGTTAGTCGATAGTATATTTTTATTTTATTTGTTCCCGAGTTCACGGCTGTTTTGGGTTAATTAGATTATCTTTATGTTTATTTTTTATATTAACTAATTTTAATTATGTTTTTAAATTTTTAACCATTCCGTCAATTTTCTCGTAAAATGTAGCAATTCTGACCCTCAAGATACAGGCAAATGTCTAGTTTGGGGGTCACCGACCATCCTGATGAAATATGTATTATGTGTATTAAATATAAATAAATAAAATAAAATAAATAAATGAAAACAAAAAATGTTCACATAATTTAATTATTATCGATCGCATTTTACTTTATGGATCCCAAACCCAGCAACTGCAAGTATTATTAAACTATTAGAAAGAGTGAATTTATGGGCTACCTATTTATTTATTTATTAATAGTTATTTATGATATTAGTGTGGTAAGTTGGTTTTTACAAACGAGTAGACGAATGTAAGCACGAGACGAAGTCGAGGGCTTACCATAGTCACGAGTTTGTAAAAACCAAATCCGCACGTGTGTCATACAACGTTTTTCGACACATTTGCGAGAAAACATTACAATAAGTAATGAAACAAACTTTTTGTCTCTAGAAATCAGTTGGAAAGTCGCAACAATCTTTGACGTTTCTAATATGAAAATGGCGCGAATTTGCAAAGGGCGCCACATGCGCGTGGTGAAAATTAGAACCACATACTTTACTTTTTTTATTTATCTTCTCTCATTTTCTCTATAATATTAAAATGAGACAAACGTATACAGCAAAAGCGCTTCCAAGGAGGTTCGATCATTCAGCTTATTTATTCTCGTGATGTGAAACTCCTTGGTGGAATTCTTATTAATTTTTATGGAAATTAAAAAAAAACCGTAAAGAATACGCACGGCGCTATACAACGGAGTTTGCGGTAAAATATGTACTTAGGTGAGAGTACCTACTTTGCCGCACGCTCCATTGTGTGGTGCATAATTTTTAACTTTCGAACCATGCATACAGGCTTCGTAAATGCATTTTTTGAGCAAATTTGTTGAAAAAACATTTGTAGACTTAACAGGTCAACCAAAGACGTCTACAAACTAGTTATATATAGGTACTAAATATACGCGTACCTAAAGTTACAATTTTTTGTTAGTTAAGTGTTAACTATTTATTATAGCTATTGGATACTGTAATTACCTACTAACTTTTATTGAGTTTGGATCAGTTTTAATCTTAATTTATTTTAATTTTTTTTTTGATTTAAGTACATTTCAATATAAATGGTTAATACCTATGTAACGGAGTTTATTATAATTATGTTTACATAGAAATAACGAAGGGGCGATGACCGTTACTTGTCCAACCCTAAAACAAATGGAGTAATTACATTGTTATTATGACTTACGTACTTGTAAAACAGTGTGAGAGGTAGATATTAGCCGCAGATATTATTTTGGCATATACTATGGCATGAGTTCGGCTCGCGGAAAAGTTGTTTGCTTTTTTGCTGTCACGAGTCCACTGAGGTTGGCGGGAATTGCTGGCGGGGGTGTATTCTCGGTTCCATTGAGGCGGTGCGGAGCAGAGCGGAGACGAGCTTTGCCACGATTCACCAATCACATGGCTTGAAATTTACATCCCTGTTCCACTTCGCTTGGTTGATTGGTGAATCGCGGCACAGCTCGTCTCCGCTCTGCTCCGCTCCGCCTCAGTGGAACCGCACCCTTACCGTGCATAAGGGGACGTTGACTATGGAGTTACTGACACCATGCCACAAAACTCAATAACCTACTGTTTTTTTACTCATGTAAACAAAGTCTTATGTTAGACTATTCGTCTTACTGCGTCGCTATAGTGCTCTGTTCAAAAGCAGTCTTTTTTTTAGATGTAACCAAGACTGAACAAAATACTTCAACTTCAACAACGACGAGTTCCACGACGACGCTTCGAACTAACAGCACCGAGACAGCGCGAACTAGCAGAGATGAGCCTACAACGAACATGATTAATGATGGTGATGATGATGTGGGTGTAATTGAATTTACCCCCATGCCTGCTCCTGCGCAGGAGCAGACGCCAGAGCCATCTGATAAAACTAAATATTATGTGGCAATAGCCTCCACGGCGGGAGCCATCCTTCTCGTATCGCTGATATATGTTATAGTCAAAAAGTGCACCCGGATAGCATCACATCCTGAGGAAACGCTTCACTTGGAGACTTATGTAAGTCCTGTTTACTTCAATCATTACTAATAAGAGTACCTAGTAGTATAAACACAGAAGAAGTTGTTGAAAGCATCTACTGATCCGATTACGATTATTGATGATAGCCACTGCTTTTGAGGGCAGGCCAAGGGAATGAAATTGCGGGAAAACTCAGTCTATAAGACTTAGTTTTCCCGTTACTTCGTCATTCAGTAACAATTTTGAGTGTCAAAAAAAAACCAAACACACTGAAGTGATCATCAATAATAATACCTAACTGTCTGTCGTCTGTCAAACGCCTGCTCGCTCTGTCCATTCCTTCCATTGTTCCCGATTCTGTGCCACTTCATGCCAATTCCTAAGGAATCCATTCAAGTACCCGCCGTCTCCTTCGTGATCTGCAGTGGTCCTATCTCGCGGACACCAATTTTGATAATCACTCAGTCCTTTTCTGTCATGTTATGCGTTGACCTGACGAACACATGACCAAGAAAGTGCAGCAACTGGAGTCGGGACCAAGAGGCCATGGCTGATCCCAACCTACATGGATGTCGGTCATCAAAAAAGACCTCAATGACGCGAAATTGGACCCAACGACGATCCAGAAAGATTAGGAGAACCGACCCCGATTAGAGACGGGAAAAGGCCGGACAAAGAAGAAGACCCGGTCCTTTTCTAAATAATTGTCTTTGTCAAAATCCGGACGACAAACTATTCCAAAATTTTTTAATCATATCAATCATCATCATCATCATTAATTTCTTCTAGATTTTAGTACCTACATCCTTCGGTTCAGGATTAAGATCAAAATCATTATACTTTCTATCCTTTTGGTGTCCACACATACTGGGATTTGGTTTCTGCACTTAGTCCTGATGTTGGAACATCGTGCGTAAACCATAGTGGCTGTCATTCCAACCAGCTAACCTCCCTCCAGAAGCAGATCAATCTTCCTAGTGTGTTCAGGATATCTGTAAGTGAGTTCGGTGTCCCTATTGTTTGCATCCATATTTCGGCAACGCCTGAGCACTCGAAAGAGTACGTGCGATATCGTTCACTCCTCGTCCATGCATGCTCTGCACAGAGGACGGTCCGATATATCTATCGTGTGGAAATGTCTGTTCAGTGATCAGTACTCGGTGATGGTCCCCGCCACCATTCGTAGGCTGCCCCTATTCAGTCGCAGAAGGCACGTGGTTAGGTTCCTGTCTAGGCATGTCATAGTCTCCTTGGACTGCCTGCAGCCTGGTGCCGAGGCACAACATCGTTCTGCTTGTGTGTGAGCGTATTCTTGTAGTCAGTTCCCTATTTCACGGAACTTTTAATTGATGCTGTTGACTCTGTTCACCAGGCTGACTTCGTTTACATTTTTTGTTGTATTAATTTTTTGGTTTGTTTATGTTTAGGTTTAAAGAACTTTATTTCTCTTAAGAACATAGTTCACTTAAAATGAGATTAACAAATTAAAGTAAAGTAAGTTGAAGTAAGAGTAGTTTTTTTATAAATATTTAATTTGTCACATACTTTTATGTCGTCAGGAAGGTGTAACAGTATGTTTTTTTTGCCGTAAGTCAGTGTGCGAGGTTCAGTTGATACTAGTTTGTGTCTGTTTCATAAGTAATGTTTGTGTGTTCTTTGAGTGAATGTAACGTTTGAGTGGCTGTGTGGCTATTTTTTCAACGAGAGTGCAAGTGTTAAATGTATATAATTGTGTAATGTTAAACAATATTTAGTTTTATTGAATAGCTCTTTTGTAGATGTTAAGTAATTGTAGTGGAATAATGTTTTAATTATTCTGGGGCTTAACCACCAACTCTTAAAGCAGTATTACTTTAAGAGTTGGTGGTTAGGCCCTGTTTTGTATTATAATTGTGTTTCCTCTACTCATGTGTACCAGTTTCAAAGCGCGACGCGATTTTGAAAAAAGAAATCTAAATGCCGGTGGGTGGCCAGGTCAGCTCCCAAATATTCCCTCGAAAATATTGGAACCCCTTTACTATGTTACTTATCTACAACGTTTTTAAATTTTTACTCACCTGTTATCTGCTATACCTACGACGCACTGCCATTTATAAATATTTGATTGTTTCAGCCTGCAAACCCCTTCTACGTTAATCTTTTATTTAGAGAGGAGTGTCAGCGAGAGATTTACGAACGTGAGCACATATACGAGGAAATTAATTAGATTAAGGGCCGATTTAATAATCATCAGCTAACTTTGGTTTGAAAAATAAAGATGGTGGTTTTACAACTTTTGTATGGTAATGTTAGACCCTGCAAATAATTGTGGAAACCATAACATATGTTACCACCTCATTTATATTTCAAATGAATGTTATCTGGCTTTAGAAAAATCAGTCCTTATATAATTAGTTGCTTTGTACCTATGTTTTAGGTTTCCGGACGTGTAGAGTAAAATCGCAACCCTTTTGTAATAAGGCTCCTCTGGCCGACCGTCCCGCGTCCGTCTGTCTGGAACAGTGGGGTATCTTAGAACACGGTCTAAAACTAAATAAATGCCTATAATTTTTAAAACAATAAAATATAAGTATAATAAAACAGGCCCACTTTTATGACTCAAGACCAAACTTATTACTGATCATAACATTATTTTCTGGCATGTTTGCCGACGCGCGTACTATGACTTGTATGCCATCCTCCTTATGAGATCCGCATCACTGCTCAGTCGTGTCCACGGCAGATGCTAGACGAACAGAGTACCCAATTTATTGTGGCTTTGTGTACAAATACAACGTGTAACAGAACAAACGCAATACCTCTTAAGGGGTTATTGTACTCATCATTATGAATAACTTTTAGGATTGGGACCAACCAATAAATCGCTGTTCTGCACATTTTGTCGAAATAAGCGCACATAAATGATGAGGAGCAGTCGATTTTATTTTCGCGATTTCTGTGTGGGTCCCATAGTAAAAGATGTAAATAATGAGTACAATGAGGGGTCATTGTAAGAGGTAGGTATTCGTTTATTCTGTTACACGTTAAGAAGAAGTTTTAATTAAATTCTAATAAATATTTTAATCATTGATTGAATGTTTGCGTTTTCATATTTAAATGATTTTAATCATTTGTAACGAATTGTAATGTTCGAGTCCTCATTTATTTTTTATTTTTACAATTCAATGAACTTTTCGGACTTAAATAATTTTTTAGCTGTAGGTTTACTTAATACTTTATGTTTCATGTTGTGGTGTAATTTGTATCTAGTTTTTGTTAAGTTCTAACATAATGTTAAGTATTGTTAAGTTATATGAAGTGTATTTTAACATAATTATGGATCTCTTCTGTTTCTGTGGACTCACCAGAGGGCGGCAGCATTCTCTGTAGGTACATTGCTACAGTTACACTGCGTTCACCAACCCGCCTGCCAAGCGTGGCGTATGTGGCAACGCCACACCATAATCGCTACGAGCGTCACTTTCTGTCTTTCTTGTGACCTTCTGCTTCTTTTTCCACGATTTCGAGCTTTCCTGGTGCCAGTAATACACGTACGTAGGGTAGGTTGGTGTAAGATTGCGCGGGCGATAAGATTGCGCACACGTGGTTACTAGACATCGGCGTGAAACACGCTGCCAACTTTAGCCGTGCTTTGATTGCTTTGCATAAAGTCATACGCTCCGGAAAAAATATTGAGATACGAGAGAAAACAACAAGTCCAGGTGAGTTCAAAGTTTTTACAGCCATCGGAACAAATTTTTTGACATTTTGCAAGTATAACTGATAAAAAACCTGTTGTAATTATACTGTTTTGCTGATCGTTTTACTTGTGTTTGCATTCGAACTTGCGGCTAGAGACAACGTAGTTCATTCATTTTCTAAGAGATGGCTGTAGTATCAGGATGATTGCGTTGAATGCCAAGTGTTTAAGTTTGCGCATTTAGAGGGTGGATAAGATTGCGCGCGCAGACTTACACACTAAGGTGGAATATTAATTTATATTAATGAAAATTGGTTGTTTTCAATTATTTTAGATAGCGCTTTACTTTGATGTAGAATGTCACGAAGACGACGCAAAAGTATCCGTGAAGTTTGCTCACCTTTTATCATCGAGGATGCTCGTAAACGTATTGATAAAGGAGAAAGCAAGAGACAAGTTGCTTTGTGTTCAGGAATAGCTGAGTCAACCTAAAGTGCTGCTTTCCATCAAAAGAAAACGTGCTGTAAATAAAATATCAAGTGCAGAGAGAGGCATCAATGTGACGTTCAAATAAACCAAAACCAAAATAATTATGGTGGTGTGGAGGTTGCACTGAAGTCTTCGTAGAGCCTATTGTTGAAGCTTGGAACAAGTGCGATACGTGGCAGGTGTAGTGTCATGAAAAGTGTACTGATTATTTGAGTTTCGGAGCATTTAAATGCGATATGGGGAAGTAATTTGCCTCAACAAAAACTGCGCAATCTTATCGCCATCTATGCGCAATTTTACAGACTGTGGTGTGTAAAGTTGCGCAAGTCCCGGCTTCTGTTTTTTTGTTAATTATGTAAAAAGTGATTATGTCTGCTCAATAATTAGTATTAAAAATTATTTCCAGATAAGTATAGATTTAATTATAATAAATAAACCTGTGATTAATCCCTATGTCTAATTTTTATGGTCGATTTATACCCTACCCTACTATCAAATAATATAAATCGCATAATTGGTCCAGTTCCGGTTTTTGAATATTATTCTCCAGTACAGCAATAACATAATAAAAAAATAGGTTTTGGTACCGGAGGATCTCCCTGATAGTTGGCTTTATGATAGTATACCTAGGAACTGAGCGGAATTTCATAGGGACAAATTGAATATTGAGAATAGTCATTATGGAAAAAACAGGGTGATAGTCGGGCTGCATTAGCGAGCTATAGTCAAGTTATAGTCTGCAGTCAGTCTGCGTTGGATATAAACAAGTCAAGTGTTCCTCCCAGAATGTACATGAATTACACTTGTTATTTGTATACTATTAATGGAAGGCATGAAGTATAAAAGGAGCTGACCACTGGAGGTCGCAGAATTCACCACTGAGTGATTTTGACGACACGGTTGGCGCAGTGGTTGAGCGATCGACTGCTGCGCTGCGTGTCACGGGTTCGATTCCCGCACGGAACAAATATTTGTATGGCCTACAAATAGTTGTTCCGGGTCTGGCTGTTTGTGTATGTGAGTTTATGTTTGTGAACGCACCCACGATACAGGAGAAATTCCTAGTGTGGGGCAAACGTTTTAAAGAAAGCAAAAATTACCCTTTTTTTTACGGGGGAAATCCTCATGGATGTCCTCCGCCAGGGGTCTGTCAGACTCTTACTGACTAAAACCACCCCAGTGTTCCATCTTCCACCTACGCCGGGGATCGCGGGAACGTACGCGACTTCCGTAATCCCCGGCTGGTGCCAGCCCACCTCTGCGGGCCACATCTCGTAAGCGGGGGAGTGAGGTGTTTAACTCCCCCCGCGACGTCAGAGGGGCGCACGGGAACACCACGCGCCGCCACCTCGGGTCCGGATGAATGGGGGGCAACGGACATCCCCAAGTTCGCCGCCCCTGGACCCAGTTAGGGGGGCAGAAGGAGGGCAGCGTATGCCTCCGACGCCCGGTGCGCCTGCTGCGGGCCGGGAGAGCACTCGACATCTCCCTCTCCCTTTCCGCAGCCTCCTTCTGCGCGATAATAGTTTCGCAGAAGGAGACCACCGCGTCCCAGGACTCCTCACCGCCGACCATAGAACGGACTACAGCCGTCAGCGAGAGGTCACTGCCTACCACAGAGACGAGGGCACGGCGCGGCTCCTCTCAAGCGGCACACTCTGCCAGCGTATGCCGCGCCGTGTCCTCCCGACAGTCGACGCAGTGGTGACACCGGCTCCCTGCCTATGCGACACAGGAACCTCCCGAAGCAGCCATGCCCCGTGAGGACCTGTGTCGCACGAAACGACAGGGAGCCGTGCCTTCTCCCGAGCCACAGGTCGAGCACCGGCCGGATGGCCTCGATAGTGACGAGGCCGGCGGTAGGGCGTGAAAGCCTGTTCCGCCATTCCGCCACCAGGACCTGGCGCAGCTGCGACTGACGCAGCTCAAAATGTCGCTGCGTCAGTCGCTCCCTGCGCGCCCGCGCGTCCTCGCACCACCGACGCATTGACGCGAGGACTTTTGCCTCCCAGGGCGGAGATCCGGCCAGTGCGCAAGCAGCCTCGTAGGAGATCGTGCGATAACCCCTTATGACTCTGACGGCCATCACCCTCTGTGGCTTCCGCAGAACAGAGATGGTGCTGGCCGTCAGGTCAGCCGCCCAGTTGAGTGATTATCCTGATCCAACCAATTGATACCAGGTAAATCCATCCATCCATCCATCCATCTTTGGGGCCGAGTCACCCGCGTCCGTAGGAGAATACCCATAGCTGTCCCTACACGTGGTCCCCGGGTGGTGCTAATCAGGTGACACTAACTGGTGGTAGGTTTCGGCGCTTGGCTTGCGACCACCCACTGGGCAAAGGCGTACCGCCAAGCGGCCTAGCCTAGCCATCCAGAGGAGTTGGGTCGAAATAGTTGTTCCTATGCAGGCAGACCAAGCAGGCTCGCGCTGTTATGGGCGTATCGGGAGACTAGTCGCGGAGGGTAGCGGGATCCGAAGCACGGTGCACCGCTGGCCGACCGCAGGTAGTTGGGAGCCCAAGTAGTGTACTAGCCACACACGAAAGGCTGCCCCGCCAACTGTCGAAAAATCCCGGAAAGCACCATCGTGCTGGTTGGCGACCAGACGACAGGGCCCGATGGACATTCCCGGGGGGGCTCAGACGTCCCCGAAGTCTCCAGACTAGTCCCCCCATGATGCCGTCCTGTCAGCGTGCCTGAAGGTCAGCAGCATGGAACATTATTTCACTTCCTTCTCCTCTCCCTCCTTCACTCACACATCATAAATAAAGGAACAAATCGAGAAAAGCTGTACAGCGGCAGCAATCCATCTCTCTCAAAGTGCACCTCTGCAACATACGAGGTCTGCACTCAAATCTCGCCGCAGTCCATCACCACCTGGAGACTGAAAAACCAGCGCTCCTGTTACTTTTGGAGACGCAGATCGGATGTCCGTCAGACATGTCGTACCTGACATACCCAGGGTTTACCCTGGAACACACAATTTTAAACCACGCGTGGGTATATGAATGTACGCCCGGGACGACATCTGCTGTCGGCGTCTCCGCAACCTTGAGGACTCCAGGTTCTCAACGCTTTGGCTTCTGGTGGACACTGGCCTGGATAAAATAATCTACGTTTGTGTCTACCGGTCGCAAAGCGGTGATCTGGAGACAACTGGGCTCACACAACACCTCAGTGAGGCGGTAGATGCGGCTTAGCAGCGAAACCCTTCTGCCCGATTGGTGTTACTGGGGGACTTCAACGCCCACCATCAGGAGTGGCTCTTCCCATACCAGTGCACAGATCATGCTGGACGAGAGACGCAAAAGCTAGCGCTAGCGTCAAATCTCAACCAGCTGGTCCATGGGGCAACGAGGGTCCGGATGTTGATTCGCATACAGCCAATTGCTTGGACCTTCTGCTGACAATAGATCCAGACCGTTACTTGGCGTCAATTTCTTCACCACTAGGTAGTTCCGACCACTGTCTGGTGAAATCTGTGTCCGTCTACTCCCCGCCCGATCCTAGCCCTAGAGGCACCCGGCGGGTTTGGCGATACAGGTCAGCAGATTGAGATGGCATGCGACCTTCTTCGCTTTGTATCCTTGGCAGCCTACTTGCTTTTCTTCGACTGACGCTTCGTCGTGCGCGAACGCCGTGACGGATGTGTTGCGGCAGGGAATGGAGTATTTTATTCCGTTCTCCAACGTAACAATATCTGGCGTGGCTCGTCCATGGTTTGGTGCCGAGGGCAATCGCGCTGATGCGCTAAAACATACGGCATACTAGTATGAGTTGTACGCACAAAGCAAATGACGTGTCAGAAGAAGAGGGCCTTTAACAGGGCTGCCAAGTCCTGCAAGAAGGTGTTGCGGAGGGCTCGGTTTGACCACATTAGCCGAATTGGGAACAAACTTGCTTCATACCCAGCAGATAGTAAGGCGTTTTGGTCCCTGGTTAAGTCGGTTGAATCGAACTTCTGCCGCCTCTCACTACAACCACTGCTGAGACCTGCAAACCTGTTTGTTTCTCTGTTTGCAGAAACTTCGCGTCTGGATCCTGGTAGCGCGATCCTGTTGGATGCGGGTCGAGTACGTATGTGGAACATTCGCATTCATCAGAAGGACGTTCGTAGGGTATTGCGTAACCATGACGTGAACAAGGCTAGTGGCCCCGACGAGATACCGGCAATTGTACTGAGGACCTGCGCGCCTGAGTTGTCTCCGATCTTGACACGCCTATATCATTTTTCGTTTGTGACTGGTAAGGTGCCGATGGCTTGGAAGCAAGCTAACGTGCAGCCCGTGCCCAAGCGAATTATAGACCCATCTCATACGCGTGCTGAATAGTAAGCTTTTGACATACCTAGAAGCTAACGATATCCTTAGTGACCGACAATACGGCTTTCGCCGCCAAAAAACACTACAAAGTACAAAATAACTTTAATTTCGGAAGTCGGTGTCCCTTGCGGTGGTAGGGCTAACGCCCGCCTGGTTCGCGACCACCCTCCCACCGGAGTTCGGCGTCAAGCAGCCTGCTGTGTTTCGTCGACGCGTGGGAGTACCAGTGCCTCAGGGCATCTTCTGGGCACGCTCGCTGTCATCATGGACCTCGTCTATCGCTTTCCATCAGGCGTGATCGAGGTCAAGAGCTAGCCCATTCATAAATAAAAAAAATAAAAAAAATAACGAAGAAGCAACCAAAATCACCGACTACCGAAATTAAAGTTATTTTGAACTTTGTAGTGTTTTTTGGAAGTCGGTTTCTTTTTTTTTGTGAATAAGTTTTTTTTTACAATTTTGAAAATCTGTAGCCGCTTCCCCCACCGCTGAAAGTTGAAACATCATAGGACCATTTATTCTTACAATCATCTAATCTACCAAATCTCTATGGTTTCCGCGACGCTTGAGAAAATCCACATTTAGCATAATGGGCTCCCCCTACCATAAGTGAAGTCCAGTTTTTACTAGCAAAGGCTTAAGATTCTATATACTAACACAAACTGTATTATCTATACATATAATAAAACAGTACCGAAAGAAAAACTGTACATTGAGAATTTTCGAGAAAAAATAAGTGGCTTTTGTTAGAAAAACGTAACTGATGAAAAAAAGTGACTTTTTAGAATTTTTGTCTGTTTGTCTGTTTGTATGTGTGTATGGTACGGCTTCACGCCAAAACTACTGGATAGATTGAATTGAAATTCAGCATAAATGTTCTTTGTAAACCAAGGAAGGTTTAGGCTACATATTATCGCGCCGCACACGCGAACGAAGTCGCGGGCAACAGCTAGTAATATATAAGTACGTTATTTTGTATGGCATAGGTATATCCATGGGCCAAAATAGCCTGAAAATAGAGAGAATTATTATTGCAGTCTGAGATGATCGTTTTTGTAGTTTTAATGTAGGATCGAAACACTATGTCAAAGATATCCATTATTAATACACATCATAGATATCTTTGACATTCTCGAATATAATACTCCCTAATCGCAACTGCTGACTTCAAATCCCACCAAAAACACTAGCTTCTAAGAGTAATAGCATACAAACACAGATAAATACCACATTCACATACAGTAAAATCACGCAAACTCAGACGACAAAGAGATCAAATTTTAATAATTAATTGAGATACGAGAAAGAGGCCAAGGCACTATTCATCTCAGGTCCAGTGATCTTTTTGAGATCATTTTCGGAGTGTATAACAAAGGCCGAGGTTCCATCCTGTTCACGAACAAGTATCGTGCCGTTCTTAACCCAAACATGTTTTCCGGCGACTTCTTTACACTTACGAAATGATTTCTTATTCATTTATTGCAGACTTGAAATAAAGATAAACTTAAATTTAATTTTACACTGAATCTATGTATTTTATTACGTTAAATTTAACTAACTTAACTATTTATATCTACTAAACCTAACTATATACAAACTAGACTAAAAATTACCAAATTATGTACAAACGTGTATAAAAACAAAATAAATCATTGGGCATCAAAAAATTCATTCACATCGCTGTCAATGACAAAAGTGCCCAGAACACTAGCAGCATTGCCGCGTTGAATGGCAATGCTGATTCTTTGGCCAAAGAAAAGCCCAGCCCTCTGGTCATGTGTACAGTCGACAAGTTGTTTGCTGATATTGTTGGCTCTTGCCGGAATTTAAAAAAGTTGAAAGGGCATGTACGGCAGCCTCACAGCCCCCTCTGGATCCAAAGCCAAGCTGTAGGGGCTGAAATTTGTAAGTTAAAGCTTCGCTGTATAATTTACAGCAAATTTTGGCTGCCATACGCCTGTAGGTGCACCCGACGGCAATGGGACGAATGCCGCCGTCTTTCTTGCGCAGAGCACATAGATTGGCCCCGTACAAGAAATCGACGACAGCATCGTTCACACCGCCGCAGAGCATTAGGGTGACGAGGGACAAAAGCTCCTTCAAAAGCGACTCACCAGCTTCCCCGGCGCCTGAACTTAAAAAGTCCTTCAAGTGCTGAGGAGTCAGGCCGTCGAGGCCGCCGGCGGATCCACTTCTGAAGGAGCTCACGGCTGCCATCAACTGGGGGGCTGAAATTTGGAAAAAAGAAGAATCCGGATTGGTGGTGTCGGGGGGGTCAGGGAAGTTGAGGTTATCAGCAGGCGCTGGGTGTTTACTCTCCAGAGCTGAAATAGTAACTGGAGAGTAGAGCGCCACCACATCACTACTGAATAACAGCCTGGCAGCACCTCTTATGTCACCTTCACTTAATTTGGATTCCACATGTGAACACACGCCTTTTTGGGGGAGGTTACTAAAAGCGGGTAATTTTGGATCAAAAGCATAGGTCGAATTGTTATAATTGTCTTTAATTTGGGTCGTTACTGTTTTTTTTGTAGCCAAATTTTTTCGGACATGTAGAATCCTATAAGGGAAGGTGAGTAATTCCTCCCAGGCACTTTGAGTGTTCTCCTGTGTTGCAAGACGGACGCATCGCGCTAAAGTCAGTGCAACAGACCGTCTTGCGCCCCGAGGAACTCTTTTAATCAGTGGTGTTGAATTTTTTAATTTTGAAAGCGTTGTCCAAAGTGCTTCCAAATGAGTTGATGTTTGGGATGTGGCTGGGGGGCACAAAGGTACACTATGAGGCTTGTGAACCTTGCCATAGTGTATCCTTAACCCCCGTTCACCTTTAAAGAAGCGTGCCTGGGAGCAATGGGGGCATCCCACCAGCTGGGCGTCGTGGGATGTGGCAGGTTGACCGGCACAGTTTCCAGCATTGCCACAGCCAGCATTTAACATAATATAATAATATTTGACTTACCAGAGAAATAAAACTATAAAAACACGATGTAATTAAATGAATAAAAAAAATACCACCGCGCAAACCGCACTTAACACTTATTAAAATATCACCGCGCAAACCGCACTTAACACTTATTAAAATATCACCGCGCAAACCGCACTTAACACTTATTAAAATATCACCGCGCAAACCGCACTTAATACTTATTAAAATACCACCGCGCAAACCGCACTTAACACTTATTAAAATATCACCGCGCAAACCGCACTTAACACTTATTAAAATCACTAAATCCAAAATCACTTACGAAATAGAGTTTTGTTTTTAAGTTTGATATTCTCATTATACTGAATGTGTAGTGCCCGATATTCCCAGTTCATCCGCATCCGACTTAATGCTCTTCTTTTTACGATAGGCGCTGAGTAAGTTTTCACGAATTATCCGAGATATCAATTGAATTATTATGTTCTTTGGTTTTTTGTCCTTTGCAGCGCATGTGGAACTCCGTGTATAGACAGTGTGTAATTCTGGGACACAAGATAACTGATAATCGCTCCAATTGATTCCATAACAGTCATCAGGAGGTTTTCATTCAGCTTGTCTGGCAAATTGCATGATATTTCAATACTTATTGCACTGGCGAGATTGCTGCTCCATTGAGTCGATTTTTGGCTTCCAACGCAGCCATAGTTTTGAACTGGAACAAAATTTAATATGAAAGCTGTGTTAAAATGATCGTCCATTCTGAGTTGTAAGTAGGTTTAAGTAAATACTAATAATATTGTGATATCTTAGTGTATATTACGTATTTCGCAATTATCAATTGAAATATAAGTAAACACCACGAAAACAGGTACTTTGTATCGGAATACTAAAACACTTGTTTTATTTGTGTTTAATTGTTAAACAAATCAGAAATGAGTTTGACTATGTTTGATTAACAAAAATAAGAAGGTAATACGTCTGTTAACGTGAGTGACACCTTTGAGCGACCGCGGAGGACCCCTCCCCTCTCCTGCACGCGCAGATTGTTGGACCCGCTGGTAGCACGTTCATTGGTACTGTAAATTAACTCCTAGGCTGTAGGTCACTGGCAGACAAGTTAGTTGTTGGAACTTTGGAAGGGTCTGGCAGAAATATGAGTAGTATTTGCGTAATGAATGTAGAAAATGTACATTGTTGTATACGACTGCCATCCTTCTAAGGCAGATCCCGTAAATAAGTAATGGTTTAATCCTTAAAGGTGGTAAATAATTCTTATAATATTTTAAGTAGTAGGGGCACAGAAGTCCCTGGTGCAACATAGTTATGGTGGACGCAGTCAGGCGAGGAAGAGAAGGTCACTCGTACAAGATCAAACGAAGTGCTAGTTTTTCGTTTAGATAGGCTAAAGTTCCTCCAGCCTACGAACCGTTTACGCGTAGTGCGTAGAGGCGCTGCGCCGGGGCAAAGGTCGCAGAAAATAGCAGCGTCATGGCGGTATAGAGACAGCAACTGTCACAACCCAGCACTGGGCACGCCACTATTGTGGCGATAAGTCCCTATGAGTCTCTTTGAGGAGTGCTAGAGAGGCGCCACGGCGTCATCACATTCCGCCTGATGTCGGTACTCACCAGACGCGGATGTTTTGGGAGCTACCTGTTTCGGATTTAGCGAAAGGACACGCCCGGGTGTCACCACTGTGAGGATCGTCCGGAAGACACGTTGGTGCATACGGTCCACCGTATGCACCAACGTGTCCAGACCACGTTCCAGACCTCCAGGTCTGCTCTGCTTGGGCGGAGCACTACCATGTCCTCGTCTAGGCGATCGGCGGCGGCGACCTCTCGCGTCCCACCCTGTTTCAATAAATGCTCCGGAGTGGCAACCCTGACGCCCCAGCCGCCGCAACAGAAGAAGACGCCCCGGGCGTTGGAACCTATAAATAAAAACATGACAGGACAGCTGTACAAAGGCGGCTTTACATGATCTATCTGTGTACGAAGTTACGAACACCACAAAAAAAAAACACTTTTTCTCTGAAGGGAGTTTTAACAAGCTTTTTTTTTTAAATAAATTTCAAAACTTTTTGGCGTTTTTAAATAACCTCAAATTCCCCGAAACGTCAATCAACAATGTCAGCTGTTACGTAAAGTCGGCCATTTTACTACTTACTAGCTGTTGCCCGCGACTTCGTTCGCGTGTATGTATTGTAAAATGATGAATATCGTCGTCGTATCGTCGTTCGTATATCTAATACGAACAGTCAATATCTATCATTGCTTGCCTCCTTTTTTATGTATGGGAAAACATCAAATGACTCCTTTCGCTCTGGGCGGAATGGAAGGGAGTGTCAGACTCTTACTGACTAAAACCCATCTGTGTTCCTCCTAATGCCCTTTGCGTTCCAGGGCCGCGGTGACTCTTTCGAACAAATTCCGCAACCCTGGCAGGCACTGGCCCTAGCGGGCCACGTCTTTATGCTGACATCTTTATGTGACGCGCGTGGAACACAACGCGCCGTCGAGTATCACCTCTTCTGTTCAAATAATTTTTCGTGAGAAACGTAATGATAATGCTTCTTCCATTTCATCGAAACTATTCACAGCAGTCCTAGAAGATGTCGTAAAATGTGGGTATAGATTGGGACTATAGCGGTATTAACGTCAATTTTCTGCCCAACTGTCTCACTTAAGATATGCAGATGACTTTGTGGTTTTCACTGAGAACTTCGATGACCCCCAGAAAATGCTTCAAAATCTTTAAGATGCTACTTTTAAGTTGGGTCTTGGAATGAATATGACCAAGACAAAGGTTATGGCAAGCACCTTCAGCGATTCATATCTGGAAATGAATTGTTGGAGATGATTAACCGATATGTTTATCTTGGCCATATCCTTTCAATTTGCAAAGAAAATCAACAAACGGAGGTATCGAGAGGAACACACCTTGGATGGGCCGCTTTTATCAAAATGGACGACATGCTGAAGCCTGCCAAAATTCCGCAATGTCTGAATTCCCGCTATAATTATAACCAGTGTTCTTTTCCCACCATGACTTACTTACTTACATGTACGCTCACGCAGAAGACTGTGTACAGACTGATAGTTGCTCAGAGAGCCATGGAGCGTTCCATGCTTGGTAGAGGTACGTCGTCGAGATCCGAAGACGTACGAAGGTTTTCAACATCGGAAAACGAATTGTAGAACTAAAGTGGAGCTGGGCAGGACACTTGGCAAGGCGCGGTGATGATAGGTGGAGTAAGGCAGTGACTGAGTGGCGTCCGAGGACTGGAAGAAAAAGTATTGGTCGACCGGCGGCGAGATGGGCGGATGATATTGTTGCCATCGTTGGTAGAACCTGGATGAGGCTGGCACCGGGCAGGTCCGGGTCGACGAACCGTTGTGTTCCATGCGCGCCTCCAAGAGATTTCAGCTAAGTAGACGGGGCCCGTTAGGGCCAGAGCCTGCTAGGGTTGCGGAATTTGTTCGAAAGAGTCACCATGACCCTGGAACGCAAAGATCATAAGGAGAAACACAGATGGGTTTTAGTCCGTAAGAGTCTGACACTCCCTTCCAGTCTACCCAGAGTGGAAGAAGTCATTTTGATGATTTCCCATCCATGAAAGAAAACCCCGCAACGGATAGAGTAGAGTAAGGACTCCGTTGTGCGAAGGTGTCCTGGCTAAATTTGCCGGCCTAGCTCCGTCCACGTGTACAGAAGCAACCAGTGTGCTTTACAGGTTGAGTGGAGAGAATTAACCGTTCAAAAAAAAATTTAAATAACGTCAGTGGAGCAATCAGACCAAATCTTTTTTTTATGTAATGCATCAAATGCATAACGGTAAGTGTTCTATCAAAAGAATCACTGTTTATGACGTTTTAAAAGTACCATTAGTAACTAAAAATATATTTTGTTGTAATTCTCATGCTTTTGAGAGTTAGTACTTTTTTCGGTCAACAGATGGCACTACGGGTATCTGAATTATGTAGATAATAAGTTGATTTCTTCTAGATTGCTACAATTCCTGTCAGGTTTATGTTTAAAAATTATCTAAATGGTTTTGTAACTAACTAACATGTCATTTTGTGCATTCAATTATTTTGTGCATTTAATTACGAACAAAAACCTTTTAAAATCAATATTGCTTCCCTCCCATAACATGCGGCGTGATAATATGTAGCCTAAAGTCTTCCTTGGTTTACAAAAAACATTTCTGCTGAATTTCAATTCAATTTATCCAGTAGTTTTGGCGTGAAGCCGTACCATACACACATACAAACAAAGACAAAAATTATAAAAAAGTCACTTTTTGTCATCAGTTACGTTTTTCTAACAAAAGCCACTTATTTTTTCTCGAAAATTCTCAATGTACAGTTTTTCTTTCGTTACTGTTTTATTACATGTATATAGATTACCTACCACGTCTCTTCTTTACAACATGTAATGTTCCAAATAAATGTATTTTTAAGACTAAACACTGTATTATTAGTTACGAGCACAATACGGACAAACGAGTAACAAGGGAACTAGGTTTAAGCGGGTACCTAGGTTTTGCGAAGGAGATTTGGCGTGCGAACGAGTAAGAGGCAACCGGTGGGCAACTGCCCGAGAGTTGATATTCGGGCTTTGCATATGTTCTAATCGCACGGTAAACTTTGTTATCGCGATTTAGGATTTTGTCAAGCTAGTTCGCAGCTGTCGCGATAGATGGCGCTGCGAGTCTCATTTGTTGATTCTGCTACGTTGATTTTTTGTGGCGGTTATAATGTCACTTACAACCTAACACGAATCTTTTAATCATAATAGGAAGTAACTCGAAAATTTGCCAACTCGACAGGGTATGTCATTATTATAATTGAATAGATACTCCTCTGGCCTTATTTCAAATTCCAGGATATGTAAGTCATCACTAGGCTGCGACTACGTTATGTCTTACCTAACGCTAGAAATGAATTACACAGGTTGAGGTAAGTCTCTTGCAAAAGATAGCTCAATTCAGGACGGACTACAGCTCGCTATTACCTGTTCAGAAAATGTACCTAATTGACTTGTTTAAACATTACTAATTGTGCCCATATGCACCAACAATCAAACGTTGTCATGCTTGAACCACGTCATGCAAAAACAAGCGGAAAAAAAATATGACACTTCCCCTTGTAATTTTAACACTATGCTCTGCGATTGTGCGAACTCACATCTATCCTATGGGATTGACAGCTATATTTTTTTAACCGTAGCTATACATCGAAAATAGAATAACTTTAGATATTATATTAATATAACCCAAATGCGTCATGTAGGCTACAGCCGGTCCGTTCTGTCAACATCTCACTGCTTACACTTAAGTGGAGTGAGCGTGAAGTGAACTATCATTCCATCTTGTGTATGAATTGAAAGCTCAGTTCACGTCAGTGTACACGGTGGGATGTTGACGTTGGTACGTAGGAATTAAGATGCAAGAGTGACCTTGAAAATTTCAGCACGCCACCGGAAAGTTACGTATATACCCGTACAAATACGAGTAGATAATTCTTGTTTGACATTTTGTTAAGAAGTTGTTAACATAGGGCGGCCCTCCCAGGACCAAAGGCCCGGGACGCACCGCTTCTGCTAACTCCCCTCGCTTTCCTAGTCCGTTAGTGTAGTAGTTTATCAATATTGTGATTATCCCTATGCGCAACAGGAAAACATTCAACATGACCAAAATAACACACATTTCAAATTAAAATGATTTATTAGTAGGTACTCAAATTAAGGTGGTTTCACACAGCGTTTTAATATATTTCAACAAAAGGTTGTAACTATAACAAATTTTACCCCTTATAACATAAGCTAACTAACAATGAAAGTCCCGTCCAAATCGGTCTAACCGTTTCGCCGATTCTCCAGGTAAACAGACAGACATAGACAAAAAAATGCATTTTTCTTTGTTATTTGTGTCACGTTACAGCATTTCCAACTACTGTTTTATTTGCTATTTTAAGAGCTATAAGTAGCATATACATAGACAAATTGTGTAAATATGTTTTCTTTTGTAATTATTATCATTTATTCCAACTTCACGAGCCCCCGTCGTGTTAGCTATTACTAACTTATTATGCCTCTCGTTCATGTGCGCTTGACATTTACCGCGACCACAAGCGTGATTTACCTACTGTTGATGTAATAGGAAAATGTTACTTAAAAGTAATCACTCAAATTATTATATTAAAAGCACTGCAAACGTCAAACTAGCTTGTTATGTCCGAATGTACCTATATTCATGATAAAACTGTCATTTGTTCCATTGTTTCTTACTATAGAAGTGATTTCTAAAACTGAACAAAATGTCTGCCTTATTTCTGAGTTTTTAAGAAGCAGTTGATGTGCTGTATGTGAACTGTTGTGTGCTACTGGGAGTCATAGTATACTGGAAAATATAAGTACCTACGTAGGTATGTGTTTAGGTTGCTTTTATTACAATAGTTTATAGTGTGTTTGTCATTTCAAACTGTTACAATAACGTGTGAATAGACTCATCAACAAGCCAGGTACAAATTCTTCAAGTCTTTGCAATTATTTTTATATCTTCGGGAAGTCTCGACATAGTTACCGATCGCCTACCGACTGAATACGGTTGATAACTCCTAAAGCTGCCCGTACACTGTCAATCTTGAACGCGATCCACAGATCAGAGAGCCAATTCTATTAATTTTTGAGCAACGTTCGCATTTGGATGTCAGTTGCAATCTGTTATATATGTTCCTACTTCCTACCCACCTAGTTACAAGTAGATGTGTGTGCGAAACTCATTAAGCGTTAACGTCGAATACACCAGTGTGAATTAGTTCGTCTTTGCATTGACACCTCTGTTGGCTTCCTATATAACATTTGGCGACGATTAATCACGTAAACATAAAATCATGTTCGGTGTAAATTCAATATTGGGAGCTATATCCAATTTTGATCATCACACACAAGACTGGAAGCTTTACAAGGGGCGGCTGCAGCAATGGTTCATTGCCAACGACATTGGCGAGGATAACGATACAGCTGGAGTGAAGAGAAAAGCGGTATTGTTAAGCGCACTCACGGAGAACTCGTATAAACTGGCGTGTAATCTCGCCTAACCTGATGATTTAGATACAAAGAACTATGACGACATCTTAAAAATCTTTGACGATCACTTTGTGCCGAAGCATTGTGGGTTTGCGGAGAGGCATAAGTTTTATACGGCTGTGCAGCAACCTGGTGAGACGCATTCGCAGTGGGCCGCGAGGTTACGAGGCCTTGCTACTTACTGCGCGTTCAAAAATTTGGAGGATTACCTGCTAGATAAGTTCGTCATGGGCGATCAAACTTTTTTGGCAAACTGTTTGCCAAAAATATCAGCGATTTGACACAGAGTAAAGCTGTGGACTTAGCAGAAAGTGCCCGCTGTGCACGTGCTGGTGCCGCGCTGGCACCTACAGGACATACCGATGTCAATCATGACGCAGTCTTCAAGATTGATCAACGTGCTAACATCAAAGTTTCGAATGCATCACAAAAGGATCAGCGTAATGAAAAGTGTGCGGTATGTGCTTACAAAAATCATAAATCGTCAGTGTCGGTTCTCAAACTATTCGTGTAAATTGTGCAATCGGAAAGGTCATCGTCGTAAAATGTGTACGAAAAACAAAGCGAATCGCATTGAGCAAGGTAATAGCGATGACGAGGGAGATGACGGTGAGTTACTTTTAAATATTAAATGTTTCAAGGAAGTGCCAATGACAGAAACTGTAAGTCTGGAAGGTCAATGTATAAAATTGTGAAATAGACAGCGGTTCGCCAGTTTCAGTCATTTCTGAAAAATTATACAATAGTACTTTCTATGAAATTCCGTTAACAGAACCTAAGAAAAACTTGTTGACCTATACTAGCGCTACAATGATAGTTTACTCTCACTAGATTTTGTATTACTCTCATGTGCCAATGTATCCATTCTATAATCTGGTCCTTGTAAACAATAAATAAATGTTATTATTATTATTATTATTTTCTCTTTATTCATTATTATACATATAAAATACATTTTTAAATATTAAAATACAAAGATATCAAATTATTTAAAAATGTAAAAAATAGTAGCCCACCGGTATCGGGAACAGGGTCCAAGCTACCGGCGGTCAGGGCTCCAGAGAGAGGAACCTCCTAACGATGCGAGCCGTGTCCAGAAGTACTGCTCTCTGAATCAAGCCCTTGATCCAGCTGCCTAACGAGAGCCTCCTAAGATGTTGGTCGAGGCTCTTGGCTATTAAGCCATTGGCTGACACGACTATCGGTACAATGATTGCCGAATTCACATCCCACATGTCGACAACCTCGCGAGCCAAGTCAAGATATTTGATTTGTTTATCTTTCTCGGCTTTCACGAGGTTCTCGTCATGCGGAACGGTGATATCTACAATCACTGCACGCCTCTCGATTCGGTCCACCACCACTATATCAGGCTTATTTGCAATAATAGTCCTGTCAGTGATGATGGACCGATCCCAGTACAATGTGATACTGCCATTATCGAGAACTGGGTCGGGCACATACCTGTAGTACGGAACCTCCGATTCCACAAGAGAGTATTTCAGAGCAAGTTGCTGATGGATAATCCTGGCTACAAGGTTGTGTCTATGCAAGTATTCTCCATTAGCAAGACGAGAACAACCAGAGATAATGTGGCGAATTGATTCTCCCGGACGGTGACATGCCCGACATATGTCAACCGTGCCGTCCTTCACAATAAATCTCCGGTAGTTTTTCGTCATGATAACTTCGTCCATAATTGCACAGACAAAACCTTCGGTTTCCCCAAAGAGGTCACCAAACCGTAGCCAGGCTACGGACGCTAATTGATCCACGTCGGGCCCGTGTAGGGCCCGGAAAAAGCGTCCGTGAAGTTCCTTACTCTGCCATACCGCCCTGCGATCGTTGGTGTCAAGCACTGCAGGTTTGCGCCAGTTCTCATTTGCCAAGGAGAGCGGGGTGAGTCCCTTGTCCACCGCCACTACATCTCGATGCATACCCACGTCGACAGCTAGGAAATATTCCCTGAGACTGCATATCTCGCGATTGTGGATAGTCTTAGCACTTAAAAAGCCTCGACCTCCACATTTTCGCGGGATATACAGTCTCATTACCGACGACCGTGGGTGATGCATTCGATGTGCAGTTAGCAGTGTACGAACCCGCCTATCCAGGGCGTCAAGTTCCGTTTGAGTCCATTTGAGTACGCCGAAAGAGTACATCAATACCGGCATGACCCATCCGTTGAAAGCGCGCACCTTGTTTCCGCCCGACAGAAGGCTGTTGAAAACCTTCTTCAGGCGGCCAAAGAAGCGCTCCTTCAACGAATGCTTCATGTCAGTAACACTGATGCCTAACGCTTCCGACATACCCAAATACTTGTAAGTTTCGGTTGGAGAGAGGGATCTCAGGTTTATGGAATCCGAGAGTTGCGATCCCACGGATTCCATAATCTCTCCATGCTTTACATGCATGATCGCACATTTGTCCACACCAAACTCCATCCTGATGGCACTACTGAAAGTTTCAGTTACCTTCAGTAGCTCCATCAGTTGCAGATTACTGGGGGCAAAGAGTTTCAGATCATCCATGTAAAGGAGGTGAGATATAACCTGACAACCTCTCTTCAACCGATAGCCTAGTCCTGAATTCTCCAGCAATGTGCTGAGAGGATTCAAGGCTAGGCAAAACCAAAGCGGACTCAAACTATCGCCCTGAAATATACCCCGCTCGATCCTAACCGGTTCGCTATTCCTCTGGATATTTCGACATCCTGGATAGCGAAGGACTGTCCTCCATTGCCCCATACATGACGTCAGGAAGGTGCGTAGCGTTGTATCAATTTTATACAATTCTAGCACCCTCATGAGCCATGTATGAGGCACCGAGTCATAGGCCTTCTTATAGTCTATCCTTAATTATTATTATTATTAATGATAGTTACAGGGTGCATGATAGTAAATATTTCATACAAAGGTCGAACGGTAAGATTGCCTGTCTATGTAATTTTCGTTGGCGGCCCTCCCCTCCTAGGTCGTGATTTTATGTGTGCATTCGAATCTGTCAAAAATGTATGGAAATTAAGGCTTTTTTGACAGATTGCAACTGACACGCGAATGCGAGCGTTGTTAAAATTAATAGAATTGGCCTTTAGATTATTGATTTTGATAGCGTTCAAGATTGAGTGTACGGGCAGCCTTAAGACTTAACGATTAAACTCAGTCGTTATGCGATTGTTGACCATGTCGAGACTTCCCGGGACTCTTGGCTCTTGACAATGTGCCATTCTATTAGCGATGGCGACTGTTAAGATATAAAGAATTGATCACGAGACATTTCAGCAGCGCTTGTCAATCCCGCAAATATTTGACGTTTTGACAATCACCTTCGCCACGCTACCGCTGACAGAGATGTCACTTGACTAGTGCCTCATCCTAATCCACTTTAGACATTGGCAGAATAGTCGACATCGGCTTTGCTTGCCAAATAAAGTCCCGATGGAGGTCATCATTTCGTGTGAGCCAGGGTGCATTTACAACTTCCTGCAAACGTTAACGTTGGATGATTAATACATTGGTCTGTTTGGTAGCCTCACAGCTGACTACCATAAGTCTAAAGTTCTGTTACATGATATTCTGGCGCATTCATTAACAGGGCCGACCGGTGATAATCTATGATACCATACCTGTAGCTGCTTTAGGTATGGTTAAAAAAGATATTTGCGATTGAACATTTTGTGGTGACGCACGCCAGGTTCAGGGGCCTAACCACCAACTCTTAAAGCAGTATTACTTTAATATTACTTCCAGTGGGAAAGAGACGGAGCTATACGTCCTGTATAGCGCCGTCTCTTTCCCACTGGAAGTAATATAGAAGTAATACTGCTTTAAGAGTTGGTGGTTTAGGCCCAGGTTCCTCCTCAGGGTCCTGTTGACTGACTTGTTGTTATTATTAGGGTTCCGAACCTCTGTATAGAAAAACGAAACCCTTATAGGATCACTCGGTCGTCTCCTGTACCATGTGATAATATCACATGTAAGGGCTCATCGTAGGAGCTTCAAAAGTATTTTTTTTTTCATAATTTTAAAACATTCCGTTTCGATGTGATTAGGTACCACTCCCTTATCTCCGAAACTAAATATACATACGCAAAACTATATATAAATCACTTTATACAGGATTACTGGTAATTCGACGTAAATCCGTCAGGGGCTGATAAGGGAGCCCAAATGCAACAAATTAAACCCCCATATGTATGGCCGAAATTCAATAGTTTTCGAGATATTTGAATTTGAAGAGTTTTTGATATTGACCCAAAATTTGACATTTAATTCCGAATAAAAAAACCTACATAACCATTCAAGGGTACCATTAAAAATGATGTTGTAGCTGGCACTTCTTAACTTCACTAAGCTATGGACATAATTAAAACTACTTAATTTAACAAAATAATTAAAATAATGAGCGATATAAGAATAACATCTTGCTATTTTTTCATTTTACGCTTCAGAAATGTTGTGTCGTTACAAAAAATTCTATGACATTAATCGTACAAATAACTAAAACAACTTGCTTGCCTATTCTGTAAGCTTTCCAAAAAGGTAAAAAAGTCAGTTTTAAAATACATAATTCGTGGCATGGCATGTGTTTGAACCGGCGCGGGGAGAGAAATCATCTGTGTTTTTAGTTTATCATCCTCGCGAAAACAACCGATTTACCTGGCGAAATTCTTCGTGATGGGGCGGGGTGTGCGGGCGGGGGAGTACACGGCGTCTGTTGCGCTCGCGTCGCCTTCCTTAGTACAGTTCGCGTCAAATAACTGTGGCCCTCTGAAGTTAGCCATTTGCAACGAACGCGTAGGTGCAGTCACGTAGACGGGAGCAAGCGGGACGCAAGCATGCATCGAACGTAAACGAGCGACTGAGACATAAAATCGCGCCGCCATAATCCCCGCCCCGCGCGTGCGCAGTTGCAATTTGTTCGTAATTTTGACTACCTACTACGCAGCCACTCTTAGCCAACTTCAGAGGGGCACAGTTATTTGACACGAACTGCAAGTTTTAACTTTAAGCCGCGCAAGCACGTTTGTTGTCCCCACCAACAGTGTCTCCACGTTGCCGTCGTGGTGGGGCTTGCATGTCTCAGTGATCTTGGGGGCTTTGCCGGTAGAGCTACTCATACCGGAAGGTCCCAAGTGAGAGACCAGACCAAGAGAGACAAAAGAGGGGCACACCGTTCGGAGACTTGAGTAGTGTTCGGGTCCTCGGACGGTGTGCGTCTCATTGGCTTGCTCGCTGCTCTCCGGTACGCGTCTGATCATCAGACGTGACTGTGAGGGCAGCGAGCAAGCAGTGAGACAGAGGGGGAGAGGAGGGGAGACCTCCTCAAAAAGGAAACCATGGACAGGCCTGATAAAGAGATATTACCCCAGGGCGGTCCGGACTGCACAGCAGTCCGGGAATCCGCCACGCCTCGTGCATCAAGCCCCTCGTATTCTGGGGGGGGCAACAGGGCTGTCCGCACTCCACTTGCCAAGGGCAACAGTGGCCGAGGAGGCCCCCGATTCAAGCCGTCCTTTGAGGACTTAATCGGGTTTGACTTTAGCTCACCCGACAAAGTGTCGGTCGGGCAGAGCGCGGGAAGTGGCGTGCTATATTGGGAGGAGGGCTCGCTTGAGCGTCGCGCGGGTGCAGAGTCGGAGTCCGAGTTGGACTCCGACGACCTAGCGACCTTTAGCTCGGCGAGCTCTGAACCCGTGAGAGCGGGGTCTGCTGCGGAGGACTCTAGGTCCTTCCGCAAGCGGCCCAGAACGGAGGAAGACCGGGGGTCGTCTGGCAGCGAGGAGGTGGCCTCGGCTCGCAAGATCCCCACCAGTAGGCGGGATAAGGGCCGAGAGGGAGGCAAGGGGAGATTGCCCGCCTCCAAGGTGGCTGGCCAGCGAGCCGAGGAGCTCGTCGCTGACGGACGACCCCCCGTAGAGGGCGGTCGCGGGGCTCCTGGTTCGGAGTCCTCCGGCGGTGAGCCGGATGACTCCGGACAGGAGCGGGTTCGGAGGGCCGGGTTTGCGGAGGTGGTGGAGGCCGCGCTTCGCGATGTGGCCTTGAAGAGGAAACTTTCCTCTAAGAACAAGGCCATAAGCGAGGCGATGGCCTCCATTCTGGCGGCAGCGGAGGCTAACAAAGGTGGGCCTCCGCCGGACGAGATGTCCGAGCTGCGGGCGGAGGTCGCCCGCTTGGCTGCCGCCACGGAGCGTCTCTCGACCTGGCCAGGCTCCGGGGAGCCGGCCCACAGGGGGCACCGTAAGGGGGGCGCAGGGAGGACGGCCGGCCCGTGCCGCAGGAGGGCCAGGTGCTGGACCTGGTGCGGCAGGAGTTGGCTGCCTTCCAGGCGCGGTTCTCCGTCCTGGAGGGCATCGTCCTGCGCCCCCCGCTAGCGAGTGCGGCGGCGAGTGGGAAGGCCCCCCCAGGCAAGAAAAAGACGGCGTCGTACGCGGCCGCCGTGGCTGCCACACCGGGGTCGTCCGGCCAGGACAAAGGGTCCGGGCCGGCACCCGCGAAGCCGGTGCCGGGAATACCGGACCCGGCCCCGGGAAGGAAGAGGAGGGGTGGGGTTGCTGCGCGGACGGCGAAGGCTCCTGCGCCGTCTGTGCAGCAGCTCCCCCCGGCTTCCTCGCCTTCTGATCCTCCCCCGGCTCAAGCCGAATGGCAAGTGGCCGGGGAGAAGAAGAAGGCGGGCAAGGCAGCCAGGGCGGCCAAGAGGCGGGAGAGAAAGCGGCGGCAGAGGGCGCGAAGCGTCGCGGCTGCGCTCCGCCCCCCGAAAACCGCGGCTGTAGTCCTCACACTACAGCCGGACGCGGCGAAGAGGGGCGTGACGTACGCGGACGTGCTCACCAAGGCGAAGGAGGCGGTGAACCTTGGTGAGCTAGGCATCGTAGGGGGCCTCCGGCTCAGGGTCACCATGACTGGGGCCCGGATGCTGGAGATCCCCGGGGCAGCCAGCGGCCCAACCGCGGACGCTCTAGCCGAAAGGCTCAGGGCGTCCCTAAGCGCGGACGATGCCCGAGTGTCCAGGCCCACCAAGCGCATCGACATGCGCATCTTGGGCCTGGACGACTCCGTCACGGAGGTGGAGGTGGTGGCCGCCGTCATTAGGACGGGGGAGTGCTCAGCAGAGGAGGTGAAGGCGGGCACCCTACGTCCTGACAACACGGGCACGCGCACCATTGTGGTGAGCTGCCCCGTGTCGGCGGCCAAAACCATCTCGGAGGGCCGAAGGTTTTTGGTGGGTTGGGTTTCCGCGCAGGTCAAACTGCTGGAACCCCGACCTCTGAGGTGCTTCCGGTGCCAAGTGGGCCACCATGTGGGAGCTCAATGCACCTCGGAGGTGGACCGCAGCGGTCTATGTTTCCGCTGCGGTCAGCCCGGTCACAGGGCCGGCTCTTGCGACGCCGCGCCGCACTGCGTAGTCTGTGCGGCAGCTGGCAAGCCGGCCGACCACTGTGCTGGGGATAGGGCCTGCGCCCCACCCACCAAAGCCGGAAACAGGAGGAAGCCCTCCGCCACCGCCGTCTCTGCCGCGACCGCCGCCACTGCCGCCGCTTCTTCTGCCACCATTGCCGGTTCCACTGCGGCTGCTGCTACTGCAGCAGCCGCAGTAGAGCCCCTACAAAGGGCTCCGGAGGGGGCTGAAATGGAGTGCCAGTAATGGCCCCATTTCACCCCCTCCTGTTGAACGTCATCCACTGCGCCGCCCAGGAACTGATGCTCCTGAGCATGGCGCAGTGACTGATGCCTGTGGACGGCGAGCAATGGGTAGCTCGCCGTCCGATCAGAACAGGCCCGGGTTGACGGCGCGCTGTGTTCTACGCGCGCCGAACCAGCAGACGTCAGCATGGGTCGGGGCCCATTAGGGCCAGAGCCTACCAGGGTTGCGGATTTGTTCGAAAGAGTTACCGCGGCCCTGGAACGTAAAAGGCACTAAGAGGAGCATGGGTGGGTTTTAGTCAGTAGAAGTCTGACACTCCCTGCCGCTCCACCCAGAGCGGGAGGGGTCATTTGATGATATCCCATCCAAAAAAAAAAAAGCACGTTTGTTGTTATCTTGCTATTAACCAATCTCTCATCGCGTTAATTTGTTATCGATCATTATTGTTAATTCTTGTGTCTCTTGTTATTCTTTTTGTTATCATTGTTATTTCTCCAAACATTGCACGAGGGAGATCCTGCCAGGCGACTCGAATTTTCTCGGTATATGTTAAACGCTGACGCTGACCAGGAACATTTCCTAAGAAATGTTTTGTGGACTGACGAGTCATAGTTTGACCGGGATGGTTAACGAATTACCATAACTTACATTTTTGGGCACCTAAAGCAGGCAGGAATCCAAAACAACTAAAAGAAACTGTGTCGCAAATAAGATTTTCCCTGAACGTATGGATGGGTGTCCTTGATAATTATTTGCTGGGCCCTCATTTCTTGCCCCAAAATTTGAACGGCGAAAATTACGAGGATTTTTTGAGAAACAACCTAGATGATTTGTAGGCGGATGTTCCCGAAGAAATAAAAAACAACCTAACAGTAATGTGCTGGCCCAGCACATTACCGGAGGGGAGGGCCAATTCCGTGGCCAGATATCACACCACTTGATTTTTACATTTGGGGTCATATGAAGGAATCAGTTTATGTGACCCCAATAAATTCAGTCGAAGAACTTCGACAGCGAATAATAAACGCGGTGCAACAGATGAGAACAACGTTCACACCAACTAGAGTGACGAAAACCGAAGTTACGATGAGAATTCGAACCTGCATTCGTAATCAAGGGGCTCATTTTGAACAAGATGTGTAAAATTTTTAGACAAATACAAATGACCCTTTCTCTCCCCGCGCCGATTCAAACACATGCCATGCCACGAATTATGTATTTTAAAATTGACTTTTATACCTTTTTGGAAAGCTTACAGAATAGGCAAGTTGTTTTAGTTATTTGTACGATTATAATGTCATAGAAATTTTTGTGACGAGACAACATTTATGAAGCGTAAAATGAATATATTGGTAAGATATTATTCATATATCGCTCATTATTTTAATTATTTTTTTAAATTAAATTAAGTAGTTTTAATTATGTCCATAGTTTAATTGAAGTGCCAGCTACAACATCATTTTTAATGGTACCCTTGAATGGTTAGGTAGGTTTTTTTATTTGGAATTAAATGTCAAATTTTGGGTAAATATGGAAAAACCCTTAAAATTCAAATATCTCAAAAACTATTGAATTTTGGCCATACATATGGGGGTTAAATTTGTTGCATTTTGGCCCCCTTATCAGCCTCTGACGGATATACGTCGAATTACCAGTAACCCTGGTATCCAGTAATATCTACTTACTTGCGCTATCTAAGTATCTACCGGCCGGGCCGTACTCGGCCCATTTCTCAGTGGGTGGCCGACAGCCGCGAAGCGCGTACGTTCTCGTATAATTCGGTCAACCTGACGTACTTTGTAGTTTCGAATTCTGTTGTATAATGTGCAGTTGATGAATGTAGATCCAGCAAGAGAAGAGATAAAAACTTATATTTTTTTAGTTAACCTGCTGATACAGTAGTAGTACTTATCTAATTTGTTTAAAAACCTATCGTTTTTTAAATAGATAAATTGTAAACTTGCATGTTTCGTGTTTTGTATTTTTATTAGGTATTGGTAGGTACGTTTTAACTTCTATTAGGCGTCTGAGATAAGAATTAAAAGGTCAATGACCTCTATTTGTCAATTGTCATTTGAAAATTACGTTTAGCAAAAATCTACTTTGAGCAAATTAATTTTCAATATAAATATTTATCATTCTTTTTATTTTGTTAATGTTATTTTCATATGCTCATTGTTTATTTAAGAGCGTGCAAGAGTTAGAAAAGCGCACCTACCTACATGACGTCAAAATATGGCGCCAGTGCAGGTTTTTTCATAGTGTAGTGTTGAAGCATAGTAGTTACTTAATCCGCTAATTGTGTAAATGAACGAACAAATCAATGAATCGTGTTTTCAGTTTCCTCCATTTCGTATTTCATTCGTATTGGTGGCCATGCGAAGTGGTTACTTTACTGATTATTAAATAATTAGGTACTACACGTTGCGTACGAATTGTAACAACAAATACCTACTGACATCTTTATCGAAAGAGGCAGCCCTGGCCATTCACAAAAACCACCGCCGCGGTGGCGGCGCGCAGCTACAAAGCAAAAACTCACTTTACGCTTGTAAGGTTAGGTACACTTTCGGGTCAAAGGTGTAGGCTATTTTTTTTTTTTTAATTTATTTAAACCACCCCGCACCCGCGTTTGCAGTCTTGCCAAGCACAGCACAAGCACAAACAAACTTACCTACTTAGAGTCTGCATAAAACTTACTTACTTGCTTACTTACTTTCTTATCCTCGGTGAGTCTATTTGGTCTAATGGGATAGACAGAGTCTACCGCTATGTGGATGCCCGCGGCTGCTAGTGCGATTCTGTAAACATGTCGAAGTGAACACCCGGGCGGGCGCACGATGGGTGATTTGTCAAGCCATACAAATAAGATGTAATGACAGCTCTATTGTCGTTCACTCCGCCTAGGTGAACACCGTGAAATGTCGACAGAATCGACCGGCTGAGCTACACATTAAAAAAAAACATGCTCCCCGCGTTCGCCACAAAATGTTTCTTTTATTAACCGATTTCAAAAAGAAGTAGGTAGGTTATCAATTCGGATGTTATTTTTTTTATGTAAGTATGTTCGGGCATAACTCCATCATTTAAATGTCAGCGGACAATTGCAAGAGCCGTAAGATTGTAAAATAAGTATCGCGTGAAATTACAAACTATTTTTTCTAAATAAGACATGAATTATTGGAATCAGTTAAATTTAGATGGGATTGATTGTAAACAAAACGATTTTTTCATTATAGATATATCGAGAAATTAAAAACTAATAAAGATTTATTACAATCATAAGAAGCCTGCAATTTTCCGGTGACCTAAGTGACGGTTTTGCAAAATTATTTTTTGTTCGAAAGAGGTTTATCCCGAAATGGTCCCATTTCAATTTCATAAAGATCTAATGTAGAACTACGGAGATAGACAATTAAATTGATATGGACTGGTTGGAATGTGTGCCGGTTGGGGGGTAACAGCACTAAAAAGTAAAAAAAAAAAAATATAACTGACAAACCACTACAAAGTAGATAACAATCAAATGTGAGAGTGGCTTTAATATTAACATTTGTGCGGTTTATATCCCACCCCCCATCAAGCAAGATTATATCGATGACCTATTTAGAAACTTCACAGAAGTAATTAACAAAAAGTGTAAAATCAATTCTATCAATTTGCTAATCGGTGATTTTAATATGGGTAGTATTTCTTGGGAATATAGTGTGGACTTAGGGCTTTTGGTTCCCAAAGGATCTGGCTGTAATCAGGAAAACATTTTTATAGACATGCTAGCGTTTAATGATCTTCATCAATACAACACAGTAGTCAACGCTTCTAATCGAATTTTAGATCTGGTTCTCTGTAGTGGTAATAATACAGTGTCGGTATCTCAAGCCTCATATCCGCTTATCCAAATTGATCCTCATCACCCAGCGCTAGAAATCTCATTGTCAACTAATCACACCAAACCTCTGATGCAAACCAGGGTCCCGTATTTAAACTTCTATCTCTGTAATTACGAAATGGTCAACGCTGAACTTGCAAAGGTTTCTTGCGCAGGCTATGCGGGCCTTATATAGGTCGGCCGATAATTCTAGAACCTTCTAGTATAGAAACATCTAGAAAGTTCGAGTACATACCGGCCCCGACTAACCAGATAACGAAAACTCTAGAATGTTCTAGCATCGAAATGTCTAGAAGGATCTTGACTCTACTAGTTCTGCTACTCGATACTAGATGGCGCTAGTAGTAACTTTTAACGTTATGTACCCGGCATTAATTCTGGCGCGTAAACAATAATACTAGGTTTGCCAGGGGCGGTCAGGAAATTTGTGATTTGTTTTCTGAGAATTTTCAGTCCATTTACGGAAAAAATAGGAGTATACGCTCTTTATCGCTACCTGATACCACTCCCAGTAATGTAAATACTTTCAGCCACTGCAAACTGGAAGAATAAGAAGTTTTTGAGTGCTTATCTTCCCTGAACTGTGACAAAGGTCCAGGACCTGATTCGATCCCGCCTCTCTTCCTTAGAAAGTGTGCAGCGAATCTAGCTGAGCCTCTATCGATCATGTTTAATTTTTCCTTGTCACAGGGCTGTTTCCCTGATCATTGGAAGATAGCGCAAATCACGCCAATCTTTAAATCTGGTTGTGTTGAAGATGTTGCAAATTACAGACCAGTGTCGATTCTTTCTGCGTGTGGTAAAGTTGTTGAATCGCTCGTCCAGAAAAAAATGTTTTCTCACATTAAAAATGTGCTCGATGACAACCAGCACGGCTTTCGTCCTAAGAAATCGACACTGTCCAATCTAGTTGAGTATGTTTCTTATGTATCATCTGCATTAGATGATGGAAATGAAGTTCATGCAATATACAATGATTTTAAAAAGGCTTTCGATTTAGTAGATCACTACTTACTTATAAATAAAATTGAGAGTATGGGGGTTCATGGGTCGTTACTGCGCTCGCTGGTGCGAGTCGTACTTGAGGAACCGTTCACAACTGGTGCACCTTAAGGGGTTTAAATCAAAGCATTATTACATACATTCGGGGGTCCCACAAGGTTCACATTTGGGGCCTTTATTTTTCTTAGTTTTCATAAATGATTTGGGCAGCAAAATTGACTCTGAATATAAACTTTTTGCTGATGATTTGAAAATATATCGTACTATTTCCAACGATCTTGACATTGTTCAGCTCCAGAAAGATCTAGATAATGTATACAATTGGTGTGTTGAAAACAATATGTTTGTAAACGAAAACAAATGTTACTGGATCAAATTCAGCAGGAAAAAAAAAACATGTCGAATTTGTTATTCTATTAATAACAGTCCGCTTCAAGAGGTTAATACCATTAGGGACCTTGGTGTTTTTGATAGATAGCAGTTTAAATTTCAGGAGTCATTACGACCAAATCATTAGTCGGGCATCAAAATTGACAGGTTTCATCGTCAGGGAGATGAAAATTTTCAGAGAACCAACGTTGACTATATCCATTTATAATAGTATTATTCGTAGTATTCTGGAATATTGTAGCACGGTATGGAACCCGTTTTACCAAGTACACTCAGACCGGATAGAGCGCGTTCAAAACAGGTTTTTGTATCACCTATGTTACTCGGAAAACAGATGTCGTATCCTGAACTCGTACAATTATAGGTTGAACTTTTATAAAATGTCATCTTTAAACGCACGCAGAAAATCTTTGGATTTCATGTTTCTGTTTAAATTAATAAATGGTCAAATAGATTCTCCTGAACTATTAGAAAAAGTGAACAATCAGTACCCCTCGTGGTGGTAGCCGCTTAATTAACCGAAGAACTTTCGTCCTGCCTCACAGTCGAACTAACGATGGTAATTTTTCACCCATTGGCCGCATGCTCTCTATTGCCAACTCCCTTCGTGGCGAAATAGATGTCTTTGCTGGTTCTGTAGCCTCAATCAAAACGAAACTCAGAGACATAATCGTTTAATTTTTCCGTTTTTATCGTTTTTTTTTTAATCATACATTTTGTCTGTTTAAATTATTTTCTTTTTTGTGTGTTTAAGTTAATTCGTGGTATTCAAACCACTTGTTACTACTACTACGTTAAACCTAGATATGTTTTCGTTTTTGTATTTTTTCTTTATTTGTGAAGTGTTTTTGAATTTTAGGTGATTTACTTTGAATGTGCATGTTGAATTCACATCTAGTAGGTGTCAATCATATGTTTATTATTGTGTTGTTTTTTATGTTGCTTGTTTTGATTGTACATCAGTTTTGTGAAACGCAATAAAAAAAAAAAGTACTAAATAAAGTCTTTAATTTTGGAAGTGGCTTTTTTTTAATGTTTTTTTCTTGATGAAGTGCAGCCGGCTGCAAATTAGTGGAAACAAAACCGGAATAAGCTGGCCTCTTACTATTGAAACTCCGCACTCTGCTGGTGCAGCTCAAAGTCGGAGTGTCAGCATGCACCGATGCCGCGATGTGTGCTCGACTGTACCTGGGTTGTGTTAGGTATGACGTTGCGGTACTCAGCCTTGTATGTCGTTTTGAATGATTTTTATGGATATATTCTCTTTCGCAGAACTACTAATACTCAATAACGACGCTTCAACTAGATGCCCCTAAGATTAATGACTAGTATTCGATGATATAGTCTTTCGTAAGAAATAATAATGATCAGTGTACGAGTATTCGTCTGCGTGATACTGATAGTGCGGGGGCTCGACTGTGGTAAGTTTTGTTTATTTATTGATTGGATCAACTTTTAAGTTAGGAACACTTAACATTAATTATACATTATTCTAGTGCTGCAGCACTTACAGACTACTTCATTAATAGGATAAGTTACGTAATATAGACAAACATGAGATTAATTGAGATTAGAAATAACAATATTTAAAAAAGTAGAACGCAGAAAAAGCAAAAAAAAAGTAGCAGGCCTCTATAATAATAATATTAACAATTTTATTCTCAAAAAAAAAGTACAAAAGCTTTAGCAGAAACAAAAAATTCTATCCAGTTTGTGAAGTGATTGTACAGAAGCATTTTATTTTGAGACAACGACTCCCAAACTGAGACATGCTCGTATCTTGGGTAGTCGGCGGTCGACCGTTTTAGATGTCGTATACATGTCACCGTCTTATTTTGTGTTACACATAAAGAACTTGACATATTTAGCAACTTTACATGATTAAGTGTACTCTTCGTTCACTTCCCACGTAGCAGTGGGCAGACGACATTAAAACATTTAGAAATTGCTTTCCTGTGACTTTTCAGTATTAGTTAATATGAATATATTAGTAAAGCAATATTATAATATATTTAACTAATATTTAAGGATTAGTGATATGATATCTAACTAAGACCTAATATTACGTATCACTTCCATATTAGATTAGTGTTCATTATACTGTATCTCGGTAGTGTTTTTTATTGTTTGATGAATGATTGTGACCATGTTAGTAAACAGAAACAGAAACAGAAATCATTTATTTGCAAAGAATGTAGGTAACAAAACAAAGTTTTGATGTCGTAAAAAAAGAAAAACAATTGGATCCATTACATTCTACCTATAAGGCATGCAACATTAAACACTATTATAGTACGTAATCATAAATATTGCAAATCTATATTAATCAATAATTGTCAAATAATCAAATATTTTATAATGTCATATTCTAAAAAGTCAAATTCTCCGAAAAAACAAAAGTCATACATGTTAATAAAATAAGAATATACCAAATTTAATAAATTGAAATATTGTTGAGCAATGTCATAGGGTGTTATCATTTAAAAATTCATTGACAGCGTAATAGCATTTATCAACAAGTACTTTCGTTAATTTCTTTTTGAAACAATGAGTTGTCTCATTTTTAATGTCGTTAGGTATTTTATTGTAAATAACTGGTCCCATATGCATAATATTCCTTTTCAATAATGCTGTTTTGAAGCTACCTGTATGTAAAAGACCTTTGTATTGGGATCTCAGTAATGCCGGTCTTGAAGAATGATTTATCATTGTTTCAAAAAGACTTAGGTTCTTTTTAACAAATAATGCTACCTCCAGAATATACAGTGCTGGAAAGGTTAATAATTTTAGGGATTTAAACATTGGAATACAGCTGTCTGTTGAATTAATGCCGGTCATTGATCGAATGCAGTATTTTTGGGCTCTGAATACCTAATAAGTAAACTGTGGATTATGTGAATATTTTAATATTAGCTTAAGATGATACGACAGTTGGTCGGATTACTTATATGTAAATCCGTATAATATTACTAATCTCTTAACTAATAGTAAAAAAAAAAATCTCCGAACACACCACCATACATGGCGACCCTGCCATTTGAGATGTATTGGACGTGCGCAAGCTGAAATTGTGTCGTTCAAGCATAGCCAAAGAGGATGTGTTTGTTACTCAAAACGAAGGATCAAACTTGGTTTCAATGCAAGAGTACTTGTTAAATATTAACATAGTGATGTTTATTATTTGCACTCTACTAAGTGTTGCCGCATTAGGCATTTTTGCCTATATGAAGCATACATGTTATTCAAGAAATGCCATCAGGGATGTATCAGAAACGAATTTTTTACTCAAAGTCTGATGAGTTCAATTCGAAGACCAAATCCGCGGAAGACTCAAGTGTACTACGAATAAGAAGATGTCTACAGTGAAAAGTGAGGAGTGATCAGTTGATCACTGTGTAAAATGTGCAGTGATTCAGTGAAAATTCCAGAGGTACTTAAAGGGAATTGACCAGTTTGTTAGAGTGCTCTGGCTTGACGTGGACATTAAGAATGATAATAAATGAGTTGTGTTTTTATTAATTAATTCCTAATATAAACGAAATATAATAATAAAGTTGCAGCAAGTTGCAACATCGTACCATATTTAGCATGTGTAATATTGTGATCTTGTCGCTGAGAAACGTCTAAATAAGAGTATTTAATAGAGTATTATTAAGTTAGGGGAATGTTAGTGGATTAAATAATACAAGCAGCTATTATTTCTTATTACAATGGTTTTAATCCGAATCTTAAATAATTAAAATACTATCTAAAAACTGGGCGGGTGGCGTAGTAGTATTATTTTCGTACCTTGCCCAGCTTAAATACCACATTATGGTCATGACGTGAGCACAGTAACATACCGTTCTTTGGCCTACAAGGCATTTTCAACAATATTGGATAATTGCTTCTCTACTCTGTTGATTACTATTATATAAAATATATTTTTCGGCTTATTTGCCTGCTTTGAATTATTTTGCCTCTTATAATGAACACAACACAATGTAACACAATGTAAACAATTGCCTGCCTAGGGTTAACCTTCTAGGAGGTTGCTGGCTCTGTCCGTGCTTATTTCAATAGTGTAGGAAGCATCATTCCTAATGTGTTCTTCATAATACGATCTTCTGCGATGCGTAACATCCATGCCATGCAACCTACTATATCTAAATCTGACACCAAGAGTGGTGTCAGATTTAGATATAGTAGGTTCAATTTCCAAAATAATGGCAGGGTCAACGTTAGAGCAGATCCGGTGTCCAAAAGTAAGGCTGGGTCTTCGTAAGGTGCGGTATCGGAGTTCATTATGATAGAAACAAACGTTCGAATAAAACAACACAAGACAACATTCACAACACGAAGGCAAAGCGAGCGAATTTTTTTTCAGTCATTGTTAACATTGACACGACTGGATACGACAGATGATGCAGCTGGTGTTGCCAGGTAATAAAAAAATGTTTAAGAATAATCGATTTATCGATTCTATAATCGAGTCTGGAGTCTGGGGATATAAATTGATTTATATAGAGAAACAAAAATGTTTTGAATGTTTAATCTAATCACAGATAAACAAGACTAAAATAAGGTTCAAATCGCTTCACCAGTAACCGTGCTCAAGAAAAAACCACATTTTTTACTCAAACACTAGAACCCGATTTTTATATCGAATAGAAATCGAAATCAAATCATTATTTTTGTGGTATCCCCGAACCTTAGTTAAACCAAAAAGGGTGGTGTTTTGCGCGTGCAATCGAAGTGAATACTTTAAAACAACTTTTTTTACATAAGACTTTCCTGCGACGAGGTTTGTAAAAATATTTATTTTAGAATTAATTACATTTATTTGATGAAATACTTTTGATTGAACAGCTTGTCCACGTTAAGCCGAGGATGGCGATTACCTTTATTCCATACGACTAGGGGACTAGTTGGTAGAATATTCAGGTACATGTTTGTTCCATATTGCTGGTCTGACTGCTATTGCATTAATTAAAAGTTCAATGTCAATATTTGCGATTGACGCTCGCGCTTCCAGCACTGGTGAAACACTAGGTAACGATATATCTGTGTCGCGTACCAACAACGTGTAGCAACTGAGTGTGTAAGTGTGACGAATATATTACTATTACTTTAGAGATGATTTACATATTATTATTAGTAATCTGACGAACTGTCATTATCATCCAACGCTTATAACTAATGCTCAAATATTAGTTAAGTTATTAACACTAATCTAATATGAAAGTGATACGTAATTAAGATATTATTATAATACTAGCTGTGCCCGCGACTTTGTACGCGCGTGCATTTCGTATTTAGGAAGATACTAAGTACAGAAACTCACTAAATGTATGTAGGTACTCATCATGATTATGACATGACTTACAAAATTACGAAGAACGAACGAACATTAACACTTAAAAGATTTCTTCGTAAACAATATTACTTGTTATGTGATATTCATCAGTAAGTATAAACAGGCTTTGCGCGCTGCTTACTTGCGACAAAGCGACATACAGCCTGACCGTGCGAGATACAGGACTTCCGCAGATCCACACCAACACGACTAATAGTTTGTCCCTGAGCTTGATTAATGGTCATGCCGAAACTATCAGAAGAGAAGTCTCCGCAGAGGACATGGTGGAGTATACGGTGGTGGTCTGCCCTGCTTGGGCGGAGCATTACCGTGTCCTCGGCGATAGTCGAGGCGATTGGCCGCGGCGACCTCTCGCTACCGGTCCTGGTTCACTCCATGGTCCGGAGAAGAATATAAGAATGAATGTCAGCACAATTTGACAGTTATTCCTAGTTCGGGTTCGGGACTAATCGTAAGTCCATAGGTGATAGGGAGTAGAAAACGCCCGACACTCAGGCCGAAACTACGGACTTCGGGCTTAGAGAGTAGACCCCCTCAGCCGCCGCAACAGAAAAAGACGCCCCGGGCGTCGGGAGTCACAGGCAATTCCTAGCCACCGTAAGCGCGGGCCTGCAGACGGCGAGCGTAGGTTGGCTCGCTGTCCGAACACAACCAGGTTGCGGAATTTGTTCGAAAAGTCACCGCGGCCCTGGAACGTAAAAGGTATAAGGAAGAATACGGATGTGTTTTATTCAGTAAGAGTTTATCAGTCTCTTCCGCTCGACCCAGAGCGGAAGAAGTCATTTGATGATTTCCCATCCATAAAAAACCCACAACGGATAGAGTAGAGTAGAGACTCCGTTGTCCTGACTAAGTGTGCAAGCCTAGTTCGCCCAAATGTACAAAAGCCACCAGTGTGCTTCACAGGTTGAGCGGAGAGACGACCGATAATATTCAACCCGCAAGGAGTGATAATCTGAGATTAAAGTCAGCTCAATCACTTAGCACTCAAAAACCTATATTTACCACCTGTATACATATGTACCTACATTATGGATTGCAATAAACGATTTGATTTGAAACCTGCGCCTCACCGTTCCGATGATTTTTTCACATCGGAAAGTCATGGCCAGGATGACATAGCCGACTGATTCCTCGGCATCGAAGCAATGATCCGTAATAATAATCCCTATTATTACGGAGGTAATTTTTACTTAAGCTGAGAAGTCATTTAGTTAGTCACGTTTATAGATTTGTCATTGCCATTTTTCACTGCTATCTGTAACCCGTGACCATTTGTTGTCATGCAGTTCAGTTGTTCTCTGGCGAATTCATGTACGAAACTGTGAGAAAGAAAGAAAGAAGGAGGAGCGGGTACGGGTCCAGCACTACCATCTCGGAACCTCTCTTCGCGAGTTCTTCTGTGGCGTCATTGCCTGGCAACCACAGTTCCCCTTGAAGCTCTGGAGTGTGAAACCCGCTACTGATGATTTCTGGCCTTAGGCTGGTCACGACGAATCACCAGCTGACTGGGAATTGAACTCTTTCTTCTTTCAAAATAAACAGAAAATAATGAGGAATGAGGGAGATCCTGGAAAATAAATCCAAGAGGTGAAAGGCACACCGAGTCGAAGCTCCAAAGTCTTGAGCATGATGCCGTGTTGCTAGTCTGTCGGTTTTCTATCGGTTGCATTTTGGGGAGTGTACGACGGAATTGCATAGTTTAATTCCGCCAAGCTCGTTCCATCATCGGACCACAAGACGTACGGCGGTACGCCACCGGTACACGATGGACCTCATACCCACATGAACAAAACGTTTTGGAAACACATTCATTGTGCGTACAGCTAAGGAGTGGAATTCCCTGACTGAGTCCGTGTTTCCTGATAGTTACAGCCTGCATGGGAGTCTTATCAAGAGTGAGTAGGTTACTTCTAGGCAAGCGTGCTCCATTTTCGATCACATCATCGTTGGTGTAATGCTCATGCTGCTGATGGTAAGTACAGTTTCACTCAACAGATGGCATTGCGAGTATCACCCATAGTTACTATGCATGTAGATAATAAGTTGATTTCTTCTAGATTGCCACAATTCCTATCAAGTTTGTGTGTGAATGTTATCTATGACGGCGAGCAGCTAAATTAAAAGTAAATCCAAGATTTAAGATGAGAGACTGATTGTGTTATTTGGTTGAATAGTAATTATTGTTAAATTTAAAATTAAAATGGTGATTTATTTCAATTGGTCGAATATAAATGGCGATTTATAAAATATGAGCGGGTAACCCCGAATAGGGTAGCAAGTTTGCGTCTACGCCGTGACAGCTGGCATTCTTTTGACAGACAGCGTACGAAGTGCACGCGTGCTAACCTATTGGCTCGTAATCTAGTTTCATCTTGTGTTTGCCCGTATATTTTGTTAACAAATGTAATCGAATGAAACGAGGGACTGTTAAGAATCACAAACGTGCTATTATTTCAACGTTTCTTCTACAACACGCCCATGATGGATGACTATCACAAAGATCGCTCCGCTGCCCATTCTGATATTCCGTCATCTACATTAGTTTTGTATTTTTTAACGTGATGCGAACAAAACAGAATCCATATTCAAACAGAAAATAGGTTCTGCTTGCAAAATACAGCAATAACATATTATTAATGTTTTAAAATATTCAACTAAAACTAAAAGTAATCTAAAACATGGCGTCGAAAATTGAAAATATTAGGTTTGGTAGGAATAAAAAAATAAGGAAATAAAAAAGATCAAAATAATTCAAAAATAGTTACATCGTTAGTGAGATTCGAACCCACACCTAGTCTTTCAAGAGGCAGGCTTTAAACCAACGGACTATGAGATCTGTTGACAATTGATTAAAATAGCCGATCTTATATGTCAAGGCTTATAGCTGCTTAGCTCCCCGAAAGGGTTCCACATCAGGTGCTCTAGACCTTCATTTTTTATGTCGACAGAAAGTACTCATCATGTTAACCAACTATTCCTAAAGCGGTATATTAATATCTCTTATAGATTAGCCGGGCTGCCAAGGTTTTACGTCTTGTGTTCAGATCTTTAAAATTAATTATAGCCTATATGTTAGCGAGGACTAATAGCTATACAACAAAAAAAGTTTCATCAAAATCCGTCCAGTAGTTTTGGCGTGAAAGACGAACAACAGACAGACAGACAGACAGACAGACAGACAGACAGACAAAAAAAAAAAAAATATTTTCGGCTTCTACTGCTTGTATGAAGCACCCTCGGAGTATTTTTTTTTTTATATATTCAATGTACAGAATTGACCTCTTCTACAGTTTTATTATATGTATAGATTGCTAGACTATTATATTCATATTAGCTAATACTGAAAAATATCGGTATTAACCCATCTTTATGAGTGTGTGTCTCAGTACCAATGTTGTCAACTGCTACCTTTAATCAGTAGCTAGACAGTTAGCAAAAAAATGCTAGATAGCCAGATTTTTTGACCCAAAAAACTTGCTAAAAGTAGCTGATCTCTACTTTGTACTTAGTAGAAAGGGAGGTGACATAATGTGGTCAAATTATAATCACGTTTTGCATATTAAGTCAAACACAGGAGTAAAAAAAATCAGTACTTATTATTATTTATATTTTTAAAATAGCAGGTAATTACAATTAATGTAATTATAACAATGCGTTAATCAATTAATGTAACTGAAGAGGAAGATGTCGATGGCTGAGGTTCATTATCTGTTTTGGCAAAACGCAACGAAGTATAGCAAGTTTTATCACTTTTCAAAAGCATTCAATGTCGATTAAAAAGTTTCGAGAAATTGTAGCAAAAAAATTTAGCTACAAGTTTTATTAAATAAGTAGCGCCTGACACTGAAAAATAGCCCAATCTAGCTATGAAGTAGGTATCACTGCGTTTTTTTCACCGCAGTGCGCGGCGCTTCATAGATCTTTATGCCATAAAAAAAAAATTGCGATAGATTCACCGCAAATTTGCAGCGAGAGGACAACGGTGAGGGCGACTCTACCGCATGCGTTCTTTTCACCGCAGTGCGCGCACTTCTATGGCACTCCATGCTTCACAGATTGTGCGTTTAATAACGCAAGGCAGTACGCGCTAGGCCTAACAACCGAAACAGCCGCAGTTCTCCTCGTCATCGACGCGCACTCTCACGATTGTATGACTGTACTTTATTTTTTGTTTTAGTTCGAGTTAATCACGAGCGGGGAAAAACGGATTGGAGGAGCCCGATAAATTTTGTGTACAAGAAAATGGATGTACTAAATATTAAAATAATTGTAACGAATATGCCGTCGCAGGCCCACGACTACATGCTTCTCTTTGAAAGTGGTTAGTTTGCTTCACTCAGAATATAGTCTTCCCTAGCCAGGGTCGGACTGGCCATACATTCGAGGTGGCGGTTGCCAACCGAGCCCTGGCCTAAGACCGCCCCCCCCTCCCTCCGTCCTGGCTAGGAAGCAGGTAGGGAAGGGGGCCTGCGCAGGCTAGGGCCAGGCTCTAACCGACCTCTTACCAACCCTGGTAGGTTTTCCACACGATATAAATTAATAATTTGTACTATTTAGATTATATATTGTATTATTTTCCGATAATCCCATGTATAATAATACCGTTTTTGGCTCCGTGCTTTTTGGGAGCCTTTTTTTTTTTTGGGAGCCTTCTGGGCCCTTTTGGCCCTGTACCTAGCAAGTTTTTAGAATCTGTAAAGATACTAGTTAAATTTTCACCTATATATTTATTTGTATAATAATAGTTGATAGATTGGTTTACCTTACTCTCAGCCTCATTGCTGATGACATACTATATATAATGTATGTAGGAACAAAGGATGAGTTTTCCTCTGAGCGGTGGGTAAGGTATAGTGTCAGGATATTGGCGTCCCCATTTTATTGGGATAAACAAGACAGTATATCAATAACAGAGTCTAATTACACTTTAAAAACACACACACACATACACAATAAAAACAATAAGTAATAGAAATACAGTCACTCGAACAGACCTTTAAGGTCACAGTTCGTACATTGGCCTAAGCCACCCAAGTACAAAGTGTATCAGCAAGCCAATACAGCTATGTAAATATACAGCAGTGCTGTACCAGGTAAACCGACAGTTTTGTCGGGAGCAGGAGCTCTATACTGAGTCGAATCCAAGATAAGACGAAAAGTGTACTGGCACACAGAGTGCACGCTCTTTTATAATACCATGTTCTCCCTCCACAACAACTCTGTCCAAAGCCGCACGGTAGTGCGTCACGTGTTTACTTGATACGAATCACTAAAATTAGCATAATCTAATAAGACTTGCATTGCAAATTAATCAAATTGTACAATAATAATTATCGTAAATAAACAACAGTGGTTTAACAAAGTAAATCGTTTGAAATCAAAATAACATGTCATCATTTGTATTTTAGAAGACAAACGATTACTATTATTGAAATAAGTTCCCAAAACTCAATTCTAGTGTACTACGAGTACTCAATAAATTATGTTACGATTATATATATTATATATTTATCAGACAGTAATTGATATTAAAATCACTTAAATTAAATAACAAAAACAAAACAATTTAGATTGCATAATATAACATATTTTGACAACTACCCACAGTTGTATTTAATAAGATTTGACAACTACCCATAGTTGTATTTGATAACCGTCTCCGACATATATATAAATATTATATTCTGTTGCGTTTTGGTGAATTTACAAGGTCTATTATAATTTGTTATGTTAGAAACAGTGGAACTATTCGAATTTTAAGTGTGCTACAGTATCGAATTGGGTCTAACCTGTAAGGATATTTGTATGTTTAAAGTAAATATAAATAAAATTAATTCCTATTATTTACAGAATATCAGGGTATGCGTGAGATACCATCAGACAAAACAATATACTTTAAGAAGTCATTGACCGAAGAAAGTTGCAAGCTTGAAATACATTTAATTGACGGTAGCACGACCTTGTCCATTAAAACATTGATGGACGGCAAGATAGCAGACAGTGACAATCGCAATGCAAAAGAAGATGGTGAGAATAAATGTTTTATTTGTATTTCAAGCAACCAGCGTGTGATGCTGATGCTTTATATCTATCTATTGAGGTTTAGTTTGCTAGCTGATATTCTTTACACCCAGTCCTCTACCATTTTCAAAGCTTGGCGCATGAGCTTGCATGGCGTGTTTTCATGTTAACCGTTTGTTATTATTGTTAGCTATGTTGTAGAAATAGCTTGATAGCTCGATTTCCCCGCGGAGTAGGCGTGTTGTTGTCTGTGGAGTGGGTTTTCACGCAGGGGTCCATCCCAAATGTATCTGTCACAGAGCCTCTCCAGGGTTTTCAGTAGAAGGTTGTCAGGCTTATTGGTCTGCATATGTGGAGGAGATGTGGAGGGTTTGTTGTTGTGGTTACTCGAAAACACATAGGTATTATTATTTTATTTACTTTATTTAAGATGAATATTTTATTTTTTATTTATTTTGTTTACCTATGTATTATGTTGAAGCAAATGAGCCGTCACTCGTCCTATAAAAGGTTCATTAGAAAACCAGCGTCAGACAGCATCAGTCTGTCTGGCACAACGCTGAAATGGACCTTTTTAGTGCAGCCGTGAGACACGCCAGGTTTTTGGCATACCTATATATATTTTTTTTTTATTTCTGTGTACTGTGCGTGTTTCATGTATGTGCTAAATAAATGTTATTCTTTCTTTCTTTCTTTCTTTGCATGCTTTAGTTTGAGTGTAGTTTTGCCCGGTTTGGGATGAAAATGACTGTCACTCCGCGCCATGCAAGAGGTACGTGGGTATCTGTGCGATATGCAGGCTTGGTATATTAGTAGGAACTATGCTGTTAGAACAATCTCTCCCCATTGTAGTAGAGCTGGAATGGGTTATATGGTTGGAAGATCTCTAAAGCCCATGTTATTCGATCTTCTGACACTATGTTACGAGCTGTAGACCAGTCAGTTGGTGGTCAGTTGGGGTGGGGTCCATCCCGATTCACCCGCTCTCGTCCTGCCCTCGAGAAGGTTACAGTCTGAGAAGTGCGTTTCCAGGAGGACCCTACTGGTTTCCTGGTCTGTTTGTGTATGAGTTTTCGAGTTTTTTCAGTGCGCCAAGAGTGAGATTCTATTCAGTTGATAGGATCCTCCTAACTGCGTGCGGCTTCGTTGTTTGATTCTATGGATATGTCGCAGCCAACTGGCTTAATCAGCCGTATAATTGGCTGCCTAGCCTGTTCAATGAACGGCGCCGTTTAATCTACGGCCTAAACGACATGCAACTAATGCGTCTAACTCAATATTTAATGAACGGCCTAGCAGATGCTTTGGCCGTTCATACAAAAGGGTAACCATTAACCATGTGACGAAAATATTTGAAATACTGAATTTAGAGAATTCTCAATTCAAACATTATATTTTAACATTCTAACCTCGCGCCTCGGCGGCACTGCAGAGCGGGGTCTTATTTCTGTCTGCAGGGTTTAAAGAAACCTAACAAGAATGGTAATGGGACTTAAGTTCGCTCGCTTGCTCTAGCTCCTCATTAACTCTTAAACGATATTAAACCAAGTAATTTGCCTAGCTGTTAAATTAAATTCCGGGATGTCACTACCGCTGATTAAACGGCACCGTTCATTAAAATGGTTAGGCAGTCAACTAAACGGCTGATTAAGCTAGTTGGCTGCGACAGATAGACAGAATTTCCGCCTGGCAGTTTTTCTGGCGGTTCTGATTTGTTTCTTGAAGGTGTATTGGTTTTTTTGTATATCTCCCAGTCTTCTGAGAGTCGTGTTTTTTGCACTGTCGATTATTTGCGTAGTGTACTTTGGAGTTTATTATGTTCAGCATTTCACCAGGGAACCCTTACCCTTGGTTTGTGATGCCCTTAGTTTGCAGCACACTATGAAATGATTATGTAGTCAGTTAGTTTTGTTACAGTGTTTTCTAGTTCTAAAGGATCTGTTATTGGAGCTTGGTGCATTTGGTGCCTTGCTGGCAGAGAGGCTAGAAGTCGTTTATTCAGGTACGTCGGCGCGGATTTCGCCTGGGTGCGGCCTTTTTCGTGTTGGTTATGGTGTAAAGCGAATCCTCCTGTGGTTGGATCAGGTGGGTTCGTCGGATACTCGCAAATCTGAGATAATATTTGTCGCATTTTTGTATGTCGCGTCAAGATCTGTGATATCTTTGTCGGTTTGTAGCCTGATTACTGTCAGGTCTCTGGAACAGAATTGAACTAGTGGCGTAATAGATACCTACATCTTTAAGGGTGTATATGCAGGTTAGTGGTTTATGCGTGTTGTTTCAGTTGAGTGTTAATTTACCTCCGATGATTCCAAGGCCGCATTTCTAGTCAATTATATTTTTTTTTCTCTTTTATGAATGACCACTAGCAAGTTAACACACATGGGATATCAACTGCTTAACCGGACTAACCTGTGGTGGCCTCAAATGAATTTAAGGCACGTGTCTTGTATTAGTGCAATTTTTTTGGCACGGTTGGCGCAGTGGTTGATCGATCGACTGCTGTGTAGCGTGTCACGGGTTTGATTCCCGCACGGAACAAATATTTGTATGGCCTACAGATAGTGGCTCCGGGTCTAGCTGTTTGTGTATGTGAGTTTATATGTTTGTAAAGGCACCCACGATACAGGAGAAATTCCTAGTGTGGGGCAATGTTTTTCTTATTTTGTTCGTGGTTTCACCTCCAGTGCCCAGATTTATCTGGATGATCTGGATGGTTTAAGGTGTGGTCGACGTCAACGGTGCTGTGGAGTTTGGAAGAGACGGATCCATTGAATAGTGTCTCCCTTTTCCATTTCGGGAAACTTGTCACGAGTGGGCGAGGATGCGAGCAGCTGCGACGTCCACTCGGGTGGTGTTGGTGGTGTATAATCTGTGTCTGCATCGGCTATCGCTGCTGTCGCCATTTCCTCCTCCAGTCGTGTCATTTCACGGTCGTCAGTGTGGGTCGGTTCCGTGGTCTCAGTCTTTGTCTCTGTGTCAGTCCTGACGTCAGAAGAGCGGCGTATATCGTACTTCTTCTATCCCAAGACCTAGCCGTCTTGGGATAGAAGAAGTACAATATACGCCGCTCCCGCCCCAAGACTGTAAGCAAAATGTAGCTGATGTCAACTGAATCCACGAATGTGCGGCCCGCAGTGATAACTCAAATTATCCTAATTATGTCCCCTTAATCAGAAAAGTGTGACGACCACTGCTCTAGAAATTGTCTGGGAAACGATTGGTTCTGGAGATATTGAAGGACAGAGTATCCTTGTTTGTTTTTTTTTTGTTTTCTTTGAAACCAACGTTATCATCATTTTTGAAGTTTCTCAACAAATTACGCTCTTAAAGTTACCAAAACGCTTTGATTATTTGACGATGCCTCCCTCGTGCCGTCAATTTTAAGTAACTGATTTAGATTGATGTACAGGGTGCGTAGATTTCGGCTATGTGCTGGGTATTTAACCCCCTGTATTAGTTTCGATACAATAAGAATGTGTTATTTATATGGTAGAAATCCAAGTTAAATACTTACTTGAGAGTAGGATCAATTTCACGTTTAACCAACTACAATCCGAGGAATAGCGAGTCTATTTGGGAATATTAAGTTATGATTTTATGTTTCAGAGTATCCATTTGACACAATGTGTTTGAATAAAAACGAGGACCTTTGTCGAATTATTGTTGATTTCGGGAATCAGAGACAGGATGAGGATACAGGTACGTGTGTTAATTCATATTTAAATACTAGCACTTCGCCCGCGACTTCGTCCGCGCGGATTTAGTAGGTACTCCACAAACTTCAACGCCCCCTATACCTCCTTATAAAGGTTAGTTTTGGAAAATTAAGCACAACGATTTTCATTAATTTACATTTATTACTTAGCCATTTCTACTTATTCTATGGTCTCAGGTTCAGCGCAACTGTTCACCCCGTTCACCCCGTCAGGAGTTGATTATGCAAAAATTGTTAGGTACATCTGTTTCAATAATCCCATTTTTAGTTTGTTCATAGCATCCCGACGTAAATTAAAGTAAGCAATAATGTCCTCCCCTAAAATCTTAATCACCCCTTATCATGTAGGTATGTAGTTTATTTGCGATAAATCCAAACATTTGTTATTCTTATTGTTTTATCGAAATCATTTTCAACTTCATGGGACCAAGCATTGATATGATTCTTCCCAGTTCGCTCAAGCCGCGACATTTTTCTTACTCCGAGCATGTTTATTACCGTCGTAACTTTTGAACGAAAGGTCCGATTTGAATAATTTAAAGTGTAATTTACACGGAAATAATCAACCTTAATTATCAAACCATTTAAATGGATAAGGATTGATATCATGATTTAGAGGTAGCGGAACAGAGAGTAAAGTCCCGCAAACCTCCATTGAAAAGGGAGGATCCTCCGACCAGACGGTTGTTTGTGTCTGGTGGGCAACTGCCCGAGAGTTGATATTCGGGCTTTGCATATGTTCAAATCGCACGGTAAACTTTGATATCGCGATTTAGGATTTTGTAGTTAGTTCGCAGCTGTCGAGATAGATGGCGCTGCGAGTCTCATTTGTTGTGATGTTGATTCTGCTACGTTGATTTTTGTGGCGGCATGAATGCTGCTACATCACTCCCCTCCGGAGACCGGAGGTCGATAGTGGATGAGTCGTCCATACATCTTGAGATGCTTGCCAGGCCAGTGGAAGGTTGGTTCCAGTGAGTCGGAACCGGAAGTCGCAGAGTTCTCGGTGAGTCGGAACTGTCTGCGTCGCAGAGTTCACGGTGAGTCGGAACTGTCTGCGGCACTCCGATGCTGCTGCTGGCGTGACTGCTGGCGTCGACCAGGAGAGGTTCTTCAAGGCTCTTCATGTGACTGGCCGATGGTGCAGTGTGCTTGCCAAGGTGGGTCGGAGCTGTGCGACGTGCTGACGTGACTGCTGGCGTCGACCAGGAGAGGTTTTTCAAGGCTCTTCATGTGACTGGCCGAAAGTGCAGTGTGCTTGCCAAGGTCGCTGATGAGGTTGATGATAGAGGCTGAGGATGCTGACCAGGAATGCGCGTCCGCTGCATGCTGGTGGTCAGGATACCCGTAGAAGCCGAGGGTTCTGGCTGGCTGTATGACTCGCTGCTCGAGAGCTTGAGATCAGGATGAGGAGAAGTGAATCTGATGATGATGATGACGTCATGATGAGGTAGCTGCACGAAGGCTGCGCTGACGTCCAATGTTGAGGGTCACCAGTTTAGAGGTAGCGGAACAGAGAGTAAAGTCCCGCAAACCTCCATTGAAAAGGGAGGATCCTCCGACCAGACGGTTGTTTGTGTCTGGTGGGCAACTGCCCGAGAGTTGATATTCGGGCTTTGCATATGTTCAAATCGCACGGTAAACTTTGATATCGCGATTTAGGATTTTGTAGTTAGTTCGCAGCTGTCGAGATAGATGGCGCTGCGAGTCTCATTTGTTGTGATGTTGATTCTGCTACGTTGATTTTTGTGGCGGCATGAATGCTGCTACAATGATACCGAAATCACCATTTTTTCAAATCACCAAGGATTTGCTTGAATAATTTGAACAAAAAGCGGTCATGGTGACTTAACCATAATAGTTAGACATATGCTATCGCGGACTTTTTTGTAGACATTGATGACCTCTATAAAACTGTAGTACATCACTTTGCTCTATTGTCAATAGATTCCGCAGCGTACGCGATATAAGGATTTTTTCTCACACCTTGGGTTACATTATCGAAGTTTTCATACGGATCCCTAACTTTTTTGAAAATATTCTATAGCCTATGTCCATCATCGATAATGTACAATTCTACTGGTGAAAGAATTTTTCAAATCGGTCCAGTAGTTTCGGAGCCTATTCATTTCAAACAAACAAACAAACAAACAAACAAACAAACAAACAAATCTTTCCTCTTTATAATATTAGTGTAGACCAAAGTATGGTAATGTAGCAGCGGACCCGACAGACGTTGTCTTGTCCTGACGCTGATTTTTCGATGCGGCATAAAAAAGAATACTAGTTAAACTTGTGATCATCACAATTACAAAATAATGAAATCGTTATGAAATTTGACAGATACGGAATATGGAGAAAAGACATAGGCTACTTTTTACGCGATAACCGACATCCACGCGGGTGGAGCCGCGGGCTAAGCTTGTGTCAAATAACAAAAAAATGGAACGTAAAAGATGTAAAAAAATATAGCAATCTTTTCTGTGCGTAGCAGTGGGCTCGGAGTTCCAAACAAACGGAGCGATCGCACTCTGCGTCAGTCGGGTGTGACGAGGTGCGCTCGCTGTGCTTGTGAGTGAGCTCATTCCGCTCGCTCGTTTCATGCAGACTACCTGCTACCCTTCTTATATGAAGTTCCTTCATTTCATCCAAAGTTAGTCAGTGTAACTATTTTTAACCGACTTCAAAAAAAGGAGGAAGTTCTCAAGTCGGTTTTGTGTTTGTTATCTCATATCTCCGTTACTTATGAACCGATTTGGAAAATTATTGTTTTATGTGAAATGATATATGTCTCAATCCCATTGAAATTTATCAAAATTGGTTCAGTTGTTTGGTTTTAAATCCAAATAGCTAGAGAAATATGTGGGAAAATCATACATATATTATACGAAATTTCGTATTCTGCTTTCCTGTGACTGGTACCCTAAAAAGTGAATAATAAAAAAACATTTTCACAAAAAAACGACTCAAAAAAACACTACAAGGTACAAAATAACTTTAATTTCGGAAGTCGGTGTTAAATTACGAAGAATCAACCAAACCAAAGTTTTTGGTGTACAATAAAGTATATTCTATGTATCTTGAGTAGGCTCGCTCCGTTCGCTCCGCTTGTGAGATAGGTACATATTAATTCTGTTCTCAGCAATAAAATTAATCAGTGTTAACACCCTCAGGTGTCCTTATCATGGACGCGCACTCTCACGATTGTATGACTGTACTGTAGTTATTGTTTTAGTTCGTCAGCAACAGTGGGATAACATTGAATGGAGAAGCCCACATACATTTTGGTACAATGAAATGGATGTATTAAAATTAAATATAATTGTAACAGATTTACCGACGGAGGCCAACCGCTACGCGCTATTTTATGAATCTGGTAAGATTGATTTACTCAGAAAATAGTCCTAACAAGTTTTAGAATCTTTATAGATTCACACCAGAGAAAAGATGATTTAAGCCCACAGTCCAAAACGTAAACTCCAACTCAACTCAAGCTCCAACTCCATCGGAGTTTGTCATAAATTGAAGTTTTTGCATTTGTTTGCTCATTCATCTCTCGAGTACGAAAACGTCAATTGGAAATTCACGGCATTTGAAAATTAGTATTTTACTAGTAGTACCTTAAAATAACATTAGATAAATTTGGGTGACAAAAGTCACCTAGCGCGCTTTATGGGTACCTAAGGGTGACTTTTTTTAAAATTATTATTGATAGGCACGCGCTTGACCACTATCTCACCTGATCGACATTTTCGTGCTCATGTTGGAGTTGGAGTTCGAGTTGAGTTGGAATTTAGGTTTTGGAATATGGGCCTAAGTCACAAACTAAGGCTAGGGCCTTAGTTTGTGACTTAGGCCGAGAGCATACCTCAAATGAAATTTTCATTTCATTACTTCTAGGTACGCAGAATAATTTAGTTTTAGGTTTTACGTGTTACCTATGTTATAACTATTATTTTCATTATAAATTACTTTTGACTTTAGCCGAATAGAAAGTTGGACGGTAAACCGCACATCGTTGGTAACAATTATCTTAGAAGTAAGGGTGAGTTTCGTAATGCAAATGTTACCACAGGTGTGTGGTTGATCGTACTTAGAAGCTGAAGGCCTAGACTGACAAGGGGCTCAAGACAAGTGAGATTCTGTCAACGGTAGCGTTCTAGCGATTGTCAATACGTCAAAAATGTATCAGATTGACGGATGCTATCGAAATGTCATAAAAGTGCCACTGGTCTATTTGAAATAAAGGATTTTGTATTGTATTGTCACGTGATAAAATTCCTACATTTTGGCATTTCAACAGTCGCATTCGCTAATTGAATGGCACAATGTCTAGGGCCTAAAGTAATATTTTTTAGCGCTATCCAATGCGCTACCGAGATGTCTCGAGCTCAATCTATAGCGCTATCGAATGCGCTACCGAGATGTCTCTTGCTCAATCTATAGCGTTATTGATGGCGCTACCGAGATGTCTCGAGCTCAATCTATAGCGCTATCGATGGCGCTACCGAGATGTCTCGAGCTCAATCTATAGCGCTATCGAATGCGCTACCGAGATGTCTCTTGCTCAATCTATAGCGCTATCGATGGCGCTACCGAGATGTCTCGAGCTCAATCTATAGCGCTATCGAATGCGCTACCGAGATGTCTCTTGCTCAATCTATAGCGTTATCGATGGCGCTACCGAGATGTCTCGAGCTCAATCTATAGCGCTATCGATGGCGCTACCGAGATGTCTCGAGCTCAATCTATAGCGCTATCGAATGCGCTACCGAGATGTCTCTTGCTCAATCTATAGCGCTATCGATGGCGCTACCGAAATGTCTCTTGCTCAATCTATAGCGCTATCGATGGCGCTACCGAGATGTCTCGAGCTCAATCTCAATAGCACTGTTGACAATCGTTATCGAAGTCACTAGGTTTTGTTTATTTTCGCTCCTTCCACTTCTTGTGCAGTCTTATAGCTAATGAGCACACAACCAACAAATTATCGTTTAATAATTATTGATATGATTACGATTGCAGATAAAGATTCGGAAGCAGATTACAATGGTGAGAATATGAACTTTTTATTAATTTTGTAACATTATTTGCATGTATCCTATGTTGAATAGATTCATAGATTTGTGAATCAGCAAGCTTAGTGTTATATTTTACGCAACCAGCTACCTACTACTGACCGACGATTTTCAACAAAACGGCTGGGAAAGATAGATCGTTGTGGCGCAACTTGGAGAAGCCCGTCTCCAGCTGGGGTGATCTATTTGAAATCAGATAACTTTTGCTCGAATAAAAAACTTCGATTGCGCTTGGGTCTTTATTATGAATTTGTCGGTTTGTTAAACGAACTTCTTTGAACTAGGCATGTTATGTAGTTGTCACAGTTAAAACTTATTTAAGGAATGCTGTCCTTCATTCAAAATCAGTAAGGTATTCCTTTCTTTCTTTGGGTTTTTTTTCTATATTATCGCATATTTACGACCGTGAACTAAGTCTTATAATCGAAAATCAGTTCTACCAAAAAAATAATGTACCTACTTCAAACGGAACCAAGTACATAAAATCAATACCTACATACTTAGAAATGCTATGCAATGATATCACGGAAAATACTCATGCAATGCTTGCAGAGTACTGCTAGTTTTATTATTAAGACAAAACGCAGGTGAAATGAAAAAAGCAAGTTTATTATTCACTCATTAAATAAATATTTACTTCATAAAATCGACGAATAAACTGTGAAAACTAAAAATGAAAATCTTTTTTTAATCTAGATGTGACCGAAAAGTTTGATTTACTGTCCTAAGTTCTCTGTACCATGGTATCAAATAAAAAAGAAAATGTGTTTTTTGTTGCCTGGTGTTATTTCTCGAACAACCATCAAATACTATTTTCAGGATAATGGTAAATTATTTTCAGTAGGTTTAATTTTATTAAAACAAAACAATATGTATAGTTGAACACAAAACCTGCGGTCCCGATGAGCGTTGATGGCTGAACCTGGAGAAGGTTCAGTAACGCCATCAACCTGGACTGAACCTGAAGAGACTGCGCACAAGTTTAGGAAGCATTATGCAGTAACTTTGCGTCAAGCGGAGGAGCAGAATCTTGTTGCTGGGGGCATCGTGTCCGGAGAGCCAATAAATATTTCAGCTAAGGAGTTAAAAACATTATTAAAGGTATGACCAGAGGCAAATCTCTAGGACACGATGGCTTAATACCCGAAAAATAAATTGTGAATGGTTTTTCATTACTAGAAAATGTAAAGGATCTCGATAGATGTAGATTCAGGACAGCTTTGTCTTTTTTCTGATTTTGAAATTAAGAATGTCAAAAAATTTAGGTGGGTCAATGGCCGCTATTGCAAGCTTATTTGGCGCCAACTATGTCTATCTATCTATCACAGTGTCCCGTCAGAGGGCCACAGGTGAGGTGCGTAGGGTCCGTGGAGGTCGCTCTCGGGCGGTCGAAGCGGTACGTGAAGGCCGTGCTGACGGTGTAAGTGAGGGTTGATTAGTTCTCTTGCGGTGGCTATGCCAACACCCCCGCGGGACGCCTTCGGGCGTTTTAAAACCCAAAGGCCCTTCTCAGGGCCAACCCAAAAGCTCATGCGAAGGAGCAGTGGGCGTGTGCAGCTCGGGCCAAATCCGGCTACGGTGCGTCCCGCGTGCTGTACGCGGACCACTCTCTGGCCGAGCTGCAGCAGATGGTGGAGGACGACGAGGAGGATATCGCGGAGGTTGCCTCTAAGTCAAATTTAAAACCCACACCTTAAGGGTACCTTTCAGAAGGCCCTTAAGTCGGCACTTAAGGGCCTTCTGAAAGGCCACGAGCATGCGCGGTAAGTATCGAGGGGGAGGATGTGCAATCCTCCCCCTAAGAGGGGCAAAGCGCAGGCGCCGGTCGGGCCTGCTGCACCGTCGTTCGCGAGGCAGGAAGCTCGCTTTTAGAGAGGGGACCGGGATACGTGGCCGCCGCGGCAGCGGTCGACTCCTTTTGCGAGGACGTCTCGCTGCGCCGCTCCGAAGGCGGAGGAGAGGTCGGAGAAGACGCCGTCTTCTCCCTCCTCATGATGGTGTAGGCGGGCGACAGACGCAGGGGCGTCTACGCCCGCACTGCACTCTATACCACCCTCGCCGGTCATTCCCGGCCCTCCCCCCGCGGGGGAAGCGTGAAGGGCCCGCCGTGTAGGCGGGCAGAGGTCGGAGAGGGACTGGACGCAAAGGCTACGCCGATCTCCCAGTCCCCCTCCACTCAGACGAAGCGGGAATGCCGCAGGGTTGTTTTAGTGGGTATACCGGGTCAGCCCGGGGAGTCCCACATACCCCCGCCATTCCCCCAATGGGAGAGTTTGCGTAATGCATTTTTCCGAGCGCAAACAAAAAAAAAAAGGTCTCGGTTCGGCCTGAATTGGCCGTGCGGTGACAAGTCGATCGCCTGCAATCAGAGGTCAGCCAGCTTCATCAGAAGCTGGCTGACCTCTGATTGCAATTGCCGCGTTTCATCGGTCGTCTTACGCTTGACGAGCTCCTCGATGGTTGGGATGATGGGATTATTGGACCAAGTACAAACAAGTCGAAAGCAACGTGGAAGGTTATAAATAGTATGAAACCTAACATTCCTAAAGCAAATATAAATCTAATTAATGTAAATAACAAGTATATATCTAATCCTCAAATAATAGCAGAGGAATTTAATAACTATTATAGACTCAGTTCAACCGAATGCCGAAAATTTTCAGCCGAATCAGAATCTTCAAACATCGGGATCGCTTAATTCTTTATTTATGGAACCAACCATACCAAAAGATATATGTAACATAATAAATGACCTTAAAAATAAAAACAGTACGGGTTATGATGAAATTGACACAAGGGTAGTTAAATCAGTGGCTCATGTTGTAACACCTATATTAAGTGACATTATAAATAAGTGTATTGTAAATGGTACTTTTCCCCAAAAATTAAAAGTTTCTATTATCAAGCCATTATATAAAAAAGAAGACAAAACCAAAATTAGTAACTACAGGCCTGTAGCGCTAATACCGATCTTCTCGAAAATATTTGAGAAAGTAATTTATAACAGTATTTACAATTTTCTGGAGAAACAAGGGATTTTTTGCAAGGAACAGATGGGTTTCAGAAAGAATAAAACGATTAATATGGCTATCGTAGAATAATAACGCCTAGAAACCTAGTACGAGCATCAAACGGGAAGCTACTCAGACTACTCCATATATGGTGTACTAGGCGCAGCGAGCCGTCAGTGCTCAAGATCACGCTCTGTTGAATGCACCTCGCGAGAAATATTTAAAAATGACAGTTTGTTGCATGAAAAGATGCTCTAACACAACCGGAAAACTGAAAAAATGAGATAAAATACGTTTCACAACTAAGTACTTACATTAAATCCATTATTTTTACGTAAATCAATCTTCAAATAAAAATTTTCGTAACCTAATTCGTCACAATGTAGTGTTGCCAGTTGTAAAGAAAAACTACCCATAATACAGTAGGCACTAACTGTTGGAGTCTACTGTATAATGCTTATTGTTTATGTATGAAACGAAAGACAATAATTACGTTTGATTCAAATAATTTTCGCATTGAAACTTCTTTAGGCGCGTTGGGCAGTTTTGATGTGGGAAAAAATCAATGATTTCACGACGCGACACCGACACCCCTGTGTTTAAGATCGTGTATTAAATTTGGAATGAACATCAGACTGAACTTTGTCGCCGACCAGTCTTTCATGGGTGTCATTTTCGTGATTTCTGGGGTCGCTAAAACCTATTATGGGGTCAAAATTGAAATCCAAGATGCAGCGCATGCTCGCGGCCCGGCACTTAAGGGCCTTTTGGAAGGTCCCTTTTAAATTTGACTTAGAGGCAACCTCCACGATCTCTTCTTCGTCCTCTTCCACCATCTGCTGCAGCTCGGCCAGGGAGTGGTCCGCGTACAGCACACGGGACGCGCCGTACCCGGACTTGGCCCGAGCAGCACGCGCCCGCTGCTCCTTCGCAGCAACTCACTCTTCCAACTCTTGCTGGTGTTGCACCCACCGAGCTAGGTCAAGCTGGCGCTGGGCGTCCACGAGACCCACCACGTGGGTGTCCGCGACTGTCGTCGGCTTTTTGGCCTTCGACTGCCTGGCTGAGCCCGAGGAGCCCTCGGACCCATCCTTTAGGAAGGCACGCTTCTGTGACCGGGAGTCACCCGCGTCTGAGACACTTATGATCGACTCCGACAATTCCTCCACTCTTCCAGAGAAGCTAGCCGCAGACGGCGCGCGGCTAGCCTCTGACGCCAAAGCGTCGGAGTGGCCCTGAGAAGGGCCTTTTGGTTGGCCCTGAGAAGGGCCTTTGGGTTGGCCCTGAGAAGGGCGTTTGGGTTGGCCCTGAGAAGGGCCTTTGGGTTGGCCTTGAGAAGGGTCTTTTAGGAAACGCCCGAAGGCGTCCCGCGGGGTTTTAAGCATAGCCTCCGCAAGATCGTAGTCACAAGGCGTAAAAATTGGAAGCTACGAATGCACAGAGCACTTTGGCCGATCCCAGTCTGCCACTCCGTTACGGTGACAGAACTGGGTCGTTTCCAGGGGACGCGACGTGGACGCAAGCTCTGAGGGGGTCCCCCGGAGTGCCTCCCTAATGCAACTCCAGGGAAGGGTGTTGAAGGCATTGCCGATGTCAAGAGACACCGCCAAGATGACTTTGCCCCGGGATATTGCATCTCCCGTCGTGAGAGCTCTTACGCGCATGATGGCATCCACCATCGAGCGCCCGGTGTGGAAACCGAACTGGTTCTCCGCCAGATCTGCCCCACTCTCACCCAGTTCGCAACGAGGTGGTTTGCAATAACTCTTTCAAAGAGCTTGCCCACCTTGTCAAGCAGCACGATGGGCCGGTTATACCGGCCCATCGTGCTAACGTCCTTCGATGTCGACTAGGTGGTAGCGGACCGTCCCGAAATAATATTCTTAGTCCTGTTTTATGTCCTACTAAGGTTGTGGCATTGTTCGAAAGAGTTACCGCGGCGCTGGAACGCAAAGGGTATTTGAAGGAACACGGGTGGGTTTTAGTGACACTCCCTCTCGCTCCGCCAAGAGCGAAAGGAGTCATTTGATGATTTCACATCCACAAAAAAGGCATATTTTGTTAAGAAGGTCCTAGTATACAATGCTTAGATTAATATCTGATGAAGATCTTTGGAGATAGAAAATGGAACTCTTCAATAACTAACTGCAAAGGACTCGTGATTGCTGCGATTGTATATCAATGTATTGTTTTCACCATTCCATAACATAAAATCACGCCTGCTCGGTTTAAGGGGTAAACAAATGTGTACAGTATGTTAAATTTTCAAAGTATAAGGCCGTATTAAATTGTTGTATTTAATAAAGACGAACTAAGATATTGAGAAACTAAAAAGCACAAATTTTTTTTCAAACTAAAATTAAGGTTTTTATATCAAATGTTTACATAGTTCGGTTAAAAAGAAATTCCTGTTATTTACAGAAGGTCCGGTTACAGGCATGATATCATCAGAAAAACCAATTACCTTTACACAGCAACTGATCGGAGAAAAAGTCAGGCTTGATATGCAATTACTTAGCAGTGACAAAATCTGTTCCACTAAAAAAATCATCGAAGGCGTGAGGAAACTAAATGTTATTGGTAAGAACTATTATTTCAATTTCAATTTTCGTGACGTCATCGAGCTACTCAATGCTTTTCATAGTAACGATTCACAGCGCAGAGAGAACGGTAATAAAAGGCCGCTCCACAACAGCCCGAACTATGCTACTGCTACAAAGCTGCACTATGGCCGGCCGCATACGGTTTAGTGATAAGGGATTCTGATTCGGAGACCTGAATGCTTGCCCAACAAACAAAATGTTCAACTGGGCTTACACGTTTGTTTATTTTCCGGATGGGAAAAGCGCTGACGTTCCTTTGGAAAACGTCTCTCGCGTAAATCCGAATCCAAGTTCCTATATAATCAGGAAGCCGTGCTTTTGCGGCCGGCCTTGTATGAACATGAAGGCGTGCAGCTGACGAGGCAAACCTTGCCGTGCACGTAATAGTGGACGGACGACTTTAAACCCATTTATTATTTTACTCCCTTTTTAACCGACTTCTAAAAAAGGAGGAGGTTCTCAATTCGGATGTTTTTGTTTCCGCATAACTCCGTCGCTTGCCAACCGATTTGAAGTATTCTTTTTTTTATTATATTTATTTTTGTTGGAAAGGGTATACTTTCCAAATGGTCCCATGAAAATTTTATCAAAATCGGTTCAGTGGTTTGTTTTTTAAATCCAAATAGCTGTAAAAAATATCCATGAATACGAAATTGCGTATTTTTGTTTTCCTGTGACTTTCCAGTGGTGTTGTACCACTAAAAAGTGAAAAATTAAAAAAAACTTTTTAACAAAAAAAACCGACTTCCAAAAAAAAACTACAAAGTACAAAATAACTTTAATTTCGGAAGTCGGTGTCAAATAACGAAGAAGTTATTTTGTACTTTGTAGTTTTTTTTTGGAAGTCGGTTTTTTTTTTGTTCCTATTTTGTTATATTCTGATTAGTCCACCACTTTTACTGATCATTTCTCGTCAAGATGTCAATAACTTTTGGTTCTTACTTCTTAACTTCTAATTCGGTCTTTGTTACGTCATGTTCCTGTCATACTTTTTCTTTATAAAACACTACCAGCACGCCGCAGTTTTTTCTTGATCTGGATTGCTTTCTTGTTCATAAAATATCGACATATTGATGTCATGAGTTTTGATCTGGGATTGTGATGGAGTAAGAACGTGTTAATGTGTGTTGCTACTTAGCCCTCTTCCTCTCTCCTGAATTGGCTGTGCCCGACAGGGTCCATAATGATCTTCACGTCGTTATGCCATCTTTGTAATTCTTATGGAATGCAATAAAATATTAAGTATTGAGTAATATGGATAGAGGTGGAAATCTATGCAAATTATGATTTTATATGTTTCAGACCATCCATTTCACACAGCATGTTTAAATAGGGACAACCCTTGTCCAATTCGTGTTGGTTTCGAGAAAAAATGTCAAGGTATTTATTAGTTACCTATTTTTAAACTTACCTTAATAATATAATTAAATCATTTTTTATAAAATTATACCACAAAAATGGGCGCTAAAAAAGGATTATTGCAAAAGCGAAAAGCGGTAGGTATCTCAAAGTTGTAAAAAAATTGGTTCCTACTAATCAATAAAATCAAGCCGAGATCTATTATTTTACATTGTTCTCACTGGCGATACTAGTGTTAGCCACCACAAGAAAGATAGCGATAGAATATGTCAGCTACTACTCTTCTAGCTCTACCTATGTACCTATTATCCGAGATATAAATCAAGAGCGAACTGGGTTAATTTAAAAACGTGTCCTTTTATCTCAATCCATTCAGCCTTTTTTGCGTGATTCAAACGCAAACATACTTCTATGCTAATCTTTCATGTTTTAAAAATATAAAAAGTAGAGTTTATTGTTATAGCAGCAACAGTAATTCACACACTGTGAAATTCAACTGTCTACTTATTACAGTTCATGAGATAGGAACAGCCCACTGACAGTCAAACGGACGGACTGTGGAGGCTTAGTAATAGCGTTTCGTTGGTTACCCTTCGGGAAGAGAAAGAAAGGGTTTTTCGAAATTCACTTCGTGTGAGTTTCCAGACACTTTTCGGCTGCCGATAGTAGATTACAGAATGAAAGTTTGTATGGAAGTTGAAACCGCTTATTAATAAATAGTTTCATCTGTTACAGGGCCAAAACCCGCTAGTATTAAATGCAAAAAACACCATTACTATTTAACGTGTCAAGCTTACCGCGTGGAGTTACCAGAAGATTCAGAACATCAATGGTTTCAACGATACAAGAACGGTGAGTATCAAATATATTTCTGAGAGATAGAAAGGACATTGACCACCAACAGTACCTTAAAAGTATACGCATAAATTATAAAATATTTTTTTAACCTATCTTAGTTCACTTGATAGAAATCGTACTTATGTGGGGTTTAATATTTGTATTTAATTAGTCATTTATTGGATTTTATTGCATACTTTTTTTAATGGCGTATATTTGTCATAGCAATGTCGCCAATTTTAAAAACCTCCCTAAAGTCGACGGACAAACTACGAGTTTCAAAAATAATTTGAACTGTGACTGTGTGTGTGTGTGTGTGATGGTGTGTTTGTGTGTGTGTATTTGTGTTTTGAAAGTATGAGTGAAGCGTGTTATGATACTGTAAAAAAAAAAGATTCAGTGTGGAAGAAAAGATTCAGTTTCGTCGTACGTTTTGTCCAGTAGGAAGGAGCGGACTGCTGATTTACATTCTTGAACGGATAAACCGTATACTGAAATATTTGCATTAATTTTATTGTACAAGAAAGGGCCAAGATAAAAGAAAAATTTTTTCGTAAAGGAGTAGCGGGGTTGTGGAAGGGAACAAATTAAATCTTTACGTCGTTTTTTAAGTTTAACAAAGGGAGTAAGGTGATGTTGAGCTAAGATTGCATGAAAAATAAACAACTGTCGTACATTAAGAACATTGCATTCCTTATATAACAGAGTGGTGGAAAATAAAATTGGACGAAAAGTTGCAATTTTTAATATCGCTCTGTGCGCAATTTCCAATGGAAGTAATGTGGTTTTAGAAGCACCACCCCAGCAAGAAATGCAGTAAGATAATATTGACTGACAGAGCGCACAGTAGACATTGCGGATAATAAATTGGTTAGCTACAATTCTAAGTGTTTTGAAAATAAACATCAACTTACGCACTCTGCCCGTCAATACATCCACATGGGCCTTATAGTTTAAGGTATTATCTAATATTACGCCCAGGTATCTAATATTATTTACAGACTCTATTTGAGCGCAGTTACAATTTTGTGTAGTTTATGTGAGACATGTGTGGGCTGTGAGTGTTAGATTATTTTTTGGCTGGGATTTTGAACTAATAGAAAAGGTGATATATTTAGTTTTGCTTGTATTGAGTGTAAGGGTGTGAGCCAAAAGCCAGTCAAGGGTGGAGTCGAGACCCCTTTGAGCTATAATTTGAAGTTCTGACCAGGAGTCTGCGGAGAAAGTTATTGCGGTATCATCTGCGTAAGTTACTGCCTATGTCTAATTATCCGCGTTTTCGCAAAACCCCTAGGATTTCCGCGAAGATTCGAAGTATCAAATTATCCTACGACATATATAGCCTATGTCACTAATGACACTACAATGAAATGGACTTTTTTTTTTTTTTTTTCGGTGTGACCACTAGCAAGTTAACACGCAGGGGCTATCAACTGCTCAACCGGACTAACCTGTGGTGGCCTCAAATGAATTTAAGGCCCCCAGCCAAGGCAACAAAGCTAGCTACAAGCTAAAACTACTGACCGCTCGCTAAGGGCATTCCCTGTGGAATACGACCTCGGCTTAGCGGCGTCAGTTTGGGACAGCAAGGGACAACAGGCTGGGTCGTTTTATTATTTAGGGGTTATTAAAGCTAAAGGCTCAGCGGCGCGGGCTGGCTCGTTGGCAAAAGTCGGGGAGGGTTTTGAATGGGGCGTCGCGACGGACCTCGGCGGCGAGGTCGGTATACGGAACGCGGTCTGTGTTTGTTTTTTCTAAGAGTGCTGGTTTCCCTACAGCTTTCCTGAATCTTTGTGATCTCGTCATCGGACTCGACGAGTGTATGCCGAGGACGGCGAATCTTACTAATACGAGAGGGAGTGTATTGTGAGGCCTTTGAAATCAAAGGGTTGCTGTGTTTCTCAGCTGATTCAATAAAACGCTTTGTAAGACGTTTCATGAATTCTTTTATTGTCGGGATTTTGAGGTCGACATGAAGTCGTTCATTCCTAATAAACCACGGGGCGCCCGTGGCTTTTCGGAGAAACCGGTTTTGGACTACATGCATCCTGTGGATTTGCTTTGACTTTGTGTGTGCGAATGTGGCACACGCATAAGTCATTATCGGGCGAATGCACGTTGTGTAAATGCGCAGTTTACATTTAAGGGACAGTTTGCTGCGTGCATTCAGCATGGAGTGGAGTCTACCCAGAGCAAAAGCGGCGCGCGAACGTACCGTTTTTATGTGTTCAGCAAAAGTGAGTCTGGTCTAGTATCACACCTAGATATTTGGCTTGCTTTTCCCACGGGATCTGCTTACCAAACATGGTGATCGGACTCGGTGGTTTGGGAACGAGTCTAGCCCGCGGCTTGTAAAACAAGACCGCCTGTCTTTTCTCGGGATTAACTTCAAATCTCCAGAATTTAAACCAATCGCCTAGGTCGATGGCCAACTTCTGGAGTTTTTTGGCTATTGACTTTTCACTACTGCCTGAGCAATAGATGGCCGTGTCATCGGCAAAAAGAGCTAACTGCGTCTTGTCATTTCTGGGAATGTCGCTTGTGAACAGCGTGAAAAATAAGGGTGAGAGCACACCGCCTTGAGGGACGCCGGCTCGGATAGGGTGGGGGGAGGAAAGCGCACCTTCGATACGATACCGAAAGGTGCGATTCGACAAATAGTCTCGTATGATGAGCACGAGACGGTCAGGCACGCCGAGTTTGTATAGCTTATAAATTAAGCCATTGTGCCAGACTTTGTCGAAAGCTTTCGCTATGTCAAAGAACACGGCTCCCGTCACTAAGCCGCGTTGAGTGCGGTCGCTGATATGTTCAACGATACGGTAAACCTGTTGGACACATGAGTGATTAGCTCGAAAGCCAAACTGTTCGTTTGGGAGGAGGCCCTTGGCTTCGGCATAGTCCCTGAGTCGCTTATAAATAAGACGCTCATAGATTTTACCTAAGACCTTGAGCAGACTGATGGGGCGATAGCTATTAGGGGAGGACTTTGACTTTCCCGGTTTTGGAATACCGATAACGGTCGCCTCTTTCCACGATTGTGGGAACATGTTGTTGGACAGAGCGCCGTTGAAAATGGCTGAAATGGACATACAAACACATACCTACATATAGACATACCCTCGAAAAACATTATACTCCTGACGCTGTCGGGTAAAAACAACCATATTATCTAGGTACGTTATAACAAGGTCAAGGTCAGACAAACTGTCAATTGTGTCCAATCGGGTCTATTAAATCTCACGGAGGATACAATTTTAGTCCCGGAATTACGGGGTCTTTCGATAAAAAAGCGCTTTCCATAATAGCTCTCTTAACTTTAGGCAAATATGCATCCAAATATCCGATCTCTACTCATAAGGGTCCAACCTACCTTTTGTATAACAAAAGTCGTACAGCTACAGGGTCACTGTACTCATCATTATGAACAACTTTCATCAGGGGACCAACATTGAAATCCTGTATTGAAAGTTGTTCAAAATGATGAGTACCATGACCTCTTAAGTGGTATTGCGTTTATTCTATTACATGTTGTGTAGAGAAGTATGAAGGAAGTGTAATATAGCAATTAATTATTTTTTTTAATTACAGGTGTACTTTTAGGGAGTATCCCGAAGGTACGAGGAAGAAAATTAAAATTTAAAATAAGTTTTCGAAAATTTGACACCGGCACTCAAATTTTTAGTACAATTATCAGAAATCAAGGGAAATCTTATTTAACTACTGAGGAATTTATGGTTAATTTATCCAAAGACTTTATCGGTGAGTGAAGACTAGTAGGTAAATTTTGTCGAGTTATGCGCACATAAATGTAGGTACGGGGCAGACGATTCATTTCTGGCGGGTTTCCCATGGTAAATATTGTTCATAATGATGAGTAAAACCCCTTTTCAGGTATTGCATTTATTCTGTTACATTATATACATCTAAACAGGGTGAATATTTTATATTATGGATTATCAAATCCGAAACTATGAAGAAAAGCAAAAACACTCAAAGAAATCTCGTTTTACAATGATTATTTTTCATTTTTCTTTCTTCTGATAAGAACCTATAATATTGATATCCTTTTAGCTTTAGTACATCTCATAATGCAGGTTTTTTGCACAAGTGTTAATGACTCTGAGTGAAGGATGGGTTTATAATAAGTTTCGATCTCCTTTACAATAAAATACCTACCTACTCTGTGTGTAGTGTAGACAGATCTCGACGAGGCCTTTGTAATTTGTTATTATCTAATTTATTTATTTTCTTTTTTATTATTTTGGATTTTTTATTTTCTATAAAGACTATTCGTTGTTTATTTCAGATCTAAATATTCCTAAGGATGAAATAACATATTCAGAATTAGAACAAGTTAACTTTACCTGCCCAAACAGTAAGTACAATTCAACTTAATATTAAAAAAAAAACAAAACCCAAGATAATAAAATCTCTCTTATTATCTTGAGTAATTTTTTAAACTCACATGACGGCCACCTTGTTAACACATTTACGAAAACATGTTTGTTCGAAAAAATGTTCATCTTTTTAGTAAGATTAGTGAGAAGCATAATTTTAATATCTATTAGAAATAAGAACAAATTAGATCAACCCCGATTCAGATTGGCTAAAGTAGGTACACACTTCTTTTTAAATGGCTACTGTGTTAAATTATATAATAAAATACCCCTTGAAATACTCTAGTGCTGATGCACGCGTCATGTTCGTGAACGGGCGCCCGTGGAGACTAGCCATCTCTTAGCTGTCACTGGCTTATTTCAATATTTTATACTTATTTGATACTTAGAATTCTTTTTTTTTCTCTTTCTTAACTATTGTTCTCACAAGGATAATGTAACCAGGATTATTGTAAATCATAAAATGGTTTAAAAGAATGTCCGTGGAGTTTCTTGCACGTTCTTCTCCATAGAGATCTAAGCTTTGGAACGTGCAAATAGCTTCATGTTTTTGACTGACTGACTCTGACAATTCAAAAGTACCTGTGAATGGTTTATTTGAAATAAATGTTTTACTTTTGACTTGACTTTGAAATGCTTTGACTTTGAGCGGCCCGGCCCTACTCTACCCTTTTCTCGAAGCAGTTCAGGACATTTTCGACCCCTCTATAACTTCGTTGTGTATAAAACTAGAAGCCTATCTTCAATGTTTCAGCCCTAATTTATTAAATTTATTTCACCAATAAAAAGTGAAATAAATGATTATTATTATTATTAGCCTGAATTCAGTAACCAAGCAGACATAGTATAAACACGATATGTTTCTAATTTCATGCAATTTGAACCAGTAATTTAAGAATTATAACTAGTCAAAGTTTCTTAATTTTGTCACTCACTGACTGACTGACCGATCATCAGTCTAAGGCACTTCTAGCAGACATAGAAGCTTCAAATTTTGAATACAATTAGAGTTTAGTGTATAAATCAAGGAAAAACCAAAATATTTTGCAATTTCGGTCCAGTTCTCAATATACACCAACTGCATAAATAAGTTTGCAATTCTATAGAAATACACTTCTGGACACATCTATTGGCCCACCTTAGAGTTTAGGTTTCGATGGCCCCTACCGAAATATGATTGCTAGATTGAACAAAAACTGATGATGCAGTTTTAAACCTGATACATTTTACCATCTTTTTCGATCGTATTGTTTTAAATTTGAATTCAGAATACCATACGACATGGAGCTACGCCTAACAAGTCGGATATGCGCCTTGTTAAAGGCAATTGATTTTTGAATAAAAAACATGTTTTATCAAATAAAGGTTTAATTTAATAACGCGTGTTGCCTCCATGGGCATCTACCACAGCTCTCATACGATTAGGCATAGAGTTTATCAACCGCTCTATGAAATTTTGAGGGATCATCTCCCATTCCTCTTCTATGGCAGTTTTCAACTCCTGCATCGTCTGGGCAACTGGCTGACGAGCCCTAACACGTCTTTTTAGCTTGTCCCACATGTGCTCAATGGGGTTCATGTCTGGGCTTCTGGCTGGCCAGTCCATAACTGTGATGTTCACATCCCGAAGATATTCCCTGACGATGCCGGCCGCATGGGCTCTTGCATTATGATGCATAAAAAGGAAATTTGGGCCCACATAGTCCGCGTATGGTATCACGTGAGGTTCTAAGCACTCACGAATGTACCTTTCAGCATTTAATGTTGGCAGCCGTGGTCGTGTAACAACCTCAAGTTGAGTTTTGCCGCTCGCGGATATACCGCCCCAGACAGTCCATGAGCCACCGCCATAAGCAACCCTCTCTTCAAAGCAGCATTGTGCGAAACGCTCTCCCTTACGTCGGTAGACCTTCTTCCTTCCATCATTGCCATGTAACACAATTTTAGACTCATCAGAAAAGAGTACACGGCTCCAATCTTGCTGTGTCCAATTTAAATGACTGCGTGCGAAATGAAGGCGCGCTGTTCGGTGGGCTCGCGTTAGTTTGGGTCCATTAGCTGGCTTGTGTGGTACCATATCGCGTTCTTTTAACCTTCTCCGAACAGTTCGAGCGCTCACAGATACTCCGTGGAAGTCGCGAAGTTGGTTTTGTATCTCAATGGAGGTAAGGTGACGATTTCTCAAGCTGGTCGTCACGATGAATCGATCCTGCCTTTCAGTTGTGACCCGAGATCGTGGGCTTTCTTGGCGACGAACAAAGCCGCCAGTCTCTAGGTACCTCCGATAAACATTTCGGACCGCAGATCGACTTAAATTAAGTTGAGCACTCACGTTTCTTTGGCTGTGTCCGGCCTGAATAAGTGCCACAGCTTGGGCGGCGACTTCAGGTGAAGTATCCATAGATTATTGATAGAACCTCACCTTAATGTTAAGAATAAGTAATGTTTTTTGCAAAACCAAAGATATCAATCACTTTTTCTAGAATTAAATCCAAGTAAACCAATAAAACCAAGTTTTCTTAGTATTCGATTGTTTGATATCAACAAACAGGCTCCAAATTGTCTTTTGTTTCTTTAAATTCTGTGTTCGAAATTCAAAAAAATACTATTGAATGAAATTGTGAATGTGCCAGGTTCAAAACTGCATAAAAACTTTTTGCTCGACCTAATATAAAATTTTAGCTAGGACCAAACGAAACTGAAAATACAAGGTGGGCCAATAGATGTGTCCAGAAGTGTATATAGGAATTACAAAGTTACATTTGCAGTGAATGAATATGAATATCTGTATAATAATATGTATAATGCCATTAAAAACATAATTTGTAAAATAAACCAAGACTCGCAACTCAGTTCTCTTACCGTACAAGTTGTGAGATCCATGTAATACCAAGTCGGTGAATTTATTCAGTCCCTACTTACCTACACTAACGTACAAGGTAGTGTTGCCACTGAAGTTCAATTCTCGTAGTTAAAAATGGTTCGTTCACATTCAAGTTTCAATATCATGTCGCTGACTGTCAAAGTCAAAAACTTGTCAAAATATAGGAAAATAAGGGGTGTGTAATGTTTTTTATAATTAGTTTTAATACTTATAACAGTTATAACAACGATTGACATTATATCATTACAAAAAATATAATTTTCGTTTGTTATTATAATCATTTTTGTTTTAACATCTTTTGATAACTATACCGCCTCGAGATATAATTTCATTATTTTTTATCCGTTTATTAATTTTAGTAAACTTATCTAAGTATTAAATTTTTAAATAAAAAAAAAAATACAAAAAAAAACATTTTAAAACATAAAAAATAGTAACCCACCGGTATCGGGAACAGGGTCCAAGCTACCGGCGGTCAGGACTTCAAAGCAACAAAACAAAAAGCAAGCAAGCTTCAAAACAATGCGAGCCGTGTCCAGAAGTACTGCTTTCTGAATCAAGCCCTTGATCCAGCTGCCTAACGAGAGCCTCCTTTTTTTTTTTTGAGGATGGGAAATCATCAAATGACCCCTCCTGCTCTGGGTGGAGCGGCAGGGAGTGTCAGAGTTCTACTGACTAAAACCCACCTATGCTCCTCCTAGTGCCTTTTACGTTCCAGGGCCGCGGTAACTCTTTCGAACAAAATCCGCAACCCTGGTAGGCACTGGCACTAACGGGCCCCTACTCCTATGCTGACATCTCTTTGAGGCGCGCGTGGAACACAATGCGCCGTCGGCTTGGGTTTGGCTTTAATCGGACGGCGAGCCACCCAACGCTCGCCGTCCGCAGACCCGCACCTACGGTGGCCGGGAATTGCCCAGCGACTCCTGACGCCCGGTGCGTCTCCCCATGCCGCGGTGGCTGGGTCGTGAGGGTTGTCTCTCCCTCACGCGGCTCGCCTCCTCCTTCACTAGCATTACTGCTTCGCAGAAGGAGGTGACGGCTTCCCATGCCTCTTCGCTCCGGACCATGGATTGAACCAGGGCCGGACGCGAGAGGTCGCCGCCGCCGATCGCCTCGACGAGGACACGGCGGTGCTCCGCCCAAGCGGGGCAGACCTCCACCGTATGCTCCACCGTGTCCTCCGGGCGATCCTCACAGTGAAAACACCCGGGCGTTTCCTCCCGCCGAATCCGAAACAGGTACCTTCCGAAACAACCGTGTCCGGTGAGCACCTGCGTCAGGCGGAAGGTGAGGACGCCGTGGCGCCTCTCCAGCCACTCCTCAAAGAGGGGCACTATCGCCGCAATTGTGGCGTGCCCTGCATTGGGTTGCGACAGTCGCTGATTCCATACCACCATGGTATCTTGCCGGAACTCCGTCCGCCGCGCTGCAATTTGCCGCGGCAGCAGAGTTTCGCCCCGGCGTTGCGCCTCCACGCGCCACATGTAAACGTGCGCGAGGTCTCTCGCCTCCAGATCCCATGGCGGCAATCCAGCAAGGAGGCTCGCCGCCTCGCGGGAGACTGTGCGGTATCCTCGGGCAAGCCGAAGGGCCATGACCCTTTGGGACGCGTTCAGCTGTTGGGCTGGACGCTTCCGCAAGTCCAGTGCCCACACTGGGACCCCATAAAGGGCCATGGACCGCACGATCTCCGCATAGAGCCTCCGGCATAAGGCGTTTGGACCCCCCAGATTGGGCAGAAGCCGCTTGAAGGCAGCCCCGGCCCGCTCCAGTCTGGGAGCCAAACGCTGGAAGTGCTCGACAAAGTTCCACCGGCTATCGAGAACGAGTCCCAGATACTTGATCGTCGACCCGACGCCGATGTGAACCCCTCCTACCGTGATTTGGGATCCCGGTGGTGGCTTGTTCCGAGGACCATGAAAGCACATGGCCTCGGACTTGAGCAAGGCCACCTCGAGACCCAATTGCCGGATCCTATCCACGACTATCGCAACCCCGCGTGTCATTAGCTCGACCGCCGCCTGGTACGACCCCCCCTGAGCCAAGACGAGCGTGTCGTCAGCGTAGCATATTACACTGACGCCGCTAGGGAGGCCGGCGCGCAGCACCCAGTCGTAGCCGATGTCCCACAGATACGGCCCCAGAACCGAGCCCTGTGGAACACCGCACGACATCTCTCGCCGAATCCACTCTCCCTCGTGACCGGGGTAGATGACGGCCCTACCCGTCAGATAGGCCTCGACCGCGCGACGGAGGTGACGAAACATGCGCTGAAGAGCCCCCTAAGTCGAGGCCCGAGAGCCTCCGAGGCCAGGACCCAGGCTTTTCCAGGCAAGCCGTCGGGTCCTGGGGCGGTGTTCCTGGCCTTCAGCCGGTTAACCGCCACTCTCAGGTCTACCTCGGTCACTTCCGGAGCATCGTCGTCGTCGTCGCCGTCGTCGCTGTGGTCCGCAACAGGTACCGCAGGTGGCGGAGCCATGGGTGGGGGAGTGTGCTCGCCTCGCGAAGGGAACAGAGCGCTCACCACGTCCTCAACGAGCTGGGGCCGGAGACTCTGCGTCAACGGGGGAGCCCAGGTGCAGAGTTTATCCCGCACCATTTTGTAAAGGCGTCCCCATGGGTCCCCATTCAGAGACTCCAGCATCTCCTTGCGAGCCAGATCTTTGGCCCGCAGGATCCCCGCTCGGAGGGTGGTCTTCGCCGCTCTGTACTCCTCGTATAGCTCCGCCTCCCTGGCCTGCGCATCTGGAGGGCGGATGCGAAACCTGCATTGGCTGGTGTATTGGCGCCGTGCAGCAACGCACGCCTCGCGTAGCGCTGCCAGCTCTCGCGACCACCAGTACACCTGGCGGCGGGCGCTTCCTGGCCGTACTCGGGGCATTACCACGTCACACATCTCGGACATGGTCTCCCGGAACCACACCGCCTCGTCGTTGATGTCGGCAGGCCTGTCTGGTGGTGACACCCAAGCCTGCACGATCGAGGCTTCCAGGAGATGCTCCCGGTCCAGCTGCTTCAGCGCCCACCGCTCGGGGTCTGTCGGACCGACGCGGTCGAGGTCTGGGCGGAGACGTCAAACCGGATATACCGGTGGTCGGAATGGGTCTCCACCTCCTCTAAGACGCGCCAGTCAACGACACGCTGTGACAGAGCAGGGCTGGCGAACGAGATGTCCACCACTGACTCGCCCTGCATCCGCACACACGTGGGGACAGTACCCCGGTTTAGGACGACCCGTCTCCAGAGCCCAGTCCTCCACCATCCTGCCCCTTGTGTCCGTGTAACGAGAACCCCAAGCCAAATGTTTGGCGTTGAAGTCCCCGAGAACGAGCACGGGGAGGGAACGATACCCGGCGACGACGTCAACCAACTCCGTAAGGGAGACGTGGAACTCGGCGAGGGTTCGGTTCGGGGAGAAGTAAACACCCACCACGACAATCTCCCCGAACCGTGCTGCTACGCAACCCCGTCCTCTCTTGACACTGTTGAGGGACGGGGTGCCGGCGGCGGCCGACGAAATTAGGGTCACTGAGCCCTCCAGGTCCTCCACCCAGTTCTCCCTGGGCGGGACAAAATACGGCTCAGCGACGACGGCGATATTTATCGACCACTGCGCCATGCTCTGGAGCAAAAGATCCTGAGCAGCAGCGCAGTGGTTGATGTTTGCCTGGAGGAGGCGTAATGGAGCCGTTATTGACATTCCATTATTGCCTCCTCCCCGAGCCCCATGTGAAGGCTTAGCTGCGGCCGTCGCGGCTGTCGTAGTGGCAGCGGCGGCGGCGGCGGCACCGGCGGCGGCTGCTGCGGCGGAGACGGCGACGGCGGAGGGCTTTCTCCTACCACCGGCGTTGGCGGGTGGGGCGCAGGCCTTGCCCCCAGCCCAGTGGTCGGCCGGCTTGCCAGCTGCCGCACATGCTACGCAGTGCGGCGCGGCGCTACACGAGCCGGCCATGTGACCGGGCTGACCACAGCGGAAGCAGAGCCCGCTGCGGTCCACCTCTGAGGTGCACATAGCTCCCGCGTGGTTGCCCACTTGGCAGCGGAAGCACCTCAGAGGTCTGGGTTCCAGCAGTTTCACCTGCGCAGACACCAAGCCTACCAGTAGCCTTCGGCCCTCCGTTATCTTCTTGGCCGCCGTCACGGGGCAGCTCACCACAGTGGTTCGCATTCCCGTGTGGTCAGGACGTATAGTGCGCCTTAACTTGCTCGGCAGAGCAGCCCCCGTCCTGACGACGGCGGCCACCACCTCCTCCGCCGTGACGGAGTCGTCCAGGCCCAAGATGCGCATGTCTATACACTTAGTGGGCCTGGACACTCGAGCGTCGTCCGCGCTCAAGGACGCCCTCAACCTTTCGGCTAGAGCGTCCGCGGTCGGGCCGCTGGCTGCCCCGGGGATCTCCAGCATCCTGGCCCCAGTCATAGTGACCTTGAGCCGGAGGCCCCCGACGATGCCGAGCTCACCAAGGCTCACCGCCTCCTTCGCCTTGGTGAGCACGTCACCGTATGTAACGCCCCTCTTGACCGCTTCCGGCTGTAGTGTAATCACTACAGCCGCGGTCTTCGGGGCGCTGAGCTTCGCAGCGATCCTTCGAGCCTTCTGCCGCCGCTTTCTGTCGCGCTTTTTGGCCGCCCTGGTTGCTTCCTCTTCTCCCCGGCCACTTGCCATCCGGCTTCTTCTTCAGCCACAGGAGACTTGGAAGGCGGGGGCTTTGAAGGCGGTTGCACTGCCGGCGCTGGAGCCTTCGCCGCCCGTGCAGCCGCCCCACCTTTCTTCTTGGCCGATTTCACCGGTGCCTTTGCAGGAGCTGGCTCAGCTCCTGGGTTGGCCCGGCCGGTCAACACCGGTGTGGCAGCCACGGCAGCTGCATAAAAAGCCGCCTTCGGGTCCGCCGCCTTCTGACTGGCCGCTAGCGGGGGGCGAAGGACGATGCCCTCCAGGACGGAGAACCGTTCCCGGAAGGCGGCCATCTCCTGCCGCACGAGGTCCAGCACCTGGTTCTCAAGCGGCACGGAATGGCCATCCTCCTTGCGCTCCCCTTGAGGCACCTCTCTCGAGCTGGCTCCCCGGAGCCCGGCTAAGTCTGCCCGGAGCCTCTCATTCTCCTTTTGGAGAAGCTCCGTGGTGGTCGCCAAGCGGGCGACCTCCGCCCGCAGCCCAGACATTTCGTCCGTGGGCGTGGGCGGAGACCCGCGACAGAAGTAGGCTTCCTCTGCTGCCGCCAGGATGGAGGCTGCGGCCGCGCTGCAGGCCTTGGTCCTACTTGGCAGAACGCGCTTGTTAGCCACATCGCGGAGCGCAGCCTCCACCACCTCGGCAAACCCAGCCGTCACTCCGGGGCGCCCGTCCTCCTTGACCAGCCCCAGAATACGAGGGGCTTGACGCACGAGGCGTGGCGGATTCGTGATTGCTGTGCAGTCCGTACCGCCCTGGGGTATAGCTTTTCTTTCAGTGTTACCCATTGTTTTCCTTTTTGAGGGTGCGGTCCCTTTCTCCCCTTCTCTCTCAGTGCTTGCTCGCTGCCCTCACAGTCACGTCTGATGATCAGACGCATAACAGAGAGCAGCGAGCAAGCCAATGAGACGCACACCGTCCGAGGACCCGAACACTGCTCAAGTCTCCGAACGGTGTGCCCCTCTTGTGTCTCTCTTGGTCTGGTCTCTCACTTAGGACCTTCCGGCATGAGTGGCTCTACCGGCAAAGCCCCCAAGATCACTGAGACACGCAAGCCCCACCACGACGGCAACGTGGAGACACGTTCGGTGGAGAACGAGAGCCTCCTAAGGTGTTGGTCGAGGCTCGTGGCTATTAAGTCGTTGGCTGACATGACTATCGGTACAATGATTGCTGAGTCCACATCCCACATGTCGACAACCTCGCGAGCCAAGTCAAGATATTTGATTTGTTCATCTTTCTCGGCTTCCACGAGGTTCTCGTCATGCGGAACGGTTATGTCTACAATCATTGCACGCCTCTCGATTCGGTCTACCACCACTATATCAGGCTTATTGGCAACAATAGTCCTGTCAGTGATGATGGACCGATCCCAGTACAATGTGATACTGCCATTATCGAGAACTGGGTTGGGCACATACTTGTAGTACGGCACCTCCGATTCCACAAGAAAGTATTTCAGAGCAAGTTGCTGACCACCAAAACGCAGCCAGGCTACGGACGCTAGTTGATCCACGTCGGGCCCATGTAGGGCCCGGAAAAAGCGTCCGTGAAGTTCCTTACTCTGCCATACCACCCTGCGATCGTTAGTGTCAAGCACCGCAGGTTTGCGCCAGTTCTCATTTGCCAAGGAGAGCGGGGTGAGTCCCTTGTCCACCGCCACTACATCTCGATGCGGGTATGCATCTAGATGTAGTGGCGGTGGACAAGGGACTCACCGTCACTCACGTCGACAGCTAGGAAATATTCCCTGAGACTGCATATCTCGCGATTGTGGAGAGTCTTAGCATTTAAAAAGCCTCGACCTCCACACTTTCGCGGGATATACAGTTTCATTACCGACGACCGTGGGTGATACATTCGATGTGCAGTTAGCAGTGTAAGGACCCGCCTATCTAGGGCGTCAAGTTCCGTTTGAGTCCATTTGAGTACGCCGAAAGAGTACATCAATACCGGCATGACCCATCCGTTGAAAACGGCCAAAGAAGCGATCCTTCATCGAATGCTTCATGTCATTATGTAACATTGATACCTAACGCTTCCGACTGCCCAAATACTTGTAAGCTTCTGTTGGAGAGAGGGATCTCAGGTTTATGGAATCCGAGAGTTAACATCCCACGGATTCCATAATCTCTCCACGCTTTACATGCATGACCGCACATTTGTCCATGCCATACTCCATCCTGATGGCATTACTGAAAGTTTCAGTTACCTTCAGTAGCTCCATCAGTTGCAGATCACTGGGGCAAAGAGTTTCAGATCATCCATGTAAAGGAGGTGAGATATAACCTGACCACCTCTCTTCAACCGATAGCCTAGCCCTGAATTCTTCAGCAGTGTGCTAAGAGGATTCAAGGCTAGGCAAAACCAAAGCGGACTCAAACTATCGCCCTGAAATATGCGCCGCTCGATCCTTACCGGTTCGCTATTCCTCTGGATGGCATTGTTACTCCCACGCGTCGACAAAACAGCAGGCTGCTTGACGTCGGACTCTGGTAAGAAAAAAAATGCGATGCAAAGAGGAAGACATGCTACACATGAAGACATGATATAATTTGAATCGCATCCGCGCCTTATCTGTCCCAAGCCTGCACTGCGCCCGCGCCGCGCCTTCACCTTACTCCGTTTCTTTATAATTCAGGCCTAGGGGTGCTCTAAGTTCCTAAAATAGCCACGTTCGCTCTATAATCAGTATAGAATGCATTGTTATGTAAAGTAAACGCTTCGTCATTTGAGATCTTTTAAAAATAGAGCAAATATTTTTATAGGTACTACTAAACTAGCGTTCCCCGCGACTTCATACGCGCGTATTCCTTTTAGAGGCATATCGGTTGGATGGTTTCAAAGACTTTATCGGAAATAAATAGAAACAGTTTAATTAATTTTAATTTACATATAGATAGATGAGCGGAACCCGTTTTTGGAAGTTTGCGATTGGGACGCGAATCCGAACGCTTCTTAAAATATGAGAATAACTCTAATTGTGATGTGCGGTTGGCATAATAAAATTGCACAAAATATGTAAATTATTGTTAACAGACACACAGATAGGAAATATAGACCCAACAGGATACAGAATCACTACGTATGAGGAGGCAAGTCATGCGTGGAATTTCAGCAAAACGGACAATGGCAGCATGCTCTGTTGTTTAAGTTTCAAGAAAACCAGGGAAAAAAACAAATGGGTCGTAGAACGTGTTATCGAAGACAATACTTTATTGATTTATAAAAGAGCAGTAAACCACGACAATCGAAAGGGTAAGTGCACGCTACTTCCAATGTACCTAGTCGACAAAATTTAAATGGATTTATGTGGACACTTGGGGGAGGCCTATGTCCAGCTGTGGACGTCTTTCGGCTGATATGATGATGATGATGATGATGTTACAGAATGGACGCTATAACTGAAAAGGGGTGATTGTACTCATCATTGACTATGGGTTCTACCTCGAAATCGCGAAAATAATATCGACTACCATAAAGCGAACGTGCACAAACTATAGATGGCAGAACAAATCGACACGGGAAACGAGAAGAAACTTTTCAGTCCTGTCATCACAATGTAGTGTAGGTAAACATTGACCGCAACACGATGACAACTACATTACATTTAAATCATTTATTATGATTATACAATGATAAAATATGGATTCCGGCCGATAAATTGATAGTTAGCGTGGCCAGAATATGTCAAAAGCCTAAGAACTCTTCGAGTCCGGAATCCCGAATCATGGAAATGTAGTAATAACTGGCAAAATAATTGTAGCTCAAACGAAGATTCTTTCAAAATAACTGACGAATTTTCTGGACTCGTTTTTCACGTAAATATTTTGTCTATAACATTGTTTATGTTTACTGAAACATACATTATTATTTGAGGTTATTAGTTACAGATTATGTTCACTTACAGATTTGTTTGAATTGAATTGTATCTACGAAGTACTACATCCAAAACTTAGCTATTTACAAATTTTATTGCTTTACAAATAACTTTATTAGTTATTTGTAAATGTTTTTGAAACTCATATACCTACGCACATACCTATTACATAGATAATGTTGTTTTTTTACAGCATTTATCCAGTTCTGTCGTTTATCATATCAAATAACCATGGACAGTGAGTAGAATTAATGGAAAAGTTGTAGAATTTTACACCATTATTTTTACTTTTCTATAAAGTTGTCGAGCATCCAGAAATCCAATGATACATTTTTTAACTTAGTTAAATGTTATTTTTTCACTTCTCTACGTGATATTTTAAAACGTTTAGTGTCAATGTCAAGTATTGTTTGCGTAAATGATTCGGATTTGCGCCACCAGGTGGCAGAGCCTTCGTCGTACACGTTCCCCATACATTTGAAATGTGAGCATAACTCGACAAAATATATACTGTACAGCTTATTTGTTTTCGCGATTTCGAGTGTTTGTTGAAATGTTTGCCTATTACCAAGCTTAGCCAGCATGAAAACAAAATATGTTCACATAATTTAATAATTATGGTTGTGTGTTGTATGTTGCTTTATGGTACCCAGCGGTGATGGTGTGTAAATTCACCCCTGAGAAACTTTCTAACAGTTTCTAAAAATGCTTGCAGTTGCATTATTAGAAACTGTTAGAAAGTTTCTCAGGGGTGAATTTATGGGCTATTGCATGAGTTCGGCACGTTATCAGGAGGTAAAAGTATGTAATGGGTGTATAAGTAAAAGACACAAACAGGATAAAATATAAAACCATCGGAGCACAAAGCGTCTGCGGAAAATTAGTGTGTATTTTACGGTCACGAGTCCACGAAAGTTGGCGGGAATCGGTGGCGGGGGTGTATTCTCGCCATTGCAGTGCATAAGAGCACGTTCGAGTACGGAGTTAGTGACACCAAGCCACAAAACTCAATAACTTATTGTTTTTTTACTCATGTAAACAACGTCGTAAGGCAGACTATTTGTCCTACTGCGTCGCTATAAATACAGACAGATTAAACAAACTTAAACAGATTTTGCTATTGAACAGAGCAACTAAATAGATATTCTGTTCAAAAACAAAGTCAGTTTTTAGTTATAACCACAACTGAACAAAAAACTTCATTTTCAGTGATTTACACGACGGCGACGCCTCCAACTAACAGCGGCCAGACGGCGCGAACTAGCTCAGATGATTATACAACGAACATGAACAACCCCAAACCTCCTGCGCAAGAGCACACGCCGGCAGAGACTCCTCACACCATCACCACGGACAAACCAGCTAGCAGAGTCGAAGCCTCGCCGACAAATCAGTTGCCTGAGCCATCTGATTACGCTAAATATTATGTCGCAATGGCCTCTGTGGCGGGAGTCATCCTTCTCGTATCGCTGATATATTTTATAGTCAAAAAATGCACCCGGAAAGCATCAGATCCTGAGGTGACGCTTCAGTTGGAGACTTATGTAAGTTAATTTTCTGTCAGACTTATGTAAATTTACTTCATTATTATCTTAATCTCCATCTTTACTAATACGAGTAGTCAAGTATTATAGAGAAGAAGTTGTGGTACCTCTTTCGAACAATCGAACAATCTCGCACTCACGACATTTCCCTCAATCTTCTGGAGATCACATCGTATTCAAGATAGCTTTACTTAAGTGTGACTGCGCATGGCTATAAGAGGAGGGAAGACCAAATACACTCATGGATGGACTGAGTGACGAAGAGTGATCGTGGGTGGTCGTGGCTACAAAACACAAAATTATGGCTGCTACATGCTTGCTCTATATAATGACGATGATGATTTTATTTCTGTTTAATTAATGAATAAGCCTGCTTAAACTTGGTCAATGACGACCGCTATTGTCAACGATAGCTATCTTCAGCGGAGCACATTTTTGACAGAGACGCGCCTTGCACTCATGTAATTAACTGCTGTATTTTTTTATGCAGGCGAGCACAAACATGGTATATGCAGAGCTGGACATCAGTCCCGGTAACGCGCCGGCGGCACCCACCACAGAGGACGCCACCTATGCCGAAATCATTGGTGTCCTTAAACCTCAGAATGAATATGTTAAGAAATAAATATTTAGAGCTACTTTTATGTACTTATAGCCTATAATTATGTAATAAATGTAATAATAATATATTTATTTTATGGAAACAATAATTTTATTTTGAAAGGGTAAAATGATAGCCAAGTTTGCTTTCTTGGCCAGAGATTGACCCTAGTCAATCTTGGCCCGGAGATCAGAGATCGCCCAAGACAGAGACGTTTGGAAGGAGAAAGGGGAGACCTTTGCCCCGCAGTGGGACACAAGTACCTAAAGACTAACAAAAAAAATAGTTTTTGTTTCAGATTATTTAAGTAAACAAAGAAATGCCAAAAACACTGCTAATGCAAACACGACCCACAAATTTTAATATTGTCTGCAAATCTCTCTTATGGGTTGGTAAATAAACTTTTAAGTTTAACCAGAGTCGAGTAACTTTGGCAGTTAGGTACATTTGTTGACATTTCCTTGTTGACATAAATTATCTTCTTCTTAATGATATATTATTCTTCTACGTGGACCTAATTTAATACATTTATTGTTTGTGCTTTGAATAAAGTATCCTTATCAGTTGAGTTACCCCAAAAGGTAATTTCATCGTAGGACAGATTCCACCAATCCGTAGTATGCGGTAAGCAACGCATCTACACTAGTTATTTCGGCCAGTGTGTACAGAGCTTATGCTGAGGAATTAATTTTCTTTAAGATCTCTTTATATCTTCCCAATTTAATTTCGTGTCAATAATAAATCCTATACAATTATTGTGTTAACCGAGTCAATGTTAATATTATTGTATTTAATTTCCAGATTAATAATTAATGTCCATGGTCGTTGTCTGAACTGCATGATTTTAGTCCAAATTAAATTTATTTTTTATTTTTTTATTATACTATATATTAATATCATACTCATATTGATTTCTATTTTTGCATGGAATCGTCACAACACTGTCACCAGCAAATAGGCTCATAGGTTGTTCTGTGGCCTTAGGCAAGTCATTTACATATAATGTAAAAGGGGAGGGCCTAATATACTTTCCTGTGGAACACCATACAATACTTCACGTTCTTGGGATATATGGATTTCTTCTCGTTTTGTAGTCAAAATTGTATTCTATTCTGCAGCAAAGAAAGCAAATATCTTCCGTTATTTGCTTTCTTTGCTGCAGGTATGACTCAAATAATTTTAGAACTTACCTCAAACTTCATATGCTTCGCAAAATGTTGTGATGCACATAATCGAAAGCCTGCGTCATTTCACAGAATATAGCACAAACCGGAATATTGATCCATGTTTGTCATCATAGTTTGCAAAAAGTCAAATTGACATGTTTATCGTCTATTTTCTCTAAAACCGTTTTGTTAAAGAAGAAAGAACAGTGAATAAAGTGAGTAGATACGGTGAGTGTGATTTTGAAAAAGACGGTTATGTGATGAGCGTAGATTCCGATTGTGGTTGGCGCAAGTATACTGAAAGTGAGGGGTAACTGGGGGAGTTGGGAGAGTCGAGAAATGAAAACAAGGTAGTAAGAGCTTTTTGCTCTCTGCGCTCGCGTATGGGCAACCATAATAAAAGCGACCGATGCGCAGATACATGAGTTAAGCTGCCTATGTATACAACGTGTAACAAAATAAACGCAATACCTGTTAAGAGGTCATTGTACTCATCATTTTGAACAACTTTCACTATGGGACCAACACTGAAATCGCGAAAAAAATCTTGAGAGGTTTATTCTGTTACACGTTGTATATGTCGTAGGATAATTTGATACTTCGAATCTTCGCGGAAATCCTAGGGGTTTTGCGAAAACGCGGATAATTAGACATAAGCGAGAAATTATCAATTAGGGCACCCCGACTCGGACAGGTTAGGTTAGAAGGGGCTAGGAAAAAATAACCACGAAGGTGATGGCGGGGTCTGTTCGCTCGCTACGCTCGCTCACTTGACCCCGCCATCACCTTCGTGGTTATTTTTTTTTTCGCAAAAATCCTGACTTTGTCCAGTAAGATTTGATAATTTTTCGCCTATGTCTAATTATCCGCGTTTTCGCAAAACCCCTAGGATTCCCGCGAAGATTCGAAGTATCAAATTATCCTACGACATATACACATTTATGTTTTTCAAATATTTTAGAAATTATGGAGATCAATGATATTGGTCTCTAATTTTGCGTTAGTTCTCTGTTTGCTTTTTATACAGTGACTGATTTTTTTAACGCCTCTAGGAATATACCGACGGTAATGCTCAAGTTTATTATGTAACTTAGGGAAGTTACATAATAAACTTGAGTTATCCCGTGAGGTAGGTACAGCTTTGAAAATTCTCGTGGATATTCGGGGCCTTACTCCAGATCCCGTATTTTTATGGGTTCAATTTTTCAATGAAATAATTATTTAATAGATCCTATGTGGTTTGGCTCTGTGACGTTTTTATTATTCACCTTAATTTATTCTATGAGTGGTTTTGGCAAACCATTACGCAAAACAAAATAAATTTAATTTAGTTTTACTTAATGATTTGCCAAATAGTTTTGGATTAATTCTCCGCAGTTATTTTTGGGCGCGCTGTGTCAACATATTTCTTAGCGTAGTTTTGAGACGGGTTTTATTTAATTGGTTTGGTGTAAAATATGTTGGTTTTAACCTATATTGCCACAGAATTTGTTACTTCTTTTTGTTGCAAATCTTAATACCCCGTGATTTTCAATTTAGTTATATTTTTTATTTTTACTGTTATACCGCGAAAGGGAAAGCATAGGTCATTCTCATAAAAATCAAAGAAAATTCAGACATCAGACAGTTAATTAATAGTAGGTTACCGACATCGCGAAGGATCGCCAAACAAAAGTAACAGTAGGCAGGGCAGATGGTCGATGGGGCCGAAAAATACTGGAATGGCGACCGCGTACCGGAAGACGCAACATTGGAAGGCCTCCCACAAGGTGGAACGATGACCTAGTGAGGGTCGCTGTTAGCCGATGGATGTGAGACGCACAGGCTATGTCCACCAATGGATGTCTTTCGGCTGATTTGATGACGATAATGAATGTTATCATCAATTAAAAAAACACGTTACAAAAAAATACAATCTACATCAAATTATATTTTTATTAAATAATAAATAATTAACAATCTTGCAGCATTGAAACAACAAACTTGACACAATTAAAACATAAAAACTAATTAGAAAGTAGTTAGCCACTTTAAATGTCCTCTGTTTCCTGTACCCCAGCGCACTGTCCTTCAGCTCGTCTTTGATGATGTACCTCCTGACGCCGACCCCCCACACTTTGACGTACTCGGTGAAGTTGATGCTTTTGATGTCGCAGTTAAAAATGATCCTATCGGCGTCAGACATACGGCTGATCATCGTCTGCACGTTGTCGTCCTCGAAGTACCACTCGTTAGCTAAGAAGTATCGGTAGATGAGAGCGAACTTGTCTATTTTCCTGAAGACGGCGACGTAGCTGAAAGAAAAGTTCTTTTAATGGCGAATGCACTGAGTTAGCTTATTTTTCTTGCGTATTTGCGTTTTGCAGTTTAGTGTTAATTTGTACAGTTCTCGTCAAATAACTTTGCCCCTCTGACGTTAGCCATTTGCAAAGATCGCGCAGGTGCAATCACGTACACGGGAGCAAGCGGGACGCAAGCATGCATCGAACGTAAACGAGCGACTGGGACATAAAATCGCGCCCCGCCCCCATGTCTCTTACGCATGCGCAGTTGCAGTGTGTTCGTAATTTTGACTACTACGCAGCCACTCGACACAACTTCAGAGGGGCAAAGTTATTTGACGAGAACTGTAGTGTGTGGTCATTTACATCTAATGTTACATTTTCTCATATAAATATATGTTTGGGATGAATTCCGAACGGAATTATATCGCATCACCGTAAGCCAATCATAGCACACTAAATGACGCGATAGCTTGCTGTGATTGGCTCGTTTGTTCCCTTCCTTTTTTCCCTCGATCGCTGTACAAAAAATTATTGAATATACATTCGCTAACGAACATTTTGCGACATCACTTTGTTTTATTTCAAATATCAAAAACCCATCCAAAAGACCAAAAGTAGTAGCTGAACAATCAAGGTTGATCACACCGGAACACATCCCAACAATATATAAATGGAAAGTACTATACAACGTGAAACAAAATAAACGCAATGGGTAACTTAAAAGGGGTAATTTACTTTGGGGTTGATCCCAAAGTTGTTCATAATGATGAGTACAATGACCACCTTTCAGGTATTGCGTTAATCACTTGTGTAGGTACCTAATAAATCAATTTTTGGAATGTGGGTATAATTTATAGTATCTATAGTTTATTGAATTTAGTTCATGATGTGAACATTAATGTATTTAGAATTTGATTATTATAAATTTATAAGATAGAGTGCCCAGAATAAGAACTTTTTTTTTAATTTCATTAAATATTCAGAAAATTGTTTCAAGCGTCTATAACAATTATTAGCCATAATTACCTATGTATTTGTTAAATGTGTGTACAAGAACTATTAAATAAATAAATAAATAATTACTTATATCGGAAAACACTTTTTCGTTTTTTTTTGTGAAAAAGATTTTTAAATTTCACTTTTTAGTGGTACCCCACACCTAACAATACCACTAGAAAGTCACAGGAAAGCAAAAATACGCAATTTCGTATACATAGATGATTTTTCCACATATTTTTTCCAGCTATTTGGATTTAAAAACCAAACTGCTGAACCGATTTCGATAAAATTTGATAAAAAATGGGACCAATCGAGAAGTATATCCTTTCACATAAAACAAGAATTTTTCAAATCGGTTCATAAATGACGGAGATATGAGGTAACAAAAACAAAAAAAAATAGTCGAATTGAGAACCTCCTCCTTCTTTGGAAGTCGGTTAAAAATACAACTTGACAATGAAAGCCTACCTACCTAAATCAACCTACTTAAATACCTACCTAGCTACCTTCTTAAATCAACTTCAAAAGTATTATTTCTCCCATTTTTCGTTATTAATTAAGTAAATAAATTACCCTATTGAAGACGGTTTATTTTTTTTTTATTCGATTATCTATTAATTTCAGTTGTCATTGAAACTAATTAAGTTTTCAAAAGAAGGAATAAGTAAGTACTTATCCGTTCAACATTATTTTGTTGCCATCTAACGATTCCACGATTAGTTTTATATTGCTGGGCCACTTAATGCCATCGAAATTATTTAGCTAGAGCTTAACTGCATGCAAAACATTGAAACAACATACATAATGACACATATACAACATACATAATTACGCTGGTATGGCATGACACGTTGTCCTAGTGGCTGATACAGACATAACTCTTTATCTCAAAAACTACTAAACCGATTTTAATGAAACTGGCACTGTTCCCTAAGTCAAACCAGGAAAGGTTTTTTTTTGGAATTTGACTTGGTTTTTGAGATACGCGTGGACAGACATAGATACACACACTTATGAAATTTGACACAAATGTTCAGAAGCTAAGGCTAAAATATACAAAAACTGTGTAAATCTGATAATGTTACATATACATATACGGGTAATAACTTCCTGTTTTGAAGTTGGTTAGTAAATAAATATATATTGATAATCGAGCTAAGTATTTCTCAGGCGCCGACCATGCTTTTCTTGAAAAACTGCTTGTTTTTTTCTGGGTAGGAACTCATCAAATTATTTCTCCCACTCTGGGCGTAGCGGGAGGGAATGTCTGACTCTTACTGGCTAAAACCCACACGTGTTTCTTCAAATGCCCTTTGGGTAAGTCGAACTTAAAAGTAAATCTACATAAGTTACACTGGGTATCTACTACGCCAAGGATACTTTGCCAAGTCTTGAACTTACGAAGTGATATCCTTGGGCATATTCCCCAGCAGCGCGCCCACCGCGTCCATCAGGTAGGCGGGAATGTAGTGCAGGAAGAACGTCAGGAAGCAGTACGACAGCTTGCTGGTCACTTCTATCATATAGCAGTACCAAATAGCTTTGGGTGACGGCACCTTGCTGCCTTCAGTCCGCATCAGCACGCCGATGAAATCTGTTGAGAAATGGTGACATCAATTTCTACCAGCACTACTTAACCCTGACTAGTGTGTATACTGCCCACTCATGAAAAATAACACGTACGCTACGACGTACCTACTGCTGGATACCATCCGCACTTGGTCGATATCCCAACCAGTCGTACCACTGCTTCTCCGCATTTATTATGCGCACAGCCAAAGTGTGAAACTCTCCACCAGCGTCTGTGTTCCTTCCACATATAACCCGTCTGCCTTCAAAGCAAGAGTGAACAGGCATCTTCTGGTCACGCTTGCTCCATCATAGACCTCATCTATCGCTTTCTATCAGGCGTGATCGAGGTCAAGAGCAAGCCCATTCCTCAATTTAAAAAAACAGGTTCCCAGACTGCTAGCCAGCCAGACAGAACAGCAGATTTATATTTTTCTCAAATTTTATTTTAGTTATTTTTAATTTTGCGCCACACTACGATTTTCCTGTGTATCGTGGGTGCGTTTACAAACATATTAACTCCCGGAACTATCTGTAGGCCATACAAATATTATTGTTCTATGCGGGAATAGAACCCGCGACACGCAGCGCAGCAGTCAATTGCTCAACCAGTGCGCCAACCGTGTGCCGTGCCGTGTCGTGTGTTGTGTGTCGTGTTTCGTGTGTCGTGTGTCGTGTGTCGTGTTCGTGTGTCGTGTGTCGTGTGTCGTGTATCGTGTCGTGCCGTGTCGTGTGTCGTGTGTCGTGTCGTGTCGTGGTTTAGATTCGGAAGTAAGTTTGTTCGTTCGGTACCTCTTCTTGGTCTTTCCATCCCGGGAATATGTGCCCAACTGCCCAGGGATACTTTTCGACTTTCACGCGAGCGCAGCCGCTCTCAAGAGCTAGTGATTTATACTTTGGATTATGGGGTAAAACCAGTGTAGTGATATATATTTTTAGCATTCCTTTGACTAATTGCCAACATTCTTTTGTTTATCGGTACAACATTACCAAATCAGAATCATAAGAATTCCTTCGGCAGCAGTTCGGCATTCACGTTCGACTTACCCCACGTAATAAAATGGTTTTTATTGGAGACCGTGTACACTGGTATGTCCTTTTCGCCGCGCTGCCGACGGCCGGCGGCGTCCCAGGCGGCGGCCAGCGTGGCGTTGTTGACGAAGTCTACCGGCGTCATGGGCAGCTTACTGTGCTTGTCCACGTAGAACACGTGCAAGATGCCCAGGATTATGCCCGCCAGGATCTGCGTACCAGACACGCGTTTTAAGATAGCATAAGCAGCTCATGTTTCCCACTGCTGAATGTTGTTCCGATACACAAACTCAAGGTATCGTTACCTACTGCTAGAGATTAATTACGAAGTAATTATATATTAAACAAAGATGTCTGGCAGCATCCATCCAACACAATCCGACATTTGATGTGGGGTTGATTTAGGCTGAATGTGTTGTTATTATGTGCTGTGTGTGCCAAATAAATAAGTTTTTTTTCTTTTTTTCTTTCTTTCTTTAGGAGTTCAAATCGCGCGGAGATATTAATATTATCGCAATTGTAGGACTTGTGTGACGACAGGTCTATTTTTGTAGTTCGGATGTGGCGGTGTAGATGCGGCCTACATCACCTCTGTGAAAAAGAGGGTAATATCTATCTTGTAGACACAGTATATACGGGTTAACGAGACTGTAGCCCTGGTATGACTGATCGAGACGAATCTCTATGAAGCCAAAACTTCAAGTACCCATTTAAGGAGGAAGGAAATGAGAGCTCACCCCTGTTGGTCCTGACAGTTGGCTAAGGTCCATCCAACCAGGCGTTGGTTCGTAGAAACTTGGAACCACTGAAAAATGTCATCACAGGTCAACATGAGAGTAAGTAACAAAAATTAACCTATGCCTGAAATTACTTAAGTACTAAGTCTGAATCGTTATGACCGACAAACAGTCATTGTGAAAAAAAGTCAACAAACGGTCGGGTGTCACCCCTAAATGGGTCACATGGAACGCCCCCCCCCCACCCTAGTTACGCTACTGTGGCTATGACTAAATGCGAGTTTCTAAACCTAACGGGAACTTCAGGTGCTAGTAATTTTTCTATTTGTCCGTTGGCTGCTCCAACGGCTACCGGTACAATTTTATATATCGCTGAGTTAACAATCCTTACAAACCGACCTGGAAAAAGCCACTCTTTTCGAAACCAGGTGATGGCTGCTAACTTGCGAGTGACCTCTTGACTAGTCGGATTGTTGGCTTACCGATGGGTGGTCTGACGACGCAGACGGGCAGGTCGGCGGCGCTGGCTCTCACCACCTCCTCGGCGACCGCCTTCGTGAACGTGTAGGTGTTGGGCCAGCCTTTGATCAACCTAGAACGGGACAGTCCATAACATTACAAAATAGAAGTTGAGTGGAGTTAAGCAACGAAGTCGGTCTATGGATGGGTGACCATCTTAACATACCAAAATTACTCCATACCTCGGAAAAAATCGATAAACCGTTGGTCCGGGCTGTCGTTTGTACATCTTTGTCAGTCGTTATGGATTGTTTGAGGTCAGAAAATCTCCCACTAGTCTTGCCAAGAAGTGGTAGGTACCGTGTTTGCAAACTGCGGCTAGCTGCGGCGCTGCGTGTCGCGGGTTCGATTCCCGCACGGAACAAATATTTGTATGGCCTACAGATAGTTGTTTGGTCTGGCTGTTTGTGTAAGTGAGTTTATATGTTTGTAAAGGCACCCACGATACAGGAGAAATTCCTAGTGTGGAGCAATGTTTTTTTTATTTTGTTCGTGGTTTCACCTCCAGTGAACTGCACAGGCTAGCCATGGCTGTTTAGATATCGAGTCAAATCGGAGGATTAACTTCATGGCGTTATAATCACACTCGGCCTCACAATTAATCTCGACGCATAGTTTTGTCAACTTATGGGGGTGGATGAGCCACCACGACGTCGAAGAACTGACGTCGAGTCTGTCTGAATAATTATGAGTCGCTTTTGGAAGAGGCTGCCTACTGTGCGCGTTGTGTATCCTGCAGCAGAATTCCCATAAAATAATACGTCTAGGAAAATGCACCTATACCACGCAGCCCGCGCTACTATGGCGTGGTTTAACCTGTACCGTGACATTCGGCTCATTCAATGGCTTGCTCGGCATAATGGTTCAACGCTGGGACTATCAGAATGAAATAAACCCTGAAGCTCATAGCTCACATTGTGTTCGGGTATGCGATGATATCAGGGGGACTGACTTATGGGCGTGCCTTGTCGCATGTGAGATAGACTACGTGCCGTTACAGCTGCTGATGGAGGCTACACTAGTTATTAAAATAATAAATTGTTGATAGTTTAAAAAAACAATGTAATTATTTCTAGTAACAAGTTCGATATTATGCCTGTGCTTTGTCCGAATGTCCGTATCCTTTTTTGTCTCTGTACTGGTTAACATAATGCTAAATAATATATTTTTGATTTCTTTTGTAAAAAGATTTTCTTTAACAATCCCATCTAGTAAAGTCACCTCCGTGTGCGACCGATCTTCATGTTAATGAAAGTCTATGCTCTATACCTAATCAAATCACATATCAACCTTGTGACATAAGTACATGCAATTATGAACCTTAAGATGGTAAGTAAACACTTTCTGACCGCGACTTACATAATTGTAACGGATCTTCACGTAACGTCGCGTCACCGGCCACAGCGTAATCGGCTGATTCACGCGAAGTCACGTGATATGGCAATAAATGTGTCAAATCATGATAGCGTCCATCTTGTTTGTTAGTAACAAGATGGCTGCTGACAGAACTTACTCTTGCGTGACGTGCTGCAGACGGGGCTCGTCCAGCGACTCTGCCATGCCGATGAGCACGGCGGGTGGCACCGGACACGCGTAGAACTGCTCCAGCACCGGCTTACGCACGCGCTCTTCTGTGGCGTGCGAGAACGCCGTCGACACGTACACGAAGTTCCTAGCACGAGTACAAATGGTTTAATAACATAGGTACTTAAATCCTAACTAATATTGTATAAATTCAAAAGTGAGTTCGACATTGGCCATTTCATGATGAGGCCGATGTTAGTGTAGGCAAGGTTTGAAGGAACTTAAGGCACCCTGACTGTGATAGGTAAGTTTCAAATGGGATGACGGGAGCTATAGTGAGCGAGCGAAGCGTGCGAAATTAGCTACCGTTATACCATTAATGTAGTTTCCTGCTGACAAAAATATGAGAAAGGATTGAAGTTTCCATTTCATGAAATGGTCGGCCACATCATGAAATCACCAAAGTTTACGATATGGTCACGACACATTCGTAAACTCAAGCCTTTACACAGGGATAGGCAAACTACAGAAAGCCACCTACTTATCAAGTCATCATTTTACTAGGGAAGGCCTTGCCACTATATTCCCTAGTACTACACTCTACTCCTGAGATCTAGAATCAACTGTGGCAGCCACCAGAAAATCGCCGAGACAATGAAGCCCGACGAGTACTAGAGAAACGATTCAACTGTTATAGATTTCGAAGCGAAATTAATCAGAAAATAACATGAGGAAGATTAAGTCAAATGTTGTTTCATTGTCAGTTGTCAAACAAGAGACAGAATAGAGCCAGGCCAAAAGGCACCAAGGGACGTTAACAACAGAGACGTTATTATACTCGTAATAAGGATAAGGATGATAAATTGCTCGAGCACTTTGCCACTTTATCGGTGCTGACGTGCTGACCACAGGTTTAGGATTCCCTACAGCTGAGCTAAAACTCTTGGTGAAAAGTATTAGTTAAGTTTTTATCGAAAAAGAGTTTAGAGAGAGACTGAGAAAACTCTGTAGATAGATGGGATTTTTTTGCAAAAATCTAAATGAACGCTAGCAGAGCCTTGGGCGGCTAGTAACAAATACTGATGTTGTCTAACTTGAGGTGGCGGCAGTCCCGGGCCAGCGCGAGGCACTCCCGCGTGCCACGCACGTTGATGAGGGCGGCCGTGCGCAACGACTCGTCGAACCGCACCGTGGCCGCCATGTGGAACACCGTGTCCACCTGCAAGCAAACCAGGACATCACACATGCATCCTGCGAGGGAATAGAAAGCGTGCAGGAACTAAAGGTAGCAGCACAGAATTCTCAATGTCAAGTATTTAGAACGTAAAAGTTTCGAATTTGTGCCAATAGATGGCACTGTCCAGGTGCAGGACGTTCTCTCAATGGGCGCGTCTAGTAACTCCTCCATCGTCGACCTCATGATCGCTGATCATTAGGTCAAACGCATAAGCCCATTAGTCATAGTAATAAAAAAGACAAAGGTCTTCAGCACATACATTACGCTAGATATATTTAAGTCCCATGTAGTTCATAAAGAACGAGGTTATTACAATCAATCCCTAACTACCCCTACTAGATTAATATTATAAATGCGAAAGTAACTCTGTCTGTCTGTTTGTAACGCTTTCACGGTAAAACGGCTGAGCGGATCGTCATAAAATTTGGCAGATATATAGCCTGGGATACGGTGAAGGACATAGGCTACTTTTTTTACGCGATAACCGACATTTACGCGGGTGGAGCCGCGGGCAAAGCTAGTCGAACATAAATTATACAGACTTCTGGCTCCTACAGAGATAGTCTGTTTAGAAAAACTAATAACACTGCCCAACCGGATATCAAACCCAAGACCTTAAACCACGTCAGGGTCGCGGAATTTGTTGGAAAGAGTCACCGCGGCCCTGGAACGCAAAGGGTATAAGGAGGAACACGGATGGGTTTTAGTCAGTAAGAGCCTGACGCTCCCTTTCGCTCCACCCAGAGCGGGAGAAGTCATTTGATGATTCCCCGTCCATAAAAAAGACCTTATGCCACAGCAGTCGCACTTGCGACTACTACGCCAACGAGGCAGTCAAAACTTTGTTTATAAATTTACCCCAATATAGGATGCAGCTGAATACCAGGATTCATCATGGAGCCTTCCTGAGAACTGAGACTCAGTTACTGGCTAGCCAGTCGGAGGCCTCAACTCAACTAATCGGCATTTTCATTCGTATAGACTGAACCGAAACTGAACTGTTTAATATTCATTAGGGCATAGTTTGTTTTTCATAGCTTTTTGTCGACCTCGCCTAAAAATAAATATGCAAGTTAAACAGTGTTGTTTAAACACAGACATGTAACTCGTCAACATGTTTTGCAGTTTACGTGCCTAATTTAAATTAAACTATTCATGTAACAATCACGCAGTGGCGGCGAGCTATGCGTAATTAGGTATGCAAGGAAAATAACTGCCAGTATATTGACACACTAAATACGTCAATTTACCGAGTATTACCAATTTCATGCAACTGTGAGAGACTGACGGTTGTGATTTGAATATACGGGTAATTTAAGTTGGTAGGAAATCGATTTGATAAACAATCCCTGAACTATAATAGGGAAACCGAGTGCTTATTAATAAACTTCCTCATGTTTGTTCATGGATTTAGGTACCTAGGCTACATAATAAGCTCCCAGGAATTGCATGAAATTGGTAAGCCAGTCATCTCCTGGGAGCCAGAATCAAAAGAGGTGACCACCTGAAAAACGGCTTGACGAGTCCCGGTGAACCGTTATAGATCGCGCAAAGAAATGAATCAGGAAAGAACAGCGGAGGTGTAAGGATATGTATTTTAAATGAGATGATCAGAAAAACCTATAAGCTTACCTCTTGTGTGAGTAAGGTCCAGTCCTTGTCACTAACGCCTAGCCTGATATCGGCCACGTCGCCCTCGATGGGCACTAGTTTGTCCATGAAGTTCGGATGCCTCTTCCGTAGTACATCGTATAACTGCAGAATGAGATGTCGTTAGAAGAAATTGTTGAAACATCGGAAAAATCACAAAAAAAATATGAAGGAAATTCATTTTCATAATATACTTTAAGCGGCTTAAAACGCCATCTCTGATATATGACAGAAACAAAACACAAGCAAAAATGAATTCTGAGGCTGTAGTAATTAAGACACAACTTTGGATGGATGCTTGTTACCCAATCACGTCAGAACTGCTAAACGAGTCTTAATGAAATTTAGCACAGAGGTAAACAAGTTTCTGAAATAACACATAGGATACTTTTATCTCGGGAGTATGTTCCCTTGGGATAATTTTTGAGGCGGCAGCTAGTAGATGATTTAGAACTTCTATGCAAAATAAAATTGTATCCCCTATTTATTCCCTTCTTCCTTATCTATGGAACTCTTGTACCAGATTATGGTCCCAGAACTGCTTTTTGGAAAATATCAAATGTTGCTCAGATCCATTTATGAAGCGTTGGCATTCACATCGCAGTCGCAAACTGTTGAAGAAACCTTTAACCCTTTGACGAGTTTTTGATATTGACTGTCGCTGAAATCATGGCGATTGTACCTATTTGAACGCTTTTAAAGGACGTAAGGGCCAATTTCGCCAATGAAACGTGAACGCGATCAACGAATAAATCACGTTTATGAGCTGTCAGTGTCATTATTTTCTATAGAATATTTACACTGACAGCTCTTGAACACAGTTTAGATGTATGATCGCGTTCAGTTTTATTGGTGAAATCCGCTCTAAATCTTTTTAGCTCAGTTTACAACTCACCGGGTCTGCCAACACGTACTCGAGCCTCTCTTGAATCGTCTTCCCCTTCTTGGGGCGCAGCAGTACGAACAAATTCTTCAACTGGCATGACCTGAAACACAGTTTTTATGATAAGTATAGAATAGAATGGAAAACATTACGGGAGAGCTTCTTCTTTTCCAGTCGATGGTCAACTCCCTAGATCGTTTGGGTCCATCGCATCGGTGGCATTTATTAAATCCCCCAAAGTACAGGTGTATGGGCACTTGCGGCTCTCTAACATGTGGATCATGTTCTGGGAGGAACCGAATCATGTTTTGTAAAGGAGATGATGTAATTTGTTAATATTACATAAAAACGATACACAAAATTTGGTGGCTATGGTGAGCTGGTCACATGCTCGCCTTACTTATGATTTTCGGAGGAGGATAATGCTATATTTTCCTTACCTTAAAAGCTTCTCGATGAGCTGCTTGCCTAGGAATCCGGAGCCCCCTGTCACGAAGACCGAGGCTCCTGAGTAGAACCGCTGCACCGCCGAGTCTCCGCGGTCCATCACCTCGTTCATGGCTTCCTGGTGGGACATAGCAGCCCATTCTACCGCTTTCGCAGGGTCCATTGTGATAGCCTTTTGGAGTTACAGTGTAATCATTATTAATTGTTATTTTGGCAACTTAAACTAGCGATAAACGTCGTCAGTTCATTTGCCAAAATAACAACTCTACCACTTATTGCTGTAGACCTGCGCTGTTCGAGGCTAGGAAAATAAAGTGATTCTGTGTAATACGACACACACACACTTCTCTCGTTAGCCATTTTCACACAGCCCTTGACAACCGTAGTTTTTTATGTTGCTGGCATCATATTATTTTCAAAACCTTTTTTTGCAATTATTTGATTTACCATAACACACATGCTAAATAAGTAAGTATTTTGCGTCTCACCAAGACGCAAAATACTTACTTATTTAAAAAAAAAAAACAGTTATTTAAATTTAATAATAACGACAGCTATTTAAAAAATTGCACATTAAATTAAATTTGCACTGCCGTCACTTTTAAATATATATTTTTTAATTTTACACACGTACTTGTCGTCTTTAAAAACGTATAATTCTATCAAAATTTGTCTAAGCAATAACTAGTAAAGATATATGTAATCGATATAAATAGTCTTGATTAAATTACACTGCAACTTGCATTGTTAATATGGAAATAACAGCATTTCCATACGGTTTCGTATTTATTTCCATTTTAAACAACAACAGTTCATGCACAAGCACAAGGTTCAAAAATGTGATTGAAATAGCACATAGGTACCCCTATGTGCCATTTCAATCACACTTTAATAAAAAACTCGTGTTGATAACGATGACGGCAAATGCGTCGAACTTGCTTATTGGCATAAAAAAAACTTTTTCACAAAAAATAGAAACCGACTTCCAAAAAATACTACAAAGTTCAAAATAACTTTAATTTCAGAAGTCGGTGTCAAATAACGAAGAAGCAACCAAAAAATTTTTTATTTTTCACTTTTTAGTGGTACCCCACACCTAACAACACCACTGGAAAGTCACAGGAAAGCAAAAAATACGCAAATGTGTGTACAAGAACTGTAAAATAAATAAATAAAATTAAGATATTATTACTATAGGTGGAGGTTGGTAAATATATTTATGGGAGGCCAATTATGTAAATTATTTAATGAAAATTCCGTAGTGTCTATCTCAATTTCAAAAATAAAATATAATGTAGGTTATTTTATAAAATGCAATATGTAATGTCAATATTTAACTAAATGCAATTATGACAATCATAGATAATTATAATGGCAATAAGATACTGAAAAGAAAAATTGTTAAAATGGACAGACATTAATTGATTTTTTTTTTATTGAATGTACACTTATTTATTTATTTATTTATTTATTATACACTTTATTGTACACCAAAACGTAAACAACAAAAGGAAACTTAAAACTAAAACACATACAATGGGCGGCCTTATCGCATTCCGCGATCTCTTCCAGACAACCTGGGATGGACAGTATTTACCTGGACATGAAATTGGGGCTGTCATAGGTGTAACAATTTATATTAGATTATAATATAATAGATACACAGATACATACATACGCTTTATAATAGATAGATACATAAATATCAAAATATACTGGCAGCAAAAAAAAAAAATAAAAAAAAATAAAGAACTGAATGACCGATCGATATAATCACAGCGACAGGTAATGATCCTTGACAAGTCGTTTAAAAGCAGGTAACGACTGAGCGCGCCTTACTGGAACTGGCAGTGCATTCCACAGACGGGCGGCTTGTACAGTAAAGGATTTATCCAAGAAAGTTGTGGAATGCATTGGCATATTCAGTCGTAAATTATCTGATGACCTCAGAAATCTAGTGTGGGAATCACAGAGTAAACTGAAAGCGATTCTTAAGGTAAAGAGGGGAGAAAGGGAAAAAAAGGACATTGTATAATAGGGAAAGAATATGAGCATTCCGGCGAAGGCGAATTGGTAACCACTTGAGCTTCACGCGAAATTCGGAAACATGGTCATATTTGCGTAAACCGTATATGAACCTTATACAGAAATTTTGAAGCCGCTCAAGTTTATCCAGTTGATCTTGAGTTAGGTCAAGATAGCTGGCATCACTTAGTTCGCAATAAACGTTTTTGACTTTGAATTTTGACATTGTCCTCAGAATTACAATTGAGTCGTCGTGTATAAATAGTCATCTTACAAGTAAATACAAATATCATTAATTATGACAAAGAAGTGTCATCAAAATAGTCACTGAGACAATAGTAACATTTCTGTATTAATATAGTACACTAGCTGTTGCCCGCGACTTCGTTCGCGATGTATTGTAAAATGATGTGGCTAGGTAAGATTGAATCAATGTGTTCGTATATCTAATACGAACAGTCAATATTTATCATTGATTGCCTCCTTTTTATGTATGGGAAAACATCAAATGACTCCTTTCGCTCTGGGCGGAATGGAAGGGAGTGTCAGACTCTTACTGACTAAAACCCATCTGTGTTCCAATGCCCTTTGCGTTCCAGGGCCGCGGTGACTCTTTCGAACAAATTCCGCAACCCTGGCAAGCACTGGCCCACTTTATGCTGACATCTTTTTGTGACGCGCGTGGAACACAACGCGCCGTCGAGTATCACCTCTTCTGTTCAAATAATTTTTCGTGAGAAACGTTGTAATGATAATGCTTCTTTCATTTCATCGAAACTATTCACAGCAGTCCTAGAAGATGTCGTTAAAAATGTGGGTATAGATTGGGACTATTAACGTCAATTTTCTGCCCAACTGTCTCACTTAAGATTTGCAGATGACTTTGTGGTTTTCACTGAGAACTTCGATGACCCCCAGAAAATGCTTCAAAATCTTTAAGATGCTTCTTTTAAGTTGGGTCTTAGGATGAATATGACCAAGACGAAGGTTATGGCAAACACCTTCAGCAATTCAAATCTGGAAATGAATTGTTGGAGATGATTAACCAATATATTTATCTTGGCCATATCCTTTCAATTGGCAAAGAAAATCAACAAACGGAGGTATGGAAAGGAACACACCTTGGATGGGCCGCTTTTATCAAAATGAACGACATTCTGAAGCCTGCTAAAATTTCGCAATGTCTGAATTCCCGCCTTTATAACCAGTGTGCTTTTCCCACCATGACTTACTTACATGGACGCTCACGCAGGAGGCTTTTTACTGACTGATAGTTGCACAGAGAGCCATGGAGCGTTCCATGCTTAGTAGAGGTACGTCGTCGAGATCCGAAGACGTACGAAGGTTTTCAACATCGGAAATCGAATTGTAGAACTAAAGTGGAGCTGGGCAGGACACTTGGCAAGGCGCGATGATGATAGGTGGAGTAAGGCAGTGACTGAGTGGCGTCCGAGGACTGGAAGAAAAAGTATTGGTCGACCGGCGGCGAGATGGGCGGACGATATTGTTGCCATCGTGGGTAGAACCTGGATGAGGCTGGCACAGTAACGTGGGGATTGGCACACGAAAAGAGAGGCCTATGCTCAGCAGCGAGCGAAGTTGGACTGTGGATAATGATGATGATACACTATGTTGATGAAACTTGCTAAGTTTGTTAACACGCGATAGAGCTACATAAAGTTGTCCATGGGAAAACCAACCAGAAGAGAAGTCAACCCCCGCAGACGACACGGCGGAGCATACGGTGAAGGTCTGCCCTGCTTGGGCGGAGCACCGCCGTGTCCTCGTAGAGGCGATCAGCGACGGTGACCTCTCGCTACCGGCTCTGGTTCACTCCATGGTCCAGAGCGCGGAGGCGTGGGAAGGCGTCACCTCCTTTTGCGAAACAGTAATGCTGGTAAAGAAAGGGGCGGATCGCGTGAAGGAGAGGCAAACGTCACGCCTTAGCCGCCAACACAGAATAAGACGCCCCGGGCGTTAGGAGTCGCAGGGCGATTCTCGGCCACCGTAGGCACGGGCCTACGGACGGCGAGCGTTGGGTGGCTCGCGGCCCGATAACAACCAGCGGCCCTACCATGACGTGTTAAAGCGTAAGTCGTTCGAGCGAGACGGAGGGATGGAGCTATACAACCTATATAGCGCCACTGGTCCGGGTCGACGAAGCGTTGTGTTCCATGCGCGCCTCCAAGAGATGTCAGCTAAGAAGACGGGGCCCGTTAGGGTGACGTGACATGACATCGTGACCCTGGAACGCAAAGATCATAAGGAGAAACACAGATGGGTTTTAGTCAGTAAGAGTCTGACACTCCCTTCCAGTCTACTCAGAGCGGAAGAAGTCATTTTGATGATTTCCCATCCATAAAAAAAAACCCCGCAAGGGATAGAGTAGAGTATGGACTCCGTTGTGCGTAGGTGTCCTGGCTAAATTTGCCGGCCTAGCTCCGTCCAAGTGTACAGAAGCAACCAGGGTGCTTTACAGGTTGAGTGGTGAGAATTAACCGTTCAAAAAAAAATAAGACAACGTCAGTGGAGCAATCAGACCAAATCTTTTATTTTATGTTGTACATCAAATGCATAACGGTAAGTGTTGTATCAAAAGAATCACTGTTTATGACGTTTTAAAAGTACCATTAGTAACTTAAAAATATATTTTGGTGTAATTCTCATGCTTTTGATAGTTAGTACTTTTTTCGGTCAACAGATGGCATTACGGGTATCTGAATTATGTAGATAATAAGTTGATTTCGTCTAGATTGCTACAATTCCTATCAGGTTTATGTGTAAAAATTACCTAAATGGTTTTGTAACTAACTAATATGTCATTTTGTGCATTCAATTATTTTGTGCATTCAATTACGAACAAAAACCTTTTAAAATCAATATTGCTTACCTCCCATAACATACGGCGTGATAATATGTAGCCTAAAGTATTCCTTGGTTTACAAAGAACATTTTTGCTGAATTTCAATTCAATCTATCCAGTAGTTTTGGCGTGAAGCCGTACCATACACACATACAAACAGACAAACAGACAAAAATTCTAAAAAGTTTTGTCATCAGTTACGTTTTTCTAACAAAAGCCATTTATTTTTTCTCGAAAATTCTCAATGTACAGTTTTTCTTTCGTTACTGTTTTATTATATGTATAGATTAAACGATCTTGACGATTCTTTTTGCGTCGGGTTTAGTTATAGCTACTCGTATATGGTATTTGCATTAGACGTTGAACATCAAAGATAAACCAGTAACCTCCTCAAATTGTAACGCAAAGTAGATATAACTATGAGCTGGTCTGGACTTGGACTGACTCCTTAACGGGAAATAGCAGAACCACTTATTATGGGAATGATGACAATTTAGTTGTGCATTAAAAAGTGAAAAATAAAAATTAAACTTTTTTTACAAAAAAATACAACCGACTTCTAAAAAAAAATCGCTTCAAAGTATACCTAGAATAACTTAAATTTCGGAAGTCGCTAACAAAAACATTTTATACGTTGTAGTGTTTTTTTGGAAGTCAGTTGTATTTTTTTATGCCCGTGACCTCTACATAGCGACGTCCCGACCTGACGCAGGCGAATGACGTCAAAGTGTTAATAACGCACTAAGTACCGCATAATCAAGCATATCATCGTGACTGTGAGTTTGCCGACCGCCTAGGCGGCTTGCGTTACACGGTGGTATATTAAGCTGTCTACACACCGAAGCCGGCGGCCGGCCGGCACGAACCCGGCGGGGCGGGTTCGTTAATATCGTATCGTATCGTTAAAATCAGTCCCGTCGGGTTCGTGCCGGCGCGGGCGCCGGCTTCGGTGTGTAGACAGCATTAGGTTTATGTGTAGGTACACTAGCTACAGCCCGCGGCTCCGCCGCAGTAAAATTCTACAATTACTTATCATAAAAAGTACCTATCAGATGGCGTCGTGCGACAGGTCTTATGAGTATACTATTCCAAAAGCTAATACCTCATGCGACCGACTAGTTCGATCAATGTCATAAATAGATGCCGATCTATTGGTGTGTCGACACCCTGATTTTCTTCAAAATAAATACTAGCTAAATGTATTTAGTCATCCCACAAATAATAATTATAATGACGTTGACAGACCGGGAGGGCAGCAAAGGACAGGCTCCTTTGCTGCCCTCCCGATCTGTCACCGCTAAGCCGAGGTCCGTATCCCACAGGGGATGCCCTTAGCCAGCGGTCAGTATTTTCTAGTTTGTAGCTAGCTTTGTTGCCCTGGCTGGGGGCCTTAAGGTAGAACTAGTCGCGGGCTCGAACTCGCTGGTAAGCGTGGCCAAAAAGCACGCTGTCTCACCGGGTATCGTGCCCGACAGAAACAATATCAGTGATGAGCAATTAGATGCTAGTCTAAACGCACAATGTCTAGTTTCCACGCTCAAAACACCGTTCCGAACGAAAACAACGTTAGACGATGCACGAAAAGTATGTTGGAAGGTTGAGTTTTATGAAAAAACCACTGGATTAATATATTTCAAATAAAGTTTATTGAACTCTTCTACAATTGAGGTTTGTCGCTGCCGATTTTGTTTTTGAGATTTTACACTTCTTCTATTACTTATTTACGCCCGAAGTTACGTTAAAATTGGCAAAAAAAAAACGAATCTTTGTTAGCTTACAACTTTTTAATGGTTTTTTATTTTACTATTCTGTTTCCGTGCAGACAAAATTAATAATGAGATAAAACGATATTATCATGCTTAACTTTGAACGTATAATGTCAAACAGTGGAGTAATACCCCCTCCGGAGCCCTTTGTAGGGGCTCTACTGCGGCTGCTGCAGTAGTAGCAGCCGCAGTGGAACCGGCAATGGCGGCAGATAAAGCGGCGGCAGTGGCGGCGGTCGCGGCAGAGACGGCGGTGGCGGAGGGCTTCCTCCTGTTTCCGGCTTTGGTGGGTGGGGCGCAGGCCCTACCCCCAGCCCAGTGGTCGGCCGGCTTGCCAGCTGCCGCACAGACTACGCAGTGCGGTGCGGCGTCGCAAGAGCCTGCGTGTTAACCTGCCAGTGGTCATACCTAAAAAGAAAAAAAAATAGCTAAATGTCAGTTTTGACTAACTTGGCACAGTGAGCACTCAGGAAATCAAGATGTACCTTAACGAGCCACACGAGCGCTGATCCAACCGTGTGATCAATGTCATTATTTCTTCTTTTTGTTCTAGGATATGCCGTTTCTTCACGATGACGATTCCCTTTGAGAACAGGGTTGTGAAAGAAATTACACTAGAGGAAAGGCCGGGAGACCAAAGGAAACAGAACACCACTAGTCCACTATCCAGAAACTGATGAAGAGTTATGTCCCTCAACCGTCAGGGACCGACTGCAAAATAATTAAATTTGCGTCAGCTATGGAGCCTGCCGGTCGATTCTTTCGACATCTCACGGTGTACACCTAGGCGTCGTGAACACCCGGGCGGGGTGCACGACGGGTGAGTTGTCAAACCATACAAATAAGATGGAATGACAGCTCTATTGTCGTTCACTCCGCCTAGGTGAACACCGTGAGATGTCGACAGAATCGACCGGCTGAATCGCACTGCTGTAAATATGTCAAAGTGAACACCCGGGCGGGGTGCATGACGGGTGAGTTGTCAAACCATACAAATAAGATGGAATGACAGCTCTAATGTCGTTCACTCCGCCTAGGTGAACACCGTGAGATGTCGATAGAATTGACCGGCTGTAAACATGTCGAAGTGAACACTTGGGCGGGGTGCAAGACGGGTGAGTTGTCAAACCATACTAATAAGATGGAATGACAGCTCAGTTGTCGTTCACTCCGCCTTGGTGAACACCTTGAGATATCGACAGAATCGACCGGCTGGTAAGCACAATAATGGCCTACTATCACCGTTGGCTGGATGACTTAATTAACCTTTCGTTAATACCTATAGTCCAATGTGGTTCCAAGTTCAGACACAGACAAAGGTTTATTACCTAGACAAAGTTATTACATAATAGAGGGCGTGACGATTTGCCTTCGAAATGTATTGAAAATTAGGTCAAAACGAACGATAGTTCAAAGGTGACCTAATTTGGAATGTCTCTTCCGTACACAAAATAAGTACCTCGTTATTACAATGGACTTTTGAAACTAATAACTTTGTTGTCAGAAGTTTGGGAATGCTACAGTTGATCAGAAGTGTTGTGATAACCACAGATTTTTAACGGAATAAATATACCACCGTTCTGTTGTCCCATTTGTGGTCATTACATCTTCTCATTCTGCTCTGCGCATTGATCATACGCTAGCTCCGAGCGGAGTGGATATTTTCTAGAATATTTTGGCCCAGATTGAGATTAATCAACGTTCACCATGTCCTGTGACCTGTCAGATCCGTCTCAAGCGTTTGAGACTGAGATGCTGTCTCGGCAGAAGCCGATGAACGACGCGATAGACCGCGGAGACTCGGCCGTGCAGCAGTACTACAATGGCGCCTCGTTTTTTGTGACGGGAGGCTCCGGCTTCCTCGGCAAACAGCTCATCGAGAAACTTTTCAGGTGAGGAAAAATTATCATCATTCAAAAACATTGGGGAGGCCAATGTTTTTGAAGTTTTTGTTTGATTGTCATTCAAACCTCACCTCATTGGCGTTCAAGTTGCGCCTGTTAAAGCGGTCACCACTCTAGAACTTATCAGCCCCATTGGCCAACCGTTCTGCCAGCAATTTTTTTTTTTTTTTTTTTTTTTTTTTTTTTTTTTTTTTTTTTTCGGTATGACCACTAGCAAGTTAACACGCAAGGGCTAGCAACTGCTCAACCGGACTAACCTGTGGTGGCCTCAAAAGAATTTAAGGCCCCCAGCCAAGGCAACAAATCTAGCTACAAGCTAAACTACTGACCGCTCGCTAAGGGCATTCCCTGTGGAATACGACCTCGGCTTAGCGGCGTCAGTTTGGGACAGCAAGGGACAATCAGGCTGGGTCGTTTTATTATTTAGGGGTTATTAAAGCTAAGGGCTCAGCGGCGCGGGCTGGCTCGTTTGCAAAAGTCGGGGAGGGTTTTGAATGGGGCGTCGCGACGGACCTCGGCGGCGAGGTCGGAATACGGAACGCGGTCTGTGTTTGTTTTTTCTAAGAGTGCTGGTTTCCCTACAGCTTTCCTGAATCGTTGTGATCTCGTCATCTGACTCGACGAGTGTATGCCGAGGACGGCGAATCTTGCTAATACGAGAGGGAGTGTATTGTGAGGCCTTTGAAATCAAAGGGTTGCTGTGTTTCTCAGCTGATTCAATAAAACGCTTTGTAAGACGTTTCATGAATTGTTTTATTGTCGGGATTTTGAGGTCGACATGAAGTCGTTCATTCCTAATAAACCACGGGGCGCCCGTGGCTTTTCGGAGAAATCGGTTTTGGACTACTTGCATCCTGTGGATTTGCTTTGACTTTGAGTGTGCGAATGTGGCACACGCATAAGTCATAATCGGGCGAATGCACGTTGTGTAAATGCGCAGTTTACATTTAAGGGACAGCTTGCTGCGTGCATTCAGCATGGAGTGGAGTCTACCTAGAGCAAAAGCGGCGCGCGAACGTACCGTTTTTATGTGCTCAGCAAAAGTGAGTCTGTGGTCTAGTATCACACCTAGATATTTGGCTTGCTTTTCCCACGGGATCTGCTTACCAAACATGGTGATCGGACTCGGTGGTTTGGGAACGAGTCTAGCCCGCTGCTTGTAAAACAAGACCGCCTGGCTTTTCTCGGGATTAACTTCAAATCTCCAGAATTTAAACCAATCGCCTAGGTCGATGGCCGCCTTCTGGAGATTTTTGGCTATTGACGTTTCACTACTGCCTGAGCAATAGATGGCCGTGTCATCGGCAAAAAGAGCTAACTGCGTCTTGTCATTTCTGGGAATGTCGCTTGTGAACAGCGTGAAAAATAAGGGTGAGAGCACACCGCCTTGAGGGACGCCGGCTCGGATAGGGTGGGGGGAGGAAAGCGCACCTTCGATACGATACCGAAAGGTGCGATTCGACAAATAGTCTCGTATGATGAGCACGAGACGGTCAGGCACGCCGAGTTTGTATAGCTTATAAATTAAGCCATTGTGCCAGACTTTGTCGAAAGCTTTCGCTATATCAAAGAACACGGCTCCCGTTTTTAAACCGCGTTGAGTGCGGTCGCTGATATGCTCAACGATACGGTAAACCTGTTGGACACATGAGTGATTAGCTCGAAAGCCAAACTGTTCATTTGGGAGGAGGCCCTTGGCTTCGGCATAGTCCCTGAGTCGCTTATAAATAAGGCGCTCATAGATTTTACCTAAGACCTTGAGCAGACTGATGGGGCGATAGCTATTAGGGGAGGACTTTGGCTTTCCCGGTTTTGGAATACCGATAACGGTCGCCTCTTTCCACGATTGTGGGAACATGTTGTTGGACAGAGCGCCGTTGAAAATGGCAGTCATCAACATGATAAGGGAAGCTGGGAAAAAACGGAACACCTTGTTGGTGATACCGTCTGACCCAGGGGCTTTCCTGGGTTTGAGTTTCCCGATTATATCCTTCACCTCATCTGGAGTGATGGGGGGGAGGGGGTCTTCGGGGTCCTCAACGGGGGGGAGAGAAGTCCTACGTTCGACCTCAGCGTCCACCTTGGCGAGGTGAACTGGGTCTACCGGGTAGGAGCTAGGAGAGCACTGGGACTCTAGGCTGTCGGCCAGGCATTCTGCTTTCTCATCGTCTTCAAATGCGATGGTATTGTCAGGGCGAGTGAGGGGAGGCATAGTTGTAACTTCAGAGGCGCGTAACTTCCTCTGTAGTTCCCAGAAGGCCTGGTGATTGGGTTCGAGGTCGCCAAGCATCTTCTCCCAGCGACTGCTACGCAGTTCAGCGATGGCGCGACTTACTTTACGCTGTAAGTAGCGCATGTGAACTTTGTTACTGTGGCAGGGAAAAGATGAGTAGGCACGGACCGCCGCGTTCTTCTCCGTCAGCAGAGCACGCACCTCGTCCGGGAGTTTCCAGCGATGATCGCTCATCGCCGGGACCTCCTTGGAGCATTCGCTCAGGACGGATCGCACATGTTCCGTGAAGGAGTCGACCGCAGCCGTCGTGTCGGCGGCAGACTCGATGAGATCTGGGATCTTATCCAAGTGAGGTGACGTGGTGATTTTCAGCTTTTCGCTTACTTTTCTCCAGTCAGTGATCACTCGGGAAGGAGGGGGTTGAGTGGGGTCCATGGATCCCGATCTGGGGGCAAGCTCCAGAATAACGGGCCTGTGGTCCGAGTTTAACTCGTCAATTGTCTCCACAGAATGCAGCCTTAGGCTAACATTCTTTAAGAGGGCAATGTCGAGCACATCAGGACGAAAGTTGGGGTCATGAGGGTAGTGAGTGGGATGCATCGGAGCGATGACATCAAAGTTGAGGGGGCCGGAGAGTTCGAAAACGACTCTCCCCCTGGGGTTGGCCGTGAGGCTATTCCACGAGGGGTGTTTGGCATTGAGGTCACCCGCCAGAATGACGGAATCACTCAAACCGAGAAGTTTAGTGAGGTCATCTTTTATCTCCGAGGTGTTAGCCGCCGTGTTGCTGGCGCTAGGAGGAGGGATGTAAGAGGAGATGACCGTGATGGGCTGATGGCCTGTCATACCTAGCCGACAGACAGAGACCTCTACTTGTGCAAGAGTGGGAGGATCCACAGGGATGCAGTAGAGTGAATTTTTATAATAGATAAGGGTACCTCCCCTGTGACACCGGGTCCTATCGTTGCGAACTAAACGGTAGTTTGCAATTTTAGGGTCTCGATGTTGGGGCTTGAGAAAGGTCTCTTGGACCAGAAGTACATCAATTTGATGATCGCGGAGGAATGTGGCGATTTCGTCACGCTGGCTCAGAAGGCCATTGGCATTGAAGAGCCCTATCCGGAGGGCCTTCGGTTTGAGCCTACGGTTAGTGGACTTATCCATTAACTATGGAGTTGAATTTGTAAATATAGTGATTTACATCACTGAAGTTCTTATAGATTGAGGCATGGTTGCCTCCGCTGGATTTGAGTGCCGCGCTTAAGGCGAGGGCCCTATCAGAATAAAAGGCCAGGAAAGTGATGAGAGACAGATTCTCATCAACATTTTCGACTGTCTCGACTAAGGGAGCTGGGACAGCTGCGGGAGTAGCCTTTGGTGGGGGAGGAGAGGGTGGTGATAGGCGTGCGGGGGGCCTCGTCTTTGCGAGAGCCGCGCGAGAAGCCGTTGGCGGGGAGAATGGGGGGATGGCTACATCCATAAGGGCGGGGATGGCCTTAGAAGGTGAGGCGTTAGGGGAGGCCTGAGGGGCCTGTGAAGCCTGAGGGGTAGTGGTCCTCAAGGCCGGGAAGTGGGCCTTGTGGTTTGCTGCCCTCCAGGGATTAGGGCGCTGATGGCTTTGAGCCATTGGGGTGTTGGTGGCTTGGGTGGGGCGTTCCCTAAACTGGCGGACGTTACCGCGCTTTGCCAGTGAGGGAGAAGAAGATTTTGGTGCCCTGGGGCAGCCCCGGTAATTTGCCGGGTGCCCGGTCTCACCACACAGCACGCAGCTGGGAGGCTCGACACATTGGGATCGGTCCTTAGGGCGTGTGCAGTCAGCGGTGCCGTGGTCACCCAGGCACTTGACGCATCTTGGCTTAGCGTAGCAATTACGCTGAGTGTGGCCGTAGAGTTGGCAGCGATGACACTGCCCAACTATGCCACTCCTATTTGGGTTCTCGGTTTTAATGCCCGAGAGCCTACAGACTTGGCTGAGTTTGAAAATGGGGTGATACCCCTCAACTGGGTCGCAAACGACCAGGATCATGTCGTAGGGTTTACCCCCACGACGGTGCATTCGGTGGACCTCAGCCACCGGAATTTTTTGCGACTTAAGGTCGCTGAGAATATCCTGGATGGATATTTCGTGTGGGACATTACGTACGACCACACGTACTTGTTTTTCCTCCTCGAAAGAGTAGGAATGGAACGGAATGTTCCTTTCCCGGAGGAGTTTATGTAGGCCTCTGTAATCAGTGGCCGTGGGGACTGTTACTTTTATGCCCAGGTTGACAGTCTGGGCACGAGTGAATTTTATGTGGCGTGCATCGCACGCCGCAGAGATTTCGGTCCACATGGTTTTTTCGTGGACGAAGAATGGGGGTGGGGATTTCATCTTAGGGGGGGCGATGGGTGCCGGGGTGGCAATGGCCATGGGGCTGTGGGAGCGGCTTCGTTGCTGGGAGGTACCAGCGCGTGAAGCGGGGCGAGAGGGGGCTGGGGAGGGGAGAGGGGAAGATTGGCCTGAGGGGGCCTTTTGGGTCGGCTTCTTCGCCTTGGGTGCTGACTGGGCAGCATTTGACCTCTTCTTCCTCTTGCCCTGGACAACTATGAAGCTGTCCGAGGAGCTCGAGGAATGGTGTCCATCCGAGTCTGACTCGGAGCCAGACTCATACTCCATTGTGTTGGAGGGGACGGGGGCGGGGGCGGGGGCGCTCAGCTCGGGAGTGAGCTGGCTGTCCAAGGCATCGCTGAATTGGGCGATGTCAGACATTGATGGGGTAGGGGTGGGGGGGGGAGGGGGGCACCGAACGGGTGCGGGGGAAGAACTACGACTGAGCGTCGTCGGGGGGGGGGGGGCACTTTTGTGGTGGCGGGGGGGGGAATGGTTTTGCAGGTGCCAACACTATAGAGGGGGGGGGGGTTGACACCCTAGGTGGAGATGACGGGACAGTGGTCATCTCACCCTGGATACGTTCGAGGATAGCGTTGAACAACGCTACGTCGGGGTCGTCTTTGTACTTAGCACAAAGGGCGGCGCACAGTGCCATAAGGGCATCTGCTACGCCGGGAGAGGGGAGAGAGTGGTCGGGGATCGGGGCACTATTTACCATTATGGTGGCCACCGATGGGGAAGGAGTAGGTATGGCGCTCGAGGCGTCCATCCTGAGAGGGGGGGGGGGGGAGCTAAGCTCCTGTCCCTAAAGACAGTTCCCCAAAAACAGCCCTTCCCTTGAGCGTTTCCTAGTGCTCTAGCCGGGGAGAAGAAAGCCCAAACAAACTCTCCGGCAGCACAACTGTCTTCGGCCTGAAGGGCCACTAAACCTAACTCCCCGGGTGGGAGCTCCCGGGGATGAGTACCCTCCCTGCCGGGTTCGGTCAGGGAGGTGAGTGCCTAGGGTGAGCCCTAAGCTTGTATACCCACTGCCGATCTTAATGTGCAGTGGGGCCCTATGGGTCTTTCGACCAAGCTGGTGACGTAGGGGTAGACACACCCAGCCGTCACCAGGTGCACCCTGGAAGGAAACGGGATTAGAATTTAGGGCGCGACTAGGAGATCCCCCAAGGCCGCGCACCTAAACCCTTCCGACTTTACCAAGCCCTGAAGGGGCTTGGTAGGTGTGTCGGGTCCACACCACTTGGCTTAGTTGGCACCGTAAGGTATCCACCAAGTACCACAAACAGTGGATTTTACCTGAAGGGCAAATCTCTATCGGTAGCAAGCGAATAAATTCACTTGCAACCGAAACGAGTCACCTCGTAGCACGCTATGAGACTGCGTAGCAGATCTCGTAGCACTGCTACGAAGTGGGCGGAGCTACGTAGCACGCGTAGGCGAGCTAACGTACCTACGCTGTGTGATGACGCGGAGTCTCGCAGCTGGTGCGCGTAGCGGTCGGCGGTGTCGCGCGCTACGGGGGCGTAGCGCCGGGGGTCTGCTGCTACGGTCGTAGCGGAGAGCTGCGTGGAGGTGGGATGCGTGCGACTCGAACGGGCGCTCGAGGCGGAATCAAAGCCTCTGCCAGCAATGTCACCAGCTGACTACTATAGTACTTAGGTATTTAGTTTGACAGTGCTTCAGAACTGGGGTGACTATTTTTTTTATCTAAAATCAGTTTTCTCAATTATCATAGATGCTGCCTCAGTGCATAACTAATAGGTAGGTACCTATGTTTTAATTATGACGCGAAAGTAACTCTATCTATTTCTTACGTTTCCAAGCCACAACAAAATTGATAAAAAACTGGACGTTGGATAAAAATTATCCAAGTTCAGTTTTTTATCCGTAGTAGTAGTTCGGGAGCACGTTCTGTCGGGATAATTTCTGACTTTTGGTACAGGAGCACAGAATCTACACACAGTATCCAATTACCGGATATACCCTAGATTCTAAGCGTTTTATTTGTATTGGTAAAAATTACATCTGACTGACTTCATTCCAAATTTCAATTTGAAAATTAAACTTGTTTAAGTATTATTTTTAGCTTCAGAAAATCATCTCTTCATTGTATAAAACAAAGTCGCTTTCCGCCGTCTGTCCTTTTATACGCTTAGATCTTTTAAACTACGCAATGCGGTATTCATCAATATATAGAGTGATTCAAGAGAAAGGTTTATCTACTTATAGTTTAATTTTGCATTGTGTTCATTTGTTGCAATATGACGTATTGTTCAAGATGTCGGAAGAAATCAAGCCGACTGAGAGTTTTCATCGAAAATGCTGTCTTATTCTTTTGAAATAAGTACCTATAACAAAATAATGTAGGATGGAATTGTCCGTCTTTATTAGGACTCTACACTGATACCACATTAGTATCTACATATTGCACCCGGGCGAAGCTGGGGAGGGTTGCTAGTACAAAATAAATAAGTACCTACAGCTGTGCATTTCCGTAAAACAACAGAATATGCACATAAAAAGGCATTCAGTCTCCTTACGCCATACTTCGGAAATTGAGAGCCCATTTACCCCTCATAAATGTGTTTTTTGGGGCTCTCTGGTATTCATAACGCCTGGGCCGATTTTTATGATTCATACGTCAATCGTTTTAGTTTTTATTTATCCTTTATTTCAGGCAACTAAGGCCCATAAAACACAATACATTAGGTATAAAAAACAATAACTAATACTTACTTTATATATGTCGCAGCCAATTAGCTTAATGAGCCGTTTAATTAGTTGCCTAGCCTTTTCATTTCAATGTGCCGATTTTTCAGCGACCTAAGTGACATCTTTTGTTCAATATCGTTTAATGACTAGACCGTGTCACTTATGTCGCTGATTAAACGGCACAGTTCAATGAAAAAGCTATACTTTTAATGAAACGGCGGATTCAGCTAGTTGGCTGCGACATATACAAAAAACTTAAAAACTACTGCACATGAAATAACGGCGTCATGTTACGCTGCGAGGTGTCGCGTAGCCGGCCGCGGAAACGCCGATACAGCACACCTTTTGGCCAAAACTCTTCCTTGAGGAAGGTCACCAAATGATGAGTCGGAGTGAGAATATTGCAAGCATATTTACTTACATTGTGCGTACGTACAGCTAAGGAATGGAATTCCCTGTAATGATTTCCTGATCTACATTTTCTGTAACTCATAATGGTGTTCTTATAATAAAGAGTAGGTACCTACTCTATTCTATTCTGGGTTAGGTTACCTACACGTCAATAGTGAATAGGTTACGTTCCGTGGCCACCTATTGGGCCCAAATTTCAGCTCGAAAAGAAGGTTACTTCTAGGCAAGCGTGCTTACTCCATCGTCGACTATACATCATCTCTTTCCATCAGGTGAGATAGTGGTCAAACACGAGCATATTTTATCAATTTAAAAATAGGTAGGTACAGGTACTGAGAAATTCCAAATAGGAAAACCCATGTTAGTAACCCATGTTACCTAATTTGTTTTATAAACGCAGGTCGTGTAACCTAAAGAAAATGTTCATTTTGCTGAGACCAAAGAAGGGAAAATCGATGCAGGAGAGACTGGAATACATGCTGAAGGATCCGGTAAGCTGCTGGAATAAGTACCTTTTATTATTATATATAGGTACTTTATTGTACACCTCATCAATCATACACAGGAAAAATGTTTATAAAACAAGTGTGCGGTCTTATCACAAAGGGCAATCTCTTACGGACAATTTACAAACATCTTAATTATATAATACTAGCTGTGCCCGCGACGTCGTCCGCGTGGGCTTAGATCTATGCTAGCCTACTATTTTAGTTCTTGAAATTCTAAAGTTTGAATGGTTGGATTTTTGTTACTCAATCACGCTAGTACGGCTGAATGGATCGGTATGAAATTTCGCACAGAGATAGATTGTAGTCTGGGATAGCATAGCACACAGGCTGTTTCTTAATTCGAGAGTACCTTGGGAAAGATTCAAGATGAAAATCATTTTGTCATTTTGTCCGTTTACATACACTTTTGAATTGTTAAGGTCAGTTAGTCAAAAACATGAAGCTACGTTCCAAAGCGTAGATCTCTATGGAAAAGAACGTGCAAGAAACTCCACGGCCATTCTTTTAAATCATGAGCCCTGACATGTGAAAAATCCCAATTAAAAAATAAATCCTACGTAATGTAAATAAACATTAAATTCGCGGCACAGCGGAGTGCTCGTGCGGTTAGAAAAATACTGGTTACATTCTATTCTATTCTATTTTTGTTTATGGCAAAGTCGAACCGTCCAGTTCAGCACTGTTACGACGCAAGAACCAGAATTGTTCAAGACCGACCAAGTCTGACGTCCAAGGCGACACAACTCGATTTGCGTCCGATACTTTACACGAATCACAATTGATCGCGGAGGCTTAGTAGAAGGGTCCCGTCACCGTGCGTACGGTACCCTAATAATCGGTAATAGAATAGCCTTTATTCACAAATCGAACCGTTCGACCTTTCGAATTTAAATCTATCGCGCAGGCTTAGTAGTAGAGTCCCGTTAGCACTTTGGTACGGAACCCCACAGGCCTGAATTCGCCAGTCGAAGTCGAACCGTCCAGTTCAGCACTGTTACGACACAAGAACCAGAATTGTTCAAGACCGACCAAGTCCGACGTCCAAGGCGACAACAACAATCCGAACAATTCAGAGATTTCTGTTTTCAATTTTGGACTCGAACCCCTATGAAAGACTTGAAAAACCTTTTATGCGACCGAATACCCTAGCGGACGACAAAGCTGTTAAAAATCGTGTGAGAGTGATACTCTGACGGAAAATCTTAACACCGTGATTCAGAAAAACGCGTCATCAGTGCAACGCCATCTATCGACCATTTGGTAAACTGACAAAATATTTGGCCGAATGAAGACGGTAAATAAGGAGCCCATATATAACAATAAGTAACGATATGGTATTAAAATGTTCACTTTTATTTTACTACTTATTAAAAGTTTCACAATTAACTCAACAATTTGTTTTGATGTTATTTTCATGCTTACCTGCATTTATCATTCTCAATAGATGGCGCCTAATAGTCGGTCACCGCAACGCTTAGCGCTGTATGAAGTTCCTTACTAAAATTAAAAATTCAATATCTTTTGATTTTGTGGGTCGATTTTGATGAAATAAACGCTAAATGTTACTCGGGTTAATACTTAATATTTTTAATAACTTAACTTTCGAATCCAATCAGTGGTTTTTTCGTGATGCTGACACAAACAATTGGACAAACAGACAAACAGACAAACAGACAAACAGACAAACAGACAAAAATTTCAAAAATGGCATTTTTGCGTTTTATACCTTTTTCCTAACATTTTTCAGTTATTTTAATGCGAAAATATTCAATGTACAGACACGGCAAATCTACGATTTTATTATATGTATAGATAATATAAAATAAATATTTACAATACTTATAAATATCAATATTTAATTGGGAAAGGAGAAGAAAAATTGTAGTGGTAATGCTCCTTCACCAATTTTTTTAACGTCGGTAGCGTTTGAGCTCTCCTCACATCTATGGGTAATGCATTCCACAAACGAGCTGCTTGAAGTGAAAGATTTGTCAAAGAAGAATGTGGAATGTATATTATTCAGAATACTTAATTTAAGATTAACCGATGATCTCAAGGACCTATTTTTATTTATTTACACCAACGACTTATTCACTAGGTACATTATAATTTGGTTTGCACGGAAATAGTTCGCGGTGAACTCGTCACTTACAGGTGTGCACAGCACTTGCATAATTGAGAATAAAAATTGATTAAATTACATTTAAATCAATTAAAAATTTACATTAAATCAGTAAGTAACAGAAAGTTAAAATAAAATAAATTAAACAATGAACTAAATTAACAATAAATAGAAAAATTAAATTAAATATGTGTGTGTGTGTTTTAGGCAAGTTGTCTATTTACAAGTTAATAGACAAGTTGGGTTTAAAGTTATTGTCTCAATAATCTGCTTTTTCTCGACTAGATTGGGGTCGACCTACTGTCAAATCGGATGCAGTATTTTACACAGAGTGACTATCTATCTAATCCCTACAACCCAGTAACTGAGTAACACGGTACCCCTTGGCAAGTCTGCTATTGATTTTCTAGCTTCTGACAATCCCTAACGACAGCCAAAGATCTACAAATGACAGCCGGGAGCAACGGTTTAACGTGCTTTCCGAGGCACGGAGGAGTCTCGTGCTGTGTTTTGTCCATACAAAACTATTTAAATTTATTATGCCTGAACAGTGAATTCTCTTCTCTAACCGCCACATTTTCAAAGTTTAGCCACAGTTTAGGACAGCCTAATATAATATGATGACTGCTTCTGTTGCACCATGTCTCCGCACGAGTTCTTGTCGCAGGTGTTCGACGTGGTGCGGTCCAAGAAGCCAGGCTTCGCTGACAAGATAGTGCCGGTGGAGGGCAACGTGGCTGAAGTTGAGCTGGGCCTTAGCAATAAGGACTGGGCCAATATCACGGCTGAGGTATGTTTGAAGTTCTGCTTTACTGTAACTGTTGGAAAATATTAGACAGTACCTAATAGGATCGTAAAGTCCAGAGCCGAGATAAGTAATGGAAACTTTGAAACAGAATCAGCCCCTCAACTGTGTGCCTTAAAATGGCAATGTCATGATTTGTAGATAAGTAGTCACTGCCGTATACGGACATCTGCAATAGCAAACTCCAGAGGCTTCACACGTGTGTTGCCATCACAAAGCCTTTACGTTGAAATGTCATAATAGTGCTTGTGTGGACGTCATAGTAGGTAGTCAAAAAATGGCACGCTTGGTTTTTATACAGATCGTGATACTTGCCCACTTGCCTTGCTGTGCCCACAGCGGATTCCGATAGGTAGAAAATACTTCGTTGTACACCAAACCCTTTAGACAGCTGGTTATAACAAGGAGGGAGAGTCAAACCTCACGTCCCAGCCGCCGCAAGCCGCAACAGAACAAGACGCCCCGGGCGTTGGGAGTCGCAGGGCAGGGCGGGCCTGCGGACGGCGAGTGTTGGGTGGCTCGCTGTCCGATCATAACCAGGAGGTCTACCATAGAAAGGGTCTACTCTCTAAGCCCGAAGTCCGTAGTTTCGGCCTTAGTGTCGGCCGATTTCGACTCCGTATCACCTACGGACTTACGATTAGTCCCGAACCCGAACTTCTTGAACAATTACTGTCAAATCGTGTTTTCATTCATGCTTAGTTCGGGTTTGGGCCTACGGACTTCGGGCTTAGAGAGTAGACCCCAGGCCCGGGTCGACGGTGCGTTGTGTTCCACGCGCGCCTCAAAAAGATGGCAGCAAAGTAGACGGGGCCCGTTAGAGCAAGAGCCTGCCAGGGTTGCGAAATTTGTTCGAAAGAGTCACCGGCATTTGATAATTTCCCATCCATAAAAAAATGGGTAAAATTTCGGTCTTATCGCTGATAAAAACGCTGCTTCAGGATAGTTTGATGAACAGACTCCTGCCTCACAAATAAACGCCTCTTTTCAGGTGGACATGGTGATCCACATGGCCGCTACGATAAGGTTCGACGAGCCACTGCGTGTGGCGACGCTGACCAACGTCCGTGGTACCAGGGAGGTTGTGGCCCTCGCTAAGGATTGCGCCAAACTAAGGTGGGTCTCACATACTCTCTCCAGCAAAGTCAAAAGTCATTTATTCAAATTAGGCTCAGAGCCAGCACTTTTTGAACGTCAAATTTTACATAAAGCCAGTCCCCCAAAACGCCCACCCGTCACCACTTCCTAGTGTTTTAGCTGGGAAGAAGAAGTGGCGCAACAAACTCCCAGCAACAAATCAGTCTGTCTGTTACATTTTAAGAACTTGAATTTATAAAATAGTAACCAAAGTAATTAAAGCAACAGGAAAATAAAATAATATGTACTTATCCAACATGGAAATTATAAAATTAATATTATGTACTACTTGTAAGCTAGCGCCTAGCACACACCAATACGCATTCAAAAAAAAAAAAAAGTAACGATACTAAATGAGCCTCCAGTCATAATGATGTGCCCGCTTACACGGGCAACGGTAAGTATAATTTAACGATAATCGTCATATAATCATAATCATAATCATTTATTCGATAATAAGTATGGGTAATTACATAAAGTTGATAAAAATATAGCGCAGTCCAACCATATTACAGCTTGAGGCATGCAAATCACTGGCTTTATTATCTACACACAATTCACTGTTTTGTTAATTTCACCGCGTGGCAAATAACGATGAAAAATAATACCTAAATGAAGCTACTATTATAATGTCACAAGAAGAATTAAATTTTAAATGTCATATTATTATACTTATTAAATGAGAATTTCAAAATACATTTATGAAAAATGTTAAAGTAATAATAATATTATAATAATTAAATTCGTGCATTATTTGGTAATTTCACCACAGCAAACAATAATGAAACACAATAACCATGAAGCAAATAATAATGTCACTATATTAATCAAAATTAAATGTCATGTATTAACTGAGAATGATAAGATATATCTGTCGGAGTAAGATAGATAAAGCCGTAATATAGTTATATCACTAGGGATATAATTATATACCGTAACATACGAAAGCGATTCTTCACTATCTCACTAGGAATATAGTTATAAAACCGTCGAAGTTTAGTGATATACTTATATTACTAGATTAAGTTCAGTGTTATAAATATATTAGGGTTTGTCTCAAAAAAGTCATACGAGTATTGTATCATATTGTCATCATATGGTAGTATATTAAAGCTTTTTGAAAAATTGAAAAAATTTCAAAAGTGTGCCACTTTTTTGAGACAGACCCATTACTTGATTAAGCTTAGTGAAATAAAAATCTACCATATATAATTAAATAAAACAAAATTTTATTGGTTTTATTTTTATTAATAAATCAACTTTATGTATCCTGCAGTTAGTTACAATACTTTGTGACATTAACACGTATTAAAGTAATTATAATTAAAACGATAATTTTTTTAATAATAAAACATTCAAAATCGTTTAAAGCCAAACAGTTTTGAGATATCTTTATTTCTTATCAACAAGTTGAGATCTCGGTTTCTTTAAAAGTATTAGGTCTTTACCTATGAAATTGCCGTTCTGCAGTACTGGCCATTTCAAATCAAAATAATTTTTGTTTGGCTAAGAATTCTAATTTCAAATTAATTTTATTTTAAAAACATGGTTTTTTTTTCCAAAAGTAGTCATTGTTTATTGATTAGTGTTACATTTTCATCGCATTTCAATCTTTTTCGTCATCATGGATACGTTAAAAATTCGAGTAATTATGGAATATGAATACCGTCGTGGCAGCAACGCGGCACAAGCGGCACGCAACATCAACGACGTTTACGGAGCTAATACTACAAACCAAGGCACTACCTGTTATTGGTTTGCTCGCTTCCGTTCTGGAAATTTCGACCTGAAAAATGAACCTCGCGGTCGTCTGAAGACTTTGGTCGACAATGACGAATTAAAGGCGATTGTGGAAGCTGATGATACACAATCTACGGCTGAATTAGCAGCAGCTTTCGAGCTTTCCGAGAGGCAGTACAAAATGACTTTTAAGAATTTGTTGCCTCCCGTCCGGCTGATTTCTTTAAGAAGGGCATCAATAAACTGCCACTGCGTTGGCAAAGATGCATTGATTGCATGGGTATTATCATGCACTTCGATTAATACAAATAAAAAATACATGAAAAAAATTCGTTTAAATTTTTTCATACAAAACGGCAATTTCATAGGTAAAGACCTATTATTTTTTTATTTTTTGTTCAGACAAGAAGAGGAATCATGACATCTAGAATTACATAGCACTGAATGCTTCTTACAGCTATTTCACTAAACTTAATCTAGTAATATAAGTATATCACTAAACTTGGACCGTTTTATAACTATATTCCTAGTGAGATAGTAAAGAATCGCTTTCGTATAACTATGTTACGGTATATAATTATATCCCTAGGGATATAACTATATTACGGCTTCATCTATCTTACTGCGACATATCTATACATATAATAAAACTGTAGAAGAGGTCAATTACATTGAATATATTATAAACTAAAAAAAATTCTCCGAGGGTGCTTCATACAAACAGTAGAAGCCAAAAATAAGTTTGTTATGTTTATTTTTTTTTGTCTCTCTGTCTGTCTGTTGTTCGTCTTTCACGCAAAAACCACTGGATGGATTTAAATGAAACTTTTTTTGTTGTATAGCTATTAGTCCTCGCCAACATATAGGCTATAATTTATTTTGAAGATCTGAATACCAGAGGTGGAACCTTCGTAGCCCGACTGACTAATATATAAGAGATATTAATATAGGTACCGCTTTAGGAATAGTTGGTCAACATGATGAGTACCTGCTTTCTGTCGACATAAAAAAAAATGAAGGTAGAGCACCTGATGTGGAACCCACATAAAATTGAAGCATCAACGGTGAATACCATATTTTATTACAATAGCGCTGGTTATATTCTACATCGCGGAATCAAAATGTTTTAACTATTTAATAAAGTGAGCCATGCAACATTTGAGCGACCGACGACCTATCGTTTATCATCTTTGTTTTTCCAGGAACTTTGTGTACGTGTCTACTGCGTACACGCACGCGAGCCGCGAGCGCGTGGGCAAGGAGGTGCGCGAGGACTTCTACCCCGCGCCCGTGCCGCCACACGTCCTGGTTGCCATGGCCGAGCAGGTGGACAACGACAGACTCAACAGCATCACTCCGGGGTAAGCAAGATGGGACGGCCCTCGATGGATATTCATAAATTCTTTAAGTAGGGGTTTTTATTATTTTGTCCTTTTTCCATTAGGTAGGTAGGTACGTTTCATCCGTCCTGGGTTTTTAAAAAAAAAATAATGTTTCATTTTATAACAATATAAGTATATTTAATACACATAAATACTTACCTAAGTACCTATCGAGTTTATTTTATATGTAGGTACCTAGTACTTAGATAAATATAATATAATATTACAGTAGCACCTCCGAGTGAGTTACTACCGTAACACCTATCTAATCACTAACCCTCACTAATCAACCACAAACCCATAACTGAAAACCGCATCAAAATCGGATTAGTAGTTTTGGTTTTGCACAAACAAATGTTTACTGCAGGCACTGCAGCGCTGCCTGGTGATTTGTCACCGTAACACCTATCTAAGAACATGCACCAATAAAACCCGAACCTATCACTGAAAACTGCATCAAAATCGGACAAGTAGTATTGGTGATGTATGGCAATATGATTTGCACAGAAAAACATTCTCTCACCCCAAACGCAATAAGTATCATCTCCGTACTGCCGTTCGTGGGCAAAAAAGGTAAGTAGTTAATATAGATTCAAAGAATCGAACAAAAAGCACCATTCTAAGTCAGCCATTGTGACGTGAAACTACGGAACTATAGCTACACTGCGCGTGCTCCAACACGCAGGCCGGTTTTTTCTCTCTACATAGGTACAGTTTATAATGAGGATCGCGTTCGCTTTGTTCTATGAACACTCGCTGGAACATGCTCTTTCATTTCAGCTTTTGCCCAATTAAATTTCGGGGTCAGTGCATATCGAGAAGCGGTGCTGGCGGTGGCTGTAGAACATCATTACACTTAGATACCTACTTAAAATATAATATTTCAAAACACGGCCAAAATTTGCAATAAAAATTCAAAGTAGGAAGTACTGCGTGTCCACACAATGACATCTGAATTTAACCAGTAGGTACAACAATTGATTACCTATATGCTTCCAGGTTGATCAAGGGCTGGCCCAACACCTACACGTTTACGAAGGCGGTCGCCGAGGAGGTGGTGAGAGCCAGCGCCGCCGACCTGCCCGTCTGCGTCGTCAGACCACCCATCGGTAAGCCAAAACTCCGACTAGTCAAGAGGTCACTCGCAAGTTAGCAGCCATCACCATACATAGGTACCTACTTTGTAAAGTTGTTTCCAGTTTGGCTAGGACATTGCAGGCTTGAATCACCTGATTGTCTGATGAAAAGATGACCCCGTGCTTCAGAAGGCACGTATAAGCCGGTGGTCCCGGCCGCCAAATGGCGGTCGTCAAACCATGTCAGAGGCCCTTGAGGCGGTTTAGTAACTCTGACACTAGGGTGTGTGGGGTCGTTTAGACCTTACTGCCCACACGATAAAGAAAGAGTCATCACCAGAGGGCTTATTGCGATCGCGTCAACATAAACGTTCGCCGTCAAATTGTACCTTTTGAAAAATAAAGGTTTTCTGTGAGTGTCACCAGACGGCGTTTATTCAGTTTCAATACAAATTGACGTTTACGCTAACGCGATCGAGTACGTTAAAAAACTCGCACTAAGGCACGGTTTTGAAAAGGATGGCTTTTTGAGGTTGGATTGGGGTTGTATACTTAGGTACCTACAGTCAATGGCAAAATTTACAAGTGCCTTGACTAGAACTTACAGACTGAAGAGACTCTCGTTAGGTTTAAGAACTCCCATTCTCAGTCGCAACTGACGTAATGTCTATAGTACTTAGTAGAACGTGGCAACGTTTTGGGCCACCCAAATTTAATCAACTGTCGTGCCAGCGCGACGAAGAAGAGGAATAGTAGGTAAATAATAGAATTAACTGTAGTGGCTAAATAATAACAGCTGCTCGGGGTCAATCTCCAAGGTTAACACACTACACTTGCCAAGGTTGGTCTGTGGATGGGTGAACGTCTTAACATACCTACCGAGTTTACTCCGTGCCTCGGAAAGCACGTTAAGTCGTTGGTCCCGGCTGTCATTTGTAGATCTTTGGCAGTCGTTACGGAATGTCAGAAGCCAGAAAATCTGACTTCAGTCTATCCAAGAATTACCGTGTTACCCAGTCAATGGGTTGTGGAGGTCTGGTAGGCAGCCGCTCCACGTAATTATTCAGCTGAATCCGGTTTGACTGGAAGCCGACCCCAATATAGTTGGGAAAAGGCTAGTCAGATGATGAATTGAACTTACCTGGCAGCAAAGTTAGCCTTTACCTATATTTATTACGGACAATAACAGTAACTTACATGTTTAAAAAAATACAAGAAATCCTTAAAACCAAAATCACAAACACACAACCCACCAATGTCCACAATGTACCTATTAACAAAAGAATTGTAGGTACCTATGGACAAAACAAATCAAAACCCTTTATTTCAAACTAGCTGTTGCCCGCGACTTCGTTCGCGTGTATGTATTGTTAAATGATGTGACTAGGTAAGATCAATGTGTTCGTATATCTAATACGAACATTTTTATGTATGGGAAAACATCAAATGACTCCTTTCGCTCTGGGCGGAATGGAAGGGAGTGTCAGACTCTGACTGACTAAAACTCATCTGTGTTCCAATGCCCTTTGCGTTCCAGGGCCGCGGTGACTCTTTCGAACAAATTCCGCAACCCTGGCAGGCACTGGCCCTAGCGGGCCTGGTCTTTATGCTGACATCTTTTTGTGATGCGCGTGGAACACAACGCGCCGTCGAGTATCACCTCTTCTGTTCAAATAATTTTTTGTGAGAAACGTTGTAATGATAATGCTTCTTTCATTTCATCGAAACTATTCACAGCAGTCCTAGAAGATGTCGTTAAAAATGTGGGTACAGATTGGGACTATAGCGGTATTAACGTCAATTTTCTGCCCAACTCTCTCACTTAAGATTTGCAGATGACTTTGTGGTTTTCACTGAGAACTTCGATGACCCACAGAAAATGCTTCAAAATCTTTAAGATGCTTCTTTTAAGTTGGGTCTTGGGATGAATATGACCAAGACGATGGTTATGGCAAACACCTTCAGCGATTCAAATCTGGAAATGAATTGTTGGAGATGATTAACCGATATGTTTATCTTGGCCATATCCTTCCAATTGGCAAAGAAAATCAACAAACGGAGGTATCGAGAGGAACACACCTTGAATGGGCCGCTTTTTTCAAAATGGAAGACATTCTGAAGCCTGCCAAAATTCCGCAATGTCTGAATTCCCGCCTTTATAACCAGTGTGCTTTTCCCACCATGACTTACTTACATAGACGCTCACGCAGGAGGCTGTGTACAGACTGATAGTTGCACAGAGAGCCATGGAGCGTTCCATGCTTGGTTTAGGTACATCGTCGAGATCCGAAGACGTACGAAGGTTTTCAACATCGGAAAACGAATTGTAGAAGTAAAGTGGAGCTGGGCAGGACACTTGGTAAGGCGCGGTGATGATAGGTGGAGTAAGGCAGTGACTGAGTGGCGTCGGAGGACTGGAAGAAAAAGTATTGGTCGACCGGCAGCGAGATGGGCGGACGATATTGTTGCCATCGTGGGTAGAACCTGGATGAGGCTAGCACAGGAACGTGGGGATTGGCACACGAAAAGAGAGGCCTATGCTCAGAAGTGAGCGAAGTTGGACTGTTGATAATGATGATGATACACGATGTTGATGAAACTTGCTAAGGTTGTTAACAAGCGATAGAGCTACATAAAGTTGTCCATAGGAAAACCAAACAGAAGAGAAGTCAACCCCCGCAGATGACACGGCGGAGCATACGGTGAAGGTCTGCCCTGCTTGGGCGGAGCACCGCCGTGACCTCGTCGAGGCGATCAGCGACGGCGACCTCTCGCTACCGGCTCTGGTTCACTCCGAGAGGTTCACTCTTGAGGCGTGGGAAGCCGTCACCTCCTTTTGCGAAACAGTAATGCTGGTAAAGGAAGGGGCGGGCCGCGTGAAGGAGAGGCAAACGTCACGCCTTAGCCGCCGAAACAGAAGAAGATGCCCCAGGCGTCAGGAGTCGCAGGGCGATTCTCGGCCACCGTAGGCACGGGCCTGCGGACGGCGAGCGTTGGGTGGCTCGCGGCCCGATAACAACCAGCGGCCCTACCATGACGTGTTAAAGCGTGAGTCGTTCGAGCGAGAAGGAGGGATGGAGCTATACACCTTACATAGCGCCACTGGTCCGGGTCGACGAAGCGTTGTGTTCCATGCGCGGCTCCAGGAGATGTCAGCTAAGTAGACGGGGCCCGTTAGGGCCAGAGCCTGCTAGGGTTGCGGAATTTGTTCGAAAGAGTCACCGTGACCCTGGAACGCAAAGATCATAAGGAGAAACACAGATGGGTTTTAGTCAGTAAGAGTCTGACACTCCCTTCCAGTCTACCCAGAGCGGAAGAAGTCATTTTGATGATTTCCCATCCATAAAAAAAAAACCCTGCAACGGATAGAGTGGAGTAGGGACTCCGTTAAAAAAAAAATAAAAAAAAAACGTCAGTGGAGCAATCAGACCAAATTTTTTTCTAAGAATCACTGTTGATGACGTTTTAAAAGTACCATTAGTAACTCAAATATATATTGTTTTGGTGTAATTTCTCATGCTTTTGATAGTTAGTACTTTTTCGGTCAACAGATGGTGTTGACGACGGTGTCATGGTCCGCCCGTCTATCTAATTATTGAGTAAATAGGTACCATATTTGCCTAAGTTTATTATAAACCTGTATGTTTGCATAAGCTTTTGCCTCAATACATTGTAATTTAAAAAAAAATAATAAATCAACGAACGGAAGAACGAACTGCGAGCGAGCGCTCTGATTGGTCAATGCGCGACGCCTTCACTCCGCTCACCGCTGCGGCGGCGATTGCTTTTGCAAAAACCAACCTGACACCAGTGTCCAATTGAACCTCCCGTACACGTAACGCGCGAACAAATACGCGCCCGCGCATTTCGTTCTGACGGTCATCAAATCAATCTTCCTCTCTTTTATTTTACTTCCACCGAAACCCAACAGCTACAAAGCTGGTCCATTCGAGCCTGGATCTGGAACTGGAAGTAAGAACAAAACCTGTGCTGCAGGATGTCGTTGGTCCGAACGCCGCGTGTGGTGAAAACACGTGGACAAAAGAAGACTGAGCGACTAACTAGTGAGGATGAAACCAAAGTTGATGTAAAATCAGACTTGCTGCCCAGCAGTATAGATGCAGTGAAAAAAGTCGGGGAAATACACTCAGATTTTGTACATCCACGCGCCAACTCGAGCGTACGACAAGATGGCGGCGAGTGCAAAACTTCTCGCAGCACAAGCGCGTCATCGTCAGCAGCACGGCGGCAGAAACTTGAGTATGAGGCCGCACAGCTCAAAGCCGAAATTGAAATGAAGCAAATTCAAAATCAATCTCGAATTGAAAAAGAATTAGTTGAGAAGAAATTGGCCATGGACTTGGCCGAGTTGGAATCTGAGTCGCGGTGTTCAAAACGGTCCTCAGTTTCCTACAAAAGCAAATTAGTGGAGAATTGGCTGGAAAAATCTGTCGCTGAACCCGGCACGTCGCACGATTGTAACCAAGCGATTGTCGGAGGCGGTGACGGTCACCGCAACGTTGACAGCGACAAAATTGCTACGCCACCTACCACCGCACAAGAATCTCATCGTGCAATCGCGGAGCTGACCAGCGCGATTAAGAATGCTGTCGAGGCATCTCATTCTAACACCGGCGACAAGGTGCTGTTGTCTAGGCTAGCCACCTCGAAGGATCTGCCTTTGTACTTCGGCGATCCGTTGGAATGGATACAATTTCGAGAAGCATTTTATGAATCATCACGTGCATGTAAGTACAGTGATACAGAAAATCTGTGGCGTCTACGGAAATGTCTGCGTGGTGACGCAAAAGACGCAGCAGCTGCATTATTAATGGGAGCGAGCTCACCCCATGATATCATAGAAACGCTCGAACTGAGATTCGGCAGACCAGAAAATGTCATGCGGCAAGTTATAACACAGCTGAAAAAGTTATCACCGCTACCACACGCATACCACGCAGAAATTGTAAAATTTGCCATAAGAATAAAAAATTACGTCACCACAGTAACTACACTGAAACAAATAGATTATTTGAAAAGTCCAGAGATGTTAACAATCGTCGTATCCAAATTACCTACAGGACTCGTTAACAAATGGGTAGAATACCTCCACGAGAACCGAATGCACACTGACACGCCAAAATTAGAACTACTGTCGAAATTCCTTTACGGAGAAGCGCAAAAGGTAGCAGAGTCGGGAGTTAGCCATATACAGTACCAGAGTGACTTTAACAAGAATAAACAACAAGGGAGAAAACACAACGATCAACATTCCGTGCTAACATCTGTTAAGGTCAGTGACCCCGACGCTGCCAGCAAGTGCAAGTTTTGCAAAAGGAACAAGCATGCGTTGTCAGACTGTGGTCAATTCAAGCGAGCCATGAGAAAGGACCGATGGCGATTTGTTCGAGCACACAAGCTATGTTTCAAATGTCTCTGTGCTCAGCATCCGGATAAGAACGAGTGTACTGCCGAAAACTGCAACGTCGAGGCCTGTGGTGGGGCTCACCACCAGATGCTGCACTGGAAGAAGCCAGAAGAGGCGCGCCGTGAAACTTCCGCGCCACATCCCGACGACCCCGCGACGTCCGACTCCGCTGGCGCCGCCACCAGTGAGCTCGTCTCACACGCTAGCACCCGCGCCGCGCAGTGTCACGAAATATCAGTGTCAAAACCAAAGAAAAAAGTAATACTTAAAATAGTGCCGGTAACTATATATGGACCCAGGTCAAGCGTGACCACGCACGCGCTTCTGGACGACGGAGCAACAGTGACTCTCATCGCGGCCGACCTTGCCGACAAAGTCGGGCTGCACGGGGAAAAGGTCGTAATGCGTGCTTCTGGTGCATGGGACTCGGAGTTGTTGTGCGAGACGGAGATAATTAAATGTAAAATAAGTAACAGTGACGGTAACAAATTCGACTTGCGAGCTCGTAAACTTAAAGAACTTAATTTGCCCTTACAGCTATTTACCTCTAATGTAAACTATTGTGAAAATATTTCTAGTAATAAAAACCCCATTCTATGTGACAGCAATGTTAAACCTAAAATATTAATTGGTCAGGATAACTATGATTTAATTGCGCCTATTTTATGTAAAAGGTATAAACCGGGCGGACCATACATCACGCAAACATTATTAGGATGGTGTGTGCACGGAGCCTGGCAAGCTGATTATACTGGTAAGCGCGCCGAGCACGTCAACATCATCGGCAGCATCGGCGGCGCCGGCGACGAGCCAGCCGCAGCGAACCAAGCGGCGACATCGTGCGCCCTCAGTTACCCAGGTAAGCCGGCCGCGCACGCGTACCGCGACTCGTCCCCGAGAAACGGCAGCGCTGGCGCGAGCGGGTCTTCATGTTGTGATATACCTACATGTGTAGATGAATCATTTTGTCAGTCAGCTGTTGTCAAAGATACCTTAGAATGTAGTACAGATATTGATTTAAGCCAATTACACGATTTAATTCGCTGTTCATTTTCACTCGATTCCATTGGAATAAATAACAAACCTCGTCAAAATATTGAGGAATTACGAGCCGTAAATATCCTTAACGAATCAGCCGAGTTACTTTACGGTCAATGGTGGGTCAATCTTCCATGGAAGCGCGATAATTTTGTTATGCCGGACTCGTATCCCGTAGCATTAAAAAGACTACACTCGGTAGAAAGAAAAATGTCTTGTAGTTTAGAATATGAAAATAGATACCGCGAACGTATTGATCATTTACTTAACAATAATTACGCACGAAAACTGACTGAGGCGGAGTGCAGGTTCGATTCCAAGTCGGACCACGTTTGGTATTTACCACATTTTGGTGTTGATAACCCAAATAAAAAAAAGTTGCGATTAGTTTTTGATGCCGCCGCCAAAAGTGACAACAGGTCACTTAATGACTTTCTCCTTCAAGGGCCCGATTTATTACAATCTTTATATGGGATAATGTTTAGGTATAGAGAGAACCGAATAGGAGTAATTGGAGACATAAAAGATATGTTTTTACGCATTAAAATACATAACCAAGATCAAAATGCATTTAGATTTTTATGGAAAGAGAAGGGCAGCGATGTTATAAATAAGTATGTAATGACGTCACTTATTTTCGGCGCGAATTGCTCGCCATTTATCGCCCAATATATTAATCAAAATAAAAACTCATCTCGATTTAGTCAGCTGATGCCCGACGCCGTGGAAGCTATACGAAACAATCAGTACATGGACGATTATATTGATAGCTTTTCGGATAAGGAGGTAGCACGGAAAATAATAAAAGAAATTTCATTTATTCATAATGAAGGTGGGTTTAAAATGTGTAACTATCTTAGTAATGAACCTGATGTGTTAAGTGACATTCCAAAAGACAGTCTTAATGACATGGTAATAAAGTTCAATATTGATAAGCAGCCGGAGCGGGCACTAGGCATACTGTGGTTCCCGCGCAGCGATGAGTTGGCTTTAGATTTATCTTTTAAACGTATTCCGCAAGATATTGTACTTATGAGACGAATACCTACTAAACACTCACTCTCACTCGTGTGTGGACACTCATACGCACAGTACGCGCCACTCAAAGGAAATAGATCGCCAACCTTTTTACGTTTTAGTTCAGTTCAAACTATTTAATTCTAAAAATGAAATCGTGTGCAGTTTGTAACGTGCAGTTCAACGATGGCGTCCAGTGTGGCAGTTGCAAGAAACACCTGGATTTCGGATGTGCAAACATCTCCGAAACCGGATGGAGAAAGCTGGGTTCCAATAGGATGGCTCAATGGAAATGCCCCACTTGCAGAACTTCATCACCAGTACTGCCCGCCCCTGAACCTGCGTCGCTGGATACCATACTAAGCGAGATACGTGACATGAAACGGCAGCTACTTAATCTGCCGACCTTGGTGGACGACATCCGCGTGATCAAGGATGAGTTGGCTGAGCTTAAGTTGACGTGTGAGGGCACTGGTGGGAGACTTGAAGATTTTGACACAAGACTCGTGGAAGTTGAAGCAAAAGTGTCGGAATTTGAAAAGTTTCAGAAATCGGTGAATTATTTACAGACTGACTTGGCGAGCATGAAGTACCTACTCTCGACTTATGAACAAAGATCCAGGCTGAACAATGTTGAAATTAAGGGGGTTCCTATAAAGAAGGATGAGAATTTATACTCAATTATCGATGCTATCGGCCGTAAAGTTAACTACAGCTGTCCCAAAGCTCAGGTGAACTATATTTCAAGGGTCCCTATTTTTGGTTCCAATGAAAAGCTAATAATAGTGAGTTTTTTAAACCGGTATGTAAAGGAGGATTTCATTGCGGCGGCACGGGCCAAGAAGAACCTATCTACTTGTGACATCGGGTTTCAAGGCTCATCTCAGCGTGTGTATGTCAACGATCACCTAAGTGTGGAGTACAAAAAGCTTTTAACCAAAGTTAAAATCATTGCCAAGGATAAACATTACGAGTACGTTTGGGTTAAACATGGTAAAATTCATATACTCAAAAATAATCATTCGAAAGTTTTTATTATAAGGAAGGAGTCAGATTTAAACAAGATTGTCTAACGTGCCTCTTAATTTTTACACATACTTCCCTATCTTGTTATAATATTTTACTACAATGGCTCCAAATGTTTAATACCGTTTGTGTTACAATAACTTTTTGCAAAATGTTTAACACCTCTGCCGTACTGATGAGTTCGACACCTGTCTTTTGTTTAGCTTCTTGTATGCTTTGTGTTCGTTATCGCGCTGTTTACTTTAAAGCTTTACCGCACTACAATATGTTTTACTCTCTCGCACTTGCACGCATCACGCACTATCGCTTGCTTTTTCGCATAACTGTTTACTACTTAACATCGTATGATTCTTGCGCTCGCATAAATTTTATTGACTTTTACCTTCATTATATTTATTTAATTGTAGTATACCTTATTCTACAATATTATTTATTGAAATACTTTATTTTAATGGATTATACAGGTTTATACTCAATAATTAGTCTTGGCTTGCAATGACTCCTAAGTTAAATATATTTTATCAAAACGTTCGCGGACTTAGAACTAAAAGTGATACTTTCTATCGTCAAATGTTACTCAACACGTATGATATTATTGTTCTTACAGAGACGTGGTTATTGGATGGAGTTTTAAATTCAGAATTCTTTGATGAACGGTACATTGTGTGGCGTCGTGATCGAGATTATGTTTTGACCGGGCAATCGCGTGGTGGGGGTGTGCTTATTGCTACACGTAGGGAACTTTCAGTTTTATGCCAACCTACCTTCCATTCCACAGCAGAGGATTTATGGCTCAGCATGAGACTGAAAAATTCTAATACACGTAAATATATTACCTTACATATTTGTGTTATTTATTTATGTCAGCAAAACTTAGGCCTTTCTTTTTCTTTACAACTTCGCAATTACCTTACAAAATTAAACCAAATAGTTATGAGTAACTCTTCTGATTCTTTTCTCGTCATTGGTGATTTTAATATGAGCGGTATTAACTGGGTCCTATCTGACAATCTATCGCTTGTCCCAAAGAACCCAAATGGTCCTGACGAAGTTTTACTTGGTGATGAATTAAGTACCCTAGATTTTGGTCAATACAATGGTGTTCTTAATAGGTATGGTAAAATTTTAGACTTGGTACTTTCAAACCAATTAGTTAATGTGGTTGAATGCTCAAGTCCGCTGGTTCCCATCGACGCCTACCATCCAGCACTATTAGTTAATATGGATTTCGTTGAGGCTCCTCTGTTAGAGTGCGCGCCACGGACGCAGTTTCTGTTCGACAAGGGTGACTATGAATCTATCAACAAAGAAATTTCCATGACTGACTGGGAATCCGAGTTTGCGACACGATCAATTGATGAATCATTAAACTTTTTCAATCAAGCTATTCTCAATTTACACGTAAAATACATTCCACAAAAATTACATCGTAGTAAAACATATCCAACTTGGTACAATTCGGCATTAATTAAAACAATTAAAGAAAAATACAAATATTTAAAAAAAAATAAGACGTACGGCAATATAGCTGATGAGTTAACATTTAAGCTTCTTCGTGAAAGGGTAAAAGTATTAGAATCGCAATGTTATGAAAACTACTTGAACTTAACCGAAAAATCTATTAAAGAAAACCCTAAATATTTTTGGACCTTCGTTAAGAAACGATACAACTCAAATGCAGTTCCGAGCACTCTGAACTATAATGGCGAAGCGTTGCGTACCGGAGAAACAATATGCGAAGCGTTCTCTACGTACTTTCATTCTACATTCCTGGATAATAGCACTAGTCATGGAATTTCTTCACCCCCTCTTTTTACTGAATCTTCTAGTCTATCTGATATATGTGACATTGTGGTGAACGTTGAGGAAGTTTCTAACCTGCTTCGCAGGTTGGATACTTCTAAAGCGGCTGGCCCGGATAATATTTCATCGAAATTTCTTGTACGATGTTCGACTTCGATTGCCCAACCTATCTCGATGCTCTTCAGGAAATCCTTGGATACTTGTGTTGTACCTGAACTTTGGAAATCGGCATTTATAACGCCTATTCACAAAAAAGGAGTCAAAACTGAAATTGTGAACTACAGGCCGATATCTAAGCTCTGTATTGTGGCAAAAATCTTCGAAAGGATCATCTATAACCAGGTGTATAGTGCTCTTAGAAATTCGTTTAGTTCCTTTCAACATGGTTTTTTGAAAGGAAGGTCTACCGTCACAAACTTAATTCTGCTCAATGATTTTATTACTGACGCCATGGATAACGGTGAGCAGGTTGATGTCGTTTATACTGATTACAGCAAAGCTTTTGATCGGATTGACCATGAGATCTTAATAACAAAGTTATATGGTATGGGAATACGAGGCGATTTACTTAGATGGTTTTCTTCTTATCTGGAGAACAGGTCACAAGCTGTAGTATTAAGCAATTATATGTCAGGTTGGGTGCCTGTCCCCAGTGGAGTCCCTCAGGGTTCTTTGCTCGGCCCATTACTTTTCATTATCTATATAAACGACATCAACTCTTGCTTAATTTCATCCAAACTGTTGTGTTTCGCTGATGATATGAAAATATATGCCACAATATCATCACATGTGGACGTGATTGCACTTCAGGATGATTTACGTCGTCTGGAGGCTTATTGTCGTGGAAGTAAGCTTGATCTTAACCCTGCTAAGTGTTCGGTTCTAACATATTCTCGAAAGCGCTCAATTATACCTTCATCGTATATCTTAGGTGATCAAGTACTACCTAGAACGAATTACATCCGAGATCTGGGGGTATATCACGATTCTAAGCTTACGTTTGAATTTCATGTCGATGCCATAGTCGCTAAAGCATCTAAAGCACTAGGTTTCATAATGCGGCTATCCAAGTGCTTCACTCAAGCCAAAACTTTAAAAATTCTTTACTGTACTTTTGTTAGAAGCCACTTGGAATATGCATCTGAAATCTGGAATCCGTGTTATCATAAGTACATTGATCGTATAGAGAGCATCCAGAAAAGGTTTATCAAGTACTTGTGTTATCATCAGAAAGTGCCCTACCGGTCTGAAGATTACCTCACCCTCTGTAAGAAATATCATTTATTACCCCTAACTAATCGGCGAGCAATCTCTGACTGTATTTTATTATTAAAAGTTTTCAATAATTCTATTACTAATTCCGATATTTTATCCAAATTTTATTTTAATGTTCCCGGAAGGTCGAAGCGATGGTACGCACCGTTGCGTGTTCCATTAACTTCTACGAAGTACAGGCAAAATTCATTTATAGTGCGTGCAAGTAAAAACTTTAACGACATATGTAAACAGCATGATTTTGACCCTTTCATAACGAGTGTGTCCTCGGCCAGAAAGTGCTTGAGCCTTAGCTTTTTTAATTGAGTTTTAAAATGTTCGGGTTTTAACTCTTATAATAATAATTATGAAATGTGCATTTAGTTTAAGCTTGAATGTTGTAGTGTTTTTTTTTTTTTGTTTTCCTTTCTTTTGCTTGCTGTATTGTGTAATTGTGTTGTTCACTCTTTCTTTCCATTCTGTTTTTTGGAAGTGATGACTTTTAATTGGCTGTCTGTCTCACAAACATTTTTTTTTATTTTGGTTGTTTTAGCTGTAAGTCATCCATATTTGATAAATAAATAAATAAATAAATAAATAAATAAATAAACGCGAAATGCTAAGTATTATTATGTCTATTTTTGATATTCATGGTTTTTTAGGCCCGTTTACAATTAAAGGAAGAATATTAATGCGTGAAACATGGAAACTTAATATTAAATGGGATGAAAAATTGAATAATAATTTATATGATTTATTCTGTAAGTGGATTAATCAAGCTCAGGAAATAAACAATATTAGAATTCCGCGTCATTATTTTTCCTGTGATACGACTAGTGATAGTGAGGCTAGTTTGGAACTTCATTTATTTTGCGATGCATCGCCGAGCGCGTACGCCGCTGTCGCTTATTGGCGTCGCGAAAGCAGCGACGGACAAGTTACCGTTTCGTTTATCGCGAGTAAGTGTAAAGCTGTTACTCCCTTAAAACCGGTTTCCGTGCCTAGACTTGAGTTGCAGGGAGCCGTGTTATCATGTAAGTTAGCTAATAGTATTAAAAGGGAACATCGTTTACAACCTAAATTAGTTTTTTACTGGACAGATTCGACTACAGTTTTACATTGGATTAAAAATAATTGCCGAACATATAAAGTATTCATCGCAAATAGGTTAGGAGAAATAGACGAGTTGAGTAAGTCGGACGAGTGGCAATATGTGCCCACTGACGTCAACGTCGCAGACTTGGCGACCAAAAATAATGATCACGTATTGACTAGTGCTTCGGAGTGGTTCTCGGGCCCGTCGCGCGTCGTTCTTACACCAGCCGCGTTCTTACTGGCCGCAACAACCTGAAATAAAAACAATTAGTGATGATATATTAGAAAAGGTGCAAGTGGTTCAAGACAGTAATATACTATGCGACTTACCTGTTCCCGAGCCAAGGCGATTCTCTACTTGGCTACGATTATTACGTTGTACTGCTACTGTTCTATTGTTTATCGAAAAATGTAAAAAAAGTAGAATTAAAGTAATTAACGAAAAATTAATGAATAAAGCGGAACTATTGTTACTTCGTTACTCACAAGAACGTTCCTTTCAAAAGGAAATAAATTCACTTAGATTAAACCAAGAAATAAATAAAGATAGTCGTTTGAGGTCACTCACCCCGATGTTGGACACAAATAATTTGTTACGTATGGGCAGTCGTATCGGTAACGTAAAGGGTGTTGATCAGCTCACTAAATACCCAATAATTTTAGATGGCAATGATTATATCTCTCGCTTAATCGTTACTCAATATCATATAAACGCAGCGCACTCTAGTAACGAGATGGTAGTTAACGAGTTGCGTCAAAAATATTGGCTTATTCGATTAAGACCTACAGTTCGCACTATATCCAAACAATGCTTAGTTTGCCGTTTTAAAAGAGCTTTGCCTTCACCACCACGCCTCGGCGACCTACCCGAATGCCGTCTTACACATCACCAAAGACCTTTCACAATGTGTGGGGTAGACTTATTCGGACCGATGGAAGTTACCGTCGGTCGGCAGAGGGCGCGCAGGTACGGCGTACTGTTTACTTGTCTCACGGTGCGCGCGGTCCATATCGAAGTAGTTCCAACTCTTACGACTGATTCTCTGATAATGTCGCTTCGTCGAATGGCCGCTCGAAGGGGTTGGCCACACACCATGTTCTCGGATAATGGTACCAATTTAAGAGGGGCTGACACGGAATTAAAAAGGAGTTATAAAGACCTATTTGACAATCAACAAGCGTTAACAACTGAAGCTCTAAACAAGGGGGTTGACTGGAAATTTATTCCTCCCGCCAGTCCACATATGGGTGGTGCATGGGAGCGCCTTGTTAGGAGCGTTAAAACGGCTTTAAAAGTAGTTCTAAAGGAAAGAGCTCCGAGAGAGGAGACCTTGCTTACCTTTTTGTGTGAAGTCGAGAACATGATAAACGGCCGTCCATTGACTCATGTCTCTGTCGACCCACGTGACCCAGAGTCCTTAACACCTAACCACTTTTTGCTGGGTTCCTCATCCAATCTCCCACAAATAGGTATCTTTGACGACGGCGACCTATACCTCAGAAAGCAGTGGCGTATTGCACAACTCCTAGCCGATTTGTTTTGGTCCAGATGGCTCCGAGAAGTATTGCCTACACTAGCGCCCCGCAAGAAATGGGACCGCGAGGGCGTACAGTTAAAGGTAGGTGACCTAGTGGTTATAGCAGATCCCACTTCCCCTCGAAATGTCTGGCCAAAGGGAGTCGTCCACCGAGTGTATCTGGGAGCTGATGGACGGGTAAGAACCGTAGATATTAAAACTAAAACAGGCATTTTGAAACGGCCCGCAACACGAGTTGCCTTACTCATAAGTTTTGAGTGTCGCGATGACGACACTAAGGGGCAGGATGTTGACGACGGTGTCATGGTCCGCCCGTCTATCTAATTATTGAGTAAATAGGTACCATATTTGCCTAAGTTTATTATAAACCTGTATGTTTGCATAAGCTTTTGCCTCAATACATTGTAATTTAAAAAAAAATAATAAATCAACGAACGGAAGAACGAACTGCGAGCGAGCGCTCTGATTGGTCAATGCGCGACGCCTTCACTCCGCTCACCGCTGCGGCGGCGATTGCTTTTGCAAAAACCACCCTGACACCAGTGTCCAATTGAACCTCCCGTACACGTAACGCGCGAACAAATACGCGCCCGCGCATTTCGTTCTGACGGTCATCAAATCAATCTTCCTCTCTTTTATTTTACTTCCACCGAAACCCAACAGCTACAGATGGCATTACGGGTATCTGAATTATGTAGATAATAAGTTGATTTCTTCTAGATTGCTACAATTCCTATCAGGTTTATGTGTAAAAATTATCTAAATGGTTTTGTAACTAACTAACATGTATAACAGGTTTATGTGTATTTTGTGCATTCAATTACGAACAAAAACCTTTTAAAATCAATATTGCTTACCTCCCATAACATACGGCGTGATAATATGTAGCCTAAAGCCTTCCTTGGTTTACAAAGAACATTTTTGCTGAATTTTAATTCAATCAAAGTAGTTTTGGCGTGAAGCCGTACCATACACACATAGAAACAGACAAACAAACAAAAGTTCTAAAAAGTCACTTTTTGTCATCAATTACGTTTTTCTAACAAAAGCCACTTATTTTTTCTCGAAAATTCTCAATGTAGGTACAGTTTTTCTTTCGTTACTGTTTTATTATATGTAGGTACCTATAGATAGATGAAGCTAGTTCTGCCGCGCTATTGACAAGAGCAGAAATAATGTTCCTCAGCAAAACACACTCACTGACCCTATCTCCAGCACGGCAGTTACACGTTGCAAAGAGTAGATCCTATATAAAGTCAAAGTCAAAGCATTTATTTCAATTAAACCATTTACAGGCACTTTTGAATTGTCGAGGTACAAGAAACTCCATGGACACTCTTTTGAATCAATTAATTATTACAAAGTTGTGGTTACATTGTTCTTGTTGAAATTATTCATAGACGTGAGAGATGTGAGAACGATGTAAAAAGACGTGCACGACAAAAGCAAAAAAGGAACAATTCAACAAAAACAAACCGTGGCAGTTGAGAGATGACTAGTGTCATCTCTCAACTGCCACGGTTTGTATTAATTTGACCAGCTGACGGAGCCAAATGATGAATGAAACACAAACTGCACCATCAGAGAGACTTGAGTGAGCATGATACTCCCAACAGCCAGGGCACATTAAAGTCTTACCCAAAAAATGATAGTTTGACTTGAAGGTACACAGTACTCACACATGTGCCGTTAATGCATGAAATTATACAATGCAAAATTAGTTCGAGTCTATACAATGAAAAATCTATGTTCTTTCAATATTCAGCGGGTCTCACAACTGCTAAAAATAAAATTAAAAATAATTAAATAACTAATTTGTGCGCCCTAGTGGCTGTGGAGCAGGACCAGCATTGAGCCAAGCATTTTTATCTTCAATGTAATCCCCCAACTTATAATATGCTTGCCTGCATAGTGTGCGCTTAACACAAGATTTAAATTTTGTTTCATTTAATTCTAATATCTGGGGAGGTATTTTATTGTAACATTTTAAACGAAAGATGTGGCTACTTTAGCAAGTCTGAAGCCTGGTTGAACTAATTGGTTCCTATTTCTAGTGACATAGCTATGCCTGTCGCCTCGTTTATTAAAAAGATGTAGATTCTTTCTAACGTACATAGAAGCAAGAAACTCCTTTGTACTTACAAGTGACGTGTAGAGTAGGTAGTGAAGGTGTAGAGTATGGTACGTACCTACACTCTCATTTCTCATTAAATGTAAGATGGCCATTTGAATTTAGGCCGTCCAGCGAGAAGAAGAAGCGAGAAGGAAGGATGGAGCTATACCTACCTATAGGGTGTTTAGCTCCATCCCTCCTCGCTCGAACTACTCACGCTTTAACACGTCATGGTACTTAGGGCCCCTGGGTTGCGGATTATGTTCGAAAGAGTTACCGCGGCCCTGGAAAGCAAAGGGCACTACGCGGAGCACGGATGGGTTTTAGTCAGTTCGCTCCGCCCAGAGCGGGAGGAGTCATTTGATGATTTCCCATCCAAAAAAAAAAGAGTTTAGGCCGTCACGGCCAATACATGGCTTGTCAGCGTGTTTTACCAATTGTCTACTACCTGTAGGTACGAATATCACCGGCAATTCGTATAAGAAATTGATATTCTCCTATAGAATCGGGATTAAGTTGAAAACCAGCGACAGGCATCTAGGTAGGTACCTACTAATTGACTAGTATTTTGCTGGACTGGACCTAAATATTTGTCGTTGCCGTGAGACACTCGTTATTGTTTTAAAATGATGTACCTATCCTTATTTTTATTCCTACATTGTTTACATAAATATCTATCTATGTCTGCCGTATAAACATGTTATTTTTCTTGCTTTTCTATTAAACGTCGAGAACATTCTGTAATGAAGGTGTCTGTTGCAGTGGTGAACAGCTACCTGGAGCCGCTGCCCGGCTGGCTGGACATGAGCTGTGTGGATGGACCCACCGGGGTGAGTGTGACGGACTGACGTCTCAGTTATGGGCTATCACCGATTTAAATATCGATGGATTTAGACTGACCGGTGTGGTGTTAAGGAGCGCACAAAAGTGTTACAAAGTGAGCATGTGAGTTGTGTAGGTACCTAACAACGTGAAACAGAATGAATATATCTGCAGTATAAACACTCGATTAATTTTATTGGTAATATTCGTAGTGTGACAGACAGACTTTTAAAACTGGACGTCCCTAACCTAACGGCGTGTATGCATGAGCACAGATACTGGTAGGCGTCGCGCTGGGAATCCTGCACGTATTCTTCGTGGATGTGGACAACCGCCTGGCACTTGTTCCCGTGGACTACGTTAACAACGCCATCATCGCGGCCGGCTGGGACGCGGTGCAGAGGCGCGGCCGCGGCGACCGCGACACGCCCGTCTACACGGTGGCCCGGAAGGAGTGCTTGATGCCTTGGTGTATGTACCTAGCTATATCATTATATGGGACCCCACTGCTGCTATTGCTATTTAGCACGAAGGTTTTGCTCATCATGAGGTCAACGCAATGGCTCAAGAGAGGAAAAGAAAGTTGCGTCTGACAGCGATGAAAAACATCGAAACCTGACCTAAAATGACCCTCACTGCACCCACAAACACACTCACAAAGATGTGACCAGAGTCAGACAATAGTGGGGACACCATACCTACCTTCCCAAGGGCCGACCAACTTAATGTTGAAACGTGCGGCAGTTGCAGACATAAGATCTCAGAATAAGTATAGCTCCCTTGACCATCTTTTTTTAAGTCCGCAGGCGCTTCTTGATCTCTTACACAAATTAGCCATCATGTGTCCCTTTATCTTTCTCGCATCTGGGTAAGGCTAAGGTCATATGACCGCGCGGTACAAGATCAGACTAAGTAGAGTTTATCGTCTACATTACCGCGCGTTGCCGCGCGGTACAAGTTCTACAGGCCTGTATCGACTGGTTTGGTTGGTCCGCGCGGTGCCGCGCCGCCATGTGAACTTAGCCTAATGACTATTTTGTTATGTTCATCATAATTTCAGTCGAAAGAAGCCCGGGCCTTTGCCTCTCGCATGAAGCGGATTCCGGCGGCCTTTACCAGTTCATCGGTCCATCGTGTACCTAGACGTCTGCGTCTTCCAGCTTAAATTTGTTGTTAGGTAATAATTATCATTTTAATTTTCAGCGTTCGCCGGCGACATAATGCGAACGAAAAGCATAAAGTTTGCGAGCCCCAAATCAATCTGGTACTGTTCCTTGATCGAGACTAAGAACAGATTGCTGTACTGGATCCTGACGTGGCTGCTGCACTACATACCGGCTTACATACTGGACGGCGTCTGTGCTGTGATACCCGTCAAGCCGAAGGAGATACCGTCGTAAGTAAGACCATTGTGTTGTTGTTATTTACGATACAGTTGTTATTTACCATCATCATTCGCTTGCCCTTAAGTATAACGTGGCCGGTCAAGTATTACGTGAGCACCACAGGAGATTGTGGGGTCTGAATGGCGTAGGTACTTAGTCGGATTGCAGAAATATTTTTAGTTGGACTTGGTAGGTATAAGTAGTCTTTATTCATTTACACTTTTGTTTTGTAACACTCGTATAATATAAAACTTTTTCACAAAAAATGAAAACCGACGGTGTCAATTAACTAAGAAGCAACTAAACACCGACTACCGAAATTAAAGTTATTTTGTACTTTGTAGTGTTTTTTTTGAAGTCGGTTTTTATTTTTTGTGAAAAAGTTTTATATTATACGAGTGTTACAAAACAAAAGTGTAAATGAATAATATTAATAGTCTAATTCAGGGAACAGTGCAAGTTTCATCAAAATCGGTTCAGTAGTTTTTGAGATAGAGAGTTATAAGTAGGTATGTATCAATCAGTCACTAGGACGTAACACTTGTATTCTAAAACATATGTCATTATCACTCTATGCATTAGGTAGGTAGGTACCTACTTATGAGTTTCAATAAAAACTGAATTAAAAAAGTTATACAGACTTCAAAACTGTTATGTACCCATTTAATTAATAACTAAAAAGAAAGAAATAACAGCTTTACTTAACTTTAAAAAAAAAAAATATACCAACTATTTGTTAAAGGTCGGTGCCAGCCTTTTGGAATAAACGTTGCCAGTTGGTAGTCGTATAACGTACCTATGTCGTATATCGGTAAGTAGGCATAGGTACCCGCCTACCGTAGTTAGGCTGGCATCGATCTCAAAAAAGAGTTTACATAATTAACTTTAGATTTTTTGAAAGATTAAACTTTTATTTCTCTCTTTTTACTAAAGAGCGTTTACGCCGTACGGCATTTATATTATATATATTATATATTTATAGAGGGGGAGAGAAAGTGATTTTAAGTTTTCTATAGAAACTGAAAAATCACTATCTTACCTCTTGAACTCTTTTTCGAAAATGTTCCCAACTAACTTTTTAGACCTGGTTGGATGGCGTATGCATACTAAGTTTCAATAAAATCGGTTCATTCATTTCGAAAAATAAGGGCTTCAAAGTTTTTATGAAAAGCCGTACGGCGTAAACGCTCTGATAATTAAATACTTAAATTAGTTTTGAAGTCGGTTTAATTTTTTTTAAATTAGGTAAGTAAGTACTTTTTTGTTTGCAAAGTTCAATAGATTTTGTATAGACAGGCAATTATTATGGAAAGATTTTAGGCCTATTTGACAAAATAATTGTAATTTGCTTAACAAAAAATAACCGAAGTAAGCGAAGTAAAAATATGCTTGTGCTTACGGAAGCAAATTGGAGGGGGGATTAAATATCACTAAAATTCTGCTTACGTAATACTTGAACAGCGAGCGCTTTCTGTAAATGTCTTTGTCCATACTTGCCTGTTAGGTTACACTGCCCGTAGCAATGCACTGCTGTAGGCAATTACACTGGTTTGTACTATAGTATGCGCCAGATAAATGAAGAATAACGGTCATTGATCCACCTACATTTATTGACATAAGCTTAATTTCAAAAACAGAAATAATGACATAAAGCTTTCCTGAATCGTCATCTTTCGTGATCCTCACTGTCACCGTTCTAGTAATGAAAAACGATTCATAATTTACTGTCCGGGGGTATCTACGAAGAGATATTAAGGAAAGGTCACTGACCGTTATTCTTCATTTATCTGGCGCCTACTATAGATAGACATGTCACCGGAAAATTGCAGACTTCGTAAGATTGTAATAATTCTTTATACAAGCTGTTCCAGAAAGGTGTGGTCATATTATTTTAGGGTGATGTTGGGAAAAGATGTCAAAACATAAAAAAATGAGATATTTCTTATTTGAGATATTATTATTTTATAAATGCTTGAAAAAATATATTTTTTCGTAAGTACCATTTGAGTCGTTTTTCTAATCGAATTTTTTTAAACAAAAATTTTTTCCTTATTGTAGTAGGTAGGTACATCAGATAAAATATGGTGTCAAAAAGCCAATGTCACTCTTAAATATGGTCACACCTTTCTGGAACCCCCTGTATAATAATTTCACGATAATATTATAAAAAAAATATTTTTGTAAGTATACAATAAGTCCCATCCAAATTCCATAGTTTCCAATATAGGTAGTAAATGTATAGTGTCTTAAGAAAAAAAGTTTACAATTTCATGCGATGTTTTACAATCTTACGGCGGCGTTTGCAATTTTCCGGTGACAGAGACATCACATTTCAAAGACGCATTAGCACATGTGAAATTTAAGATTTGTCTCGGTGCCTCTGATTTGCCAGAATTTCGTAATACTTGTCCAGGTACAACATTTGACTGCACTGACACACACACACACCTTTCAAATCGGAACACAGTAGGTACCTACCTAACTAAAAGAAACCAAAATTATCTTTACAGATTCGTGAAACTCTACACGAAAATAGACAAAATGTCGTTCGTGTACAGATATTTCTTGTCAAACTCATGGGAATTTAGAGACGACAATGTCAGAAGTATGATCGCGAACATGTCCGATGTTGACAAAATCATATTCAACTGCGATCTGACCACCGTTAGTTTCTTAGACTTCATTAAAGCCTGGACCATAGGCGCCAAGAAGTATATCATAAAGGACGGCTTGAAGGATAGCATGGCGGCCTATAAAAAACAAAAAATACTGTGTGTAGCCAATTATGTACTGTTAGTTTTGTATTTCTATGTAATATGGAGTATATTTTCTTTATTTTTTTCGTTGCTTAAATATATGCTATTCTGATTCTTGAAGTGTTTCAGTTTTTATTTCTTGTGAAGTATCTACCTACCTATGTGTGGTGTAACCATAAACATAAGATAGGTATTTCTATGGGTTTAACTATCAGCGGTAGTTTGAGGTATTATGTTATTAATTTACTATAAAACGTTACCTATAGTTTAAAAGTACATACTAGTGAAAAATGTGACAAAAATTTCAGAGTACCTATGCTTAGATGGTTAGGTCTTGTTGAAAGAATTAATGAAAGGCGACTCCCAGAACATATTTACAAGGTAGATATGAGAGGAGTGGGCCTGCGGACGGCGATCGTTGATCAAAGCCAGGGTCTACTCTAAGCCCGAAGTCCGTAGTTTCGGGCGTTTTCTATTCCGTATCACCTACGGATTTACGATTAGTTCCGAACCCGAACTAAGAATGAATGACAACACGATTTGACAGTTGAAACTACGGACTTCGGGTTTAGAGAGTAGACCCCCAGGCCCGGTTCGACGGCGAGTTGTGTTCCACGCGCGCCTCAAAGAGATGGCAGCATACTAGACGGGGCCTGTTAGGGACAGAGCCTGCCAGGGTTTCGGAATTTGTTCGAAAGAGTCACCCCGATCCTGAAAGAATATATGAGAGGAAACACCGACACCTTCTAGGGCTTCTGGACCTTATTGGTGATGTCCAGCACAAATCTAGTTGTTCTTGAATGGAAATAATAAAAAGTATTTATTGTCTCAGAAGTGACTGAGGTACCTACCTACTTAACTACAAGTGTTAGTGTGACAAAAGGAAACACATTTTAAACTCAAAAATAGACTTTATTTGTACAAATAGCTTAAATCTATAGTTATATACAATATCACTTTTTATCGGAACGTAAATATAAGACTGGCACTAAAACTTTTATTCCCAAAAACTTAGATTTGCATGACAAACATAACTTTATCGTTGTCTACGACTGTACCTGGTTTTAACAGAAAAGCTCATGGGAACAATATAGGTTAGTATTTACATACAATCGTAAATGTAATCGTAACTTATAAAATAGGAAAAGGTACAGGGCGAAAATAACTTAGCTAGCGAAACTTCGCACCACCAGAACTTGAACTATGAGTTCAATATTTATTTTTGTTTAACCCAACATCAGGGCGAGAAGTCTCGACATAGTTACCGATCGCCTACCGACTGAATTCGGTCGTTATGCGATCGTAACTATGTCGAGACTTCCCGCCCTATCAAAATCAATGATCTGGGGCCTAACTACCAACTCTTAAAGCAGTATTACTTCAATATTACTTCCAGTGGGAAAGAGACGGAGCTATACATGTACAGCTCGGTCTCTTTCCAAGATTGACTTGATTTTTCAAGATTGACAGTGTATAGGACTTAACCATAGGACTTAACGACTGAATTCACAGCCACGATAGAATCGACTTCTAAAGTGATCCTTTACGTTCTCTAGTAATGAAAAATGATTCACAATTTATTGTTCGGTTATCTCCCAAGGGATATTAGGGAAAGGTCAATTTACTTTATTGCAAGTTTATCTGGCGCTTACCATAGCTGGGGAACTAGCTTTTTCTCGCGACTTCGCTCGCGTTCATATAGATTTTCGCAAAAAAGCAACCTTAAACCGATCCAAGGTCCCCATTAATCAGTAAATATACTTACCAAAATTCACCAAATCGGAGATTTTAGTTTTAAAAGCATAACACGCTTTAGCATTTTTGTAATAATTAGGATGTCAAGACTAAGGCTGTGTGGTCTTCTCTTTTGAACAAGAAATTTGTAGAATTGATAAAGGTTTGCTTTTATTTATTATGGTTATTTGCGTTCTAGTCCACTGTGTTACCCAGTTAATGGGTTGTGGCCTGGTAGGCAGCCGCTCCACGTAAAATACTGGTATTCAGCTGAATTCGGTTTGACTGGTAGCCGACCCCAATATAGTTGAGAAAAAGACTAGGAGATGATTTGCGTTCTAGTCCCAATATGTTTGTTTACCAGCGAGCACATCCTAAACAGTCAGTTGGCATTTAATTTAGCTGGAAAGCATCTGAATAAGCCACACGAATAATGTATACATTTAAACGGAATTCTTCCCAGCTAACACGCTAAGAAGTCTGCATTTTATTTTGTAATTTTAGACTTCCAAATGTTTCGTTCTTAGTTTCATTTTGTTCAATTATATTATGATTAACTAATGCGCTTTCCGTTATGCGACTATACGCCATTGTCGCATAAAATTTTATGTTAAGTATTTCATAAAATATTAGTTATTTTTCCATGAAATCAATATCATTAATAGAACAATTTTCAACATATTTTTAAAGAATTGGCATCACTTATCTCGTCAAGTATCAAAGAATGACTGATTACTTTTGAAGTGAAAACTTCTTTAGTCAAAGTCAAAGCATTTATTTCAAATAAACCATTTACAGGTTACTTTTGAATTGTCAGAGTCAGTCAGTCAAAAACATGAAGCTATAAGCACGGTCCAAAGCGTAGATCTCTATGGAGAAGAACGTGCAAGAAACTCCACGGACACTCTTTTAAACCATTTTATGATTTACAATAATCCTGGTTACATTATCTTTGTTGCTTCTACTTACATGTGAGAACAATGTAAAGAAAGAGAAAAAAAAGAATTCTAAGTATCAAATAAGTATAAATTATTGAAATAAGCCAGTGACAGCTCAGAGATGACCAGCGGTTGACTATGATTTAGCGGCCTTGTGCACTTTTTGGGATGGGTAAAAAATGTTAAACTCACGTCAGGACACGTGACCTGATCGAAAATTCGTAAGACGGATAATGTAATAATTATGTAATATAAATTGTCATGTTTTTGTACGACAGCGCAATAAATTAATATTGTATTTAACCACATAAATGATAGTACTTTTATACTGATCAATATAGTAATTCGTGCGAAATGATTCCCTAACCAATCCAAAATATTCAAAAATGCACATCGTTAATGTTCAAGTTTTCACTTCTGCCGGCACTCCCGGGGTGCAACCCGTTGTTTTTTTTTAAACGAGCACTTCGCCCGCAACATCGTCCCGCTCGGACATAGTCGGTACTCCACGAACTTCAACGACCCCTCTACCCCCTTTAAAGGGTAGTTTTGGATAATTAATTACAACATTTTTCATTAATTACGCAGCCATTTTTGATGCTGAAAGCTCAGGATCAGCGCATCTGTTGCGCTCGACACCACGTTGGGGGTTGATTATGAAAAAATCGTTTCTTAATTTGAACATCCAGAGTGGAACAGAATTCTCACCATTTGCAGTTTTTGGTCGTGAGACAGAACATTTCTAAATCTTGAGATCATTGATAACTTGAAAACCACCCAGTATGGACCCCAAGTTTTCGGGGTCAAATCTTTGCAAATCAGCTCTAGTTAATCCCATTTCAAAGAACGCACTTAATTCCCAATCACCCTGTATGTGCGTTTTCTGCGTACGACAGATGTGTTGACGGTGGCAGCAGCTTATTTCTTCAAAACATCTTAAAAATTACGTCTTGCGCAGCGCAAGTACGAAGTACCACTCCATTTTGCTAGCGAGCGAAGGAGACCGAAATGTGGCAGTATACACGCGAAATATCCAGCTCATTGGTGTCCTTTAACGTCTGTCAAAAAACCGACCAGTCGTCGGACACGCGTATTTTTTTTATTATTATTGATAGGCACGTGCTTGATCACTATCTCACCTGATGTTAAGCGATGATGTGGTCGGAGATGGAGCACGCGTATACGTTACTATTCATGCTTATATCCGCATGCGGGCGAATAAGCTGTTTAACAAACGACCGAACTATTGTTATGGTGTAACATACAACTAGACTATTTCCGATAGAGCTAATACTGGGTATTTTTTTTCCCACTGCACAAACTTTAAGAACCACTTCTGCCCATGTAAATGAGCAACTTTACCCATGAAAGCTATAGGTAGCCAATTCTTAAAAAAAAAATTGAAATTCCCATACAAAATTGCTATCAACTGATCCCAATTTGTATGGGAGACTCAATTTTTATAGGAATTTACTACATATGGCTTTCATGGGTAAAGTTGCTCATTTACATGGGCAGAAGTGGTTCTCAAAGTTTGTGCACTGGAAAAAATATTACCCAGTAAACGTTTGATCTGCATTCCAAACAAAATCAAATCTGCAGGCTATTTTAAGAGTCAAATATATATTGATATGCTACAATCGAAATATTTCGTAATAGTTTAAAATTTACACTAAATTACGTACCTGTAGTCTCCTTAGTCTAGTCAACTTCGTCACGGCAACGAATACGCTATGAATTCAGAATCTTAGATCATATTACCTTCTCAAACATCTACAGTTCTCGTCAAATAACTTTGCCCCTCTGAAGTTGGCTACGACTGGCTGCGTAGTAGTCAAAAATACGAACGAACTGCAACTGCGCATGCGCAAGAGACATGGGGGCGGGGTTTATGGCGGCGCAATTTTATGTGTCAGTCTTACGTTTACGTTCGATGCATGCTTGCGTCCCGCTTGCTCCCTCTACGTGACTGCACCAAGCGATCTTTGCAAATGGCTAACTTCAGAGGGGCAAAGTTATTTGACGAGAACTGTACTTTAGCATTTTAAGTTGATTTTTGGATGACCGTTGGTCAAGAATAAAAACAAATTTAGCTGTTCTGCATGACATTAAGTTTGTTGCTCCAAAAATTGATCACGACCTAAGATTCGGAATAGTTGTTCTTATAATTTTGAACCATCCACTATTCAGACTAGCAAAATAATAATATCTGCCTACAAAACCTGACGTTATGTCACCATTTTAAACGGAGGCGCAGTTTAAAGTAGTTGCAACTCTGCCTTGGTTTTGTCAGGCTTGGTCAAACGACAGGCGAATCAGCCACAATGCAGTAACCCGCTTCGTCGTACCTCGGCTTGTTGAGACACATCTTTCGAAGAGGAATATCTAACAATAAAAGGTCACACACATTACGGCTCCATCGTCACCGTTTTCATCAATATATTCGCATCACTTGTGCAATACAAAACAAACCTTACCATGATGACGATAAGGTATATTTTGTATTACACAAAACCACTGACGCGAATATTTTGTCAAATACGCCAAGAAAAAGCTGAATAGTCGATGTGTCATGCAGTCTGCTCGAGTCGACATTTCCGCCTGTTCCTGAGCTAGCAACAGTCGCTGGTCGAGAGTTAGAAGGCGATCTTCTTGACGTCGTCGCTGGACTTGAGGCCGGGCCGGCTGTCATGCACCTCCTTGACCAGCTCGGCCAGCTCGCCCGCGCCGTAGCCCAGCAGCTGGCGCAGGTCGCACACGAACTTGTACACGAACCTGCACAGCAACATTATATCCTGTACTCCTCGGAGGTAGGCACAAGTCTCAGGCTACATTATATTCTTGCCGGACACCTTGGCGATCATGTCTCCGTGGACAGCTTCTCGTAGTTCATGCGGTACACATGTCACACAGTACGCACCTCTTGCCGGACACCTTGGCGATCATGTCTCCGTCGTAGTAGTAGCGCAGCGCGCGGGACAGCTTTTCGTAGTTCATGCGGTACACATGTCACACAGTACGCACCTCTTGCCGGACACCTTGGCGATCATGTCTCCGTCGTAGTAGTAGCGCAGCGCGCGGGACAGCTTCTCGTAGTTCATGCGGTACACATGTCACACAGTACGCACCTCTTGCCGGACACCTTGGCGATCATGTCTCCGTCGTAGTAGTAGCGCAGCGCGCGGGACAGCTTCTCGTAGTTCATGCGGTACACATGTCACACAGTACGCACCTCTTGCCGGACACCTTGGCGATCATGTCTCCGTCGTAGTAGTAGCGCAGCGCGCGGGACAGCTTCTCGTAGTTCATGCGGTACACATGTCACACAGTACGCACCTCTTGCCGGACACCTTGGCGATCATGTCTCCGTCGTAGTAGTAGCGCAGCGCGCGGGACAGCTTCTCGTAGTTCATGCGGTACACATGTCACACAGTACGCACCTCTTGCCGGACACCTTGGCGATCATGTCTCCGTCGTAGTAGTAGCGCAGCGCGCGGGACAGCTTCTCGTAGTTCATGCGGTACACATGTCACACAGTACGCACCTCTTGCCGGACACCTTGGCGATCATGTCTCCGTCGTAGTAGTAGCGCAGCGCGCGGGACAGCTTCTCGTAGTTCATGCGGTACACATGTCACACAGTACGCACCTCTTGCCGGACACCTTGGCGATCATGTCTCCGTCGTAGTAGTAGCGCAGCGCGCGGGACAGCTTCTCGTAGTTCATGCGGTACACATGTCACACAGTACGCACCTCTTGCCGGACACCTTGGCGATCATGTCTCCGTCGTAGTAGTAGCGCAGCGCGCGGGACAGCTTCTCGTAGTTCATGCGGTACACATGTCACACAGTACGCACCTCTTGCCGGACACCTTGGCGATCATGTCTCCGTCGTAGTAGTAGCGCAGCGCGCGGGACAGCTTCTCGTAGTTCATGCGGTACACATGTCACACAGTACGCACCTCTTGCCGGACACCTTGGCGATCATGTCTCCGTCGTAGTAGTAGCGCAGCGCGCGGGACAGCTTCTCGTAGTTCATGGCAGGCTTGTGCTTGCGCGCGCCCCACAGCCGCGCCACGCGCTCGGGCTCCAGCAGCTTGAACTCGCCCTCCGTACCTGATACATACGAGTACAACATTATTATTCACATTAAATCTTTGAAAGCTGATGTGTTGTTTCGCTATGCTCACTGGTGTTGTTTTTTTTTATTAGGACTACCTGCACTTCCTGGTATTGTGGAACGGGCTCGTATTAGAGTGCAAAAGGGATGATTCATAATTTAAAAAAAATATATTCTATTCAGTCCGTCAGTTAGATTATCGACAAATATTGGACCCGTATTTTTTGCTTTATTCAATCAATAAAAATTGACGAAGATAAAACGCATCAAAGATCGGGAGTGGGGGCTGGTGACGTCACATTTGAGTGAAAAGTGTACTCAAATGCGACGTTACAAGAGTTTTCAACGACCTATAGCGTCTTGATTTTTTTTAACACGAAAGAGAAAAAAATACGTGTCCAATATTTTTTGTAAATCTTTCTGACGAACTAATTAGATGTTTTTAGCCACTCGCTTTTCTTGGGATGAGCTCGATACGCTCGCTCAATTTTTGAGCAAGCATTATAAGTGGAAACAGTAGCTTGCCAAAACTTGATCTGACCAACAACGTGCGGTCAGATTCAGTAACAAACTGATAGTTCACCGTGCCACCGGATGACGTCGAAGTACTCTGCACTGGTCAGCAGCTCCAGTAAGAACTGCCACAGCTGGATCTGACCGTTGTTGCCATTGCGGGACGTCACGTACGAGGACCAGTCTTCTTCCGTCGGTCGGATTACTACCTGCATACAATACGTTTAGGCTGAAATCTTTATTGTACAATTTAATGCCATCGGAACGCAATAGAGCGCATTTTGCAATGTAGCCGACCGGCTCCGAACAGGTTCATTGCAAAAATGCTCTACGGCGCCGCTCCTCGATGGTGATCGCACATTACGCCAGTTGTAGATGAGCTAAGCAGTTACTTTTAGCCAACATAACTGAGGTACTTTTTTACAAGTGCACAAAAAGCAAACTACGTGGTACTATAACGACAAAAGATGCAGATTAAAGCTGATTAAACGAATATCGTTGATAAAATATTTATTTATTTATGGACTTCAAACAAAGGATTATCAAAGGACATAAAATAACAAGATTTGAAAATAAGTTTTCGTTCAATGCATGTTGTTAGCGACATTAATATTGAACTAGTCGCGGGCTCGAACTCGCTGGTAAGCGTGGCCAAAAAGCATGCTGTCTCACCGGGCATCGTGCACGACAGAGACAATATCAGTGATGATATCAGCATTTAAATACCAGTCTAAACGCACAATGTCTTGTTTCCACGCTCAAAACACCGTTCCGAACGAAAACAACGTTGGACGATGCACGAAAAGTCTATTGCAAGGTTGAGTTCTATGAAAAAACCACTGCATAAATCTATTACAAATAAAGTTACTTGAACTCTTCTACAATTGAGGTTTGTCGGTGCCGACTTTGTTTTTGAGATTTTAAACTTCTTTTATTACTTATTTACGCCCGAAGTTGCGTTAAAATTAGCAAAAAAAACGAATCTTTATTGGCTTATAACTTTTTAATGGCTTTTTTTTACTATTCTGTTTCCGTACAGACAAAATTAATAATGATATAAAACGACATCATGCTTAACTTTGAATGTATAATGTCAAACAGTGGAGTAATACCCCCCCGAAATTTGTATGGACAAAATATCGAAAAGTGTAACCTTAAGTTGGTCGTGAAATGACGACTTCCTGAAAGAAAGTATTTCCGCTTACTTGTTTAGGCTTTTTCTTTATGGCGGACTGAGGGACTTCCAGAGGATCTTTGACTGGCTGCTCGTCGCACTGGATCACCGCTGTTGAGGTAACATTGTGGTCAAGTCACATCACCACGCCTGTTTTTTTTTATATGAAATCAACTCCTGCTTTGAGCAGAGCGGAATGAGTGTTAGACTCTTACTGACTAACGGCCGCTTTCTATAATATATCTCAATCCCAATCTTGATCCCGATCCTTGTCTGTAACCAATCAAAGGTGAGGATTGTGTGGTGAAGGACACAAACTCGGCCGTTGATTGGTTACAGACAAGGATCGGGATCAAGATTGGGATTGAGATTATGTTATAGAAAGCGGCCGTAAAACACACCCGTGTTCTTTCAAATGCCCTATGCGTTCCAGGCCGTGGTAACTCTTTCGAACAATTTCGCAACCCTGACAGGACGCTTGTGTGCCCTACAGTGCTTGGCACAAGTGTATTGTACATCCACATCTCGCTAGATATGCTGTCTCAAGTTCAGTGATCCGGCAGGATAGCCCATTTTCAAGCCTTGTGAATTCCGGAACCAGTTAGTAATATGGCAAACAGCACCGCGCGGGACCAGCTTATACCGGAAATAAGTAGTTTGATAGTTTAAATTAATTTAATACATCGACATACAGAAAAATACTGCCGTGAATCTCGCCCGGGCACATTATCATTCAACTCTTAGCACTACCTACTCGGTTGGTAAAAACGGGACCCTATTACTAAGACTCCGCTGTCCGTCTGTCTGTCACCAGGCTGTATCTCATGAACCGTGATAGCTAGACAGTTGAAATTTTCACAGATGATGTATTTATATAAAAACGGAATAAAATAAATATTTAAGTGGGGCTCCTATACAACAACTGTTTTTTGCCGATTTTTAAAGATAATCTCCGTGTGCGAGTCCCACGAATTCCGAAGCATACACAGTTGCTGTGAGTTAAATGAGTAGATACAGTCAGTCCATGTGTACTTACCAATAAACTTGCACTTTCTGAGCAACTCGAAATGTGTCCAGAATAAGTCTCCCGGGTCGGAAGGCACCTTTTCTCTAAAATCAATAGACAGGAGTTTTATTGGCAACAGTACAAATATCGGACACAATTATTATTTTATATATTTTTCAAAAATTTATATTCAAATGCTTAAACCAACATAACACTTGTCCAAATCTTCAATGGTTTGTGTGTCAAGCTGAAGGAAGCAAGCTCGCTACACAAATACCTTTTACTTACTTATAACTTATGTTACCTGTAATGTATTTTTATAGTTTTTATTGAGAAACTGTACCTATCTAAAATTAAATTTATAGTTCAGAATCGTACCATGCACATCTATCAACAATTCACGGGAAAAACATTTTAAGAATGCAAAGCATTTTCTACACTAATATTATAAAGAGGAAAGATTTGTTTGTTTGTTTGTTTGTTTGAAATGAATAGGCTCCGAAACTACTGGACCGATTTGAAAAATTCTTTCACCAGTAGAATTGTACATTATCGATGATGGACATAGGCTATAGAATATTTTCAAAAAAGTTAGGGATCCGTATGAAAACTTCGATAATGTAACCCAAGGTGTGAGAAAAAATCCTTATATCGCGTACGCTGCGGAATCTATTGACAATAGAGCAAAGTGATGTACTACAGTTTTATAGAGGTCATCAATGTCTACAAAAAAGTCCGCGATAGCATATGTCTAACTATTATGGTTAAGTCACCATGACCGCTTTTTGTTCAAATTATTCAAGCAAATCCTTGGTGATTTGAAAAAATGGTGATTTCGGTATCATGATATCAATCCTTATTCATTTAAATGTTTTGATAATTAAGGTTGATTATGTCCGAGTAAATTACACTTTAAATTATTCAAATCGGACCTTTCGTTCAAAAGTTACGACGGTAATAAACATGCTCGGAGTAAGAAAAATGTCGCGGCTTGAGCGAACTGGGAAGAATCATAACAATGCTTGGTCTGATGAAGTTGAAAATGATTTCGTTAAAACATAATGTTACGCGCCAGAATTAATGCCGGGTACATAACGTTAAAAGTTACTACTAGCGCCATCTAGTATCGAGTAGCAGAACTAGTAGAGTCAAGATCCTTCTAGACATTTCGATGCTAGAACATTCTAGAGTTTTCGTTATCTGGTTAGTCGGGGCCGGTATGTACTCGAACTTTCTAGATGTTTCTATACTAGAAGGTTCTGGAATTATCTGCCGACCTATATAAAGCCCGCATAGCCTGCGACCGAGTCAGTATTGAATTTGCGATACAAGCGACGACTTCGAGAGCGAACTTCGACTGCGAATTAAAGTGATCAGTAGTGCAATTGTGATTTATAATTAGTGAGTTTAAGTTGTAATTAGTGTTGATTAATTAAAGTGTCATTTTGGTTATTTTATCGGCTGTTTTTATTGTCACGAACCCTAAGCTCGTAACAATTGGTGTCAGAAGAGTGGATATTTAAACTATGCCGATTCTACCAAAGGACGACATGGAGGGTATCCGTACCCGAAGTCAACGGCAGCAGGAGACGGACCAGAGGCGTTTTGGAGGTGCAACGCCGCAGACGTTGGAGGGCCAGTTGCCGACCATGGAGCCCGGCCCATCCATAGCAGCTCCAGCATCTGCAGCACCAGACTTTGGAGCTCTGATGATGATGCTGCAGGAACAGGCTCGCCGGTTGGAAGAACAGCTCCAGCGTGATAAGGAGGAACAGGCTCGCCGGCAGGAGGAACAGGCTCGCCGGTTGGAAGAACAGCTCCAGCGTGATAAGGAGGAACAGGCTCGCCGGCAGGAGGAACAGGCTCGCCGGCAGGAGGAACAGGCCCGTCGGTTAGAAGAACAGCTTCAGCGTGACAAGGAGGAACAAGCCCACCGACAGGAGGAACAGGCGCGCCGCCAGGAAGAACAGATGCTCCTAATGAAGGACCTTCGCGCGGCCTTCGGGAAAGACATGAAGGAGGTGAAGGAGAAGGTTGCTCAGCATGACAACCGCCTGTCAGAAGCTGAAACCCAGATCAGCAAGTTTAATGACGTCATTGCTGATGTAAAGAAAGAGTTGGGCAACCTTAAAGTAGGGGATGGAATTGCAACTCCCGTAGCTACTACACCTTCGCTACGTGGATTCAAAGTGCCGCCCTTTGATGGGACATCTTCCTGGTCGGCCTACAAAATACAGTTTGAGGCTGTTATGAAGGCGAACGGCTGGAATAAAAATCAGGCCATGACTGCCCTCACCCTTGGCCTGCGCGACCAGGCCTTAACTGTTCTGGAAGCTCTCGGTGAGGAAGTGACTTACGAGCAGCTTCTTGAGGCGTTGGAAGCCAGATATGGCGACGCTCATCTGGAACACGTGTTTCGTGCGCAGCTTAAGGATCGCGTGCAACGTAGCAGTGAAAACCTGCAGCAGTGGGCCCTTGAAGTGGAGAAGCTGGTTCGAAAAGCATACCGGTCTGTGCCTGCGCTCATTGATGGGAACCTGGTGCAGGCTTTCATCGACGGTATTCGCGACCTTGAAGTAAGAGCTGCTGTGAGGCTCGGGCACCACGGGACCCTTAAGGACGCCTTGGCCCATGCACTGGAAGTGGAAGCTGTGCGGCAGGATCACCGTTCCCACCGCGTTAGAGAGGTTGCAGCGGCTACGGTTCGCGACCGTCCTAATGGATACAGCCCTAGGTGCTATGGCTGTGGGGAAAGGGGCCACCTTCGATCCAGTTGCCCTAAGCGAACTGCAGTAAAGGAAGATAGTCGATCTTCGGAGAGTGGGGCGGCTAACAGCACCGCCCACCAACAGCAGGGAAACGAGTAATAGCCAGGACTGCGGGGCGGGTGCTGGCTGATGTTCAAAGAGCCCCAAGGATTTCGATCTCACAAACCCACGATGGGAATAGCCTAATCATCAAGGGCGAGGTCAACGGAACGCCGTGTAAGCTGACTATAGATACTGGAGCCTCACGCACGGTTGTCAGTTCCCAACTTGTAAGTCGGTTCTTTGGGGACTCCGCATACAATCGAGAGGGCATAAATTTGGTAACAGCCACCGGTCAGCGCATACCCGTCCGAGGAGAGAAAGAGATGGAGTTGAAGCTAGGCAACAGCATCTACCTGCATAATGTTGTTGTGGCCGATGTAATGGACGATTGCATCCTGGGCCTAGACTTTATGAGGAAGAATTGTTGTGAGATCGACGTTAAGCAAGGAGTTTTGAAATGTGGACAAGAGGAACTTTTCATGGAAGGGGCGTTACCAGGAAATGTGTACAGCTTGAAGAAGATTGTTCTTCCTCCGAGATCGGAAACAATTGTGCCGGTTAGTCTTCCTCGGAATTCTGGGCAGACTCATCGTTGTGTACTCGTGGAAAGGGTAAACAATGATCTTCCATGGAAAGTGGCACGAACTTTGGTCAGAGCCACTGACATCTCAGGGGTACGCGTGCTGAACCTTTGTGATACGGAACAGATTATAGAAAAAGGCACGCTGATTGGTACTTGCGAGGAGGTGGAGTGGTTGCATCGATGTCAAAATCTATCGACCGGAACCCTAAGAAAGGATGCACAAACGAGAGTGACCACACTTTTAGAAGACTGTCGCAGCGCTCTGTCTCACAATGAAATGATCAAAGCGAAGAGGATGTTACTCAAGTACGCCGATGTTTTCTCTTCAAACGATGCTGACATCGGGAAGACAGGCTTAGTTCAACACAAAATAAACACCGGAGAAGAATTGCCTATCCGTCAGCGGCCAAGGAGATTGCCGGTAGCACGTGAAAAGGAAGTGGAAACCATGATTGAGGGAATGGTGAAGGATGGTGTCATAGAACCTTCATCAAGCCCATGGTGTTCTCCTGTAGTGCTGGTAAGAAAGAAGGACGGCAGCATGCGGTTTTGTGTTGACTATCGTCGTCTGAATGACGTGACAAAGAAGGACAGCTACCCTTTGCCAAGAATTGACGACACGCTGGACATGCTTACTGGAGTGAAGTGGTTTAGCACACTAGACCTAAAAAGTGGCTACTGGCAAGTTGAAATCGACCCTAAGGATAAAGAGAAAACTGCATTCTCGACAGGAAAGGGTCTGTGGCAATTTAAAGTTATGCCGTTTGGATTGTGCAACGCTCCGGCAACGTTTGAAAGGTTGATGGAACTTGTACTAACCGGGTTAATTGGTGATGCCTGTCTTGTCTACTTGGATGACATCATTATCGTAGGTCGTACGTTTGAAGAACATCTTCAAAACCTGGAACGCGTGCTCATGAAGATCCAGAGTGCCAACCTCAAGCTGAGTCCTAAGAAGTGTTCACTTTTCAAACGGCAAGTCAGCTTTCTGGGATACGTAGTGTCGGAAGAAGGTATCCGCACGGATCCAGAGAAAATTGCCGCTGTCAAGGATTGGCCAGTTCCAAAAGACAAAACGCAGGTCAGAGCATTTTTGGGTTTGTGCTCCTATTATCGGCGATTTGTCAAGAACTTTGCAGATATAGCCAAACCCCTGCACAAGCTAACTGAAGAGAAGCGACATTTCTGCTGGGATGGAAGTTGCGACATCGCGTTCCAGGAGCTAAAGGACCGTCTGTGCAAAACACCTATTTTGGGGTATCCTGATACGGGCAAGGAATTTATAGTTGACACAGACGCAAGTGACATAGGACTTGGCGGTGTATTATCTCAACGGAATGGTGATCAAGAGGTCGTGATAGCGTACTTTAGCAAGTCGTTGTCGAAACCTGAAAGGAATTATTGTGTAACAAGACGAGAATTGCTTGCTGTAGTAAAGTCATTGCAGCATTTTAGCAAATATCTGCTGGGTCGGAAGTTCCACTTGCGAACTGACCATGCTGCACTGAAATGGCTATTGCAGTTTAAAAATCCAGAGGGACAAGTTGCGAGATGGATTGAACTACTGCAGGAATACGACTTTGAGATTGAACATCGCAGCGGAAGAACTCATGGCAACGCAGATGCATTGTCAAGAAGACCTTGCCCTGAAGACTGCAAGCATTGTACTAGGCAAGAGGGTAAAGAAGTCGTACCTGTGAGAATGCTCAAGACAGATCTCAGCAACGAGTGGAAGGAAAGCCTACAACTTGCACAGCAGGAAGATTTGGACATTAAGCCGATTCTGGAATGGATGAAGGCCAGTGCTCCTAAGCCAACGTGGAGTGACGTCGCAGCGATGAGTTCGATCACAAAAAGCTATTGGGCCCAATGGGACAGCTTAGTGATTCAGGATGGAGTCCTGTGCCGTAAATGGGAAAATGCTCGGGGAGACAGCTGTCATTTGCAAATGGTTGTCCCTAAAGCTAAAGTACCGGATGTTCTAGAGTTGTACCATAATGGTTGTTCAGGAGGCCATATGGGAGTTAAACGGACTCTACTAAAGATACGGGAACGGTTTTACTGGGTCCACTGTCGTGACGATGTCGAGGACTGGTGTCGTAAATGTACAACTTGTGCGGCTGTAAAAGGACCACAGACTCGTAGTAGAGGTGCATTAAAGTTGTACAATGTTGGTGCACCATGGGAAAGGATAGCCCTAGACGTTGCGGGACCGTTTCCGGAAAGTGAAAGTGGTAACAAGTATTTCATGGTTGTAATGGATTACTTCACTAAGTGGCCGGAAGTCTTCGCCATTCCAAATCAAGAAGCTTCAACAGTTGCTGATAAGCTAGTTCATGAAGTCTTCTGTCGTTTTGGAGTACCCTTGGAGATTCACAGCGATCAAGGAAGGAATTTTGAGTCCCAAATATTCCAGGAAACTTGTCGAGTTATGGGTACTCATAAAACGAGAACAACTTCTTACCACCCACAATCGGATGGAATGGTGGAACGATTTAATCAGACATTGGAGAGGTACCTGGCAAAAGTGGTGGAGAACCGGCAACGGGATTGGGACAAGCATATACAACCGTTTTTGCTGTCATACCGAAGTGCTGTTCACGAAAGCACATCAGTGACACCAGCTTTCGCAAACTTTGGTAAAGAATTACGGCTGCCTGCAGACCTGATTACCGGAATACCACCTGATGCCCCACGCAGTATAACCGATTATGCGAACGACTTGCGGAACAAAATGAATGACATTTATGAGCACGTCAGACAATCGGGCCAGCAAATGTCTGAAAAGATGAAAACCCGTTATGACCGCAAAATGAACAATAAAGGATTCGACGAAGGTTCACTAGTGTGGCTGCACAATCCAGTTCGCAGCAAAGGGAAAACTCCTAAGCTTCAAGCTAAATGGGACGGGCCGTACCGGATTGTGACGAAAATCAATGACATAACCTACCGCATACAAAAAGGTACAAGAAGTGCTCCTAAGATCGTCCATGTGGATCGACTGGCGCGTTATTATGGGGCCGATAATGCTCGGGACGAGCATGTCTTAGGAGGGGGCAGTGTTACGCGCCAGAATTAATGCCGGGTACATAACGTTAAAAGTTACTACTAGCGCCATCTAGTATCGAGTAGCAGAACTAGTAGAGTCAAGATCCTTCTAGACATTTCGATGCTAGAACATTCTAGAGTTTTCGTTATCTGGTTAGTCGGGGCCGGTATGTACTCGAACTTTCTAGATGTTTCTATACTAGAAGGTTCTGGAATTATCTGCCGACCTATATAAAGCCCGCATAGCCTGCGACCGAGTCAGTATTGAATTTGCGATACAAGCGACGACTTCGAGAGCGAACTTCGACTGCGAATTAAAGTGATCAGTAGTGCAATTGTGATTTATAATTAGTGAGTTTAAGTTGTAATTAGTGTTGATTAATTAAAGTGTCATTTTGGTTATTTTATCGGCTGTTTTTATTGTCACGAACCCTAAGCTCGTAACAATAAGAATAACAAATGTTTGGATTTTTCGCAAATAAACTACATACCTACATAATAAGGGGTGAAGCAGGGGTGATTAAGTTTTAGGGGAGGACATTATTGCTTGCTTTAATTTACGTCGGGATGCTATGAACAAACTAAAAATGGGATTATTGAAACAGATGTACCTAACAATTTTTGCATAATCAACTCCTGACGGGGTGAACGGGGTGAACAGTTGCGCTGAACCTGAGACCATGGAATAAGTAGAAATGGCTAAATAATTAATGTAAATTAATGAAAATCGTTGTGCTTAATTTTCCAAAACTAACCTTTATATGGGTATAGGGGGCGTTGAAGTTTGTGGAGTACCTACTAAATCCGCGCGGACGAAGTCGCGGGCGAAGTGCTAGTATTTAATAAACATACTTTTGTGTAAAAAAGTAATGATTTGACTACCCATTTGAAAACGCGGCCTTAAATGTACAGATTTAGTTTTCATCAAATACGGGCTCGAGACTCCTTTCAGTGTTTTTTCGCTATTCCTCATAGTTTCGGATTTGGCCATCCACGCACACTTGAATTAACACTTAGTAATACAACTACCTCCGTGGTCAAGTGGTTTAAGCGTTTGCCTTGGGACCCAGTGGTCGTGGGTTCGATTTCCACGGGATGCAAACTTTGCAAAGTTTTTTCCAGTTTGGCTAGGACATTGCAGGCTTGAATCACCTGATTGTCTGATAAAAAGATGTTTCCTTGCTTCGGAAGGCATGTATACAGCCGGCGGTCCCGGCCGCCAAATGGCGGTCGTCAAACCATGTCAAGAGGCCCTTGAGGCGGTTTAGAATCTCTGACACTAGGGCGTGTGGGGTCGTTAGACCTTACTACCCACACAAAGAAGAAGAATGGGTCCTAAATTGTAGGCTACTTTTGATTCCAGTAGTATGACTAAATCGCTTGAACGCATGGAAAATTGTGCTAGTTTCTACAAGGTCCGTATAGTAAACAACTGCAGATGTAACCTGAACACCATCTATGGTCGATACCAATAAATTTGGAATAGTGGTCATTGCCCTTTCCTTAATATCTCTTCGGCAGTGCGAGACTGGGACAACAGTCCTCTGCAACAAAGGTGAATGCGAGACTGGGACAACAGTCCTCTGCAACAAAGGTGAATGCGAGACTGGGACAACAGTCCTCTGCAACAAAGGTGAATGCGAGACTGGGACAACAGTCCTCTGCAACAAAGGTGAATGCGAGACTGGGACAACAGTCCTCTGCAACAAAGGTGAATGCGAGACTGGAACAAAAGTCCTCTGCAACAAAGGTTAATGCGAGACTGGGACAACAGTCCTCTGCATTAAAGGTGAATGCGAGACTGGAACAACAGTCCTCTGCAACAAAGGTGAATGCGAGACTGGGACAACAGTCCTCTGCAACAAAGATAGCAGTCCCACCATTTTTTTATCTATGGGACATCAAATGATTCCTTCCGTTCTGGGCGGAGCGGTAGGGAGTGTCAGACTCTTACTTTAGGAGAATCACGGATGGGTTTTTCGTCGGTAAGAGTGAACGCAAAAGTGCGTTGCTGGGCCGCGGTGACTCTTCCGAACCAAGTCCGCAACCCTGGCACTCTTTGAAGCGCGCGTAGAGCACAGCGCGCCGTCGACCCGGGCCTGGTTCTTTTCTTATCGGACCAGCCCCCCTAGACAAAAAACTTTTCTGTAGCGTTAACGTCAGACGCTCACGACAAAATGTATGGGAATGACATTAGGTGATGACGTTTCCTTTCCACACCTAATGTCATTCCCATACATTTTGTCGTCAGCGTCAGACGTTAACGCTACAGAAAAGTTTTTTGTCTAGGCCCCCAGGCCCGAGACATAATTGGCGGCATCTAAGTTTGCATTAATTGTCATGCCATTAACATCTACTTTATGTTGAATTGTACCATTTTCTATGTGAATGTGTGCATATTGGGAAGGTGCACAAATCCCAAAATGCACTCACTTCAGACCCTGACATTCCATCTTCAGTGCCTACCACACCAGCTACATCCTCTGACCCGTTTTGGAAAACTCTTGCAAAATTCAAAAACTCTGTTCCTGTTCTAAAACGAGTTCCCCGCGGCGCTAGACCTCTAATCGCGCAGAACCTAGCAGGGTGCGTTCGCCGTGCCGCCCGGGAGAACTCGCAAAGTGCCTGGGAACATCTTCTCACTTTCCCCTACAGAATTTTGCATGTAAATAAGAATTTGGCAACCAAAAAGACATTAACTGCACAAATTAAAGAAAACTGTAACGTTTCGGCTCTTAATTTGGAATCTAAATTATCGACACAGAGGTTTACCTCCTTAAGAGGTATTTTCCATCTGGTCGAATCTAAATTAGGGGAGGGTGACATTAGCGGAGCAGCCAGGATTTTGTTTAGTAGTGATGTGGTGGCTCCGTGTTCTCCAGATACTCTCGCAGCTCTGGAGAGCAAACATCCTGCCCCAGCGGATGGTCTTTCCTTTCCCGACCCCCCTGATTCGGATATTCACTCTCTCACCATTACAGGCCGAGATATGATCACAGCCGTTTGCTCCTTCCGGAGTGGCTCTGCTGGCGGCCTCGACGCCCTAAGTCCCCAACACCTAAAGGACCTAATCTGTTCAAGCGCCGGGGAAGCTGGGAGTTGCTTTTGAAGGAGCTCACGGCTCTGATTAACCTCATGCTCTCCGGCAAGGTAAACGAGACCGTCATCGACGTCTTGTACGGGGCCAACTTATGTGCCCTGCGCAAGAGGGATGGCGGTATTCGTCCCATTGCCGTGGGAACTACTTATCGTCGTATGGCAGCCAAGATTTGTTGTAAATTTTATGGTGAGATCGTTTCGGATAAATTTCAGCCCCTGCAGTTGGGTTACGGTTCCAAAGGGGGCTGTGAGGCTGCCGTACACGCACTGTCGACCTACTTAAATTCTGGCAAAGGAGAGATCATCCTGAAGGTTGACATCAAAAACGCATTTAATTCTGTAAAAAGGGACACCTTGCTGGCAGAAATTAAAAAAGAAATACCTCAAATTTTCAGTTTTCTTTGGCAATGCTATAGGCAACCATCTAAATTACTAAATCGGAACAATCTTTTGGAATCTGCTGTTGGTTGTCAACAAGGTGATCCTCTCGGGCCAGTGATCTTTAGTTTAGCTATTCACCCAATTATTCGACAACTAAATTCTAAATTTAATGTTTGGTATCTTGATGACGGAACCCTTGGAGGCGATGTAAATTCGGTATTAAATGATCTTCAATTTAAAAAAAATCAACTTCACACCATAGGCCTTGATCTGAACTTATCCAAATGCGAATTATTTTTATCTGACAGTACTGACCGACAACTCACACTTTCAAAATTTAACGCAATAGCTCCTGAAATCAAAATTTTGGACAAAAGCTCTCTTCTAACTTCTTGGGTCGCTGGCATCTTTGAAAATTCCTTTCCCAATTTTGTCGAAGAAAAAGTTCAAAATTTCAATGACGTTTCGGAAAGATTGTTCCAAATTAACATGCATTCGGCCATAACCATAATTCGTTACTGCTGTTTCGGCCCTAAATTAACATATTTCCTTCGAGCTTCCCATCTATGGAAGCACCCTCATCTTTTGGAAAAAATGGACCAAATTATCAAGGATACACTTTCTTCAATTTTAAATGTGGCCATGGACGACCGAGCTTGGGCTCAAGCTACCCTTCCCATCCGTATGGGAGGCCTTGGCGTTCGCAAAATTACCAGTATTAGTTTACCGGCTTTTATATCCTCGGTTCATGGCACTGATAAATTAATCAGGAATATCCTAGCTTCCACACTGATTAATTTTGATGCGCCGTGCTTCACCGAGGCTATGAATGCCTGGAGACTCGCTTGCCCGAATGAAAATCCACCCGACAACCCATCATACCAGAGATGGTGGGATGAACCGCTCTGCAGAGAAATTCAGAAGAACCTAATTGCAACTTCTGCTACTTCTGCAGAGCGTGCGCGCCTGCTGGCTGTGGGTGAGTGGGAGTCGGGCCTCTGGCTTCACGCTCTACCGTCGTCGAACATAGGCACCTTGTTAGACGATACGACTTTCCGCCTCGCTGCTTCCCTTCGCTTAGGCGCATCGTGTTGTTCCCCTCATCGCTGCCACTGCGGCGAAGCTGTCAACAGTCTCGGGCACCACGGCCTATCATGCAGGCGAAGTGCTGGTCGCATAGCGCGGCACGCTAACATCAACGACATTATCCGACGCGCTCTTGTTGCCGTCGGCGTTCCAGCCGTACTAGAACCCAGTGGCCTGGCACGCGACGATGGCAAGCGACCGGACGGTATGTCTTTATTTCCATGGAAGATGGGTAGGCCTTTAGTGTGGGACGCTACTTGTGTCGATACTCTTGCGCCATCCCATCTTCCTAGCTCGTCGTGCTGTGCTGGTGCTGCCGCTGCGGCTGCTGAGAACCTCAAACGGCGGAAATACAATAAACTAGTTGGCAATTATATTTTCGAGCCGTTTGGGGTTGAAACTCTTGGACCGTGGAGTCCGAGTGCTCATGCGTTATTTAAAGAACTTTGTAAACGCTTAGTTGACACTTCGCGTGACCCAAGGGCTGGCTTTTACTTCGGACAGAGGATAAGCATTGCCATACAACGTGGCAATGCCGCCAGTATTTTGGGCTCACTTCCAGTCGACAGCGATACGGATGAATTTTTTGACGCCTTTTAGTTAGGAGTTTTCCTTTTGTATTTTATTTTAAGTGTACATAGTTAAATTAGTATTATATTGTAAATAAGTTGCTTTCGTTGTATACATTAAAACCTTTTTCTATGTGTGTATATCTATTTGGATATTAATCTAGCAATAAACAATTTTCGTTTCATTTCTTCATAGGTACCCGGACAATAAATTATGAATCGCTTTTCAGGACAGCTTTAAGATAAGATAAGATAAGATAAGATATTTATTTTTTTTTTCAAATATGGGTAAAAACACGGTGACATAAAAATATAATTAGCAACAGCCATATTTAACCAGAAGGCATGCAAAAGTACAAAAATACACTAAATATTCTAAGTACAGACTCATAGATAACCAATGTCAGAATAAAGATTGATAAATTACAATTAAAAATTCACAATTCTTCTGCAGTCAACTCATTTCGTATTACAATTAAAATAGTTATTAAATAAAAATTTAATGTCATATTTTTCTAGTCAATAAACGTAAAAAGTAATTAAGAAATTCCTTTCTCCATTAGAAATTCCGTCACACTATAATACGCTTTGTCTACTAAAAAGTTTTTGTTTTTTTTTTAAATAACGTCAAATTTAATTCTGTCCAACTCCTCGGTAATCCGTTATTCCAAATTTAGATACCGACCATAGTATCACATCATCGCTTTGCCATCAGGTGAGATAGTGGTCAAGCGCGTGCCTATTAATAATAATAAAAAAGTATGCGGCGTTCAGTTTGCCAGCCAAAGAATACACTCCCATAAGATAATGGACAGACCAGTAGCAGATCACGGATTGGCGTTTGGGGGTGGGTGGCTTAACTCCGCAGAGGGTAGTTTTTTTGGGTTCCGTACCCAAAGCGTAAAAACAGGACCCTATTACTAAGACCCCGCTGTCCGTCTGCCTGTGCATCTGTTTGTCACCAAGCTGTATCTCATGAACCGTAATAGCTAGACAGAAATCAAAAAATATTTAATTGGGGCTCCCATACAACAAACGTGAATTTTTGAACAAAGCACATAACTTTTGATTTTGCTTGACGCAAAACAAGCCTCCCTATATTACTTTTCGAGGGGGGGGGCATGCGCCCCTTAGACTCCCCTGGATCCACCAGTGGGGCAGACTGATATGAGATGAAGACAATTGGCAGATTGCTATGAAGGTGTGGTACGTACTTGAAGTCCATGTTGTTGATGGTGCAGAGCTCCTCGCCCGTCATGTTCCAGTCGGACAGCTTGACGCCCGTCAGATTGAACTGCCGCACCGCCCACTGGATCCACAACTTCACGTGCTGCACGGACCTGCCCACGAACATTCCAATCATTACCTACAGGATGGTGGGTGGTGGTGCTATGCCACCATTCCGGACTTGTTTTGCGCTAATCGTACCGAAAACAAGCCCGGAGGCCTAAACAGCCAGGTAAAGCCGCCGGGGGCCGGTGGCTTCAGCTACACAGTTATGAAACATTATCAAAATAATAAAATATTGACGTTTATTTTAGTTCGAGTATAATAATAGAATCGAAGCCACCAATGATACGATGACAGCTTGAAAAGTGATTCCTATTTTTGAGAATTTTTTTTTGAAAAACAAAAAGGAAAATTATTTTTTTATATTGCTTCTTAACTGCATAGCAGATACAGAACACCACTTTTGTTTTTTTAAACATTGCCCCACACTAGGAATTTTTCCTGTATCGTGGGTGCGTTTACAAACATAAACTCACATACCTACACAAACAGCCAGACCCGGAACCACTATCTGTAAGCCATATAAATATTTGTTCCGTGCGGGAATCGAACCCGCGACACGCCGCGTAGCAGTCAATCGCTCAACCACTGCGCCAACCGTGTCATCACTTAAAAATACGACCACTTTTGCAGCACTCTGTCTATTTAAATGCACACCGCATTTAAATAGAAAACGCATACCTTGGAAACGACTAAACCGTTTTAAAAAGAATAGAGAACATTTATTCCAACAGAGTAAAAAAGAAGAATAATACGGTAACATAGCGCTATGCGTGATACCGAAAGGGCATCTCAGCGTTGGTTTTCAGTTGTCACCCCCTGACAAACGAACATACTACATACTTATCATATACTTACTCTCGGTAAGTATATGATAAGTATGTAGGATAGAATTGCTCATTATTTTATGTTTTTATGATTTGGCAACATTGCTCACTGCTCATACTGACCACAGCGCGGGGTCGTCGGGCACGCGCACGCGGTGCTCGCTCTTGAACTGCGCGTCCACCACCCACTTGACGGCGGCCGCGTGCGACACCACGTCCACCTCTGTGCGGGCTACATTGCTCACTGCTCATACTGACCACAGCGCGGGGTCGTCGGGCACGCGCACGCGGTGCTCGCTCTTGAACTGCGCGTCCACCACCCACTTGACGGCGGCCGCGTGCGACACCACGTCCACCTCTGTGCGGGCTACATTGCTCACTGCTCATACTGACCACAGCGCGGGGTCGTCGGGCACGCGCACGCGGTGCTCGCTCTTGAACTGCGCGTCCACCACCCACTTGACGGCGGCCGCGTGCGACACCACGTCCACCTCTGTGCGGGCTACATTGCTCACTGCTCATACTGACCACAGCGCGGGGTCGTCGGGCACGCGCACGCGGTGCTCGCTCTTGAACTGCGCGTCCACCACCCACTTGACGGCGGCCGCGTGCGACACCACGTCCACCTCTGTGCGGGCTACATTGCTCACTGCTCATACTGACCACAGCGCGGGGTCGTCGGGCACGCGCACGCGGTGCTCGCTCTTGAACTGCGCGTCCACCACCCACTTGACGGCGGCCGCGTGCGACACCACGTCCACCTCTGTGCGGGCTACATTGCTCACTGCTCATACTGACCACAGCGCGGGGTCGTCGGGCACGCGCACGCGGTGCTCGCTCTTGAACTGCGCGTCCACCACCCACTTGACGGCGGCCGCGTGCGACACCACGTCCACCTCTGTGCGGGCTACATTGCTCACTGCTCATACTGACCACAGCGCGGGGTCGTCGGGCACGCGCACGCGGTGCTCGCTCTTGAACTGCGCGTCCACCACCCACTTGACGGCGGCCGCGTGCGACACCACGTCCACCTCTGTGCGGGCTACATTGCTCACTGCTCATACTGACCACAGCGCGGGGTCGTCGGGCACGCGCACGCGGTGCTCGCTCTTGAACTGCGCGTCCACCACCCACTTGACGGCGGCCGCGTGCGACACCACGTCCACCTCTGTGCGGGCTACATTGCTCACTGCTCATACTGACCACAGCGCGGGGTCGTCGGGCACGCGCACGCGGTGCTCGCTCTTGAACTGCGCGTCCACCACCCACTTGACGGCGGCCGCGTGCGACACCACGTCCACCTCTGTGCGGGCTACATTGCTCACTGCTCATACTGACCACAGCGCGGGGTCGTCGGGCACGCGCACGCGGTGCTCGCTCTTGAACTGCGCGTCCACCACCCACTTGACGGCGGCCGCGTGCGACACCACGTCCACCTCTGTGCGGGCTACATTGCTCACTGCTCATACTGACCACAGCGCGGGGTCGTCGGGCACGCGCACGCGGTGCTCGCTCTTGAACTGCGCGTCCACCACCCACTTGACGGCGGCCGCGTGCGACACCACGTCCACCTCTGTGCGGGCTACATTGCTCACTGCTCATACTGACCACAGCGCGGGGTCGTCGGGCACGCGCACGCGGTGCTCGCTCTTGAACTGCGCGTCCACCACCCACTTGACGGCGGCCGCGTGCGACACCACGTCCACCTCTGTGCGGGCTACATTGCTCACTGCTCATACTGACCACAGCGCGGGGTCGTCGGGCACGCGCACGCGGTGCTCGCTCTTGAACTGCGCGTCCACCACCCACTTGACGGCGGCCGCGTGCGACACCACGTCCACCTCTGTGCGGGCTACATTGCTCACTGCTCATACTGACCACAGCGCGGGGTCGTCGGGCACGCGCACGCGGTGCTCGCTCTTGAACTGCGCGTCCACCACCCACTTGACGGCGGCCGCGTGCGACACCACGTCCACCTCTGTGCGGGCTACATTGCTCACTGCTCATACTGACCACAGCGCGGGGTCGTCGGGCACGCGCACGCGGTGCTCGCTCTTGAACTGCGCGTCCACCACCCACTTGACGGCGGCCGCGTGCGACACCACGTCCACCTCTGTGCGGGCTACATTGCTCACTGCTCATACTGACCACAGCGCGGGGTCGTCGGGCACGCGCACGCGGTGCTCGCTCTTGAACTGCGCGTCCACCACCCACTTGACGGCGGCCGCGTGCGACACCACGTCCACCTCTGTGCGGGCTACATTGCTCACTGCTCATACTGACCACAGCGCGGGGTCGTCGGGCACGCGCACGCGGTGCTCGCTCTTGAACTGCGCGTCCACCACCCACTTGACGGCGGCCGCGTGCGACACCACGTCCACCTCTGTGCGGGCTACATTGCTCACTGCTCATACTGACCACAGCGCGGGGTCGTCGGGCACGCGCACGCGGTGCTCGCTCTTGAACTGCGCGTCCACCACCCACTTGACGGCGGCCGCGTGCGACACCACGTCCACCTCTGTGCGGGCTACATTGCTCACTGCTCATACTGACCACAGCGCGGGGTCGTCGGGCACGCGCACGCGGTGCTCGCTCTTGAACTGCGCGTCCACCACCCACTTGACGGCGGCCGCGTGCGACACCACGTCCACCTCTGTGCGGGCTACATTGCTCACTGCTCATACTGACCACAGCGCGGGGTCGTCGGGCACGCGCACGCGGTGCTCGCTCTTGAACTGCGCGTCCACCACCCACTTGACGGCGGCCGCGTGCGACACCACGTCCACCTCTGTGCGGGCTACATTGCTCACTGCTCATACTGACCACAGCGCGGGGTCGTCGGGCACGCGCACGCGGTGCTCGCTCTTGAACTGCGCGTCCACCACCCACTTGACGGCGGCCGCGTGCGACACCACGTCCACCTCTGTGCGGGCTACATTGCTCACTGCTCATACTGACCACAGCGCGGGGTCGTCGGGCACGCGCACGCGGTGCTCGCTCTTGAACTGCGCGTCCACCACCCACTTGACGGCGGCCGCGTGCGACACCACGTCCACCTCTGTGCGGGCTACATTGCTCACTGCTCATACTGACCACAGCGCGGGGTCGTCGGGCACGCGCACGCGGTGCTCGCTCTTGAACTGCGCGTCCACCACCCACTTGACGGCGGCCGCGTGCGACACCACGTCGGCGTCGGCGCGCGGCGCGGGTGCGCCCAGCGGCTCCGACAGCTCCAGCACTGCAGGCAGAACGAAACATGTATAGCGCTACCCACCAACTTCAAATTGTCTTACGTTATTTGTAGGGTCAGCTCACACAGAGACGCGACGAAGTGAGCACTTTTTAACCGCCTTCAGAAGTTATGCAATATGGAACTTCATTTGCTAGATTGCTAGAATATTGTAAAAAGCGGTGTACTCTCCTGCGAGTTTAGTTCAAAACAGTTTATTATTGGTCCGCCATGTATGGGTGGCGCCATATTGGATTTAGAACGTCACTACATTTTCAACCAAACCAAAAAATTTCAGCTCAATCATAAGATACAAGATTTGACCCAAACATACTAACTAATAACTTTAAATAAAAGCTTGCATGTACCTATACGAAACTATTAAAAGAGTTTTAACGTGTACTCACAGTCATCATCCATCTGATTGGGCAGCTGCACCAGTTCCTCGTCAGGTTTCAACACATCCAGGATGTTGATTTTCCTCTCTGATGCCCGGATCTGAATGTTGACCTGGACCACCCCTTCTCCCCTTATGCACTGTTCTACTAAGGTCTTGTGGTTTTCTAGCTGCAAAGAGGATGTGCAAATTAACACTTTATGCACACAAATGTATGAAGGCGGACTTAATGCGATAGGAATGCCTATCGCATTAAGTACCAGTCAACTTTTGGGTGATGCAGAGATATTAGTGGTTAGCAACCACATGTTTAATCTAAATTACTAATTTGCAGATGTGATTCTTTATTGATTTTTTTCTAGGAAGTATTAGAATTTGGAATCTGCTTATCATTTGATTATTTTCTATACTATTTTTTTAATTTTTTACGCCTAAAAAACAAGAGGAATAGGGCAACAAAAAATTCGTCTGTATCATTGTCACTCGGAAACGTGCCTTAAACTGGCTAGAGCATTGCCATGTTGAATGGGAATGCTCATTCTATGGTCGAAAAAAGAGCCAGCCCTCTGGTCACATAGTCAAACAACTGCTTGGTGAAAGCGGTGAGGCAAAACTAATAATATGACGGCACGGTTGGCGCAGTGGTTGAGCAATTGACTGTTGCGCTGCGTGTCGTGGGTTCGATTCCCACACGGAACAAATATTTGTATGGCCTACAGATAGTTGTTCCGGGTCTGGCTGTTTGTGTATGTGAGTTTGTGTTTGTAAATGCACCCACGATACAGGAGAAATTCCTAGTGTGGGGCAACGTTTTAAAAAAAAAAATATATATATACTGCCTTGAACCTAGAAACCATCTCCTTTCATCCTGGCAGTCACCGAAGCAACCACTCAAGACAGATGGTCTTCAGATGGACAAAGAAGAAAATTTAATACTAAGCTTTTAGGTTCAAGTTATTATTCCTTACCATTTTAGCATTTTGCAGCCAGAATGTGTAATCTGAGAGATCGAAACCCAGCCTTCTTTCTAGCATTGCTCGTAGTCGAGACAAATTAGTCCTTATGTCCATGAGTTGAACAATCACCTCGTCTGTAACATAATTGAGCATAGAATAGCATGACAAACTCTTTAATAAGGATATAAATTACTGTGGAGAAGCTCATCAGGGGAAGTACTACCACCATACATGTTTCAGCCACCAAAAAATATTCTTTTGTTCCTCTTTCATGAGTATAGGTGACAGTATTATTACAGGTACATGGGCTTCTGAAAGCTCTCTTCTTCTTGAAAGCTCAATGTACATTTTGTTAGGAAACATCAAAATTTTATTTTAAGGCAGATAACAACCGAGACCTCATCATGCTTATACTAGCCCAAGACTTACTTTATCTATTAAAAATGTGTAACAATGTGCATATGCTTATACATGATGAATTTTTAAAAGTGCGTACGTTCACAAGCATTTCCATATTAATATTGAGAAGCGGCTAGCCGCGCGGTTAGCCGCCCCTGCGGTTGACCGCTAGTGCGTTGGGCGCTTATCCAAAGGTACATGCCATATTACTCTGGCCGCTTAGTACTATCCAAAGGTACATGCCATATTACTCACCACTGCTTTCGGTGCTCTGCATCGTGTCATCCTCATCTGGAGTATCGGAGAACACAGCCAGAGGCGTTTGTAATATTTCGCCACCGGCCTGCATGAGCCCTAAAACAAGACTAGGCATTTAGCTTTAAGTCTGCCTCTGTACAATGTTTTTGTTAGAACCAAATGTCCATAAGAGAAGGAACGACGGGGAGGATGGCTCTTGCTACTATGATTTAACATAAACCGTGTTTGCAAAATAAGACCGGCGGACACAAAACTCAAGTTTTGCTACCGGTGACATAGTTTATTATAAAAATCATACAGTTAATGGTAAATATACTTGGTGCAAAGGGATAGTCATTAAAAAAATTGGTAAAGTGGGTAAAGTGTTGTATTTTTACTAAAGATGTAGTCAATTTGATGACATTCAGAAAGCATAAAAATCAGTTAATAATGTTTAAAGGTGACGATTGCTATGACGATGAAGACGTGGATGTAGACTTAGATGAGCTAAGTGGTGGCCCATCGAAAGAGACAAAGATTTCTGAACAGACGCCGCCCTGGGCCACTGGTGAAGACACAGTATTTCCTACACATTGATAAGTACATAAGCGAATAAACATCACTGCGTTGCTAGCAAGCAGTTGTTTCACTCGTCTGTCCTCCTATTTAACATTTAAAGAATATATTGTGTATTTGTCTGCCTTTCACAGCCAAATTTGCTCCACATCTACTGGATTGTTTTCGTTGAAATTTAGTATACATGACCATCTGTACCCAAACAGATATGCATAACCAAAATAAATACATTTTGTTGGAGTCACTTTGTGGAAACAAAGTTTTTCATACTGAATGACATCAAATGCTATGAAAAGCTTATTGTGAGTCTGAAATATAATAAAATTGTTCTCATGATTTTAAATAAATATTTCTAAGTTATTTTAGAAAATAAATGAAAACCGTCCATTCCTCCACCATACAGAAACTTTTAAGCCTAACAGTTTGCATTACTAAAGATAATATTTCTTTACTTAATTTATAGGTATACAGGAAAATCTAAGAAGTCTTTGGTTTCAAAGGAACACATTATAACGACTAACACATAGGTACTTCTAAACTGCTTGTTGCAATTAAATACATTTCAGAGAGTTACATACTCCTGGGTAGACCATAACCAGTGGGCCGCTACTGGTCCTGATACATTTAGTTTGAATTGGACAATTGTGGTCTAAAATGTTTGATCTTTCAGTTCTTTATCAAGAAAACAGTTCTTCAGTAAAAACAACATTAATTTGAAGTGTACAGGCGGTACACTTAAAAACTAATGGCTACATTAGCCATCAGTGATACCGTAGCTCAGTCAGTCAGTGGGTCGTCTTAGGGGTGGAGTATCATAGCAGCTGGCAAGACTGAGATTCTATCTACTGAAATATTGGTCACTTTGGTCAGTGTGATCTTTAAATCATTAGGCTACCTTCCTTTTGTATTGTTTTGCATGTTTTTATGTTCAGAACTTAATGTAACCACTGTATTTCCATTATGTTATAAACAAATGCTTTCAGTGCAATCATAAATAGGAAAACACCTTAGCTCTAAAAGTGAATAGAAACAATGATCGATGGACATGCTAAAAGGAAAATATTGACGAAATTTAAGGTCGTAACTCGGTGCACACAAACAAAACAGTAAAAAGGCCCGGATAAACTAATCTTAGCTTACCTAAGTCAGATTCGGTAACATATTGAGGTATTACTGATAGAGGGTCGGAAGATTCCACAGTGTTTTCGTCGAATCCAGTTTCTCCTTGCTCCATTTTGATCGAACGAACATTAAGCAGATCGTTTAAATCTGTCACCTCCATTTTAAACAACGCGCAAACACTAGACACTAGCAAAAAAAACGTCGATCAAACGTACAAAAAGATTTTTGTTGTGTTAAATCAAAAGTTTTGATACGATTTGAAATTTTTAGGAAAAGGAAATCACTCGAAATGTTCACTTCCGCGTGCGCCAAAAACGAAAAACCATAGAGTTTGACACTGACAGTTGTCGAGTTTTGACGGTACTTCCAAATTGTTTGTGGTTTAGCTGTCAGTGGCGTAAGATTAGTGCTGGATCCACAAACGTTGTTTATTTGGTACGAAAATAGTGGATTATTCATGTTAGAAAACTTTTTTTGGAAGAAAGTTTTGACTTTTAATCAAAGAAAAGCAACTGTCTAGACAGTTGTTTAAAAAAAAAATCTTTGACGTTCTTACTGTCACTACCACAGACTACAATGGTCACTATAAATACCTTTTTGTTTGCATTGCACATACTTTTGTGTTGTATTTCTTCTTGGTTAAATATCTAGCAATATTTTTGGAAACAACAGTGTCTCTATACAATAAATACAGTACCAAGGTATTATAAAAATGAAAATATTATGAAGCATGATCAAAGATGGGAAAGAGTACTACACGGATCTAAGTCTTTTGGGAATAAACAAAGTGAACAAAAGCAGACTACAAAAGGTGCCGATAGTCGTAGAAAAGTCGACCTCGAACATAATGATAAAAGTTGACTAGCCCGTTGATGTGGCGTCCAATAATTTTCGTGGTCTCGTAAAACTTTTTGTGTTTCTCGATAGTTTTAACTTGGTCTTGGTCCATATTGAAGAAGTAAGTAAATGGTTCACTTCTAGACAAGCAAGTTCCATTGTGTAATAAAACTCCTCACTCCAATAAATAATAGATATTTATTTCTTTACCACAAACGTAATAGTTCAGATAACTAATTAACTGTTAATCTAAATCTGAATTACTGCTAACCAACTTATTAGGTATATTAAATGCAACGACTATCAATATCCACTCGACGAGCGCTTAACAAAATCGACATCTTTTCTTAAAAAAACAATTCCGCTTTCCCGCCTTTTTCTTTTTTTTTTTCTCCGCGCTGCCGCGCTTATCCAAACCAAAAACAGTCACAAATTCAATCGTTTCAGTGTTGCAAGAACAATTACTCGATAACAATGAATAATCGAGAACAAAATAGCCTACATAGAAACATTGGTCACTATAAATTGTAATAAATAGTTTAATTACACATCAAAACCTAACACTCGTCCATCCTGACAGTGTGTATGTCCTCATACATGGTATCAAGGTAAGACTGTAAACCTAACACTCGGTTTACATATAAATTAAATGCACAAAACAGGGGGTTCTTATCTAAGATGCTAACTAAATAACACAACTTAAAAAAAAATATATCTCCAACTTTTGGAGTCTAAAAATCTCCATTTTATTGGAGTAATTCAACTCAACTCAACATTCTAAGTTTTAGAGTTTTCCAACTTTTGGAATTCCCCAAACTTCTCCAACTTTTGGAGTTCCACATACGTCTCCAACTTTTGGAGTTCCCCAAACTTCTCCAACTTTTGGAGTTCTCCAACTTTTGGAGTTCCCCAAACTTCTCCAACTTTTGGAGTTCCACATACGTCTCCAACTTTTGGAGTTCCCCCATACGTCTCCAACTTTTGGAGTTCTCCAACTTTTGGAGTTCCCTAAGCTCCTTCAACTTCGAGTTCCCCAAACTTCTCCAACTTTTGGAGTTCCCCAAACTTCTCCAACTTTTGGAGTTCCACATACGTCTCCAACTTTTGGAGTTCCCCATACGTCTCCAACTTTTGGAGTTCTCCAACTTTTGGAGTTCCTTAAGCTCCTTCAACTTATGGAGTTTTCCCCAAACCTCTCCAACTTTTGGAGTTCCCTAAGCTTGTCCAGCATAATATGGAGTTTCCCCACATGACTCAATACAAATTAAATTCTCTAGTTCTCTTCTAAATTATTTTCACTATTTAAGTTTTAATACAATCACAGAAATCATGCATATTATACAAAATAATTCATAGTTAAAATCTCCTTTTTTTACGTTACAATATAATAAAGAACTCATAGCGTATGTCAAATAATATGCGACATCATTTTACCAAAGCAATGTAAATTAAAATAAACTAATATTGTTATACTTAATTAGTAATTCTAATTTTCTTCACAATTATCAGTTTCATCATCATCAGTACATTCAGTACTACTTTCATTAAGTTCTAAAGCAGCTACATGAACCCATGGTAACATTCTATTAGCCGCTACTACCGTCTTACGTTTGTTTTTCGTGCTACTTAATCCGGGAATCGCAGCTAACTCATATCGATCATTTCCCAGCAACGCAATTACGCGATACGGTCCTACATAAGCCGGGAGGAGTTTTTTGCTTTTACCGTCATTACCAAACGAAGTTTTTGGAATTTTTACTAATTCTCCTACTGCGTACATACGAGCTGGACGTCTGTTCTTATCAAAGCGAAGCTTTTGTTTGGTTTGTTCTTCGTCAATCTTATCTTTTACCTGTTCGCGAATAGTTACAAGATCAGTCGCGTCCCTAGTAGATTGACGTATTTCATTCAAACGTGGGTCTATTTCACTAATCATATGAGTACCAAACATTACTTCTGCTGGAGTTCTACCCGTCGTCTTCTGTACGGTATTATTTAAACCCCACTGAATTTTACCAACCTTGGTATCCCAAACGTTTTCGTCGTCCCCGAGATTCTGTGCCGTCAAGGAATTCAGAATAGTTCGGTTGTACCGTTCTACTTGCCCGTTTGATTGCGGGCTAGCGACTGCATTCAACACGTGCTTGATGCCCTTTTCGGTACAAAATCTCTTGAACGCGTGAGAGGTAAAACACGTCCCACGGTCACTTATTATACGATCAGGTACTCTAACAATGTCAAAAATGCTTACCAATACAGTTATAGCGCTCAAAGTTTTTGTATTTCTCACCGGTTTTACGAAAACAAATTTAGTAAAAGCATCGACTACTACCAACAAGTAAGAATTACCTTTCTTTGACTCAACGAAAGGACCAAGATGGTCTATGTGGAGTGTGTGGAAGGGAATTTCTATTTTGGGAATAGGATGTAATAGGCCCTCGGCTTTGCTAGATCCCTTTTTTGAATACGCACATTCAAGACACGCTTTCACATATTTTTTTTACGAACTTTGCCATACGTGGAAACCAATAAGCCCCTTTTATACGCTCCAGAGTCTTTTCAATGCCAAGATGACCTATGTCATCGTGGTTAAGACGACATAACTGCCACCTAGCTCCCTTCGGAACAACCCAACGAAGTTTGGTAGTGTCACCATCAATACACTTGTAAAGTCCATTATCTTTAATAACATAATTATCTTTAATGTATTTTAGCCCTTCCGGATCCAACTTTGTGTCTAATATGTCGCGTATCCTATTCAACTCGTCATCACTTAACTGGCGGGTAAGCAACCAATCTTCACTATTTAACAACATGACCATAGGATATGAATCAACTTCACTTAACTGATTTTCAGTTAGAGGGTTCCTAGACAAAGCGTCAACATGCGACATCTTGACACCAGGACGGTACTCGATTGCGCATTCGAATTCCTGCATCAAGAGCCACCATCTTGCAATTCAAGGGATTAAATCGCGCTTGGTAAAAGTAGTTCGAAGTGCTCCGCAGTCTGACACGATTTTAAATTTTTGCCCTAATAAGTATACCCTGGATTTCTTTAGAGAACAGATGACGGCCAGAGTTTCTAACTCGTATGAGTGGAAGTTTTTCTCTTCCGGGGAAGTTTGGCGACTGTAAAATGCCACGGGACTAAAACACTTTGAATTAAACGGGCGTTGCATGAGAATTCCACCGATTCCAACTCTGCTGGCGTCGGTATGCAGCTCAGTTTCGGCCGACGGATCATAGATAACTAGCACTGGTCTTACGACCAGTTTTTCTTTGAGGGTATTAAATGCCTGCTCTTGCTCGGTAGACCACCCCCAGGGAACATCTTTCTTCAGCAATTTACTCAGAGGGTGTGCGACCTGAGCAAAACCCTGAATAAATTTGCGAAAGTAGCTCGTTAACCAAAAACTGACGCACACCATGCTGATTTGAGGGGCGAGGAAAGTCTGTTACCGCCTGTATCATTTTTGTGCCAGGTCTTACGCCCGCGGAACTAATTTCGTAGCCTAGATAATCCAATTTATTTTTTAGAAATTCGCATTTGTTCAAGTTAAGCGTTAAGTTAGCCTTCTCAAGCAACTTTAATATGTGCTCTAACTTGACCAAACAATTATCTCTGCTTGTTCCATAAATAAGCAGATCATCTAGGTAAGCTGTAGCTTCATTAAATCGCGTAGAACCCAAAACCTTGTTCATCATGCGCTGAAAGACTGCCGGCGCATTTGCTAAGCCGAACGGCATACGATTAAATTCGAGATAAAACAAGCTTGTCCGGATAACCTAGTAATTTCATCTTCTATTATTGGCATAGGGTAACGTTCTTTTATCGTTATAGAGTTGAGCATCCTATAGGTAGTGAGAATTCTGTACTAAGAGGTGTTAAATCGACAAATGTCCTACCGTGTTTGACTAAGTATAATCCACCCGTCACAACACTCTGCTGACGCGGCCTACGGATCAATTTGCCATCTAATAAGATGTATCCTTCGCAACGCGGCTCTACTGAAACTCTGACCGAGGCTTTTCCACACAACATCACGCTACTAGGCACACTAACTTTGACCACATTATCTCTATCTGAATGCATTTCATCTATATCTGAAAATGGCATTTCGTTATCAATGTTCATAAATCTCAAATCCGTGGCAGTTTTATGCACAACAACGTAAGGCTGTTCTGTGAAAGTCTGACCGACTAAACCTGCACATCCAAGTATTTGTCACTCACTATATGAGGCAAGAAATGTTAGCTGGTACATCGTCTACAGAAAGTTCAACGTAAACTTTTCCCACAGATTGGACTAACTCGTTACCAAAACCTTTCAAAACTGTTTTTACACCGTCATGCTGAAGTCCTAGTTCCACTCCGAGAGACTCGGTAATCAGCGAGACTTCGCTGCCAAAATCTATAAAGGACTTTACATGCCGACCATTAATTTTTATTGTTTTAATAAATTTAGAATTCGGTTTAGAGGCCGAAATACGCATGGTTTTGCTCGGATCGTAAGCTTTGTTCTTATCAGAATTAGAATGACATTTTTCAGCACTGTGACCAACTTTACTACACTTAGTACATGTTATGAGAGGCTTTGGGCAACTAGCGAAAATATGTCCGTTTTCTTTACAATTGAAGCATTTGAAACTGAGGGGACCATTGAATTTGTTTGCTGGCTTACTGTTTGCTACGTTTGAATCGTTCCCCGATTTTATTTAACCGATGATTAGCTACGCGTTCGGCTACAATAATACTCTCCTTGCTGCTCATCAGATACTGTAGCAACTGGTCAGGATGACTGCACCTTAGAGCCAAAGCCGCGGATTTAACCGATTTATCACTAATACTGTAAATAATGCAGTCAGCCGCGCGTTTATCATAAATATCGCACTGATTTAAGAGAGCTAGCTTATCATAAAAATAGTTTTCAATGGGTTCATTGTATCTACTTCTTCGCTTCAGCATCTCCTCCAGGGTTTGGCCATAATTTTGTTCGAATGGAAAAGCACTTAGTAATTTTTCTTGCCACTCAGGCCACGTAAATAAAATAGAATATAAACTTTCATACCAGGTTTTGGCCAACCCCTGGAGTTTTTGCATTGCGTAATGAATAGTTGTTCTTTCATCCCATCCATAAACAGAAGCACACTCGTTAACCTTCTTTATCCACACGTCAATGCGTTGATTTTTCAACGAAGGGTTAAACTCGGCCAAAATGTTTTTAGAATCGTTGCTTCGGTTCGTCGGGGTAGGCATCGTTGATGGCTGGGACGTAAGTTTTTTAATGGTACATATCTTTTGTACTAAATGAAACGCTATTTGATCTTACAGGTTGTTCCGCGTTATTAAAAACATTATTATCACCGTTACAACTATTCGTACGACGACGAGTTGGCTCCGCATGGTTTCCGCGCCTTACGGAAGTTTCACGAGATCGCGGACTCTACCGGCGCTTTGACGATAAACGACTACGTGCTCTGCTCACCTCGTCTTCCATAGCTCTGAGACGCTCTCGCTCTCGTTTCAGCTCCTTCTCCTTCTCGCGTAGACTCGCAGAGGTAGGGCTCCGGCGAAGACTTCGACTTCAAGGGCGCCTGTAACTGCTTTGCCTCGCACTGGCGCGGCTACGCGCTGTCGATCTGGCTTCGACTGTGTGGTGACTTCGACTGCGACTTCGACTTCGAAGGCGCCTGTGACTACCTTGCCTCGCACTGGCGCGGCTCCGCGCTGTTGATCTGGCTTTAGCTGTGTGGCGCGGTTGACCCCTCATTGGCGTTGATAGGCGCCGCGAGCTAGTCTCTTGATCGCGAGGCATTTTTGAGTCCATAAACAGAAATAAACAATGGTTTTAGAACTAGTCATAGTAAACTAAACCAGACAAAAACATTATGAAAAGATTTGCAGGGTAGGTATGTTCATTTAAACTTTATGTACAAGGGCGGACGGCATTCTCTACCAGTCAACCTTTGGTTTAAAAAGGACTACACTTTGGTGGGTGTACAACAAATATTTCACCCCCTTTTAGAAACCACACAGGATGGACAAGAATCTTAAATCCATAAAATTTTATATACAGGTAATTCATATCGTTCGTTCCTTTCCTCAAATTGTATTATTGCCACAAACCACATTGTAGTTTCAACGCTAAAATTTTGTCAATTTTAATCTAATAAAATCGTAATCTAAAATCCCGGGTTTGGAAAAACTTTTCAAGCACTTACATAATATGTGTAAATAGGCGTGTACTTACCACTTCTGAAATGTAATAAAACTCCTCACTCCAATAAATAATAGATACCTATTTATTTCTTTACCACAAACGTAATAGTTCAGATAACTAATTAACTGTTAATCTAAATCTGAATTACTGCTAACCAACTTATTAGGTATATTAAATGCAACGACTATCAATATCCACTCGACGAGCGCTTAACAAAATCGACATCTTTTCTTAAAAAAACAATTCCGCTTTCCCGCCTTTTTCTTTTTTTTTTTCTCCGCGCTGCCGCGCTTATCCAAACCAAAAACAGTCACAAATTCAATCGTTTCAGTATTGCAAGAACAATTACTCGATAACAATGAATAATCGAGAACAAAATAACCTATATAGAAACATTGGTCACTATAAATTGTAATAAATAGTTTAATTACACATCAAAACCTAACAATTGCTTACTGAGGAATTATGTAAATTAAATGAGGAATTCTAGGAAATTGACGCCAAGACGTCACATTGGCGAGAGGTTCTCTTAAAAAAGTGACTTTGACGTAAACATGACGTTTGACGTGGATATAACTCATGTCGGAATTGGAAAACATCTCAATGGAAAACATATAAGCGTTTTGACAATGCCTGGACCTGGGGTACGTTTAAGTAAGACGGCGTAATTTTCACCGGAAAAAAATTATACTAGCGAGGGTTCGCTGAACGGAGTCAAATGTCAATAATCAATGTTAGCTGTCATTCAATCTGTCAATCATTCTCCCCGTTTCGTTTACAACAATTTGCATCATTTACCTATTTCATCCATGATCCACGCACAGTACAATAATATTCCATGATGAGTAACTACTCGTTTTAAATAATTGTATCCTCAATCAAGCCTCAATCATACGGCGCGGCAGCGCGAATCGAGCAAATATGGCAACAAACAGCTGTCAATCTGACAGCAGCTCAGGATAAAATTAAAGCGTGTCACCCGGCCCGTGGGTGTGAGAACCCACTAACCGTGCTACAGTAAATTTATGGGGTATTTAAGTTAGGGAATAAGTTCAATTAAACAAGTACCATTAAATACAATACAAAGTTTATTATAATCAAACCTTAGGCAGGAACTTACATCAAATACACAGGTTTACTGTCTTATCCCTAAACCCTGTAGCACAATTTCAATTCTAGATCACCCCGTCTCCGTACCAAGGTGTACCAGAGTGGGAAAATGTGCATGAGAAATAAAATAAATAAATACTCTTAGGGTCGCTTGAATGGATTCGTGAGGTGAACCGCTAGCAACTTCTAGCTCAATCGAATAAGTAGTTGTGGATATACTAGGTGTGCTCGGTGCAGAAACTAAACATGTTAGAATATGCTCTAAAGTATAGCAAGTAGCAACAATTCAATTACCTAGATCTTTCTATCCTTAGTGAACAGAAGGTTCACACTCTCCCTCTCAAAATGTAACTTTACATAAAATAACTTCTAGGTTAGCAAGCTGGTAATTAGCGAGCTATAATTATACTTATTAGCATTGGCGAGTCAGCCATTTAGCGTCAGCGTTAGCATCAAATCAGCGTTTACGTTAGATATTAAATGGAACAAAGACCCCTTTTTTTTTTTTTTTTTTTTTTTTTTTTTTTTTTTTTTTTTTTTTATAGGATGGGAAATCATCAAATGACCCCTCCCGCTCTGGGTGGAGCGGCAGGGAGTGTCAGACTTTTACTGACTAAAACCCACCCTTAGTCCTCCTAGTGCCTTTCTTCCCAGGGCCGCGGTAACTCTTTCGAACAATTCCGCAACCCTGGCAGGCTCTGGCCCTGGCGGGCCCCGTCTCCGTTGCTGACTGCTCGTTGCTGACGGCGCGTTTGGAGTGAAACGCGCCGTCGACTCTGGCCTGACCTGATCGGACAGCGAGCTACCCATTGCTCGCTGTCCGCAGGCGTCAGTCACTGCGCCTTGCCCAGGAGTGTCAGTACCTGAGAGGCGCAGCGACTAACGTACGTCTGGAGGGGGCGAGATGGGGCCATTACTGGCACTCCATTCTAGCCCCCTCCCGAGCAGTTGCAGCGGCGGCGACGGTGGCGGCGGCTGCGGCGGAAGCGACGGCGGCGGCGGCGGCGGTGGAGGAGGGTTTTCTCCTCGACCCGGCCCTGGCGGGTGGACCGCAGGCTTTGCCCCCAGCCCAGTGATCGGCCGGCTTGCCAGCTGCCGCACATGCGAAGCAGTGCGGCGCGGCGTCGCACGAGCCGGCCCTGTGACCGGGCTGACCACAGCGGAAGCAGTGGTCACTGCGGTCCACCTCCGAGGTGCAGCGTGCTCCCACGTGGTTGCCAACTTGGCAACGGAAGCACCTCAGAGGTCTGGGCTCCAGCAGTTTTACCTGCGCGGAGACCCAGCCCACCAAAAGCCTTCGGCCCTCCGAGACTTTCTTGGCCGCCGACACGGGGCAGCTCACCACTACGGTTCGCATGCCCGTGTTGTCAGGACGGATGGTGCCCGCCTTCACCTCCTCTGCAGAGCACCCCCCCGTCCTGACGACGGCGGCCAACACCTCCTCCTCCGTGACGGAGTCGTCCAGGCCCAAGATGCGCATATCTATGCACTTCGTGGGCCTGGACACTCGGACGTCATCCGCGCCCAAGGACGCCCTAAGCCTTGCGGCTAGAGCGTCCGCGGCCGGACCGCTGCCTGCTCCAGGGATCTCGAGCATCCTGGCCCCGGTCATGGTGACCCTGAGCCGGAGACCCCCGACGATGCCAAGCTCACCGAGGTTGATGGCCTCCTTGGCCTTGGTGAGCGTGTTGGCATACGTCACGCCCCTCTTCACCGCGTCCGGCTGCAGTGTTAAAACTACAGCCGCGGTCTTCGGGGCGCGGAGCGCAGCCGCGACGCCTCGCGCTCGCTGCCGCCGCCTTCTCTCCCGCCTCTTTGCCGCCCTGGCTGCCTTTCCCGCCTTCTTCTTCTCCCCGGCCACTTGCCATTCGGCTTGAGCCGGGGGAGGTTCAGAAGGCGAGGAAGCCGGGGGGAGCTGCTGCACGGCTGGCGCAGGAGCCTTCGCCGTCCGCGCAGCCGCCCCACCCTTCCTCTTCCTTCCCGGGGCCGGGTCCGGTTTTCCCGACACCGGCTTCGCGGGTGCCGGCCCGGACCCTTTGTCCTGGCCGGACGACCCCGGTGTGGCAGCCACGGCGGCCGCGTACGACGCCGCCTTTTTTTGGGCTGGAGCCTTCCCACTCGCCGCTAACGGGGGGCGCAAGACGATGCCCTCCAGGACGGAAAACCGCGCCTGGAAGGCAGCCATCTCCTGCCGCACCAGGTCCAGCACCTGGCCCTCCTGCGGCACGGGGTGGCTGTTCTCCCTGCGCCCCCCTTTAGGCGCCCCCTGTGGGCCGGCTCCCTGTAGCCTGGCCAGGTCTGCTCGGAGCCCCGTATTCTCCCTCTGGAGGCGCTCCGTGGCGGCAGCCAAGCGGGCGACCTCCGCCCGCAGGTTGGACATCTCGTCCACCGGAGGCCCACCTCGGTTAGCCTCCGCTGCCACCAGGATGGAGGTCAGCGCTTCTCTTATGGCCCTGTTTTTAGAGGAGAGTTTCCTCTTCAGGGCCACATCGCGAAGCGCGGCCTCCACTACCTCCGCAAACCCGGCCTTCCGAAGCTCCTGTCCGGAGTCATCCGGCTCACCGCCGGAGGACTCCGAACCAGGAGCCCTGCGGCCGCCCTCTCCGGGGGGTCGTCCAGCATCGGCGAGCTCCCCGGCTCGCCGGCCAGTCTCCTTGGGGGCAGGAGCTCTGCTCTTGCCTCCCTCTCGGCCCTTACCCCGCCTGCTGGTGGGGATCTTGCGAGCCGAGGCAACCTCGTCGCTGCAGGACGACCCCTGGTCTTGCTCTGGTCTGGGCCGCTTGCGGAAGGACCTGGAGTCCTCCGAAGCAGCCCCCGCTCCCTCGGGTACAGAGCTCGCCGAGCTAACGGTCGCTAGGTCGTCGGAGTCCAACTCAGACTCCGACTCTACACCCGCGCGACGCTCAAGCGAGCCCTCCTCCCAATACAGCGCACCTTCGCCCGTGCTCCGCCCGACCGACACTCTGTCGGGCGAGTCAAAACTAAAACCGATCAGGTCCTCCTCGGATAGTATGGATCGGGGGCCTCCTCGGCCCTTGTTGCCAATGGCAAGCGGTGAACAAAAGACAACGTTGCCCCCCCCAGAATACGTGGGGCTTGACGCAAGCGTGGCGGATTCTCTTCCTGCTGTGCAGTCCGTACCGCCCTGGGGTAATTCTCTTTCGTTGCTCTTGTTCATATTTTCCTTTTTGAGGGTGCGGTCCCTTTCTCCCCTTCTCTCTCAATGCTTGCTCGCTGCCCTCACAGTCACGTCTGATGATCAGACGCGTACCAGAGAGCAGCGAGCAAGCCAATGAGACGCACACCGTCCGAGGACCCGAACACTGCTCAAGTCTCCGAACGGTGTGCCCCTCTTGTGTCTCTCTTGGTCTGGTCTCTCACTTGGGACCTTCCGGCATGAGTGGCTCTACCGGCAAAGCCCCCAAGATCACTGAGACACGCAAGCCCCACCACGACGGCAACGTGGAGACACGGTTGGTGGGGAACAAAGACCCCTTGGCATCGGTACCGGGAAGGATGTTGAACCGGAACCGGATGTCTGTACCTACCTGATGATTTTCTTGGACGATGGTCGAATCATGTGTCTTATCACATGGGTCGGCACGCCATCCACCCTCGTCTGGTCTAACCTCAGCACACAACAAGACGACACGTCTCTCAGCGTCCATCCTCAGGAATTCACCATCAGGAAAAAACGGAGGCCCGACGCACAGCCGTCCCCGCTTGCGGCTCCCAGATTCTCCTCGCCACAAATAAGGCTAAGCGCGCACTACGAAAATAAATCGTTGCGAAAAAAAATCGTCAATCTGTAAACAGCAGAAATGTACTACAATCTGCGCACTGCGAAAATAAATCGTGCGCGGATTGTAGTAAATATCTGTTGACGATTTTTTTTCGCAACGATTTATTTTCGTAGTGCGCGCTTAGCCTTAGTCAACCTACCCACCATAGGTTTCAATAATCTATAGACAAATTGTCTATATCTTGATCAAAACCAAATGACCATTTCAATCATCGTGACAAAATATAATTTATAAACATTAAAAATACCATTTCAATGTTTCATTGGACTCAATAATAAACTTGAAATTAATTCAGTTTATTTACTCCTTAATTTCCTACGACTCAAGCGCCATCTCTTTACTGAACGATGAGATACAAGATATGTCAATACTGACAAATTACTCAATCATAAGAGATGTCGCTAGCCGTCATGGATAACAATTTTGCAACGTCACAAGCGACCTAAAAAGCTCGCCAAAATTCATCCCAGCCAGGCGAAAACTTATACCAAGTGGACATCCGCTAACGAGACAGATTAAATTTTAGTCAGTTAGTCATTTAATTTTCGCACCCCTGTCGACTAGAACTGCCACTTCAGGAAATACTCTCAATATGTCGTAGGGTCAGAGGGGGTACCTACAGTGCAACGAGGGGCACAGTGCAACAGTAGTGATATTTTCTTGGCTGTTAGTATTTGTCTTTACTTGTTTTTTAGTATTGGCAACCCCACAAGCCACCGTCTTACCACACTGTACCTATATTAATAACTAGCTGTGCCCGCGACTTCGTTCGCGCGTGCACTTCGTATTAAGCAAGATTAAGTATATATGTACATAAATACACAAACTCACTAATTTATGTATGTACTCATCATGATTATGACATGATTTACAAAATTACGAAGAACGAACGAACGTTAACACTTAAAAATTTCTTCGTGAACAATATTACTTGTTATGTAATGTTCATCAGTAAGTAAAAACAGGCTTTGCACGCTGCTTACTCGCGATAAAGCGACATACAGTTGACCGTGCGAGAAACAGAACTTCCGCAGATCCACAACAACACGACTCATAGTTTGTCCCTGAGCTTTATTAATGGTCATGCCAAAACTATCAGAAGAGAAGTCTCCGCAGAGGACACGGTGGAGCATACGGTGGAGGCCTGTCCTGCTTGGGCGGAGCATTACCATGTCCTCGTCGAGGCGATCGGCCGCGGCGTCCTCTCGCTACCGGTCCTGGTTCACTCCATGGTCCGGAGCAAGGAGGCATGGGAAGCCGCCACCTCCTTCTGCAAAGCAGTAATGCTAGTGGAGTCTCCTTTATTTCAGGCGGTCCGCGTGAGGGAGAAGCAAACCTCACGCCTCGGGGTCTACTCTCTAAGCTCGCAGTCCGTAGTTTCGTAGTGTTAGGCGTTTCCTACTCCGTATCACCTACGGACTTACGATTAGTCCCGAACCCGAACTAAGAATTAATGACAGCACGATTTGACAATTATTCCCAGTTCCCTTTAGCCGCCGAAAAAGACGCCCCAGGCGTCGAGAGCCGCAGGCCAATTCCCAGCTACCGTAAACGCGGGCCTGCAGACGGCGAGCGTTGGTTGGCTTGCTGTCCGAACACAACCAGGCCCGGGTTGACGGAGCGTCGTAGCTAGGCTTGAGGAATTTGTTCGAAAGAGTCACCGCCAGCCTCATCCAGGATAAGGCTGGCATAGGAACGTGGGGATTGCAACACGAATTGAGAGGCCTATGCTCAGCAGTGGGCGAAGTCGGGCTGTGGATTATAATGATGATACATGATGATGCTAAGGTTGTTATCTCGCGATAGAGTTACATAAATTTGTCCATGGGAAGACCAACCAGAAGAAAAGTCAACCCCCGCAGAGGACGCGGTTGAGCATACGGTGAAGGTCTGCCCTGCTTGGGCGAAGCACCGCCGTGTCCTCGTCGAGGCGATCGGCGGCGGCGACCCCTCGCTACCGGCTCTGGTTCACTCTATGGCCCAGAGCGAGGAGGCATGGGAAGCCGTCACCTCCTTTTGCGAAACAGTAATGCTAGTGAAGGAAGAGGCGGGCCGCGTGAGGTAGAGGCAAACCTCACGCCTTAGCCACCGCAACAGAAGAAGACGCCTCGGGCGTCAGGAGTCGCAAGGCGATTCTCGGCCACCGTAGGCGCGCGCCTGCGGACGGCGAGCGTTGGGTGGCTCGCTGTTCTTTAACAACCAAGCCCAGGTCGACGGAGCGTTGTGTTCCACGCGCGCCAGAGCGAAAGAAATCATTTGATGATTCCCCATACATAAAAAAACCCACAATGGATAGAGTGGAGTAGAGTAGAGACTCCATTGTGCGTAGGTGTCCTGGCTAAGTTTGCAAGCCTAGCTCCGTCCAAATGTACAGAAGCCACCAGAGTGCTTTACAGGTTGACTGGAGAGACGACCGATAATACTCAACCCTCAAAAGAGTGATAATCTGAGATTAAAGTCAGCTCAATCACTTAGCACTCACAAACCTATATTTACCACATGTATATGTACATTATGGATTGCAATAAATGATTTGAATTGATTTAAAACCTGCAGACTTCACCGTTCCGAGGATTTTTTCACGTCGGGAAGCCACGACCAGGATGACGTAGCCGACTGATTCCTCGTTGTCGAAGCAACCTCTGTAAATTGGGCTGTCTGTAATGCTTATTTTAACAATTTTTAGGGGCAATGACCCGTAATAATCCCTAATATTACTGGAGTAATTTTTAAGCTTAAGCTGAGAAGTCGTTTTATTAGTCGCGTGTATTGACATATCACTGCCATTTTTCACTGCAATCTGTAACCCGTGACCATTTGTTGTCATGAAGTTCAGTTCTTCTCTGGTGAATTCATGTGCAAAACTGTGAGAAATAAATAAAGAAGGAAGGAGGAGTGGGTACCCGTACCCACTCCTCCTTCCTTCTTTATTTCTTTCTCACAGGTTCCGAGATGGTAGCGAGATGGTAGTGCTGGACCCGTCAGCACTAACCTCTCTTCGCGAGATCTTCTGTGGCGTCATTGCCTAGGGATCCACAGTTCCCCTTGTTGCTCTGGAGTGTGAAACCCGTACCGATAATTTCTGGCCCTAGGCTGGTCACGACGAATCACCGGCTCACTGGGTATTGAACAGTTTTGTTTCAAAATAAACAGAAAATAATTGAAAAGAGGGATCCTGGGAAATAAATCCAAGAGGTGAAAGGCTCGTCGAGTCGAAGCTCCAAAGTCTTAAGCATCGGTGCCGAGTTGCTTGTATGTCGGTTTTCTATCGGTTGCATTTTGGGGAGTATGCAACGGAATTGCATAGTTTAATTCCGCCAAGCCAAGTTCCATCATCGGACCACAAGGCGTACGCTGGTGCGCCACCGGTACACGGTGGACATCACACCCACATGAACAAAACGTTTTGAAAACACATTAATTGTGCATACAGCCAGGGAGTGGAAATCCCTGACTGAGTCCGTGTTTCCTGATAGCTACAGCCTGACACTACTGCCCAGTCTTGTCAAGAGTGAATAGGTTACTTCTAGGCAAGCGTGCTCCATCTTCGATCACATCATCGTTTACCATCAGGTGAGATAGTAGTCAAACGCGTTCCTATCAATAGTAAAAAAAAATGAAAACAAAGTCAGTGGAGCAATTTTAGTTTTATTTTAAGCATCAAATTTAAAAAAAAAAATGCACATAACGCTGGGTAACTATGAAAAGAATCTTCAACTAAATAGTATTATTTGTTGTAATTTTCATGCTGTTGATAGTAAGTACAGTTTCGCCCAACAGATGGCGTTGCGAGTACCATTTAGATACGTACCCGTACTTACTATGCATGTAGATAATAAGTTGATTTCTTCTAGATTGCCACAATTCCTATCAGGTTTATGTGTAAATGTTATCTACATTAGTGTTGTATTTTTTAACGTGATGCGAACAAAACAGAATAGGTACATATAAACAGAAAATAGGTTCTTTGCTAAAAAATATGCAAAATACAGCAATAACATATTATTAATATGTGAAAATATTAGGTTTGGTAGGAATAAAAAACTAACGAAATAAAAAAGATAAAAATAATCCAAAAATAATTACAACTTTCGCGGGATTCGAACCCACACCAAGTCTTTCGAGAGGCAGGCTTTATACCAACGGACTATGAGATCTGTTGACAATTGATTAAAATAGCTGATAGGTTAGCTCCCTGAAAGGGTTCCACATCAGGTGCTCTAGACCTTCATTTTTTTTATGTCGACAGACAGTACTCATCATGTTGACCAACTATTCCTAAAGCGATATATTAATATCTCTTATAGATTAGCCGGGCTACTAAGGTTCCACGTCTTGTATTCAGATCTTCAAAATAAATTATAGCCTATATGTTGGCGAGGAATAATAACTATACAATAAAAAAAGTTTCATCAAAATCCGTCCAGTGGTTTTTGCGTGAAAGATTAACAACAGACAGACAGACAAAAAAAAAAAAAGCATATTTTTGGCTTCTACTGGTTATATGAAGCACCCCTGGAATATTTTTTTTTATTTTCATTCAATGTACAGAATTGACGTCTTCTACAGTTTTATTATATGTATAGATTTTTTTTTATTTTCATTCAATGTACAGAATTGACGTCTTCTACAGTTTTATTATATGTATAGATAGCGGTGCGAATGCGCACGACATTTTTATTTCAAGACTAGCTTCTACCAGCTGCGGCTTCGCCCGCGTGAATATCGGAAATAGCAAGGTTACCTGATTTGATTTTACTCAGGAAATACCCACCCTACACCTACCCTACACCTACCCTACACTTAGCTTACACCTACCCTACACCTACCCTACCCTACACCTACCCTACCCTATACCTAACCTACCCTACACCTATCTTACACCTACCATACACCTACCCTACACCTACTTTACACCTACCCTACATCTTCCCTACACCTACCCTACACCTACCCTACCTACATAATTATACCAGCCCAAAAATACTATGACATGTTTCTGGTTTCCTGGTACTTTATGTTTCTGGTCTCCTGGTACTTTATGTTTCTGGTCTCCTGGTACTTGTGAATCTGAAGTACTAAGGCAGCAGCGGCTGTGACTTTCCACTTCCACCTCAGTCTCCATTAATCCATGCCACTTACCGGGATAAAAAGTAGCCGATTTTTTATTCCAGGATATCAACTACATGTGTGCCAAATTTCATCCGAATCCCTTTAGCCGTTTTTGCCTGATTGTTACACAAACATACAAACATACAAACTTTCACCTTTATAATATTAGTAAATATGAATGTAATAACCTTGTAGGTAGTTATATTTTCGAGGCGTTTGGGGTTGAAACTCTCGGGTCGTGGGGTCCGAGTGCTCATTACTTGTTTAAAGATCTGTCAAGACGCTTAGTTGACACTTCGCGTGACCCTAGGGCTGGCTTTTACCTCGGACAAAGGATAAGCATTGCCATACAACGTGGCAATGCTGCCAGCCTTTTGGGTACATTACCAGTGGCCTGCGATGCGGAGGAATTTTTCGACGCCATGTTAAAACATGGCGTCGAAAAATTCCTCCGATTAGTTTTAGTCGAGTCTTTTTTTAAGTGTGTGTATATAATTATAGTTGCAATAAATTTTTTATAAATACTGATAAGCAGATTCTTTATTCAACATTTTCTATGGAAAATTTGAATTTTGAATATATTAGTAGGATTATTGTTTTTTAGTGTTATTTTGACGAAACAAACTGTGATTGTGTTTCATTTTCATTCCGTCGTTTTAGGGTTCTTGGTGAGTGATCGATTTTTTATTAAAGTACCTATCACTTGTTTCCTAACTACTTTGAATTGCAAACCCATTCACCGGTAAACATCACCTAAAATTTTTATTTGGCTTTTGGACTGTCCGAGGTGGCATGGGGGTACACTGCAACGGGGCACATTGCAACATGTTTTACTGTGCCCCATGTGTATTGTGAGAATTGTGTGTAGGTACTGTTCTATCATTATTTGCTTTTGTTTTTTAGGAAAAGTTAGTCAAGATGGTGCGGAACAGAAAAAGATAAGATAAGATAAGATAAGATAAGATAAGATTTATTTGCTTAAACATGTGTCATACATATTTACAAGGAAATACCTGCATGCAAGATGGTAAAAGAAAACGGATATAGGATTACACAGCGAAAATAATACGAGAGCAGTTATACAGTCGGTGGAGGAAGGTACCTACGAGTTTGAGAAAAGCAGGAGAGATGAAAAATGTCAATTACTCCACACTGTATAGGTAGATGTCGCAACTAGTTTTATCAGCCGTTTCATTAAAATCCTAAGCTTTCCATTGAACTGCGCCGTTTAATCAGCGACATACTCGTAATGATATGGGCAAGTCATCAAACGATATTATACAAAAGATGTCACCTAAGTCGCTAAAAAATCGGCGCATTTAATGAAACGGCTAGGCTACCGGACGAAACAGATGGTGGTACCTACGATATAAGTTACCTCAGAAAAAGCCACAAATCAAATGGTTTTTGTTTTCCTTTGGAGCCAGATATAGCAGTTGTTGAAAAACATGACATCGAAATTATTATGCAACCCCCAGCTACCCCCTATTGGGCAAATAAAAACCAAACGTCAAACGTTTATTAGTGCTGTCTCTTTTAAATACCAATAAAAAAAGATAAATTAGTAGGCAACGTCAAGCAAATATTTTCTATTTTCCTGAAAACTTATCAATGATAAATATAAGTAGATTAATCTTAATTTTGTTAATTATTTTTGTTGATTTTACTTATAAGAATTTATTGTGGTGTTGCATTGTGGCCCACTTTGTGTCACTGTGCCTCTATGGGTGTTTTATTGTACCCCAGCCCTGGGCACACCGCAACATAAAATTGATCTCAGTAAAATGCGAATTGCTGTGAATTGTTATGTTTTTCCATCCATCTTTCATTGCCATTTAGTAAAACAAAGACTGCCTAATGCATAAGTAAAGATATTAATATGTTGAAAAAACTTTTTCTTCTAATTCTAAAACACTTTTCCGATTCACTGTGCCCCACCTGACCCTATACTTATTTAAGCAGTTTGAAGTGTTAGAGAGAATTATGTGAAATGCGATCGTCAGCGCACGGGTCTTGTGCTCGTTGTATTTAGCTTTCAAAAATAAAAAAAATAAAAATTTTGAAAATAAAACATACGTTGAAATGGAATAAAACTCTTTTATTAAGTGATTGTCAAAGTGATATCTTCAGACAATTCAGTAGGCGTAAAAGAAGAATCATACAAATTATGCTCTACTGTGAACTCTTGACAACTTTGGGCTACTTGCTTTTTTTTTTTTGTTTGAAAGGGGTCACAGCACGTCACTTGCTCTTCATAAGTTTCGTGCACATTTTCAATGAATTAAAACACTTTTAAATTATTGATTCCAATGTTCTGGATAGTTAAAGCAGGCACTAAATTCTTTTCATAAAAACTTCATCACCAATAGCTACAAAAACAAAGGTTTTTTTTTAATTAAGATGATTCTTCATTCCCATTCCCATTGCATTATTTCGTCAAACTTATTGAGTACCTACGTCAAACTTTTATACTTAGACACGTGTTTGTATCGAGTTTTTATAAACCCAAGCAAGAGCTGTAGTCGCGTATCACGGACTTGCTCGGCACGGTCTCACGGCAGTGCGATTCTGTAAACATGTCGAAGTTAAGGCTTTGGTGAAGTGATCACGAAGTGAGCTGTCAATCCATGTCATCGAGATGGAATGACAGTTCACTTCGCTCACTCTACTTGAGTTTTCGCGGTGAGTGGTGAACAGAATCGACCGGTTGTTCTTTTTTACAAGCTTATATATTTAACTTGCACTGTTTGTACGTTTGTAAGTTGTCTGTTAAAAATGAAAATACACAAGTATGTGTGTATAATTTCACGAGAATTTCAACTTTCTATTACTGTTCTTCAGATATAGCCCGCTGACAGACAGACGGACGGACGGACGAACGGACAGCGGAGGCTCAGTAATAGGGCTCAGTATTGATCGTGTAAGATCAATAAAATCTTACACGATCAACAGTATGGTTTTACCAAAGGTCGTTGTACGACTGATGCTGGTGTCACGTTATTAAAACACATATATACAGCGTGGGAAGAGGCGCAAGATGCCATAGGAATCTTTTGTGACCTCTCCATGGCATTTGACTGTGTAAATCACGAAACCTTGCTCCTAAAACTAGAACATTACGGTCTAGGTAAACTTGCACTCAGCTTAGTGAAGTCTTATTTAAATGACAGACAGCAGCAAGTTCAAATAAACGGTGTTAATTCAAGGGGTTTAAAAGTCAAAATGGGGGTACCACAAGGCTCAATATTGGGTCCTTTCCTCTTTTTAGTGTATATTAATGATTTACTCCATCTTTTAAAAAATCAACCACAAATGGTATTATTTGCTGATGATACGTCCTTAATTTTTAAGATAGATAGACGTTCTACAAATCTTGACGATGTAAATAAAGCCCTACAGCAGGTCCAAAATTGGTTCACTGCTAATAATTTAGTATTAAATGGGAAAAAAACTAAGTGTATTAGATTTGCGTTACCGAATGTCAAAAGTAATAATTGCGATATTGTATTGAACAAAGAGAAACTTGAATTCGTCGAAAACGCGGTTTTCCTGGGGATCACGCTTGACTCAAGGCTACAATGGGGTCCTCATTTAACATCTCTTGCGGGACGGCTAAGTTCAGCAGCATATGCTGTCAGAAAAATCCGTCAATTTACTGATATAGATACCGCGAGGCTGGTCTATTTTAGTTACTTTCATAGTATCATGTCTTACGGTATCTTATTATGGGGACGTGCTGCAGACATCGAATCTATATTTATTCTGCAGAAAAGAGCCATCAGAGCCATATATAATCTGGGTCGGCGCGATTCCCTAAGGGAACTGATTAAAGATATTAACATCATGACGGTACCTTGTCAATACATATACGAAAATATAATGTATGTTCGGAAAAATCTCCATCTTTTTAGTAAGATTAGTGACAGGCATAATTTTAATACTAGAAATAAGAACAAATTAGATCAACCCCGATTCAGATTGGCTAAAGTACACACTTCTTGTATGGGGTACTGTGTTAAATTTTATAATAAAATACCATATGATATTCTCGGACTGAATGAGAGAAAATTTAATACATGCATTAAACGCACACTATGTAGACAGGCATATTATAAACTGGAAGATTATATCCTTGATAAAAATGCTTGGCTAAATGCCGGTCCTGCTCCACAGCCTCAGCCGCTTGGTTCCACTAGTTAGGATTTTATATATGGAGGAGATGCTCACCCTTTTCTATTTTACTTTTTACGTTTAATAATAATAATATTCCACATTTCTATAATGTTTGGAATACACTTTTACTTTTCTGTTCTTACCAATTGATATTTATAGTTTTATATAAAGTAGAAGCATTTTTTATTTTGGAATCCTGTAAATGTGAGGACCATGGAGCCTTTTTATGTTAATAGATGGTTTCCTTGTTTGACATGAATGAGCAGGGGCAGTTGAGGGTTTGTCATGCTCACTCGAATGTCTCGCTGATGGTGGCGCGTGTATCGGATCATTCGGTTCCCTTCAAAATGGTTGAGCTGAATGGTGCTGATGCACGCGTCATGTTCGTGAACGGGCGCCATCAGTGGAGACTGGTCATCTCTTAGCTGTCGCTGGCTTATTTCAATAGTTTATTTGATACTTAGAATTCTTTTTTTTTTTCTCTTCCTTTACATTGTTCTCACATATAGAAGCAACAAAGATAATGTAACCTGGATTATTGTAAATCATAAAATGGTTTAAAAGAGTGTCCGTGGAGTTTCTTGCACGTTCTTCTCCATAGAGATCTACGCTTTGGAACGTGTAAATAGCTTCATGTTTTTGACTGACTGACTCTGACAATTCAAAAGTACCTGTAAATGGTTTATTTGAAATAAATGCTTTGACTTTGACTTTGACTTTGACTTTGAGGGTTCCGTTGGTTACCCTTCGGGTACGGAACCCTAACAAACCACAAACAAAAATGGTTTCATATTGATAGCTAAGTACTGTTAACCAGGAATTCTGTAGATACTTATAGGTACCTACATTGTTATCAGAACATGTCACCGACTCACTCGTGGGTTCTCATTATACTTACATGAGTTTTATATTATTATTAGCTGCTACCATGTCTTCGTTTACGTGAACTTTAAACTGGCTCAAGAGATAAATTAAAAATGTGTACCTAATCAAATGAAAGCTAAAATATTTCTTAGCTGTGCCCCAGGCTGAGACATAATGGTCCACGTAATCAACACTCATATTAAATGAAAGGAGGTTGTAAGTATGTCCCTACTTTATTGGATACTACTTATCTACGAAAGCTTAGATCCGATGAGACCATGTGCACTGTTTAATACCTATTTGCTACTATTTATTATGGAACATATTTTATCTTTGCGTTGAGACATTTATCAAAGAAATAAAGGGGACAGCCATTCTGACTTCGGGATGGCTGACCACTTCCAAGTTCTCATAGTTTTAGCGTTGTATTAGCCGCATTGTTGTAAATATTTACTAGTACCTGTTTGCTACCTTATCATATATTTTTACACAACTTTAAGAAGCTCCTATAAAAAGTTAATAATAAAAGCAATGACTTTTATTGATAACTTTTAAACGCATGAACATAAATTAGTTACGTCTTTTCTTCTCAGAATAATTGCTAACAATGTTTTTGCAGGCGCTTAGAGGCTTGTGAACAACTTGTTTCTGGATATCCATCATCATCATCATCATCATCTCAGCCGAAAGACGTCCACTGCTGGACATAGGCCTCCCCCAAGTGTCGCCACAACACGCCCTGTGCGTCTCGCATCCATCGGCTACCCGCGACCCTCACCAGGTCATCGGTCCACCTTGTGGGAGGCCTTCCAACGCTGCGTCTTCCGGTATGCGGTCGCCACTCCAAAACTTTTCGGCCCCATCGACCATCTGTTCTGCGAGCAATGTGCCCTGCCCACTGCCACTTCAATTTGACGATCCTTCGGGCTATGTCGGTAACCTTGGTTCACTTGCGGATATCCATAGTTAAGTTTTATCCATTTAAAGAATAAAACTTATTTCACAACACTCGGGAGTGTTCTGAAATTATGACATCGAGAGAAAAAAACCGGACAAGACAATTGCGAGTCAGACTCACGCACCGAGGGGTCCGATCGAGTCATGGTTGTTTTCGAGTACCTATACATTACCTACGGAAGTTTATGCTTATAAACTATAAACTTCCGCAGGTGAAAGCAGTCTCATTACGCTGACAAAAATAAAGCAGGTAAGTTTGGAGGGCAAACTTAACTTTCTTGTGGATTTTTTTTTCCCAAAGACCCCAAGGTACCTCGCTATCAGGAAACACAGACTACGGCAGGGACCCTGGCGCATCGCTGTACGTCTTGTAGGCCAATACGGGAACGAGCTAATCAGAACTAAATTGTACAATTCCGACGCACCGACGTCACCGCGTAAGTGTATGGGAGTTCTGTTTCTATAGCGACGATGTGTTTTATTTAGATTTAGAATTGTGCAAGGTTGTTAATTTTTGCGATTTTTTATTATTTTTTTATTAGTGATGGGTTTGCTCTTGACTCTAGTCTATGTCAGAGATGACAGAGACAAAGTCTACGATGATAAGTTTATAATTATGCGCTTCTAAAATCGTAGAAATGTGTTCTAACTCATCCTCAACTTTTAAACATCAATAATTATGGCAAAATGGTGATAGAAGTTGTTGAAAACAATAATTATCATTAATGGTATCTATGAATAGGACACTATCCAAGTAGGTACCTAGAAACAAAGTACCTACAATCCTTACTAATATTATAAACGCGAAAGTTTGTATGTATGGATGTTTGTTACTCTCTCACGCAAAAGTACTTGATGGATCCTGATGAAATTTGGCACAGAGGTAGATTATAGTCTGGAATAACACATAGGATACTTATCCCGGAAGTATGTTCCCTTCACGCAGGCGGAGCCGCGGGCGCCTGCTAGTATAGTATATTCAATCCATAATATATCTAGTTAGTTTTTGAGAACAGAATATTTTCGATTTTCTATTACTGTCGACAAATTAAAATTAGATTCCAGACTAAGTCAGTCCAGACCCTTCAATGTGCGTGCTGTGATACATATGTGACCACTCTCTTCTATAGCAAGTGAGTAATCATTTTCAAAAGAAAAAGACTTCATTGTAGTCATCTATAATATTGAGTTCAAATGATTGTTAGTTAAATTATGTTGCGAATAAGGAAAACCATAAAATATTTAAAGGTTTAATTAGGCGGGAATAAGTAAGCTTAGGATTGGAGAGCCACGTCTTATCATCATCTGCCTTTTCCCAACTTTATTGGGGTCGGCTCCCAGTCAAACCGGATTCAGCTGAATACCAGTATTTTACGTGGAGCGACTGCCTACCAGAACTCAGATTTTCTGGCTTCTGACAATCCGTAACGACTGCCAAAGATCTACAAATGACAGCTGGGTCCAACGTGCTTGGCAAAAACGTTGTGCCTATGACACACGTGCGGATTTGGTTTTTACAAACTCTGACTATGGTAAGCCCTCGACTTCGTCTCGTGCTTACATTCGTTTACTCGTTTGTGAAAACCAACTTACCGCACTAATATCATAAATAACTATTGTGACGTGAGACTATAGTGAGCTGTCACTCCACCTAGGTGGAGGATTGGCAGTTCATTTCAATATCACTTCACTAACTTTTTTACGGTGACATTTTTACAGAATTGAGCGGTAGGCCCGGGTCGACGGTGCGTTGTGTTCCATGAGCGCCTCAAAGAGATTACATGAGCATAATTGACAGATCAGAAGCTAGTTTTCAATAACTTCACTGCTAGCTGGCATTGCGAGTATATTTAGCAGGAGACGATTACAAGGCCAAAATAATACCAATTGTGTGAACCGACTGAACTTAAACAATTATATTGTCGCTATCGCTTAGCATTCACTGTGGCGACACTTATATTAAAAGGAAGTTTTAGTGTAAAACAAGAATTATAAAAGCGAGGACGAATCAATTTTGTTACTGATTTCAGTTTGGTTTTATTGACTATTGATGATTTACAATTTGAAATTGTTGTTTGAATTAATTTACATACTTACACTGTTTTGTTTTCAGTATTCTTGTTGTGTAAAATAATTACCTATCCTTTTTATAATTTAAATTTAATAACATTGATATCATTTACGAAAAGATGTGCCTAATAATGTGCCTAGTTATCACTCTTGCTGTAAGTTTGGCTACAGAAGTGACCGTGTATAGGATAAAGGTTTATCGTAAGTAAGCTTTTCTTATTTTCTGTGGTCTTGAGATACAAAGCGCCCCGGCGCGGCGCGCAGCGACGAAAATGAATGGCGTCTGGCCGCGCGCCCGCGACGCTAAGTATATTTCGTTCCTTTGACGCCATACATTTTATCTTGTCAGCGCCCTGGCCGTGCGTCCTGTCCGCTTTGTAGGGTACAACCGAGATACCTAGATGCCACACTTTTTGAAATCATTTTTATTTGCAAAAGTGGCAAGTAGGTAATTTGGTTTTTCATATACAAATTTATGAAAAGTAAAAACTTTATCTTTGATATTTGCAGAGTATAAGCGATTTTTGCGTACCCCTACATTTTGGGACATCTATCCCATATATGGGTTAGTTGCCTAGTCAATAAATCACGTTTTGGATAGACGACCCGCTGAGAAACAGGGCATCTATCCCGACAAAACTTTGACCGCACTTTGCCTTCCCATGCAATCGCAGAGACGTGAGACACGGTGCACCTAGTAGTATTTATTTTTATTGTTGCTATGCACTCACTTGACCACTATCTCACCTGATGGTAAGAGACGATGTGGTCGAAAAATAAATAAAGTAGCGCGCAATTCATCCGCGACACTAGAAAAATTACAATTGGGGCAGGTGCCCCAATTGTAATTTTTCTGTGTGTGTGTAGTACTGCGATAGACACCCCAGTAGTGTAGGTACACTACTGGGGTGTCTATCGCAGTTTTACCCTGTATCAAGTCCCGTAGAATACTACTTGCACTTTCATTGACCGGCAAGATGTGGGTTTAGATTCGAAAGTTATTTATATGTTAATGCCGCACTCTAAATAATCTTGATTGTAACCAAAATGTTGGCTCGTACACCACTGATTACCATCTCAAAGTTCTCAAATGCCTGCGATTTGAGCGCATTCATAGTTTTACTGAAATGCCTTGGTACCTTTTTGTTTTCAGTTTATGAACCTGAGCCTAAACCAGTTGTACAGTCTCCGTTGCCGTTCAAGTTTGGTTGGCACCAATCTTTGTCAGATCGGCATTTTGTTGTTGGTATTACCATAAGGAACGTAGCACCAAGTGTGACCACGGTGAATGCTACTTGCGTCACAGGTAAGCATATCGAGACTCCTCCGTGCCTCGGAAAGCACGTCGTCATTACGGATTGTTAAAAGCCAGAAAATCTGATACCAGTTCTGCCAAGAAGTACCGTGTTACCAGTTAATGGGTTGTGGAGATCTGGTAGGCAGCCGCTCCACGTAAAATTTTGGTATTCATCTGAAGCCGACCCCAATATAGGTAGTTGAGAAAAGGCTAGGCAGATTTATCTATCTCTATACCAAAATTTGTCGGATTTGAATCGACAATTTAGGCATACAACTGTAACAAAAGACCGCAGTAGGTACTTTTTAATGTATAATATGTCTGAAAATTATTTCATAAAGCATAAATTTGTCGAATCTTGATGATTTGTTTACCGATTTATACTTAAATCTCTAAGTCTGAAGAAATAAAGATACTTGAACAGTAAAATATACTGGGTATTTTTTTTTCCAGTGCGCAAACTTTTAAGAACCACTTCTGCCCATGTAAATGAACAACTTTCCCCAAGAAAGCCATAGTCAATTCCTAAAAAAAAAATTGAGTCTCCCATACAAATTGTGGTCAGTTGATGACAATTTTGTATGGGAAGTTCAAATTTTTTTTTAGGAATTGACTATGGCTTTCTTGGGGAAAGTTGTTCATTTACATGGGCAGAAGTGATTCTCAAAGTTTGCGCACTGGAAAAAAAGTTATCCAGTATTATTCAACTTCTGCACGTTTGTTGTAAATGCATCACAACTTTGCGTTTGTTTTACGCTACAGATGGCGGAACTGAAACGGAGGCGAAGAGTGCTATAGTACCAGATAACATGGTGAGAGCAGGTGAAACATATTATTATTTCGACTGACCATTCGAAGATATCTCGAGAGAAATTAGATTTTATGTAAAGCTATATAAATCAAATAGATTGTGTGCGTTGCTCTTAGTGGCAGAAGGGAGGCGCTACTTGAACGTATCAAACGAGAAGACGAGGCAGACACACACAGGTATGAGAATGTTATGTACAATGTGTTACACTAGGATGCTTTGAGGCACTTTTGAGCAAGTAACTAATTATTTTTACCATCTAAAATTTGAAAATAAATTATTATTCGTGTATACTTATTACAGATTATGGAAATGTTTGTCATCATGATGCTGACAAAAAATTCCGCTCCTGTGTGCTAGACGTGGACCTCACAAACCAATGTGTCGGTAAGCCTTATTAATTAACTCCAAAAAAGAAGGAGGTTCTTAATTCGGTTCTATTTTTTAATGTTTGTTACGTTAAACTCTACTATTTATGAGCCTTTTTCTTTTACGAGTATGTGGAAGGATATACTTCCCGATTGGTACCATTGAATCAAGATCGGTTCAGTAGTTCAGTCGCTTTTTCCGGGCCCGACTTGGATCAATAAGCGTTCGTAGCCTGGCTGCGTTTTGGTGACCTCTTTGGGGAAACCGACGGTTTTGTCTGTACAATTATGGACGAAGTTATCATTACGCAGGACGAGAATCTCATGAAAGCCGATAAAGATAAACATATTAAATATCTTGACTTGGCTCGCGAGGTTGTGATGTGAATTCGGCAATCATTGTACCGATAGCACCCGATAGTCGTGTCAGCCAACGACTTAACAGCCACGAGCCTTGCCTAACACCTAACGAGGCAGCTGGATCAAGGGGCTTCAGAATTCAGAAAACAGTAGGTACTTCTGGACACGGCTCGCATTGTTAGGAGGTTCCTCTCTCTGGAGTCCTGACCGCCAGTAGATTTGAACCTGTTCCCGATACCGGTGGGCTACTATTTTTGTTTTTTTTTGAAATATCAAACAAAAATAAAAAAAATAGGTAGGTATACGAAAGAATAATATATTTATCGGAGAATGGCCTATTCTCCTTAACATAGGTATTCAGTGTTCATGGCTCCTATGGGCGTCATTTGACTAAAATGCGAGCACAAAACAGAGTATTTATTTACGTTTCACAACAATAATAATAATAATAGTAGCCTGGCTACGTTTTGGTGACCTCTTTGGGGAAACCGAAGGTTTTGTCTCTGCAATTATGGACGAAGTTATCATGACGAAAAACTACCGGAGATTTATTGTGAAGGACGGCACGGTTGACATATGTCGGACATGTCACCGTCCGGGAGAATCAATTCGCCACATTATCTCTGGTTGTTCTCGTCTTGCTAATGGAGAGTACTTGCATAGACACAACCTTGTAGCCAGGATTATCCATCAGCAACTTGCTCTGAAATACTCTCTTGTGGAGGCGGAGGTGCCGTACTACAGGTATGTGCCCGACCCAGTTCTCGATAATGGCAGCATCACATTGTACTGGGATCGGTCCATCATCACTGACGGGACTATTATTGCAAATAAGCCTGATATAGTGGTGGAGGACCAAATCGAGAGGCGTGCAATGATTGTAGATATCACAGTTCCGCATGACGAGAACCTCGTGAAAGCCGAGAAAGATAAACAAATCAAATATCTTGACTTGGCTCGCGAGGTTTTCGGCAATCATTGTACCGATAGTCGTGTCAGCCAACGGCTTAATAGCCACGAGCCTCGACCAACATCTTAGGAGGCTCTCGTTAGGCAGCTGGATCAAGGGCTTGATTCAGAAAGCAGTACTTCTGGACACGGCTCGCATCGTTAGGAGGTTCTTCTCTCTGGAGCCCTGACCGTCGGTAACTTGGACCCTATTCCCGATACCGGTGGGCTACTATTTTTTATATTTTTAAATATTTTTATAATTTTGGATTTTAATGTTTAAAAATGTAATTTACATGTACTATACAAAGTGAATAAAGGAAATAATAATAATAATATCTTGGGACAATCAACACACCGCCATCTGATCCCAAACTAGGCAGAGCCTGTACTATGGCAACCAGACAACTGATAAACATACTTATATATTTCTAAATACATACATATCATAGATAAATTACACACCCAGATACAGAACAAATAATCGTACTCATCGCACAAAGTTGACTTATTAATTATTTACCGCGCAAATATTAGGTAATTGCTAATAACTATCCCCTCTAAATGCGCGCATGAGCTCGGCATTCATCAACATGGCGTCTTGACTCCGTTCAGGATAAACACCCTGATCTGATTGGACGTAACACGGAAATAAAATACAGTAACGTTTATTCTGTTACACGTTGTATATTGCCGTTTATTCGTGATATTGTGTATTGCAGAACAAACGAGTCAAGAACCAAAGATGAAAGCAACTACAGTTATGAGTTTTACTAGTTTAGAAAACTATCAAAATGCTATTAAGGCTGACGCTCCATCATCGCCACATAAGGAAAAAGTACCAGAAACAACAAAAATGGCTGCAAACGTTACGAGTGAGTGAGTTTATCTCATCAGTCACCAAGGCTGAGCAGCTAGGCATCCAGTAACTTTGTCTCCATTGTTAGGACTTTTCTTCTACTGACGCCTGACGCGGTTATAAAACTTACTCGACTGCGTTTTAACTCAAGCGTTCAAATAATACCAATTCGTAGAGAAAAAAGAGAGGTTTTCTGTTATTGTCACCAGACGGTGCTTAATGGTGATCAATAAAAATTAATGTTTACGCTCTGGCGGTCAGTAGAAGAAAAGTCCTATTATGATTATAATGGTACGTGCCTGCAGTCCAGTGAAATTTCCCATCGGTAAGTTCTTCTAAGGAGCCTTAGGTATGTTTTAAAAAAACTATGGTACATCTAACGTTTACTTGTCAGCAGTTATATGTATCCTAGCTTCTGCCAACGGCTTCACCCGCGTGAATGTCGAAAATAGACACTATTTAATTTAATCTTGTACCACTAGGTAAGTAGCTCCGCGCGGTAGGTCGTACCTACTCATAATGAACAACTTTCACAACGGAACCAACACTGAAATCGCGAAAAAAAATGGACTGCTCCATACATTTGTGTTAACAGCTGAACAGCTGATGTTTTTGGTTGGCCCCGTTGTAAATGTTGTTCCTAATGATGAGTACAATGACCCCTTAAGAGGTATGGTGTTTATTCTGTTACACCTTGTATACCGAGGAATAAACAGACAGCGGCGACAGGCTACGCGACACCGCGCAGCGTAATTCGACGCCGTCACTTCGTGTGTCCTAGTTTATAAGTTATTATTTTTGTATAGTTTTTTAATTTTTATGTATTATATTTTGTATAGGCCACAGATGCCTGAAAAAAAGGAATAATTTAATAATATATTCTATAGAACTAGGTACTGAAAAATCAGCCCTTACAATTTAAATGTTTAATTTTCAGAAACTGCCGAACAACGATCCATTTTAATATACGTGACATCACCCGTGATGGTGATGAGTGTTATAACAGTGCTGGTTTATATAATCTTCAAAAGACATCGTCATCGAAACTCGCACCCTGTAGAAGCGCAGGAGTTGAATACTTGTGTAAGTTAATGTTAAGCGATCACCTTTGTTTATAGCATTAATAAACTAATGCTCATTTAATCGGCACCTAAATCTGTTGCACTAACACAAAGCGAATCATTTAATTTTGTTTGGCAAACCAGACTGCGTTGTCGCGCCGACAGAGGGCGCCTCTCGGCCAGCAAAGATCACATATTCGCGCGATGATGATTTTGTATTAGGAGTTCGATTCGCTTTCTAAGAAAATCGATTCTATGGTTTACTATCAGGCGATTTTTAGAATCCATTCATTGCAATGCGATCTTCAAATGAAAAAAAAAATAAAAATTAAGGCGAATCGAATCGCCTAGATCGATTCCGTAAATAATAATGAGGCAAACTAGTAAAATAGCACAACGGTAAGTTTCATGGGTTTTTGATTGTTTTGCACGCAACCCTAATCTTTTTTTTTTAATGAAAGCCCATGTTTTTCCTTATAAAATCAGTTATCAGTCATTGAAAGTCCCGGCAAAATCGGTCCAGCCGTTTCGAAGATTACCCGAAACAAACAGACTAATAACAAAAGAAATGTTGTTTGTCGCTTATAATATGTCGTCTTTATATACTTTCGTTTGCATTTAGTAAAAAGTTGTTATTATGATTATATTATATTATAAAGAGACACTTTACTTAATAATATTATAAATGCGAAAGTTTGTGAGGATGGATGGATGTGTTTGTTACTCTCTCACGCAAAAACTACTGAATGGATCTTGATGAAACTTGGCACAGAGGTAGATTATAGTCTGGAATAACACATAGGATACTTTTTATCCCCGGAGTATGTTCCCTTAGGATAATTTTGGACATTCACGCGGGCGTAGCCGCGAGCGGCAGCTAGTTTTATGTAGTTGTATAAAGTCGATAAGTACTGGTCGTACGCAGCCAAGACGTAAGTGGCTGTAGAGCATCGTCTTCACAATATTAATGTAAACCAAATATTGTATATATCGAAGAAGAGACAGGGCAGTTATTTCTAAAAAGCGCAGAACCGCTGACCTTATTCTGGTCATCGGTTCTGCAATGGCTATAATTGGTTCTATATCTGAACTGAAGGCAAACTTTAAGAATACTGCAAATAAAAACAAGTAACACATTTTAAAGTAACAATTCGTTTAATCAAACAAACATAGATTTTACTCACAATGTTTCCTCTCCAAAAATCGGCAGCAAAGTGAGCTCCGCACTCAAGTCACGCCTTTTATAAACTCGTTCGCCCCACCAGAGGCAAACGTCACTCACAAAGTATTTTACCGCCAAATAAACAAATAATGTTCAGAGACTAGGTTTTTAGGTATTACTATTTACAAAAATTCGAGTTATTTAAAAATTAATCACAATTAAATTTAAGTAGCATCTAACAGATTTGATTAGTCATGGTCTCGACATTAAATGTCAAAATCATTACCAACCAAATCCGAGGTAATTTATTTACAAACTTAAAACTTCTCTAAATACTGATTAAACATATTTTGAATGAGGTAATTATTTTATAGTGAATCAATTAAATCAAATAGGTAACAGAATTAACTTATAATAATCAGCCAAATAATCTTCGCGGCGACATATAACTTTTACTTGAAAAGCGTAACTGTCGAGTTTCTTGTCCGTACATCCCATTAGTTCTAGTTGTCCATTCGCAATGGCGAATGGACAACCAGACAACCAGGCAACCAGATAGATAAGAGTCACTGCATTTATTTATATTTTACTGTTTATCTTGAATTGAAAATAGTAAACTGAGTTTTACTGAGGCCAAAAATGGAGTTTGTCTTTGTGGTTTTTAAGGTTCCTTCCGTACCCAAAGGGTAAACACTCCCGACTCCACTGTTCGTCTGTCTGTTCATCTGTCTGTCCGTCTGTCTGTCCGTCTGTCTGTTTGTCCGTCTGTCTGTCACCAAGCTATATCTCATGGACCGTGATAGCTAGACAGTTGAAATTTTCACAGATGAGAAGCCCACGAAGGGTTCCGTACCATTATCTATAAAAAAAAACGAAAAAAAAATCACGTTTGTTGTATGAGAGCTCGACTTAAATATGTATTATATTCTGTTTTTAGTATTTGTTGTTTCAGCGGCAACAGAAATATACATCATCTGTGAAAATTTCAACTGTCTAGCTATCACGGTTCATGAGATACACCTGGTGACAGACAGACAGACACACGGACAGACAGACAGCGGAGTCTTAGTAATAGGGTCCCGTTTTTACCCTTTGGGTACGGAACCCTAAAAATCGAAGTTTTGTTTTTCCAGGCTATTCCAAATGAAGTAGTTTATGCGGATCTCAGCTTGGGGCACGTGGACAGTCAACCACCCAGACGTGATGAAGAGTCGCCGTATGTCCAGATAGTCGGGGTAATGAGACCTGTTGATGGAAATTTAAAAAACAAATAAATCCTATTTTAGACAACGCTTTTTTCGTATATTTTTATTAATACAAATAATTAGCCTCCTTCATAAAAAAAGACATAGGTACCATAATTATGATAAGTTCCGTATGGTGTCGGACGTAAAATTTAAGAATAGCACCAATCCATAACTTCCCGTGGGTGTCCTAAGGCTGCGTTTCCACCAGAGATGTGCAAGGATGCCTAGCGAGGGATGTGCTTGTTTAGAACCAATAGAATCGCTTACGCTGAGCGAGGCTAGCTTAATGAAGCGATTCTATAGGTTCTTAATAAACACATTCCTCGCTGAGCATCCTCGCACATCTCTGGTGGAAACGCAGCCTTAGAAGCGACTAAGGGACTCACCAGAGAATGGGCAGCAGCATTCTCTGTGATTGCAACAGCTACACTGCGATCGCTAACCCGACTGCCAAGCGTGGCGATTATGGAAAACCTCCCCTTTTGGGAGAGGCCTTTGTCCAGCAGTGGACGTCTTTCGGCTGATATGATGATGATATGATATGTGAATCTTAATTAAAATTATTTTGTAAAGAATCTTCTTTACTAAATATAGAACGATTTTATTTGGATAGAACCAAAACCAAATGTTTTCTCCCGCTCTGGGCGGAGCGGGAGGGAGTGTCAGACTCTTAGTGCGTTATTAAAAAACGCTTTCTAACTTTAGTCCCAGCCTAAACTTTCAAGCCCATCATTGTATTTTGAACTACCTATATTCCGACTATCTTAAAGTTACTAATACAAAAACCTATTTTAGATCCCGGTCTATGTTGCCAACGTACATTAAAAACTTTACGGCACTTGGAATAAAGTTCTAAATTCAAAAATGGCTTGTTGATTTAAACCTGGGTTTAAAGTTAGAACGCGTTTTGTAATAAAGCCGTTTCTGACTAAAACCCATCCGTGTTCCTTCAAAATTCCCTTTGCGTTCAAAAGCCGCGGTAACTCTCGAACAATTCAACACGGCTAAAGAACGCTGGCGTGACGATTTGACGCCTGAACAGGCATCAGACAAATATGGTTGAAAAATTTGGGGGATAACGCTGCCCATGGCCCATAACATAGGCTACTACTTTGCACATACGCATACGTCTAGGCCTGACTGGACTTGGGCCGATGCGAAGCTGCCAATTTATATAAAAAGACTAAATCACTTTTACGATTTGTATGTATTTTTACAAAATCTTGTTAAGTAATTGGTAATTTGGTAATATTTTAATGCCTAATATATACATTATGTCATTGTAATGGTTTAAGAACTGATCGCCGTCGCCATCTGCATCTGAGATCCTATTCACAAGGCTGAAATTTGGGCATGGTTTATCATTAAATCACTAACAAATAGACCGTCGGACCGAGCTAGCAGATATTCGTACGTTGAAATTACACTAACACTATCCAAAAATTTTGCTATCGAGAAAATAAGTAACGCCTGGGGGGAGCCTCTTGGACTAATAATTAACAGGAGTGACGACACTAGACGCTGATTGGTGTATTACTAAATACATTCCGTTTAACGTTGCCATAATTCGTAATTTTGGTTGATAATCAATATTTTCTGGAATAAAAACGTTGCACTGGCCCTTCATCTGCATCTTCCCTATCCTACAAATGTTCACGCAACGTTCGCAAAAACACAATTTCGAAAACTGAGATGCAAATGCGAACGTTGCTTGAAAAAAGTTTGTACTCTGAGCTCGGGGTGCTACGCCGTAGCTTGAAGTGCTACGCCGTAACTCCGTGTGCTACGCCGTAGTCGAGCAGTCTTTGAATAAGGTCATGCGCACTTCAGCCATAAGTCTGACTACCACTCGGGGAATGATGATAAAACTGATGGACTGAGTGCCCAGGGAGCGCTGGACATACACTCCTGGACATGTGGATATGTAAATAAATATAAAATGTCAACAATAAAAACGCTCCTTATTTTCAATTCTTACTTACAATTTAAAAATATAATTTTGTATCGTCCAATCCGGTCCACGTTGGGTAAATATGTCTCGCCATTATTTTCAATCTTTGTCTCCCTTTTTTTCAGAATGGGAAATCGCTCTGGTCGGAGCGGGCAGGAGGGAGTGTCAGACTCTTACTAACTAAAACCCATGCGTGCTCCTCCTTATGCCCTTTGCGTTCCAGGGCCGCGGTGACTTTCGAAAAAATTCCGCAACTAATCTTCGTCACCCTTGCTTTCAAATGAGATCTATTCCATTATCCTCTTTGACCATCTAGTACTCTCCATCTGCCCCGCTGGTTTCATGTTCGCAAGCGCAACTGCTGAGCGTCCAGGGGTCCTGGGTTCGACTTCCAGGTCGGGCAAAACATGATATTAGGTTTTTCCAAGAATTTATCAGGGGCAGCTCAGAGTTTGGAAGTTGGTGGTGCGAGACCCCCATGCTCGGGAAGCACGTAAAGCCGTTAGTCCTGCACCTGATCTCTCCCCGGAAAAGAACAGAGAGTGGAACTGTGTTTGCGCGCACACCAACTTCCAAACTCTGTGCTGCCCCTGATAAATTCTTGGAAAAACCCAATATCATGTTTTGCCCGACCTGGAAGTCGAACCCAGGACTCCTGGACGCTCAGCAGTTGCCTAGTATGAGGGAGATATTACGTATTGTAATATCTCCCTCATACTAAGCTTTTGTCCGTCGAAATCGGCAATCTTGACCGAAGGTCAAGTGGATAACTCTTCGATTTACACAGAGGTCTTCCCCAGTTCTTTTATTACATTATCATTAATAATAATCATATAATAATAATAAATCTTTATTCAAAAATACAAATTGGTACAATCTATACATATAATAAAACTGTAGAAGACGTCAATTCTGTACATTGAATGAAAATAAAAAAAAATATTCCAGGGGTGCTTTATACAAACAGTAGAAGCCAAAAATATATTTTTTTCTTTTTTTGTCTGTCTGTCTGTTGTTCGTCTTTCACGCAAAAACCACTGGACGGATTTTAATGAAACTTTTTTTTTTGTATAGCTATTAGTCCTCGCCAACATATAGGCTATTATTTATTTTGAAGATCTGAATACAAGACGTGGAACCTTAGCAGCCCGGCTAATCTATAAGAGATATTAATATACCGCTTTAGGAATAGTTGGTCAACATGATGAGTACTGTCTGTCGACATAAAAAAAATTAAGGTCTGGAGCACCTGATGTGGAACCCTTTCAGGGAGCTAAGCTATCGGCTATTTTAATCATTTGTCAACAGGTCTCATAGTCCGTTGGTTTAAAGTCTGCTACTCGAAAGACTTGGTGTGGGTTCGAATCCCACAAAAGTTGTAATTATTTTTGGATTATTTTTATTTTATTTATTTCCTTATTTTTTTATTCCCACCAAACCTAATATTTTCAAATATTAATAATATGTTATTGCTGTATTTTGCATATCTTTTTAGCAAGACAAGCAGAACCTATTTTCTGTTTATATGTATTCTGTTTTGTTTGCATCACGTTAAGAAATACAAAACTAATGTAGATAACATTCACATAAACCTGATAGGATTGTGGCAATCTAGAAGAAATCAACTTATTATCTACATGCATAGTAAGTAGGGATAAGTATCTTTAATGACACTTGCAATGCCATCTGTTGAGCAAAACTGTACTTACCATCAACACCACGAGAATTACACCAAAAAGTATTTTTTAGTTAAAGATTCTTTTGATACTTACCAGGTGTTACGCATTTGATGCATAAAAAAAAAATTGCTCCACTGACTGTTTTCATTTTTTTTACTTTTGATAGGTACGCGTTTGACCACTATCTCACCAGATGGCAAACGATGATGTGATCGAAGATGAAGCACGCTTGCCTATAAGTAACCTACTCACTCTTGATAAGACTCCCAGGCTGTAACTATCAGGAAACACGGACTCAGTCAGGGAATTCCACGCCATGTGTTTCCAAAACGTTTTGTTCATGTGGGTGTGAGATCCACCGTGTACCGGTGGCGTACCGCCGTACGTCTTGTGGTCCGATGATAGAACGAGCTTGGCGGAATTAAACTATGCAATTCCGTCGCACACTCCCCAAAATGCAACCGATACAAAACCGACAGGCTAAAAACTCGGCTTCGATGCTCAAGACTTTGGAGCTTAGACTCGGTGAGCCTTTCACCTCTTGGATTTCTTTCCCAGGATCTCCCTCATTCCTAATTATTTTCTGTTTATTTTGAAACAAAACTGTTCAATTCCCAGTCAGCTGGTGATTCGTCGTGACTAGCCTAGGGCCAGAAATTACCAGTAGCGGGTTTCACACTCCAGAGCTTCAAGGGGAACTGTGGATCCCTGGGCAATGACGCCACAGAAGAACTCGCGAAGATAGGTTATACAGGCGCATATACAGGTGGTAAATATAGGTTTGTGAGTGCTAAGTAATTGAACTCTTTAATCTCAGATTATCACTCCCTTGCGGCTTGAGTATTATCGGTCGTCTCTCCGCTCAACCTGTGAAGCACACTGCCGGTCGATTCTGTCGACATCTCACGGTGTTCATCTAGGCGGAGTGAACGACAACACAGCTGTCATTCCATCTTATTTGTATGGTTTGACAACTCGCCAGTCGTGCACCCTGCCAAAGTATTCACTTCGACATGTTTACAGAATCGCACTGCTGGTGGCTTTTGTACATTTGGGAGGAGCTAGGCTTGCAAACTTAGCCAGGACAACGGAGTCTCTACTCTACTCTATCCGTTGTGGGTGTTTTTATGGATGGGAAATCATCAAATGACTTCTTCTGCTCTGGTTGGAGCGGAAGAGAGTGTCAAACTCTTACTGACTAAAACACATCCGTATTCCTCCTTATGCCTTTTACGTTCCAGGGCCGTGGTGACTTTTCGAACAAATTCCGCAACACTGGCTACGACGCTTCGTCGACCCGGGCCTGGTAGTGTTCGTACAGTGAGCCAACCTACGCTCGCCATCTGCGGGCCCGCGCTTAGGGTGGCTGGGAATTGCCCTGCGACTCCCGACGCAACGCCCGGGTTATCTTTTTCTGTTGCGGCGGCTGAGGGGGTCTACTCTCTTAAGCCCGAAGTCTGTAGTTTCGGCCTTAGTGTTGGGCGTTTTCTACTTCGTATCACCTACGGACTTAATTACGATTAGTCCCGAACTAGGAATAACTGTCAAATCGTGCTGTCATTCATTCTTATATTCTTTTCCGGACCATGGAATGAACCAGGACGCCGCAGCCGATCGCCTCAACGAGGACACGGTGATGCTCTGCCCAAGCAGGGCAGACCTCCACCGTATACTCCACCATGTCCTCTGCGGAGACTTTTCTTCTGATAGTTTCGGCATGACCATTAATCAAGCTCAGGGACAAACTATTAGTCGTGTTGGTGTGGATCTGCGGAAGTCCTGTATCTCGCACGGTCAGGCTGTATGTCGCTTTGTCGCAAGTAAGCAGCGCGCAAAGCCTGTTTATACGTACTGATGAATATCATATATATATTTATGAAGAAATTTTTTAAGTGATATTCGTTCGTTCTTCGTAATTTTGTAAGTCATGTCATAATCATGATGAGTACCTATATACATTTAGTGAGTTTGTGTATATCTTCCTAAATACGAAATACACGCGCGAACGAAGTCGCGGGCACAGCTAGTAGAATAATAAGTCTGAGATAGTAATATAGGTCGAACAATGTTAGATGCCTGTACTAGGAGGGTTCTGTATCACAGGCGGCAAGGGCTCAAACAATGTACTAAGAATCGTCGAAGAATGTTTAACTATATTTGCTTAATATTAAAATAGCAATTAACCTAGTTTACTTAAATTTAACAGATGTCACATAAAATCATAAATAGATACCGTTCAAAAGAACCTGTGGCCTAATTGAAATAAACGTTTTGACTTTGACTTTGACACCACCAGTCCAGTCGTCGAGGGTGATACCCACGATGAGCACCGAGCAAAATGAATCATCCCAGGCGGACACCTGCACTGGGATGGAAGCTATTTCAAATGTGGTCGTCTGTTAGTTCTATAAGTTGCAGAATGTGCTCTTTTCAATGTAGTCTGTCATACAATGCTTATAAATATACTCAAACATCTAAAACCCACACATAATTTTTAAAAGTAATCTTCAGTTAAAACAGTTTAAAGCACTCCACTCATTAGTGTTCTGGTTATATAACAGTCGCGAGTGGACCGGAGTCACGAGTGCTGCTGAGCTGTTCAGCTCGCAAAGGACGAGAAATGTTCGAAGTTGACGACCGACCTTCAGAATCAGGCAAGATGCCAGAAGAAGAAGTAAAAGCAACTCCGTCTGAAACAAGTTCTTCAGAATGGATGTTTTCGTAATGATTTTGTATTTCTTCATAGATGTTTTCAACAGTTTTTTCGTATTCGTGTTGTTGTTTTTGTATTTCCTCATACACGTGTTCTCCAATTTCTTCGTATTTGTGTTGTTCTATATCTGCGATCTCCCGGTCGCATTCTGGTCGGAACAGCATGTTCAAATAGAACGTGCTAATTGGCTGAAAAAATACATGAAGCTTTATTATTTGTATAATATCAATGATTTGGGCTCGTGGCTAAATTATAACAGCCGCACGGACCAATCTTCATGGTTAAGCAACGCTTGCCGAGGTTGGTCTGTGGATGGGTGACCATATTAACATACCGAGACTCCTACGTGCCTCGGAAAGCACGTTAAGCCGTTGGTCCCGGCTGTCATTAGTAGATCTTTGGCAGTCGTTACGGATTGTCAGAAGCCAGAAAATCTGATACCAGTCAGAGTCAGTCAGAGAGGCAGCTGCTCCACGTTAAATACTGGTATTCAGCTGAATCCGGTTTGACTGGAAGCCGACCCCAATATAGTTGGGAAAAGGCTATGAGCAATAGTCTGATTGTGAAAGTTGCGATCAATATCTCTCAGTATCTCGTTAGGCAGCTGGTTTGAGGGACTGATGCAGATAGCAGTAAGTTCTCTGTTTTTTTTTCTTATTGGTTGGCACGCGCTTGGTCACTATCTCACCTGATGGTATGCGATGATGTGGCCGAAGATGGAGCACGCTTGCCTAGAAGTAACCTATTCACTCTTGACTTAAATATACTTTCGGGTTGTAGCTATCAGGAAACACACACTCAGGCAGGGAATTCCACTCCTTAGCTGTGCGCACAAACGTGTTCCCTTCTCTTTACTTACTTCGTTGATTGGTAGCTGGGGCGTGCCTGATTGATTGCATTTGATCCAGCGACATTTCCAAATAACAATAATCATAACTACCAAGATAACCGCTATGCAAAATAATGATGAAATTATTGCGACGTAAACACCATTACTTTCATCTGTAAACATGAAAATCATTAACTTACAAATTTTAAACTGTTTGTCAGTATACGTGTCAGCTTGTGATGGCCTACTGCTAAACACGGAGCTTCTGTTGAACGCTCGTGATCCTGGGAGTCCTCGGTATCAGGTCAATGGCACAAGTTCAAGATATTGAAGGGTGAGGTAGATGAGCAAAGTGTGTCTGCCTGAGAAATATTTTCACATGTACTACTGAACAGATTTTGATGAAACTTGGTATACAATTATAGGTATAAGACTACCTTCTAACCACAGCTTTGCCCGCATGAATAGTATTTTCATGGGTTTTATTTTTTCATTTTATTATAGCTATCCAGCAGTGAAAATCCCGCTAAAATCGGTATAGCAGTTTCGGAGATCAAACGTAAAAACTATGATTTATTTTTATGTACTTCCATGCCCCTCCCATATTCTTTGGCCCTGGGTTATAGTTTAACGGATTTTGTTCGAAAGAGTCACCGCGGCCCTGGAACGCAAAGGGCACTAGGAGGAGCACGGATGGGTTTAATCAGTAAGAGTCTGACATTCCCTCCCGCTCCACCCAGAGCGCAAGGAGTAATTTGATTATTTCCCATCCATAAAAAAAAACAAAAAAGGAGTAGGTACTTATATAGTTGCCTCGATTATTACCTACTCTAGTTTCGTGGATGAATCTCATGTTATATTATTTATCGAACGAGAGACTACAAATACCAGTTGACCGTGTTGCATGTGTATGTGAGATGTCCGGCCGAGACGGAGGACAGCCGCGTACTAAAGCAAAAAGTGAAAGGCTATAGCGCGAACACTGCGCCTACGCGACTCGGCTCGCTGTCGTCACCGCAGCCCTAGGCGCTTGCTCGCACCGAGTCGAGACATCACTTTGCACTACATACGTGCTCGCTGGCGCCGTATGCGAGACACCAATTTGTACCACTCGCAATATACGAGCGCTTCGCTGGGGAGGAGCTATGTAGCAGCCGGCATCAACGTCCGATGCAAGGGCAGGCAAAGTTTTTGCTGAACAGAAGTCCTCTTTCTCGGCGGGGCATTTATTCTAGACGTAATTAATACGGATTAGGCAATTATCCCCTTATGAAATAGATGCCACAATGTTGTCACAGGGCCTCGTTCACCATCTCTAAGTAAAGTGTTGATTAGTTACTAGTTACGAGTATCTTTTGTCAATTTCACAAACAAAAATAGAGCTTTGAGTAACAACTTACTGGTTAAGTGAATGACGTAACATATCATACGATAAGTTCGTTCAATATCACGTCAATGTTATTTGACAAACGTCATTGGCAGATGTTGGCACTTTGGCAGTTGTCAATTGTGATTCGTGGTGTTTTTATATTTTGTGAATTTAATTTGTTACTTTATTTACCCATATTTTTTTTAGTATGGATAAAATTAAAAGATAGTTATAGAACTTTAAACTTTTCCTTTTATAAGATAGGGACATCTTGGTATCTCTTGTGCAGAAATACCAGACTGCTTGAAAATAAACAAAGCTTCTTCCTGCCCTTATCCCATGTTACTTGGGGTCGGCGCAACACGTTTTTTTCTTCCATTCTGTCCCATCAGCCGTCACACTATCACTAACTCCCTTTTCTTTCATATCGCTCCTCACAGTCCTCACACAATCCATCCATCTTTTCTTTGGTTTTCCTCTTCCTCTCCATCCATCCACATTTATATTCATAACCCTATTAGTTACATGCGTTTCATCCCTCCTCTTCACATGACCATACCAGGACAAGCGGTTACCTACCTTTCAACTTTTCCGTCACTGGCGCCACTTTTAAACTACCTCTAATGTACTTACTCATTTCTCACTTTATAAAAATAGATTGCATGTAGCGGAGATGAGAATGTTGAGATGGATGTGTGGAGTAACGAGAATGGATGAAGTGAGAAAATAAACAATGCTTAGGTACTCAATTAACAAAGATTATTAGTAAAATTACTAGAATGATGAATTTAATACCACACATTTTCACGGGGATTACTTTATGTTTTATAGCTGCATCCTACTTCGATAAACAAAATTTAGCAAAAAAACAGTTTCATTTAGGATCGTAAAATAATCAACACGAAATTTAATTACACGAATCCTAGGTACTAGTTGCGTCGTAGAATGTTCTAATTCATCCAATTGATGATCAATCAAGTCAAATATATGCATTTTGACAACGGACAACTTTTAACTGAAAACTAAATTAAACACGCGAATTGGCAGATGTCGCGGCAAGTAAGTTACGGGTTAGTTAATCTTATGATTAGTGCTACTTGAACGTCGTGTTTGCACATGCGGTTACGGGTGACATAAACTGGTGGTTAGCCTAGTCGACACTTTACTTGAGGATGGTGAAAGAGGCCCAAAGGCCCATATTCCAAAACATAAACTCAACACGAACTCCAACTCCAACATGAGCACAAAAATGTCAATGAAAGCTTGTCTAATTGACGTTTTCGTACTCGAGACATGAGCAAACAAATGCAAAAACTTCAATTTATGACAAGCTTCGATGGAGTTGGAGTTAGGATTGAGATGGAGTTTACGTTTTGGAATATGGGCTTAAATTAATTATTAAAAGTTATAATGTTCACATTGTACAGATTTCTTTTAAACCGTCAACATGACATGCAAAAAAACAAGGCAGCAAAGTCCAGCTCATGCATGGTCCGTGCATGAGATGGTCATTTCCGTGCAGCACGGAATTAGTAAGTGCGTCCTGAGGACCTAAGGCTATGTTGCCGTCTCGAATAAGAGGTGGTGTTAAACGCCACAGATCTAATGATTACAATGTACATTTGGCATAAATTACTATCGTGACCAAGGGAAGTAGACGGAGCCAGGGTTTAAAGGAACCTAACATGAAGGGGATAACGGGAGCTAAGTTCGCTCACTATGCTCGCAGCATAGTGAGCGAACTTAGCTCCCGCCGTCCCATTCGAACCTATCCTATCCGTGTCAGGGTGAACAAAATGTTAATTATTATACAAGATGATACTGAGATCTAAAGAACGTTATTGTACTAAATAAGAATATAAGGCGTTAAAAAATCACCTACATAAAAAAATTAAGGAGTTGTTCAGAATAACATATAAAAAATAATCACGAAAAAAATGTTAATAAGTATAACAATACGTTTTAAAAATATACAATATTATTTGAGCATTAAGTATAGCTTTTGATATTAGAGCAAATGTTCTTATAATGAATTAACGGCAACCCTTATTTTCATACTCACTTAGGCAGTGACTTTTCTAATAATAATTGTTGTTTCTATTATTACTTAGTTTAGTTATTCCTGTTCTAGTATTAAACTGTCTGCATCAGTCACATTCTTACCTGCAGTCGTGTTATTCTTTGGTTCGGCAAAAGAAGGGGGATCTGCAAAATTGCAATATCCATATTTGACAAAAATAAATCTATTTGATAATAATATCAATTTGAATTCGTACAAGAAAGTTCAACCGGCTATTATGTCGAGTGAAAAGACGTTTACACTTCTTCAACTTTTTGTACTTCATAAATTATAAAATGTCCTGGTACTGTCTCTTGTTTGTGGTACACAAGGGACAGTAGACATTTGATTCATTGTTATGAGTAAACATCGGATATTCGGATGCATGCTTTTTTTAAATTATAAAGTTGGCTATGGGAAGCACTTTTTTTGGATTTGACGCCCGCGATTCTGAGATCAACAAAAAGAGTTATATTTATTTATTTATTTAAACTTTATGTACCTACAATAGTGGTACATGGGCGGACTTAATGCAACAAGGCATATATTGCGTGAGAAGTAAGAAACCAAGTTGCCTTGCTTTTTCCTGATTTGATTTTAAAAAAAAGTATGTAAGCATGCCTTAAGTTGCAGGGACTTAGTTAAAATGTCGGTATGAATCGAATCGAAGGTGAGCGTAATAATATAAGGCTGTATTCATTTATGTTTTTTTATTTACGATGAGTTATGCAACCCGAGCTCGTGGCTAAGTAATGACAGCTACACGGGTCGATCTTCAAGGTTAAGCAACGCTTGCCGAGGTCGGTCTGTGGATGGGTGACCACCTTAACATATAACTATACATACCGAGAGGCACGGAGGGGCCGTGCCTCAGGGTTCCGACTGTCATTTGTAGATCTTTAGCAGTCGTTACGGATTGTCAGAAGCAAGAAAATCTGACACCAGTCTTGCCTTGAAATACCGTGTTACCCAGTTACTGGGTTGCGGAGGTCAGATAGGCAGTCACTCCACGTAAAATACTGGTATTCATCAAAGCCGACCCCAATATAGTTTAGTACCTACACGCTATAGGCAGTTGATGCAACCTGGAATCCCTGGATTTTCTTGTCAGGAAAGATATTCTGAGAAGCCGCCTCCAGAATATGTTAGCCAAAATTAACTTCAGGTTACATATATATGCATCCGATTATCCGATCGTTAATAATAGTGTTATATAAAATGCGCATATTATCATAAAAATATTTTGTATTTTGTGTACCTACATAATGTTTTCTTTTTTTTTAAAGATTATGTTTGAAAATTATAATTGAGTCTGACTTTATGTCAGAACGCTCTGTATAATATTTTTGCAGTTAGTAAAGAAAGGCTTACCTTCACACTGGTATGTCAGGTCCACGTTTAGCACACAGCCATGTTTACAAAAATCTTCATAACCTGTCAAAAATAGCACGAACAAGGGCACGAACATTTTAATGATGATTGATCATTAATATCTAATAATTAATAAACTGCTTGAAAAATCATTTCTTCGGATGATTTTAGTAGCTTTTTCAGGTCAATTATTGTAAATCTGGTCAAATATTATATAATTACAAATTATTTATTTAGCAATAATCTTTAAATAAGAAAGTGAGTACCTAACTAATTTTTTTTTAAATATAAGTAGGTAGTTAGCACCTTACAATTGGATTTAATTTACTGATGAATGATCTGAGTAATACCTGAGATCTTGCACTATTAAAGAGTTCGTATAAATTATACTTAACATTGTCTTACCTGTGTATGTCTGCTTCATTGTCTCGTTTGGTTCGTTCAAGTAGCGCCCTTCTGCTAATAAGAGCGACTTACATAATCTATTTGATGTATATAGTTTTAAATACAATCTAATTTGTCTCGATTTATTCCCGAATAATTTCTCGGAATAATAATGCGTTTCGCCTGCTGACACCATATCATCTTGTATTATATCAGTTTTTATCTCCGTTTCAGTTCCGTTATCTGTAGCGTATAACAAAAGCAAAGTTAAGATGCATTTACTACAAACATGCAGAATTTTATGGTAAAGGTATTTTAATGTTCGAATATCTCTATGAATTTGATACCAATTCGATACTCTAAAATTGATATATCGCGATTACAAATATCGACGATAAATATCGATAATTTTACGGAGAAATAAAGAGATTTCGATATGTATATCGATATTTCTTGCCCAAGCCTTGCCTAAGCCAAAACCATTTCTGATGTATTTTGCTGTAGACTCTGGGTAAATTGAATAATATGGCGAAATAGAATAATATGGAAGTCAGGGGGAACTTTCATAAAAAAGTCTGTTACTGAACTCTGTAAAGCGATGGAGACACAGAAAAGACGTAAGACTAGGACGGGACGCGGACATGTCACTTCCGCGTCGTTTTCATATAAAATGTATAGAAGCGTCGCGACGCAAAACATAGAAAGGACAGGGCGCGGACACGACGCTTACTCGTCTGCACCCTATTGTAAAAACATACAAAAAAGACGGGGCACGGGCGCGAGCGGACGAGGGATGGGCGAGAACGAGGCGTCACTGTCATACACAATAAATCACCACAATTAACCACATCTTCATTTTCGGACAAAGACATGTTATCCTGTCAAAATCGGACGGTTGAATGAAGTTGGTTGAAAACCGTCATCTCTCGCGGCCAGCAGCGTCGTCATGTTCGTGCCTCGTGTTTTATATATGTTTTAAAAAGTGGCGACGGTGTGTCTGTGCCCTGCCGCGCCCGGATCTCGTAATACGTCTTTTCTGTGTGTCCAGCGCTTAAGAGTCGAGAAAGAGAGAGATTCCGTCTTGGGTTGAGAAGAAAGTTGAAATCTTACACTTACCTGTAACGTACGCAATGTTCTCCGTAGTTACGATATTTGGGCTGTTCCGTAGGGTAAAATCTATACCAAATAACGGATGTATCGAAGGTTGGTGCCAAAAAAACTTCCAGGGCACTGGTGACAGTACAACTGTTTTAGGCTCAGTTTTTCTATGAGAATCTGAGACAAGTAAAACAAAAATAATCTGAGTGATGTGATAAATTTTCTCAAATGGAAAATTGCACTAAATTGAAAAAATGGTACCATAAGAGCAAACAGTGTGCTTTCAATCATCCCAAAGTGAAGTTATCTACTAATTAGAGTTCGATATCAACATGCAACCACACAAAGCTAACTAAATTCCAAAGCTAACTAGGGTTCCGTACCCAAAGCCTCCACTGTCCGTCTGTCTGTCAGCGGTAGATGCTTTAAATTTTCAGTGTGTAAGTACCTACTTCTTTTGCCGTTTTTACAACAAATTATTAAATAAAATAAAATTAAACTTAATTTAAAAAAAAATTTAAACCTGAATGGTCTCCATTCAGGTTTCATAGAAAGTTGGGCCCAAAATCGAAAATTTGTTTTTAATCCGTTTGGAAAATCATCTTAAGCATTTATTACTATGACACCAAAGCGGTAGAACCATCATATTAGCAGCTACATAAGTTCGAAATAAATGTAAACATAATAATTATCATCTAAATGACATGGACTTATTTAGTGTCATTCTCAACTTTTCTGCCATGACTATAATTCTGTAAGTGTGACAGTAATATAAAAAAAAATACGTTAAGTTCGAATTTGGGCCCAATATGAATGGTCTCCATTAAAATTAAAGGGAGCTCCCATACAAAAAACGTGTTTTTTTCGAATTATGGTACGGAATTCTTCGTGTGAGAGTCCGACTCGCACTTGGCCGGATTTTTCTTTTTGAACTCGATCTGAAGTAAACAAGATTTACTCTTGTCACACAATATGATATCAGTATAATCCTTGCAATCACGAAAGATTAAGGCAGAGCTGTTTCTACCCTGCTGAGTGCTGAGTACCTACAGTTCTCGTCAAATAACTGTGCCCCTCTGAAGTTGGCTACGAGTGGCTGCGTAGTAGTCAAAATTACGGACAAACTGATTATGGCGGCGCGATTTTATGTCTCAGTCGCTCGTTTACGTTCGATGCATGCTTGCGTCCCGCTTGCTCCCGTCTACGTGACTGCACCTGCGCGATCTTTGCAAATGGCTAACTTCAGAGCCCAGAGGGGCAAAGTTATTTGACGAGAACTGTACACCCACGTCTTGTCGGGTTGTAGAAGAAATAAGGAAAGCTTACTTACAATAATCTTCCCATTTATAAATGATCACGTCTTCTGTAGCCAAACTAAAAGCAAGAGTGATAACTAGGCACATTATTATGTACATCTTTTCGTAAATAATATCTACCACAAAATAATTATTAAAGTTAAATGCAACAAGCTATTTATTGTGCACTAAACAAGACTATTGGAAATTAAAACTTTTAAATAATAAATAATTCGTGTTAGGTACTGTTAATAAAAGCTAATTCATTCAGTAACGAAATTATTATTCTCGGTTTTATTATCGTTGTGTTTCAGTAATTTCCTTTTATTAGGTAAATAAGTCTCACCACAGTAAATGTTAAGCTATAGTCACAGTATATATTGTGCTATAGTGATATTAATATTGTTTACTACTAATATTATTTCAATTTGGTTGCTTAGTTGGAAAAGTACATTTCATATTTGAAATACCTACTTATCTACATAATTATATACAGTTAAAATAAAAAAAAAACTCGTAACTAAAACATGGCGCCAAAAAGTTCGTCCGCATCGCTGTCGACTGGAAATAAGCCCAAAAGACTGGCGGCATTGCCACGTTGAATGGCAATGATTATCCTCCGTCCGAGGTAAAAGCCAGCCCTTGGGTCACGCGAAGTGTCAACTAATCGTTTTGCAAGTCGTTGAGTACTAGGACCACACGGTAGAAGAGTTTCAATTCCAAACGGCTCGAAAATATAATTACCCACCAGGTAATTATATTTCCGCCGTTTGAGGTTCTCAGCAGTCACAGCGGTAGCACCAGCACAGCATGACGAGCTAGGAAGATCGGATGGCCCAAGAGTATCGACACAAGTAGCGTCCCAGACTAAAGGCCTACCCATCTTTCATCGAAATAAAGACCTACCGTCGCTTTCAGATTCAGATTCAGATTATTTATTTGTAAATATAGGTTTTAACATCTCACTAGTGTGTGAGATGTTAATTTTTTTAAGTGCTCTACTCTATACTTTGCCATTGGGCGTACAAATGTCATTATTAATTTAAATCAAATAGAATTATAGAAACAGCGATAATTTAGGACACAGTTGATTAAATTTCAAATTTCAACAAAAAAAAACTACTAAGTCAAAACAAGTAGGTAAGTTTCAAATTACATTATCAAATATTTCCAAAATGTCAACAATAAAAATTAAAGATAAATTAGCAATGTCAAAAAATAAAAATAGGATAATGTCAAGTAATTAAGTCAAAAATTTTCAAATAAGCAATAAACATTTTTAGAATGTCAACAATATTTTTTTCTTTCATCGTCGCATTCCATTGGGTTAACGGCTGGCACTTCGATTTTATGACAGGCCGTGGTGCTCGAGGCTGTTGACAGCTTAGCCACAGTGACAGCACCAGCACAGCAGGATGACGAGAACAACAGGATGCATTTAAGCGAAGGGAAGTAGTGAAGCAGAGTAGTGTCGTCAAACAAGGTGCCTGTGTTCGACGACGGTAGTGCGTGAAGCCAGAGGCACACTCACCCACAGCCAGCAGGCGCGCACGCTCCGCCAAAGTAGCATTTAGGTTCTTCTGAACTTCTCATACATACGTCCTTTTCATACAAAATGTATGGAAACGTCGCGAGTAGTCGCGACGCAAAACATATAGAAAGGACAGGGCGCGGACACGACGCTTAGGATGCGTTTCCACTGAGGCGGAGCAGAGCAGAGCGGAGACGAGCTGTGCCACGATTCACCAATCACATGGCTTGAAATTCACATCTCTTTTCCACTCCGCTTGGATGATTGGTGAATCGCGGCACAGCTCGTCTCCGCTCTGCTCCGCTCCGCCTCAGTGGAAACGCACCCTTACTCGTCTGCGCCCTGTTGTGTCTTTTCTATTTGTTGATTACGTGGACCATTATGTCTCAGCCTGGGGCACAGCTAAGAAGTATTTTAGATTGTAACACATTATCTCATCAGTAGAATTGCACATTTTTAATTTATCTCTTGAGCCAGCTTTAAATTTCACGTAAATGAAGTCACAGGCAGAAACGAGTAATAATAATAAAATTCTTAGAAATAATGTTATAGGTACATACGTTCATAGAGCTAACTTGTATTCATGAATAATGGAACCCACAAGTGAGTCAGCCACAGTGGTCGATTCGTATGGACTTACAATTAGCTGGAAGTATCCTGTTTTTGACATGTTCTGATAACAATGTATACCGAATTCTTTATTAAGTACTTAGCTACTATTATGGAACCCATTTTCAATTGTGGTTTTTCTTCAATAGGCAAAGAAAATAATCATTTTAACTGCTTTACTATTATCATTAATTTAGTTGTGACGACAAAGAAATACAAATGTATTTCTTTGTCGTCACAACTAAATTAATGATAATTATATTCCTTTCAATTTTAATATTGTTTTCCGCTTACAAGTCTAAAATAATCCCATGGAAACATACTCCCGGTAGCATTAAGGACATGATCTACCCGCGTTTCAAGTTTCATCCAAATCCGTTTAGCCGTTAAAGACAAACAAACAAACTCATTTCCCCCTTTTTTTACCTTCTTTGACTGTTCCTAAATTACCTTTTTTTTTATTTTAGGCTGATAAAATTTTCGTATTTCCTATTAGGTATTATTATATATTAACCTACATCTAGTTTTAGAGTCGGCTTCCCCTGTAGGGAAAGTGCCAGGCTTGCCCCAACGACTGATAAATCGACTGAAAGCCGCTAGAAAAGCTTCCTTAGTGAGGTCGGAAACCAGTTCCAGGTGAGCGGCTTCGACTGCAAAGCACACAAAAACACAAATGCAAGATTTAAGCAACTTACATCTCTACCCCTACGGTTGGGGTGCGTTTCATACATAATTCCTCTGGACTGTCGCGACACCCAATTTGGCTATGACGCCATCATGTTTTAATATTGTGTCTGCCAGTACCGTTACGGCATTCGTACGTAATAGTCGCGTATTAAGCTAATTAGTTAACGACATTTGTTGCTAACTGCGCTTGGCACAAGGTGACCAGGAGGCCTACCACAACCTCTTAAAACAATATTATTTTAATATTACTTTGTAATTTCTGTTGTTGCATTTTCAACGCTCGGATCAGCGCCGAGAGTTGAAAATGCAACAACAGAAATTACAAAGTAATGTTAAAATAATATTGTTTTAAGAGGTTGTGGTAGGCCCCCTGGACGCACGGCCGGCCGGCTAGTGTTTCGAGTTAAGTGAATATTATAATTCATCTTTTGTATTATTGCTAACGATGGATGATAATAATGAGAAAGCGAACTGTAAGTTAGTTTATACTAATTTAACAAGTAATAGTAATAATTCATTAAGTGAGAATTCTATGTCTGAAGAGATGATAAAACAAAATCAGAAAGACGATAACAATATAGAATGTGAGATGAATACTCTCATGAAAGCAGCGGGCAAGGGATGAGACAGAAGTTGATGCAGAATGGACATTAGTTCAAAGAAAGGAAAAGAAAAGAAAAAGATAATATTGAGTTGTATATTTCTTGGACTGAGAAGTTGCCAAAACAATTCGCATTGGCGAGAATGTTTAAAGAGGAAGGTATAAAGGACATTATCAAGGTAAAATGTGTGAACCCCTATAAAGTACGCATTGAGGTCACAGATGAAATGAGTGCAACGAAGCTGGAAACATGTGAAACTTTGGTCAATAAAGGATGGAGATTTCATAGGGCTATGGAGATGGCCAACTCCTATGGCGTAATAAAGGACGTGGATATAGATATGTCTGACAAAGATATTTTTGAGAGCATCTCGTGCCCAAACGAGGTGCAGCTATTATCAGCGAAACGTCTCAAAAAACGGAACGTTGACAAGGGTATCAGTGAAGAGTTATAATTAGTCTTTATATTTGCATCGACCTTATCCCTTAACGCAGTGACGTCAATAGAATGTTCATTATTATCATCAGTGATCGCATCATTATTCATTCGATTTCTGAATCCAAAAAAGACCTCACTAGGCACGGCAGACGTGGTTTTATTAATTGTGCTATTAATGCCTTGCTGTATGTTGGTTATGTGCTGATCCCACTTGTTGTTATCAGTATCAGCACTCATACTACGCAATGCTTCTAAAATTGTCTGATTATAGCGCTCGACTTGGCCATTTGAGCGCGGAACAGCAGTAGCAATTATGTGAAGCCTAATGTTTTATCTATGCAATAATTGCTGAATAATTTAGATGTAAAAGCACTACCAGCATCACAAATTAGACGTTTTGGATTTCCGAATACTTTAAATATTTTATTCAATTAATTAGTAACAACTTTGCTTTTGGTATTTTTCACAGCCGAAATAAAAACAAATTTGGTAAATGAGTCTACTATCACTAGGAGGTAACTATTTTGCTGTGTAGTCTTAACAAATGGACCAAGGTGATTGACGTGAAGTGTGTGGAACAGCCTAGCAAATTTTGGGATTGGATACAATTTGCCTGGTTTTTTACAGTAAATGTTTTTGTAATAGATACAATTCAAACAATTTTTTATATATTTTGAAACGGTCTTCTTTAAACGAGGGAACCAATATTTCGACTTAATTCTTTCGATTGTTTTGTCTACTGCAAAATGACCTACATTTTCATGGTTAGCACGAATGACATACCATATACATTTCTTCGGTACTAACCAACGCCTGCCAAATTCAGTACGACGATAAACTTTGTTGCCTAACAATTCATATTGATTAAATAAATGTTTATTCGCTTCGGCCTCGCCTGACTGTAATATGTCTCTGATACTACATATACTAGGGTCTTGCAATTGAACTGCTAACAACCAATCGCCTTCGGTTATTGTGTTTACGCTTTCTACCTCATTAGATAGATTGTTGTTACCAATAGGGTTCCTACTTAAAGCGTCAACGTGTTGCATCTGTGACCCGGCCCTGTGAACAACTTCGAACGTAAAATCCTGTGTATACAATACCCATCTACTTATTCGTGGAATTATTTCTTTTTTACTTAATGCGTGTCGTACTGCATTACAATCGGTTGTAATTTTAAAACTCGTTCCCAATAAATAATGCCTAAATTTTTGTAAAGCGGAAACAATTGCCATAAGCTCCAATTCGAATGAATGGTACTTCTTTTCATCATTACTTGTTTGGCGACTATTAAAATATACTGGTTTTTCGCCGTTGTTAGTTAGTTGTGTCAAAATACACCCTATGCTATCACGACTAACGTCCGTATATAGATTTATGGGTAATTTGGGGTTAAAGACGCTGAGTACCGCATTTTTAATCAATGCATCTTTCACCAGTGTAACAGCCTGATCTTGTTGTGGACCCCACTGCCAGATCGCACCTTTTTTCAATAAACAAGTCAGTGGTTTGCAGAGAAGTGAACAATTCTTAATGAATTTTCGGAAATAATTAATTAATCCTAAAAATTGTCTTAATTGATGAACTGACTTCGGAATTGGGTATTTTGAGATAGCTTCCAGCTTTCGGGAACTTGGACTGATGCCTCGTTCAGAAATATCATAGCCCAAGAACGTAATTTGATTTTTAAAAAAAGAGCATTTATCTAATTTGAAAGTCAACCCATTTTTTTCAAAAATGTCTAAAACCTCTTCTAAACAAACCATATTTTCTTCAATATTTTTCGTAGCAATTAGGATGTCATCCATGTAGCATATTACCCTGCCAAAACGTAGATTGCCCAAAACTGTATTACATACCCCAAAAGGCATTCTTAAAAATTCAAAATGGCCATCATTTGTTATGAACGCAGTTTTGTGCACATCTTCAGATTTGATGCTAATTTGATGATAGCCACTTTTAAGATCTAAAGAAGTATAGAATTTACATCCCTGCAATCTGTCAATGAGGTCCTATATCATACATAGGCATTGGGTACTTTTCTTTAACAGTTATTTTATTTGGTTGCCTATAGTCTACGCATAACCTTTTAGCCCCAGATGGCTTGTCAACTAAAAGAGCTGGACTAGCATATGCCGAACTACTGTTTTGGATAAGCCCATTTTTTAAAAGATTCACGCGTGATAGCTCTTTCCGACTGAGACATCCTATACGGTCGTTGGTAAATAGGTTTATTAGATGTTAGCTGTATCTCTAATTCCACACATGACGTGTTTCCTAAATTCGATAAATCTTGAGAAAAAGATTGAGGGTACTTCGATAGTATATTATTTAACGCCATTTCATATTCACAAGGTACGTTATTAGTGACCTTAATACTGCATACATTCAATGCTTGAGCCGATTGAAAAGTTAAAGTATGTCCGACACGAACATACATTATGTTTTTGTCTTCAGTAAAACTCCTCCCAATCAAAATGTCGCAGCCAGAAAGTGCATCAATAACGTACAATGTAATAGTTAATTCTACAGAATCGACTTTAAGATTAACGGAAACCGCCTCGGTTACTGTCGCAGGTAAATCATTAGTGAAACCCACTAAATTAATTGGGTTATTCAAAAGAAAAGTTTGCAAATTGAATTGGTCTATTAACGCAGATGTAATTAAAGAGCAGTCACTGCCCATATAAAAAAATGCACTACATTTCTCATTGTTTATATAAACCGGTTTGTGAAACTTCTGTTTCATTTTTGGATCGGAAATCATTTTCACTTCAGCATTTTTCTCGACCTTAAGCTTTGATTTTGTACACTATTACTATTCACAGAAGGTTCAACTTTGAGGTCAGATTTATTTGATGCATTTTGGTGCCCGGGTGGTAACTGCCGAGAAGAATGCTTAGGTGGCCACGCGTTTCTAAAAGCGGTTTCATTAACCGCAGGCAGATGAATTTTTCCGTGTAAAAAGGAGGCCAAGTCATCACAATATCTAAAATTTCCTGCTTCGGCGGCTGTACTAATGTTTTTATCACCTATTGAACCTACTATTACGGATATTATATCTCGTTCTCGAAAACCTAACTGCAAGCGATCTATTTTAGACTTTTGTTTAAAAAAGAAATCGTATAAAGACTGATTTGCTGAAGGTTTTGTATCAATAATTTCTTTTAGAGATCTGAACATATCACTTCTTACTTGAAAGGTATCAGACAACGTTTCGCGCCATTGCTTCCACTTTCACGTGGTCCATCTGGTTTCATTTTTTTGCAATAAAAAAAAAATAAAAAATAAAATAAAATAAAAACGGTTTATTTCAGATTTTTGCGAAATCCATAGAGTGTTAGTACAGTAAAAAAACTTAATCAAATTAGGGTTAGTAACTAAAAATTAAAACAATACGAAAACATTTATTTCTTAGTATGGGCCTTGACCCAGTGTTGGACGTACCGCGTGTCCAACCTATCCGCAATAACGGCCAGGATGCAGTTGGCGCTGGCGCGCAGCCTGCAGAGCGCCGCGGCATATCGTTTGCGGAGCACGGCGTGAAAGCCGTCTACGTGCGCGTCCGCGAACATGCCCGACGCACTGCACCAGCGCGGCAGCCCCAACAACGCCCTGAACGCGTTATTGTACTGGACGCGCAGAGCGCTGAACGATCGTTGCGTATAATGAGCCCACAGGCTGCACGTGTAAAGCGATGTACAGTGCGCTCTAAAGAGTGTTATTTTAACACTCGCAGCACAACGTTTGAACCTGTGAGCTATCATATTTGCTCTGATCGATAGCGCCCTACGCTCCCTGTCTATGTCCTCGTCATCACGTAGGTTTTCAGTGACCATGTGTCCAAGATACCTAAAGCGGGTGACTACCTTCATAGGTATTCCGTTTAAAGTAACGGGAGGGACCTGCTCCGGTGACTTTGTACCCGCCTTAAATATCATGAGCTCACTTTTTAATACATTATATTTTGGGCAATGCATCTGGCCAAGTTTTCGCGGTATTACGTAATTTTTGGAGCGCCTGATACTTAATCATATTATCGGACCATCCAAACGCACGAGAATTTGCTTCAACGACATTAATCCACATATCTACACTGTCTACAAGTGGGTCAAATTCGGGAATCACTGACGATAATAAAACACTCTGACTCACGGTTTGCGACTCCTTACGGCGCACAGTGTTCTCAATAGAACAAGCTAGCTAGACAAAATTCATTGTTGAATTTGCCGGACTTTTTTACCTGGACCCCTAACCAATACCCCAATTGTCCCAATTCCAAGAATTGTTTCGCACTAATGTCAACTATTAATGAGGCAATTAGGGAAGTGTAAAAAGAAAGGGTGAGAAAGTTACAAATCAGTTGCATTTTTGCGATTACCGAAGTAACATTATATGTCAGTGAGTTTTAAGTTTTTGGATAATATTAGTGATGGATCTTCAAGTTAAAGGTATGTACTTTTTAATTATAATTAATATATAAATCTACTTAACCCCAATTTTTTTATAATACCTCAATTTTAAAGAATTATGTAGTTTTTTGACCGTTTTCCGTATTCATTGGACTAGAAAGTACTTGTACCCTCATGTACCCAAGCTAGAAATTATGTATGTGATAACCACATCAGTTATCTTTCAATTGGTACCCATTTTAGCCTGCGCACTGTAGTGCAAAAAATGTTTTTTGTCTTTTTTTCAGAATCCGAATTCTCGGTTTCGAAAATGGAGTTTTTTGATGAATGGCAGAAACATCCCAATGAGAACCGTAATAGCAGACTTTACGACTGTCTTTCAATGAAAAATTATTTTACAACTATTACGGATGCATCTTCGAGGGAAATTAAAATGACAATTGGAAGATTATCATCGAAGTTAACAGAAAAATGGGAAAGTTCTGGGAAGCGCCGTGATCGCTTCCTGACTAAGAACTCTGAGTGGTTGGCTGGTTATTTTACGTTCAAAGTATCCGTCCACTACTCAGTACCATCAACATCAAGACGCGCTTCGACTCCTGGGCTTCCATCAAAGGAATTCGATGAAGCTAGTGACAAAACGAAAAGGAGGCGCGTGGACGACCTTCTTCAATCACGGGATGTAAACCAGTTGGTAGTGGCAGCTAAAGTCTCCACGCGATTGTCCGGACATCGGAACTTGGCTTCAGTGATTAAGGAAGCAAGTGAAAGTCCCCAAAAGTGTCAAGTGATGAAAAGAAGTGTGGATGTTCACGAAGCACCAAGATGCTTGACAAAAGAGGAGGCTTTGGCATATTATGTGGACGCTAAATCTACAAGCCACTCATATAAACAAACGAGATAGTGGAGCATCAAAGCGGGACATCAGGTATTCCAATCATTTTATAGTATTAGGCAGGCAAAAACTGATTGTTACCCTCCGGAGGAACAGATTTTTGTAAACGAAACGCATGTAGAAATTAAACTTCAGGTGGTTTTAAATAAAAAGACTGAATGTCTAATTACTGCACAGCATGAGGTTTTGTCAAAATGTCACTACGTCAGATTTAGAAGATTCTTCAAAAGAAGAATTTAGTGATGTAGAATAAATAAGTAGATTGTACTAATACATTTCTAAGCTGTGTATCATACTAACTTTATTATTAGTTGTAAATATATTGATTTGGTTAATACTAAGCTTTATGATCTGTTTGTATATAGGTAAGAAAATTATTGTTGGTAGGTAAATGATGATGTCCCACCGTCATAATTAGTAGCTACGTCATTAGTTATTAAGAATTTTGTGACTTTTGTTAATCTTTTCTCTATTGGCATTATTTTACGTATTCAATTATACAAAATATCTATTGTTATTTTTTGTTTTCTTGGAACCCGCGATCCCACCTTCTTTTATTTGTGTATTTTGGACTTAAACCGTTATAAAACATCATAAGAAAGCCGTACGAAGCAAACAAACCCAATAAATATTTTTGTCTAGCTAGCTTGTTCTATTGAAAACACTGTGCGGCGGCGTTGCTTCCTGCGCCTGCGGTCATTACCACTACTGCTGCTGCTACTCGAGCTGGAAGTCGACGTACTTGAACTCGTCGATGGCTCCCTTCTTTGTCTTCGTTTGCGGCTGCGCGACATGTTTGTGAGCGTAGTAGGTACGGTTAGCACTTCTAATAATAGAAAAATAACGGTCAGTAAATCATAACAAGTGTTTATTTTCAATCGGGTTAGCGACCCGATTGAAAATAAACACACACGCAGGAATATTTAATAAATAAAATTAAACGTCTAGAAATAATGTTTTACCAACATTATTTCTGACCGATACCTATCGACACAAGTTATCTCGGAGCGCTGGTGTTGGTAGACGTGTTGTCTCGGTGATGGTGCGTAGTAAAGTAAGCTGCGCAGCGGTGTCCAAAACGACCTGTCATGGCGCGCCCCTCCAAACCTCCGATGACGCAAGAACGTTCCGATTCACGCGCGGCACTACCGGTTGCGGAAAAGTAAATGCGACAACATTACATACTCTAAAACTTATTTTGTCTATCGTTATTGGATATTATAACGTTTATCTAATCGAAAATCATTAGGTCATTCGGTTAAAGTATGTTTAACCTTAAATAAAATAAAATATTGTCTTAAAAAGTCAACATGTTGTGCTACAAAAGTTAGTGACAGAAACGAATCGCTGCAAAACCGACTCCATGTAGTCTTGTCTGCCCTACCGCACCCTTTGAACTTATGCACCCAATGCTTATACTTAAGCTTTGAACTTTTGAGCCTTTTGGCTTTAGGTGCAGCGCAGACGACACAGTTTTTGTGCGATCGAGTCTGTGGCGCACAAAATGTCTGCATGGCATGCAAAAATCCGTCGCGGATTTTACGCAGACTCAACGCACACGACACTCACCTTCGATCATTCTGTCGGCAGAACTGTAGGGACGCGTAGGCCCTACGGAAATACAGAGATTGCGATGTATTTTTTTATACTTGAAGTACAGAAAAAGGAGAAGAAATAGAGAATTTTGGGTACACTTTTATTTTCGGAGAGATTACTGAAGTGCCTTAGAAGTTTCATAAATTGCTGGTTTGTTTTGTATTTCTTGTATTAACATCGATACATTGATCTCTAGCGCCATGGTATTATACCGTGTACGTTACGTCCCCCACTAACGAGTGCACATCACTGCACATTGCATACTAAAAGTGTGCGCCGTCTGCGTTAGCGCGCGTTGAAGCAAACGTTCAATGTTTTTCGCGGCGCGATCTGCCAGAATGACACGGATTTTTTGTGCGCCTGATTTTTCGCGCGACGTATGCATTACTGCAAATAATTGCTTAGGTTCTATTTTCAAAGACTAAAAAGTGCATCACGGATAGTCAGTCGTCTGCGCTGCACATTCAAATAATACACATATGTGTGTGTGTGTGACCGTTGAACCACGGAGGTATCGTCAGCTATCTACACACACGACAGCAGCCGCCTGGTACAGTCAAACTCTAATGTTCAGACAAGCGACGTGAGTCAGTACCCGCTGCTCTTCGCGTCCTGGTACACCCTGCTGGTGCCGACAACCCCTAGACAGATAAAACATTTTAGTCTTCCTAAGTACTTTTTTTATGTGTTTCTTTGACTAGTGTTGAGCCTAATTTTTTAGAGATCTTGCAGATCTATCTGTAAAGTTTTCGCCAGGTTAACTGGACTTGCCTGTGGCGGTCTTAATGAACATTGAAACCTCCAGCCAGGACTAAAGAAACCTAGAATTAAGTGGCAACCCCCGCTTGCCGGGGTTGCGGAATTTTAAAGAGTCACCGCGGCAACCCCAGTGGGTCACGGTTAACCTACTAGCTCAGCGGCGTCGCAGCGGGCCTCAGCAGCGAAGACGGAAGGCCAGCGGTCGAGGTTTACGGAGAGTGCTGGTTTTCCTACAGATCTCTTGGAGTAGGGTAGTAGCGTCATCGGGAGTGACGAGAGTATACCTCGGTCGAGTAAGGGTCAGTTCACACCGAGACGCGACGCGACGCGACGAAACTGGAAGAGGCCAGGGACACAGTATAAATATGGACAGTAATTAAACTAAGCCTAGTTGAGAACATAATTACCTACGCTCCATTGAAGCAATAGGGTTGTCACTTTTAACGGAACAAATATTTGTATGGCCTACAGATAGTTGTTCCGGGTCTGGCTGTTTGTGTATGTGACTTTGTATGTTTGAAACGCACCCACGATACAGGAGAAATTCCTAGTGTGGGGCAACGTTTTTTTTTACATTTTTGTTCTGTAATGATCAATCAATCGAATTTGAATAACTAGCTTACAAACATAATTTAAATAGGTAATCTCATGGCGTCGGTTAACCTCAGCAAAAGACGATAGTTTAAACACGGTAAACAACTTGTAGAACTATAGATCTTTAACTTTGTCATTACGGCGGAACCTTTTACAAGTTTTAGCGGGAACGTACGAGAGCCGCGGTTGGACGAAAAGGTTTCGGGCGCTCGTCGAAGTGGGCGCACGGCAGACGCAGCAGCGCAGGTGGCGCGCGGGCTGGGCTCATGAGCGGCTACGAACCGTATCGCGTTTCAATCCGAAAATGCGTGTGATATCTAGTAATTAAAAACCCTTTACATAAAAAATACCTTTACCTATATCATTATTTCAAATTATTTACAGAAAAATAATTTCGTAAGCTGAGGGCCACTTTTACAACTCACAGAGGAAGGTAACAATTTAAAAAAAATACTGTCCTACTTTTTTTCAAACGGCACCCATTACGAAAAAAATTATACCTTTTCCAGCCGCCATCTTGGATTCACGTTTTGACAGCACTATCGGCTTCAAAACCCTCGAAAACCCTGAAAACGACACCCATGACGAAAAAACTGATACCTATTGTAGCCGCCATCTTGGATTCACGTTTTGACAGGATTATCGGCTTCAACACCCACGAAAACCATGAAAACGACACCCATGACGAAAAAATTGAAACCTATTGCAGCCGCCATCTTGGATTCACGTTTTGACAGCACTATCACTATTGCACTATCAGCTTTAAATACCCTCAAAACCGCCGCATTCATGATTTACACGGTTCACTAATTCATTATGATCGATCACACGGACTTATATGTAATTCGATAACGATTAAATAAAAATAACTAGAAATCATTCTTACCTTTCAATATCAGCAGGAAGTTTAAAATACGATAGCTCCGGTTTTGATGAAGCCGAGTTCAAACAGCCGTATACTACGCAATACATTCCTGGCATTTTCAAAACGATCGCGGGATAAACTTAAACGTGACCACTCGTCTTGACGCGGCACTCGCTACTGCGAGTCCCGCGAAGTCACCTTAGGAGTCTCGTCGGTGTGCATGTTTGTGTCAGTGTGCCGTTTCGAGCGTTTGTAGGCAGTTTCCCTACTGTCCATATTTATACTGTGCCAGTGATATGGCGCTGCGTCGCGCGCCGCCGCCGAGTTGCATCGCAACGTCGCGAGGCGCATCGTAAGATAGTTGGCAACACGACGCCTCGCTGCGCAGCGAGACTACATTCGCCACGTGTTCCCGCCCCGCCCCGCGTCCACCCGCTTTGTCCGATTATAACAGTATCCCAGTCTATCATTGTAATTTCACTCGAGCACTCGACCGAACTGCATCAATTGTACACGAAGTCTGGACGGAAATAGTAGAGACAAGTCGCCACAGCGGCATCGGCTGCGCCTCGCGGCGTCGCGCGGCTTCGCGAAGCGCAGGCCCGCTTTTGCACGCCGCGCGTACCGGCGATGCACCGCTGCGTCGCGATGCATCGTTCTACGCCGCGAAGCATCACGAGGCGCAGCGCTGCATGGTGCAATGTATTCTGAATTCTCACAGTGAAATGTGTATCTTATCGTGTAGAAAATAAAGTTATATATTGAGTCGCTCTTTTAAAGTGTGCGCGCAGCGTCGCGTCGCGTCGCGTCTCGGTTTGAGCTGACCCTTAGGCACCTCGCGCAATCTGGTCGTTGCTGCCACTGGTCGTGGTCGTGGCGTCTAGTGCGCGAGGTGCCTAATAGTGTCGAGCGGCCAAGAAATGACTCGACTCTAATTGGTCGAGACATTTCTAGAAACGAAGTGTCCGTTCTGCTATATTAAAAAAGAAACTTTTGGAACGCCTTTATTTATTGAAACATGTAAATACATATATCCGTTCAAAAAATCCTATACTGTGATAATTTTAGAACAACTTTTGGTTCTAGAACATTCTGTCAAAATCGACATGATTCTGATCTCTATACTTTAAAGAACTTTACCAACTACCTTCAAAGACCTAAAACACATAAAATACTTTGAGTTCTAGAATTTGGGGTTAACTTAGGATATTTGATTTTTATTTTTAGTGTAAGTATATAGTTAGTTCAGTATTTATTAAAACAACTTAGATACTATATTGACTTGCTAAAATCAAAACACACACAAATATCACCTACGTAGTAAGTACGTAATAATTACGTAGTAAGTACGTAGTAATTAAGATAAAAAATATGAAAATATCTCGATTCGAGCCTGCGACCAACGCAGTGTAGGCTGGTCGCCAACAGGCAGTGTGCCACAAGTCTGGCGGCATGCGCGGCATGGCCAAGTTGAAATCTAAGCATTACTTTAAGTTCCTGGTCATAACAACTATTGTAGCGTCCATATGACATGTCAGCTAGCTTCAGGAACTTGCGGATTATTAATTGCGGATCTCCTCATAGTGGTGTTGATCAATGGCTGCTATCTCCTCGGCACACTCTCTTCTGAAAAGCAAGTTGAGGTAGAAGGGCTCCGCGTGCTGAAAACATACAATAAGTATTATTTTACTCAAAGACAGAAGTACTCATTGGACAGAAAATAGAGAAAAGGAAAATAGTGGAAACGTTTTTATTTGCGCCAAGATGTTCAATCTTAAACTTCCAAATTTTAACACAACTTTGGGCGTGAATAAATCACTTATGTAGTACGAAAATGGCAAAATATTAACCATACAGGGATAAATTATTTCCTAAATCTATACATATAATAAAACTGTAGAAGAGGTCAATTCTGTACATTGAATATAAACTAAAAAAAATACTCCAGGGGTGCTTTATACAACCAATAGAAGCCAAAAATATTTTTTTTTCTTTTTTTGTCTGTCTGTCTGTCTGTCTGTCTGTCTGTCTGTTGTTCGTCTTTCACGCAAAAACCACTGGACGGATTTTAATGAAACTTTTTTTGTTGTATAGCTATTAGTCCTCGCCAACATATAGGCTATAATTTATTTTGAAGATCTGAAGACAAGACGTGGAACCTTAGCAGCCCGGCTAATCTATAAGAGATATTAATATACCGCTTAAGGAATAGTTGGTCAACATGATGAGTACTGCCTGTCGACATAAAAAAAATGAAGGTCTAGAGCACCTGATGTGGAACCCTTTCAGGGAGCTAAGCTATCGGCTATTTAAATCAATTGTTAACAGATCTCATAGTCCGTTGGTTTAAAGCCTGCTTCTCGAAAGACTAGGTGTGGGTTCAAATCCCACAAATTTTGTAATTACTTTTGAATTATTTTTATTTTATTTATTTCCTTATTTTTTTATTTCTACCAAACCTAATATTTTCAAATATTAATAATATGTTATTGCTGTATTTTGCATTTCTTTTTAGAAAGACAAGCAGAACCTATTTTCTGTTTATATGTATTCTGTTTCGTTTGCATCGCGATAAAAAATACAAAACTAATGTAGAAAACATTCACATAAACCTGATAGGATTATGGCAATCTAGAAGAAATCAACTTATTATCTACATGCATAGTAAGTAGGGGTAAGTACCTTTAATGACACTTACAATGCCATCTGTTGAGCGAAACTGTACTTACCATCAACAGCACGAGAATTACATCAAAAAGTATATTTTAGTTCTTTTGATACTTACCAGGCGTTACGCATATGATGCAAAAAAAAAAATTGCTCCACTGACTTTGTTTTCATTTTTTTTACTTTTGATAGGAACGCGTTTGACCACTATCTCACCTGATGGCAAACGATGATGTGATCGAAGATGGAGCACGCTTGCCTATAAGTAACCTATTCACTCTTGATAAGACTCCCAGGCTGTAACTATCCGGAAACACGGACTCAGTCAGGGAATTCCACGCCATGTGTTTCCAAAACGTTTTGTTCATGTGGGTGTGAGGTCCACCGTGTACCGGTGGCGTACCGCCGTACGTCTTGTAGTCCGATGATGGAACGAGCTTGGCGGAATTAAACTATGCAATTCCGTCGCACACTCCCCAAAATGCAACCGATACAAAACCGACAGGCTAAAAACTCGGCTTCGATGCTCAAGACATTGGAGCTTCGAATCGGTGAGCCTTTCACCTCTTGAATTTCTTTCCCAGGATCTCCGTCATTCCTAATTATTTTTTGTTTGTTTTGAAACAAAACTGTTCAATTCCCAGTCAGCTGGTGATTCGTCGTGACCAGCCTAGGGCCAGAAATTACCAGTAGCGGGTTTCACACTCCAGAGCTTCAAGGGGAACTTTGGATCCCTGGGCAATGACGCCACAGAAGAACTCGCGAAGATAGGTTTCGAGTGCTGGACCCGTACCCGCTCCTCCTTCTTTCTTTCTTTCACACAGTTTCGTGCATGAATTTGTCAGAGAACAACTGAACTTCATGACAACAAATGGTGAAAAAAGTGAAAAATGGCAATGACAAGTCTATAAACGTGACTAACTAAATGACTTCTCAGCTCAAGTAAAAATTACCTCCGTAATAATAGGGATTATTATTACGGATCATTGCCCTTAATTTTTTTTAACTTATGCACTACAGACCAGCAGCCCAATTTGCGGAGGTTGTTTCGACGCCGGCTACTTCATCCTGGCCATGACTTTCCGACGTGAAAAAATCCTCGGGACGGTGAGGTGCAGGTTTCAAATCAAATCGTTTATTGCAATCCATAATGTACACATACAGGTGGTAAATATAGGTTTGTGAGTGCTAAGTGAATGAGCTGACTTTTATCTCAGATTATCACTCCCTTGCGGCTTGAGTATTATCGGTCGTCTCTCCGCTCAACCTATGAAGCACACTGGTGGCTTTTGTACATTTGGGCGGAGCTAGGCTTGCAAACTTAGCCAGGACAACGGAGTCTCTACTCTACTCTATCCGTTGTGGGTTTTTTTATGGATGGGAAAACATCAAATGACTTCTTCTGCTCTGCGTGGAGCAGAAGAGAGTGTCAACCTCTTACTGACTAAAACACGTCCGTATTCCTCCTTATGCCTTTAACGTTCCAGGGCCGTGGTGACTTTTCGAACAAATTCCGCAACAGTAGTCAGTGTTCGGACAGTGAGCCAACCTTCGCTCGCCATCTGCGGGCCCGCGCTTAGGGTGGCTGGGAATTGCCCTGCGACTCCCGACGCAACGCCCGGGTTGTCTTTTTCTGTTGCGGCGGCTGAGGGGGTCTACTCTCTTAAGCCCAAAGTAGTAGTAGTAAGTAGTGTAGTTTCGGCCTTAGTGTTGGGCGTTTTCTACTCCGTATCACCTACGGACTTACGATTGGTCCCGAACTAGGAATAACTATCAAATCGTGCTGTCATTCATTCTTATATTCTTCTCCGGACCATGGAGTAAACCAGGACGCCGCAGCCGATCGCCTCGACGAGGACACGGTGATGCTCCGCCCAAGCAGGGCAGACCTCCACCGTATACTCCACCATGTCCTCTGCGGAGACTTATCTTCTGATAGTTTCGGCATGACCATTAATCAAGCTCAGGGACAAACTATTAGTCGTGTTGGTGTGGATCTGCGGTAGTCCAGTATCTCGCACGGTCAGGTTGTATGTCGCTTTGTCGCAAGTAAGCAGCGCGCAAAGCCTGTTTATACGTACTAATGAATATCACATAACAAGTAATATTGTTTACGATGAAATGTTTTAAATGTTAATATTCGTTCGTTCTTCGTAATTTTGTAAGTCATGTCATAATCACGATGAGTACCTATATACATGTGGGATGTTAAATTCAGAACGCATCAAAATTATAAATGAGTGATGGATGTATGAACGCAGCGATGAGTGAACGAGAGAGTATGTGTGTGAAAGGGAAGGAGGACTGAGATTTTTACGACGAAAGAGGAAGACGTATTTTTACGAAGTTAAGAAGTTTTACAAAATAAAAGAAGATTCATAGCAACGAAGCGTCTTTATTTGGGTCTACCACATACCCCCGCCTACAGCCTCGTCCGGGATAGACCGTTATAATAAAGGCGTAGCTATTTTACGAAGAAAGTTGAAGAAAAAGAAAAAAAAAAACCGGTCAACGGTAACGGCCATTACTACGAAAACCGCGTGCCACCGGTGTGAAGAAAAAAAAGTTATATTTTACGAAGACATCATGGAAACAAAAAACCAACCCTTGCAGTATGGTATGGTGGACACCATAATTAAATTTGATGGTGAAGATATGACCTACTCATCTTCCAAGTGGTCACAAGACATCGAAGACAATGCCGAAATTTTCGATTGGACGGCTCAACAAAAACTCATCATAGCCAGAAGATCGCTAACTGGAACCGCTGAGTTATGGTTACGTACGGAAAAACCATTCAAGTCGTATGAAGAATTGAGGAATGCCCTGCTAAAGGAATTCCCAGATTCGGTGAATACCAAGCAAATGCATGAAATCATGGCGGCTCGTAAAAAACGTAACAATGAGAGTTACTACCAATATATGCTTACCATGAAAGAACTCGGCAAAAGAGCAAAGTTCGCCGATTATGTTTCAATTCAATACATAATAGACGGGATTGCCGATTACGAGCAGAATAAAATTGGCCTATATGGTATTACGACATATGCGGTTCTCAAGGAAAAGTTGTTACAATACGAAGCTATGAAGCAGAAGATGTTGAAACAACGAGGAAATTCAAGCGGTACAGGCAAGCAGCGTGAGTGTCGTGAATCCTCAAAGCAAGGAAACGCTAACGCTAAGGAAAACGTCAGTGACAAAGTTCATCGTTGTTTCAAGTGCGGAGAAAGAGGTCATTTAGCGAGTTCATGCATAAAAGGTACCAAGTGCTTCAAATGTAACAAATACGGCCATATTGGTACCGAATGTCAAGATGTTAACGGCGCTGGCGGAAAAGGAAAAGGCGAACCATCGACAAGTCGGAAAGATTGCAGTACGCGAGGCAGTGACGAAAGCAGCGGAGGCGGAGCTAACTCCAAGGCGCGTTCAATGTTCGCTCATTATCAATCCCCAGATGACGGAACGGAGAGTGAACGAGATTTTAGCACGCTAGTGTCAAACGGGAAAATAACCCATCAGTGTCAGAACTGTCATAGTTGTTGTCAATGTCAAAAAAATAACCTTAATAATAGCGTACTAAGTGTAAACAATAACAACGCGATAAATAAATCCGTTAAGAGTGTTATTATAGGCGGTATCACATTAAAGTGTTTAGTAGATACGGGAAGTGATCTAAATCTAATATCTTACGATGTTTTTACGATGCTGTCAATCAAATGGGAATCCGAAACGATGTTGTTAACCGGCCTTGGTTCAAGTAAGGTGTATTCAATGGGTAAGTTTAACATTAATTTGATAATAGATCGTCATTGTTATGAGGTCTGTTTACATGTAGTGCCTAAAGGTGTAATTCCGTATCCAGTTATTCTTGGACAAACTTTTCTAGTTAATACTATAACTATGATTAACAAAGGTATCGTTGAAATAAGGCCTCAGTGTTATGATAGTTCCTATTTGCAGTGTTTACTTTCTAACTTCACTGATAAAAGTGAAATACCAATTCAGGTTCAGACTATAATAGATAATTACAAACCTTTAAAGACAAAAGAAGCCCCAATAAAGTTGAAAATAGTATTAAAAGATGACATACCAGTAGTACAGCGTCCACGGCGTCTAGCCTTACAAGAAGAAGAGATTGTAAAACATCAAATACAAGATTGGTTGGCTAATGGCATCATACGTCCTAGCTATTCAGAATATGCCAGTCCCCTTGTATTGGTAAAGAAGAAAGATGGAAATACGAGAATCTGTGTGGATTATAGAAAGATAAACCAGAAGATGGTGAAGGATGAATATCCCTTGCCGGTAATTAATGATCACATAGATAAATTGTGTACAGCTAGGGTATTTAGTACTTTAGATTTAAAGAATGGATTTTTCCATCTACCAGTAGATGAAGATTCTATAAAGTATACTGCGTTTGTGACCAGCAACCCAGAAGGACAGTTTGAATTCCTACGAGCACCTTTTGGTTTATCCATATGTCCTAAATTCTTTACCAGATATATTAACATTATTTTCACCGACTTTGTAAGAAGAGGAGTTCTTCTCATTTTCATCGATGACCTGATTATCCTGGCTGAGGACGAACACCAGGCAGTTGAAAGACTTCAAGAAGTACTGAAGGTAGCCGCAGAGTATGGTCTGGAGATCAATTGGAAGAAGACACAGTTACTACAAAGATCAGTGGAATACTTAGGTCATGTGGTCTGCAATGGAACAGTGCAGCCATCAAAGGAGAAAACAGAAGCAGTGCGTAAATTCCCAGTACCTAATAATCTTAAAGAAGTTCAAAGTTTCATCGGATTGACCTCATACTTTCGAAAATTTATTCCAAATTATGCTATGGTAGCACGACCTCTAAGTGAGCTGTTAAAGAAGAAAGAATTTTATTTTGAAGAAGATCAAAAGAATGCATTTACGAAATTGAAAGAAATTCTATGTTGTGAGCCTGTTTTAAAAATATTCGATCCACAATCAAAGACCGAAATACATACAGATGCCTGCAAGTACGGATATGCTGCGGTACTGATGCAGAAGGATCCTGCAGATGATAGAATGCACCCTGTTCATTACATGAGCAGAAAGACAGGTGAAACTCAGCAAAGGTGGTGCAGTTATGAACTGGAAGCATTGGCAGTGATAGAAGGCGTGAAAAAATTTCGTAGGTACCTAATAGGAATTCCATTTACCATCGTCACTGATTGTGAAGCTTTCCAGAAGACCTTAACAAAAAATAATGTTTCAGCTAAAGTCGCTCGATGGATCATGTACCTGCAAGATTTTAATTATTCTATTGTGCACAGACCTGGTGAGAAGATGCAACATGTTGACGCTTTAAGCAGAAATATATGCGTTATTCAAAGTGAACTCCATTTTCGTATACAGAAGGCTCAAGAAGAAGACGAAGGCTTGAAGGCAATAAAAGAAGTTCTTAAGAACAATGAGTATGAAGACTATATGCTTGAAAATGACGTCATCTATAAAGGAGACGATAAAAAGTTAGTTGTTCCTGAATTAATGGATTTTGAAATTATTAGAAGAGCTCACGGCATTGGACATTTTGGAAAAAAGAAAATAAGAGACTTATTAGAACAAGATTATTACATCTCCAAGTTGGATAATAAAATTGAAAAAGTAATTTCTGCATGTGTGCCCTGTCTACTAGCTAGCAGGAAGACAGGAAAGAAGGAAGGATTCTTAAACCCGATACCAAAAGGAGAACTACCATTAGATACACTTCATTGTGATCATTTAGGACCATTGGATTCTACCAAGAAGATGTACAACTATATTTTGACTGTCATAGATGGATACACAAAGTTTGTTTGGATATACCCAGTTAAAACTGTTACAGCAAAGGAAACGGTTGATAAATTAAAATTACATCAAAAGGATTATGGAAACCCAAGACGGATAGTGACTGACAGGGGAACAGCATTCACAGGAAAAGAGTTTGAAGATTTTTGTCAGGAAGAAGAAATAGAGCATATTACAATAACAACAGGAATGCCTCGTGGAAATGGTCAAGCCGAAAGAATGAATCAAATCATTATCTCTGTATTAAGCAAAATGTGCATTGAAGAACCTGCACTGTGGTACAAATATGTCAGTAAAGTTCAGAGGGTAATAAATAGTTCATATCAAAGATCTATCCAGACATCACCTTTTGAATTATTAACAGGGACTAAAATTAGGCTTAAAGAAGACATGAAGATATTAGAATATTTAGAAGAACAAAATAGAAGAGAATTCATAGACAAAAGAGAAGAATTAAGGAAAGAAGCAAAAGCTCAAATATTAAGAATTCAAGAAGAAAACAAGAGAAATTTTAATAGTAAAAGAAAGGAAGGTCAGAAATATAAAATAGGGGATATTGTAGCAATTCAAAGAACTCAATTTGGTAATGCATTAAAATTAAAACAAAAATTCTTTGGACCTTATAAAGTTGTAAAAGATTTAGGGAAAGACAGATATGAAGTTAGAAAATTAGATAACAGCAAGGACGGACCTAAAAACACCACTACAGGAGTAGATTTCATGAAAAGATGGCCTTAATTCAATGACGAAGGAAACAATAGGAAAAAAAAAAAAAAAATGTTCATACTCACCGTAGAATACAGCTAACATACCATTCTATTTGTTTTGTAATAAAGTGAGTAATGTTAGTAGGCTGTTTTACTATAGTTAGAAACTTATTGAATTGTATCATTCATTTTATATAATTGTAAGATGTAATTGAGTACTAATAAATTGCATTGTAATTCTGTATGAAGTTAAGTTAAAGAGTTTAAATTATTGTATAAGGGAGTTAGTTTATTTGCCTAGTATGTGTAACTTAATGTAGCTATCGGTAATGTAATAATTTAAGAGATAATAAAAAAAGAACCTACCTTGTAACTAACCATGATAGTAACTCTGTGTAACAAATCTACCTAAACATTTAAGTAGTAAAGTAAGAATGTACCTAGATAATATTTAAGTGTTAGAGTATTGTTAAAGGAGTGATTGGCTGTGTGGCTGAGTGTATTAGAAGTCAGGAGTGATATAGGTAAAGTTTAGATTGTTTTTATTTAGGAAACATTTTGATAAAGTTTTGGTTGTAAACCTTATAGATTGTAAAACAAAAATAAATAAACTTAGTGTAACATTATTAGATTTATAAATTTTGTTCAGCTTAATCTGTATAATTTGTACTAGAGTCAGTCTGAGGGCAGACTGAAAGCAGAATGGCCGAGTTGTGGGATGTTAAATTCAGAACGCATCAAAATTATAAATGAGTGATGGATGTATGAACGCAGCGATGAGTGAACGAGAGAGTATGTGTGTGAAAGGGAAGGAGGACTGAGATTTTTACGACGAAAGAGGAAGACGTATTTTTACGAAGTTAAGAAGTTTTACAAAATAAAAGAAGATTCATAGCAACGAAGCGTCTTTATTTGGGTCTACCACATACCCCCGCCTACATACATTTAGTGAGTTTGTGTACTTAATATCTTCCTAAATACGAAATGCACGCGCGAACGAAGTCGCGGGCACAGCTAGTTAAATATAAAAAAATATTTAATACATTACAAGTACTTTTTTCATAATATCCTGACAAATAAAAGTCTTTCAATAAATTTTACGAGCTCATTTTCGTTATAAATCATCTTATATGATATGGAACTGTAAGTTTGTGTGCGCACTAGCTTCATAGTACTCATTCACCGCGTTTATTTCTTCCTTTAAATGATTTTGGATGAGATATCATGTATTTAAGAGCGGCCAACCCGTCATACTTTACATACAAACGCTCGTACGTGATTATGGCGTTGTAACACATCTTATCTTTGAATTTTTTGAAATAATAGTTATCTTGTGCACTTTATTTAGGTTTCTATGAAAGCAAGACATAAAAATTTGGAAAAACTAAATTCAGTATAAGCCTCCAAAAATCTGCATTTTGCACAAATTTCACCTGAACTTTGGCCGTTCATAATGTAGGTACCTACTCATAAATTGTAAAAGTAAAAAAATATCTTGATAGAAACCTTGCGCATGTAGTTGTGATTCTAAATAAATACTATTCATTTTACAAACTTGTAAGGCTCATTCAAAAACACGTATTTCCTGAAACCAGTTTTATGAAATTTTTGAACACTATTTTCGTTCAATGGTTTCGCGTTCTCACTTTCTTGTTAGTCAAACACATTGCGCTGGATGAAACAACAAGCTTTTCAACCAAGCTCGCGTTGACGATAGACGAACCGGGAAGGGCCCTCTTAACCGCGTCAATGGGTTCAGCCGTTCGACTAGGGCACTCTTAAGGTAAAAATACCTCCGTACTTGTACGGACATTCTGACAGATCAACTAGGTACTGCAATAAATTATCGCGACAAGCTTTTATTATAATTTCAATTCTGTATGACTTTACAGAATTGAAATTATAATAAAAGCTTGTCGCGTAAATGAATGTGGTTAATGTGATTTAAAATTTTATTATGATCTTTTTAGGGCACTTAAATAAAAGCTTTTTTAAAAGTTTTTTTATCATAATTTTATTTTATATTTTTTAGTTTCAATCCGTAGTTATCGATCAATACGAAAGTCCATCTATAAAACGGAGAGTCCTTCAACAGTAAAACTTAAAGAACGGGGAAAACTATTACCCCTGGATGTGGCATCTATTTCATGGGCCTACCAACTGCCTATCATAAACGAATGCGTATACAAAATTTCAAGTCCCAGCAGTTGAATATTGAGAGTTCCATAGTTCGAAGACTACCCTGGATGTGGCATCTATTTCATGGTGGGCCTACCAACTGCCTATCATAAACGAATGCGTATTCAAAATTTCGTGTCCCTGCTATTTACCGCTGGAGATCTCTCGTACGGAGCCGATCCTGGCAGCAGCATCAGGTCACGTTTATGATTAACATGCATTGTTCTTGGTTCTCGACCAGCATGCAATATTTCAGCTCAATCGGATACCGGGAAGTGGGTCAAATTAAACTTGCAAGATTTGTAAACTGACATACGAGTACAAGTCAAATTAAATAAAAGCTTTTAAAAATAAATAAAAAAATATTATGTACATACAATTTGAATAATTTCAGATTCAGCTGCAATTCGGGTTTCCAAATGCATCGTTTTGGTTTGATCGAGTACGAAATAGGCAAATTGGAATCGAAATGGGAAAATTGGGCCCAAATCTGACGACTTTGAAAGGTCCAATTTGGAAAATTTTAAAACAATGTTCAGGGCAAATAAAATTATTCTACCCAATAGTTACATGTCCTGAAAGTGAATTTATTTATATCTGATGGGATGCCTTTTGGAAAATATGTGGAGATATCATTGTCTTAGAGATCTTTGAAGATCACGTTAAAAAGTGTGCTTTTTAAAAATCTGAAAGTCGGTCCCTAACCACTGGGTTTGTTTGTGAAACTTTTCTGATATAGTATTTTTTTTGTATTCTTTCACCAAGCCGCACCAACCCAACCCTATCTTTTAGGCCTGAATGTGGTTGCTTAAAAACTATGCCAGCTCGTGTATCATTTTTCGCGAGCTGTTAAGTATCGCCCGAACCCAAATAGCTCGTCCGGAAGAATACAGCCGGTCGATTCTGTCGACATCTCACGGTGTTCACCTTGGCGGAGTGAACGACAATAGAGCTGTCATTTCATCTTATTTGTATGGTTTGACAACTCACCCGTCGTGCGTCCCGAACCCGGGTGTTCACTTCGACATGTTTACAGAATCGCACTTATCATGTCAAAATTTGGCACTAACTGACTTATTAATACAGTTCGACTAAAAAAAGTACGTTCTACCTTTTAAACTAGGTCGAAAATATACTGTTTTCTTTTTAAACTAAACATCTTGAACAAAAGTATAATTCAAAAGAATACAGTTACAAGTGGTAAAAAGTGTAAATAATTTAATAAATAATGGTAAATAGAGTAAAAAGATAATTATAGAGTACATACTAATACATATTAATAATAAAAAATAATCTGTTTATCTTATGGATATACCACAATATTTTTAGTTAAAATCTTTAATCGCTTCTCCTGAAAAAGTACGTTTTTAGAGTTAATACAGTATTCTTCCGGGCAAGCGATATGTTGTGCCTAATCTGTCTATAAGGACCTGATTCGGGGCTGCTTGTATTTCATACTACAGTATGATAGCTTGAAATAAAAAAAAAATTGGTGTTTTTGGTTCATCATCATCATCATCATATCAGCCAAAAGACGTCCACTGCTGGACATAGGCCTCCCCCAAGTGTCGCCACAACAATCGGTCCTGTGCGTCTCACATCCATCGGCTACCCCCGACCCTCACCAGGTCATCGGTCCACCTTGTGGGAGGCCTTCCAACGTTGCGTCTTCCGGTACGCGGTCGCCACTCCAAAACTTTTCGGCCCCATCGACAATCTGTTCTGCGAGCAATGTGTCCTGCCCAATGCCACTTCAATATGGCGATCCTTCGGGCTATGTTGGTAACCTTGGTTCTCTTGCGGATATCGACATTCCTGATTCGATCACGCAAGGAAACTCCGAACATTGCCCTCCCCATTGCCCTTTGGGTGATTTTTGGTTACTTCTTAGTTATTTGACACCGACTTCCGAAATTAAAGTTATTTTATACTTTGTAGTGTTTTTTTTTTGGAAGTCGGTTTTTTTTTATTTTTTACATTTTAGTGGTACTCCTACAACACCCAATAACACCACTGGAAAGGCACAGGAAGGCAAAAATACCCTTTTTTATATACCTACATGGATGATTTTTCCACATATTTTATCCAGCTAAAACCAAACCACTAAACCGATTTTGATAAACTTGAAATGGGACCAATCGAGAAATATATCCTTTCACATAAAACAAGAATTTTTCAAATCGGTTCATAAATGACGGAGTTATACGCGAACCAACATAAAAAAAATACAAACATCCGAATTGAACACCTCCTCCTTTTTTAAAAGTCGGTTAAAAATATTTGATTGCGCGAATTATTAATACCTTAAAAAATAAACAAAATTAGTAACATAATTCAAACAGTTTGGGAAACTTTGCGTTATTTCCGCGTAAAACAGCTATCACTCAGTTTGATAGGGTTAGGGGTCGTGTGCGGAACAGCGGCCCTACCATGACGTGTTAAAGCGCGGTGAGCGTGACAGTATAGCCCCATCCCTCCTTCTCGCTCGAACGACTCACGCTTTAACACGTCATGGTAGGGTCGCAGTGCGGAAGAGCAAGCTAGGGCTCAGTTTTTCAGCGACATGTTTCTGTAAGTCCAAGCGCGGGGCCCTTGGAGCAATTGTTACTCTTGCTAAAGGTGAAGGCACACCTATCCGAGCCAAACGCGTCGAACGAATCGAAGTCAAGGAGGCCTCGGACATATATTCGCACCGAAAGAATCAACCGCGCCAAAAGAATCTGCGTAAGCCGCTCCGAATTTGATGACGTCATCCGAATTCGTCTAGGATTTTTGGGGTTCTTCCATATTCGTGTGCGAGTTTTCATAAGATTTCATAATGTACAGAATGCTAAAATTTGTTTCGTTCGATGCATTCGACGCGTTCGGCTCGGATAAGTGTGCGTTTACCTTAAGAATCCGCCACTGTTACCTCTCCAAAAAATTGCAATGACATAACATATAGCGCCGGTTTTTGGATTTCAAACACAATATCAAAATAAAAAAAATTTTTTTTTTTTTTTCAGCGGTCTGGTTTTATTTATTTTGATTTTTATTTGTCTTTACTGTAAACCAGCGACAGAACACCACTCTTAAATATGACTCCGTACTTCTGGAACAGCCTGTATACGGGCCACCCAACGCTCGCTGTCCGCAAACCCCACCTACGCATCGAATCGCCCAGCGACTCCCGACGCCCGGTGGGTCTCCCTATGCCGCGGCGACTGGGGTGTGAGGGTTGTCTCTCCCTCACGCGGCCCGCCTAGCATTACTGCTTCGCAGAAGGAGGTGACGGCTTCCCATGCCTCCTCGCTTCGGACCATGGATTGAACCAAGGCCGGACGCGAGAGGTTGCCGCCGCCGATCGCCTCGACGAGGACGGTACCTATCCCCGGGCCAGCCGGATGGCCATGACCCTTTGGGACGCGTTCAGCTGTCGGGCTGGACGCTTCCTCAGGTCCAGTGCCCACACTGGGGCCCCATAAAAGGCCATGGACCGCACGATCCCCGGGCCACTTGCTACTTTGGGTCACATTCACACAGAGTAGGGTCTCCCCTCACCCTACTCTCACACGGTTTCATACTACTGTGTTTTTGTAAATATCTTCTAAAATATGAATGCTGCCGTTATATTCGCCATATTTATCCAAACTAGGTTACGTTACCATGAATTTTCACAATGAAGTGAGACTGAATAGTGATTATTGGAATGTTCGATATTCGTATCTTATTTTTTAGGGCGAGTGCTTGTATAAATACATTTTAAGTTATGACATCCTGTAGCATACTTTATAAAAGTAAAAGTAACAAATCGATTCAATCTTAAAATCTATATAAACTAACATAATATTTATAAATTAACTGACACATCCCTATCGGATCATATATTATGACATATCCCTAGGCCTATCTACTGGGCCCACTGTTTCATCGATAACCTGAAGATGGCTGAAGATTTACAGTGTTTTCTTTTTTTTAATTTTTATTTATTTATAGAGGGTTTGATCAGTATGACCACGCCACCCATAGGTACATTCTACACGGCTATCTACGTTTCAATCCCAAATTTACAATTTTGTACGGGTTTTTGGCGGCTTTTGACAAGGGAGCCGCCAGAATACTATTATAAATACCAATATTATTGGAATCACAACTATTTTCTATTAAATAATGGGATTAAATATAATGACCACCATAAAATGCTTTGATACCCTTAGTTCTTTTACCAAAAATATATATTTGACACCAGAAAAATGAAGTCTAAAATTACAATAGTACTAGCTATTTTAGTCACGACTGCACCTCAAATTGTATTCGAACACCAAATGTAGTAAATGATCACCAAATCTTAGCGAGCAAATTAATGCGCTATTTTTGCCTAAATAAACTACTGTGATTGCCATAAAATGTAGACTTGGGGTTACCAACTGGATAAAATAGGTTAGGTTAGGTTAGAATTGTGACCAACCGCGCGCGAGCCGAGCGAGCGAAGCGAGCGGTGCCGCGGCAGCGGCCGGCGAGCGCTACTTCTCGAATATTTTTTTGGAAAAAGTTATTTATTTCACACTTTTTTAACTCCAAACACCAAACAATAGCTGCCAATAAAAATGAAAGAAAGCTTATAAATTAAAACAAAGCTTTATATTTACTTAAAAGTTTTGGATTAACAATGATTTGTTTGACATTAGTTTGCTTAAACAGGATAGCAAGATGTAAAAACTTTGATTTTAATTTTACATTAAAATGCTGGTATGATTTTGGTGATCATTTACTACTTTTGCGTTAACAATGATTTATTTGGAGTCATTTTGCTTAAATAGGATAGCGAGACGTTAAAATTTTGGTTATAATTTTAAATTAAAATGCGTGTTTAATTTTAGTGATCATTTACTATTTTTGTCTCCTAAATGTTACTATATCTGGTGGTAAGTTAAACATAAGCCTTAAATAATTACTCCTTTCAACTTCGTTCCGGACACATTCCGCTAAAATATGAGTGACATCTTCTATTTTATCACACTCAGAACAGTTGGGTGAATCAGTCATTTTCATTAAAAAATCAAAATTATTTAAGGGAATATGTCCAGAACGAAGTCTGAACGCAGTCACAATTTCTCTACGATGTATATCTGTGCCCCCAAACCATGGAAGGCGGCAAAGGCTGGGCTGAATGGTCTTGTACCAAATCCCTTTACTCAGTGACCTCTCATCAAAGTATTCCTTCCACGAGACCAAACTTTGTTCTCGTACTCGACACAACAGATCACTAAACAAGGGCAAGCATTCGAAAGTTATTCCGTCTGTAATCGCTTCTTTCGCTAATCGATCAACTTCCTCATTACCATAAAGGCCAATATGGGATGGTATCCATTGCAGAGTAATTCTACTCTTCCTTTGGACCCTGGCAATGTATTCCAAAATTTTGTAGGCTATCGGTGCACCTCGACAATTCGAGGTGCATCAAGATGGTCAGAATCAAATAGTTTCCTGATTCAAATGACTCGATGTATGAGATAGCTTCTGCTAATGCTAATAGTTCCACGTACATAATCGAAACTTTAACACATGATCTAAACTTAATGGATGCCTTTGTTTGCGGATCAAAAACAGCCCAACCTGACTCGTTACCTTCTTGTGATCCATCAGTATAGATTGAGTAATACTGTGAATAGTTAGTAGTTAGGTATTTCTCACAAATTTGCTGTATGAGGTTACATGTATACCTACTGATGTTTTGGTTTGTCTATTCTATCTATGCAAGGCTTAACTACATCGGATAGGTCCACACTGCTAACCCACATATCTAAAGAAAATCTTTCTAATTGTAAGGATGAATATATCGGGTAATCAATAAGAAACTCGTGTACCGTCACTAATAGTGGTTTCTTTTTACGCCGCCAATACAAACACTGGCATGAATCGACAATAGATTGTTCAAAGTGGGAAATATTTCGTTACCTTTGAACGACTTCATCTTCAGCCAATATTTGCCAGCTAGGTAGTACCTGCGTACAAAGGTTGTATGTGAAGCTCACACTCCATAACGTGAATCGCAGTCGTCCTAACAAAACCGCCAATAATGCGCATACACTGATTTTGTACTCGGTCTAATTTTAATAAACTACTTTTTAGCCCATTATCATAAAGAAAATTGCCGTAGTCTAATCTCGAACGGATAATCTATACATATAATAAAACAGTAACGAAAGAAAAACTGTACATTTAGAATTTTCGAGAAAAAATAAGTGGCTTTTGTTAGAAAAACGTAACTGATGACAAAAAGTGACTTTTTAGAATTTTTGTCTGTTTGTATGTGTGTATGGTACGGCTTCACGCCAAAACTACTGGATAGATTGAATTGAAATTCAGCAAAAATGTTCTTTGTAAACCAAGGAATACTTTAGGCTACATATTATCACGCAGCGTGTTATGGGAGGTAAGCAATATTGATTAAAGGTTTTTGTTCGTAATTGAATGCACAAAATAATTGAATGCACAAAATGACATATTAGTTAGTTACAAAACCATTTAGATAATTTTTACACATAAACTTGATAGGAATTGTGAAAATCAACTTATTATCTACATAATTCAGATACCCGTAATGCCATCTGTTGACCGAAAAAAGTACTAACTATCAAAAGCATGAGAATTACACCAAAATATATTTTTAAGTTACTAATGATACTTTTAAAACGTCATAAACAGTGATTCTTTTGATACAAAACTTACCGTTATGCATTTGATGCATAACATAAAAAAAAGATTTGGTCTGATTGCTCCACTGACGTTGTCTTATTTTTTGTTTTAACGGTTAATTCTCGCCACTCAACCTGTAAAGCACCCTGGTTGCTTCTGTACACTTGGACGGAGCTAGGCCGGCAAATTTAGCCAGGACACCTACGCACAACGGAGTCCATACTCTACTCTATCCGTTGCGGGGTTTTTTTTTTATGAATGGGAAATCATCAAAATGACTTCTTCCGCTCTGAGTAGACTGGAAGGGAGTGTCAGACTCTTACTGACTAAAACCCATCTGTGTTTCTCCTTATGATCTTCGCGTTCCAGGGTCACGATGACTCTTTCGAACAAATTGTAACCCTAACGGGCCCCGTCTACTTAGCTGACATCTCTTGGAGGCGCGCATGGAACACAACGCTTCGTCGACCCGGACCAGTGGCGCTATATAGGGTGTATAGCTCCATCCCTCCGTCTCGCTCGAACGACTCACGCTTTAACACGTCATGGTAGGGCCGCTGGTTGTTATCGGGCCGCGAGCCACCCAACGCTCGCCGTCCGTAGGCCTGTGCCTACGGTGGCCGAGAATCGCCCTGCGACTCCTAACGCTCGGGGCGTCTTATTCTGTGTCGGCGGCTAAGGCGTGACGTTTGCCTCTCCTTCACGCGGCCCGCCCCTTTCTTTACTAGCATTACTGTTTCGCAAAAGGAGGTGACGGCTTCCCACGCCTCCGCGCTCTGGACCATGGAGTGAACCAGAGCCGGTAGCGAGAGGTCGCCGTCGCTGATCGCCTCTACGAGGACACGGCGGTGCTCCGCCCAAGCAGTGCAGACCTTCACCGTATGCTCCGCCGTGTCGTCTGCGGGGGTTGACTTCTCTTCTGGTTGGTTTTCCCATGGACAACTTTATGTAGCTCTATCGCGTGTTAACAAACTTAGCAAGTTTCATCAACATAGTGTATCATCATCATTATCCACAGTCCAACTTCGCTCACTGCTGAGCATAGGCCTCTCTTTTCTTGTGCCAATCCCCACGTTCCTGTGCCAGCCTCATCCAGGTTCTACCCACGATGGCAACAATATCGTCCGCCCATCTCGCCGCCGGTCGACCAATACTTTTTCTTCCAGTCCTCGGACGCCACTCAGTCACTGCCTTACTCCACCTATCATCATCGCGCCTTGCCAAGTGTCCTGCCCAGCTCCACTTTAGTTCTACAATTCGTTTTCCGATGTTGAAAACCTTCGTACGTCTTCGGATCTCGACGATGTACCTCTACTAAGCATGGAACGCTCCATGGCTCCCTGTGCAACTATCAGTCAGTAAAAAGCCTCCTGCGTGAGCGTCCATGTAAGTAAGTTGTAAGTCATGGTGGGAAAAGCACACTGGTTATAAAGGCGGGAATTCAGAGATTGCGAAATTTTGGCAGGCTTCAGAATGTCGTTCATTTTGATAAAAGCGGCCCATCCAAGGTGTGTTCCTTTCGATACCTCCGTTTGTTGATTTTCTTTGCCAATTGAAAGGATATGGCCAAGATAAACATATTGGTTAATCATCTCCAACAATTCATTTCCAGATTTGAATTGCTGAAGGTGTTTGCCATAACCTTCGTCTTGGTCATATTCATCCCAAGACCCAACTTAAAAGAAGCATCTTAAAGATTTTGAAGCATTTTCTGGGGGTCATCGAAGTTCTCAGTGAAAACCACAAAGTCATCTGCAAATCTTAAGTGAGACAGTTGGGCAGAAAATTGACGTTCATACCGCTATAGTCCCAATCTATACCACAAAAATTACAAAAATTGGAAAAAATCGGCGTAAGGGGGAAACAGCTTAGTCTTTTGACTGATTATTTGACCAACAGAACACAATGTGTTCAGATTGGTTCCTACACTAGTTCTGATCTTCCAGTGACCTACGGCGTGCCCCAAGGAAGTATTCTTGGGCCGACCCTTTTTCTCGTTTATATAAACGATCTCCTTTGTCTAAACTCATTTCATGGCAAAATAATCTCATACGCAGATGACACTGCTCTCATTTTCGCTGCTAAAACATGGAATGAGACTTACCAGCTAGCCCAAACAGGATTTGATTTAGTGAAGAGGTGGCTTTGTGATAATGTGCTTACTCTGAATGTTGAGAAAACTAAATACCTGACCTTTTCTATTCGCGCTTCTTCACATGTCAATCTAAACTTAATCGCACATAACTGCTCCCTAGACACTTCGATGGATCTTAGATGCTCATGTTATCCTCTGGAGCGTGCAAAAACAATTAAGTACTTAGGCATAATTATTGATGATAAGTTTAACTTCAAAGCTCACATTCAGGCACTGAGTAAAAGAGTTCGTAAGCTTACCTACATTTTTAAGACATTGAGGCATGTAGTCACCCCTATATTGCTTAAGCAAATCTATTATGCTCTTTGTCAGTCAATAATTTCATACTGCATATCGTCTTGGGGTGGTTCACCAAAAACTACGTTAAAGCAACTTGAGGTATCACAAAGATCCATTCTGAAACTCAGCACGTTTAAACCTTTTCGCTACCCTACCACGCTTCTTTATGAACATTGTGAGGTCCTAACTGTACGCCAACTGTTTGTCTTAAGCATAATTATGAAACAGCATACTACCTTGGAGTACAGCCCGAGTATGTTAACAAGGCGGAAGGGTTTACCTGTATGTAGGAGGGTATCACTCACAAGAACTGCTTTTGTTCATAGATTTTTTCCCTTTTTAGGCCCATATTTGTATAACAAAATTAATAAGACTCTTCATATATACTCTATGAATAGAGTAGTGATGAAAACATCCGTAACGAATTGGCTGGGGAGGCTAACGTACGAGCAAACTGAGGATCTACTGACTATCATAAAGTAGTGATATAGTCTTGTGATACAAGTTATGATCGGTTTTATTTATTATGTATTCTATTATTTTCCTATAAGAATCTACTAGCATAAATATTTGGTTTACTCTCTCACACACCCTCTCACACACATACACTCATCCCTTCATCTTACACACCCAGAGGACAGTAACCTAGTTTTATAACCTTATTTTACAAAATATATAAGTATATGCATTTAAAACTTGTTAATTTAGTTTAGTACAAATTTTAATGTTTACTTTTGTTCGTGAGCTCATACTTGCATCTTGAGTTGGAGGGCTTGAGGCGCTGCGTACTGAGACACAGGCTATAAACCTAGTTCGGTAGCAGATGCTAAATATAGACACAATTGAGGTGATTATAATTTTAAGAATAATTATAAGTAGCTTGTTAACAAATTGTGTGAACATATGTGAATCTTTCTGGTCTAATAAAGATTATTATTATTGTTCTCTTTATTCATTTTTATACATATATTTTACATTTTTAAATATTTCTATAAAAACAATACATAAAAAAACATTTAAAAATATAAAAAATAGTAGTCCGCCGGTGTCGGGAGCGAGGTCCAAGCTACCGGTGGTTAGGGCTTCAGAGAAAGGAACCTCCTCACAATACGAGCCGTATCGAGGAGTACTGCCTTCTGTATCAGGCCCTTTATCCAACTGCGCAACGCCAGCTTCGACAGATGGTCGTCGAAGCTTTTGGCCATCAGGCCATTGGCCGTAACGACCATCGGCACAATGACAGCCGAGTCCATATTCCACATGTCGACAACCTCGTGTGCTAAGTCAAGATACTTGATTTGTTTCTCTTTCTCAGCTTTCACGAGGTTCTCGTCATGTGGAATGGTAACATCGATTATCATTGTGCGGCGCGCTAATCGGTCTATCACCACTATATCGGGCTTATTAGCGACGATAGTTCTATCAGTGATGATAGACCGATCCCAGTACAACGTGACATGGTCATTTTCGAGAACTGGGTCGGGCACATACTTGTAATACGGTACCTCAGAATCCACAAGTTGGTATTTCAAAGCAAGTTGCTGGTGAATAATCCTGGCCACTTGGTTATGCCTGTGCAAGTACTCGCCGTTAGCCAGACGAGAACAACCAGAGATAATATGTCTGATGGACTCACCCGGACGGTGACATGCCCGACACACGTCAACCGTCCCGTCCTTCATAATATGCCTCCGGTAGTTGTTCGTCAAGATAACTTCGTCCATAATTGCACAAACAAAACCTTCAGTTTCTCCGAAGAGATCACCGAAACGTAGCCAGGCCACGGACGCTGGGAAATCTACGTCGGACCCATAAAGAGCCCGATAGAAGCGCCCGTGAAGCTCCTTGCCTTTCCATACCTCCTTGCGGTCATCTGTAGTAAGTATTACAGGTTTGCGCCAGTTCTCTTTAGCCATGGACAACGGGGTGAGTCCCTTGTCCACTGCGACCACATCTCGGTGCATACCCACATCGACTTTGAGAAAATATTCTCTGAGACTGCACATCTCGCGGTTGTGCAGAGTCTTAGCATTTAAAAAGCCTCGACCTCCACACTTCCGCGGGATGTACAGTCTCATCACCGACGATCGTGGGTGATGCATCCGGTTTGCAGTCAGCAGTGTACGGACTCTCCTGTCCAGGGCGTCGAGTTCGGTTTGAGTCCATTTGAGTATGCCGAAAGAGTACATTAATACCGGCATGACCCAACCGTTGAAGGCGCGCACCTTATTTCCGCCCGACAAAAGGCTGTTTAAAACCTATTATTAATATTATTATTATTATTATACCCACATTTTTAACGACATCTTCTAGGACTGCTGTGAATAGTTTCGATGAAATGAAAGAAGCATTATCATTACAACGTTTCTCACGAAAAATTATTTGAACAGAAGAGGTGATACTACTGCGACGGCGCGTTGTGTTCCACGCGCGTCACAAAAAGATGTCAGCATAAAGTGGGCCAGTGCCTGCCAGGGTTGCGGAATTTGTTCGAAAGAGTCACCGCGGCCCTGGAACGCAAAGGGCATTGGAACACAGATGGGTTTTAGTCAGTAAGAGTCTGACACTCCCTTCCATTCCGCCCAGAGCGAAAGGAGTCATTTGATGTTTTCCCATACATAAAAAAGAGGCAACCAATGATAGATATTGACTGTTCGTATTAGATATACGAACACATTGATCTTACCTAGCCACATCATTTTACAATACATACACGCGAACGAAGTCGCGGGCAACAGCTAGTAGATATATACAACTGTCTCAAGTAGTATGGATGTACACCCCATCCGGACCCAGCAAGTACTTGGAAGACTTTTAGAGATTTTAAACATTTTTCAGTCAACTCACCTATGTGTTTTTTTCACCTAAGCGAACGGTCTAGCCACAAACCTAAATACTTTATATTATCTACTACCTACTTCAATTGGTGTTTTATTAATTAAAAGATTGACGCATTCTCTTTTAAAACCTCTCTTAAAAACGCAAACTTTACTCTTTGAGGACGAAATTTCTAAACCTATATTTGCAAGTAATCCAACTAACATTTCTAATGAGTTTTGTATGCGATGAACGATCTGTATCATGTTTTTGCCAACTGAATAGATAACAAAATCGTCCGCATATTGCGATATCATAACTCCGCAGCTCATAATACTTGCACAGATCTTTGAAGTCACTACATTAGCAACAAGATCAAATCGGCAGATAATAAAATAAAGACAGTTTGGAAAGTTATCAATAATGAAACGAGTAGGAATAAAGTACGAAATGCTGATTTTTTACTGGAGACTGCACATGGTGCCATAAGCTCTAATTTAGAAGTAGCTCAAGAATTTGTAAATTTTTTCTCCGAAATACCATCAAAAACTACTGAAGCCTTAAATTCTTCACCCGAGGTCTCACTTAATTTATTAAAAGCAAACGTTTCAGGTTGTACGGTTGAATTCCAATTCAAACATATCAACCCTATGGCAGTTATCAAAGCTTTCCGGCAAATCAAAATCAAATTGACCGAAGACTTATGGGGAATGTCTATGAAAGTGTGCACGTCCATAATTGAGACCATACTTGGCTTTAATATTCAATTTATGTGTGGACCAAGGTGTCTTTCCAGATGTAATGAAATACAGTAAGGTTATACCACTTTTTAAATCCGGTGACAGTAAAGACACCAATAATTATAGACCTGTTTCCGTGTTACCGGTTTTCAGCAAGGTTTTTGAAAAAGTAATGCTCAATCAAATGCTCATTCATTTTAACATCAATAGGATCTTACACGATCAACAGTATGGTTTCACCAAAGGTCGCTGTACGACTGACGCTGGTGTCACGTTGTTGAAACACATTTATACAACGTGGGAAGAGGCGCAAGTGCCTTGGAGAGGTCACAAAAGATTCCTATGGCAATAGGAATCTTTTGTGACCTCTCCAAGGCATTTGACTGCGTGAATCACGAAACCTTGCTCCTAAAGCTAGAACATTACGGACTAGGTAAACTTGCACTCAGCTTACTGAAGTCTTATTTAAATGACAGACAGCAGCAAGTTCAAATAAACGGTGTTAAATCAAGGGGTTTAAAAGTCAAAATGGGGGTTCCACAAGGCTCAATAAAGGACCCAAGTCCTTTCTTCTTTTTAATATACATAAATGATCTTCTCCATCTTTTAAAAAATCAACCACAAATGGTGTTATTTGCTGACGATACATCCTTAATTTTTAAGATAGATAGACGTTCTACAAATCTGGACGACGTAAATAACGCCCTACAGCAGGTCCATAATTGGTTCACTGCTAATAATTTAGTATTAAATGAAAAGAAAACTAAGTGTATCAGATTTGCTTTACCGAATGTCAAAAGTAATCATTGCGACATAATATTGAACAAAGAGAAACTTGAATTCGTCGAAAACACAGTTTTTCTGGGCATCACACTGGACTCAAGGCTACAATGGGGTCCTCATTTAACATCTCTTGCGGGACGGCTAAGTTCAGCAGCATATGCTGTCAGAAAAATCCGTCAATTTACTGATATAGATACCGCGAGGCTGGTCTATTTTAGTTACTTTCATAGTATCATGTCTTACGGTATCTTATTATGGGGACGAGCTGCAGATATTGAGTCTATATTTATTCTGCAGAAAAGAGCCATCAGAGCCATATATAATCTGGGTCGGTGCGATTCCCTAAGAGAACTGTTTAAAGATATTAACATCATGACGGTACCTTGTCAATACATATACGAAAACATAATGTATGTTCGGAAAAATCTTCATCTTTTTAGTAAGATTAGTGATAGGCATAATTTTAATACTAGAAATAGGAACAAATTAGATCAACCCCGATTCAGATTGGCAAAAGTACACACTTCTTTTATGGGGTACTGTGTTAAATTTTATAACAAAATACCTCTTGAAATTCTAGAACTGAATGAGAGAAAATTTAAAACATGCATAAAACGCACACTATGTAAACAAGCATATTATAAACTTGAAGATTATATACTTGATAAAAATGCTTGGCTAAATGCCGGTCCTGCTCCACAGTCTCAGCCGCTTGGTTCCTCTAGTTAAGATATTTGGAAGAGATGCTCACCCTTCTTTGTGTAGACTAATAAAAATTTCCACTTTTCTTATGTTATGTTTTAAATACTACTTTTCTTTTTCCGTTTTTGAAAATTGATATACATAGTTTTATATAAAGTAGAAGCATTTTTTATTTTAAAATCCTGTAAATGTGAGGACCATGGAGCCTATACTGTTAATAATATAGATGGTTTCCTTGTTTGACATGAGTGAGCAGGGGCAGTTGAGGGTGTGTCATGCTCGCTAGAATGTCTCGCTGATGGTGGCGCGTGTATTTGATCATTCGGTTCCCTTCAAAATGGTTGAGCTGAATGGTGCTGATGCACGCGTCATGTTCGTGAACGGGCGCCGTCAGTGGAGACTGGTCATATCTTAGCTGTCACTGGCTTATTTCTATATTTAATACTTATTGGATACTTGGAATACTTTTATTTTTTTCCTTTCTTTGCATTGTTCTCACATATAGATGCAACAAGTAATGATGTAACCAGGATTTTTGTAAAACATAAAATGGTTTAAAAGAGTGTCCATGGAGTTTCTTGTACGTTCTTCTCCATAGAGATCTACGCTTTGGAACGTGCAAATAGCTTCATGTTTTTGACTGACTGACTTTGACAATTCAAAAGTACCTGTGATTGGTTTATTTGAAATAAATGCTTTGACTTTGACTATGTTAAAAAGTAATGGTGACAGAGGGTCACCTTGGGCTAAACCTTGGCCGGTAGTTCGACAAATGTAAACATTATCTACTAAAATTTTCAACAATCGTTCTTTTAAAAAGTGCCATAAATAATAATTGACAACTTTTTGATCCCACCCCAATTAAATCCATTGCTTGCATTAATGAAATAATATTAACATTATTATAGGCATTATCTAAATCCAAAAAACATCCTATTGTTGTTTTATTTTCTGTAAAACCCGTTTGAATATTAGAAACTAAGCTAACCAGATTGTCCATTGTAGAACGATTTTTTCTAAACCCCGTTGTGTATGGTGATAAGATGTTATGTTTTTCGATGAACCATTCTATTCGATTGTTTAAAATGCTATGGAATATTTTACACAGACATGACAACATTGATATCGGTCTAAGTGCGGAGTGCGACTGCGGGTCGCGTCCAGGCTTAGGTATTGGAACGACTGCGATGTCACGCCACTGAATGGGCACAAAACCGGTTGACAGTGAACTATTATACAGTGATAACAATATAGACATGCCATTCTCGGGAAGATATTTAATCATTGTATATGAAACATTGTCGCAACCGGGTGATGTGTCTTTAGTGCGAATACAGTTAATTAGTTCTTGTTTTGTTATCGATGTTTCCAATTTGGGATTACTAGAAACAAATGACAGATCGTGAGGAGATGTATAATCGTGGGTTAGGCTGCGAACTAGATTATTGGCCCGCTCGCTATCAACATACTGCCTTGCACTTTTACGGCCTTTAAACCAACGCATCTTTTGCCACATTTGACTTTGCGAAGTTGTTCCGTCTAGTGATGTACAAAAATCCTGCCAACCTTTATCTCTTGCTTTGCGTAAAAAATTTTGTGACTCACCTATTTTGGTATTAAGAAAAATAAGGTTATTCGGTGTAGGATTGCGTCTAAAAGTTAAAAGGGCTAGTCTACGTACAGCAACTGATTTGGATAGGTCTGCATTCCAATAGGGTTTGGGAATAAAGACGTTAGCAGGATCCAAGTTGAATTTTATATAAGGGATGTGAACGTCTGCTGCTAAATCTATGCACTCGATAAATTTATCGTAGTCACTTTGAAGATTATCAGAAAGGTGGAATTCGGAAAATATATTTTCAAGTAATCTTTAGTAACTATCCCAATCTGCTTTCTTAAAATTGCGTCTAAAGATATTTTTTGGAATAACATTGAGATTAGTAGTAATGTTGATCATTAAGTGGTCACTTCCCAGGGTTTCGTTCATAACGTTCCAGTTAAACTGCAGTGCCGAGTTAGAAGAAACAAACGTAACATCCGGTGCGGATTGTTGGAGTTGGTTATTAACCAATCTAACACGAGTGTGTTTGCCATCATTAAGGGGGACAAAACCGTTATCTATGATTGCATCATATATTGCGAACCTCTTGAATTGGTCTTGTAAGACCAATTGGTGTGGTGCCCGTTAAAGTCTCCTAAAACAAGGCTATTCTTTTTATATAAAGAAAAAATCGAGTCCCAATCCTGCTGGTTGGCACGTACAGTTGGTACACAGTACCCAGTACCAACATATTCGATATCACAACAATTTACCAACTTGACACATAGAAGTTCAATACCAGGGTTTGTGATTTGGACGTTACAGATGTGTGCGTGAATCGACCTATGTATGAAGAAAGCAGTCCCACCTTAACCATCATCCCTATCTTTGCGAAAAATATTATAATTAATTCATCATCATCATCATCATATCAGCCGAAAGACGTCCACTGCTTGACATAGGCCTCCCCCAAGTGTCGCCACAACAACAACAACAACAACAACAACAACAACAACAACAACAATTAGTTATCTTGAGATGACTATCTGGTTCTAACCAAGTTTCAAATACGGCTGCAATGTGGACCTTCTCCTGCAACAATATATTTTCAAATGCAACTAGCTTCGGTCTTAAGCTCTGCGCGTTCCATTGGAGTATACTCAATTTTATTTTCTTAGTATTATGAGTCATGTTTCATAACAAAAAATTCGAATGCCTGTTTTATAATGGGCCAGTCTGAGATATTTTCAACAATCACCAAAATTATCCAATCGATGCAACACTTAACCATGCTTGTAACTTTTGCTAAAATAGAAATATTTTTCAAAAAAAAAATTTCCTTCAACCTTCTAATTAATTCACCAAACGTCACTTCTCTTTCTTGCGTTTCTTCAACTGTCTCATGAATAGCTTCTGGTTTATTGCTATCCTGAGGCTCTGGGTTTAAAAATATATCATATTCAGAAGCCTTACGTCTCCATTGTTTTTTCGCCGATGATTGTGAGGTGTTTACAGCCTGTTCCACATTGTGTATCTGTACTTTTGTCGTACTATTGTAAACTTGAGGAATTGACACTCGTTGTGACGAGGTTGTTGGTTCAGATAGCGGAGGTGCGGACATTCACGTAGAAAACGGTTTGGTAGAAGGCATCTTAGGAGCGACTGCTGAAGGTGACCTTGGGGCAACATAAATAGTTAGGGCCTTTCTGTATGTGCAGTTGATCTCTGCCAAAATGTCTCTCAACCTTTTTTCTTTTATAAATGAAGGGCATCCTTTGTATATCGCGATGTGTGCACCATAACAGTTGATACATTTAAAAGTTTTCGTATCACAGTTATCATGGTTCTCTCCGCACTTTGGACAGACAACTTTGCTTGATGGGCATTTCTTAGTAGGGTGCCCCAATTTCCAACACTTCGTGCACTGAGATACAGGAAAGATGTAAGGATCCACTTTTATTCTTAAACTGTCCACATAAATATATGGTGGTAAATAAGCGCCCTTAAAACATAAACGAACTGCTTCACTTCGTGCCCAACCTTCACTCGAGCTGCGTCGGTTTAATCGATATATAGATATTAATTCGGCTGGTTTAGGACAAGCTATGGTTTTTTGGATTTCATCGTCAGATAGATCTAAATCCACATCCCGTGTAACACCATATGAAATACTTTTTTCTAATGCTCGTTGTACTCTCCAGCCTTTCCCAAGTAATGGTTTACACTTCTCCAACCTGTCTGCGCTGACTTAACTCTGCATATCGAGCCGAACTTTATACGGGTTTACATATTTTACTCTTAGAATGTCAGTGATACCATTATCTTTAAATAATCTGGCTAAAGCGAATTGTTTAGGCAATTGTTCACTGTATGATATGCATACCTCGATTTTATCAATATCCCCCTTTTGCTTCTTCCCTTTTGATGTAACCTCTGTCCATTCTGAAATCTCCTCATCCCCCTTCCTCTTCTCCGACCTTTGGATGGTTTCGCACTCCATTTGCATAGTATCTTCCTCTTGGTATTTTGCCCCCTCTTGATCAACTTCTACTAGATCACTCCATGAACTGCTGTTCGGCGTGAACGCATAAACATGATCGTCCCGTGTATTACTCATTGGCTCACACTTTCAAATCATTCATCGCTCAGACCAACAAAAAAAGGTAGACAGCGCACCGCGAACATCAAAAGTGAAGCCACAAAACCGTGCTCCTTCAAGTAAATACACAAGCTCACCCACACACCTACACTAAAACCATGCTCATCCCTCTTAGTACTTCACAAGCCGTCGTCTAGAAAACATTAATAGAAAAATATAATTATGCCTTCCTGTGTAGTAAAAATTTGTAAAAACAATAGCAAATCACATAAAAAGTCTCACGGAATCACTTTTCACTTGTAAGTACTTGAAATAACATCGTTTTTATTATAAATTAACTATGAATTTTAGGTTACTTGGAACAATCGTGCAATTTATAAATTAAGTCCTAAACACTCCCTCAGAGACAAATTTAAAGAGATTAATATAATGACTGTGCCCTCTCAGTATATTTATGAGAATCTTTTGTATGCACATACAAATATTAATCTATTTAAAAGATACAGTGATATCCATAACGTAAATACTAGGAACAAACACAATTTTGTCATTCCTAAAACCAGGCTCAAAAAAATAGGTGGTTCATTTAGATGCCAATGTTTACGTTTTTATAATAAACTCCCTAGCCATATTCAAGACCTTAGTATGAATAAGTTCAAATTATTTATAAAACGTAAGCTATGCCAGAAAGCTTTTTACACAATTAAAGACTATCTTGAAGACAAAAAGGCTTGGGATTGAGCTGCTTCAATGATATACATGGCCTAATGTTATATACCTTTTTAATTTTTAGAAATTGTCTTTTTTCTTTTTTTTAAGCTCTGTTGTATACTTTTCTTTCATCTCGTTGGTAAATTTTGCCATGAATGTTTACTTTATTAAGTATTCTATTTTATTATTTTTGACATGGAATATTTACTTTGTAAAGTAATATATTTTATTTTTATTTTTTTTCAATTTATTATGTTTGACATGAATACTTACTTTGTAAAGTATTTTTTTTTTTATTATTATTATTATTTAACTCATTTTGTGAATATGGGGACCATGTGGGTTATTTTCTTCTTATTTTTCTCTTCTTTGAAATACTTCTTCTTTGAAGTATTTTTAACGAGGTCTGGCAGTTTGAGTACTTAAATGCGGCCTACACAAATGTCCTTTCTTTGGCATGTTCGTCGGTTCGTTGAGCTCCTTTATGGTTCTAAGTTGAGCTACGCGACTACTGACCAAAGCTTGCACTGACTGGACGGGTCCACTCAAATCTGTGTGGTTCTTTCCTCAAAAGACCATTTCAGACACTGATCTGCATGATCCTCATATCGTATTGTGAATGTGGGGACCATGCAGATCGCTATGATAGGGGTTCATTTCATGTTAGTCAACAATGTCTGGCAGTTTGAGATTTTTTTTATGCGGCCTACCCAAATGTCCTTACTTTGGTATTGTTCGTCAAATCGTTGAGCTCCTTAAAGTTCTAAGTTTGAGCTCCATAATAACTGACAAATGCTTGCACTGTCTGGACAGGTCCACTCAAATCTGTGTGGCACTTTCCTCAAACGGCCACCTCAGACATTAACCTAAATGGTTCTCGTATGATTTGACCAGTACAATTTGTATGGACTTCAAAAGAGACTGTGACCTCTGAGTTTGTTTCGGTGTTTCTTCTCAGGGTAGTCAGCTAGGAAACACCGGCCTCATCTAGCTTAAAATGACCAAAAAATATTGACGTGTAAAAGTGTTATGTTTAACCTACTTACAAAATAAATATCATTTATCATTATTTTATCATTTACAAAAACGTCAACAAACGAAAGCAGTGACATTAAGTGTGAGGGTTGCCATAATACGATTTAACAACACATTTGCGAGAAAACAGTACAATAGGTAATGAAAAAAACTTTTAGTTTTTAGATAGTCAGAAAGTCGCAACAATCTTTGACGTTTGTAGTATGAAAAAAGCGCGAATTTGCAAATGGAACTACATCTTTCGTCTCATTTTCTCTTTAGTATTAAATTGAGACAAACGTATTGTGCAAAAGCGCTTCCAAGTATGTTCAATCATTCAGCTTAATATTTTATTCTCGTACTTATTTGTAATCCTATAAGAAAATTAAAAAAAAAACTGTAAAGGATACGTACTGCGCTATTCAACGGAGTATGCGGTAAAATATGTACATATGTGAGAGTACCTATTTTAAGCACGTTCCATTGTGTGGTGCGTCATATTTAACTTTCGAATAATATATACAGTCTTCGTAAATGCCTTTTTTTGAGCAAATGTGTCGAAAAAGACTTCATTTGTTCATTGTGACGTATTAATAAAGTACAAGCGGCGCATGCACGTCACGGCATTGCTTGCCCAACCGCCGGCCGGTGCGGACGTGTATGCGCTCCTTGGTGAAACGAGTGTGTGGCTTTGATTTACGAACCCAGCAGCAAACGAGGACACCACAGTGGCGACGAGCCTCAAGTAAGTGGTAAATTATGCTGCTATATGAAAAAGGAGGGAGATGAACTCACTAATAACAACCTCACGGTTTTATGGTGCTATCGATTAAGTGGTATATGTATCTATCTGTCCAAGTACTATTAAAACAAATGACTAGCTAGACATTACAAATAACAAATACAGTGTTATTTGTCTGATCGATCAATGATAGGTTATTATTATCATTGTCATGAAAAAAAGCAATGAATACTTTTCTAAAAAATATTTCTATTATAATTATTGTTATATTCTTGACTATAGCCGTGGATATTTCTAAAATAAGTTAAAATTAAAATTTTAAAATAAGTACCTACTCGGTGGTAACAGTCTTCTTATATCTTGTGACGATAATTTCGATTTAGGTACCTATTAATAGAAATTGTAATAAGAAATACCGTGTAAGTCCACGTTAATGTAATTTATCCAGTGACATTATTTATTTAAATACCTACGTAGGTAATAAGAATTTTCAGTGCAAAATTATGATTCCTCACTATTCATCGCGTTCTCTTAAGTTAAATGATGTTTTAAGGTTGAGGTACCTAAAGCAAATGTCGTTAGTAATATTAAAGCAGATAAGTCAAATGCATGCAATCAATCAGCGCAATAGGTACATGTACTACTTATTGATATAGGTAGGTAATACAATATGCTATCATAACAAATGTACCAAAGTGTATTAGTGTATGTTGCCAAGGTGCAATAAGGTGCCAAGGAGCACAAAGTAGTATTTTTCCAAGGTGAATCAAGGTGCCAAGGAGCATTAAGGTGTAATTTTGCCAAGGGCATATATATCCATAAAAAATACAAATTACATGGATCAATTGATTGATTCCTTTGTCGTTTTGAAGTTTTAGCAACATTAAATATCACTAAACCTAATGTAATAAATGTCACCGGCATAACCCATATCTACTTCGCGTAATAAGATTTATATAACTCCAGTGGCGTAGCGTAGTAGGGGCGAGGGGCGACCCGCCCCGGGCGGCCCCTTCAAAACCTAAACAAGGGGGCGGCTGACACCCATGCTAAGCCACTGTAATACTCATTCTATTATTGTCCATTTACGCCGCATCTAGCTAAATAAATAAAAAAAAAGTAACAATAAAATTCAATTCAGGGACATAATAATGTGTAAATTAGACATATATTGTAGTTTATTCGTTATACAGTCATCGTGGTAAAATATATCTAGGACTTATCTAGGATTTTGCAGTGTGAGAACATGGTATACACATTTCAGATAGTAATTTTGGAAAAAAAAAAGAAAAAAAAAAAAAAAAAGTTTGAGTGAACAGACTCCTTCTGGGTAAGCTCGCTCCATCGTAGACTTTGTCTCTGTCATATCTGACATTGACTAGAGTAAAGAGCAAACTCATCACAAATACAAACAAAAAATAGATTGGGATACAGATTGCTAATAACAATATTATGAGGAAATTTAGGACCAGTAATCTGTATTTTACTGAAAGCATAAATAAAATACGAAACACCTTGTCCAATGGCGCCAAGGGTGCAATACAAAGGCAAATCAATGGCGCCAAGGGTGCAATACAAAGGCAAATTGTCATTGTTTCAGGTCGCTCAAAATGTCCAATTTACCACCGGCAGAACCCTTGCAATGCGAAGGTTGTTCCAAGAAAGAAAGAAAATGAGTTTATTTGGCACACACATATAAAACTCATAGTTTTATCTTAGTCTACTTATACATTGACAATGTCGAGTAGCGTATTTACAGCCCACTCAAAATATGTCATACCTACCCACATTTAAAAAGAAAAAGTGTTTTTACTTGTTACCCACATTTACAATTATTTACGTTTTTTAACAATTTAATTGGGTTTGGACAAGGTATGAAAGATGTATTATTTTCATGGTTACTTTTATTATATTATTAACGTTAATTACATCACAATATTGAAATTAAAATCAAAATCAAAAGACATTTATTCAAATTAGGCTGAGAGCCAGCACTTTTTGAACGTCAAATTTTACATACATAAAGACAGTGCCCCAAAACGCCCACCCGTCACCACTTCCTAGTGTTTTAGCTGGGAAAAAGAAGTGGCGCAACAAACTCCCCAGCAACACATCTGTCTGTTACGTTTTAAGAACTTGAATTAAACAATAGTACGCAAAGTATTATAAAACACAAAAACAAAAATAAATATGTATCCAATAACATGGAAATCATAAACTTAAATAGTATTTACAACATGTTAGCTAGCACACTCCATTATACGAGTACCATTAAAAAAACGGGCAATAGTAAGATTTAGCGATTAGGTACTTGTCTAATAGTATACTAGCACAAATTATATTGAGAGAATCATAATTTTATTAAAGGTTTACCTAAAGGAGCAAGGAGCTCGTGGCTAAATTATAACAGCCGCACGTGCCAATCTTCAAGGTAAAGCAACGCTTGTCGAGGTTGGTCTGTGGATCTTAACATACCGAGACTACTCCGTGCCTCGGAAAGCATGTTAAGCCATTGGGCCCGGCTGTCATTTGTAGACCTTTGGCAGTTACGTTACGAATTGTTGGAGGCCGGAAGGTCTGACACCGGTCTTGCCATGAAGTACCGTATTACCTAGCCAGTTAATGAGTTGTGGAGGTCTGGTGGGCAGCCGCTCCACGTAGAATCCTGGTATTCGGCTGAATCCGGTTTGGCTGGGAGCCGACCCCGATGTAGTTGGGAATAGGAGTGTAACGAACATATTGGTATAAGTTAAGAGATTAGTAATATTCCATGGATTCACGTATCAATCAGTAATCCGACGAACTAATATATGCTAATATTTAATATTCACATAATCCACAGATTACTAACAGGTACAATAATCTTTATCATAATCTGGGATTCCATTCACTTGACACGGATCGGTGGGATTAGACTCACTCAATCATTCTGACATTCGTGAAGTGATACGTATTAATAAGTATTAGTTAAATATTACTGATATAAATGTTAGTTAAAATATTATAATATTTCTAGACTAATATAGTCTTATTGGCCAATACTGATAAATATCGGTACTAACCCATCTTTAGTTGGGAAAGGGCTAAACCAGTGATGACTTAAAAAGCCACGCAAAGAGTAAATAACTCACAAAAGGCCACGCAAAGAGTAAATAACTCACAAAGGGCCACGCAAAGAGTAAATAACTCACAAAGGGCCACGCAAAGAGTCGCAAAGGGTAAATAACTCACAGAGGGCCACGCAAAGAGTAAATAACTCACAAAGGGCCATGCAAAGAGTAAGTAACTCACAAAGGGCCACGCAAAGAGTAAATAACACACAAAGGGCCACGCAAAGAGTAAATAACACACAAAGGGCCACGTAAAGAGTACTTGCATCTTTATATTAGGGCTACGCAGTTGTGTGTTTCTGTTAATGATTTTCAGTAAAAAGCCACGCAAAAGTAAGAGTCAATTTTATTAAAACCCAAAATGACTCATGCGTCATCCACACTTCCAAACTTCCTGATTGCGAAGATGATCAGACATAATTATTGACACTCGCAGGGAGAAATGGCTCTTGAATTTAACACATTGCCTGTCATCATCGACAATCCTGCTAAGAAACGAGCTACTCTCTACTACGTTGGGGGAATAGCACTACAAACAAGAAGTTGACTATAATCTTCCGGGTAGATTATAGTCAACGTTCATGCTGAAGAAGGGGAAGGTGTCGATGTCTACGCATTAGCTCTAAAGAAATGAGACAGTTCCTTAAGTTCGAAACAAAGTCGGATTAACGAAATTTATATTTTCTAACAGAAAAAGAAAACAGGAGTAAGTAGAAACATCTTAACGTTTTTATTAAGCTTGAGAAATCATGCCGGAAAAGGTCAATTTCATAATAAAGAGGAGTATATTATCGACCAAAACACTGAAAGCGTCAAATGTAAAGTCGAATGTAGAATCGAATGTAAAGTCTAATGTAAAATCACGTACAATTTTACACGTAGAGTCAGAGGTTTTATTTTCTTTGTTCAAATTAATGTGATTTCGATGACTATTATTGGTGCTTAGACTTGGTAATAATGAATACCAGCTAATTGCGGATCAAACCTAAAACATTTGTTTCAATGAAACCATTTACAGCCACTGTCGGTCTGTCAAAGGTTTACCGACTGAACGACATTAGAGATTAACGATAGCAAATCGTAACAAGACGCAATAGGTGCAATATATTGCGTAAAAGGCGGCATCTGTAGAAATTGCGAGACCGTTATTATTGATGTTTAATAATAATAATAATAATAATAAAGAACTGGCAACTCTGCTCAATGTCAACACAAGTCTTATTTTCGTCCAAGCAAATTTAAATTTAATATAACAGTTTTTGATGATATTTATGCACATATTTTTCGCCCTAAACTTCTAAAAACCTGAAAATTACTGATTAAAAACTTTACAATATCATACGGCCATAAAATGATAAAAATTTCAAAAAACTATGAAGTGAAGACAGATGACATTTTATGTCATTACGAAAATATTGATGAGTACGTATAACGTACGTAAAATGTATAAAATAATACTTGAATAATGTTAACAAGAGCAGCTGCCCGACGCGCACACCATCCACCCCCGGACTCGTCGCTCAGCTCCGCCTCGCCGCCGCCGGACATCGGATCACCAGTGGTGTCACCGGCGGCTGCAGTTGCGTCGAGCTCCAGCGACGAGTATTTCTCTCCACCGACGTCGCCAACACCTGTACGTCGGCAGGGGAGAGGCCGGCCACCGAGGGGCTTGGGACCTAGAGGCCAACCGGCCCCGAGCCGGGTCCCCGCTACCGGTGGTTGTGTGCAGCGCATGAAATGGACTCAGTCCATGAACGAGAACGTCATGCGCGCATACTACGGGTCTACAGAGGGGGGAACTAACCTCACTGCGTACCGTGTCAGGATGCTGTCTCTGTTTCAGGACCTGGAGCCAACTGTGAACGTCTCGGCCCAACGATTGTCGGATCAGGTGCGGGTCATCCAACGTAATCACAAGTTGGACGATGCCGCACTTGATAGGCTGCGCTCAGAGGTGCTGAACAACCTTGTCATCTCGACCCCGACACAGTCCGTGGTACAGGCGCCAGCTAGTGGCGCAATTACACCGCGGGCCAATAATGTTTGTGATGAGGTAGATGATAGGGTTGTCACGGTAAGTAGCCAGTGCAACGACCGACTGAGGAGCGCGCTGGAGGATGCGCTTCGCGAGTACAGATCAACTCCGACCGAACTTAGGCCTCGAATTCCACGGTTGCCTATGCACAAAAAGAATAGGGCGCTGGTGTGTGCCTTGGACTCGCTGCTTGAGAATATTTTTGAAAGCAGCGAGAACCTCGTTGATACGCACTCAATCCTGTATTGCGGGGCTGTTGCGGCATGTCGTATAGCAAACGTAAAGTTTACAAATAGTGACGTAGCTATGCGACCAAAGTCTGCTGCACTAGCTTGGCAATGCAGGATCGAGCGGCGTATTGATGAAGCCAGGGTACTCATCGACAAACTATACTGCTTCAGGGAGGGCAATTCACGACCACGCGTGATGCGCTTTGTGAGGCGGGCATTTTCGGGGACTGAAATCAGTCCTCAGGAGTACATGTCCCGTATTACAGAGCGCATCGACTTCCTGAAGCAGAAAGTTTGTGCATGGGCGAACCGTATTCGACGGTATAAGAGGCGGGTTGATCGATACTCGCAGAATCGCATGTTCCAGAGCGATGAAAGGTGGGTATACAGAGCTTGGGAGCGACCTGAACAAAGTGTGACGGACGTGTGCAGACCGGACGATATCGCCACGAATACATTCTGGCGAAACATCTGGTCAGTGCCCGTCTGTCATGCCGAGGGTGGTTGGATGCGCGATGTCGAGCGCGTGTGTGAAGCTATACCACCAATGGAACTTATCAACATCACCCCATTGGATGTAGCCAAAGCAGTCCGTCCGTTACCAAACTGGAAATCTCCAGGACCGGACGGACTGCATAACTTCTGGCTAAAATGGTATAGCAGCTCACACGCACTCCTGGCATCTCAATTCCAATCATCCTTAGAGTCTGGGTCGCTACCACAGTTTCTAACAACTGGCGTTACCCACCTGCTCCATAAGACAGGTAGTCCCGCGGAACCCAATAATTATAGACCGATTACTTGTTTGTCGACGGTCTATAAACTTCTTACATACATTCTGAGAGTGAAAATTAATGATCACATTGAGAATAACTCAATTATGTCCGCTTCTCAGAATGGATGTAGGAAAGGGTCCCGCGGCACTAAGGAGCTACTCCTCATAGACATGGCCATAAGCCAACAGGTTCATCAATCCCGTAAGGATCTGTCGACATTTTGGATATTACAAGAAGGCCTATGCCTCTGTGCCACATACATAGCTCATGAGGGTGCTGGAGTTGTACAAAATAGATGCAACTCTACGCGCCTTCCTTGAGTCATGTATGAGGCAATGGAAAACGGTCCTTCGATATCCAGGATGTCGACCGATTCAAGGGAATGATGAGCCTGTATGGATTAAACGGGGAATATTCCAGGGCGACAGTTTGAGTCCACTTTGGTTTTGCTTAGCTCTGAATCCTCTTAGCACACTGCTGGAGGATTCAGGCCTAGGCTATCGGTTGAGAAGAGGTGGTCAAGCCATATCTCACCTCCTTTACATGGATGATCTGAAACTCTTTGCCCCCAACAATTTGCGACTGATGGAGCTACTGAAAGTAACTGAAACCTTCAGTAGTGCCATCAGGATGGAATTTGGTGTGGACAAATGTGCAGTCATGCATGTAAAGGGGAGATTATGGAATCTGAGGGAATTCAACTCTCGGATTCCATACAGGTTAGATCCCTTAGCTCAACCGAAACCTACAAGTATTTGGGTATGTCGGAAGCGTTGGGCATTAACGGTACTGACATGAAGCAATCGCTGAAGGAGCGCTTCTTTGGCCGCCTGAAAAAGGTTTTAAACAGCCTTTTGTCGGGCGGAAATAAGGTGCGCGCCTTCAACGGTTGGGTCATGCCGGTATTAATGTACTCTTTTGGCATACTCAAATGGACTCAAACCGAACTCGACGCCCTGGATAGAAGGGTCCGTACACTGCTGACTGCAAATCGGATGCATCACCCACGATCGTCGGTGATGAGACTGTACATCCCGCGTAAATGTGGAGGTCGAGGCTTTTTAAATGCTAAGACTCTCCACAACCGCGAGATGTGCAGTCTCAGAGAATATTTTCTCAAAGCCGATGTGGGTATGCACCGAGATGTGGTCACAGTGGACAAGGGACTCACCCCGTTGTCCATGGCGAAAGAGAACTGGCGCAAACCTGTAATACTTACTACAGATGACCGCAAGGAGGTATGGAAAGGCAAGGAGCTTCACGGGCGCTTCTATCGGGCTCTTTATGGGTCCGACGTAGATTTCTCAGCGTCCGTGGCCTGGCTACGTTTCGGTGATCTCTTCGGAGAAACTGAAGGTTTTGTTTGTGCAATTATGGACGAAGTTATCTTGACGAACAACTACCGGAGGCATATTATGAAGGACGGGACGGTTGACGTGTGTCGGGCATGCCACCGTCCGGGTGAGTCCATCAGACATATTATCTCTGGTTGTTCTCGTCTGGCTAACGGCGAGTACTTGCACAGGCATAACCAAGTGGCCAGGATTATTCACCAGCAACTTGCTTTGAAATACAAACTTGTGGATTCTGAGGTACCGTATTACAAGTATGTGCCCGACCCAGTTCTCGAAAATGACCATGTCACGTTGTACTGGGATCGGTCTATCATCACTGATAGGACTATCGTCGCTAATAAGCCCGATATAGTGGTGATAGACCGATTAGCGCGCCGCACAATGATAATCGATGTTACCATTCCACATGACGAGAACCTCGTGAAAGCTGAGAAAGAGAAACAAATCAAGTATCTTGACTTAGCGCACGAGGTTGTCGACATGTGGAATGTGGACTCGGCTGTCATTGTGCCGATCGTCGTTACGGCCAATGGCTTGATAGCCAAAAGCTTCGACGACCACCTGTCGAAGCTGGCGTTGCGCAGTTGGGTAAAGGGCCTGATACAGAAAGCAGTACTCCTCGATACGGCTCGTATTGTGAGGAGGTTCCTTTCTCTGGAGCCCTAACCACCGGTAGCTTGGACCCAGCTCCCGACACCGGCGGACTACTATTTTTATATTTTTAAATGTTTTTTTATTGTTTTTTTTTTTGTTATTGAAATATTTAAAAATATAAAATGTATGTGTTAGAAAATAAATAAAGAGAATAATAATAATAATTTATTTCTGAGTATATGGTACATTAAGATCTTATTATTAAACAGTTTCACATACACTACCGTTACCGGTGTAGAAATATTAAAATGAACTGTACAAAGTCAAAGTGGCCCATTAATATAAATTAATTTGAAAATAGGTATTTTTTATACATTGTCAAATTTTAGCACATATTTTATAAAAGTATATTATTTTATGAATGAAATGTCAAAATTTACTAATTACATAATGTCAAAAATTCAAAAAAAAAAAAAAAAAACAAATCAATTCATTTAGTGATGTAGATTCTAAAGTCGATTAGATGAGGTCCGTGAGATTCCAATAGAGAGTTTTAAGCGCTGTGTGGTATAAGGTAAAACTCAATTAGATTGCACAGAAGTTAAAAAAAAATAAAAAATATCCGTGAACGATTTCGTGTTATTAGTAAACTAAGAGTGAAACTGGATTAATTAAAATCCTAAATTCAAAGGTTCATTTAAGAATTATCAAGGAGATGGACCTGGGTATACCCCGAATAAGGGCGCTTGACTCTAAGCGAATGTATAAATACCTCCATGATCGTGTGAGAAAGACCCCCGATCACTGCCTAGAGACTTAGATGACATAGTTGATGACAGTGATAATGAAACCAAGTCTGATGGCTTGTTTACTAAACTCTTGACCGCACCTCATGAATAACATGAGGCGATGGGTCTCCAAGGAATCGTTGGTACAAATTCTGTCTGTGCACCAAGTACACAGCGCTTAATATGTTGTTGCACATATCGTGCTAGATATTTTCAAATTGTTGTTGCGATTCTGGTCTGTGTTGGTGCACAGATTATAACGGAATTTTCATGAGTGAGTATGCATTTCAGAAATTTATTTTGTTAGATCGGATATCTTTCCGTTGAGTAATGTTGTGCGGGGAGCGCTGTGCACAAAGCCCCCATGACTGGATATTGTACTACACCCGAGGATGGGTGCTAGTCACGGATGGCAGTGTCGTGGAATCATGGCGCTACGGTATAAATGAATACGCCATTGGCTGCTGCATAGAACAACCAAGGGTGTAGTGTAGACAAAATCAAACTGGTCAATTTATGTATTAACTTTATAGATGTACTCTTTCTTTTGTTGAGTTTTTATTTTTCTATTAACTCACACACTGTTTTATTAATGGATCCAATATTTGTAAATATGTGAGTACCATGTACTTATTAAGAAAATGAAAAAGTTTACCTCTGCTGGTAATACTTTGATTTCTATAAGCAGTATACTCTAGGTGCATCAACCTCACATATATCAAAGTTAATGTGTGTATTCAAAATATTGTAAAACATTTATTTGAAAAGAGTAACTATGGAGTTTCTTGTCCGTTCTTCTCCATAAGAATCTACCTTTGCGAACGGACAGTAGAGTCACCTTATTTTGTATACATAGTATTTGGATGTAAATGATGACGTTCAAAAGAGCCGTTTGATGGCCTTATTGAAATGAACGTTTTGACTTAGACTTTTATAAAACACAGTTTGGAAAGCAAGTGAAGGAAAAAGGGAAAAGTATGGTATATACTTGGAAATAGGGGAAAAATTATTATCAAACAAATGAGGATAAAAGTGATTCGATAGAAGCAAAAGAATAGATAAATAACTCTGTTAAATTGTATAATAAGTATTCAGTGGAAGATAAATTTTACCTTGTTAGAAATTATAGAATGTGGAGAATTAATTAACTATTTGATAATTAAGTTAAAATAATTAATCAGTTATTATATTTGTTTGTTTAAACTCCTATGTAAAGGAAGAGGTGTGACGTATTAATAAAGTACAAGCGGCGCATGCACGTCACGGCATTGCTTGCCCAACCGCCGGCCGGTGCGGACGTGTATGCGCTCCTTGGTGAAGCGAGTGTGTGGCTTTGATTTACGAACCCAGCAGCAAACGAGGACACCACATTCATGATAAATAATATTTATTTCGTAAGCATGTTAAACATAACATTTACACGTTATTGTTTCGTTTGTTATGTTTTATCTTGATATTACCTACTTTTCTTTAGTCAGTGATTTTGTTATGGTGGTCTTTTTCAATTTATTAAAGTTGATTAAAAATGTAATTACCTATTTTATTTTTAAACAATTTACATAATGACTTACGCTTGTTACGCTTCGACAACCTATTAAAACTTAACTAGTTTAGTAGTAGTTGCAGTAGTTTAAAATTTGTTTTTAGGTATAGATCTTTCTAAAAAACTAAGTTACAATACCATACTCAACAATATCTTACTTGTGCTGACTTGCACAATATTAGCTTACCCATAAAATATTATTTCCCAAGTTATAGGGAAAAAAAATAAAAAATGGCAACCCTTCGAGACACACATAGATAAAAAGATGGCTTCATCTTTGATGTTCGCAGTGCGCCGTCTACCTTTTTTTGTTGGTCTGAGATTCATCGTTAGCGGTTGCGCGCAGCGAGCAACCCAACGGTATACGTAGGTACTCGTATACACGCTGAGTATAGCTAGTATGGCTGCGCTGGCAATAACAACAACGTAATTAGTACGCGCGCAACTTGGATGATTAGCAAACGACCACCTCGTACGAATGCCGTATCGAGACTGTACAGTGGATTTACAGACTTATATTGGACCAACTATAAGGTCTATATGGGTAATTTCTACTTGTCTAGTGTTCACATAATTATGAATGTTATAAATACAAATATTAATTTAAAGAATGTCGTTTGGCATCTCTTCATGATTAAAGGCTTACACAGAAAGTGGCCGGTGAGATGCTACAGAGAAAAAAAACTTATTTATAGTCATAACCTCTTTAATATTGGCACTGTAGGTATTTTAAAAATTGAATATTAATATTGCGAATGTATTACCTACACATTGATGTTACGTATGTTATAAGATTGTTTGGAAATCTAAACATAAACAAAAACACAAAAGAAAATCAAAACCTACAAAACGCACGCATCACTAAGTGGAAGTCCGGTCATTAATCACCTTGGCTGATTTCACTTGTTAAAACAATTCAAAATTTGCGTTCCTATCGGTACAGAGGTTACCAATGGCTACGATTTAAATCATGCCGTAAAATTTATCTTTAAATGCCCGAAACTTTTTTTCCTGGCAACCAATTTATTTGAGAAACAAAGACTAAATGTTGCACAGAGCTAACCCACATGTAACTGTACAGTCTCCAAGTAAATCTGTACCAGTACAGTATTTTCAGAGATTCGCGTTAACAGACAGACAGACAGACAGACAAGAAAATCTGAAAAATGATTTTTTTTTTGTGCAGTATGTTCCTTTTTCATCTTTCATCGTTCAGTATGATACTGTTTTATTATATGTATAGATTATCGTGTAAATTGAACTACCTTCACTGCATAGAATTGAAAAAAAATCACTTGACTTTCTGTATCAAGTAGTACCTAAACATAGGAAACAAAAAATCTCTAATAAAATCTTTATTCTTTGCAGCTGAACAGTGTTTGAATAATACTAGGAAGAAAAAAAAGACACTCCACTCGTAAAAAAAAAAAAAAAAAAAAAAAAAAAAAAAAAAAAAAAAAAAAAAAAAAATATCGTTTGCTTCGCCATGTTTGTGAGAGCGAGATATGTTAAAAACATGCGTGAGAGACACGATACGCACACAATGCGCGAGTTGCGATTTTGCAAACGACGCGCGCGACGACGGGTACTAAACCGAGGTTGCGTAAGGTTAGCAACACAAATTTCTTGAAACGTATCCAACCATGATTATTTAAATTCAAGTCGATATTATTGATATTTGATAACAGTTATGTTTTACGTAATACTTACCTATTTAAAAAAAAGTGTTTTTACAAGACAAAGTCTAGTTTTTAGTAATTGTTAGTGCAGAATCACTACTTCACATTTAGTTCATATTTAGTTATGGTTATTACGCGACTGTGGCAAAGCTGAAGACTGTGGCAAAGGTTATGATTTCAAAGCTTCCTCGTAACTCCCAAACTGCACGTCATGTGCAGCCATATTATTTATTAATTTATTTATATATAAATGCATAAAGTTAATTTTTCGCTTACTCAAATTCATACCGCTCAAGTTATTAAAACAGTATCTCATCATCAGTCGCTACGTTATTATTTTATTCGATCGTTTTATAATTTCCCTTTTCATTTCCAACCATGTTTGAATAAAACGACATCTAGTGGTGTCAATGTGTGTGGTGTAAAAATTGAAAATGTTCGAAATTGTGGATGTGTCGCCATCTAGCGACAAAATGGCAGTGAGAACATTCATCCATTCACCTTAAGAGGGCGCCGACCAAACGCCGACCGCGCAGTGGCGCCCTCATTGTTTGTTAAAAAAAATAAGCACTATAAGTTTTATTTTAATCACTATAACGGAAAATAGTGGCCACTATTATCCGTTATACTGATTATAATCAAACTAAACAATTTAAAACTACCGTTTATAGTAATATTAACGTATAATCTTGTGGAGCACAACTTAACGTGCTTATTTTCTGCATTTTCATTCTAAAATAAAAGAAATAACCAAACAAACGATGAGGGCGCCACTGCGCGCTCGGCGCCCTCTTAACATTTCACGAACCCCAAACGCCTGATTTGACGATTTTCGAATCTTATGTCAGGCAGACCTTGGACTGTCAAGCAATAGGTGGGTTCAATATTTTTTGCCGCCCAGAACGGAAGAAGTCATTGATGATTTCCCATCCATAAAAAACAGTACCCTCCTTCTGACGCAGTGACGCAGTCGGGTAAAAAGATAACTATGTTAGCGTTGTATAACTTAACAAATTCAACACTTACCTGCAGGCTGATTCGTGACATTTTCAGTCGATTCATTCCGCTGGAATATTAACATAGTTTTGTTCATGACAAAAAGTGTCATGGTCACTTCATTTAGAGCCGTTGCTCTCCGACTTGTCTTGCGGACGTAGTAAAGACAACACACAATGGTTCCATTGTCCGCACTTGAAAAATTCTTTTGGATCATTTTCGTGTTAAATGTTTTCATCTTGTTGTCTGTTGTATTTATAACGCCTACTTTTACATCTGCAACAATATATTAAATTATTAAGTTTCTACCCGTAGGACATATACCTATTTTATTAATAATTCAAAGTACCTATATGTATAATATGTCACCAGAAAATGGCAAACGGCGTAGATTGATAGATATCGCGTGAAATAGTTATTCATTTTAAACAAAACTTTTTTTCATAATAAATATCGAGATATTATAATTTTTTTTTTCTGTTCCATTAATCTACAATCAGTCGCCAGATTATAATCAGATGAGTTGAGTGGTTAATAGCATTTAAAGAGCAGTTACAGTAGGCCATAGCCTCACTGTTCTCAGAGCACGTGGTTTCTTATTAACCTTTTGATCACATTGGCATTGTCTAGCAATCTTGAAGCAAGAGGATTGGGATGATGGGTAAGATGTTTCTCATAGCGCTCTATTTCTGAGGCCACTGTTGCAGTGTTCAGGGGCCCAACCACCAACTCTTAAAGCAGTATTACTTCAATATTACTTCTAGTGGGAAAGAGACGGAGCTATATAGGACGTATAGTTCCGTCTTTTTCCCACTGGAAGTAATATTAAGTAATACTGCTTTAAGAGTTGGTGGTTTAGGCCCTGGTAGGTACTCGTGTATCTCGTGAAACGTAGCATTTACAATATTCCTCAGTATGTTGTTTTGCACCCTTTGCAAGCACATAATACCTATTGCTCTTGCTGGCGACTCCCCTTAACTGGATACTATATGTCCATGTGGGTTTAAGAATGGAATTATACTGGATAACTTTTTTTCCAGTGCACAAACTTTGAGAACCACTTCTGCCCATGTAAATGAACAACTTGCCCCAAGAAAGCCATAGTCAATTCCTAAAAAAAAATTTGAACTTCCCATACAAAATTGTCATCAACTGACCACAATTTGTATGGGAGACTCAATTTTTTTTTTAGGAATTGACTATGGCTTTCTTGGGGAAAGTTGTTCATTTACATGGGCAGAAGTGGTTCTTAAAGTTTGCGCACTGGAAAAAAAATTACCCAGTATATTAAGAGCTTGTTGTCCACGGAGAGCACTACGTTTCTGCCCATCAGTCAGTAGAGTTGTCTGAACTTGAGGTTGACTTGGTCTTGTTTGACTTTTATGTGGTGTTTCCATGTTAAGCGTCTGTCCAGACGGAATCCGAGGTATTTGACACAATCAGTTTCTGGCAGTATGCTATCCATCAAGCGAATCGGGGCGCAGTTTTCTTTTCTTAAGGTAAATGTAATGTGATTAGATTTATGTGCACCGGCTTTAATCCGCCACTTTTGGAACCAGGCTGAGGTAGCGTCAAGCACTCGTTGTAGTTTTTTGCTTGCTATTGTAGGATTGTCATCCTCAGCCAAACAGCGATTTCACCGGCGTAGGTAGCTACCGTAACATCATCCATGTTTGGCAAATCTGATGTGTAGATATTGTAAAGAATTGGTCCAAGTAGTGATTCTTGGGGTACACCGGCTTTAATGGGAAACAAGGAGGATCTGGCATCTCCTTGCTTAACTTGAAATAGTCTGTCAGAGAGGTACGACTCCAAGATGTGAAATACTGAGTGTGGCAATTTCTCCTTGATATTGCAGAGCAGACTCATGACTTCTCGAAGTATTGTCTGACAGAATGGTAGGCGCGATGTACGTGTTCAATGGTCGCCTAAAAGCAGTAGCAGCAGTGGAGTAGAAGCCAGTTTTCGAGTTCGTCGTTTCGCGTGTTGAAAAATAAGTTTTAAATAATTACAGTGCTGGAGTGGCGACCGCGTACCGGAAGACGCAGCGTTGGAAGACCTCCCACAAGGTAAACCGATGACCTGGTGAGGGTCGCGGGTAGCCGATGGATGCGAGACGCACAGGACCGGTTGTGGTGGCGACACTTAGGGGAGGCCTATGTCCAGCTGTGGCTGATATTATGATGATGAATTAATACTTACATATTAAATTGTTTAAACCTTTTACATCTTGTTGACATTTAAACTGAACTGTTTCAATTTCAGAATAGGTAAGTGTTCTTGCTTTGTAGTCTTTAACTGTAACAAATGAAAGACAATGTTCATCGCAGCAGTTACCTTCTTAGTTACCATTAGAGAGTGCGAGCAAGGTACGGTCACTAGCAAAAGTCGATAAGAATTCTCACAACGTATTTGTTTGACGTTTAGTTTGACTTACGACCTTCTATTTTCAAGTTATCGCCAACAATTGATTGTGATCCTCAATTTCATCAACTTAGCATAAGTCAAGATGGCCCAGTGGTATAGAGCACACAGATTGAAGCGCAAATCAGTGTGCCGCAAGTTCAAATCCCACGCAATTGTTGACTTTTTGTAAGTTATTACCCGATTGGAAGTTATGGATTAGCATTACATATTATTATATTAAATTATTCTTTAACTTGTTCACACATTTCTTAGAGTTAGAAAGGTAGATCACAAAAAAAACTAAATAAAGAATTAGATTTCTGCGAGATAGACATGAGTTTTAACTTGACCGAAATGAACTGTCGTTTGGTTGTAGTTGTTGGTTAGTGACGTGTGGTTAACAATATTGTAATATTCGCAAAATGCAGGCTAATATTAGTATTGAAGTGAGGGCGACTATCATTGGGCTGCATAAAAGTGGTCTTATAAAACACAAATATCTGAAGAAACCGGACTGAATGTGAGTATAATAGCTATTAATGAATTGTAACTTTATTATAAATTAATCTTCTAATTAAAATGTATGCCATTTATGAATCCATCCATCGTATCTTTATGAGGTTTAGAAGAGAAATACATAAATCCTTGGGTTTATTGGGTTGGTTATTGGATTTATAAATGCAGTTTTATTTTAAAATTATATTCAATAATTATGATTATTAACATATTATATAATGAAAATGAAGTCAAGTAGGTATAGCTGCCTAATATATATATTTTTTTGTTTTAGAAAAATACTGTAAGTCTTTGGATTAAAAGATATGAGGAAGAAGGTAGCCTTGCTAGTCGAAAGAGAAGTGGGAGACCGAAGCTTATTAGCGAGGCGCAGCGACGACATATGGTGGACATATACGAAACGAATGGTTTCGCACCAACGAGACATTTTGCGGAATTATATGACACCTCGATGGATACTGTTCGCCGTGCACTTCACGCTGAAGGCGTGCATCACAGAAAACCAGCTAAAAAGCCGTACTTGACAGAGAGGCACAAACAAGAACGATTACGTTTCGCACGTAATTATTTAGATTTTGACTGGAATACTGCGGTATTTTCAGATGAAAAAACATTTAAATCCAGTCAAAAGGGCAGGCTTCACTTATGGCGCAAGAATAACACTCGCTGGTGTGATAACAACGTCATTCCTAACACCGAATCAGGTCGAATCACAATTAATATGTGGGGATGGATGAGTGCAGCAGGACCAGGAGAACTGGCTTTCATTCCTCCACGCGCAAACAGTTCAACTTATGTGGAAGTGTTAGACTCAATTATGCTACCTACTGTGCGCAACATTTACCCAGCTGATGAGTAAGCGGAATTTCCGTTTGTCCAGGACAATTGTCCTATTCACCGAGCGAGTACTGTGCGTGAGTGGTTTCACAATCACCCGGAAGTAATTGTTATTCCATGGCCAGCGCGATCGCCCGACTTCAACCCCATAGAAAATCTATGGGGTTTGATGGTGCAAAGGTGGGACTCGCGGAATGAGAGATCTACGGAACAATTAAAAACCCATTGCATGGAGGTGTGGGAAAGTTTTAGAGGGAGCGAAGTATGCAGTAATATTGTTGGGTCCATGCGCAAACGTCTACTTGACTGTATCGAAAATAATGGAGGTTATACAAAATATTAAGTTTTAGTAAAATCAGTAGGCCATTTTATTTTAACAATCCGTGATTATTCGTTAACAAACACTGTATTATATTGTGTTTACTTTCGTTTAAAATAGCTATATATTTTAACTTGTGCCATCGCCTTATCTTAAGAATGCAGTGAACTCGCTATCAATTTTGTTGACAATAATCATGATTCTATTTTGTTTTTTATTCTTCTACCCGCACTGTTCTAACACAATAGTTCAATTTATTTTTCTCATCTAATTGACGATTATCTTGTGAGAACTAAAGTTCTTTTAACAGAAATTGAGGTTTAGTTTCAATCTTCTTTTCGTCAAGAAAATGAACAATTAAGCTATGACCTCAAAACATTCATTGTGACGTTTCATAAAAATAAAATGTTTACAAAGTCTAAATCATAAATCACTTTTCAATAAATACCTGGATATAAACAATTATATTTTATTTTATTAAAATTTTAATATCCTTTCATTGTTACGTTATTCATATTATGAATGGTCTAAGTGGGTATACTTCCAACAAACAATCTTACACGTAACATAGATAACGGTTACAAGATAACTTTTTTGTCTAGGTAACAATTCGACGTCACAATTCTCATAAATGTTTAATTTGTAAATAAAAAGAATAAACATTTTTATTAAACACGTCTTTTTATTTTCACCTTACAACATCGATAAGATGTAAGTTTCTCCGCACTTTCGGTTCGTCTAAAGTTGACAAATCGCCTGAATGTTATGCCGTCTGGCCACAGGCCCGAATCCATAAATGTAGGTAACTTTGACCTTGGCACTAATACTTTATAAGCATTATAATCTCTTTGTGTCCTTGTCTTAATTTTTTCTAGCGTTACTAAGACCTGTGTTTTTCGTAGAATATATTCTGAAATATCTTCTTCGGAGGTGTTTTTATCAACGTTATTAACAAAAAGTGGAATTTTAGAATCCGCCGCTTTGAACGCCCTACCCCCAATTGTGTTTGATCACCTCGATGCTCCTAGACTTTTAAAAGACTTGTTGATACTTCAAAAAGAAGTAGCCCAGATTAAGGGTTCATTTGTGACAAATCAGCAACTGGATGAAATTAAATGTGAATTGACTAATCTCAAAACTGCATCCATTGTTAATAACTTTGAATTACCAAACATAAACACGTTAAGGGGTAGCTCGAAAATGACCGTTGAAAGCCACGACAGTGGACCGATTGGCTTGGTGGACCTTCCTGATAAAGATCTAAGCCAGAATTCAGCTCATCAAAATCTTTACTCGACCCCAAGATCTGTGAGAACTCCAAACGCAGTTGTTTCATGCAACCCCGCTTCTGGACAGTCAAGTAAACCGGCGACAAAGAAGTCGATCGGTCTAGTAGCTTCTAAAACACCAGTGGTGCATAATCCTACTGACACAACTAAGCAAACGGCTGTCCAAATACCTGTGTACAGAGAGGTAAACAATAGTGACAATAGAATGACGACTAAATCGTTTGCTCAAGTGGCTAAAGAAAAAGGGGAGTTTGTCAATGTAAGGGATGAAAATTGGACTTTAGTTCAGAGAAATAGACTAAGAAATAAGTTTATAATTTCTAGAGGACAGGCGTCTATAGATGCTGAGGGAAAATTCAAAGCGGCGGATTCTAAAATTCCACTTTTTGTTAATAACGTTGATAAAAACACCTCCGAAGAAGATATTTCAGAATATATTCTACGAAAAACACAGGTCTTAGTAACGCTAGAAAAAATTAAGACAAGGACACAAAGAGATTATAATGCTTATAAAGTATTAGTGCCAAGGTCAAAGTTACCTACATTTATGGATTCGGGCCTGTGGCCAGACGGCATAACATTCAGGCGATTTGTCAACTTTAGACGAACCGAAAGTGCGGAGAAACTAACTCCCTGATTGAATAAGCATAGCTAAGTATATGTATGTTTATAAAATGGGTGATACGCAAACGTGCAACATTATAACTTTTAATTGTAAGTCTATAAAGAGATCCGCTGGAAACGTAAGACAATTATGTAAAACTGCGGATATTATAGCCCTGCAGGAAACGTGGTTGTTACCCCACGACATCCCGTTTCTTGGCTCGATACATGATGATTTTGAATTCTTCGGTAAGTCAGCTGTTGATGCGACACAGCAATTGATTCGCGGCAGACCATATGGAGGCGTGGCGTTGTTATGGCGAAGGAACCGGTTTCGTTGCGTAACAGTACTTGCGTGTGCGAGTGTGCGCTTGTCAGCTGTTAAGTTTGAAGTAGATAATAAGTCGTTCATCGTGTTTAGTGTTTACATGCCCACACAGTGCTCGGACAATCTACCGGACTTTTCAGATTGCCTAAGCGAAATTAGTGCCGTTATTGATAGTGCGGGAGTAGAAACAGTGTTTATCCTCCGTGACTATAATGCGCACCCTGGTGAATTATTTGATAACGAGTTAGTAAGTTTCTGTGGAGATCAACAGTGGCTTTGTGCGGACGTTAAAAAGTTGGGTATTGACTCCGGGACGTACACGTTTATCAGTGACGCGCACGGATCTCGGCGATGGCTGGATCACTGTGTTGTGACGCAATCTGCCTGGGATACCGTTAGAGACATTAAGGTATGTTATGATGTTGTTTGGTCGGATCATTTTCCCGTGTTAATTGAATGTGACATAAACCTAGTTCGATTGAAGTCTATTTCGGAGAAAATTATAATAAAGTATTGTGGGGTGAGCGGACAAAACCACAAACAGATTTCTACTATGAGTGTTGTAATAAGGGACTTAAAGACATAGATTTTCCTAATATTTTTTCTTTATGTGCAGATAAATTTTGTTGTGATATAGCTCATAGGGATATTATAAATGGCATGTATGAACAAATTGTAAATATCCTAAAAGAAGCTGCATGTTTATGTTATAAAAATAATAAACTTAAACACAATAAACGTAACATCATGGGCTGGAATAAACATGTGAGCGCTGCGCACAGGGAGGCCAGGCACAAATTACAGGTATGGATTTGGTACGGCAGGCCAATTAGTGGTATTTTTTATGATGAAATGTGCGAGAGTAGAAGAAAATTTAAGGCAAAATTGAAATGGTGTATGAAAAATCAAGACCAGATTATGATGGACATAATTGCCAGTTATAGATCGGCCAAAATTTTTTCTCAATTTTGGAAAAGCACTAATAAACTTAATTTCAAGCCAGGTCTCCCTGTGAGCACCGCAGGACAGACGGAAGCTAAAAACATTGCAAACCTTTTTAAAGAGAACTTTCAAGTTGAATCACCGCTAAGTACTTGCAACGAGCGGGTGTTCGGTGCTGAGACGGCGCGGAATGGCATGTCATGTTGTATTAGGTTCACGGCAAAGGAAGTGAAGGACATCCTCAAAAACATGAGTAGGGGTAAATCGCCAGGCCACGACGGTCTTAGCATTGAGCACCTGCAGTATGCAGCACCACATCTACCGCGGGTTCTCGCTATGTTCTTCTCCCTATGTATTTCACATTCGTATCTGCCAACAGACCTGATGAAGACTATTGTCGTGCCGGTGATTAAAAACAGAACAGGTGATATTTCTGATAAAAGTAATTATGGGCCAATATCGCTGGCTACAATTATTGCGAAGGTTCTGGATCGCTTAATGGACAGCTACCTTGACAAGCACATAAATCTGCATGATGGACAGTTTGGGTTCCGGAAAGGACTTTCTACGGAAAGTGCGATTTTAACTCTAAAGCACACCGTAGGGTACTATGTCGATAGAAAGACCCCTGTCTACGCATGTTTTCTGGATCTTTCGAGGGCTTTCGATATGGTGGCTTACGATGTGCTATGGAAGAAGCTTAGAAATACCAGTTTACCTAAAGAGCTATGTTCTGTTTTTGAGTACTGGTATGACAATCAGATCAATTATGTGAAATAGGCAGGAGCACTATCGGATGCATATGGCTTAAAGTGTGGTGTGAGGCAGGGAGGAATAACATCGCCGAAACTTTTTAACTTATATGTTAATGAGCTGATAGGTGGCCTCAGCAGCATGCAGGTAGGATGCTCCATTGATGGTATTTTTGTCAACAATTTGAGTTACGCAGATGACATGGTGCTGCTGGCGCCATCTGTCAGCGCACTTAGAAAATTGTTAACGTTTTGTGAAACTTACGCTTTGTCCCATGGTTTACGATACAATGTGAGTAAAAGCGAATTTATGTTATTTTCAAAAGGTGATGTAGGGCCTGAAAATGTACCTTCCGTGATGTTGAATGATGTTACTCTTAATAGAGTTTCTAAATTTAAATATCTGGGTCACATTGTGAGCGCTGATCTCAAAGATGACGCTGACATTGATAGGGAGCGCAGGGCATTGACGGTGAGAGCTAATATGTTAATCAGAAGATTTGCGACTTGTTCGAAACAGGTTAAAATTACGCTGTTTAAGGCATACTGCCAAAACTTCTATGCCAGTAGCTTATGGACAACATATTCTCGGAAAACCCTCAACACCTTGCGCGTCCAATACAATAACGCCTTTAGGATGCTATTGCGGTTACCACGTTTCTGCAGCGCATCTGGCATGTTTTCGGAGGCTCGTACAGACGGATTCGCAGTCATTTTGCGCAAAAATGTCGCCTCCTTATTAAGCAGGATTCGTGCTAGCGGCAATGGCATGCTGGCGGTTATTGCTGACAAATTTGACTGTCCTATTCTCAAGCATCAAATAAGGGTGCTAATAGAATAGTGTGAATATGAATATTATTGAAATTAAATCGAATTATTGTATTTTAAATTTTACTAACAATTAGATAATAAGTTCTTACTAACCATTGGACCTATGTAGTCTTTAAAATGAATAAATTATTATTATATTATTATTATTATTATAAAAAAAAAATTGAATTGATTGATTACATAATTAATGGAGAATAAATAGGAGTTAAGTACATGCAACATTTCAAATAATTCAATCAATTAAGAAACATAATATAATGTCAACGTAGGTCCAAAAATTATCAATAAAAATCATTATGAAATCGTTAGTACATCAGATTACATTTAAAATTTAAATTAATTTATAGTATGAGTATGTCAATTTCAAATGATTCCCTTAAAAATTCTCCTTCCTTAAAAACTCGTTTTCACATGTCCGGTCCGAGCCGTGCTCGGGACCTATCAGACCACGTTATGATGGACCACCACGGCCAAGACACGTTCCGGTCACATCCCTGATATGTGTGAAATCCTCGGGGCTCGGCTGGGTCGTCCTGACGCGGGGGTACATGTACCCACGTGGCGGAACGGCGCGGACCGCCAGGCACTTCTTCCCATGCAACCGAGCGGGTAGGCGGGTTGCGGATAGCCCAGCTCCGGCTGGGGGACCGCCACCTGACTGCTCGGGGTCGATCCCCCGGCCGGAGTGTCTCGAACGAGACTCCGGACAAGAGAAGTTTCCCGAAAGCCAAATCCCGGGCTTAGGGACAACCCAACACCCTATTTTCCTTTGCTCCACTCACTTCAAGCTACACTCCTTCCTTTCTCCCCCAATCCCATCGGTCGAGAGGAAGGGCAACCTCGTTTCCAAAAAAGCCCAAAAAACCAAATAATCCTTTTATGAAGCAGGAAGCAAAGAAAACTACCCAGGTGGGTCCCGGCCAAACCGGGGAACCCCATGCCGACTCGTCGGTCAGCCCTCATCGTATTCTGGGACGGGGCAACTTACTGCCTAATGAAACAGCGCCTTCAGTGCAACAGGCTGCTTCAGCCTTACTAACAACTAACACAGAATCGGCTGCGGCACTCGCGCCCCACACACAGAATGATATTGGCTGCGACATTCGCGCCAACTTGCACTGAATCAGCTACTATTCAAGCGCCACAACAGACACAGACAAAACTTTCCACGAGCGGCTGGCAACAGAGCATCGTTAGGAACAGTTTTAGAAACAACCCTGATAATGACCAGAAAGACGCGGGGAAGGCTGCCGATTCCTGTGGTTCTATCCCGACCCCGGCGGGCGAAGTACGCATCAGCGCGAAAAAGCCTTAGCTGGGGAAAGGAAACACGGTGACCAGAGCGTCTGCGAAGGCAGTAGCCAGAGTGGCGCGCGGATGGTTGCCATAGAGCAAGTACGCGACCAGCCGCGAGTCCGCGAGGGTCTTACCCAGCGCGAAAAATCCTCGGAAGCGTTGGAACCCACCGGAGCAGAAGGCCTGAACCCAGACCGACTGAGACGTGACACAGACAGACAGCTACCGAGAAGGCTGAGGGGGAAACCGCCTCGGCCCTCACACAAGAGGGACCCGGCGTCGGATGCTCGTCCGGGCGGCTCTGAACCACAACCAGGGCCGAGCGGCTCGGGGACGGCAAAGAGAGATCGCCCGGATGATACGGCCTCGCCGGGCGCACTCCAGGGTAACCCGATGCGAGTGAGGACCCAGGTTGCTCAAGGGGAGCAGAGTACCTACGCGCGGGCCACAAAGGACATTCCGTCGCGGCTCTCCGTAGCGATCTGCTTCCCCCCCCTCCAGAGACCTGACAAAGACTCAGGCGACACACATCAGGACTGAGCTTGAGAGACTCGTCATGGAGTCCGACCCGACCAAAACACTCCCAGCCTTCCGCGGTTTACCCTAGGGTAGCGGACGGCACCGTGCAGATGTGGTGTGAGGACGATAACGCCCTGACCTGGCTGCCTCAGAATGTGCCCAAAATTAGACTCCCGGAGACTGACCAAACCCTGACCGGCATGCAAAAGACTGACGTACCAACCCGTGTCTGAGCCGCGCTCTTCGTCCCCAGGTATAACGGGGATATAGCGCGGCTCCAGAGTATTCTGATACGTCAGAATACTTGGTACGACATAGAGGACATATTTAACCCTGGGAATCCCGGCAGATGAAGTGGAAAAGGTCTTGGGGCAGGAGCGGCGCATATCGTACCTACTTGGGTCGATATACGTCCGTTTCTACCCCAAGATCCAGCCCTCTGACGTAAAGACTGACGAGACCACAGAACCGACCCAGACTGACGACCATGACTTGACGCAACTGGAGGAGGAAATGGCGAGGGCAGCGATGGCGGATGCGGAGACCGACTCTGCACCACCCACATCACCCGGGTGGACGTCGCAGCTGCTCGCATCCTCGCCGAGTCGCGACAACTGGCCCGAAATGGTGGAGGAGGGAGGAAGACTATCCGATGGATCCTCCTCCTCCTAACTCCACACCACTACCGCCGATGGCGCTCACACCCAACAGCCCCACACCCAACACCATCCAGATTATACAAACAAACCTCCAGCATAGCCAAACTGCCTCGGCAAGCCTACGCAGGGCACTGGAGGAAAAACCACGAACAATTGCTATTACGGATGGAGTTAAAATAATATGCAGACGTGGTTCCAGAATCGATTTGAAGGGTGCGGGTGGTACCATGGCTTCGAAAACTGTTATTTTTAACTGAAAGCGACGCGGTTCTAGTATTTTACCAAGAAAAAGACTGTGTTGCCAACCTCAAAAAATATCTTATGCCGAGCCCACTCGCACCTTGCAACATCGTGTTTTATTTTTAAAGAAAACTTTCACACATTGCCGACAGATGGCTATAAGGGTTATACAATTACCAAATAAAATTCCCTTGCAAGTAGTAAGTACCTATAACTAATTATCGTTAATGAGGCGTGCGTCGTCCACAAAGTTCTTGGAGGGCCGTTCTGAGTTTAAGCTCCATATCCTGAGCTGTAGCCTTACGGGTCATCACAGGCATGGTTTCAGGATACGTTATTAAAAGTAGAAATAAAGAAACAGTGAGAACAAAAAAAAACGGCTCGAGTGCAATTGAGTATGAACTTTTTCACTGTGTAAAAAAAGTAAAAATTGCTAAAGTATAGCCTTGTATTCAAAACTATATAATTATCTATACAATCGTAAGTCATGTAAGCGTTTTAGTTATTCAGAAATAATCTACATACCTGAAGGTATAAACTCCATTATGTTTTACACCTAATATCACTACTTTTACAACACGTGTTCAGAATTTTTTGGACTTAAACATGATAAGGTGAATGACATCCCCACTCATATGTCAAGACTGAAGAATATTTGGAATGACTTGAAAGTCGAGATTTCCAAGATTGACACAACTGCTAAGCTTCCAGAAATGTTCCTAATCTGTAAAGTCTTAGACACACTCGACGACAGATTCTTCAACTTCAAGTCAAGCTGGCTAATGCTAAAGCAGACTGAGAAAACGATAGATAGTTTAACAAGTAATCTTTGCACATTCGAAAGAGATCTGGGCAGTCAAGGGAGCTCCAAGCAGGAAGCACTAGTGACTACACCAGTAGAGCGAATTGTAAAGCCAAACAAGGACGAGCAGCTGATCTGTAACTACTGTTCTGGTAGAGGGCACAGAGTTCGCAAGTGCAAAAAGTGTATTCAGGATGGGAGGCCACCTAAATCAACTCCAGGCACAACAGCACCCGGCTCGAAATCAAAACAAGTACAGCAGATATAGCTTATGGTAAATGCGTGCTCGGAGAGTTATGCGCAAGACAAAGACCACGGGTTCGTCGATAATGGAGTCGACGTCGACGACCCATATTGCTGTGAGCAGAGAATGCTTCAATGAATATCATGAATTTGATTCAGATCATAAAGTGACGACCGCAGATGGGACCTCAATTCCAGCGTTAGGAAAGGGCACAGTCGTGGTAGAATCAAATGTCAATGGCAAGAGGGAGCAGATAATACTCCGAGATGTATGGTTAGTACCATCGCTGACAAAGTCTGTTTTCGACATTGGCTGCACAAGATAGGATGCAGAATAGCATTTTTACGTCGACGACTAAAGAGTGCAAACTAAACATTGAAGGCACGACTAAAGTTGTAGGCAAGAGATTTCCTTACGGTGGACTTTATGAATTGGACATGGAGATGGTTATGCCAATAAATTACTGGAGACCAAGTTCAGGATGACGGAACAGAGGATGAAGACGAATTTACGGACGCTAATGAACAACTAGAGGTAGTTGAGCCCTTATTGGAGACACGTTATAATTTACGAGACAGGTCAACGATTAAACGTTCTAAACGTCTTGAAGACTTTGTTTGCTTCGTAGGTGTTGAAGATGTACCCGATACTTACAAAGAAGCAACCAACAGGAAAGATAGTGCTGAATGGCAGAAGGCCATGATGAGTGAAATAAAATCACTAGGTGATAACAAAGTTGGGACACTATGCGAGCTACCGTCTAATCGAAAGGCACTACCATGCAAGTGGGTTTTTAGAATTAAACGTAACCCAGATGGAAGTATTGAGAAATATAAAGCTCGTTTAGTTGTCAAAGGCTTCAAACAAAAGAAAGGAATAGACTATGAAGAGACATATAGTCCAGTAGCACGAATGGCAACTATTAGATCGTTGTTGAGTGTAGCTGCTACTGAAAACCTTTATCTTGCTCAGTTTGACGTGACCACGGCTTTCTTGTACGGTGTTCTTAATGAAGTTTCAGTATCAACAACCTAAAGGGTTCGAATATGGCTCAAAAAGAGTTTTCAAATTGATGAGAAGCCTTTATGGATTAAAACAGGCACCCAGATGCTGGAACTATCGTTTTCATCAAGTTTTGAGCGAACTTAACTTCCAGCAGAGTACAGCGGATCCATGTCTCTATGCGAAGAAAGTGGTGAGCAAAAATATTCTCCTTACGCTGTACGTAGATGATGGATTGATTGCTGCTACAGACCAAAGAGTGTCTGAGGAGTTTTTGAGGGATCTAAAGAGACAGTTAAAGATAACTTCGAAGCCTGCTTCCTTTTATTTAGGAATGGAAATTAATCAACGCAGCGATGGCACCATTCATATACATCAAACTTCTTAGGCAAAAACAGTGCTAGAAAGATTTGGCATGACGGAATGCAATCCCATTGGAACGCCTATTGATAGAGTATCCATTTCTGAAGATGATGATGATAGCTCAAGTGAGAGTAAGTGGTTTCCATACCGAGAAGCGGTAGGAGCTTTAGCCTACTTGATGGTCGCCACGCGTCCCGATATTGCCTATGCTGTTGGAATTGTATCCAGATCCTTGGAAAATTCAACAAAAGTAGACTGGCATCGCGTAAAGCGTATATTGCGCTATTTGAAAGGGACAAAATCCCTTGGGATTATTTTTGGACGCACAGATGATAACAGTCGCATACATGCATACAGCGATGCGGATCATGGTGGATGCACTGAAACAGGGAGATCCACTAGTGGAATAGTGTGCTGTTATGGAGGAGGACCAGTTTCATGGCAAAGCCAGAGACAAGGCTCAGTTTCAGTATCAACAACTGAAGCAGAAATAGTGGCTGCTAGCGAGGCGACTCGAGAAATTATCTGGCTCAAGAGATATTTGACGGCATTGTGGATATGGAGAAGACTCCACTACTGATTGTTGCCAATGAGGCAGCAGTAAAACTGGCTCACAATCCCGAATTCCACAAACGAACTAAACATATACGTTTACGTCATTTTTTCGTTAGAGAGGCTGTCATGAATGAAGAAATAGAAGTGGAACGAATTGGCACAGAGGCACAAGTAGCTGACATAATGTCAAAACCCCTGCCTAAGCCAAGATTCCAAGCTCTGAGATCTACTCAAGCTTTGTATTAGAGGGAGTGTTGAAATGTAAGGAGTTTTGGTCTTATAATTTAATACTGGCTGAATCCAAAGCTGAAAGTTGGTGGGTTACCACTTTTGTTTATAATATGACTTTTGATTTTTGCCTTGTTATTAAAACTGCTATTTAATATACCTTAATGTTTTTTCATCTATATAAATTCGTGAGAACTTTACTCGTCCTAATTCCACAATAATTAGCACACTCTCATATTTTATAAGACAAACTACGGGTATTCAACTGCACCCGGGTAGACCGGGTATTATTATTATTATTACAGTCGGGAATACGCTTGGCAGACTGATATAATAACTTACTGAAAACCTCATAGACAGCATTCGACACACGAACCATCACAACGGCCAAAATGTAACCGACGCCGACGCAAAAAGTGATGGAATTCATTGTCACAAGAATATCTCCGAGAAGTTTAAGTAAGGCAAATTCTTCACTTTGTATTGTATTTCACACAATTGAAACGATTTTCAAAACTTGTATGTACACTCCATCAATTGCAGTGACATTAATTGACAGTGAAAATAAACTCAAATACACATTTTCCTTCTAATATCATGTCATTGTGTAGTGTGGTGTTATTTGCGAACATATTATTTTTGTTTATTTTTAATTAATTTAACCATCTTTTTCAAATTGTCACTAGTTCTCTTTATGTACCGTTGAATGTATACTAGAAGAGCGGAACTACCTACCACAAGCATTTCTTTTTGCCTATGAGGTAGTTCCTAATATTGTATTGTTACTTACCTAAGTTGACGAAATAAACATTTTTAATTTAATGTTATTTATTTATTTTGTTGTGAATCATAATTCAGTAAAATAAATGTTATGGCAATACCTATTAAAAACTGTTTTTGACTTTACCTTGTGCTTACGAGAATTGTGCTACAAATGTATTTACATAATTATATGGCTGCCAAAGTTGGGAAAATCCCTAAAAAAACTAAAAGTTTGCCAGAATGCCTTAGAGGGGGCATGATGGGACAAGACGATCGGACAGAATAAGAACAGCTACACTAAAAAAAGACACCCATAACCAAGAAAGAATACAATTGAATCTCTCCTTCATGTACCTGTTGTGAAAACTATATAATAAGAAAAATACATATATTTTAAGAGCATGTCGAATGTTTAATGAGGTTTACCGGGATGTTGAGCTTGATTTATTTACGAATAGTGTTCAGAAATTAAAAAAAAATGTTAAGTAACTGTTTCGTTGAAGAGTAACATTGTTGCATGATGTATTTATCTTTGTTTGTTCTCTTCAGTTGTTTCTACGTTTAACTCTCATGCTGTTTTAACGTTTTGTCGATTTTATACCTAAGTTTATATAAGTGGAAACTTGTAATTGGCTTTCTTCTACATATAGCTACTGACTACTCGAATGTATTACCTGTAAGTTTTCCTAAAAATAATAAAATAAAGTAAAATAATAATATATTTATTTGCGTAAAAGTTGGTACATAGGGAAGAGCAGGATTCGTACACTTTTTACTCTAAGCCGTATAAAAGAGCAACAATTAGCTATTATAAAAAAAACTTCAATACTGCGATATACCCGACTTATCTGACTTTAATAATAATGAAGTTTAGTTTAGATACAAATCAGCATGGCGAAGCTACGGTAATTTTTCTGAAAAATGAAAAACGTACGAAACTACCCCACACATGGGGTAGCTTCGTACATAGTGTGGGGCACATTCGTACATAGTGGGGAAGCACAGTACAGTCAAAGAAAATGCCATTTATTCAATGTAATATAATCATGTATTGACATCAAAGTTAACACAGAATTAGCTTATCTGCATGATAATGTATTATAATAATTGTTTTTGAAGTAAATAAGTACTTAAATCTACATAGTCATACACTTAACAAAATTTTCGGCAGCTGCTTGTTTATGAAACTTTGTCAAGCGACTATCAAGTGTTGTTGGCTTGACGCGGCATTGCACCACCAGAAATTCGCAGGACGCAAGCTGTATAGAAAGGGCGAAAGTAGAAAACGACTCACGCCACCTAATACACACATACAACTCAGTGCCCACATCTACTGGCAACACCTCCTCGGAAAGATGCGAACTTTGGCGAGAGAAGATCAAACCTCTTGATTATTTTATCGAGCCCTCGGACGGCCTCAGAGAACCTCCCATCTTGGCACACGAGGTTGATCTGGAAAACTCTAAGCAGACTCCGCACGCTACCGTACATAAAGATAAGCTCCCCAGGTGGGAGAAAACGCTTAACTCATCAGCGGTCATTAAAGCAGACACAATAGTAAAACAATGGCGTCACATCTCCTGGAGATGCAGTAACTGGCAAGTGTTTAATCAACGCAGTTTACATCCACTCGGGATGAAGATGAAGAAGAACAAGATGAAAAAGAACAAGAAGAAGAATAAGATGAACAAGAAGATCAAGAAGAAGAATTTGAAAGTTACGACTCGAACGATTAAATTTCACTACTTTTTTAACTTAAATTGCTTTTATCTTTTCAATCTCTGCTAATATCCATTATTTTGCAATAGTTTCAAATTAAACAGTACACTACCTCATAGGTGGCGTGGAAACGTGTGCATATTATGACGATTACAACTTTTACAACTTTTTGAATCGTTATATCTCAAAAACGGTGGCTCGTAGCAAAAAAAAGTATTGATACATCTTTTGTAGATAATTTTATGATCTACAATTTTTGCCTGAAATATTTTATGATAAAACTTAGGTACCGTTTTGGTGAAAATCGCGACAAACTATTTTTTTACCTTTGACCTTGAATATATTTTTTTCCATACAGGAGAAAGATGGGGAAGTTTCAAAATGATTTTCAGTTTGGTGGAAATTTGGATAGCTTTACTCTTATTTTTTGGTCTAATTTGAGCGGATTAGTGGGTGGATGAGGTTAGGGCAACTGCAGGGGCCACCTGACGAGGAAGAGGGTGAAAGAATATTGTGCAAACGATTGAAGGAGGCCATTGCTAACAAAAACCTTGTCTGCATATCTAATCTGCCTACACATAGCTTTATCTCAGCCATGTTACGGTCGGCTTCCGGTCGAACTGGATGCCGCTGAATACCAGTATTTTACGTAGAACGACTGCCCATCACACCTCTACAACCTAGTAAAGACTGTTGTCAGATTTTCTGGTTTCGGCTATCCGTAACGACTTTTTCTGCATCATGTTAGTAGAAAAAACATGTCGTGTAATCTCGGTCTACCTGACCGAGTTAGTGGAAGAGAGCATGTCGTATAAAAACCACGGAATCCAATAACTGTGAACGAATTATTATAAAACCTGTTGGATTGCATTATTAATAAGGTGTATTACAAGCCGTTGGTCCCGGCTGTCATTTGTAGATCTTTGACAGTCGTTACGGATTATCAGAAGCCATAAAAATCTGACACCAGATTTGCCAGAAGTACCGTGTTACCCTGTTAATGGGTTGTGGAGGTCTGGTAAGCAGCCACTCCACGTAAAATACTGGTATTGAGCTGAATCCGGTTTGACTAGGAGCCGACCCCAATATAGTTGGGAAAAGGCTAGACAGATGACGATTACAAAGTTTACCCATTAACATTCCTTGCTTTTTATTTAACAATTAAATAAAAAATAGAGAACTGTAATAATGTGAGGCATATCAAGATTGTTAAGGGGTGAGAGCCACCAATAATAAAACAGCTTCCAATTTCTTCCGTTTATTTTAATTACGTTTAACTTGTAACAATTATATATATAAGGAAAATAAAATGGCGGGCTAGCCGCGCGCGTCGGACAGTAAGACAGTAGGCGTGCGCGCGGTCCCGTGGCTATGATGGCTCTGAAGTGGCGAGTGAAGCAGGCGCGCGAGTCGACACCGCACGATGCACATACGGGTATTTTGCTAATCTACGCGGCCAAAAGTAGAATTTACAAACTGTAGATAACATTGAATAGGACGACTACCTGAGCTAGGAGACAGTCCTGGGAACAATAACCCGCCCTCCCCGCTCCGCTACCTGCACTAGTCGAGTCATACATTTAGTCGGAATTCGATCGTTCAACTTGTTGTTTGTGTCTGTTCTTGGCGCTCGTGAAAAAGTATTAACTTTGAAGTTAAATATTAAATATATTGCATAAACTTAAGAAGTGTTTGTGATGGATTCTGAAGTAGCAGGTAATTATGCTGTATTTTATTAAGTTTTTTGTTATTTTCATCATTACCTTTGTAAAGATATAATAATTTGAAAGTACCCACATGTTAGGGCGATTTTTCATTGTAAATATTTTATTTCGTCGTCAATTTGTTATACTATCAAGTTAGATCTTGCCATAATTCCTTATACAAATGAAAGTTTGAAGCTTTGAGTAGTAAAAAATAAAAAAAACTGCCGCGGATAAGCGCGGATACGTTATGTATTGATAATTTGAACTTATTTTGAGTAATGTGCAAAAAAACTACTGTAATTCTTATAATTTAAAAAAAAAATGTATCTTTGTTTTAGGTTCGCGAGGTACCTCGGGAGTAAGAGTAGTGACCCGTAAATAAGTACATACGCTTACAAATTGCCAGTAAAGAAGTATAGAGAGAGGAAGACAGAAAACGAAAAAAAAATTAGAACACGAAAAAAAACTCGAAAACCAGAAAAGATTTCGCGAAGAAACTGGATTATTATACCAAAGGCAAATTTTGGCAATACCAATGATGGTAACTTAAGTAGGAGATTTTTTGAAGACCCTAAATTGGCATCTGACATAACAGGCATAAATTATGACCTAATATACAGACTTAAGGTCAAACTAGAAACTATTTCGAGCGGCCATAAAATTGATACGGAAAAACACGACAAATACGCTTTGGATACTGCCCGCTTATATGTCGATTTATATCCTTGGCACCCAATGACTCCAACAATGCACAAGATTCTTATTCATGGTGCAGTGATCATAAAAAACGCGCTGTTACCTATTGGGCAGCTATGAGAAGAGGCCGCAGAAGCGCGTAATAAACATTTTAGATAATATCGCCAGGATTTTGCCAGAAAATTTTCAAGAGATATTTTGAATCGGTTGCTTTTGACATCAGACCCTCTCATAAGTTGTATGAGAAGCAAAAGAAAAAGAAAAATGCAGTATTTTTTGCAAGAAACGATTGCGCTTCTCGTGCCTGGGAGTGAGGAAGAATAAGTACTAATATTAATTATAATTTACTCGATTTGTAATTTTTTTTAAATTCTGAATATTATATAGTGAATATTTTATAATAAAACCTTTATAAACCACAAAAATGATTTTTTTCTACTAAGTTATATCCTTTAGAAAATAATAAGAATATAAAATAATTTTGGCCGCGTAGATTGTCATAATACCCGTATGTGCGATGTTCAAGGCGTTCCGCTCATAGATTATACAATATTTCCGCTTCTTCTTCGACCCGCGAGGTGGCGCTAGCGCGCGGGTTCACATGGCGTGAACACGATTATTGTACAGGTTTTGAGTACATACTGTTACGCGCCAGAATTAATACCGGGTAGCGTGAAGCCAATATCTGTGTATGAACCAGCGCTCTAGGCGTTGAGTCGCAATATAATGTGTCCCCGTTATTGAGCACGTCTGTATGCGTTGAAAGCAAAATCAACATCACACAAGTAGCGCTCGCCGGCCGCTGCCGCGGCACCGCTCGCTTCGCTCGCTTGGCTCGCGCGTTTGTTCACAGTTCTAACCTAACCTAACTACAATCTCCCGCAGAAATGTTTTCACCATTGTCTAATTAAATAGTCGCAGGCAGCAGATTCGCGGCGGCAGCGGTATCGCGCTTAGCTATAGAAAAGTGTTGAGAGCGAACATGATTGTTCTTTTACCTGTTGCAAACATATGAGGGCCAACTCTGTGTGGTAAAAACCAATCAACTAAGGTGCTGGGTCGAAACAGATTTGAATGGTTGTTTTCAAAATTGTGCAGGACAATGTCTGTGTACTATTCAGCACCATCCAGTGTTGGCTCATATAGAGGGATTGGCTTTACGCTACCGGGTACGTAACGTAAAAAGTTACTACTAGCGCCATCTAGTGTCGACTAGCAGAACTATTAGAGTCAACATTCTAGAGTTTTCAATATCTGGTTAGTCGGGACCGGTACGTACTCGAACTTTCTAGATGTTTCTATACTAGAAGGTTCTAGAATTATCTGCCGACCTATATAAGGCCCGCATAGCCTGCGACCGAGTCAGTATTGAATTTGCGATACAAGCGATAACTTCGAGAGCGAACTTCGACTGCGAATTAAAGTGATCAGTGGTGCAATTGTGTTTTATAATTAGTGAGTTTTAAAGTTGTAATTAGTGTTGTTAATAAAAGTGTCATTTCGGTTATTTTATCGGCTGTTTTTATTGTCACGAATCCCAAGCTCGTAACAATACGTTTTATAAATATATAATAAGCTAAAAACCATGAAAATATTGATGACTAGCTTTTACCCGCGACCTCGTACGCGTATATTATTCCCGTTGGAATTTCCCGTTCCTGTATAGCCTATAGCCTTCCTCATGAATGTTATCATACACAAAAATAATTTTTAAAATCGGTTCAGTAGATACAGAGATTATCTCTTAAAACCTCACAAACTCACAAACTTTACCTCTTTATAATATAGAACAGAAGATTATAGATAACAGTTGAATGGTGTTTGATGGTTGTAAAACACGACATGAGGGAAGACATGTTTCCTGGCGAGGAAGATTACATAGAGCAATCTTCATTAGCGAACCTCAACTTCTGAGGGAAGTGTCTGGTTAAGTAGCTTACTAATTAACCAGACTCAAGAACGCACCACGATACTCGTATTAAGAACAATGAATAAAAATAAGAATATCTTTTATTTATTAAAAAGGACGCAACATAAATATTCGTCTCAAGTTACGCGCGAAAGCGCCAGGGTAGCCCGATAGGATAAATTTGCTTACGTTTTTTGCAATTTGCAGGTCAATATCAGGTTGTATGTTGGTCAAAATATGATTCGCGGCCGTAGCAAGTACGTATTCACGGAACTGTAATCATTAAAATCATCAATACAACTTTCTCAGTTAGAAGTAATGTGAAATGTTATGATTTCATGAAATAATAAGTACATTTGTCATCAACGCTTTTCTGCTTCATCATCACTCTGATCATAATGTACCTAGGTATTTATAACCTATTCATAGAAACCATTTAAATGAGCCAAAACACGAAGCATCTGCTGTACGTAAGTAAGGACTAGCGTATCCTCCAGATTCCATGAGGTCATGCTGCATAACTCTGCTGTAACTAAACGAGGAGTTGGGTATTATCAGACCTCACAAGTCATGCTGCAGCATCATGGTAAGGTTACCATGTTCTAGCAATACTATTGACATACCAAAGTTTGCGTCGATCAGACCTGTAGAAGTTCAATAACTAGAAAAGAGCTAATGATCTTGTAACGGCTGAACCGATTTTGTTAAAACATGACGAAGGACCACCGCTAGGAAACCTGCGTTCAAATGAAAAACCACATCTTTAAGACCTACGGTGCAACAGATAGACACACAAACAGACAGACAACCTAACCATTCTTTTTGGTCGGGGGTTAAAAAAAAAGAAATCGTTTGTAACTATTTTTTTTTTCAAATTGGAATATTATTTATGTTCCTTTCATTGGGTTGCTTAAGAGCAGAATATTTCAAATCCTAAAGTCAGTTTTTCCAAAACGACTATAGCTAGCGGCTGATCGTAGACGAACTCAATAACCAATCACTCTGTAAAGGCTAAAAACGTGCGATGCACTAAAAGTTTTTCGCACCCATGTGAATAGAATAATGATCATGTTCAATCTTGCTGGCCTTCATTGGTTGTATAATCTACTGATACATTACTTCTTCGTACTGCGGTTCCTCTCGAGCCTGAATCTCCAGTTGACATTCCCTTCGGAAGAGCAAATTCAGGTAAAACGGTGAGTTAGGATCAAGCTGAAAATGTAAACAAGAACATTTAAATTAAAATCATACACAATGTTTAACGGAAGATAAAGTTTCGCTAAAAATTCTAAGCAGTTCGAGTCTAAACAGTTTGATAACAAATCCATCGCATGATATCTGTTGTCCCGGGGACGCAGTTCTTTCAATCAATATTAGTAAGGGATGTGGATTCACATATTTTCAAAACCAACATCTGCAAGCGGCCTCACCCGGTTGATTATCGGAAATCTGAATTATCGGAATACTCGTTCGTTCTATTCGTTCTCCATGGTCCAATATTTCTAGATGTCGCAGGCGTTTTCTATAAGTCTATATACATACTGAATCGTCTGTTTGTATACTGTCGCCGTTATGTAGAACGCCTAAGTCAAAATGTAGTACGCCTAGGCATTTTGTTACATGCCTGGAAACACAACTGACTATTCGACCGCCGCGCCGTTTACATATGCCTAGCTTATGATTTCATTGAATTAGTTCTATCTTTTACTACCTGTGGCGCTGCTAAGCAAAATAACTAAAAACAAAGTATGATCAGTGGTTTAAGCGTGAAAACGTAACAACCAAGCAGAAAAACAAACGAAAGTTGCTTTCGCATTTAGAATAATTAATTTCAATTGGATTTTGGATGAAAGGGAATTTCAATCTGAGGCCCATATTCCAAAACGTAAACTCCAACGCAACTCAAACTCGAACTCCAACATGAGCACGGAAATGTCAATAAAAGCTTGTCTAATTGACGTTTTCGTAATCGAGAGATGAGCAAATAAATGCAAGAAATTCAATTTATGACTAGCTCCGATGGAGTTGGAATCCGATTTTTTTTGTTTTTAATCGTTGCCCCACACTAGGTTTTTACTCCTGTATCGTGGGTGCGTTTACATACATATTAACTCACAAACACAAACAGCCGAGTAGCCGAGCAGTTGAGATGGAGTTTACGTTTTGGAAAATGGGCCTGAGTGTGTTCAATGAGGGTGCACTTACTTCATCTGGTGACCGCTGACTTGGTATTTGGGGTAGCGGTAGCTGTGGTCTTTCTCCTCGGTCAGTATCACTCCGGCATCGTTTGTTAACTGCATAGATCACAACTAGAAGGACCACTACACTTGCGGATATTGATGATATTATGATGACGGTTAAGTTGTTGCTGGCAGCTGCATCTGTAAAAAGTAAATGATGGTAAGCCTCGTCCTAACCGAATTTCGGTCACGGTGGCCAATGAACAGAGATTAGCCAAATACGCAAGAATAGTCACTCATAGTCAGAAGGGACGACAATTTGACACTCTGGTGAGAGACCAGACGCAGTAGAAAGTACCAACAACTGGTCATCTTTTACTGGTGGGTTCACACCACCAGCTGCTTTCAGGATTGCTATTGTGAAATTCTTAATAAAAAAACACAATTATAATTTGCCTGACCTGTGAATTGATTTTTATACCCCATGCTCAGCCGTCGTGTTTCCGACCACGAGAGCAAAGGGGTAGTATTGTACAACTATACAAAGTGATTGATAGCCAAAGCAAACTAATACTAAAACTAATTTTAACTTAGCTGCTTTCAATATAGTGACATTAATAATTAATGTCACTATATTGAAAGCAGCTAAGTTAAACTTAGTTTATTTAACACGAACTACTTGGTGTAATTATTACACCAAGTAGTTCGTGTTAAATAAACCAATACTGTTTTTTAATGTGTAACAATTTCAATATAACACAATCAATTGTCATAGTAATGTTAAATTTCTAGAAAATACAAACCGTGGACACTTGAGTCTGTTTTATCAATAGTGTTTATGTTGCTATCTGTCTCATTGATAGCGTTAGAATTTTTGCCCAGCTCATTCGTAGCATTAGAGTTTTTACCCGGCTCGTTTGAAGCATTTGAGTTTTTGCCCAGCTCATTTGTAGCATAAGACTTTTTTCCCGGCTCGTTTGAAGCATTTGAGTTTTTGCCCGGCTCGTTTGAAGCATTTGAGTTTTTGCCCGGTTCATTTGTAGCATAAGAGTTTTTTCCCGGCTCGTTTGAAGCAGTTGAGTTTCTGCCCTTCTTATTCGTAGTATTAGAGTTTCTTCCATTAGCGTTTGAAGAGAGAACGCATGTGGCGTCAGAAATTTGCGGAACGTTGCGGTTTTCACAAGAGCGATCAGTAGCTGAAATAAAAACACATTTAAAAATTTAAAATCATTATTTGACTAAACTCCAGTTTCAGGAAAGAAATTATGATCGTCTCACAAAATAAACGCAAAAAAGTGATCAGACGACATCCTGGAAATTAATTGACATTCAAAAATCAGCCTGAAGCATTTATAACCAGTGTGTTCTGTCCAACATGACGTTTGAAGCTGAGACATGAGGCCCTAGACAATTTTCCATTAAATTAGCGAATGCGACTGTCGAAATGTAGGAATTTGATCACGTGACATTTCGATAGCATCTGTCAATCCCATACATTTTTGACGTATTGACAATCGCCTTCGCCACGCAACCGTGGACTGAATGTCACTTGTCTAGAGCCTATGGTCTGCACCAAACGTCATGGTGCTGAGGCTGTAAATGAAGACGATGGAGTGATAAGATTTCCTTTTAGAAAAAATTATTCAATGCAAGAAGTCAATATTTTCCCAATGAAAAGTTCAAAACAGCTCTTTTTTTTAGTCCTGATCTATTCTACTGACTGCGATAAAAATTATATATATAAAAACATCGTTCCTCGTTCTATTTTCTTTTTATTGAAAGGCTCGGGTTTGAACACAATCTTACAAATGGAAAACGGTGCTGTGGTCGACGACGGAGCACGCTGGCCTAGAAATAACCTACTCACTCTTGACTTAAAGACCCCCAGGTTGTAGCTCGCGGGAAACACAGACTCCGGCAGGAAATTCCACTCCTTGTACAATTAAAGAATTCCCGAAACATTTCGTGATTATGTGGTTGTGATTATATTAAAATACAGGATGATGGTATTGTACTCATTGATGCTGGGTTAAGCTCCGTGGGACGAGAGGGAGATGTCGAGTGCTGTCCCGGCCCGCAAAAGGCGCACCGGGCTTCGGAGGAGGGCTATACGCTGCCCTCTTCTGGTCCCCCTAACTGGGTCCAGGGGTGGCGGACTTGGGAATGTTCGTCACTCCCCATTCATCCGGACATCCATGAGGATTTCCCCCGTAAAAAAAGGCACTGGGACAAGTCCTAAAATCACGAATTCAAATACTGCTTTCAACCTCTAAAAGATGGCATTTAATTTAAATTAAATGTAGTAGCTAATCATACTCACTCGTGTCATTAGGCTCCACTAGAATAGGCACTATTTCTTGTCGTATCAACAAAGTTTTATCCTTCACAAAACGACGTATGTTTATCCATCCATATTTATCAACATTTACAGTATAATATATACAACACAGCATGGAACCATTGTGTGCCGCTGTTAGTGTCAGCCTTGCTTTTATTTCGTTGTAGACAAAAATCCTGTTTCCTGAAGCATTAATCCATCCCAAATTTATATCTAAAACATAATAATATTTCAATCTAACAGCTTGTGGTTTTCAAAACAGCCACACGGATCGATCTACAATGTTAATCAATGTTTGTCGAGGTCGGTCGGTTGATGGGTGACCATCTTAACACACCGAGACACCTCCTTGCCGGCTGTCATTTGAAGATCTTTTGCAGTCATTACGGATTGTCAGTCTTGCCAAGAAGTACCGCGTTGCCCAGTTACTGTGTCGTGGAAAGAATAATAATAGTAGGTAGTATTCAACCGTATCCAGTTTGAATGGAAGCCGACCCCAATATACATATATTCGACGACACGGTTGGCGCAGTGGTTGAGCGGTCGACTGCTGCGCTGCGTGTCACGGGTTCGATTCCCGCACGGAACAAAAATTTGTATGGCCTACAGATAGTTGTTCCGGGTCTGGCTGTTTGTGTATGTGAGTTTATATGTTTGTGAACGCACCCACGATACAGGAGAAATTCCTAGTGTGGGGCAACGTTCTTAATAATAAACGTTCGTAATCCTGAGGCCGGTTGTACACACTAAGAAAAGTCACCGGGCCTATGCAAGAATACGTGTCATTTCTACACAAGAACTGTGTTTGTGTGTGTGTGCACTGCTTTGGCGCTGACCAAGAAATAAATCTGTTCGCGCTAGACCCGACGCGCGAAGTTGCTGCGGTGCGTTAGGGGGACGGTTGTCGCTCATGTAAATTACAATTTTAAACTCCATACCCTTGTCACTATGGTAACTTTTAATGGAGAATTTTGACAAATTATGGCGCATTGTATATAAATTTTACTAGCGCAGAGCATTTTTTTTTCTTGGTCAGCGCCGAAGCAGTTTACACAATTCGTGTGTAGAAACGACACGAATTCTTGCAATGGCCCGGCGACTTTTACTAGCGTGTACAAGCGGCCTAAAGTTACAAATTCTCTACATGTTTAGTCAATGCTTCGTTGTATTAAGTCCGCCCATGCACTACTACTGTACATCAAATTGAAGGATTGAAAAAAGGAGACTTAATTTTAAAACGATATCGTTGTGTGCCTTACGGCTGAGTCAAATAGGTCCATGCAGTTCAGCAAAATGCCAGACAACTAAAAGTTGCCTGACGCGCATAGTTTCCGCGTTAGAACTGATCTTGCACTTGCAGGAGCGCTGAGCGCAAGAAGTTCGCAAACATAGTGAATACCTACAATTACAGGAATGTATGCGAATAACACAACGGATTTAAGTTAATTACATTCAATACAAAAAGAGTTATAATAAATTTTGCCAAAAATACAGAAAAAAAAACGAAACACAAAGAAACTACGTAACTGATTCTGAACAAAGAATAACATGCTTTAAATATAAACTTTACTTGAATTTCAAAATCCAAGTACAAATAAAGTTTTTACACGGGTGGGTTTTAGTCAGTAAGACTATTCCCTCCGCTCAGAGCGGAAGAAGTCATTTGACGATTTCTAATAAAAAAAAGGACAAACGAAATGGTTCAAAGTGACTGGCTTTAGTTATTATAGGTAGGTATAGATCAGAAGGCCAATTTTACTAATTTTCAAGCAACGTCCGCATTCGCTTCTCAATCGCTGAACTGTCAAAAATGTTTGAATACCGCTCAAGCACCGGCAACACACCGGTGTGCGCCGAATTAATCGCGAATTTAATGTTTATTCACCAATTACATAAGATTTATTTTTTATTTGAGAATTTTCACATGTCAGGTTAATGCTTTTGTGACAGTTTGCGCTCTTTGGCCCTCTGATATTCAGACCAAAATAAAAGAAAACTGACACTTACTGTCGGACAAATCCGAATATGCTTGGCAACTAAACGTAGTCTGTTTTGTGATATCATACTGCAATATTGTATCAACTTTATATTCATCTGAAAAAAATTACAAAAGTTGGGCCGCGGTTCCACCTGCAAGTAACTTGCATGCCACTTGAATTTCATCCCGGTGCCAATAGAACGGTTGATCACAATACTTGGGTAGCTCGCTATGTCATGGAACTGGCATGAGAGCTGGCTGCAGGTGGCATTAGTTCAAGTGACATAATATTATTATGAAGCAGTTTTAACATGTTGTGTTTCTCGATTCAAATAAGCAGAAGAGACATTTCATTAAGTTGTTAATATTTAATGTAATGAAATAAAACATAGATCAAAATGAATAAATCAGCGGAAAAAAATTTAATCCGTAACTTTCTGAGAAATTAAATTGTAAATTAACGCACAATTATTTTTAAAAATAACTGCGGGTTTTCCAGTAAGAGGTGTTATTTTGAATAGCCCGCTATTTCGGTAGATGTCACTTTCGAAGCTGTCATTTTTTGACATTTGACAAGTAGAAACTACGCCATTAATAAAAATGGAACGATACACGCTTCAAAAACGCATTGAAATTATTAAAATTGGACCTTACTTTTTCGAAAATAAGGCTGGAGCAACGGTTACGGTGAATGGATTGCGCTATCGAGAGATGATTAATGATTTTTTACGGCCGGAATTGGATGGTATTGATCTGGACAACGTTTACTTTCAACAAGACGGCGTTACGAGCCACACAAGCAACGAAACCATTGATCTTTTACGGGAAAAGTTTCTGGACCGTGTTATCTCTCGAAGAGGTGATCACAATTGACAACCGAGATCTTGTGATTTTACACCTTGCGACTTCTTCCTTTGGGGCCACGTGAAAGAGAAGGTCTACGCCAACAGCCCAGCGTCGATTCAAGACCTCAAAGATGGAATTCGTGAGCCTATTGAGTACATAGGGCAGCCACTTTGCGATTTGGTTTTGGAAAATTTCATGAAAAGGATATGGTCCTGTAAGCGTGGTCGTGGTGGTCATTTGCCTGATGTTATTTTCCACTATTAACGGCATTCCTTCTTCTTTATAATGAAATAAACATCCGATCATTTATATTAAAAAATGGTATTTTTCTTTAAATATCAAAGTAACACCTCTTATTTTAAAACCCTATATTATAGTGTAATTGCGAGTAATCGAATGCGAAAATCGATAAAATTATTCTTTCATAAGAACGAACAATTTAAATTCCATAACTTTTTCGTTTGTAGAGATAATTTATGTATCCTTTCGTATTTCTGCAGTGCGATTTTGTAAACATGTCAAAGTGAACATTTGGGCGAGGTGCACGACGGGTGAGTTGTCAAACCATACAAATAACATGGTCCGACAGCTCACATGTCGTTCACTCCGCCAAGGTGTTCATCGTGAGATGTCGACAGAATCGACCATCTGTTATAGTTTACTTATTTTTTTTTATAATAAATTCGTATTATCTAATGGAAACTTTTAAGTTGCACAAATCTTGAGAAGAACCTTTGAGACAGATGGACAAAAGTGACCCAATACAAATGAAGGTTCCTTTTTCGTTTTAAGGTCAAAAGTTGGAACATTAAAACGTTAATGTCAAAATCTAAAACAGGCATGTACGTACAAAAACCATCATCAAGTAGATTGATCCACGTTCCCTCCACTCCTGAACAATGTATGGTTAAGTTAAAGACACTTTTGTATCCGTTTGAAGCGTTGTGTACGCCAAACGAGCTATATATATCAGTGTTGTTGTCGAACCTCTCCAATTCAATTGTTAGTTGAGTATTTAATGCTTCTATCTCTGGTAAGTTGGTAATGAAACGGTCTGAAACAAATTGCAATGTATTATTTTAAACAAAATTAGATTGAAGACCGTTGAAATGTATGTTACCAGGCATCTTCATCGGTGAATCCTTCGTCCAGCAGGTGTTTCCCAGGGCTATACACACGGTCAAGAAGCGCGTCCGTGGGTAACTTAATGCAACCAAACCCTAAAATTCTGCCAACACCAGGTTTATCATACCCAGCAAACACAGCAACACTGCAGGCTTCTCACCCAGAGTCACATCGAACCCCCGAATGGCAATGAGTATCGATTAACAGAAACCACAAGAGGAAAAAAATTGCAGTCTCCGTCACCGGAAGGAATGAAGATAAATAACAGATACATCGGTTTGCCAATGGTTGATCAAACCACCGTTAGTAATGGAGAGACCCGTACGAACGAAACTACGAACAAACGACCGAGCAAATCACCACCTATTGTATTAAATGGTACTGAAGATGACAACAAGCTATCTGAGTAATTGAAGACAGCTGCAAAGCCCGATTAATTCTCCTTCAAAATTAAGAGCAGAAACCAGCAGAGGATCAATACCCACCGTTGACGTTGACGTTGACGCCGGAACCCACAAAATAATGATGATGCTATGGAGTCTTGGTCAAGTACTTGCACCAGACCACACCTCATAGCGCGATAATAAAAGAAAAAGATAAATCTGGGAACATTATATCAGGTGAAATAATCAACGCGAGATGTGGCCCCAACAAGACTACAACCTCTAAAGTTTTCGTTAATATCACTCCTGGCCCAAAAAACAAGATAGTAAAAAAAATCAAAACAATCTATCACCAGTATCACCAACCGGTTACTATCGAAGATCCGAGGAAAAGAAAAACAATTCGTCAATGCCAGATATGTCGACAATGCGGCTATTCAAAGAACTATCGTATGCGACTGTATATATAGATTTTTTAATTGTTTAAAGATCCCGACAATCCAACCCGAATTAAAACGGACGTCCGTCGATGGTTGGACTCGCACTGACGAACAAAAAGCGGAAAAGTTTGCATCACATTGTCCCGTGTCTTCCAACCTACACAAGTATGGCTTCCGTCGTGGTCGGTCAACTGGGGATCTTCTTGTGTACCTATGTTACGCATTGCTGGGGCGAGGCATTGAGAAACACGGCAAAGCCCTTTCTGTGTCGCTTAATATCTCAAAGGCCTTTAAGGCCTTTATTCTGAACGCGGGTAGCTTACCTAACAGACTACTGTTGGGTAAGCTTCCCGTGTTCAGAATCCAGATGCAAAAGTCTAAAACCTAACTAGACGAAAACGAGATAAATGAGGTACAAAACCAACCTCATCAATTGGATTTACTACTGAAGCCAATTAGTCCACTCCTGGACTAATTGGCTTCAGTGGTAAATCCAATTTCAACGCACGCATTTTATTTTCAACGCACTTCTCCAAGTGCATTTGGAAATAAATAACCCTTGACTCAAAAAAGGCACCCGGATTCGACCTCATCAAACCAAAAATCGTAGAGGAACTGCCCAAGAAAGCCATCATTTTCATAACTCATATATTTAATGCTACCTTCAGACTCTCTTATTTACCGATTCTATGGAAAGTCTCGCAGGCAAACCCAATTACTCTATTACATGCTACATACTAATAAGTCTGCTACCAGCGCAGTCCAAACTCTGGGAAAGACTTCTCATTAAACGGCTGAAGTATGTACCAGATCATCAATTTGGTTTTGGAGACGGCCATTCTACTGTGGAACAAGTTCACAGAGTTTATTCTGTCATCAGAGAGGGTGGAGCGAAAACAATTCTGCTCATAATTTTTTTCTGGTAATCCAATCTTACCTGATGAACACAATCTTCCAGGTGAAGAGCGGAAAGTCTAAATCCTCCTTCTATGACATCAATGCTGGAGTACCTACTGCAAGGTTCAGTTCTAGTTCCCTGTTCCGGTAATGTACATCACAGCAACAATATAATGTACATCAAACCCGAGGTGCGGTTACTGCCACGTATGCTGACGACACCGCCATACTATATTGCGATACCTCTTCGACCCACGCCTCTAGTGTCCTACAATATCAACTGGAAAATTGAAAAGTGGCGTCTAAATCCACGCACATGGCCTTTAAATTCCGTAAAGGGGATTGCCCCACGGCCAAGCCTTAATACCCAGGCTTTACTCTAGACCAGCGTCTCACCTGGAAAGGATATGTCAATGCCAAGAGGACGGAATTTGACGCACGGTTCAAAAGCTTGTATTGGTTACTAGGGAATCGAGACTGCTTCTGCACAATAAGTTACTGATATACATAACACCATACTAAAACCAGTATGGTCATATGATGTCCAAATATTTGTGTGCAAAGTTATGGCTCACAGGATTGACTGTCCACAAATACTGAGCACTTTCAATTTCCGTGCACCTTCAAGAATTCCTCGCAGCCAGATAACACCACTGCGTCCACCGCAAAGAAGAACGGTTTTAGGCTCCAATTCTCCTTACGCTAGATTTTGCAAGGTGGTTAATGGTTGTAGCGACATTATTGATCTACACTTTAACTCATTAAGCCAATTTAAAACCAATATTTATAAATATCATCTCGATCTGGATTAGACATTATGAAGTCGCGTGTTTTCAATAATAATTTTAGATTAGCTTAGTTAAGGCTTTTTTTTTTCTCATACGCAACTTAACCTTAAAGCATGCGGAGTTTACCTATAAGTGATTGTTACACTATTGTACTCTATTTTATTGCATGTTACCTTTAGCATAATACCAGTGTAAACAATTGTGGGTGAACCAATAAATAAATAAATAAATAAATAAAAAAATATGGAGTACTGTCAGTAAATCGAACTTAAACATCATTCAGCGTGTACAAAAAAAAATACTGAGGACTCTAGCCAATGCATCATGGTTTACAACCTACACCGAAATTCACGAGTACCTAGAGGTCCCCCCCACTATGGCTGAGGAGTTAAAGCTCGGGGAAAATCTCTACCTGGAGTGCCTGAGGTGCCAATCCACTGCCACGTGGCCTAGTCCAAAACCCAAATAGCCCAACAAGAAGGTTGAAAAGACGACACGTCCTTGATACCTAAAATAAGAGGGGAAATGGACTCAGGAGTTCAGACCCAAATCGCCAAACAGCCTTCCACCCACCGGCTCATAGTCAATAGACTAATCGCAGGCGAAACAAAACAAAATCAGGTGTTCAGTACATTTTGTTGAGTTATGCGCACATAAATGTATGGGCTCATGTTGAAGGAAAGTCGTTCATAAGATAAGTTACAATGACCCCTTTTTTTTTGTTACATTGCATTGAGCCATTGCCTTATTGCATTTAGCGATCTCTTCAGGCAACCTGAAATGGAGAGAAATACTTTAAATAAATAGTCGAACTAAATGCCCACAATCACTTAATGCAGCATCCATAGATATAATAGCAGCATCCAAAACATTTTCCATCAGATCGAAGAAAAATACCAGACGTCTTAACTTCTTCTTATCTAAAAAGATCGGACAGCTACATCCTCACAGACAATAACATGGATCTATATTCCGTTCACACTCCTGTGTTCTTTAGTGATCGAGTGATACTCTAGGATGAACCCCCAACACTAACTAACAGAAAAACGGACGGACATTGTCAATGACACAACGAACCTAATGGTATCACTGAAAACATTAGCCAAAATTAAAGAAGCTGTGGAAAAACTAAACAAAAGCATTCAAGAGGTGGCTTGGGCCTTTACGCCGAAGAAAAACCACACGACGCGCAAGGGTAACTAGTACCCAGTTTAAGTAAGAGATAAAACCAAAGAGAGATGCAATGGCGAACAACGCGAAACGTCAGGGACAAAATAACTTCAAAAGAAGTTCCCGGCAGTAAAGTCAAATGATCAAAGACCTGGTAAATGATTCACTCCAGCATAACTTATTTACGGTTCCCAACTATGGGGCACCGGTGCTGAATCCAATGTTAACATCATAGAGCGATTTCAAACCAAAATGCTCATTCTGAGCATCTTGGTTTGAAATCGCTTGCATCGGATATTTAAAATGTAATGGCATGTCAGCAACAAATTCACTTTCAATTTCCCACTGCAAGAGAGGAAAATAAAAAATACCTGAGTGGAGCCACAATACATGCAGATTAGCAGATCTCCCCAATAAAATGGCAAAAGACCTCACTCATTAGTGATGATATCCAGTTCAACAGAATAAAGAGGCACAGTGTGACTAGTCTACAAACTAGATTCGGCTAATAAAAAGACAAAGACTTAGAAATAGGGTCAGAGGGCTCCTCTCAAGTCCAGGACAACACCCAGCGAATGCAGAAAACATTGTTGCTCATTGCACACTACTAAAAAACTTTTTTACAAAAAAATACAACCGACTTCAAAACAAAAGTATAAAATAACTATAATTTCGAATTTTTTGTTATTTCTTCGTTTTTTGACACCGACTTCCGAAATTATAGTTATTTTATACTTTGTAGTGTTTTTTGTTTTTAAGTCGGTTGTATTTTTTTGTAAAAATGTTTTTATTCTTCACTTTTTAGTAGTTAGCTTTAACTAAACCCAACGCAAAAAGACCAGATCGGTTCATGAAAAATAAAGTTATGCCCAAATAGATCACCCCAAAACCATGGTTGAATTGTACACATCTACGTACCCCTTCAAAGCGTACCGGCGTGATGATATGTTATGAACTGGTGTAAACAATAAACAGACATGCGATTTCAGCAATCCTGACAGGTTTGTTTGTTTCAATAAATGATTTATTGACGAGTTCCGTTACCTATCTCCGAAGTTCTTCATCAGATCTTCACCAAATTGAAATGGCACCAATCCGGGAACATACTCTTCCAAACAAAAAAGAATCATCAAGATCGGTTGACAATTGGCGAAAATATCGTTGAAAAAACATACAAAAAAAAAAACACTCGAATTGAGAACCTCCTCCTTTTTTGGAAGTCGGTTAAAAACAAGATTTTGCTCCCGACTTTGTACGTGCCTATCCCCATAGCAATTTAAGTAAATCCTCTCTTAGTGCTCCCCTACACTCCACAAGGAACCTACATGCTAAATTTCAACTACGACCAGTTGTTACGGCTGTGCGTTGCCTGTCAGTCACTCAATCACTCAGTAACAGAAGAATTTTATGTTTATCATTGATAATGTTTCATATATTTTTACTTACCGGTTTTAGCATCGTAGACTTGGTTCCATTGATGGTAAGAAGCCATGCGTCCGGGGTAACGCAACAAATTTACATTAGACTTACAGACTAGACTGGTTACTCGGCTTACCAGCATTGCAGATCCTGCAAATAATGTTTCAAGATTGGGTTATCTTAGACATCGCTGACATCTGCGAAGGTAACCATAGAATCGTATGAATATTAAAACTTGAGCAGCAACTAGTTACGTGATCGATAGAACAAGGATAGGTTATACATTGATTAGAGAGCCCTTAATTTTGTTAAAGGCATTGCAGCAATCTGTCGAAATGTTTCACAGTTTGCGACTGTGATAGGTACCTACAATTGGCGAACGCTCCTCACACATAAAATAATTGCCCCTCATAATCGTACTGAAGACAAAGTAACAGAGCGTTATGGCAAGTGATTATTTTTTCACCTGGCAGTTCGCGACGGCGCGGCGACACTATGTCAAGACAAGACTGCAGGCCTATCCCCTACTCAAAGTTGAAAGAGTCACCGTGGCCCTGGAACGCAAACGGCAATAAGAGGAACACGCATGGGTTTTAGTCAGTAAGAGTCTGACACTCCGCCCAGAGCGGAAGGAGTCATTTGATGATTTCCCAAAAATGGCTGTATCCTACTACTCATCTTATAATAAATAAGAAAGTCTGTACATTTGTTACTAATATCGTCTCAACAGCTAAACGGATCTCAATGATACTAGGCACAAAATAAAAAATCATATTTTCCCAATTAGGCTGGGAGCCTACTTTTTGAACGGCGATTAACATAAACAGTCCCCGTCACCACTTCCTAAAGTTTGAGAAGAAGAAGTGGCGCAAGAAACTACCAAGCCACATTAAGGATTGGAATGCTACTACCTTCAATTTTGACCCATTCATAGAGGCAAAGGCTCAAATGGCTGCCAAAAGTTCCTAATCCCAGCAAAGGTGCGACAGTATTTCACGCCGGAACAGTTAGGCTTAAACTTTATCAAGCGCAAGTTCGATCGTGTATGGAGTACTGCTCTCATCTTTGGGATGGATCTGCCAGATACCAGCTTGATGCCCTTGAGTCAATTGATAAACGAACCAAGCAAAATAAATTATTTCTATTTCTATTTCTATTTCTCAAGAGGATCATCGGCAATGATAGGCTCGTCGAGTCGAAGCTCCAAAGTCTTGAGCATCGACGCCGAGTTGCCTGTCGGTTTTCTATCGGTTGCATTTTGGGGAGTGTGCATACATCATTCATTTTGTATGCCTAGAAGTAACCCATTCGTAAGCGATGATGTGGTCGAAGATGGAGCACGCTTGCTTAGAAGTAATTTCACTCTTGACTTTAAGACTCCTGGGTCGCAGCAATCAGTAAACACAGACTCAGGCAGGGGATTCCACTTCTTAGCTGTACGCACAATCAAAACGTCCCATTAGCAAAACATACTATTCGCATAACGTCCAAAGATAGAAGAATGGGAAAAGTACAGTCATGCCACACATAGGTAAATATAAGATATTTAAATGTAATTTACAAGTACCTATGATTCCGTGCTTCGGAAGGCACGTATAAGCCGGTGGTCCCGGCCGGCAAATCATTAAACCATGTCAGAGGCTCTTGAGACGGTTTAGAAACTCTGACACTAGGGTGTGTGGGGTCGTTAGGTACCCACACGAAGAAGAAGAAGACAAGTAAATAGCAACTGTTTTTTTTTTTCAATCAATTCATAAAATAGACGTTTTTTTTTATTTTTTTATTGAGGAATGGGCCAGCTCTTGACCTCGATCACGCCTGATGGAAAGCGATAGATGAAGTATATGATGAAGCGAGCATGCCATGAAGATGCCTTGCTTGGAAGGCAGACGGATTTTAAGTGGAAGGGAACACAGACGCTGGCAGAGAGTTCCACACTTTGGCTGTGCGCATAATAAATGTGGAGGAGAAGTGCTGAGTACGACTAGTCGGAATATTGACCAAATGCGGATGGTTCTGTAAGAGCCTTCCTATATGCAGCCTCTGGCTTATCTACTTTGGAAGTGGCTGGTAAGAATAAGTTATTATTTGAATGGTACTGGACTGAATTTGTTTCGTCCATGTCAGGTGTTGGTCTATGCTAATACCGAGATACTTTATACTCTCAACTTGTTCAAAAACAGGGCAGTTGCATCTACCCCCTAGGTTATTGTTGCATTGGTGGGATTTGAGTGTAATTTGTTTAGGGGCACTTGTTTTTGCGCTTACAGAAAAGTTTACTACCTTAGTTTTTTAATATTAAGGGTGAGCAGATTATGTTGAAGCCAACTGGTAACTGTCTGCATTCTAGCCTCTGCGGCACTGTAGGTTTCCTCCCAAGAATCGCCATGGAAAATTAAGGCTGTGTCATCTGCGTAAGCAGAAATTTTCGCGTTGGCCAAATTGAGTGAGCAGAGACAATCAACGTACAGGAGAAATAAGGTGGGGGGTACTACCATACTCCATATGCCACGTTGGCAGGGTTACTCTGGAAATCACCCAGGCAAATATTTTGCTTACGATCAGAAAGGTAGGAGGTAAACCATTCCAAAGCAATGCCCCTGATACCTAAACGTTCCATCTTCTCAATCAGTATGGGCCTCGACACAGTATCAAAAGCCTTGACAAGATCAAGAAAGACGCCGACACACTTTTTGCCCCTGTCAAGGTTATCAATGACATGATCCACTAACTTAGAGACTGCGTCCTCCGTTGATCTGCCATTACGAAAGCCGTGCTGGTTGGCCGATAGAAGTCGGTTCCTCTCCAAGTACGCTAATAGTCTCTTGTTCACCAGCTTCCCCAGAATTTTGCATAGAGACGTAAGAAGTGAGATAGGCCTGTAATTGGATGGAACCGATGCATCTCCAGCTTTGTAGATTGAGCAGATATTTGCGGTTTTAAACTGAACTGGAACCATTCCCGTCGATAAACTCAGATTGCATATATATACAATGGGACCGCCTAGGCAATGTCGAGCTAGTTTAAAAACACGATTCGATATACCATCGCGGAATCGTTTTTGTGTGTGGCTGGCATGCTAGTTGGGCCCCCAACTTCCTGCGGTCGGCCAACGGCAAGACCGTGCTTCGGATCCCGCCACGGGTCGACGAAACACAGCAGGCTGCTTGACACCGGACTCCATGGGACCACCCGGTCGCGAACCAGGCGGGCGTTAGCCCTATCACCGCAAGGGAAGGATTGGCCAGTCTCATAAGATGTTAGTTGATACTGTCCATAGCCACTAGGGCGCACAAATTATTATTTTTTTTTTTAATTTTTAGCAGTTGTGAGACCCGCTGAATATTGTAATATTGTAAGAACATAGATTTTTCATTGTATAGACTCAACTAATTTTGCATTGTATAATATTTCATGCATTAACGGCACATGTGTGAGTACTGTGTACCTTCAAGTTAAACTATCATTAATGGGTGAGACTGTGACTTGAATGTGCCCTGGCTGTTGGAGTGTCATGCTCACTCAAAAGTCTCTCTAATACTGGAGTTTGTGTTTCATTCATAATTTGGCTCCGTCAGCTGGGACTGGCTATCTCTCAACTGCCATGGTTTGCTTTAATTGTTAGTTCTTCGAATTGTTCCTTTCTTGCTTTTGTCGTGCACGTCTTTCTACATCGTTCTCACATACCTATATGAATAATTTCAACAAGAACAATATAACCACAACTTTGTAGTAATTAATTTATTTAAAAGAGTGTCCATGGAGTTTCTTGCACGTTCTTCTCCATAGAGATCTACGCTTTGGAACGTGCAAATAGCTTCACCTCTTTGACTGACCGACCGCGACCTTGACTATTCAAAAGTGCCTGTAAATGGTTTAATTGAAATAAATGCTTTGACTTTGACTTTGTCCAGGATGCGCCGAGCGCTCGATTCAATTGAGTGCCTGATGGAATGAATTGCGCTACACGGGGAGGCTCTTTCATGCACCCCCGTTAAAGTAGAGACGAAATACTTCTTCAGATTCAGATCTCCTGGTAGATTGTGAATCTTTACCGCCCATGTTTACAGCTCTTGTACATAAAGTTTAAAAATAAATAAATTACTGTCATTTTTACGATCTTCGCCACGCTACCGCTGACAGCATGTCACTTGTCTCGAGTCTAATTACCAGAATTAATTTGATGTAACGTGATATTAAACTATTTTAACAAGGACTGAATTACCGGAATGGTTATACCGAAGTACCTTCTCTACAAAATTAATAATTTCGACATCAAAATTAATGAGTTTTCCGTGTCAATTATAATACATATATAAGCGGGAAACAGAACTCCACTACTTTATTTTAAATTAGGGACGTCAACAAATCAATATCCTCATTCTGAGGAAATCGGGTGAAAAAATAACATTAGGTACTAACTTACCCGAAATGTTGATATCGGCTTCAGAACAATTCATTAAAACAACTAAAAGAAGCACAAACTGCACAGCACAGGACATGATGCAGTCCTACTAACAACAAGTTTATTTGAACTCCCTTTATTTAGATGAACGAACCATATTTATTATTACAAGCGAGCAAAATAGTTATACTTAGGCACAATATCGTCTCTATGAGCAAATACGTACAAATAAGGAAAATTGTATCATCTCGTAGGACAACAGCCGCACGGTTCGATCTTCGACAGAAAACAGCGCTTGTCGAGGTAACGGATGGACAACCAGCAGCGTCAGGTATATTTGCCTGACACATGCTGAACTGGACTCCCATTTGGTGCAACTTGGAGACACGCACCGCACCATTTGTTTTAAATTCCCATTTTTAAATAAAATTATTAGAGTAGGTAGTTTAGCGTTACGAGGAGAAAAGAAATGAAACCCTCTTTACGCTTGGTACACGTATAATTTTGTAAAATAAAAAAAACCTAAATTTAATGATTTAAAATAGCAAAATTAGTAAATAAAAGTACAAAAAATAAAAATTGTATGTTGACGTAGCCGATAATATTTTTTTATAACAAAGATCTAATTTACTGCACGAAAATCATTACATATTTTAATTTGCGATGGTAATCAAATTTTTCTGACCGAATATAGCGGATTTAAAAATACGGTTGCAACACGTTTTATTTAAAGCCGGTAGGCCGGTTCCTAAAGGATAAATAAATCGTAATGATTGGTTCGCTCACAAGAAAAAAAGGAAACCTTATTACTTAAAGAACTGGAGACGACCGACGTTAACCCAAAATAGGTACCGTAAAGGGAATGAAATTTACAGGCGAATATCCTAAAAAAACCTTCTCGTCGTCCTCCTGGCGACGGCTATAGGGCGTCCCTCCCGCAGTACTCTCTGGGGATATTGTCAGAGGAACCTCACTGCTACACGCTTCTCGGGTGGCAGCCTCAGAACCTCGCCCGCTTACTTGCAATTTATATCGCCAGACCATGAAACCGGTGATCCGGTTTCAAAAGTTAGTAGATCTTGCATGGAAATGTGCACCATAGCTTAAGCTTAACTAGCTTAGTTTTACACCATAATTTTTATCAATTAATCTTCCGAATAAAAATCGCCACATTCTCTACCCATTGTCAATACACAATTTCACAAACAAAAATCCATATTTTTTCATGTCAAATAAATCGAATGACTTTCAAAAGTCTTTTAATGTGATATGAAAAAATCATCAAGGAGATTCGCGTTTCAAACAGAAAAAATAACAAGACATTTAAAACCTCCACCTATTTCTTGGAGTGATTTGAGGAATTATGTAGTGACCATACTGCAGTAGGTAGTTTTGGCACTTCTGCCATATATTAATAGTGCTTTGTCTTTTTCTTTTGTTTGTACTTTTTTTAATAATTTTATGATCACTAGTTTTTATTTTGGTCTTATAATTTTTGTACCTAACTCTTTTTTGTGTGCTGTGTTTTCTGATCTTGCACCAAATAAATGCTTTATCTATCAATCTATCTAACCGCGTGCGTAGTCGAAGCGGAAAAATGTCAAATTTCTTAATTTCAGTTCAGCAGATATTTAGTGTATGACGTCGTGTAATTGTGTATGATAAATACAATTTTGTGCATCCAACCATTAGGAAGCTACTTAAGTTAATATTTAAGTTTCCGCTGCGCTGACGTTTGGCTATGTGACTTAAATCAAATAAATCGGTTTAGTGAATAATTGTATTTTTTTAACCACGTTGCTATGAATTTGTGTGTAATGTAAGAAAACAGATATTGAAAAAAGCATACCTTTTAGGAGATACACACGTAAAGGTAAAATATGGTTATTAAGTCCAAGTACTTAAAATAGGAAGTATATAGCCTAACTTTTAACTTTTATTTGTATCTTGTAAGAGTCTACAATGTCTTGTCAAGTTTCATTTATGTGTGCTTAGTTAGTAATTAATGAGCAATGGCATAATTTAGGTACTACGAATGGACCGCTATTTTGTATGACATCCGATTGTAGCACTTTTTTATAAAAAAGCCAAATAAAACATATTCCAATATTTAGTGTATTAATGCAACTATTCACATGTAAAATTTTAGCTCATTACACTACATAATTAAAATTAAAATACCATAACTACCGAATTACATGAATAAACCGACCAAGTTTGAATGGGTACAAAAAAGCGGTCGTGCAGTAGATAGAACTAACGTTCTAGAATTTCCAGTGTTTTACCTTTATTGCATTAGTACAGGTGGGCACACAATTTTTGAACAAGGTTTACTAATAACTTTCGTGACAAAAATAGTACGTGTAGGTCACTGGTTTTTTTTCTTTAACCTACAAAATGATTATAATAATACTTGCATCTGTATTTAGAAATGCATTTTGCAAATACAATGAAAAAAATACTTTTCAAGCAGTTGTTTACAGCTGGTGGCGTTTGATTTAGTTCAATCACAGATTTAATGTCACAATTACATCAAACTGCTTGAAAAGTCATTTCTTTGGAAGTTTTTAGTCTTTTTTGTCGAATTTTTGAATAAAAAAAACTAATTTTTTATGTTTTGACATTTTTTCCTTACCCAGCTACCCAACATCACCCTTAAATATGACCTTTATGGACCACCCTGTATACAAGCACAATTTGTATTCTGGCTGCAATATAAAAAGAGTTTTGTGTGATTTTATGGAGAAAAATCACTAGATGCTATTATATCTAGTGATTTTTCACCATTCAGTCAAGATAATTTGGTGGCACATGATGGCCATTTTTTTTTATTAGCTGTGGCACGGTTATCAATAAAGTTTCGCCATCTCTGCACTAGACGTAATCTGCGACTAGATTATCTATTAGAATCCTGTCAAACGCGAGGAATTGGTGACGGGTAGGCGTTTTTGGGGAAGAGACTTCTGATTTTTGACGTTCAAAAAGTTTCATTCTCAGCCAAATTTGAGTAAATCACTACCTACTATTCTAATGTATTTATCCTCAACTAGTGAGGAAAATGGTCCGACTGTTTCCATACTGAGGACAAATAAGGACCTAAGTGATACTGAGTAATACATGGACTGATGTAAATATAATACTAATAATAATAAATAAATGAGCGTTCGGTATAGGTAAAACGATGAAACACTTGTGGTGGCGGCTACTAGCTGAACGAGATTACACGACATGCTTTGACGTCACTCGCCAATACTTGACGGATTTGGAAAGCACTGCACAAGCACAAAACCCTACTCGGTATTTCAATGAAACTATCATGCGTAAGAAAGAAAGAAAGAAAGAGTTATAGGATGCATAGAAATAAATAAATGCCGTCATTTGAAAATCTTTGACAGTCGATGCCAGAAGCCAGAAAATCTGACACCAGTCTTGTTTACTGGGTTGCAGAGGTCTGATAGGCAGTGTTTCCAATCACTTTCTGTCGCCAGCTGTCCTCGTCATGGCCCCTGCAGTTATCTCGTAGTGACCTCGTCCACCCATGCCAGTAGATTATTCTCTTGCTCCACTTCTCTCGTCCCCTCACTGTATGACCAGCCCACCTCCATAAGTCAACTACATTATTGTGATAATCTTTATTTTGCAGGTTGGCAATAAAAAAACACTTTAACATGCGTATTTTTTAATACTTAAAGGGCGCACCGACCTTAGGTATTCTATGTGGTCCGTGTATGTGTGTGTAAGCGCAAGCAAAAAGCCTACTTAAGCGCAAGCGACACAGAGTTGGGAGTCCGACGCGATGGCCGAAGCAGAACCATAGCAGACAGGGGAACGCGCGCCCATTTAGGTTTTTCATTCGTGTTATTAAAACAAATACACATTTTGACAACGTAAAATGTACAATTATATACAACGTGTAGCAGAATAAACGCAATACCTCTGAAAGGGTCATTGTACTCATCATTATGAACAACTTTCACTATGGGACCAATACTGAAATCGCGAAAAAAAACGTCTGCTCCATACATTTCTGTGCGCATAACTCGACAAAATGTACTGAACAGCTGATTTTTTTTTTCGCGATTTTGGTTGATCATAATGATGAGTACAATGACCCCTTAAGAGGTATTGCGTTTATAATGTTACACGTTGTATGTATAATTATAAAAACGTGTGTAGTTTTGTTATTATTCAAAAACTGATTACCTTCCGTGTACTAACCTACCTAGTATTTACGCCGTACTAAGAGTTCAATTCGTTTTTTTAGAGATTATTCTGTTTTATTTTTTTTTATCGAGGCAACTACAAGTAATCGTGTTTCTAAATAGTGTACGATTTATAGAGAGAATCCTTCAATATCTTTAGACAAGGCAGAAAATACTTTAATTCACACATTTACTCGTACATTCGTTTCTGTCATTAATACCCCATGTTATTTCGTGATTTTAAATAATAGACACTATAATTTTTATGGTGGATCCACATATCCCGGCAGCATGCACCGGCTCCGGCTTTATGTGCGGCAATCGCGACAAAGCCCACGGGACTTGCCGGCTTTGCTTGTGGTAAAGACGCTGGCAGTGCCGCCGGGCTGTGTGGATCCACCATTAGGTAGTATGAAATTCGGACTTTTGAAAATCGGAACATCGAAATTCGGAATAAAATATTTCGGAGGATTTGAGTGTCCCCAGTCTATCTCTGAACAAGTAAAAGTCAACAACAGATTCTTATTAGGTATTGCGATAATATATTTTTCAACACATTTGCTCAAAAAATGCATTTACGAAGCCTGTATGCATTGTTCGAAAGTTAAAAATTATGCACCACACAATGGAGCGTGCGGCAAAGTAGGTACTCTCACCTAAGTACATATTTTACCGCAAACTCCGTTGTATAGCGCCGTGCGTATTCTTTACGGTTTTTTTTTAATTTCCATAAAAATTAATAAGAATTCCACCAAGGAGTTTCACATCACGAGAATAAAATAAGCTAAATAATCGAACCTCCTTGGAAGCGCTTTTGCTGTATACGTTTGTCTCATTTTAATATTATAGAGAAAATGAGAGAAGATAAATAAAAAAAATAAAAGATGTGGTTCTAATTTTCACCACGCGCATGTGGCGCCCTTTGCAAATTCGCGCCATTTTCATATTAGAAACGTCAAAGATTGTTGCGACTTTCCGACTGATTTCTAGAGACAAAAAGTTTGTTTCATTACTTATTGTAATGTTTTCTCGCAAATGTGTCGAAAAACGTTGTATGACACACGTGCGGATTTGGTTTTTACAAACTCGTGACTATGGTAAGCCCTCGACTTCGTCTCGTGCTTACATTCGTCTACTCGTTTGTAAAAACCAACTTACCGCACTAATATCATAAATAACTATTACAACACATTTGAACAAAAAATGCATTTACGAAGCCTGTACACATTGTTCGAAAGTTAAAATTTACGCACCACACAATGGAATGTTCGGTAAAATAAATACTCTCACCTAAGTACATAGTTTACCGCACGGTGCTATTGTATAGCGCCGAAAAAAAAAACGTTGTATGACATACGTGTAGAAATTAGTTTTTACAAACTCGTGACTATGGTAAGCCCTCGACTTCGTCTCGGGCTAACATTCGTCTACTCGTTTTTAAAAGCCAACTTACCGCAATAATATCATAAATAACTATTACTGAATATGATTCACAACTACAAAGGATATTATAGGAAAATAATATACTAAGTGGTAAGTAGCCACTCAGTCGACGTGTATTTGAGTTTATTTCCCCATGAATGTTTCACAGCAATTTTGATCGAGTGTACTTAAAAGTGTTGAAATTTGTTATAATTGCGTGAAATACAAAACAAAGTGATTACGAATGTGCTTTACATTTTAAACTTCTCGGAAATATTTTTGTGACAATGAATTCCATCACTTTTTGCGTCGGCGTCGGTTACATTTTGGCCGTTGTGATGGTTCGTGTGTCGAATGCTGACTATGAGGTTTTCGGTAAGTTATCAAATCAGTCTGCCGAGCGTATTCCCGACTTGTGATTCCTGACCCGACCACGACATGAAACGGAGGTTGTTACGACAACAGTTCAGTTAAATCATAACTAACAGAATTCAAATGTTTAATTACAGACTCAATTATACATAGAGTGTGACTACTTGACTTAATGCGTTGTGTGTGCCGTAGGCACAATTTGACACATATTTTTGGCATAATCAGTAACTTCCCACTATTGATATTTTATTAAATCTGGCTGTGGTCGGGTCAGGAACCGTGATAGCCCGACCACAAGGGTACTCTTATTACTCAAAACGTACAAGGCACAAATTCCTGGGATAAGTGGCACAATAAAACACAATTAAAATAACCATTTTGTGCCATAGTAAAATCTCCGAAATAAAAGATAAAATTCGTGGCTATTTAGATGTAATTTTGAAACGGAATGGTGTTTAAAACATAAAAACAATTCAGTCTATCTATAGCTTATTTTGGGACATGAAAAATAAAAGTCAGGTCCAGCTCCTATAGAAATTCTGCCATTGTTCTTTACTCTAAAGTTGTCCAATATTACGTTAAGTGTGTTAAGCCTATATATTGCTGTAGTTTGTCTAAAATAATAGTTTGAAGGTGTTTTAGTAAAGGTAGGCGATGATACCTCTGCAACGGCGCAGTAGGGCGTCATGAGATTACATAAAGACGTTACAGTAAAGTTCGGAAACCACGCCACATAACTTCCGGCTCGTGCCTTCAGTCCAGCTATCTTGTGACGTAAGCGTGCGTTTTGGTATTGTTCCTGAATAAGTATGTCTAAATTATAATCTAAAATCAATTTATCCAGCTCAGAAGTCGCCACCCTATCGTTATGTAGATTTAATTGTCCTTTATTGGTATGTGAGTGACGCTTGCGTGAACTCTGACAGTCCGATATAACATGCTGGCTCGCAGGTTAGCACGTTATAGCTAGCAAGCCAGTCAAAATAACGTTTCAAAATGCCAAAGTCAAAGCGAAAAAAAAGCCAAAGTTATTTTGGCGTCCATGGATTGACAGCTCACTTGGTGATCACTTCACCCAAGCCTCCACTTCGACATGTTTACAGAGTCGTACTGCAGATACACCCCCACGATAACGTTACCAGTTGGTTTCATCGGGGGCACATAATCAGGACATTTACCACGTCGCCCTTTGTGAACAAGAACTCACTTTTCTAGACATTGTAAACTAGGAATGAATTATTTTTATTACATTTTATTAATTACTTGTTCCAGGTGATACAAAAGCAAGTCATGATGGTCCATACAACTTTAGGTATGCCTCGAAAGATTTCTTGCTCATGGAAATAATACTCAAGAATATACCACCCAGTGTGAACGCCATCTATTTCATTCACGCTACTAAAGCTTATTTTTATCAAAAAGGTAACTTTGCTCTTGAGTTCTAGATACTTCTCGTAGAGGTGTATTAGTACCGCAAATTTAAATTCAGCATTAGCTACATTTTGAGTCACTTACCTACTCACATGTGTGTTGTGCTGGCGCTGCCGCTGCGGCTAAGAAAAGCTCAAGTGTCGGAAATGTTTTCGAGCCGCTTGGGGTTATAACCCTTGGGCCGTGGTGCCCATGTGGTGCCCTTGTGCTCACAGCATTTTCAAAGAAGTTTGAAACGTCTGGTTGACACTTCCCGTTTGGTTTTTACTTTGGGCCATTCTCTTGGGCACATTACCAGCTGACAGCGTTGAGAGCGAACTTGTTGATGCTACGTGATGTATTTTGCTATGGTAGGCACCAAACAAACTTGCAATGAAGTACATTGTTGACCTTTCCCTAATATTCCTTTATAGAAACCCGAACAATAATTTATGAACCGTTTTTCATTACTAAACAACGTAAATAATCTAATCACGATAGAAATCGATTCAGGACAGCTTTATGTTTTTATCTACACTCACAACCTAATGTTCCAAAATATGAATTCAAAAACTATAGTATAAACACGTACCATTTTTTCGTAGGTAAAATTAAAAAAAAATTGTAGTTTATGCAACGGTCATATAAAAAGGGTTATTAAAACACGAGGTGATAATAATATCACACGAGTGTGATAATACATGAATATATGCCGTTGCATTCACTACTTTATCTTTACTCATACAGTTGAAATAAAACAAAAGTGTATACTCATACCCTCTTATTAATAAATACAGAATAAATATATTCCAATTTTAAACCTATGAAAATGTATGGTTATTCCTTTGTTATTCCTGGTATAACTTTATTCCGTGTTTATTAGTAAGAGGGTTTATGTTTAATTTGTAAGAAATGCTTTTTTTAATTCACTTTTTGCGTTTTTAGGGTTGCAGAGGTATTTACTTTGTATGTCCGCAGGTAGTTCGTTTATTATTTTTGGTAGTATGTAGGTGTATGTTCTCATACCGTATGTATTGTTGTATTTAGGCAATGTAAAAGTTTTCATGTTAGCTAAAGTTCTTAATTTATAATGTGCAGTTATAATGATGAATATATATTATGATGCAGGTGTTTGAAAATCGAAAGAATATGTTGAAGTGAAACCGAAAAGGGTAATGGTTTTTATCTACACTCACAACGTAATGTTCCAAATATGGTGGCTGTGAGTTTACAATAAACTATTTTTCCACTTTTGTTTTATTTCAACTGTACTTATGAGTGAAGATAAAATAGTGAATGCAACGGCTTAAAATTAAGTATTAAAACACTCGTGTGATACTATAATCACACTTGGCTTCGCCTCGTGTGATAAACCCACACTCGTGTTTTGATAACCCCTTTTATATTACCGTTGCTCAAACTACTATTATTTTTGTTTTTGTAAGTCAATAAAGCTATGTTGGTCACTGACAGATATTGCACATTTAAACTTTAGTAAAGTTTTTCTTATCTTATATCTCACTCATACTAACAGTATTGTCTACACACGCTAGGAATCTGCGTTCTTCTAACAATATCCTACTGCTTCGTCCTTCTCATACTTCTTATTTTGTTTATTCTTCTTTTTATGTATTAACACGGACCAATCTTCAAACGCTTGCCGAGGTTGGTCTATGGATGGGTGACCATATTAACATACCGAGACTCCTTCGTGCCTCGGAGAGTTGGTCCCGGCTGTCATTTGTAGATCTTTGGCAGTCGTTTCGCATTGTCAGAAGCCAGAAAAATCTGACACCAGTCTTGCCAAGAAGTACCGTGTTACCTAGTTAATGGGTTGTAGAGGTCTGGTAGGCAGCCGCTCCACGTAAAATACTGGTATTCAGCTGAATCCGGTTTGACTGGGAGCCAACATTATCAACCCCAGTATAGTTGGGAAAAGGCTAGGCAGATGATGATGTATCGATCAACAGTCCATTCTACTATGGGATGCTTTTCCTCTAGATATCAGAATGACGAATCGCAATCTGTCAAAAAATCCTAAATTTTCATCCATTTTTGACAGATTGAGACTGAGAAGCGAATACAAACATTGCAATTGGCACTCAGGATGACGACCAATCAGTTTTATATAAGCAAAAGTTGCGGAATTATTTTTGTTCAAACAAAAATAATTCCGCAACTTTGACTTTGAGCGTGAAATTATAGGTAAGTATAATTTTACGCTCATTTTAAACTATATTTTTTATTATTCATTGTTTGATGTCATGGTTGATTGCCAGTAGATAATGCATAAGGCAGTCCGCCCTATTTAACTAATTAACTTTCCATCGTTCCAGAATTTACGCCAAAGAGAGAGAAAGTTCAAGCGGAAATAAAGAACGGAGAAGTTAAAATTAGTGTCCAGAGAAGTTTAACAAACGGCGTCATATTGTTTGACGTAGAGTTGGAAACTAGCGATGGTTTGTGTCAGACATCAAGAATAGCTGAAGGGAGACGTTATAATGATTATGAATATGAGAATACCGTTTGGAAATATGATGGTAAGCTATAGTACCTATTTATTACATACGTTTGCTTCAACTGTAGGTCCAGTCCGGTGAAACAATAATATGGTCCAAAAATATTGAGTTCTGCAAAAAATTCATAAAGCTGAATATTGGCGGAGGTTTTAGGTACACTATTATAATAAAATATCAAAAGTTCCACATCGATCAGTACCTAAGAACCAAAAAAAAATTCAATGTCAAAAGTACTTGTTTTACAGGTGACAATTTTTTCAAGTAATATTTAGGAAAGTTTACTGTTTTCTGAGTTACAAAGCAAATTGGAACCCTGTTTCTTAGATATTTTACCCTATTATTATTCATAGAATGTGACCTTAAAGTCATGGGACATCTAAAGGAACACGTTGTATGACTACATACTTGATAGAATTAAACTATTTTGTAAGATCTAAACAGTCTTATATTATAAATCATAAAGTCACAGACCACATTACGCGGGATAGAATTTCGAAGGACCCAGACACTATTTAAAACAAAAAGTGTTGCCAGGCGTTAAGAGCGGCCAACCCGTCATAATTTTCATACAAACGCTCGTACGTAATTATGCCGTTGTAACACATATATCTTCAAATTTTTTGAAGTAATAGGTATCTTGTGCACTATATCTAGGTTTCTATGGAAGCAAAAAATAAAAATTTGGAGAAACAAATTCAGTATAAGCCTCCGAAAATCTGCATTTTGCACTTGGCCGTTCATAATGTATAAGTAAAAAAAATATCATGATAGAAACCTTGCACATGTAATGAAGATTCTAAATGAATAATATTAATTTTAAAAACTTGTAAGGTTCATTCAAAAACACGTATTTCCTGGAACTAGTTTTATTAAATTTTCGAACACTATTTTCGTTCCATGTTATCGCGTTCTCACTTTCTTGTTAGTCTAACACATTGCGCTGGATGAAACAACAAGCTTTTCAACCAAGCTCGCGTTGACGATAGACGAACCGGGAAGGGCCCTCTTAAGCGCCATTTGCGTTTCTCATTTCGTCAATACTTACCAAACGATTAACTTTTTGAAGTGAAAACTTCTTTAGCGGCGTTGTGCACTTTTTGGGATGGGTAAAAAATGTTAAACTCGCGTCAGGACACGTGCCCGTCAGGACACGTGATCGTCAGAACACGTGACCTGATCGAAAATTCGTAAGGCGGATAATGTAATATAAATTGTCATATTTGTGTACGATAGCGCAATCAATGAATATTGTATTTAACCACATGAATGATAGTAATTTTATACTGATAAATAAAGCAATTCGTGCGATATATTCCCTAACCACTCCAAAATATTCAAAAATGCACAACGATAATGTTCAAGTTTTCACTTCTGCCGGCACTCTCGGAGTGCAAGCCGTTGTTTTTTTTTATTATTATTGATGGGCACGCGCTTGACCTCTATCTCACCTGATGGTAAGCAATTATGTGGTCGAAGATGGAGCACGCTTGCCTAGAAGTAACCTATTCACTAGGGATTTCGCCCCGGGAGTCTCGATTCTCGAAATCCCGGAAGTCTCGCCACTTTTATCATCGAGACCGAGACCGAGACTTAATAAAAATTCCCGGGAATTTCGTGACCAAATGTTTCGGTAGAAAAACATTATTCATAATCCAACAACTTATTTTGAAAACTCCATAAACACGGATTTGTTCCCAACTTTATCTAACGAAGAGATAAATGCATCCATCATTGAACTTTGTGAAAGACTGACACTGACATCTGCTTCTACATCAACTACGGGACTCGCAACTACGGAAGAAACTGAAGACGCAGAAATGCCAAGTTTGGAAACACCTATATTATCTCCGGAAATAGAGTTAAATAGAGAAATAGAAATGGTTAAAACTAACACCCAAAATCCTGTTTCTGCAACTCGAAATCTCTGCAGAGATGAATTTCAGATGATGATAAACGTTGAAAAGGTATTACACGAAAATGGTGGTGAGAAGGGGAAATATCTTTCTCTTTGTTACAAGTATCTTCTTACTATAACTCCTACTAGTGTAGAAGCAGAACGTGCTTTCTCGATAGCAGGATACTTTTGTAACCGCCTGAGATCCCGTTTGTCAGATGATATGATATCTGCACTAAGTGTTTTAAGAACATACTATCTATCTGGAAAGCGACTTAACTGAGTGATTATGACAGTACCTAATGTAAAAAAAGATATTTAACACTTTTCAATTGGTTGATTTTTATTAGAAGATTATTTTTGTTTTAAATTTTGTTTTGTTTAAACAGACTAATTAATATTAATAAGTCGAAAGAACTGATTTTAAATTTTCGTTTTGTTTTGTTTGAATGTAACTTTTCGATTGGTTGATTTTTATGAGAAGTTTTGTTTTAATTTGAATTTTGTTTTGTATAAACAGAGTAATTATAATTATTAATAAGTCATAAGATTCTAGTGCAAGAATTATAGAGTTTTCGTTTTGTTTTGTTTAAATGTTTGGTCAGGTCAATCGACATTTATAAGTTTATTTATACCTAAATTACCGAAACTTAAGGAAAGGGTATATTTTTAATATTTTACTAGATAAAACGACTACTTAGATATAAGCTTTTTTTACCAAAGTTCCTAATTAAAAAAGACTAAACATTAGAATTAAGAATAAAGAATTAAGTAATAACCTGAAAGTCTGAATTAGGTACTTCAAATATTGCTATCTTATTTTTTTCTATTTGTTATAATATTCTATTGTAATGTTTGGTTTGGTCGGATTGATCAAAGAGTAAATTTGTAATAAATGTGATTTATAAACAGTTACAATCGTAATTATCATTTACTTCACAGTTCACCATCACCACCACTCACTTCAGTCAGTTTCACTACTACCCTCACCCTCTTATAGTTTATCATTTACTAAGTCAAACTATGTCTAGTTTACCTTCCAAAACAATATTAAAATCACCATTTTCTTGCACACCTGCAATACCTCTATCCATAACGTAACGTATCCGTAAAAAACCATTCTAATATAAAAAACACGTGGGTCTCGAATTTCCCGGGAGTCCCGGGACTAGCTTCCGAGGTTCGAGACTGGTCCCGGGACTGAAAATGCTTCCGAGACCGAAATCCCTACTATTCACTCTTGACTTAAAACCTCCCGGGCTGTAGCTATTAGGAAACAGACTCGACTGGCAGAGAATTCCACTCCTTAGCTGTACGCACAATGAATGTGTCCCCAAAACGTTAGGTATTGTGCGTGTGGGTGGGATGTCCACCATGTACCGGTGGCGCACCGCCGTACGAGTTGTGGTCCGATGATAGAACGGGCTTGGCGGAATTAAACTATGCAAGTCCGTTGCACACTCGCCAAAATGTAACCGTTAGAGAACCGACAGGCTAGCAACTCGGCTCGGCGTCGATGCTCTGACTTTGGAGCTTCGACTCGACGAGCCTATCATTGCCGAAGATCGCTTTCAGACCCGAATAATAGGGATATTTCCTGAGTAAAAAAACTATGATTCTATTTAGTCCGTCAGTTAGATTATCGAAAAATAATGCGACACGTATTTTTTGTTGTATCAAATCAATAAAAATGTATGTTGATAAAACGCATCAATGATGTGGGTGCTCCTGACGTCACATTCCGGTAAAAAGTGTATCGGTCTGTGACGTCATACGAGTTTTCAACGCACTGTATCGTTTTCATTTTTTGTTTACGTGAAAACAGAAAAAATACGTGGTCAATATTTTTGGAAATCTATCTGACGAACTATATAGGTTCCTAATTAGATTTTTTCACGAAACATCCCTATGCTCTAGCAATTTGTTATGGTTTACAATATAGAGTATTTCTAATCTATTCTATTCTACTGCTAAAATAAAAATGATAAAGACAGACAATCAAGATATTTTTTTTTAAGTTTCAGGTTCCCGTTCTTGTCTAGTGCCAAACCGATGTGAAGTTGTAATGGATTTTAAAAATCAATGTAAAGGTAAACAATAACAGCCTTTTCAATGACATCAAAGTCCATGTTTTGTTATAATATCGCATTTTTGTTTTCAAGTTTAGCTCGTATTGCTTTGCTTGTAGGTTAACAAAGCAGTGTATTTTGTACGTGTGCCTTTATATAATTATTCGTGCCAGAAAGTGCACCAGCACTAAAGATAGCCGATGAAAAATTTCACTTCTAGAATACCCAAAAGTTGGTACGGAATTCATGCTTGTGGGTGTACCCAATGATATTCTAGTAAACAGATATCTTATGAGCGCGCGCTAGTGAAGACTCGAATACCTACATCCCAATTGGGTCGTGTCTTTCGTCTGTGTCACGAATGGTGACGACCGATAGACTTTGTTGCGACAAAATCAAAATAAAAAATACCATCGTGAGTTTTAAGAAGAATCTCTTTTGCATCATTTCTACGTGTAGTGAAATGTACAATTAATGAAACGTGTGTATGTGTGCTGCCACTTTTTTGTGTGTTTTTTGCGTGTATAACATATTTGTTTACTAGAATATCATTGGGGTGTTCCTCAATTTTCCTTCCACCCCGTAGTTTTAATAAGCCCAAAAAAAAAACAGAAAGGATATTGAGTACAAGACAAAAAGTAAAGGGTTTGATCATTTCTGTTTGGCCATTTTGTTTTTTTTTTTCAAAATCGCGGCCCGCGATGTTACATGACACTTAGTGCCCGTTCCCACTTAGTCTGTTATCTCATTCTGTCTAAAGAGATGAATAATATGCCAGTGGCAGTACCATTTATATGCAGGTTGGAAACTTTCAGCGGGGCAGTAAGGGGAAGTACCTTATCCGTTTCAGCTACGCGAAAATGGTCTTAAGAGACTATCCATAATTTTTTATGTGATTTTGATCCTCATTCACAGATTTTCGAAAAAATGTACAGTTAGCAAGAAAGTAGCCATTTTACACATAAACATTTTTTGATGCCAATCGATCCTGTTTCTAATACTGATCAAAAACTTTAATGAGACCAACCATCATTGGGATACTCAAAAAGTCACAAATAGCAAAAAACTGTTCCCGTACATTTTGTATGAAAATTTTATGCAAAGCTTTTTTAGTGACGGTTGAGATCTTTTGGTTGATTGAATAAAAAGATAAGTTTAAAAACAAATTCAAATTTCGAACTCGTTATTATTAAATAAAAAACAATCTTGACAGTTTGTTACGTCAGAAAAGCTCTGAGTGTGTTGTGAATTTTACATTAAGTGCATTTACGCGGTACGGCTTTTCATACAAACTTTCAAATCCTTATTCTTCAAAATTAATGAACCGATTTGAACTTGGTATGCATACACTTGATATTCAGGTCTAAATAGTTATCAGAAAACATTTTTTAAAAAGATTTCAGAGGGAGAGAGACAGCGATTTTAAGTTTTCTATAGAAAGTGAAAAATCACTATATCCTACCCCCTGAACTCGTTTTCAAAAATGTTTTCTGGTAACTATTTAGACCTGGTTATCTAGCGTATGCATACCAAGTTTCGTTAAAATCGGTTCATTCATTTTGAAGAATAAGGAATTGAAAGTTTGTATGAAATGACATACGGCGTAGACGCTCTTAAGTGCATAATTGGACAGCTGAAAATGACCTCCAATTTAGAACGTTTAGACTTGCTAGAAGCATATTACGTAAATAATAAAAATACATCGACTGCGTTAAAATGGTATAGGATCAAATATCCAAATCGTCATGTGTGCCAACCAAAAAGGTTATTACAAATCTTTTAAGAAATCTTGCACAAGGTGGCTCTTTCAGGAAAAAATCTGTACGCCACCCATTTCTAGATGAAATTTTGATCATTTCTGTTCTTACACTTGTCGAAGATTATCCGGAAATATCATCAAGAGCAGTCGCTGAAGAAGTAGGTGTCTCACATCGTTTCGTACTAAAGATATGGAAGAAGTATGGTTATAAATGTTACCGTCAGGGGCAACTAGTCAAGCCTTACATTCAGGGGATGCCGCTCGAAGATTTACTTTTTGCAGGTGGTTAAGAGGAAAAATAAGCAACCGGCGAAATCACCATTATTGGTGCAGAGAAAATCCTCTCAGGTTTCGCGAGACACATAATCAAGTGCGATTTTCTTTTAATTGTTGGTGTGGTATAATGTGGAACCGAGTGGTAATGGTGGAATTTAATGAAGGCACCTTGAATTCCAACATTTATAACAACATCATATTAGAGAATCTTGAAAACCTCGTCGATGATTTACCACTGTCGGAATCAAGAAGAATGTTTTTTCAACAAGATGGCTCCACCTCACAACAGCCGCAGTACGCGTTCGACTTTGAACCGACAGTTTGGTGATTAATGGATAGGAACACATGGTCCTATTTCTTGGCGAGCGCGTAGTCCAGATCTGACGCCTCTAGATTTCTTTTTGTGGGGCTACCTGAAAACTGAGGTTTACAAAAAGCATTACGATGATGATCAAGAACTTAAAGACTCACTAACCACAATTATGTATGGAATTCATACAAATAAATTGTCAGCAGCCACTAGGTTGGTACAGAAACGAATCAATTTATGTATTCGTCAAAATGGCGGTCACTTCGAGCATTTGATATCGAAGGACAAGAAACAGAGATTTTAAATAAGAATAACATCATCAAGTTATGTTAGTTAATAAAAAAAGAAAATTAATACGTCTTCTTTTTGATATGTGTAAAATTCTACGTGATCATTTGTCTTTTATTTTATTTTTTGTATTTCAGTTACACAAATTCTTTACAAAATGTAAGGGAAAAGTTTTTTTGCAATTTGTGACTTTTTGAGTACCTACTCCAACGATGGTTGGTCCCATAAAAGTTTTTGATCAGTATTAGAAACAGGATCGATTAGCATCAAAAAATGTTTTTGTGTAAAATGAGATATTTTAAACCTCGTGACGCTACAGTGGCAGGTCGCATAATTCTGGAAACGCAGTCAAGTCAAAGTCAAAGTCAAAGCATTTATTTCAATTAAACCATTTACAGGCACTTTTGAATTGTCAAGGTGTCAGTCAAAGAGGTGAAGCTATTTGCACGTTCCAAAGCGTAGATCTCTATGGAGAAGAACGTACAAGAAATTCCATGGACACTCTTTTGAATCAATTAATTATTACAAAGTTGTGGTTACATTGTTCTTGTTGAAATTATTCATAGACATGTGAGAACGATGTAAAAAGACGTGCACGACAAAAGGAACAATTCAAAATACTAACAAATTAAAACAAACCGTGGCAGTTGAGACATGACCAGTCCCAGCTGACGGAGCCAAATGATGAATGAAACACAGCGAACAACACAGTGAACGTGTAAACATGATTTCCGATGCTCGGTGGAGTCTCTGCCGGTCCATTCTGTCGACATCTCACCGTGTACACTTAGGTGGAGTGAACGACATGTGAGCTGTCATTCCATCTTGTTTGTATGGTTAAACAGCTCACTTGTCATTCACTTCGCCTAAGTTTTCACTTCGACACGTTTTCAGAATCACACTAAGTTAAGATGGTCACTCATCCACAGACCCACCTCAGCAAGCGTTGCCTTTAAGATTGATTTCTACAAACATAACAAAAGAAAGAGCAATAAAAACTGTACTTTTTGGTTATTTCAGAGAACTTTAATTGTTACTTGAAAGCAAAAGAATATATTTGTACGTTTCAAACTGGAAAACTGGAAAAATTTAAATCGTACATGTATCAGAGCTACGACACTGGTAAGTTATTGCGTATACTTACGTAATCACATGATTGCGTTTGTTTGCTGGGATTTAGGTAAACAGAGGGCCTACGCCTGAGGGGGTAACTACGGATCAACAAATCACCCTTAGTCTTTTTTTGGACTGCAGCAGGTCTGCGTTATATGGTACAATCATATTACCTACCTATAAAAATAATAATAATTGGAAGTAGTTATGCAAAAACATTCCAAACCCACAAGTCTATCAAAATTGAGTTAATGGCACTATACGCTACTTTTAAAACACCCTTCATCATTTAGTAAAAACTTAAGGACTGGAATAGTCCTTAGGTTAGTATTCTTTTATTTCCAATGTTCTAACCCACAATGCTTATCACATTCAGAGCTAAAAACAATTAAAACGCATCAATCTCTCTGAAACGTTTTTATTTTAATCTTTATTAATATAATGATTCACATAACTTGAAACATTTTACGAAAATGTTTTCATGGAATGTAAATTGTAAAAGTCTCTCATAGGTTTGGAACATTTTAATGAAACAAAATACATTAAACCAAGACGATCAACATATGCGGAACGTTTTGGTATATCATGTCATAAAAAGACACAGATCCATATGTTTGTAAGTAAGTACATAAAAACTATGTTAGTAAAAACACAAAAAGAAAAACAAAAAAAAGATTTCATTCACAAATCCAGAAAAAATATTATAAAATTTTATAATATCTAAAACCGGCTTAAACATTAAATTAATTCCATTTTTATTCCTTAAAGTCATCAGTTGACTACTAATATCTATGGGACTAAATAAATCGTACAGCTAGCAGCAATAATAAAAATAACCATTCATAATTTTTAGATATTTTAGTAATTAATGCCAAAACGTTTCAAAAGGACTGGATCGTTTTAGATCCCTACTACAAAAAGAAACACTACCTTTCTGTACCGTCATAGTTGCATAGACTCGTATTACTTTCCACATACTTGTATGTACAAGTATGTGGAAATAAAGTCATATCTGTAAAAGTAAAAGCTAGAAATTTCGTGAAAATCAGCTTGGAACGTTGTGGCCAAAATCATATTCACATGAACATAGCCTAAAATTTATTTTGCTAAAACGTTCCATGTACGGTTTTACTAAACTTTGAGTTTCATATTTATTTTTGAAACAAACTTATGTTTAGTGTGATAGTATAGTATACTATATGACACCATAATTTATATGAAAAGTCAATAAAATTAAATGAACCAATAATAATAAGAAATAAAGTTTTATTACTTAATCTTTATTGTTTAATCTACAAACTCTAAATCAAAATCTGCTGGGATTTAGGTAAACAGAGGACCTACACCTGAGGGGGGTAACTACGGATCAACAAATCAGCCTTAGTCTTTTTTTGGACTGCAGCAGATCTGCGTTATATGGTACAATCATATTACCTACCTATAAAAATAATAATAATTTTATTATGCCATGACTATTTTCCATTTCGTAGATGAACCAAGAACCACAGTGACTTTCCGGAAGGACTACACGTATTTAGAAGCAGTAGACAGTTTCTACAAAATTTACAAGAAACCAAAGACTTGGAATGATGCCAAGCGAGTGTGTGATCAGGAAAGAGCCAGTTTGTTCTACCCAGAAAACAGCGATGAGGCTAAAGCTGTAATAACTTTCTGGAAACCTACTTCTAAAGACTACTTGTGGGTGGGCATATCAGACTCAACAACTGAAGGAGTGTTTGTGACCGTTGACGGTACGTGTATTATTTTAGAAATGATTTGCGCTGATTCCGAAAAAATGGGATAATAATGGTAGAAAGATTGGAGGATGACATAAAGTTGTCAGCGTGAATACGTATAGTCCAAGATTCCAGAGCCCCAAGACGTTACTTATTTTGTCAGTATTTTTGTTGTTTTGTAGTGTTTTGTGTCCAACAAAATGTGTGGGGTAGAGTAGTGTTAGTGTGTATTTTAAAGCTTAGGCCGACAGCCATTTTTTTGCCTAGATTTTTTTTTTTTTAACTTTGCCCCACTCTAGGATTTTCTCCTGTATCGTGGGTGCGTTTACAAACATATAAACTCACATACACAAACAGCCAGACACGGAACAACTATCTGTAGGCATACAAATATTTGTTCCGTGTGGGAATCGAACCTGCGACACGCAGCGCAGCAGTCAATCGCTCAACCACTGCGCCAACCGTGCCGTCAACATACCTAAATTAAACTGAAGGAGGAAGTTTTGCCTCCTCCCATATCCTGGCAGACTTAAGTTCTCGTTATTTTCACCTACTAAATAAACTATGCTTAAATTTCAGCTTTGTAAATAGTACGGTCACTCTTGATAACGATCAGTTCTTAGACTATTATAATGACTAATCAGTCATTAAAGTATTCTTCCATGTTTATAACTAAAAAGTATCTATTTATAAGTTTCTAATTCTAGGTAGGTCAATCTCTGAGGTGCACAATAAATGGAAGCTATCTCAACCAGACAATCATAACGACACTGAGGACTGTGTGCACATAGACGAAAATAGCGAATATAATGACATTCCATGTGACGTAGATTGGTGTGGGTTTATTTGCAAGAGGAACCTTCTACAGAACACTCAGCTCGATTTAAGTAAGTGTCTATCATAATAAAACTTTTACAAACAATATAACCGACTTCCAAATACACACATACACAGACACAGTTAATTGCGATTTTGGAAGTCGGTGTTCCTGGTGTGGTTTCTTCGTTTTTTGACACCGACTTCCAAAATTAAAGTTATTTTGTACTTTGTAGTGGTTTGTATAAATTGGGAGTCGGTTATTTTTTTTTAGGGTTCCGTACCCAAAGGGTAAAACGGGACCCTATTACTAAGACTCCGCTGTCCGTCCGTCCGTCGGTCACCAGGCTAACCGTGATAGTTAGACAGTTGAAATTTTCACAGATGATGTATTTCTGTAAATATTAAAGGGGGTTCCCATACAACAAACCTGATTTTTTCGCCGTTTTTTTATAGAAAATGGTACGGAACCCTTCGTGCGCGAGTCCGACTCGCACTAGGCCGGTTTTTTAAGTTTTGATTTTTCACTTTTTGGTGCTGATTCCCCCAATATTCCACACATTCCAATCAGTCCATATTAATTGTCCAATTTTATTGTCTATGTCCGAAGTTCTTCATCATATATTTACGAAATTTTCAAAAAACTTTCGAACAAAAAAAAAAATTTGTAAACCCGTCTATACAACGTGTAACAGAATAAACGCAATACCTCTTAAGAGGTAATTGTACTCATTATGAACAACTTTTACTATGGGACTAATCCCGAGACATAGATTGTTTATTTAGGTAATCAGTATGTCTCATCCAATGTCTCAGTTTGCTCGGTCCAAAACAAACTAATGGCTTCTGATTATCCATAACGACTGTCAAAGATCTTCAAATGACAGCCAGGCCAACATCACGTACCTACTTTCCGAGGCACGGACGAGTTTCGGTATGTTAAGATGATCAACCATCCACGGGCCCACCTCGGCAAGCGTTGCTTAACCTCGAAAACCGAACCGTGCCATAAAAAGCTATAATAATTGTAATTACAGGTTCCATAATCGGCGCTCCTTTGGAAAGCTCCGCGATGATCACAAAGTTGATTTTTAAATTAGAATTATTTGATAATAACACATCAGTACATGTAGTGTCGCCGAGATCTGAGAAACTACATAAGTCTGACAAAATAATCCTAACAGCGGAAAATGTTGGTGAGTGTTACTGTGTTAGGTACCTTATGTTTTTACTCTTCCTACTTCAGGCGACAACAGCCGCCTACGACATTGAGAGAGTTAAGCACACACGCGCGACCTAATGGCGTGAGTCTCGTCGAAATGTAGCGAAAATAATTTCCCTACATTTTGACGAGACTTTGACATCGATTGCCAATGAATTGGCCTTCTGATACGTTTGAAACGTTGATCTGATTTTGCTTAATACATTTCTAGTTTAATATCACCTCGACGTCTACTACTTATAATTTAATATTGGCTTTCACCCTAATGAAATATTGCTGTTTTGGGCCAAATTTTATGTATTTTCTCCGCTCTTCCCCTTTATGGAAGCAGTCACATCTTTTGGACAAAATTGATCAAATCATTCAATGCACACTAACATCTATCTTAAATATGGCTTTGGATAACCGAGCGTGGCTGAAAGCCACACTGCCCATTCGTTTTGGTGGGCTCGGCATCCACAAAATTTCTAGTGTAAGCCTACTAGTTTGTCTTCGGTCCACAGCACTGAAAAGTTGACCAAACGAATTTTAAATAATTCATCCATAGTTAACTGTGAAGTGCCGTGCTTGACCGATGCAGTGATCGCCTGGAAAGTGGCTTGCCCGAATACGGCGTTGCCCGATAACCCATTTTCCCAAAGACAATGGGACGAGCCGCTCTGCAGGTTGGTACGGAATAACCTCATAAATACGTCCACCAATACTGCGCAGCGTGCCCGCCTGTTAGCTGTGGGTGAATGGGAGTCGGGTCTTTGGCTACAGGCCCTACCGTCACCCAACATAGGTACCATGCTAAGTGACGGTACTTTCCGGATCGCTACGTGTCTGCTTCTGAGTGCTCCTAGCGGAGCTCCACATCGTTGTTAATGCGGTGAAGCAGTCGACCGCCTCGGACACCATGGCCTGTCCTGCAGTAGGAGCGCTGGTCGGTTAGCGCGGCACGCCAGCATTAATGACATCATCCGTCGGGCTCTTGTCACCGCCGGGGTGCCAGCTGTTCTAGAACCTAATGGCTTGGCACGCGACGATGGGAAGAGGCCTGGGATGCAACATGTGTCGACACCCTTGCGCCATCCCATCTTCTTAGCACGGCGGGCTGCGCTGGGGTGGCTGCTGCAGGTGCAGAAAATCTCAAACGGCGCAAATATAACAACCTTATTGGGAGTTATATTTTTGAGCCGTTTGGGGTTGAAACTTTAGGTCCATGGGATCCGAGTGCTCACCGAGTCTTTCGGGACATCAGCAAACAACTTGTCGACTGTACACGTGACCAGAGGGCTGGGCTTTTCTTTGGCCAAAGAATCAGCATTGCCATTCAACGCGGCAATGCCGCTAGTGTTCTGGGCACTTTTGTCATTGACAGCGATGTGAATGAATTTTTTGATGCACAATGATTTATTTTGTTTTTATACACGTTTGTACATAATTTGGTAATTTTTAGTCTAGTTTGTATATAGTTAAGTTAGTTAAATATAACCATGTATACTTTTAAATAAATATGAATTTTATTAGCATGTACTCTATAATTATCTTTAAATACATTACTCCCTTCCGAAATTAAACATATCGAATAATAAATAACTATTCTGTAGGTGCATCATTTTATAGGCAAACAATTCTGGCCTACAGTTAATTCCAAATTAACTGAAACTAAACATTAACACTTGTTCATTCACATTTGTTTCAGTTCAAGATCTTAATATTGTTAAAATACAGAACTTTTCTGAAACAGCAGATATTCAGTTTAGCTGTGAAGAATATAAGGCTCTATCAAAACGTAAGTAGCGTGCAGGAACCATAGGTAGCAGCGCAGAAACGCTAATGTCAAGTACTCATATATTGTGGACAAGTTTCTCTATGCCCAATGAGTTGTTCTCATCGTCTTAACATCGGGTTATTTTTAAATACACATCAAAAAACTTTTGACACATTATTACTTTTCATCAATTTTAATACCTTGTTTTTTAATTAAATAAATTATCTCATTACAAATAAACCAACTGTTTAACAAAACTTGTATTTCGAAAATATACATCAACTGTGTATGTATCTTTTCATTTAACTTGTATTTCGAAAATATACATCAACTGTGTATGTATCTCTTCATTTAACTGCTCCGGTTTTTCAGCGACTGAGTGTCATTTTTGTTTTAATATCGTTTAATGACTTGTCCATGTCACTTATGTCGCTGATTAAAGGGCGCAGTTAAATGAAAAGGCTAGGCATTTAATAAAATGGTTGATTAAGCTAGTTAGCTGCGACATATACAACGCGTTACAGAATGAACGCAATACCTGAAGAGAGTTCACTGTACCTACCCACAGTGACCTCTTTTCAGGTATTGCGTAAGGTACTCATCATTATGAACAACTTTTACTACGGGGCCGAAATCGTAAAAAAATCAGATGTTCAGAAAAATCTGTCGAGTTATGCGCTCATAAATATTATGGGGCAGGAGTTTAGTGTTGGTCCTATAGTAAAAGTTGTTCGTAATGATGAGTAAAATGAAGGGGTTGTTTATGCTGATACGTTGCATATATTTTTAGCTTGTCATATATTGTGCACATATTTTTCAGATTATTACGTAGCCCTTATAGATACAACAAAGAAGAAAATACAAAAACTTAACGTTACACAAAAAAATAGAAGAAAATTCAAAAAGGCGGACAGTGGATCTATACTATGCTGTGTATACTACGTCTACGAACCAATTAAAGATGGGGAAAAATTAGAGATAAAACGTTTCGTTGTAAATAAGACTTTGTTAATACACAAGTGGTCAAACTCCGCAGGTAAGTGAAACTGTAAATAACAACATACATAAGTAGTCGATTTTGACGCAGGCGGGGAAAGTTTGTGATTGCAGCCGAGACGGAATAGACGCCTGAGCAGAAGGCGAGACCGTTCGTTATGGAGCCAAGAAACTGCAAAGACAGTATTTTTCGTAGGGGTGGCTCCCAGTGAGGGCGGCCTAGCGACCAGCCTGGTATAGGAGGAGACCGAGGCGAGTTGTGACAGAGGAGAGATGTGACAAAGAAGATTTCTCGGAACCTATGACCGTTAGCGAGCTGGCAACAGCACACGATTGTTTCTTTAGAGACGTGCTACTTGCCGCAGTACGCGCCAGGGGCGCACGGCAAGTGGTTGCGTGAGTACAACGACGTAGCTGCATGAAAAAAAACACGAAAGTAGTTTTTTTACCAAAATTTTGATTGTATTTATATCGTGACATATTACATTCACGTGGTTATTCTATTTTTGCTTATATTGTGTAGTTTTTGAAGTTTCAAAGCGTGGTATTGTATTGCATCTTATTTTAAAATTACGCATTATTATTCTGACCAGGTCGTAATCTTTGGCACTTGTTGAGAGTTGTGACACGCTGTTTCAGTTTATTAAAAGCTGTTTTTTTTAGTTAGGTTATTTTCATACTTTTTGCATTGTTCTTTTTTCTGTTTACATGACGTATGTTCGTTTATTTTAGTCAATTCTTACAACCTAAGTTTGACATAAAACGAGTGATCTCGTAATTATGCCATAATTACTTACAAAACATTTAAGTAATACTTTTTATGTTAATGTTTCATGTTATTGTAGTTTCTACAATTACGCCAAATGATAATTAAAGCATTTTATGCAAAACAAAACGTGTTTTTTGTTTTTCCTACAAAAGTATTTTATCTTTCAAATAAAGTCTAGAAAATACAGCTGTCACAACTGTAGTGTAGGAGAGTAGTGACAAACGGAATAGTTTCAGTTTTCGTGGATTTTCTCAGAAACCTTATAACTTTCATTGACGGTGATGACTGCTTTCAAAAGTGTAAGGATTGAGCTACATTGAGGCAAAGAGTTCATAATCGTGGTATGTTTTTTTATTCAGATATATGTTCTTTTAGTAAATAAGTAAAAATTCTCACAACCCTCCTCGGTCTCCCTTAATTTAAATAAATTAGACGCAATGCTAAATGAGAATGATAGATTACAAATTGACACTGAAATTATTTTGTATGCAGTAGCAAACAGTTGTCAGCGACCGAAAACTAAATATGGCGGGGCATGCCGTTATGGTATGCAGAAAAGTATGAGAAGCAAAAAATCGAGCTCTTATCGAAAAAGAAAAGGAAAAAAATCCTTGAGCGAGCGAAGCGAGCTCGAAATAAGTCGCACTTCTTCTCGGACATGTCAAGTGTTTTACGAATAAACCATTACAAGTTTTGTAACATTTCAGGAAATAATGACCCATCAAGCAATGATTATAGTTTGTTGTTATACGTACTACCGGTGTTCTTAGCGGTATCTGCTCTAGTGTGTGTACTATTACTTATATCAAAACAGCGCTGGTTTCAAAATTCGCAACAAGTTGAAGAAACAGTCGAGTTAGATGCCCATGTAAGTTTCTCATTTCATTGACCATGTTATCTTTCACCACCCTCTGTTGATTGGTAGAGAATGCCTAGTGCATTAATTCCGCCCTTGTAGTACCTCAGGCACGAAATCCAAAATAATAAATAATTAAAGAGAGAAAAAAAATGATTTTTTCGGTTGGTAATGGTACGGAACTCTACGTGAGTAATTCCGTGTCGCACTTGGGCGTTTTTTTTTATCATATCAGACTTGATCCAATGTCCAGGGTTGCGGATTTGTTCGAAAGAGTTACCGCGGCCCTGGAACGTAAAAGGCACTAAGAGGAGCATGGGTGGGTTTTAGTCAGTAGAAGTCTGACACTCCCTGCCGCTCAACCCAGAGCGGGAGGGGTCATTTGATGATTTCCCATCCAAAAAAAAAAAAAAAAAAAAAATCCAATGTTATAGCTACGTAATATTCAGGAGTAAAGGGGGACCCCTTTAAGTTTACCTGAATTCCTGAATCCCTGTATTCCGAAGTAACGATTACCTTTTCAAATTTCACCGACTTGACCTACCTATCAGTTGTGTAGCTAGTATGGGTGACACCCGATTTTAACCGCTCCCTACTTCTCTCTCCTCTCTACGCCACTGCTGTGCTTTTATTTTTTAATTTCCAAGTACTTACTTTTTTAATTTCAGGAACTCCAAAACCATGTTCTTTACGCGAATCTTAATTTTTTGGACAACAGAAATCAACAACGAAACGAAAACGAAGAATCGCACTACGCGAATATAATCGGAGTATTACATCCACACTGAAAACTAAGGGCATCGAAACAATCTGTAGCACTTACTGTTCTTTAAAACCCTTGCCATGAATGAACTTATACGGCGTGGACAATGCCATCTAATGTTGCAAATTCGAAACTTTTATCTTGTTAATACTTGACATTGAAACTTCTGTGCTGCCACCTTTAAGGTTCCTACACGCTCTTCATCGTGTTTGGACTCGTCGTTTTGAAGGCGCTTTAGACAGAGATTTTTTTTAAATGTGCGTGACTGGCCAAATCCAAAACTATAAGGAATATCGAAAAACACTGAAAGGAGTCTCGAGCCTGATTTTGATGAAAACTAAAACTGCATCATTGGGTTTTTCAATCGGTACTCCTAACCAAACAGGAATGAAACGAACCCATTTGGATTTAAAAACCAAACCACTGAACCGATTTTGATTCCTTCGAATTTTTCAAATCGGTTGGCAAGCGACGGAGTTATGCGCGAACAAACATAAAAAAAAATACAAACATCCGAATTGAGAACCTCCTCCTTTTTTAGAAGTTGGTTAAAAAACAGAATAAAATAAATATTTAAGTGGAGCTTCTATACAACAAACGAGATATTTTGCCGTTTTTTATAGATAATGGTATGGAACCCTTCATGCGCGAGACCGACTCGCACTTGGCCGGTGTTTTTGATTGCTATGCATATTTTCTAATAACCGAATAGTTATGGCAGGTTAAGATACAGATCTACCACATAAGTCTACAAGTCTACCATATAATCAACCATAAGCTTTAAGAGAGTTTTCTTTCTAACACTAATGATGTTGCGCTGTCCCAATTTGCAATATACTCAATAATTTATATTAGAAATAATTTTAATATCTAAGCTTTGCTTCGTGGGCGCCAACTCTCACTCTCCAGTGACGCCAACTGGAGACACAAAAATAGTTGCTCCAATTGAAGTAAACTGTAGTTCATAACTTGACGATGACATGTTTCTAGAACAGACCAATTACATATAACCAGGCGATAAAAATATTTATTTACTTTTAATTTAAAAATCTCGTTTAGTTTAAATACCTATAGGAATAATGTTTTAAAAATAGAAGACCAGCATCATTTCGAGAATAAAAAATCATCACATGTTGGACATCTGCATTCCTTCCACTCTGTATATTTTTTTAATTTATTTAAGCTGTATAATGTAAAACCAGGAACTAAAAAAAGTACAAAAGTAAATGCTGTGAATTGAAAAGATATTTGTTTTATTTTTATTACTTACCAGGGTTTGTTTCCAATGACCAGTTATTTTTTATCCAGAAATTAATGACCATTGACTTTTGGAAGGCTTTCGACAAGGTGGATCATAAATTACGAATGAATAAAATAGCATTCAACGGCAACCGGGAAAACCTACTACGCTGGTTTGTATCTTATATATTCATCAGAACTTAAAGGGTCACCATCAATGGTTTCGAAACCGACTACACTTTCGTTGCATCTGGGGTGCCTCAGTGGTAATTTGTGGGTCCCCTACTTTTCATACTTTTCATACTCTTCATAAAGGATCAGACAAGTGAAGACAGTGCCTCTAAGCCAGCGCGAGGCCATTAGTAAACTCTAGTATGGGTATTTTATTTTTGACAGAATTGGGCTTGTTTTAGGGTTCAAAACAGTATTTTCACAAAAAACAAAATACACTCAGGTTGGGGTACAATGGAACGGTAAAGGTATATAAAAAAAACAGAAAGAATTCGGGAAATACTAATTGAACAGCATGATAATCTTTAGTATCTCCGAGAAATTCAAAGGATGAGGGCAGATGGCAAAAATATTGTCTTCATGGGTGAATCTAATATGTGCATACGTCGCACTCAAAAGGGAGTGTAAAGAAGCCAATTTCTAAAGGAGAACGTATATAATATAAATATAATCATCGTCCACGCTGGCAATAAAAAAGGTCTTGTTCCAGGTACTCTGATATTGCACAAATGTATTGATAATGACGGCGATTACCATAAAGAAATCAATGCCTGTCAATATCGAAATTGGTTGCGTAATCAGTTAATACTAAATCTACCAGCTAATAGTGTTTTAGTAATATTTAATGCACCATACCACAATAAATCATTAGTTAACCCCCGAAAATATTTGTTTTAGTTGCCTACATGTCGAACATTATGAACCTCCTCTTTTTTGGAAGTCGGTTGAAGGAGTGTTTTATTTTGTTTATATTTTTATTAGTTTCCGTGACATAGGTACCTACTGTACATAATATTGGAAAGGAGTATCTAAATGTTAATTAGAAACAATAATACATATAAAAACCTTATTTTTTTAAGTCGAGAAAAATTAAAATAGTTTTACAGTTCTCTAAAGTTCACACAGAAACCATAACAATACAACAATAAAATAAGTACTTACCTACTTAGCTCTGAATTCAAATTATAATATACTACACGTTCATCGTGTTGTGCTGGCGTTGCCGCTGCGGCTGCGGAAAACCTCAAGCGGCGTAATAGTTATTTATGATATTAGTGCGGTAAGTTGGTTTTTACAAACGAGTAGACGAATGTAAGCACGAGACGAAGTCGAGGGCTTACCATAGTCACGAGTTTGTAAAAACCAAATCGGCACGTGTGTCATACAACGTTTTTCGACACATTTGCGAGAAAACATTACAATAAGTAATGAAACAAACTTTTTGTCTCTAGAAATCAGTCGGAAAGTCGCAACAATCTTTGACGTTTCTAATATGAAAATGGCGCGAATTTGCAAAGGGCGCCACATGCGCGTGGTGAAAATTAGAACCACATACTTTATTTTTTTTATTTATCTTCTCTCATTTTCTCTATAATATTAAAATGAGACAAACGTATACAGCAAAAGCGCTTCCAAGGAGGTTCGATCATTCAGCTTATTTATTCTCGTGATGTGAAACTCCTTGGTGGAATTCTTATTAATTTTTATGGAAATTAAAAAAAAAACCGTAAAGAATACGCACGGCGCTATACAACGGAGTTTGCGGTAAAATATGTACTTAGGTGAGAGTACCTACTTTGCCGCACGCTCCATTGTGTGGTGCATAATTTTTAACTTTCGAACAATGCATACAGGCTTCGTAAATGCATTTTTTTAACAAATGTGTTGAAAATATAGTAACCTTGTTGGTAACTATATTTTCGAGCCGTTTGGGGTTGAAACCCTTGGGCCGTGGGGCCCTGGTGTTCACAGCCTTTTTAAAGAAATTTTTCGAAACGTCTGGTTGACACTTCTCGTGACCCAAGAGCTGACTTTTACTTTGGGCAGAGACTAAGCATTGCTATTCAACGTGGCAATGCCGTTTCTTGGGCACATTACCAGCTGACAGCGTTGAGGACGAATTTTTGCTATATTTTAGTTTGTTGTAAGTTTTGTGTACCTATTTTTAATTTAAGTTATTTCCCATAACGACAAGAATTCAACTACACGTTAAATCTAATAATTGATGGACATGAAAATTAGCATTCGTTTGTATTTGGATATGCTATGATTTTCAAAGGACATTAAGAAAATAGTTGTACCTATTGGATGTAGTTAGGTTTAGTACTTAGATGTAAATAGTTAAGGAAATAGTTTTAAGTTAGGATACTTATGTACGTTTCACACCCAGAGGACAGTAACCTAGTTTTATAACCTTATTTTATAAAATATATGAGTATATGCATTTAAACCTTGTAAATTTAGTTTAGTACAAATTTGAATGTTAACTTTTGTTCGTGAGCTCATACTTGCTTTTATAATTGGAGGGCTTGAGGCGCTACGTACTGAAACACAGGCTATATAAACATAGTTCGGTAGCAGATGCTGAAAATAGACACAATTGATGTTATTATAATTTTAAGATTAATTATAAGTAGCTTGTTAACAAATAGTGTGAACATATGTAAATGTTTCTGGTCTAATAAAGATTATTAATATTATTTTCAACACATTTGCTCAAAAAATGCATTTACGAAGCCTGTATGCATCGTTCGAAAGTTAAAAATTATGAACCACACACACAATGGAACGTGCGGCAAAATAGGTACTCTCACCTAAGTACATATTTTACCGCAAACTCCGTTATAGAGCGCCGTGCGTATTTTACTGTTTTTTTTTTAATTTCCATAAAAATTAATAAGAATTCCACCAAGGAGTTTCACATCACGAGAATAAATAAGCTGAATGATCGAACCTCCTTGGAAGCGCTTTTGCTGTATACGTTTGTCTCATATAAAGAGAAAATGAGAGAAGATAAATGAGATAAATAAAAATAAATGAAAGACGTGGTTCTAATTTTCACCACGCGCATGTGGCGCCCTTTGCAAATTCGCGCCATTTTCATAGAAACGTCAAAGATTGTTGCGACTTTCCGGCAGTTTCCGGCTGATTTCTAAAGACAAAAAGTTTATTTCATTTCTTATTGTACTGTTTTCTCGCAAATGTGTCGCAAAACGTTGTATGACACACGTGCGGATTTGGTTTTTACAAACTCGTGACTAAGGTAAGCCCTTCGTCTTCGTCTCGACTTCGTCTCGTGCTTACATTCGTCTACTCGTTTGTAAAAACCAACTTACCGCACTAATCTATACATATAATAAAACAGTAACGAAAGAAAAACTGTACATTGAGAATTTTCGAGAAAAAATAAGTGGCTTTTGTTAGAAAAACGTAACTGATGACAAAAAGTGACTTTTTAGAATTTTTGTCTGTTTGTCTGTTTGTATGTGTGTATGGTACGGCTTCACGCCAAAACTACTGGATAGATTGAATTGAAATTCAGCAAAAATGTTCTTTGTAAACCAAGGAAGACTTTAGGCTACATATTATCACGCCGTATGTGATGGGAGGTAAGCAATATTGATTTTAAAAGGTTTTTGTTCGTAATTGAATGCACAAAATAATTGAATGCACAAAATGACATGTTTGTTAGTTGCAAAACCATTTAGATAATTTTTACACATAAACCTGATAGGAATTGTAGCAATCTAGAAGAAATCAACTTATTATCTAAATAATTCAGATACCCGTAATGCCATCTGTTGACCGAAAAAAGTACTAACTATCAAAAGCATGAGAATTACACCAAATAAATGTTTTAGTTACTAATGGTACTTTTAAAACGTCATTAACAGTGATTCTTTTGATATAAAACTTACCGTTGTGGATTTGATGCATAACATAAAAAGAAGATTTGGTCTGATTGCTCCACTGACGTTATTTTAATTTTCTTTTGAATGGTTAATTCTCTCCACTCAACCTGTAAAGCACCCTGGTTGCTTCTGTACACTTAGGCCGGCAAACTTAGCCAGGACACCTACGCACAACGGAGTCCATACTCTACTCTATCCGTTGCAGGGTTTTTTTGACTCTGGGTAGACTGGAAGGGAGTGTCAGACTCTTATTGGCTAAAACCCATCTGTGTTTCTGACCTTCACCGTATGCTCCGCCGTGTCATCTGCGGGGGTTGACTTCTCTTCTGGTTGGTTTTCCTATGGACAACTTTATGTAGCTCTAACGCGTGTTAACAAACTTAGCAAGTTTCATCAACATCGTGTATCATCATCATTATCCACAGTCCAACTTCGCTCACTGCTGAGCATAGGCCTCTCTTTTCGTGTGCCAATCCCCACGTTCCTGTGCCAGCCTCATCCAGGTTCTACCCACGATGGCAACAATATTGTCTGCCCATCTCGCCGCCGGTCGACCAATACTTTTTCTTCCAGTCCTCGGACGCCACTCAGTCACTGCCTTACTCCACCTATCATCACCGCGCCTTGCCAAGTGTCATGCCCAGCTCCACTTTAGTTCTACAATTCGTTTGCCGATGTTGAAAACCTTCGTACGTCTTCGGATCTCGACGACGTACCTCTACCAAGCATGGAACGCTCCATGGCTCTCTGTGCAACTATCAGTCTGTAAACAGCCTCCTGCGTAAGCGTCCATGTAAGTAAGTAAGTCATGGTGGGAAAAGCACACTGGTTATAAAGGTGGGAATTCAGACATTGCGGAATTTTGGCAGGCTTCAGAATGTCGTCCATTTTGATAAAAGCGGCCTATCCAAGGTGTGTTCCTCTCGATACCTCCGTTTGTTGATTTTCTTTGCCAATTGAAAGGATATGGCCAAGATTAACATGTCGGTTAATCATCTCCAACAATTCATTTCCAGATTTGAATCACTGAAGGTGTTTGCCATAACCTTCGTCTTGGTCATATTCATCTCAAGACCCAACTTAAAAGGAGCATCTTAAAGATTTTGAAGCATTTTCTGGGGGTCATCGAAGTTCTCAGTGAAAACTACAAAGTCATCTGCAAATCTTTAGTGAGACAGTTGGGCAGAAAATTGACGTTAATACCGCTATAGTCCCAATCTATACCCACATTTTTAACGACATCTTCTAGGACTGCTGTGAATAGTTTCGATGAAATGAAAGAAGCATTATCATTACAACGTTTCTCACGAAAAATTATTTGAACAGAAGAGGTGATACTCGACGGCGCGTTGTGTTCCACGCGCGTCACAAAAAGATGTCAGCATATAAAGACGAGGCCCGCTAGGGCCAGTGCCTGCCAGGGTTGCGGAATTTGTTCGAAAGAGCCACCGCGGCCCTGGAACGCAAAGGGAATTGGAACACAGATGGGTTTTAGTCAGTAAGAGTCTGACACCATTCCATTCCGCCCAGAGCGAAAGGAGTCATTTGATGTTTTCCCATACATAAAAAAGAGGCAAGCAATGATAGATATTGACTGTTCGTATTAGATATACGAACACATTGATCTTACCTAGCCACATCATTTTACAATACATACACGCGAACGAAGTCGCGGGCAACAGCTAGTATCATAAATAACTATTTTTGTTATTTACTCTGCCATAGTAAGTATTTTATAGGAGTATGATTCACCACAATGACACATCAAATCCAAAAACAGGACAGTACAAGGAAAAATAATTGATGGAATGGTTCTACATACCTACCTACTTACTCACTGTGCATTTAAATTTATTTTCCCATAAATCGTTTACCGTCAAATGTGCGCTGCGCTTCAGTAATTAAATGATGAAAATATTTATAAATAAGTGACAAAAAAAATGTGAATAAGTGTGGATAACATAACTTAAGCTGTGACGATGACTCTCATCACTTTTGGCGTCAGTTACATTTTAACTGTTCTGATGATACATGTGTCTGGTACAGACTATCAGTATCTAGGTAAGTAATACGGTACGATACTTCTAACTATATTTTATTAAACCAATATTTATTTATTTGAATTATGGTAGGCGCCTAAACTTGCAATAAACTACATTGACCTTTCCCTAATATCCCTTCGTAGATACACACTAGTAGGTACCGAGGGGATCAAGCAGTGTATTATGTCACGGTCGTCATATTGAATCCTGAACGCAATAAAGGATTCGGGAGTTAACTAACAAAAGAATCCTGAATAAAGTGAGTGATTCAAGCTAGCCCAAAGCAAAGACATCTTTATCCCTGAGGAGCATAGTCTATTTTTCACACCTACTGCGGGAAAATAAGAAGCCATAGTACTTAATAAAATTTATTAAATTTACAAGCAGTAGATATATTTAGAACTTTTTTTTTTTTGATGGGATATCATCAAATGACTCCTCCCACTCTTGGCGGAGCGGAAGGGAGTGTCAGACTCTTACTGACTAAAACCCATCCGTGCTCCTCGTAGTGTCCTTTGCTTTCCAGGGCCACGGTAACTCTTTCGAACAAAATCCGCAACCTTGGCAGGCTCTGGCCCTAACAGGCCTCGTCTACTTTGCTGACATCTCTTTGAGGCGCGTGTGGAACACAACGCGCCGTCGACCCAGGCCTGGCTTTAATCGGCCGGCGAGCCACCCAACGCTCACCGTCCGCAGACCCGAGCCTACGATGGCCGGGAATCGCCCTGCGAGTCCGACGACGAGATCACAAAGATTCAGGAAAGCTGTAGGGAAACCAGCACCCTTAGAATAAACAAATACAGACCGCGTTCCGTATACCGACCTCGCCGCCGAGGTCCGTCGCGACGACCCATTCAAAACCCTCCCCGACTTTTGCCTAACGAGCCAGCCCGCGCCGCTGAGCCTTTAGCTTTAATAACCCCTAATTAATGAAACGACCCAGCCTGATTGTCCCTTGCTGCCCTAACTGACGCCGCTAAGCCGAGGTCGTATATCACAGGGAATGCCCTTAGCGAGCGGTCAGTAGTTTTTAGCTTGTAGCTAGTTTTGTTGCCTTGGCTGGGGGCCTGAAACTCATTTGAGGCCACCACAGGTAAGTCCGGTTAAGCAGTTGATATCCCAAGAGTGTTAACTTGCTAGTGGTCATACCTAAAAAAAAAAAACCTGTGTTATTTAATCATCCGAAACTGTCGCTAATAAGGATCAAATTCTGGGAAGTAGTTAACAATATAATAAAGTAGGTACTCTGTGGTTAGAACCAACATGTTCACAGACAACAATTCACTAGCCTCTACCCGTGATTCTTCTGCGTAGGGAGGTAAATGGAAAATGTAATCCTGATTTATTAATAGTGATCAATTAAATCAAATCAAAACTCATTTATTGAAACTAGGCTGAAAATCAGCACTTTTTAAACGTCAAAATTTACATGAAGACAGTCCCCCGAATCGCCCAGCCCGTCAGTAGATTAACATTAACTTACAAGAATTATGCGATTGCTAACCCGCCTGCTAAACGTGGCGATTTTGGCAAACCCCCCCATCTTGGGGAGATCTCTGTCCAGCAGTGGACGTCTTTTGGCTGATATGATGATGATGATGATGATTACAAGATATCAGAATCATGAAGAAGTTTTCGAGGCAAATTACAAAACATTTTATTAACATTTATAATGACAGTAAGAAAACATATTTTTAATATCTCTCTGGATCCAATTCTAATATCAAGACGAGAGAGTGATTTTTTATGAGTGGCCTACCCAAGTCTACTTGTGAGGTTATTGTCTGTTTATCCGTGTTGCTTGTTTAGCATGCGACGAGGTCGGTGTGTGCGTGGGATCTTAACATACCAAGATTCCTCCGTGCCTCGGAAAGCACGTTAAGCTGTTGGACCCGGCTTTCATTTGGTGAACTTTGGCAGTCGTTACGGATTGTCAGAAGCCAGAAAACTGACTCCAGTCTTACCAAGAAGTACCGTATTACGCAGTTAATGAGTGGTCAAGGTCGGGTAGGCAGCCGCTCCGAGTGAAATACTGGTATTAAGCTGAATCCGGTTTGACTGGAAATCAACCCCATTATAGCTGGGAAAAAGGCTAGGCAGATGACAGGCAGGTCCGGTTAACCAGCGACAACCTTACAGACGAGAGTTTATATTATATAAAGGCGAGGATTCCACACATATCAGGGATGTGACCGGAACGTGTCTTGGCCGTGGTGGTCCATCATAACGTGGTCTGATAGGTCCCGAGCACGGCTCGGACCGGACATGTGTAAACGAGTTTTTAAGGAAGGAATCATTTTAAATTGACATACTCATACTATAAATTAATTTAAATTTTAAATGTAATCTGATGTACTAACGATTTTGATAATGATTTTTATTGATAATTTTTGAACCTACGTTGACATTATATTATGTTTCCTAATTGATTGAATTATTTGAAATGTTGCATACTCCTATTTATTCTGCATTAATTAATATAATAAATAATATAATTTCTTTTTTATTTTTTTTTATGACAGCACTGTTAATGTTACTAAATGTAGTTATTTTTTTAATATTTCATTCTTAACATCTATTATATTTGCACACCATGATAAAATGGTAAACATGTTAGCACAACTTCATGTAATTATATCATCTTACATGCATTTTCTTGTAATTGTATGTACACACATGTTTGAGCAAATAAAGTTATCTGAATCTGAGTTCACATAAAATGTATATTTTATAGGAACTCGTTCACACATGTCATTGCTCGCAGAACAGATGGTTGATGGGGCCTAGGTACCCCAAGACGCAGCGTTGGAAAACCTCCCACAAGATGGATCGATGACCTGGGGAGGGTCGCTGGTTGCCGATGGATGTGAGACGCATAGGACCGGTTGTTGTGGCGACACTTGGGGGAGGCCCATTTCCAGCAGTGGACGTCTTTCGGCTGAGATGATGATGATGATGATGATGTATATTTTAAATGAAAGAAAGAAAGAAAAATATTTATTTGTACTTCGCACAAGAACAAAAATTCTTTTTTCTTCGTCTTATTATTTTCTTTAATTATTCGAATATTTCAGAAAAAAAAGTTTTTTTTTTTTTGTATAATTTGTCCCATTTTTAGTGCAATCGATTAAAGTCGGATGGCTATTGATGTTGGTGTTCCTCAGGGGTCTGTTCGTTCTGCGATTCTATTTCTGCTGCACATCAACGACCTGCTGCAAATAAGTGCAATCGGTTATGCCGATGACAGCACAATCTCAGAAAGATACCTATCCAGTGCAGGTGCCAGCAGAGAGGAAACGGCTACTCTTAGAGAGGCCATGGTAGAGCGAATGAATTTGACTTTGAATCTCATTTCAAATCTGATCAAATTCAATGCTCTGAACACAGGCGTGTCTTTTCACTGTCAAAAGGAGTCCGTTTCAGTTATCTCCTACTTTCCGAGTTGTACCTGATACTGATCGCCTGGAGCTTTTAGGTATGGAGCTGACGTCTAATCTCAACTTCGGCTCAACCATCGATTCAAAAGCACAGACTGCAGCCAAGAAGCTGTGCATCCTAAATAGAATTAGACGATACTTCACATCTGGACAGCTTCTGATTCTGTACAAAGCCCAAGTTCGTTCCTGTATTGCAGCCACTTATGGGATGGCTCAGCAAAATACATGCTTGCTATATTGGACTCGATGGAACGCAGAGGGAAAAGACTTATTTTAGGCTACGAGACGCTGGTGGCTAGGCTTCACAGCCTGGCTCATCGGCGTAATGTTGCTTGCCTGTCGGTCTTCTACAGACTGTACTTCGGAGAGTGTGCGCAGGAACTCCACGACCTCATTCCACCATCGCCCTTTTACCACCGGAATACCAGACATACTGCTGGGTTACCTACCTACCTACCTACCTACCATCCGCACTTGGTCGATATTTCGACTAGTCGTAAGGGCTTCTCCTCCACATTTATTATGCGCACAGCCAAAGTGTGGAACTCTCTACCAGCGTCTGTGTTCCCTTCCACATATTTTGACCCGTCTGCCTTCCAGGCAAGAGTGAACAGGCATCTTCTGGGCACGCTCGCTCCATCATAGACCTCATCTATCGCTTTCCATCAGGCGTGATCGAGGCCAAGAGCAAGCCCATACCTCAATAAAAAAAGGATCTTCGACCTTAACCAGAAAATCAAAATTTTAGAAATAAAACAAACATTAAAAAAAACTATCAAATTGTCAACCAAAACTTAAAGTTTTATGTTATTAGCTAAAACAATGCAACAAGTTTATCCTTTTACCTTCCATTGAAAGTTATTGAAGCTAAATAATACAAGTAATCTTAATACATAAAACAAAGTCGGGTTTGTTACAAGACTTAAACCTCGAGAACTGCTGGACCGATTTTAATGGTTTTAAATTTGTTGGATTTGTCTCCACCTTTCCCAAAATGTTCCTGGGTTTCGTAGGGTAGGGTAGATAGGTACGGTAGGTAGTCAGTTGACGGTAGCGAAGCCGCGGCGGACAGCTAGTACTGTCCAAAATCTCTTTACAAAATAACGAAATGCACGGCTCTGTTGTAAAAACTACGCGACTGTTGTCTTGTGAACTCGGCGGAAAGCGCCCGGCGAGCAAGTTGTAGTCAGCAGAGGAATGGAGGCCGTTGATTGGTCGAATGACCGTCAATCGTAGTAGTGCCGATCTATTCAAAAATTCCGAGATTTGAGGACCACGCGTTAGACGTCGCGTTCGTAATAAAGAAAATAATGTTGTGAACTTAATTGTTGTGGTAATATTCGAATGTTCGAATGTTTTATAATTTACTATTCGAATATGAATTTCAAATGGATATTCGAATAATTCGAATATTCGAATATTCGATTGCAACCCCTAGCTGCGATACTTATCAAAAATAATTAAAATATCACAGCGCTGGTATTCCGATAGGGCCCTGTGATAGGATACACTTACAAAACACATACCTACTAAAATTAAATTTAAACATACAAATAAAATAATGATTATAAATAAACATAAATATGAACAACTTATATGGTGAAAAAGGTACATACTTACACATAATTGACCAAAGCTCATTGGCCCAGTGCTCCAGTTTCGTTTGTCGATCGCATTTATAAATGACGGAACGCGCAAGCGCAGGTGGGAGGCTATGGTCGAATGTCAAAATGAAAAAAAAAATGAACTCCTAGGATATTTGTTTGAGCTCCGAACGGACCACGGACCGACAACGTCTGGATGTATGTGGATTAACCTTAAATAGTTAAGTTATTTTTCTGTGGTTAACTACTGTGGCGCTGTCGTAAAAAGTATGTCTTTACGACAGCGAAACAGTAATTAAATCAGAACTCACGGGTTCTGAGTTAATAGTCATACAATAGCGCTTGCGAAACTCTGTTTTATTTGGATGTGAAATCCTCAATGGCTCCTCCCGCTCTGGACGGAGCGGAAGCGAGTGTCGCACTCTTACTGACTAAAACCCATCCGTATTCCTTCAAATGACCTTCGCGTTCCAGGGGTCTTTTTTTTTTTAGAGGATGGGAAATCATCAAATGACCCCTCCCGCTCTGGGTGGAGCGGCAGGGAGTGTCAGACTTTTACTGACTAAAACCCACCCTTTGTCCTCCTAGTGCCTTTCCTTCCAGGGCCGCGGTAACTCTTTCGAACATATTCCGCAACCCTGGCAGGCTCTGGCCCTAACGGGCCCCAACCCATGCTGACGACTGCTGGTTTGGCGCGCGTAGAACACAGCGCGCCGTCAACTCGTGGTTCCAGGGGTCTACTCTCTAAGCCCGAAATCCGTAGTTTCGGCCTTAGTGTCAGGCGTTTTCTACTCCGTACCACCTACGGACTTACGATTATTCCCGAACCCGAACTAAGGAGAACTGTCAAATCGTGTTGTCATTCATTCTACGGACTTCGAGCTTACAGACTAGACCCCCAGGGCCGCGGTAACTCTTTCGAACAATTCCACAACTCTGGCATACACTACTTTTTTTAGTAATTTGGTTAATTACTGATTGCAGGCGAACCAATAGCAATACGAGCCATTCCATTCCATTTTACATACAATATGTATGAGGACTTACTCATGGTAATAACACTCAAGAATATACCATCAAGTGTCACTGTCACCAAAGTCTACAGTAAGTATACGTAAAAATATTGTTAAGTTAGGTAAGTTTGTTTTTTTTTTAATTTTAATTCGTTCGTAGCTTTTCCTGGTGGTTACCGCTTTTGATTCTGGCTCTCAGTAATTGCAGTGGAAATCATGGCAATCATGGACCATAAAGTCACAGCCACGACCCGTATCATGTAAGAAAACGACGTTCTTCAGCACACTTAGAGCGGATTTCACCAATGAAACTGATCGCGATCAGTACATATAAACTGCGTTCAAGAGCTGTCAGCGACAATATTCCATAGAAAAATAATTATACTGACAGCTCCTAAACGTGGTTTATTCGCTGATCGAGTTCAGTTTCATTGGTGAAATTCGCCCTGAGTCGTAAAAAAATATAGTAGATATCTATTTCCTAAACTTAATAAAATGCAATTAAGTATTTAGCTAGGTACAAATTATTATAAGAAATGGCTTGCGGTTTTTTTTCGAGCGCCGGCAGTGCTAACAAATCAAATATGGCCACTACTGCCGCATTCTTTTGAAATACACATTATTGCAAGCCTAAAGCGGTGCGGTAGGAGCCGATTTTCGAGTAACTGTCTTGAAAAAGTCTTTTCTTGTTGGCGGGATGGGTGTTGCCATTGAGGGTATCCTCATTTAAATAAATAAATTAAGCAACATCCTAGAGTTAGTAAACAAAAAGATAACTTATTCCTATGTTAGTAAACTTTAATCTATTTAGAGACTATGTTGTGTTGGAAATGCATCTTCGAACAACATCACCTAACAAAGGAGAATCGTGCCTTCCCGCTATGGTCTTCAGGATGGAGTTAGAGCTGCGGCCCTACCATGACGTGTTAAAGTGTGAGTAGTTCGAGCGAGAAGGAGGGATGGAGCTATACACCCTATATAGCTCCATCCCTCCTTCTCGCTCGAACTACTCACGCTTTAACACTTCATGGTAGGGCCGCTGACCCGCACTCTGCTGAGCAAAGATTCAGATTTCTGTCTGACGATGGCGAAGCAGCCATCGACGTACCTATGCTTGTGCAAACATACCTGATGCACTGCAGACTTAAGCTGATACAAGAAGAGCACAAGAAAAGAAAGGCCAAAAATTATATTAACCTTTTTAATTTTTTTCCAGGCAATTCACTAACTCCAGTGGAGTTAGTGAATATAGAAAATAATACTTCAAAATACTCGTTTTTGATCCAGGGAAAATTAATGTTCTCTGAAACTTTAGTAAAAGTAGAATTACGAACCGAAACAGGTCTATGTGCTAAAAAACTGGTAGCTGATGGGAAACAGAAAATTTGGTATTTATGGGATAACCCATGGACACAATATGACGGTAAGTCATTAGGGATCGAATACTTTAACAAGTGTTTATGCTACATTCTTTCTGTCTCAGGTCGGTCCATCCATGTTTGAGGATGGTGGTCAGCATTACAGATCGAGGTTGCATCTGGAGCGAATGATCTGCCTCGTTTGATGATCGACCGTGTAGAATTTAGAGGACGACTCTATCACTTGATCGGTCCATCTTGTTGGTGAACGACAGCGCCATCTTTTGCGAAATACGAAAGAATGCTTTGTCGACATTTGGTGGACATGCTAGTTTTTATTCGGACCTAGGTCACGATCATAGAGTATGTGGTTTAATAGTCTTCGGTCACGATCGATGCATTGGTATGTTTCGCTGACCAAGGTATTTTTAGCATTCGATCGACCCGCCGGTGTAAACCAGCTGTGAACAGAACAGTCTGGCAGTCAACAGTCAATTAGCCGGCCAGAGTGCCAATTATCCAAGTTTTATGCAACGTCTGCATTCGCATGTCAGTTGCAATCTGTCAAAAAGCAGTAATTTCCATACATTTTTGACAGATTACAACTGACATGCTATTGCGAACGTTGCTTAAAAATTAGTAGAATGGCCCTCAGGTCAATTGTCCGCCTTTTTTTTTTGGGACAATCCCGCCACATATTCCGATCCAATTGTCCGCGTTGTTGGAGGCCTTCCAAACGCTTCGTCTTCCGATAGATACTATGTGGTCTCCTCCTCCACTGCTTTTGACTCCATCGACCATAATGAACGCCGGTTATACAACGTGTAACAGCACCCTGCAGCAACGTCATGATCGTCTAACAAGATATTCAAAATTTTTTTTTTTTTCAGAGACCGGTATTTGTTTATTTCCAAAAATATGTAATATCGTTATGGACTTTAAAAACAAATGCGAAGGTAAGAATCTCGAGAAAATTATTTTAAAATACGTCCATCGGCGATGAAGTAATAAAGCTTCAAAGTTGACAATTAGAAAGAGAAGTCCGATACAAAAAAAATACTATAACTTCGAACGCGTATACGGCATCAGGACAAACTATAGAAGAGGGCCTTCAACAGGGCTGCCAAGTCCTGCAAGAAGGTGTTGCGGAGGGCTCGATTTGACCACATTAGCCGAATTGGGAACAAACTTGCTTCATACCCAGCAGGCAGTAAGGCGTTTTGGTCCCTGGCTAAGTCGGTTAAATCAAACTTCTGCCGCCCCTCACTACCACCACTGCTGAGACCTGGGGGTCGATTCTGCTATTGCCTCAATGACCGGTCAATGATCGATTTTTGACGTATAACGTCAAACTTTTGACACATTTCCCATACAAAAACTATCAAAGTTGTCAAATATTCGATCACTGACCGGTCATTGAGACACGATTGCAATAGCAGAATCGAGCCCCTGATGGGTCGCTGGCCCATTCCGCTGAGGAAAAAGCGAACCTGTTTGCTTCTCTGTTTGCGGAAAATTCGCGTCTTGATCCTGGTGGCGCGAGGCCCCCTGCTTCTCCTGTTGGATGCGAGTCGAGTATGTCAAACATTCGCATTCATCAGAAGGACGTTCGTAGGGTATTGCGTAACCTTGACGTGAATAAGGCTAGTGGCACAATATAAATATGGACAGTAGGGAAACTGCCTACAAACGCTCGAAACGGCACACTCACACAAACATGCACACCGACGAGACTCCTAAGGTGACTTCGCGGGACTCGCAGTAGCTAGTGCCGCGTCAAGACGAGTGGTCACGTTTAACTTTTTATTTTTGAAAATGCCAGGAAAGTTTTGCGTAGTATACGGCAGTTTGAACTCGGCTTCATCAAAACCGGAGTTATAGTATTTTAAACTTCCTGCTGATATTGAAAGGTAAGAATGATTTCTAGTTATTGTTATTTTTAATCGTTATCGAATTACGTATAAGTTCGTGTGATCGATCATAATGAATTCGTGAACTTACTTCTAAATCATGAATGCGGCGGTTTTGAGGGTATTTAAAGCTGATAGTGCAATAGTGATAGTGGTAACAAAAAGTACATACAAGATGGCGACATTGGCGACTGCAATAGGTATTCTATATCAATATTTTCGTCATGGGTGTCGTTTTCTTGGTTTTCGAGGGTGTTGAAGCCGATAGTGCTGTCAAAATGTGAATCCAAGATGGCGGATACAATAGGTATCAATTTTTTCGTCATGGGTGTCATTTTCATGGTTTTCGAGGGTGTTGAAGCCGATAGTGCTGTCAAAATGTGAATCCAAGATGGCGGCTGCAATTGGTATCAATTTTTTCGTCATGGGTGTGTGTACCTACTTTTTTATGTAATGGGTTTTTTAATTACTAGATATCACACGCATTTTCGGATTGAAAAGCGGTACGGTTCGTAGCCGCTCACTCGCCCAGCCCGCGCGCAACCTGCGCTGCGGCGTCTACCGCGCACTCCGACGAGCGCCCGAAACCTTTTCATCCAACCGCGGCTCGCGTACGCTCCCGCTAAAACTTGTACAAGGTTCCGCCGTAATGACAAAGTTAAAGATCTTTAGTTCTACAAGTTATTGTGTGTTAATATTAAATTGATTTCCGTGTTTAAACTATCGTCTTTTGCTGAGATTAATTGACGCCATGAGATTACCTATTTAAATTATGTTAGTAAGCTATTTATTCAAATTCGATTGATTGATCACTACAGAACAAAAATGTTAAAAAAAAAATATATCAAAAACATTAAAAGTGACAACCCTATTGCTTCAATGGAGCGTAGGTAATTATGTTCTCAACTAGGCTTAGTTTCCCTACTGTCCATATTTATACTGTGCTAGTGGCCCCGACTAGTAGTACTTTGTACTGAGGACCTGCGCGCCTGAGTTGTCTCCGATCTTGACACGCCTATATCGCCTTTCGTTTGAGACTGGTAAGGTGCCGATGGCTTGGAAGCAAGCTAACGTGCAGCCCGTGCCCAAGAAGGGTAGTCGAGAGCTGACCCAGCTAATTATAGACCCATCTCAGTAACTTCTATACTCTGTAAGAGTATGGAACGCGTGCTGAATGGTAAGCCCCTGGCATACCTAGAAGCTAACGATATCCTTAGTGACCGACAATACGGCTTCCGCCGAAATCGGTCCACTGGGGACCTTCTAGCGTATGCCATTCACATCTGGAGTGAGGCCATCGAGAAACATGGGGAAGCACTTGCGGTCTCTCTTGACATCTCGAAAGCCTTCGATAGGGTCTGGCACGAAAGCCTTATTGGTAAGCTTCCTTCCTTCGGTCTGCCCGCCGGATTGTGTGATTGGATTGCAGACTTCCTGAGGGATCGGTCTATCCGAATGGTCATAGATGGCTACTCGTCTGGACTGCTGGATATTAATGCCGGCGTTCCTCAGGGGTCGGTGCTCTCGGCAACATTGTTTTGCTGCATATTAACGATCTGCTAAAACCCGGTACCTTTGGGTATGCAGACGACAGTACTGTTGCTGAGAGATACGTGTCTAACGCACGAGCTGGTGGATCGCAGATCCGGCCTCTCCGAGAGGCTATGGTTGAGCGCTTGAACTTGTCCCTACAGGCTGTCTCAGAGTGGGGCGATGCCAATCTGGTCAAGTTCAATGCTGCTAAGACCCAGGCGTGTCTTTTTTCCGCTAAAAGGAGCCAATTCCACCCAGCTCCATCTTTCCGAGGTGTAACCGTGCCGATAACCGACCAACTTGACCTTCTTGGTGTTACGTTGACATCTACCCTCAATTTTGGCACATTTATAGAGGCAAAGGCTCAAGTGGCTGCCAAAAAGTTGGGAATTCTAGCAAAGGTGCGACGGTACTTCACGCCGGAACAGCTGCTCAAACTTTATCAAGCGCAAGTTCGATCGTGTATGGAGTACTGCTCGCATCTTTGGGACGGATCTGCCAGATACCAGCTTGATGCCCTTGAGTCAATAGAGAAACGAGCCAAGAGGATCATCGGCAATGATAGGCTCGTCGAGTCGAAGCTCCAAAGTCTCGAGCATCGACGCCGAGTTGCTAGCCTGTCGGTTTTCTATCGGTTGCATTTTGGAGAGTGTGCAACGGAATTGCATAGTTTGATTCCGCCTAGCCCGTTCCACCATCGGACCACAAGACGTACGGCGATGCGCCACCGGTACATGGTGGACTTCCCACCCACACGCACAAAGCGTTTTGGGAATACATTCATTGTGCGTACCGCTAAGGAGTGGAATTCCTGCCGGAGTCTGTGTTTCCTGATAGCTACAACCTGGGAGTCTTTAAGTCAAGAGTGAATAGGTAACTTCTAGGCAAGCGTGCTCCATCTTCGACCACATCGTCGCTTACCATCAGGTGAGATAGTGGTCAAGCGCGTGCCTATCAATAATAAAATAAAAAAAAAACACATAGACATAGTACCTAATAAGACTCATTTCTTGCGCAAAAGTATTTTCTGCTCTGCTCCATGTATATTTAATAATATTCCAAGGCCTATAAGAGCAATTACTGAAATAAAAACATTTAAAAAGAAACTCCATGAACTGTTAGTGAACAAATGTTATTACTCTATGAAAGACTTTATTGATGACAAATCACTATTAAAATACTATCTGCCTGAGTCATGATGCGTTTTGTGTACATGATCATATAATGTAATTAACATTATTGTTGACATGCATGTACGAGTAAACTCACTAGATACTTACCTACATTCTATTGTACGCCCTAAGGGTAGGACATAGCTGGTCCTAAATATTTAAATACCACCATCTGTATTATGTACCTATGATCTACAATAAAGATGATTTGATTTGATTTGATTGGGAGTCATAGACAATCACGTCAAATACTATGACTCATTTTTGACGTTTCACTTATAATTTATACAACAGGCTTTTGCAGTTTCTTATACATTCGTGACTTATACCTATATACGAGTATATTCATTAACAAACTGCACTGTTGTGATCTCGGGCCATTTAGTTTAATGTCACAAAAAACCGGCCAAAAGCGAGTCAGACTCGCGCACGAAGGGTTCCGAACCATTATGTTTAAAAAACAGCAAAATAAAATCATGTTTATTAAAAAATGTATTACAAGGTGGGCCAAAAGAAATCATCCGATGTTGTTTGGCTCTCATTTTTTTTCGAAATGAAAAACTTCGATTATGTTTATTTTAAACCTTTAGAATTTTATTGGTCAAGTCGAGAAGATGATATCGGCCAAATGGGCGCCGGCGCCGTCACAACTGATTGCGATACGGGCTCGTTTTATGGCATTTTTCATCACTTCGGCGAGAACTTCGGGCGACAGATTCTCGCACTCGTGTCGAATGTTGTCCTTGAGGGCTTCCAGGGTCTCGGGTTAAAAAGTCTGGAACGGTTAAATCGGGCGATCTTGCGGGCCAGTGCAAATCGCCCAAACGAGAGATGAGGCGAATGCAGTCAATTTGAGAAAGTGTAATGGCTTCTCGTGCATCATTCGTGGATTTTCGGTGCCCCAGAAGCGATAGTTTTGTTCATGTACCCGCTGAGGTGGAAATGAGCCTCATCGCTCATTATGATTTTGGTCGAGAAATCGTCCACTTCACGATTATTCCGCGTTCTTGGGGAGTGTATCGCTCCATGGCTTGTTCGCTTGTATTCTACATCTGTCTAGTTCACAAATGTCAAAACAGATTTGACATTGGCCGCCATTTGCAAAAATAAGAGCATAGAGCAGTAGGTGACTACTTTTGGCCCACCTGGTACTTACACTAACAAAAATAGTATTTTATGGAAAAAGCAAAAAAAATACAAAAATATATTTGTTACTTAGTTTTTTTTTTTGTATAAAAACTATATTTGTTACCAGTTCTTGCATTTTTATATTTTTTTGTCCAAAATGATTCTCATAATTAAGCATTCAATTTTAATTTTAATAGGGTTAGCGGCGTACTTGAACTTGACGCACTTTCATTATCGCTACCCTACCACTTTCCATAACTTATTTATTTAGGACTTCAAATTCTCAAAACAAAGAACAATAATTATCTAATTGAAAATAATTACCGAAATCCCAAAACACAACAAAAGTAAAGCTGCAGACCAATATTTATACAGATCAAACATTCGTTTGACATTGACAAGTTCGGAACGCAGTGAGTACGTTCAAATTCACTATAAGTCGGACCGGAGAAAGAGTCGTTTTCTATCGAGTGGTGGGTAACATAGGTTGTTATTATAGGAAATCTACGTGGTGAGACGGCCACTCTTTCTCGGGTTCGACTATACACGCTACCGCACGCACCAGTCAAACTTTAATGTAAAGGCACGATCACAATATTTTAAAATGAAAGATTTGTTTGTTAGATTTCGGTATTGAAAATATAGTATTTTTGCGTACTATAATATTATATTATTCAACAGTATATTTATTTACACATACAATTATTATTTATTATATAGTACGCAGACCTGAAATACAGTACAATACTTTAAATTATAGTAAGGTTGGCAACTCTAGCTTGCAAGTCAAGTTGACGCGCTACTGTCCGATCGGTTTACACCACTATACTTACTCACTGTAGGTATAAGTACAGTTCTCGTCAAATAACTTTGCCCCTCTGAAGTTAGCCATTTGCAAAGATCGCGCAGGTGCAGTCACGTAGACGGGAGCAAGCGGGACGCAAGCATGCATCGAACGTAAACGAGCGACTGAGACATAAAATCGTGCCGCCATAATCCCCGCCCCATGTCTCTTGCGCATGTGCAGTTGCAGTTTGTTCGTAATTTTGACTACTACGCAGCCACTCGTAGCCAACTTCAGAGGGGCACAGTTATTTGACGAGAACTGTTCCTACAGTGAGTAAGTACAGTGGTGCAACTTCGCTAAACACTTGACCAATGTAAATCGGGCTTTAGAGAGGATTTCCCGGGAAAACCGGGATATGCGCGTACGAAATCGCAGGCAAAAACTAGTAAATAACAAAAAATGCTCGTTTCCTATGGAGAAAAACCGACAAGAAACTCCACAGTTAGGTACTCTTTTAATAAAATACTTCCTTTTTACAATGATTCTATGTAACAGTTAATAGGTAAGTATGTAATATAAAGTGTATTTTTTTTTTTTCAGATGACTTCATGTGCTACATAAACGGATCACACTATATTTGTACATTGCGAAATGCTAAAACATCATACCATTTATATCAAAGTTACGAAAACAGTAAGTAGTTTATACGTAGGCAGAGCGGCAAAATACATGCTTTGCTCTAATTAAAATACAAATTACAAAATACTGTCTCGCATGTATTTAAAATACGAAACACAAAATACTTTTAAGTCGTGTATTTGAAATATAAAATACAGAATTTTAAATATTTTTATTTAAAATACAAAATTGACACTAATTTCAGAATACAGTCAGGTGTTGTTAGGTTTGGTTGGCCTTTTTGCTTACGAAAGCTACCGAGCGCTTTTTGCAGAACCCATAGTTTGCTAAATGTATTAATGTTCAAATGTATTTTTAAGTATTTGAAATGTCTATAAAATACGTCAGCGTCAGGTATTTGAAATACCAATTACAAATTACATTTTTAAGAAGTAATTGAAATACAAATACCAAATACGTATTTTTATTTCAATTAGGTATATAAATTACAAGTAATTCAAATACTGCCCAGCCCTGTACGTAGGTACCTACAATAATGTAGATCTACATAGAAATTCACGGCATGAATCGAGAAGTTTTAGATTGTTTAATGAATTTATTGTTAAAAATAATTCAAATGTAACAAAAATATGAATCATTAGAATATCGCAAAACATTTAAAACATATGGAACTTTAAAGTTGCGCTTGCAAAAGTATTTTTATTTCACGTAGCGCTCCAGCGTGTGACGTCTCACTACAGTATCGACCGCCGCGGCTTGATTTTTTTTTGGGGTGGTTTGGGATCTACCTCCTCGCGGTCCACCCCGGGCAACGGCACCACAGGCTTGCCTGTGGTACGGCAGAACGATCCCACTTAAAGCGGTGGTAGGCTCCGCAAGGAGCCGCCTGGCTCGCGACCACCATCCCGCCGAAGTCCGGCGCCAAGCAGCTTGCTGTGTTCCGTCGGAGTGCGGGAGTGCCAGTGCCATTGGGGGAGAAGGAGATTGTCAGTTGCTCTGCTCAGAACCGGTCTTGGTCGCTGGGCTGGGCTTTCCGGGTAACTCATTTTGGAGGGTAGCGGGATCCGAAGCACGGTGCCAGCCGTTGGCCGACCGCAGTTAGTAGGGGGCCCAAGTAGCACGCCAGCCACGTGTGAAAGGCTGCCCCGCCAACTAGCTAAAAATCCCGGTATGCTCCACCGTGCCAGCTGGCGACTGGATGGGAGGACCCGGTGGCCATATCCTGGGGGGGTTCGGGCGTCCCCGCAGTGTCCAAATGAGTTCCCCATAGGTTGGTTTAGCTCTAGTGCTCCACTTGGTTCACTGAGCAGCGCCTCGACAGTTCGACTTTTTCCCCTAACACTCAAAAACTACAAATGACCAAAGCAAAAAGGAATAAGATTAAACAACGGCTGCACTTCCTCCCACTCAAAGTGCACCTCACCAACATCAGGGGGTTGCACTCAAATCTCGATCCGGTCCATCATCATCTCGAGACCGAGAAGCCGCACCTGTTTTTCCTAACGGAGACGAAGATATCAACTCCGTCGGACGTGGCGTACCTCAACTAGCCGGGCTACTCTCTGGAACACAAGTTCAGGAAGCAGGCTGGGGTCTGTGTGTACGTCCGCGATGACATTTGTTGTCGTCGTCTCCGTTGCTTTGAGAAATCGGGTTTCTCTGCCATATGGCTACTTGTGGACACTGGCGTGGAGAAACTTCTCTATATTGGCGTATACCGATCGCACAGCGGTGACCAGGAGACAACAGCGCTGTTTAATTCCCTCGTGGAGTCGACGGACGTAGCCCAGCAACGGTACCCAACAGCGAAGCTCATTTTTCTGGGGGACTTTAACGCCCACCATAAAGAGTGGTTGTTCCCGTACCAGAAAACTGACCATGCCGGGTTAGAGGCGCGCAAGTTTGCTGTAACGCTAGATCTAACCCAGCTGGTGAATGTGGCAACGCGGGTACCGGATGTTGACGCCCATACACCCAATTGCTTGGACCTTCTGCTGACAACCGATCCGGGCAGTCATTCAGTATCGGTCTCAGCTCCGCTGGGAACGTCTGACCACTGCCTGGTGAAATCCGTGTTGACCTGCTGTCCTCCAGGTAAGAGTCCCAGGGGCACGAGACGAGTATGGCGATACGAGTCAGCAGATTGGGATGAGTTGCGGCACTTTTTTGCGTCTTATCCTTGGCGGCAAGTGTGCTTCTCCTCGGGTGACCCCTCGTGCTGTACTGATGTGATTGCGGACGTGATTCGGCAGGGGATGGAGTATTTTATTCCATTCTCCGACATCCGGCTCGGTCACAAGTCCCGGCCTTGGTATAATGCAAAATGCGCCCACGCAGAGGCCCGTAAAGAGTCTGCTTACCAAGCCTGGATCAAGGCCCGCGACCGAAAGGCTAAAGCACGTAGGGTTCGCGCGAGGAAAAGAGCCTTTAATTCTGCTGCCAAGTTCTGCAAGCGGGTTTTACGTAGGGCACGTTTTGACCATGTCGGACGTATCGGGGCCAAACTAGCATCGCACCCTCCGGGTAGTAAGCAGTTTTGGTCCCTGTCGAAAGCGGTTGAAACGAATTTCTGTCGACCCACTTTGCCTCCAATGCTAAAACCTGATGGTTCCCTGGCTCACTCTGCAAGAGAGAAAGCAAATTTATTTGCCACTCTCTTTGCAAGCAATTCGCGTCTAGACGCTGGCTCCAAGCAACCACCAACTTTACCTCGTTGTGACTCTTCGATGCCGGAGATCACAGTTCACATTAAAGAGGTCCGAAGAGTATTGTGCAGTCTAGACGTGAATAAGGCCAGCGGACCTGACGGCATTCCAGCGAGAGTGTTGAGGCAATGTGCACCTGAACTGTCTCCTGTGTTGACACGCCTGTACCGCCTCTCTCTTGAAAAAAGAACGGTGCCGAAATCATGGAAGCTTGCGAATGTGCAACCGGTGCCCGATAAGACCGTGCTAACCCTGAACATTACCGTCCAATCGCCATTACCTCCATCCTATGCAAGGTTATGGAAAGGTTTCTGAACAGTAAGCTGCTGACCTACCTTGAAGACAATGATCTTCTCAGTGACCGTCAATATGGCTTTCGCCGGGGACGGTCAACTGGCGATCTTCTTGTGTATGTCACGCACTGCTGGGGCGAAGCCATCGAGAGACACGGCGAAGCACTTGCTGTGTCGCTCGATATCTCGAAGGCTTTTGACAGGGTCTGGCACGCAGGTCTACTCAACAAGCTTCCTGCTTATGGCATCCCAGCTGGTTTTTGTAGCTGGATATCAGACTTCCTAAGTGAACGGTCGATCCGAGTAGTCGTTGACGGCTGCTCCTCTGACCTCATGGCTATTGATGCCGGAGTTCCTCAGGGGTCTGTTCTCTCTGCAACTGTTTTCCTGCTACACATCAATGACCTACTTCAGCCTGGTATTGTTGGGTACGCAGATGACAGTACGGTTTCAGAGAGATACTTGTCCAGCGCAACAACCGGCGGGGATGAAGTCCGTTTCTTGAGAGAGGCCATGGTAGAGCGGACAAATTTGACCTTAAGTTTGACCTTAAATTTAACCTTAACAAATTTGACCTTAAATTTGACCTTAAGCGTTGTCTCCCAGTGGGGTGAAGACAATCTGGTCACTTTTAACGCCATCAAAACACAGGCGTGTCTTTTTACCGCAAAAAGTAGTCGCTTTGACCAAACTCCTACTTTTCGGGGTGCATCTGTTCCCGTTACTGATCGGCTCGAGCTCCTAGGCATGGAGTTGACATCCAGTCTCAACTTCGGCGCCACCATCGAGTACAAAGCCCAAATTGCGGCCAAAAAGCTGGGCATCCTAAATAGGGTGAAGCAATACTTCAGGCCTGGACAGCTTTTAACCCTTTACAAAGCACAAGTCCGATCCTGCATGGAGTATTGTAGCCACCTTTGGGATGGCTCAGCTAAGTATCAGCTTGCCGCGCTTGACTCGGTGGAACGCAGAGCTAAGAGGCTCATCGGTGACACAAAACTGGTGGATGCCAAGCTACATAGCTTGGCTCATCGCCGTAAGGTTGCCTGCAAAAAAAAAAAGTATTCGCTTAGTACTCGTCATTTCATGTACAACCGTTCGATTTTGTAAACATGTCAAAGTGAAGCATTGGGTGAAGTGATCCCGAGGTGAGCTGTCATTCCATCTTGATTACACGGACAATCTACCTAGCATTTTCCCAACTCAATTAGGGTTGGCTTCCAGTCATACCGGAATCAGCTGAATACTAGTATTTTACCTGGAGAGCCTGCCTCTCTGACCTCCACAACCCAGTATCTGGGTAGCACGGTACTTCTTGGCAAGACTGGTGTCAGATTTTCTGGCTTCTGACAGTCCGTAACGACTGCCAAAGATCTACAATGACAGCCGGGACCAACAGCTTTACGTGTTTTAGACATCCGGGGAACCAATTTAATGAAAATAAAAAAAATAAAAACTGAAAAAAACATAGAATTAAAGTTCAAATCAATTCGCGAGGTACTGGAACCGATTGGTTCCACCCGGACAATAGAGGTCGTCGAAATTCGAGATAGAATAAAGGTACTGACCTGTCGCTCGCATGTTGATCCAATCTTAGGCTCGCATTCCAAAACGTTAACTCCAACTACACTCGAACTCCAACTTCAACATGAGCACGAAAACGTCAATGAAAGCTTGTCTAATTGACGTTCTCGTACTCGAGAGATGAGCAAACAAATGCAAAAACTTCAATATATGACAAGCTCCGATGGAGTTCGAGTTCGAGTAGAGTTGGAGTTTACGTTTTGGAATATGGGCCTTAAAGGCATTCGAGGAAACATTTTCGAGATTTTGAAAATCGAGCAAACGACATTCGATTTCGCGTAGGTTACCTGTAACAGTGCCAATATAAAATAAAATAAAAAAAACAAAATCCACTAAATATAATGTGTTATCTTTATTGATAATTGCAGATTACATCATTGGCACAATCATGACAGTCAAAACAACAAACCTAAAATTAATAATTAAATTAGAACTATTTGATGTTAACACTTCAATAAATGTTGCTGAGGGATATAATATAACAGGGTCTGAACAAATTACCACGATGGCGGTAAATTCAAGTGAGTATTCAATAATGTACCTTGCTCGCACTCTTTAATGGTAACTAAGAAGATAACTGCTGCGATGAACATTGTCTTTCATTTGTTACAGTTAAAGACTACAATGTAAGAACACTTACCTATTCTCAAATTGAAACAGAAGTTCAGTTTAAATGTCAACAAGATGTAAAAGATTTAGGCGAATTAATATGTGAGTATTAATTCATCATCATAATATCAGCCACTGCTGGACATAGGCCTCCCCCAAGTGTCGCCACAACAACCGGTCCTGTGCGTCTCGCATCCATCGGCTACCCGTGACCCTCACCACGTCATCGGTTTACCTTGTGGCCTTCCAACGCTGCGTCTTCCGGTACGCGGTCGCCACTTCAGCACTTTAATAACTTAAAACTTATTTTTCAACTCGCGAAACGACGAACTCGAAAACTGGCTCCTACTCCACTGCTGCTACTGCTTTTAGGCGACCATTGAACAAATACATCGCGCCTACCATTCTGTCAAACAATACTTCGAGAAGTCATGAGTCTGCTCTGCAATATCAAGGAGAAATTGCCACACTCAGTATTTCACATCTTGGAGTCGTACCTCTCTGACAGACTATTTCAAGTTAAGCAAGGAGATGCCAGATCCTCCTTGTTTCCCATTAAAGCCGGTGTACCCCAAGGATCACTACTTGGACCAATTCTTTACAATATCTACACATCACATTTGCCAAACATGGATGATTTTACGATAGCTACCTACGCCGATGATATCGCTTTTTGGCTGAGGATGACAATCCTACAATAGCAAGCAAAAAAACTACAACGAGTGCTTGACGCTACCTCAGCCTGGTTCCAAAAGTGGCGGATTAAATCCGGTGCACATAAATCTAATCACATTACATTTACCTTAAGAAAAGAAAACTGCGCCCCGATTCGCTTGATGGATAGCATACTGCACAACCTGATTGTGTCAAATACCTCGGATTCCGTCTGGACAGACGCTTAACATGGAAACACCACATAAAAGTCAAACAAGACCAAGTCAACCTCAAGTTCAGACAACTCTACTGACTGATGGGCAGAAACTCAGTGCTCTCCCTGGACAACAAGCTCTTAATAATTCCATTCTTAAACCCACATGGACATAATTATGGTATCAAGTAATGGGGAGTCGCCAGCAAGAGCCATATTATGTGCTTGCAAAGGGTGCAAAACAACATACTGAGGAATATTGTAAATGCTCCGTTTACGAGATACACGACTACCTACATGAACACTGCAACAGTGGCCTCAGAAATAGAGCGCTATGAAAAACAATACGTTGAACGTCTTACCCATCATCCCAATCCTCTTGTTTCAAGATTGCTAGACAATGCCAATGTGGTCAAAAGGTTAATAAGAAACCACGTGCTCTGAGAAGACAGTGAGGCTATCATGTCAGCCAATTGCCGTCCACTGCTGGACGTAAGCCTCCCCCAAAGAGCGCCAACCATCCCGGTCTTGAGCAGTCCGCATCCAACCGCTGCCAGCCACCTTCTTCAAATCATCGATCCATCGTGCCGCAGGGCGTCCCACACTACGTTTGCCCATACGCGGTCTCCACTCCAGCACATGTCTGCTCCATCGACTATGAGGCTATGGCCTACTGTAACTACTCTTTAAATGCTGTTACACGCTAGAATTAATGCCGGGTACATGACGATAAAAGTTACTACTAGCGCTATCTAGTATCGAGTAGCAGAACAAGTAGAGTCAAGACCCTTCTAGACATTTCGATGCTAGACCATTCTAGAGTTTTCGATATCTGGTTCGTCGGGACCGATATGTACCTGCGACCAGGTCAGTATTGAATTTGCGATACAAGCGACAACTTCGAGAGCGAACTTCGACTGCGAACTAAAGTGATTAGTAGTGCAATTGTGATTTATAATTAGTGAGTTTTAAAGTTGTAATTAGTGTTGATTAATTAAAGTGTCATTTTGGTTATTACATCGGCTGTTTTTATTGTCACGAACCCTAAGCTCGTAACATTATTAACCACTCAACTCATCTGATTATAATAGTCAGGCGACTGATTGTAGATTAGTGGAACAGAAAAAAAAAGATTATAATTTCTCGATATTTAGTATGAAAATAAGTTTTGTATAAAATAAATAACTATTTCACGCGATATTTAACAATCTACGCCGTTTGCCATTTTCTGGTGACATATTATATAGGTACTTTGAATTATTAATATAATATATGTCCTACGGCTTAATAATTTAACATAATGTTGCAGATGTAAATGTAGGCGTTATAAATACAACAGACAACAAGATAAAAACATTTAACACGAAAATGATCCAAAAGAATTTATCATTGGCGGACAATGGAACCATTGTGTGTTGTCTTTACTACGTCCACAAGACAAGTTGGGGAGCAAAGGCTCTAAATGAAGTGACCATAACACGTTTTGTCATGAACAAAACTATTTTAATACTCCAGCGGAATGAATCGATTGAAAATGTCACGAATCAGTCTACTGAACATGCAGGTAAGTGTCGAATCTGTTAAGTTATACAAAGCTTATATAGTTGCCTTTTTACCCGACTGCGTCAGAAGGAGGGTAATGTTTTTTATGGATGGGAAATCATCAATGACTTCTTCCGTTCAGGGCGGAGCGGAAGGGAGTGTCAGACTCTTACTGACTAGAACCCATCCGTGTTCCTCTTCATGCCCTTTGCGTCCCGGGCCGCGGTGACTATTTCGAACAAATTCCGCAACCCTGGCAGGATTTAGTTACCTTATGCCTAATATTTAGGAGTACTGTCGAAGTTGGGAGCGCAGACCTGTTAATAATACGTAGACTTAGGTATTTCCATTTGTTATGGGATAAATAGATTACTACTACTTACAAAAAACATTGAATTGCTTGACAGTCCAAGGTCTGCCTGACATACGATTCGAAAATCGTCAAATCAGGCGATTAGGGTTCGTGAAATGTTAATATTAACCGACTTTAAAAAAAAGAGGATTTTCTCAATCCGATTGTATTTTAATTTGTTTGTTACCTCATATCTCCGGCATTTATGAACCGATTTTTAAAAAAATCTTGTTTTATGTGAAAGGATACCTATACTTCTCGATTGGTCCCATTGAAATTTTATCAAAATCGGTTCAGTAGGTAGCTTGGTTTTAAAATCGATAGGTGGAAAAAATATGTGGAAAAGTCATCCATGGATACGAAATTGCGAATTTTTGCTTTCCTGTGACTTTCCACTGGTGTTGTTGGGTGTACCCTACACCCACCACTAAAAACTGAAAAATAAAACTTTTTCACAAAAACACCAAAATTAAAGTTAATTTGTACATTGCAGTGTTTTTTTGGAAGTCGCTTTTTTGTGAAAAAGTTTTTTTAGTATCTACATCACATCACAAGCTTACGAAACGCGTGGCGGTTCCTAGACTTGCTCACTGCTCGATCGCCAAACTCAGCGTCGATCGAGCACGACGTTCTAGACTCTCGAACGCCACTAGATGGCGTTGGCGTCCCAATTGTTCAATCGACCAACGTATTTCGGACATACCTACTTATAAACAAGGACCCTCACTGACGGCCAGCTATCATCGGTACAAGTTACAACTAAAGTCGGCTTCAAATATTTACAAAAGTAGAGAAATAAGCAGTACCTTTGTACTATTAGTTTTTATGTTATTTCTGCAACTGTTTTTCTGTGTGTACATAAATTATAAAATAAATAAATAAAGGTTTTTTTTAAAACGGTTATTGTGCCGAATCCGGTTTGACTCAATTATAGTTGGGTAAAACGCTGATAATCCCTACTTAATATTGTAAATGCGAAAGTAACTTTGTCTGTCTGTCTGTCTGTCTGTCTGTCTGTCTGTCTGTCTGTCTGTTACGCTTTCACGCTAAAATGGCTGAATGCGTCATGAAATTTGGCAGATATGTATCCTAAGATATAGAAAAGGACATAGGCTACTTTTTTACGCGATAACCGTCATCCACGCGGGCAGAGTCGAAGGCAAAAGCAAGTGATTCATAAAAGCTTTGTTCTTTTGCAGGTGGCGCCCAGGCGAAATCGTCTACTGACCATTATAATGATTATAGTTGGTTGCTATACGTATTTGTGACGCTCATAGGAATATCTGCTCTGGTGGTGGCATTCTGCATCATTTCTAAGCAACGCTGGTTTAAAAATTCGCAACCAGATGAAGAAACAGTGGAGCCAGATAACCAAGTGAGTTTGTTATTTGAACTGCTTTCAGTGGCGTATTTTTCCTTAGACTAGGAGGATATAGACACCTAGACAGACAGGGGCGCCGCCTGTTGCAGTGCTGTTGTTTTTTAGGATTTTGTTTTTCATTCGGACAATGAAAAACGGATCACTCATGTTTCTATTTGTCTGTCTGTCCGTCAGTCATAGACAATTAAACTACTATTCTTGAGACAAGCAATAATATGCTCTTCTAGTCAGCCACACCGTAAAAAAATAAAAATACCTGTAAAAAAAAATGTAATCTGTAGATAGACAGTGGCTAAAATTTTCAAAATTGAATACATAACTCACCCACGTAACTAACATCTATGTATGTGTGGGATACATTTTTGTATCTATCTTGTACGAATCAGAATAATATTAGGCCACAAAAGGGCCGAATCAATTGAATGTTAATAAAACCGAATATGTAGGTCTATACAAAGTTGATTTTAAAATCATCCAAATCCTCATTAATTCACCTGTTGCGGGCCAGCACCATGCCCGCCCCCTCTAGCTACGCCACTGCTACCTATGCACAACATAGGTAGCAGTAGCGTAGCTACATATAATAACACTTTTTGTTTTAATTACAGGAACACCAAAACCAGGTTTTATACGCTGATCTTAATTTCTTGAACAACGCACGTCATCCACAAGATCGAACAGAAGAATCGCACTATGCAAATATAATCGGGGAGCTACATCCACTATGAAAATAATTTTGTAATGTCAATTTGGTGTCGATGGAATATCGACACAATCCGTGACACTGTTCAAAATCAAACTTAAATTATAATGTTAAAGAAGCACATCGCCGTGACATGTCCGTCGAGACCTTCGTACATACAACAGCAGTGCCAGGAGTTGACACTGATTGAAACGACTCATTCAACAATGTAAACGCTCTCCTAGGCTCTGCGAAGGAATGACTTAGGATGTTACTACACCAATCGATCGATTGGAGTGGTAGTTTTGGCGTATCGACGGATACCGAGTGATACATTATCTATATCAACACATAAAGAGGAAAGATTTGTTTGTTTGGATTGAATAGGCTCCAAAACTACGGGACCGATTTAAAAAAATCTTTCACTAGTAGAATCCTACATTATCCCTGATAGACAATAGAGCAAAGTGATGAAGTACAGTTTTATAGAAGTCATCAATGTCTACAAAAATGTACGTAGTACCATATATCTAACTAGACCAAGTTAGACATATGGTGCTACGTTAGTTAATTTGACCAAGTTTAAGAAACACATAAAAAGTTTATCCTTTTTAGAGGTGTACGTTTTTAACAATCCAAATGAGGCTTATGACATTTTTTTTGAGCAATTTCGTTTAATACATGATTTATGTTTTCCAGTAAAACTTATTAACTTAAAACCCTCTAGAAAAATAAAGTGGGTATCAAAAGGTATAAGAATTTGTAGTAAAAAACAAAGACAGTTACTATGGAAGTATAGGCAAAAACCTTCAGAGCAAAATAAAAAAGCATTCCAACAATATTATACTCACTCAAAAAGCACAAAACAACCAAATTATAAAAAATTCTCAGAGCAAATCTTAACCCTCTTGGCAAATAATTAAAGGTAGTAATCGAACTGCAGAACCTATACTACAAACTAAGAAAGAAAACACTATTATCAATAATCCTAAGGAAATAGCTGAATGCTTTAATAATTTTTTTATTGATCAAATACAAAACTTAACCAATGACAATAAACTTAACCAATGACAAAACGAAATTATTGGCATAGAAAACAACTCTCACTCAATATTTATGTTTATCAGTTCTATCTGAAGATATCGTGAGAGTTATCAAAACATTAAAAAATAAAAAAGTGTCGGATACGATGGATTAGCGACCAATGTGGTAAAATTCGTTGCAGACGTAATAGCTTCTCCTTTAAGTCATATAATGAATCTGTGCATAAGCCATAACACATTTCCAGATAGCCTAAAAACTACAATTGTTATACCAATACATAAAAAAGACAGTAAAGAAGAAATAACAAATTATAGACCGGTTGCTCTCACTTCTGTATTTTCTAAAATACTCGAAAAACTGATTTATGAATCTATAACTTCTTTCATAAATAGATACAATATCCTTTGCAATGAGCAGAAAGGTTTCAGAAAAAAATAAAAATATAAACATGGCTATTTACGACTTGCTACATAACATAAAGTTGAACATAGACATAAAAACACCAGTTTGTGCAATTTATACTGACATGACTAAAGCCTTTGACTACGTTAAACATGACATTCTTCTGCACAAACTTGACAGGTACGGTATTAGAGGAAACGTCTTGCGACTTATTGAATCTTATCTAAGCAAACGTAAACAACAGACAGAAATAACTAGGATATGTCCCAAAACTAAGATACAAAATAAATATTTATCGGATAGTAGGGAAGTTAAATTCGGAGTACCGCAAGGCACTATTGTCGGACCTGTAATGTTTTTGCTTTACATAAATGACTTGCCCAGACAAATTCAACAGCCGATGGTATTATTTGCTGACGACAGCACGGCTATAGTAAAATGTACAGAAAGAATGGATTATGAAACAAATGTTAATGACACATTAAAAAACATAATCAATTGGCTTTCTATCAATAACTTAATTATTAATTTGAAAAAAACAAAAGTAAAGCACTTTTACCAGCGTTTACGTCCAGACGCTTTAACTATCGCATACAATGGACAAATAGTGGACAATACAAATGTAGCAAAATTTTTAGGTATAATAATTGAAAATCAACTGACATGGAAACCACAGGCAGCGGAGATCTGCAAGAAATTAAGCAAATCTGCATACATTTTATACAATTTGACAAAGAAAGTTAACACTGACACGAATATTATAGCATATGATGGTCTCGTTGTTTCTGTTTTAAGATACGGAGTAGTTTTTTGGGATAATTGCAGTGAGAGAGAAAGGATTTTCAGAGCGCAAAAATATTGCATTAGATCAATGACCGGAATAAATTCAACAGACAGCTGCGTTCCCATGTTTAAATCCCTTAACTTACTAACTTTTCCATCGCTCTATATTTTGGAAATGACACTGTTTGTAAAAGGTACCTAATCAAAATTTATATTGTTCAAATATTGATCACTCAACAAGGCCAACATTAATAAGATCTCAATATAAAAATCTTTTACATACAGGTGAATTTAAAACAGCACTGCTGAAAAAGAATATTATGCATATGGGACCAGTGGTATACAATAAAATACCCAATGATATAAAAAATTGTACACTACAAATGTTTAAAAATAAATTAAATAAATTGCTAGTTGAAAAATATTATTATACAATAGATGAATTTTTGAATGACAAATCCATATGATTATTTATGAACAATGATTTTTCTCGTGATTCTTCGTTATTTTATTCAGTTTTTTTTTTTAAATTGTATTATTTGATTATTTAATAACTTATTTCTGACATTATGTTATTGACTAATTATCAACTTATTATTGACATTCTATTATTGACTATTTATTAACTTATTTTTGAAATTGTATACCACTGAATGAATTTACAAATTGAATGATTTATTTTTACTACACTTCTGGACACATCTATTGGCCCACCTTGTATTTTCAGTTTCGTTTGGTCCTAGCTAAAATTTTTTATGCAGTTTTGAACCTGGCACATTCACAATTTCATTCAATAGTATTTTTTTGAATTTCGAACACAGAATTTAAAGAAACAAAAGACAATTTGGAGCCTGTTTGTTGATATCAAACAATCGAATACTAAGAAAACTTGGTTTTATTGGTTTACTTGGATTTAATTCTTGAAAAAGTGATTGATGTCTTTGGTTTTGCAACAAACATTACTTATTCTTAACATTAAGGTGAGGTTCTATCAATAATCTATGGATACTTCACCTGAAGTCGCCGCCCAAGCTGTGGCACTTATTCAGGCCGGACACAGCCAAAGAAACGTGAGTGCTCAACTTAATTTAAGTCGATCTGCGGTCCGAAATGTTTATCGGAGGTACCTAGAGACTGGCGGCTTTGTTCGTCGCCAAGGAAGGCCACGATCTCGGGTCACAACTGAAAGGCAGGATCGATTCATCGTGACGACCAGCTTGAGAAATCGTCATCTTACCTCCATTGAGATACAAAACCAACTTCGCGACTTCCACGGAGTATCTGTGAGCGCTCGAACTGTTCGGAGAAGGTTAAAAGAACGTGATATGGTACCACACAAGCCAGCTAATGGGCCCAAACTAACGCGAGCCCACCGAACAGCGCGCCTTCATTTCGCACGCAGTCATTTAAATTGGACACAGCAAGATTGGAGCCGTGTACTCTTTTCTGATGAGTCTAAAATTGTGTTAAATGGCAATGATGGAAGGAAGAAGGTCTATCGACGTAAGGGAGAGCGTTTCGCACAATGCTGCTTTGAAGAGAGGGTTGCTTATGGCGGTGGCTCATGGACTGTCTGGGGCGGTATATCCGCGAGCGGCAAAACTCAACTTGAGGTTGTTACAGGACCACGGCTGCCAACATTAAATGCTGAAAGGTACATTCGTGAGTGCTTAGAACCTCACGTGATACCATACGCGGACTATGTGGGCCCAAATTTCCTTTTTATGCATGATAATGCAAGAGCCCATGCGGCCGGCATCGTCAGGGAATATCTTCGGGATGTGAACATCACAGTTATGGACTGGCCAGCCAGAAGCCCAGACATGAACCCCATTGAGCACATGTGGGACGAGCTAAAAAGACGTGTTAGGGCTCGTCAGCCAGTTGCCCAGACGATGCAGGAGTTGAAAACTGCCATAGAAGAGGAATGGGAGATGATCCCTCAAAATTTCATAGAGCGGTTGATAAACTCTATGCCTAATCGTATGAGAGCTGTGGTAGATGCCTAAGGAGGTAACATGCGTTATTAAATTAAACCTTTATTTGATAAAACATGTTTTTTATTCAAAAATCAATTGCCTTTAACAAGGCGCATATCCGACTTGTTAGGCGTAGCTCCATGTAGTATGGTATTCTGAATTCAAATTTAAAACAATACGATCGAAAAAGATGGTAAAATGTATCAGGTTTAAAACTGCATCAACAGTTTTTGTTCAATCTAGCAATCATATTTCGGTAGGGGCCATCGAAACCTAAACTCTAAGGTGGGCCAATAGATGTGTCCAGAAGTGTATTTTAATCATTTGACATTACGATACCTGAAGTATCAATCAATGTAAGGGACATTTATTTAGGTACCCAAAATGCCAAAATGAACCTTACAGCGATTACGTCTTCAAGTGACATTTATCAAAAATTCTAAAATGTCGCTTACGTTTATTGATACTTCTGGTATCGATTAGTTAAATATTTGGTTTTTACTTTAATTACTACTACTAAAAAAAAAACAAAATTTTGCATGCCCCACGGTAGAATGTATTGGATCCTTCTCTTACTTAACACCATATTTTTGTACCTACATTCATGACAAATAAATTATTTAATTTCATTATTTTCAACTATTATGGTTAAGTCACCATGACCGCTTTTTGCTCAAATTATAAAATTATCCAAAGGGTTAAATGAAAAAATGGTGATTTTGGTAACATAGTATTAATCGATCGATCGATTGGTGTGGGAACACCCTTAGGTATGCCAAAGGTGGCCCATAAATTATAGTTTGGATTTCCATCAGAGTTCCGAGTTTTTACTACACTAGAAATTCGAATCGGATGCAGTGCGTAACCGCTCTAAAAGTTAAATTTCTAAAAATCCCTTCTCACTAAATCATGAAAGGAAGCGTTGTGCAAAATTCCTTGTTCCTAGTCCCAGTCAGGTAAGGTTAAAAGGTTAGGCGGGGTCTTTCACCATTCCCTTCTAACCTGACCTGTCCGAGTCGGGGTGCCTCCAAAGTCCCGTACTCGCTTCGCTCGCTCTTGTATCCTTAGTTTGGGACACCTCAGGGTCATTGACCTTGAGGTCAAGGTCTTGTGATTCCGTAGGTCATGATGATACATTAGAGGTCAAAGTCGAGTGACCTAGGAGGTCATGGTCAAGTGACTTTGAAAGTGTCTGGAATTCCAGTGCCCTACGCTACCGACTACTTGACTTCCAGTGCAATAACGGTAGGCATTTCTATTTTTCTTCTAAATCTTTATCTCAAAAACGGTGTGCTATCGCAAAAATAATTAAAAATTTGCCACCCTTAACAGTTCCCAGCCGCGTAATTCTCAACATGTCGGTAATAATTAATTATGAAAATTTCAAATTTTAATAAACCAAATAGAAAAAAATAAATTCACAATACGTCGCGCGTCGTCCGTAATTCGACTAAGTCAAAGTTTCCATTCGGCTCTCAATAAGGTAAAGTTATGGTTGTATAACCGGGGCGCATAATTTAATTAAATTAAATAATGAAAAAGAAATCGTTTTTTTCACTTGCCTGTCTTTATAAAAGGATCCCTTCGACATCGTTTTAACGACAAACGCTTAGTCGGAGACAAAAATCACCAAGATGCTTTTTGCCTTATTTTTAAACTTAGTACTTAGTTTGGAAGTTTCTCTCGAAATTAGTAGCAGTACCTACCTACCTTAGTACCATACCCTACCGTACCTACCCCAGTGGCAAAGAATTTTTAAAGGTAAAAAAAAAAATGTATCAGGGCAATATGTGGAACCCATTTTTTAGATAGCTGTAAGCCATTGTTTCAAAAACTGAAAATACTGTCTTTGCCGTGTCTTTATATTTTTGAAATATGCATTTTTGTGTAAAAATAAATAATGATTTATTTGAAAAAACAATTACAAAATAAATAGTAGAACACGACACAAAGACAAATTGATTTACTACCCTAAATAAAATTATTACTATTTAAAAGAAATACGTACCAACCTACCTACTGCATAGCTTATTACATATAACCATCTACCAAATAATAGGTACTCAAGATTTGCCATTGCCGTTGTTCAAAAGGAATATTCAGAATGTTACTAAAAAAACATACTATTACAGTGTTCAAGAATATTTTAGAGGATAAGTCGTATTAGTATACCTAACATAATAGGTAAAATTTTTATTAATTTATAATCATTATAATTTAAATTCAATACAATTTAAATCCTTATTTGTTAAATATTATACTTAATTTCATATTTTATTCTGTATCTCTCAATTCATTTATATTAATAGGATACCTAGTAATAAAAGCTTGTTTCTATTTTTAATACATACATATTTGTGGGATCCCTTCTTTTCGCATAATGTTCTTTGTCCTAATATACTTCGGCTTAACGATTTTGGCACAATTTGTTTTGGCATAAATTTGATTCGCATAACGTTAGTAGGCCTAATGACTATTAGCATAACGTTAGTAGGCCTAATTACTATTAGCATAACGTCAGTAGGCCTAATGACTTTAATATCGACTGAATTTAATATGCTGTGCAACAAAAGTTAGTGACAGAACCGAATTGCTGTAAAACCGACTCCACGTAGTCTTGTTTGTCCTACCCCTAGAGTGTAATTTAAAATCGCGTAGGCGCGTGGGGCCGCCAGAGGCCCGCAGCGCCGGAGCCGTGACAGAAACCCTGCCTGCTGCATGTTGCATGCTCGCTTGAATGCTGCATGCTGCATGCTTGCTTGCATGCTGTATGCTTGCTTGCATGCTGTATGCTTGCTTGCTTCATGCTTCCTACAGCGAAAAAAAAACCCACAAAATTGTTCCAAACCTTATATTATATTAATATGTTACCTATATATTACCTGATTTAGGAGATATAGCTTTTTTCCAATCGTCGAAATAAATTGTTATACCTATAAAAATATGTTTTAATATCATTATGCGTAAATAAATTTGTGCTTTAGGATATTATGCTTAATTAATTTATGCTTTAGAATATTATGCTTAATCATTAATATGGTTAGAGAAATTACGCTTAAAAAATTATGCGTAAGCTGTTATGCGAAAATATAATCATGCCAAACAAAATTATGCTAAGTTATATTAGGTCTTAAAATTTTATGCAAATGGATAGGGAACCCATATTTGTACCTACGCCATGTTGTGGCAGGATATGCTGGAACCATTAAGTATTATAGGTACCATCTATTGTACCATATTCTGACAAATAAATATTTGATTGAGTGCGACTTGGCAAGTTATTAAATTAGGTACTCACCAACTTGAATCTTCTTGATTAAGGGTGCACTAGTCGAACGGCTGAACTCCTTGACGGGCGCGGTAAAATGCATGCTATCTCATCCAACATCATAATATAGAGGAAGAAATAAACGCTAGGGTGAGCAATATGAACCTAGTGCGCACACAAATTTACAGTTCCATATCATTTATGATGATTAATAACGAAAATGAGCTCATAAAATTTATTGAAAGACTCATAGGATATTATGAAAAAAGTACCTACTGAATGTATTTGTTTAAAATATATTTTTTTTTATATTTAACCGCTCGAGCACTGACATGTGAAAATTCCCAAATAAAAAAAGAAATCTTACGTAATAAATAATAAACATTAAATTCGCGACACACCGGTGTGCCGGCAGTGCTCGAGCGGTAGGAAATAATCTGTCCCTGTATGGTTGATATTTTGCCATTTTCGTACTAGTTAAGTTATTTATTTACGCCCAAAGCTGCGTTAACATTTCGAAGTTTTGACGCAACTAACTTGCACATCAATATTTTTTTTTCTGTTTCGTTTCCGTACAGGGCTAGATAATACCGAGATAACTAAATGTGATTTTTTTTCTGAACGTACACCGTCAATCAGTGGAGTAGGTAATCGCCAGACTACATTTGTTTGAAACAATGACTGACTAGGACACCCTTAATACAATTTAATCAAATTACCTAATGTGTTTTTAACGTCCATTAGGGACGTTACAGCTATACATATAATAAAACAGTAACGAAAGAAAAACTGTACATTGAGAATTTTCGAGAAAAAATAAGTGGCTTTTGTTAGAAAAACGTAACTGATGACAAAAAGTGACTTTTTAGAATTTTTGTCTGTTTGTCTGTTTGTATGTGTGTATGGTACGGCATCACGCCAAAACTACTGGATAGATTGAATTGCAATTCAGCGAAAATGTTCTTTGTAAACCAAGGAAGACTTTCGGCTACATATTATCACGCCGTATGTTATAAAACCTTTTAAAATCAATATTCTTTACCTCCCGGTAAGGAATATTGATTTTAAAAGGTTTTTGTTCGTAATTGAATGCACAAAATGATATGTTAGTTAAAAAAAAACCAAACCTGATAGGAATTGTAGCAATCTAGAAGAAATCAACTTATTATCTACATAATTCAGATACCCGTAATGCCATCTGTTGACCGAAAAAAGTACTAACTATCAAAAGCATGAGAATTACACCAAAATATATTTTTTAGTTACTAATGGTACTTTTAAAACGTCATAAACAGTGATTCTTTTGATACAAAACTTACCGTTATGCATTTGATGCATAACATAAAAAAAAGATTTGGTCTGATTGCTCCACTGACGTTATTTTAATTTTTTTTGAACGGTTAATTCTCTCCACTCAACCTGTAAAGCACCCTGGTTGCTTCTGTACACTTGGACGGAGCTAGGCCGGCAAATTATGTCAGGACACCTACGCACAACGGAGTCCATACTCTACTCTATCCGTTGCGGGTTTTTTTTTTAATGGATGGGAAATCATCAAAATGACTAATTCCGCTCTGGGTAGACTGGAAGGGAGTGTCAGACTCTTACTGACTAAAATCCATCTGTGTTTCTCCTTATGGTCTTTGCGTTCCAGGGTCACGGTGACTCTTTCGAACAAATTCCGCAACCCAAGCAGGCTCTGGCCCTAACGGGCCCCGTCTACTTAGCTGACGTCTCTTGGAGGCGCGCATGGAACACAACGCTTCGTCGACCCGGACCAGTGGCGCTATATAGGGTGTATAGCTCCATCCCTCCTTCTCGCTCGAACGACTCACGCTTTAACACGTCATGGTAGGGCAGCTGGTTGTTATCGGGCCGCGAGCCACCCAACGCTCGCCGTCCGCAGGCCCGTGCCTACGGTGGCCGAGGATCGCCCTGCAACTCCTAACGCCCGGGGCGTCTTCTTCTGTTTTGGTGGCTAAGGCGTGACGTTTGCCTCTCCTTCACGCGGCCCGCCCCTTCCTTTACTAGCATTACTGTTTCGCAAAAGGAGGTAACGGCTTCCCACGCCTCCGCGCTCTGGACCATGGAGTGAACCAGAGCCGGTAGCGAGAGGTCGCCGTCGCTGATCGCCTCGACAAGGACACGGCGGTGCTCCGCCCAACCAGGGCAGACCTTCACCGTATGCTCCGCCGTGTCCTCTGCGGGGGTTGACTTCTCTTCTGGTTGGTTTTTCCATGGACAACTTTATGTAGCTCTATCGCGTGTTAACAAACTTAGCAAGTTTCATCAACATCGTGTATCATCATCATTATCCACAGTCCAACTTCGCTCACTGCTGAGCATAGGCCTCTCTTTTCGTGTGCCAATCCCCACTTTCCTGTGCCAGCCTCATCCAGGTTCTACCCACGATGGCAATAATATCGTCCGCCCATCTCGCCGCCGGTCGACCAATACTTTTTCTTCCAGTCCTCGGACGCCACTCAGTCACTGCCTTACTCCACCTATCATCACCGCGCCTTGCCAAGTGTCCTGCCCAGCTCCACTTTAGTTCTACAATTCGTTTTCCGATGTTGAAAATCTTCGTACGTCTTCGGATCTCGACGACGTACCTCTACCAAGCATGGAACGCTCCATGGCACTCTGTGCAACTATCAGTCTGTAAACAGCCTTCTGCGTGAGCGTCCATGTAAGTAAGTAAGTCATGGTGGGAATAGCACACTGGTTATAAAGGCGGGAAATCAGACATTGCGGAATTTTGGCAGGCTTCAGAATGTCGTCCATTTTGATAAAAGCGGCCTATCCAAGGTGTGTTCCTCTCTATACCTCCGTTTGTTGATTTTCTTTGCCGATTGAAAGGATATGGCCAAGATAAACATATCGGTTAATCACCTCCAACAATTCATTTCCAGATTTGAATCGCTGAAGGTGTTTTCCATAACCTTCGTCTTGGTCATATTTATCCCAAGACCCAACTTTGAAGCATTTTCTGAGGGTCATCGAAGTTCTCAGTGAAAACCACAAAGTCATCTGCAAATCTTAAGTGAGACAGTTGGGCAGAAAATTGACGTTTATACCGCTTTGACAACAATTTTTAACGACATCTTCTAGAACTGCTGTGAATAGTTTCGATGAAATGAAAGAAGCATTGTCATTGCAACGTTTTTCACGAAAAATTTTTGAACAGAAGAGGTGATACTCGACGACGCGTTGTGTTCCACGCGCGTCACAAAAAGATGTCAGCATAAAGACGAGACCCGCTAGGGCCAGTGCCTGCTAGGGTTGCGAAATTTGTTCGAAAGAGTCACCGCGGCCCTGGAACGCAAAGGGCATTAGGAGGAACACAGATGGGTTTTAGTCAGTAAGAGTCTGACACTCCCTTCCATTCCGCCCAGAGCGAAAGGAGTCATTTGATGTTTTCCCAAATATAAAAAAAGAGGCAAGCAATGATAGATATTGACTGTTCGTATTAGATATACGAACACATTGATCTTAGAGCTCTTACACACGAGCGGCATGTTGCCAACGGCAGAAGTAACTGCTGCCGTCGATACGTGTCGGCGGCAGCCGTCGACGCGCCGGCGGCAGCCGTCGACCTATAGCGACACTTGCAGTTGTAGCGTGCCGCGGCCGAAGTTTGAAGTTGGCATGTCAACGGCAGCCGTCGACATGCCAACTTCAAAATTCGGCTACAACTCGTGTGTAAGAGCTCTTACCTAGCCACATCATTTTACAATACAAACACGCGAACGAAGTCGCGGGCAACAGCTAGTCTCTAATAATGTCAAACTAGAAACTGTTAAGAGTGCAAATGTACCTAAATGTAATTAATGAAAGAGAAAATTCCAAATTTCATAATACCTACCTATATCTTGCGTAATAGTAATAATAAAGATTACAACGCGAAAATCTGGCGGTATACTGGAGTGGCCTGGGCTTTAGCGGAGTATAACTTGTTTCAGTAACCAATCCGTTGTCCGTCCATCTGTCAGTCAGCGGGCTGTATCTCAAGAACCGTAATAGGTAGACAATTGAAATTTTCCGAAACCAGAAATAAAGACTAAAGTTATCCTGAATCTATCGTGATCCTTAACATTTTCTAGTTATAAAAAACGATTCATAATTTATTGTCCAGGTGCTACGAACGAAGAGAATTTTTTCAATCTTTATTTATTTACACGGTTTTTTCTATAGAGAATATGTCACCTCTTAGATTGAATAAGATACTAAGGAAAGGGTAATGACCCTTTTTGCAAATTTATCTGGCGTCGACCATAGTCTTGCCAAAGGGTATCGGATCGTGTTACCCAATTACTGGGTTATAGAGGTCGGAAAGGCAGTCGCTCCATGTCAAATACTGGTACTTATTCAGCTGCATCCGATGAGACTGGAACCCATTCCCCAACATAGTTGGGAGAAAGCAGGCAGAGTACCTAGTTGATTTTAAGTAAGTAGGTACCTACCGCGGGTGCAGAAAATCTCAAACGGGGCAAATACAACAACCTTATTGGGAATTATGTATTTTAGCCGTTTGGGGTTGACACACTAGAGCCATGGGGTGCTGCGGAATTTGTTCGAAAGAGTCACCGCGGCCCTGGAACTCAAAGGGCATAAGGAGTAACACGGATGGGTTTTGACCAGTAAGAGTCTGACACTCCCTTCCACTCCGCCCAGAGCGGAAGGAGTCATTTGATGATTTCACAGGCTTCAAAAAAATGTAAACAAAAAGGGCCATTGGGTCCGAGTTCTCATCGTGTTTTTCGTGAAAAACACGATGAGCAAGCAGTTAGTCGACTCTTGACGTGACCATAGGGCTGGCCTTTTCTTGGGCCAACGAATCAGCATGGCCATTCAACGTGGCAATGCGGCCAGTATTCTGGACACTTTTCCCGTTGACAGCGATGTGGATTAGTTTGTAGGTATATAGTATCAAAAAGTTTTATGTAAGTATTTGTAAATAACAAATTCTGTTTAAGGAACTAAAAAAAAATAATATGACTCTTTTATTCTGTTATGTTTTTTAAATAATAAACTATACCTACATAGGTACGTACCTACTGTGATTACATCACATTGCGGGTGGGTATAGGTAAATATTCTATTATATCTATTGTAAATAAATATTGTTTTAGCCTATGACCTATTCTGACCACAATTTTAGCAAATTTTCCGATGACCTACAATTCTTATTGCTGCTAAATAATGGGAAACAGGCAATTACTATTGAAATGTTAATTCACACTTAAGCGTATACGGGGATTGTACTTCCCACTAATATTCTTGCCTTACACGTCTTTTGTTGACTATAATCTCCAAATAACACTGAAATTTAATGCGTAGACGTGTTGCGCGAGCATCGCTCGCGCGCTGGGACGCGTAAGCGGATTACGTCATGCCAAAAGAGAATGCTCCTGAATTTCAGTATATTTTTCCTCTTGGCTAAACGTGGTAATTGGCTTAGGGGCGCTTCACACATAAGAGGGACAAGGCCGGGCGCCCACCCGAATTAATTACCTCCTACCTGATGTATTGTATTCGGCTAGCCGAAGCCGAAGTTTGAAGTTGGCATGTCAACGGCAGCCGTCGACATGCCAACTTCAAAATTCGGCTCCAAATTTCATAATACCTACCTATATCTTGCGTAATAGTAATAATAAAGATTACAACGCGAAAATCTGGCGGTATACTGGAGTGGCCTGGGCTTTAGCGGAGTATAACTTGTTTCAGTAACCAATTAAATACTTGTAGGAATTGCTGTTATTGTACCTACGTAGGTACAATAACAGTACCTACATTTAGATGCAAGGTAGGTACCCCAGCCGAAGGCGAGGCCGTTATGGAGCCGAGAAACTGCAATGACAAATGCCGACGCGACGTGCATCAAACAACGTTCTTCAACACATTTAAATAAATTAGAACAAATAAAGTATAGGCACCCACTTAGTTACACACTAATTCTAGCCGGCATAATCGGCACAGCCAGGTGGCAAAATCGAATTTATTGTGGTCGAATGATTGGGAAAAAGGCCGACCGGTTATGGCGATCAATATTAGTTGAGTAGTGTTAGTATGCGATTGGCCGAATCTAGCCGAATACAATACATCAGGTAGGAGGTAATTAATTCGGGTGGGCGCCCGGCCTTGTCCCTCTTATGTGTGAAGCGCCCCTAAGCCAATTACCACGTTTAGCCAAGAGGAAAAATATACTGAAATTCAGGAGCATTCTCTTTTGGCATGACGTAATCCGCTTACGCGTCCCAGCGCGCGAGCGATGCTCGCGCAACACGTCTACGCATTAAATTTCAGTGTTATTTGGAGATTATAGTCAACAAAAGACGTGTAAGGCAAGAATATTAGTGGGAAGTACAATCCCCGTATACGCTTAAGTGTGAATTAACATTTCAATAGTAATTGCCTGTTTCCCATTATTTAGCAGCAATAAGAATTGTAGGTCATCGGAAAATTTGCTAAAATTGTGGTCAGAATAGGTCATAGGCTAAAACAATATTTATTTACAATAGATATAATAGAATATTTACCTATACCCACCCGCAATGTGATGTAATCACAGTAGGTACGTACCTATGTAGGTATAGTTTATTATTTAAAAAACATAACAGAATAAAAGAGTCATATTATTTTTTTTTAGTTCCTTAAACAGAATTTGTTATTTACAAATACTTACATAAAACTTTTTGATACTATATACCTACAAACTAATCCACATCGCTGTCAACGGGAAAAGTGTCCAGAATACTGGCCGCATTGCCACGTTGAATGGCCATGCTGATTCGTTGGCCCAAGAAAAGGCCAGCCCTATGGTCACGTCAAGAGTCGACTAACTGCTTGCTCATCGTGTTTTTCACGAAAAACACGATGAGAACTCGGACCCAATGGCCCTTTTTGTTTACATTTTTTTGAAGCCTGTGAAATCATCAAATGACTCCTTCCGCTCTGGGCGGAGTGGAAGGGAGTGTCAGACTCTTACTGGCCAAAACCCATCCGTGTTACTCCTTATGCCCTTTGAGTTCCAGGGCCGCGGTGACTCTTTCGAACAAATTCCGCAGCACCCCATGGCTCTAGTGTGTCAACCCCAAACGGCTAAAATACATAATTCCCAATAAGGTTGTTGTATTTGCCCCGTTTGAGATTTTCTGCACCCGCGGTAGGTACCTACTTACTTAAAATCAACTAGGTACTCTGCCTGCTTTCTCCCAACTATGTTGGGGAATGGGTTCCAGTCTCATCGGATGCAGCTGAATAAGTACCAGTATTTGACATGGAGCGACTGCCTTTCCGACCTCTATAACCCAGTAATTGGGTAACACGATCCGATACCCTTTGGCAAGACTATGGTCGACGCCAGATAAATTTGCAAAAAGGGTCATTACCCTTTCCTTAGTATCTTATTCAATCTAAGAGGTGACATATTCTCTATAGAAAAAACCGTGTAAATAAATAAAGATTGAAAAAATTCTCTTCGTTCGTAGCACCTGGACAATAAATTATGAATCGTTTTTTATAACTAGAAAATGTTAAGGATCACGATAGATTCAGGATAACTTTAGTCTTTATTTCTGGTTTCGGAAAATTTCAATTGTCTACTTATTACGGTTCTTGAGATACAGCCCGCTGACTGACAGATGGACGGACAACGGAGGCTTAACTTATTTAGTGTCACTAAGAAGCAAGCAAGGTCTGAAACGAATATGAGGTACTGAATTAGTTGTGAATGAATGGATATAAAATACCACTGATGTATATTTTTGTAATCTACAAATCACGTTCCAGACGATGATAGTAAGTATTATATTCATTGCTAAATATACAGAATGAATAAAAAAATTACCGTTTTTATTCACGAACCTTACTGTTATTATTTTTATAATGTTCACACACATCACAGACATTTTGACACTCAGTTTTCATATAGGTACAATATGTCGCAGCCAACTAGCTGAATCCGCCGTTTCATAAAAGTCTAGCATTTTCATTGAACTGTGCCTTTTTATCAGCGACATAAGTGACATGGGTTGGTCATTAAACGATATTGAACAAATGATGTCACTTAAGTCGCTGAAAAATCGGCACATTTAAATGAAAAGGCTAGGCAACCAATTAAGTGGCTGATTAAGTTAATTGGATGCGACATTATATAATAGTACTCTGTGCTCTCAGTCAAGATGTCTCATGCGTTCAGGGTCAAAATGTCCAATGGTGTCAAAATGTCCTATTCTCAAAACGTCAAATTCTCAAAATATCCAATCTTTGAACCTAACTTCAAAACACTTTAAAGTTCCCTAAAAGTTGTAGTAGGAGCCCCGTTTCGCGGGGCTCAAGGGTTTAAAAAAAAAACCACGAAGGGGATGGCGTCCCCTTCTAATCTAACCTGTCCGAGTCGGGGTGCCCAAAGTGCCGAGCTCGCTTCGCTCGCTCTTGCATCCTAAGTTCTTTTAGGCAACTTTGAGGTTAGGTTCAAAGATGGACATTTTGGGATTTGGACATTTTGACACCATTGGACATTTTGAGAATTGGACATTTTAACCCTGAACCGTCTGATGACGCCCCGTTACACCGGTCAGTACTCACCTTTATAGTTTAGAGGTAGCCGAGATTCCGAGAACGAAATAAAATATATTTTTTCTCATATACCAGTTTTTGCCTAACCATCTCAAAAAAATCGACCGATTTTTATCTAGTTTCTTGGCGTTTTTTATTATGACTACATTTTACTGATTCGAAATGAACAAAATACTTTTCGAACGATCAGTCAATGTTGCCAGGGCTTAAAATTGTCTGGTCAAACTGTCAAACCTTGTTGTTTATGTAATTTCAAAATAGAAAAATTCCAAATTGTATTTAGATTGAAATTAGAAACTTGTAATTTCCACTTAGAAGTAGTAAAACATACAATCCACCATGGGAACTGTACATGCCAAGGTAACTGTTCATATTTATTTTGATATCTTGCCCCGAAACAAATGTAAGGTTATATTGGGATAAAAATTCTTTTAAGTGTACATGTAGGATTTTTTATGTTGTTTCACAAATATTTACATTATTTCCATCAAAGGTGAAGCGTAGCCATGTTGTAACAATAAGATTTATATTTTGTATTTTAATTTTGTTATGTACAAAGTCTGAACAGAAAACTCCTGGAAGACCATTTTTGTTATATTAGAGATTTTTATTTTTCTTATCATAGGATTTGGTCGTAGAGTAGCGCTGCTTGATTATAATGGAGTTATTGAGTCAGGCTAGTGAATAATCTAAGGATCCTGCATTGATAATGTAAATTAAATGTAAATATCATAGTTGATTGAAAGATGTCAGCAATTGTTCAAGGCTATAATTTTTGGTACAAACACATGGTAAGTATACATCTGTCTAGTCTATTCAGAACTGTGTTGAGTTTAACCAAATGCAGCCTGATACCAATATTTACATACTACAACTGTCTGTCTGGCTAGCATATGACATTACCTTCGATCATGAATACTCTACCTAGATGTCTGATTAGCACTTCATTAACGGCCAGAAAAGCAAATAAATTTGTGGTCAGCATGGAAATATTGCAGCATGCCTAAACACTAATATTTCAGAAACAATATTTATTTTTGTTAAGAATATAGTAATATTTCTTTTTTTCATCAAGTAAAGATAGATTAGAACAGTATATTTTATTAATCTAGTAATTCTTCTGATTGTTAAAACTATTTTAGCAATATGAACACAAGAATGAATATTATGAAAAATAATCTTTAACTAACTAAATTTTGGCACAGAGATCATTGAGATCCTGTAGACGGTTTGGGCCACTTTTACCACAAGAGAAGCTCAGGAAAAAGCTACTATAAAAATCATTATTGGATGTTTGTTTTCACAGGCCGAGCCTGGGGAAAGTGTGGAGATGGGCGGGGGGCTATTTGAGTTCGAGGAACCTCTGGAGATGGAAGACGAGCCCATCTCGAAGCCAACTATCAAGCTCAACGGAGTGCGGGTAATGTCTGCATATCTATATAAATATATGTCATTGTCTATCTTGGGGCCGGTTCCAGTCTAACTGGATGCAGTGCCTATGCCTATCTGACCTCCACAACCCAGTAACTGGGTAAAGCAGTACCCCTTGGCCTGACTGATGTCAGACTACTTGGCTTCTAACCCATAATGACCGTCAAGGATCTACAATTTATAGGCAAGTCCTTGGTCTTGCCTGCTTAACGTGCTTTCAGAGGCACGTTGGAGCCTCAGACCTCGCCAAGCTTTGCTTAGATTCGAAGATTGAACAGTGGTGATGCGATGCGTGGTGATGTGTTATTATTTAGCCAAGGACGAGCTCCTGTGTTGTACTTGTGTCTAAAGTAAATAGCATAAAACAAAGTCGATGTCTGCGTGTCGGTTTCTCTGCTATTTGTAAACACAAGGCTTCTGCTTCTTGTAAAAAAGGAATTTTGGAAAAATCAACCTTTAAGGGAGTGAAAAGGGGTAAATTGTTTGTACTAAATTTGCACAGACGAAGTCGCCAGCTTACAATAGGACTTTCAAAACGAAAGAAAAGATTGGTTCTTTCAAAACATCAAATAAATATTTGTATGGTCAACAGGTATATGTTCCTGAAATCGTCTATGCTGGTGTGAGTGTACTTAATATTTGGGACAAATGCTTGTTTGGGGTTTTCATTTATATCCCAAAGTGTGTTTGAATAACTGTACCTACCCCGGCACACTGTGTAATTTTGCTTCAATAGCGGTCACTTATATTTTATCCCTTCATCTTATAGATCCAGCTAAGAACTAAAACTTCTGGGAAGGAACCATGATTTTTTTATGTTTAGTTTAGAAGTTATTTAACGTTATGCTAGCGTCAGCAAAAAACTGTTTTTATTCGTACATTTCAAAATAATAATATGATTTACACAAATCATTGTTTTATTACAGTAACAATACAATATCTAACTTCATACAAAGTTAAGGCATTGCATCTACGACGTACAAAGAGAAATCGATGTTTTTTCGATTTTTACTAAATTGTGATTTTCTCCGTATTCCTATCGATTCCGTATCTGATTTTAATTTTGGGGATGCATAATATAGTTATAACAACACAAAATAAAGAGCAAATAAATTAACAGTGGGACTTCGGAAATATTACTTTTCTGAAGTTTCTGTAGAATTTCTATGGAAATAGGGTTGTCAAATTGCAAATGCCTAATACTTAATTTTACACCAAAGAAAACGGTTATATTTCATTTTATTATCAAGAAAGATAGTAAATTGGCAGTCAAAGTTTTCCAAGAATAGTTACAGTAAAGTAGATGACAACCTTAACCTCAAAAATAAAAATTCAATAACTCGGAAGTCCCGCACTATCCACACCTGGTTTTTTTTATAATATAGCATATTATAATATAAAACTATTTATGTTAAAAAAATGCGGATACAATGAGACAGAGATGAAGTCTTAAAAAGGACTGTTTTATCTACTAGACGAGTAGAAAAAAAAAATAAAAATTGTCGTAAATAGAAGAAAAAATCAAGAATTTTGGAAAATTCAAATTATTTTTTATTTGGTTAAATAAAAAATAATTTGAATTTTCCAAAATTCTTGATTCTTCATCTATAAAAATTGCAAAATCATATATCTGAGACGAAATAATGCATTTCTATGGTTTCTATGAAGTTTTCTCGAGTTTTAAAATAACTTCTAAACTAAACATAAAAAAATCATGGTTCCTTCCCAGAAGTTTTAGTTCTTAGTTGGATCTATAAGATGAAGGGATAAGATAAAGGTGACCGCTATTGAAGCAAAATTACACAGTGTGCCCGGGTCTTAATAGAAACATTTTATTTGTTTTTATTATTGATTGTTTGCGTTTTACCACAATATCACTTGATGAAAAGCGATGACGTGGTCGACGATGGAGCACGCTTGCCTAGAAGTAACCTATTCCTTCAGCCACATACTAACTAAACTGAAGTTGTAGCGACATCTATACCGCCACATACTAAACTACTGCGTCCGACCACAATCTCACTTGATGGAAAGCGACGATGGAGCAGGACTAGCAGTAAACTCCACTCATGAAACTCCACTCTTAAAGAGTGTGTGAGTGGGTTGTAGCCCGCAGGTACCAGCTATCAGGACTCCGGCTGGGAATTCCGCTCCGTAGTTGCAGCCTCAAAGAAAGTATTCCCAAAATGGTTTTGTGCGTATGGGAGCAGAACTTTTCGGCCCCACCCACCCTGCCCTGCCCACTGCCACTTCAGTTTGGCGATCCTACGGGCTATGTCGGTACCTTGCTTCAAAAGATAGACCGATGAACTGGTGAGGGTCGCTGGTAGCCGATGGATGCGAGACATACAGAACTAATTGTTGTGGCGACACTTGGGGGAGGCTTATGTCCAGCAGTGGACGTCTTTCGGCTGATATAATAATGATAATGATGTCATACTGTCAAAGCCGAACTTTTCTTAAAGCAAGTGTGAACTGGCATCTTCTCTGCTGCATTGCTCCATCGTAGACCTCATCCGTTGGTTACCTCCAGGCATGATAAAGATTAAAAGCGGACTCATCATGAAAAAAAACCCCATGGGCCATATTAAAAACGTTCCGTAAAACCCAATAACTAATATAGGATCGATTCCCGATAAAAACTTCTTAGTGTGTCAGTTAAATGACCAAGAAATATTGGACGCGTATTATTTTTTTTCCCACGTTAACAGAAAATGAAGACTAAACAATACTTTGCGATTTCGCGTTACGTCATGTTGATGTAAAGAATTTGCTACTTTTTACCTAAAAGTGACGTAACAAGCGCCCACTCCTGAACTTGTCGTTTTATCACCGTCAATTTTTATTGGACTGCAATATTTTTTGATAATGTAACTGGCGAACTAAATATAATCATATTTTATATATCCAGGAAAATTCCCAATTGTTTTTTTAACATAAATATAAATATAAATTACCATAATTAGGTGTTATTTTTGCAACTACTAACATTATATTTAGTGCAAAGGGTTTATGCAATTGGTATGTTCAATCATGATGTAACAGTTCGCTAACATAACCTCGAAAACTTGGGGTGGGGGTTGACTAGTGCAGCTCTCTAAATTGCTCGCCGTTGAGGTCCTGAGGTGGGGCTGACCATCAGATTGCATGTCCATTGCCAACACTTACATTCTTTCAAAGGACTAGAAGAGCCCTCCTGGGGACGCGTTACCGTGGTGAGGCGCTACACAGTGCCATTCTATTAACGAATGCGTTTGTCAATCCCATACGTTTTGACAATTGCCGTCGCCACGCTACCGCTGACAGAACGTCACTTATTGACTCTGCTCTCAGGTCGGCCGCAGCAAGGACAACCTCCTCAGGAAGGAGTTCTCAGGTTGTCCGATATTCAGTGTTTGTGGAGCGCTTCTCCGCAGTCCATGGCCCACCTTTCATCTTGCGCTGCATGCCCTATCACCTTCATGTAACAAAGCGTTACGTCACTGAATTTTACAGATAGACTCTTTGACAGCATGCTGATAAATGGCCGTTAGTCCTGGCTTCTCATGTGATGTTTATGTTGTAGGCTCGCGTGGACCGGGTCCATGTAGACGGTCTGAACCGAACCAAGGACGATATCATCCGCAGCACGGTCGACGAGCTGTTCCAAGCCTCCGACTTCGAAGATGTCATACTGCGAGCACATAAGGTAAAGTGAATACTACTTGGTATAATGCGGTTTTACTGAACCGTTGGACACCAATTGTGAGTGCGGTGCCCCTGTCCCAAACATGGCACGCTTAGACGGTTTGGTCATATTGAGAAGGTTAATGTAATGGGACTAACAAAAGGTAAAATTTACAAGCAAGGCGGGGGACGCCCTAGAAGGACACACGCAGATCTTATCTTAAACTATAATTTTTGCCATGGCAGTTGGGAGGTCATGCCCACACAAAAGTCTCTCTGATGGTGGCGCATATGTTGGATCATTTGGCTCCTTCAAAATGGTTGAGCCAAATGGTGCGCCATGTTCGTAAAAGGGCGCTGTCAGCCGGTACTCTCTCCACCATCTCTCAACTGCCAAGTCTTAATTATATGTTTTGGTCTATTCTGTCAACATCTCACGGTGTACACTTAGGTGGAGGGAGCATCAAGTGAACTGTCATTCCATCTTGTTCGTATGAATTGACAGCTTACTTCACTTAGGCTTTCACGGTGAGAGGTTTACATAATCGCACTGCTAATATGAAGGTTAACGATGCAAAAGGAGGACGTAAGGATCGTAGTATGTGGCGTTCTTTAGTTTCTGTCCCCCGCAGGGGAAAAAGGCGTGAGTTTAGGTATGGATGGTCGACACGATACAGACTTCCATAGAATTTTGTCTGTGCAGACAAATGTCTGTGCGATAGATTTTTAACCGACTTCAAAAGAAGGAGGAGGTTCTCAATTCGATTATATTTTTTTTTTGTGTTTGTTACCTCATATATCTCCGTCATTTATGAACCGATTTGAAAAATTCTTGTTTTATGTGAAAGGACTTGTCGATTGGTCCCATTGAAATTTTATCAAAATCAATTGAGTAGTTTGGTTTTAAATCCAAATAGCTGGAAAAAAATATGTTGAAAAATCATCCATGTATACGAAATTGCGTATTTTTGCTTTTCTGTGACTGTAAAAATATTTTTGGAAGTCGGTTTTTTTTTTTGTGAAAAAGTTTGCTTTATTCAGAGTTTAAAGTCTAAATACAGACTTATGTTTTATCGTGTCAGTGGCAGGCTTTGAGAAATATGATAAGAAATCCAGTGTAATACTGAGAACAGTCTAGCGAAAGGTGTTGCTTTGCAGGTGCGGCGCGCCCTGGACGCGATGGGCTGCTTCCGCGACATCGGCGTCTTCATCGACGTGTCTTCTGGCCCCGATGCCACCCCCGAGGGACTTGAGGTACGTGTCAAAACATCATTTTGCGATGTACCTACCAATTTTTAATTTTAGTTTGCTCCTTAAGAAACGATTTTCGTATTTAGCCCGCGGTATGAAAATTTTATGAGGAGTAAAATCGAGCGTTAACTAAAAGTGAGGCGTTACGTTCTGTTGTATGTCTTTTGATATCTTTTCTGTCTGGTGCTACGAAGAGTTTATACTATGAAGTGATGTGGTGTGTGAATATTTTAGTAAAACCGTCTAACTATGGCCATATTATGTTACGGTTCTACCGATTTCATTGCGAGTTTACGCGTGACATAATATGTGTTTAAGCTCTCATTATTGTCTCTGTTATTCGTAAATTTTGAAACGATTTTTAGGGTTCCGTACCCAAAGGGTAAAAACAGGACCCTATTACTAAGACCAGCGGAGTCTTAGTAATAGAGTCCTGTTTTTACCCTTTGTCCGTCTGCCTGTCACCACGTATCTCATGAATCGTGATAGCTAGACAGTTGAAATTTTCACAGATGATGTATTTCTATTGCCGCTATAACAACAAATACTAAAAACAGAATCATTATCTGCCTAGCCTTTTCCCAAAGCTAGGCACTAAAAAACAGAATAAAATAAATATTTAAGTGGGCCTCCCATAACACAAACGTGATTTTTTTGCCGTTTTTTAAACATTTATTTTTTAGTCTTTTCTCTAATTTTTTAAAAATATGATAAAATAAATCCAGGCCTCCTATTGATCAGATTCATAATTTTGTATGTGTGTGCAGGTGACGTTCCAAGTCCGCGAGCTGTCGCGCATCGTCGGCGGAATCAACACGACCGTCAGCGAAAATGAAGGCAATCTAGTTCTAGGTATGTATACTGTGTTGTCTTACAATTAAGGTTTATTTTGCAATGACAAGCTAGCCGACTTTTGGGTGGTTACGTCGCCAAAGAAATCGCTGATGCTTTAACACAGAGACAAAGCTAACATGTGTCATATGCCTGTAACTACACCGGCTCACATACCCCTCCCCCATTAGTATTAGTGTTAATGTATAATCCGTGGTGCTTGGCAACTGGGCTTAACCTAGTTGTATATCTAACTTGGTGGCTATTTGGCCTAGCGCTCTCCTGCTTGATAAGGAGGGAAGTGGAAATTATAATTTTTCCTATTCCTCCGCTGTTATTTCCCAATTAATTTCGTTGCGGGATCCAAGACAGTTGAATCGTTTCTCATGGACTCGTCGAGATTTATTGACTCGGCGTATTTCTGGTGGTCGCCACTGTTGATTCTGGCTTTCAGGAGTTGCACTGGTTTGGGAATGTGTGGCGGGTTTGTCCCAAAAAAAAATACCCTCTCTCCGCTCACACCGCAAGCTGCAACGCTGCGTAGTGACAGATATGTGTAGGGTGGTAGTAATTCCCCGGACGAGCTCATTATTTACTAAAAGCTCTAATAGTAGGTACTACTCCTAGCTACAACGACTTAACGTGCTTTCCAAGGTGGAGGAGACATCTCAGTACCTATATAAGTAATGGATGGTTCCATTTTTCATTGAAACCATCCACTGACCGACTTTGGCAAGCGTCGTTGAAACTCACGCCTGTTATTATTAAGCTTTTATTTATGGATGGAAAATCATCAAATGACTTCTTCCGCTCTGGGTGGTGCGGGAGTGTCAGACTCTTACTAACTAAAACCGTGCCCTTAGCGTTCCAGAGCCACGGTAACTCTTTCGAACAAAATCCGAAACCCTGGTAGGGTTATTATTTAGCAACGAGTACCACAATAAATAAAGTACAATCTGTATGAAACCGGCCTTTAGCAACTGTGTCCCATTGGCCTCAGGTGTGAAGATGCCGAATGTGCTTGGTCGCGGGGAACGCGTGCAAGCGGAGTACAGCATGGGCTACCGCTCCTCGTCCAACTTCAGCATTGCAGCCACCAAGCCCTTCCCGCAGAAGCCGCTTGTGCCCGTGTAAGTACATCTGCAGCGACATCTATACCGCCATATACTAACTGAACTGACGTTGTAGCGACATCTATACCGCCACTGACGTAGCGACATCTATACCGCCACATTCTAACTAAACTGTCGTTGTAGTGATATATATACCGCCACTGACTAGCTAAACTGTGGTTGTAGCTACATCTATATCGCCACATACTAGCTAACTGAAGTTGTAGTGACATCTACAACGTGTAATAGAATAAACTTAATACCTCTTAAGAGGTCATTGTACTCATCATTATGAACAACTTTTACTATGGGACTAAAACCGAAATCGCGAAAAAAAATAAGCTGTTCAGTACATTTTGTCGAGTTATTCGCTCATAAATGTATGGGGCTGTCGATTTTTTTTTTCGCGATTTCAGTGTTGGTCCCATAGTGAAAGTTGTTCATAATGGTGAGTACATGACCTCTTAAGAGGTATTACGTTTATTTTGTTACACGTTGTATACCGCCACATACTAACTATACTGGCGTTGTAGCGATATCTATACCGCCACTGACTAGCTAAACTGACGTTGTAGTGACATCTATACCGCCACATACTAACTATACTGACGTTGTAACGACATCTATACCGCCACTGACTAGCTAAACAACAGATGTTACTACTCTAAACTACTCAAACTCTAGTTGTGCGCACTATGAAAATATTACCAAAACGTTTTGGGCGTATGAGTGGGATGACGGTGTCATGTACCAGTGGCGCAACTCCGCGTAATAATGTAAATACTCTGGCAGTTATAATATTAAGTATGATTGTTCCTGACAGATTGGCGGCGTCCATATATCAACAGAATCACGAGTACCCGTGGTCAGGCTACCGCCTGCTGGACCGCGGATTGCTGCTCGACATCGCCTTCAAGACTTCGCCAGCGGTAATCCTAATATTCGCCTTACTTATTTGTTAAAAAATGAACTTTATGCGCTGATTTTAAGGTTTCAGTTTTATTTGAACAACGCCATTCGTAAGTTCATAGTTAAGAATCATAAATCTCTTTTATAATCATTTTTAATAGGGGGGAGGGATTCTTAAAAAAAGTCCGTCTGAAAAATATTGGACACTTTTTTCTATCAAAAAGTTAAGACAAGTCTACGTAAAAAGTGTGTGGAACATTTTTGTAACGTAGAAGTGACGTTACAAATCTTCACTCCTGAACTTGGGTGCGTATTATCTTTGTCTAATTCACGTATTTATTTTATTGGTTTGAAAATGCATACGTGTCCTGTTTGATAATTTAACTGACAGACTTATTAGAAGCACAATGTTTTATACAGGAAACATTCCGATTGAACGAAAATCATGAAATCTGTCTGTTAACGTGCCTACGTTTTAGTAACAATTTATCTATTCGTTGTCAGACGCGCCACAACGTCCAGTGGGAGGGCCTGGTGCGGGACACCGCCGTGCTCAGCAAGACGACCAGCTTCAAAGTGAGGGAGAGCAGCGGTCAGTCACGACTCTTATTATGTTTCCTTAGAAAGCAATGCCAAAACTGCCTCAAAATTACGGCCGCTGACTGACAAAATTGCAGCAAAATTAAAGGTGAAATAGAATTAATAACGATAAACCTGTAAAGTGATCATTGTACTCATCATTATCAACTACTTTTAGGGGACCAAAAAAATCAACTGTACATTTAAGTTTTAACTCGCAAAAAGACACTGAACAGCAAAATTTTTAGAATACAACATATCTCAGGGCGTCTCAAGTTGTCTTGTTGCAATTTTCATAGGTTAGCGAGCACATTTTTGTGATCCTTTTAAGTGATGAGCTTTCCAAGTAACAGAATTTATATTTTTAATTAAGTACGTACATAAAATTATTTAGCAACCCAGTTATATTTTTCACGAACAGGTCCTCAAATGAAGTCCATCCTCCGGCACATAGTGTGCGTCGACCACCGCGACGAGCCCATCTTCCCAACACGCGGCACATGGGTTCAGTTCACTAGCGAAGTGGCCGGCCTGGGCGGCGGAGTGGCCAACCTCAAGACCGAGCTACAGGCGCAGGCCAACGCCACGCTCATGGAGGACGTGGTGAGTAACACTAGCAGTTCACGAGTGAAGTGGCGGCCTGGGCGGCGGAGTGGCCAACCTCAAGACCGAGCTATAGGCGCAGGCCAACGCCACGCTCATGGAGGACGTGGTGAGTAACACTAGCAGTTCACGAGTGAAGTGGCGGCCTGGGCGGCGGAGTGGCCAACCTCAAGACCGAGCTACAGGCGCAGGCCAACGCCACGCTCATGGAGGACGTGGTGAGTAACACTAGCAGTTCACGAGTGAAGTGGCGGCTTGGGCGGCGGAGTGGCCAACCTCAAGACCGAGCTACAGGCGCAGGCCAACGCCACGCTCATGGAGGACGTGGTGAGTAACACTAGCAGTTCACGAGTGAAGTGGCGGCCTGGGCGGCGGAGTGGCCAACCGCAAGACCGAGCTACAGGCGCAGGCCAACGCCACGCTCATGGAGGACGTGGTGAGTAACACTAGCAGTTCACGAGTGAAGTGGCGGCCTGGGCGGCGGAGTGGCCAACCTCAAGACCGAGCTACAGGCGCAGGCCAACGCCACGCTCATGGAGGACGTGGTGAGTAACACTAGCAGTTCACGAGTGAAGTGGCGGCCTGGGCGGCGGAGTGGCCAACCTCAAGACCGAGCTACAGGCGCAGGCCAACGCCACGCTCATGGAGGACGTGGTGAGTAACACTAGCAGTTCACGAGTGAAGTGGCGGCCTGGGTGGCGGAGTGGCCAACCTCAAGACCGAGCTACAGGCGCAGGCCAACGCCACGCTCATGGAGGACGTGGTGAGTAACACTAGCAGTTCACGAGTGAAGTGGCGGCCTGGGCGGCGGAGTGGCCAACCTCAAGACCGAGCTACAGGCGCAGGCCAACGCCACGCTCATAGAGGACGTGGTGAGTAACACTAGCAGTTCACGAGTGAAGTGGCGGCCTGGGCGGCGGAGTGGCCAACCTCAAGACCGAGCTACAGGCGCAGGCCAACGCCACGCTCATGGAGGACGTGGTGAGTAACAGTAGCAGTTCACGAGTGAAGTGGCGGCCTGGGCGGCGGAGTGCCCAACCTCAAGACCGAGCTGCAGGCGCAGGCCAACGCCACGCTCATGGAGGACGTGGTGAATAACACTAGCAGTTCACGAGTGAAGTGGCGGCCTGGGCGTCGAAGTGGCCAACCTCAAGACCGAGCTGCAGGCGCAAGCCAACGCCACGCTCATGGAGGACGTGGTGAGTAACACTGGGCGGCGGAAGGTAACCTCAAGACCGAGCTGCAGGCGCAGGCCAACGCCACGCTCATGGAGGACGTGGTGAGTAACACTAGCAGTTCACGAGTGAAGTGGCGGCCTGGGCGACGGAGTGGCCAACCTCAAGACCGAGCTACAGGCGCAGGCCAACGCCACGCTCATGGAGGACGTGGTGAGTAACACTAGCAGTTCACGAGTGAAGTGGCGGCCTGGGCGGCGGAGTGGCCAACCTCAAGACCGAGCTACAGGCGCAGGCCAACGCCACGCTGGTGGAGGACGTGTTGAGTAACACTAGCAGTTCACGAGTGAAGTGGCCGGCCTGGGCGGTGGAGTGGCCAACCTCAAGACCGAGCTGCAGGCGCGGCCAACGCCACGCTCATGGAGGACGTGGTGAGTAACACAAGCAGTTCACGAGTGAAGTGGCGGCCTGGGCGGCGGAGTGGCCAACCTCAAGACCGAGCTGCAGGCGCAGGCCAAAACCACGCTCATAGAGGACGTGGTGAGTAACACTAGCAGTTCACGAGTGAAGTGGCGGCTTGGGCGGCGGAGTGGCCAACCTCAAGACCGAGCTGCAGGCGCAGGCCAACGCCACGCTCATGGAAGACGTGGTGAGTAACACTAGCAGTTCACGAGTGAAGTGGCGGCCTGGGCGGTGGAGTGGCCAACCTCAAGACCGAGCTGCAGGCGCAGGCCAACGCCACGCTCATGGAGGACGTGGTGAGTAACACTGGCAGTTCACGAGTGAAGTGGCGGCCTGGGCGGCGGAGTAGCCAACCTCAAGACCGAGCTGCAGGCGCAGGCCAAAACCACGCTCATGGAGGACGTGGTGAGTAACACTGGGCGGCGGAAGGTAACCTCAAGACCGAGCTGCAGGCGCAGGCCAACGCCACGCTCATGGAGGACGTGGTGAGTAACACTAGCAGTTCACGAGTGAAGTGGCGGCCTGGGCGGCGGAGTGGCCAACCTCAAGACCGAGCTACAGGCGCAGGCCAACGCCACGCTCATGGAGGACGTGGTGAGTAACACTAGCAGTTCACGAGTGAAGTGGCCGGCCTGGGCGGCGGAGTGGCCAACCTCAAGACCGAGCTGCAGGCGCAGGCCAACGCCACGCTCATAGAGGACGTGGTGAGTAACACTAGCAGTTCACGAGTGAAGTGGCGGCCTGGGCGGCGGAGTGGCCAACCTCAAGACCGAGCTGCAGGCGCAGGCCAACGCCACGCTCATGGAGGACGTGGTGAGTAACACTAGCAGTTCACGAGTGAAGTGGCTGCCTGGGCGGCGGAGTGGCCAACCTCAAGACCGAGCTGCAGGCGCAGGCCAAAACCACGCTCATGGAGGACGTGGTGAGTAACACTAGCAGTTCACGAGTGAAGTGGCCGGCCTGGGCGGCGGAGTGGCCAACCTCAAGACCGAGCTGCAGGCGCAGGCCAACGCCACGCTCATGGAGGACGTGGTGAGTAACACTAGCAGTTCACGAGTGAAGTGGCGGCCTGGGCGGCGGAGTGGCCAACCTCAAGACCGAGCTGCAGGCGCAGGCCAAAACCACGCTCATGGAGGACGTGGTGAGTAACACTAGCAGTTCACGAGTGAAGTGGCTGCCTGGGCGGCGGAGTGGCCAACCTCAAGACCGAGCTGCAGGCGCAGGCCAAAACCACGCTCATGGAGGACGTGGTGAGTAACACTAGCAGTTCACGAGTGAAGTGGCTGCCTGAGCGGCGGAGTGGCCAACCTCAAGACCGAGCTGCAGGCGCAGGCCAAAACCACGCTCATGGAGGACGTAGTGAGTAACACTAGCAGTTCACGAGTGAAGTGGCGGCCTGGGCGGCGGAGTGGCCAACCTCAAGACCGAGCTGCAGGCGCAGGCCAACGCCACGCTCATGGAGGACGTGGTGAGTAACACTAGCAGTTCACGAGTGAAGTGGCGGCCTGGGCGGCGGAGTGGCCAACCTCAAGACCGAGCTGCAGGCGCAGGCCAACGCCACGCTCATGGAGGACGTGGTGAGTAACACTAGCAGTTCACGAGTGAAGTGGCGGCCTGGGCGGCGGAGTGGCCAACCTCAAGACCGAGCTGCAGGCGCAGGCCTAAACCACGCTCATGGAGGACGTGGTGAGTAACACTGGGCGGCGGAAGGTAACCTTAAGACCGAGCTACGGGTGAGAACCATGGATGTTAATTTCTGAGGTAGGTTTTTGACGAAAGCACCACACAGATTTCAGTGGACTTGACGAGACAGTGCAAGCATTTGTTTGTTATCGTGTAGCTCAAACTTTGAACTTTAAGGAGCTCAACGATTTGACGAACAATATTAAAATATAGGACATTAGTACATAGACATGCCTATCCCCAGGTACTACAAATGACCGGCGCCCTGGGAGTGCTGCACGACGTGTTCGGCACGGAGCTGCCCGACCACTTCTACCTGGGGGGCCCCACGACGCTGCGCGGCTTCCAGCAGAGAGGCGTGGGGCCCCACAACGACGGACAAGCCACCGGCGGACGAGTGAGTTATATAACGTCTACGAACAATCCGCACATCATATCTTACGGGAGTGTATTTCTTAGAAAACTGAACAGTTTACTAAATGGATCTTGCCACAAGAATAGATGTCCGTGCGTTCAAGCAATTTTGTCATACCTATCATTTACATAAAATGTAGCTCTCAATTTTAGGAACAATTAGTGTTAATTTTAATCCGTGTAAACCCCATAGGTATCCCTGTGTAAACCCCATAGGTATCCGTGTATTACCCCAATTGTAAACGCCAGAGCTTTCTTTCATTTCTGAATAATTTCGTTCTAGGATCCAAGACAGTTCAATCATTGGTGGTTTCTGGTAGTTTCTGTTGATTCTAGGGGTCGCAGAGGTTGGGAAAACGTGTGACGGGAAGTAGTAAAATAAACACAACCGACTTCTAAAAAAACTACTACAAAGTACAAAATAACTGTTGTGGTTTCTTCGTTTTTTATTGAGCACCGACTTCCAATAAATCACCATCTTCGACCACATCATCGCTTACCATCAGGTGAGATAGTGGTCAAGCGCGTGCCTAACAAATCAAATATCTTGACTTGGCTCGCGAGGTTGTCGACATGTGGGATGTGAATTCGGCAATCATTGTACCGATAGTCGTGTCAGTCAACGGCTTAATAGCCACGAACCTCGACCAACATCTTAGGAGGCTCTCGTTAGGCAGCTGGATCAAGGGCTTGATTCAGAAAGCAGTACTTCTGGACACGGCTCGCATCGTTAGGAGGTTCCTCTCTCTGGAGCCCTGACCGCCGGTAGCTTGGACCCTGTTCCCGATATCGGTGGGCTAGTATTTTTTACATTTTTAAATATTTTTATATCTTTGTATTTTAATATTTAAAAATGTATTTTATATGTATATGTTACGGCTAATAGCCGAAGTGCGGCTACACCTAGTTTTAGCCGGGTCATTGGGCACCCCGACTCGGACAGGTTAGGTTAGAAGGGGATGGCGGGGTCTAGTGAGCGAGCGAAGCGAGCGAACACAGACCCCGCCATCCCCTTCGTGGTTATTTTTTTTTAAACCACACAGAAATAGGAATTTTAAAGTGTTTTGAGGTTAGGTTATAACTAGTTGTAGCCGGGTTGCACCTAGTTGTAGCCGGCTAAAACTAGGTGTAGCCGCACTTCGTCTATTAGCCGTAACATATACATATAAAATACATTTTTAAATATTAAAATACAAAGATATAACAATATTTAAAAATGTAAAAAATACTAGCCCACCGATATCGGGAACAGGGTCCAAGCTACCGGCGGTCAGGGCTCCAGAGAGAGGAACCTCCTAACGATGCGAGCCGTGTCCAGAAGTACTGCTTTCTGAATCAAGCCCTTGATCCAGCTGCCTAACGAGAGCCTGAATAAAGGAAACCATGAATAAAGGAAATTAAAAAAAAAAACATTTTTATTTTTCACTTTTTAGTGCTGGTACCTTCCAGACAATTAAACCTAATAGTAAGCTAATTCTGTGGTAAGGGTGTGGTAAATTGTACCCTTAATGAGTTAACACATTCGTGCTGTTTACCGTTAAGGAGTTCTGGTACGCTCCTTCGCTAACCAAATCCAGTCCCGATAATCAATATACATAAAATTCATCCGTTACTATTAAGTGACTGACAGACATCACACAGCCGAAGTTACAGGTCGTGTAAAACTTTGGCTTCTTGTTTCCTTGGGGAGTGTAGGGTAGCATTAAGAGAGGTTTTCCCATAATTCATACGGGAACGGAAAAAGTCGGGATATGCGCGTACGAAGTTGCGCGCGAAAGCTAGTAGTAAATAAGGAAACTCCTCCTTTTTATGAAGTCGTTTAAAAAAAATACCCAAATCGCTTCAAGTGTGCCTATTCATTTTGAAGAGTTCCCTCGATTTCTCCAGGATCCCATCATCACATCCTGACCTGATGACCATGGGACCACCTAGGAAGTATACCCTTCCAAACAAAAGAAGAGTTTTCCAAATCAGTCTAGGCGTCTTTGAGTAATCGGTGACAATACAGTACGCAAAAATTACATCATCCAAGTAAGCAAAAATGCTTGTAAAAATAAAAACTACTGAGCCAAACTGAATTAAATTTTTATGGTACTAAATGACAAGTATACCGCATCGAACTGAAAAATAATCACAAAAATCGGATCCTATCCAGACAAACCTCGGAGTAATCGGTGTACATATGTAAAAAAATAAACTCCTCATTTTTGGAAGTCTGTTAAAAAATAGAAAGTGCTTTCATGGATTGTTGTTTGGACTCATCCGACACGGTAACGTCTGTCGGGTCAGCTAACTATTATTATAGTAGTGATGAGTTATGTCTCTGCAGGTGTACTGGGCGGGTGGGCTGCACGTGTTCGCCCCGCTGCCGTTCCAGGGCGCGCGCTCCGGCCTGGGCGCGCTGTTCCGCTCGCATCTGTTCCTCAACGCCGGCTGTCTCGCCATGCCAGGTCAGTGGGCTAGATAGTAGGTCAGTACAAGTGTGCCAGTGCGAAGGCCCTTCACAGGACATGCATCAACTCCTTGATTGCCATCGTGCACCTGCACCTTCTAGGATTTAAACGAGACCAATGATAGAGCTGTACAGTTCGCGTCAAATAACTGTGCCCCTCTGAACTTGGCTACGAGTGGCTGCGTAGTAGTCAAAATTACGAACAAACTGCAACTGCGCATGCGCGGGGTGGGGATTATGGCGGCGCGATTTAATGTCTCAGTCTTACGTTTACGTTCGATGCATGCTTGCGTCCCGCTTGCTCCCGTCTACGTGACTGCACCAAGCGATCTTTGCAAATGGCTAACTTCAGAGGGGCAAAGTTATTTGACGCAAACTGTACGGATTGCTGAACACTGGTCGGACAAAATTAAATATGAGTCAATCGACACAAAAAGAAGAAGAAGAAGATAGTAGGTCAGTAGGGTGGTACTCATAATTTCAGCCGAAAGACGTCCACTGCTGGATATAGGCCTGCCTCAAGAGTCGCCACATCGAGCAATTCTACGTCTCGCATCCGTCTGATTCCCGCGGCTTTTACCAGATGCTCCAGACAAATGATTCTGTCAGCGGTAGCGTGGCAAAGGCGATTATCATAACGTCAAATATAAATGGGATTGACAAAAGCTGTCGCTGTTGACAACCACATTCGCTTACAGAATGGCACTTTGTCTAACACCTCAGATCATCGGTCCACCTTTTAAAAGGCCTCCCAAAGCTTCGTCTTCCGGTACGCGGTCGCCACTCCAGAAATATCTCCAGAACCATCGACTATCTGTTCTGAGATTTTTTGTTCTGGATGTTGTGCTATGTTTACATATTAAAATATGAAAAATTAATGGTTCAGGGTCAAAATGTCCAATTCTCAAAAAGTCTAACGATGTCAAAATGTCCAATTCTCAAAACGTTCAATTCTCAAAATGTCCAATTCACAAAATGTCCAACTCCCAAAATGTCCAATCTTTGAACCTAACCTCAAAGCACTTTAAAGTTGCCTAAAAGAACTTAGGATGCAAGAGCGAGCGAAGCTAGCTCGGGACTTTGAGCACCCCAACTCGGACAGGTTAGGTTAATAGGTTATTTTGTTATTAAACCCTTGAGCCCCGCAAAGCGGGCCTCCTACTACGCCTTTTAGGCAACTTTAAAATGTTTTGAAGTTAGGTTCAAAGATTGCACATTTTGTGAGGTGGGCATTTTGGGAATTGGACATTTTGATCCTGAACGAAACTAATTAGTCTGTCAGATAGATTTCCAAAAAATATTATACGAGGCATGCCTTTTAAGTTTTGTCGTTTGAAGAAAAAAACACAACTAGAACCTTATAGTACTTTTTATTGTTTGTCAAAGTATTCACCACGTAGCTTAATACACTTTTCCATTCGCTCAAACCAGTTATTATAACATTTATTCCACTCTAAAGTGGGGGTGTTCAAAATGGCTGACTTGAAAGCGTCGACTGCTTCTTCACCGGACTGGAACTTTTGACCATGACGACTTTTCTTAATTTTAGGAAATGTAAAGAAATCGTCAGGACTGTGGAGGATGATCAAGAATTTCTACTTTTTCCTGCTTCAAATACTCTCTCTCTCTAAAGATATTGAATTTTTAATTTTAGTAAGGAACTTCATACAGCGCTAAGCGTTGCGGTGACCGACTATTAGGCGCCATCTATTTAGAAAGATAAAATGCACGTAAGCATGAAAATAACATCAAAACAAATTGTTGAGTTATTTGTGAAACTTTAAATAAGTTAGACAGGGAGACGTCATCTCTCCGAAACTGTTTACGAACGCGTTGGAGGACGTTTTCAAGACGCTTGATTGGAAAGGACGAGGCATAAATATCAACGGTCAGTCCATCTCGCACCTCCGGTTTGCGGATGACATTGTCATCATGGCAGAATCTCTGCAAGAGCTGGAAGTGATGCTGAACGGTCTGAGCGATTCTTCAAGGCGGGTGGGTCTCGGGATGAATCTGGACAAAACCAAAGTCATGTACAATGGTCATGTCAACCCGAGACCTGTAATCGTAAATGGCGCTACCCTCGAGGTTGTGCAAGAATACATATATCTAGGCCAAATTATTCAACTGGAGCGGCACAACTTTGAGAAGGAAGCGACCAGAAGAATTCGTTTGGGCTGGGCGGCATTCGGGAAGCTACGTGATATCTTTGAATCGTTGATCCCGCAATCCCTGAAGACCACGGTTTACAACCGCTTTGGAACGTAGCTTCATGTTTTTGACTAACTGACCTTAACAATTCAAAAGTGTATGTAAACGGTTTATTTGGACAAAATGATTTTCATCTTGAATCTTTCCCAAGGTACTCCCGAATTAAGAAACAGCCTGTGTGCTATGCTATCCCAGACTACAATCTATCTTTGTGCGAAATTTCATACCGATCCATTCAGCCGTACTAGCGTGATTGAGTAACAAACATCCAACCATTCAAACTTTCGAATTTCAAGAACTAAAATAGTAGGCTAGCATAGATCTAAGCCCACGCGGACGACGTCGCGGGTACAGCTAGTTTCAAATAAACCGTTCACAGGCACTTTTGAATTGTCAAGGTCGGTCAGTCAAAAAGATGAAGCTATTTGCACGTTCCAAAGCGTAGATCTCTATGGAGAAGAACGTGCAAGAAACTCCACGGACAGTCTTTTAAATCATTTTTCTTTACAATTTTATGGTTACATCATTCCTGTTGAAATTATACAAACATATATGTGAGAACGATGTAGAAAGAAATGCACGTTAAAGTATCCGGAGTAAAAAATAAAAATAAACAACAATTTAAATAACAAATCATTAAAATAAACCGTGGTAGCCGAGAGATGACCAGTCCAAACTGACGGCGTCCGTTCACGAACATGACGCACGCGCTAGCACCATTCGGCTCAACCATATTTAAGGGAGCCAAATGACCCAACACATGCGCCACCATCAGGTAGACTTTTGAGTGGGCATGACACTCCCAACCGCCAGGGCAGTCATGTCAATTAAAAAATAAATAGAAGTTGTATAAGGTTCAGAGTACTCACACATGTGCCGTTAATTAATGAATTTATACAATGCTAATAACATTGAGTCTATACAATGAAAATAAAACCAACCGTCACAACAAAGAGATTTTGAATCTTATAACTCATCATTACAATAAAAATGAATTAGCATCTACTGGTCCAAAAATTCAGTACATATTCTAATTGTATAGTTGGTCTAGTGGTTAAGGTATTCGCCTACTTTTGCCGTTAACCTGCGATACACAAGACAGCGCAAGTTCAAATCTCAGTACTAGCAAAATCACTTTTCGGAAATTACAAAATTCTTATTTGAAATTTTCTAAACCTTTCTTCGGAACGCAATGTCGAGAAACATCACATCAGGCAATACCCGTAAGATGGCACCACCAGTAACTTGCCATAAATGTAAAAAAAATTAGACATAAAAAGTACTGCTCTGTGCTCTGCCTGTGATAAAAGGTATGAATTTGATTGCGATGGATACCCAGAAGCGACTTATCGACTCAAGGACATAGAAGCAAGGAAAAAATGGAGATGTAAGATTTGCATCAGAAATAAGAACTATGCTAAAATAGACGATACATCCAACATTACTTTGCGAAAGAAGCTAACTTCTTCAAAAACCCCTTCGCCTAAGGAACAAGCACAAAGTACACAGGCAAATTCAGAATATGAGCCATTTACGTCCCCGTACATGCGACTGAAATGTCCATCTCCAGTTCAAAATGGTACTAAATTAGTCGACTCTCATATACTTACCGACGTGAAACATCTGATGAGTCTTTTCTACTCCCAACAGACTATCAAAGAGTGCTGATAGAACTATTACCGACTTAAAAACAACCTCGGAAATGAAGGAGACAATCGCCCAACTCACACTTAAACTTGAAAGTACGGAAAATGAACTGGGAAATTTACTGCTACAGAACACTGATCTACATCAACAAATAGTCAAGTTAACTACGGAAAACTCCACTTTAAAATCCTTGTGCCATTCTCCCTCCATATTTCGAATCTCAAGTTCAAGTGCTAAGGGAAAGAAACAAGCTCTGCCACAACAAAATTACCTGAGATCTACACCGTCCACTCCATCGTCAACTACATTGAAAGTCGAAACCAGTGACCTCGTTCTACGCTTGAAACAGGAAATTCTAACCCTACAGCAGCAGTTACAGATGGCAGAACAAGAAATTCTAACCCTTACAGAGCATATTAGAATATTAATGCAACGTAGTAACGATGCCCATAAAACAGTCACACATGAATTGAAACAGAAGCCTGTGAACATCGCCAGTACCAAGACTAGCACTGCCAAATACGGGCCAAATATTACACTCAATAAGAGGATACTTATCTTCGGATCTCAACGTTGCGTCGGGCTAGGAGCAGCCATCTCATATTCAAGAACCAACAGTCAGTATGAAAGGTACAGAGTCGTCGCCGAAACGAGGCCAAATGCATCGTGCAACAAAATAGTTGCAAACTGTATGAACCTCAAACTGTCAACAGATGATAAACTCGTAATTTGCATTGGTGAAAATGACCGTAACCTAAACTTAATTTTATCTCAGCTTGAATTTATATTAGATAAATTTAAAAATAATACTATCATTGTACTAAACGTCCTTAGTAACGTATACCTGAATGTCAACAAGTTAAACTACTCTGTAAAAAACGTATGCAGTAAGTACAAAAAATGTCAATTTATCAAACAACCATCCTCAAACGAATCCGATATTTGTAAGTCTATAAACTACCATATTGATTGTGCTGATTACAATGATAAATACCTAAATCCAAGCGAAATTCGGAAGAGGCTAGCGAATAGCAAATCAAGTTTCAAATCAAACATCATCATACAGGAACCTAAAAAAGGGACAATTCCCTACTATTTCAAACTACAAAGACGTCTTGATAGCACAAAGCTTTCTGAATGCTCCACTCCGGTTTCCTATGCTATGGCTCAGAAAGGTACTATACCCTATTAGTTCTCTGTATCAAATTCACGCGACTCATTTTTTCGTGACTCAGTCTCAAATCAATAAAACGCAGCATTTCAAAATTTTTCACCAAAATATGTATCCTTTCCAAACAAGAACTACTAGAAATTACAATTCAGGAATTAAAAGAGACAAATAATTATCCAGATATTATATGTCTATCTGAAACTTTTATAAAAAAAGGCAATGAAAATTATGTCAAAATATATGACTACGAAATGGGTGCCTTCTTCTGTAGAGAAAAACAAAGGGGCGGCACTTGTATATTAGTCAGAAAAGGATTCAATTATAAGGAGTTAACATACGTAAAAAACTATGCTATACTAAATACCTTTGAAGCCTGTGGTCTAGAGCTAATGTACAGTAAATTAGTAATCTTATGTGTCTATAGAACACCTCAATCTGATCCGAATCAATTCTTAGCAAAATTACATCAACTTTTAAACTATTTGCAAATTAAGTATAAAAACAAAAAAAAAATTGTTGTAGCTGGCGACTTCAACATAAATACACTAAAGAAAGGCAATATCACAAATGAGTTACAAGACTTGGCCAACAGTAATAACTTAAAAAATCACATCAATGAACCCACACGTAAGCTATCGTGTATTGACCATATCCTAAGCAACATTCCCGATGCTACTGCAACCGTTCTACCTTTACATCTTTCAGACCATGACACTGCACAAATATTAAGCTTTCCTACTAAATATAAATCACATAAAGCAACAATATACTATATTCGTAAAAGAGATTTCGACTTAGACAATATCCGGAAATTCAAAGAATGCATGCAAAACCTCTATTGGTCTGACATATATAGAACTACTGATACAAATTCCGCATTCAATAAGTTTCATGAACTCTTGTGCCTATTCTACAACCTCTGCTTCCCCAAGGTAAGAGTAAAGATAAACTCTAATAATGCAAACAGGCAAAAGTGGATAAGCAAAGGACTTAGACGAAGTTGTAAAACCAAAAGGGAACTACGCTACCAATATTACCAAAATAAAAATTCATTTAATAAAACTAAATATACCAATTATTCTTATCTTCTAAAAAAAATTATTTATGGCTCAAAAAAGAACGCGAACATAAAATATATTAATGCACATGATAACAAATGTAAAGCCACTTGGACTGTCATTAAAAACTAAATAAATAATAGAAGCCTCAAAGACAACATAGAAACCATAAAATTAGATGATAATGTAATTACGGATCCTGCAGAAATGGCTTCTGCATTCAACAACCACTATGTGAATTTAACGCATATACCGACGCAACTAAGTCCTGGACAAAGCTTTTAGAAAAATACTTGTGTCAACTCGATTTTCCTCAAACCAATGTTGGAAAGTGAGGTTCGACAAGAAATAATGTCTCTGTCCAATACTAGATCGGAGGGCTATGATGAAATAAGCACCAAAATCATAAAAGCCTGTTGTTATGAACTGAGTGGTATTTTGACTCACCTAATTAATATGTCATTCTCAGCCGGAACTTTTCCTGAGAATCTAAAGCTATCGATCATAAAGCCAATATTCAAAAAGGGAGATAAGAGTGAAATTAGTAATTACAGGCCTATTACCTTAATACCAATCTTGTCTAAAATTTATGAAAAATGCATGTACAAAAGACTTATAGATTTCTGCAACAAATTTCTTATAATAAGTAACGAACAATTTGGATTCCAAAAAAACAAATCCACTTCATTGGCCGTCTTCTCTCTTATAAAGTCAATACTTACAAATATCAACAATAATAATCTAACTACTGGGCTTTTCTTTGATTTATCAAAAGCCTTTGATGTAGTATCACATGACATATTAATAGGTAAATTAGAGTCAATTGGGATTAGAGGACCTGCTCTTCAGTGGATAGCATCCTATTTGAGTAACAGGCAATAATGTGTCGTTATCAATAAAGTTAACAAAAATAAAGATATGATACCCTACACGTCAGAGTATAGGCATAATAAATATGGCGTTCCGCAAGGAAGCGTATTAGGTCCAGTATTATTTCTTATATACATAAATGACATCATAAACATAACCAAACATAAATTATTATTATTTGCCGACGATATATCCATTACAGTGTCTTCAGATAAAAAGAAAAATACCATTGCAGATCATGAGCTTGAAATTAATAACACAATAGAAACACTACTGAATTGGCTTAACAAAAACTGTTTAAAAGTCAATATTGAGAAATCTGTCTATATGCAGTTTAATCAATCGAATAATTATAATAACAATGTCAGTCTGAATATTAATAAAATTAAACAGGTTACACATACAAGGTTTTTAGGCGTTATAATAGACAAAGATATCAATTGGAAGGAAAATGTAGATAATTTAAGCACTAGGATTAATAAGTTTGTATATGCGCTCAAACAACTTAGAAATGTTACAAACATAAAAACTGCAGTAACATCATACCATGCATACGTGGAATCATTGCTACGCTATGGCCTTGTGATGTGGGGTAATAGTGTCGATCTGAATAGAGCATTTGTGGCTCAAAAAAAGTGCATTAGGGCTATGTATGGACTACAACCGGATGACTCGTGTCATCATTATAAACAACTTTTACTATGGGACCAACTCTGAAATATCAAAAATTAAATCAGCTGTTTCATACAAAATGCAATAGTCACCCGATGAAAATGTATGGAAAGCAGATATTTTTTTCGATTTTTCAGGGTTGGTCTCATAGCAAAAGTTTATTTATTTATTTATTTATTTATATCCTCACTTACAACTATTTTTACAGGTATAACCCAATGCAATAGTGAAGCAAACTTAAAAACTTATTATCTAAAACTTATTACATATAATGTTATCAAGTTGTTTATAATGATGAGTACTTTCACCCCCTGAAAGGTTGCTGGTGTTTTACAAATAACCCTGTATATATTGACAAGGTACCGTCATGATGTTAATATCCTTAAACAGTTCCTTTAGAGAATCACGTCGGCGGAGATTGTATATCGCTCGTATAGCTCTTTTCTGCAGAATAAAAATAGACTCGATGTCTGCAGCCCGTCCCCATAGTAAAATACCATAAGACATGATACTATGAAAGTAACTAAAATGTACTAATTCCGCGGTGTCAACATCCGTAAATTGGCGGATTTTTCTAACAGCATATGCCGCTGAACTTAGCCGTCCTGCAAGAGTTAAATGAGGACCCCATTGTAGCCTAGAGTCAACCGTAATCCTCAGGAAAACTGTTCTATCGACGACTTCCAGTTTCTCCTTGTTCAACACAATGTCACAATCACTACTTTTGACATTTAGTATGGAAAATCTTATGCACTTAGTTTTTTTCCCATTTAAAACTAAATTATTAGCAGTGAACCAATTTTGAACCTGCAGAAGGGCGTTATTTACGTCCTCAAAATTATTACTACATCTATTTATCTTAAAAATGAAAGAAGTATCGTCGGCAAACAAGACCATGTTTAGTTGGTTTTGCAATAAATGGGGTAAATTATTGATATAAACTAGAAATAAGAAAAGACCTAAAATCGATCCCTGCGGGACGCCCATTTTCACGTTTAATCCCGACGAATTAACACCGTTTATTTGGACTAATTGCTGTCTATCATTCAAATAAGATTTTACTTAGTTTAACGCTATTTTGCCTAGTCCGTAATGCTCGAGCTTCATGAGTAATGTTTTGTGATTTACACAAGTCTTAGAAAGGTCGCAGAAGATGCCTATGGCGTCTTGTGCCTCTTCCCACGCATTAAAGATAAAAGTCAAAAGTCAAAGCATTTATTTCAATTAAACCATTTACAGGCACTTTTGAATTGTCAAGGTCGGTCAGTCAAAGAGGTGAAGCTATTTGCACGTTCCAAAGCGTAGATCTCTATGGAGAAGAACGTACAAGAAACTCCATGGACACTCTTTTAAATCAATTAATTATTATAAAGTTGTGGTTACAGTGTTCTTGTTGAAATTATTCATAGACATGTGAGAACGATGTAAAAAGACGTGCACGACAAAAGCAAAAAAGGAACAATTCAAAATACTAACAAATTAAAACAAACCGTGGCAGTTGAGAGATGACCAGTCCTAGCTGACGGAGCCAAATCATGAATGAAACACAGACTGCACCATCAGAGAGACTTGAGTGAGCATGACACTCCCAACAGCCAGGGCACATTAAAGTCTTACCCAAAAAATATAGTTTGACTTGAAGGTACACAGCACTCACACATGTGCCGTTAATGCATGAAATTATACAATGCAAAATTAGTTCGAGTCTATACAATGAAAAATCTATGTTCTTTCAATATTCAGCGGGTCTCACAACTGCTAAAAATAAAAAAATAAAATAATTAAATAACTAATTTGTGCGCCCTAGTGGCTGTGGAGCAGGACCAGCATTGAGCCAAGCATTTTTATCATCAATGTAATCCCCCAACTTATAATATGCCTGCCTGCATAGTGTGCGCTTAACACAAGATTTAAATTTTGTTTCATTTAATTCTAATATCTGGGGAGGTATTTTATTGTAACATTTTAAACAGTACCCCATGAAAGATGTGGCTACTTTAGCAAGTCTGAAGCCTGGTTGAACTAATTGATTCCTATTTCTAGTGACATAGTTATGCCTGTCGCCTCGTTTATTAAAAAGATGAACATTCTTTCTAACGTACATAATGTTTTCATAGATGTATTGACAAGGTACCGTCATGATGTTAATATTCTTGAACAGTTGCCTTAGAGAATCGCGCCGGCGGAGATTGTATATGGCCCGTATAGCTCTTTTTTGCAGAATAAAAATTGACTCGATATCTGCAGCCCGTCCCCATAGTAAGATACCGTAAGACATTATACTATGAAAGTAACTAAAATAGACTAGTCTCGCGGTATCAACATACGTAAGTTGGCGGATTTTCCTAACAGCATACGCTGCTGAGCTTAGCCGTACTGCAAGAGATGCTAAATGAGGACCCCATTGTAGCCTTGCGTCAAGCGTAATCCCCAGGAAGACCGTTCTATCGACGAATTCCAGTTTTTCCCTGTTCAATACTATGTCACAATCACTACTTTTGACATTTGCTAAGGCAAATCTTATGCACTTCGTTTTTTTCCCATTTAAAACCAAATTATTAGCAGTAAACCAATTATGGACCTGCATAAGGGCGTTATTTACGTCGTCAAGATTATTACTGCGTCTATTTATTTTAAAAATCAAAGAAGTATCGTCGGCAAACAAGACCATGTTTAGTTTGTTTAGCAATAAATGGGGTAGATCATTAATATAAACTAAAAATAAGAAAGGACCCAAAATTGAGCCCTGGGGCACGCCCATTCTTACGTTTAATCCCGAGGAATTGACACCGTTTATTTGAACCAATTGCTGTTTATCGCTTAAAATAAGATTTGACTAATTTTAACGCTATTTTGCCTAGTCCGTAATGCCCAAGATCAGCAGCAATGTTTCGTGATCAACGCAATCAAACGCTTTAGAAAGGTCGCAGAAGATGCCTATGGCATCCTGCGCCTCCTCCCACGCATTGAAGATATGTTTTAGTAAAGTTACACCAGCGTCAGTTGTACAACGTCCTTTGGTGAAACCATACTGTTTATCATGCAAGATGTTATTCGTGTTAAAATGATTAAGCATCTGATTAAGCATAACCTTCTCAAATACCTTGCTGAATACTGGCAACACGGATACTGGTCTATAATTATTCGTGTCTTTACTGTCCCCGGATTTGAAAAGTGGTATCACTTTACTAAATTTCATTAAGTCTGGAAAGACTCCTTGATCCACACACAAATTAAATATTAGAGCTAAGTACGGCGCTATAGTCTCAATAATTGAGGTACAAACTTTGATAGACAACCCCCATAGATCCTCGGTCAATTTAATCTTGAAAGCTTTTATTATAGTTATGGGGTTTATATGCTTAAAATTAAATTCCGTCGGGCAGGCTGAAACATTCGCCTGTAACAAATCAAAAGCCAGCGAAGGCGAGGAATTTAAGGCTTCAGTTCTAATTGGAATACTAGTAAAAAAATTAAAAAATTCTTGAGCAACTTTTTGATTATCGCTAATAAGACCATAAGAAGTCTCCAATGTGTAACCAGTATTAGGTCTTTTAGTCCTGTTTGTTTCATTATTTATAATTTTCCAAACCGTCTTTATTTTATTTTCTGCTGATTTAACCTTATTGCTTATGTACAAAGCCTTAGCCACCTTACAAGTATTTTTATAAATTTTTGAGTAGGTAGCTACATACTTATTAAAAGTTTCAGTGTTAATATAAGGCTTAAAGGCCATACAGCTCGTAAAGTCTTTCCCTACTTATTCTGAGTCCTTTAGTCGCCCAGTCACTACATAAAAAATTATGGCATATAGTTTTAGTTTTCTTTTTAAACATATTGTTGAACTCTGTTTGGACTACAGAAAAAAAAAAATTATATAAAATATTACCGTATATATATGCTTTAGAAAGGTGACACCGGCGTCAGTTGTACAACGTCCTTTGGTAAAACCATACTGTTTATTACCTTTTCGAATACCTTGCTAAATATAACCCAGATTGTAGATTGTTGTTTGGAATCGGGATCGTAGGCATAGAGATCCAAGATTCGTCACCACTGATGATGTCGTAGACGTGATTTGACTCTCCTCGGTTGAACCTTTGCAGAGTTTTGTTACACCATCTGACGCGGGCCGCCTTGTGATCGTCGGAAAACAGATGCGGTATCCAACGGCATACTAGCTTTCTCACACCAAGCGCTTCGTGCAAGATCTTCTGAATGGTTGTCCCTGAGATGCCTAATAGAGCCTCTATCTCTCGATACGTCACATGACGATCTTCGAGAATTAGTTGTCTCACAGCAATGATGTTATCTTCAGTGAAGGCGGATTTTGGGCGTCCTTCGCGAGATTTGTCACTAACACTAGTATGTCCACGCTGGAATTCTAAATACCAGCGTTCGAAAGACCGCAGACATGGGGCTTCATCACTGAACACAGGTGTCAGGCCTTTTCTAAAATTGTAGAAAATTATTGCACGAACATTTTCCTTAGAAAGATTCATTTTCGTACGTAACCTGACAGATTCCAATCGACGCTGTGACTAAACAATAGCATTAATACTAATACTTTCAACTGTTTTGAGTACACATTCGAATATAGAACAGTTCCAAATTCAAAATTGCCGGGAAATATGGAAACGACAGAACTTAAAAGGCATGCCTCGTACTCGTAATTTTTCTTTTTCATGTAAACAATAAGTGAAGACGATACAGTGCGTTGAAAACTCCCGTGACGTCATGGGATAGCACACCAGCCCCCTCTTGAACTTTAATGCTTTTTATATCAATAAAAAATACGTTTCCAATAGCTATTGAAAATGTCGCGGACGGACTACACAAAAGTATTATTTTGATTTTCCAACCCTCACCATGCCCGTGTGATGTCCTGCACCGATGACTAGCCTCTGATATTGGTTACCATGACCAACAATCAGTTCGGAGAATTCTTTATATTATGCAACGCTCTGTTTTTGCAGAAGGCGCAGGCCTAGCGTCGCTAGAAGCCCTGCGGCTCGCCCGGGTCTCCTGCGGCGCCGGCATCTGTGTGCGCCTGGGCCGCGCCGCCCGCCTCGAGCTCAACTACGCCGTGCCTCTACGTGCTCAGCAGCACGACGTGCACACCGCCGGCCTGCAGTTCGGTGTCGGCGCTAACTTCCTCTAGGTGTGAGTATCACATCATCATCCTCAGTGACGTGCTCGCCTGCAGCTCACTACGCCGTGCCTCTACGTGCTCAGCAGCACGACGTGCACACCGCCGGCCTGCAGTTCGGTGTCGGCGCTAACTTCCTCTAGGTGTGAGTATCACATCATCATCCTCAGTGACGTGCTCGCCTGCAGCTCACTACGCCGTGCCTCTACGTGCTCAGCAGCACGACGTGCACACCGCCGGCCTGCAGTTCGGTGTCGGCGCTAACTTCCTCTAGGTGTGAGTATCACATCATCATCCTCAGTGACGTGCTCGCCTGCAGCTCACTACGCCGTGCCTCTACGTGCTCAGCAGCACGACGTGCACACCGCCGGCCTGCAGTTCGGTGTCGGCGCTAACTTCCTCTAGGTGTGAGTATCACATCATCATCCTCAGTGACGTGCTCGCCTGCAGCTCACTACGCCGTGCCTCTACGTGCTCAGCAGCACGACGTGCACACCGCCGGCCTGCAGTTCGGTGTCGGCGCTAACTTCCTCTAGGTGTGAGTATCACATCATCATCCTCAGTGACGTGCTCGCCTGCAGCTCACTACGCCGTGCCTCTACGTGCTCAGCAGCACGACGTGCACACCGCCGGCCTGCAGTTCGGGGTCGGCGCTAACTTCCTCTAGGTGTGAGTATCACATCATCATCCTCAGTGACGTGCTCGCCTGCAGCTCACTACGCCGTGCCTCTACGTGCTCAGCAGCACGACGTGCACACCGCCGGCCTGCAGTTCGGTGTCGGCGCTAACTTCCTCTAGGTGTGAGTATCACATCATCATCCTCAGTGACGTGCTCGCCTGCAGCTCACTACGCCGTGCCTCTACGTGCTCAGCAGCACGACGTGCACACCGCCGGCCTGCAGTTCGGTGTCGGCGCTAACTTCCTCTAGGTGTGAGTATCACATCATCATCCTCAGTGACGTGCTCGCCTGCAGCTCACTACGCCGTGCCTCTACGTGCTCAGCAGCACGACGTGCACACCGCCGGCCTGCAGTTCGGTGTCGGCGCTAACTTCCTCTAGGTGTGAGTATCACATCATCATCCTCAGTGACGTGCTCGCCTGCAGCTCACTACGCCGTGCCTCTACGTGCTCAGCAGCACGACGTGCACACCGCCGGCCTGCAGTTCGGTGTCGGCGCTAACTTCCTCTAGGTGTGAGTATCACATCATCATCCTCAGTGACGTGCTCGCCTGCAGCTCACTACGCCGTGCCTCTACGTGCTCAGCAGCACGACGTGCACACCGCCGGCCTGCAGTTCGGTGTCGGCGCTAACTTCCTCTAGGTGTGAGTATCACATCATCATCCTCAGTGACGTGCTCGCCTGCAGCTCACTACGCCGTGCCTCTACGTGCTCAGCAGCACGACGTGCACACCGCCGGCCTGCAGTTCGGTGTCGGCACTAACTTCCTCTAGGTGTGAGTATCACATCATCATCCTCAGTGACGTGCTCGCCTGCAGCTCACTACGCCGTGCCTCTACGTGCTCAGCAGCACGACGTGCACACCGCCGGCCTGCAGTTCGGTGTCGGCGCTAACTTCCTCTAGGTGTGAGTATCACATCATCATCCTCAGTGACGTGCTCGCCTGCAGCTCACTACGCCGTGCCTCTACGTGCTCAGCAGCACGACGTGCACACCGCCGGCCTGCAGTTCGGTGTCGGCGCTAACTTCCTCTAGGTGTGAGTATCACATCATCATCCTCAGTGACGTGCTCGCCTGCAGCTCACTACGCCGTGCCTCTACGTGCTCAGCAGCACGACGTGCACACCGCCGGCCTGCAGTTCGGTGTCGGCGCTAACTTCCTCTAGGTGTGAGTATCACATCATCATCCTCAGTGACGTGCTCGCCTGCAGCTCACTACGCCGTGCCTCTACGTGCTCAGCAGCACGACGTGCACACCGCCGGCCTGCAGTTCGGTGTCGGCGCTAACTTCCTCTAGGTGTGAGTATCACATCATCATCCTCAGTGACGTGCTCGCCTGCAGCTCACTACGCCGTGCCTCTACGTGCTCAGCAGCACGACGTGCACACCGCCGGCCTGCAGTTCGGTGTCGGCGCTAACTTCCTCTAGGTGTGAGTATCACATCATCATCCTCAGTGACGTGCTCGCCTGCAGCTCACTACGCCGTGCCTCTACGTGCTCAGCAGCACGACGTGCACACCGCCGGCCTGCAGTTCGGTGTCGGCGCTAACTTCCTCTAGGTGTGAGTATCACATCATCATCCTCAGTGACGTGCTCGCCTGCAGCTCACTACGCCGTGCCTCTACGTGCTCAGCAGCACGACGTGCACACCGCCGGCCTGCAGTTCGGGGTCGGCGCTAACTTCCTCTAGGTGTGAGTATCACATCATCATCCTCAGTGACGTGCTCGCCTGCAGCTCACTACGCCGTGCCTCTACGTGCTCAGCAGCACGACGTGCACACCGCCGGCCTGCAGTTCGGTGTCGGCGCTAACTTCCTCTAGGTGTGAGTATCACATCATCATCCTCAGTGACGTGCTCGCCTGCAGCTCACTACGCCGTGCCTCTACGTGCTCAGCAGCACGACGTGCACACCGCCGGCCTGCAGTTCGGTGTCGGCGCTAACTTCCTCTAGGTGTGAGTATCACATCATCATCCTCAGTGACGTGCTCGCCTGCAGCTCACTACGCCGTGCCTCTACGTGCTCAGCAGCACGACGTGCACACCGCCGGCCTGCAGTTCGGTGTCGGCGCTAACTTCCTCTAGGTGTGAGTATCACATCATCATCCTCAGTGACGTGCTCGCCTGCAGCTCACTACGCCGTGCCTCTACGTGCTCAGCAGCACGACGTGCACACCGCCGGCCTGCAGTTCGGTGTCGGCGCTAACTTCCTCTAGGTGTGAGTATCACATCATCATCCTCAGTGACGTGCTCGCCTGCAGCTCACTACGCCGTGCCTCTACGTGCTCAGCAGCACGACGTGCACACCGCCGGCCTGCAGTTCGGTGTCGGCGCTAACTTCCTCTAGGTGTGAGTATCACATCATCATCCTCAGTGACGTGCTCGCCTGCAGCTCACTACGCCGTGCCTCTACGTGCTCAGCAGCACGACGTGCACACCGCCGGCCTGCAGTTCGGTGTCGGCACTAACTTCCTCTAGGTGTGAGTATCACATCATCATCCTCAGTGACGTGCTCGCCTGCAGCTCACTACGCCGTGCCTCTACGTGCTCAGCAGCACGACGTGCACACCGCCGGCCTGCAGTTCGGTGTCGGCGCTAACTTCCTCTAGGTGTGAGTATCACATCATCATCCTCAGTGACGTGCTCGCCTGCAGCTCACTACGCCGTGCCTCTACGTGCTCAGCAGCACGACGTGCACACCGCCGGCCTGCAGTTCGGTGTCGGCGCTAACTTCCTCTAGGTGTGAGTATCACATCATCATCCTCAGTGACGTGCTCGCCTGCAGCTCACTACGCCGTGCCTCTACGTGCTCAGCAGCACGACGTGCACACCGCCGGCCTGCAGTTCGGGGTCGGCGCTAACTTCCTCTAGGTGTGAGTATCACATCATCATCCTCAGTGACGTGCTCGCCTGCAGCTCACTACGCCGTGCCTCTACGTGCTCAGCAGCACGACGTGCACACCGCCGGCCTGCAGTTCGGTGTCGGCACTAACTTCCTCTAGGTGTGAGTATCACATCATCATCCTCGGTGACGTGCTCGCCTGCAGCTCACTACGCCGTGCCTCTACGTGCTCAGCAGCACGACGTGCACACTGCAGTTCGGTGTCGGCGCTAACTTCCTCTAGGTGTCAATGGCAATCGAATTGCATAAAATCTCCGCTCGGCTTCAGTGGACTGGGATTTGCGAACTAGTTCTTACAAAACCGGGTAGCGCAGCGAGGCTGCGGAGCGGGGAAGTGGAAAAAAAACCGGGCGTGCTCTCAAATTACCTACTCTTCGCGTAAACTCATTACTCCGCACAGCCCTAACTCCGCTCTGCACTATTTTACTCCGCATCAATGGACAGACAAAGTCCCCAACTCCGCTTCACTGCCTCGCTGTCCATTGACGGACAGCGAAACGATTGGCGAAACTTCAGATGTCGTGCTTAAACACCAATTAATTTGCCTTGGAAGTTGGGTAGGCCTTTGGCGTGGGATGCAACATGTGTCGACACCCTTGCGCCATCCCATCTTCTTAGCACGGTGCGGCGCAAATACAACAACCTTATTGGGAATTATGCATTTGAGCCGTTTGGGGTTGAAACACCCATGACCATGGGGTCCGAGTGCTCATCGAGTTTGTCGTGAAATCAGCAAGCATTTAGTCGACTCGTCACGTGACCAGAGCGCTGGCCTTTTCTTTGGCCAACGAATCAGCATTGCCATTCAACGTGGCAATGCGGCCAGTGTTCTGGGCACTTTGCCCGTTGACAGCGATGTGGACGAATTTTTCGATGCCCTATAAGTTCTTCCCCTCCCCTTTTTACTCCGCTGTTATATTTTCTATTACTTTGTTTCCAGCGTTTGACCTTGTATATCTACAGGAACATACTTGAGAATATGATAATTCATTCACTCATCACATCACACATAAAATGTAAATTATAAAACATTTACAATTCGTGAAGAAAACATCAATGACATTATTGTAATAAGATTCGCAAGGTGCTTATTCTAATAATCAAATTTTCGCTTTTTTTACTTATGTAAAAAAAATGTTTTTATCGAATCTTACTTCCTACTAACTCATCATCTGCCTAGCCTTTTCCCAACTATATTGGGGTCGGCTTCCAGTCGAACCGGATTCAGCTGAATACCAGTATTTTACGTGGAGCGGCTGCCTACCAGACCTCCACAACCCATTAACTGGGTAACACAGTAATTCTTCCTACTAACTATCCTATCAATATATAAAACTCTTCCGTTACTGGTGACTGACTGAGTGAATGAGTGAGTGACTGACTGACTGACTGTTAGACAACGCACAGCCGAAACTACTGGTCGTAGAAAGCTGAAATTTGGCATGTAGGGAGTGTAAGGGAACACTAAGCTCCATATGCCCTAGGTTTCGTTACTTGGCTAGGCAAGTCATTAAACTGCCCTTATACAGTGTTATTTGTAAAACACCAACAACCTTTTGAATGGGTGAAAGTACTCATGATTATAAACAACTTTTACTATGGGACCAATTCTGAAATATCAAAAAATAAATCGGCTGTTTCATACAAAATGCAATAGTCACCCGATGAAAATGTATGAAACAGTTGATTTTTTTGTTGTTGATTTTTTGGGGTTGGTCTCATAACAAAAGTTGTTTATCATCATGAGTACTTTCACCCACTGAAAGATTGTTGGTGTTTTACAAATAAGCCTGTATATGACCACGCAATTCGTGAACACCCTGTATAGTTGGGAACGGTTTGGCAGATTGGTCTGATACTTAGAAATTATTTCTAAATTATTTTTCATTTTGTCCACAGCTATGAAAAAACGGGGTATCCACAACGGAGTTATCGAAGTAATTTGTGAAGATTGTAAATATAGTAGCAACGTCAAGTTAATAGTATCATTTAATTTATTGTTTGTTCCAAATAAACTGACTAGCACTACGCTAAAGATACCATTCAGTGTGTTTACCTACAAATAAAATTACCGTTACCATTCACAATTACAGGACGTCCCACGACTTTGCCACGTGGAGGGAAAGTAGCTTCATTTCTATTTTAAAAACAATACGAACTGGATTCCAAGAATTTTAAATAATCGCTTGTCTGAACCGGGAATCATCATATCAGCCGATAGACGTTCACTGTTGGACATAAGCCTCCCCCAAATGGGGAGTCTGCCATAATCGCCACGGTTGGCAAGCGGGTTGGGTATCGCAGTGTAGCTGTAGCAATGTACCTACAGACAATGCTGCTGCCCACCGGGAATCGAACCCGCTAAATTTGAAAAAAAAACCTGTAGGTAATTAACTGTACCTACCGATCGAAAGGCCCAATCATATTCAGACATTTATTTATCCGAAATAACATAGCATCTAAAATATAAGGAAAATCGTGAAATTTGACATCAAACAATACGAACTGCATTCAAAGAATTTCCGTCACTTGACTCATCATTATTTGACGACACGGTTGGCGCAGTGGTTGAGCGATTGACTGCTCGCGGGTTCGATTCCCGCACGGAACAAATATTTGTATGGCCTACACTACAGATAGGTGTTCCGGGTCTGGCTGTTTGTGTACCTATGTGAGTTTATATGTTTGTAAACGCATCCACGATACAGGAGAAAATCCTAGCGTGGGGCAACGCTTAAAAAAAAAAATCACCATCAGTCATTCGTCATTCAAGACTTTTGGAATTGAGTGACGCTTGTATGAGCGTGTAATGCGCGCCTGTTAGTCTCTTATCAATTTACATAGAACCGCACTGATAAAAGATGCTGCTTATAGGCAACTGTGCAATTCGCGCGCGTCTTTCGAATCGTGACCACACGACGCGGTCCGGTTGGACCTAATAGGAACCTATAGGACCTGTTCTGATGGTAACATAGGACTAATATCTGCTGATAGTTCCTAATACAGTCTGGATCAGAAGCATAAACTCATGCCCTTTTACCAATGGAATAGAACCTAAGGTAGACCCTACTCCACCAGCTGCAATCCTTTTCACACATCGGTACCTACTTACATTTATTTTTGGTCGGAACTGGCACCGATTCTATGCGAAGTATAAAAGTAATCCTGGTCTTAGTGTCCGCGTGTGCTCTCCAAGTTACTACCTATGTGTACATGCTTCTTATAGTGCAATGAATAAACTAAATAACTGAGTGAAAGTTAAGAAAAGAAGCTCAAGGAAAATAGTGCTAAATAGGAAGATTTCGGAGTGTCCGGAGAACTTGAAGATTTATATATAGTACCACAGTTTATGCATAGGTAAGTACCTACAGTACCAGGCAATATGGAATATATTATTTATTATCTAAACTAAAAGTGTAACCTAAACATGTTGGTTTACCCATCTAATTTGTTTGTAAAATGCAATCTCTGAAAGTACTGATCCGATTACGAAAATTCATTCTATGGGTTACCTACCTATACTGTACGTATAATAGAATTACAGAATAAACGCTACTGACTCACATTATAAACAACTTTTACCATGGGGCCAACACTGAAACTCGACAAAAAGTACTGAACAGCTGATTTTTTTTTCGCGATTTCCTGGTTGGTCCTATAGTAAAAGTTGTTCATAATGATGAGTACAATGACCCCTTAAGAGATATTGCGTTTATTCTGTTACCTATACGTTTTATGTGAAAGCACTACCCACAGATATATCTGTGACTGTACATACAGTTTATTTAAATAACAACGATAATATTGGTTTCGCCAAATATTAAAACAATGGGAAGGGCCTACTCTTTTTGGTAAGGGCAAGAAGATGTTTGAATCGATTTTTAACCAATGGGTAACTCCCATTGGTTAAAAATGAAGGGAACCTATTATACATTTCGTAACGCGTTTTTCTATTATTAAGCTTGACCGCTGGTCAAGTAACTTTTAGTTGTTTAACTATCAATTGTTTGAAAAATGCATTAACAAAATGTTTACTTATCCCAATTTTATGGTTGAGTGAACTGCGGATAAAAAATCTCGCCCTAAGACAGTAGATAGGTACTCTACATTTACCTTTTCTAAAAGTAGATATAGGTAGGTACAACCTACCTAGTCTATTTCTTATAGAAAAATCGGAAACCCTAACCTAGCGACAGCCTAGTGCAATAGTTAATTTGTGTGTTTGTTGTACTAATCGTTCGAAGCAATAATGATACATTTTCAGTATCTACGTAAATGAAAAAATGCAAGGTTTTTGGTTTTACATAAAGGTTGCATGTTGCATTCCATATACTCGTAGGTGTGGAATGCAACATACAACCTTGAATACTGAGTATTAAGGTCCGTACACATCTGACGGAAGATGCGTCGAGCGTATCAACGGTCGCGTCTATTCGGTCGGTATAACGTGGTACCTATAACGCATGAGTGTGCAAGGTTGAATGTTATACCATATAATAAGTCTGTTCTGGCGTTACGCGACCGATAATACGCAACGCTTTTTCCGTTAGATGTGAACCGACCCTTAAGGTAGGTAGTTGAGTTCGGTTCCCATGTCAGATGAAAACGTTAGGTAGGTTTTTAGTACCTAATGCCATTAAGAATCGCGCCCGATCAGCTAACGATTGGTTTTGACCAGCATTGCGATTCCATAATTAGTAAGAGTAAAAACTTAGGTGAAATAAACACGAAGTGAAATGGCTTTGCTTCGCAACCATTTTTTTTAAGGATGGTAAATCATCAAATGACTCCTTCTCTCTGGGCGGAGCGGATGGGAGTGTCAGACTCTTACTGACTAAAACCATCCGTGTTCTTCCAAATGCCCTTTGCGTTCCAGGGCCGCGGTGACTCTTTCGAACAAATTCCGCAACCCTGGCAGGCTCTGGCCCTAGCGGGCTCCGACTATGTGCTAAGCTGACATCTCATTGAGGCGCGCGTGGAACACAATGCGCAGTCTACCCGGTCCTGCTTGGTTCTGATCGGACGACGAACCACCCAACGCTCGCGTCCGCAGGCCCACGCCTACGCGGCCGTGAATCCCCCGACGCCCCGGGGTGTCCTCTTCTATTGCGGCAGCTGAGGCGTGAAGTTAGCCACTCCCTCACGCGGCCTACTTCGTCCTTCACTATCATTACTGCTTCCTTCGCAGAAGGAGGTGACCGCTTCCTCACAGTGATAACACCCGGACGTGTCCTCCCGCCGAATCCGTACCTGCGTCAGGCGGAAGGTGAGGCTTGCGGAGTGTTCCGAGCCACCATTAGTGTAATAGCTGTAATTTTTCATACTAGCTTCCGGAGTCTGAAACAAGAAGTATTTTGTCAAATGCTTACACGCCTACTAATATTTTTATTCATGGCCTTTTACAATATCTTGAAGGTCGTGTGTTACATTCATTTGTATTTACGCGTCCAAAATTTTCTGCAAAATCACGTTTCCGCATCAGGCAAGTTGGTGTTTATCATCCTGAATAAATTTGTACCTAAAAAAATCTGAGCCAAAAACAGCACCATATTCCGATTTTGTGACACTGACCTATCTCAATACCAAAGTACCCTGTAGGTATAATATACCTAGCTGTCGCTACTTCCCTCTTCATAAATTCGGAAACCAACATTTTATGTAGATATGTAGGTACTATTCTAATGTATCCGCGGTGCGAAAACGCACTTTTCAGGAGAAGCATTTGTAAAAATCGCCTGTGTGTCCTACAAAATCATAACGACACTTTGAAACGTAGTAAACGTAAATACGTACGTAAATATTGAGTATTGAACGTAGGTACTTTAACAGTTACTTTATTGCTCCAAGTGCGGAAATAATTCAGGTTACTGTCTTCCTATCTATTTAGTTAATTTTTCACAATATTGCAAAAGTGACAGCTAGTTTATTCTGTAAACATCTCACCGTGTCAACTTAGGTGGTGACGGAGTGAGCGTGAGTGAGTGTGTGTGTGTGTCATTCCATCTTGTTTGTATGGATTGACAGCTCACTTCATGTTCACTTCACCTAACCGCGCGGCTTTCCGCTTCTCAATATGGAACCCGCTAGGGTAGCCCGCGAAATTCAAATTTTCTTACGTTTTTTTGCAATTTGCAGGTCAGTATCAGGTTGCATGTTGGTCGAAATATGATTCGCGGCCGCAGCAAGTACGTATTTACAGAACTGTCTGTAATCATTAAAATCATCAATACAACTTTCTCAGTTAGAATTAATGCCAAATGTTATGATTTCATGAAATAATACATTTGTCATCTATTTCACCTCTTTGACTGACCGAACTTGACTATTCAATTTCGATGTTATTTGTAAAACGTTGTGCGTGTAACTGCTACTTGTTGCTGCTCCACTAAAGTATTGAAAATCAGTGAATAAACTTATCATAAATGTTATAGAGAGTGTAAACCTGTTAGAAAGTGATAACGGATATATACCTGTGACAATGATCTAGTGCTTCAGTGCATAGTTTTAGAAATATAGACCAAATTAACTTTGAAAACAATCCGGCCTACCGTCGGTTATTTTAATATCGGTGTGTTGTGATTTAACGCGTAAGCGCCCCATATTTCACGGCGCTTACGACGTTCTTCTCGCGAACTCGAGAACTGTATGTCGGGGCCTTTATCAGTGTGCACTTTTTATTGTAAGAAATAATATATTTTTGTTCCGGACTGCTGGGTGGGCCTTTATTACTGAACTGATTTTGTAAACTGGCTGAGTTGAGAGAGGAAGGCGCGCTCCTTATATACCAATATAAATATCTATACTAATAATAAAGCTGAAGAGTTTGTTTGTTTGTTGAACGACTTTATACACATATATATTACATTAATAAAAGACATGGCGACTTCAATGGAATCGTGGGGTTGTTGTACCAAGGATCGTTGTGATTTGGAGGACCGGAAAGAATATATAAATTGTATGAAATGCAAAAGATCTTTTCATTTCGTCTGTCTATCTATTCCGGAAATCTCTTCTGAGACGGACGATTACCGCAAATGGAATTGTTCAGGCTGCTTAACTGTCTTTGCAAACGCTTCTGAGACCGCTACCCCGAACCGGAATGTCTCTATTTCAAGAGGAAGCAAAAGGCCTGCATTGAACTCGCCACCTCAGGCTGTAGCTATTACTACTGAGGATGTGCGTACCATAGTCCAAGAGGTTGTAAAAACTGAGTTCGCTTCCATGCTTCAACAACTCAACAGCACCATACTCAGCGTTGTTAACAGGGAACTTGCACCTATTAAACATGAAATCAATGAGTTGACGGCATCATTATCCTTTCACACGAATGAATTCGAAGAGTACCAAGCAAAACATAAATTACTAGAAAAAACGGTGAAGGACTTAACTGAACAAAACTCTAATCTAAAAATATTAATGACGGACCAAAGTTTACGTATAAACTACCTGGAACAGCAGACTCGTTCAAAAAACCTCGAAATTCAGTGCCTGCCGGAATACAAACAGGAGAACCTTTACACTATCGTTAAGCAGCTGGGATCTGTGGTGGGATGCAAACTGAGTGACAATGACATTCTTCATAGCACCCGTGTTGCCAAACAGCAAGCCGCTAATACCCGTCCCCGATCCATCGTTGTCCAGCTCGCCTCCCCAAAAATTCGTGATACCCTCCTGGCGTCAGTTATAAATCATAACAAGAATAAGAAGGTTAACTCGGAGAAACTCAATACTGCAGATCTGGGTATTGCTGGCGATAAAAAGCCGGTGTTCGTGCTTGAACATCTATCACCTGCTAATAAAGCGCTGCATGCAGCCACTAGACAAAAGGCAAAGGACAAGGGATATAAATTTGTCTGGGTGAGAAACAGCAGGATTTTTGTTAGGAAAGCTATCGAAGACGAACATATTTTGATTAAGAATTTAGATTCCTTAAATAAGTTAGTTTAGTTTTAATGATGCTCCTTTCCCTACTTATTTACATAAGGCATGCACCTGTGAAATTTGTTAGGTTCATAATTCGATAACTTAAATGTATTCTATCAGAACTGTAGAGGATTGCGAACAAAAACGCATATGATTTTCCGCAATGTTTGTATTAATAACTATGATGTTATAATTCTTTCGGAGACCTGGCTTAACAACTCTATCCAGAGCAGTGAGCTGTTCGATGACAGATACACGGTCCATAGGAGAGATAGAGAAACCAGTCAACTAGCTGGTAAAGAGGGTGGGGGAGTTTTAATTGCTGCCAAAAGGAAATTCAACCCTAAACGCGCTGAAAACTTTGAAAGTGGATGTGAGGATCTTTGGGTTACTTTAGACCTTCCTCCCAATAAATGTTCTCGTCGAATAGCTCTCTGCGCTGTGTATTTGCCGCCGCCAGTCCGCCTCTCTCATTTGGAATCTTTTTTAAATAATTGTAACACTGTTTTTGAACAACTAAATGAATCATGTACATGTATCATAGGTGACTTCAATCTAGGGGGTATAGACTGGAATCTTGACAGTAATCTGAATGAAATCCTCAAATTGCCTAATACCTGTGAAGCTTTGTTGGATTTCACATACGTTAATAAGCTCAACCAAAGTAATAACGTATATAATGCCTCCTCTCGCATACTAGACCTTGTGTTAACTGATCATCCACTGTGTAATGTAAGTCAAAGTATTGGCTCCTTATGTAATATCGATCAGTATCATCCACCCCTAGATATAAATATTGGTTTTAATAAAAAAGAAGACAAACTCCCATATAATATTACAAATGAGTTACGTAACTTCCGTAAAACGAGCTATATACCGATTAAAAAATACCTAAAAGAATTGGACTGGGAGGAATTATTTGAGGGTCAACATGAAGTTAATGATATGGTACAGGTTTTTTACGACATCATAAATGGTGCTATTGAAAGATTTATTCCTATTAAAATACCCAAAAATGGTAAGTATCCGCCGTGGTTTAACAAAACTCTAATTAAAATATTAAACACAAAAAATAAGATTAGGAAACGTTACAATACTTACCAAAAGCCGTTGGACAAAATTGAGTTAAAAATAATCAGTAAGCGCTGTGATGCACTTGCTAAGATTTGCTATGATAATTATTTAAAAAATCTTGAACACACTCTAACCAATAACCCCAAATCATTTTGGACCTACGTTAAAACTAAACGAGGCGGATCCAGCTCGTATCCTTTATCTATGACGGATGGTACAGCTGTATCATCAGATGGCACGGAGATATGTGAGTTCTTTGCTTCTTACTTTGCCTCTGTATACAGCCCTGCTGAAAACGGTTGCATTACCGATAAAACCACAAATATTAATAATATCCAAGAAAGTAGCTTATCTTTAAACAGCCCAGTTATTGACAGTGAAGCCTTATATAAAAAGCTAAAAAGTTTAGACTGCAACAAAGGTGCTGGTCCAGATGGTATACCACCAATATTCATATATGAGTGTGCGAATGAGCTGGTCACGCCTCTGTTGCTTATCTTTAATAAATCCTTATCTAATGGAGTCTTCCCTTCAAAATGGAAGGAAGCAAAGGTCGTCCCCATCCATAAATCCAACAATGTGGACTTAATTTCGAACTACAGACCCATTTCAATTTTATCAACCCTAAGTAAAGTCTTTGAGTCTATGATCTGCCCTCATATTCAAAATCATCTTAAAATTTATTTAAGTGATGGACAACATGGCTTCGTGGAGTCTCGATCCACAAATACCAATCTGACACTTTTTACTGAGTTACTGACGGCAGCAGTAGATTCAGGCCATCAAGCTAATGTCATATATACAGACTTCAGCAAGGCGTTCGATCGGGTCTCGCATAAAATTCTCATTGACAAATTGAGAACTTATGGTATCGCTGGACCTTTACTGTCATGGCTGAGTTCGTACCTTGAGAACAGAACTTTCTTTGTAGTGGTCAATGGCTTTCGATCAACCGTCAGACACATATCCTCGGGCGTGCCACAAGGGTCTCATTTGGGGCCGGTTTTATTTAACTTTTTTGTTAATGATATTCCGAACTGCTTTCGCCACTGTAAAATTTTTATGTTTGCCGATGACTTAAAATTCGTCAAAATAGTTAAATCTAAGCATGATGCCTCTGAATTACAAAGCGACTTGGATGAATTGGTTATATGGTGCCAAATAAACCAGATGCTCCTAAACTCTAGCAAATGTTACCATATAAAATTTACTAGGAAACATCATCTTATCGACCAGGATTATTATATTAATGGAGAAAAAATAAAGGAATTAGATACAATAAGAGACCTTGGTGTCATATTTGATCAGAAATTAACTTTTGTCCCTCACATAGATAATATAGTGAAAAAATCTTCCAAAATGCTGGGTTTTGTTATCAGAAACGCTAAACAATTTAAAAACTGTAGAACAAAAATTATTCTCTATAACTGTTTGAGTCGAAGCATATTAGAGTATTGTAGCGTGGTCTGGCGGCCACACTTTGCTACTCACTCATTGCGTCTTGAGCGTGTACAAAAACGTTTTCTGGGGCACTTGGCCTATGCTAGCGGTTTGTCTAAGAAAATACGCTCGTATAGTGATAGGCTCAAACATTTTAATATGGTTTCTCTTGACAAACGTCGACGACTGAATGACGCGATGTTTGTGTGTAAAGTTATGGCCCATAAAATTGACTGTCCGCAAATTTTAAATAATTTTAGCTTTCGTGCCCCCTCCAGGATTCCTCGCAGTCCTATAACACCACTCTGCCCTCCGCAGAGAAGAACTGTTCTGGGTGCTAACTCTCCCTACGCGAGGTTTTGCAGGGTTGTGAATGATTGCAGTGATCGAATCGATCTGCATTTTGACAGCTTAGGCAAATTAAAATCCAGTTTTTACAAATATCTCCCCGAAAATTGAGTTTCTCAGCCCTGCATTATCTTGCTGGGTGAGTGAATTTACGTATTATTAGCTTTTTGTAGTACCTAGTTTTGTCTGGCTTAGTCTGTTTTGTTTGTTTTTTTTAATTGTTCTTTTATACTTGTTTGTTCTAACTTAGTTTACTTAACTAAATTTAATTAGTTATAATCAGTGCAATTTACACATACATACATACATACACACACACAACACACACATATCTACACATTCACATTGTCTTTTATTTCTATTTTTTGTTAGTTACGACAACTATTTGTGTGCATGCAGAGTTTACCTATAAGTGATTGTTACACTTTACTCCGATTTGTTGCTTTTGTTTAAATTGCTTAAAATAGTGTATACAATTGTTGGTGAACCAAATAAATAAATAAATAAATAAATCATTAAAATCATCAATACAACTTTCTCAGTTAGAATTAATGCCAAATGTTATGATTTCATGAAATAATACATTTGTCATCTATTTCACCTCTTTGACTGACCGAACTTGACTATTCAAAAATGCCTGTAAATGGTTTACTTACTAATAACACTATAAACTTATATAAACAAAAAAAAATAATAAACATATTTCAATGTCGCCAGGCGTAATAGTAAAATTATGCGCTTGAAAATGATTGTTAAAATCAGTAAAGAATAAGTACATAAATTAGTAAGTAAGTTTTTTTTTTCGATATGACCACTAGCAAGTTAACACGCAAGAGCTATCAATTGCTTAACCGGACTTCCAATGTAAGTACCGTTTTATGTCAATAATGAATCTATTATTCACTGCACTGCAGGGCAAACTTCCACTATTCTCTGTTTTTTGCCACATCTGTCCAATCCTTTCGGTAGGAGTCTAACTCGTCACGTCATCTCCTCCAGCCGGTCGATTCTGTCGACATCTCACGGTGTTCACCTAGGCGGAGTGAACGACATAGAGCTGTCATTCCATCTTATTTGTATGGTTTGACAACTCACCCGTCGTGCGCCCCGCCCGGGTGTTCACTTCGACATGTTTACGGAATCGCACTGCTGGGCCTACCGCGTCGCAGGTTCCTTATGTTTGGAACCCAATCAGTGGTCACTTTTGCTCAATTCTGTTGCGACATGCGGCAGCATGTAGCCAGACAGAAATGACAGAATGTGGGATTGACAGCTCATTTCAGCCGGTCGATAGTCGAAGTAAAGGCTTGGGGGAAGTGACCACGAAGTGAGATGTCATTCCAAATTGTTTGTATGGTTTGACAGCATACTTGTCGTTCACTTTGCCTAAAGTTTTCACTTCAATATGTTTACAGCCGGTCGATTCTGTCGTCATCTCACGGTGTTCACCTAGGCGGAGTGAACGACAAGAGCGCTGTCATTCCATCTTATTTGTATGGTTTGACAAGTCACCCGTCGCGCACCCCGCCCGGGTGTTCACTTCGACATGTTTACAGAATCGCACTGCTGGTTCACTACACGTACCTACGTTATAGCGATCGAGTACGTTAAAAAACTCACACTAAGCCCTCAGACCAGCCGGCTTGCGGTTAGAATGGCGCGCTGCGATTTTAGTATTGAGATTTACTGCTGAGAATACATTTGTAGCCTCTAGTGTACTTCACAGCATCAAACTTATTTAAGTGACGCGAACTGTTCTATTCAATTTATGTTTGTTATTCCAGCGGGATGGTGGCCGCCACTGAGAGCGGTGGTGGACCGCTGCTGCCGCCATTCTACGCGGGTCGATCGGTTCTCATCACTGGGGGTTCCGGGTTTCTGGGAAAGGTACGTTAATAACATGATGCTAATCTAATCTAATGCAAAAGTATAAATAGCCTAGATACGCACAATATAGGCTATATAGTTCGGTAACTTAGAAATCTTGATGTGCGTATTTTTGGCAGCATTTCTGCTTGAACCCTCAGAATAGAGAACAAACCAGAAATAGTGTTAAATCACATTGGTACGCAGCGCATTGTGTCTAAAATAACTCCCCACCCGCGCCTTACCCACCCGCGTACTGATAATAACTGCGCACCATGTCTTACCTCTTAGGGTAAAATTAAAATGAAAACAAATTAGTTGACAGATTTGGGGCACACTTGACTATAAGACGCGCGTCGGTCATTGACTAATTTATAAGTTAACGAACCACGCCATTCCAGCGTGGTTAACACTGCCTCACGTTTGAGCGCGTTGACGGTTTTGGTTTGTTTTGTATTCTGAGTTTGAACGTTGGTCTGTGGAACAACTCTTTGTTTTGATCCCGAAGTTAGGCTGGATTGGGTTCCATCAGGACATTCTTTTAAAAAAACTAGGTAAGCAGGGAGTAGGTCCCTGCTTACCTAGTTTTTTTAAAAGAATTGCCCCCTTCGAAGTAAACATAAAACACAAAATGTTAACTTCCTGACAGGTTCTGATAGAGAGGCTACTTTCAACATGTCCGGACGTGCATGAACTGCATCTGCTGATGAGAGACAAGCGCGGACAGGAACCGCTCAAGAGATTGGCGCAGCTCAAGCAGTCACAGGTATGGATGGGATACATGGAGAACCCAGTTTCTGAAAAGCTTATCAACAACTTGTCGATAGTAAACTCATTTGTGGCGACTTATAGGGATGATTCCTGAGTAAATAAATTTGATAAACAAGTACTATATAATCCGTCAGTCAGATTAAGTATTGAAAAATATTGGGCATGAATTTTTTGCTTTATCAAAACAATAAAGATTGATGAAGCCACTCTCACCGGAAAAGTTAGGTGAAGTGAGATTGAATTGAGTTGCCAATCCCTTGTATGAGTTGCCAATCCCTTGCATCAATATTGAAGTGCGTTGGCAACCCCTTGCATCAATATTGAAGTGCGTTACCAATCCCTTGCATCAATATTGAAGTGCGTTGCCAACCCCTTGCATCAATATTGAAGTGCGTTGCCAACCCCTTGCATCAATATTGAAGAGCGTTGCCAACCCCTTGCATCAATATTGAAGTGCGTTGCCAACCCCTTGCATCAATATTGAAGTGCGTTGCCAACCCCTTGCATCAATATTGAAGTGCGTTGCCAACCCCTTGCATCAATATTGAAGTGCGTTGCCAATCCCTTGCATCAATATTGAAGTGCGTTGCCAACCCCTTGCATCAATATTGAAGTGCGTTGCCAACCCCTTGCATCAATATAAAGTGCGTTGCCAATCCCTTGCATCAATTAGAATAACAACTCACTTCACCAAAGTTTTCACGGTGTGTTTTTTCAGAATCGACCGGCAGTACTATGTGTACCGCCCTTCAATAATACATGATGTAATTAATGTTCCCCTTTCACAGGCATTCGACAACATCAGAGCGAGATGTCCGTGGCAGTTAGACAAGCTACGAGTGGTGTCAGGAGACGTGTCGAAACCGCACCTTGGACTGGACGACGCCGCTCTTACCCAATTGCAGGAGGTGCGTAAATTGCTAGCTTCGCCTAGTGGTCGAATTTTTTTCCTTAGGACCCGCTACGGCCAGCGCCTGCCAGGTTTGCGGAATTGTTCGAAAGAGTTACCGCGGCCCTGAACGCAAAAGGCATTTGAAGGAACACAGGTGTTCTAGCCACTAAGAGTCTGCTGACACTCTCTCCCGCTCCGCTCAGAGCGGGAGGAGCCATAAAAAGGGCCTGGTCGTGCCTTATTAGTGTGTTAAAGCGCCAGATAAACTTGCAATACAGTATTGACCTTTCCCTAATATACCTTCGTAGAGTCACAATCCAATTCGTAGATTCCAACCCGAACAATCAATTATGAATTGTTTTTCATCACGGTAAAAGTCAAGTCAGGACAGCTTTTTTATTTTTGTTTTTGATATTAGGAAGTCTATAAATGTACCTATGTTTGTCAATGACCGTTATAACATTTATCTTATCGCTTACCGCTTACCATAGGTATGGTAAGCGCCACAGCTAGACTCTTTGAAGGCGTCGCCAGCGGCGAGTAAATAAATCGTGTACTTCGTCGGTAGGTATCGGTGGTGTTCCACAACGCTGCGACCATCAAGTTCTGGGAGAGCCTGGAGACGGCGCTGCATCAGAACGTCACGTCGGTCATCGCTCTCATGGATCTCTGTGATCAGCTGCCAAAACTTGAGGTAAAGACATAGTACTCCCTCGCAAAGATCCTTTTGCTCTCTTTTTCTATCAAGGATATATGAACAATACTTTTGCTTAGAACTTCAACAATTTGTCTGTAGTAATTATGAAAAGAAACACGCATGATACTACGAAACATAATAACAAAAATATTTAAACAAAAAAACCTTCGATCAACAAGCAAGAAACCGATGTTTTTTGCCGCGACTCTCGTCTTCGACACTCACTTTGAGCATTCTCTTCACGAAAAAAAATCAGCTGTTAAGTACAATTTGTCGAGTTATGCGCACAGAAATGTATGGAGCAGCAGAGCAATTTGCAAAATTAATCACAACGATTTTTATTACCAAGCCAAAAATGGCTGAGTATACTTAATTAATAAAAAATCGTTGCCGCTGAAAGCACAGAATCAGCTCAGCTGTTTTCGGCTGAGAAGTTTTCGGATGATGAATAAAAGCTCACACAACAAATGTTTGCAAAAGAAATTAAAGATCCCTGCAGCAAATTCTTGTACTAATGTTTCGTCCATGAACATTTGTATAGGTATCTGAATTGATCGTTGATGATCAATCTTCTACATTATGGAGCAAAATGAATTTAATATTCTGCCCTCTGCATCCCCAGGCCCTAGTCCACGTGTCCACGGCCTACAGTAACGCGGAACACTGCCACATTGAAGAGCGGGTGTACGCTGCGCCGGTGCCACTCACCAGTCTACGCGCCGTGGTGGATGCCTTGCCACCGCCTTTACTGCACGAGCTCACTGAGAGGTAATTTCTGCCCAGAACAGGGATCCTATCACAACAACGCCACGTCGAGGAGCGCATGTGCGCCGCGCCGGCGCCGCTCGCAAGTCTATGAGCCAGGCACTGTCGCCGCCTTTACAGAATTAACTAACTTTAAAGAGTTCACGGAGAGGGAAGTCTGCACAAGACAGGGATCCTATAATCTATTCTATACACCATTTATACAAATAAATAAAATTAAATGTCTGTTTGTAATATCAAAATAACGGTTAAATAAATACCAACCATCCGTACTAAATGCATATGAAAGTATAATTTACACAAGTACAATATTATGAAATTAAATCACGTCACAATCGCAATGCGCTCCAATGCAACCCGACGTGCGACAATCGGTGTAAATCACAATGAGTAATTTTTCAAATAAAAAATTAATCTGTTCCAAATTGTTTTGCCTCTTTCAGATTCATATCTCCGAAGCCCAACACGTATGTATTCTCGAAGGCGGTGGCAGAGTCCATGATCGACACGCGCCCAGGCAGGCACTATGCAGCCGCCATCGTCAGGCCTTCCATCGGTGAGCCTCTCAGATTTCTAAGAGCGTGTTTTTTATCCGTGGGTTAAAAATTATGGTTACCTAAATTTCTTAGATGTGCGATCAATAATTAGCTTTACTAATGTTCAAATAAATATTGTTCGAAAAACACATTTTAACGGATATGAATCTGGAAGAGGCAAAAAACTCGCCCTAAGTCTGTTTGGAGGAAACTTTCTGCACTCTACGCGTCGCCATGACAACGGAAATGCCCCCTCGATCGACAACAAGTTACCACTGAGAAAATGATTGAGTTGAGTAGATAATATGACTATAGAATGTGGGGTAAAGCCATGTTGTGGAAATTGTTCGAAAGAGTCACCGCGGCCCTGGAACGCAAACGGCATTTAGAGGAAAACGGATGGGTTTAAGGCCCGTATTAATAAACGTTACTCAGCTCGCGAGATCGCACTTGAGATGAATGTTGAGATCCTGATCGTATTAATAAACGTGATTATTGACGTTCTCAAGTTGCGGATTAGGTTTACGGCATCAACCAAGTGATGGACTGATTAATAAACGAAACTTGACCCTTAAGTATACGACGAGCGCGGGTTCTTGAGATACTATATCGTGAGTGCAGACAGTCCGTGACTTGAGGTGTGATTAGCGTGGCGCGAAACATGGAGTTTGAAAATATTTTAAGTAATATTAATTATTACGATGAAATAGACGCCTTTACGTTTTCGATTACCAAAAGATTATAATAATAAATAAGGGATGCTTCAAATCCTTTTGATTTACATGGATAATTTTTTTAACATAACGTGCTTGTTTCTGGTCAACAGAGTAAAATAAAGAGTACTAATGTAAAAATAATAAGTCTTTTTTTTTCTTTTCGGTATGACCACTAGCAAGTTAACACGCAAGGGCTATCAACTGCTTAACCGGACTATAAAAATAATAAGAGTAAAATAATGTAATTATTTACCAAGGTCGATGCTTGCGGACCAGCGGTGTATTCTGCACTTATTATTTTCCAGGTCTCATTTTTATCGATTCATTCATTCATTATTTAGCGACGCACCATCGGAGTCCTTGTTTTCCACTACAGCCTTATATTTTTTTTAAATTTCATATTTTTTGATGCTATATTTTCAAAACATAGGTCAATGTGACGTCATCGTTCACGAGATCAAGCCATCAAGTACAACTACTTGAGATGCTGATCTTGGTTACTGATACTGCATTTATGTGTCTATTTATTAGCAATAATCTTGAGATGCTGATGACGTCATAATGGCGTATCAAATGATAACGCACTTGAGTACGTTTTTGAGGGCCGTTTATTAATACGGGCCTTAGTCAGTAAGAGTCTGACACTAATGATTTACTATCCTTAAAAAAAGGGGTAAAGCCACAACATACAGAATGGATTTGATGCCACCAACTGCATCAGACTGCTTGAAAAGTTTTCTCGTATTTGTAGACTGGTTTATATATTTTTTTGTTTTACTATTATGTCTTTTCTGTATATCAGATACAGAACATCATCCTTTATTATGACCAATCAATTGAAATACCCTGTGTCCACTTGGTAACAAAAATAAATTGAAATGTGTCTTCAGAAATCTTGCGAAGTCAATTCACTATGGGGTATGGCATGATAAAATTGAATTTGATCCTTGTATCTGGCTGTCGCGTTATTCTTGTGGCTCCAAGTGAGACTGCTGTACAGAGACCGGAGAACTAAGGAGGGTAGACTGAAGACAGTGTAAGATTTTTTCTCCAGTAGGAATTGAACCAAGTACTTACCCTAAAATCTTTTGGCTTCACCACAGGGACCATGAGAAAATAGGTAGTATTTTCCATTCAGGTCATACAAATACATTATTAAATTTCTCTTCCAGTGGTATCTTCCCACCGTGACCCTTACCCCGGATGGATAGAGAACCTGTCAGGCCCCAGCGGGGTAATAGTGGGCTGCGGGAAGGGGCTGCTGCACGCTTTCAACCTGAACAAACCCGCCAGGGCTGACCTTGTACCAGTTGACATCACCATAGACACCATGCTCGCTGTGGCTTGGGAGATCGCTACAGACAAGTAAGTGCAATGCTGAGCGCACGAGAGTCCTTAAATCTGAATCAGGCTGTGGCTTGGGAAAGTTTTGAGTATGAATGTGAATGGGCTATAATAGTAGGCGAAGACCAAATATAATGTATGGTAGAAAAAGACATGCTGAGTCACCTCAAATATATTCCAATGCCAGAGTCAGTGGTTCCTGTTAGCTACAACCTGGGAATCTTTAAGTCAACAGTGAATAGGTTACATCTAGGCAAGCGTGCTCCATCTTCGATCACATCATCGCTTACCTCGGGTGAGATAGGTAGTGGTCAAACGCGTGCCTTTAGATAGTTAAAAAAAAACAGCTGGATGATGTCATAATGCATATGCTATTAGAGTCAGGAACAGAGAGTACAGTTGTGTCTGCGCACACACTTGTGCAGTATAATATCTCCTGCGCTGACTAGCATCCACTAAGATTAGCCGTCTTGACCGAATTCGGACCGAAATTGGCTAGAAGCCAAGAAGGACTATTAGTCTGAAAGTCGTATTAAACAGGAGCTCGTGGCTAAATAATAAAAGCCGTACGGGTCGAACTTCAATGTTTAGCTAAGCTTGCCAAGGTCGGTCTGTGGATGGGTGACCATCCACTACACACCGAGTTTCCTCCGTGCCTCGGAAAGCACGTCCGACTGTCAATTAAACATCTTTGTCAGTTATTACGGTTTTACCTCGGAATGAGAGATAATAAGCTGAAAACTCTCATTTCGAGGTTCACCCATTTTTTATGCTTATTTGACTGGACTACTAGCCAGCTAGAAAATCTGACACCAGTCTTGCCATGGGGCCTATAACCCAGTAACTGGAGAAGAAAAAGAAACCGTCTGAGGAACGGGTGGGCAGACGAAATAGCAGCAACAGCAGGAAAAGAATGGAGAAGCAAAGCAAAGAATAGGGAAACCTGGAGTAAGCTGGAGGAGGCCTATACCCAGAGTGGGGTTCCAATAACGGAATAAAATAATATTTATACGTAGATATTTTAATGGTTTGTTAGAAATAAAAAGGCTTGCTATTATTATTATATTGATCTTTGGTCATTATACCCAGGTCTCCCGAAGTCCGCGTCTACAACTCCTGCTCCCAAGAGAACCCCATCTCCTGGGGGTCCTTCCGGAGCATCATGCTGAGCGCCACCAGGATCCATCCCTTCGATAATGTGCTCTACTATCCCTTCATCTTTGGAGTGAAGAGTTGGTAAGTTATTCTTCTACGTGTACCTACATATGACTATTGGCGATTCAAAGATTACACACCGGCGAAAAGAAGTTGCCTAAGAACGACACTTGCAGCGTTGCCAGCACCAATTTATTAAATTCCCCGCAAATCTGCTAAAAAGTTATTTCGCAGAAGCAGGCAGCGAAAAGGGAGAGGAAGATTGCCCTCCTAGCCTACAGTAGGCGCACCGAGCGTCAGTGGAGGGCAGATAATGCCCTCTTTCGACCCTCCTAAGTGGGTCCAGGAACGGCACACTCGGTGACATCCGCCGCCCCAAATCGTATAAGACCCGAGGTGGCGCGCGCCCTTCTTAGACATTTTAAAGAACAACTCACTCCCCTAGCTTGACCAGACGGGGCCGGCACCAGTCGAGGGCTGCGTTGAAGATTGCTTAAGTGCTCCCGTAGCCCTCAGCACAAGTGTGCGAGGAAACACAATGTGGTTTTAGTCCATAACAACAGTTTTAGGCATCCACGAGGATTTCCACCACGGTACCAAAAAAAAAAGCGCAGAATGCCTACTGCGCTTTAATAGCTTAAGCTGTTGATCCCGGCTGTCATTTGACCATCTTTGACAGACGTTACTATGGGTAGTCAGAATCCAAGGAACTGAGTGTTACTTACCCAGTAACTGGGTTGTGAAGGTCAGATAGGCAGTCATTCCATGGTTTGCAACATACGACTGCATCCAGATAGGCTGGTAGCCGATCTCTCAGATTTATTGTTATTATAATCCAAGCCAGCAATAAAGGTTTTCTTATCCAACAGGTATTTGTACAAAACGCTGGAGATGATACTGCAGACAGCACCGCTGTACGTCGCCAACTACATAGCGAAGGCCTGTGGAGTCAAGATACAGTAAGTTCATCCTTTTGTATTGAGAATCTGCTCATCATTACCATGGTCTACAACCCGACTTCGCCCACTGCTGAGCATACAGGAACCTGGGCACTGGCACAGAAAAGAGAGGCCTAAGTATCTCTCTTTTAATACTAATCCCCAGGTTCCAGTGCCAGCCTCATCCAGGTTCTACAACAAGCAACAATGTCGTCTGCCCATCTCGCCGCCGCCCGCCCGCACGCGACACGCGACATCTCGCGTCTCTGTACACGAGGCCTTTAGACTCTTTGACCTTTTTGAAATAAATTTTCATGTACTAAGTATCTCTTTTTCTTTAGATGGTCTAACAACCTTAAAATCTAATTTAATTTGAGCTCTATTTCAGCGTACACAGTTTATTATCAATAAACTGCTCGCGTTTCGATTTTAACTAAGTACGAAGATTGACGCACAACGTACTAGCAATTTTATTGGACTCATGAAGAATGACAGCTGCAATTGCAATAATGATTTGATAGTCAATTTCCTCAACAACGAGATGCCAACGGACTGGGGAGTTGGTTGCACAACTTCTTCTTCCTAGCTAAAACACTGGGAAGCGGTTACGGGCGGGTTTTGGGGAAGTATAAAAAAGGTTGACTAATTTGAAAAACCGGGACTCGCGCGCAAAGGAAGGGAACCGAAGGAATCATATTTTTTTTAAGAATACAGACTGTGTATAGATTTTTGACCAACTTAGGTCAATAAAATAACTAAAAATTTTCATGTATTTTGAAATAATGACTTGACTTGACTGAATTAAATAAGAAAACAAACATTTAAATAAAAAATGTATCTATCAGTCAACAGTCAAGTCAGTATTTCAAAATACATGAAGCGACAGACGGACAGACACACGAGTCATTTATAAGGGTTCCGTTTCTTCAAGCGAACGTTGGGAACCCTATAAAAGATTCTTATTATTTGACAAACCCCCTTTTACCATACATTGCTGGTTACAGACTAAGCCTAATAACGGTCAGCGAACGCCTGCAAGCTATGAACCGCGTCCTGGCGTTCTTCGCGACTCGCGAGTGGAAGTTCAGCACAGGCAACGTGCAGCGTCTCCGTGACAGACTGTCTCATCAAGACAGGGTGATGTACAACCTGGATGTGAAGGCCGTCAAGTAAGTTAAAGACAGAATTATGTTTTTTCGTCATCTGCCTAGCCTTGTCCCAATTATGTTGGGGTTGGCCTCCAATCTACCCAGACGCAGCGCAGGGTAACCGACTTCATACATGAAGCGGCTGCCGCACATAATTAAAATAAAAATTAAAATAAAAATGTGTCGATAATGATATACATATTATTGATGAATTGATGATTCATATATTAAGACGACGCCGATCGACGATGACGAAGCGATCATTGCGCGAAAATCGTCTTTTTTCGAATTTATTCGGCAAACTTATTATCGCGACGATCGCGTATTCACGCAAATTTCGCTTTAGCGATGCTTGTAGGGTCAAATTAAATCAGATAGTGAAACGACACCTAAATAAGTGATGGGTACGTAAGTACGTATAGGCTATTCGACTCTTAAAATTATTTAAAACTTTATTTCTTTAGAATTTGGCTTATATGGAACCTAAATTCGAACATTCAGTCAAAGTCAAGACAAATTTCAAAACGTTAATTTAAATTAGGCCATTAAACATGACATGCTCCCTGGCGGAACCATTTTTGCTTTAACAAGTATAAGTTACTTAAAAAGTCTATACTTAGGTACCTATGTTTAGTTTCGACGTAAACTTTTATTTAAAGTGGTTGCGCTGCAGAGTATCCTTCCGGGCGTAACCACCATGATATATATCTATTAATATAAGTTCATATAGTGTATTCAAATATATGTATAGTGTCAAATAATTACATGTATATGTCGCTGCATGGGTGGCCGAGATGCGAAGCACCGGGGGGTCGATTCTGCTATTGCAATCGTGTCTCAATGACCGGTCAATGATCGATTTTTGACGTATAACGTCAAACTTTTGACACATTTCCCATACAAAAACTGTCAAAGTTGTCAAATATTCGATCACTGACCGGTCATTGAGACACGATTGCAATAGCAGAATCGAGCCCCTGGTTCTTTTTCATAATCCGACATAGTTTTGGGCTTTTGGGTGTCGAAATTGTCGCAGGCACTCGAACTAAAGATAACGATACACAAGAAACAGAATTGCCATAGGTAAATGTCGTAGATTGATGGCGCTACTGTGCAACGGACAGCGCCATCTAACAAATTGTTTCGAAACCTAATAAACACGTGATCGGAAACGCAAGCGCGCCCTACCGCTTGGACACGATCGTCGGTAGAGGGGACAGCGAGAACTGCTGGGGCGAGCGAGAGGTCGCTCTAGCGCTGGGGCACTCTCGGCTGAATCCCAACCACGCACGTGTCTAGCAATTCTACATTGAACTAGTACCACCAAATCCTCGTAACGTAATTTCTCTAAGCTCTATAGTAAGAGAGAGAGAGAGAGCAGAAATCCACAGAGAAATGACGTTTTCACCGTAAACGAAGCGCAATTTTTTTAAGGCAACTGCAACGCAACTTGTTAATTAAAAAATCATCAATTTCGAGATATATGTCGACCTTGCAGAAAATGAGCGATTTAACATAGTAGGTAAAGTCATGAACGATCTGTACCTATACTTTAGCTAATTTATAAAATAGTTGATCTAATTTGTCTTTATTTCTAGTATTAAAATTGTCTATCACTAATTTCACTAAAAAGATGACGATTTTTCCGTACATATCATCTCTAAATACTAATATTATAAAGAGGTAAGGTTTTAGAGGACCAATCTTCAAGGTTAAGTAACGCTTGCCGAGGTTGGTCTGTGGATGGGTGACCATATTAACATACCATATAAAGCACGTTAAGCCGTTGGTCCCGGCTGTCATTTGTAGATCTTTGGCAGTCGTTACGGATTGTCAGAAGCCAGAAAATCTGACACCAGTCTTGCCAAGAAGTACCGTGTTACCCAGTTAATGGGTTGTGGAGGTCTGGTAGGCAACCGCTCCACGTAAAATACTGGTATTCAGCTAAACCCGGTTTGACTGGGAGCCGACCCCAATGTAGTTGGGAAAAAGGCCAGGCAGATGATGATAAAGAGGTAAAGTTTGTGAGTTTGTGAGGTGGTAGGGGGTAATCTCTGGATCTACTGAACCGATTTTAAAAATTATTTTTGCATTTGATAGCCACATTCATGAAGAAGGCTATAGGCTAGACGGAGACGGGAAACAACGGGATATATATACGCGTACGAAGTTGCGGGGCATGGGACTGCCATACAATTTATCTACTATATATATTTATATACGAGAATCGCGGCGACGCAGTTTATAAAGGACTATGACAGCTCTCTTAAAATATGAATATGGATTCAATGTCAGCAGCCCGACCCCAAAGCAAAATACCGTACGACATTATGCTGTGAAAGTAACTAAATAGACCAAACGTGCGGTTTCTTCGTCTGTTAACTAAGTATCTTATCTTTCTATAGTTTGACCAATACCGCTGTACCGCGCCTTAGGTATGCGCGAGGTGAGACGAAGGGGAGCATCGGCTGTTGCGCTCTGTCAGGACGGCGGACTGACAGAGCGCAACAGCCTATAAAACCATCAAGCAGCAAGAGATGTTTTATGATGCACCTATTGTAATTTCTTGTCTGTAGTGATTCCTAGGATATGATGAGGTCTGAATAAATTCCAGTTTTTCTCTATTCTATTGAATAGAGAAAAACATGAGAATGTGACATCATATTTGATGTCACATTCGCTAGGTACCTACTTCTAACATTTAGTAAAGCAAATCTAATACAGATTGAGATTCTAATACAATTTAGATCTTCGAAAGTCCGCCTATGTTCATTTATTTAAACTTTATGAACAGAAGTGGTATATTCATAAATAATTGATAATGATGATGATGATTCTTTCCGTAGCTGGGACGAGCATGTCTTCAACTTCGTGAAGGGCACGCGCAAGTATCTGCTGAAGGAAAAAGATGACAACATCCCTCATGCGAAGAAACATATCGAAAGGTAACCAAATACGAAATCGAAATTTGTCCAGATTTTACCACAACAGAAAAATGGGTAGGTAATCTACCCATTTTTCTGTTGTGGAATAATTTGTTCGAAAGAGTAACCGCGGCCCTGGAACGCAAAGGGCTCCCGCTCGGGTGGATTTTAGTCGTAAAAGTCTGCACTCCCTTCCGCTCTACCCAGAGCGGAAGAAGTCTTTCCCATCCAAAAAAAAAAACATTATTCTGTCGTAGCCATATTGCAGAATTGATGACATCATAAAATGGACACCTCAAAGCTAAGCCGACTTCGGCTACCTCATGAAATGGCCAATTCTATGATATGGCTATGACAATCCAATAGCTAGTTTATTTCCGACTTCAGTTCCGTGGCCCATGGCGGCGTGGCCTATCCCGCAGAAAACATTTTTCGGAATAAAAAATAGCGACAGGACACTCGGAGATAATGTAGCTAAGTACCATGTTCTACCAGTGAAAGAATAGGGATGATTTCTGGTTAAAAATATATGATTCTATTCAGGCTGTCAGTTAGATTATCGAAAAATATTGGATATATATATTTTTTTCTTTATCAAATCAATAAAAAATGACGAAGATAAAACGCAACAAAGATCAGGAGTGGGGGCTGTTGACGTCATGTGTACGTAAAAAGTGTACATAAGTACAAGTGACGTCACACGAGTTATCAACGTACTGTATCTTTTTCATTTTTGTTTACGTGATAAAAGACAAAATACTTGTCCAATATTTTTTAGGAGATCTATCTGACAGACTAATTCGATTTTTTAGCCATCTACCCTATTTTCGTAATCGGATCTGTAGGTACCTACTTCCAAAGATTGCCATAAACATACAATTTACCTATAATACTACTTACACTGTTAATACACTTCCAACAAACAAAAATGTCTCAATCAATTAAAATCAAAGGGTAAAAGGACCAACTAAGTAATCTTATTTTTTCTATTTTTTTTCCAGATTACGTTTCGTTAACCACATAGTCCTGCTGGTAATAGCTGTATTAGTATACAGGTTCTTAATGTTCGTAATATCCAAGTTTGTATTCAACAAAATGGCATTATAGCGGAACCAATTTCATAGAATGTTAGGGAAGTAAGATTGCAATACAGCGTGCTTAGTATATTTTGACAGTTCAATCTGTCAAAATATTTCGACATTTCAATTTGGTTACCTCGGCTACCTACCTAAATTGAACTCTTGCGGGGGGAAATCAATTTTTTTTTGGCTATTTCAACTTCGACATCTATTTTTTAAGGTTCTATCAAAAACTTTTTGTTCGTTTTGTTTCTTTTTAATAAAAAAAAATAACTCGTGATACTAGGGTACCTACTATAGATTTTTGGCCAATTAGTTAATTTTTCGATTAAAAAAAAAATCTGTTCGAAGCGAAGGAAGCGGGCTCCGTCGACTGGGCCCGAATGAAAAGTTAATTAATTAATTGGAGGCCGAACAGTTTTTTTTTTTGTCGAACAATGAATTCAGAAAGTACTTAAAAGGTAATATAAAAAAAACAAAATCTTTCAAATTTATTTCCCCCCGCTAAATTAAGAGAGCCCGTAAATTGCCGCATCAGAGAACGACTAAACGTTTATTTTGTGCATAATTCACAATTTGGACATCACCATCATTTTCATCATAACAGCCGAAAGACGTCCACTGCTGGACATGGGCCTCCCCCAGATGTGGGGGGGGGTTAGGACAACTGGGCCGTAAAGATCAACAAATGCCCCGAGGCTTATGATTTTTGTGAATTGATTTGTTTAAAAAATAAATAAAGTCCATGACGTTTGCTAGCAGCTTGTAGTAAGTTATATTCTTAATGGAAAAGTATATGTACTGTTCAATAAAGTTTTTGTTATGACTTTGTAGATACCTACCTACCTAATAAAATAATTTATATAAAGGGAAAATTATTATTCAAGCAGTGATTGTTTTATTTTCCTTAAAACCTCAAACCTATACTTAGACTTCCTGTCTTCCTTTGCTGCTGATAAACTGAAAGTTAATCCACAAATAATAATTATGTTGGTAGGTAATCCCTGCCTGAACTCGTTCACATACATCCGTGCCCGGAAGAGCTGAACCACGGCCAAGAACTGGGGATCAACTTTTAGTTTGGATCAATTAGTGGAGTAGCAACTTTGCACACAAAGTAAAGAAAGCGCAGCACAGCGCACAAATGTTGCCTGTAACTAATCGACGTACTTACAAGGCAAACTCAGAGCATTTATTTCAATATCATTTACAGGCACTTTTGAATTGTCAAGGTCGGTCAGTCAGAGGTTAAGCTAATTGCACGTTCTATGGAGAAGAACTTTTATACAAAAAAATACAACAGACTTCGAATTAAAACACTAGGTACAAACAATGCCGATTAAGACAGCGCGGGTCTTGAAGCAATGTTTTCTAAAGGAACAAAATGAAAAAACATTACCCTCCTTCGTTTTTGTTTTTCCAATGAAAGTTCAAGTTACCTGACTTAACCCAAAAAAAAAACATCAAGATCGGTTCATCAACACCTATCGTCTATCTATTTTTAATTATAAAAAAATCGGCCAAGTGCGAGTCGGACTCGCGTACGAAGGGTTCCGTACCATTATCCATAAAAATGGCAAAAAAATCACGTTTGTCGTATGGATGCCCCCTTAATATTTATTTTATTCTGTTTTTTGTATTTGTTGTTATACCGGCAACAGAAATACAATCGACCTATCTTAGCACAGGTGTTAATCAGTCATAAGTACTTTTGACTGGTTAAGAGTTTTGACTGCAACACATATACTTATAAAATTAATCTCCATTTCCCTTGGTCACGTCCTGACTTGAGAACGACTTTACCGAATTCATTCATCTTTTTACATTTGATAGCCTAGTTCTTGAGGAAGGTATCGTATAGGCATTTAACATCACGCTGCGAACCTTTGAAGCCGAGCAGCGGGTAAAACCGCTAGTAAGCAATAAAGTTATGCTCAAATAGATAAAAAACCATGGTTGACTTAGTAGTACACATCTGCGTACCTTTTCAAAGCGTACCGGCGTGATGTTATGGAATTAAGTAGGTAGTGTAAACAATAAACAGACATCAAGACATGCGATTTCAGCAATCCCGGGAGATTTGCTATGATTTACTTATTAAAGAGTTCTGAAGTTCTTGAAATCTTCACCAAATTGAAATGGAGAAATAATAAGTCGAGCCACACTTATATTTATTAGCCACGTGATCAAACTTCTCATTTTATAACTAAGCAACGGGAAAATGTGATAGCCTCTAATAAACTATTTCGTCTTTTTTACAACGCCAACTAAATATTCTAAGGAAAGCGTCAAGTAAAGATCAACAATTAAATTAACTTGTCCTTTTTATTTATACATTGCCACCTAATTACTAACTCAGCCACGGAATTTATATCTCATCACCATTTTACAGCGAGTTCGGGATTTGGGGCACCCCGACTCGGACAGGTTAGGTTAGAAGGGGATGGCGGGGTCAAGTGAGCGAGCGAAGCGAGCGAACAGACCCCGCCATCCCCTTCGTGATTATTTTTTTATGATACTAATGAAATAGAAGCTAACAGAATATCTTTTTTGATGTCATTTAATAGTATTTTAGAAGTTAACTGCTTGAATGCATGTTACAAATTTAGATGCTGAAAAATAACCACCATGCTGAGTTGTATTTAGAGTGGCTTGCATAGAAGATAACTAGTGGCTAAGATAGTATCATTCAGACGTTCGTTAATTGTGGCTGACTTAGTAATTTAGAAGGCAATGTAGATTTTTAGAGGCAAATAATGCTATTAAAAAGATGTCTGTTTAATTAGCACCCATTGAAATGGGACCAGTCAGGGAAAATACTCGAATCTACTCTCAAAATAGGTTGACAATATTGGCAAAAATATCGCTGAACAAACAATATAAAAAATATTTTAAAAAAAACAGTCGAGTCATGTGATCAATATGGGCACGACAAAATAATTAAAAACTATACCTAGTAGTTTGTGCGCCCTAGTGGCTGAGGAGAAGCATTTTTATCTTCAAATTTCCCAACGAATATCATGCTTGCCCGCTTATTGTGCGTTTATTACAAGATTTAAATTTTGTTTCATTCAGTTCCTAGGTACCCCATGAAAAAAGATGTGGCTACTTTAGCCAGTCAGAAAGGTGGAACTAATTAATTCCTATACCTAGTACTTAACATACTAATAAAATTATGTCTGTCGCCTGATTTACTAAAACGATGTACCTAGGTAGTAGAAAAGATGTGATGTACAAAAACTTTATGTCTACATAACTACCCGTTTCTTTCTGTTGTCTACAAAAGCGAAAACGTTTAGTCGTTGTGTTGATTGGCTATTAGGGACTTCTGAAAATTAAATTCATCTCCTAAAGCTAAGACACACGTGCAAGGATTATCTTACCAGTACGATATGTAAGAAATAACTTGGAAGAATAAAGTAAGTAAATAAGAACGGAGACAGCAATGATTAGATTTAATTTGTTATAAAGTGTCTTGATGAATGAAACGAAACGCATACCAGTAAATATTTATTTACACTAGCAACATTCGGTCAAACTTCAAATTAGTGATATAGAGAACTGCGATCCCGATTTTATTTGATTATGATTAATTTTATCGTAAAAATAAGCTGAAAGTTTCACGATTGCCTAATAAATTTACGAGTGCGGTATTGGATTAAACTATACAACAGAGGTAAGATGTGAAAAATCATATAAAAAAAAATATACAAACATTCGAATTGAGAACCTCCTCCTTTTTTAGAAGTCGGTTAAAAAGTGATAAATTTTGAGTATTTGTATGTGGCTGTCATTCCATCGATATATATTATTTTTGTTTTGTGCCAATCCTGCTGAGTAATTTCTGGCTTGTATGCTGCGGCGTTCAGCGGGAATCTTTGTTGCTGCGAACTTGTCAGCGTGCCAATTTTTACAGAACAAAAACTGCGTGAAAATTACGTTCCTTCTGTCAACGAGCCCTATGGGCGAATCTTTATCAAGCAGTGTTTTACCTACGGAAGTCGTGTTCAGGGTGGAATGAGGAGCAAGGTCGCCACCTTGCACCCCTGGGCCGTGAAGTCGGTCACAAACAATGGACGTTGGCAATGACTTGCGTTCTTTTCGTGAAGTTACTGACCCATATAGTTTAGGAATAACACTCATCGTTTTACGACGATATAATTAAAATGTAATTTGTAAATAATGAGCTTGTTGTGGCCTCAGCTGTGATTCGGCAGTGTTGTTTGATATTGGCTGGTGTAGCAGGCCACAGTTCTTTTTCAACCAAATATGCTTAAAATAAACATTAAAGCAAATTGGCAGATTGTTTGTATTGAAAACACTAATGAACAAATAGAATAATAAATTGATATTTCTAAGGAAAACGTTTCTTCTAAAAGAAAATAAATCATTTTAGTTTTCCTTTCTTTGAATATTGTTTATTTTTAAACAAAAGCTGCATCATTCAATAAGCACACAATGTCAAGTAAACAGCAAGTTTGAGAATGACTTTCTTATACAGCGGTTGCAAGTGCAGTACTGTTTTTGCAACTAGGCTGAGTAGAGTTACAAGACTGAAGAAGTAGGTATGTTGGTTCAAAATCAGCCATAATCTACCATTTTTCTGGCTGAGCCACATAGCACTTCTACTATTGTCATGATGGGCTGCAATAACCCACAGAATAATATGATTGTATTATGTATACATATAGTATCTACATGAACAGTAAGCCGAGATTAGAGGGCCTAACACAAAAGTTTTGACATAGTTAATAACATTAATATTAGTGAATTTTGAATATAAATATTATTAATAGTGTTTTGGTTTAATTTTAAGCAACATACACAATTTGTATCATACAAAAATATGAATTTGGTATCCAATTCAAATGAACATTATGTGAGAAACAAGTATTTAAGTATAGTTATAGTTACATTTTACATGACATTACTATATGTCATACATTTGTGCTAGGCCCTCTACAGTATAGGCTGGATGGACATATTATTATGGATGTTTGTAACTCTTTCTTGCTTTAAATGACCAGATTCGAAGTCAATGCAGACTAAGTTACCAGCATTAGTTACTTTCAATATGACTGAAATCTACTTATAGTAAATATTTATTTATTTATATTATATTCCAGGTACATGGTAGCTATTTGTGATGATGTCACTGAAGCCCAGAAACGTTGATTTTACGGAGACATGGGCCCATCTCAAGGAAACGGTGAGATATCAATCATTGTTTACTGCTGAAAGAAAGAATGAACATTTTTTTTATTTGGGATTCACACAGGACAAACAACTAAACAATTTTAAGTGGCTGAAAAGGCATACCTCAGCATGTGCTGTGATGAGTTGTTGAAAATCTGTTTTATTTTTTCTGCAAAAGCTTTGCCCCACACTAGGAATTTCTCCTGTATCGTGGGTATATTTACAAGCGTAAAAACTCACATACTCAGACAGCCAGACCCTGAACAACTATCTGTAGGCCATACTAATATTTGTTCCATGCGGGAATCAAACCCGCACCACAGCAGCCAATAGCTCAACCACAATGTGTCGTCAAAATGAATTCTGGACACCTGCCTTTAATATGTCCCAAGATTTAACAATCAATAGGATTGGTCCTCATTTTCTCAAAGCAGAGGAATGGAATGGAGTGTGAGGCCTTTGCTCTGCAGTGGTACAAAACAGACTGTAAATAAAATAAATTAATAAGATTTACAGGTTAGCCTGTTTTTCAATTAATAACAAGCCTGTGAGTGCCATGCTAGTATAACTCTACACTTAGGTGTCCTGGGTTCCTAGTTCCCACTCCTGGTTGGGCAAAGTGTTACTGGCTTCTTCTATGCATTGATTATTTCAAAATGAAAGTAACCATGATTTTGTAACTATACATTGATTTAGAAGAGTTTCTGTGGAGTTTCTTGCAACTTCTTCTCCATAGGATCTACTCTTTGGAAAGTGCTACTGCCACACTAGTGCTGCGGAACATACTTGCCTTTTTTTTAAAATGGGAAATCATTAAATGACTCCTCCCGCTCTGGGCGGAGCGGAAGGGAGTGTCAGACTTCTACTGACTAAAACCCATCCGTGCTCCTCGTAGTGCCCTTTGCTTTCCATGACCGCGGTAACTCTTTCGAACAAAATTCGCAACCCTGGCGGAACATACTTGCTGTTATTGTCGCTAGCGCGGCAGAACTAGCTTTATCTATTTGACTGACAGACCTAGACAATTCAAAATGCCTATAAATCGTCTATTTGAGATAAAGGTTTTTGATTTTATGAGGAAGTTCTCTGGAGATGAATGTTTACCAGAAACCTCGGCCATGTCTTTCAGGTAATACAGTTGTCATGATGTTATATTCCAGGTGGCGGGCGTGGTAGGGCTTCGCGCGGTGGAGCGCTCCGTGTGGAACACGCGCTTCTCTGACGTGTATGCGCTGTGCGTCGCCCACCCCGAGCCGCTGGCCGACAAGCTGTACGATGAGACCCGGTAAGCGATGCTGACAGGAACGGTCTGAGCTTCGGGAAACTTCGTGTTTCCGAATTTGGACGAACGTCGAACTTTGCGCCATACTTTTAGAAGAAAAATAATATCTCAATGATTTATTTATTTATTTTTAGGGATAACAACAGCTTCCAACTCTTAACTAGGTTCTTAACTAAAGTTATATGAGTAGCCAATCATAGTTGTCCACGGCAGATACATAGGGTGGATGAATATGCTATTTACTATCTTAATATTAATATTAAAGATGATTGGGCAAATTTGAAGAGATCAGTATATTAATGTGATATAAAATATTTCATAAATACATAAATATAATTACAAATGATATATATATATGAAGAAAAATAAAATATGTGTATATAGAAAGGATGATGGGAACAATATTCTGTTACACGTTGTATATTCAATATACCTATGCTTTGCTATAAAATTAATTTGCACAGCCATAAAGTTCACATGTTTACATCTCAATACTAAGTGACTGCCATACTTTTATTTCAGGAACTTTCTGGAGGAGCATGTGCAGGGTCTTTTGCAGCGCGTACGCGGGTCCGTCTCGCTTGACAACAACGATCACAATGATGGACTTCTCACCAGGTAACTACAAATGTCAGACGAGGAAACATAAACATAATGCGAAAAAAACTCATGTCTGTCTGTCAATACACTTTCACGCTAAAATACAGTTCTCGTCAAATAACTTTGCCCCTCTGAAGTTAGCCATTTGCAAAGATCGCGCAGGTGCAGTCACGTAGAGGGAGCAAGCGGGACGCAAGCGTGCATCGAACGTAAGCGTGCGACTGAGACATAAAATCGCGCCCCGCCCCCATGTCTCTTACGCATTGCAGTGTGTTCGTAATTTTGACTACTACGCAGCCACTCAACACAACTTCAGAGGGGCAAAGTTATTTGACGAGAACTGTAGCTGAACGGTTCGTCATGAAATTTGGCACATATACATATAGCCTGGGATATGGAGAACGACATAGGTTACTTTTTTACGCGAAAACCGACATCCACGCGGGCGGAGTCGCGGGCAAAAGATAGTAGTACTATACATATTTTTGAGCATACAGGCCTGATGTTAAGTTGCGTTGCAGATACGTGACGGCGTGGCGCGAGTACAGCCAGGGAGTCGCCTACCTCAACAGTCTGTACTCCTACCTGAATCTACAACACGTCAAGCGACAGAAGGTGAGTTACTAACGTTTGCATCCTTAAGGCCACGCGCATGCATACAATGTTTAGGGTTCCGTACCCAAAGGGTAAAAACGGGACCTTATTACTAAGACTCCGCTGTCCGTCCATCTGTCACCAGGCTGTATCTAATGAACCGTGATAGCTAGACAGTTGAAATTGTATTTATTTATTTAAACTTTATGTACAATAGTGGTACATGGGCGGACTTAATGCAACAAGGCATTCTCTACCAGTCAACCAATTTTCGGTGATATATTCCGAATCCAGAAATTCCGTAACGAAAATAACCTAACACCCGGTTATTTTCGTTACGGAATTTCTGGATTCGGTCTCCACGCTCAAGGCCCGCGATAGAAGCTATGCAATAGCTTAATAAAGCGGACGAGTGCGAGTCTGACTCTCGCACCGAGGGTTCCGTTCGAGTCTTCATTTTTTCCTAGTATACATTACCTACGGGAGTTTATAAACTACTTTAACAGCTTTTACCCACGATTTCGTACGCATGTATTTCGTTGTTTGCCGTTCTCGTTGTTCCTTTGTTCCCCGTTCCCGTTGGAATTTCCTGTTCCCTTATAGCCTATAGCCTTCCTCATGAATGTGGCTATCATATACAAAACGAATTTTCAAAATCGGTTCAGTAGTTCCAGAGATTACCACCTACAACATGACAAACTCACAAACTTTACCTCTTTATAATATTAGTATAGATAAAATCACTCATTACTCTAACAAAAATAATATAGCAAGTAACATTGAAGAACAAACTTAACTTTGTTGTAGAAAAAATGTTCTCCAACTGAAAACATAAGTCTGTAATATTTTTTTGATAATACTACAAATTCCCAATTTTCAAACGTTTTCCATTACTTGTACTGTAAGAACTATCTTCTTGTCAAATCTCATGACTAGGTCAACGGGAAGTACTCTTATCCGTTTTGATTCTCGTGCGAGCGTCAAAACATACACCATATTAACTTTGCGTTAACCAACAACGATTGCGTTAACTTAGAAGTTTGACTTTTTCACTGGTCCAAGGGTTAGTCGTCTTGAGTATTTTATATTAATTTCAGCTTGATTCCTCCACGCGTTCCTGAGAAAAAGGGTCATGACAGACGGACAATAGTGATCCTATAAGAGTTCCATTTTGCCGACTAAGGTGCGGAACCCTAAAAAACCGGCCAAGTGCGAGTCGGACTCGCGCACGAAGGGTTCCGTACCATTATCTATTTAAAAAAAAAACGGCAAAAAAATCAGGGTTGTTGTATGGGAGCCCCACTCAAATATTTATTTTATTTTGTAGTAGTAGTAGTTTAGTATTTGTATTTACAGCGGCAACAGAAATACATCATCTGTGAAAATTTCAACGGTCTAGCTATCACGGTTCATGAGATACAGCCTGGTGACAGACATACAGACAGATGGACAGCGTCTTAGTCAAACTCAAAGTCAATGAAAAACGTATATTTCAATTAGGCTATTAAACGGCACTTTTGAACGTCATCGTTTACATTTAAAGTAATATAAACTGACTTAGTAATAGGGTCCCGTTTTTACCTTTTAAGTACGGAACCCTAAAAAAAAAATCATCGATCGGTTCGCGATCGCGACTCAGTGTTGTGTAGAAAATGACGTAGATTTAAAGAGACTTTACACACTGTCGTCTCCAAAACTGTTTACGTCATGAAATCGTCACGACTCGACTATACAGTTTGATTTGAAAATTGTATGTATGCGCCTGGCCTAACACCTCGCAACCTCAGTGACCTTACTGTGTGTTTTAGGGTATGCGCGCACTACGAAAATAAATCGTTGCGACTTTTAAAGTGCGAAATAAAATTGCAAACGACAATTCCTACGCGCACTACGATTTATTATCGCCTGCGAAATAGCAGAGCCAAAAGCAGGGCCAAGACAGTCACTGTGCCTAACACAGATAACTAAACGTTACTGGGTCCATCCTTTGACAGCAGTACCTAAGACATTCTAAAGGATTTTTTTACGTACGGTATAACGATCTTCGTGAATGCGATAAAAAATTTACCGCTGCGCTTGCGATTTTTTCCGCAATGTGCGGAGCTAGTACAGCTTCATAGGGTACAAAATATTCGTATGATTCCGCATCTGCGAAAATAAATCGCAAACGATATATTTTCGCAGTGCGCGGATTGTAGTACATTTCTGTTGTTCACAGATTGACGAATTTTCTTCGCAACGATTTATTTTCGTAGTGCGCGATTACCCTTACGCGTTTTATCCTCAAGTTGTTTAAAGAAAGAGATAACTATTTTGACCTTTCTATACAGAGTAAAAATCACACTCGCTTTTCCTCTGAATTGTTTTTGCAAAATGTTCCAATATCGCATTGGGTCCAGCCTGTAAGGATGTTTGTATCATCATCATCATATCAGCCGAAAGACGTCCACTGCTGGACATAGGCCTCCCCCAAGCGTCGCCACAACAACCGGTCCTGTGCGTCTCGCATCCATCGGTTACCCGCGACCCTCACCAGGGGCCTAACCACCAACTCTTAAAGCAGTATTACTTTAATATTACTTCCAGTGGGAAAGAGACGGAGCTATATGCGTTCTATAGCTCCGTCTCTTTCCCACTGGAAGTAATATTAAATTAATACTGCTTTAAGAGTTGGTGGTTTAGGCCCTGGTCACCAGGTTTGTATGTTTAGAGTGAATCTATCTATTTATATAAAAATTAACCCTATTTCGGTCACGCTATAACTTGAGAACGGCTTTACCGATTTCGCTAAAACTTTGTTTTGTTTGGTTCGCCAGAATACAGGGTAGGTAGCCAGTTGACGGGGGCGAAGCCGCGGGGGACAGCTAGTAAATAAATAAATAAATATGCGTATGCTAACCAAGTTTAATTAAAATTCGGTTCATTAACAAGGTTCGTTCCTAAGTTATAGAAAAATATGATTCCGTTTCGTCCGTCAGTTAGATTATCGAAAAATATTGTATATAAGTACGGTTTTTTTTGTTTTATCAATCAGTAAAGGTTGACGAAGATAAATCGCATCAAAGATCAGGAGTGGGGGCTTGTCACGTCAATTTCAGGAAAAAAAAGTGTATAGGAAAGTGTATATCGTCTTCATTTTTTGTTTACGTGAAATAAGAAAAAATACGTTTCTAATATTTTTTAGAAATCTATCTGACGGACTAATTACACTTTTTGTCATCTACCCTATTTTCAAGAGACTTGATCAAAATAAAAAAATATTCAAATTAGGCTGAGTGCCAGCACTTTTTGAACGTCAAAGTTCTACAAAAGACAGTCCTCCAAAAACGGCCGCCCGTCACCACTTCCTAGTGTTTTAGCTGGGAAGAAGTGGCGCAACAAACTCTCCAGTAACACATCGGTCTGTTTATAAGTTTTAAAAACTTTTATTTATACAGTAGTATGCAAAGCAGTTTGCAATAATGACACATATTTTTCAAAATGGATGAACCGATTTTAATGAAACTGGGTATGCATAGGTACACGCTGGATATCCAGGTCTAAATAGTTAGTAGAGAACATTTTCGAAAAAAAAAAAAGATAGATGACGATTCAGGACAGCTTTATGTCATTATTTCTGTTTTTGAAATTAAGTGTGTCAATAAATGTAGGTGGGTCAATGACCGTTATTCCACATTTATCTGGCGCCTACCACAGTAACTCTGGCTTCGAGTATCCAGAACTAGTTTTATTTTCAGGATAGCTAACCGGGATGGGGTAAAAGATCTCCCAAAATTAACGTAAGATTTGATTTAGCTAGAAATCGCCGTTTTTTTTATTAAATCATAAAGTACATAGAATAGAGTTATGTATGGAATAGAACAAAGAGGACTAAGAGCATTTCCCGAAATTCCTACTGGAACCGGAAAAACGGGATATGCGCGTACGAAGTCGCGGGCAACAGTAAAATTCTTCAGTTGACTGAGTAGCCAGTAGCGGAAAAAGTTAATATATCCGCTCCAGCCCCGGCGACACACCGGTGTGTCGCCTGATTTACAACGTGTTTAATCTTTACTGTTACTATTATGCAAGATGTATATAATTTGGAATTTTCACATGTCCGGCGCTTGAGAGGATATTAGGATAGCGCGAATCAGTACTAGGGATCTTTCCTCGCTCGAGTTGTTCATATCAGGGGGTCGATTCTGCTATTGCAATCGTGTCTCAATGACCGGTCAATGATCGATTTTTGACGTATAACGTCAAACTTTTGACACATTTCCCATACAAAAACTGTCAAAGTTGTCAAATATTCGATCACTGACCGGTCATTGAGACACGATTGCAATAGCAGAATCGAGCCCCAGTTTACTCGCGCGCCGTAACTTTGTAGAAAAATTAAAATGAAATAAGTTTAAGCCCTTTTAAACTTGACGTTCCTTAGGAAGGCCGCTGGTTGGGCGGCTGGTGGAGCGCTGACCGCAGACTAGGTTGTCCCCGCTGCCCGCGTCCTGATCCCGTCCCAAAACGAAAAGCGATCAAACAAAAGGCCAATGAAAAGGTTACTGCCCAATCTAATTTGGTTGTGTTGGGGTCGGCTTCCAATCTATCAGTATGTAAAATGGAGCGTCTGCCTATCTGACCTCCACAACACAGCGACTGGCAAAATGATAGCTGCATCCGGTTGGACTGAAAGCCGGCCCCCAGAGACGTAGCTAGCGTGGGTGCGGATATTGTGGTGTCATGCTAATTTTTTTTTGCACCCACCTCGTGTCGGTTTGACTTTCTTTGGTAATTCTTATATATATAGATGTTTTTTGTATCAAATGATGCAGAAAAACTCGTTAAATTTTTAAGAAAGCAATACCAGAATCATGTAATCTGTCAGTATACTGCTTTATTGCTTCATTAGTGATCTATCGTTGAAAATCATTTTGGTCTTGGTGTGGTGTCACCCTTATACGAGTGACGATGACGACCGAGGTGGGCCACCCTACGTAGTTACGCCACTGATCTCCCTGTCATGGTTATGAGAAGACGACAAAATAAACAATACTAGTGACAGATCTTGCCTGATTATGCATGGCTGTACACTTTGGTTTGTACATGTGAGTACAAGAGTCTGACACTTCCTTCAGCTCCGTCCAGAGCGGAAGGAGTCATTTGATGATTTCCCTTCCAAATAATAAAAAAGAGAACTTCTCCCCTAGTTCCCATCTCTGGTCACTGTTTGTATCTTTGAACTTCGAACACGGAATGACCCTCCTTATCGCAGATACAACATTTGCTCTCCGGTATGTCTGTAGTTGTGTGGGTGCTATTTAGTAAGATGGTTCGATAGGTTCTTGGCAGGGTTTATCTTCTCAGCGGGAGCGGAGGCACTTCAGTGGTCTCAGTGCGAGTTTTAAACGTACTCGATCGCGTTAACGTAATCGTCAATTTGTATCGAAACTGTATTAGCGCCGTGTCAATAACGTATAAACATTTTTTTTCTATAGAACGACACTGACAGTTTTCGTACAGTGTTGCCAGCGTGTGGGAAAAAAATTTGATAGAAGATTGGCATAATGCAGGGGAAAACGCGGGGTTTTGAATATCGATAGTCCGGGCCTAGTCAGAACACTTTTCAAGAAAAAACACTTCGAAATACTTATCTTAACATTTTTGTTAGGTTACTCATGGATATCGAATAATAATAATAATAATAATAAGATCTGTGGCTCGCCTGTCAACGAACTGACACGAATTTTTTCTCGTCCAATTTTAACTATTTTTATTTCACAATTTATCCATATTTATCCCTAACTACAATAGAAAATGCAAATACCAAAGAAGAAAAAAAAAACAAACAGATGTGTGACACAAACAGTGGTTGAACAATGAAATATACCGACGATCGATAAAAATGTTGACAAGAGCCGCAGCTCGACGAGCACGCCCACCACCTCCGGCCTCGTCGCTCAGCTCCGCCTCGCCGCCGCCGGAACCCAGCCCCACCGTGAGTGCTGTGACACCGGCCGTGGCAGTCGCGTCGAGCTCGAGCGACGAGTACTTCTCGCCGCCCACGACGCCACCACCTGCACGTCGACGGAGAGTACGCCGGCCGCCGGACGGCTTAGGACCTCGAGGCCCACCGGCCTCTGATAGGGTCCCAGCTCCCGGCGGAAGTGTGCAGCGCATGCGATGGACACAATCAACGAAAACGTCATGCGCGCATACTATGGGGCTACAGAGGGGGGAAACAACCTGACTGCGCACCGTGGTCGGATGCTCTCTCTGTTTCGGGTACTTGAACCAGCGGTCAACGTTTCGGCGCAACGACTGTCGGATCAGGTGCGCGTCATCCAGCGTAACCGTATGTTGGATGACAGTGTGCTTGATCGCCTCCGAACTGAAATGTGTGGCCATGTCATTACTCCTCCGTCGCAGACTGTGGCACCACCACAGTCAGCCCAAATACCCAGCAACGCTGACGAGGATAGTAATGACAGGGTTACAAACGTAAGTACCCAGTGCAATGACGAATTGAGGAGTGCTTTGGAGTGTGCTATTCGAGAATATCGCTACACGCCACCTGAACTTAGACCACGCTTACCTCGTTTGCCCATGCATAACAAAAACAGGGCGCTGGTGGCAGCTCTGGATTCGCAGTTGTCAAATTATTTTGATGACTGCGAAGACCTCACTGATGCACACTCGATAATGTACTGCGCGGCTGTAGCGGCATGTCGTGTAGCTCACGTCAAAATAACCAAGGACAGAGTTACACGACCAAAACCAGCCGTACCGGCCTGGCAGTGCAGGATCGAGCGTCGTATCGGTGGGGCCAGAGCGTTAATCGGCAAACTGACCTGCTTCAGGGAGGGCAACACTCGCCCTAGAGTGATGCGTTTTGTGAGACGGGCGTTTTCGGGGACTGATATCAGTCCCCAAGACTATATGTCCTGTGTCACAGAGCGCATCGACTTCCTGAAGCAGAAGGTGTATGCATGGGCAAACCGTATTCGTAGGTATAGGCGGCGAGTGGAGCGATACACCTTGAATCGCACATTCCGAAGTGATGAAAGGTGGGTATACAGGGCTTGGGAGCGACCGGAACAAGGTGTGACTGACACGCGCCTGCCAGAAGATGACGCCATGTTCTCATTCTGGCGCAGCATCTGGTCGGTGCCTGTCAGTCACACCGAAGGAGATTGGATTGAGAAGTCGAAGGAGCATGCGATTCATTACCCGAAATGGGGGCAATCACAATTAGCCCCCAAGATGCAGCCCGTGCAGTCCGTCCGTTGCCTAACTGGAAATCTCCAGGGCCGGACGGACTGCACAACTTTTGGGTTAAGTGGTTACTTGGGTCGCATGTTCGTTTGGCGTCTCTGTTCCAAACTGCCTTGGAGTCCGGCTCGCTGCCCGAATTCCTTACCACAGGAGTTACCCACCTGCTCCATAAATCTGGTAGCACCGCGGAACCCAAAAACTATAAACCGATAACGTGTTTACCGACGGTCTATAAGGTTCTTACATCCATTTTGAGAGCTAAAATTAATAATCACATTAGCAGCAATAACATCATGTCTGCCTCTCAAAATGGATGTAGGAATGGGTCCCGCGGTACTAAGGAGCTACTCCTCATTGATAGGGCCATTAGCCAACAGGTTCGGCGTTCCCGAAAGGATCTGTCGACATGTTGGATAGACTATAAGAAGGCCTATGACTCGGTGCCTCATACATGGCTCATGAGGGTGCTAGAATTGTATAAAATTGATGCAACGCTACGCACCTTCCTGACGTCATGTATGGGGCAATGGAGGACAGTCCTTCGCTATCCAGGATGTCGAAATATCCAGAGGAATAGCGAACCGGTTAGGATCGAGCGGGGTATATTTCAGGGCGATAGTTTGAGTCCGCTTTGGTTTTGCCTAGCCTTGAATCCTCTCAGCACATTGCTGGAGAATTCAGGACTAGGCTATCGGTTGAAGAGAGGTTGTCAGGTTATATCTCACCTCCTTTACATGGATGATCTGAAACTCTTTGCCCCCAGTAATCTGCAACTGATGGAGCTACTGAAGGTAACTGAAACTTTCAGTAGTGCCATCAGGATGGAGTTTGGTGTGGACAAATGTGCGGTCATGCATGTAAAGCATGGAGAGATTATGGAATCCGTGGGATCGCAACTCTCGGATTCCATAAACCTGAGATCCCTTTCTCCAACCGAAACTTACAGGTATTTGGGTATGTCGGAAGCGTTAGGCATCAGTGTTACTGTCATGAAGCATTCGTTGAAGGAGCGCTTCTTTGGCCGCCTGAAGAAGGTTTTCAACAGCCTTCTGTCGGGCGGAAACAAGGTGCGCGCTTTCAACGGATGGGTCATGCCGGTATTGATGTACTCTTTCGGCGTACTCAAATGGACTCAAACGGAACTGGACGCCCTGGATAGGCGGGTTCGTACACTGCTAACTGCACATCGAATGCATCACCCACGGTCGTCGGTAATGAGACTGTATATCCCGCGAAAATGTGGAGGTCGAGGCTTTTTAAATGCTAAAACTATCCACAATCGCGAGATATGCAGTCTCAGGGAATATTTCCTAGCTGTCGACGTGGGTATGCATCGAGATGTAGTGGCGGTGGACAAGGGACTCACCCCGCTCTCCTTGGAAAATGAGAACTGGCGCAAACCTGCAGTGCTTGACACCAACGATCGCAGGGCGGTATGGCATAGTAAGGAACTTCACGGACGCTTTTTCCGGGCCCTACACGGGCCCGACGTGGATCAATTAGCGTCCGTAGCCTGGCTACGGTTTGGTGACCTCTTTGGGGAAACCGAAGGTTTTGTCTGTGCAATTATGGACGAAGTTATCATGACGAAAAACTACCGGAGATTTATTGTGAAGGACGGCACGGTTGACATATGTCGGGCATGTCACCGTCCGGGAGAATCAATTCGCCACATTATCTCTGGTTGTTCTCGTCTTGCTAATGGAGAATACTTGCATAGACACAACCTTGTAGCCAGGATTATCCATCAGCAACTTGCTCTGAAATACTCTCTTGTGGAATCGGAGGTTCCGTACTACAGGTATGTGCCCGACCCAGTTCTCGATAATGGCAGTATCACATTGTACTGGGATCGGTCCATCATCACTGACAGGACTATTATTGCAAAAAAGCCTGATATAGTGGTGGTGGACCGAATCGAGAGGCGTGCAATGATTGTAGATATCACCGTTCCGCATGACGAGAACCTCGTGAAAACCGAGAAAGATAAACAAATCAAATATCTTGACTTGGCTCGCGAGGTTGTCGACATGTGGGATGTGAATTCGGCAATCATTGTACCGATAGTCGTGTCAGCCAACGGCTTAATAGCCACGAGCCTCGACCAACATCTTAGGAGGCTCTCGTTAGGCAGCTGGATCAAGGGCTTGATTCAGAGAGCAGTACTTCTGGACACGGCTCGCATCGTTAGGAGGTTCCTCTCTCTGGAGCCCTGACCGCCGGTAGCTTGGACCCTGTTCCCGATACCGGTGGGCTACTATTTTTTACATTTTTAAATAATTTGATATCTTTGTATTTTAATATTTAAAAATGTATTTTATATGTATGTACCTTAAATAAAGAAAATAATAATAATAAATCTTTATTCAAAAATTCAAATTGGTACAATAGAATTATAAATCTTAGATAGTTATACAGGTCGAACAATGTTAGATGCCTGTACTAGGAGGGTCTTGTATCACAGGCGGCAAGGGCTCAAACAATGTACTAAGAATCGTCGAGTTTTTTTAACAATATTTACTTAATATTAAAATAGTTAATGAGTTATATTCATTTATTTGATTAACCTAATTTACTTAATTAAACAGATTTCACATAAAATTCATAAACAAAAAAAAGATCCTAAATAGATGGTTCCTAGCTAAGTTTAGTTTACGTTAAATTGTTTCTAACACTTAATTATTTACTCATACACAAGGTGTACTATATTAGCGTCAGCAGTTTTAACTCGGTCAATGTTGCAGAATTTGTTCAAATCAACTCATGGTTTTATTGTATTTGATTTTTGCAATGGGCGGTTAATTCACGTAGACAGCAACAAATTCAGGGGAAGTAGGTCATCACAGTGGTATGTTTTTGTTGAATCAGCACCAGGTGTAAGTATAGGAAATCTGGCCTTGAGTATGACGCTCTAGGCGCCCTCATAATCGACGGAGTTGATGTATCTCAATTCCGCTATCTTCCTTGCAGGGCATTCAGCATCTCCTGTTCTATGGTTGCTGGGTTTTTTAAAGCGAGAGCAAGTTGCACATTTCGGCATTTCAGTTTTCTTTGCGCACTCTGACATCGTGTGACCTGCTTCACCGCAATGACCACACATAGAATTAACCTATCTGCACGTTTTTGCTGCATGACCATATTGTTGGCATTTATAGCACCGAGTCACCAATGTAAAGTCCCTGACAGGACAGGAAGTCCAGTTTATAAAAAGTCTCGATTGAGCGATTAGGGCGTAAATTAGCTGGTACTTCAATAACGTAGTTACAGGTCACCGCATCTCTCTTCCCAGACTTGTGGCTTAATTTTACAAAGGTCAAGAAGGATTCCAAGGACATGCCAGAAAACTTGTCGTCTACGTTTTGTTCAAAAATGCACTTGAAGACTTCATTTTCAGACATGGAAGTCGGCACTCCAACGACCACGATCCGGGGTTTGCGCTTGCTGGGTGCGTCGGCGGTAAGTCCAGAAGTAGAGCGCTGGACTGCTTGCTTTAATTTTTCTGCGTCGTGTTTGGTCTCCGTACTAATAATTACGCCTCCATTTTTCGTTTTGCGGAGACCGCGAACATGCAGCTTTATTTGCTCTGGGTGTATGATTTTTTGCACGAGGTCTTTTGTTTCATCGCTTGATTTGAATTTGTCTGTCTTGAATGACTCCCTTTTTCTAAATTGATTATATCACTCGACCGATGCGTTCGAAGTATTATTATATCTATCTAGTCTAATTTGTCCCACTGCTGGGCAAGGCCTCCCCACAACTCGTGTCATTCGCTATGTCGGGCCAGAGGGGATTTTGTGGGCAATCCGTAGATTTTTGTCCCTAATTGTGAAAGTTGACTTATATTTGTGATGGCAAGAGTGTCGTTCTTACGCAACTTCTTAAATTCGCCGCTAGGGGCGCGCGCGTAATCTTTGAAAAATGTCAAATGTCTATTGGCGACCAATAGACATTTGCATAGTTAAGTTAACGTTAGTGGATTTGGAGGGAGGCAGTCGCTCCATGTAATATTCTAATGCTCAGCTGCTGGTTTGACTGGAAGTCAACCCTCGAATTAGGAACAGGCTAGGCAGGTTGATCGAGGCTCGCATTTGACCTCTACCTCGTCAATGAGGGCTATTATTAACAAGTGATATAACGTTGAGTACAATGAAGCTTATTTAATTTAGATTGATTTCTAAGCTCTTTTGTAAGGTGAAAATTGTAATTTTGGTTTGTTTGTCAACAGGTATCGGATGCTGAGATCATCTACGGTTCGACAGCCACTGTAACGTGCCCCGAGCATGATTCACGACAGCTTGAGGTAAAATTAACTACACTTATCTTCTTGTTTTTCATACTTATGTGTAAAAATCAATTGCTGTTCGTTAATCTCACTAAAACTAAAAACGGCTTGAACGATTCATAACATTGTTTATATTAATTACCACTAAGGCCCGATTGCACAGACCAGAGTTAACTTTTAACAAATGTATTATACATAAAAATATCAAATGTAAACTTAAGCAATATTACTCAAGTATTATTTAGGAATAATTGTAACTATTTAAAGACCTAACTAATTTATACATTAATGCATTTTACATGTGTGCGTTGTTGTAGATAACAATAATTGATGCCATCTGTTTTATGATTGTTGTCGACAGTAGCGTGCGCATGTGAAATGCATTATAAATATTGTATCTAATAGTTCGATATTGAGATAGACTCATGATAGCACAAGTCTAAACCTTAGTGGTTTTTTGGTTGCTATTCAATATGAATAATCATATATTCTTTTGTATAAACGATAAATAAATAAAATAAAAAAATTCCAAGTTAGTTACTAACACGAGATTAAATAACAAATATTTCATACACAATGTTATTGTTTCTTATGTTTCCTTATTATGTATGTCGCGTGAGATGTAATTCTGTGATAATATTCAGGTTGGTGAGCTGGGTCTCGAGATTTGGGAGCGTGTGCTGGTCAGGCCGCTTACTTCAGCACTTACAGGTAAAGCATTAAGAACTAATTATCTGCCTACCTTTTCCCAACTAAATTGGGGTCGGCTTCCAGTAAAACCAAATTCAGCTGGATATCTGAGTTTAGCATACCATACCCTATGCGGAAAAGAGAGTAAAGTCCCGCATACCACCGTTGCAAACGGAGGATCCTCCGACCGGACGGTTGCTGTGTCCGGTGGGCAACTGCCCGACAGTTGATATTCGGGCTTTGTATAATTATGTTCTAATCGCACGGTAAACTCTCGCGATTTAGGATTTTGTCAAGTTAGTTCGCAGCTGTCGAGATAGATGGCGCTGCGAGTCCCATTTGTTCATTCTGCTACGTAGATTTTTTGTGCGTTGATCAATGCCGCTACACAAGTATTTTACATGGAGCGGCTGACTATCTTCCCCCTTGACTACCTAATATTGCGATCAAGAATACACTAGATGTCTGATTAGCACTTGAAAAACGGACAGAGAAATACGATCACAAATAAAAGTGTGATCTTTTTTTCGAAATTTAACTATTATATAAAAATCGGTATTTCTAGCCGGGAATCGAACCGGTTGATTTTGAAAAAAAAAACACTGCACTAAAGTGTCGCTAATAAGGATCAAATTCTGGGAAGTAATAACACATGGCAAACTGAAGGTAAGCTCTCATTATATTATCAACTATCAAAACAAAACAATTAACAATTATCAAAATTGTTTTTTAAACTTATTCAAAAAAAAATTAAACTGATATTTTTTTTAAAGATCGTGGTTTTAGTTTTATTTTATTTATTTAACATATGCATACCAACGACTCGTTTACAACAGGATTCTGTGTAAACCAGTCACTTACAGGCATGCACATCATTCTCAAATTTGGACTTATAAATTATTATAATATAATTTAAAACAGGCATTGAATAAAAAAACATGGATTTATAAAAAGATGTCCTAACTAAAATTAAAACAATTAAATGTCCTAACTTAAATTAAATTGATATTACATTATTATTATAATATACTGAATTAGAATTAAATAATCAATTAAATTACCTTGTTAACATTATCATTCAATTACAAGATTCGAATATGTTAAATTTACAGAATATTTGATTGACAGTTGACAATAACATAAAAGAAGGTTTGAAATAAAAAATCACTTACATAACTGTAAGTGATTTTTTTTTTAATACAATGATGCAGTTGTATATTTTTGGGTTAGATGTTGATGAAAATTGACCTGTGATCAGTCGTCTACTTCTACTGCTTTTTCTCCTGCTTTATTTCAAACCTTCTTTTTATGTTATTGTCAACTGTCAATCAAATATTCTGTAAATTTAACATATTCGAATCTTGTAATTGAATGATAATGTTAACAAGGTAATTTAATTGATTATTTAATTCTAATTCAGTATATTATAATAATAATGTAAGTATGTAGTTAAGTTATTTAAAAAATAATACGGTAAAAAAAAATCCAATGATGCAGGTTTAGTTTCCATCAAAATCGGGCTCGAGACTCCTTACAGTGTTTTCCCTAATCCTCATAGTTTCAGATTTGGCCATCCACGCACACTAAAAAAAGTTCAGCCTGTTTAAAATAGAATAGAATATATTTTTCTTTATTCAAATACAACACTCAAAATTGTAATTTAATTGATGTTTGAATTGCTATATTATATGCTAATGTAATTTATTGTAATCGTTACCAAATGAATTTCAACTAATTGGTTTTTTTTTATATGTTTTATAAATGAGTAGTCATAAATTATTAAATAATTGATCAAATGTTATTATAATACATATTTGTACGTCGTAAAGGTAAAACATGACTGATACTTTCTGCAATGTACTTAACATCTCGCATGCTTTGTGTTGCAAACTCATGTTTCTGACAAATAAATTAACTCTGAACTCTGAAAAATGGTCAGTAAAACTTACTCAACACACTGACATTACACAAAATAAACAACACAATAAATAACAGTGGATAATCGCTGTGACAACTCATGGTATCGATATTTGGTATCGATATTTTAAACAGCCCGCCACGTGTTGTATCTGTGTGAGCTAACCCTATTAATTTTGTTGTCTTTGTTACGCAGGTCGCATAGTGAACGCACTAGCGGCTGCGCGAGATTCTCCTCCCGACCCTGCGCACGCGTCGATTCTGCGCGAGGCCATCCATTCCTGTGTGCAGGTGCGAGCCTTCAGGGTGCGCGCGCCGCTGCAGCTCTACCAGGTAACATGTGTTCTGTGTCCGCCTGACCCTGATCCTGCGCGAGGCCATCAAATACAATACAAATACAAATATACTTATATTGGAACAAAAAACAGTTTACAAAAGTTTGTGTTCGTTAACAACCGCATTAGTATGGAATAATGTGTCGCGGCCATTAGAGCCCACCTCCAAGAGTCGAGACGACAGCGTTCCAGACATTCATACATAAGTAGGTACAGGAAAACAATAGTAGTTTATGCAACGACCATATAAAAGGGGTTATTAAAACACGAGTGTGGGTTTATCACACGAGGTGTAGCCGAGTGTGATAATAACACCACACGAGTGTTTAACTTAAGTCAATGAGCCCGCGCCAATAAGTTAAAAAGTAAAAGTGTGCTATAAAAATTAAAAAGTTATTTTATGATGCAGTTGTTTAAAAATCGAAGGGAAATGTTGAACTGTAATGGTTTTTTTTTTCAAATTTTACCTATCCACGACAAAAAAAGTACGTGTTTATGCATTCGATTTTGAACTCATATTTGGAACATTTCGTTGTGAGTGTAGATAAAATATATGATTTAGTTTTAGGAGAATAAAATAAAAAATAATAAAATCTTAAGCACTAATTATATTATTTATGCATTTGAGTGTGTATAAGTGCGTGAATGTAAGTGTAGTGTACATATGTATTTGCGCGTAAGTGAATTTGAAAGTATAAATTATAACTTTTTTTTTTTATTACGGTGCTGTGATAATGAAACGTACGACATTTGGAATTCATAAATATACCACGAATTAAGTAGTGAGAATGTGGCTGTTTGATGAATAAGGAAGAGATCGAAAAAGCGAAGGAGTTGCATAATTAAATTTAGTACATCATTATAACACTCGTTTGAGTTATATTATGGTTACTATTATGCCACTGATTGTTTTAATGTTGGCAATAAGTTATCTGTTTCAGAAACTCTTATAGGGGATTTATAGCATGGGTGTAGATAAATGTATTCTCTTTACAGCAATTGGTACTGGAGCCCTACCTCACCGCAGCGGCTGCAGCACACGCTAAGCTGGCGGCCGAGCTGTTAGCCGACGGAGATGTGGCGCACTACACCAAGCACGCGCTCGCAGGCCTCGACAGAGAGGTAACGGTCTTATCATTTGTAGCTTTATCTCGTGTCTAGATAAAATAAGCATATTCCAAATCTTTATTACAGTTTCAAGCAATGGTCACGAGTTTAAGTAGGTAGCTACTTAATTAATCATTTTATTTGTAGTCAAGTAGACTCAGATGTAAAAATTAATTAGATCCTTATAAAATAAATTCACAAATTCCAAATTTTCACAATATCGACTGAATTTTTCCTTCAGTTATGTTAAGCCTTCCCCAACTATGTTAGAGTCCGCTTCCAGTCTGACCAGGTGCAGCTGAATACCAGTGCTTTACATGAAGCGACTGCCTGTCTGACCTCCACAACTCAGTTCTAGGCTTTCAGGCTTCTGAGTTCTGACTACCCATAAAGCTGGATCCGGGATCAGCATTATTCTTTCTTTGTTGTATCTGTTATAATATCCTGTTGTTTGGTCCAGGTGTCCCTCGGAGCTCGGTTCCTAGACTCCTCATCAGCGGAAGCAGTTCGAGGATGCTACGAACGAGCAGCAGTGGCCGCCCACCTCCCAGCGTTACACGCCACTGTGCAACAGCTCATGAAGGACGCCGCCGCCGACCTGCCCTCTGCCAGCGAGGTCAGTATACAGCACATCACACAACACTCAGCACAGTACACAGTGGCCACCCACCTCCCAGCGTTACACGCCACTGTGCAACAGCTCATGAAGGACGCCGCCGCCGACCTGCCCTCTGCCAGCGAGGTCAGTATACAGCACATCACACAACACTCAGCACAGTACACAGTGGCCACCCACCTCCCAGCGTTACACGCCACTGTGCAACAGCTCATGAAGGACGCCGCCGCCGACCTGCCCTCTGCCAGCGAGGTCAGTATACAGCACATCACACAACACTCAGCACAGTACACAGTGGCCACCCACCTCCCAGCGTTACACGCCACTGTGCAACAGTTCATTATTCGAAATGTTTACCCTTATATAAATCAAAGGTATTAAAGGTTGTCTGTACGAGATTTCCCGGAAAACTTTCCCAGAAAAACAAATGTGCGAAAAGCACATTTGTTTTTATAAATGTTTGTCCTGTGCTTGTTATGAAATGTACATCAAAGTATATAATAAATAAACTGTTTTTTTCCTACAAAAAGCGTCGCGTGGACCTGCGCCGCATGTACACTCTCCTGCGGCCGCTGGGCTCCAACGCGCTGCGCCCCCTGGTGGACGCTGCGCACGCGCAGGCCGCCGCCGACGGACAGGCGCTGCTAGCTCTCTCGCACAACAAGGACGAGGTATGTCACCCACACATACACACACTCTCCTGCGGCCGCTGGGTACAACGCGCTGCGCCCCCTGATGGACGCTGCGCACGCGCAGGCCGCCGCCGACGGACAGGCGCTGCTGGCTCTCTCGCACAACAAGGACGAGGTATGTTATGTTACCCACACAAACATACATCATCACATACTCTAAATATCTTAAGTTATGAATTGAAGTTTAATTAACACCACCACCAGCAATCACTGAAAATCAGCGCTATTCTGTGGGTCCACCCATGGCACAGCATCATACTGAGTGGGAGCCTTGTTGCCATAGGCACAGCGTGCATCTGCCTAGTTCCTGAAGTTTGAAACTCACCTCTAATAGTCATCTCATACTTTGACTATTTTCGATAATTCGTTGAAATGTGTACCTTTTGTTGTAGTTAATAAAGTGCAATCTTAAAAAGTGCGCGTAGCGTCATGTGTCGTGTGAACTGACCCTTATCATAAGTACCCAGCAATTTATTACGCAAGTTTTTTTTTACCCTAAAACGATAGTTTTTACTAATTTTTTTTATTGATAGGTTCATGCTTAAGCACAATCTCACCTATGATAATGTGGTCGACGATGGAGCACGCTTGCCTATATGTCAAGTCAAAAGTTAATAGTTCACTCTTGACTTGTTGCTTATGCATTGCGCATACGCGACTCGACGGCGCGTAAAACCAGCTTGCTGCTTGCACCACATGTCGTTAGCTGCAAAGAAAAAATCATCGTCCTTTTCTTTCGTTTGAAGTTCAAAAGAGACGGAAAGATGTGCGGATGTGTACTGTCTGCTTTTTATCACCATCCAAAATCCAAGCATCATTCAAACACGAGTTATATTACAAATACGGGTGTTCTGTCAGTTGTTCGCTAAACTTGACAAAAAACTTCAGGCATTTTTTTTAAATAACCTTTGATGGTGAATAAAAATCAGATTGTTAAATTTCCCACCGAAATCTGAATTTAGAATTTGTAGTTGAGTATTTATCTTACTTTAGCCTGGAAAACTAAAAAAATGGCATTTAAGTAAAATACTCAATTCAGAAACTGACCTTTAGTGATTAGTGGTGCAAACTGCGGGCCTTAAATTCAATACTCAAAATGACATTGGAAAACATATTAGCCCTTTTACATAAGCGAGAGAAAACACCCTTACCCCCTTGAACTTGATCTTTATTTCTTGAAAGTATCGCTATCTCTTTTCACAGCCAGCTGATTATTATGGAAATGGAGCCGAGGTGTGTTTAAATTTAAAGTTATCTCGGTTTCTGAAATGTCCGCTTGCACCACAAATCATTTGAAAATTTTACCTCCTTTTACTATTAAAACACAATTCTAACTCTTTTCCACGACTACCCGAAAAGAAGAGTGTTTTTAGCGTTTAATATTCGGCTAAGTATAAGTCTAAAAGTGTTGTCAAAGTTTAGTGCAGACTGAATTTGTGATTTTTGGTGCAAGCAGGGTTAAAAATTTCGTATAATCGCTTATAAGCTATCGCGATTGGTTTGCTTAAAAAATTACCATAATAGTAATATTTGTTAGCACTTTTATTAATGCTGGTGACCACAATCTCACCTGATAGTAAGTGATGACGTGGTCGACGATGGAGCACGCTTGCCTAGAAGTAACCTGTTCACTCTTGACTTAAAGACCTGGGGGTCTTTAAGTCAAGAGTGAACAGGTTACTTCTAGGCAAGCGTGCAATGCTGGGGCATTAGCTATCAGGAAACACAGACTCTGGCAGGGAATTCCACTCCGTAGATCAGCGTTTCTTAACCTCGGGTCGCGGGCGGTATTGGAAACAAGAAAAAAAAAAAAAAAAAAATGAAAAAGGTTTTATTCAGTAACAACAAAGTTCGTTCAACAATTTTGAGGTAGAAGAATTGCTTGAATTGCAGGGTTATGGAGTACTAAAATAAAGATTTGCCAGAATATGTCTCATATTTTGGGCACATTTATTTGGAAAGCCAGATAACAATGAAGCTGAAAAGGCCCTGCTACTATTTCCAACTACGTTTTTGTGTGAAGCAGGATTTCAGTGTCTTGCAGTCTTAAGAAATTTGTTTTAGTCATATTTTAAAATGACATCCATTTTTAGATAAATAAAACATTAAGGTCGCGGGCTCTAGATATATTTATACTTTGGGTCGCCAGCCAAAAAGGTTAATAACCGCTGCCGTAGATGTACGCACAACGACAGTTTTCTATGTTTGTAAGGGGTAATGCCTGGAATCACTGAACCGGTTACGAAAATTCGTTCAATGATAGAAAGCTACACTGTCGGTTAATGTCATAGGCTGATTGAACAAATTATCTAAAAAAATGCACGATTTTACTATATTCGTGACAATCTAAGAAGTCGATTTTCACAGCAGGATACAACATTGCTTTACTAGTAAGTATGAAAGAGACATGAAATAAATCTTTCGCACTTATCTTCTATTCCTTCTTTACTGACTGAGCTTTCAAATCCGACTTCATATTTTGTCACGAATATAGATAGGCTACCTGAAAGTTCTTTATAACTTTTCATAAAAGATTCTGTTCTGTTGCTTATTTTTAGTCGGAATATTTTAGAAAACGCACATTGGGCAGTTTAGTATGGGGGCCGTTTGTTTTTAAGTGGTTTTTAATGGGTCGTTAAGCGTTACTTAGTTTTTTTTTTAGCCCATACTGTCCCACTGCTGGGCAAAAGCCTCCCCCAAGTCCTTTCAAGAATTCTTATCACGTGTCACTTCGTACCAGCTCTCATGCTACGCGTCCAGGTCGTCTCGCCATCTCTTTCTGGGCCTACCTCGGCGGCGCCGTCCATCTTCGGGCACCCATTGTGTGGAGACTTTTGCCCAACGGTCACAATGCATGCGACCAACGTGACCCGCCCAATCCCATTTCAGCCTGGCAACCTTCTTACCTACATCCATTATTCCCGTTTTGGAACGCAGCGTGGTGTTTCTAATTCTGTCCTGTCTTTTTACGGCCAGAATGCTGCGTTCCATCGCTCTTTTAGGATGGGCAGAATACACACTCACTTAGTTGTATAAAAATAATCTTTTCTGCTTTATATTATCTTGTCCGGTTAACAGGAAAATACAATTTTACAATAATTTATTTATACCGTAGGTAAGCATTCTAACGGTCGGCCCCAGTAATAATACTTCGTCACCAAAATTTGTCAACTTAATAAATTATTATTTTAATATGAATCAGTTTCATTCACAATGGTATGCATGTCCATCAGATACATATCCTAAGTTGCCGAGATATTTCGATTAAAAGTTCTCAGCTCGGAATATCTCGGCAACAATATTTCTTTTTTTTTGTATGTGTCCTCTACCCATACATGCCAATATTATTTTCCATCGCAACTTTCAATGGATAATCAAAATAGCGATAGACAAGTAAGCTGAATATATTAGACGACACGGTTGGCGCAATGGTTAGCTGCTGAGCTTCGTGACGTGGGTTCGATTCACGCACAGAACAAAAAAAAAACGCATTCACGAAACGGGAAAAATTCCTAGTGGGAAAACGTTAAAAAAAATTACATGAGTATTAATGTCAATTTCTAAAGTTTGAAGTACAGTTAAAAGACATGAACGTTGACTCCTTTTTTAACCGACTTCAAAAAAAGGAGGTTCTCAATTCGGTTGTATTTTTTTTTCTTTATAAAAACCATCTATCTTTTATTTGACTCCCTCTCCATGCATAAATATTTATGGATAGCAAGCCTGATGGTATCAAATGATGAAGTTCAATGCCCTTGGTTTTCTTTCTTTCTTTAACACTTCATGTTTCGCTACACAGGCTCACACACACTTCGTGAACGCAATGCTGTCGCTCCACGGTAAATACAGCAAGTTGTTCGGCGAAGTCTTCGGTGGAGCGCAGGCATTCATCGGCGCGCTGGATAAGGTAACTTATATTACATATGTTTTTTTTGGGTTCGTATCCAAAGGATAAAAACGGGACCCTAAGATTCCGCTGTCTGTCTGTCTATCACCAGGCTGTACCTCATGAACCGTGATAGCTAGACAGTTGAAATTATTTACAGATGATGTATTTCTGTTGCCGCTACAACAACAAATACTAAAAATAGAATAAAATAAATATTGAGTGGGGCTCCTATACAACAAACTTGATCTTTTTGCACTTTTTTTTATGTACGGAACCCGAGCCGACTCGCACTTGAATGTTTTTTTTAAAAAACGCGAAATAAAAACCTATAATAATGTTAATAAACGAAATAGATAAATAAAAAGCCCTCTAGTCACCACTTCGTAGCTTTTTAGCTGGTAAGAAAAAATTGCGCAACCCCCAAAAGCCAAAGCAAAAGCTTTGTTGTTATATTTCAAACTAGCACTTCGCCCGCGACTTCGTCGGCGCGGATTTAGTAGGTACTCCACAAACTAAAACGCTCCCTATAAAAGGTTAGTTTTGGAAAATTAAGCACAACGATTTTCATTAATTACTTAGCCAAATCTACTTATTATATGGTCTCAGGGCCCGGCGTCGACAATTTGCCATTTAATGAGCGAATGCGACTGTCGAAATGCCAAAATGTAGGAGTTTGGTCACGTGACATTTCGATAGCATCTGTCAATCCTATACATTTTTGACGTATTGACAATCGCGTACGCCACGCCACCGTTGACAGAATCTCACTTGTCTCTCGCCCAGGTTCAGCGCAACTGTACAACCCGTCAGGGTTTGATTATGCAAAAATTGTTAGGTACATCTGTTACTAAAAGCGCGATAATTGATATCGCGCTTTTAGTTTGTTCATAGCATTCCGACGTAAATTGATGCAAGCAGTTATGTCCTCCCCTAAAATCTTAATCACCCCTGCTTCACTCCTTATTATGTATGTAGTTTATTTTCGAAAAATCCAAACATTTGTTATTCTTATTGTTTTATCGAAAACATTTAAATGCCGTGGTGTTTCAACTTCATCGGACCAAGCATTCATACGATTCTCCCCAGTTCGCTCAAGCCGCAACATTTTTCTTACTCCGAGCATGTTTATTACCGTCGTAACTTTTGAACGAAAGGTCCGATTTGAATAATTTAAAGTGTTATTTACACGGACATAATGAATCTTAATTATCAAACCATTTAAATGGATAAGGATAAATATCATGATACTAAAATCACCATTTTTTATTTCACCATGGGATTTGCTTGAATAATATGAACAAAAAGCGGTCATGTCATGTCCATAATTGTTAGACATATGGTATCCCGGACTTTTTTGTAGATATTGATGACCTCTATGAAACTGTAGTACATCACTTTGCTCTATTGTCAATGGATTCCGGAGCGTACGCGATATAAGGATTTTTCTCACACCTTGGGTTACATTATCGAAGTTTTCATACGGATCCCTAACTTTTTTGAAAATATTCTATAGCCTATGTCCATCATCGATAATGTAGGATTCTACTGGTGAAAGAATTTTTCAAATCGGTCCAGTAGTTTCGGAGCCTATTCATTTCAAACAAACAAACAAATCTTTCCTCTTTATAATATTAGTGTAGATGTATCAAAACCATAACATAGTATCCGTTGACCCCAGGCCTGCAGCGCAGTGGTGAACTCCCGCCTGCCTGTGGACGGGGCTGCGCGCGCGCCCGAGCTGCTGGCGCGCTACTGCGACGCTCTGCTGCGCAAGCGGGCCGTAGGAGACGCCGACGTCGACGACAAGCTAGCTGCCGCCATCGTCGTCTTCAAATACGTGGACGACAAGGACGTCTTCCAGAAGTACTACGCGCGGGCGCTGGCGAGGAGGCTCATACACCAGCTCAGCGCCTCCATGGAGCAGGTGACCTATATCTACTGGCAGTACACCCTTTCGCGCCGTCTTACGAGCCAAGCGAGCGAGATCCAGGGTGGTGGAATTTGTTCGAAAGGGTTACCGCGGCTCTGAAACGCAATTGGTATTTGGAGTGACACGTGTGGGTTTTCGACAGCAAGAGTCTGATGAAACTTTTCTCTAGCCAAATAAGCGAATTCAGACTTCTCACACACCGAGCAAGCGAGTCGAGACATCTCGAGCGAAGAAGCAGTCCCAGCCACCTTGCGAGCGAACAGAGCCCTCTCTCTACAACTCTGCTATAGTCGCTCCGCTCGTGAGAAGGCTGGGTTCGCATGTTCGGTTAGAGTGAGGACTCGCTTCGCTCGCTTGGCTCGTAAAGATTGGCAGTCTCGATTCGCTCGCTGGGCTACTCAGAAAGTCCAATATTATTGCTTTTGTTAAAAATAAACACACTTCATTCGCCTAAATCTCGGTTAACTACGGATACGCTTGTTCACGACTGTCGCAAAATTAAACTTATTATTTCACAACACGTTTTCACTAAACTCTGAGGCGCAGGCTTAATTACAGCCTACAATTCTTTTGTTTTTGTTTAAGTGTAGTCGACCATTTTTGGTGATGCAAAGATTCTAACTAGCGCCGCTAGTGTCAAAATTGTGAAGCTGTCTAAGATCGACACTCTTGACAGTTTTCGCACAGCGTTGCCAACGTGCGGGGAATTCCCCTAACTGCAGAGAATCCCAAGTTAGGGAATTTGACTTAATTTTCGGGGAATTTAAAAGTGTTGTTGGCAACACTGCAAGTGTAGTTCTAAAGGAACTTCTAAATTTCGCCGCAAGAGGGGCGCGTGTAATAGTGGCAATGCAAAGTTGAAACTACATTGGCCTATATCAATGTAGTTTCAACGTTCTCCGCCACTTTGTAGAAAAATGAAAATGACCGACTAATAAACTGTTTTCAAGACCACAGTCATTTTCACAAACTTCCCACCCAACTATAGACTAACCAAATCACAAATATTTCAGGAAGAAGCAATGATAAACCGCCTGAAAGCCGCTTGTGGGTACGAGTTTACGAACAAGCTGCACCGCATGTTCACGGACGTGGCCGTGTCCGCCGACCTCAACGCCAAGTTCCAGCAGCATCTGAGGGACAACAACCTGGCTACCAGCACTGGATTCTTTATACAGGTGAGCAGAATAGAATAGGAATACTCTATTGAACACTATAACAAACTGGCTTTTGCCCGCGACTTCGTATGTTTTTTCCATTTCCCGTAAGAATTTCAGGAAATTCTTCTTGGTGCTCCCCTACACTCCCCAAGGAACCTACATGCCAAATTTCAGCTTTCTACGATCAGTAGTTTTGGCTGTGCGTTGTCTGTCAGTTACTCAGTCAGTAACGGAAGAATTTTGTATCTAAGGAACGTGCAGAAACTATAAATCAAAATCAAAATGCGGTCGTATTCTTAACGTTAAAGTTTCGAATCTGCAACACTAGATGGCGTAGTCAATGTCGTGCACGTTTCCAGCTCAGTTTTTTTGGAATTGCCGATAAAACGACGTTTTCAAATAATGAAACCTAGTTAGATCGATTAATTGCCCCCCGCAACCCCCTTCATACTAAATTTCATGAAAATCGTTGGGGCCGTTTTCGAGATTCAGATTATATAATACAGCGTGTAAGGGACATCGACGCACAAACGGATACCATGAGTTCAGGACATGATTCTGGACCCCCCCGCGTTGGAATGTTTCGTCGGCTTTTTCCTGATTTTTCAAATTTTTTCAGCTGTTTTTTTTACTTTAGACTGTTCATAATCGTTATTCTTAACTAAACCAACGTGATTGTAATTAAAAAAACAATTAACTCACTACTTTCACTAAAAAGAGCAATGTAAATAAAACTAGTTAGGCTCAGCTGTTTTGTAAAAAAGGTCAACGCATCCTGCCTAGTTGTAACACACTAACCCGTGTGCATGTGTGTGTAGCGTCAAACATACCGTCTAGATAATACTGCCCATATGAAAAAAATACGTATCTGCACATAGCGGGGTAACCGATTTCCGACATTAACTAAATAAGTTAAGGTCGGAAATAGGTTACTAAGTTTTGTTTCAATAAGACCCCTTTTTGTTTGGGGGCAGTTCGTAGCGCGGTGTCCTTTTGAACACAATGCCGCCAAAAGTCGGCGAAGTCAAAGGAATGTTTAAAAAAACATTTCTTTTACATTTAGCCGATTTTAATGGATTATTATGGCAGTTTCTTGAAGACCTTGATAGCGAACAAGTATGTTATTTTTGCTAAATTCGGGAATTCGGGACGTGACGTGAGACAAAATAAGTTTTCGTTTGATACCTACCTAGCAAAACTAATTCTGTGTTTGTGTCTGTTATTGTTTGTTTTTGTGAGTGTGATTTAAAAATGTAATCGGGAGTTAACGATTACTACAGTGCCCAAGAATACGGTAATATACTAATGTGTTATGTATGGCGAAACACGAGCAAGCAGGCGGCGGGCGGCCAGTTTGAATCCTACCTGTTTAGGGGTGAGTTAGCTAGTTCATTAGTTTATACCTACATCATTACCGGATCTCAATGTACATACTTAAAACCTTTTTTTATCAATCCTTATCGGAATCGTGATTTAAAGAGACTAAGCTTAAGGCTCCTCCATTTCTCTTAACTTCTGCATAAACAAGTTCCTACCATCAGTAGGTTAGGTATTTCTGAGTGATTAAAATGAGTTTATGTGATATTATTGCAATCGGCGATATTCGTACCTGCATTCAAAGTGGCTTTAGTAGTTCATTAGATAATACCTACGTTACCGGATCTCAATGTACTTCTAAGCTTATCGAAATCCTTATCGGTATTGTGATTATAGGAGACTGAGCTTATGGCTCCTTTTTTTCTCTTAACTTCTCCTTAAACATGTTCCTACCATCAGTCGGTAGGTATTTCTGAGTGATTAAAATGATTTTATGTGATATTATTGTTGTCGGCAATACGCGATATGCGTAGGGACCTACATTGAAACGCAGCGCGGCGCCGGGAGCGGCGGCGACACAGACCTGTGTATGTGTGTTTGCAAGACGTGTAGATGTAGACAGTGACGTACTACGTTAACTACGTACAACGCTCTCGCGCGTTTAGATCGCATTGTTCTCAACACATTGCGCGCTCAAAAATGTCAATTTCTGTAACCGATCAATGGCGAGATTAATGACATCTACAATTTGGTTAATGGCATTAAGTGTAGCCTTTTCGTGAAGTTTACGTTACGACGTCCCAAATACTCTGTATACAAAAATTGCTCGTTTAAAGGTATTAGATATTGACCGCCATTTTGGATCGTCTTGTTGACCTCGTATTCGATAACAGCACGTCACAGGCTAACTTAATAAATACAGCCATCGTCATTTGTGTACACTTTTTCTAAGAATGTTCGGATCGGCTTCCAGTTTAATCTAAAGCATGCTATACCTGGAGTGACTGCCTAACTGGCCTTCACAACATAGATGACACAAATACAAAAACTTCAGCAACAAAAACAACTTGGATGGTGGCTTGGCACTGGCTGGCTTCTTTTAAAGTGTGCGTGGAAGGCCTAAACCGAAACTGAGAGGATTATATATTGTTACACCATCCACGCCCGTTCGATTCCTGGCTAAGAATACCGATTTTTCAAAAATCCAATGATGTTGTTTTAGTTTTCATCAAAATCGGGCTCGAGACTCCTTTCAGTGTTTTTCAATATTTCTCATAGTTGGATTTAGCACTACGTCCAAGCGCACTATAAAAAATCACCTTGTATTGAAGTGGCACCCAGCTCGGCAACAGGGCCACGATGTTATTTAGTGCACCGACTTCTCGCCACGGAAAAATCATGCGTTTTTAAGTAGGATTTCATGCTTGTTACTTCGAAAATGCCATAGTATTCCCTTCCCCCAGGTCCTGCAAGCGGGCGCGTGGCCCCTGGGCGGCGCCATGGCCCCCCTGGCGCCCCCGCTGCAGCTGGAGCGGCCGGCGCGCCTGTTCGAGGCCTTCTACCGCTCCTCCTTCAACGGCCGCCGCCTAGCCTGGCTGCACCACCTCTGCACCGGCGACCTGAGGACACGCTACACCCCCCGGCTGTACCACATCAGTGCCACCACGCCACAGGTAACTTGTAGCTACCGCGCCTCCTTCAACGGCCGCCGCCTGGCCTGGCTGCACCACCTCTGCACCGGCGACCTGAGGACACGCTACACCCCCCGGCTGTACCACATCAGTGCCACCACGCCACAGGTAACTTGTAGCTACCGCGCCTCCTTCAACGGCCGCCGCCTGGCCTGGCTGCACCACCTCTGCACCGGCGACCTGAGGACACGCTACACCCCCCGGCTGTACCACATCAGTGCTTTAGAGGTAGCGGAACAGAGAGTAAAGTCCAGCATACCTCCATTTGAAAAGGGAGGATCCTCCGACCAGACGGTAATTTTTCAAATCTATTAAAAGATTGTAGTGTGCCAGTAAGTCGGCACCGATGATGGGTTTGGTGACGTCCGCGACCACGAACTTCCACGTGTACACGCGGCGGAGCCCTAAGTTCAGATGGAGCTCGACCCAGCCGTACGTGTCGATGGCGGTTCCGTTGGCCGCGAAAAGTTGGTACCCTGTTTTGTTGCGCCGCTGCTGGAGTGATGCACGTGGGTACACGCACAGGTCAGACCCTGTGTCCACAAGAAACGTGGTTTTAGTTGTCCGGTCAGTCACAAATAGGCGGCGTGGTTGGTTGGGGCAGCCATTTGCCGCTACTTCTGGCTGCCGGCGGCATTTCCAGCAGTCACGTCAGCACGTCGCACAGCTCCGACCCACCTTGGCAAGCGCACTGCACTTTCGGCCAGTCACATGAAGAGCCTTGAAAAACCTCTCCTGGTCGACGCCAGCAATCACGTCGGGGTCACCAGTTTAGAGGTAGCGGAACAGAGAGTAAAGTCCCGCAAACCTCCATTGAAAAGGGAGGATCCTCCGACCAGACGGTTGTTTGTGTCTGGTGGGCAACTGCCCGAGAGTTGATATTCGGGCTTTGCATATGTTCTAATCGCACGGTAAACTCTGATATCGCGATTTAGGATTTTGTCAGTTAGTTCGCAGCTGTCGAGATAGATGGCGCTGCGAGTCTCATTTGTTGTGATGTTGATTCTGCTACGTTGATTTTTGTGGCGGCATGAATGCCGCTACAGTGCCACCACGCCACAGGTAACTTGTAGCTACCGCGCCTCATTCAATGGCCGCTAAAAAAAAAAAAAAAGCTGGCCTGGCTGCACCTGCACCAAATTGGGCCTCGAGGTATCCACATTTTTACGTTTAATGTTGAATTGTTGCCATTTATATGAACGGCGGAAAATACGTGTATACTAAAATCAAGGGTGTTTTGCCTAATCTGCAGATTAAAACTGTGTTTTTATAAAGTTACACAGTACGTCACAGTACGCATCAGTTGTAAAACGTCCCTTTGGTGAAACCATTTTATCTTCATCGTGTAAGATGTTATTGGCGGTAAAGTGACACCAAAACACCACTTGCTGAAAACCAGCAACACAGAGAGGGACCCGTATTTTTTTCAAAAATCTTATGAAGCAGTTTTAGTTTCCAACAAAATCGGCCGGGCGAGACTCCTTTGAGTGTTTTTCTCTATTCTGCACAGCCTCGGATTAGGCTATCCGCGCCGGATAGCCAAAACCACGCCGGATATCAAAACCACTTGAAAAATTCAACTTGTTTGTGTCATCACCCATGATCTATTGCTCTGAGAGATTGAATGGTGAAGTTAATAAAGTATTTAATTTAGATTTCCTTTGTCATCAGTGCGCCCTCCTACTAAGTTTCGAGACAGTGGACTTGTGGAACGCGCGCGAACTGCGTGACTCTCTCCAACTCGCGGGCGACGCCTGGCACCGACACCTGCGACCGCTGCTTGACGCTGGTACGTATCATAAGATGTTCATAGTGGAACAGATAAAACCCCTTTTCAGAATTTGTTTTCATTAAAATCTGATGAACTAAACATTCGATACAGGAATATGTACTGGTTGATGGCACGCAACTCCAAACTCTCACTTGACAACAAGCTCCTCATCTACAAAACCATTTTGAAACCAATATGGACATATGGCATCCAATTGTGGGGAAGCACATGCAACACAAGCATATCAATTGTTCAAAGGCTACAAAATGGCATACTGCGAACAATTTCAAACATACCATGGTTCGTAACTAATGCTGAACTGCACAAGGCACTGAACATTAGAACGGTAAAGGAAGAGGTGGCATTGGCTGCCTCCAACTACAGAACCCGGCTTGAAAACCACCCAAATGAACTCGCTTCTGTACTAACACATATAACCTATCCCAGACGACTTAAGCGCCAGAATATCCAAAACTTGAAGGTGCGATGGTAAAAATAAGATTGGGTTCTGCCGTTGGAAAGAACCTGCAAAACGCCCAACTACACCTGCAACAAATCTGCTCATAGTTAGAACTGATTGCAGATAAAAAAGGAAAAAAAAAAAAAAATCTGGATGCCCTGTTTATGGCAACCGCCACACTACTGAAAATGAGGGTCAAATCAACATCTCTAAGTGATCTTTGACAGATCACTTCAAAGTGTTTGAAAGGGTTAAGACAGTTACATTTGTAATGAAAAATAACATCGTTGTTGCCAGGCCTCCTTATAGCGACAGGTGACGTAGGCTCGGAGACAGAGGACGACACGTCAGCGGACGCCACCATCGCGCTCAACCTCGCCTTCAGCTGCAAGCGCACCAAAGTGCGGCTCACCTGTGCCAACGCGCCCAATCACCCAGGTGAGATACACAGACACACCCACAACTAACTATTTGGTGACACATCTCCTACACCACACTGAGGCACTCGAGCACCATGTGGTGAATTTAAATCATTGCTATTTTATCTATCAATAGAAAAAGTCTGGTCAGGGGCCTAACCACCAACTCTCAGTGGGAAAGAGACGGAGCTATACGTCCTGTATAGCTCCATCTCTTTCCCACTGGAAGTAATATTGGAGTAAACATTTTTCTATGGAATATTTACACTGACAGCTCTTGAACGCAGTTTAGATGTACTGATCGCGTTCAGTTTCATTGGTGAAATCCGCTCTTAGTCAGTAAGAGTCTGACACTCCCTTCCACTCCGCCCAGAGCGGAAGGAGTCATTTGATGATTTCTCATCCTTTGCACATACAGTTCAATCAATCTGTACAACCTATTCCGAACTTTATTGAGGTCGGCTTCCAGTCAACCCAGAAGCAGTTGGATACCATCATACAAAGCGTGGAGCGACTGCTTATCTGACCTCCACAACCCAGTAAACTGAGTAACACGGTACTTCTTGGCAAGACTGGTGTCAGATTTTCTGGCTTCTGACAATCCGTAATGACTGCCAAAGATCTACAAATGACAGCCGGGACGCCTTAACGTGCTTTCCGAGGCACGGAGGAGTCTTGGTATGTTAAGATGGTCACCCATCCAAAGGCCGACCTCGGAAAGCGTAGCTTAACCTCGAAGTTCGACCTGTGCGGCTGTTATTATTTAGCCACGAGCTGACCTTTCGCTTTTGACAGTAAGGCTGATATTTGTTTTACGTTTAATAACATTTTTCACTGACTAACTATACATTTGCAGGTGGATCCAGCACAAGCAATAGCGGTGGTGCGGCGGAAACGGGAGAGACGGTGGCGCACTGCGACGACGACCGCAAGATGTACCTCCAGGCCGCCATCGTACGCATCATGAAACAGAGGAAGGTAGGCACAGACTATCTCTATGTGGTATTAAACTAAGTCTGTCTGCCACTGTACTAAAGTTCTCACCAGCCCTTCCCTTGCGATGTTCCCCCCCAGCGACGCTAGCCGCGGTCCGTACCCTACAGGGGGTGTTCAGAAGTTTGTAGCCCTGGTTGAAGACTTTCATTTTGATTAAGGCCGATTGCAGATGACTTCCTCATGGGTTGACTTGCGAGAAGCTACGCACAAAAAAAAAAGACAGAAGCAGTTTACCTACCTACCTATTTATATCCCAACTTAAAAAACATCTTTCAAAGCGACATTGAATTTAAAGAAAACGTTGCCCTCTGCCCCAGGTCCTCCGGCACACGGAACTAATACAGGAGGTGGTGTCGCAGGCGCGCGGCTCGTTCGCGCCGTCCGTGGCCATGATCAAGAAGTGCATCGAGGCGCTCATCGACAAGCAGTACCTGGAGCGAGCGCCGGCCGCGCTGGACACCTACTCCTACCTCGCGTAGGCCGAGGTGAGTACTGCACGGCTACTGTGGCGCTAGCGCTACTCGCCTGCGTTACCGAATGAGGCAATTGTAGGCTGTAAGTCTCTTATCAAACGTTCAACTAAAGTCGGCATTTCTTGTAGAGTATTGTATAGATTTGGTGTCAGCGTATGGCATATTATTTAGCAGTACGCCTCAAGCTATGCAGTATAATTAAATAAATAAAAAACAGGTGTTTATTAGAAAATTATAAATTATACAAAGAAAAAAAAAATTTTATTTCTGCTCGGACAAAGCGCACATAATAAATTTAAAATGGGTACCTAAATGTTTATTTAGGTACCCATTTCATTTTCAATACTACTATGTGTTTACACAGTAGTATTTTCTGTCCCTTTTACTCTTACTAATGGAATAAGTATGTCACTATCTGGTGTTGGTATAATTAAGTGAGTTGCCTATTGTTCATACTCTATTTACAGTATTTCATAAACTGCATTGAGCGTTCCAAAGAAAACACATCACACGCTTAAGTTCAGATCCGGAGATAAGCACGAAGTTTTGTATCAACAAACTGAATGTCGTACAAGACAAAAGTAGAATTACATTTTGAATCAAAAGAATACTTGATAACGTTGATAGGAGACTTCATCCTAACTAAGTTTTTTGTAGAAAACTTATTTGTGTCGAAATACGACACGATGTAGCACAGTGTTGCTCAGTGTGGCGCAACGTTGCCGGCAACTTGTTGTATATACTAAAGAGTTTTGCGTGATATTTACTTGTGGCGCTATTTTGAAAATGTTTCATTGGATTTGGCATTCTGACATACCATTTCGATGTCTTCCTAACGGTTTTTATGGCATAGCACTATCTCAACTCAAATCTCGCAACTTAAACGTAGTGCAGCGACCTGCTTATTGCACGTTTTGACTAACATACACTTGATAGAAATGTGTGCAATACATTTTGGAGATAGGAGTCAATTTGCCTTGGTCTGACATTCATTTGGGTTTGTTTAAAATCGTGATTCGTGTTTGAATATCGGTACCCTTCATATACAAGATGTTCACAGTTTAACGCAAAATTTAAAGTGGTCATTATGAACAACTATTTTCATGGGATCAATCCTGAAATTGTCTGTTTAGTACAATTTGTCGATTTCTCAGATGGTCCCACAGTAAAAGTTGTTCATAACGATGAGTACAATGTTGTCAAGTTTCGCGTTATTTCTGCTACACCTTGTATGTGATGTTTCTCTACCTACTCAATTTAATCTGAGCCCACGGTACAAGTAAATATTGCGCTTATACCATTGCAATATGGTAGATCTTATGGATAGTCACATATTGTCATTATCTGTAAAATCTACCCAATTTTATAAACTCATTAGGATTTAATGAACTTTAGGTCGTTTGTCAGCCATTTTGTTAAATGAAAATATTTTAGCACAACTATTGTCTTTGCTGTTTTTATTTTTCTAATGAATAACTATCTCATATAATTATCTTTCCATCTATGATAAATTATATTAATTGTGAATTGAATAAAAATAACACTTTCACCTGTCTATCTTGTTTTTTCAATTATTTATTTATATAAACTTCATGTACAGTAGACGGAAGGCAAAAAGGCATTCTCAACCAACCTTTGGGTTAATTTAAAGCTTAAACTAGATGAGGCCGGTGTTTCCTAGCTGACTACCCTGAGAAGAAACACCGAAACAAACTCAGAGGTCAAACCCTCTCTTGAAATCCATATAATTCAATTTAAGGTCATTTATTCTCTCTTCACATTGGTGGCCTTAAAATTAACATTGTTTGAGAATAAAGCTAACTATATTCACCATTGTAATAGAATGGAGCCTGAAATAGGTTTTTGAAACAAAACCTGTAGTACAGGACACCAGCCCGCCGCAGTATTAGAAAAAAATAGTTTAAAATGTTAGACGACCTTATGCGAGAATTAATATACTGGTCAAATCATATGAGAGCCACGTTAATATCTGAGGTAGTCTTTTGAGGAAAGCACCACACATGCTCCAGAGTTTTCCTTGTATGAAAAGTATCATTAATTGCCTATAGGCACGCAATATTGTGCTATATATCCATCTGCCCAACTGTGCTAAGTTAGCTTACATGGAGCGGTTGATTATCTGACCTCCACAATCCAATTTTTTGGCTTCTGATTATCCTATCGATGGCGTTAGACCGGCCGCCTACGTACGCTTTCCTGATTAGATTTTCCTTCTTTCTTTCTACAATGTGTAAAAAAAATAACAAAATAATAATAATACCTCTTAAGGGGTTATTGTACCTATTGACTAGCGCAGACGTTCGATTTCTCCTCTGTCCCGAAAAGGCTTGTTTTCTAAAGGAACGTCAGGTTTTTTCACATTGGGAAATACACAAACGTGTGCGCCTAGTTGAACATTATTTATCTAAGGAAGCCATTCAGGTCTCGGAATCTGAATTCCTTATCAGGAAACTGTACGTATGCGGCCGGCCTAAAAGGTCTAGATTTATGTCAGCCCAAACCAACAGTTTAACCTTCTTTCCGAGACACGAATGATAGGGTATTTGCCTGGTTTTTTCGTTTATAGCTTTTCTTAAAACCTAAAGAACAGATAAGACGCTGTTAAAAACAATTATTTAAAAATCTTAAAAAATAAGTTGTGAGCGTTTTAAAATCTATGATGAACAGAGACAGCACTAATTGCGTGTGACGTCAGTCAGAAGCATCGCCATAGAAAATTTGCACCATCTAATACGAACAAATATTTGCGTGACAAGGATAGAAGAATGATTTCAAAAGCGTGTAACTTCCCTGTTTTTATACCTATTATATTTATTTTTTCACAAATCTTACTGTTTAATAACATCTATCAAATAAGAATTCTTTCATATATTTTTTTATGGTAGTCAAACACCCCATTCGCTATGACACGGTTTATCACGCATCCACGGACAGACCTCGGCAACTGTTGCTTAACCTTGGTGATAGAACCGTTTGACTGTTAGTTTACAATAAGCACAACTATCGCAATACTTAGTGTAATATTCAGACTATTTTTTATTTTAAGAAAGTTGATTTTTCTTTGTTACTATCTCATTGGTGCTATTCTTGTACATACACGCTTGCTCAATATGTGTTGACAATATTTGTTTTTAACGTTCCCTCCTATTATTCTACATTTTTAATTACCTGTTATTTATTTCTTATTAATTATGATGTAGTAGTGTTTATTTTCCTAAAATGGCTAACAAGGACTGTAGACAACGTGCAACTATTATTATTACTATAATAATTAAAAGAATTGAATTTTAGTACAGTTTTTTAGCTAATTAAATAATAAAATTGTAAATTAAACTGCAAAATTGAATAAAATATAGCCTCTCTAATCTTAGAATAAACAAACTTGAACCTTATTGCAATGAAGTTTATGCTGGTATTGTATCGCCATATGTTTTGTTTTCTATGTTTGTATGGGCATAGTTGCGAAAGACAGCTTGGTAGGTAATGCGTCTGCGGTGTTGCTAGGCGATGGATCGACGGCAAATCGATTATTGATTGGGATTCGTTAAGCATATCGATAAAACTATTTTCATATTCAGAACATGACTGGTTTCCATTTATAGATTATTTTGACGTCCAGTCGAACCTTTTCGCTTATTTCTAGAGATCGATAGATGCATGCTCAACGCCGATAACTCGAATCGATACTCGGCGATCGCAAGTCTGGCAACACTTAGCAACTACAACTTTTGTATGGTAACTGTTTCGATCAACTCCTGTATAAAGTTTTAAATTTTTAATCCTTAATCTCTAAACTTTAGGCTGGGCTCGATACTAAATATTTAACGCTTGTTTTATCAAAAATTAAAAGTTAGTAACCATGAATGTAATAGGGTATTTTCCTGAAAAATATTGTTGGATGTCGGCTAGATTAAAAAAAATAATGGACACCTTTTATTTTCTTTTGTCACGTAATCAAATACAGTGCTTTGAGATTTCACGTGACTCCAAGGCATACCAAGTGATTTCGCCAGCCCAGCCCCACTCCTGGACTTCGATGCACTTTTTGAATTTTTGTTGAGTAAACAGCATAGAAATACATGTCCAAAATTTTTTGAAGATCTACTGGACCAAAAGAGTTTTATTTTTCTATACAAGAAAATACCCTATTTCAGTCACTTTAAGTTTGTATTTTCATGAACTTTTCTATAAACTATAACTGACAGATGTTGGTGTTGATAATTATATAATTTACTTAACATACATTGTCTCGAATAACATTTTAATCAGTATACGTCCAATTCAAAGCTAGAATTTGTAAAAACGCAAACTCCAAAAGGCTTTATAACTGGTATAAAAAGCAATTTGGAACCTGGCATAAACTACCAAATTCTCTCTGGGGGTTTATTTTTAATCTCATTATCTGATTGGTTTGTGTATGTCACCGGATCATTGCAAACACCGTAAGATTGTAATACATCTTTATTCGATTTCAAACTCTCCTTATATTTATTGTGAACAGATAAAACATCAAATGGTTTAAAAGACTGTCCGTGGAGTTTCTTGCACGTTCTTCTCCATAGAAATACGCTTTGGAACGTGCAAATAGCTTCATGTTTTTGCATGACTAACTTTGACAATTCAAAAGTACCTGTAAATGGTTTATTTGAAATTAATGCTTTGACTTTAAATACAACAAAATCTTTTATAGTTAACAATATATTCGCTTTTTGTTGAGAAGAAAAAGGTTGCGATTTTACGCGATTTGTTATAAACTGACGGCGTTTGCAATATTCTGGTGACATGTATATTCGTCTGTGTTAACTGTAAAATTAGTTGTAACTGCTTGGGGTTATCATTTTACTCATATAACTTACTATTGCTTCTAATCCAATTAATATTAGATAGTAATTCTGTATGTCTGGTAGTTAAACATATGTACTGATTCCGGTGAAAAGTATGAAGATAACTGGAAACTCTTGATTGGCTACTTATTTACCCCAGTCACACTTTATGATTCATCTCAACCGTATGAGGTGGCTTGTATTTTCTGAAGTATAGTTGCAACGAATATATGTAATTCATTTTAGTTACTAGTGTTTTGACAGCTATACCTGAGATGAAAATAATAAAATGCTCATGCATGGCTAACATAATATCATCAAATAGTATGTGTATGCCTTTTATCTACCTTGGGACTTCAACTGTCAAGCTCCCAGATCATTATAATTAGATGGTCCCTCGCTACGAAATAACTATCCAGCCGCCAGATTTGAAATCGTTGCTCTTTTAAAACATGTTTATTTTTACAATGACGGTTATTTGAAGTCTGGAGATGTTCACTATAGTACGTACTTGATTTTGCCAGCGTAGCGGCTCGGAAATTATCGCACGGGAATGTGGATAAAACATATCATGAGTGTTCTAATCCAGGTGGAGAATGGTCTACCCGTGGCAAGTTCGATCGAAATCCGTTGGGGCGTGATCGATGTATTTAAAATGCCAAACTTGACTTTCATCCATATTAATATTATAAATGCGCAAGTAACTCGTATTTGTTACCTCTACAGTTTGTTCACACACGAGTAGATCATGTCCTAGTTGTTGTGTGTTCCCTTGGGACAATTTCCGACTATCACGCGGGCGAAACCACTGCCAGGGCTAGTTTAAAATATTAATTATGTATTAGTAAGAATGTGAGTAAAATTGTTAACAGTATGGTATTGTTGTTAAAGGTACCGCGTTCGAGCCCAGCCGTGTACCGTGTAACCACATATGACCGTATGTTAGACGTAGCGCCCACATCTGTTGTATATTTAAATGTACAATAATATATATATCATTATTTTATTATTTAACTGTAGTAGAGGGCGCTGGCTGCGCTGATTATAAATAATTAATAATAAATATTAATAAACTTGTACGAACATCGTTTATTGTTGTTTTATTTTGATGAATCCTTAGACAAAAAAGAGGGGTGTTATAAGTTTAACGTGTGTATCTGTGTGTCTGTCTGTGGCATCGTAGCTCCTAAACGGCTGAACCGATTTTGATTTAGTTTTTTTATTAGACTCCATCTAGATTACTGTAAAACAGGAACGGCTAGTGCGCCAATTTTCGTAACGAATTTGTGCATAAGAATAAAAAAAGACATTAAAATATTTTTTTTGAGTATCCGCTCAAAACGGCCATCGCTCAGCATAATGCTGCATGACTAATTGCCTTCTTGGTTTTGTGATTGCAAGCTTTTCTGTTGAGCATGAGGGTTCCCGGTTTGAGCAATATGTAATTCGAGGGGATGCCCGTGACTGCACAACAGCGCCATACCATTGACAACTTAATTTGGTCGGGTTATACGCGGAGTTATATAGGCTGAGCGCAGACTTGAGACAAGACAGTCTTAAGACAGACTATTGGCTTTACAAAATATATGAAGACGCGCACACTTAAAACAAAACGTCTTATAGACACAATTGTCTAATACCTACAAGAACTGCATGGCGACAAGTCTGACTAACGACTGTCGGCTTCCCTTTTGAATGTATGCAGGCGCGCACATCAACGACAAAACAGTCTAGTCTAGTCTCAAAATTTTTCAAATCTTAATCCGGTTTGAAGATTCATGCAGACCGACTTGTAAACCAAACCGTAAAAAACATGTTAACCGGTTTGAAATTGAGTTACAAATCGAAATAACAAATTCAATGCGACAAACCAATTTGTATTGTATTGCTTTTTGTTACAATTTTATGATAAGGGAACCGGATTATGAATACAAATTTAAATCATTCGTTTCTGGTGGAGACCAAGAACGAATTAAAGTCGACTTTTTCAAGTCAGACTCTTTTTATTATAGTTTACATTAATCGAATCTATCTTTAAATTAAACCGGAACATAGTGGAAAGGCCTACCATATAATGCAGTGATTAGCTTGACTTAATGGTCTCACAATTAAAATATTAGGTAGGTACGTAAAACAATTTATATAAACGCACTGAAAAAACACTAAACACAAACACTCCTGCACTTGCTCAAAGTCCTAACTCGCTAGATTCGTTATTCGTTCAAAATCGGCGACACCCATCGTCACCCGCAGCCCGCGACCCGCGACCGCGACCGCGCCCCTCCGCGCCTTACACGAGTGGAGGAGGGGCAGCGATCTACAAACCGCTCGCTCAGCTCGTCCAGATCGGTTTGATCGGTTTGTACCGGGTTGTTAGATCAAGTCGTAACATCACTACTAGCGATGCACAGAGCGGCCGCGGCAGCCCCATACTTGGAAGCGGTCAAAATTATTTTTAACAAATTAAGTAATGCAGAATGGATAAAAACGTCTTAATTTATTTTATAGAATATTTTAATTTAGTATTGGCTCCTGTAATACAGTTTAAAACTAGCTCAGGAGTCACGGAAGTTCATATAAATTATGCCATAAACTTGATACAATAAAGAATTTAAATAGTAGGTACGTGCCATTTCATTGATGAATTTCCCCCTAAATGAATGTACTTCTGTAGAAGTGGCAGATGATATTTTACTGATAGCCTTAGGCCTATCGCTGTCTAGTCCTTTACGATTATTCATTGTGTCTTGATTGATATGTAGGTAATGTAAGGCTCCATCAATTTCACTAAATTATCAAAAGATTACACGTTCATTCGGAAACACTTTAAAAAGTTGCGTGGGTGTTGTCTTAATTTACTATAGGTACCTACTAATTACAGCTTGTAAAATTTATATTTTATCAGTCTTTCAGTATAATATGGGATGCATCCAATATTTACGACTGCGTCGTTTTGCAAATGAACGCGTTACTAGGATGCTTAATACAACAGTATCGATGAAGTCCATTTTGATACCTACTGAAAAAGAATTGACACACACCAGTGTGCGCCGCGTCGTCGTAGTAGACAAAACAGTTTCGTTTTAGGTGTGCGACGGGTCGTAGACAAAACAGTTTCGTTTTAGTCTTAAGTCAGACTTGTCTGTGTTTCAAGTCTGTCTTAAGAGCGTTTACGACGTACTGCTTTTCATACAAACTTTCAAATCATAATTCTTCAAAATGAATGAACTGATTTTAACGAAACTTGGTATGCATACGCTAGATATCCAGGTCGAAATAGTTATCAGAAAACATTTTTGAAAAAGAGTTCAGGGGGAAGGATATAGTGATTTTTCACTTTCTATAGAAAACTTAAAATCGCTCTCTCTCTCCCTCTGAAATCTTTTTCAAAAATGTTTTCTGATAACTATTTCGACCTGGATATCTAGCGTTTGCATGCCAAGTTTCGTTAAAATCGGTTCATTCATTTTGAAGAACAAGGACTTGAAAGTTTGTATGAAATGACATACGGCGTACACGCTCTTAAGACTGTCGTGACTACAATGTGCGTTGAGCCTTTAGTATCGAAAAGCAATCAAAGCTTATTCCGTGAAAATACGAATACCAAAAACTCGAACCGAATTCAGATGTTGCTTATGGTGTTACTACACATATCGTCGATCGACGTTGATGGATTGGAGTACCTAGTAGCTTTGGCTGATCGACGGATACAGGGCGATAAACTATCGATCGATGTCAATTAATCCATTCTACCATCTATCTATTGGTCTGGTAACCCCCTTACGCACTAATCCGATCTCTGATCCGAATCCACCCCGCGCCCCGCCCTACAATCGAGCCGCGCGGATATGTCCCATTTGAATCAGAGGTAATGCGAAAGCGTTCATAAAACAGTACTACGGCTACTTCGTCAATATTTCTTCCGAATTGGAGACTCACGGATGACGGGGAGAAATCGGATGACGGAAGTCGCATCTAGTGCGTAAACTAAAGTATTTTCACGGATTCGGATCGGATGCAGTGCGGAACCGCCTTTAGGAATATGAATTTTTGGTCACTATACATTCTTTAGGAGTACTAATTTTTGTATGGGGAGAAATCACAGTTAAAAACTGATAATAGGGAAATCTTGAAATGAAAATTTAACACCGTGACTACCGCCACCCAAACCAATGGCATGGTATATCTCGTAAACTACTGGAGTACTAATTTTGAGTTTTGGGTACTAATTCTATATAGCAGGTTACTAATTTTCTATGGGTTTGAGGAAAGCGACAAGCTCCTGAAACTTGGAATCGACATTCAAGTCGTGGTCCTGCTGAACGCCCGCACGAAAGTTATCATCGTTGATTTCTCGGTAAATACTAATGTTTAAGTTCTGTTTTTTTTTACGTAATGAACCACATTTAAGGGTTTTAATTATTTGTATTCTTAGAATTACTGTAGCATGCCCCCTTTTTCTGCACTCATGGTGGTCCTGCTGAAAGGAGCATGACTACCGCCGGAGCATCTTCAAAGTCGATTTTCTCGAAAACAACTGAGGTAGGAATTTTGTTGTTCGAGTACTAATTAGTACCAATTGAGTGCTAATTATTTACCAAATATGGAAGCGGTTCGGGGTCCTGCGGTAGTCACGGACATGACGCGCGGGCAGCGCTAGCGCGTTCTCCCGCTCCGAGCAAAACGTCACTTACAATCTTCTTAGAATCTTGTTCTCCCACTTAGAATCTCTTGGAATATTACCACGACAGTGACACTGCGTTTGTTTAAACTAGTATTCATGTATTACACCATATTGTTATTTAGTCCTAGTATTTTATTTATTCACTCCTGGAATTAAGCAGTCGATGTAGAATCGACAACAAGCTCAGCCAATTTTTGTGATGTGCCTGGAATGTACGTTGCACACCCGAATGAATAAATCGTAGACTTGGACACTCAATTTCTCGGCATGACACTGGTGTTTAGTTCTCAATTTATCGAGAGTTTACAATCTTACGGAGTTTGCAATTATCCGGTGTCACTCCAAGGTCAGTATAGTTGACGGGGCCCGCTAGGGCTAGAGCCTGCCAGGGTTGCGGAATTGTTCGAAAGAGTTACCGCGGCCCTGGAACGCAAAGGACATTTCGAGGAATAAGGATCGGTTTTAGTCAGTAGGTAAGCGTCTGACACTCCCCGCTCCATAAGAAATGAAACAACAAAGAACTGTATATATGAATTCTTTTGACATAATATTTACAATATATTCACAGACTTCACTTAACGCTTATATCTTGCTATCTTATATATTTATGTATGAACCAGGCTTAGGCCAAATATCGTCTTTTTCTACTATTTTATTTACGTTTGGGGTGGGCAGCTAAGTTAGACAAAAAATTTGGCCGACACTGCGAATTATTTTACATGTTTAGTAAACTCAAGCTAAACACGAGGGGCAATCTAGCCGACCAGCACAATTTTAGTGAGATAGTTGGTTTCTATAGAGTGAAGTCGGGTTACTTTGGGTCCATACTTTTAACCAATAGGAACAGAGTAAACTCAGTGTGATGTGTTCCTATTGGTTAACGAGCTAGAGCCTAAGTAACCCTACTTTACGTTATCAACTTTGAATGATGTTTTCGCTTACATATTCATTAATATTTACGAGCACGAAGAACTCTAGTTCGTTCGAAACTTGTTAGGCATACCCGATATAAATACTTACTTGCTAAAACCGTAAATATTAATAAATATCTGCGTCTCACACAAAGGACATTTTACTAATCAATAAAATACTTATTAATGCTATTTTTACTCGCAGCGCGTTTATAGTTTCTTAATTAAATATATTTAAAATTCAAAAGCGATTATCTTCGAAATCTTAAGCATTATTCCATTCCATTAATTTGTACGAAACTCTTGAATCAAAAGAATATCGCTTTTCAATTTGATCTTTTCTTTTAGAATATTTGTTTTTAATCTCATCAAGTTATTTAAATTATTGCCAGATGCAATATTACATACTATTCTTATTATTTGTACTACAATAGTGGTCAATGGTCATAAGGCCCACCCCTATGGGTCAAGACAAACTGACGCACAATTGAAGCGAAAATCCAAACATATAAATGGCATAATGACCCTTTTATCACAAGATAATGCACACATTTCTATCCAGATAATAAATTAATTATTTAAAAAGATTTTTTTATTTTCGTTTTTCTCTCAGAAAATCCTATCATTTGATACCCATATCATGAGGGTACATAAAAATAATTGGTCCACCATATTGGATTTAGAATTATGTCACTTAGCTAACCGTACATTGTCATCCAAACCAAACGTGTTTGCAAAATTTCATCTAAATCGGTTGAGGATAACTGTTTTAAAATTCAGTTGCAAGATTTGATTCATACATATTGACTAACAACGCAAGTTGAATAAAATCTTGTAAAAATACGTCATTTGTATATACTTGTCTTTTTTATATGGATAAAAATGTATGCATCAGTACAATATGCTATGTAAACTTTGATTTAAGCTTCGACACTGCGTCAATATGCCTTGACGCTATGTACAAACGACTTATATTTTTTTTTATTATGTACAAATTATTAGCCATCATATAGTGTCATCTTGTAAATCAGGGCGCGCGCAAACGGACGTTTTAATAAAATATTACATTTATTTAGTGTGTATATAAAATTGTAACTTAGAAAACTTATAGCAGCAGAGTAGTCTTCATCAAATTTAGGTTTGCTAACTTTTGTCCAATTTCAAATAATATACTTAATTTAAATAACAGCTATTGGATCAAATAAAAAAATATCGAAATATATATTATACCTGTTTCATACATTAAGTAGCTATTGCATAATTTGTATGAAACTGCAGATTTTTTTGTAAAATATTCAGAATTGCTCCCATCATAAAAGTTTAAGAACGTGTAGTTAAATACAGTTAAATATATTGAATGCAGTAGTATACAAGGTGTTATAATATTAAATTTTAAAAAAGTCCGACCTCAATAAACTACTAAAAAGTAAAAAAAGAAGTCGTTCGTATGCGCGCGCCAGTTTGTACATTATTACTAATTGTCTGGACTTCAAAGCAAGCTTCAACTATATGAAAGTACTACACGGTTCAACCAAATTGACTTGAGATTGAAAGGTCTAGATAAGAAAGATATTCCACGAGCGGGCGTGAATATGGCATATCGGAATTTTAGAAAGTTATTGCCACTCAAAGGAATAAGTAAAGCTTTTCTTGGCTCAATTTTTCTAAAATTCATTGTACCATAATAACAGCTGCACTGTGCACTGTATGTCAATCAAAATTGAACCGTGTACTAGCACCATTACGACTTACATTATATCGTCCGAATGTGTAGATAAAGCGGTCGGGGTTCGATTCCCAGGCGGTGGCAGCCGAGCTGGCCTGACAAATCGGAACTGTTTGAAAACGGCGATGGGAATGCTCACTGTCACATTTTGTTAGAAGACTTTATTTGGGAAAACGACAAATATAACAAGATTTTTGTGACAACTTCGTCATAAGTACCATGACTGACGGAACAATGTGACAGGTGTCAGCCCATCACTTAAGCACCATAATAAATCGGCTATTGAGGCGTTAGCCACTTAGCAGGTAAGTCACATCTATATATACAATTTCTTGCATAGGTATACATTGATTCGCATAAATTTATTGTTTCTCACTTAAAAACTAACTGTACATTATATTTTATTTAAATTTCGCTAAAACATTGTCATTTACTTTACAAGTATTTAATATACAATGGATTTTACCTCATATATATTTCATTATTTATTTATAATGCTGCTGTAGTTTTTAACAATATTGGCCGGTATATGCGAATTAAACTGATCATTTTCGCCCTGAAATTAATTGTAATTCCACACAGGCCGGCCGTTGTTCATAATATCGACACTAAAAAATAACATTGTATAACAATAATATTCTCGAATATTATTTAACTATGGCAACGTAATAGGAATTTTATTGTTGATTTAACAGTTTCATATAATACAACTATCTATATCTAAGAGCATTTCATACTAAGTTTATTTATATTGTATAATTCCATAAAACTGATGAGCCGACTCCGATGGTATAAGCAAATTCTTATTTATTATGTTACATCTAAGTAGTAGCGGCAGTTTCATCGAAATCAGCTCAGCAGTTTCGTACCACACATCTATCATTCAACACATATATTTAGTATGTACATAAATGCATTTTGTGTCATAGGTTTCAGTTCCTTATGTTGAATGGAGTTTGTATAGCTTTAGAAATTATATATGCTACTAGTCGTAAGTTTTACATAACATTGTAACACGCCTCTAGTTTCCAAAGGCTTATTACCTACAGTACAGCCACAGTTCGCCAGTTTGTTTAAGCGCCATGATATAGAAGGCGAGTCTATTGTCAACCGGGTATGAATCGTTATTCGATATAGATATCTATCGCACGATAAAATTTCCTTCTTTTTACCATTTTGATACGAAACCGATTTGAAAGAAGATAATTATCGTTGAACAAACTTCCGCCGATACATGACGGAGTTATGCCCGAACATACATAAAAAAACATGCAAATTGATAACTTCTTCCTTTCTGAAGTCGGTTAAAAAATGGCATCCTCTCTGTGTCTTGGCTTCCACACAGATTACCTGCTACCAAGAAAAAAAAACTATCGAAATGAGAACGTCAATAGGAATGGTGAAAATAGTAAAGAGAAATGTGAAACAGAATAACAGAAATGAGAACCTCCTTTTTTTTAGAAGTGTAGTGTGTTAAAAAGGAGAGTCTAAAATAGTAAAGAGAAATGTGAAACTGAGTGATTGAAATAAATTAATATTCTTGCTCGTGTCCCTCCTTACTTGTTGGGGCTCAGCGAAACACGTATTCTTTCATCATAAAAGTGTCGAATAAAAAAATCTATCTTTGTTTATCATCGAGGCTGGGATAGTGTCTTGCCACTTTATCCAACATCCATGATAATTGAAAGAACCAAAGAATATTAATTGACATAGAATCAAAAAAAAAAACAAAGAATAACTGAAGGGAGAGAGACATTCGCCAAATCGAATTCGACTCTTTGTAATTTCGTAACATCTTACGGCGCGGGGCGTTGAAATTTTCCGGTGACTTAAAGAATCACCGAGTATGTCCGTAGAATTCTATTTAAAATATTCAACAGGTGACCAAAATAGGATGGAAGGAAAATTGAAATTGCATATGAAAGCAAAAATCGCTCGTCTCGTTTTGTCGCGCTTCCGAGAGCGAACGAGGGCACTATGTACACACTCGTACTCGGCCTGTCTCGTGGTGTTTCAACGAGCGTGTACAGTAATTCCTCCTTTTAGAAATTTTTGAAGAGAAGGTATAACATCGTGGTGCAACTTAGAAAATCATCATTCTACTCTTGTCCTATGTCACTAGGGTGCTTTCCGATAGATATATATATGCATGTTGAAAAGAAGCGGCGCATACCTACGAAGAAATGAATTATTCCTGTAAACTAGACCCTACAATAAATGCAAAGATTTGAAGAAGGAAAACAGAACAACGTGTGTTAAAGCGACAACATTTAAAAAAATATATCGCCAAATGTGTTTGCAGATAGACATCGGCAAAAAAAAGTACTTTTTATATTCCAAGAGAAGAAAATACTCGCGCATCTAGAATTAAATAAAAACATTCGACCATAGACCTAATTGACCAGGTAAAATGATTCAAAAATAGAGACAAGTGAACGCTCAAATAAAAAATTAAAATGAAATTACTCCTGTTGGAAATAGTTGAAGGAACGGTATGACATCGTGGTGCAACTTAGTCGGACTCATCATCTGCCTTCGACCCATATTACTTTGGTTCGGTGCAATAGACATTTTAATGACTAAATAAGCAGAAAAAAAATAGACATCTAAATTAATGCAAGAATTTAAAGAATAAAAAATGATTGAATTTTTCCACTGAATCACGGATCGGATTTGTTAAAGCGAAAACATTTGAAGAATAAATCGCAAAATGTGTTTGAAAATAATGCCTATAATAATAATAATGAGGTATTTTGTGATTCCAAAAGAAGAAAAGGCACACAAATCTAGAATTAAATAAAAACATAGATAATCGACCACCAGGCAACCAGATTCGAAAATAGAGAACGTTAAAATTAAAAAGAATAATAAAATTTCTCTTTTTGGAAATAGTAGAAGTAACGGAATAATATCGTGGTGCAACTTAGACGGACTCATGATCTACCTTTATCCCATGTTACTTGGGGTCGGTGCAATTGATAATTAATAACATCTACGAAAGTGAGCACATCTACGAAGAAATTATAAAGTTTTCCTTAAAAATGAATGCAAAGATTTTGAAGAATAAAAAAAATATTGAACTTTTCCACTAATTTCAGATATCAGTTATGCGAAAACATGCTAGAAATAAAATCAGCAAATGTTTTTTTTCATATGTCTATTTTAAATATCAAAGAGTGTGTGTGGTCCCACCAAATTCACCAGGCGACATGATTCGAAAATAGAGAACGTTATTATAAAAAAAAATACGACATTTCTCCTTTTGGAAATAGAAATAAGTGAAAAAGAGTAATTTTATTGAAAGAAATAAATGTGGGATGTTAAATTCAAATGGCATCAAAATTATAAATGAGTGATGGATGTATAATTTTTTAATAATTTTAATAATTTTCAAGAAATGAAAATTACACCATGACATTGAAAAAAACGAATTATTTTGAGTTTTCATAGCCCAAACCAAAACATTTTTTTTAAATTGAATTAATAAAGTAAACAAAGCATATTATTAAAAGTAATACTGCCGCAATAATTTTATTTTAGCAGTCAGTGAAACTTAGTGGTTGGACGACCGAGTGTGACTACGGTGAATGTCTCTTGCGTCACGATGTAGATGCAACTAAATGGAACGAGTGTAAAGATATTGAAAAAATTAAACAATTTGTTCAAATTAATTATCGGTCGGTACTTGAATAAACAAAGCGACCTACGCACGTGTCAAATTGAGATGGACCTTGAATTATGAAGGAAGAACAACTGTAATAATTTTCAAAAACATGAGAGTGAAATAAGAAATATTTCGAGTTTACATGGACGAATAAAAACCCGCAAATTTTAGTACTTCAAATAATTAAGTTTACAAAGTAACAACAAAGAATACTGCTGTAATTATTTTATGTCCTGTCGGTTGAAGTCAATGAAACGACTTAAGTACGACCGAGTGTGACTACGGTGAATGCAACTTGCGTCACGATGTAGATGCAACTAAATGGAACGAATGTAAAGATATTGAAAAAAATAAGCAATTTGTTCAAATTAATTATCCATTTAAAAAGCAGCTCAAGTCGGTACTTGAATAAACAAACACAAAGCGACAGCAGTTACCTACACACGTGTCAAATTGAGATGGACCTTGAATTATGAAGGAAGAACAACTGTAATAATTTTCAAGAACATGAGAGTGAAATAAGAACTATTTCGAGTTTACACGGACGAATAAAAACCCGCAAATTTTAGTACTTCAAATAATTAAGTTTACAAAGTAACAACAAACAATACTGCTGTAATTATTTTATGTTCTGCAATGAAACGACTTAAGTACGACCGAGTGTGACTACGGTGAATGTAACTTGCGTTACGATGTAGATGCAACTAAATGGAACGAGTGTAAAGATATTGAAAAAATTAAACAATTTGTTCAAATTAATTATCGGTCGGTACTTGAATAAACAAAGCGACCTACGCACGTGTCAAATTGAGATGGACCTTGAATTATGAAGGAAGAACAACTGTAATAATTTTCAAAAACATGAGAGTGAAATAAGAAATATTTCGAGTTTACATGGACGAATAAAAACCCGCAAATTTTAGTACTTCAAATAATTAAGTTTACAAAGTAACAACAAAGAATACTGCTGTAATTATTTTATGTCCTGTCGGTTGAAGTCAATGAAACGACTTAAGTACGACCGAGTGTGACTACGGTGAATGCAACTTGCGTCACGATGTAGATGCAACTAAATGGAACGAATGTAAAGATATTGAAAAAAATAAGCAATTTGTTCAAATTAATTATCCATTTAAAAAGCAGCTCAAGTCGGTACTTGAATAAACAAACACAAAGCGACAGCAGTTACCTACACACGTGTCAAATTGAGATGGACCTTGAATTATGAAGGAAGAACAACTGTAATAATTTTCAAGAACAGGAGAGTGAAATAAGAACTATTTCGAGTTTACACGGACGAATAAAAACCCGCAAATTTTAGTACTTCAAATAATTAAGTTTACAAAGTAACAACAAACAATACTGCTGTAATTATTTTATGTTCTGCAATGAAACGACTTAAGTACGACCGAGTGTGACTACGGTGAATGTAACTTGCGTTACGATGTAGATGCCACAAAATGGAACGAGTGTAAAGATTTTGAAAAAATTAAAAAATAATGAAATTGTTTTTTCCAGAAAGAAAACATGTTTTCGAGTCGATGGTTAAATCTTCTGACAATTTGGCCTTGTAGGTGGCCAGGGGCGTGTGGTGCTCAAACATGTGGAAATAATGGTATTGTCAGACACGAGTGAACCTCTTCGTAAGAAGAAGAAATATGACATGCAAGTCTTTTGTACTCGAAATTTTTTAGAAGTAGACATTAAGAATGAATGTACACGTAATGAAGATTGAGAAATTAACTAGTCTCGTCGATCACGGTTTGAACTAAAAATTATCAATAAAACGTATCGGCAGATAAAATAAGTACCAGTGGCCTGAGTGTAAGTTTTTTACCGTTCTCGATCGCGTTAACATTAACGTCAATTTGTATTTGTCTGTATTATTTATATTTATGACGTCTGGTGACAATAACGGAAACCCATTTTTTATTCGAAGTCGACTTCTTAGAAGTCGTGGTTATTTGCGCGTTGTAACTGTTGTGAGTGTGCAATTGACAATTTATTTATTTTTTATTATGGAACAAACAAATAAAAACCAGCAAAATTTGGCACTTGAAATACAAAATTACGTGTTAAATGCAAACTCGCCCACACAATGTACAATAATATAGGAAAATAAAAAGAGAGAGAAAATTAAACGAGTGGACAACTATTTTCTTCAGCATATGGAAAATGAGACATAGCGTATGCCACTTGAGGTACTTAGATCAGCATGAATGTACAATGTTGAAGAAAAAAAAACTGTAATCATTTTCAAGAAAAGAAAATTAAATCATAACATTGAAAAAAACGAGATTTCAAAGACTAAATCAAAACAAATTTGGTACCTACTTGAAATAACAAATTAAATAAAAATAATACTGCCCCAATAATTTTATTTTAGCAGTCAGTGTAACTTAGTACGACTGAGTGTGACAACTGTGAATGTAACTTGCGTTACGATGTAGATGCCACAAAATGGAATGAATGCAACGATCCTGAAAAAATAAAAATACTTGTTGAAATTAATTTTCTGTGTGCCTATTTGGAATATTGGAATATAAGTATCCAGTTTGCAAAGGCCAAATGAAAACAAGCAACCAATTTGATACTTGAAATAATAATGTAGGGTATTTTTAAATCGTTATTATTTCAAGTATCAAATTGGTTACTCAATCTCCATATATTTTATTAACCGAGTTACATAACAATATTCGACTTCCATTGAAGTTCAGGTAAGACTCAGATGAAAACAAGATATTAAATAAAAATGGTATCATCATCCTCCATCACTTTTCGTTAATGATCCCCGAGTGTGACTACGGTCAATGTAACTTACGAGACAGAAGTGACAACGTTGTAAAAAAATAAAGAAGCCTGTTCATCACCAAGTTGAGATGGACTTTAAGAATGAATGCACAGATTCAGAAGAAAAAAACTGTAATAATTTTCAAGATATGAGAATTAAAACAACACAAATTAATTCAAGTTAACTATAGAAATTGCTAGTATTGAATACTGAAGCAACATACCAAAAGAGAGGGATTTCTCGAAATGAATAATTCCACAATAAAGAAGAATTTATCAACAGCGATACGGAGGAATTTTCGACGCAAAATTAAAAAAGCACTGTGTGATTAACGTGAAAAGCAATTTTGAAAATTACAGGGATGCCTATAAATATTTTGAAGAAGCGAGAATTTCAGACTTTAAGATTTTGAAGTATAATACAAGAATAAGGAATTTAAAAAATCCTGTGTGCTAGTCGTAGAATTAAAAAGAAAAATCAAGATCTTGAAGAATTAATTAACAACAAGATTTTTTAGGAAAATTGAAAATAAGAAAAATGCTTTAAGGGTGGAATCGCAAGAACTCGTGTATTAATTATGTGTAAACGAGTACATGATTGTTTGAATATTCAAAACCAAATTAAGACCAAGACTAAGGAATTTAAAAAAAAGTCCTGTACAATAGACTTAAAAACAAATGAGATGAGATGTGAAAAATTAATCAATTCAAAAAACATTTGTTTTAGGAAAATTTAAAATAAGAAAACTGCTTTTATGAGTGGAATTATGCCTCTATATACATGAATTTCCTGTATTTATCATGCGAAAACGAGATTTAACGTGATAACCAATGCTTCTGAAATATCGTGAAAATTAACGGAATACCTTTAATGATTTTGAAGAAAAGAGGATTTTAGAATTTAATTCATTCTGGATCATTATTTTATCCATTAAAATGTTTATAACCTGCCGCATTGACATAAACTGAGCTTGGCGTCTTCGTGAGTCGGTAAACGTGTATCAACGGTCTGACAGGGTTGCATTTGCGCAAAGGGCATTAGAAGGAACACGAGTCAGTTAAAGTCTGATACTCCCGAATGAAATCGTTCGATGATATCCCATCCAAAAAAAAGACGCGATTGCGGCTGGTTGCGAAAATTCTTAAAAAAAAAGAAGTTAAAATAACCCTGTGTACTTGAGGTGGACTTAAAAAACGAATGGAAAAGGTTTTATTGAATGAATCAATAGTAAAACTGTGACTGGTGATGATGAAATCAACACTAGTAGCAGAAGAGAGGCACCTCTCAGAACAACGAATGAAACAACGGAAGAAGGATTTAATACCGTCGTAATGGATTTTAAAAACGAATGTAAAGATTATGAAGAAATTAAAAATTGCAGCAATTTTTAGAAAATTAGAAATTAACACCCCCCACCCCCGCTGTCACTTGAACTTGCTACTGCGCAGCGACTCGCGCAGTGATCCAAGTCACGATTAAAAATAAAACCCAACTAACATTAGACAACGGGAGGTACGGATTCGTAATTCTATGGCGTACATGTCAGCTCACACTAACACAGACCAACGACACAATTTTACTGTCACCAAAACGGATAAATTGACGACACGGTTGGCGCAGTGGTTGAGCGATCGGCTGCTGCGCCGCGTGTCGCGGGTTCGATTCCCGCACGGCACAAATATTTGTATGGCCTACAGATGGTTCCAGGTCTGGCTGTTTGTGTTTGTGAGATTGTATGTTTGTAAACGCCCACGATACAGGAAAAATTCTTAAAGGGGCGTTTAAAAAAAAATTTTAAGACTGTGTGCTGATTGGTCGCCAGTCCACAATTTCTCGGAACGACACGAAGAGATTATAGAATACAAGATTTCGATCCGTAACATAGTAGAAGTGTTCAGTTGACAATTTATCGAGAGTTAGAGATATTTTACAACCTTACGGACTTTGTAATTATCCGATGGGATATTGGAAAATTTTCAATAGTAAAGCGAAATTTGTACTCGGTTGTTGGTAATAAGCTCGCCACAACACCATTGGACTTAAACGTACTGGCCAAATATGGATGACACTCCGAAGGTACGATGGTTATATGCTATTTTAAATAGTACATACTAATTCTAAAACTATACAAACTCCAGTATACTCACTCTCCTTAACTTCATTGGATATACACACGACGACATAATTATTAATCAATATACCAGTATAAGCTGACCTGTCACTGTATGAAAAGTTTATACAATGTAAGAGCAGCCGTATACCGGATAAACAGGGCAATTTTTAGGTTATTAGCAGTTTCTGTACCGCTGAACATATTCATGACTTCTTTTACGCATTAAAATATTAAAAGTCATTTAGGTTTATTCATAAAAAAATTGTAACCATTTATAATTCTTTATTCAAATGTTCTATAAAGAATTTGACTTTATAATCTGATTATCAATATTTACATAGGTTCTTTTTTTCAATGTCGTCGTGTGCACAACATAGGCGATGTTTACAATAAGCGTCATATAATAATAGTTTTTTTTTTTAATATATATAAACAGGGTGAAAGCCACGTCTTTTGAGACGCTATACGAGGCAACTATTTTTGTTTTACATATTATTAATTACCTAATATTGTTGTTTTCTTATCAATAATATTGTGTTACTATTGGCACTGCAAATTGTACAACGTGTAACAGACTGAATGGAAATCATGAAAAGGGGTCATAGTACTCATAATTATGAACAACTTTTACTATGGGATCAACCCTGAAATATCGAAAAAAAAATCAGCTGTTTAGCTTTGTCGAGTTAAGTACACATAAATGTGTAAAAAAGGTAAACTTTGCTTGTAAGTGTATACTGATTAATAATATATATTGAATATTTAGTCAGGAAACACTGTTTTCAGATTTACGTCACTTCCAACTGTCACTTAATTCGTTCTTCTCTGTCTCGTATGTCTCCAGCCCAATAACTGACCATCCACATTAATTTACATTTATTTGTTTAATCGTCTAATATTTTCTTTCCTGACTGTGGTATAGTTTTAATAAACACACTGAAATCTTCATGAAGTATTTTATTTATGAAGCCCAATCCTCTGATAGAATCATAATAAAATGTGAACAGGCATCTTCTGGGCACGCTCGCTCCATCATAGACCTCATCTATCGCTTTCCATCAGGCGGGATCGAGGTCAAGAGCAAGCCCATTCCTCAATAAAAAAAAATGTATGCATTTGATTTCTTTGCGATGGTTAAAGTTGTTCATAATGATGAGTACAATGACCCCTTTTGGTTTTGCGTTTATTCTGTTACAAATTGCATATATAAACAGGGAGTAAGTCATTTATTTCCAGACGTTTAAATTATCTAAAACCTCAGTTTGCTTATTAAATATACTGTTTTACTATTGGCACTGCACATGACCATTCGTTTATACTTTTAATAGGTGTGATCACAGGAACGTTAATATTTTTCCAATAAAATGGTTTAGGCCTCAAATCCACCATCATATATGATGATGGGGAAACATCAAAGATTAAGCTTGTAGGATTATCCAGTTACTGCTTGTAACTTTAACATTACAATGGAATGTCTACAATGTTCAGTTAGGGTCATAATTGTTTACCACTTATTGAAAGTTTTTTAAGTTTTAAATTATCTATCACTTTCGCTTAGAGTGGGTGTCTGAATTGAATATTTTCGTCTATTCCCAGTTGTCACCAACGCGTTGGTGACAACTGGGAATAGATTTTGTCACCATTGGGAAAATAATCCCAACTGTTGCTAGTGGAGACATTATGATTTCCCAGTTGTCGCGACTGGCTTCGTTGTTACTGGTGACAAATGAGAAAAAAATATCCCATTTGTTGGCAATGGGGTTTGAGCTACATGTCAAACTATACTTTAAACTCAACCTTAAAGAAATACTCAACTTCAAATGCCCACTTTAAAAAGCAGAGCTTAATTAAAGATGTGACCTTCAACATGATAAACAATTAATTCCCATGACTGTACAATATTTTTACAATAGTGAGTGAACTTGGTGGTTCATTGGCAGACTTACCCATTTCTTCATATTAACTTTGCCTTCATTTGGGTCCGCAGACAAAGTTCTATATGAATGAGACGAAGACTAAACCCCACTTAAAGGCTAACGCACAGTTTCCCACTGTTGGGACCCAGATCCTGCTCAGTCTAGACATACCGGATGCAGCTGAATATCAATATTTAGCATGGAACGACTGCTTGAATAACCTCAACAAATCACATTGGATGACACGAAATTTTTCTAACGGCTTAACGTACCTTCCCCTCGGAAACGGCGTTGTTTGTTTTTGTGTAATTTGATACCTGTCTTGCTAAGCAGTCACCAGTGACTGGGTTGTGGAAGTCATATGGGCAGTCGTTTCACGTAAAACACTTGTACCCAGCCGGAATCCGGTCAGACTGGAAGGGGGATATGCTAGACAGAAGGTGTCGGCTGTGTGTTCACATGGTGCCCCGGGGCTTGCGCGCGCAGGCGGCCCGAGGGCCCTTGGGCAGCGTGTGCCAGGGGGCGTGCTGCTACGTGCGGGCGGCCGCGTTGCTGGGGGCGGCCGGCTTGGGGGGCAGCCGGGGGGCGCCGCTAAGGATATATTCACTTGATTAGCTTGCTTATATCGTATGTGTGTCTGGAAACTTAGGTGGACTGAGCATGAAGTGAGCTATCACTACAATTGAAGATGTGACTCCAATCCCTATTTCTAGTAACATAATTATGTCTGTCAACTCGTTTACCAGAAAGATGTAGATTATTTCTAATGTACATAATGTTTTCATTGACATTTTGATATATATTGATTCCTTAAACAGTTCACTTCAAGAATGCCGGCGGATATTGTAAATGGCTCTAATGGCTCTTTTCTGCAGAATAAAAAAAAAAAGACTCGATGTCTGCAGCCCGTCCCCATAGTAGGATACCGTAAGACATGATACTATGAAAGTTACTATAGTATCCTAGTATCGCGGTATCAGCATCCGTAAATTGGTGGATTTTCCAAGCCGCATAAGACACATGAAGTAATAGACTTACGTGTTATGTCTTCTCTGCAGTATAGTGGAGTGCGCGGGACGCAGCAGCTCGGGCGGCGGCGCGGGGCGGGGCGGCAGGGGGGGCGGCGTGCCGTGCGCGGGGGGCGGCGCGGCGCACGCGCTGCCGTACACCGGCGGGGAGCTCGCGTTCACCGACGACGACTGCAGGGAACAAACGATCTATCAAAGTAAGATTATCAACGAGTATATCAGAGGCCAGCCCCGTCCATTGACGCGGAGCGAGGCAGCGGAGCGACGGAGTAATGCGGAGAGGAGCCCGCGACTTCGTACGCGCATATCCCGTTTTTTCTCGTTTCCGTAGGAATTTCCCGTTCCCATACAGCCGTATAGCCTTCCTTATGAATGTAGCTATCATCCTGCCAGGGTTGCGGATTTTGTTCGAAAGACTTACCGCGGCCCTGGAACGGATGGGTTTTAGTCAGTAAGAGTCTGACACTCCCTCCCGCTCCACAAAGAGCGGAGTCATTTACCCATCCATAAAAAGAGCTGTCATACAAAAAGAATTTTCGAAATCCGACTGGTAGTTCTAAAAGCTCTTCAGTTCTATAATATTAGTATACATCATGTGGAAAATGTTGTTGGTTTTACATTTGTCTCGCCTTGTAAGTCAAGTTGTATTCATTTATATACAATAGTGTGTAACCATTTATTTTACAAATAAATAATTTTAATTTAGTATCTGCTTTTCTGTTTAGCATAACTTGTGTCCTACTGCTGGTCAAAGTCGGGAGGGAGGCCTTTCCATACCTCTCTATCCTGAACTTCATGGATTTGAGAAAAAAGGACTTCAACTTTAGTCCACCACGGTAATCCAATGCGGGTCGACGCTAATCCAATCCCGTGTGGAGCCTCGTTTGTTGAACGGCAGTGTGCATCGCGGCTAGGTGAGGATGGCTTGGGTCTCGTAAGATATTTATGGACCCCTAGAATCCGCCTAACAATATAGAAAGTAATGAAAAGGCTAGAATGTAGAAGAACGTGTATGTGTGGGCAGTACTCACGGGCGGCAGCGGCGTGGGAGGCGCGGCGGAATCCCGGCGCCGGCGCGGCGGCAGCGGCGGCGGCGTGCCGCACGGGAGCGCTGCGGATATATCACTATGTTTATTATACAAACAACGATATTATATCGGGATTGATGCCCTTGAGTCAATTGAGAAATGAGCCAAGAGGATCGGCAATGATAGGCTCGTCGAGTCGAAGCTCCAAAGTCTTAAGCATCGACGCCGAGTTGCTAGCCTGTCGGTTTTCTATCGGCTGCATTATGGAGAGTGTGCGTCGAAATTGCATAGTTTAATTCCGCCAAGCCCATTCCATCATCGGACCACAAGACGTACGGCGATACGCCACCAATACATGATGGACATCCCACCCACACGCACTAAACGTTTTGGGAACACATTCATTGTGCGTACAGCTAAGGAGTGGAATTCCCTACCAGAGTCTGTGTTTCCTGATAGCTACAACCCGGAAGTCTTTAAGTCAAGAGGGAATAGGTTACTTCTAGGCAAGCGTGCTCCATCTTTGGCCACATCATCGCTTACCATCAGGTGAGATAGTGGTCAAGCGCGTGCCTATCAATAATAATAAAAAAGGTCTCCTATTCTCCTGCCCCCCAAAAAGCATGCAGTCAAAGTGACCTATGCACTACCAAGTCTTTAAGTCAAGAGTGAATAGGTTACTTCTAGGAAAGCGTGCTCCATCTTCGGTCACATCATCGCTTACCATCAGGTGAGATAGTGGTCAAGCGCGTGCTTATCAATAATAAAAAGGCCTCCTATTCTCCTGTCCCCCAAAAAGCATGCAGTCAAAGTGACCTATGCACTACCAAGTCTTTAAGTCAAGAGTGAATAGGTTACTTCTAGGAAAGCGTGCTCCATCTTCGGCCACATCATCGCTTACCATCAAGTGAGATAGTGGTCAAGCGTGTGCTTATCAATAATAAAAAAAGGCCTCCTATTCTCCTGCCCCCCAAAAAGCATGCAGTCAAAGTGATCTATGCACTGCCACCAACGATGCTTTGAAAGTGACAATATTTTAGGCCCCTGAAATCTGAGATACTGTCGTGCATCACGAAGAAGAAGAAGATATAAGGCAATTTGTAGTTTATAACTTTTTTCTTGAAACTGATAAAATCTCGAAAAAAAATGTTTTGTTCTTTGTATTTTTTTTTTCTAATTTTAAATACTGTTTATTTTGAAAAATGATGTTACTCAAATGGAAACCTCTAGTCAGTTTGCAGCAATTCATTCGTATGAAAATGTTTTTGATAACTATTGATAAGTCATCAAAAACATTTTCATACGAATGAATTGCATTGGGTATAATTCAAAATTACGAGTCTTCAGAACTTGAGTGTACTGTACACACAAGGAAATCGACTATCATCGATGTTAAAATCTGCTTACCTCTTTCAGAATTAAATATTTAGCATGAAGAACGTTTCAAACCCTGCTTTAATGCCAAAGTGTGACAAGTTTCCAGACCAAAGTAAAGTTTCACAAACACTCAACTTAGAATCCTTAATTCATAAATAGGACTCAGTAATCACTTAATCAGTCAGTTACTTACGGTGGTGCGGCGTCAGCGGCGGCGCGGGCGGCGACGGCGTGGGAGCTCCTCGCCACTCGAACTTGAACGCTACGCCTCTGTGTATGACATACAAACATACATTATCTTATCACTAAGTCGGCTTTGTTCGAACACTTTAACTCGAGAACTGCTGGACCGATTTTCATGGTTTTTGATTTATTGGATTTGTCTCCGCCTCGAAGAGCAGAGTAACTATTAAAAACATTGGAAAATTGACGAAAAAAATAAATAAAAGAAAAAAACATTTTCCCATACAAAATGTTCATGGGTTTCGTAGGGTAGGGTAGGTGGGTAGGGTAGGTAGGTAGGATAGTTAGGTAGGGTAGGTAGCCAGTTGACGGGAGCGAAGCCGCGGGGGACAGTTAGTTACTTATATAACATCATCCATACATATAACAAATCAGCATATTAAGTCGTTAGTGAAGTTCTAACAGTCCGTAAGTCAAAAATCAAATCAGTTATCTATCAAAAAGTCCACTTTATAGGAGTAAAAACACTGTATAAATATTCAGCAGCAAGTAGGGCTGCCACCTTTTTTGGGATAAATATATCCTGGCAAAAATATCGTTTTTTTTTTTGGAAAATTCAGGAAAAAAATATAAGTAGGTAGAAAATACACTTACAATTTAGTTTTAATTTTTCGTTTTTAATAAAAAAAATGAAGCTTGTTCTTCTATCTTTGTTTTTTTTTGTGGGAAGGATTTAAGAACTATAATCAAGATCATGTATACCAAATCAGCATCATGTTCCATGTTTTTTTTTTTAAGATTAAGTCTTTCAGGGCATTTGATTTTGCAGCATAGGCATGCTATGGGCGTTTACGCGGTACGGCATTTCATACAAACTTTCTATAGAAAACTTAAAATCACTATATCTTTCCCCCTGAACACTTTTTCGAAAATGTTCTCTGCTAACTATTCAGACCTGGATATCTAGCGTATGCATACCAATTTTTATTAAAATCGGTTCATTAATTTCGAAAAATAAGAAGTTTGTATGAAATGTCGTGTGTAATATTCTAGCTACCCCGCCCAGAACGGGTACATTTTTTGACATTTTATACAAAAATAGGAATCAAGTTGTGGGCTTTTGCTAAATAATTTGATAAATATGAGAATGTAGGAGGCTAGAGCGAATGCAGCGAACTCGAAAATGTTGCGGCCTCCAAAGAGCTGTTTACTAATGTATTTCGGCCTTGAATGGGCTTTTATTAAGAAAAACTCTGAGACAATTTGATAAGTGTTGAAAATATGGTATTTTGCGTACATACTATATTATTTTTCTATTTTAGTACAATTGACTAAAAAATAGTAACTACAATACTATATAATAAAATACAGGTGGCAACCCTAGTAGCAATCCTTGATGTATATGTCGCAACTAGCTTAATCAGCCGTTTTATTGAAAAAAAGATATACACAACGTGTAACTGAATAAACTTAATACCTCTTAAGCAGTGATTGTGATCATCATTATGAACGACTTTCACTACGGGACCAACACTGAAATCGCGAAAAAAAATCGACAGCCCCATACATTTCTGTCCGCATAACTCGACAAAATGTACTAAACAACCGATTTTTTTTTCGCGATTTCAGGGTTGGTCCCTTAGTAAAAGTTGTTCATAATGATGAGTACAATGACCCCTTAAGAAGTATTGCGTTTATTCTGTTGTATACAAGTCAAAAAGATATAGTTTACCTGTCCGAGCTTGAAACGAGCGGGCTGGCTGGCGGAGGCTGCGGCGCCGGCGACCGTTTAGGAGACACCGCGGGCATTCTGAAACAAACATTAAACTGTTAATTATGACGACACAGAAAATCCCATGAACTTGAGGAATATCGAAAAAAAAACAGGCCTGGATAGTTAGAATGAGGATTTTAATTTCAAACTTACATGTTCTTAACGAATCACCAAAAAAACAGTTTTTTGTATTTCTATAATATCGGACGGCACGACAGAAGCTCGCTACAGTTAATTAAGAACACAAATTAACAGACAGACATACTATCACTTTATGATAGCGTTTATCAGGGATATGCAACCTGTGAGCATAGAGATGATTACTGAGTAAAAAAGTATGATTCTATTTAATCCGTCAGTAACATTATCGAAAAATATTTGATAAGTAATTTTTGTATTATCAATCAGCATCAAAGATCAGGAGTGGGGGCTTGTGACGTGACTTTCCGGTTAAAAGTGTACTGAAATGTGACGTCACGCGAGTTTTCTTTTGTTTATTTAGGTATAACAAGAAAAAACACGTGTCCAATCGGAAGCCAGATAATCTGGCTCGTCTTGCCAAGGAGTACCGTGTTACCCAGTTAATGGGTTGTAGAGTTCTAGTAGGCAGCCGCTCCACGTAAAATACTGGTCTTTAGCTGAATCTGGTTTGACTGGAAGCCAACCCCAATATAGTTGGGAAAAGGCTAGGCAGATGATGATCTATCTAGTAAAATACCCAATTGTTGGTGACTCCTGCCCTAGAATCGTATTACCAAACATTGTGCTGTTATATTAGTGAAATTGGATATACAGCAATGTGTTGTTTTTATCTCTGAGCTAATATTTTGGAAGGTCATAGAACATTGTAACCAGCGATCGGATAATCGGGCGCTAATATACCTAAACTTCACTTTGATACGGACATGCTTTTCAGAATCTCGGATCCCGGAATCCTTCGAAATTCCTGAGATTGCTAAAAATGCCCGCATACAAAATGTAGTTAGAACTCGTTGTGAATTCTCATTGTATTTTTTTTTTAATTTAAAAAGCTAATTTTCCATAGGTATTCCATTTGTTTCGAATAAAATAAAGATACTAAATCAAAATAACCACTGCTATAATTTCATGAAGTTTGTTAAACAGGGTTATTTGTAAAACACCAGCAACCTTTCAGGGGGTGAAAGTACTCATCATTATAAACAACTTTTGCTATGAGACCAACCCCTTGATTTTTCAATCGAAAAAAAATATCTGCTATTTCATTCATTTTCATCGGGTGACTATTGCATTTTGTATGAAACAGCTGATTTAATTTTTGATATTTCAGAGTTGGTCCCATAGTAAAAGTTGTTTATAATGATGAGTACTTTCACCCCCTGAAAGGTTGCTGGTGTTTTACAAATAACCCTGTAGTTGTTTTTTTACAAAATTGTTCAATCCCGGGAACCCGGGATTACTTATTTATTCAGAAAGGAATGTCCATATTATATTCTTTCACGGAAAGAAGTTTAGGTATATAAGCGCCCGATTATCCGATCACTGATTATAACGTAACATCACGCGAACCAGCGGTGTGTTTAAGCGGATTATGATTGTAAAATTGACTGCATTTCAATGGTAACACGTTCAGCTTGTTATGGCGTAGGGCGAGTTACTTGATCCATAGTCAAAAATCTAACTATTGATTGAGTTATCTATGGATCTAATACGCCCTTAATGTAGTACGGACTACATATTATTACATTATGAGACAAAGTCTGTTTCTCTGCGTGCATGTCGCAGCCAACTAGCATAATCAGCCGTTTAATTGGAGGCCTAGCCTTTTCATTAAAATACGTCGGTTTTCAGCCACCTAAGTGACACCTTTTGTTCAATATCGTTTAATGATTTGCCCATGTCACTTATGTCGCTGATTAAACGGAGCAGTTCAGTGAAAAGGCTAGGTTTTTAATGAAACGGCTGATTAAGCTAGAGGCTGCGACATGTACATAAATTATAAAAATAAATAAAGTCCCTACTCAGCGTCTCTTTGTTTGTCTGTACGCGATAAGCTTAAAACTAAGGTATGGATTTTCAGGGTTGCGGAATTTGTTCGAAAGAGTCACCGCGGCCGAGAACTATTATTTGAGTACATTCTAGTGCATATAAGCACGTGATTAGTTCATTTTTTTAAATTATTTTCACTGTTCTCACATGGCGACTGTACCTCTAAATATCTCAGTAAGGTAGCACTTTGGGGTACCGCGATTTTGAAAAAAAAACAATATGGCGGCTGGGGGTCATGCCAGCTCCCATACAAAAATGTTCGAAGCCAATTAAATAACAAAAACCGGCGAAGTGCGAGTCGGACTCGCGCGAAGGGTTCCGTACCATTATCCATAAAAAAACGGCAAAAATAAATCACGTTTGTCGTATGGGAGCCCCACTTAAATATTTATTTTATTCTGTTTTTAGTATTTGTTGTTATAGCGGCAACAGAAATACATCATCTATGAAAATTTCAACTGTCTTGCTATCAATCACGGTTCATGAGATACAGCCTAGCCTGGTGACAGTCAGACAGACGGACTGGGAGCCCCACTTAAATATTTATTTTATTCTGTTTTTAGTATTTGTTGTCATAGCGGCAACAGAAATACATCATCTATGAAAATTTCAACTGTCTTGCTATCAATCACGGTTCATGAGATACAGCCTGGTGACAGTCAGACGGACGGACTGGGAGCCCCACTTAAATATTTATTTTATTCTGTTTTTAGTATTTTTTGCTATAGCGGCAACAGAAATACATCATCTATGAAAATTTCAACTGTCTTGCTATCAATCACGGTTCATGAGATACAGCCTGGTGACAGTCAGACGGACGGACTGGGAGCCCCACTTAAATATTTATTTTATTCTGTTTTTAGTATTTGTTGTTATAGCGGCAACAGAAACACATCATCTTTGAAAATTTCAACTGTCTTGCTATCAATCACGGTTCATGAGATACAGCCTGATGACAGTCAGACAGACGGACTGGGAGCCCCACTTAAATATTTATTTTATTCTGTTTTTAGTATTTGTTGTTATAGCGGCAACAGAAATACATCATCTATGAAAATTTCAACTGTCTTGCTATCCATCACGGTTCATGAGATACAGCCTGGTGACAGTCAGACAGACGGACAGCGGAGTCTTAGTAAGAAATCTTCAAAGCAACATGCTAAAAAAACACGACTCTTGCGAAAACCTTTGCGCGAGTACGTCTCGCACTTGACCGGTTTCCTTTCTCTTTCTATTAGTATCTGTTCCTGTCGTTGCGTATTTGTTCGAAAGAGTCACCGCGGTCCCGGAACGCAAAGGGCATGACGAACACGGATGGGTTTAGTCAGTAAGATTCTGACACTCCCTTCCGCTCCACCCAGAGCGGCAGAAGTCATTGATGACTTCCCATCCATAAAAAAAATCGGTTCCTGTAGGAGAGGCCACGTTCGTGAACTCAGCGATACTTACTTGAAGAGATCTTGATGCTTAGGACTGGGCAGCGGTCGGTCGGGTGGCTCGGGCGGAAGCTCGCTCGTGGACGTCGTTGCTATGAACAAAGAGATTGCTTATTACAAGTGTAAACAAGTGTATGAAACGTTTAAAAATAATAGTAACATCTTCTATAATGAGGACACTGACTTAGGATATATGTACTCTTAAAAAAACTACTATCTATCAATCTCGATCGCGCTAACCGTAATTTTTCGTCAATCGTCGTTCATAAGTAAATTTTTTAAAAGAGAGTAATTGTTAAGACAAGTATTTCGATTTCTTGAAAGTGATCTGACTAGGCCCGGACTATCGATATTCAAAATCCCGCTTTTTCCCCTGCCTAATGCCAATCCCCAATCAACTTGGGATTCCCCGCAGTTTGGGGAATTTCCCACACGTTGGCAACGCTATACGAAAACTGTCAAAGTGTCGTTCTTAGACAGCTTCACAGTTTGACGCTAGGGGCGCTAGTTTGATCTTTGCATCGCCAATAGGAAACGTTCACGGCGTTGACTAAGCCATCTAATCTGGATTGCATAATATTCGAAATTTTAATGCTAAGAATACTTGACGTTGACGCTTCAGTGCTGCCACCTATAGTTCCTGCACGCTCCGTTTAGGGGAACGTGCACGAAGTAGACTGTGCCATCTAGCGTTGCAATTACGAAACTTATAAGTAAAATATACTTGACAATGACACTTCTGTGATCCTGCACGTCCCTTAGTCAGTGTTAGTGCAAAATGACGTTCACATAAACGCGATCAAATGCGTGTAAAAACGTGTACGTTTTTACACGCATTTGATCGCGTTTATGTGAACGTCATTTATGAGCCCGCCTAGACCACAGAGGACTTATAGTGTACTATAAGTCCTCTGTGGTCTAGGCGGGAAGTAAAAAGTTATTGTTGTCCCTTCCAACGTTATCATAATACATTTGCATCACTTACCGCAGGCGTTGTTTAGACTTTGGTGTGAGGGAGAGGAGGGCCGCCTGGGAGGCGCGGGAGGTCGCTCCGGCTCGCCGCTGCGAGGCAGTAGCGGTGGTACTCGCTCCTAGAACATAAGTCATTTATTAATCATCGTCTATTTATTTTAATACATTAAACTTCTTACGCGCTATTTTCTCGATGTCTACGGCAATATACAACGTGTAACAGAATAAACGCAATACCTCTTAAGGGGTCATTGTACTCAACATTATGAACAACTTTTAATATGGGACCAACACTGAAATCGCGACAAAAAAATCGACTGCCCTATACATTTATGTGCGCGTAACTCGACAAAATGTACTGACCAGCTGATTTTCTTCCGCGATTTCAGTGTTGGTCCAGTATTAAAAGTTATTCATAATGATGAGTACAATGACCCCATACGTTGTATAAGTTGTTAAAAAACCATCTGCAAGAATTTCGTGTACATGCTCGGTATCATCTAAACAACATATCCCAAAAAATAAAAATGAATTTGAGCGTTTAAAATAATTTAGCTATCTATCTATCTATCGGGTATGGTTTCCGCACTTAGTCCTGCTGTGGACCATTGTACGTGATATAATAGGTTGGGGAAAAAGTTTCTTCGCATTTTTTAAGAAAATTCAAAACCTTTCTTAATATAGTTTATTTACATTTAACTGAAGTACGTAGGTACCATTTTGTTCGATAACTTTTTGCCATCTTGTAGGTAGGAACATGATCCCATTGCTATAGAAATTTTGGGACTTCTGATCAAAATACCGCGACAAGTGGTTTTGGCAGTCCTCTCGTGATGTTAACCTGACACTGCCTAAAGAATTCTGAAGAGACCGAAACAGGTAGAAATCTGAAGGTGCAAGGTCAGGACTATACGGCGGATGCATTAACACCTCCCAGCCAAACTCTCTTAATTTTTGCTGAGTGGCTAAAGATGTGTGAGGTCTAGCGTTATAATGATGAAAAACCACACCCCTTCTGTTGATTAATTGCGGCCGCTTTCTCTCAACTTCTTGCTTTAATCTCATCAGTTGTTCGCAGTAGAGTTCAGAATCGATGGTCCTGCCTGGTGGTAACAGCTCATAATGATTAATGCCCTTCCAATCCCACCACACACACAGCATCACCTTGTTGCGAGTTACCCGGGTTTCGCCACAGTCTGTGAAACTTGACCGGCCTTTGACCACGACCTTTTTCACACGTTCTTGTCGTACGTGATCCGCTTTTCATCAACAGTTATCAGCTACTTCAAAAATGGTTCGGTTTCATTACGTCGTAATAAAGAATCACAAATGAGTACACGGTTCATTAGGTTTCTTTCAGTGAGCTCGTGAGGTACCCAAATATCGAGCTTTTTTGTGTACCCAGTTTTTTTCAAGTGCGCTAAAACTGTTTTGTGGTCAATTCCCAGTTCTTCAGCTACGTCGTAACTACTGATATGCCGATCTTGCTCCACTTTTTCAAAAATGGCATCCATTTTATCCGTAATAGGGCGACCACAGCGACTTGCATCTTTGACATCAAAATTTCCGGATTGAAAACGCGTAAACCAAATTTGTGCTGCTCTCACAGACACTGCACTGGGTATAACATCGCAAATTTGTTTCGCGGCTTGCGTTGCATTTTTACCTTTTTTGTAGTAAAATTTTAAAATGTATCGGATTTCTTCATTAGATTCACTCATCTTGGCAGTACGAAAAACAAATGAAAATCACACATTTTCCTAATTTGAATTTGGAATTATGTTCTTCAAAATTTAAACTTTCAATGGTACCAAAACCAGCCAGATACAAATAGTATAGCCAAAGAGATTATATTACAAGTTCATACATACTATAACGCGAAAAGACTTTTTCCCCAACCTAATATAATTTAGCTAAATATTTGTATGTGCACTGTACTGCGGAGCTGAGCCTATGGCGCGGCGGCCTACGTGGAGTACAGTGCGCATAACAAAAAAAATATGCGTAGTTAAAATATTGCATGTCTTTGAAACGGATTGTTTGTTACATTTAAAAATGTTTTTCGTCGTTTATTTTTATTTTTACAGCTCCTTAAATTTCTTGCAGTTGATTTTTAACGGCTTATGTATGTAATGTAGTAGGTATGTTACGTGTGAGTGTGACGTACCTGTTCCGTCTTCCTGGCGCTGAGGCGATGGTCGAGGGTGCGCGAGTAGAACGTGTCGGCGTCCACGATGGCGTTGCGCGGCGACAGCGCTGGCTTGCGCTCGCACGTCGACGATTGACTGTGACTGACCAAATTATTTATTTATTTATTTAAACTTTATGTACAATAGTGGTACATGGGCAGACTTAATGCAACAAGGCATTCTCTACTAGTCAACCTTTGGGTTAAAAAGACTACACTGTGGTAGGTGTACAACAAATTAATAAGATTTAAAATAGAATTTTGTTTTGGAAATAATAAACAATAATATATAAAATACTAATATAATACATACATATGCTAAAATAATAAACTAATAAATATGATGTTACATATTAATATTTCTGATTGAGAAAACTCATAACAATTATGACGAAGACCAAACTAAGAATGACAGGCTTTTAAGTAGTGTTTTCGGATTTTACGCTTAAAGGAAAACTTGGACTCAGCCTTCTTGATGTCAAGGGGTAGCATATTCCATTTTATGGTTGAGATAGCGTAGGAATTAGACATAAACCCGGTGCGGTGAGAAGGAATATGAAGGAGTAAGTTTTTGGATGCTCGAAGGTTAAGACTGTGAGAACTGCCCAACACTTTAAAATATTGTTTTAAATAATCAGGAGCACAAGGATCATTTATAATAGTGAAGGGCATGCAGAGGGATCTGAGGGATCTCCTTTGACGGATAGGCAGCCATTTAAGCTGAGAACGAAATGAAGAAATGTGATCATATTTACGAAGGCCAAAAATGAAACGAATACAGTTGTTAAGAAGTCGATCCAGTTTGTTAAGAAGTTCTTGGGATAGATCAGAGTAGCAAACATCAGCATAATCAATTATAGGAAGCACAAGTGATTACTGTATTACTTTTGTGTTGGCAGAAATGTAAACAAAACTTAAAAAAAAACAGATTGCTGATGGGACACTGGACTCGAAAAAGGAAATATGTATCACATACTAACTAGAATTTAATAAGGTAAATTAAAAAAAAATTGAAAATACTGACTTCAGTCTGTACGTTCGTCTGCTGTTATTCTGATTTTGTCTTTTTAAAAAAAAAATTATAGACTGGTTTCCTATGGTGCTATTTTGCAGTATTCGATGACTAGATTTGATTATTACCTGAACCAAAACAAATCATATACATCAAATAATTAGAAATACTGCAAATAAATGCTTATTAACATTAACCACTTGCCAAATCATACCATCTGGCACGAAGAATATTCAAAATATACAAAAAAAAAAAAAATGTGAGCCTACTTTTTTTTAAATGTAGTTAAAAAGACAAACTTTTGTTGGGTTATATTTACGGTCATTTGTATGACTGTCCTAAAGTATTTAGAGAATTATTATGATACTCACCGATCGTGTCTAGGCGAATGTCGATCTCTGGGCGAAGGTGGTTCGTCTCGTGTACTGATTCTAAAAACAAGATAACAGGTATCATCATCAGATCAGTCAGACTTTTCTGGCTTCTGACAATCCGTAACGACTACAAATGACAGCCGGGACCAACGGCATAACGTGCTTATCTAGGCACGGAGAAAACTCGCCATGTTAAGATGGTCACCCATCCACAGACCGACCTCGACAAGCTTCGCTTAACCCTGAAGATCGACCCGTGCGGCTGTTATTATTTATCCACGACCTCCTTTATATACTTACGACGAATATATAATTGATAAAGAGCTACTGGTATTCAGCTGCATCCTGAAGAGCTACTGGTTTGACTGGAAGTCGACCCAGCGATATTTGGGAAAAAGCAGACAGCTGAGTTAAGGTTACACTAGTCGATATTTTGTCCATATAAATTTCGGGGGGGTATTACTCCACTGTTTGACATTTTACATTCAAAGTAAAGCATGATATCGTTTTATCTCATTATTAATTTTGTCTGTACGGAAACAGAACAGTAAAATAAAAAGCCATTAAAAAGTAGCCAATAAAGATTCGTTTTTCTTGCTAATTTTAACGCAACTTTGGGTCAAATAAGTAATAAAAGAAGTGTAAAATCTCAAAAACAAAGTCGGCACCGACAAACTTCAATTATAGAAGATTTCAATAAACTTTATTTGTAGTTGATTTATACAGTGGTTTTTTCTTAAAACTCAACTTTCCAATAGACTTTTCGTGCATCGCCTTACGTTGTTTCCGTTCGGGCCGGTTTTGTGTGCGTGGGAACTAGACATTGTGCGTATAGACTAGCGTCTAACTGCTCGTCCCTGATACTGTCTCTGTTGGGCACGCTGCCCGGTGAGACTGCGTGTTTTTTGTCCACACATACCAGTGAGTTCGAGCCCGCGACTAGTTCAACCTTAAAGGCAGGGTGATAAGAACCAGGGTTGCGGATTTTGTTCGAAATAGTCACCGCGGCCCTGGAAAGCAAAGGGCAGTAGGAGGCGCACGGATGGGTTTTAGTCAGTAAGAGTCTGACACTCCCTCCCGCTCCAACCAGAGCGGAAGGGGACCCCCCCTTCCGCTCTGGTTGATTATTTGATGATTTCCTATCCATAAAAAAGGGTCCTAAAAAGTAGTCATACAAATCGATCGTTTAGGGTTAAGCTACAATTGCCAAGGTCAATACATGGATGTGTGACAATTGTAAATGGAATTATAAAAAAATAAAACTATGTACCTGTAACAATTTTGTTTTGGAGATTTTATAATTTGTTGGAAAACTTCGTCTTATTACTATTAATTACTATACTCACTTGTTATTGTTAGTAGGCTTGTTCTTGTCGAACAGCGCTAGTCCCTTATCGAACAAGCTCAGCTGACTCAGTTGAGAGAGTGAACACCGTTCGAGCCGGGGACTGACCAGCTCTTGTTTGCTGCCAGACACTGTAGACAAAATATCTATTTTACATTTTCGTGACTTTACGTGTTACAGAATAAACGCAATACCAATGCCACCTCTTTTTTTCGTTGCAGGTGCCACATAAAATTCGCAAAAACACCACATATGTGCCAGCAGCACACAGCTCCGAAGTTTCGAAACACTACATGTGTGTTAGCGGTACGTGACACCAAAAAGTGATGGGTATCGGTAACACACAAAAAACACCACTTATGTATGTGTTGTCAGCACTGAAATTGTTAAGGGGTGGTTACAGATTTTGTTCGAAACAGTTACCGCGGCCTTGGAAAGCAAAGGGCACTAAGAGGTGCACGGATGGGTTTTAGTCAGTTAGAGTCTGACACTCCCTCCCGCTCCACCCAGAGTGGAAGGAGTCATTTGATGATTTCCCATCCAAAAAAAAAAGTGTTAAGGGGTCATTGTACTCATAATTACTTTATGTGACAAAACCCGAAATCGCGAAAAATAAAATCAGCTGTTCAGTATATTTTTTCGAGTTATGCTTACATAAATGCATGCGACAGTCGTATTGAAAGTTATTCATAATGATGAGTAGGTACAATGAAGAGATATTGCGTTTAATCTGTTACACGTTGGCTAGTGTTCGATAAAATTATACATACATTGGCCACAGGCTTTAATCGTTTACATATAAACTAAATTTTATTAGTAGGTAGGTACTTACGTGAATCCATGGACTGTAGAGATCCACCGTCCCACTGGCTCATACTTGTCGGAGAGATTTGTGAAGACATACCTGCATATAAAAAAAAATGATCTCATTTTTACACCTCTTTTTACACGACTGCCCCACGCACAATGGTCCACAGCAGGACTAAGTGCGGAAACCATACTCCATAGATAGATAGATACACGACTGCCCCTGAAGGAGTAGTTTGTTTTTCGAGAGTATTTCTTCATGTACTTATACTTTTTTGGCACGCCCTGTAGCCCAAACGGCTACAAAGATTCGACGAAGTGACAAAGGAAATAAGTAAAAAAAGTATAAGTAAAGTAGGAAATAATAAAATGATTTGTGTCAAAATACCGAACTGCACCTCACGAGAGAATGGGCAGCAGCCATAGAAATATAAAAAACAGGAGAAGTGGCAAGGGGGCGTCACGGTGTCCTCGCGACATGGACAATTGTCCATGTCTCGAACTAATACGCTTTCGACCGCGATCGTCACTAATTATAAGAATGCCGTGTTGTTCAGTGGTTTCTTGTAACAAGCCTAAACCAAAACTTTGTAGATCATGGAATTACCTACCATATGTAAGTAGAAGTATTTTACTATATTTGTCTTATAGACAAATACAATTCCTCCTGTATCGTGGGTGCGTTTACAAACATATAAACTCACATACACAAACAGCCAGACACGGAACAACTATCTGTAGCCCATATAAATATTTGTTCCGTGCGGGTATCGTACCCGCTACACGCAGCGCAGCAGTCAATCGTTCAACCACTGCGCCAACCAGCCTCCTGGTTATCGCGTAGCTCAACTTAGGATTATATGGAACTCGAACAATTTAATAGACTACAGATTTACGAATAATAAAACCCAAGAAATGTAACTCAAGCTTAAAAATGGCACCACGCCGTACCGTACCGCGGTAGGCGTTTGTTATTGTTGTACCACGACTTTGGAAAGTGTTATGCAACATGAACGAAACGTGAAACATTATTTCACACGTTTTGAAACACTTGAACTTGAGAGGTTAAGTACACCGCAAAAAAATATATAACTGCGGTTCGTTTGGAAAGAAACGGATACCTAACACTTTAAAAACTTATAAAAAAGCCATCCGATAGACAGCAATCACGATATTATGTTGTTCAAAGCTATAATTGAAAACAATCTTGGGGTTCGTTTGCATTATATGGCCAGAAAAGAGTCTTTACTTATTTCTACCCGCCATAAGTTAATAAACTTATTATTTTCAAAGGGACATAATTGTTTTAAAATTTCGTATAATAAAGAGTAAACATGTAAACAAGCTTACTTATTTTTCATAACACCATCTATGCATCTCCTGATCTGACTACGACGCGACCAATCACTATTATTCGTAGGTAAAATCCTAAAGGGCCCCACACGTTACACAGTCGGCTTGCAGTCAGCCGGCAGTTTCACATCGCAATAGGTAGGTACGTTGCAATACACAGCGACATCATGGACTGTCCGGCCGATACTCGCCGGCGGACTGTAAATGTGTGGGTCCCATTAAACTGATTAGAATATTTCTTAATTTTATATCTTTACTACAACACAACATTTGAATTCAAAAAAACACTCAAACACAAACTTTTTATTAGGCATATTCAAGAATGGTTTAGTTACAATGTAACTAATAATTAATGCAACGAATATGGTGTAAAAATACAATCATTTTTATTATAACTTATCTTCTCACACATAATGCATAACACCGTCCATGCATCTGTCACTGCGACCAATCACCATTATCTGTCCTGCCGAGAACAATCACCGCGCTTGCTGGAATACAACGCATTACACAAGCGCAGCTAATTGGCTTATTTGCATGTGTGTTCTTTCGTTCGTGATTTTGTTCAGAGTTACACTTCCTGAGTTTTATTATTCTTAGCTACAGATGAAATGTTCATGGTCATTTGTACTGTACGACTACGATATAAAAGCATTGTACGAGTATACTAACTGAGCGTATCGTCTGAGTGCGCGTTCCCGTACGTGGCGCTGGAGCCGGGCGTGTTGTCCAGCACGGCGTGCGCGCGACGCGACACCTTCACCTGCTTCAGGGACAAGTCGGGGTAGCGGCGAGGCTGTGGACAAACATTACATCAACCTGGGTTTTCTGATAAATTCACGCCACCAGTTGGCGCCACTAAGGCGAGAGGTCTTCTATGAAAACGTAACTTTACCTCTCAGCAAGTACATTTAGGAAAACTGTAGTTAATTCTTCCTTAAAGTTAACTTTCTAAACCTTACAGATTTCCTAAATGTACTTGCTGAGAGTTTAAAAATATCAATGTTCTCAAATCTATTATTATAAGAATCCACAAGTTGGCGTAGAGGAGCTCGATATCCAACATTGGAGTTACAGACGTAGGTGGTATTGACACAAATACCATACCGAGGGCACGCAGCTAGTGCACCCGTTTTAATTGTGTAGGTATCGAACAAGTGATAGTCATAAATGTGCTGCTTTTTGGTTTTCGTAAATGTTATCGAGTTACATTTGGGTATGCTCACTGAGAGTTTATTTGTGGTACAATAACCGGAAAGTCGATCTAAATCACTTTGGAGTAAAAGACAGTATTCAATACTTTTTATACTTTTGTAGACTTTTAGGTCATCTGCGTATAGTAGAAATTTAGAATGTTTTAAACAAGCGGTAATGGCATTTATGAATAACGTAAACAATAAAGGACCCAAAATTGAACCCTGAGGGACCCCGGATGTGACAGAAGTAAACTCCGATTGAAATCCGTTAATCACAACTTTTTGAGAACGGTTTGTTACGTAAGAGCAAACGTGCTCCATCTTCGACCACATCGTCGCTTACCATCAGGTGAGATAGTGGTCAAGCGCTTGCCTATCAATAATAAAAAAAAAAAAAAAAAAAAGAGATGAACCAACGCAGCAGATTTCCGCGAACACCATTGAAGGCAAATTTGTGTAAAAGTTACTCGTGATCCACCTTGTCGAAAGCTTTTTAAAAATCCGTATATCAGTTTGTAAACGATTCTCCATATTTTCGAAAATGAAACCAACAAAAGTGGATTCATTTTCGAAAATATGGATATCTGATAATCTGATAATATGTAGACAATTCTTGACTTAGTACCTATTTTATTTATTTTTTGACATGGATATAAAATTGTACCTATTGTTTAAATGGAGTCACTATTGTCAACAAATTTGCATGCCGAATTAAGTTGGCGGAATATGTAGAACTTTTGTATACTTATATGATAAAATCTGTAAAAACCATATTTCAGGCAAATAAATGAATCTAATCTAATCTAATCTGACCCATCATCTAATCATCGGGAATTGGCGAAAGCTTAACACATCTGCCGCCTCCTTCTCAGTCGTTCACTCTTGACAGAGTTGTGGTTTATGAGGATCCACTTCTCTGGATAATGCAGCCCTCGCGTTGCGCCTCCACTGCGGTCTACACCGTTACCGGAACATTGAACTATGGACACTTGTGTTGCAGCTTAGATTGAGTCTGTCCAACGCGTAGGTGATCGACCGCGAGACCGCTAACCTTCCACTTGTCCTTTGGCAACGAGTCATGCCATGAACTGATGGTTCCAACAATGTGTCCGAAATATTTTCTGCTCTTTAATCCCAACAGTCGACACATCAGGTATAAAAGCGAAATGTTATGTTGTAATACTTACAAACTTAGGCATCTGTTTGACGAGGCGCGGTTCGATCTCCAAGCTCTTCGCGTAAAGGTAGTTCGTGATCTCGTTGTCGTCTTTGCCGGGGAACGGGTCCAGAGATTCTAGGAATGCCTGTAAGTATAATCAAAGAGAAGGAATTAAACCCCGATTTCAGGTAAAAAGATCAATACGTCACAAATTTGTCACAAGTAAATTGATGCGATTGCCTGTTGAAAACTCATATAATAATCACGGATAGATAACGTGCGGTTGAGAATATTTTTCACAATTATTTTGAGACAATTTTTGCACGAGAACTGGGCCTAAGACTATTTAAAATCACACACTGTCTGAAAGGTAACTCAAATGACAATAAGAACATGTAAAATTAGTTGCACTTTACTCTGTGTTTTAAGGGAAAATTCAAAAACTTTATCGACATGTTCAATTTATTTTCATTTACCTGTATCGTCAGGGGTAACCAATTTAACGAAAATAAACTGTAAAAAGCATAGAATTAAAGTTTAAATCAATTCGCGGTTTACTGGAATCAAAAGCCCCCACTCCTGATCTTTGATGCGTTCTTCGTCTTTTTTTATTGATTTGACAAAGCAAAAAATTTGTGTCCAATATTTTTCGATAATCTAACTACTGACGGACTAAATAATTAATCATATATATTTTTTAACCAGGAATCATCCCAATTGGTCCCACCCGGACGATAGACAACCGTGTTCACTATTTAGACCTCAACTTACGCGATAAAATGACTTGACTTTAAAGCCTTAACACAACACAACAACAACAATACAATTACAACTTCAATATTTTCAACAGTTTTCAAAACTAAACTCAATCTACACCAGTGTAAAGTTGATATCAGTGTACACATACCCTGGTCTTCGGCTCAGGCGTCAGACAATAAGGCTGGTTCTGATACTGCTGTATCTCCCCCGTGATCTCCGCCACCTTGCGCCGCTTCGAGAAGTTTATCAGCTCCGAGTCGGGGAGGTAGTCTGTAACGAAAAGTATGTTATTAAAATAAACAGTACATATGATATTAACTAGGCTATGCAAAAATCGAAGTGGGACAAAGGAGTTCATGTCAGATTAATAGTTATTTATGATATTAGTGCGGTAAGTTGGTTTTTACAAACGAGTAGACGAATGTAAGCACGAGACGAAGTCGAGGGCTTACCGTAGTCACGAGTTTGTAAAAACCAAATCCGCACGTGTGTCATACAACGTTTTTCGACACATTTGCGAGAAAACATTACAATAAGTAATGAAACAAACTTTTTGTCCCTAGAAATCAGTCGGAAAGTCGCAACAATCTTTGACGTTTCTAATATGAAAATGGCGCGAATTTGCAAAGGGCGCCACATGCGCGTGGTGAAAATTAGAACCACATACTTTATTTTTTTTATTTATCTGCTCTCATTTTCTCTATAATTTTAAAATGAGACAAACGTATACAGCAAAAGCGCTTCCAAGGAGGTTCGATCATTCAGCTTATTTATTCTCGTGATGTGAAACTCCTTGGTGGAATTCTTATTAATTTTTATGAAAATTAAAAAAAAAACCGTAAAGACGGCGCTATACAACGGAGTTTGCGGTAAAATATGTACTTAGGTGAGAGTACCTACTTTGCCGCACGCTCCATTGTGTGGTGCATAATTTTTAACTTTCGAACGATGCATACAGGCTTCGTAAATGCATTTTTTGAGCAAATGTGTTGAAAAAGTATTTTTCAACACATTTGCTCAAAAAATGCATTTGAGATGCATTTGAGATTAGAGCGTGCGGCAAAGTAGATACTCTCACTTAAGTACACGGTTTTTTTTTAATTTCCGTAAAAATTAATAAGAATTCCACCAAGGAGTTTCACATCACGAGAATAATATAAGCTGAATGATCGAACCGATTCGAACCTCCTTGGAAGTGCTTTTACTGTATACGTTTGTCTCGTTTTAATATTAAAGAGAAAATGAGAGAAGATAAATAAAAATAAATGAAAGACTTGGTTCTAATTTTCACCACGCGCATGTGGCGCCCTTTGCAAATTCGCGCCATTTTCATATTAGAAACGTTAAAGATTGTTGCGACTTTCCTACTGATTTCTAAAGACATTTTTTTTTATTTCATTACTTATTGTACTGTTTTCTCGCAAATGTGTCGAAAAACGTTGTATGACACACGTGCGGATTTGGTTTTTACAAACTCGTAACTATGGTAAGCCCTCGACTTCGTCTCGTGCTTACATTCGTCTACTCGTTTGTAAAAACCAACTTACCGCACTAATATCATAAATAATTATTACTATCTTCAGCTTCTTGCTTCTCAGTTCGTTTTTCAAACAATACACTCTCGTTACTGGGTGGTGTTATCAATACGATACGATGAGTTAGCAACACTCATATTTGAACGAACAGACTGTGCGAAATTGTCGTTAACCTTCCCATGCCCGCGCCAAATTTCGTGATATCTATGTCGCAGATAATTAGCCTAATCAACTGTTTAATTGGTGGTTTTTCATTTAAATGCACCGCTTTTTCAGCGACCTTATTGCGCTGTTCAATGAAAAGGCTAGGCTTTTAATGAAACGGCTGATTTAGCTAGTTGGCTGCGACATCTATATAAGCGCATGGTCTCACAGAGCATTAGTTATGAACTCCATTTTCAGAATATTTTATTTTGAAAAAATTTGCTAATGTTATGTTTTTCATGATAAACTGAATATTAAGATAAATAAATTAGAAATTAAAAGAGGTTCCCGTACAAGAAACGTGTTTTTGTCGGTTGGTACGGAACCCTTCGTGTGTGAGTTCAACTCGCGCTTGGCAAGTTTTTTTTTTTTTGATAAAAATACAAGGTTCGTGTGTAACAGAGTAAGCAAATATCTCAATAACACAAAGTGTTTCAGAACGTAGAGTAGGTACACATTACACTACACACAACTGTCATTCTGACAATAAACTTGACCATTTTTTATTTTCTTAGTAAAACATAATTTTATAGCCAATTCCTCCGAAAAATGTAGTAATGTCGTAGTTACTACTCACCCAGATTGCCCTCCTCGATGTGCAGTATGTTGGTGAGGTACATGCCGAAGAAGGGCACGCAGGGAGGGTTGATGCTGCGCAGGCGCTCCTGGTACCGCCGGAAGTGGTCCGAGTTCAGCTCGCGGAACTCTTCCAGCGCTCGGTTTAGGCGGATTGGTACCATCTGTGGAAAAATTATAAGGGTTTAAAACGTTGTAAACGTTTCAATAATTATTTTTTCAGTAAACAAATAGTTGTTTATAAAGATGACGCTTAAATAAACCTTTAAAACGAACCTTCATATTTCTTGTGTAACTATTTTGTTGTACAAAATACCTACCCTTCTCTTCTACTCTAAATTTTGGTTGAACAAGTAGGGTTGAGCTTCTTTTGATAAAGTCTGGTCGCAAATAACCCTAGATAGCGAGAAATTGAAGAACTAAGGGAGACCGAAGAGAGTAGAGTTACACTAATCGTAGTTCCACCTGGCCTGACTCTAACCTTGTTATACTAGCTTTTACCCGCGACTTCGTACGCATATTCCCGTATAGGTTAAAGCCTTCCTCATGAATTTGGCTATCATAAACAAAAAGAATTTTCAAAATCGGTTCAGTAGTTCCAGAGATTATCCCCTACAACCTCACAAACTTTACCGCTTTATAATATACTAGCAGCACGCCGCAGTTTCACCCGCGTAGTTCTCGTTCCCGTGGCAATACGTGGATAAAATATAGCCTATGTTACTCCCTAATAATGTAGCTTTCCATTGGAGATTTTTTGAAATCGGCACAGTAGTTTTTGAATTTATTCATTACAAACATACACACACACAAAAATACAAATCTTTCCTCTTTATAATATTAGTATATAAGTATAGATTACGCTTACCTGGAAGGTAGCCCTCAGCCGGTGCACGGAGGCACTGCCGCAGGCCGCCACGACTGCTAGGACTCCGTTGAAGTTGTTCAAGTGTCGTAGCGCCACACAAACTTCTAGCAGTCGAGACACTACGCCGACACGTTCGTCTAGGTTCTCGCTCTCGACTATCCATTTCTCCATCCAGCGCGTGAACTGTGAAATTAAAGCATATTTTTTAATTGTGAAACCTTTTATTGTTAAACTCTTGTCTGATATCCCATAATTGGTAACTAAAGAAGCTATTCTATAAAATCTCACCATATTCTTCTATTAGTGTCGATTGTATCATATCAAATATTGTCCGACCAGTATTGAGCAGCCTGTACAAGTGTACACCTCTATCATTGGTCTCGTTTAAATCTTGGATGGTGAAGGTGGTTGTGCACGACGAACGGGCAATTAAGAAGGTGAAGCATATCTTGTGAAAGGGCTCACCGTAAAAACAGGTGAAGTGAAATTAAAGTGAGTTGTCAATCCGTCTACTCATGGTGGAAAAGCAGTTCAGTTATAGCCGTAACAGACGCTCGGATTTGGTACGGCGGACTAACTCCGTCCACAAAATTCGATCTCGCTACACACGACCGGATCTGGTCCAGCGGACCATGCGGCGGAATAACCATGGACTAACTCCGCCCACGACGCCACAGAGTATATATACTATACTGAAATTGTACCTCTTCAAGTGCACAAAAATTATGGTGGTAGCGGCAACAATAGCAGCAACATTACAACCACCATGTACCAAACACCGTAAAAAGCGGAAAAAAGCAGGGTTGGCTAAATTGTATTAAGAGAAAGACATTATAAATTTATATTGTAGTCTGTGGTAGTTTAGTACGGCCCAAGCGTACACACGTCCAGATTTGGTACGGAGCGGACCAAATCCGATATGCAAACAAGCGTACCGCGGCGGACTCAATTCATAATAATAATGTTCGGCGGACCACTCTACACACGGGCGGAAATGGTCCGGGAGCGTACCAAATCCGTGGTCCGCCCGTACCAAATCCGAGCGTCTGTTACGGCTATTAATTTCACACTAAGTTTTTACAGAAATGATGTTTACAGAATCGACCGGCAGAAGGCAAAATCGAACTGTACCATTGAAATTGATGTTTTATTAAACGGGTCACTTTGAACCATGATAACTTCGGTTGGATTCGGAATTTAAAATTGAAATAAACTTTATATCTCAAGCATGTTAATTATTTTTCAAAATCAGTACCTATTAATTTGTTTATTGACCAATTCTAGACAGGTACATTTTCTCAATAAATGTACCGAAGTAAAAAAAAAACACTTCGGTACATTTATTGAGAAACTGTACCTATCTAAAATTATATTTATAGTTCAGAATCGTACCATGCACATCTATCAACAATTCATGGGAAAAACATTTTAAGAATGCAAAGCATTTTATTTAATAAACATACTTTTGTGTAAAAAAGTAATGATTTGACTACCCATCTGTAAACGCGTCTTTAATACGGCCAATTCTGGCGGATCATGTTGTCGGTCACACGGTGTTGACTCACGTAAAAAATATTTACATATTTTTTTACTCACATTGGTGGTATGTTTAATTATCCTAAGTAGGTTTGGGCTGGTCTTCTCCTTGTCTTTCTTGGTCCACACGGCGCCGACCAGCTCTGAAGGTTTCACCTGGAGATGTTGAGAAAAAACATTTACATGGTTGTAATATTTTAAGAGAAGATAGCATCTACAGAGAGCCAATTCCCATAATTTTAAAGGAACAGTCGCATTGCAGTTATAATCTGTCAAAATGTAGGGAAAATAGAGATATTTTTAAATTATTTCAATAGACTACGGCTGAGATGTGAATGTGAAGTTCTATTATAAGTACAAGAATTTGCTCTAAGTTGTAATTTAATTGTCTTATGATGATGAGACAGCAATGACAAATGCCGACGTGTATCAAACGACGTTTTTCATCACAATTTCAAAGTCATAGCATTTATTTCAATTAGACCATTTACAGGCACTTTTGAATTGTCAAGGTCGGTCGGTCAAAAAGATGAAGCTACTTGCACGTTCCAAAGCGTAGATCTCTATGGAGAAGAACGTCCAAGAAACTTCCACGGACACTCTTTTAAAAAATAATATTTTGTTACAAAATTATGGTTACATCATTCATATTGAAATAATACATAAGTGAGAACAATGTAAAAGACGTGCAGGATAAAAGAGTCCGGAGTAAAAAGAAACAGTTCAAAGAAATAATTAAAATAGACCATGGCAGCCGAGAGATGACCAGTCTCAGCTGACGGCGCCCGTTCACGAACATGACGCATACGCTAGCACCATTCGGCTCAACCATTTTTAAGGGAGCCAAATGATCCAACGTATGCGCCACCATCAGACAGACTTGAGTGAGCATGACATTCCCAATCGCCAGGGTACATTCAAGTCAAAGACCTACCCAAAATGATTGTTATAGTTTAAATTTAAGGTACATAGTACTCACACATGTGCCGTTAATGCATGAAATTATACAATGCTAAATAAATTGAGTCTATACAATGATAAATATTGCATTCTTACAATCTTCATCCGGTCCAACAATATTTCCAAATGCTATACTTTGTGCCAGATAAACTTGCAATAAAGTACATTGACCTTTCCCTAATATCCCTTCGTAGATACCCAAACAATACATTATGAACCATTTTACATTACTAGAGAACATAAAGGATCACGATAGAAGTAGATTTAGGACTGCTCTAAGTCTTTATTTCTGTTTTTGATTTTAAGAAAGTCAATAAATGTATGTGGGTCAATGACCGTTATTGCACATTTATCTGGAATCTACTATAACAGATTACTTTGTGCGCCCTAGTGGCTGTGGAGCAGGACCAGCATTGAGCCAAGCATTTTTATCTTCAATATACTACCCTAACTTATAATATGCTTGTCTGCATAGTGTGCGTTTTATAAAAGATTTAAATTTTGTCTCATTTAGTTCTAGCCAGTCTGAAACCGGGTTGAACTAATTGGTCCCTATTTCGAGTACCATAATTATGTCTGTCGCCTCTTTTACTAAAAAGATGTAAATTCTTTCTAACATACATGATGTTTTCGTAAATGTATTGACAAGGTACCGTCATGATGTTAATATTCTTAAACAGTTCCCTTAGAGAATCGCGCCGTCCGAGTTTGTATATGGTTTTAATGGCTCTTTTCTGCCGAATAAAAATAGACTCGATGTCTGCAGCCCATCCCCATAGTAAAATACCGTAAGACATGATACTGTGAAAGTAACTAAAATAGACCAGTCTCGCGGTATCAACATCCGTAAATTGGCGGATTTTCCTAACAGCATATGCTGCTGAACTTAGCCGTCCTGCAAGAGATGTTAAATGAGGACCCCATTGTAGCCTTGAGTCAAGCGTAATTCCCAGGAAAACCGTTTTATCGACGAATTCAAGTTTTTCCCCGTTCAATACTATGTCACAATCACTGCCTTTGACATTTGGTAAGGCAAATCTTATGCATTTTGTTTTCTTTACATTTAGAACTAGATTATTGGCAGTAAACCAATTTTGGACTTGCATTAGGGCGTTATTTATGACGTCAAGATTATTGGTCCGTCTTATTTATCTTAAAAATTAAAGAGGTGTCGTCGGCAAACAACACCATATTAAGTTTTTGTTGCAATAAATGGGGCAAATCATTTATATATACTAAAAATAAAAAAAAACCTAAAATTGAGCCCAGGGGTACCCCCATTTTCACGTTTAATCCCGACGAATTGATACCGTTTACTTGAACTAACTGCTGTCTATCATTTAAATAAGTTTTAACAAGGCTTAAAGCTGTTTTGCCCAGCCCGTAATGCCCAAGTTTCAGAAGTAATGTTTCGTGATTTACACAGTCAAACGCCTTAGATAGGTCGCAGAAGATGCCTATGGCATCTTGTGCCTCTTCCCACGCATTAAAGATGTGCTTCAATAAGGTAACACCAGCGTCAGTCGTACAGCGTCCTCTAGTGAAACCATACTGTTTATCATGCAAGATGTCATTGGTGTTAAAATGATAAAGCAACTGATTAAGCATCACTTTTTCAAATACCTTGCTGAACACTGGCAACACGGATACTGGTCTATAATTGTTTGTGTCTTTACTGTCCCCGGATTTGAAAAGTGGTACCACCTTACTGAATTTAATGAAGTCCGGAAAGACACCTTGATCCACACACAAATTAAATATTAAAGCTAAGTAAGGCGTTATAGTCTCAATAATTGAGGTACAAACTTTGATAGACAATCCCCATAAATCCTCGGTCAATTTAACCTTGATTTGTTTGAAAGCTTTCATTACTGTTATGGGGTTTATATGCTTGAATTGAGTGTTGATCAACGTCGCGAGATATTTTTTTTCATCTTCCTAGCCGTACCTGTCGGTAGAGATGGAACTCGAGCAGCGTGAGTTGCCTGGCTAGCTCGAGCGGGTGCAGCGCCAGCGGGTGCCAGTCGTTCCGCTCGGGCTCCGCCACGTGCCTCAGCGGCGTGGGCGGCAGCCGGTCGAACACGTGCGACACTACGGACGTCACCGACAGGTTGGACACCGACTCGCAGTCGGAGGGGAGGCTCTGTGGGATCCAACACAACATGATAACACCACGACTGATTTTATAAACAAGGGTGGCCATCGCCCCCAGGAAGCGAGCGTATCCTTACATATTTGCCTTAGCTTAATCAGCAGCTCCCTGTGCCTTATGTTCCGCTACTTGGCTAGGCAATTCATTAAACGATATTGAAGCAAGTCATTTGCCTATGCAATTAAATGCTGGGCAGTTGACTGCGATATATATGTCGCAGCCAACTAGCTGAATCCGCCGTTTCATTAAAAGTCTAGACTTTCTATTGAATTGTGCCGTTTATTCAGCGACGTCACCTACGTGGGCAAGTCATTAAACGATGTTGATAAAAAAATGTCACTTAGGTCGCTGAAAAATCGGCACATTTAAATGAAAAGGCTAGGCAGCTAATTAAACGGGTGATTAAGACAGTTGACTGCGACAAATATACATAGAAAATCGGTCATGTCTGGGGGCTCTGGTATCTTACACTTCTTTTAATCATATCAAACGTACCTAAAGGTAGCACTAACACATGCCTTAAATACTCTGCAGTTTAAATAACTCATACCTTTCTCTGCAGCGTTTTCAGGACGCTCTGCACCCATTTCTTCATGGGCTTGCCATCAACCGACTCTAGGAACTCCCGCAACTTGTCTAACAGCGCTGGTTCGCGCTCGAAGTCGTAAAAATGCTGGTCTACCCAGTGCCGTAACACGTTTATAACCCTGGAAAGAACATGATATCATCATGTTGCCGCAACCCTGGAACCCAAAGGGCATGTGAAGGAACACGGATGGGTTTTAGTCAGTAAGAGTCTGACACTTCCGCTCTGGGCAGAGAAATCATTTGATGATTTCCCATCCAAAAAAAGGTTACTCCTAGGCAAGCGAGCTCCCTCGTCGACCACATCGTCGCTTTCTATCTGGTGAGATTGAAGAATAAACTTGAACTCTACAGGGGATCAGCCTATGGCGAGCGGACATGGACAATCATTCTGACTCCAGGATGCTTCTGGGCAATTTCTAATGCTAAAAACTTTACTCTACTTCTGAGGTAGTTGGATAAAATCCCACTACCCGACCTGGGAATTGAACCCAGGAAGGCTTCGGTCAGTAGTCTAACGACCGATAGGAGAACAGGCAATCAAGTTAATGCCTTCAAAGTTCAGGGGCCTAACCACCAACTCTTAAAGCAGTATTACTTCTATATTACTTCCAGTGGGAAAGAGACGGAGCTATACAGGACGTATAGCTCCGTCTCTTTCCCACTGGAAGTAATATTAAAATAATACTGCTTTAAGAGTTGGTGGTTTAGGCTCAGTTCACTGAAATCAGTGACTACTCTCTCAAAAACAGGAAATGTTTAAGAGCGTTTACGCCGTACGGCATTTCATACTAACTTTAAACTCCTTATTTTTCGAAATGAATAAACAGATTTTAATGAAACTTGCAAATATCCTTGTAAATATCCAGGTCTAAATAGTTAGTAGAGAACATTTTCGAAAAAGAGTTCAGGGGTAAAGATGAAGAGAAACTTAAAATCGCTCTTTCTCGGCCTCAACTCTTTTTCGAAAATGTTCTCTACCAACTATTTAGACCTAGATATCTAGCGTATGCATACAATTTTTTTCATAAATAATTATATAGATTCGGAAACAATGTATCTTATTAACGACCGTGTATTAATGAGTACAAACACCACCTTTACAAATACAACAGATATCTAAAAGGGTACTTAGGCCGAGACTCCACCAAAGCGGAGTGGAGAGGAGATGTGTTGAATAAACCAATCCGGTAGACTAACCGGAGAAGAGATGTGGAAATAACGAAATCGGATTGGTTTATTCCACACATCTCCTCTCCTCTCCGCTTTGGTGGAGTCCCGGCCTTAAAGTTAATAGACTCACCTAAACTTGACCGGCTGCTGGAACTCTTTCCGATACCTCTTCCAGTCTTCCCTGGCTGTATTTTTACTAAGTTTCTCTGCGTCGGTACTCGCAACGCTCTCTATACTATCCGCTGTTAAAGGAAAACATGATTTATAGCTTCACTGGCTTTTACGTGTCGTTGGTGCCGATTCCGTTCGTTTTTAACTAAGCTATTGCAGTCACAGGAAAGCAGAAAACTCAATCCTACTAATATTATAAATGCGAAAGTTTGTGAGGATGGATTGATGTATATTTGTTACTCTTTCACGCAAAAACTATTGAACGGATCTTGATGAAATTTGGCACAGAGGTAGATTATAGTCTGGTATAACACATAGAATATTTTTTATCCCGGGAGTATGTTCCCTTGGGATAATTATAGACATTCACGCGGGGGGACCCGCCGGCGGCAGCTAGTTTCGTATATTTGGATGATTTTTTAACATATTGTTTCCAGCTATTTGAAATTTAAAAACTAAAGTACTGAACCGATTTTGATAAAATTTCTACGGCACCAATCGAGAAGTATATCCTTTCCTTTCTCATAAAACAAGAATTTTTCAAATCGATACATTCATGATGGAGATATGAGGTAACAAACATAAAAAAGTACAACAGAATTAATAACCTCCTCTTTTTTTTAAGTCGGTTAAAAATAGGTTTCGATGGAAGTAGATTTTACGTCCACAAGTGTTTTAAAACTATGCATTCGGTTTTCTCATTTTTATAGAATAGAATAATTATTTATTTGCAATGGAAGTAGGTACAAAAAATGCAGATGTTTGAAGTGGTTTAAGATCCTTATACAGTCTACCTTTAATTAGGCATGCAAACATTTAGTACGAATGATTCGTCCAGAATTAATGTCAATATGAAAATTCTCATAATATGGTCAATTAAATAAAATTGTGAATTAAAGATGTCAGGATTTAAGGTAACTAAAGAGTTTTCTCATTTAGAAATTCATAAATGGAGTAATAACATGTATAACTGTCGCTTGATCCGTTGTTTTATAATACCGTCCAATTAAACTTAGTTTGCGATGAAAAGATTCGACACCACTAAACAAGAGATACAACATGTAAGAAAAAAATTACGATGTGATAATCATCAGGGGCGGATCCAGGATTGTCGTTTGGGGGACTTGACCCCGCCGAGGGTGTGTTTTAGCAAAGTAAACACTAGAAAAGCACATTACATTTTATTTGCTTAACGCATAACAAGCTTCCTTGGATCACTTTTCTCGAATTCCTGAATGATTTCGTTAGGTTGTCGATTACCAAAGAAATCTGTGTGTGCCCCTTGCCCCCCCTTCTGGATCCGCCCATGATAATCATATAAGACCAGTTAGAGGTAAATCATAATCATCATCATTGCAGTCGTAAGTCCAGTGCTGGACATAAGCCTCCCCCAAGAGTCGCCACATCGAGCAGTTCAATGCGTCTCGTATCCAAAGGTTCCCCGTGGCCTCCACCAAGTCATCGGTCCACCTTGTGAGAACCTCTGAACGGTAGAGATACACATGACAATGGGAATTTTTATTTACTAAATTATATACTTATCAGTTTTAGAAAGCACTCATGAATTATTTTTTAAAATAACTTCATCGGACCGAATTTATAAAGCTTCAAAGATGGCAACTAGAAAGAGAAGTTCGATATGGACTTTGACGTCAAAGTTCATGACTGCCTCTGCCTCTAAAGCTGCTATACAAAACAGCGTTTTCGCGAGAAGTACAGATATATAAGGTCCCATTAAAATAGGTGGACAAACTTTTAGGAATCATTCAGACCACCAAAATAAGGACAATGGTAAAAAAAAATATAAGAAAATCGCATTAGATACCTACAATTAAAATAATCAGCGAACAAAAATACACTTATAAATGTTGGTTACCCAATGCATAAACACATCCCTTGATATTACAAATGTGCAGGCGCACGTGACCACGTCACCGCATACCTACCCCTATTGGATGGATGTGTTTATTCTAGAGTGCCAGGTATTTATTATTTTAGGTCAAAATAAAATCATTTTAATCAGTGTTTTTTTTTGCTTGGATCGCTGTGGTAAAATTTGTCCACCTATTTTAATTAGACTCTATATTTGTTTAAAACAGTAATAATATCTCGTTGGTTTTTCGATCAATTTTGATTCTATTTTCACTGTATTTATAATTTGAGATAAACTGTGTAGATAACAAATATTTTTTTCATGCATATTCCATAAAATCAAAACTTATAGTCGTGACTATCTAAGAAGTCGGTTTTGACAGCAGGATAAAAAAATTGCTTTACTAGTAAGTAATGAAATAAATCTCTTTCGCTTTTAGTGGTAGAGCGATCCCTCTTTTTTTATTAAATATTAAGAAGATGATATAATATTGAGAAGATAATAATTAAGAAGATGGAGCACGCTTGCCTAGAAGTAACCTATTCACTCTTGACTTAAAGACTCCCGGGTTGTAGCTATCAGGAAACACAGACTCTGGCAGGGAATTCCACTCCTTAGCTGTACGCACAATGAATGTGTTCCCAAAATGTTTACTCGGCTGTCAAATCCGACTTCTTAGACAGTCACGAATATAGAATACTACAGCACTATGCTAACGTTACCTACATAGATCAATATCCAGCAGCGAAGAGTTAGGACTGACGTCCTTCTTAGGTGTCTTGATCCTTGGGACTAGCGTGCGCAAATACACATGATACTTATAGTTAAAGGAGTTATAACATTTTGTTTTAACACTTATTCAACGTCAACTAACGTGGAAATAGCGGTCTTGGCTAATTTTTTTATGCCAATAAGAACTGTGGCTTTAGACTGCCTATCCATTGATACGGAGCGAGGAAGCGGAGCGGAGTTGCGGAGCTAGTCCGAGTTCACGCGACAAGTAATTTGAGCGGACGGCCGGTTTTTTCCGCTTCCCCGCTCCGCTGCCTCACTCCGCTTCCCGGTTTTTTTAAACTAGTTCGCAGATCCCTGTCCACTGAAGCAGAGCGGATATTTTATGCAAGTCTATTGGTTAATATTGGCACAACTCCGCTCCGCTCCTCTCCTCTCAGCTTCAGTGGAGAGTCAGCCTTAGTGCAACTTTTTTAACGTATTCAATCGCGTTAACGGGAATGTAAATTTGTTCTTAAACTAAATAAGTGCCATCTGGTATAAATAATGAAAAAAAATCGATCGCGTCCAACGTAAAATTCCCTGTATATGTCAAATCGTTTTTCAGTTTTAGTACAAATTGATGTTTTCGTTAACGCGATCGTGTACGTTGGGTACATCTGGGGTACAATTGTACCCCAGATGTACCCGAGCTGAACAAATAAACCCCGGTGTACCCTACATGCACAATTATACGCCACGTGTATCCCTGTTGCACAAATATAACCTACATCAAAACGACTACTCACCAGTCCTCGGCGTGTCATACACTTCACTTGGCTCCGGTATCTTGAACCTCTCGATCAACAGTTCCAGCAGTTCCCCAGGCGAACAGAACGACCTGTATGTCGTCAGGAACGTTCGCACTAGGTTCAGGTCCGCGTAAATATGGTAGGTGAGGCGCTCGACTAGTTTGAGGAGTGTTGCTCCCTGTGAACAAAAGGTTAAGGTTGAAATCATCTTGTTTGGAAACTTGGACTTGTGACAAAATGGGTAGGTAAATTCGCTCCAAGACAAAAATTGCCGATGTGAGCAATAAGGCTGCTTTTCTCGTGGCATTGGGCGGGTCATATAAACTAGTATACACCTACTCTTGACTGCACTGATGAATTCTACATGGGTACAACATAATCATGTAGAATGCATCAAGACTGGTGGGTTAGAGTTATTACGCAGTGGGAGCCAGAGAAGACCTGGAGAGAAATCCTGGGAAACGCTGACGAGACAACTTAAGAGGAGTTCACGATGGATTGGTCAGAGAAGGCAATACACCGGGAACAGTGGAAGGCTATGGGAGTTTTGCCCAGCATTGGGTAAAGTTTATAATAAATAAAAAAGGTTACTTAAAACAAAAATGGTGTGATTAAGTTCGCTATTATAGTTCTTATAGCAAGAAGGATAAGGGTAACATGGATTACAAATCAGGGGTGGAATAACTGCGAGACGACTGCATATGACATTACATTCGTACTTAGGCGGTCCAATTACATATTCAGTAGCGCGAAGCTTTTGTCATTTCATTATCGAGATTTATTTTGTTCCTGATGAATGAAAGATGGCATTGTATGTTTGGGATTTTATGAGAAGACTGAACGATAGGTACTCTTAAAACCGTTTAACCCTCACGGTGTTTCATTTCATGTTCACTTCACGTTTTTTTTCCTACTTTTATAGCAGAAATAGAACACCAGCCTTTAATATGACCACGTACTTCTGGAACACATTGTATGCTTACAGTTTGACAGGTGAGTTATACAACACATATTAGGAGCGTTAATTCTCACATTCTTCGCTCAACATTCAATTCCTTATTTTTTGAAAATGCATTATAAGCCGATTTTATTAAAATATCTAGAAGAGGTCTGAAAAGTATACTTGCGTATGCGTACCAAGTTATTAAAATCGGTTCATTCATTTCCAAAAATATAAGGAATTGAAAGTTGAGCGAAGAATCTGAGAATTAACGCTCCTAATATGTGTTGTATAACTCACCTGTCAAACTGTAAGCTATACAATGTGTTCCAGAAGTACGTGGTCATATTAAAGGCTGGTGTTCTATTTCTGCTATATTAGTAGGAAAAAAAAACGTGAAGTGAACATGAAGTTACCTGTGCATCCAAACAAGATGGAATGACAGTTCACTTCACGCTCACTCCACCTTTACACGGTGAGATGTTGACAGAATATACTGGCTGTTCTTAGTGACATCGCCACAACTGAAGGAAACATACTTACCTTCTTACAAGAAGCTAGAAGGGCGTTGTCCTTAAGGTTGAACTAGTCCCGGGCTGGAACTCGCTGGTAAGCGTGGCCAAAAAGCACGCTGTCTCACCGGGCATCGTGCCCGACAGAGACAATATCAGTGAGTAGCATTTAGATGTTAGTCTAAACGCTCAATGTCTAGTTTCCACGCTCAAAACACCGTTCCGAACGCAAAGACGATGCACGAAAAGTCTATTGGAAGGTTGAGTTTTATGAAAAAACCACTGAATAAATCCATTACAAATAAAGTTTATTGAGCTCTTCTACGATTGAGGTTTGTCGGTGCCGACTTTGTTTTTGAGATTTTACACTTCTTTTATTACTTATTTACGCCCGAAGTTGCGTTAAAATTGGCAAAAAAAACGAATCTTTGATGGCTTATAACTTTTTAATGGCTTTTTATTTTACTATTCTGTTTCCGTACAGACAAAATTAATAGTGAGATAAAACGATATCATGCTTAACTTTGAATGTTTAATGTCAAACAGTGGAGTAATACCTACCCCCCGAAATTTGTATGGACAAAATATCGAAGAGTGTAACCTTAAACTAAGCGATCATTGCACGAATACACGATCGGCAAAACACGAAGGCGCCCTCTGTCAGGTCGTGGCGATATTATTTATGTTATGTTGTGTTATGAAAATAAATAATATAGTTTTATTATGATCGGAGAATTTATTTAAGGAGATGACCTTTACAATTACAACAATTATTTTAATTTAAAAATTCTAGTTATTGATTATTTTTAAACTACACAGATCTTAAATCTATGAAACCAATTATCACAATTTTACGGAATGCAATAAATAAGTATATTGACTAGTATTGATAAGTATTTCACTGTTACTATAATAGTAAAATATATGAATAAATAAATATGTATATTGAATATAGACTGGTACACATAACATTGATTTTGCTTAACAAAAAATATAACGTGTAACAGCATTAACGTATCATTATGAACAACGACTGCCCCAATACATTTTTGTACGCATAACTCGACAAAATGTAAAATAGCTGTTTTTTTTCGGGATTTCGTGGTTGGCCCCATAGTAAATGTTGTTCATAATTATGAGTACAATGACCCCTTAAGAGGTATTGCGTTTATTCTGTTACACGTTGTATTGACTAGTATTGATAAGTTTTTCACTATAACTATAATAGTAAAATATATGAATAAATATTATACAGGGTGTCCCAAAACTCAACGTCAAGCCGAAACGGGGTGACAGGATTGATCATAACCATCACGAGAAAAATCTGAAAAAAAATCTATCCCATGCAGTTTAAAAATTATGGGCATTTTAAAAAAAACCTAGAAATTTGATCAAACTGTACCATTTTTCGGTTATTGTGGTTATTCTTTTTTATTTTTGTTCATTTGAACTTTGGAAACGTAATCCTAAATAACATTTCTAGAATCCCAATAAAAAAAAATGACACAATTGCCTCAAGTTTCCGAGAATTGAGACTATTTGTTAAACTACGAATTTAAAATTTTCAAGATTCGTCGACTTTGACAGGCCCTCCTATAAAAAAAATGTACTAGAGTGCCTTGGCAAGTGGCATTAAAAGTTGGCGCATTTAATCAGAATTCTAAAATGGTACAATACTTGTTAGTTCCATACAATAGAAAAGAGTAAAAAAATTAAAACCTCAAGTAACCCGATTTTTGCTATCTCATTTTACTCAGTTAAAATGTTTTTAATTCACACAAGCTCTAGGTAGGTTCTTAATTTTAAGACAAAATGATGAGAGAGATGGATAATGGGTATGTTCGCCATGAGTGAGCGAGACAGATAGTGACGCCACTTTTACCAAAGTGAAAAAAAGTTAGTAAAATTAGTAAAATAATTAGGTTTGTTGGAATAAAAGTCAGATGATAGAGAAATAACGTTTTTTATTAAAATAAATGTTCAAATTGTTTACCATCAGCCTCAATACAAGCCCTACATCTTCTTAAAAAAGTACTAAATCAACACAAGCGAATACGAACGTGCGCAGTAGACGAATGAGCGAAACGTACTAACTGGTTGGTGTCGGATTGGTAGCGTAGCCATTTGCTTGGCTGAAACTAGTGCGAATGAAACAGATAGATGCCATAGCATCTATCTGTTTCATTCGCACTCGTTTAAACGACGCATCTCCGTCTCAATGCGTGGCGTCACTATCTGTCTCGCTCACTCATGGCAAACATACCCATTATCCATCTCTCTCATCATTTTGCCTTAAAATTAAGAACCTACCTAGAGCTTGTGCGAATTAAAAACATTTTAACTGAGTAAAATCTGATAGCAAAAATCGGGTTACTTGAGGTTTTAATTTTTTTACTCTTTTCTATTGTATGGAACTAACAAGTATTGTACCATTTTAGAATTCTGATTAAATGCGCCAACTTTTAATGCTACTTGCCAAGGCACTCTAGTACATTTTTTTTATAGGAGGGCCTGTCAAAGTCGACGAATCTTGAAAATTTTAAATTCGTAGTTTAACAAATAGTCTCAATTCTCGGGAACTTAAGGCAATTGTGTCATTATTTTTTATTGGGATTCTAGAAATGTTATTTAGGATTACGTTTCTAAAGTTCAAATGAACAAAAATAAAAAATAATAACCACAATAACCGAAAAATGGTACAGTTTGATCAAATTTCTAGGTTTTTCTTAAAATGCCCATAATTTTCAAACTGCATGGGATAGATTTTTTTTCAGATTTTTCTCGTGATGGTTATGATCAATCCTGTCACTCCGTTTCGGCTTGACGTTGAGTTTTGGGACACCCTGTATGTATATTGAATATAGACTAGTAAAGATAACATTAATTTTAAGTTTAAAGCTATAGAATAAAAAACACACAATTTAATATATTTAATAGAAACGGCGTACTAACCTTTTGGGTTACAAAAAGACATAAATACCCAATGATGTTGAATACATTTCGCCAAACATCAAAATGGACTTAAAATTCTTATGTGTCTGTATTTAATACCTCACTAATCACAATGGATTTGGGGTCTTTCAAACATCTCTCTGTTGGCCTTACTTATGTGACAATGACACTTTTTTCTTTCTTTCATAAGATCGTTTCCACCCCACGGCATTTCATACAAACTTACAAGTACCTACTTATTTTTCGAAATAAAACAACAGATTTTAATGAAACTTGGTATGCATACGCTAGATATCTAGGTCGAAATAGTTAGTAGAGAAAATTTTCGATAAAGAGTTGAGAGGGAGAGAGAAAGCGATTTTAAATGTTCTATAGAAAGTAAAAATCACTTTCAATATTTCCCCCTGAACTCTTTTTCGTAAATGTTCTCTACTAAATATTTCGACCTGGATATCTAGCGTATGCATACCAAGTTTCATTGAAATCGGTTCATTCGTTTCGAAAAATAAGGTCTTGAAAGTTTGTATGAAATGAGGTAAGGTATAAACGGTCAATACCTACAATTTCTGGAACACTAACAAACGATTTTATCGCAATTTAGTTATAGAGAAAAATCAGTACCATGTAACGTTAGGGGAATTAATAGTTTACCGCTTTTCATACGGGCACTTAGATAAGACGTGCAAGTAAAATTAAAGCCCTCTCAAGCGCCCGACATGTCAAACTTCAAAATCATATAATATATATTGCGTGTTAGTAATAAAAGAGTTTTAAAACGCGTAAATCGGGCGACACACCGACCGGTGTGACAGCGGAGCTTGACCGGTACATCCGCAATACACACGCCTGTCTGTAACTTGCACAAAGGTATGCTAGAAGCTTGCATGCCATCGTGACATGCAGTAATCAAAACTTGTTATGACACAATGGCATGCAAGGTACTTGCACACTTTGTACGACTTACAAGCAAGTGTATTAGTAAGTAGGTAAGTAAGTTTTTATTTGCAAAAAATGTGGTAAAATAATGTTACATAATTTTTTGGTGCAAGACACGTGGCTTAAGGGGATAAGCAATTAATTTCCCTAATATTACTTAAATTCTTTGTTTATCACAATTATCACATACGTACAGCCTTCGTTTATATTAACAATAAGTAAATTACAGTCATTATAATAAAATTATTATGTTTACTAACCTAACCTAACACCTGTCTGTATTTTGTATTTTAAATGTATTTTTTTTTCTATTTTATCCAAATTTGTTTTTAGACTTACAATGATGTTGTGTTTCTAAAACTTATCTATTCATATAAAATACAACACACAATAGAGGTTGTTGTCACGCACAATGGTCCACAGCAAGACTAAGTGCGGAAACCATACTCTATAGATAGATAGATAGATAGATAGAGGTTGTTGTTAAAAATAGACATGATGTTTTAAACATAATCTTCACGCTCTACAAAGCCGAACTTTTTAAAACTTGATGTGCTTATTCAACGACCGTGTACATTTATTTTTATCAAAGACAATTTTATACACTTTTGGCACACATTGGCCTACCCATAATAATATCTAGTTGTATATTTAAATCTATGGGTGTAATTTGGTGACTAATCGAAAGAGTGACGTTAAGGGTGCGCTAGTCGAACGGCTGAACTCGTTGATAGGTGCGGTTAAATGTATGCTATCTCTTCCAACATCATTTAAAGGAAGGAATAAACGCTGTGATGAGCAATATGAAGCTAGTGCGCACACAAATTTACAGTTCCATATCATATAAGATGATTTATAACGACAATGAGCTCGTAAAATTTATTGAAAGACATTTGGTAGTAAGGATATTATGAAAAAAGTGCTGAATGTAAAATATAGATCAATATTTCGTACTACATAAGTTATTTATTTACGCCCAAAGTTGTGTTAAAATTTGGAAGTTTCGACACAAATAACTGGCACATTTTTTTCTGTTTTGTTTCCATGGCTAAATAATGCCGAGAATCCCCGAGATAAATAAATGTAACTTTTTTTCTAAATGTACAACGTCAATCAGTACAGTATCCCCATACTACGTTTGCATGAAACAATGACTCACAATGGCACCCTTAAGATCAAAATACTTACCATTTCGGAACTAATCCTGGCCTGACCAAAATATCTCAGTTATTATTTACTTTTTTCATTTCAATTAGTCTCTGCACCAACAGTTAGTAAATACGTGCAGAGAGACAGTAATAGGAATGATTCCTGGTTCAAAAATATATGATTCTATTTAGTCCGTCAGATTATCGAAAAATATTGCAACACGTATTTGTTGGCTTTATTAAATCAATAAAAAATTACGAAGATAAAACGCATCAAAGATCAGGAGTGGGAGCTCGTAACGTCACGTGTAAGTTAAAATTGTACAATGCGATTCAAATGAGAATAGGATCGACTTTGCGCCATTTTGTGACGTCATCGCTGTCAACTCAAACCAGTTTGGTAGGGTGAGCGAAACAAGATTTTTTTTTAAATAAAATTTATTTGTGAATTGGTGCCAACAATGAAAATAAAATAGGTTCTGTTATGATTTAAAAAAAAAAACTAATAATTACAATAATTAAATATTAAATTTAGCTAATTTCTTACTATTTAACGTTTTTATTTAAATTTGATGTAAAACTTAAAAAAAAAAAATTAAGTAAACCGTTATTGAAATGCTACGTTTTCTTTGCTAGCCGTACTTTTCAAGTGACATTTGACAGGAAGAGCTCATTGACGTTCCTATTCTTATTTGAATCGCATTGTACTTACAGGTTACGTCACATGAGTTTTCAACGCACCGTATCGTTTTCATTGTTTGTTTACGTGTAAAAAAAAAAATACGTCTCAAATATTTTTTGGAAATCTATCTGACGGACTAATTAGATTTTTTAGTGGTCTACCCTATTATATTCTAAATTATTCTTATATTGCACACACAGAATAGTATTGAATAACAATTAGGATTAAACGACAAAATCAAAGCACCATTGACATTTTATACTTTTATAACTTATTATTATTTCAATAAATTTTATTATTTTTTATTTTATTTTAATGACTGTCTTTTAGAGATTCCTTTTAATTTGTTTCTCCTCAAAGTTGCCAGATAGGAAACATCCCACCTCATCTTCAAATAGTTATTCAGTACATTGTATTTTTTGACACAAAACTTACTAGTTTTAATTACAGAACAATAATTCACATTACAGCTTTTAACATTATCATTTCAGTAACTGTATTCCAAATAACATTCTCACGAGAGAATGGGCAGCAGCATTCTCTGTAGGAACATTGCTACAGCTACACTGCGATACCCAACCCGCCTGCCAAGCGTGCCGATTATGGCAGACCCCCCATTTGGGGGAGGCCTATGTCCAGCAGTGGACGTCTTTCGTTTGATATGATGATGATTCCAAAATAGCCTTTTAGGCATTAAAAAAGCTCATGGAATAAGCTTCTGAAGTTTGAAAGTTAATTTCCTACTTTTATCTTCGAAGACATTATTGTCGTATCACAATTAATCAAATCTTTATTTCAAGTACACCATTGACAGGCACTTTTCAACTTTCGAGAATGGACAAACTGGTTCAACCAGTTTATAAATCTGTTTTTGGATAATACCGATTTTATGAGAGTGGCATGCATATTAGGTGGCCAGTTGTATTCAGAATGTAAAAACCGATTCAAAAAGTGAGAAAATCGGTTCTGTTAATGAAAAATCAGAACGCCACTAACCAGTCGCCGTTAGGAATAAAAGTTTAAAATCCGATAAAACAAGTAAAGAAATCGGTTCAGCTGGTGTTCGAATCAGTTTAATTAAAATGAAAAGAATTAGACTGATGCCCAAATAGGTTCAATTGATAGACAAACAACTTCGACCAGTGTATAAACCGGTTCAATTGGTGGACAACCCGATTCTCTATATTATATTCCTGGTGGATAGTCGGATCTAGTTGATAACTGAACCGGATCAACTGAATTACATAGTTTTTCATCTAGAAAATAAATCAGTTCTACTAGCGGCCCAATTAGTTCAAAATGGGTACATACAAAGATATAGATAAACAAAGATAACGCAAGAGCAACTACTTCGCGTGCCCGTTTCGGTGTCCAGCTTACGATTAAAAATCGTAAGCCGCCACTTTCGCACTCAGCATCGGTGTACGCTAGTCGGACGTCAGTTATGTGGTTAGGTCAGTTAGGTGCCACACGTGGCGGCGTCTTTGAATCGATTTGATTTTAATAGTGCTTGTGTTGACGTAATAGGAGGTAGTCAAAAAATGGCACGCTTGGTTTTCACACAGATCGTGATACTTGCGTTATCTATGTCTACCTATATCTGTGGGTACATACCAGTTCAACTGGTGAACAAATCCGTACAATCGGTGGACAAACCGTTTCATATGGACAAAGCCGTTTCAGAGAGTGAACTTTCACATCGAACACTAACTACTTTTCCATGCATTATATTCAAGGAATATTTTTACCACAGCATGAGATATTAAAAAAAAAACTCATGCTGATACGGTAAAAGAAAAAAATTGTTGGTACTTATCGTAAATAGAAGGTACGTGGTCGTATTTCTATTCTTTTGATCACAATCCCCACTCTGCTAGGCAAGCCGGGTGATTCCGGCATTCCCAGTCGACCGTTTTTGGAGCTCAGAGGTGGTCTATGTTCAGCGGTGAAGTGGTTAAGATATGGTTTGGTTAGTAACTGGAATGTTAACATTTTTGTTGAATACTACAACTATGTACTTACACACTACAAAGAACATGCTGTGAAAGCGCCAAAAGATGTCGTATTATGAAGTAGTAATGACATCATTATTCCTTTGCGAAAATACGACGGTGCTATCAGTCGTGTATACTTCTGTCTCTTTCTCGCATTGGAATCATGATAACATTGAATCGTCATAGTACGACCGTATAAAACATGTAACAGAGTAAATGCAATACCACTTAAGGGGTCATTGTACTCATAATGTTGACAACTTTCATAATTCTAATAACTACACACATGTTCCATTAGGAAGATTCTCCGTAGTCTTTTCGGACCACAGATATATATAGACATAGATAACGCAAGAGCAGCTAGTAGGTACAAAAATCGTAAGCCGCAACTTTCGCGCTCAGTCTGCATCGGTGTGCCACGCTAGTCGGACGTCAGTTAGGTGGTTAGGTCAGTTAGGTGCCTCATGCGGCGACGTCTTTGAATCGATTTGATGTTCTCATCACTTAATAGTGCTTGTGTTGACGTCATAGTAGGTAGCCAAAAAATGGCACGCTTGGTTTTCATACAGATCGTGATAATTGCGTTATCTATGTCTGTCTATATCTGTGGTTCGGACCTTATCAAAAACAATGGCTTGAGTTCAAAACTAACAGAAAAACACAAAAAAAATAAACACGTCAATTTACATGCATTTTTCGTTACATCAATAGTAATTTAAAAAAACTGCATTCTCATTTGTGTGACATTTCAACGAACCAGACAATTTGACCGTGAGCAAATATTTACACAAAAAGCACAAAGCGTTTACGCCCTACGGCATTTCATACAAACTTTCTATTATATTTCTTTTATATTTTAGAGGGAGAGAGAGAGCGATTTTAAGTTTTCTCTTATTCAAAAATGACCTCTACTAACTATTTCGACCTGGATATCTAGCGTATGCATACCAAGTTTCATTAAAATCGGTTCATTCATTTCGAAAAATAAGGACTTGAAAGTTTGTATGAAATGCCGTAGGTCGTAAACGCTCTTAGACACAATGTCACGACCATCAAACATCATGTTTGCTCAAGGAAAACTGGAGAAAATGTTCATAAGTCCGATAATCACACGACTGAGAAACCTGTCTTGTGTAAAGGAGGTTTTAAGCCGGACAGAGGTAAAAATCCACTATAAGCTGACCTCTTTCTTCAAACTTCGTACTACGCGAGGTCAGCTCATATCAACAAGACCGTAACTTTGTTCGGAGTGTTGTCCATTAAAAATGTCACTAAATGTGTAACGCATTAAATATGAAACAGATACTTGATGTTTCTTCGGAGACTTGTTTTCACGAATGCAGGACATCCTTCCTCACTCTGCCGCCCTGGTATCTCGAGCTGTCGGCGTGTCCTCTACCCCGCTCTATCATTCTCCGTCCCGCTCACATCGAGCTCCGTCGTAGACACTCCGACGTCCGCCGAGGCTGCTTCGAAGGACAGCGGCAGACGCAGTCGCAGCCACACTTCAGAGGCGACCTCATAGCCTAGGAAACCAAACGTCCTAGCTAGATCTAGACTTGCTCTAGATCTGAAGTTAGGTGATTAGGGCCCTAGTGCTTCTACATATGGTACAGAATTGCTTGATTCTACCTTTTTAGTCTCAAATATGTATGTTTATGGATGGGAAATCGTGAAATGACTTCTCCCTCTGGGCGGAGCGGAAGGGAATGTCAGACTCTTACTAAAACCCACCTGAGATTTTTCAATTTCCTTTTGCGTTCCAGGGCCGCGGTAACAATTCCGCAACCCTGACAGATTTTGTCTTATATTGAGCTGTTGTTCGTAAAGTAACAAATCGCTTGATTCTTCGATTTTCGTCTACTGTTGACCTGTTGTAAGAGTCAGGCAAAAGGTGGAGAATCGTCATTGCCTTATATGCGTGTAGGGTTACCACCAGGGCCTACTTGAATCAAACAAATAACAGATAACATCTGCACCGCATATGGTACAAAATGGCGTGACACTGCTGTCTTACCCGACTGCGCGACGCAAAGGAGGCTGTGTTTATTTTTCGTAAGCAAGTCAATACCTGGTACAGGCAAGACTGCAAAGCTATTCCGTGTTATCATTTAGAAAATAGATGGTATGCGGGGCCAGTGAATACTATTAGTCGTAAGTACCGGACACGAAAAAACATCGCTTGAAAATTTCTAACGTCTTTGGGTCCGTATCATTTTATGTAAGGAATACTAGCAAGAAGTTTTAGAGGTAGCGGAACAGAGAGTAAAGTCCCACATACCTCCACTGGAAAGAGAGGATCCTCCGACCAGACGGTTGGTTTGTTTGGTGGGCAACTGCCCGAGAGTTGATATTCGGGCTTTGCATGTGTTCTAATCGCACGGTAAACTTTGATATCGCGATTTAGGATTTTGTAGTTAGTTCGCAGCTGTCGAGATAGATGGCGCTGCTAGGCTCATTTGTTGATTCTGCTACGTTGATTTTTGTGGCGACATGAATGCCGCTACAAGTTAAAACAGTTAGTAGTTTCAAAGCAAGGTTCAAAATTGCTTGACACTTCACTTTGGTCTGTATTAATCTGCTATAAGAAGTAAAGTGTATGTAGTAATTACTCCGAGCCCCACTGTAATCATTTTTAGGGCATGAGAATGCAATGAATAGTTGCAAAAAATATAGTAAAAAAAACCTCGATGTGTGTGAACGCCTGAACGGTTAAAATCTATGGTAGACACCAGATAAATGTGCAATGACGGTCATTGACCCACATTTATTGACTTCCTTAATTTTGTCCTAAATCGACTTCTATCGTGATCCTTTACGTTCTCTCGTAATGAAAAAATGATTCATAATTTTTTATTGTTCGGGTATCTACGAAGGGATATTAGGGAAAGGTCGATGTACTTTATTGCAAGTTTATCTAGCGCCTACCATAGGGGTTTAGACGCGCCAATTCGAAGAATTGTTACTTATTTTTTTGACATCTACAATTTTTCCGAAAACTTAACATATTAAGTTAAAGTTAAATTGCTTATTAGTCTTTAAGGCTAGATCGTAATTAATCATTAAGATTTTTGTTCTTACTAATAAAACATAAAGAAACTACAATTTTTCAGAAAACTTAAGTAAAGTGTGAGTTATATTCTTATACTATGTTAGTAACAATATTATCTATTCAAATAAAAAAAATCGTCGACCGAGTACACTTATGAATACAAGTATTTTCGATCTTAAAGACATAATACATATATAACTACATTTTACTACATAAAAGCACCAGTTACACATTAAAAACTATAGATAGATTTATGTACATATTAATTTTCAGTACATCCATCTTTGTTTCATTAAATAAGAACGCATACGAATGTTCTGTCTCAATTACCGACTTATTAGATTTTTGTGTGGTATTTCATTCAGCTTTGGATATTTATTCGTATTTTTTTTTAATAAGGAATAGGCTAGCTCTTGACCTCGATCACGCCTGATGGAAAGCGATAGATGAGGTCTATGATGGAGCGAGCGTGCCCTATTTTCCATTCTCAAACAATATTTTAAACGTCAATCATTTAGCCGTTTGCGTTCTTCACACATTACACGGTTAAATTGGAATATCAAATATTTAGTTCGAACAAAATCTGTGTTAGTAATGATTATCTTAAAGTAAATTGTTAGTATACAGTAATACATTTGGTACTTACATTTAACTGACAGACTACTTAAAATATGATTTTGAAGAGTGACATAAAGTATAGAAATATACAAGGTAAAGAAAAAAAATAGTTTTTCAACTTTTATTACATCCATTAAGGTAGTTTATTATAAATTTTTTGCTTTAATATTTATTTATTTATTGTTTAAAGGATCTCCAACAAAAGATTTATACATAAAATTACAATAGTTGAAGACATAAAGTTTTAGTTTAGTGAAAAGAACGATTTATTATTTTTCGTATATTTGTATACCAGTGAATGGCGAAACATGTTAGAGCCTAATCCTATATTTAATAAGACCATAAATGTACCATGTTTTAATACAAATAAAATGTAATATTTATCAATATTTTGTGACTACAATGTTAAAAAACATAAAAGAATGGCCAATGGAACGTTTTTATTCGAGCAAAATATTGAATTTCAACAATAATTACGTAATAAGAGTAACGTGAAACGGAACGCGTTTTAATACCCAATCAGCGTGTAGTGATGTCACTCCTGTTAATTGTTAGTCCAAGATCCCAGGGCTCCCAGACGTTATTTATTTCCGCGGTAACAAAACGGATTTAGTGTAATTTTAACGTACTCATATCTGCTATCTCGGTTCGATAGTAAAGGACATTGCTCAGCGCCCATACATTGTACGCCCTGGAACCAAGAGCATCGGAAAATTATGTGTTGTGTTGTTGATCATTGGTAAACTCCTGTAAGATCTTATTTTTGTAGCGGACTAGCTGCAGAACAGATATATTTAAGAAAAAGTTTCAGATTTTGAGGTTATAATCGAACCATAACCACGAATATTACGTTTAGTTTTTCATAGGTCAGAGTGATTTTTAAGAAACAAAAACAACAGCCGTGTGTGTAAATGCAACTTTTAATTCTAATATCTATTTAACATTACGTTTTGTGTTTGTGTTAAAATAGAATCAACAGTGAGAGCACAGGTGAGTGACTGACAGTGACAGCTGACCATTTCCTGGCGTCTAAAATAGGGATGGGACGTAAGTAATCGTTTAGTTAGTAGTAAACCATACACTTTTCTAAAACGATATTGGATAACACCGAATAACGATCGTAATGTAAGTGAACAGATCGATATATTTCATATCGATTTGTTCACTCGAGCATTATTGTAACTACTTATTTAAAATCGAGTACGACCTGATTCATAAAGTATACTTATTAGGTTTTTTAAATGAATGTATTTAGGAAATAGTAATAAATGGAATAGTGATTGTATGTGTATATTGTAGCTTCTATTTGCACTTTATTCGAAATAAATAAAATTGAGATTCAGATTATAAAAAATGAAACATTTATTCGTAAGTCATTTAAAATTCAATCGATCGATTATTACGATCGATTGGACATCCCTAATCTTTTTCGAAACGACATCGACATGACGTTTGACAAAGATGGCGGATGTTTTCGCGTTAAATACTTCATAATGTTCATTTTACCAAACAGCTAGTCCGTGCTACAAAAGTATTTGCAAAAAATATGATAAAACAGGCAATGAATTATCGTGCATGTCCGATACTTCGGTTGCACAGGGCGATTCTGGACATTGTCCTTTTTAGGGTTCCGTACTCAAAGGGTAAAACGGGGCCCTATTACTAAGACTCCGCTGTCCGTCCGTCCGTCTATCACCAGGCTGTATCTCATGAACCGTGATAGCTAGACAGTTGAAATTTTCACAGATGACGTATTTCTGTTGCCGCTATAACAACAAATACTAAAAACAGAATAAAATAAATATTACGCGGGGCTCCCATACAACAAACGTGATATTTTTTGCCGTTTTTTTTTAGATAATGGTACGGAACCCTACGTGCGCGAGTCCGACTCGCACTTGGCCGGTTTTTTTTTAGTGATGTAGGTATAAGACATATTTCAAAAGTCTAGGAGGTAGTTTTGTATCCTCCCAAATCCCTTTAGTTTTCTTTATTTATACCTAGTAAATAAACCATGCTCAAATATCAGCCTTGTGAATAGGATCTCAGTGGAGATGGCGATCAGATCTTAGACTATCACAATGACTAATAATTATTAGGTATTAAAATATTACTAAATTAGTAGGCAATTATTTAACAATGTTTTGTAAAAATACATAAAAATCACGCAAGATCTAGTCGTTCTATAGCTTTAACACCCGATAATGATAAGTACTTGTAAATTAGCCGTCGCGTCAACTCAAGCTAGCAGGTATGCGTATGTTCAAAATACTTACATCCTAACACTATTCTATCCCACACATTTTGTTACTGACAAAATAAGTAAGGTCCAGGAGCACTGGGATCTTGCACTATGACTTTGATTCATGAGAGTTCTTGACCAGTGACAGACAGGAGTGACGTCATCGTCTGTTTTGGCGCGAAAATTTAAACTGTGAGTTTAAAACCGCATTTTTGGCAATAAATTACAAGGGTTTTCACTTTTTATTTATGGTGGTGGTCTATTCTAGATGGAATTCTTTAAAATGAATACAAAAAGAAAATATCGCATGTTCCCTATTTATATTATTATTACTAGACCGCTCCGGCCCCGGCGACACACCGGTGTGTCGCGAATTAATCGCGAATTTAATGTTTATTTACCAATTACATAAGATTTTTTTTTTTTTGGGAATTTTCACATGTCGGGGCCGCAGCGGTTAAATAGATTACTCGCAGTGCCGTTATTCTGAAGCCGCCAGCCGGTAACAATAAATCGCAAACCGCATTATTTGGTCAAATGAAAAGTTCAAGTAAAACCTTCAGGTGGAGTCCAGATTATACGTCCAAAATCAACAATATACAATACAATACAATATTAGATGAGTATGGATTGATAGAAATATGTGTAACCGGTGAGTTTGTTGCGCCACTTCTTCTTCCCTGCTAAGACACTAGAAGGTGGTGAAGAGTGCGCGTTTTGGGGGACTGTCTTTATGTAAAACGTTCAAAAATATTATTACATTTTTGCGTACTCGGATGAATGCTAGTTGTTCGACTATGTTCGACTGTGATCTCAATGATTGGTAAATTGCATTTTTCTATGAAAAATATGCATACATAAATGAATCTATCTTTGAAACAATAATAAAATATAATAAATCAGTGGAAAAACGGTGAAGTTACACGCATTAGAAGCTATTCTTCCATTCTTGTCTAGTAACACGTCGTCACTGTTTTGTGACGTCATATGACAGTAGTTTCGAGGATTTTTTTTCTAAGTTTTAAGAAATTAATAAAATAACAAGTGAAATACCCTACTAGAATAATGAATTACTGTCAATGTGGACTTATAAATAAAAATAAAGTAATAAATTTAGATTTTGTAAGTAATACTTCTTTATGGTGCTTAAATTATACCTGCCCTTGTTACAAGCCGATGGTCAAGTTGTTTTAAAACTGTCCCTAAAGACATTCTTCTCCTTAAAAAGCGATGCATTGACTCCATGCAAACTTTGGTGCAAACCTATCATTATAAGTATTGAATGTTTTTCTTACCGTTTACTCCTTCAAGATCGCTATGGTTAAATGTCTTACCAAATAACGATCAGCACAGACAGAGTAACGAAATTTTCGAGCATGTTCTTTACTTATGAGCGTTTACGCGATACGGCATTTCATACAAACTTTCAAGTCCTTATTTTTCGAAATGAATGAACCGATTGTAACGAAACTTCCTACGCATGAGCAGGATACACTGGTCTCGGTAATCGGTTCATTTATTTAAAAAAATATGGACTTGAAAGTTTGTATGAAATGCCGCGTATGGCGTATACTATTAGGCGTATACTAATATACCCTTAAGTTTTTATGAATATGCACAAATAACTATCTCTTTCTCGATAGCTAACTAACTGATTGACAATACTATTTTTAAAGGATTGGAGACTTATCATGAGCAATACCTTTGTGTATTACTGTGATTCAGACAAAGTCACTGGCAGGGACTAGTATAACTAAATCAAAGAACAACAGCTCGACCATTCACTACCTCTGCCTGTGCCGATGCTCAATGACCTTATTTATTTAAACTTTATGTACAATAGTGGTACATGGGCAAACTTAATGCAACAAGGCATTCTCAACCAGTCAACCATTGGGTTAAGAAGTCTACACTGTAGTAGGTGTACAAAAAATAAATAAGATTTAAAATATAATTTTTTGTTTCACCTTCACATTGTCACAGTCTCAGTAATAGAAGTAAAGTCAAATTGAGTGAAGCTTTACTTCCTCTGTCTGTGCTGATATTTAGCAACGTCCCATAGATCAAGAGTCTCAATTACCTTGATAAGAGGCACGGGAGCGTTGCCCTGATGCCTGGCCGCGGAGTGTTCCTCCAGCACGATGTTGTCCGGAGAGTCGGCCACCGCGAACCGGTACAGGGACGCGGGGGGCAGCTTCAGAGGGTGCTTGCGTTCCAGGTCCAGGAGGATGCTGCAAATAGAAGAGATCACGTATGTAGTCATATGATTTATTTGTTTGGCTACCTACTCATCCTGATGGTAAGTAAAACAAGGTGTTTTTAAATACTGCTGTTGCCCATGTAGATAACAACTCTTCAAGGATGCTGCAGTCCATGTAGATAAAGCCTCTTCAAGGATATTAATGGCCATTTCCCAACAATATTGGGATCGGCTACCAGTCAAACCGGATTCAGCTGAATACCAGTATTTTATGTGGAGCGGCTGCCTACCAGTGGTCTTAGTGCGAGTTTTTTTAAACGTTCTCGATAGCGTTAGCATAAACGTCAATTTGTATTGAAACTGAATAAGCGCCGTCTGGTGACACTCACGATTTTTTCTATACAATTTGACATAGGCGAACGTTTAGGTTAACGCGATCGAATACGTTAAAAAACTCACACAGCCCTCTGACGTCCACAACCCATAAACTGGGTAACATGTCATGTGAACTATTCACAATAATCACAATGAATCAGTAAATAAACTCTAACCCAACCAACAGTGAAACTTGAAGCCGACCGTCTCCCAGGGCTGCGCGAGGGTCCGGAGCGACGAAGCCGCCTCATGCAGTCGGTAGGGAATGTAGGGTTTTGGTCACCAGGGCTCCGGCATTACATTCCGTTATCGTCAAACGCAGAGCATGAGGATTTGGCCAAAAAATTCCACAAACATCTTTTTTTTTTTTTTTTTTTGTTTTTAATTTAATGTTTTTAAGCAGAATTCTTTTATTGATATTTTTTGGGCTTGTTAATGTTTTGTGTGCCTTTACTTTGAGCTAAAAAATACACTTTTTTTTGCTTTATATTGGTCTATGTAGCGACTCTTGATGGAGTTCCATATCCAGTAGTGGAAGTCCTTAGAAGGAATATTCCTTCATCATCATCCACAGGCCGACTTGTCCCACTGTTGAGCCTTCCGTTCCTTGTGTACCACGGCTTACCTGTCCAGGAACCTGTCCAGCATGGGCTTGGTGTTGAGCATGACGAGGTCGCACATCCAGTTAGTAGTGTACCACGGCTTACCTGTCCAGGAACCTGTCCAGCATGGGCTTGGTGTTGAGCATGACGAGGTCGCACATCCAGTTAGTAGTGTACCACGGCTTACCTGTCCAGGAACCTGTCCAGCATGGGCTTGGTGTTGAGCATGACGAGGTCGCACATCCAGTTAGTAGTGTACCACGGCTTACCTGTCCAGGAACCTGTCCAGCATGGGCTTGGTGTTGAGCATGACGAGGTCGCACATCCAGTTAGTAGTGTACCACGGCTTACCTGTCCAGGAACCTGTCCAGCATGGGCTTGGTGTTGAGCATGACGAGGTCGCACATCCAGTTAGTAGTGTACCACGGCTTACCTGTCCAGGAACCTGTCCAGCATGGGCTTGGTGTTGAGCATGACGAGGTCGCACATCCAGTTAGTAGTGTACCACGGCTTACCTGTCCAGGAACCTGTCCAGCATGGGCTTGGTGTTGAGCATGACGAGGTCGCACATCCAGTTAGTAGTGTACCACGGCTTACCTGTCCAGGAACCTGTCCAGCATGGGCTTGGTGTTGAGCATGACGAGGTCGCACATCCAGTTCCTCTTCTCTGCGCAGGACGCGCAGGCGAGCAGCACGGCCGGGCCCACGCGCGGGCACAGCTCTACCATGTGGCGGCCCTCTGGGGATCAAACAAACTTGCTTTACTGATACATGATAATGACATTTATTTTGGAAGTAGGTTGAAAATAACACTTTTTACACGTCAAAATATGTTTCATTTGTAAATTTCGTACGATGCCCGTACGAAATTCTTCCTGCTCCGTGACTGGACTTCAGTTCCCAAAATTAGCGCGTTCAAACAAACCTTTGCCTACTAACAGTGGTCACAAACATTTTTGTATTAAGTGCGGCTCTCGAACGCGCAAGGTGACTTTTGTCACCCATAATTTAGTTTATGCAATTCAATTTCCTACTTCAAAATCACAACTAAATGATTTAAGTATTATTGGTAGGTACCAAAATGTTCGTAAATAATCACGTCATTTTAGTATAACTGTGTCTGAAAACTGAGCGATCACTAACGCATCCCAAGATGGAATGTCGTTGTGCGTTATTTAAAAATTATTAACATGTCAAGCAAGCCGTGGGTTTTTGTTGTGACTCAAGGCCAACTAAAACCACATGCAAACAAGAACTAACCTTAGGTACGGTAAAAGGTTTAAAATCCCTAAGGACGGCCGTCATTGCATCTGTGCGAGCGTGACGCATTATATTTACGTGGGAGTGAATGAGACAGGTAACAAGAGGTCATTATACGAAATTCTTCCTGCTCCGCGACCGGACTTTACCAGTCGGATTTGGAAAATTATTTTTGTATATGATAGCCACATCCATGGGGAAGGCTATAAGGTTATAACGGGAACTGGAAATTCCTACGGAAACGGGGAAAAATATGCGCGTACGAAGCTGAGGGGCAAAAGTTAGTAACATTATAAATGCGAAAGCTTGGATGAATGGATGATGTCAGAATAGCTGAACAAATCTTGATGAAATTTGACACAGAGGTAGATTATAGCCTGGAATAACACATAGGATACTTTTTATCCCGGGAGTATGCTCCCTTGGGATAATTTTTGACATTCACTCGAGCGAAAATTACTCACTAGTAAAATTACCTGAAGTAATGAAACATTTTTATTTATCGTGTTTAGATACCAAATAAATCATCTTTCTTTGTGATTGAACTAAAAAAAAATTCTGCAACTGAATCGACTACTTTGCAACCTTATAACTATTGACATAAGGGCGAACATTCGCGGTAGCAAATCTAGAAATGTACATACCTTCAGTATCAGGTCTGTCCACGAGCTCCAGCTTCCGTATGTGCAGCTTCTCCTTGAGCTTGAGTTGCTGCGCGCCGCCTGCGCCCGCGCCGCCCGCCGCGCTGTTCGGGACCTGCAGGGGGAGATACAATGTCTTACTAATCTAATTATCAATACACAACGTGGAACAGAATAAACGCAATACCTCTTAAGGGGTCATTGTACTCATCATTATGAACAACTTTTACTGTGGCCCGAAATAGCGAAAAAAGAATCTGCTGTTCAGTACATTTTGTCGAATTATGCGCACAGAAATGTATGGGACAGTCCATTTTATTTGCGCGATTTCAGTGTTTAAGTTGTTCATAATGATGAGTACAATGGCTCCTTAAGAAGTATTACGTTTATTCTGTTACATGTTGTACATTATAGACACTTTCCTATGGTGTATTATTGGTATTGGTTTTTCAAAATCAATCGGTGGAATTTGCTCAACTAACTTTTTTTTACTGTAAAAATATGATATTAATAAAAAATTGGTCCGTACTGTATCATCTTCATTATTGGTTTACGTGAAAGAAATAAAACACGGGACCAATATTTTTTGAAAATCTTACGGACGGAAATAGAATTATAAGGTACTTTTCTATATAATATATTAAAATACCCTATTGTTAGCCTTATAACATTAAATGATGAATATAAATGTACTCACAATGCTCGTAATAGGCTTGCACAGCAGTAACAGTCCGTCGAACAGAAACGCGCGTCGCTCCGCTATCCGCTTGCCCGGACCGATCTTGGACAGTGTGTCCTCTGTAACAACGAATATTAAACATGACAATAAACAAAAATATTATATGTGTTTGTATTACAAATATTTGAGACCCATATAAGAAATAATTAAGTCTTATAGAAGCAATGCCAATATTCTATTTTTAGGGTTCCATACCCAAAGGGTAAAAACGGGACCCTATTGCTAAGACTCCTCTATCGGTCTATCCGTCACCAGGCTGTATCTCATGAACCGTGATAGCTAGACAGTTGGAATTTTCACAGATGATGTATTTCTGTTGCCGCTATAACAACAGCTCTAACAATACTAAAAACAGAATAAAATATGTTTTTTTTGCTGTTTTTTTATAGATAATCCGGAAGATAGTAAGGAAACCTTTGGTGCGTGACTCCGAATCGAACTTGGCCTGTTTTTCATTTTGGCAACTTTTAATTTCGTTTGGTAGTGATACGTTAACTTTTCTTGACCAAATATTAAAATGTGATAAAACTACCATCCACCTAGACAAAATTGTTTGCACTGATTTCGATTGCAATAATAATACTGTAAATTTTCTTTCTTTTTTGTATGTTGGCAATTATATTGATCAAATAAGTTAATTTGCAAACTTCCTGTCTCCTATGCCATTCCTGCACATGGTCTGTCGTTCACGTGTGAGCGGCACAGCTACACCATTTAGCTCAAACAATCAAGCTTCCATCGCCGTTAGAATCAAGATGTCGGCCCACCGGGTGGATTAGGATTTCGCCGGGATCGCATCTCTCTGTTTCAAAATTCGAGGAACCAGATGAAAACTGTGGGAATGCATACGTATAGTCGATCTAGGCTTCGCTCACATCAGGTAAGGTATTGTGCATCCATTTTCCTGCCTACAAACTCTCATCATATCGTCTAATCTCTTTCTAAAGCTGTAGCAACTCACCAAAATCTATCATCGCTTGATATCGCTTTATTTGCGTAAACACAAAATAAACATTTTAAAGTAAGGGTCAAAATTCCATACTATTTATAGGGTTCCGTACCCAAAGGGTAAAAACGGGACCCTATTGCTAAGACTCCGCTGTCCGTCTGTCTGTCACCAAGCTGTATCTCATGAACCGTGATACCGAGAACCGCTGATTAATTTCATTTCGGGATCCAAGACAGTTGAATTGTTTCACTAGGACTCGTCTAGCTTCATTGACTCGGTGTTTTTCTGCTGATTGCCACTGTTGATGAGCTTTCAAGAGTTACAGTGGTTGGGATTATTGTGGCGGACATGTCTGAAATTTACCTTCGACTGAACTGCAGCGCTGTTGTAAACATACCTCTAATAAATTCATTGCAGCACTGCCCAATGTCTCTGATGTCCCAGTTATCCACTATCCGCGCCAACTCGTTGCATTTCTCTATGGCAAGTTGTCGCCGCGCTCGACTCGCCATTCTGAGTGTTGCGTCCCTGTTATTATAGAAAGAACTATTTATTATCACGCTTGTATGTACCTAAAGGAGATAGAGGCAGCTGTGTCCTAAAGGAGATAGAGTAAAGAGTTTGATAAGCAGGATGGGTGAATTTTTAAGGAGTGCGCGCAGATGACCATTTCTGTAACTATAACTAAAAATTGTTGAAGGAATCACACGACCGATTTTGATGAAAACTAAAAGCGCAGATTGGATTTTTGAAAAATCAATAAGCAACCAAAAATCGAACCTGTCGATATTGGATAAAAACACACACATATTATTACACCAATAGAAAGTGCTGCTGTTGTGATCCTTATAAGGATCAAATTCTGGTAAGTAATAATAGTAACCAGAGGTCGGAATTAGGTAGAGTTATTTATGTACTTACTCTGATTTCATACAGCGAAAGAATAAAGTGGATATGCCTGAAATCCCGAGATTAAATTGTAAAGAGCAGAAAAATCCCGTGATTTATTAAATAAAAAAGTCATTTACTTTTACACAATTTAAACCTCTGCACGCGCGACGTTGCCAAATTTACATCAACGACATCGGATGTCCGAAGTCGAAAAATACTAATAAAAATTTTATGTTAATTATCTTTGTTTTATTTTTCGTATCTATCTCTGAGGTTGGTATTATTATTTATTTGTAATACTGTTCACCACACGGGACTGTCTATTAGAAATCCCGGGAAGATCCATATTAATATCAACATTTCGATGCAAGTACATAAATAACTCTACCTAATTCCGACCTCTGATAACATTCTACTTACGATTTGATTGTTATTTCAGTAATACTCACATTTTTGGTCCATTTCCTAGTGCCTTTATTAATAACTTTTTGATCGGATGTAAATTGCATTCCACCTGTCAACAAAAACAGTAATTGAAATCTAAGATTATCCATAAAAACCTAAATATTTATTTAGACCCATTATTGACCCTAAACACTAAATTGACCCAACTGACCTGTTTAAAGCTTTCTCTGTCTTCAGCTGCAGGAGTAATCTGCAATAACAGGATGAGCATAAACAAAAAATAAAAAATTAAAACCAAACAAAGAACAATGAGGAATAATGATGAGCTTTGGATAACCAATATTAACAAAAAAAAATGGTTTCAGCTGGTTATGGTATCACATGTGGTGGAGGTGATGGAGAAAGTCGTCAAAGGTTCATCCTTACTTTGAAAGCTGACGATTTTTAGGCGGAACACAGACGCTGGCAGAGTTCCACACAATAGCTGAGCGCATAATAAATAGTTTATTAATAAGTGAGGTTTGCCTCTCCCTCACGCGGCCCGCCTCCTCCTTCACTAGCATCACTAACATGACAGCTTCGCAGGAGGTGACGGCTTCCCGAGCCTCCTGGCTGCGGACCATGGACTGAACCAGGCCCGGACGCGAGAGCTCGCCGCCGCCGATCGCCGCGACGAGGACTCGGCGGTGCTCCGCCCAAATCATGGTGTCCTGGAGTGACAACCGCTTACCGGACACGAAGCATTGGCAGGCCTCTCACAACGTGGACAAATGACCTGATTAAAGCCGCGTTATTCCGCGGCTATAACCAAGATGCGTGATGGAAGGACCAAGAGATGTTTCGGTACGCGCGGGGAGACCTATGTCCAACAGTGGAGGTCTGACAGCTGAAATGATGATGATGGTGTACCGACCTGCTTGAAGCTCTCCCTGTCCTCGCTAGCGGGAGCGATCTGCAGCAGCGCCAGCACGTAGTTGTGGTACAGGAACACGTGGGCGACAGGAGCCATCAGCAGCTTGGGCAGGTAGTACTTCACTGCCAGGCGGAAACCATGGCCCGCTGTGTCCAGCCGTTCTGATAGCTGCAAAGATAACATAATGTTAAGTATATTGTCTCATCATTCACTCCATTAAAACTTTATCTAAGTGTCTTCCAGCATGATTTCATGGGCGCCAAGTCTACTTGTACAAGTTGTGATGTATTTTACCGAATCTTTAGTGGAAGCTATTGACTCAGGCAAACAGGTTGACGTTATGTCGATTTCAGCAAAGCTTTCGACCGCGTGTCACACGATATCCTTTTAGAAAAGTTGCTGGTGTATGGCATTACTGGTAATCGCTTAGCTTGGTAGAAATATAACTTATAGAAACGGTTCTTCTTTTTCGCAGTTAGTGGCTTTCAATCTGAAACTTTCACGATTACAGCGAGCGTACCTCAGGGCTCTCATATCGGCCCAATTTTATTTATTGTCTTCTGTCAATGATTTACCTGAATGCTTTCGTTTCTGCGAATATTTCATGTAAGTACCTCAAGTTCAATAAAGTAATTGACTCAAACGAGGATGCTAACTTACTTGAAAATGAACTGGATATATTATGATGATCAACTGGTGCGTTTACAATGAGCATTAAAAATAGTTTTCATAAAAAAGTTTTCCAAGAAAAACTTTAGTTGCCGTCTGTGTCGTGAACTAGCTGACGCCCGCCGCTCCGCATCCGCACGGAAGTAGTACTTCCTCCTTAATACATTATAGCCTAGTAGTTACTCTGTGTTGTGTCCCTTTACACTTTGGTTTCGCATTTCTGTCAATGTCTTCACAAACATCAGACCTTGAATACGAACAATCCGCAATTTTTTAGATATGTTTCGTTACTATAGGACTTGGTTTCATTTTGGGCCTTCTTTATTATGTGGCGCCTACCATAAATTCAGTCCTTACATAAACGTGCAAGATATCACGACTCACCACGGGATCATCAACGATGCTCTGCAACGCTTCCCGCGACTCTTTCCTCGTGACAATGTTAGCGTAGCGCACGTACGCACGGAATTCTTCTACTTCGGCTAGCTCTGTAACAAATTACACTTTACTGTACACAGATAATCAAAGATTTTGTTGTGCATTTTTATCCTATTATTTTGGCATTCTGAACTGAACAGTTTCATAATTATATGCCACATAGGGCATTGGGTATTTCCCTGTGGTTATTTCTGTACAACATTTTATATGAAACAACGAATAACACAAAGCAAAAATCTTTTTCTAAGAACATAAAAAAGAAATTAAAAAAAAAAATACAAACATCCGAATTGAGAACCTCATCCTTTTTTAGAAGTCGGTTAAAAACTGCTTTAGCGTCGAAATTGGTTATTAAATGAAGCAGCAATTAGCATTTCAAATATTTGGTTTGAGGAAGAGTAGAATGTGGTAGAAAAATCTCTTTGGTCACATTTCACAGAACGAAGACGTACCTTCAAAGCAGCTACCGATGTAAGGAGTGGGCGAGTCCTGTGACATCTCCATAGCGTCCTCGAGGTTACCCAGCAGGGTCACCGTTAGCTCATAGATATCCACTATGTTACCGAATATTAGTGATATCGCCTGTGGACAAAATAATAATATTTATACAAATCCTTATTTAATTAACCGCTTTTATTTTCTTAAAAGTATATACGATTATTTTTTTTTTTTTAATTGTCTGACTTTGTTCCTGCTTATCTCCGAAACGGCAAGACCTATTCTGACGGGACTCTCACTGGCGAAATCATCAGGAGTTACTTAGACTGATGTTACTTTACTTCCGTGAAAAAAAAAACCTTTTCGAGCGAGTGAAGCCGCGGATGCTCTAAAAGTAACGGGATTTCTGGATACAGCTCCAGAGAGACGAACCTCCTAACAATACGAGGAGGTTCGTCTCTCTGGAGCTCTGACCGCCGCTGGCAGCTTGAACACTGTTCTTGATACGGTGTGTTACAATTCATTTTTTTTTTTTTGTTACAATGTTTTTATAAGTTTTGCTGCAATATTTCAAACAGTATTGTTACGCGCCAGAATTAATGCCGGGTACAAAACAATAAAAGTTACTACTAGCGCCATCTAGTATCGAGTAGCAGAACTAGTAGAGTCAAGATCCTTCTAGACATTTCGATGCAAGAACATTCTAGAGTTTTCGATATCTGGTTAGTCGGGTTCGTTATGTACTCGAACTTTCTAGATGTTTCTATACTAGAAGGTTCTGGAATTATCTGCCGACCTATATAAGGCCCGCATAGCCTGCGACCGAGGCAGTATTGAATTTGCGATACAAGCGACAACTTCGAGAGCGAACTTCGACTGCGAATTAAAGTGATCAGTAGTGCAATTGTGATTTATGATTAGTGAGTTTAAAGTTGTAATTAGTGTTGATTAATTAAAGTATCATTTTGGCAATTTAATCGGCTGTTTTTATTGTCATGAACCCTAAGCTCGTAACAGTATTTTTAAGTGCTTGCAAATAAATAAACGGAATAATAGTTTAATATGAGGAAATCATGAACATAACATTCATACTATTGAATCCGAATAATAAATTAATTTTAGGTTTTCCTCGACATTTAGGAAAAGTGGTCACGTTATTTGGTCCTTTAAAAGCTCCTTCTTTTTGAAGTTGATTTAGAATGTGTCTATTTAAGGAATATGACATACTCGCCTCCGCCCGGGACTCCGCCCGCGTGAACTTAACTTTTCCAGGTTAGGTGGTTAGTTTTCTAAACATTTTTTTTTTAAATATTTTCACGTCATTCATGGACTGACTATTATGTTTTTTTTAAGATATTGTTGACTTAAAAAATAATAATTAACCATGAATAATGGAATTAACTATGATTTATTTTCCAATTTATTCTAATACATAAATTTTGTAACAAAAAAAACATTAATTAAACCAAACATCCCAACGTTTTTTTTTTTTATAAGGTCGATTTAGTAAACGCGTGGCTGAAAGAGTTAGCTATATTAGTGTAAAGTATCACTCACTCGACTATCCCTATCAAGTATCTTCTCGAGCTCGTCCTTGAAGACCCTGATGATGAGGTTGAGGTCCCTGAGGAAGTGCTTCTCGTCGGTGAGCAGGTCCCGCACGAGCTCGGCGTAGGACAGCGAGCGCTCCGGGGGCGCCGCCTCGCCCGCCAGCGACCACGCCACCGACTCTTGGTAGAACATGTCCATCAGCACCTGGGGGGGACAAACGTATCCAGCTTCTTATTCGTGTCGCTACATGACACTTATTTAGATTTGGGTTGCCAATGCCAGGTTTCTAGTTAATACACTAAGAAATGGTGACTGGCGGGCGTTTTCAGGGACAATTTTTGTGTAAATTTTTGACGTTCTAGAAATACTGATACTGAGAATAGTTTAAATAAATGATTTTGTTATCGAACGGGTAATAAAGTCAAGTCACAGACGAACTCGATGAGGATCCAAGAAAATTTATTCCCAAAAATTAAAAAAGCGTTATCCTCCCTAAAAACTCGGTACACTGGACACAACTTGGTACTTGATAAAAGAGTTATTTAGTAATCGCGAAAAAGAACGGCTACCTCATACATTTATGTGCGCATAACTCCACAAAATTGTGTCAACAGCTGATTTTTTTTTTTGGTATTTCGTGCCCATAGTAAAAAATATTCATAATTATGAGTACAATAACCTCTATTCAGGTCTTGCCTTCATTCTGTTACACGTTGCATAAATCACGTACTCCTGTGTGACAGTACATTTGACAGTAAATCTTCTTGACTCCGGGCGCAGGATGTCGCTGTACAAGTCGACCCACCTTATCAGCGCACATAGCAGTCTTGATATCCCGACACGTGATAGTGTCATAGCCGGACTTCTGAGAAATCTTCTTGACGTAATTGCCAGCCAGGCGCAGGATGTCACTGCTCATGAACTCCAGCACGGCCGTGATGAACTGCGACACTGACACGTCAATTTTGTAGAGGAGGACCTCCTGGGAAGAGAAAAGTAAATTTTAGATTATGATATGTTATGATCTTCAAGAAGGCAATGCTTGCCGAGGTTCCTCCGTGCCTCATAAATCACGTTAAGCCGGCCAGGCTGTTATTTGTAGACCTTTGGCAGTCGTTACGGGTTGTCACAAACCAGAAAATCTGACTCCAGTGCCAAGAGGTACCGTGTTATGTCAAGGGCATACCAGGTCATCATTAGTTTGACGACACGGTTGGCGCAGTGGTTGAGCGATTGGCTGCTGCGCTGCGTGTCGCGGGTTCGATTCCCGCACGAAGCAAATATTTGTATGGCCTACAGGTAGTTGTTCCGGGTCTGGCTGTTTGTGTATGTGAGATTTTATGTTTGTAAACGCACCCACGATACAGGAGAAATTCCTAGTATGGGGTTACGTTTTTAAAAAAAAAAAAAAACATCTTTAGGCGGGTGATGTGCAGGACAGGTCAATATGACAGTGAAAAAAAGAGGGATGGAGCTATACACTCTATATAGCTCCATCCCTCCTTCTCGCTCGAACGACTCACGCTTTAACACGTCATGGTAGGGCCGCAGTGTTACCGCATGTGATACAACATCGCTTTGCTCTTTCTTTTTTATCTAAGATTGAACTGCCATTGACGTAAGGTGTGGTAACAACAAAACTCGAATATTTGTGGTCGTCTTTCGGCAAAAAATATAAAAATATTTCCGAGAAGTACAGGACCCATCGATGTGGCTTAGGGGAGACCCACGTCCAGCTTACCTTCTGCAGCAAATGATGCAGCTTATCACATGGTATCATGGGTTTCCGTTTCTTTATCGTGACGAGGTCCTTAGCTTCAGTGATCGCCCACTTGTCCAGAGGCGTCGGGAACGTACGGGCCACTCGCTCTTCCACATCCTGGGGACAAAGGACACACTTGGAAATAAGTACATCGTAAGAGCTACTTTGAGGAGCAAGGCAGTGACAGAATGGTATCCTAGGGATGGCAAAAGAAATCGGGGAAGACAGCTAACCCTATGGGAGGAGGAAATCAGGCTAACAGCAGATCCAAACTGGCGGAGAGTATCCTACGACAGACGACAATGGAAATTGTTCGAGGAGGCCTATGCCATGAGGCACACCGAAATAAGAGACATTTTGTGATTTTTTTGTTATAATTATGTAATTGTTATTGTAAATTTTGCTGTCTAGTCGCGGAATTAAGGGCTTTATTATTATTTCCTTTTTTCTGATTATTATTCAGCGCTACTTTTGAACAAAACCCGCCAAGTGCGAGTCGGACTCTCCCGCGACGGGTTCAGTACCAAAAACCGAAAAAAAAAAACACGTGTCTTGTTATATGGGAGCCTCCTTTAATGTTTAAGTATTTGTTGTAACGGCAAAAGAAATACACACACTGTACAAATTTAAACTGTCTACCTATTAAGGTTCTTGATATACAGCCCGCTGACACACACAGACGGACGGACAGCGGAGGCTTAGGAATAGGGTTCCGTTGGTTACCCCTCGGGTACGGAACCCTAATACGGTCAATGATTCATATCAAATGAACCCAAACACGATGGTGCTATATTGTTTGATTGAGGAGTTCCTATAATGGCTACGAATATGACTCTAGCAGTGGCCGCCGTAGCGTGAACAGTAAACAGGCAACATTAGGGCACGCCCAGACTTTTTTTTTGGGTCAGGCCTGCTGCACTATTCCCAACTACTACTAATCATCAGTGGCGACCACTAGAAAAGCGCCGAGTCAATGAAGTTCGACGAGTCCTGGAGAAATCATTCAACTGTCTTGGATCCCACACAGTAAGAAAAACATAATATTACTTCCCTTCTTAAGCAGGAGACAGAACAGAGTTAGGTTAATAGGTACCAGGGGTTTACGGTCACTCCATCGTAGACCTTCGCTTTCTACCAGGCGTGATCAAATTCAAGAGCAGACTCAACTCATAATAACAAAATAAAATTTCAAGCCTATACCAGTTTGAACTATCGGAGTGACCACGATTAGTGGTCTGGTTTCTCTTTGATTTTATAAGTTTAAATTATATAAATATGCCAGTGACAAACTATCGGACAGACCAATTAGGGAGTTGGACTATAGTAGGTTTTTTTTAGTATGGGAAATCATCAAATAACTCCTTCCGTTCTGGGCGGAGCGGATGGGAGTGTCAGACTTTTAATGACTAAAACCCATTCGTGTTCTTACTAATGCCCTTTGCGTTCCAGGGCCGCGGTGACCTTTTCGAACAAATTCTGCAGGACTATAGTAGCTGACGTTCGTTGCCACTTTGGATATGGAGTCCATAATGCAAATACGAAGTCCATCCACACTTGGGATCCCGCTTCTAATTTAAGAATGTTTCCTGGATAGAAAAATAATAATTCTATTTGATCTTTCATAGGATAGGTGTCCTAGTTACATTTTCAAAAAATATTGGACACGTATTTTTTTGCCTTTTTCAACTCAATAAAATATCACAAGGACAAAGCGCATAAAACTTCGGGAATAGGGACTGACGACGTCACTTTTTGGTAAAAAGAGTACGACGTGACGTCACGCGAAATCCCAAAGCATTCCAATTTTTTTTTGTTTCCGTGACAAAATAAAAAAATACGTGTCCAATAGTTTTTGGTAAACTACTGGTCAGGGTAAATACATTTTTCGGGAAAATACCATAGGGTATTTTTATATTTTTCGCAGTTATGAGATTAGGGACTTCATTGTGGACATTTTTTGTGTTTGCCAAAGCTGGCAGCATGGTCTAATGAGAGTGTAGAATATTACCTGTACAGTAAGCGGCGAGGGCACGGCACACAGCAGTGCGAGGAGCCGAAGACACAGTGACTCCACATATTGAAGAGCGCTCTCTTCAGCTGTGAGGGTTGGGTGCTCGTGGTCGAGTACCTGCAGAGATGCTGAGGTTATTGATGGTTTACAAAAGGGATATAATTGACCCTAAGTGCGCAATGTGCACATCAACTCAAAATTTTGGCTCTAAACCATTTTTTTTTTCTAAACCACTTTTACAGCCTAAATTTTGAGTTTGCTCTAAAATTGCAGTTTGGATGAAATTTTTCTGCAGTTGATATTTAATGAGTATTTTATTGTTATTTTTAAAACAGATCTATATGGGTAACATGAACAATTCTTGTTGTTTTGATAATAAAATTGCACCAACTGTTTTTGCTTCCTATTGCTTTGCTTTACTGCTTTAATTATGACCAAAAAGACAGTAAAACTCTCTCAGTAAAATGGCAGAGACAAGTAGAGTATTTTAGCGAACTCTATTGCGTTCATAGACAATGAAGTACGCCTTAGCGTATTAGGTACAATACTCTTTTAGAGTATTCACATTTCGCCCGGGACCTCTTATGCCCAGATTTTGGACAAACGATTTTCCCCTTTCCAGTTCCACCCCATAAGGTTGCATTTTCAAAAGTCCCTTCATGGTGCTCACTCACATCATAATAAAAGGAAGACTTGGAAAATGTCTGTTTCTAGTCCCAGTAGTTTTAGCAGTGCATTGATATGTTAGTCAGTCAGTTTTACTTTTATTTATCTAGACCAGATAGGTGGGAACCCAAGCTAGCTACTCGTACAAGCCTCAGAGAAGCCAAATATATCCTACTAGCTTTTTCCCGCGGCTCCGCCCTCGTGGATGTCGGTTATCGCGTAAAAAAGTAGCCTATGTCCTTCTCCATATCCCAGGCTATATATCTGCCAAATTTCATGACGATCCGTTCAACCGTTTTAGCGTAAAAGTGTAACAGACAGACAGAGTTCCTTTTTTATTTTTTATTAGTAGGAATTATTGCATTTTGATCATGTTTGCGTTTAATGTTACTGATAAGCCTATTTATAACTGCCTAATTTTAAGTTCAAGTTTCCTCATAAACGTTTTCCTTAATATGTCTCTAATTAAACTAAATTGAACTATGACTTTACGTAGGTAGTTACCTGTTAATTAAGTAATTTAGGGTTTTAAGTGGGATTTATCTTCATCATCATCATCAACACATAAATACAAAAACGTGCACTGCTGGACATAGGCCTCCCTCAAGTGTCGCCACAGCAACCGGTCCTGTGCGTCTTGCATACATCGGCTACCCGCGACCCTCACCAGGTCATTGGTCCACTTGTGTATTTATTTTATTAAAACTTATTTATTTTCACTCTATTTATAGACTACTAGGAAATTTAGATTATTTCATTGCACTATTTGTCTATTCTTAACCACTCGGGCCCAACATGTGAAAATTCCCTAATATAAAGTAAATCTTATGTATATGTAAATAAACATTAAATTCGCGATTATTTCGCGACACACCGGTGTGTCGCCGGGGCCGGACAGGATCAGATAATTATAAATTAACCATTAACCAAAGCAAACTAATTTAGTGGTTTATTACGACTTTACCACATTTGTTCATTATAATAATTTTATTAATTAAAAGCACTTAATTTCACATATTATTATTTATTAATTACTGGGATATAATTTAACTTAATTATTAAATAATGTTATTATTTGTTGTAATAGATATGAATTTACATATCACTTATACAAAAAAAAAAATCCTAAAAAAAAATAAAGTCTTGAAAGCCAGACAAACTTTTGTATACTGAAAGAAATAAAATTAAAATATAGCACAAACATTTTTTAGTCGGAAAAAGGCCTGAGAAAACAATCTATAACCTTTTATATTAAAACTATAAGAATTACTTACCCAGAATAGTTAAAAACATGTTGACGGACCAAACTCATTTTACCAACTGTGGCCTGCTTTGGTTTCAGACATAACAGCTAAACATAATATTATTATTATATTTTAATTAGTTAACACAGTGTTTATTTCCTTAACATACTCCAATGTTACAGCAAATGTAAATACATTTTAATAATAAGGTAAATTATAACAGATGCCACTACCAACATAGTTCGATTCTCGGCAGATTATTAATATTATTGTTTTAATAAGGTAAATCCATAGCAACTTTTTTTTTTTTTTATTAGAGATGGGTTTGCTCTTGACTCTAGTCAATGTCAGAGATGACAGAGACAAAGTCTACGATGGAGCGAGCTTACCCAGAAGGAGCCTGTTCACTCTAACTTTGAAGAGATTAGGGTTGTCAGCATTTGGAAACACAGACGCAGGCAGAGAGTTCCACTCTTTTGCTGTGCGCATTATAAAAGACGTTTGGAAACGCTTAGTGCGAATTGGTGGAATAGCTACAAGGTAGGGATGGTAAAATGCAGTACGTCTGGATGTCCGATGGTAGAAGGGGGCCGGTGGGATGAGGTCGTGGAGTTCTTGGGCACACTCACCGAAGTACAATCTGTAGAAGACTATGCAACTATGGCTAATAAGACGTATAATTATTGTGTTACATGTAGTAGTAGTAAAACCAATCATGGTAGCTATAGTAATTAAATATCCTCTTTCCATACAAATGACCTTGCAATATAAACTGAACCTTATTTCAATACATATAAATAATACATGATATTATCTTCATAGCATAGCGCAGCCATACTCAACTTTTTTTTTCTCTGGGCCACATTGCGCTTATGCCATTGTCATGATGGGCCACAATAACCAACAGTAAAATAAAATTTTACTATTAAAACTATGTCTAAGATACACTTTGTTGATATTGATGAAAATCTGCCCTTCCTGCTTAGTAGGTTAGGTAGGTTATTTTTTATTCAAAATTGGATTTGCTGGTGATTTCTATATCAAACTGTGTGACAACTGATAAGTTAGTCATAGGTTTTTGCTTTAGGTTTACATAATTTTTGGAAGTGCTGTGCACTTCTTGTAAGTAACAAGTTCACCCTACTTCAAAACATCTGAATTTTGTTTTGTCTAAGTGTTAGTAAATAATATGTTGTGCGAGCGCCATAATTAAATAATAGTGAGCCAACCACTTGGTATCATCCATCAGGCCAAATTATTTCAATGTCAGTACAAGCATGAGTAATAGATTTTATTGCTTGAGATGGTGCAATATTTTAGTTTTTTTCTGGATTAAGGTAGGAATAGCTAACATATTTGGGGAGCCCTTGCCTAGCAGTGGGAGTACTGACTAATTAAAAAATTATAATTTGTGATTCATAGATCTAGGCACCTCTCGGTAATATAGTATATTTTTACACTAGGTTTTGCCTGCAACTTGGTAGGTGCATATCCTGATTTTTCCCGTTCCTGTAGGAATTTCCTATTCCCATATATCCTATAGACTTCCTCATGAATCTGGCTATCGTATACAAATATAATTTTCCAAATCCTGGTAGTCAATACTGCAATATCCCGAAGCATACTCACGAAACATTCTTTGCTATAATCCATAACTTTGAATAAAATAACAGTGAAAATTAGACCTATACTGCAATACCGCGAAACTACACTGCTATATGGTCCAATTTTCCATATTTCAATACCGCAAAACACACTTTGCTATAATATAACATTAGTGACATTACTAGAACTATAGAATATTATTTAGAAAAACATTTTTTTAAAACAGCTGCCCCAACAAAAAGAGGGTGAATTTGTTTTGATAAAGCATAATATTAATAACAACCTTATTTTCTAGTTATTGTGAGTGGTTATAAAAATATTTCATATTATTATGACAAATAGTCTCTAAAAAAAAATTATATACCTACATAACAACACTGAATAACTTTGATTTTACTATAATACTATATTACAATTTGCTAAGCAATTCCGAGTAAATAAACGAAACCCTAATAACAATGAAATCATTATTATAATCACAATATCATACTGATTTTGTCTGATAAGTTATCAGGAACCTTGACAATAGCCACTACGTTAGATATCGCGAAAACATAAGTTTACTAACATCTGGACAAAACTATCTCAAACAAAAATTTAGAAAGACAATTACTTAGATATTTTAACACTTTTAGCACAGTTATATGGCACGTCAATCGACAATACCATCGAAATTTTGCACACAATAAAACATGGGACCGAACTTGGATCGTTCGTAAAGCTTACCTTTCGAAGAGGAGCTATAAAGACACCACGCCACTTTTCCACATTCTCAGGGTCCTGGAAGTCGTACCCTCGAGTTTCTTCTACCGTCGGTAACATTTTACCAAAAAAATCCGCGCCGAACTCATGTAAACAGAGTACGTCTTGTTATGTCTGACACAACACACAGCACCATTTCTGCTTTCACTTACACTTAGCACCGTTCTCAATAGTTAAAAAAGCGCAAAACACGCGTAAACTAGTAAAATTGTTTTGTTTTCAAAGTTTTATTGTAAAATGTTGAATTGCTAAATTGAATTAATTGAAAAATATATTCTTTGATTCATTTGGTCGGCTAAACGACGCCATTTTCAATTTATTTATCATTGCCCATTGGCCTGTTCTCGTTGTTTGACTGCAATCACAGATTACTATTACGTAGAATGTAGCAAGCTATTTCTGCAATCCACTGAATCCATAGAGAAATGATCCGATTCATACCTTGGAATCCGCAAAGTTAATTATGCGAAATTAAACTAGAACGTCGATAAAGCAATGTTTTAGTAAACATTTAGATGATAAAACTCAATATCTACTTAGTCTCATTCAACTTTAATTTGCTGACTGTAATGATACTAGTAAAAAAATTCAATGAAAAAATCGACGCTAAGCCCACTATGAGCTTCGGACATAATTTCCGAATATTATTTGTTTTCGTTGACACATTTTTCCATAAGTGAGAAAATTGACAGACAAGGGGATTTTGCGCAAGTTTGATAAAAGCAGTTCTAAGTGAAAATCAATATATTCTTATGAGTGACAATATGTGATCGTTTCATCGGTTGTATAAATCACAGAGTAGGTATTATAAGCAGGCGTCAGCATACGTGAACGGGAGTGAGGCACAAACAGTCACACGGAAATTTGAATAAGAGAATAACGTTGTAAAATATAAAATATTTGCAATTGGCGCACCGCGACTTGCAAGGCATTGCAAGGTCTTCAGACAAATCGAATAACATCATGACTGTCAGGTCTTCAAACAATGGCACAAAATGTTTCAAGCTGTAGTCTAGCGTTATGTATCAAGTGTATAGTTGGTTTCAAACTAAATGGCTGCCTATTTTTTTCGCAACTGCACAGCGACTCATGTTCTGCTGTATCAGCAGAACATGAGTCGGGTCGGGGACTATGGGGAGTATTCTTTATACTTACCTACTTAGTCTGGACTTATTTCTTTGTCGGCTATACTCTTTTCGCATTGGCGACTTTACGAGCTCAAATCGGTACGTAAGCTGCATGGCCAAATTTTCATTAGACGTGAACTCGGTTGACAGACAGCATTCGGGTACTCCCTGTGGGTAGCAAATGAACTGATGAAAGGTACCTAATTCGAAAACGCAGTTTTGTTTTATCGTTTGCTGGGATTCCCGGTGGTGGGCTGACGGGTATAGCGACAAAGAAAATGAGCGCAAATAAGCATATATGGGGGCCTCAGCCTGACAAAGCACAACTCCATTCTGAGTTCTCTGCATTTTGATTATTATAGCACAGTGCTAAAAATAACGCACAAAACGTTTTGGGAACACATTCATTGTGCGTACAGCTAAGGAGTGGAATTCCTTGCCAGAGTCTGTGTTTCCTGATAGGTACAACCCAGAAGTCTTTAAGTCAAGAGTGAATAGGTTACTTCTAGGCAAGTGTGCTCCACCTTTGACCACATTATCGCTTACCATCAGGTGAGATAGTGGTCAAGCGTGTGCCTATCCATAATAAAATAAAATGAACAATATTACCCCATGTTGCGTAATTGCATGTTTCTGAACGAAAAAATCATTGTCAACATTTCTTAACGTCTGTTTGACGTAAAAAGGTTTTTCGAAGGGCACGTTTTTTGAATAATACTTTTAAATAATTAGTTTTGTACATTCTCTAATCGACTATATATTTGATTAGAGAATGTACCAAACGAAATGTTGAATGTTATGAATTTATGATACAGTGCTAGTCCCAGCTAGTGCACGCTCGTTAGATTACAATTTTGCTTAATTTGGTATGATACCTGGGGTGCGTAAGCCTGTTAAAATTTTGGCCGGCTAAAATTATACTAGCGAAGTTTTGCTGAACGAAGTTATAGGTTTTTATCAATGTTAACTGTCATTCAATCTGTCAATCATTCTGCCCCTTTCGTTTACAACCATTTGCATCATTATTTTCGTCCATGAATTCCATGATCCACGCACAATACAATAATATTCCATGATGAGTAACTACTCGTTTAAATATTCGTACCCTCAATCATAGGGGGCGAATCGAGCAAATATGATAACAAACAGCTGTCAATCTGACAGATATCAGGATAAAAAGTGACCTAAAAAGGTCGCTAAAATTCATCCTAGCCTGGCGAAAACTTATACATACCAGTGGACGCCCGTGAACGGGACAGATTAAATTTTAGTCAGTTTAATTTTTGCCTTGCGGTGTCACTTGAACGGGGTTTCGTGAGTTTACATTTTTTTATTGTATAAACGTACCTACCCCTGAAAATCAGTATATCTACCTACTCGACAGCAGCAGTCAGTGACAGCTGTGACAGACTGACAGTAACGACTGATGACTAGTGACGGGTTGACGACCTATGAAAAAACTTCTTTCATTACCATTACTGTTGATGATCGTGTAAAGTTCGAACGTAAAACAATACGTATTTCATAAATATGTTTAGAATAATAGTCAGCGCTTTGTTATATTCAACAGTGCTTTGTGCAAATCAGAAAAACAGTGTAGGGAATAAAAGAAACTTCATTTACAATACGTAAGTAAATTCCAACAACATTATTTTTGTTTACGTTTTCTTTGACATTTTTTTTTCGAATCAGCGTATTACGGAAAGATATTTAATACATGCACTGAAGTTCTGATAAAAATATTTTCCTCTTGTTCAATAACTAAGTTAAAGTAGGTATCAAAACGTCTATTTTCAATAGTATTTTCGGGGGATCCCCAACCCAACCCTTTGGTTTGGCGATTACACTTGAATTTCTTAGTATTTCTAACAATAGGCCCTTTACATGACTATACCTAAGAGTGCCATCCGTCGGGATTTCCCCGGATTTGTCCTACTTTAAAGGGCGTCCGGGTAGCATTTATTTATTTATTTAAACTCTATGTACTATAGTGGTACATGGGCGGACTTAATGCAACAAGGCGTTCTCTACCAGTCAACCTTTGTTTGGTGGTTTGGGCGGGTTTTCAAAAAGGGTCCGAAAAAATCGAGATATGAAACTGCTAAGAATTAATTTGTAATTCAAAGCCTCCAAGTTAACTACGCCCGCCCTTTTCGTCCCTCACACTAAGAGTTTTGGCTTGATAACACTATAGTAGTCCTCGAGGCTGCTTAAAATATTTGCCCCCCTCCCTGAGTGAAATCCTGGATCCGTATCTGTCACATTAGACTATTATATTGCATAATTGATTATTCATGGAACCAAAACTTATAATTATAAATTGTATTTAACTTGATGCCAAAAAGATTAGTGTTCCTAGTTATTCTTGTTACCAGATTATTATACCTTAAAAAGAGAAGTATATATCGAATTAGAGTTGATATTTTATTTATTACGCTGTAGTTTAAATTGCAAAGAAGCTAAATGATTAAAAAATTAAAATTTTAAACAATGTTTTTATTTAAAAGGGTGAATTTTTATTTTTGGTTGCATCCGGTGAACAAGCTACCCAAATGTCCAGGGTTTTTAAAGTTTATGTTCAGCGTTGGCAAATTAGGTGCCCTAACTATACCAGTTCTAAATTGTAAGAAAAATATCCTTATCTGACTGTATTTGGTATAATTTTATTTAGTTAGGAAAACCAATAAAATGAAGTATAAGAACCATCATCTGCCTAGCCTTTTCCCAACTATATTGGGGTCGGCTCCCAGTCAAACCGGATTTAGCTGAATACTAGTACTTTAAGTACCAAATAGATAATAATATGTATTTCCTTTTCCTAAAATACCATCGTTTTAATAGCTTTAAAATGAATGGTTAGGAAAAGGATTGCAAAATGGTATCCATACCATCCTTGTCTGAGGCTTGTTTCAGTAGCAACCTGGATTTGTTCATGTCAATAGGATCAACTCCTACAGACATATTATAGTAACTTGGAAATCAAAACTGTACTGTAACACCCTTTGTAGAACAAAGCATTTTAAATGTCCTACCTATGTCATTTAACATGTTAACAGTCCAGTTGACCCTATGTGATATACCTGGCACAGTTCCGCCAAGTCGGTGCACCGTATGCGGTATATGAACTTAGTGTACAGTTAGACAACTATAAATGCGTTAAAGCTAAATAATAAAATCTAAATACTAAGACAATGTATTTGTGACTAAACAGAGTTCAAGTATGAAGGCGAGCTTAACTCAAAGTTGAGTTTCCAAGCAAACTTTGTAATAATTATGTACTTCAATATTGTACTTTATTTTTATGATATATAAATAAAAAATTTGATTGATAGTTTTTTATGTAACAATTAACATACACACATATAACAAATAGACAAAAAGAAGGAACAGAAAAACAGGTAAAAAGGAGATCCTTATCTCCAGAAACCTTGTTCAATAGCAAAAACACCATGCCACGAAATTAAGCTTCTTTTACTATTAATAGTTTTTGTATTCCTTCCTTTTTAGGTTCTATATGTTCAAATTAATAAATAGAACCTTTATAGGCTTCCTTATGTGTCTGTCTTATGCAGCAAATTTGACTCAAATCTGCTGAACCAATTCAGTAAGGGTTGGTAAGTGGAAATTATGGGATGTGGAAATTATATTTTTTTTCATACTCCACTGCTATTATTTTCTGATTTATTTCGTTGCGGGATCCAAGACAGTTGAATCGTTTCTCCGGGACTCGTCGAGCTTCATTGTCTCGGCGTTTTTCTGGTGGTCGCCACTGTTGATTCTGGCTTTCAGGAGTTGCAGTGGTTTGGAAATGTGTGGCGGGCTGGGAAGTGGAAATGGACCAATTCAGTTTAAATCTGGTACACATAGTAAACTTCACTTACTCGTCACTTTGGCAAGACAAGTTAGATCAGTCAAAAGTAAATACTTTTACAAAATACACCATGACTGTGCGACATATCAAAAAAATTCTCACAATGAGCTGTTTCATATTTTGTTGGCAAATTTATTTTTTCATAATAAAAAAAAATAATCATAATTCATGATAAAAACTTTACCCTCCTTCAGGTAAATAAATGAAAATTGACCATTCCTTGTTCCTTATTGTCCGGGTTTTTCCTGATGCTTATCTAATAAAATTATTATTACTTCACATTCAAAACATATGATAAAGTGTTATCAGCCATTGCTGTCTCCATTTATTTCAATAACATGATTCAGCGGAAAGATTATATAAGGATATTACTCAGAGTTGACAGTAAATAGAAAAACATTACCTTACTTCTGGGGCAGTTTGGTAAAACTATGGCAAAACTGTGAAAAATGTTAGCAACATGTTTATTGCAACAGAGAAAAATGTTGCTAAAATACCTATAATGCTGTGCAACGCCACCAATACATGGTGGATATCCCACACGCACAAAGCGTTTTGGAAACACAATGACATTCATTGTGTTTCCAAAACGCAAAAGGAGTGGAATTCCTTGCCAGAGTCTGTGTTTCCTGTTAGCTAGGTTACTTCTGGGCAAGAGTGCTCCATCTACGACCACATCATCGCTTACCATCAGGTGAGATTGTAGTCAAACACGTGCCTATCAATAGAAAAAAATACACGTTTCCTACTGGCTTTTTTTGCGGCTTTGCTCCCCGTGGCCTACCCCACAGGAACAGTGCATTTTTCCATGAAAAGAAATATTGTACGACACTCAGTGATAGTTGAACATCTGTATTAATAAAATCTATACTAATATAATAAAGCTGAAGAGTTTGTTTGTTTGAACGCGCTAATCTCTGGAAATGCCAGTCGGATTTGGATTTTTTTTTGTATATGATAGCCACATTCATGAGGAAGGTTATAGGCGATACGGGAACGGGAAAAAACGGAATATGCGCGTACGAAGACGCGGGCAAAAGCTTGTTAATATTATAAAGCTGAAGAGTTTGTTTCTCTTCTTTAAGTCTAAATGAATAGAACCTAAGCTGCCATGTGTCTGCCTCAGCCAATTTGCGTCAAATCCGCTGGACCGATTCCGGTTCTGGGCTCTATCTCCTAGAGATAGGGCCCAGAGGCCCAGTGTCCTCCGGGTGATCCGCACAGTGAAAACACCCGTACGTGTTTTCTTGCCGAATCTGAAACAGGTACCTCCCGAAAAAACCGTGTCCGGTGAGTACCTGCGTCAGGCGGAAGGTGAAGACGCCGTGGCGCCTCTCCAGCCACTCCTCAAAGAGGGGACTTACCGCCGCAATAGTGGCGTGCCCAGAGATAGGGCCCTAAATCTGTTACAGCTTGGTTGAACGCGCTTATCTCAGGAACTACTGGTTTAAATTGAAAATAATATGTTAGTGTTGGATAGCCCTTTTATCGAAGAAGGTTATAGGACATATATTATAAATTTATAACATCTCGAAACGACAAGTAGGAGCTGAGCATTAATGAAAAACGTGACGCAGACGAAGCATACAAACATTTTTTCCTCCTATAACAGTAATATTTCAAGTTTGAGGGAGGCAGTCCAGCACTGCTGAAAGAAGAATAAGACTATACTTTATTGGATACTAAAAATTTTAAAAATATCTTTTTTCTTTCTATTCATTGGCACTGCGTCGAGTACATACACATTAAAAGTACCTATTTTTCAGTCTCTTTATTCTTATCTATTTGTTAACTGTGTACAAAATAAACTGTTACTAAAATAAATAAATAAAAAGTATAAATCCACTGGCAGTGAGTGTAACCTTCCCGAACCTGGAAATCCTGTCTACTATCCGTCTGTAACCTTATGTCGCATGGTGCAGACATCGTATTTATTTATCACTTACTAGGTATATGATAGGTTAGGGCTGTAGGGCCTATAGGCCTTATAGGGCTTAGAGTCGTAGGGACTGTGGGGCTTGTAGGTCTTAATAGGTTCCTTCAACTTATCATATACTTTCATGTACCGTCACACTCTTATCAGTACTGCGGCCTAACGGTTTTTAAGGGTGGGTGTACATATTGGTCCCTCGAACCGGATCAGCGTAGCGCCGTGATAAATGTTTCTGTTGTTCCCAAAGCTAGCTTTTTTTTAGCTTTTGTTGCTAAACAAACATCCTCCTTATTCGAAGTCGGTTAAAAATGAAGGTTAATTTGCTGCTAGAAAAAATAATAATGTGATGATGACGGTAATATTACTTAACATGGATTTTAGGGTGACAATTGAAATTTATTTTCTAAATGTGAGATTGTTTTCTTTCAGCTACCAATATGACACAAGAATCAGTGTCGTCGTCAATAATACTACAGAACAGATCCTGGATTTCGTTGAGGTACGTTTTAGTTCTATACCTAACCAGTATATTTTCTAAATAAATAAAAGCAATACTTAATTTAAAAAAAAGATCTAATCGATAAATTCAATATTAATAACATATTATGAATTTATGAATAACACTTATTTAATACGAACAATAAATTAAAATATAATATAATAAGCGATAATATTACACTACACTAATAATAATGATCAATTGTGAAGCGATTAAACAAATAAGCAATATTAAATATAATAAATAAATAATATATTAATAGATAAACTTGCAAATATACATATAATATTAACAGAATAAGTAAATGAATGGAAATATAAAATACTTAAGGATATAAAATAATTCAAATATTACAACAAGGAAAATTATTAAAGCACTCTTCCTCAAAGTTATTTATAAAAACTTGCTGGGCAAAATACAAGCTTTGTTTTAATTGTATTCATTAAGTCAATAAATAATTATTATTTATTATTATTATTATAATTAAAATACAAATTACATAATACTATGTCGTGTATTTGAAATATAAAAAACAGTATTTTAAATATTTTTATATAAAATACAAAATAGTAATTAAAAATTCATCACTTACAACTATTATTACAGGTACAACCCAATGCAATAGTTAAGCAAACCTAATAATAACAATTTAATTTTTAAAACTTATTTCATATAAGGTTATCCTTGTGATGTCACTCAGTGTACAAGCAAAAATATCTATCGCCTCTGCTACAAGGTTAAGAGTGCGAAGCGCCCGCGTCAGGGGCGCCTCATTCAATAGATTAGTGCGGCTACGAGGTACCGCCAGTAGCTGAGGCCGACGTCGCCGCCACATATATCTGTCAGACACACTCAACACACCAACTCTAATATGTTGGCGTCAACATCAAATGACTCCTCCCGCTCTGAGCGGAGCGGAAGCGAGTGTCAGACTTTTACTTTCGAACAATTCCGCAACAGAAAACTCTACTTTCTCTCTCTCTTTTGTGACAGGAATCTGAGATATGGAATGGGTATCCCACCCGCGTGCACGTTTCTACCAACAAATCGCTCACCATTGACAATCCCATCTTCGTGACCGCTACGCAGCAAAAGGGTAAGTTGTAACAACCCGAACGTTTATGTAACATCGGGCATTAGAAAGAGAAACACGCAGATACAACGTGTAACAGAATAAACGCAATACCTCAGGGGTAATTTACTCATCATTATGAACAACTTTCACTATGGGACCAAAACTGAAATCGCGAAAAAATGCAATCGTGTGGGCAGTAAGGTCTAACGACCCCACACACCCTAGTGTCAGAGTTTCTAAACCACCTTTTGGGATGCATGAAGGAGCCTCCTCGTGTAGCGCAATTTGTTCCATCTGACACTCAACTGAACCGAGCGCTCGGCGCATCCTGGACAGTCTCACCTAACACCTTATAAGACTGGCCAATCCTTCCCTTGCGGTGGTAGGGCTAACGCCCGCCTGGTTTGCGACCACCCTCCCACCGGAGTTCGGCGTCAAGCAGCCTGCTGTGTTTCGTCGACGCGTGGGAGTACCAGTGCCTCAAGGCATCTTCTGGGCACGCTCGCTTCATCATGGACCTCATCTATCGCTTTTCATCAGGCGTGATCGAGGTCAAGAGCTAGCTCATTCATAAATAAATAAAAAAAATAAAAAACCACCTCAAGGGCCTCTGACATGGTTTATTTGACGACCGCCATTTGGCGGCCGGAACCACCGGCTTATACGTGCCTTCCGAAATACGGAAGTCATCTTTTTATCAGACAATCAAGTGATTCAAGCCAAGTTTGGCTAGGACATTGCAGTCCTAGCCAAACTGGAAAACAGTAGGAATTGATCAAATTGCTACGTTTCTTTGTGGACCCCACAGCGTTGTTATTTGAACATCTTCCTTAGGGATTTAATCAAATTACGACTGTGTCATTTCCCTGCGACATGTATATGGAAGATCAAAGAGCCATACTTACTGTTCACAGGTGTATCCTCGTGGGAGATACCACTGCTCGTTCAGACTCAAAATGGCGCCCTGCTGTTCTCGGATATGGCGCGGACGCTGTGCCCTCATGACGCAGGACCAGGTTAGTACCTACCTTGATATCAATAGCATTTATTCAAAATGTATTCAAGTTAGACGGAAAGGCAGCTTTCGTTTTCTTGGCTTTGATAACTAAATTATTAGTCGTAAACCAATCTATTACAATTGAAAGTGCGTTGTTTATGTCATCAAAATCTTGTCTATACTTTTAAAGATACGAGAAGTATCATCTGCAAATAGTATATATAGATCAATATATCTCAGAAATCCTTGATAAATCATTGGTATGTTGTATATTGGTATAATGGTATTTATATAATGGTATTGGTATAATGGTATTGGTATAATGGTATTGGTATAATGGTATTGGTATAATGGTATTGGTATAATGGTATTGGTATAATGGTATTGGTATAATGGTATTGGTATAATGGTATTGGTATAATGGTTTGGTATAATGGTATTGGTATAATCAATGGTAAATCATTGACATAAATACCAAAATAAGAATGGACACAGTATTGAGCCTTGAGGCACACCTAACTGAACTGGTAACCGGTAGGTTGGGTTACTGTGTGATAAGATTACCGTATGGTGTCGGACGTAAAAGCATAGCACCATCCCATCACTTCCCGTGGGTGTCGTAAGAGGCGACTAAGGGACTCACCAGAGAATGGGCAGCAGCATTCTCTGTAGGTACATTGCTACAGCTACACTGCGATACCCAACCCGCCTGCCAAGCGTGGCGATTTTGGCAAACCCGCCCATTTGGGGGAGGCCTATGTCCAGCAGTGGACGTCTTTTGGTTGATATGATGATGATGATGATGATGGTAACCCTCGCCTCCGACATGTATTATATATCTCGTTTTTGTTGCAGACATAAAAACAGAAAACCGTCCAATGATACAAATTACGACGTCTAATCCTAAGAATGTATCAGTTGAAATTAAGCTCAGGAGGGTCACAGACTTCTATGTTGACGTTAATAAGGTAAGGTGAAAGTAACTTTAATGATCTACACATAGAGTTTAGTTTTCACTGCAGATGTCATAGTTTTATGACCTTTTCAATAGTGTGAGTTAAACTGAAATCAACTTTATCTACACTGGCATTAAGTTCATAGTTGTTTGGGATAGGGAGAGGGAGGTCTTTATTCAGCAAGGGGCAATATTCAGACATACAAATAATCGAGGCGTGTCACAAACTTCTATGTTGACGTTAATAAGATAAGGTAAAAATATCTTTATTGTATTCACATAGAGTTTAGTTTTCACTGTAGATTTCATAGTTTTATGACCTTTTCAATAGTACAAGTTCTTTTATTATTATCTTACCGGATGAAAAGCGATGGTGGATCACGCTTACTGAGACTAACCTATTCACTCTTTACTCTTGAAGTTAACCTGAAAGGCTTTTGTGAAGCGTACGACCATCGTTGAAATTTGTCGCAAAAAGTCGAAAAAACTCGCAGGACTTTACTCAGGTTTCAACTTATGTGGAGTGTACGACCATCATTGCAATTTGAACCTTATGACAATGATTTAAGAGCGTGTACGCCGTATGCCATTTCATATAAACTTTCAAGTCCTTATTCTTCAAAATGAATGAACCGATTTTAACGAAACTTGGTATGCATGCATATGCTAAATATCCAGGTCTAAATAGTTATCAGAAAACATTTTTGAAAAAGAGTTCAGGGGGAAGGATATAGTGATTTTTAATTTTCTATAGAAAACTTAAAATCGCTCTCTCTGAAATCTTTTTAGGATTTGAAAGTTTGTATGAAAAGCCGTACCGCGTAAACACTCTTAAGAGTCGCTAGCAAGTCTCTACTAAAGCTCTTTATTTTCAGGAGATACAATTAAACGCGACACCGAGTTCCCCAAAGTATTTCTTCTTCTCATTTGACCAGCATCCGTGGAACATCTCCAAAACAGGACCTATTGAGATGAAGCCACGGTAAGTTCTTCAAATCAGGTTTTCTATACACGGCTAAGTTCAGATTCTATTGCAACCAATTAGGCCATTATACACAGATTATGACCGGAATTTAAATTTGTTGGGCGTAAGTTCAAGGACATTTTGAAAACAACCAAAAGATTTAAGCTTAAGAGCCTTTACGCGGTACGGCTCTTCATACAAACTTTCAAATCCTTATTTTTCGAAATTAATGAACCGATTTTAATAAAACTTAGTATGCATACGCTAGATATCCAGGTCTAAATAGTTATCAGAAAACATTTTTGAAAAAGATTTTAGAGGGACAGAGAGAGCGATTTTAAGTTTTTTATAGAAAGTGAAAAATCACTATATCCTTCCCCCTGAACTCTTTTTCGATTTTTTTTTCTGATGACTATTTAGACCTAGATATCTAGCGTATGCATACCAAGTTTTATTAAAATCGGTTCATTGATTTAAAAAAATAAGGATTTGAAAGTTCGTATGAAAAGCCGTACCTACCGCGTAAAGGCTCTTAAAAAAAGTTTTGAAAACTAAAATGTAAGAAACAATAATCTATGATTTAACTAAAATAACAGCCACCAACTGAATTAGACTGTTTATAGAACTTTTTGGACATTTCCTGCGGTCATGGTTTTTGCTTAATTGAAATGGAGTGATAAGATTAGCTGAAAATTACAAAGTTATTGGATACCCAAGTCGAGTAGTGTTTCAGGGTTTTTCAATGAGATTTTTTTTCAGTAGCAAGCTTTTCGGAACTTGTACAATCGCCCGTTTATCTTATATATGTCACCGGAAAGTGGCAAACGCCGTAAGATTGTAAAATGTTGCGTGAATAAGACTCGGATATTCGAAACTGATTTTGGATGGGATTTATTATAATAAGTACCTACAAAACGATTTTTTCGTAATATATCGACAAATTATAATCTATTTAAGATTTATTACAATCATGCGGAGTTTGCAATTTTCCGGTGAGATAATATCGCGTGAAATCGTCGTAATATTGTATAAAACACACTGATAAATTGGAAACTATTGAATTTTGGTGGGATTTATTCTATTCCAAATGATCTGCTCACAATACAACGAGAATTCATTATCTAATATCTTATAAGATTCATTACAGTGCAGTCTCACGGAGTTTGCAATTTTCCGGTCAAAAAAATAAAATGGCCGAAATGTATGTACGCGCATAACTTCAAAACGACTGACCTAAATTGGATTATTACTTTTTTTTTGTGTTCGTAATTTTCAAGGCGGATTTGTATGAAAGAAGTTTAAAAAAAAACACCCGGGCATAAATAGGCTTAACTTAAAAATAACTGACGAGATGTGGGTGTACCGTCAAACAGGGTGACTAAGAACGTTGGGGTAAATGGAAACAAAACTTTGAAAAGGTTTTTCACTTTATTATCATAATGTACAATAATGTAAAATTGAAATTAATAAAATAAAGTTCCTTTCTTAGCCAACCAGGCTAAGAAAGGAACTTTATTTTATTAATATCAATTTCCCATAAAATTGGCGACCGCAAATTCTGCAAACAAGATTAAAAATAAACTAAATAATGGCTTCGAAAAATTCCTCCGCATCGCAGGCCACTGGTAATGTACCCAAAATGCTACCAGCATTGCCACGTTGTATGGCAATGCTTATCCTTTGTCCGAGGTAAAAGCCAACCCTAGGGTCACGCGAAGTGTCAACTAAGCGTCTTGACAGATCTTTAAACAAGTAATGAGCACTCGGACCCCACGACCCTAGAGTTTCAACTCCAAACGGCTCCAAAATATAACTACGATAAAAAAGATGTAAATAACGTAAAAATCCCCTTCAATGTTTTGTGCCGATTCACCCTGTTTGTAGGTACTTAACTCCTCTGCTAACCTCTTTCGAGGATACAAGCTTGATGATATACCTATTTTGGTTACAGGTTTAACTACACGATACCAAAGAGTGTGATTCTAATGATTGACTCAGACAACAATGTGTGTGCTACTGTATCCATACAGAATAATTCGGTATGTAAAAATTTGTCTTACTAACAATTTCTAGAGCATTTGTTGTTCATACGAAGTCTCAGAATTTAGTCAAATGTGCGATATCTTACTGAAGTGAATTACAGAGTGGAGATTCCCTCATGTCGATCATCTAAAAACGCTTATAATTGTCCTCACCTATAGATGCAACAAGTAATAATGTAACCAGGATTTTTGTCTACACTAATATTATAAAGAGGAAAGATTTGTTTGTTTGTTTGTTTGTTTGTTTGAAATGAATAGGCTCCGAAACTACTGGACCGATTTGAAAAATTCTTTCACCGGTAGAATCGTACATTATCGATGATGGACATAGGCTATAGAATATTTTCAATAAAGTTAGGGATCCGTATGAAAACTTCGATAATGTAACCCAAGGTGTGGGAAAAAATCCTTATATCGCGTACGCTGCGGAATCTGTTGACAATAGAGCAAAGTGATGTACTACAGTTTTATAGAGGTCATCAATGTCTACAAAAAAGTCCGCGATACCATATGTCTAACTATTATGGTTAAGTCACCATGACCGCTTTTTGTTCAAATTATTCAAGCAAATCCTTGGTGATTTGAAAAAAATATGATTTCGGTATCATGATATTAATTCTTATACATTTAAACGGTTTGATAATTAAGGTTGATTATGTCCGTGTAAATCACACTTTAAATTATTCAAATCGGACCTTTCGTTCAAAAGTTACGACGGTAATAAACATGCTCGGAGTAAGAAAAATGTCGCGGCTTGAGCGAACTGGGAAGAATCATATCAATGCTTGGTCCGATGAAGTTGAAAATGATTTCGATACAACAATAAGAATAACAAATGTTTGGATTTTTCGCAAATAAACTAAATACATAAGAAGGGGTGAAGCAGGGGTGATTAAGTTTTTAGGGGAGGACATTATTGCTTGCTTTAATTTACGTCGGAATGCTATGATTGCTATGAACAAACTAAAAATAGGATTATTGAAACAGATGTACCTAACAATTTTTGCATAATCAACTCTTGACGGGGTGAACGGGGTGAACAGTTGCGCTGAACCTGAGACTATAGATTAAGTAGAAATGGCTAAGTAATAAATGTAATTAATGAAAATCGTTGTGCTTAATTTTCCAAAACTAACCTTTATAAGGGGGTACAGGGGGCGTTGAAGTTTGTGGAGTACCTACTAAACCGCGGACGAAGTCGCGGGCGAAGTGCTAGTATAACATAAAATGGTTTAAAAGAGTGTCCGTGGAGTTTCTTGTACGTTCTTCTCCATAGAGATCTACGCTTTGGAACGTGCACATAGGTTCATCTTTTTGACTGACTGACTTTGACAATTCAAAAGTACCTGTGAATGGTTTATTTGAAATAAATGCTTTGACTTTGACTTTGATATTTTTGCCCGCTGTCCCATTCCAGCTAACCGTAAGTTCGTAGGTAGCCTTAAGCAAATTTTAAATAAACATGTTTGTTCCAGTGCCCAGTATTTGACAGCGAGAAGGAAGTGTTTTACAAAGGATACCATCTGACCATGATGAGCAAGGGAGGCATCACACTAACGGTGAGACATTTTCACATCCATACTAATATTATAAAGTGGCATTATCAAAGGTGATGTTTTTATAGAGAGAAGTGATTTTGTGACATCTTTATACGGGCTGATATTTTTATACAAGCTGTTATTTTCATACAAGCTGTTATTTTTATACAAGCTGTTATTTTTATACACGCTGTTATTTTCGTGCAGGTTGTTTTTATTATACACTTCTGGACACATCTATTGGCCCACCTTGTATTTTCAGTTTCGTTTGGTCCTAGCTAAAATTTTATATTAGGTCGAGCAAAAAGTTTTTATGCAGTTTTGAACCTGGCACATTCACAATTTCATTCAATAGTCTTTTTTTGAATTTCGAACACAGAATTTAAAGAAACAAAAGACAATTTGGAGCCTGTTTGTTGATATCAAACAATCGAATACTAAGAAAACTTGGTTTTATTGGTTTACTTGGATTTAATTCTTGAAAAAGTGATTGATATCTTTGGTTTTGCAACAAACATTACTTATTCTTAACATTAAGGTGAGGTTCTATCAATAATCTATGGATACTTCACCTGAAGTCGCCGCCCAAGCTGTGGCACTTATTCAGGCCGGACACAGCCAAAGAAACGTGAGTGCTCAACTTAATTTAAGTCGATCTGCGGTCCGAAATGTTTATCGGAGGTACCTAGAGACTGGCGGCTTTGTTCGTCGCCAAGGAAGGCCACGATCTCGGGTCACAACTGAAAGGCAGGATCGATTCATCGTGACGACCAGCTTGAGAAATCGTCACCTTACCTCCAATGAGATACAAAACCAACTTCGCGACTTCCACGGAGTATCTGTGAGCGCTCGAACTGTTCGGAGAAGGTTAAAAGAACGCGATATGATACCACACAAGCCAGCTAATGGGCCCAAACTAACGCGAGCCCACCGAACAGCGCGCCTTCATTTCGCACGCAGTCATTTAAATTGGACACAGCAAGATTGGAGCAGTGAACTCTTTTCTGATGAGTCTAAAATTGTGTTACATGGCAATGATGGAAGGAAGAAGGTCTACCGACGTAAGGGAGAGCGTTTCGCACAATGCTGCTTTGAAGAGAGGGTTGCTTATGGCGGTGGTTCATGGACTGTCTGGGGCGGTATATCCGCGAGCGGCAAAACTCAACTTGAGGTTGTTACAGGACCACGGCTGCCAACATTAAATGCTGAAAGGTACATTCGTGAGTGCTTAGAACCTCACGTGATACTATACGCGGACTATGTGGGCCCAAATTTCCTTTTTATGCATGATAATGCAAGAGCCCATGCGGCCGGCATCGTCAGGGAATATCTTCGGGATGTGAACATCGCAGTTATGGACTGGCCAACCAGAAGCCCAGACATGAACCCCATTGAGCACATGTGGGACGAGCTAAAAAGACGTGTTAGGGCTCGTCAGCCAGTTGCCCAGACGATGCAGGAGTTGAAAACTGCCATAGAAGAGGAATGGGAGATGATCCCTCAAAATTTCATAGAGCGGTTGATAAACTCTATGCCTAATCGTATGAGAGCTGTGGTAGATGCCCATGGAGGCAACACGCGTTATTAAATTGAACCTTTATTTGATAAAACATGTTCTTTATTCAAAAATCAATTGCCTTTAACAAGGCGCATATCCGACTTGTTAGGCGTAGCTCCATGTCGTATGGTATTCTGAATTCAAATTTAAAACAATACGATCGAAAAAGATGGTAAAATGTATCAGGTTTAAAACTGCATCAACAGTTTTTGTTCAATCTAGCAATCATATTTCGGTAGGGGCCATCGAAACCTAAACTCTAAGGTGGGCCAATAGATGTGTCCAGAAGTGTACATGCTGATATTTTTAAACACGCCACGTACACGCTTTGTTTCGCTCGTTGCTTTTAGCAGACTAAATCAAATTACCACAATAAATTGTATGAATTTAAGAAATATCTTCCTCTTTTTAGAGTTCCGTACCCCAAGGGTAAAACGGGACCCTATTACTAAAATTTCGCTGTCCGTCCGTCCGTCTGTCTGTCTGTCTGTCCGTCTGTCACCAGGCTGTATCTCATGAACCGTGATACACCGTGACAGTTGAAATTTTCACAGATGATGTATTTCTGTTGCCGCTACAACAAAAAATACTAAAAAACAATAAAATTAAAATAAATATTTAAGGGAGCGCCCATACAATAAACGTCATTTTTTTGCTCGTTTCTATTTTGATAACGGCAACAGGTGACGCTTGAAATATTCACAGAACATTGAGTTATATTATTCACTTTAAAAATAAATAATTAAATTAAAAAAGAATAAATATTTAAGAAGGGCTACCATACAACAAACGTGATTTTTTGTTAATCGTTTTTTTATAGATAATGGTACCGAACCCTTCGTGCGCCAGTCCGACTCGCACTGGGCCGGTTTTTTTTAAAGCGAATGAATACATCATGACCAGACGGCAGATATGTAATGTAAAACACGATATTATTCTGCAACATCTGCCCCTATTTAGATAAAGAGTCGATCACACATTATTTTCAAGGTCAATATTAGCATTAGACATGTGATACGATTTTTTTTCTTTTATTACTAGACACGCTTTTTCTCGTGACTTCACTCTTGTGAAATATTCCACAGGAATCGTTCATGTTTACGGGGAAAAAAATTAGCAGGGTATGGCACAAAGGTCCAGGGTCGCGGATTTTTTCGAAAGAGTTACCGCGGCCCTGGAACGCAAAGGGCACTAGGAGGAGCACGGATGGGTTTTAGTCAGTAAGAGTCTGACACTCCCTTCCGCCCCACCCAGAGCGGGAGGAGTCACCAGCGACGTGACGTCACGCGTGTTTGTTTGTACCTACGTGAAAAAAGAAAAATACGTGCCCAATTTTATGAAAATTATCTGACGGACTATGATCGACGCCAGATATATTTTAATGTTGCCCTTTCCTTAATATCTCTTCCTATGTACCTGGACAATAAATTATGAACCGTTTTTCGTTACTAGAAAATATAAAGGATCACGATAGATGTCTATTCAGGATAGCTTTATGTCTTTATATCTGTTTTCGGAATTATGTATAGCAATGGCCGCTATTGCTAGTTTATTTGGCGACAATCATAATAAGATTTTTTCAGTAAAACTAATACCCTATTGTCAAATGCGCTTTTAGTTACTATGATTGGTTCAATGAGTTTTCAACAGCCGATTGCATCTCTTCAGCTGCGTTTTATTTTTCGATATTTTTTCATAGACCGGGGGGCGTTAGACAGTTTTGCTTTCTAAAAATTATTTTTTCAATTAGATCAGTACCAGAAACTTTTTAAGTAATAACTCTTGTATCGCCAGAAAAATACTTAAACAATCTTCAAAGTTAAGCAACGTTTGTCGAGGTTGGTCTGTGGATTCGATCGAATCGAATCGACCATCTTAATACCGAGACTCCTCCGTGCCTCGGAAAGCACGTTAAGCCGTTGGTCCTGGCTGTCATTTGGAGATCTTTGGCAGGCGTCACAGATTGTCAGAAGTCAAAAATCTGACAGCAGTCTTGCCAAGAAGTACCGTGTTACCCAGTTAATTGGTTGTGGAGGTCTGGTAGGCAGCCGTTTCACGTTTAATACCTACTGGTATTCAGGTAAATCCGGTTTGACTTCGACCCGACCCCTTATAAAGTTGGGAAAAGGCTAGGAAGATGATGACGTATGACACAACACGAGACATTCAGAAAACACCCTACTTAGAAAAGCTACCACTTGTTTTGTGTGTCCAAAAAATTTACAAAAACTTCATTCTAATCAGTGGGTTTGTTCCAGCAAACAATGTTCCCGCACGGTTTCTACATAGTGTTCATAGTGAATGAGAACGATGACCAGTGCAATGGAGCCAGCGACTCTACTCACCGACCGCTCTGGGACGACGATAGAATGAAGAACTTCAGGTGAGTAACCGCTGCAACCTGGGGGTCTTTAAGTCAAGAGTGAATGGGTTACTTCTAGGCAAGCGTCTCATCTCAGGTGTGATTGTGGTCAAACGTGAGCGTAGCAATAAAGAGATTGACTGATTTGTAGCACTCAATCTTGATCTACTCTAATCCAGATGTCACACATCTTGAATAGGTACTTCATCGTGTCACCAAGCCTGAGGGTTTCCCTAATTCCACTCTCACAGCGGACTGTGTCACAGCAGTGGGGAAAATATGGGCTGATCTTCTTTTTGTTTCGCTTGACTCAACTTTTCAAAGTCCTACCAGTATGTGGTCACTTAAACCGCTCTGCCGTCAGCCACGTTCAGGTCCGTGCTGTGTCCAAAAGCTTTCCTCCTTCACCTGACGCAGGTAGCATGTTGGTATGCGCACCACAAACGCCTTAAAGTTGACGTTGCGATACGACTCCAGCAGTTGCACTCTCGGCGTACGCTAGATGTCTTCCGCGTCAGGGGGGTCTACTCTCTAAGCCCGAAGTCCGTAGTTTCGACCTTAGTGTCGGGCGTTTAACCCTACCACCATTATCTGCATCACCCAAATTGACTGGTAGAGAATGCTTATGGCATTAAGTCCCCCTTTGTACATTTGTGTGCGTGAAGTGTTAAATAAATAAATGAATGACAACACGATTTGATAGTTGTTCTTAGTTCGGGTTCGGGACTCAACGTAAGTCCGTAGGTGACACGGAGTAGAAAACGCCCGAAACTAAGGCCGAAACTACGGACTTCGGGCTTAGAGAGTAGACCCCCAGTTGTGTAGTGGAGACGGGAAATATACACTGACCCCAGTGATTTGGCTTCACGCAGTTTCACGTTTGGTTTTTCAAAGTTTTTGGTTTGGTTTATTAAACACCGTAACGATTAAGGTTACACTCTTCGATATTTTGTAAATACAAATTTCGGGGGGGTATTACTCCACTGTTTGACATTATATATTCAAAAATAAGCATTATATCGTTTTATCTCAATATTAATTTTGTCTGTACGGAAACAGAATAGTAAAATAAAAAGCCATTAAAAAGTTATAAGCCAACAAAGATTCGTTTTTTTTGCCAATTTAACGCAACTTCGGGCGTAAATAAGTAACAAAGGAAGTGTAAAATCTCAAAAACAAAGTCGGCACCGACAAACCTCAATTGTAGAAGAGTTCAATAAACTTTATTTATAATGGATTTATGCAGTGGTTTTATCATAAAACTCAACCTTCCAATAGACTTTTCGTGCATCGTCTAACGTTGTTTTCGTTCGGAACGGTGTTTTGAGCGTGGAAACAAGACATTGTGCGTTTAGACTAGCATCTAAATGCTCATCACTCATATTGTCTCTGTCGGGCACGATGCCCGGTGAGACAGCGAGCTTTTTGGCCACGCTTACCAGCGAGTTCGAGCCCGCGACTAGTTCAACCTTAAACGCTATTTTGTTATCAGGTTCCGTGTGATAACGACGATATCTTACCGTGAATACGTGGTGGGTGCGCTGGTGACGCTGGCACTGGTTTGCGTCGTGGCGTTGCTTGTCACCATCTCTGTGGCTGCTTGCAGCTGTCAGTGTACTGGTAAGTGTTATAATTATGTATGCATTAATGTATACTCTGAAGTCTATCATACATTATCTGTCGTTATTCTTGTCTTAATAGTTATTCTTATTTTAGTGGTCCGTATCCAAAAGATGAACAGCTTGGGCATATTTTGGGTACTGAACCCTATTACTAAGCCTATTTGTTTATTACTGAAAATAATCTTTCCCCCAATTTCTGAATTATGATTTGGAGTTGAGTATTTTGTCAAACTCTAATTTACCCTGAAATTATTAACTCCGCATACTCAATTCAAAACCGGCCTTTAGTGTATCTTTAGAAAACGAATAGTAGAGAATGCTTTTTACTAGGCTGTTATTTATAAACTTTCTACATTTATAATTATAACCGATTTACAATAAAGAATGAATTTATGAAGTCGACGAGTTTTTTAAAAAATAATTTATGACTTTTTTTTACTCATTTTACCCCACAGAAACAGTAACTATAGTAGAATCAGAGCCGATAGCGCATGCGTCCACTTCTGGAGAAGCCAGCACTGCGGAAGCTGCCCCAATACTTGACGATACTGATGACGAACCAGAAGGTAAGGTCTTCTTCTTACGAGAGGATAAATCTCTGCCAGCACCAGTCAGCCTTCGACGCAAAGGAAACAAGCATCTTTTGGTCTCCCGCTCACTTCATCGTAGACTTCATCCATCGCTAACGATCAGGCGCGATTGAGGCCAAGAGCTGGCGGCGGCTGTTAAACAGCAGCTAACGAGACGGTCCACCTGATGGTAAGTAATCACAGCCGCCAGTGAAAATCTGCAATACCAATGACAAAAGCTGAAATGTCCCAATGACTTCTTTGTCGCTATCAGCACGCCAAAGGAAACTAACAACAGGTACCATCATCATCATCTGCCTAACCTTTTCCGAAGTAGAGTAGGTGCCTACATACCTACATACATTTATTGACTTTCTTCACGGAAATGGACTTACGATTAGTCCCGAACCCGAACTAAGAACAACTGTCAAATCGTGTTGTCATTCATTCTTAGTTCGGGTTCGTGACAATAAAGCCGAAAATAAAGACTTCGGGCTTAGAGAGTAGACTCCCTAGAACGCAAAAGACATTTGAAGGAGGAGAACGGACAATGGTGTACATGGACATTTTGGATACTCCAGAAAATGGGACAGCCTGAATTTCACCGCACTCGCGTATTTGGTAAATAGATGGTAGCACTTCTCGACGAGAATCTTCTCTCGATGTGAAGCTTCATCATCATCATCATCATTTCAGCCGAAAGTCGTCCCCTGCTGGACATAGGCGTCCCCCAAGCGTCGCCTCGTCGACCGCTTCTGTGCTTCCCGCGTCCAGTGTCCCGCGACCGCCACCAGCTCGTGGATACGGCTTGTGGGGGGTCTACCGCTGCGTCTTCCGGTACGCGGTCGGATCCAGCGGCTTTAGACCTTCTCTATCTTATTGCAAAACGAGTTTTACTTTAGTTCAAGCTTTAAGCTTCCAGTTATTCTATTTTGAACTTTTTTTCGAATAATGTAAAGGACTGTGTGCAAAATTGTCTACTCGGTTCTACAATCAATGTTTTAAGAATTTGTAGTGGTGGGCTTCATGGATCGGCTTTAACTTTTTATAGAACAGCTAATACAAAATAACAGTACCTTCAAGGTCGTTATTTCATAGATTTTTATTTGAACATTAAGAACCTTAAGAGGGCCCTTCCCGGTTCGTCTATCGTCAACGCAAGCTTGGTTGAAAAGCTTGTTGTTTCATCCAGCGCAATGTGTTTAACTAACAAGAAAGTGAGAACGCGATAACGTTGAACGAAAATAGTGTTCGAAAATTTCATAAAACTAGTTCCAGGAAATACGTGTTTTTGAATGAGCCTTACAAGTTTGTGAAATGAATATTATTCATTTAGAATCTCCATTATATGTGCAAGGTTTCTATCCAGATGTTTTTTTTACTTTTACAATTTATGAGTACATTATGAACGGCCAAAGTTCAGGTGAAATTTGTGCAAAATGCAGATTTTCGGAGGCTTATACTGAATTTGTTTCTCCAATTTTTTTTTTTACTTTCATAGAAACCTAGATATAGTGCACAAGATACCTAATACTTCAAAAAATTCGAAGATAGATGTGTTACAACGACATAATTACGACCGAGCGTTTGTATGAAAATTATGACGGGTTGGCCGCTCTTAAGACCAGCAACGCAGATTTTAACGCAGGTCGATAAAAGGTTCACAGTCGTTAGGAATAGTTAAAAGGCCGAAAGTCTAGTCTTTCCAAGAGGTTATCGTATTGCCCAATAACTGTGCTGTGGGATCAGATGTCGTGACTTATAAAATGGTATTCAGTTGCACCCGGTTTAAACTCCGCTGGAGTCTGTGTTTCCTGATAGCTACAAACTGGGAGTCTTTAAGTCAAGAGTGAACAGGTTACTTCTAGGCAAGCGTGCTCCATCGTCGACCACGTCATCACTTACCATCAGTTGAGATTGTGGTCCAACGCGAATCTTTGAATAATAAATTATAAAAAAAAGTTAGTTAAAGGCGGGCTTTTATCAACAAGTTCAAAATATTTGGCTGGAATATTTGATCTTGAACTAAAGTAAAAACTCGTTTCGGAATGAGTGAGAAGGTCATGTGAAGCGTCTATGTAATTATAAGTCTTGTTCTTTTTTCAGATGATAAATGGACGCGCTCGAATCCTCTGACAGTTCAGAAGTTGACGAGGGCACCGCCTGAAACGTTTACCAGGAGGTCTAATAGGTAACACGTTTTTTTTTATTAATGGACAATCAGCCAGTAACATAAGCGAACATCTTTCTGTGTTAAACATTCTAGCCTTCATCTAATCTATACTTAATATTATAAAGAGGTAAAGTTTTTGAGGTTGTAGGGGGTGTAATCTCTGGATCTACTGAACTGATTTTGAAAATTCTTTTTGTATATGATAGCCACATTCATGAGGAAGGCTATAGGCTATACGAGAATGGGAAATTCCCACGGGAACGGAAACAACGGGATAATACGCGTCCGAAGTCGCGGATAAAAGTTATAGCTATAGTTTGTGATAAATATACAGGGTGTTCCAGAAGAGCGTGGTCATATCTAAGGGTGATGTTGGGTAGCAGATATACAATAAAGAAATAATAGCAGAACAAAAAAAACTTAATAAAAATTCCGACTGCTGAAACCGACTTAAAAAGTTTCAAACAAATCACTTTTCAAACAGTCACTGCAGTGCAACTGCAGTTGGTGACATCAAATCTGTCACTGATGAACTAAATTTAATGTAACAAACTGCTTTAAGAAAACATTTATTTTGGAATTTTTTAGCCGTTTTAAACCGACTTCAAAAAAAGGAGGAGGTTCTCAATTCGATTGTTTATTTTTTTTGTGTTTGTTACCTCATGTCTCCATCATTTAGGACCCGATTTGAAAAATTCTTGTTTTATGTGAAAGGATATACTTACTTCTCGATTGGTCCCATTGAAATTTTATCAAAATCGGTTCAGCAGTTTGATTTTTAAATCCAAATAGCTTGAAAAAATATGTGGAAAAATCATCCATGTATACGAAATTGCGTATTTTTGTTCTCCTGTAACTTTCCAGTGGTGTTAGGTGTGTTTTTTTTTGTTAAATAGTTTTTTTATTTTTCACTTTTTAGTGGTCCACCACTAAAAAGTGAAAAATAAAAAACAAACCGACTTCCAAAAAAACACTACAAAGTACAAAATAACTTTAATTTCGGAAGTCGGTGTCAAATAACGAAGAAGCAACCAAAAACACCGACTACCGAAATTAAAGTTATTTTGTACTTTATAAGTTTTTTTTAGGGTACATTGTCAATGTTGCGCGCCTGCTGGCAACGTCGCGCGTTGTAGTGCAACGTTGCTGAATATGTTGGGCGTCACGTGTTGCACATTTTTCCCGCGTCTTCAAAATTTCTTAGATAAAGTGGTACTTTACTAACAATATTGTAATCGACAGGTACTTCTGGGGCGCACTGACAGTAGCAACTGTGTACGCATTGCCGGTCGTGCAACTTCTCTTCACATATCAACGGGTGAGTTATTTAGGAGTGAAAACCAAATAACGGACGCGTATTTTTTTCTTTTGCCACGTAAACAAAAAAAGGAGACGATGACTGTGTTTAAATTCCATGTGACGTTACGTCTACATATAAAGAGTACTTTTTACCTAGAAGTGACGTAACAAGCCCCACTCCCGAACTTTATTGCGTTTGATTTCAACACAATCTAGGTCTGTGTATTCATCTTTGCCGAATAGTTAATTAGTCATAGTCACCATCATCGTTTATACTAATAACTAAATCCAAGACACCATCTAAATATCATCATCATACGGTTTGAATTCATTTATTTCTAAAGATTACAAATCAATTGTACAGAAATAAATACTTAATTTATCCAGATTTAGGTATACTTTTGCTGTCCAGGAGTATTGAGAGGTTTAGTGTTAACATTACAAAATTACAAAATATTTTTTTTTTTAGAAATTAAATAAAGAGGGTAATTTCCAAGAACTCCGTATTGACTACCGCCGTGCGACGCGTTAACGCGGTCGACGTGCGGTGTCTCGTTATCTTGTTTTTGTGTTTGAAATATAAGGACTCGTTCACACTAGAGGCAAATAAATTATATTAGTTAATTATTTATTTTTTATGACCTTTCAAGATGTGACATTTGAGTAGTTTTTTAAATAGTGATAGCGATTGTGTGGTTTTTATGTCTTTTGGTAGTGAGTTATCAAGTTTTGCTCCCTCGTGAAGTATTGCTTTTTTCCCATAGTTAGTTCTAGTTTTAGGTATGTGTAAGTCATCATCATCATATCAGCCAAAAGACGTCCACTGCTGGACATAGGCCTCCCCCAAAGAGATGCGCGTGGCGATTATGGCAAACCCCCCAGGTTTGCCACAATCGCTACGCTTGCAACTCTCATTAAATTTTCATGAAAAAGACACATCACCTCCTCGTCTAATTTATCTTTTTCTCCCTCAGATGGTCTTCCAAACCGGCGACCAAGACCTGTGCTACTACAACTTCCTATGCGCACACCCGCTGGGCTTCCTATCTGACTTCAATCACGTATACTCTAATGTGGGCTACATCGTGCTGGGCCTGGTGTTCATCGCTCAAGTGCGACACAGGCAGCTCAAGAACAGATCGAGGCCACAGGTGAGGATGGAAAGGGTCTTATAATGTCAATTAGCTTTTGCCCGCGGTTTCACCCGCGTGGGTGTCGGTAGCACGTAAAAAAGTAGCCTATGTCCTTCTCTATATCCCAGGCTATATATCTGCCAAATTTCATGACGATCCGTGCAGCCGTTTGCCGTTTTAGCGTGAAAGCGTAACAGACAGACAGAGTTACTTTCGCATTTATAATATTAGTAGGGATGGAGCTCCGACCCCGGCCATGATGTATGCAATAGCACGTACCAGATTTTTAGGTGTAATAATAGATAAAGACATTAACTGGAAAGAGCACATAGACAATGTTAGCACTAAAATTAATAAATTTGTTTATGCGTTAAAACAAGTAAAAAATGTAACTAATATAAAAACTGCTGTAATTTCATACCACGCGTACGTCGAATCATTGTTACGTTATGGACTAATAATGTGGGGTAACAGCACTTACTTCCACAGAGCATTCATCGCTCAAAAAAAGTGCATGAGAGCAATTTGTGGACTTAAGCTCGACGACTCATGTCGACCAATATTTAAAAAACTTGGTTTGTTACCGTTACCGTCGCTTTACATTTACGAAATATGTGTATTTGTTTTTAAAAATAAGCAACTATTTAAGACTGCAAATGATGTCAATCCTCGGAACCGACGAGATCCATATAGGCTGGTGTTAAATGATTTGCCTAGACTGTCTAAATACAATAGTAACTGCTTGGCAATGTGTGTGTGCATTTATAATAAAATACCAAGGCATTTCAAAGCTTTAAATACAAAATTATTTAAAATTAAATTTCAAAAGTGGTTACTCGAGTGTAGTTTTTATAGTTTAAAAGAATTTATGGACAAAAAATTTTGATGTTTATAAAATAAAAAAAAAAGTTTGTTGTTGCTAGACATGTTTTTAAAATTTTGCATGCTATGTTTTATCCTAGCTAAACATGCTTGTGCCTCAATTTGTATTTAACACCCTTGTATACCATGTTTTACGCAAATAAATATTCTATTCTATTCTATTCTATTCTAATAATAACGCGTTTAGGATGCTTGTGGGGCTGCCCCGCTTCTGTAGTGTAGTTCGAAAGAGTTAGCGCAGCCCTGGAACGCAAAGGGCGTTTGGAGGAACACGAATTGGTTTTAGTCAGTAAGAGTGACACTCCCACCCGCTCCGCCCAGAGCGGATGAAGACATTTGATGACGATCTCCTTGACTTATAAACCTTCTGTTTCTCAGGACATGGGCGTGCCCCAGCACTACGGCCTGCTCTACTCCATGGGGTTGGGGCTGGTGATGGAAGGCCTGCTGTCGGGCTGCTACCACCTCTGTCCCAACAAGATGAACTTCCAGTTCGGTACGTATAAATGACTAGCTTTTGCCCGCGACTTCGTACGCGCATAAAACATTTTTTCCGTCCCTGTAGGAATTTCCCGTTCCCGTATTTCGCCTTCCTCACGAATGTGGCTATCATATACAAAAATAATTTTCCAAATCCGACTAGCAGTTCCAGAGATTAGCGCGTACATACAAACAAACAAAAAAAAACTTCAGCTTTATTATATTCAAAGTTTAGTTCTGCAATGTATTTCATCACCACTGCTGAAAACGATGAAGTTTTACCTGTGAATGAATTGGTATATCCTGGAACCAGACATGTGACAGAAGTTTCCTTGCATGATCGAATCAGAAAAGAAGAAATACGCGGAAGATACAAGATTCGTCAAACTTAAGTGGCAGTGGGTAGAGCAGCAACCCTCACGCCCCAGCCGTCGCAACAGGAGAAGACGGCCGGGTGATTCCCGGCCAACGTAGGTGCGGGTCTGCGTGCAAGCAGGGCGATTCCCGGCCAACGTAGGTGCGGGTCTGCGTGCAAGCAGGGCGATTCCCGGCCAACGTAGGTGCGGGTCTGCGTGCAAGCAGGGCGATTCCCGGCCAACGTAGGTGCGGGTCTGCGTGCAAGCAGGGCGATTCCCGGCCAACGTAGGTGCGGATCTGCGTGCAAGCAGGGCGAATCCCGGCCAACGTAGGTGCGGGTCTGCGTGCAAGCAAGGCGATTCCCGGCCAACGTAGGTGCGGGTCTGCGTGCAAGCAGGGCGATTCCCGGCCACCGTAGGTGCTGGTCTGTGTGCAAGCAGGGCGATTCCCGGCCACCGTAGGTGCGGGTCTGCGTGTAAGCAGGGCGATTCCCGGCCAACGTAGGTGCGGGTCTGCGTGCAAGCAGGGCGAATCCCGGCCAACGTAGGTGCGGGTCTGCGTGCAAGCAGGGCGAATCCCGGCCAACGTAGGTGCGGGTCTGCGTGCAAGCAGGGCGATTCCCGGCCAACGTAGGTGCGGGTCTGCGTGCAAGCAGGGCGAATCCCGGCCAACGTAGGTGCGGGTCTGCGTGCAAGCAGGGCGATTCCCGGCCAACGTAGGTGCGGGTCTGCGTGTAAGCAGGGCGAATCCCGGCCAACGTAGGCGTGGGTCTGCGTGCAAGCAGGGCGATTCCCGGCCAACGTAGGTGCGGATCTGCGTGCAAGCAGGGCGAATCCCGGCCAACGTAGGTGCGGGTCTGCGTGCAAGCAAGGCGATTCCCGGCCAACGTAGGTGCGGGTCTGCGTGTAAGCAGGGCGATTCCCGGCCAACGTAGGTGCGGGTCTGCGTGCAAGCAGGGCGATTCCCGGCCAACGTAGGTGCGGGTCTGCGTGCAAGCAGGGCGAATCCCGGCCAACGTAGGTGCGGGTCTGCGTGCAAGCAGGGCGATTCCCGGCCAACGTAGGTGCGGATCTGCGTGCAAGCAGGGTGAATCCCGGCCAACGTAGGTGCGGGTCTGCGTGCAAGCAAGGCGATTCCCGGCCAACGTAGGTGCGGGTCTGCGTGCAAGCAGGGCGATTCCCGGCCACCGTAGGTGCTGGTCTGTGTGCAAGCAGGGCGATTCCCGGCCACCGTAGGTGCGGGTCTGCGTGTAAGCAGGGCGATTCCCGGCCTTCGTAGGTGCGGGTCTGCGTGCAAGCAGGGCGATTCCCAGCCAACGTAGGTGCGGGCGGGTCTGCGTACAAGCAGGGCATTCCCGGCCACCGTAGGTGCGGGTCTGCGTGCAAGCATGGCGATTCCCGGCCACCGTAGGTGCGGGTCTGCGTGCAAGCAGGGCGATTCCCGGCCAACGTAGGCGCGGGGCAAGGTCTGCCAGGGTTGCGGAATTTGTTCGAAAGTGTCACCGCGGCCCTGGAACGCAAAGAGCATTTGCAAGAACACGGATGGGTTTTAGTCAGTGAGACACTCCCTTCCGCTCCGCCCAGAGCGGAAGGAGTCATTTGATGATTTCCTATACAAAAAAAACGTGTGTAGAGCACATTTTTATAGTACACATAGTCGATGAGGTGGAAAAGTTCTGGAGTGGCGACCAAGTACTGGAAGAAGCACCGCTGGAAGGCACCACCGGTCCATATGTGGGCTCTCTCACAAGCTGGACCGTGGACCTGGTGAATCAGCTGGATGCGAGACGCACATGACTGTTCGATGTGGCAATGTAGCTGCATCAATGCCGCCACTAAAAACTAACATAGAAAAATCTACATCGCAACAAAAAGAACCACAACGCCATTTATCCCGCCAGCTGCGAATTAACTGAACGAAATCCTGCATCGCAGTATCAGAGTTTTCCGTGCGATTTGAACATGTACAACAACTCGAATACCAACTATCGGGCAGTTGCCCACCGGACACAACAACCGTCCGGTCGGAGGATCCTACCATTTCAACGGAGGTATGCGGGACTATACCCTCTGTTTCGCTACCTCTATACTAGTGACCCGACACTTAGAGGGAAGAAAGAAAACTAGTTTATTTGGCACACACAGATACACACAATGTAGATACAAATAAAAAGAAACTTAAATTTGTACCGGAGAACTTTGTCCAGCAGTGGACTATTGCTTGCTGGAGAAAAGAACGTGTAGGCGACATTAATACCGCCACAAAAAATCAACGTAGCAGAATCAACAAATGAGACTCGCAGCGCCATCTATCTCGACAGCTGCGAACTAACGACAAAACGAGCCTTGAAGAACCTCTCCTGGTCGACGCCAGCAGTCACGCCAGCAGCAGCATCGGGGCACCGCAGACAGTTCCGACTCACCGTGAACTCTGCGACGCAGACAGTTCCGACTCACCGAGAACTCTGCGACTTCCGGTTCCGACTCACTGGAACCAACCTTCCACTGGCCTGGCAAGCATCATCAAGATGTATGGACGACTCATCCACTATCGACCTCCGGTCTCCGGAGGGGAGTGATGTAGGCGACATTAATACCGCCACAAAAAATCAACGTAGCAGAATCAACAAATGAGACTCGCAGCGCCATCTATCTCGACAGCTGCGAACTAACGACAAAATCCTAAATCGCGATATCAGAGTTTACCGTGCGATTAGAACATATGCAAAGCCCGAATATCAACTCTCGGGCAGTTGCACACCAGACAATAACCGTCTAGTCGGAGGATCCTCCCTTTTCAATGGAGGTTTGCGGGACTTTACTCTCTGTTCCGCTACCTCCAAAAACGAGCTCGTGAACCCGATCTAACCTGAAGTTAGGAGACTTCAGTTTGCAGAAGTTGCAGACGACTGCAGAAGTTTAATACCTCTTGGTTTGTTTCAGATTCATCATTCATGTACGTGATAGCGGTACTGGTGATGATCAAGCTATATCAGAACAGACATTCTGACATCATACCCAGCGCGCACACCACCTTCATGATCATAGCTGTTATCATGACTCTGGGTGAGTTTTGGATTGAATTCAATATCATACATGATAAGGTTAAATTTTTACTGTAGACAAAATTAATTTAGGACCTATTTTCACAACAGCACAGTTCATTATTGTTTAGTAATTGCAACAATATCAATTGAGCCACTAATGTGACATTTGTGGCACACCTGTGCTGTTTTTGGAACATCTATTTTATTTGTATCTTATCTGTGTCGTTTATCTACGTCTTTTTAGGGTTAAAAAAAGGAACCCTTGTCGGTTGAAGGTCGGTGGAAGGTTTGCCGTCACTTCCAGTTTTCTCTGAATGAAATAGACTGGTTCAGTTGAAATTTGATGAACGTAAAGATCCAACAACGGACGCAAAACGTAAATAAATCACACTGTACCACATGTGTCACACCTGTGATGACCTGTGTCACTTTTGTGACATGATTGACCTTACCATTCTTGTTCTCTGGCAGGACTATTCGGCATCCTGTTCCCCAGCGTACCGTTCTCGATCCTGTTCACGATACTACATATGCTGACGTGTTTCGTGCTCACCTTGAAGATATACTACGCTGGCAAGTTTAATTTAGGTAAGAAATTACCTTAAATTATATAACGTGTAACTTGTACTCACGAAATCGCGATAATAAGATCAGCGGTTCATTTTATTCAGTTATGCGCACATAAATGTATGGGACAGACAATTCTTTTTTTGACGATTTCAGTTTTGGTCGTTTATTCTGTTACACGTTGTATTATCAAGTTCTTTCTAAGGAAAAGTCATATTTAGTAGTGCATTTCCATTAGGAAATCTATTATTTTGCAATAGCTACTTGAAACTTATCAATCACTAATTAATCGCTGAAAGAGGATAAAAAAGCTCAAAAGAGGCACCAATTCCAAAAGGACTATAACGTAGTGCTAACACAAGAATTGGCTGACTACTACTCAGGTCCCAAAGAGAAAAACTACACTGACGCATCAAAGAGAAATGCCGGAACTGAGTTGGAGTCAAAAATATCCAGGCCGTTAGGAAAGCTCAACACCGTCTATCAGGCGGAATGCGTGGGCACTATCCAAGCGGTCCATGCCACAGAAGCCAGGAAAGTCACGGAAGCTTTTTCTTATACTCTCCGACAGCGCCTCAGTTCTCCAATCCCTAGAGAAGAAAGACACCACTTTAAAACTCATACAAGGATGCCACAATGCACTAGACTGTGCACTGTGCTGTGATGCTGCAGTGGATAAAAGGACACAGCGGATCACTAGGAAATGACGCGGCCGATGAGCTGGTCAGGAGGGGTCTGGTGTAGTGGTTGTTGGACCCGAACCCATACTCCCTTTCACCCAGCTGCGCACGTGGGTACAAGAACAAACCCCCACACAAGCAGAACGCTGGTGGGCCTTGGCACTAGGCTGTAGGCAGTCCAAGGAGGCTATGCCATCCCTAAATAGGAAACTTACCAGGTGCCTTCTGCAACTGGATAGGGGCAGCCAACTTATGGTGGCGGGACCATCAACTGACTTCCAATTTTATTTTATGGTTTTTTAAGTTTTTTTACTTTTCACTTTTAGTGCTACCCCCCAAAAATTCTTCATCAGATCTTTACGAAATTTCAATGTGACCATTTCGGAATAAATGACGGAGTTATGCCCGAAAATACATTAAAAAAAATTGAAAACCTCCTCTTTTTTGAAGTAGGTTAAATAATATTTGTTATCATAAAACCGGACCGCCAAAAATGATTAAAATAGTAGTTTATGCAACGACCATATAAAAAGGGTTATTAAAACACGAGTGTGTGTTTGTGATAATAGCATCACACGAGTGTTTTAATACCTAATTATATGCCGTTGCATTGCGTATTCGAATGACTGCGCAGCGCGCTCAAACATAGACAAAGATAAAAGCTGGCTCATTGACTTAAATCAATGAGCCCGCGCCAAAAATTAAAAAGAAAAAGTGTGCTATAAAAATTAAAAAGTTATTTTATGATGCAGTTGTTTAAAAATCGAAGGAAAATGTTGAACTGTAATGGTTTTTTTTTTAAATTTTACCTATCCACGAAAAAAAAGTATGTATTTATGCATTCGTTTTTGAACTCATATTTGGAAAATTACGTTGTGAGTGTAGATAAATATATTTTAGTTTAATTGTAGATTTTATGTCATCAACTGCTTGAAGAATGATTTGTTTGCTACTTTTTAGTAATTTTTGGTGGTCTTTTGATTTTTGATACAAGTATATTTAACCGACTTCAAAAAGGAGGAGATTTTCAATTCGGATGTTTATAATTATAATATACGGGGTTATTTGTAAAACACGAATACTTAATCTATCATCGGGTGAGAGTACTCATGATTATAAACAACTTTTATTATGAGACCAACCCTAAAAATCGAAAAAAAAAATACTTTTTCATACATTTTCATCAGATGAATATTGCATTTTGTATGAAACAGCCGATTAATTTTTTAATATTTTAGAGTGGTTCCATAGAAGTTGTTCAAAATCGTGAATACTTTTACCCACTGAAATTTTGTTGCTGTTTTACAAATAACCTTGCATATTTTTGATTACCTTTTTAAATTATTTTTTAATTAACATTGCTGTCATTCCATCAACTGATGAATGAATTAACACATCCCTCAAGTGATAAATGGATTAACATGGATGGCACTGCTGTTCCCTTCCAGAATGGTCAGCAGCATCGCGCGGCGTGTCGGCAGTGCGCGCGGACAGCTGGCGCGCGCTGCTGCCGGCGCACCGCGCACGCGCCGCGCTTCTCTGCGTCGCTAACATCGCTAACTGGGCCTTCGCTATATACAGGTAACAGGCCTACAATATACTTTATTGTTCTTTGGGTACAATGGTTATCTCATCACTAATGGCAATGAAGTTCTTTCCGCAAACCTCCATTGAAAAGGGAGGATCCTCCGGACCGGACGGTTGTTGTGTTCGATGGGCAACTGCCCGATAGTTGACATGTGGTTTATGTTCAAATCGCACGGTAAACTGATACCGCGATTCAGGACTTCGTTTAGTTAGTTCGCAGCTGGCGGGATAGATGGCGTTGCGGTTATTTTTGTTGCGATGTAGATTTTGCTACTTTGGTTTTTTGAGACGGCATTGATGCCGCTACATCCTAACGATCTTTCTCTATCTGCCGAAGATCAACAAACTACAGCCAGGACCAAACAATCGCTTGGCCAGATACTGCTATTTTTTTTTTATTATTTTAAGTTTAAATGCGCCGCAGGTAACCAAAGCGTATTTATTACCTGATTAAGATTTAATATTTTTATGACAGCATCCAATGGCACCGTTGTATAGCCAAAAATGGGTAGTAAAGCTATCAAACTGCCTATGAATGAATCTTAATTTGTTTGCGGAGTACATATTCAAACCACAATTAATGTCATGTCATAAATGAGTGAATTTCCCGGGACCAAAAATTGCGTGTCATCAATGAAATTGGTACTAAAAAACAAAGTTATAATGTTCTAACATTTTTTTCCGGTTAGGTGAAATAGAAATCCACGTGTAGCACTAAATATTTTATTAATAGGATTAATGGATACTCCAAAATAATTAATTAAACCTCGAAATATTTCATTGCCGTGTTTGTCCACACGTCACCTTGTTGTGTATTATTCCTCATTGATAAAAATCTATTGGTTATTTATATTAAAACCTAGTTTTATTTGATACATGAATAGTTAAAGTATTGTTACGGAATATATTTATTCAAATATTTCAACAATACAACGAATGGTTAATAAAAATTAATTTGTCCCAGAACTACCGTTCATCGCCGTGTCCTAATCATGTTCAAGGATATTGTTTTACCTAATGACTGGCGTCCCCCCCGCGGTGCGCTAAACGTTTCGTATTAGTGCTGCCTAAGTGCTCGACGTGGAAGGACATACACACGTGCCTGCGTTTTCGAGCCATAATGTAAGTTATTCAATTTTTATGTTACTGGACATTTTTTCTTTCATCGCCGTGGATAGGTATAACCTCATTTTGAATTAAGTTTGTCTTCTTGAGTAAGCATTCGATAGAACGCCATTTCTTTTATGTTTATTTGTGAAGTGTTTATTTCTTTAAAAAGTTAATAGATTTTTTTGTTATTTATATTTTTTGCCTTGATTTTCATCGCCGTGCTTTCATTGCCGTAGTGTTTGTGCGCGAAATTTGCTATGGCAATGAAAATAAAGACACGGCAATGAAAAAAAATTCATTGCCATGCCTTGTAAAACAATTTATTTTCATTGCTGTGGCCAGGTATTTCATTTCCGTGACTTGTGTTTTCATCGCCATGGTATGATTAGGCAAAGAAAGTATCTTTATCACCTTTTATCTGTTATACAGGTAATACCGATTACTGACATTACAGGACTCGTCAAGTTAACTCTCTCTGCAATGCGATAAAACATTTAAGGATAGACTTGATGAGTTTTTACTGTACAGTCAACTACAAAAAGATTTTTTCATGGTAACGTAACAAAATGATGTAACATTTGGTACTCTATCACACGTATAATATACCCTCACACACGCATGCGCCCCCACTTACTACAGTCTGATTTTAATAATGGATTGTTTATATTTTTAGGATGCCAAGATGCCTAAACCAAAATTATCTAAAGAGGTGAGAAAGGAGAGGAAAAGATTGGCGGAAGAAAAGCGACGTCAAAAATTAAGAAGCGACCCTGTATCAAGAGAGGAGTATCTAAGAAAAGAAAGAGAACGATATCTTAAAAAGAAGGCTGCAGGAGTAGTTCTTCCTCGAAGTGCAATGACTTCGCAATATTATAGGAGGATAAGGTCTTGATTCCAACACTTGTGTGGGAGTAAAATTTGGGCAAGGAAATATTACAAAAGAAGAATGAGAGTACAATAAGTAAAGAAAGACTGTTGAATTACACTCGCAACACTTCTTAGAGATTTCAATACTACAGCCTTTATTCTTATACATACTCCCATTCTTCCTTTTGTAATATATTATCTATCCAAATCTTACTCCCATACACAATTTGTCTGGGTTTGCCTTTCCCCCTCGGAGAGATATAATGTTTTTTCATTTCCATGGATTGATTCTTTCATTCCCATGGCACAGTTTTTTCATTGCCGTGGACGCTTGTTTCATTGCCGTGCACGCATGTTTCATCGCCGTGGCACGGAATTTTTAATCCTGTATATCTCGTTAGTTTTTTAAGTTATCTGCTAGACATTAAGCAAGAATACAATACATTATCAAAAACTTTAATAAAAGCGTTTTTTTTTTAAAAAAACCTTAAGATAAAAAAATACACGGAAATGAAGATTTTATAGGACCTGTTGAAATTCACTCAAATAAAGTACTCGTATCGCGAATTGACACTCATAAAATTCTGCCGCGCCGAATGTTTTAAGTCTGTTCCTAACTTTAGCTCTCAGTGTTGCCAGCTAAAATTTGGACGGTAGCAAAATTATGATTTGCGTGTGTCTTTTTTACTTTCACCACTGCCACTTCGCCGAAAAATTCTTGAGTGGTACCGGAGACGCAGCGTTGGCGTTCCCACGCGGTGGACCGATGACCTGGTGAGGGTCGCGTGTAGCCGATGGATGCGAGACGCACAGGACCGGTTGCTGTGGCGACACTTGGGGGAGGCCTATGTCCAGCAGTGGACATCTTTCGGTTGATATGACGATGATGATGATGACTACCTCTTTGGGAAATATGATCATAATGATGTTTATCTCTCTCTCAAGAGGAATGTTTCTTTCTAGCGCCATAGTGCACAACAAAGACTTCGCGCGCCAGCTTTTGGCCATTCTCATGGGGAACGCGATCCTGTACATCATGTTCTACATCATCATGAAGCTGGTCCACCGAGAGAGGATAGCTGCGTACACGTGGTTCTACTTCGTGCTCGCTCATGTCGCGTGGTTTACGGCGCTGAAGCTGTTCTTGGATTCTAGGACTAAGTGGTCGGTGAGTACCTACGACAAAATTATTTAATATACACAAAACAAATAGTTAATCTTTGCCGATTTTGGTATTAGCGGCCCTTCTCAACGGAGACTAGCCATTGGCACGGGATATATTGTAGTGCACAAGTGTGTGCGCAAACACAGTTAAAAAGGTGGTAAATTATAACAATAGTTTTGGTGAAATGTTACTAGGTTTAGGGTTACGAGCGGAACTCTTATAGGATCACTCGTGTGTCTGTCTGTTCTTCTGTCACCGTCAAATTGCTGCAAATCTACTGTACCGATTCAGTTGAAATTTGGTATATTTACATCCTTTTTTTCTCCCTTTCTAGCAAACTCCAGCACAATCCCGACGACACAACGCAGAATGCTCTATATTACAACTATACGACAGTCACGACGCCTGGCACATCATGTCGGCAGCCGCCATGTTCCTCTCGTTCAACATGCTGCTGACTGTCGACGATCTAGTCGCTAACACTCACAGGAACAGCTTGCAAACCTTCTAGACGTGTCTAGAAGGACTTTCAACCAAATAACAGCTTCATTTGGACTTTCATATAAAATCGCTGCATCGCGTCTTTTGTAGCAAGTGTGTTGCAAGCTTTATGTCGATACAGTAGTACAATCGTAACTCTAATAGCAACTGTATTTCATGGTTTATACAATGTGTGAACAAGTTTTACTATGGGGCCGACCCCTTTTCAGGTATTGCGTTTATTCTGTAACACGTTGTATAGATATAGTTGTACAATCGTAACTCTAGTGAGTTTTATGCGTTATATAGATACAGTTGTACAATAATTGTATTTCTAATATTAGTATTATTTTTATACATTTTGACAGAAATATGACAAAGATTTTTAGTTTCTAAATTCATTGTAATTAGCCTATTGTAATTCAAACTCATTTTTTTTTCTCAATATATTAAGAATCTTAACTCTTTAGTACAGACCTTTTAGTAACCGAATAACTTTCATGTAAAGAATAAATATTATGGTTTTACATATTTTACATGCGTATTTTGCCAAAGTATGTTGTCATCAAGGGACAAACAATTTTTTTAATTCCGTCATTTTCTTGATGGTATACTTTTTTCGTCTTTTTCTTGTTCTTTAAATCTCGACTGTATAATATAGAGTTTACGATTACTTTTTCCATGAAAAGGTGTCGTTGGGTCAGGCAAACAAAAGTTATCTGGAGATTGAAAAATCAGCTAAGCTGAAGGTGTTATGTGCATATAACCATGTCTTCAATAGTGTATTTTACTAGATAAATAATTAAAAATTATATTTAGTCCGTCCATAAAGGTACATTTTAAAAAATATTGGGCACTTTCCTGCCTTTACAAATCAATAAAAATTTATACAAATAAAGCGTATCAAAATTCAAGAGTGAAGGCTGGTGAAGTGGTGACGACACGTTTTAGTAAAAAAAATACGGGTATGATTTAATCTATCGCCAATTTTATTCGTTTTGAATTTCTTTAATAATAGGGTTTGTCCTCAAAATAGTGGATCTGTCACCAAAATGTAGTTGCCAAATAATTGTAAAAAGCAATTCCATAATAAATCACATGTAATCCTCGGGATATATTATCAAGTATCAAATAAATAGGTTGGGATTTATTATAAAACGGGAAGTAAACCATATTACTGGGTGGATTAAAAAAAATAACCACGAAGGTGATGGCGGGGTCTGTTCGCTCGCTACGCTCGCTCACTTGACCCCGCCATCCCCTTCTAACCTAACCTGTCCGAGTCGGGGTGCCCTAGCTCCCTGTGCCCTATGTTCGAATATTTGGTGACAGATATACCTTTCTGAGTACGAAGTTAAAGGAATAAACCTATTATTTTGAGAACAAAGTTTTATCCAAGGAATGAACTACGATTTTATTGATAATCCATCTCTTATTTTACATACATATTGGCATTAATTTGGTAATTCATACCTGGCGACACTTTTTATATATCTGAGAACGAAAATACTTCGTGGCGATAGATCTATTTATTAGGTGATGCAACTTGATGACAAATATAAATTTTGGTGACAAGAAATATAGTCCCCAAAAATTACTAACGCTATGACGTCACAAGAGTTTTCAACGCACTGCATCGTCTTCATTTTTTGTTAACGTGAATAAAGAAAAATACGTGTCCAATATTTTTTGGAAATCTATCTGACGGACTAATACAATACCCTATTTTACAAAGTTAATAACTAATAAAGAACAATTCTTATCCTATAAGTAGATACTTAATACCTAGTTTATGTTGTAATAATAAATAGACATTGATCAATACTTTTGTTGTTAAGGGCGAGATTTTTGATCCGTATTTAACTCAACTAATGGTTAAAATTCTAGTTCAATTTGTAACTTGAATAACTATTAAATAAACACGATTAACTAGAAATTGATAAAAAAAAACGCATTTTTAACGAAATTCACCCATAATTTTTAACCATTGGTTGGAGATATTGCGAATCAAAAACTCGCCATAACCATAATGGTCCGTCCACACGATACAGACTTCCATAATATAATAATAGATATAATCTGTAAACAGCGTTGTGGGCTACAATATTATGATGTGTTTTGTGTAATTTTGCTTTCTATATTTTATATTGAAGCTCTTTGTTGATCCTTTTGAATAAAAATAAAATAATATTCTATAGAATTTTATCTGTGCAAGAAAGTCTATGCAGACAAATGTTGGTGTGATAGAAATTTTTATTCAGAGTTCAAAGTCTGTATTGTGTGGACCTACTATAAGACATCATACTCTGTTTAAAAAGTAGTCAAGTTATAGTTACCTACAATTAACAAGGCTTTATAAGTATTATTAGGTGCTTTGTGTTTTATTTATTTTCATTAAAATATTAGATTTAAGCTGCATTAGTTGATCATTATCAATCATTGTATGGTTACAACCGCTTGATTTAAGTGGCGGAACTTCACAAACGGCGGGTCTTAGGTATCATGATAGAACAATAAATAAAAAGTCATAACGTCATAGTGTGCGACGCATGGACTAACTAAGGCTTTTTCTTAATACAAAGCGATCAAATATAAAAGTAATTTATTCAAACTAGCAACACATTTTATACTATTACAAATTGTTTAATTATACCAAATTAAAGATTTTATGATAGATATTCGCTCGATCATCGCGCGAATACGCGATCGAGCCGATTATTTTGTTCGGCAAAACCAGAAAGCGCCCTCTGTCGGTGCGACCATGCGTTCGCATTTGCAGATCAAATGATTGCGTCAATCACGTATCCGCATGATGATCGCGTGAGGTCCTGAACTTGTTTCCCGGGTCAGTAGAAATGTTATTAGGTTTATTTTTTATAAATTATTTTTTACTATATCTGTGGTTGCCATCTACACGCTCTCTATTAGTACTGATAGAAGATGAAAGAAGGACACAAACATATTTCTGACAAACAAGTGCAAAGCAGTGGTCGGTAGCACCGTAACTTAATCTGCCATATTCAGGCTATCATAGTAAAATATTCACAATAATCACAATAATCACAACAAATTAGTACAGAAACTCGTGTCAAAAAAAATCAGTGATATTTGACATTTCGAAGACCTCACGCTACACTAGCGCCTCTAGCGGCGAATTTAAACGCGGTAACCCTTATTGCACCAAAACCTTAATTCAGAGATAATAATGCACGAGTTAAATAACAAATATTTCATACATGGCCCGTGATAGCAACTAACTTGCAGTTCATAACTTAACTGTGGCTGGTGCAAACGGGCCCAAGTAATAAGCTCAATTTTGGTATTACCAATGATAATATGCTATGCGATAATGTTTTTAAAGTTACAAATAATATTAGGCTTTAAAAAATAAAATATAAATATAAAAGAAGAGGCTGTGATTTCCAAATTGTTTTCTCTCTTCTGTTTAATTAGTAATTTATATTATTTATGGGTTTTAATAAGAATAGATTGAATATAACAACAAAAATTAATATGACAAGATTATTATGATAGGCGCAATATAAATGTGGAATAAATTACATTGAGCTTTCCTTAACATCTCTTTGTAGACCCGGGCAGTAAATTATGAATCGTTTTTCATAATTGGAAAAAGGAAGGATCACGATAAATGTCGATTCGGGACAGCTCTGTCTTTATTTCTGTTTTAGAAATTGTGTCAATAAATGTAGGTGAGTCAATGACCGTTTTGCCACATTTATCTGGTGCCTACCATAGGCTTCGAGAACCAATGTGTAATTGTGTATAAAAGTAGCTGGTATGTATACCTACTTTTACACACGTGAATTTAAATTCATTCGCACTCTTTCAGGGAACGTTATGAATATGAAAATTGACTATGGAAATAATACTGAAATACTTAATAAAAAAATCCCATTAAAAACATTTTGACGAGTAGTTCCACCCTGAAAGATTGTCAATGAATTAAAAGCAATGATGTTTAGAAAGTAAAACATTTTCTGTTTCCAAACGTAGTTCCTGTCATCATCATAACAGCCTGCAGACGTCCACTGCTGGACGGCCTCGAGTCTGCTATTACAATAGTGTCAGAATGGTCTATCATTGATTTCATAATGGTTGATTTTGACAAGTTTGGTAATCTACTAATATAAAAGTGTCATTATGACTTTCCAATGGTCAACCACTGACACTCCATTGAAAGAAATGGCATAGAATGGTAATCTCGTACATTATAATGACAAATGAATGACAGACGTATGCCATAATCTGCTAAAATTTTGACAGTTGCTTCGATCAGTGACCTACCATTAGAACGTCATTGTGCAGTCATTGGTTTTCAAAGACATTTACGAGACCATTGACCGACCATAATGAATTTAGCAGATTACGAACTTATAGCAAAATGTCAATGGCATCGCGTTGGAATGACGAATTCATAAAAAATAGCTGACTTGGGGCCCTGGGCTCCCCTACGTGTCGCCACACCGCTCCCGAGCGTGTCGCTGCCCCCGGATCCCCGCTCCCTCACCCCCATACAAGTGACATTCTGTCAACGGTAGCGTTGCGAAGGCGATTGTCAATACGTCAAAAATGTATGGAATTAACAGATGCTATCTAAATGTCACGTGATCAAATTCGTATATTCGCTAATTGAATGGCTCATTGTCTAGGGCCTCAGGTCATCGGTCCACCGCGTGGGACCTGTGGGACCTTCTGATAGTCCTGTACCTATTTCATAATATTGCCCGGGTTATTAAGACACGTGAGGTTCTAGAAAAAAACGCTCTACTAAGCCGAACTTACTAAAATTAAAATCAAATCAATCAGCCTAGCCTTTTCCCACTATGTCGGGGTCGGCTTCGAGTTTAACTGGATGCAGATGAATAGGTACCTACCAGTATTGTACATGGAGATTGCCTATCTGACCTCCATAACCCAGTAACTGGGTTACACACACAGAACAGAAAAAATACACACAAACACATTTTTTCCACCTACGTTTTCAGAACTGCTATATTTTTCTATCCCAATTTTTTTTTACCGTTCTGCTTATCCTTCTACCTATTAATACCTATATGTGTACTTAGTTGATAAGTTTTTTATAATTAAGCATGTAAAAACGCGTTATGTAGTATGAATTTTATAAAAAAAAGCCTTTATGAACAATAGTTTGTTTTTATTTGTCTTACCTGAATTCATACCTACTTCTACTATTATAAATGTGAAAGTAAATTTGTTCGTTACGTTTACACGCCTAAGGCTGCCTGCCCATTGGGGCGGAGAGGAAAGGATCGGAGCGGAGCGGAGCCGCGCCAATATAAAGCAATGGAATTGTATAAAAAAACACCGCTCCGCTTCAGTGGACAGGGATTTGCGAACTAGTTTTAAAAATTCATAAAAAACCGGGAAGCGGAGCGAGGCAGCGGAGTAAAGAAACGAAGCGAGTAAGCGGAAAAAACCGGCCGCCCGTTCAAATTACTGGTCGCGTGAACTCGCTAATTAGCTCCTCTCAGGGAGTCTACTCTCTAAACCCGAAGTCCGTAGTTTCTGCCTTAGTGTCGGGCGTTTTCTCCCGTCCCGAACCCGAACTAAGAATGAATGACGACACGATTTGACAGTTGTCGGGTTCGGGACTAATCGTAAGTCCGTAGATACGGAGTAGAAAACGCCCGACACTAAGACCGAAACCCGAAACTACGGACTTCGGGCTTAGAGAGTAGACCCCCAGCTCCTCACTACCTCGCTCCGCATCAATGGACATGACAGACACAGTGCGCAATTTAACTCCGGTCTGCATTACTCCCGCTCTCCGCTCCGCTAGCTCACTCCGCGGCAATGGACAGGCAGCCTAAACCCGCTGATTAAAAAAATGAAAGTTGGTACAGACGTAGATTAGACCTAGGATACAGACTTCTCTACTACATATCTTGGGGTTATTTCAGCGTGTCGCGCGAACGAGGACGTTGTCAAAGGTAGTATAACGTGAACGTTGGTTTTTACCACATCGATCGACTCGTCGCTGTAGTAGTAAACGAACCTGCTGAGAGAAAGTTTTGGATCCGATTCCCGGGTCTGGCAAAATCTGTAGTCTTGGATTTATAGTAAACTTGTTCCAAGCCGGAACCTGCTGGCCCCTGGCAGTAATTTTACGTGCTTTCCAAGGCATGGAGGAGCTTCGGTATGTACCTACTTATTGAATGGTCACCCAATAATGATTCTCGGCATGAATCAATAACACTTTGGGTTTCTATTTGATTAACCCTCGTCTTCGAGAGGGTTAAAACTGGGGGTTGATTTGAAAAAACAGGCTGGCTGGTTGGTTCTCCATCCAGAAACTTGGGACACTTTGGCCAAAGTCTAATTTTATTACTATGTACTGATTACACCCGTAACTTAACAGAACTAGAACTCAACTGACAAAATAATATTCTTCCTGGACCCTTATACTATCGGCGGAAAATCTTAACACCGCGATCTAGAAAATGACCCAAAATGCACAACGCCATCTAGTGACAAATATAGAACTAATTTTTACTGGACCGCGGTGTTTTCCGCTACACTTGCTGTTTGGTTAAACACTATTTCTTCTATATTTTACCGTCAGTCATGGTTACAGTAACGAATCTTAATGTTAAACGTCACTAGCACATCCAAGATTATACTTATCAAACCTTTCGCGTAACAAGCAAACATTATAAATATGACGTCGAATAACATTAAACAGCAGAAAATGAAGCAGTTCACAACATTATTATCATTTAACATATCTGAGTACGAATAGAGATAACGAATACTTTTGAATCTTACCTCGTTATGCTAAGGTTTAAATTAGATTTTCGGTTTTGGTGTGATAAATTTATCGTTTGGAAATAAGATGTCCTACTCAGGAGCTACTGCTTATCCTCTGATGACTGACCATTGTATTATGTTTAATCAAGCAGCCCAATCAATGTGCCTGCCTTTTTCCAATTGTGTTGGGGTCGGCTTCTAGTCTACCGGAATGCAGCTGAGTAGAATGGAGTGAATGAAAATGTAGTAAAGATTTGCCCCATTTATTGCAACAAAAACATAATATCGTCGTTGCAAAATCTCCTATGTGAAATTTTCGTCGAAAATGAGTTTTGCAGATATTTGAAAAGCGATTTTGAATTACCTATTGAATATCCATACTTAGCAAAACTTCCATGTGACTGTGAGTAGATACTATTATATCGAGAAAGCACGTAGGTACCTAACATTATTAAAAAATCTCAAGTATCTGCCTATATTTTACAGGATTTTTTTTTCTCGCACCGGAAACTTGCTCCGTAAGATTGTAATAAATCTTGTTTATTATTATCATTTCTCGATATATTATGAAAATAACCCCATCCAAATTCAATAGTTTCTAATAGGTATATCCGTGTCCTATTTATCTACCTACCTAGCAAAAATAGTTTACAATTTCACGCGATATTTTACAATCTTACGGCTTATGCGACTTTTTCGATGACATACATAAGAGATTTTGACGATATGGTATTGTTCGCCGAAGATACATCTTTAATAAATTTTTCAGAGAATTAGACGCGACTAACAATTTTGACGCCAGAAATAACGCCCTAAATGAAATTCCAAAGTTGGTTCACTGCTAATAATTTGGTTGTAACCGAAAGTCAAAAACAGTGATTGTGACAAAATATTGAACAGAAAATATTTATGGTACTAGTACTTCCCCGGACGAGCTGCTTCACAAAGACCCCTTACTTCTATTGTAATAACATCTAAAATAAAACCACCTGACAGGCATCCGGAACACAGCGTCGCTGCTTGGCGGCAAAAATATGTGTGGTGGAGTGGAAGTGGACCTGAACAACACAACATAATAGGTGTAGTTATTACATAATGTAGAGGTAGGTTAGTTGCATGACGTCACGAGACTAAGCCCATTTTCCAAAAATTTACTAGTGTCCAATCAAATTAATTAGCGAAAATCTAATGTTATCTTCATTAGACACACACTTTAGCAGCGGCTTCAGTTCCCGTGGTCTATCCCGCAGTAAGCAAACATTTTTAGGGTTAAAGAGTTACCCTAGTTCAGTCAAATTACGCCGAAAATAAGGAAAACTTAGCGTCGATTTTTTGCCTTTTAAAACGTGTTGGTAGAGTATAGGCAGAGAAGTATGTTAAATAATGTAGACCGTATCCCGCGAAAAGTTCACCACCGCGTCGTTCTTTTTTTTATTTTAATAATAACTCGATGGGAACAAATTTTAACTGACATGTTTGTTAGCATTGTAGAAGAAAGAGATCGAGTTTTACAATGTGGAAATATCCTATTTTTTTAAGGAATGTATTTTTTGCTAATTTGACTGGCATATATGTTCCTCTAGACAAGAAGAGCTTGAAATAATTTTAGTAATTTTACAAAGTGCCCTAAGTTCTCAAGCGACGATATTGAACCATGTTATTTGCCTAGCTGTTCAATTAAAGGATGGGATATCATATAGGCCGCTGATTAAACGGCGCCGTTTAATGAAAAGGCTAGACCACTAATTAAACGGCGGATTAAGCCAGTTGGTTGCGACATCTTTACTTCTTTACGGGATTAGTTAACATTTTGCTAGTCAATTTTATTTGATGCTATAGTATAATTCACGAAATATGATTGAACTGGGACACTTCTGTTTGCCCCCTGATCCAATACAAGCATGGGCGGATCCAGGATTGTTGACTGAGGGAGGCTTGATCGCGGATGGTATGTTTTTAGCAAAATAAACACTAAAAAGCACAAAACATTTTATTTTGCTTATCGCATTACGGCTCCTTGATTACTTTCGTAAATTCCTCAATAACTTCGTTTGGTTGTACCTACCTACACTACAAAGATATCTCTGTCTTTGGGGGGGCTTCAGCCACTTAGCCCACTTATTTGCCCATGAGCGTGACGTCACAGAGTTACAGAGCAAAGCCTTGTCTACGCTGAGTATTGATTACTTGCACCCGTGTATTTATGATATGACCTAAATAGAGCGACGACTGACCTGAGTTATTTTTATATTTGCAGGTCAGTTTGCGAGCTCCACCCTGCACTTAGGTACCTAGATACATAGCCGGATCGCTGAGGTTACATAAATATATTCTATAATCTCGACTAGAGTTTATCTATTGTTATTCATAAAAGTAATTATGTAGTTTTTTAGTATGTGTACCTATTCGGCAGATATAAATCTTGTTGAATCAAAAAACTCTTTTGTCTATTTTTAACCGACTTCCAAAATAGGAGGAGGTTCTCAATTCGACTGCTTTTTTTTTTTTTTCGTATGTCAGCGATATTTTCGCCAATTGTCAACCGATTTTGATGATTCTCTTTTTGTTTGGAAGAGTATCTTCCCGGACTGGTCTCATTTCAATTTGGTGAAGATCTGATGAAGAACTTCGGAGATAGGTGACGGAACTCTTCAATAAATGATAGCAAACCTCGGATTACTGAAATAGCATGTCTGTTTATTGTTGAACTGAACATCACGGCGGTACGCTGTGAAGGGGTACGCAGATGTGTACAATTCAACCATGGTTTTGGGGTTATCTATTCAGGAATAACTTTATTGTTTATGAACCGATCTTGGTGATTCTTTTTGCATGGGGTTTAGTTAAAGCTAACCACTAAAAATTGAAATATAACAAAACTTTTTTACAAAAAAAATACAACCGACTTCAAAACAAAAAAAAGTTTTTTATTTTTTTTCTGCCGTGTTTCAATCTATAAGTTAAGTAAATGAGGACATTATCCAGGACCTCAGAAAATGGGGCTGTACCATGGCTGTACTGCGACGTGCAAGTGCCATCATGACTACGTTGAGAAAAAAGGATAGTGTTAAGTATTCGTTCTAGCTTAGGGCCATTTTCACCAATGAAACTGAACGCAATCAGTACATCTAAACTGCGTTCAAGAGCTGTCAGCGTCAATATTCCAAAAAAGTAGTGACACTGACAGCTCATAAACGTGGTTTATACGCTGATCGCGATCAGTTTGGCTTGGTGAAAATGGCCCTTAGTCTCTCCCTCACGCCAGATCCATGATGGTTTTAAGACGTGATAGACCCTGAGCTTTGAATACCATCCTACCGATTGTCATTATGACTATTTCATCTAAGTAAGTATGCAACGAAGCTTGAGGGAGGCTTATATCCAGTAGACCAGTGGATCCATGTCGGCGTCGGCGTCGTTCAGCCGAAATGATGATGATTTCTCTCATCAGCTGCAGACAAAACATAAATATTATGTAGTAGGTACCTGTGTCAAATGATGACCATCGGAACATTTATTTTCTCACTTTTTTACTTTATTTTATTTTATTAAGTATGTTGGCTTAGCGTGGTTACTAGTAGGTAGGTAATAATGAACAAAACCCGCGATCGTCAAAAAATTTCATCATCATCATCATATCAGCCGAAAGACGTCCACAGCTGGATATAGGCCTCCCCAAAAGGAGGTTTGCCATTAAAGCCATGCTTGGCAGGCGTGTTGGCGATCGCAGTGTAGTGGTTGTAATGTACCTACAGAGAATGCTGCGGCCCGTGAGTCCCTTAGTCGCCTTTTTAACACCCATATATGGGAAGTGATGGGATGGTCAAAAAAACTTATCTCCATCTATTTAGCCCGGTATTTCCTTTGCCCAGCAGTGGTGCTGGGCAGTGTTTGGGACAAATTTCATCTGAATCGGTTCAGTAGATTCGGAGGAGGCAATTGGCTGTGACAGACGGACGGACAGACACACAAATTAGGATCACAAGTGTGATCCGGTGTGTGATACGGGTTCCGTTTTTTCATAATGGTCGAACCCTAAAATGTTTTTCATACTGGTACCTACCGTGTGATATCTGATGTAAAGATTGGAGGCGCGATTCGCGCGTGAGTCCGACTCGCTCTTGGCCAGTTTTTATTAGTAGGCAGATAGGTACGTTGTTTTTTTTCTGATTAATTTTGTAACGGGATCCAAGCCAGATTTACCTTCTGGTGGTTGCCACTGCTGCATGATTCAGGCCGCCATTGTTTGGGACTAGTGTGGCGGCCATCAGGGGTGGATCCAGGATTGTCGTTTGGGGGGTTCTAGACCCCGCTAGGGTGGGTAAACAAAGTGCAAAGTAAACACTAAAAAGCACATAATTACCTACTTAATATTTTTACCTCCGGATCTTCTTCCAAAAATGGTCTTAATTATCTTGCTAAGGTCAACTAATAACATGCCTTCATCTAGATAACGGCCATGACAGTGTAGGTTAGGCATGTTCTGTAAATACGTGTTAAATCTCAATAGTGTATTACCACTATCAGTAATTAAACACGATCAGATACTGAACGATGGCGTCAACAACTTATTTCAGGCACCGTAGGCAGGCACTTCACTATCGAAAGCTTTTATTAGCCTTTGTTTATCAACGGAACATCGATGGATGACATCACGAATAGAAACCGCTCGTCCTAAAGCTAAACTATATAATATGCTATATCTAGTTCTCCTGCTTAGACCGATTTTTAGAGTTCGTGACCCGAAGGGTACCTAACGAACAGTAACGAACGGAACTAGTATATTCCTAAGCCTTGCAATTCAAAGTTATTTATTCTCTTTTCACTTTGATATTGGTTGCCTTAAAATTAACATTGTTTGTGACTAACGTATAAGTACAAAATAAAATGCCTCTGCTGTCTTCCCGACGGTCTGTCTGTCTCACGTACCTACCGTAATATAGGTATTATATGTAGACAGTTGAAATTTTCATAGAGCGTGAAGGTACTGCATTCATACCTACAAGAAACGGTCGTCGACGTTTTTTGGATTAGTTTTGCTTTCGCTCTACCGTAAAAATAGAAATACATTAAAGCAACAAACTTTGTTCTTATGCACATTAAAACAAATAGGTAAGTAAAAGTGGTCAAGTTGGACTCGCGCAGCAAGGGTTCGCATTCGCAATGCTGCATTTTTCGATACCTACTCGCAAAACCTTAACCTTTGCTTTATCGTGTGGATAGTAAGGTCTAACGACCCCACACACCCTAGTGTCACGAGTTTCTAAACCGCCTCAAAGGCCTCTGACATGGTTTGACTATTGCTGTTGACCTAGAATCATGAAACTTAGCAAGAAGCTGCAGAGGTCTTGTTAAAGGTACTGAACTTCGTATACGTGCGCGATTCGCACTTGACCGGCTTTTCCTCCTGCCCTTCTTCATCATCATCATTTCAGTTGAAACATGTCTACTGCTGAACGTAAGCCTGTCCCAAGAAGTGTCACCACCTCAGCCTCATTTTCCTGTCTTATTCCAATTTATTAGTAGTCGGTTCAACAGGTATTCTTCCATATCTCGGTATCGTATCCGGAACTATCCCAATATAAACAGTCTCACTTACAACCATTAACACAACGAGGCAGTAATTAGGAAATTAGGTTTAATCGACAGCTTATCAGATAACACCCACTTACTGAGCTAATAATGTAAACGAACTCTACAGTCATACATTAACCTCCTACTAGTATTTCTCACAAAGAAATTGCAGAGAAACGTACAGGTGGGTGTACACTCCCACTATTTCATGACGATAATATGTACCTACATCTGAGTCTGTATGAGACCACATCACGTCATGAAGGGCAAAACATTGTATAAAATATTGCAAGCAAGCGTGATGATTCACGTTGCTAAGATACAGAATAAAGACCACAATACTCATCGTGTTTTATTACTTTTCATGCTACATTGATGTTAATTTTTCGTTTTGAGATTTCATTAATAACGCCAAGTTCAAGCAAACAGACGACTTGATTCAAATTTTGATATGGTTTTAATGTGTTTCACCAAATTTAGTTCAGAGCCCTCGCGACCTAGATAGTAGATGAGTATGTACGTTGTATGTTTTGACCTAGGAGCGTGCACGTAGGGACAGTCGATGCCCTAGTGGCCTACATCGTGGCCGGGCCTCCAACCGCGCATGTGCATAGCAGCTCTGAATGGAAAACCAGACTACACTCCATGACAATGGCTCAACGTGAATAAATATTAGAATATTGCTTGATTTTGTGGTAAACATTCTTGAACTAAAATTTCTAAGTGAAAATCTGTAGAATTTGCAAACAAATGAGGTTCTTATCTGTATAGATTACAATTTGAAGTGGGAAAAAATGGTGTCTTTGTTTCTAACATTTTGAGTAATTTCGTGATCAGTTCAAAGCGCAAATACATGGTCATTGAATTAATGACAAACTGTGTATAAATAACAAACCTTTATCTGATGACTAATATGTGAAGGAAGATTTTACTTTATATACTGGCAACACTCCCCGCTTTTGTTGTCCCCAGAAATAAAAATGGCCGACTCACGTAATGTCAAAACTCTTAGGGCGAGAGATTATTGTAAAAACGTGTAAAATACCATTGAAATAGTGAAAAAAGTGCGTTTTGGTGTTGGTGACGTGTTTGAGTGCCTATAATACAGTGTTCTACAGTGAATTTACAGTTTATAAACGTATGGTGACAGATTTTACTGTGTAGTTATTACCTGCTAAATAGATGCACAGTAAGTATTTTAATGTTATGTTTAGCGTTAAAACGCTTTCATTACGCGTAAAAAGGCATTACAACGAGTCATTTGCCGTCACCCTGAAGTCGCTACGTAAATTTCCATCAAAACTGCATCCATTGAATCATTACTTGGAATATTTTCTCGATGTATATTTTGAAGGTTTTGATGTCCGGAAACGATATGTTTCGTCGTCAAAACTGTGCCCCAGCCTTGATAGTACGTATAGAACGAGGTGAGAATGCAAAAACAGCGATAAAGTATAATACTCTTGAATATTCAGACGTATTTTTTTCGGTGGTAGGTAGGAGTTGTCACAACCATAAATAGAATTATGATTATATTTTGCATACAGTATGTCTGTTGGTGTCACCGTCGCACCGTTTAGAGCTTAAATTATACAGCAAAAAGGTTTATTGTTAGTTGCTAATAACAACATAATTTTAAGTACTTATTTCTCTTTTTATCTGTCATAATCTTTTGAATGAAAGTGAAATGAAATGCATCAGCTGGTAATCAGTGCATTTTATCACGATTATAATAAAAAAAAAGTATTAGCTGTAGCCTTATTTGTGTTTATACTACTTAATACTAATATTAGGAGTAAATGGAGACATCATTTGATAAAATATTATATTTTTATAGTCTAATCCATAATTCTACAGTCTCCTCTTTCCTTAATCTTATTCATATTCAAAACATCTATTTTAATGAGGAGGAAGCAGGCTAAATGTATCCCTAAAATCATGTGTTCATTCTGCTATGTATATATATGCACATCAGAATCTAAAATTATAAAAAAAAAACATCAGCACATTTGATTTTAATGGAACAACTCATTCATGAAAATAGAGTATTCCACCTGTTGCTTTATAAATTGAATCAGTCAAGTCTGGCCTTGTCCCAACTAGGTATCTTGGGGTCGGCTTCCAGTCATAGCTGGATGCAGCTGAATACCAGTATTTTTTTGGATAGAGTGACTTCTTATCTGACCTCCAGAACACAATAAATGAGTAATTATTTAATTACTAGCCATGACTTGGTACGCGGCGCATATCCCGTTTTTTTCCCGTTCCTGTAAGAATTTTCCGTTCCTGTAGGAATTTGTCATTCCTGTACGAATTTTCCGTTCCTGTAGGAATTTGTCATTCCTGTACGAATTTTACGTTCCCATAGGAATTTTCCGTTCCCGTAGGAATTTTCCGTTTCCGTATTTAATTCGTTTTTAATTTCGTTTTTTTTCTCGAAATAAAATACTTGAGGACACAATTCTAAAAATTGGAATTGTGTCCTCAAATCTTTTATTTTATTACCCACATTACACTATGTCATGCAAAACTACTTCACTAATGCAATTTCAGCACTAAAGACGAATCAAATAATACCATTTGTTAATAATGTACAAAAACTTAAGCAACATGCACCAAAATAATTGACATACTATACATAATGTATGTTCCTACATACATACTCTCGAAAAACATTACTCTCCTTCTGGGCCAGTTGGGAGAAAAATCTAGTGCTAGTCTCTAGTAATCTAGTGTCTATTGGAAACTGTTGTGAAATAGTAGCAAATGACATGTCAAAGTATGAGCAATGCTCTAGATTTCCCACTGGTCAGTTTTCCCTCAATGACAATTATGTTCCCTCAATTTTCAATTTTCTCAGGAAAAAATTTCTGAGTCAATTCACATGACAGATTTTTATGAAATGTTCCATTTTCACTTTTATGTCATAAGATATAAGTGTTAATTTTCTGTGTTGCTATCAATTCGCGATTGTTACTTTTTGGCTCTTTCATTAAATAAAATAAAAACTGAATCACACTACCTACTTTATTCCTTACATTGATTCCCACGAAAAAACATAGGTAACTCATTTAAATAAAACTATCTTGGTGTTGCAAAGTAAAGAAAATAAATAACAATTCAAAGTTTTAATTGTTTATTACTTATAAAATGGATTTACTACTCATGATGATTTTCCCATTAACTTCTTAGTTTATTATTTAGCCTAGTCTACTTCATTTGTACACAATCTAAACATTATAATAATATATATTTACACATTTTTAACAGAAGTAGGCAGAAACTACAGTACACCATGAACACAATTCATAAACCTATTGCTTTCTTAATAGTAAATAATATTGTGTCAATGCTTGTGTTGAAATAATAATAACAGCTACATGGGGCGAACTGCAAAGTTAACCTATGGGCTATGGTTGCTGGGAATGGTCCACAGATGGGAGACAAACTCAACATAAGCTTTTGGTTCCGGCTGTCATTGGTCAAAAGTCATTTATTCAAATTAGGCTGAGAGCCAGCACTTTTTGAACGTCTACATAAAGACAGTCCCCCCCCCCCCCCCAAAACGCCCACCCATCATCACTTCCTAGTGTTTTAGCTGGGAAGAAGTGGCACAACAAACTCACCAGCAACACTAGGGTATAGGTGTTACCCAGTTACTGGGTTGTGCAGGTTGGATATTGAGTAGCTTGCCATGTAAAATATAGCTGCATCTGGTGAGCCTGGAAGCTGACCTCAACATCGTTGGGAAAAAGCTAGGCAGATAGATTGATTGAATATTATAATTATCTTAAATCGTAAAAAAAACCTGTTGAGGCTTGTCTTGTCATTCTGTGATTGCCACTTCTAGTGCAATAATATTAAATACATACTCATACATATTGACAAATTATTAGGCAATGAAATGTTATTGTGATAAAAAGATTATTTATGTCATAAGAGAACACATCCTGACAGATGACAAGTTCTTTGTCTCAGTTCGAAACTTAGTAAAGTGTGCATAAATTGAAAATTAAAGCAAGTCTTCTCATTGTATGTTTGTGTAAAATTTTCTGTTGTTTGTGATTTTGTATCAACTTTGTTGCATTTTCTTGCTAAAATATTATGCTTCAGTTTTTAAGGTAATATAATCATAACAGTCTTTATCTTGTGTCTTATTAAGTTATTAATCAATGAATTAATTAAATCAAGAGATAAAATCGTCAATCATCTGTTGTTTTAATAACAAAACATTACACCTTTATTTCTTACTCCTTGTATGTATATCTATATTACAGTTCACTTTTTTCATATCAAATTGGTTCCAAATAACTCTTTTACACATTAATATTTTTTTGGCAAATTAATCTAGATGAGGCCAGTGTTTCCTAGATAAAGGATACTGAAACAAACTCAGGGGTCAAAGTCTCTTTTATGATCCATACAATTAATGCAATAGTCAAAAGAAGAGTCAAATTCAGAGATGTAGTTTAATATTGGAGGTGGCCTGTTGAGGAGAACACCACACAGATTCGAGAGGACCAGACTAGACAGTGCAAGGATTTGTCAGTAATGTGTAGCTCAACAGAACTTTAAGTTCTAGTTTTAAAGTGCTGTTGAGCTTTGTTAGCAAAAATTTTAATATGCATATTTCTACAGCTTGTATCATAGTGTTGCCAGAATATTGATTTGAGTTTTAAATAGCTCAGTCCCTGCAGTGTGGTCTAAAACTAAAAATAGTACCTACTCTTTAACCCCTTTCATTGAGATGTGTAATGTTATAGATGTTTTATCTCACGAGTGCGGGCGAGCCATAGTTGTGTAGGTAAATGTACGTGCACATTGTCTTAGTGTGTGTAAGCTTGTGTCAGTCGCTCACAAGCTTACGCACACTAAAATAATCAAAAACTAAAATAATAAAAACAACTGTAACTACACCTGCTTCACATATACATAACTATAGAGAAACATGACAAGGCTTTTTAAAACAGCAATGCCAGAAGTATCAATTAATGTAAGGGACATTATTGCAGTTTTGGTAAAATGCCACATATGTTAAAAACTGTAAGGTACACTATGGCACTTTGGATAAATGTCCCTTACATGAACTGATATTTCCAGTATATTTTTAAAATCAACTATCAAAAACACCACTATGCATATTATGTTGAAGCCAATTAGCTTAATCAGCCGTCTTATTGGTGGCCTAGCCTTTTCATTTCAATGCGCTGATTTTTCAGCAACCTGAGTGACATCTTTTGGTCAATATCGTTTAAAGACTTGACCATGTCACTTATGTCGCTAATTCAATGAAAAGGCTAGGATTTTAATGAAACGGCTAATTAAGCTAGTTGGCTGCGACACATACATAATACGGCTTAGGAAAGCATGTTAAGCGATCGGTACTGGCTGTGAATTATTGTACATCTTTGTCAGTTATTATGTGTAAAGTCTGGTCACGGAGCAGAAAGAATTTCGTACAATGACCTCTTTGCCTACTGACAGTGGTCACAAACATTTTTGTATTAATTGCGGCCGCTCGAACGCGGAAGGTGACTTTTGTCACCCAAATTTAGTTTATGCAATTAGATTTCCTACTTCGAAATTACAACTAAATGATTTATTATTGGTACCAAATTGTTCGTAAATAATCACGTCATTTTAGTATAACTGTGTCCTAAAACTGAGCGATCACTAAAGCATCCCAAGATGGAATGTCGTTCATGCGTTATTTAAAAATTATTAACTAGTTTTAGTTGTGACTCAGAGCCAACTAAAACCACATGCAAACAAGAACAAATCTTAGGTACGGTAAAAGGTTTACAATCCCTGAGGACGGCCGTCATTGCATCTGTGCGAGCGTGACGCATTATATTTACGTGGGAGTGAATGAGACAGGTAATAAGAGGTTATTGTACAAAATTCTTCCTGCTCCGCGACCGGACTAGTCAGAAACCAAGAAATCTGATACCAGTCTTGCCAGCAGCGGGTATTGTGTTTCACAGTTATTGGGTTGTGGAGGTCTGAAGGCAGTTATTCCATGTAAAATACTGGTACACAGCTGCATCCGGTTAGACTGGAAGCCGGCCCCAACTCAGTTGGGAAAAGACTAGGCAGATTGATTGTAAGAAGTTGTGGTCAGAACTGGGCAAAACACATGCTTTGTTTTAATTAAAATACAAATTAAATTAAATTAATTTTGATGTTAATTACTAACAACAAAATACCTCAGCGTCAGGTACTTATTTGAAATTACAAACTACATTTTTAAAAAGTAGGTAATTGATATACAAATTATACCAAATACCTACGTGGCTAAATTATAACAGCCGCACGGACCAATCTTCAAGGTTAAGCTACGCTTGCCAAGGTTGGTCTGTGGATGGGTGACCATATTAACATAACGAGACTCCTCCGTGCCTCGGAAAGCACGTTAAGCCGTTGGTCCCGGCTGTCATTTGTAGATCTTTGGCAGTTGTTACGGATTGTCAGAAGCCAGAAAATCTGACACCAGTCTTGCCATGAAGTACCGTGTTACCCAGTTAGTGGGTTGTGGAGGTTTGGTAGGCAGCCGCTCCACATAAAATACTGGTATTCAGCTGAATCCGGTTTGACAGGGAGCCGACCTCAATATAGTTCTTGGGAAAAGGCTAGGCAGATGACCTACGTATTTGTATTTCAATTATGATTACGTATTTTAATTATAAGTAAATCAAATACTATCCAGCCCTGGTTGTGGTGCATCAATTACAACACACAACTTAAAAAAACTGCAAAAGAATTCTCTGGTAGGAAGGGGTGCAACAGGGTGACTATATTTTGCAAATTCACACAATGATTCATACCATTTTCCTCATGAAGGGTGAGCAGTGAGTCAGCACAATATGTGTGTGTCACTATCTGGTGTTTATATATCTGTACTTAATGCTCATTCACTCAATAACATGCCAGATATCAATGGTAACAAACGTTTGAATTTTAAATAAATATTTTGTAAATAATAGTAAAAAAATATTTATAAAAAAACAGTATTTAAATGCATTTTAAAATGGAATCTCAGTTGCTAATAATCAAACAGTGTTGTGAGTAAGTAATCTCTTATGTCTTATAATGTCTAAGTCACCCAAAGGGTAATGGAAAGGGATGTACCCGAAGTATTCCTTGCGTGATGGAATCAGCCAAATCGTGTTGTCATTCATTCTTAGTTCGGGTTCGGGACTAATCGTAAGTCCGTAAGTGATAGGGAGTTAAAAACGCCCGACACTGAGGTCGAGACTACGGATTTCGGGCTTAGAGAGTAGACCCCCAGAAATGAAGATATCCGCAGGAGAAGAGGAGGCTCGGTTATCCGAAGAGAGTAGCCTGTGACAGTGTCAACGACGATGTCCATGCGAACTTTGCAGCTGAGTTTCTAAATGCTTACAAACAGTATCTAAACGCGGGGATCCTGCCTTTCCGCTATTCGTACGATTTACACTAGCTCCGGCTCCAGCAGACAGACGCGACAATTCTACAACCCGTTTTTATAGAAGTGATATCAACTAGTTGATATAATTTCTATAAAATGCGACGTCCTCTGTCGTATAGTCACATCTACGGGAGCTTTTAACTTTTCTATACGTCCAAAAATCGCCTCGTCGAGACAAAAAATTCTCTTTATAAATGCGCCCTTATAATTGGCACTGTGGTAAAGTGCATTTACGCACTGATTGATGTATAATTTGTTTACAGTTTAATAAGAGTGTTTACCGCATCGTGAACCATGGTATTGAAACGTCTGAACTATTGCAACGTTGACGTCCGTTGATTTGGGCGTTCGACTTTCGAATCCATAGTGGCATTTATCCTCCGCTGTTGTTCTCTGATTAATTTCGTTGCGGGATCCAAGACGGGTGAATCGTTTCTTCGGAACTCCTCGAGCATCATTGACTCGGTGTTTGTCTGGTGGTCGCCACTTTTGATTCTGGCTTTCAGGTGTTGCAGTGGGCTTAGTGTGGCGGGTTTGGCCATTGCCGTTAACGGGTCACCTTTGTCGTTGATGAGACACCTTTGCCGTTAATGGGATAGCATACTTATTTTATTATATAACTACTTTTAATGCCTCTCCGGTTGACGTCATCCAGTCAACGTCAGCTGTCGCTGAACACGAGTCCCATAACTTTGTATTGTTTTTTATTATTTTTTTTGTCTCTTTCTAGATGTGAGCGTGACATGTGGGGCGCGCAGGCGGGCTGGTGGTGCGGCGCGCTGGCGGCGGCCGCGCTGCTGCTGCTGCTGCTCGCCGCGCGCTGCCGCCGCAACACACGCAAGCGTGTCTCCAGCACGCATCACGTGAGTACTGTACTTTTACACAGATGGTCGGTAGTCGGATTCGGCGGGAGGACACGCCCGGGTGTCACCTTTGCGTGGACCGCCCGTTGGACACGTTGGAGCATATAGTGTAGGTCTGCCTCGCTTGGACGGAGCAACACCATGTTCTCGTAGCATCGACCGGCATCGGCGACCTCTCATATCCGGACCGTGTCCAATCCATGGTCCGAAGCAATAGGGCATGGAAAGGAGTCACCTCCTTCTGCGAAGCAGTAATGCAAACGAAGGAGGAGGGGGCATGAAGGTTTGACAAACCTCACGCCTCAGCTGTCGCAGCAGAAGAAGGTGCCCTGGGCGTCGGGAGTCGCAGGGCGATTGCCGGCCACCGTAGACGCGCAGGCCTGCGGACGTCGAGCGATGGGTAGCTCGTCATCCGATAAGGACCAGGCCCGGGTCGATGGCGTCTTGTGTTCCACGCGCTCGTCAAAGAGATGTGAGGATAATGAACGGGGCCCGCTAGGGCCGGTGCCTGCCTTAGTTACGGAATTGTTCGAAAACGTAATCGCGGCTCTGGAACACATAGGGCATTTGGGGCAAGGAACACGGGTGTGTTTATGTCAGTAAAAGTCTGATACTCCTGTTTGCTCCGCCCATAGCGGAAGGAGTCGTTTGATGATTTCCCATCCAAATAAATGGATAGTTTCTTGTATATTGATTGTAAATTATTTTGTGACAATTATGATGTCAATCTAGGCAAGCGTGCTCCATCTTCGACCACATCATCGTTACTATCAGGTGAGATAGTGGTCAAACGCGTGCCTAACAATAGTAAAATGCAGCTTGTTGTAACCGTCTCCCTTCTTGATTCCAGGTGCACATAGTCCGTGGCTCAGTGCCGCGGCTCACAGTCCCGAGACGCGTGTCCCTGTGCGGCCGCGCGGTGGCCGCGCCGCGCCGCGCCCGCGCCGCCCTTTCCGGTGCCCCGGCCGACGACCCCCAGAACATACCCCCACAGATCATCATCGTCAACAACCCCGCGCCAGCCCCATCCCAACCCCCAGAACCTCCACCCTCTGAATACCTCCCCAAACTACCTTTACCAGAACAGTGGCTACATAAACGCCTAGACTACAAATACTCAAACATCCCCCGCCCTCTAGCTCAACTCTCCGCGGATTTAGGTGCGGATTTAACGCAGGAATCTCGCGCTAAGAAGTACAGTGCAACCCGTTCGCCGTCGTTAGAGAAAGACGATAAGTCTCCGTTTTTAGTGAGCGCTACCCCAAAGACGGATAAAGAGGTGTTCGGGTTTGATACGGAAGCTGTTGAGAAGTTGAGCGAAAAAATGAGTGAGAGGTCCCCGGAGGGTGAGGAGGCGTCTCCGAGCAATTTGAGGAGGTTCCAGTCAGTCAGTACTAGGTTAAACATGTGTAGTGTAAACGAGGGTCCTCATTTAGAAGGACAACAAGAGAGATTAGAGATGCAAAACTCTCCACGAGTCCTAGAATGTAGTTCAGCGAAAGAAAAGTCTTTTGCACCGAAATTCGACTTTTCCCCAAAACTCTTGGCGGAAACTATGGCCTCTCCAAGATTCTTCACGCCTCCTGAAACAGTTTCTCCCATGTTCTTCGCGGAACCATCGCCTAGATCGGTTTATTACGACACAGTGAGATCCCCTAAATTCTTCCCTGAAACTCCTCGAGATGCTGAAGTGCCAGTACCGCAATCACCGAGAGCCTTAGGTGATCATCTCAATAGAAATGGTGTAACGGAGAAACCCTGTTCTCCAAGAGTGTTGAACAAACCCAGTCCTAAAGTCCACAGTTACAACAAAGAGAACTATTTCACCTTTGAACAGTCTTGCTTAGAAGAAAGACCAGCCAGACCCAAAAGGTATGGCGGAAGGAACTCTATAGAAAAAGAACGATTCACTCCGCCCGCTGATAAGGAAGTAAGGAAATACAGGCGACATCATAGTTGTGAAACTAATTATAAAACAATAGAACTTAATATAAGTAAATGTGAAGATAATAAAGACGCAGAAACTAAGTTAGGTGAAGATGTCACTGACTGCTGCCTTAAAATGGATACTTTAGAAATTGAGCCGAAGGTTCTCGAGGAACCTGAAACAGCTCCCAGCCCCTCAAACTCCGCTCAAGCCAGAAGGCAAAGGCTCAAATCGATATCACTAGATTCTGATAACGCAAAAATTATAGAACAAAACCTAGGTCTGCCCATAGCTAAGCAGATAAAAGATCAAATGAATGAAGCTTACAAGAATCAGGAGACTAGCACATCTTGTGAAAGCATGGAGCGATACCACGCTCAGAAAACACCAACCAACGAAAGGCCTATGTTTAAATTCGAAGGGGAGGTCAAAGAAAAGATTCCAGAGACGGAAGATCCTAAATCACCCGATGTCAAACTAAAAAAGACTCTTCGGCAAAGCTCGGACACACAATCGTTCTTAGACATGCCAAGGTTTTCGCCGAAAGAATTCGAAATAACTGTCACGACCGAAGAAGGTGCTACTATAGCTGCCGAAACACAGACCAAGAAGAAAGGAAAGAATCTGCGAAACTTAAGAATAGATCTAACTAAAAGAGATAGCGATTTAGAAAAGGAACTTCTAGAATTCGAGAAGTTATACACAGATGCCGAAGAGAAGAAAGTCAAAACTCCAACTTTGAAAGTAAAAGCGACTTCTCTAGACTCTTCCGAGACCGTTAATCTCTCTCTCCCACAGAAAAAGACTTTGGAAGTCCCTCAGAATTCAGTTTCCATGCCAAATACGCCTAAAAGACAGTTAAAGAGGATACTAGCACAAAAGAATATAAACAAACACGACTTTGCGGGCGCGAAACTTGGATATAACTCCCTCCAATCGAATGCCGAGCAACGTCGTCTATACATGAAAGGACAAGACAGTGGAATCTATCTCAGAGAAAACCATGCTACCCTCATGTTATACCAGCCTGGTACATCCCGCATGGGATCCCGCACCATGGGCTCGTTTGACGAAAACATGGCCGATTTCGAGAACACCCCAGAAATTAATATATCCGGGGCTGACAATAGAAGTTACCATGTAGATACAGGACAAAATCTAGGCTCGAATTTGTTAAACTATAAGCAGAATCTTAGTGTATCTAGTACTAACTTGAAGACGTTGCCTGAAGGAGTGCCTTCAGATGACTTCGAACCTAGCGCGGAAGACGAAAAAGTGACGAAGAAATTGCATAGAAGGAACTCGAATCAGAGTCTTATGCTTAGCACGCATAGTCTGCAAAGTTCCAACTGTTCTTTAAACAGTGCGGGCGCCTCCTGCCATAACCTATCAACTGTGAGGACAAGCATATCGAATTTTAGCCTGAACTCCGATAGTCGGCAAAAGAAGTTATCGATAGACCGTCGAGATTCAAACACTTCTTTGGCAAACACTGAACATTTGACCCCGTCAAGACGGGTCATTTGTACGTCAAACTCGAATGTTTCTGGGGAAGTGTCGAAAAACTGTTTGTTACAACGTCGGGGTTCGAATAACAGTCTTACATTAAACATTTTATCTTCTAATAACTTGAGCAGGCACTCGAGCAACAGTTCCTTGAATAAGGAAGCCAAACCTGGACCGAAAAAGGGTCTACTTGAACGCAGAAGTTCGAATACCTCTCTAACTTTGAATATAAACCAGTCGAACCCCCAACTTTCAGTAAACCGAGGCTTAAGCGTCTCAAACTATAACTTAAACGGCTCAACGTGCAACTTAAGTAGGTATAACAGCAACATAAGTATAGACAATCCTCCAGCGGAACCCCGAAAGGGGATCCTAGAAAGACGCAGTTCAAATACGTCTTTAACTCTAAACATCCAACCGAGGGAAGAACCCAGAGATTTGGAAATCGATGAAACTTTAATAGAATCGAATCTGAAAGATTTGCCGCATAGGGATAAGCACAGAAAGTCGTTAAGCACTGAGAATTTGATACCGAAGTCTTATAAAAACCGTACTAGATTACGCTCAACTGACAAAAGTGTAGGCTTTGGATCTCATGACAATCTCTGGTCGAATTCTTATACTACAGAGCAAGAATACCCTCAAAACTTAACCTACGTCTGTGGAGATCAGGAAAATGAGATCATATACGCTTTCGGCAGACAGGATGATCCGAATTTCCAGCCTGGCTTTACTCGAAATATAACGACGAAACCTCTGAGCCCTCAGAGTACGTCCGAAGACTTTCGGCTGTATTTAGCAAATATGCAGCACTTACAGAATGCATCTAGCGTGCTATCGAGACAAAACCTACGCGATTTGAACGACGTATTCCAAAATGGCTACTCGAAAGTTAAATGTCATATTTTGGGAGAAGGGCAACACTGTTGTACAGGACGCGTCGAAGATATTGCCAAAGATAACCCCCAAATGGTGATACCAGATCCTGTACCCTCTCAACCTTGCTCAGAATACCAGAAAATGTTATTAAGGAACCTGCATCAGGAATTCTGGGATATGCCGACGAATTTTCAGGAGAAGCCGATAGTTTCAGGATCACATCCTAAGAATCGGTATAAGACCATTCTGCCCAATGAGCATTCGAGGTTTATCTTGAGAGCTGAAGCTGGCTCTACGGAAGGTTATATTAATGCCAATTATATCAAGGTAACTGTCTTTTTTATCTGCTTTTAGTCCTAAATATTGTCTTACTGAAGTTCAATTTAATATGTGGCTAAATCTTAGGATTGGTGATTGAATTTACTGGAAGCAGCGGCAATCGTATTTTGAAATATTTGATCTATTTCAAAATACGATCAATCTAGGGTTCGATTCCTAATGAGTGCCTAAAAAGCTGCCTTAGGAATCGTCCTAATGCAAACCGATCTTCGCGCAATACGTAATCGACGCGATCATTTTTTCGGCCAAAAAAATAATCGTGTCGTTCGCGTATACGGTTATCGCTTCGTTTTAGGGCGACGGCGACGCCTTATAATCGTTAAGCGCATATAAATTATCCCATTTAAACTAATATGAAAAAAATTAAATTGTTTTTTTTTTCAGCTTTATAATATTGCATTATATGTCGCAGCCATTTAGCTTAATCAGCCGTTTCATTAAAAGCCTAGCCTTTTCATTTAAATGCGCCGATTTTTCAGCAGCCTAAATTACATCTTTTGTTCAATATCGTTTATTGACTTTCTTATGTAACTAAGTCGCTGGTTAAACGGCGTGGTTCAATGAAAAGGCTAGGCTTTTAATGAAACGGCTGATTAAGCTAGTTGGCTGTAGATAGACCGCACAGTCCCTGCGAAAAGTCACGAGAGCAAATCTGCTGGAATAATTTATCTGCTATTTTTCGAAATGCATACCTGAGAATCAGTATTAATCTTTTTATTTCACCATTTTTCAGGGGCATGAATACACCAAGAACACCTACATCGCAACCCAGGGTCCTCTACATAACACCATCCATGATTTCTGGCTGATGGTCTATCAGAACATGTTAGACCACTGCGGTCTGTCAGACATTGCAGCAGACGGCACAGAACCATCCCTTATACAAAAAATAGTCATGCTAACAAACTTCATAGAGAACAACAGACAAAAATGCGAGAAATACTTCCCTCTGGAGCTAAACGAAGAAATTATAATACAGAATTTGGAAGAACCAAACGATGACACTGATGTTTTCGTGATCAAAAACTGTGGAATGATCAGGAAACCTGGTTACACCATACGTAAACTGACAGTGATATACAAAAAGTGCGAAAGTGATAGTGAATTGGCTGTATACCATTATTGGTTCCACAACTGGGCCGACCACAAGTGTCCTAAGGACGTGAACGCATTACTGAACTTAAGTTTGGACGTTTTAAAAGACAGTGTGTACGATTTTAGTGGTGAAACGGATTTTGATGATGATATGTGCAAGTGTGAGACTCCTAAGCAGGATTCTAAGTTTGTGTTTCCACCGTTAGAACAACCTACTCCGTGTGAAGTTACGGTGAATATGTCTAGCCCGTTTGATTTTTCAAGTGAGATGGTGATACCACCTACTATAGTGCATTGTTCGGCCGGCATTGGGCGGACGGGGTGTCTCCTAGCCATCCTGAATGGTATCAAGCAATTGACAATAGAACAGAAGGTGGATGTATTGGGCATTGTGTGTAATATGCGTTTGAACCGAGGCGGGATGGTTCAAAATTCTGAGCAGTATGAATTGATTCATAAGGTTTTGTGTTTATATGAGCAGGCTTGCTTACCTTTATAGCTGTGTTAGGGTTTTTTTTAATTGGATTTGTTTGTTATTGTTTTTATGGTAATGTCAAAATGAGGTGGACTGCAAAGATAAAATTTAAAAAGTCGTTTTCTAAGTTTGAAGGCAGAATTCGAGTTATCAAATTTTGTTACAACAAATTCTATGACATACCTACTAGACAACGTTCAAATATCATTGCTACCTTTACTATCTTTCAAATACCAACAACTGGTCTTTCAAAACTCAACTTAAAATATACCTAGCAATAAGTCAATATTGGAGTTGCCGTCGAAAATCGAAATTATCGTCGTCTCTGTCACTCATACGTATGTGACAGTGTTCTTCTCAAACTCAATGTGCCATTTTATTTCCCGAATAATGTAATTCGAATGTTGATAACACGCATTACTTAAATGTGGACTGTATTCCTCGAAAGATTCGGCAGAAGTGAGACTGAGAATACACCCACTGTTCTTTTCTGATTCATTTCGTAGTGGGATCCAAGACAGTTGATTCGTTTCTTCGGGTCTCGTCAAGCTTCATAGACTCAATACTCGGCGCTTTCCTGGTGGTCGCCATTGATTCTGGCTCTCAGGAGTTGCAGTGGTTGCGGTGGGCTTGATCACGAAAAATAGCCTTCATAAAAGAAAGGAACACAAATCCATTATTCTTATGGGCAAATGATATTCAAGAGATTTTTCCATAGAGCTAAGGAAAATAAATCTACTACTGACTTACTAACTAAAATGAATAACATAAATATTATTCTGTTACTCCAAGAAATGATAACTCGAACGTGTTAATAAGCTGAGCAAATAATACAAGATGCGAATAAAAATATAATATTTAAAACAAGTTATGGAATTATCAACTTTATCAAATCATCAAATGACTTCTCCCGCTCTGGGTGGTGCGGAAGGGAGTATCAGACTCTTACTAACTGAAACCCACCCGTGTTCCTCCTTATGCCCTTTGCGTTCTAGTAGGGCCGCGATGATATGATAAGAGATGCGTCGGAAATAGATAAGGGACTTTTTTTTCTTTTTTTATGAATGGGAAATCATCAAATGACTTCTCTCGCTCTGGGCGGAGCGAAAGGGAGTGTCAGATTCTTAATGACTGAAACACATCCGTGTTCCTCCTTATGCCCTTTTCCACAGTATAAATATGGACAGTAGGGAAACTGCCTACAAACGCTCGAAACGGCACACTCACACAAACATGCACACCGACGAGACTCCTAAGGTGATTTCGCGGGACTCGCAGTAGCGAGTGCCGCGTCAAGACGAGTGGTCACGTTTAAGTTTATCTCCGCGATCGTTTTGAAAATGCTAGGAATGTATTGCGCACTGTTTGAACTCGGCTTTATCAAAACCGGAGCTATCGTATTTTACACTTCCTGCTGATATTGAAAGGTAAGAATGATTTCTAGTTATTGTTATTTAATCGTTATCGAATTACGTAGGTATAAGTCCGTGTGATCGATCATAATGAATTCGTGAACTTACTTGTAAATCATGAATTCGGCGGTTTTGAGGGTATTTAAAGCTGATAGTGCAATAGTGATAGTGGTAACAATAAGCAAATCCAAGATGGCGACTGCAATAGGTATTCTATATCAATATTTTCGTCATGGGTGTCGTTTTCATGGTTTTCGAGGGTGTTGAAGCCGATAGTGCTGTCAAAACGTGAATCCAAGATGGCGGCTACAAAAAGTATTAGCTTTCCATCAGGCGGAATCGAGGTCAAGAGCTAGCCAATTCCTCAATAAAAAAAAAATTAAAAAAATTCAAAGGCGTTCAAGTGTGTCTATTTACTAAGCATTAATTTGGAATATGAAGTTTATAATCATCATCATCATCTAATCAACCGAAAGACGTCCACTGCTGGACATAGGCTTCCCCCAAATGTCGCCACAACAACCGGTCCTGTGCGTCTCGCATCCATCGGCTACCCGCGACCCTCACCAGGTCATCGGTCCACCTTGTGGGAGGCCTTCCAACGTTGCGTCTTCCGGTACGCAGTCGCCACACCAGAACTTTTCGGCCCCATCGACCATCTGTTCTGCGAGCAATGTGCCCTGCGCCCACTGCCACTTCAGTTTGGCTATCCTTCGGGCTATGTCGGTTGCCTTGGTTCTCTTGCGGATATCATCATTCCTGATTCGATCACGCAAGGAAACTCCCGAGCATTGCCCTCTCCATAGCCCTTTGAGTGACTTTAAGCCTTCTGATGAGGCCCATTGTGAGCGACCACGTTTCGGTTCCATAAATCATCAGTTCATCACTGGCAACACGCACTGCTCATAGAGTTTCGTCTTGGGACACTGTGATGTGTGAGTAAGTTTATAATACCTACATAATAATGTAAACAAATTATAAAATTGTTTGATTAAATAAACAACAGTTTTTATTTGACACTTGAAAAACAGCCTTGCAGATTTGGGGTGGCTACACCTGTTGATGGCTGTGGGTTTCTTTTGTAAAATTATAAATTTATAAATGTACATTACAAAGAAACTTCTATTCCTATATTATTTTTCAAAATACTATGTCGCACGATACAGAATATAAAGAAAAAAAGAGCTGGAAATGAAAATCTAACCTGAGAGGTTCGTACCTTCGTACTACTAGGTCGCCATTGCTCGTTATTTTAGGATTGTTACTCATGTAGCTAATTAAAGTATTAATTTGTTAGCCTATGCTTGTGTCCCACTGCTGGGCAAAGGCCTCCCCTTTCCCCTTCAAAATCTCTATGTCTTGGGCGATCTCTGGCTAGGTGTGCCCCACAAACATGATGAGGTCATCACACCACCTTCGCCACGGTCGACGTCGACGACGAAGTCCTTCCTCAGAGGCGTCCAGTGAGTGAACATCTGCGCCCACCTCTTCGGATGCATTCGTGGGACATGGCCAGTCCACTTTAGACTGACTGTTTTTTCCCCAACAATTATTACTTTAGTTGTGGAGCTGGTGGTATTTTTTAATGCGATCTGTTCGCTTAACACCTATTATGCTGCGCTCCATAGCCCGTTGACAAATCTTGATTCTGGACTTTTGTTGTTCATCAGGTGACCAATTTTGTGGACTGTGGGTTACATACAGCTAATTACAATTATACATTTAAAAAAAAAATCTATGACAACATAACTATACTGTATAAAAAAAAGGCTTGACAACTTGCATACTATGAAGAGACACCTTTAAACAGAACAGACGTGAATCATGCTATTTTTAAACGACTTCAAATAAAGAAGGTTCTCGAATGATTGATATAAAATGAAACTAGGGCTTCAAAACCGTAAAAATAATAACAAACAGACTTACAAGCACAAGTGATGTAAAAGAGCTGAAGTTTATATAAATATATTGTTTTAATGCACCGTGTTTAGTAGAACATTGTTGCTGATAGACAGACAGTAGACGAACGGACAAGTGTCGGCCATAACTCAGTAAACACAACACTCCTTTTGTGATTCGCTACAGTCGGGTATTTACTATTCAGTTTAATTCAATTAAGCGATTATTACTTTGGTTATCAATTATCATAGACCAATAAAACAATCGTTATTTTTTTTGTTACAGAAAATAATAATCACGAAGAATAAACAAATTGAAGCGAAAGTAAAAAATACTAATGAATTAATATTCTCATTAAAATTGATGTTGTTTTTTTTCTGTTCATTGTAATGAGAATATTCTTTATCTACGATGCCATGGCTGACAATTGTTCCTTTCACCCTAGAGTTAAGTTTTTGTGTTAGTCAACATTTGTGTGAAAGACGAAAAATAAGTTATAATGTTATGAGAGCTGGCAACACTGGTTTTGTAGTGTTGTTTTTTTTTGTACTGGCAATTGTGTACTAGTTCTTGAGATTTTTTGTGTTATTCATAACTATTTATTACTTTTTATGTTGCCATTAGAAAACATTGTCTTCTACACCATATTTGGTTAAAATAAATTATGAGGTAGGAACCCTATTATACTCGTATTAAAAGTAGTAATAATATAAAAGAGCGTTTACGAAGCACAGTGTTTCATACAAACTTTTAAGTTTTCTTAGGGCTGATTTTTCACATGAAAACTTTTAACTGAGAAATAAAAAATGGTGGTTTGACAGTTTTTGTAGAAAAAAGTCAATTAGCCATATTTATTTTTCAGTTAAAATAATATCTGACTATTGAAAAATCAGCCCTTTGGAAACTTAAGCTGTTATTTTCGAAAAAGTACTCGACTAACTTTATAGACCTAGGTTTATTTTATTTAAAGATTTTGGACTTGAAAAATTGTATGAAGTATCGTGCCGCTTAGAGGCTTTGAAGTTTGGCATCTTAGGTTTTTTTTTTTTTTCTCAAATAATGGCTCTGTAACATGGTTGTATAGGTCTTACCATTTTTTTGAGAGTCGATCGCCATTAAAATCAAAGATTAGAGTTGCCAGTGACAAGAAAGTGTTTTGCCAAAAAAACAAGCAATGTTGCCAGCATCAATAATAAATAATTGTGTGTAGAAATAATTATTAGTCTTTTTCTTGAATCGCACATTTTTTTTCTTGAATCAGCGAATTCGTTGTGTATTTTATAGTTTTAAATTAATATTTTATTAGATTATAAAAGGTAATATAGGAGTAATAATTTATTCTCTGTAAGTAGATAGATTTTTTTATTTTTTATTTATTTTTTCTTTGTAAAAATAGGCTACGAGGATTTTAGAAGGCATTTAAAAATAAATAAATAAAATATTAATGTATGTCATATACCTACTATGTGTGTATGTGTATTTTTTTTTAATTAATGCAGTGAAATATAGTAGTACAAAATTATTTTCTTTTTGATTTATTTTTTCGTTCACTTTTCTTTTTAGAGCAAAAGGATGAATGTGTTTTTTTTAATAATTGGTTTTTGGTAGGGACAGGTGCGCAATTACTTTTAATCCATGATCACTAGACGACACGTACATCAATGCCTAAATAAAGGCGCACTTTTGGATTATCAACACTGTCAGTGAAATTAAAAATCTGATAGTACAATAATATTTTGGTGTTTAGTTCGGCGGTATCCAGTATGATTGAAGCGGGTTTAGAAAACTCGACGTGAGTCACAAGTCTACATTTTGAAATACTTAATAATAATTATGAACAAAAATCACATGAACATCCTTAAAAAAATACTGTAAAGTCGAACATATAACCTCTTCCTCCTTTTTGAAGGAAGTCGGTTAAAAAGAGGAGAAGTTATTGTTTAGGATGGGTCTTCGGCCATTAAATTTACTCTTAAAACCTTGAGAATAATCACTAAATAGATTCAATTGCTTGCGAACTTAAGTAATCATGATGGGCATTTTTTTGACACAAAGTATTCTAATTTTGGCGAACATAAACTTTTTTCTTAATAACAAAATAATTTTTAAGTACAAAAAAAATGGAATAAGTTTAGACAATGAGCGTCTGTGAAATATTAACTGTTCAAGTGCGAGTCGGACTCATGATGTGCGGGTCCGTACAGCTGAAACAAAAGAAAGAAGAGTTTTACAGGTTACATGTTCATGAAGCTCACTGTAGCCAGAATCTTTGACCACAGCAGTGGTCCCTACAATGCCCACCTCCAACTTTTTTCTAGCCGCCTTGCCCCCCCCTGTGACACTATGCCCCCCAAGTGGGATGTGCCCTAGCATTTGAGAACCCCGGGTCTAGATTGTCAAGCAAGAACAAATAGAAGCTAGAGTTTTAAATTGCAGTGAGCGTTTCTAAGAGAGCAGCGGCTATACAGGGTGTATAGCTCCATCCCTCCTCGCTCTAACTACTCACGCTTTAACACGTCATGGTAGGGCCCCTGATCACTAAATTCTCCTAAGTCCTAACGTCTTACTGCTGCGTACGGCAACACGTTACAACATGTAACAGAATTATCGCAATACCTGAAAAGAGGTCATTGTAATCATCAATAAGAACAACTTTATACCCTGTATTCCCGTTGTCCTCGTAATCTGTGTCCCCGTTATGTACAACGGACAGTTCATTTCTGAGAAAAATCGACTTAATAGGGAGGCAGGGGCGAGAGGGTGTGCTCTCTTTCCACCGAAGTAATGGGTACCGTGTAGTCGACGGAGGCTAAGCGGGGCTCCTATTTCAGGTGGTTTAAAAAAATGTGGTGGTGCCCCAAGACCCGAGCTCGCTTCGCTCGCCCTTGCACCAACATAATTTGAAAAGTATTTATTACAAATACGATAAATTAACGGGTACAACGGGAAGTCATTTTAATTATTTTATTAAATTCCCTTTGTCCCCTTTAACGGGGACATGGCCTACGGGGACAATGGGAATTCCCTCTTTTTACTATGGGACCAACCCCGAAATCTTGAAAACTATTTCGAAAATCCCGCAACCCTGGCAGATTTTCGAACTCTTCACTGTTTCGGTTACCACATTACAGTAACAGCTTGGTAGTATGAAAGGTTACGTAACAATTCCTTCAGAAACCCTAAAAAATTACTAAACACGTACCATGACCATACTTAAGTGTATGCGATCCGGCTCGGTGGGCACAAACATGGAATAGATGGTATCTTAATTATACGCGCACCAAAATATATTGTTTAACAGGTTTATAATTTTCGTAATGTGCGGATTTAACTCGATAAGATTAACCAATATTTTTTTTCATTCGGTTCTTGTGCGCGTTGCGGAATAGTCCGAAAGAAGGCGAAGACGCAAATAGCATTTGGAGGAACAGACAGGACTAAGACCCACCTGGGGATTTAGTCAGTAAGAGTCTGACACTACTGCCGCTCCGCCCAGAGCGAGGGGAGTCACTTGATGATATTTTCTCAGCCAACTGCCTCCGTGATCGAGTGGTTCACCCGGTGGTCGTGGGTTCGATTCCCACGGGAAGCATACTTTGTAAAGTTGTTTCTAGTTTGGCTAGGACATTGCAGGCTTGTATCACATGATTGTCTGATAAAAAGATGATTCCGTGCTTCGGAAGGCACGTATAAGCCATCGTCAAACCATGTCAGAGGCCTTTGAGGCGGTTTAGGAACTCTGACACTAGGGTGTGTGGAGTCGGGTCGCGGATTTTGTTCGAAAGAGTTACCGCGGCCTTGGAACGCAAAAGACACTAGGAGGAGCATGGGTGGGTTTTAGTCAGTAAGAGTCTGACACTCCCTGCCGCTCCACCCAGAGCGGAAGGGGTCATTTGATGATTTCCCATCCTTAAAAAAAAAGGGTGTGTGGAGTCGTAAGACCTTATCTACTGCCCACACGATAAAGAAGAAGAAGCCAAGAAAAGCGTTACGCACGCGAGAAATCGAAAATATACCAAGGGGATACAGATACTCTCGGGATAAAAGAAGTTTCATGCAAAATCGTTAACCGCCCTGACATGTGAAAATTCCCAAATAAAAAATAAATCTTACGTAATAGGTAAATAAACATTAAATTCGCGACACACTGATGTGTCGCCGGTGCTTGAGCGGTACGACTTAATAATATTGTAATCATTTTCGTTCTAAAAACTGGCCATTATGTTTGTGAATCTGATGTCAACTTTTTTCCAAATCTGGCGAGCAGTTTATAAGCTATTACCTACGGTATAAATGAACATCCATAACCATACTTCACACATACTAAGTGTCATGTAAAATCAACTGATTTTGTCTCACATCTGCATGTGATAATTTACGGAAACTAGTAGTACTTATGTACTGGCTTTGCAAACATATTTTTGCTTAGCACCTCACAAGGTGACCTATGTGAAAATGAATTAAGCACACATTTTGCGGGAATGTCAACAAGTGATTGACAATTTTGTCGAATTCTACTACTTATTGCGCAGCAAAAAAGGAACTGTAAATCTGTAATAAGTAGATAATGGTAAAGTTCATCCAAGGAAGTACGAGTAGGTACCTACTACCGACATACCTTTTTTTTTTTGGAAGTGATATCATCAATTAATGTCTCCTGCTGCTCTGGGTGGAGCGGGAGGTAGTGTCAGGCTCTTACTGAGTAAAACCCATCCGTGTTCCTCCTCATGCCCTTTGCGTTCCAGGGCCGCGGTGACTCTTTCGAACAAATTCCGCAACTGCTGTGTAGGTACTACTGGTGTGATCACAGGCATAGGTACATAGGTATAATACCCATTTCGGCTTTGTTATTGCAGAAATCGTATGTCTTGAGAACATCAGGGGGCGGGCGGCTCAAGAATTAGGGGTAATACTTAAGAGCTTTGCTTACTATCGCTAACAAACAAGGCGGAAGGTAGGGAGCGTCAAAAGTGGTTTAAATTCTACGGCCCTACCATGACGTGTTAAAGCGTGAGTAGTTCGAGCGAGAAGGAGGGATGGAGCTATATAGGGTGTATAGCTCCATCCCTCCTTCTCACTCGAACTACTCATGCTTTAACACGTCATGGTAGGGCTAGGGCCGCTGGTTCGACCGCTAGCCTCTTAACCACACAACACAGAAAACAGTTACGCTAAAATGTTATGGAGCTCCGTAATCGTAACCGAAATAAAAATCTATCCCTAACCTAACTTATCGTATCGATATTTTTAAACAGTAGGTATCGATAGTAATAAAATTATTAAGTGATAAAATAAATTTTATTTCGATATAGGAATCGTCAGGTTTCGTATGATTATTTATAGATACTTATTCCAAAAACATTCAAAATTCGTAAATAGTAATAGGTTAGTACCTCAGACCAACAAAAAAAGGTAGACAGCGCACCGCGAACATCAAAAGTGAAGCCACAAAACCGTGCTCCTTCAAGTAAATACACAAGCTCACCCACACACCTACACTAAAACCATGCTCATCGCTCTTAGTACTTCACGAGCCGTCGTCTAGAAAACATTAATAGAAAAATATAATTATGCCTTCCTGTGTAGTAAAAATTTGTAAAAACAATAGCAAATCACATAAAAAGTCTCACGGAATCACTTTTCACTTGTAAGTACTTGAAATAACATCGTTTTTATTATAAATTAACTATGAATTTTAGGTTACGTGGAACAAAAACGTCAACAAACGAAAGCAGTGACATTAAGTGTGAGGGTTGCCATAATACGATTTAATATTTCCCCATTCGATTAAACAAATATATATGATTTCTTTCTTCGAGTTACATTCCTATTTTCTTTTTTTTTTAATATGTAAAATATTTTAGATTTGAAATTTTTCAACACATTTGCGAGAAAACAGTACAATAGCTAATGAAAAAATCTTTTAGTTTTTAGATAATCAGAAAGTCGCAACAATGTTTGACGTTTGTAGTATGAAAATAGCGCGAATTTGCAAATGAAACTACATCTTTCGTCTCATTTTCTCTTTAGTATTAAATTGAGACAAACGTATTGTGCAAAAGCGCTTCCAAGTAGGTTCAATCATTCAGCTTAATATTTTATTCTCGTACTTATTTATACTCCTATAAGAAAATTAAAAAAAAAACTGTAAAGGATACGTACGGCGCTATTCAACGGAGTATGCGGTAAAATATGTACTTAGGTGAGAGTACCTATTTTACCACACATTCCATTGTGTGGTGCGTCATATTTAACTTTTTTTTGAGCAAATGTGTTGAAAAAGACTTTATTTTTTCATGATAAATAATATTTATTTTGTAAGCATGTTAAACATAACATTTACACGTTATTGTTTCGTTTGTTATGTTTTATCTTGATATTATCTACTTTTTCTTTAGTCAGTGGTTTTGTGATGGTGGTCTTTTTCAATTAATTAAAGTTGATTAAAAATGTAATTACCTATTTTATTTTAAAACAATTTACATAATGACTTACGCTTGTTACGCTTCGACAACCTTTTAAAACTTAACTAGTTTACATAATTGAATGTAGGTATGTGTGATGTAAAAATTTGTTTTTTAGGTATAGATCTTTCTAAAAAACTAAGTTACAATATCATACTCAACAATATCTTACTTGTGCTGACTTCCACAATATTAGCTTACCCATAAAATATTATTTCCCAAGTTATAAGGAAAAAAAATAAAAAATGGCAACCCTTCGAGACACACATAGATAAAAAGATGGCTTCATCTTTGATATTCGCAGTGCGCCGTCTACCTTTTTTTGTTGGTCTGAGGTTAGTACTTATAAATGAAGGAAATAGTATTTTTAATAATGCTTGAGTTTACACAATATTAGGTAGGTATATTAAATACCTACCTTAGTGGTCAACCCGCAGCGGGCAACACTCAAGCTGAGTTGCGTTAAAAATATATCGAATTTGATACGAATTTTCTTGCCCAAGCCTACCGAATACTTGAAAGGCCATGCCACAGTTTTAAAACCTTCACCTTTCTATTAAGAACAATGGCCAGATATCAAGTCGGTACCTATTTTCCTCATCAAGTTATCCCTATTGACAGTTTGAATCAGTCCGCCAGCCTTCGACACCGATGCACGTCTCGACGATCGTATATGGATCCTTTACTTATTCGATCTATCTTTGGAGGTCACCGAATGTCACTCATACTGTTGAATGTTTTTATTGCAAGAATAGATTGGACTGCAAATAAATTCGTTGGATGATCGCATCTATTTGCTCATTTAAGTAGGTAGCTGATTGATTGATTTACCTAGGTAAGTACCTATTTTTTGGTAGCATAGAAATATTTAAAAAAACACTTCTTTCTGTGTAGGTAGGTATGGTAAGTAGGTTACCTATAGGTACCTAGGTATATTAAATAATTATTGAGTTATCTCATTATGTAGGTAAGTAGGCTACTTCTACTTATAGGGTACCGATTCATTTCCCGAAGGGTTGGATAGACGTTAGTGGGTAATATTTACTTACGACGTTATTGTCTGTTATTCCGTAGCAGTTGCAAGTTTACGACATCAACCTCGCGATACTTAAGTCAAATCAAATAAAAATGCATCGCAATCAAAGAGATTTAACTAGTAAGTACTTACTTATAAATTTAATGTCTTTGTGTTTTTGATCGCAATGAACAATCGCATCAGCAAATTTTCTGACAGCCAATAAAGTCATTGACTGTCATAGTTTTGTTTTTCTGATATAAAAAATGTTAAAAGCGTTTCAGAAATCTGATTTACATGTTCAGACTTCGAAAAGTTCAACGTCGTGATTTCAGAACCAGCAAAACAACTAACTGTGATCAAAATCAAAAATTTATGGGTAACCAGCCTGAAAATACTACCATTTCAAACGGGAGTTTTTTACCACTAAAATGAAAGTTGTCGTGCCTGTCCAGCCGAAATAGATAATGTGATTGGTCTGGTTTCTAGTTACAGGCAAATTATATTAAGTAACTAGTTATATTTAAATATAAGTAGTTAATTTAGATATTTCGCCGTTAGAAATAAATAAACGCTGTGTTTAGTTTAGGCTAGTGATACATGTAAAAAGGATTTTTTTGCAGCGTGCCAGCGTGCGTATGCATTTTTTAAAAGAGTGAGACATTCTAGAACATTGATCTGTAAACGTAGGAATAAAACAATACATTTATTTATTAAATTAAATATAGATTCGAGAGGAAAATCTAGAATTAAATAATCAAAACAAAATATTTTGATTTAATAGTCCCAAGTAACTACATTTTACATTATTTTTTAATTTGGTATGTAGGTGTGAAATATAAAATAAAAAATAGGTTACCATTAAATTAATAAGTAGGTATATGTGTTTATTTATTTCTATCGGTTAAACTTAGACATAATATTCTACTTATAATGCAACAAGAACACCAAATTTTTAGATAGATTTAATTAAAATAAGTACCTAAATTAAATTATTGTAATTTTATTCGATGGACAATGTTAGAACATATACTATTATGAGATTATTTCCTACGGGTACCTAATGCTGATATTGCCAGGGCAAAGCACAAACGTGTTCTATCACCATTATTAAATTGCCTGGCCAATGCTGACATTTGCGGTATTTAAGAGTTGTAATAATTAAATGTGTGTGTATAATGCTAATGATCGTGTTGAATGATAATAACGTTGTCCGGTTAATGCTGAAAATTTTAGCAACTTTGCTAATAAACTATATCATTTGTGTCATTAGATTAAGAAATTAGCGTAATACCTAGATATACTAGCTTAATATGTACCTATTCAGTCGTTTTCAACATTATCCGGATGATATTCTAATAATACCACAAGGAATTCACAATAGGTAATACCCTGACCTTATACTCGTATTGTCGTCATAGTGATAAAAGTTGAATAAAATAGTATAGGGTAATATCAACATTGTCCAGTAGTGCGATTCTGTAAACATGTCGAAGTGAAAACTTAGGCGAAGTGAACGATAAGTGAGCTGTCAAACCAAACAAACAAAATGGAATGACAGCTCACTTGTCGTTCACTCCACCTAAGTGTACACGTTGCGATGTCGACAGAATAGACCGGTAGTTTACGACCGGGTAGTGTTGATATTGTCTGCCTTTTACAGTATTTTATGAGATGTTGCTAAAAGTTATACAATTCTAAGGTTGTCTGTACTCTGTGGTAATAATTACCTAAGTATATATACTTTATTTAAAAATCTAATATTTTACAAAAAAGAATAGTTTTTAAATTCCTACTTTAAAATGTAGGCTCTTCCACCGATGGATGATCAATGTAGGTCGGAATTGAATACAGTGTCTACCCACTCTTTTGTATTACCTCTGACTACAGATAACAGTATAGGTACTGCCTGTCATTGGTGTGTTTTTTATAAATTAAACTAACGTTAAAACTGGTGTTTAAATCCTGAAGTCGCGGGTGTCAACCGAAATCGAACATTTTGTGAAATCATTAGATATAAATCATCCTCCCGAGAGGATTTCGTTCACGGTGGCCAATCTCAACAGAGATTATCCGAGTACGTAGAGATATTATAGTGCACAAGTATGTGCGCGAATACAGGCTTCCTTTACCCTCATAGTCAAATGGTACAGCAATCTGACACGACCAGGGAGAATTCAGGCGCCAACGGCTCAACGTGTGCTCCGAGAGACGGGGTGTCACCATCAAATTCCAAACTCCGGGCTGCTACTGCAAAATGCCTAATGGCAAAACCCAGTTAACATTTTTACCCGACCTGGGAATCGATAGGTTCGATTCCCAGGTCGGGTAAAAATGTGAGAGCCGACGCTCGACACAGTCGCGCTTGCGATCTCGAGACCAATCACTAAGTAATAAAGTATTGATGGCACCGGTCCTTATTGTCGTTAAACTCATATCATTGATTTTGAACAGATAGGTCTGTAAAGCATGAACATCTGATAGATTTGGTTGTTTAAAACAGTGACCACGAATTTGACCTCTCAGAAAAAGGTCAACTAGTGGTTTACCAAAATGTCCGATTTCCGTGCACTCCCGCGACATAATATATTAATAAAATAGTGAGTATTGGTGTGTGTCTCTACAAATATCTGACGTGTATGATATATTGTGATTTCTATTACTTTGTAAACCTGTATGTGCTGAATAAATATATTAAAGATTGGAAATTAATTTAGCGTTCTTCTTTATTTTCCCTATCTTATTTTTTTATTACTTTCGAGTCGACGACGTTTACAACTAATATAACATGTAACAGTGTGAACACAAAACCAGAATAATAATACTTTTTATTAATATTCATTCATACCATCGAGAACCAAATGAATACCACCGATGCTGCTACAAACGTGGCCCACCTACTGAGCCCTACTTACTTATATTAAGTAACGGCTAATTATTTTTGAGGCGAATAACAACTTATTAGGCGACTAACTAATTGGTTACAAAAAATAATGACTTGGCGGCTAATATTAACAGTGGGATGTCATACGTATATGTGTTTTAATTGGTGTAAGAGCGAGCGAAGCGAGCTCGGGACTTGGGGCACCCCGACTCGGACAGGTTAGGTTAGAAGGGAATGGCATCCCCTTCGTGGTTATTTTTTTTAAACCACCCAAAAATATTTATTTATTTATACTAGAATCACTGCCAATTTAAATTTAAACAGAGCTCACAACTCTATATATGCTGCTACTTTATACTTAAAATGCTACTTCACTGTAGCTGCCAACCTATTATTTTTGCTACCCACAGAGGCGGCGCAAGGCGTGGGCGACGTGGGCCATCGCCTACGGCCTCGCGGTTCGATGGGCCTCGCAGCTGTGGCTTTTTTCAACTCCGCAAAATTGTTAGGCCATAAAAGAATCCAACAGTCTGTTTGCAATATTTTTTGAGCTCGCTTTGCTCGCTCTTGCTATCTGAATTATTTTTATAGTTAAGGTTTACTTCAGTAAGTGTTGTCAAAACATTTCCCGCGGTGGAATAGGCACTATGATTAACAAGCTCACTACGCTCGCTCTTACTTCCTAAGTTCTTTTAGTTTAGTTATTTCTTTTATTTTCCCACATTCGCCAAATATTTACTACTTTTGCTCAAAGAGTCAAACGAAAATCAGAACTATTCGTGGAGGTGTGCAATTGAGTTCGCCGCATCTCACCCTCAATTGTGGAAGCTAACCTGAGAAAACTTCCTCAAAAAATCACTATTCTTAGGTAGGATCTAAAGGGCCTCGCAATATACGAATCTTGCCCACATAAAATTTTAGTCTTGCCCCGCCACTGGCTACCCATCTTAATTATTTTTAAAACCCTATAACAGGTTAGTTTGTCGCCGCGTTAAATACATGCCTTATGTAACCGTGTAACAAAATGAACCCCCGCCCCCGACATCGCGCAACAGATGACGATAAAAATCTTGACTACTAGCAAAATACGCAATTTCGTTTACTTGGATGACATGTTTTTTCCAGCTAAAAACCGAACTACTGAACCGATTTTGATGAAATTTCTATGGAACCAATAGAAAAATATTCATTGACATAAAAAAATATTTTTTTAAATCGGCTCATATATAGGACGGAGTTATTATGAGGTAGCAAACATAAAAACTATAGGTATTACCGAATTGAGAATCTCCTTTTTTCAAAGTCTATAAAAAAATAATTCCTCGGAGTTACTTACGCGATAGTTAGTTGTCGCAAATTTGACAGCCACTTACGCCCGTGAAAAACCTACGTAGGTAGGTACATTATTATGTCATAATTCCATTCAGATTATTCTTAAGAATATAGATAAACACTGAAAACTGTCAACAACCTATATTTAACTGCAATTCAGAATGACGTAAGTATCTGTTTTTCTGTTTTAAAGCTATGACGAAGCATTTCAAAGAAAATCCTTTTGCAGAAGCATAATGTTTTTCTTGCTACCGGATTTGTGAATAGATACACCTTATTTGTTCTAACACAGTTCTATTGACAATAGTTCTAATGAAGTTAGCACTTAGGAATCTGCAATAAGGAAACTATGGTCAGTTGTTACTTTAAATTAGTATTCATAACTATGAAAATCCTATTTGAGGTAAAGTATGAACATGACAATGGCAACACAGGGAGTGTGGAAGAATATTTATGGCAGAGACCTTACAGAGACCTTTTTGATTTGAGAGCTGAACAAAACAGGATCTTGGGCGCGAATTTCAATAAAATCCATTTTTAATTAAATTTTTGGAAATGTATGTTTTTACGGAATTCGCGCTATTTTATACTTTCATATTAAAAACAAATACCTAGGTTCAAAACATTTAACACCTTCCTACTACAATATTTTTCGTCAAGTAGGTACTTATGTAGATATAACGGAACGAATTAAGCATAGGTAAGTTGATAAGTAAGTAGGTACCTATATAAGTTGTCAAGTGCATTGACATTTTCCTATAATAATTATTGTCACGTGTCTCTAGCCTGACTGGCTGACGTGCAGTTTATGAACATATTTGAACATCAAACATTACACCTTTTATACGTTGTTCTAACTAGTATTTGTTTAGTTCTACGTATGCTAGAGCGTATTTTTAGCGAAAAATATTGATTTGCTACATCCGGTTTTAGTGCAAAATAACATAAGATCGTTCAAATGTATCTGAAAGGGGAACGAACATTTTTCTATGGGAGCTTTTTTATGGATGGCAAATCATCAAATGACTTCTACAGCTCTGGGTGGAGCGGGAGGGAGTGTCAGACTTTTACTGACTAAAGCCCATACCTATCCGTCTTCCTCGAAATGCCCTTTGCGTTCCAGATTTCCAGGGCCACGGTGACTCTTTCGAACAAATTCCGCAACCCTGGCTGGCTCCGGCCCTAACGTTCTATTAAGTCAAAGTCAAAGTCAAAGTCAAAGTCAAAACGTTTATTTCAATTAGGCCATTAAACGGCACTTTTGAACGTCATCATCTACATTAAAAATAATACAAAGTGACTCTACTGTCCGTTCGAAAGGGTAGATTCTTATGGAGAAGAACGGACAAGAAACTCCATAGTTACTCTTTTCAAATCAATGATTTACAATATTTTGAGTACAAAAATTAAGTTTAATATATGTGAGGTCGATGCACCTAGAGTATACTACTTACAGGATCATAGTACATGGTACTCACATATTTACAAATCTTGGAACCATTAATAAAACAGAGTGTGTTAACAGAAAAAATAAAAACTCTTTTATATCTGTAAAGTGAATATATAAATTGACCAATTTGATTTTGCCTACACTACACCCTTGATTGTCCTATGGAGCAGGACCAGCATGTTTCCAAGCATTCTTATCTTGAATGTAATCCTCCAACTTGTAATATGCTTGTTTACAAAGTGTGCTTTTTACATACGTTTTAAATTTTCTTTCATTTAATTCTAATATGTCACAAGGTATTTTGTTGTAACATTTAACACAGTACCCCATGAAAGATGTGTGTACTTTAGCTAACCTATAAAATGGTTGATCTAATTTATCTTTATTTCTAGTATTAAAATTATGTCGATCACTAATTTTATTAAAAAGATGTCGATTTTTCCGAACATACATAATATTTTCATAAATGAATTGGCAAGGGACTGTCATAATATTAATCTCTTTAAAAAAATCCCTTAGAGAATCACGGCGACGCAGATTATATAGGGCTCTGACAGCTCTCTTTTGTAAAATAAATATGGATTCAATGTCAGCAGCCCGACCCCACAGCAAAATACCGTAAGACATAATGCTGTGAAAATAACTAAAATAGACCAAACGTGCGGTTTCTACGTCTGTTAACTGTCTAATCTTCCTAACAGCATAAGCAGCTGAACTTAGACGACCCGTAAGAGATGTTATATGGGGCCCCCATTGTAATTTCTCGTCTAAAGTGATTCCTAGGAAAACCGTCTGATTAATGAAGCCCAGTTTTTCTCCATTCAATATGATGTCACATTCGCTACTTTTAACATTAGGTAAAGTGAATCTAATACATTTGGTTTTTTTTTCATTTAGTACCAAGTTGTTTGCCGTAAACCAATTTTGGACCTGATGAATAGAGTTATTGACGTCGTCAAGATTTTGTGAACGTCGATCTATTTTAAATATTAGAGATGTGTCATCCGCAAATAATACCATATTTGGTTGATTTTGAAATAGTTGGGGCAAATCATTTATGTAAACTAAAAAAAGGAATGGACCCAATATCGAACCTTGTGGAACGCCCATTGTCATTTCCGACCCTAGTGAGTTTACACCGTTACTACCTGAACTTTAACCTGTCTGTCCATCAAGTATGAACTAATCAAATCAAGGGCTCTATTCCTAATCCCATAGTGCTCCAGTTTCAACAAAAGCGTCTCATGGTTAACGCAGTCGAACGCTTTCGAGAGGTCACAGAATATTCCAATGGCGTCTTGCGACTCTTCCCAGGCGTTAAAAATGTTCTTTATTAGGGTAACACCGGCGTCAGTTGTACATCGCCCTTTAGTGAAACCGTACTGTTGTTCATGAAAGATGGAATTTTTATTAAAGTGACGTAACATTTGATTAAGCATTAACTTTTCAAACACCTTGCTGAGAACTGGCAGAATTGACACAGGCCTATAATTGTTGGGTTCTTGACAATCACCCGATTTGAACAACGGAACGACTTTACTGTGTTTCATGAGATCTGGAAAAACTCCTTGGTCTACACTAGTGTTAAATATGACTGCTAAGTAGGGGGCAATAGTTTCAATGACCGATCTACAAACTTTTACAGAGATTCCCCAAAGATCTTCTGTTGATTTAATTTTAAGATCTTTAAAAGCTTTTATAATAGCCTGGGGGTTTGTATGTTGAAACCTAAACTCCGATGGACATACCTTTACATTCTTTCTAAGTAAGGCAGCAGAGAGCGTGGGTGACGAGTCGAGAGACTCTGTAGTTTTAAGAGGAATATTAGCAAAGAAGTTTTCAAATTCCTGAGCTACCTCTGCATCTGAGTTTATTGGACCATGTACAGTATTTAAATTAAATTTCGATTCACGCTGTTTCTTCCTACCTGTTTCGTTATTAATTATTTTCCAAGTAGTTTTTATTTTGTCGTCTGCTGATTTTATTTTATTGCTAATATGCAGAGCTTTTGCTGTTTTGCACACACTTTTATATGTTTTTGAATATTTCGCAACATACTTCTGAAAGCTTGTATTATTCATATGTTGCTTTAAACCATATAGTTCATATAGCTTTTCCCTGCTTATGCGAATGCCTGGAGTTGCCCAATCGCTAAATAAGAACTTAGTGTAAATACTTTTAGACTTTAGAGGAAAAGTGTCATTAAATTGCGTGTTTAATAATGAAAAAAATTCGGCATAGAACTCATTCGGGTCTTCTATGTTATTAAAGCAATGAGCACCTAGTTTACGAGCCAAAGTATTATTAAGTTTCTCCATATTTTTATCTGTAATTGGTCTAAATTTTATTTGAATTTTTTGTAAAGGTATGTAGGTGCAAAACGTTATTGTTTGTCCGCTGTGATCAGACGGCAACTTATTTACAATTTCTTTATGTAAGTAATCACAATTACAAAATACATTGTCTATACAAGTTGCAGTAGAAGCTGTCACACGGGTTGGTTCAATAAAAACATTTGACAAATTAAATGATTTAAAAAGACTCAATAACCTTATACTATTCGAGTTTGTTTCTAATAAGTTAATATTAAAGTCACCACATACAATGATTGATTTACTACTAGTACTAACTTTTTTTAACACATCTTCCATTACAGTATCAAACACTGATAGATTCTGGTAACTTGGAGGTCGGTAGACGCATACCACAACATGCTTATCAAGCTCAACACAGGACAATTCAATGGTGTGTTCAACCGACAGTTTAACAATATCCTTTCTATCTTTAGATTTAATTGAAGTTTTAATTAAAATTAATGACCCACCATGTATCATGCGTTGTCGGCTGAAATGGCTACCTACATAATAATTTTCATAATTTATGGAACTTACTTGGTGGTCTTTTAACCAATGTTCCGTTAGGCAAACTACATCAAACTTAGTTTTTTCTAAAAACAATTCTATCTCCAATAATTTGGAAGAGCAACCTTGAATGTTCTGATTAAATAATTTTAATGTGAATTGTCCTCCCTTAGGTTTTTTACAATTAATTAAGTTGCCAGAAGATACCTTGTTATTATTCACTAATAATAAAAGTTCGCTAATTGAAGGGGTAACTTCTGTTGTCTTGCTGTTTACTTTAAATTATTATCTGGAGTGAACTCCACATGTACAATTGAGGAGTCTAAAATGCCTGTATGAGTTCTATCAGGAAGAGAATACTCTATCTGACTGGTAGTTGCCTCCAAGAAGGTTGACATTATAGGTGGGTTCTCCTTCGTACAACAAAAGGAATCACAATAATTAGTCACTATGTTGTTAGTGCAACTAGACAACACAAGCTCGTCACTTATCCTAATATTTGTTATATTAGCTATAACCTCGTTAATATTATATGCTATCAACATAGCAATCATATGCCTATATTTACCAGACAGGGATAAAGTTCCCTGAGTTAATTTAAAACCACTAACAAACTTATTAGTGTCAAAATACAATAATTTGTCACTATGACAACATGTCAACAAGTGAATAGTATTATTCAACTTTAAAATGTTATTATTTTGTTCATCTGAAAAAGTTTCAGATTATGATGACATCTCTTTGAGGCGCGCGTGGAACACAACGCAACGCGCCGTCGACCCGGGCGTACGGCGGCCGGGAATCAAACTGCGACTCCCGACGCCCGGGGCGTGTTCTTCTGTTGCGGCGGCTGGGCTGACCGTGAGGTTTGTCTCTCCCTCACGCAGCCCTCCTTCTCCTTCACTAGAATTACAGCTTCTCGGAAGGAGGTGAATGGTTTCCCATGCCTTCTCGCTTCGGACCATGGATTGAACTAGGGTCGGCTGCGGGAGGTCACCGTCGCCAAGCAGGGCGATGACATAACCATTTTGTTTTTTTTTTTCAAAATCGCGGCGCTTTATGAAACGAAGGGTTCCGTATCTATAAAAAAACGGTACAAAAATCACGTTTGTTGTATGGGAGAGTCCCACTTAAATATTTATTTTATTCTGTTTTTAGTATTTATTGCGGCAACAGAAATAGGTACCTACATCATCTGTGAAAATTTCAACTGTCTAGCTATCACGGTTCATAAGATACAGCCTGGTGACAGACAGACGGACAGCGGAGTCGTAGTTGTAGGGTCCCGTTTTTACCCTTTGGTGCGAAAAAAATCCCTGAAAATGTTATTAACATGTTGTCCTAAAGTGTCACGTGGTCGGTAATAATATCTGTAGGTAAAGTGGCCCTGTGCGAACAATGATTATCTTTAAAAAATAATTAATTTCGTGGTTATAGGTATTCCTGACATTATATTAAAAATAGTTTCCAGCTTTATTCAAGCACTTATTGAAAGAAAGTAAAAATAAGAGCACGTGAAAATCACTTTATTTAGAACTTGCCTTATAACTCACATCGAAATCGCAAAAAATTGTTTTATTTGAAATGTAAGTAAATCCGCCGACCGTAGCCGTGAACTACCTGTTAGTTGAATTTAATCTACTGCATATATGCACGTGATTAGTTAATTTTTACGATTATCATTTAGGTACCTATTCTTTATATTAGTGTCCTCTACCCATATAGGTAGGTACATCGAGTAACAGAATAAATGCAATAAGTACCTCTTAAGGGGTCATCATTACAAATTTTGCGATTTCGCGACTTCCACGCGGGCGGAGCCGCAGGCAAAAGCTAGTTTTGTGTTTCCTGGGAGCCTATAAGTCAAGAGTGAATAGGTTACTTCTAGGCAAGCGTGCTCCATCTTCGACCACATCATCGCTTACCATCAGGTGAGATAGTGGTCAATAGCGTGCCTATAAATAATAAAATTAAAAAATTGTTCTGCCTAGCCTCGGCTTCCAGTCTAACCGCTGAGTAACAGTTTACAGTATGGAGGGACTACATACTTGACCCCCACAACCCAGTAACTGGGTAACACTGTGTTTTCTTAACGTCGCCGATACAGCGTGCCACTTATTATCTAGAACCTCAAGCCACCTCTCTAAACAGGGGTAAAAGAACTCATGAATTCCAACTACACAAAAAGAGGTGTAGTCTTACACTAAATATCACACTGTGTTGCGAAAACTAACACAATGTGTGAAATAGTTTCGGAAGTTTGTCCAAAACTGTTTCGGCATGAAATTGTTCAACTTGGCTCGAGTGATGAACAAATCGTGTAATTTTATAATTAATTTGACTTATCTGGGCATCGAACCGACGACTTAGCGCTCAAAACTGCTATACCGAGGTGAGATTAAGAAATAATAGGTATCATCACGCTTATCCCAAAGCGGTAATCAAATCTTAAAAGCAGAGAATTTAAGATTTCAGCCGGTCGATTCTGTCGACATCTCACGGTGTACACCTAGGCGGAGTGAACGACAAGTGAGCTGTGAGTGTGCCATCTTATTTGTATGGTTTGACAACTCACCCGTCGTGCACCCCGTCCAAGTGTTCACTTCGACATGTTTACAGCGGGTCGATTCTGTCGACATGTCACGGTGTTCACCTAGGCGGAGTGAACGACAATAGAGCTGTCATTCTATTTTATTTGTATGGTTTGACAAGTCACCCGTCATGCACCCCGCCCAAGTGTTCACTTCGACATGTTTACAGAATCGCACTGCTGAATCGCACTGCTGGTACCAATCAAAAACACTAACAAATAAAATCAGCTGTCCCCTGGCCTACTTTTAGCAAAAATATAGTAAACAGAAAAAAAACTAATTTATTTTTCGTTTTTGTAAGTGTACTTTTGCATAATTCGTGAATTTGATTTATTGGTAAATAGTAAAATTATCCCGATGTCAGGAAAAATATGGTTGGTCTTTGAAAAGCTACCATGTTTGTAGTTCTCTAGTTATTTTTAGAAGGGGAAACTGTAAATTACCAGTATTACTTTACCGGCTTTTATCTTAGTTTCACGGCACTGATAAATTAATCAGGAATATCCTAGCTTCCACACTGATTAATTTTGATGTGCCCAGGCAGGGTGTCTTATCCCATGCGGCACACCTGAGTCCGGCGCACTTTTGGAAAGCTGCGAACCGACAAGAAAGTATCGGACCCTTTTATTATTCGTAGATCGGAGCACAGGTATTTGTGTTCCGTAGGTATGACCACGGAACCGTACTACTCAGTGGCGGATTCAAATAAGGGTAGAATTTAATTGCTCACCAAAAATCGTTTTACTGAAACAGTAAAATTAATACCGAAAATTACAGTTAAAAAATGAGATAATCCAATGTTACTACTGTTACTAGAAGAACTTAGGATCTAAGAGCGAGCGAAGCGAGCTCTGGACTTAGGGCACCCCGACTCGGACAGGTTAGGTTAGAAGGGGATGGCGGGGTCAACTGAGCGAGCGAAGCGAGCAAATTCAGACCCCGCCATTCCCTTAGTGGTGATTATAATATTATAAATATATTATAAGCGTAGCGAGCTCGAAAATTTTTACGCTTACGTGCTGTCGAAGCAAAGAAAATTCATAACTTTGGATCCAAGAGCAAACGAAGCTAGTTAGTTTTCTGAATTATGCAGAATAACTTAAAAATAAATAGTTCATTTTGTGAGCGAAGCAAGCTCGGAAATTTTTACTCCTTGTACCAGGTATGTAACAAAGTATCTAGTTCTATAGAAAAGTATGGATCCAAGAGAGAGTGAAGCGTGGTCGGAAAGTTTTGCAGTTATTCTCGGACAGGTTAGGTAAATATTCTTTTCAACACATTTGCTCAAAAAATGCATTTACGAAGCCTGTATGCATTGTTCGAAAGTTAAAAATTATGCACCACACAATGGAGCGTGCGGCAAAATAGGTACTCTCACCTAAGTACATATTTTACCGCAAACTCCGTTGTATAGCGCCGTGCGTATTCTTTACAGTTTTTTTTTAATTTCCATAAAAAATAATAAGAATTCCACCAAGAAGATTCACATCACAAGAATAAATAAGCTGAATAATCGAACCTCCTTGGAAGCGCTTTTGCTGTATACGTTTGTCTCATTTTAATACTATAGAGAAAATGAGAGAATATAAGTAAAAAAAATAAAATATGTGGTTCTAATTTTCACCACGCGCAGGTGGCGCCCTTTGCAAATTCGCGACATTTTCATATTAGAAACGTCAAAGATTGTTGCGACTTTCCGACTGATTTCTAAAGACAAAAAGTTTGTTTCATTACTTATTGTAATGTTTTCTCGCAAATGTGTCGAAAAACGTTGTATGACACACGTGCGGATTTGGTTTTTACAAACTCGTGACTATGGTAAGCCCTCGACTTCGTCTCGTGCTTACATTCGTCTACTCGTTTGTAAAAACCAACTTACCGCACTAATATCATAAATAACTATTACGATATTAGTGCGGTAAGTTGGTTACTTTGTTGAATGAAATTATGAAGAAAGTGTTCTGACAGCTTTTTAGAACGAGAAGCTTTTTTATTTTCGAAGATTTGATTTTTGCGAGCGAATCGAGTTCGAAGTTTTTTACATCCTGCCTGTTATAGGCTCAACAAAAGTTCGGCAAAAGCTGGTGCACGGTTCGAATTAGTCGTTTACTATGGATAAGAACCCATAATGTAACTTGGCCCCCAAGAAAGCGGGGCCCTGGGCTCATGGCTCATATGCACTTATGGTAAAGACGAAACTGGATGTGCCGTGCTTTACCGAGGCAGAGAATGCTTGGCTGACTCGCTTTCCCAAATCCAAATCCACCCGACAACCCAGAATACCAGAGACGGTGGTATAGCCGCTCTGTAAAGAAGTTAAGAAGAATCTAATTACCACTTCTGCTACTTCTGCGGAGCGTGCGCGCCTGCTAGCTGTGGGTGAGTGGGAGTCGGGCCTCTGGCTTCACGCACTACCGTCATCGAACATAGGCACCTTGTTCGACGAAACTACTTTCTGCCTCGCTGCTTCTCTTCGCTTAGGCGCATTCTGTTGTTTTCCTCATCGTTGGAAGCTATCAACAGCCTCGGGCACCACGGCCTGTCATGCAGTTGAAGTACGGGTCGCATAACAAAGCACGCAAACCATTATCCGACGCGCACTTGTCGCCGTCGGCGTTCCAGCCGTATTAGAACCCAATAGCCTGGCACGCGACGATGGCAAGCGACTGAACGGTATTCTTTATTTCCATGGAAGATGGTAGGCTTTTAGTGTGGGACACTCTTGTGCCATCCCATCTTCCAAGCTCATCGTGCTGTGCTGGTGCTGCCGCTGCGGCTGATGATGAAAATATTTATATAAAATATACATCTTATTTAGTATTTGAAAATAAATCATACCGACAGAGAGAGAAATAATAAAGTCGCTAAGCACAATTACACTATGTAGTTTAGGTTTTTTTTTCAATCAGATTCGGGTAATCCAACGCTCCGGACCACTAACAGAGGTGCGCTTGCATCCACTAGACTCATCACCTGCCTAGCCTTTTCCCAACTACATTGAGAGCCGGCTTCCAGTCAAACCAAGTTCAGCTGAATAACAGTATTTTACGAAGAGCGACTGCATAATATCTGACCTCCACAATCCACAACCCAGTAACCGGTTACATACGGTAGCACGGTACATTTTGGCAAGACTGGTGTCAGATTTCCTGGCTTCCGACAATCCGTAACGACTGACAAGGATTTACAAATGACAGCTGTGATCAACGGCTTAACGTGCTTTCTGAGGCAAGGAGGAGTCTCGGTATGATACGATGGTCACCCATCCACAGACCGACCTCAGCAAGCGTAGCTTAACCTTGAAGATCGATCCGTGCGGCTGTTGTTATTTAGCCACGAGCTCCAGTAGACTAACTAGATAAATTTAAATAATGTACTAACTTAGGAAATACTAATTGCTACGGTTTACATAACACATCAGAACACGTGTAGGTACCTAAGAGCTGGTTCACATTAGGTCGTACCGACAGTTTGCCGTTCACCGACTGCCGGGTGTTGCTGTTCACACTAGACGCCGCCGACCCGACCTAATGTGAATATAACTGTCGGTACGGTCGTTTTACTGCCCGGCCTGGGTCGTCACAAAACAGTTGTGAGTTGGCTTTCGTATAGGATGGACGACGATGACGTTTTCATTGCAATATGGTATTTAAATAAAAGGCAGAAAAAAAGAAAAAGGAAATATTGGGTGCATCCAATAATTGCTGAGCGAAATGAAGTTGGAACTTGGATGGGATTGGAAATTGGGAACATGGGTTGGCAGGCGGGTATCGCCGCCGCTTCGCGCCGACAAATGTGAACGGCGCCATACTTGCTAGTACGCCAATATTATGTCCGATCCGACAGAAATCGTGGCTGGACGTACGGTAATTGTGTCGGCGCCGACAGTTTGGTCGGGTCGCCCTAATGTGAACGACGCTATTGACATACATACGCCAATATGGATCCGACACGTTTGTCGGGCCGGTAAAACTGTCGGTCCGACCTAATGTGAACCAGCTCTAAGAGGTATACCTCTACTCTCGGTTACTACTTATAGGTACCTATATACATAATTATATAGGTACCTATAAGTAGTAACGGAGATAAGTACGGTCAGCAATCGCACATTGTACTTTGGCTACTAAAAAGCAAATTAACAAAATTTCGTTAATTTGTTAAATGTAGTATCGTCACGTACGCAAGTACGTTGGTCTTCCATTTTGTAACCTTTCTGTAACCTTTTTTTGACATTTTCCATTATTTTCTCATTAAATTAACATTATTTTTAGTTTTCAACGCACGCCTTTCTACCAAGGGCGTTTAGATTTCATGTTAAATTTCGTCTACACTGTTTGAAACCAGTGGCGGGGCAAGACTAGATCCGTATTTTACGAGGCCCTATAGGTAAGAATGGAGTGTTTTTTTGAGGTTTTCTCAGGTTAGCTTCTGCATAGATGGTGAGATGCGGCAAACTCAATCGCACACCTTCACGAATACTTTTGATTTTCTTTTGACTTTTTGAGCAAACATAGGTAAGTAGTAAATATTTGGCGAATGTGGGAAAATAAAAGAAATGACAAAACTAAAAGAACCTATGGAGTAATCTAAGAGCGAGGGTAGTGAGCTTGTAAATCATAGTGCCTATCCCACCGCGGCACATATTTTGACAATACTTACTGAAGTAAACCTTAACAATAAAAATAATTTGGACTCGGCTGTCATTGTGCCGATGGTCGTTACGGCCAATGGCTTGATAGCCAAAAGCTTCGACGACCACCTGTCGAAGCTGGCGTTACGCAGTTGGGTAAAGGGCCTGATACTCGTATTGTGAGTTTTTTTCTATTCCTGAGATTCCTGTCTCTGAAGCCCTAACCACCGGTAGCTTGGACTCTGCTCCCGACACCGTCGAACTACTATTTTTTATATTTTTAAATGTTTTTTTTATAGAAATATTTAAAAATGTAAACGATAGGGATACAAATGAATAATATAAACGAGAAAATAATTCAGATAGCAAGAGCAAGCAAAGCGAGCTCAAAACCATTTGCAAATAGACTCGGATATGTTGGATTTTTTAAATAGCCTTAGCTACAATTTTGCAGAATTGAAAAATGCCAAAGCTGCGAGGCCCTTTGGACCGTGAGGCCGTAGGCGATGGCCCACGTCGCCCACGCCTTACGCCGCCTCTGTTTGAAACCTCTGTTTGAAACCACGGTTTTATACCGTGTAGCACAGAGGGGCATAAAACCACTGTCTACACTGTTTTAGGGCACGGCAACGGCACATATACGTGTAGCACAGGCTTAATCACTGCGTGTACACGAACAAGGCGCGCGAGCCAGGGGGAAGCAGCGGGGGCGGCGACAAAATTTGCAGTATTTTAACTGCAACTTACTAGCTCTTCGTGCTGTGCTGGTGCTGCCGCTGCGGCTGCGGAGAACCTCAAGCGGCGGAAATATAACAACCTCGTTGTTAGTTATATTTTCGAGCCTTTGGGGTTGAAACTCTTGAACCGTGGGGTCCGAGTGCTCATGCGTTATTGAAAGAACTTGCCTTTTTATAAATGTTCACCATAGGTACTTATTACATATTCTTGGCTTCCGACAATATGTAACGACTGCCAAAGATCTACAAATGACAGCCGTAATCAAAGGCACGAAGGAGTCTCGGTATGTTACGATGGTCACCCATCTACAGACCGACCTCAGCAAGCGTTGCTTAACCTTGAAGATCGATCCGTGCGGCTGTTACTATTTAGCCACGAGCTCCTGTAGACTCACGAGGTTAAATTTACATATGTAATAAATAACTAATAACTGTAATGAAATAACTTAGGAAATACTAATTTCTACGGTTTACATAACACAACAAAACACGTTTATGTAAGTAATAAAGAAGATTTATTTATTTATTAAATATTTAGTACAGCAAACTACCCTTATAAATTACACAAGCTAATGCACGCTACTTCGACCGCGTAATTAATTTATTTTAAAATAAATTAAAAATTTAAATTCATCTATACGAAGCCCATAGAAATCAGTCAATACACAATTTTAAAAAGCATACGAGTAGGTAAGTACTTAACAATAACAAAACCGTAATTTAACAATAAATTTATTTACAATGTCAAATCCAAATCAGATTATATATTGCAATAAATTTAATTAAATTATTCAACAAAATAAATTATGAAACAATTGATTTCATTAATAATAATTAAATAGTTTAGATACTCAATTCAAATTAATGATAATCATTGCTTTCACATGAATTCTACTGACTACTTCTAAATACCTCGGCAGTGTGACACAGGGCACCATGTTGCTAATATTTTTTTGTTTGTTTTGGGACCTCGTCGGCTCCGTATGGTGTCGGACGTAAAAAAATAGCACCATGCCATCACTTCCCGTGGGTGACGTAAGAGGCGACTAAGGGAATCACCAGAGAATGGGCAGCAGCATTCTCTGTACAATTAAATAAGTGAAAAAATACCTCACTCTCATTTTCCTATGCACACTTGCACATACGTTCATACACATTTTTTTTTCAGAGCCATTCAGTCAGTACGACAGCGCGAAATCCCTGTCACGCCATTCAACTCACGATTCACTTAGATTAAGCATCGCTTACTTACTAACACAAATATTAGTCGGCGTGAACAGTGTGGACAGGTGGGTAGTAAAAAAGAGGATCTTACCAATCCGAGGTTTTTCGAGCTCGCTTCGGTCGGCTTTGCATCCATAATAATTGTCGAAGTTTTGTGGGTTTGAGAGTTTGAGACATTTATATTCTACTAGCTGTGCCCGCGACTTCGTTCGCGCGTGCATTTCGTATTTAGGAAGATATTAAGTACACAAACTCACTAAATGTATATATGACTTACAAAATTACGAAGAACGAACGAATATTAACATTTAAAACATTTCATCGTAAACAATATTACTTGTTATGTGATATTCATCAGTACGTATAAACAGGCTTTGCGGGCTGCTTACTTGCGACAAAGCGACATACAACCTGACCGTGCGAGATACAGGACTACCGCATATCCACACCAACACGACTAATAGTTTGTCCCTGAGCTTGATTAATGGTCATGCCGAAACTATCAGAAGATAAGTCTCCGCAGAGGACATGGTGGAGTATACGGTGGAGTCTGCCCTGCTTGGGCGGAGCATCACCGTGTCCTCGTCGAGGCGATCGGCTGCGGCGTCCTGGTTTACTCCATGGTCCGGAGAAGAATATAAGAATGAATGACAGCACGATTTGATAGTTATTCCTAGTTCGGGACCAATCGTAAGTCCGTAGGTGATACGGAGTAGAAAACGCCCAACACTAAGGCCGAAACTACACTACTTACTACTACTACTTCGGGCTTAAGAGAGTAGACCCCCTCAGCCGCCGCAACAGAAAAAGACAACGCGGGCATTGCGTCGGGAGTCGCAGGGCAATTCCCAGCCACCCTAAGCGCGGGCCTAGGTTGGCTCACTGTCCGAACACTGACTACTGTTGCGGAATTTGTTCGAAAAGTCACCACGGCCCTGGAACGTTAAAGGCATAAGGAGGAATACGGACGTGTTTTAGTCAGTAAGAGTTTGACACTCTCTTCCGCTACGCAACGGATAGAGTAGAGTAGAGACTCCGTTGTCCTGGCTAAGTTTGCAAGCCTAGCTCCGCCCAAATGTACAAAAGCCACCAGTGTGCTTCACAGGTTGAGCGGAGAGACGACCGATAATACTCAAACCGCAAGGGAGTGATAATCTGAGATAAAAGTCAGCTCAATCACTTAGCACTCACAAACCTATATTTACCACCTGTATGTGTACATTATGGATTGCAATAAACGATTTGATTTGAAACCTGCACCTCACCGTCCCGAGGATTTTTTCACGTCGGAAAGTCATGGCCAGGATGACGTAGCCGGCGTCGAAACAACCTCCGCAAATTGGGCTGTCTGTAGTGCATAGGTTAAAAAAAATTAAGGGCAATGATCCGTAATAATAATCTCTATTATTACGGAGGTAATTTTTACTTGAGCTGAGAAGTCATTTAGTTAGTCACGTTTATAGACTTGTCATTGCCATTTTTCACTTTTTTCACCATTTGTTGTCATGAAGTTCAGTTGTTCTCTGGCAAATTCATGCACGAAACTGTGTGAAAGAAAGAAAGAAGGAGGAGCGGGTACGGGTCCAGCACTCGAAACCTATCTTCGCGAGTTCTTCTGTGGCGTCATTGCCCAGGGATCCACAGTTCCCCTTGAAGCTCTGGAGTGTGAAACCCGCTACTGGTAATTTCTGGCCCTAGGCTGGTCACGACGAATCACCAGCTGACTGGGAATTGAACAGTTTTGTTTCAAAATAAACAAAAAATAATTAGGAATGAGGGAGATCCTGGGAAAGAAATTCAAGAGGTGAAAGGCTCACCGATTCGAAGCTCCAATGTCTTGAGCATCGAAACCGAGTTTTTAGCCTGTCGGTTTTGTATCGGTTGCATTTTGGGGAGTGTGCGACGGAATTGCATAGTTTAATTCCGCCAAGCTCGTTCCATCATCGGACCACAAGACGTACGGCGGTACGCCACCGGTACACGGTGGACCTCACACCCACATGAACAAAACGTTTTGGAAACACATGGCGTGGAATTCCCTGACTGAGTCCGTGTTTCCGGATAGTTACAGCCTGGGAGTCTTATCAAGAGTGAATAGGTTACTTATAGGCAAGCGTGCTCCATCTACGATCACATCATCGTTTGCCATCAGGTGAGATAGTGGTCAAACGCGTTCCTATCAAAAGTAAAAAAAAATGAAACAAAGTCAGTGGAGCAATTTTTTTTTTTGCATCAAATGCGTAACGCCTGGTAAGTATCAAAAGAATCTTTAACTAAAATATACTTTTTGGTGTAATTCTCGTGCTGTTGATGGTAAGTACAGTTTCGCTCAACAGATGACATTGTAAGTGTCATTAAAGGTACTTACCCCTACTTACTATGCATGTAGATAATAAGTTGATTTCTTCTAGATAGCCATAATCCTATCAGGTTTATGTGAATGTTTTCTACATTAGTTTTGTATTTTTTATCGCGATGCAAACGAAACAGAATACATATAAACAGAAAATAGGTTCTGCTTGTCTTTCTAAAAAGAAATGCAAAATACAGCAATAACATATTATTAATATTTGAAAATATTAGGTTTGGTAGGAATAAAAAAATAAGGAAATAAATAAAATAAAAATAATTCAAAAATAATTACAAAATTTGTGGGATTTGAACCCAAACCTAGTCTTTCGAGAAGCAGGCTTTAAACCAAACGGACAATGAGATCTGTTGACAATTGATTAAAATAGCCGATAGCTTAGCTCCCTGAAAGGGTTCCACATCAGATGCTCTAGACCTTCATTTTTTTTATGTCGACAGACAGTACCTACTCATCATGTTGACCAACTATTCCTAAAGCGGTATATTAATATCTCTTATAGATTAGCCGGGCTGCTAAGGTTCCACGTCTTGTATTCAGATCTTCAAAATAAATTTAGCCTATATGTTGGCGAGGACTAATAGCTATACAACAAAAAAAGTTTCATTAAAATCCGTCCAGTGGTTTTTGCGTGAAAGACGAACAACAGACAGACAGACAGACAGACAGACAAAAAAATAAAAAAATATATTTTTGGCTTCTACTGTTTGTATAAAGCACCCCTGGAGTATTTTTTTTAGTTTATATTCAATGTACAGAATTGACCTCTTCTACAGTTTTATTATATGTATAGATTATTCTGCAATACCAAAATGCCCTGACAGGCTTAGTCCGAAACATGGAACGTGATGCTGATAAAATAATGATTCTTGCATGCCTCCCAAAAAACATCAAATAAAGGAGAGGAGGTTCTCAAATTGATATAATAATGAAACATCAAAACTAAATTGTAAATGTGTAGACCGGTTGTTGTGGCGACACTTGGGGGAAGCCTGTATGTCCCTAGTTCTGGGATAGGTTGTGCCAAACTTTCAAACCCACAAAACCTCGACAAGGATACAAAGGTGCGGTGGTCGTTTGTGGTGCGGGTTCCAACGCATCAGCTCGAGATGTTCCTCAAAGCAGAGTTTTGGCCGAAGGGTGTCGTGTATCGACGTTTCCGCGGCCAGCTGCGCGACACCAGTCAGCGAAACACGACGCCGTCATTTCGTGTGCAGTAGTTTATAGTTTAAATTTATTGTAATATGTATTATTTTATTCATAGTTATTGTTTTACGTACATGTATTTTATTTTATGGGCCCTAGATGCCTGAAATAAAGATTAAATAAATAAATACAGGCGACCGAAGCGAGCGAATTTTGTATCCCACCTCGGATGGGTAAGATCCTTTTTTTACTACCCACCTGTCCACCCTGTTCACGCCGACTTATATTTGTGTTAGTAAGTAAGCGTTACTAAATCTAAGTGAATCGTGAGTTGAATGGCGTGACAGGTATTTCGCGCTGTTGAACCGATTCATAATTTGACTCAAAAATATTTGCATGTACCTATGAGCAATTGTGTAAGTATGGTAAATGAGAGTTAGGTATACCCATGTTGTAAATAATATTTAATTTTATGATTTCCATGTTGTTGGATACATATTTATTTTTTGTTCGTGTCTTAAAATACTTTGCGTACTATTGTTTAATTGAAGTTCTTAAAACGTAACAGACAGATGTGTTGCTGGGGAGTTTGTTGCGCCACTTCTTCTTCCCAGCTAAAACACTAGGAAGTGGAGACGGGTGGGCGTTTTGGGGGACTGTCTTTATTAAATGTAAAATTTGACGTTCAAAAAGTGCTGGCTCTCAGCCTAATTTGAATAAATGACTTTTCATTTCATTTGGTATTTTGCCACTCATTTCATTGTTTAGAAGATTCAACGAAGAGGTTAATTATTATATTAATTATTCATGAATTTGATATTTCTAGAATCTTTGAAAAGACGTCTGCGATTTTTGGGGATAATGGGTCATGACTAGAGATCGGATTACCTAATGTTAATTTTTGCCCAAAATATTATGGATTCGGCTCCTTGGAATATTTTTATTAAAAATAAAATCCCCCGGGATCTCGGGATTGCGTAGGAAAATAATAAAAACATACCTATATTAATACAGTAAAACCCACACACCGAAGGATCGCCAAATTGAAGTGGCAGTGGGCAGGGCAAATTGCTCGCAGAACAGATGGTCGATGGGGCCGAAAAGTTTTGGAGTGGCGACCGCGTACCGGAAGACGCAGCGTTGGAAGGCCTCCCACAAGGTGGACCGATGACCTGGTGAGGGTCGCGGATAACCGATGGATGCGAGACGCACAGGACCGGTTGTTGTGGCGACACTTGGGGTAGGCCTATGTCCAGCAATGGACGTCTTTCGGCTGATATGATGATGATGATGATGATGAAAACCCACACGATTTCCTGCACAAAACTTGGCACTTGAGGCATATAAATGTTTCATATTTTTTTTCAGAGAATAAAATTAGTGAAAAGAAACCATGTAGGTATTACCTAACATTGTCACAAGGCAACTGTCATGATGCGAAGAGTCTGTTTAGGTTCATGGCCCAGATATATTTTTTTTTTTCATTTCTTTGAGATCATAAATGTCCCTAAATAAATAAATAAAGAAAGAAAGGCAACTGTCGTTTGTCTCAAATCGGGCTTATAATTATTTACATTTTATTACAGCTCACTCACGGAGTAACTATGCACTTTTTGTTGAAGCCGAAATCACGGGATTTTTTCGGCAAAAAAGCGCCATTCCGTATTAGCCAACACCTTAACTACAAGTAAATATATACATCCGATCTCTAGCCATGACCCCCACGACGCCACCCCCCCATCGGAACGCGCCTGCGTAACGAGACAGACCTGTCCGATAAGAGAAACCCACCCGTGTTCCTTCAAATGAAGTGGCGACTTCCAGCAGGCCTAGACAAAAGACTTTTCTGTAGCGTTATCGTCAGACGCTGACGACAAAATGTATGGGAATGACATTAGGTGATGACGTTTCCTTTCCACACCTAATGTCATTCCCATACATTTTGTCGTCAGCTTCTGACGTTATCGCTACAGAAAAGTTTTCTGTCTTGGCCCCCTAGCCGCGGAAACTCTTTCCAACAATGTCACAACAGTGGATGCTTACCTACGTTATATATAACGTATAACAGAATAAACGCAATACCTCTTAAGGGGTCATTGTACTCATCATTATGAACAACTTTTACTCTCAGACCTACCCCGAAATCTCGAAAAAAATCAGCTGTTTAGCACATTTTGTCGAGTTATGCGCACAGAAATGAATGGAGCAGTCGATTTTTTCAATCGATCTTTCATTCCAATCCAGGGTTAGTCTTCACGAGCGCGTTGAGCATCGTTAACATACCTACGCGATTTAAGAAAGGTGGATCCATCTACAATGCGACAAAATTGGATTTTAAATATAATTAATTAATACTTTAAATAGCGATTATTTTTATTAGGTATGATCTACAAAAATAATTGAAACAGTTCCGCATCCAAGTTTGACATATCGGTGTCATATGCCCATAGACGCGCAGCCGAAACTTCTGGGCCTATAGTAGGCGCCAGATAAATGTGGAATAACGGTCATTGACCCACTAACATTTATTGACACACTTAATTTCAAAAATAGAAATAATGACAAAAAGCTGTCCTGAATCGGCATCTATCGTAATCCTCACTTTTCTAGTTATGAAAAACGATTCATAATTTACTGTCCGAGGGTACCTAAAAAGAGATATTAAGGAAAGGTCAATGTACTTTATTCCACATTTATTTGCCTACCATAGGAACATTACATTTTGTTTGGGTGAGCAATAAGGCATTATTGTTAATTCAACAGGGGGTGAAAATCGTTTGTACAAAATCTTTTCAGACGAAGTGCTAGCCGTGAAAAACTTTACAAGCTGTATTTGTCATTTAATTTTAGTCAGCAACGCGTCTAACTTAAAGTGAATTCAAATTCTTGATAAACAACTTAAGTACTTACCTACCTATTCTTCATCACCTAATAACCAAAATACTAAACACAAACAGAACGTTCTCAGTAACCATAATATCTAAAACATAAATTGGCTAATGATTCCGTGGTTCCACCATCGACTCGTGCGCAGATCTATGCGTCTTGTCATTTCTGCGCGACCAATGGACGCGTCAGTTCACTTTTGGCGCGCAAAGTTTACGTACACAAGACTAACTTATCTGTTACGATTTATTTTTCGGAAATAAATAAGGTAGGTAACTACTGTACTTATTTACATTGGGTACATTGTTGTTTTTGTATTAAAAATTGTAGTAAAAATTTGTTGTTGTTACCAAATTGTGTTGTCGGATTTTCGAAGTGGTTTTGTTTATTTTTGCCGCATTTTTTATTTGGTAAGTTTTTTATTAATATTGGTTGGAACTGGGGAATAAGATTTTAAATTCATTTTGTGAGCAAAGCAAAGTGGATGTCACAAGAATTAAAAACAATTTTGGAGTGTTCCAAATTAACAATATTTTTTCGCAGTAAAAAAAACTGTTAAACGTGAGTAAACTTTATTAACTAATAAAATGGCTGGAATCTAATTCCAAACAATAAATGCAAAATTCTCGTTAAGACTTATCTAAATGTATTCTTTCTTCTTGTACATATAAAAATCAATTGCTGACTTGCTGTTCGTTAGTCTCGATAAAACTCAAAAAAAACTCTTGAATGATTTAATTATTTTTTTTATTTTGTTGTGTTCGTTATTGTCAGGGCGAGGTTTGCATGAATGAAAATTTTGAAAAAAATAATTATTCGCGCGAAGCAGGGGCGGGCCACTAGTCATCTGCCTAGCTTTTTCCCAACTATATTGGGATCGGCTTTCAGTCAAACCAGATTCAGCTGAATATCAGTATTTTACGTGGCACGCCACCACTAGTACTAACATAAAATGCGGCGAAGGCGTCGCAAGTCGGAGTTCGATTCCCAGGTCTAGCATAATCATTTAAGTTTTAGACTTAATAGTCTATTGACAGTATTTTTGACTGAATATTTCTCCGTGATCGTGAACCACCTATCTGATACAACGTGATATTTTTTTTGCACCATCTATTTTTTAGGGTTCCGTACCGAAAGTATAAAAACGGGACCCAATTAGGCTGTATGTCTGTCACCAGGCTGTATCTCACGAACCGTGATAGCTAGACAATTGCAATTTTCACAGATGATGTATTCTGTTGCCGTTTTAACAACAAATACTAAAAAAAGAATAAAAAAAAATATTTAAGTGGGGCTCCCATACAACAAACGTATTTTTTTGCCGTTTTTTATAGATAATGGTAGGAACGGACAAAGACTTCTATGGGTAAGGAACCTTTCGTGCGCGAGTCCGACTCGCACTTGGCCGGTTTGTTCTAGACAAAAGGCGAAAGAAATCTGCAGTGCGATTCTGTAAACATGTCGAAGTGAACACCCGGGCGGGGCGCACGACTGGTGAGTTGTCAAACCATACAAATAAGATGGAATGACAGCTCTATTGTCGTTCACTCCGCCTAGGTGAACACCGTGAGATGTCGACAGAATCGACCGGCTGTTGTTTCTTACAATTTGTCGAGCGTGCGAACCAGAATGTACAACAAACAGCTGATATTAATGTTCCTTTTTTTGAACCAAACCATAACCTATCTTTAAAAACTCACAAACAAACAAACATACCTCCCTAACCCTGAAAACATTACTCTCCTTTTTTAGGCAGTCGTGTAAAAATAAATTCTGAGCCTATATGATGCGCTAACCTCTGCCCAGCGCTTATTACACCGCGGTCACGTACCTGCGACCTGCGCCGGCGCAACATTGACACATACCCGAAGGCAATGCCTTGATTCACTTGACATGTACGGTCAACCGCACTTCAGAATGACTTCGAACATGGCCCTTACATGTATAGGTGTCGCATGAATGTCGGAAATTATCTCAAGGGAACATATTCCTGGGACAAAAAAAAACTCTTTTACAAAAATACAACCGACTTCGAAATAAAAAAACCGGCCAAGTGCGAGTCGGACTCGCGCACGGAGGGTTCTGTACCATTATCTATAAAAAAACGGCAAAAAATAACGTTTGTTGTATGGGAGCCCCACTTAAATATTTATTTTATTCTGTTTTTAGTATTTTTTGTTATAGCGGCAACAGAAATGCATCATCTGTGAAAATTTCAACTGTCTAGCTATCACGGTTCATGAGATACAGCCTGGTGACAGACGGACGGACGGACAGCGGAGCCTTAGTAATAGGGTCCCGTTTTACCCTTTGGGTACGGAACCCTAAAAATATTCTGCCATACATCGATGGTATGTCACGTTGATTTCTTCAACTGCAAAATATTAGTTTGTAATCGCAATTTATAGGTAGGTATTATTTTTTATGTGATAGAACTACAAATTATTAATTTTCAGCTTACTTCATGCCAAAGTTCATGTTTTTAAGTCAACGGGAAGTACCCCATAGGTTTTGATTCACTTGCGTGTACCAAAATATATCGCAAAGTGATGCATTTTAAATACCTAGCCGTATCTTTTTATTGCATTGACTTAGAAGCTCGATTTTTTTAAAGCTCCAAGGTACCATCGACATAGCCTATTTGATATTAATTTTGTTTTTATTTTATTTATTTTTTCGACATATTATGCCGAAATTACGTTGCGATAAAGCGTTCAGCCGAACTTCGGTCGGGCGAAAGTTCAGCGGCAATTCGGCGGCTGTAGAGCACATATTATACACGACCGAAGTTCGGTTCGATTGCCAACGAAGATCTGAGGCTGGGAGCAGCGGAAGGCAGGCATGCCCGCGCCTCGCAGAAGAATTACACAAAGTCGCGCAACTGAATTTCTGCCGCGTAAGTTCGGCACTTATGAAGTGTCATATCAGCCGAATACGTCGGAACGTAAAATCAACCGCGGGATTTCGGTCGCGTATCTTCGGCATAGTGTGTTTAGACACTAATACTGACACAACTATCATGCAGAAGAATACCCAAGAGAGAGAAGACAATACACAATATAGGCGAGATGGAGATAAACTAAAACCATATTGATAAGGTTTCGTTCAGGACATATACCTCTCAATAAATTCGGTTACTTATATGATGAAAAAATTAACATCACCTGTTTGCAGTACGTGTAACGAAGATGCGGACATGTATCATATTTTGATGTGATGTGTCCGGAATTAATCGCTCAGAACACAAATTGGTGTGCATAACATAAATCTATCAAACCTGCTGTCGGATGATATAATTCCTGTAATCAATATGATTAAGTTCGCTTCCTGGAAGATGTTAGTAAATTATTGTTAACCTTTTGTATAGGTAGTACATAAAGTGTCATATTCGCATAGCGAAAAAGCTCTTTAAATAAAGATTAAAAAAAAAAACATTATACCTTCACGAGTCTCTGAGAAAAAGAGTCGTGACAGACCGACAGACATACGCAACCCTAAAAAAGTACCTATGGTATACACCAGATAAATGTGCAATAACGGTCATTGACCCCCACACATTTATTGAGATTCTTAACCGCTCGAGCACTGAAAATTCCAAAATAAAAAATAAATCTTACGTAACAGTAATAATAAACATTGAATTCGCGATAATCTCGCGGCACACCGGTGAGTGCTCGAGCGATATCGAAAACAGAACTAGACATATACTTATGGCTTTCCTGAATCGACTTCTATCGTGATCCTTTATGTAATGAAAAACGGTTCATAGTTAATTGTTCGGGTATCTACGAAGAGATATTAGGGAAAGGTCAATGTACTTTATTTCAAGTTTATCTGGCGCGGTGGCGCCTACCATAATTTGCCTCAAAACACACGCACATGACATATTAACTTATGTGTTTATCTTTATCGTTAGCCCTTTACTTTTGAAGTCTCAAAATTTAAAGTACGGAACCCTTAGTGCCATTCCGACTCGCGCTTTGCCCAATTTTGTAGCAGAGTATTAAAGGTACCTACCTACTATAAAGGTTATCGTAATACTTAAGAGGCGTGTTACAGCATCGGGTATCGAACTCGCGACCCTGAGTACTGAACGCACTCAAACAATGGTCTAACTAATTATTACTTAAGAACAAACAACCATTAAAACGTGCTAAATATAATATTTGACACTTAATTTTGAGTCATCGATATTTGCTGACTTTCCGATATGGTGACCTTGCACCTTTATGATGCACATAAAATTTTTGTGTGCATTATCTTTTGTTTAAGTTATTAAACGGAAGAGTTCGTTTCGGCTCATAAAAACAGGTTACCGAGCTCGACCCACAGATGGGCATGGGTCGGACCATCTTTGGCAATTGATTGATGATATTGGTGAATTTCAGATTCAGAACAGCTACAGGTACAGGTACAGCAGTGCGATTCTGTAAACCTGTCGAAGTGAACACCCGGGCGGGGCGTACGACAGGTGAGTTGTCAAACCATACAAATAAGATGGAATGACAGCTCTATTGTCGTTCACTCCGCCTCGGTGAACACCGTGAGATGTCGATAGAATCGACCGGCAGGTAGAGAATGCCTTGTTGCATTAAGTCCGCCCATGTACCACTATTGTACATAAAGTTTAAATAAATAAGTAAATAAATAAATAGAACTTTATTTGCTCATACATGTCATTGTGTGTAGGTACCTATATGTCGCAGCCAATTAGCTTAATCAGCCGTTTAATTGGTTGCCTAGCCTTTTCATTTAAATGTGCCGATTTTTTAGCGACTTAAGTGACATCTTTTGTTCAATATCGTTTAATAACTTGCCCATGACACTTATGTCGCTAATTAAACGGCACAGTTCAATGAAAAGGCTAGACTTTTAATGAAACGGCTGATTCAGCTAGATGCGTGCAAGAAAATGCATGTAAGGTGATATAATACATGGAGTTGTGCTAACATGTTTACCATTTTATCATGGTGGGTGTGCAAATAATAATACATGTTTAGAAAAAAATTATAAAAAATAACAACAGTCTGTAACATTGACAGTGCTGTCATAATAAATAAATAACATTTGATTTATTGATTACATAATTAATTCAGAATAAATAGGAGTGAAGTACATGCAAAATTTCAAATACTTAATTCAATTAATTAAGAAATAATATAATATAATGTCAACGTAGGTACAAAAATAATTTATAAAAAAATAAATAAAATAAATTTCTAAAGCCCTTTTTCCTGCTAAACTTTATATTGAGGCTAGATGAATAGTTAATTTAGTTGACTACTTGGTACGAACAGACGAAGTCACGGGCGAAGTGCTAGTCGCTATAATAGGGTAGATGCTAATACAGAATTTATGAAAATATTTTGATTAAAATGATAAAAAAGTATAAAAGAGCCCTTCTTTTATACTTTTTTATCATTTTAATCAAAATATTATCACACATGTATGAGCACTGCAACGTTTTCAGGGTTCCGTACCCAAAGGGTAAAAACGGGACCTTTACTAAGACTCCGCTGTCCGTCTGTCTGTCTGTCCGTCTATCTGTCTGTCACCAGGCTGTATCTCATGATTTCATGAACCATGATAACTAGACAGTTGAAATTTTCATAGATGTATTTCTGTTGCCGCTGTAACAACAAATACTAAAAACAGAATAAAATGAATATTTTCAGTGGGGCTCCCATACAACAAACGTGATTTTTTGGTACGGAACCCTTCATGCGCGAATCCGACTCGCACTTGGCCGGTTTTTTATTATAGTTAAATATTGATTTTCTTGCAATAATTTACGAATTAAAATAACGTGAAACGGGACGCATTTAAGAACAACAATCAGTGTCTAGTGATAGTGATGTCACTGCTGTTATGACAACGAAAAGACGACATTATTTCTTTGAGTTAAGACAGTTCATGACCAGTGACAGACAGGACTGACGTCATCGTCCGTTTTCGGGCGAAAATTTAAATGGTTTAAATTTTTTAGTTTAAAATCGCAATTTTGGCAACAAATGAAAGTGTTATAATTTTTTAATTTATGTATGGTCTATTATCATGGAATCCTTCAAAATAAAAGCAAGATGAAAATATTGTATGTTCCCACTAGTGACTTTGTCTGGAGCCCATTCACTCTTGACTTAAAATACTCTCTGCCTAATTCCCATACGAGAATCAGCCATGATATGATAACACGTTGATGTCATGTTCTAGCATTGAACTTCCCTCTGACGTCCGCTAGTTGTCAAATATTGACATTTTTCTAATATTTGCCTGAGAATGACGTCGGTCTGTTGACTTATATTGAATGTGTCAACTTTAAGTGTTGCGATTTCCGAATTTGAGAATTTGTATGTCGTTTGTTACGTGGTTATGTTCACGTACTTAGGCTTTAAATTTTTGCGACTTTATAACTTGACTTTTTCGCGGTTTTGCTACCGTCCCAATCCCCGACAGATCTTTGTGAGGCCCGGACAGCAAATCTTTGTGAGGCCCCAGCATTTTAAATATTTATTAAGAAATAACTTCATTTAATACTAATATAAAACTATATAGATACTGAATACAAACTATTAGAAAATTTAAAAGAGTAAAAAGGGGAGAGGAAGAACTCATAGGGCATCGAAAAATTCGTCCACATCGCTGTCAACGGGAAAAGTGCCCAGAACACTGACCGCATTGCCACGTTGAATGGCAATGCTGATTCGTTGGCCAAAGAAAAGGCCAGCGCTCTGGTCACGTGACGAGTCGACTAAATGCTTGCTGATTTCACGACAAACTCGATGAGCACTCGGACCCCATGGTCATGGGTGTTTCAACCCCAAACGGCTCAAATGCATAATTCCCAATAAGGTTGTTGTATTTGCGCCGCGCCGTGCTAAAAAGATAGGATGGTTGCGCCATGTTGCGTGTCGTGGGTTCGATTCCCGCACGGAACAAGTATTTGTATGGCCTACAGATAATTGTTCCGGGTCTGGCAGTCATAATTATACAAACACGTCACATTGCCTGCCTACAAAAACAACAATAAAAATCTACTTAGGTTTTAAAACGAAGCAACAATAAAATTGTCAAACGTGTCACGATTAACCTTTTATTCTGCAAACTATTGATTTATTTAATAGATACTTATTAATGCTTATTCATTATAGGAATCAACACATCCTTTTAACGACTTTTTATTACAATTTTAAATGTTATGATTTCCACGTAACGTAACGTTTGATTGTATTGTTTATTTTAAGTGTCAATCAATAATGAAGGTTTCCCGGAAAATTTATATTTATTTATTTATTACTTCATGCAACAAATGTACAGAGGCGGACTTAATGCAAACGCCTAAGGCACTGGACACCGAAAAGACGTAAGACGAGGACGGGGCGCGGAGATACGTCTCTTCAGCGTCCTAGTCAGCGTCAGCTAGGAAACACCGGCCTCATCTAGCTTAAAATGACCAAAAAATATTGACGTGTAAAAGTGTTATGTTTAACCTACTTACAAAATAAATATCATTTATCATTTATCATTTATCATTTACTCGTCTGCGCCCTATTGTAAAACATACAGAAAGGACGGGGCACGGGCGCCAGCGGACGAGGGACGGGCAAGAACGGGGTTGGGCGGGCGCGGGTGCCGGAACTCGCGCGTCGCTGTCACACACAAAAATAATTACACCACGTCACGACCGTGCCTCGTCTTTTCTATTTGTTTTAAAAAGTCGCGACAGCGCCCCGTCTGTGCCCTGTCCGCGCCCCGTCCTCGTCTTACGTCTTTTCTGTGTGTCTAGCGAATAAGGGGTCATTGTACTCATCAATATGAACAATTGGACAACTTTTACTATGAGACCAACCCTAAATCACGAAAACGGCATAGGTATATATACACTTCTGGACACATCTATTGGCCCACCTTGTATTTTCAGTTTCGTTTGGTCCTAGCTAAAATTTTATATTAGGTCGAGCAAAAAGTTTTTATGCAGTTTTGAACCTGGCACATTCACAATTTCATTCAATAGTCTTTTTTTGAATTTCGAACACAGAATTTAAAGAAACAAAAGACAATTTGGAGCCTGTTTGTTGATATCAAACAATCGAATACTAAGAAAACTTGGTTTTATTGGTTTACTTGGATTTAATTCTTGAAAAAGTGATTGATATCTTTGGTTTTGCAACAAACATTACTTATTCTTAACATTAAGGTGAGGTTCTATCAATAATCTATGGATACTTCACCTGAAGTCGCCGCCCAAGCTGTGGCACTTATTCAGGCCGGACACAGCCAAAGAAACGTGAGTGCTCAACTTAATTTAAGTCGATCTGCGGTCCGAAATGTTTATCGGAGGTACCTAGAGACTGGCGGCTTTGTTCGTCGCCAAGGAAGGCCACGATCTCGGGTCACAACTGAAAGGCAGGATCGATTCATCGTGACGACCAGCTTGAGAAATCGGCATCTTACCTCCATTGAGATACAAAACCAACTTCGCGACTTCCACGGAGTATCTGTGAGCGCTCGAACTGTTCGGAGAAGGTTAAAAGAACGCGATATGGTACCACACAAGCCAGCTAATGGGCCCAAACTAACGCGAGCCCACCGAACAGCGCGCCTTCATTTCGCACGCAGTCATTTAAATTGGACACAGCAAGATTGGAGCCGTGTACTCTTTTCTGATGAGTCTAAAATTGTGTTACATGGCAATGATGGAAGGAAGAAGGTCTATCGACGTAAGGGAGAGCGTTTCGCACAATGCTGCTTTGAAGAGAGGGTTGCTTATGGCGGTGGCTCATGGACTGTCTGGGGCGGTATATCCGCGAGCGGCAAAACTCAACTTGAGGTTGTTACAGGACCACGGCTGCCAACATTAAATGCTGAAAGGTACATTCGTGAGTGCTTAGAACCTCACGTGATACCATACGCGGACTATGTGGGCCCAAATTTCCTTTTTATGCATGATAATGCAAGAGCCCATGCGGCCGGCATCGTCAGGGAATATCTTCGGGATGTGAACATCACAGTTATGGACTGGCCAGCCAGAAGCCCAGACATGAACCCCATTGAGCACATGTGGGACGAGCTAAAAAGACGTGTTAGGGCTCGTCAGCCAGTTGCCCAGACGATGCAGGAGTTCAAAACTGCCATAGAAGAGGAATGGGAGATGATCCCTCAAAATTTCATAGAGCGGTTGATAAACTCTATGCCTAATCGTATGAGAGCTGTGGTAGATGCCTAAGGAGGCAACATGCGTTATTAAATTAAACCTTTATTTGATAAAACATGTTTTTTATTCAAAAATCAATTGCCTTTAACAAGGCGCATATCCGACTTGTTAGGCGTAGCTCCATGTAGTATGGTATTCTGAATTCAAATTTAAAACAATACGATCGAAAAAGATGGTAAAATGTATCAGGTTTAAAACTGCATCAACAGTTTTTGTTCAATCTAGCAATCATATTTCGGTAGGGGCCATCGAAACCTAAACTCTAAGGTGGGCCAATAGATGTGTCCAGAAGTGTATAATATTCGCGTACGAAGTTACGGGCAAAACCTAGTACCTACATTTAATAATTTAAAAAGGATTGTTTTCTTCCTCCGACGTTTTCTGATTCATTTCGTTGCGGGATCCAAGACAGTTGAATCGTGTCTCCGGGACTCGTCGAGCTTCATTGACTCGGCGTTTTTCTGGTGGTCGCCACTGTTGAATCCGGCTTTCAGGAGATGCACTGGTTGGGCTTGTCCCTTTATTACACCTAAAGTTTTTTGTGTTCCTAAACTACCTTAGATAATATGTAGGGTGTGTTTCCTGGGTTGCGGAATTCATTCGAAAGAGTCAACACGGCCCTGGAACGCAAAGAGCATGAGGAAGAACACGGATGGGTTTTAGTCAGTAAGAATCTGACACTCCCTTCAGCTCCACGCAGAGCGGAAGAAGTCATTTGATGATTTAACCCATCCATAAAAAAAATAAAGGGTCTGTTTCTTCCCTAACGGAGGAAACAGACCCATTATTTTTTTGACTTGACTGTTACCAAATCGACCGATCTAACAAAATTTTCGTTTCCTGGACTTAACGATAAGGTCGGTTTCATTTTGACAACTTATACCGTGGATTTACAGCATCCTACAGTTAACAACCATCATATTTGTCTGACTGCAGATCAATATTGACAAAGTACTAGTACCAAGTTAGACTGGCCACAAACTCACAATGTTTCCAAGAATGTGGAATATTGTTCGTTTATATACATACTTATGTTTACACCTAGTCGTTTGCTAAGTTATTGTATGTGCAACCTTGCGAGAAGACCAAGGTTTAATTATTTTCTTCTAGTACTACTTATGGCACTTCGAACTGAGTGATGTGGTACTTAGATATACATATTTTTAGTGACAAGGATACGTCTGAAGTAGGTGCTTGATCAAGTAAACTAAGCATTTTGAAGTGTTAACAAACTTTGACTTAAATAAACAAGTTATTGATTGGGCCAGCCACATCAGTAGTGGCATGACCGCGGAACTCTCCATTAATTGGGTGCCTTAGGATGGATGGTGGTGCTGAGGCCGGCCTATGAAGAGGTGGCGAGACAACCTAGACGCCCAATGTAAGGACTGGTTCGATGTAGCTCGGGAAAATAATATCTCGAAGGATTTGGGGGATGCTTTTGCCCAGCAGTGGAACTGTAGGGTATAGGCTGATAAATAAATAGTTGAGCCGGATGGTCCCGGCAGTCATTAGATCTTTGTCAGTCATTATTACGGATAATCAAAAACTAGGAAATTGACAGCATGCCTGCTATGGAGTAGGTATCGTGTTACTCAGTACCTAGGTTTTAAAGATCAGATACGCAGTCATCATCATATCAGCCGAAAGACGTCCACTGTTGGACATAGGCCTCCCCCAAATGGGGGGATTTGCCATAATCGCCACGCTTGGCAGGCGGGTTGGGTATCGCAGTGTAGCTGTAGCAATGTACCTACAGAGAATGCTGCTGCCCATTCTCTGGTGAGTCCCTTAGAGGCCTCTACGACACCCACGGGAAGTGATGGGATGGTGCTATTCTTTTACGTCCGACATACAGAACACATATACAACAGAGATAGGCGGTAACTCAATATAAAACACTGGTAACAGCTGTAGGCACATACATACGGTAATACTAGAAGCCGACTCCGATATATTAGGGACATGGCAGATCGTTGCCTATTAGTATAGTAAATGAAGAATAACGGTCATTGACCCACCTACATTTATTGACACACTTAATTTCAAAAACAGAAATAATGACATAAAGCTGTCCTGAATAGACATCTATCGTGATCCTTATTGTTCTAGTAATGAATAACGATTCATAATTTACTGTCCGAGGGTATCTACGAAGAGATATTAAGGAAAGGTCAATGGCCGTTATTCTTGATTTATCTGGCGTCTACTATAGATTGATCATCGTCCAATTCTTATCCCATCCAGCGTATTAAGTCTAGTTCTTCCAAACATCATGAACCTAGATGTTCCAGTGTTTTAACCGCCATCTTTTGTTTCCAGCCACCATCATGGTACCTCGGCCGATCTCCCCGAACCCTGCAGAGCCGCTGCTGCCTCGCTTCTACGCGGGCAGGTCTATCCTCATCACTGGAGCCACCGGCTTCATGGGCAAGGTACGTAGTTTCGGCCATCCAGTGTCCCAACCCTCACGAGCCATTATAGTTTCGCTATGTCCGTCTGTATACCTGTCTGTCTGTCCCTACACGTAAAGTGGCGATTTTTTTTTTATCGTCTATCACATGGTGTCATTGGATAGGTCGTTTAAAAATGTTGAGGATGTGCGAAAACTATTTTTCCACCCAAGAATCTGTTTGCGAAATATTCAACGAAATAGCAAATTTTTGTTAGATTCAAGAGGCCCCCCCCTCTGCCAGCTAACCGGTTGTTTTTGGAGACGCGAATAAATTAGCAAAATTATAAATAACGAATTTAAGGAAAACTATCACAGCTAAGTAGTCGACCAACCTGTAAAATGTACTTGGAGAAGGAAAAAGGAAAATTAGTCAGATCAAACAAAAAGCCCATTCGGCAATTATTATTGTGACGTGCAACTACAGAACCCTAAGCTGCGCGTGACCCGCTACGCACTTGGCTGGTTTTTTTGGGTTTCCGTACCCAAAGGGTAAAACGGGACCCTATTACTAAGGCTCCGCTGTCCGTCCGTCTGTCACCAGGCTGTATCTCATGAACTTGTGATAGCTAGACAGTTGAAATATTCACAGATGATGCATTTCTGTTGCCGCTATAACAAAAAATACTAAAAACAGAATAAAATAAATATTTAAGTGGGGCTCCCATACAACAAACATTATTTTTGTCACACGAAACATTAACTCGTCTTAATATTTTGTTTTTACCGAGACAAAAGAAAAAATATTACTTTGGGGACCTAAAGCGACGGACCGACTAGATTTTTTCAGGAAACTGCATCTATTTACAAGTATACAACGCGTAACACTGAAATCGCGAAAATAAATCGATACTTAATACATTTCTGCACGCGTAACTCGACAAAATGTACCTACTAAATAGCTGATTTTTTTCACGATTTCTGTGTTGGCCCCATAGTAAAAGTTGTTCATAATGATGAGCACAATGACCCCTTAATAGTTATTGCGTTTATTCTGTTATACGCCAGAAGTGGCTGGTCATATTTAAGGTTGGTGTTCTGTATCTGTTTAACAATTAGGAAAAAAATTCAAAATAAAAATTTTTTTGGCCGTTTTCAAAGAACTCGACCGTAAAAACGAATAAAAATAAAACACTTTTCAAGCTGTCTGATACAGTTGATGGTGTTTATCGTAGTCGAGACTGCATCAGAAACCTTGAAAATAAAAACACTACAAAGTAAAAAATAACTTTAATTTCGGTAGTCGGTGTTTTTGGTTGCTTCTTCGTTATTTGACAACACCACTGGAAAGTCACAGGAAAGCAAAAATACGTAATTTCGTATACATGGATGATTTTTCCACATATTTTTTCCAGCTAAGTATTTGGATTTAAAAACCAAACTACTGAACTGATTTTGATAAAATTTCAATGGGACCAATCGAGAAAAATATCCTTTCACATCAAACGAATTTTTCAATCGGTTCATAAATGACGGAGATAACGAGGTAACAACACAAAAAAAAATACTATCGAATTGAGAACCTCCTCCTTTTTTTTCATCTACTTATTGTTTATTTTTATATATGGTTTTTACTTTACCACAGCTTCAGAACACCACCCTTAAATATGACCACGCATATCTGGAACTCGAGAGGTGTGTTATTTATTAAAATTTTAATAAATAACACACCTCTCGAGTTTGTCAACCACTACATATACTTAGGAAAACAAATCTCCTTTAGCAAAGAAAGAAACACTGAAGAACTTAACCGAAGAGTGGCGATTACCTGGAACAAGTTCTGGCACCATAAGGAAATACTAAAATCGCAACTTCCGCTACCGACCAAGAAAATAGTCATGGATACAGGACTTCTACCGTGCCTCACCTATGGATGCCAAACTTGGACCTTCGATCTCAAAACCAGGAACAAAATTCAGACTACCCAGAGAAGAATGGAAAGAAGTTGCCTAGGTATAGCCTAGCCTAGTTGTCTGGCATTTTTGCTGAACTGGACCTATTTGGCGCAGCCGCGGGGCACATAATGTTACTTCGTTTTTAAAATTCAAGTTTATTTTTTGTTTGTACCAACATTGTGTGTATCTGTGTGTGCCAAATAAACTAATTTTCTTTCTTTTTCTTTCTTCTTTCTTTCGTATAAAATTGAAGGATAAGGTGAAAAACGTTGACATTCGAAAGAAGACAAAAGTATGCGATGCCTTAACCTTTGCAATGAAGGCTAAATGGAAGTGGGCGGGTCACGTAGCCCGTTACAAGGACGATAGATGGACTCTACGGTCAGTAAAGTGGCCTGGGCCAAAAGGCACCAGACCAAGAGGTCGACCAAAGGCACGATGGGCAGACGAAATTATAGCGTGCGCGGGTGGAAGATGGCTAGTCAGAGCTAATGACAGAGAAGGATGGCATTCCTTGGGGGAGGCTTTTACCCGACCGGGGTTCATGCATTAAATAATTAGGTAGTTGATAATTAGAGCAAATACTAATTAATTACAAAATAGAATTTATAATTAGAAATCAAATTCATTCCAAGACTAACAAATGTAATTGAATTTTATAGGCGAATAAGTTACCAATTGTTATCGTTTTAATATGTAATATGCATGGAATTAAATAAAGCTTTATTATTATTATTTCCTTTATTCACTTTGTACAGTACATATAAATTACATTTTTAAATATTAAAATACAAAATTATAAAAATATTTAAAAATATAAAAAATAGTAGCCCACCGGTATCGGGAATAGGGTCCAAGCTACCGGCGGTCAGGGCTCCAGAGAGAGGAACCTCCTAACGATGCGAGCCGTGTCCAGAAGTACTGCTTTCTGAATCAAGCCCTTGATCCAGCTGCCTAACGAGAGCCTCCTAAGATGTTGGTCGAGGCTCGTGGCTATTAAGCCGTTGGCTGACACGACTATCGGTACAATGATTGCCGAATTCACATCCCACATGTCGACAACCTCGCGAGCCAAGTCAAGATATTTGATTTGTTTATCTTTCTCGGCTTTCACGAGGTTCTCGTCATGCGGAACGGTGATATCTACAATCATTGCACGCCTCTCGATTCGGTCCACCACCACTATATCAGGCTTATTTGCAATAATAGTCCTGTCAGTGATGATGGACCGATCCCAGTACAATGTGATACTGCCATTATCGAGAACTGGGTCGGGCACATACCTGTAGTACGGAACCTCCGATTCCACAAGAGAGTATTTCAGAGCAAGTTGCTGATGGATAATCCTGGCTACAAGGTTGTGTCTATGCAAGTATTCTCCATTAGCAAGAAAAGAAAGAAAGAAAAGAAAGAAATAAGTTTATTCCGCCAGAAATGACGCACAAAAATAACAAAATTAAAAAAGAAAGTCTCAGACGAGAACAACCAGAGATAATGTGGCGAATTGATTCTCCCGGACGGTGACATGCCCGACATATGTCAACCGTGCCGTCCTTCACAATAAATCTCCGGTAGTTTTTCGTCATGATAACTTCGTCCATAATTGCACAGACAAAACCTTCGGTTTTCCCAAAGAGGTCACCAAATCGTAGCCAGGCTACGGACGCTAATTGATCCACGTCGGGCCCGTGCAGGGCCCGGAAAAAGCGTCCGTGAAGTTCCTTACTCTGCCATACCGCCTTGCGATCGTTGGTGTCAAGCACTGCAGGCTTGCGCCAGTTCTCATTTGCCAAGGAGAGCGGGGTGAGTCCCTTGTCCACCGCCACTACATCTCGATGCATACCCACGTCGACAGCTAGGAAATATTCCCTGAGACTGCATATCTCGCGATTGTGGATAGTCTTAGCACTTAAAAAGCCTCGACCTCCACATTTTCGCGGGATATACAGTCTCATTACCGACGACCGTGGGTGATGCATTCGATGTGCAGTTAGCAGTGTACGAACCCGCCTATCCAGGGCGTCAAGTTCCGTTTGAGTCCATTTGAGTACGCCGAAAGAGTACATCAATACCGGCATGACCCATCCGTTGAAAGCGCGCACCTTGTTTCCGCCCGACAGAAGGCTGTTGAAAACCTTCTTCAGGCGGCCAAAGAAGCGCTCCTTCAACGAATGCTTCATGTCAGTAACACTGATGCCTAACGCTTCCGACATACCCAAATACTTGTAAGTTTCGGTTGGAGAAAGGGATCTCAGGTTTATGGAATCCGAGAGTTGCGATCCCACGGATTCCATAATCTCTCCATGCTTTACATGCATGACCGCACATTTGTCCACACCAAACTCCATCCTGATGGCACTACTGAAAGTTTCAGTTACCTTCAGTAGCTCCATCAGTTGCAGATTACTGGGGGCAAAGAGTTTCAGATCATCCATGTAAAGGAGGTGAGATATAACCTGACAACCTCTCTTCAACCGATAGCCTAGTCCTGAATTCTCCAGCAATGTGCTGAGAGGATTCAAGGCTAGGCAAAACCAAAGCGGACTCAAACTATCGCCCTGAAATATACCCCGCTCGATCCTAACCGGTTCGCTATTCCTCTGGATATTTCGACATCCTGGATAGCGAAGGACTGTCCTCCATTGCCCCATACATGACGTCAGGAAGGTGCGTAGCGTTGCATCAATTTATACAATTCTAGCACCCTCATGAGCCATGTATGAGGCACCGAGTCATAGGCCTTCTTATAGTCTATCCAACATGTCGACAGATCCTTTCGGGAACGCCGAACCTGTTGGCTAATGGCCGTATCAATGAGGCCGTATCCTTAGTACCGCGGGACCCATTCCTACATCCATTTTGAGAGGCAGACATGATGTTATTGCTGCTAATGTGATTATTAATTTTAGCTCTCAAAATGGATGTAAGAACCTTATAGACCGTCGGTAAACACGTTATCGGTCTATAGTTTTTGGGTTCCACGGTGCTACCAGATTTATGGAGCAGGTGGGTAACTCCTGTGGTAAGGAATTCGGGCAGCGAGCCGGACTCCAAGGCAGTTTGGAACAGAGACGCCAAACGAACATGCGACCCAAGTAACCACTTAACCCAAAAGTTGTGCAGTCCGTCCGGCCCTGGAGATTTCCAGTTAGGCAACGGACGGACTGCACGGGCTACATCTTGGGGGCTAATTGTGATTGCCCCCATTTCGGGTTTATTATTATTATTATTATTATTATATCTGGAACATCCTGTATTACACTCACGGAAAATATCCGCTAAAAGGGTCTTGCGCAAGTTTATTTCCCGCTCTTTTCTTTCGCACAGGTCTCCAATTAAAACTGTAAGTTTTTCAAGATCGTGGTGTTTAATGCTTCTTTGTCCACAGGTGCTGGTAGAACGCATTCTGGCGACATGTCCCGAGGTGGGACGTCTACATTTGCTAATGAGGGACAAGAAGGGGCACACACCCCAGAAGAGGCTGGCACAGCTCAAGCAATCACAGGTATGTAAAGTACCATGCCGGGAAGCCTCCACATAGTTACCGATCGCCTTTCTTATGTATGGGAAATCATCAAATGACTCCTTCTGCTCTGGGTGGAGCGGCAGGGAGTGTCAGACTCTTACTGACAAAAACCCATCCGTGCTCCTCCCAGTGCCCTTTGCGTTCCAGGGCCGCGGTGACTCTTTCGACCAAAATCCGCAACCCTGGCAGATGGACTGATTGATGGACTGTTTATTCATAGGTGTTCGACAGCGTCCGCGCCCGCAACCACCGGCAGCTGGACAAGCTGTTTGCAATCAGCGGTGACGTCTCCAAGCCACATCTCGGCATGGATGCTGACACGATCTCGCAATTGAGAGAGGTAAGTACCTATCTACTTATTTTAGTAACAGCTTCCTGGATTTTTCTCGTGCAGCGCTTAATGTGGCCTATTTAACAGGAACCATGCTCCGTGTATTGACAACTTTTATCCCAGAATTCCGTTTTTAGTCAGCAACAGTCCAATAGTTTAACTCCCTAACAGTACAATAATGTAGGATTAAATAATCTTTTCACACCACCTGATCGAAAACGTCAAATTATATGTCATGCTAACCTAACCTAAAGTGAGTCATTTTTGGCCGGTGGCACTGCCGGGCAATAATATTGTACTGGATTTCATTATAACCCGCTGGTCAATAATGTGATTTAAATTTGGAACCTCACCTGTCTGCTCAATTGGCGGTATATTAGGTAGTTACAACGCCTTCTGTCTCTGTCTCTCTCTTTCTGTTCCAGAAAGAGGAAAGTTATTCTCGATACTCTTACTACTTAGGGATGATATTCTTGAATTTCTACAAAATCATAAGGATTGACCAGGGTCCAGGATTGAAGACAATATTAAAAGAATAATTGGTTATGTACGGATTATTGTATAAAAGGATAAGAATAACACTTAAAACCCATTTATAGTCGATTTATTAATTTAAAAACTATTTTCTCGAGCATCTCTTATGACGTTCTAAATTCAAATTGCTTTGTGTACACATAAATTGTATTAGGTTGCTAACATTAGGCCTGCACATATTTACTTACCCACAGAGGAGTAAAAAAAAAACGAAAATCGAGTTGGTCGTGGCCGCTATGTGGTAGGCATACCGAGTGGAACGCAAAAAAGGCGCGGATATTGCAAATCCGTATGGTTTTAAACTAACTTTTTTTAAGTAGGTATACAGTATAGTTCTAAATACATATCTCTACTTAGTGTTTGTAAATTTAAAATAGGTACTTTGTTTTTCGTATTATGGCTTCTTATTTTCTCACAGGAGGTGTGAAAAGTAGAGTATCCTCCTCGGGGATAAAGGTGTCTTTGCCTTGGGCTAGCTTGAATCCCTCGCTGCATTCAGGATTATTGTATTAACTCCCTCGCTTCGCTCGTGAGTTAACTCCCGAATCCTTCATTGCGTTCGAGATTCAATATGACGCCCGTGACACAAGACACTGCTTTATCCCCTGGGTGCATAATCTACTATTATTTCCTTTTAAGAACATGTCAATACATTTCACTTTATGAGATTTAAATTTGAACACAAATAAATTGTTGTCAAATATCTACCAACATACAAGGTGTTCCAGAAGTGTGTGGTCATTATTTAAGGCGGTGTTCTGTAGCCGCTATACAGTAAAGACACAATATCAAAATTAAAAATAAATTGACTTTTTTCAACAAACCCGACCTCGAAAAACGACTAAAAAATAATAAAAAATTCGGGCAGTCTGATGCAGATTTCTGATAGAACTAATAGACGCCACCAACTACATGATACTGCTTGAAAAGTGATTTTCCTCATATTATTTTGGTTTAATTTTATGCGACATACACAATTTGTATCATACAATAACATGAATATAGTATCCAATTCAAATTAATATTATGTGCGAAACGGGTATTAATTAATTATTTTTAATTAATTTTACGTTACGTTGCTATACGTCAAAAACATTCGTGCTAGGCCTTCTGTTAACACGCAGATTGACAAATTAAAAAGTACGTCTTAGGTACATTTGAAAGTGACAATAATTAAAGTGACAAGCTATTTTGTATCATACGTGGTGCAACTGCCGCAATGACACAAAATCGCTTCTTCATCATCATCATTGACTAATAATTTTAAAATATGATCGGTAAAGGTTGGCCCTTTACTTGTCACAAAAGTATCGAATTCTCGATTCACTCGAGAGAATGTGTTTTCCTAATCCAAGCGACCGTGGCCGCGTTCTAAACCTTTTAAATAGATGCTATCGAGAATGCCCTTAGCCCACAAAATGGCCCTTCAATTTTCAACTGCGAAACTGTAATAGAGACCATAATCTGTGTGGCGAAACTACAGTTAGTTAGTTATCTTTATAGGGTCTTCCAGAAAGGTATGGTCAATTTAAGGGTGATGTTGGGTAACTGATATCATTACGAAAAAAATGACAAATCATAAAAACATAGTTTTTTTTTTCAAAAAATTCAACCAGAAAACACGACTAAAAATTACGAAGAAAAGAAAAGAAAACTGCTTGAAAAATCATTTCTTCGTAATTTTTACTTTAGTTCAATCACAGATTTGATGTCACCACTACCTACTGCATCAATGATGACTGCTTGAAAAGTTATTACTTCTGGAGCTTTTAGTTGTTTTTTATGGTCGAATTTTTTAAAAAGAATCTTATCTTTTATGTTCTGACATTTTTTATATCAGCTACCCAACGACACCCTTAAATATGACTACACTTTTCTGGAACACCCTGTATATTGAAATTGTTTTATATGTTCTAGCTTTTTCCCGCGACAACGCGGATATGTCGTTTTTTTCCGTTCCCTTAGAAATTTCCCGTTCCCGTATTGTCTATAGCCTTCCTCATGAATGTGGCTATCACAAACAAACATTTTCCAAATTCGACTGGTAAGTAGTTCCAGAGATTACAGCGAGCGTTCAAACAAAGAAAAAAACTCTTCAGATTTAGTATATTAGTAAAGATTAACCGATCTTGACGATTCTTTTTGCGTTGGGTTTAATTATAGCTAGGTATATTGCATTTGCATTGGACGTTAAACTTCAAAGATAAACCTGTGACCTCCTCAACTTAAAATCAATAAAATCTTCTAGATTTTCACTAAAAAGTTTTAGATAAGTAGGTACTTACTAGCTTTCCGCAAATTAGAAAAAGAAAAGTGAAAAATAAAAAACTTTTTTACAAAAAAATACATAACCGACTTCCATAAAACACTAAAAAGTGTAAGATAGGCAAGTACTAACTTTCCGCAAATTCGAAAGAGTAAAAAAATAAAAACTTTTTTACAAAAAAATACAACCGACTTTTGAAAAAAACCACAAAGTATAAAATAACTTTAATTTCGGAAGTCGATGTTTTTGGTTGTTTTTTCGTTAATTGACAACGACTTCCGAAATTAAGTTTTTATACTTTGTACTTACTAAGTGTTTTTTTGGAAGTCGGTTGTATTTTTTTGTTAAAAAGTTTATTTTTATTTTTTACTTTTTCGAATTTACGGAAAGCTGATAGGAACTTACCCAGACCTAAATAATAACAAAATTGCTCATGTCTGCACCCTACGTGTTACAATATAATCCACATTATAATAAGTACTTATTTTGTAATGCCTGCTTCATAACATAATCTATGCAATTACGATGATTGGCAGTTTGCAGTCTCTTACAAACTTAATTACAACATGTATTAGGAAACTTAAATCTAATTCTGTACACTGTACAGTCCAGTACAGTCATCGCCAACATCAGTATGATAGTTTCACCTTTGACAGCTGTACGGTCAGTTTTAATTTGACAGCGCTGTTATTTCATAAGAAGAGTTTTTAAGGTTCCGTAGTCAACAAGGAAACCTTATAGTTTCGCCATGTCTTTCTGTCTGTCTATCTGTCTGCGGTTTAGCTCAGAGACGCCCAGCACTAGAAACATTTAATTTGGTAAGCATGGTTATGCATATTAATCACACTGACAAATTTAAAATCTTGAAAAAAAGGTTTTTTAGGGTACCCCACCCCCCCTACACGTAAAGTGGCGATGATTTTTTTTAAACGTGTATTCCATAATTTAAACGACCTATCCAACGAGAACCTCGTCGGATAGGTCGTTTATTAAAATAAGGGTGTGCGAAATCCATTTTTCCATCCAAGGGTCCGAGCGACCAGCTATATAGGGTGTATAGCTCCATCCCTCCTTCTCGCTCGAACGACTCACGCTTTAACACGTCATGGTAGGGCCGCAGGGCTGCGGATTTTGTTTGAAAGAGTTACCGCGGCCCTGGAAAGCAAAGGGCACTACGAGGAGCACGGATGGGTTTTAGTCAGTAAGAGTCTGACACTCCCTCCCGCTCCATCCAGAGCGGCAGGAGTCATAATTGATGATTTCCCATCCATAAAAAAAGGGTCCGACCGAAATATTGAGTTAATTTTTACTGGAGTCAAGTGTGTCCCCCTCGCCCTCTGACGTGAGACGTGAAAAAATTCAAGGTAGTAGCATAAATAACGAAATCGAAAGGAAAACTATCACAGTATAAGCTTTACGAGTATTTAGTCGACCAACTTATAAAATGTAGCTGATTAGGTAAAAATATCGTAGTAACCCCATAGAAAATGACTTAAACTAAGTGTATTTGTAACTTTGTAATGTCATAGTAAAATTTGCTATTTCATGGCTTAGGTACGGGTAACTGCGGAACCCTACTCTGTGCGTGGCCCGACACGCACTTGATCATTTTTTTTTTTGTTATCATCGCATGTCATGTCAGTTATTAATTATTATGAATTACACAACTTATATGTAGTTTAGTTTAAGTAGCCTTGTTTGTCTATTTATAAGTTGCGTGTGCAGTATACCTTTCACTAACATACGCACGAAAGTAACGCAATCTCTGTAGTCCGATTTCGACCTTTTTGACCATGGCAGCCAAATTCAACGGAGACAAGCCATCGGCACGGGACACACACAAGTGTGTGCGCAAACACACTCTTGTCTACCTGCGTCTGTGTTCCCGAACGCATTCAACCCTTAATATCTTCAAAGTTAGAGTGAACAGGCTTCTTCTGGGTAACCTCACTCCATTGTCGACTTTGTCTCTGTCACCTTTGACCTAGACTACTCTAGTCTCAGCAAACCCACGTAACAGCAAACCCATCTCAAAAAAAAAAAAACAGACGAACTCGTTTTCCCAGCTCTGTCTTTGCTTTCTGAGACATGGGGGTGTCACACCACCAACTTTCGAACTCCAGGGTGTCACGGAGAAATTCGTAAACCCATCCCATATACCAATTCCAACTAAAATGTACCTGTAACAATATTTAAAATGCCACAAAGTTTTTTTCGTTAAGTAAAGCAGCGCCATCTACTCACAATAAAACAAAACAACTCGACATCAAAACTGCGAACAGCGCCATCTATTATTGTTCTCCTAAAACTCTTTCCATTTGTTCCAGGTGTCCATAGTCTTCCATTCGGCAGCTACTTTGAAGTTTGATGAGCCTCTGCGGGTTGCCATTGACCAGAATGTCCGTTCTGTGCAACGTTTGCTGGAAATATGTGATAAACTGCCGAATATCGAGGTATTTTAATACTAACACTTCTTCCTGCTGACCTGACTCCTATAGAATTTTTCAAATGGGCGTTTATGGGCAAATCCGAAACTATGAGGAATAACGAAAAATACTTAGGAGTCTCGGGCCCGATTTTGATGAAAACTAAAATGATGATGATTCATAGGATTTTCACCCCGTATCCCGGCCCTCGCAGAATGTCTTATTCCAACGTTTCTTTGATCTCAAGGCATCTCTTATCCCTCATACATGACTAAGCGTTCCTGAAAACAGTGACAAAGAGAAAACTTAATTATCTTTGAAAATTCTTACTATATTTATTGTGATCTTCATTGACACGCTTAGAAGAAGAAAATCTTGTGCAATCATGATTTTAAAAATATTTCCATAAATCCCTCTTAAAGAGGGTAATAATACCCTCTTTAACCATTTTCTTGCCAACAGGCGTTTATCCACGTCTCAACAGCCTACAGCAACGCTGAGCTGACGTACGTGGAGGAACGTGTCTACCCTCCACCTGTTCCTCTGGAGCAGGCCTTCACCGTCGCAGACACCTTGCCCGAAGAGCTGCTTTCCAAAATCAATACAGAGTAAGTAGACTGATCATGATAGATGGTGATGACTTTTTTTGGCTGGCAAAGAAGCTGTTGTACTTAGGGTTTAGTGGAGGCTTGTGCTCTACTGTGTAGGACTTGTGCTCTGCAGTGGAAACTTTAAGCTTAGTGTTGAAGTTGTTTATCTTCTGAGGCAGTTTGTATGTCACCGGAAAATTGTAGAGTCTGTAAGAATGTAAAACATCTTTATTAGATTATAATTTCTCGATATATTATGAAAAAATCGTTTTTGATGCAATTAATCCCATCCAAATTCTTTAGTTCACAATATATTCGTGTCTTATAAGAAAAAATAGTATAACAAATTCCACGCGATATTTTACAATCTTACAGCGTTTTTAATTTTCCGGTGACGGTACCTACTGTTCAACTCAACAATTGGTGCAACGGGCTGGATTGTCGGCTGATTTGCCACAACCGTTTTTTCTGATAACTCGAAATTCAGCCGATATTTTTATCATGCCATAATTAACAAACGTTGACACTTTCAGGTACATCTCTCCGAAACCTAATACCTACACTTTCACGAAGGCACTGGCAGAGAATGTGGTACAAGAACATGGAAACAAAGGATATCCGGTCGCCATCTTTAGACCAACGATTGGTAAGTTGCACGTATTTTTATCCTATATTGATTTCACAGAATGTCTCGCCTAGGTTATTCTGATGAGTCTATGAACAGGCGCATACTTATAAATAAAGCTCACCTTACTCGCTACATAGCTTATTTGGAATTTGGAAGCAAACGAGTCCGATGCAATGTAATATGTGATGATTTTCCGCATACAGAAGCAGTTAGTAGTTTTGCACCTAATTATATAGTTAAGTTAATTTAATATAATAATATAAGGTAAACTAATAGATCGTTTGCTACTAAAACATACACTACATAACACTATATATCACTGTCATCTAGACGAAGTGTTTCATTTTACTGGTCTTACGGTTCAAGCTGAGTTTTAGTGCAGAGTAATAATAATAGCTTTTTTTTTGGACTTTGCAAATTGTTTAACGTCCTTGTTGTTGTAGTTCATTAGTTTCAATACAGATGGCGCTAGCGCTGCGTGAATAAATATCCATCTTTTAAGTTTTTCTTCATTGACCTCATTCTTCTTGTCTTCCAGTAATATCCTCCCTCCGCCACCCCTACCCTGGCTGGATAGAGAACCTGAACGGCCCCAGCGGCGTGGTGGTCGGCGCCGGCAAGGGTCTGCTCCACGTGTTCTGCTGCAAGGAGACCGCGAGGGCAGACATGTTGCCTGTCGATATAGCTATAGATACCCTGTTGGCTGTTGCTTGGGAGACGGCTGTGGATCGGTGAGGTTTTTTGTTCTTTTTTACCTGACTAAGCCAAGAATGGTTTGAATAGAATAGAACAGAACTAGTCTCAAATCATAATATAGGGAATGTGCAGGAACAATAGGTGGCAGCGCAGAAGTATCATTGTCAAGTATATGTTACTTATAAGTTTCGAAATTGCAACGCTAGATGGCACAGTCTAGTGCACGTTCCCCTAAACGGAGCGTGCAGGAACTATAGGTGGCAGCACAGAAGCGTCATCGTCATAAATTCTTAACGTTAAAGTTTCGAATAAACAACACTAGATGGCGTAGTCAACTACGTGCTCGTTCTTGTAGGGTGTAACAATGGGCGGTCGGCGCAGCGGTGGGTAAGTTCTTACCCATTGCCCAGCTTGATTTTTATGCAACTGTTCCAAAAAGTGAGTATCGTAAGTTTTTCTGTGAATCTTTTGTAACAAAAATAAAATTATATTAGATTTTGGACACAGACTTTCATGCAAAGTTACCCCCCGCAATTTTCCCCCCAAAAATCCTTTGACACTTGTCTTGTTTTAAGAATTTCGATTTTTAAATTGCCACTTAGGTCAAGTGGTCGGTAGAATGATTGCTCTTGTGTTAGTACAAGTCGGGACTATAGAAGTCTTTGAAGTCGGGCTGTGCTATTAGATTAGGTATTCCATTAATTACTTTTTAAATAGCATTCTGAAGTCTATTGTGCTCATTTGAGGCCAGAACGCTCACAATAAAGATCAAAATTAATATCGAAGCCATAGATTATCTTTCCGCCAGAGAAACCCAAAAACTTAGCAACAGACAGTTTATTGTATTCAAACGATTGAACAAAAGTTGAAGGACAAAATAACGATTTAAAACACCCGGAAAATTGGTTGCGAAATGAATGCCACATTGAAAAATGTCTACGAACTAATATTTTAATAAAGTTATGGAGCGACAATTGTCTCTTGAACAATGTAACTTCGTGGGTGACCTTATTATTGGTGTTCCGGATAAACTTTCCGCCTTTCCGTGACGTGTGTGGTGTAGGTTATGGTTTCCCGATCGGCTGCGGCGACCTTCGCGTCCGACCCTGATACGATCCATGGTCCAGAGCGAAGCCGTCACCTCCTTCTGCGAAGCAGTGATGCTAGTGAAGGAGGAGGCGGACCGCGTGAGGGAGTCGCAGGGCGATTCCCGGCCACCGCTGGCGCGGACCTGCAGACCGGGAGCGCTGGGTGGCTCGCCGTCCGATCAAAGCCAGGCCTGGATCGACGGCGTGTTGTGTTCCACGTGCGCCTCAAAAAGATGTCAGCATAGTAGTAGGCCCTAACGGGCCCCCCGTTAGAGCCAGAGCCTGCCTGGGTTGAGTCTGACACTCCTTCTTGCTCCACCAAGAGCGGAAGGGGACTCATTTGATGATTTCCCATCCATAAAAAAAAGGTTTTGGCTTCCCGCATTGACTAACTACATTACTTACTTCCATTATCTTAGAATAGCATATTTAGCCTATAATGTTCCCACTTCTGGGAAACAGGCAGGTCTTCTGTCTGTGAGAGGAAGTAGGCTGTAATCCACCACCCGGATACAGTGCGTATTGGTAATGTCGAATGTACTTGAATTTTTGGCTCCGGGACATGAACAACCATAAGAAAAGCTCAAGAAACACAGTTCAAGATTGGCCAAAAGTACAGTATATTCTTGTTTTTTAAATTTGACTGGGTACTAATGGCAATGCAAAAATTACGCGCGCTCCTCTACCGGCGAAATTTAGAAGTTGTCTAAGAACGACACTTGCAGTATTGCCAACACTAACTTATTAAAATGCCCGAAAATGTAAGTCAAATTCCCTAACTTGAGATTCCCTGCAGTTTGGGGAATTAAAACGTTGGCAACGCTGTGCGAAATCTGTCAGTGTCGTTTTTAGACAGCTTAATAATTTTGACACTAGCAGCGCTAGGGGAATTAAAACGTTGGCAACGCTGTGCGAAATCTGTCAGTGTCGTTTTTAGACAGCTTAATAATTTTGACACTAGCAGCGCTAGTTAGAAAAACCTATGCATAAACTTTCCTTGCAAATTTGGCAAAAATATTTACTTTGAAATTATGTCGGCTCTTGCTGAAAACCTATGGTATTTGCAAAACATTCGACACATTTTTGCTCAAGCCCAAGATTTGGTAGCAGTAACCGAAGGTGGCCGAAGCTGCAGGTTCGGTCGAAAACTACTCATTATAGACATAAGTGGCGAAATGTACTTTTATGTATTCACACCTCTGCATAGGGATCTAAAGCATGATATTATGTTTCAGGCCGCAACAAGTCCGTGTCTACAACTGCAGCACTTACGAGAACCCGACCACTTGGGGTGACTTCGAGGTTGCTCTCCGCAAGAACCTGAGAGGACATCCCCTTGATAACACCTTCTGGTACCCTAGTGGCCTTGCCGTAGAGAATAAGTAAGTATAGTATCGCGGTATCAACATTCTACACGCGATTCGAAAATATACAACCATCCGAAAACTACTATCGGGCAGACGCAACACCCGTGTGGTTGGAGGCTCCTGCCTTTTCAATGGAGGTTTACGAGACTTTTCACCCTGTTCTGCATACATAACTTATGAGTATTCAGTTTAGCAATAGAACTCCTGGAGGAGCTCCTGGCTAAATAATAAATTAATAACAGCCAAACGGGTCGATCTTCAAAGTGAAGCAACGCGTGCCGAGCCTGGTCCGAGTTGTTACAACACTAGAGCCCTCTACCAAGAAAATTCAAAACTAAAATTAAGTTTTGTTTTCACAGGGTCACACAAAAAACATTGGAAACAGTACTGCAAACTGCGCCACTTCACATCGCCGAATACATTACTAAAATTCTTGGAATAAAAACAAGGTAAATAATAGTAGTTTATGCAACGACCATATAAAAGGGGTTATTAAAACACGAGTGTGATAATAGTATCACACGAGTGTTTTAATACCTAATTAAAAAGTAAAAGTGTGCTATAAAAATTAAAAAGTTATTTTATGATGCAGTTGTTTAAAAATCGAAGGGAAATGCTTAGCTATAATGGTTTTTTTTTTAATTTCACTTATTCACGAAAAAAAAGTACGTGCTTATGCATTCGTTTTTGAACTCATATTTGGAACATTACGTTGTGAGTGTAGATAAAAGTATTTTTTTGTAATTATTGCATTAAAAGAAACGCATTTGAAAATGTTGCCATTTGTTTTTTTTCTACCATAGTGGAAGTTTAATTGTCATGATGAAATTATTTCTGTGGTTTTTCAACTTTATCGATATTGTATAATTCCTATAATATTGTTACCTTTTAGGATGAGTCTCATAACTGTCAGCCAACGTCTCACAGCTATGAATGAAGTGCTAAGATTCTTCTCCGTGCGGGAATGGCACTTTTCGACGGACAACGTGAGAAAATTACAAGCAAGACTGTCACCTCAAGATGCTGCCATCTATAACTTAGATCCCCACACTATAAAGTGAGAAAAGATAAACTTACTCTTTATAATATATTTTTTTAATTTTACGAAGGTAAATGGAATTTTTTCAGTGTTTTTACGAAAATGGCGGTCATATAGCTTTCTTAATATAATAATAAACATCTATCTTTATTAAAGTCTTGTTAAAATTAATCAAGAATTAGAATTCAACGTGAAATGCCTATTCATTATTGAACTTTTTAATTTACAGTTGGGATGACCACTACGAAAACTTCGTAATAGGAACCAGAAAATATCTTTTACACGAAAAAGATCAAGATATCGACGTAGCGAAGAAGCACTTGCGCAAGTAAGACATGTTTACTTATTTTCTCAGTTTGAAAAAAAAAGGAAGAGGTTCTCAATTTTATTCTGTTGTATTTTTTTATGAACCGATTTGAATTTTTCTTATGTGAAATCAGTTCAGAAATAGAAAGTTCATCAAATTCGTATTTTACTTTCCTGTGACTTTCCAGCGGTGTTACTAGGTGTGTTTCCACTAAAAAGTGAAAAATAAAACTTTTTTACATAAAAATACAACCAAAAAATGTTTTTTTCAATTTAGATAACTGTCTCGTTGGTCGCATGCGTTACTTTTAAGCACGTGATTTTTGAACCAAACTATAATCCCACTTTTTCATATGGAATTGCTTGAATTCCTTGACAGTTCTTCTCCATTCATACGGAATCATCTTTGCGAATTTAAACGTTTCCCTTTTTATAATTGTACATTTTAATATTCAAAAGAGCCTTTTGATTGCAAAAGTATGATTCAAAATTGACTAACCTGGCCGAGATAAGTGTAATAATTGGAGTTTTTATTATTAAAAGTCCGTTTCCATGAACTGTAAAATTTTAAATGGTTGTCGAGAACTTTTCAATAGTCACTAGAAATATAATATGCCTTAAATCCAAAGTAGAGAAGCACTGCACCCGTCAAGCAGATAAATATTGTGGAAATTATAGTCTGGATGCTCAAATGTGACCCGATTTCTTGCAAATTCGCACTATTTCCAGCACTGGCTGCGTTTTGAGCTAGAAAACCTCTTATTTGATCTGGTATGATTGACACATTTTGCTTTTCCGAATAATTTCGCACGAATTAAAAGTCAAGCCAATTGTAACACGACACGACCATTATGCACGGCTTGCCCGAAGGCAGGGTCGCCATGTAGGATAGGTGTAATTAAACACACGAGTTGATGTATAATACTGGTCTTTATTGGCAAACCATTCAATATATAGACTTAAGCTACTAACACATACCAACATAGACATTGTTCTATGCAAATTTTACTATTTAAGTATCATAATAGTAATATTAAGGCATACAGGGGTAATCTTCGGTTGGGGCCTAATATTACATTTGATGTTTTCGGCAAAATTTTCAGAACCCCCCTGGGGTTCTGAAAATTTCCTTAAAAACTCCCAAGACTTAAAACAATAATATTTTCTTTTCCAGGATGTATTACGTACATCAAGGCGTCATGTTCTTCGTGGTGACTCTCCTCTGCCGATTTGCGCTTCAGAACCAGTACGTCAGAACCTTTGTCTACCGTACCTTCAGGATGCTGCTCACGATCCTAAGCACAGCTTATATGCGCATACGACAGAGCAGTTGAGGATATATGATAAGAATGATGATAGAATAAAAATTATAAATATCGCACCTGGTACAACACTGTCACTTTTGCAAACTTAAAAAAATATATAAGTATGACCGGAAGTATTTTTGCTCTTCGTTCAATTATGTCACTATTTTAGTTGATACTTATGATTTCAACGCCATTGTCGTTGCGGTTTTGTTTGTAGGGTGCTATAACCAGGCCCTCTACTGGACACTCAGAGCAAGTGCCCAGGGTCCTGTGACCAATTGGGGCCCCCTAGTTTCTGCCAGACTGCCTGCCGATGACTAATAAAGATATTAATTTTAAGAAAATCATACGAATTTATATGTTTATTTCACGCTATAGATTTATTTCTCTTTACATAGATTTATAAGTACTAACCTGTACCGTTTCATTTAATGTGACTTTATAAACATTCGAATTAATCTAGTTTTTTTTCGCCTGTTTTGGTCAAATCTTCCAAAAAGACCTCTGTCAAAGTCACAGGGGCCCCGTTATCCTATGCCCCGGACCTCTAATAGGCAAAAGACGACCCTGGCCACATAACAACACCAAAACTTTAAAAGTGTTGCACCGGGAGTACAATTTATCTTGTTTTTTTATGTATGTTGGTTTCTATGTAAATGAAGAAGCAAGTGAAATTCCGGAATATGAGGGCCTTATAATTTGTATTAGACATAAGAAACAAAACTAAACTAGTGATATTAATTTCATGTAAAATGGATAGTGAAGTAGTCTAAGCAAAGTCTAGACGCATAATATTTTTTTAAGTCTTACATTTATTCTCAGACCAACAAAAAAAGGTAGACGGCGCACTGCAAACATCAAAGATGAAGCCATCTTTTTATCTATGTGTGTCTCGAAGGGTTGCCATTTTTTATTTTTTTTCCCTATAACTTGGGAAATAATATTTTTTGGGTAAGCTAATATTGTGCAAGTCAGCACAAGTAAGATATTGTTGAGTATGGTATTGTAACTTAGTTTTTTAGAAAGATCTATACCTAAAAAACAAATTTTAAACAACTACTACTACTACTAAACTAGTTAAGTTTTAAAAGGTTGTCGAAGCGTAACAAGCGTAAGTCATTATGTAAATTGTTTTAAAATAAAATAGGTAATTACGTTTTTAATCAACTTTAATAAATTGAAAAAGACCACCATAACAAAATCACTGACTAAAGAAAAGTAGGTAATATCAAGATAAAACATTACAAACGAAACAATAACGTGTAAATGTTATGTTTAACATGCTTACAAAATAAATATTATATGAACAAATGAAGTCTTTTTCAACACATTTGCTCAAAAAAATGCATTTACGAAGACTGTATATATTATTCGAAAGTTAAATATGACGCACCACACAATGGAACGTGCTTAAAATAGGTACTCTCACATAAGTACATATTTTACCGCATACTCCGTTGAATAGCGCCGTACGTATCCTTTACAGTTTTTTTTTTAATTTTCTTATAGGATTATAAATAAGTACGAGAATAAAATATTAAGCTGAATGATTGAACATACTTGGAAGCGCTTTTGCACAATACGTTTGTCTCAATTTAATACTAAAGAGAAAATGAGACGAAAGATGTAGTTCCATTTGCAAATTCGCGCTTTTTTCATACTACAAACGTCAAAGATATTTGCGACTTTCTGACTATCTAAAAACTAAAAGTTTTTTTCATTACCTATTGTACTGTTTTCTCGCAAATGTGTTGAAAAACTTCAAATCTAAAATATTTTATAAATAAAAAATAGGAATATAACTCGAAGAAAGAAATCATATATATTTGTTTAATCGAATGGGGAAATATTAAATCGTATTATGGCAACCCTCACACTTAATGTCACTGCTTTCGTTTGTTGACGTTTTTGTTCCAAGTAACCTAAAATTCATAGTTAATTTATAATAAAAACGATGTTATTTCAAGTACTTACAAGTGAAAAGTGATTCCGTGAGACTTTTTATGTGATTTGCTATTGTTTTTACAAATATTTACTACACAGGAAGGCATAATTATATTTTTCTATTAATGTTTTCTAGACGACGGCTTGTGAAGTACTAAGAGCGATGAGCATGGTTTTAGTGTAGGTGTGTGGGTGAGCTTGTGTATTTACTTGAAGGAGCACGGTTTTGTGGCTTCACTTTTGATGTTCGCGGTGCGCTGTCTACCTTTTTTTGTTGGTCTGAGCATTTATTAGATAATATTTTTGTATTTTATGTGGTTACTGAGTTATGCCAGTAAATAAATAACAGTTTAAAATGGTTAATGTGATATGACTTTTACAACTACTGCACAAATATAATTGTATTTTAGAAACTCAGTGTATTTGGTATTTCAGTGAATTATATTGTAAACTACTATTATTAACTTCTATGTAAGCAGTAATTTAGTTGTCTACCGAGAAAATATTGCTCAATAAATAATATTTTTAAGTATTTAAGTGAATCTTGTTTAAAAGCGTAGGTACAGACAGATTTAGTTGTAATTTGACTGACTAATTTGTCTGTAAAAAAGTATAATATTTTAAAATGGATGTACTGTTAAGTACTTGATGTATTTACTTTTAAGATTTGAACGCATGTACTATATCTACGGGTAATGGTTTTGTAAGTCCAATTTATGAAATATGAAATGGAATGGAAGTAATAAATTGATAATATTATATCTTAAGATAGTGATGGCCAATCAGCAAATGTATTGTGAATCAAAGTATTATAAATATTTTTTATTAACAACACGTTGTTTTCTTTGCCATTCATTAACCTGTTTCCTGAAGAATGGTTGGAATATTAACATTTCAGTTGTAGCGGGTCTGTAACCTGCTAATAACTGAAATTTTGATACTATTATATATTCAGAAGATAATATTGATGATTGAATTACAAAAAGTAGGCGGTTTGTCGGATGGTAGGTGGTCTGTACAGTTTATATATCAGATAGTTATATCTATATCATGACTCCTTATAATATACAAGTTGTGGTAGTTTTATTTTTATTACGCTGCAACTTTCCTTCTTACGTCATTGTCATTTTTTCCTGTCAACCGAATTGTCATGTCAATGTCAAAACTGACAAAACCTAAACTTGCGTGATTCTGTGACGATGGAATTCCGATGTGAAAAACTATAAAAATGTTTAATAAAGTGCTGCAACGCGCCCTGAAATTCCGATTGAAGAAGACTTATCCTACGAATATATATGATTTATCTCGTGGGTCGGCTATAGCGGTGCGGAGACCGTATAGCGATGAAGTACGACGCGCGCAAGCACAAAGCGTCGCTGCGCCGGGCCCGACGATTTTCGACAAGATAATCTCTAAAGAGATAAAAGCGGATATTATTTACGAAGATGACCTGTGCTTGGCGTTCAACGACATATCTCCGCAGGCTCCCGTGCATTTCTTAGTGATACCAAAGCGAAGGATTCCAAGGTTGCAAGATGCGGAACAGAACGATATGGAAGTGAGTAGAACTTGTAGATAATAAGGCGGGATTATTTAAAATGCTAGCTGTGTTAAAAATCCTGCAGTTTCTTTTTTGTGTCTCATTGTTTTGGTCAGACAATCATTCGCTGCCTTTCTAATAACTATTAATTTTGAAGCAGCCTACATTAATACAGTTCTGAATATAAACTTTCATAAAATCATTAAAAAAAAATTCATTCAGCCAAAAATTCATACCTTAAATTGATGAACTTCCTCTCTTTAAAAACCCAGCAATTTATTAATTACAGACAGTGGTGGTTAATTAAAAAGAGCCACAGCATGATTCCATGTCTGAGTTTTGTTTGCAGATTTTTTTTTGTTGGAAAGAGTCACTGCGGCCCTGAAACGCTAAGTACATGAGGAGGAAAACAGATGGGTTTTAGTCAGTAAGAGTCTGACACTCCCTTCCGCTCCGCCCAGAGTGGAAGAAATCTTTCGATGATTTCCCACTCAATAAGAAACTGAGTTTTCAAATAGTAAAATACAAACAAATTCCTTACCTGCCTTCTGCTCCGGCATGGCAGATCATATTATACATTACCAGTCAGTCAGACTTTTGCCAATTTTCATTAACGACTCCAGACCCGACATGTGAAAATTCCCAAATAAAAAATAAATCTTATGTAATTGGTAAATAAAAACTAAACTCGCGATTAATTCGGCGTACACCGGTTGCTGGTGCTTGAGCAGTTAATCATGATCTTATTTTATCAAAACCTTAATGAATTATCACCTCTAAACCTTCCTCGTGAATCACTACGTCTATTGGGGAGAACAGTATTAATATCTTGAGTTTATTGTGTACAGACTCGGGACTCAGTGGAACTTTGTTTTTTATTAATATTCAGTTATGACCTGTCCAGAGTTTGCAAGCATTTATCAATTATCATGCAGCTCAGTTCAGAACTTTGAATAGCTCAATGATCAATCTAACAATGACAAAGTAAGGACATTAGTGTAGGCCGCATAGTGATGAATGTATTTTCATATTTATTGTCAATTACACATTTTACCCAGATTTATAGTTGGAAAGCCATAATTATGGCTATAATTTTACTGGATAACTTTGAATAAATTTCTTAAAACTAATAATAGAAAATTCAAGATGCTGAATAAAAAAATTGCTTAAAAATAAAAATAAAGCAGAGACAGCACTAAGTATGTGTCCAGTTCAAACAACTCATTGTTTAGCCACGAGATCCTAGCTTTTTTACATATGCCCACAAAACTTGCAAAGACACCTATACCTTATTGCGGAATTGTTCGAAAGAGGCGGCCCTGGAGCACAAAGGGCATTTGGAGGAACACAGTTGGGTTATAGTCAGTAAGAGTCTTGACATTCCATCATCAAATCATCCACATTCTCCCGCTCTGGACGGAGCGGAGGTCATTTGATGATTTCCCCTTAAAAAAAGAGTGAATTCATTTCGTTTTAACTGTAAATGCTGACGTTTAAAAGTACCTTTTAATTACTGGTCTAATATAGTATTATGGAGTGACTGGTAAAAAGTCATCTACATTTTCTTGCAAAATCTTCATCAGAAAGTCGAAAAATTCTTTCCTAATTTCCTCATTCATGGCAAAAACTACTACGTACATCGATTAGCTTACGTTTTCCTTTGATCGTCTGTGACTAACGTACGAGGCATGCACTGATAACGCGATCGCTGATAAGCGAAGAATTTAGCGCGCGGCTGTGACTGTGACGTCGTATCGTTGTGTACCTAGACGGTTCAATGTTTTACTTGATCAGCCTATAATTTTACCAGTGCTGGAACTATTTTTTCCACTGCTGAAACTAAGGCTATCTCTCTGAGAGAAAGAGTGGGCTGTAATCCAGCACATGGGCTTGGTACGCACTGGTACGTGTCTTAGGATGGATTCCTCATCATCATCATCATATCAGCCGAAAGACGTCCACTACTGGACATAGGCCTCCCCCAAGTGTCGCCACACCGGTCCTGTGCGTTTCCCATCCATCATCTACCCGCGACCCTCACCAGGTCATCGGTCCACCTTGTGGGAGGCCTTCCAACACTGCGTCTTCCAGTACATGGTCGCCACTCCAGAGCTTTCGGCCCTATCGACCATCTGTTCTGCGAGCATGTGCCCTGCCGACTGCCACTTCAGTTTGGCAATCCTTCGGGCTATGTCGGTAACCTTGGTTTTCTTGCGGATATCATCATAGATTCCTGTTCTTTTGTCACGTAAACAAAAATCCGGCTTAGTGCGAGTCGGATTCGCATACGAAGGGTTCCTTATCATAAGCCGAAATAATCACGTTTCTTGGATCATCATTACCCACAGCCTGACTTCGCCCTCTGCCTAGGCCTCTCTTTTCTTGTGTCAATCCCCACGTTCCTGTGGGGACACACACGACGCCGCGACGCATCGGACTTCCACGTTCGTGTTGGATCATTCAGTTCCCTTCAAAATGGTTGAGCTAAAAGGCCGTCAGTTGAGACTGCTGGTCATCTCTGGCTTATTTTAATCTTAGATAGTTTCTTTTTCTTTGCATTGTCCTCATTGTGGAAGCAAGAATAATAATAATGTAACTAAGATTTTTGCAATAATTTTTTGTCAAACATGATTAAATAAAAGAGTGTCCGTAGAGTTTCCTGCAAGTTCTTCTCCATAGAGACCTACGCTTTCGAACGTACAAATAGCTTTATGTATTTGACTGACCGACCTTGACAATTCAAAAGTGCCTGTAAATGGTTTATTTGAAATGCTTTGAATTTTGAATGCTGTGCCAGCTTCATCCAGGTTCGACCCGCGATGGTAACAATGTGAGGTGTGCCCATCTCGCCACCGTACGACCCAGACCAGACCAGAGATGTGCGAGGATGCGTAGCGAGAGATGTGTTTCTTACTAACCAATAGAATTGCTTCATTCACCTAGCCTTTAGCGAGGCTAGGTAAACGAAGCGATTCTATTGGTTCACACAAACACATCCCTCGCTACGCATCCTCGCACATCTCTGGTCGAAACGCACCCTTATTCTTCCAGTCTGCGGATGCCACTCGGTCACCGCATTACTCCACCTATCATTACCGCGCCTTGCCAAGTGTCCTACCCAGCACCTTTTGAGTTCCATAATTCGTTTTCCAGAATTTGATAAGTATCCCTAAAACTGAATTCAAATATAAATGCCATGTGAAACCAGTTTGTTTATTATTTCTAAATTCTAGATAAAAACTAGTAATTTAATTTAAAACGTTCATACAATGCTTCGCGGCGTTATCGCTATCAGCGAATTCTTGGGACAACCTTTCGTTCATGTTTACACACCTCTTTTGCGCAATAGATAAGGTGATTAGTAATTATTTGTAAATGTCAGTAGAAAATAATACTGATTTATCATAGATGCTTCTTTTTGCTGTTTAAAGTTACTGCATCATTATGCCATTATGAAACAATGGTGCAGGCAGTACACAGGGGTATCTAGTTCATCCGTTATTCTCGCTACATAAGTGCCATGTCATGTACCAAAGTGATCATTTCGTAGTTGCCGTGTACACATGAAGACATCTTTTTTTTCTAATCTCATAAACTTACCGGCAACTAGGGTTGCCACCCGTACTCTAAAATAGAGTATTGTACTCGATTTTGCTAAAACGTACTTTATAATCTACAAGAGCAATAGAGTAGGTACGTGAAAATAGTCTATTTTTTATGTCTTTTGGTTATACTGAATGAAATCCTGCCTTTTCAGTATTCCACTGAAGGAATTTGTCTTTAAAATAAATCTATAGCTTCATTGGAATTCTCTGATTGGCAACAACATTTTGGTTTCGCAATAAGTAATACAATTAAGGGTACTCTTTTTGAAGTGAAAACTTCTTTAGCGGCGTTGTGTACTTTTTGGGATGGGTAAAAAATGTTAAACTCGCGTCAAGACACGTGACCTGATCGAAAATTCGTAAGACGGATAATGTAAGCACTTTTTGTGATGGGTGAAAAATGTTAAACTCGCGTCAGGACACGTAACCTGATCGAAAATTCGTAAGACTGATAATGTAATATGTAATATAAATTGTCATGTTTGTGTACGATAGCGCAATAAATGAATATTGTATTTAACCACATAAATTATAGTACTTTTATACTGATAAATAAAGCAATTCGTGCGAAATTATTCTCTAACCATTCCAAAATATTCAAAAATGCAAAACGTTAATGTTCAAGTTTTCACTTCTGCCGGCACTCCCGGAGTGCAACCCGTTTTTTTACAACGACTGTACTCTTCATTTACGCTTTAAAATAAAGAGAAATACTCAGTATCTTCTAAAAAAGTTGGCAACCCGACCGGCAACAGAATGCACCCTGATTGCGTAATTCATAAAATCGCATAATTCTTTCACGTAAAACACGATATGAATACGGCTGCAATGCCAAAATGAAAGCATTTATGCAAGTAATGCAACCGATTGCATTTGTTATTTTGAAATAGGGAACGTGCAGCTCAGAAGTGTCATTGTCAAGTATATTTTACTTGATAAGTTTCGAAATGTCAACGCTAGATGGCACAGTCTACTTCGTGTACGTTCCCCTAAACGGAGCGTGCAGGAACTATAGGTGGCAGCACTGAAGCGTCAACATCAAGTTTCGGAGCGGAAAGAAGTGTCAGACTCTTTCCTGTGCTCTTACTGACTAAAACCCGTCCTGTTTTCCCTGTAAGTTAATGTCCTTTGCGTTCCAGGGAAAATTCCGCAACCAACTTAAACAATTTAAGTGACAAAATGTGGGTGTACTACAGGAACACATCTGTCTGCCCAACCTTTCTTCAGTTTAAGTTATTTGCATTCTTGGTATTGGTATGCAATAAAGAGTATACCCTCCTAACCTATTTTTTTATCCATTTACCACCGTATACAACAAAATGTTTTTCCGTTCCAGCTACTCGGCCACTTAATGCTGGTAGCCCGTTCACTCGGCTCCGCTCGGGCGCCTTCGGGCTGGCGTCTAGTCGTCAACAACGGTCGGGACGGCGCCCAGTCCGTCTACCATCTACATCTTCACGTTCTAGGAGGCAGGCAAATGGGATGGCCTCCTGGGTAAATAAGAATGGAGGGAAAATTTATGAGGTTAGGGATATGTTTGTGACACCCCACGCCAGTAATGTGTTTTGGTGTAGTGTGTTGCAGGTGTGTTCCTAGCTTATTGGAATTTATTTGTAACACTTCACGCCAGTAAATATGTTTTTGGTGTAGCCTGTTGCAAGTCAGTTCCTAGCTAAGTTATGGGATTCTTTTACAAAATGGTAGATGTTATGCCTTTAATAATGCCTCTTCGGATAATAAAAACTGCAATTTATAGCATCAAAATTACATATTCGCAAAATAACTTTTAGATTGAAGGAAATCCGTCATTGGTATGCAACTAACGTCATTGTAAGAAGAATTCTACGCCATACACTTACGCAATTTATCAATGCGCTTGAATTTTTTATGTGGATTACAGAGTAGGTATTCACCAAATGAAAAAATAGTTTTCATGTACCACTTGGTCTATGAAAACTAGTTTTTGTATTGTAGTAGATTGAGAGATTTTTGTATACAGTAAATTCGGGTTACTTTGGCCATGGGGTTAGAGTATAACTTTGACCCAAACTTTTAATCAATAGGAACAGTGTTTTGTGTTCCTATTGGTTAACGAGCTAGGGCCCTGAGCCAAAGAAACCCAACTGTACGTAAAAAAGGCAATAGTAAAGTCGTCAAAAAACGAATTTAATTGCCGTCTACTGAGGATGAACTATGCACCTCTGCCTACCCCTTTTAGAAAGAATAACAGTCATAATAATACTTTGTCAACACACATAGAACCTTTATAAGCATTGATAAATTGATTTAAACTTGATAAAAGAGAAGTCACGACATTACTAACGTCATGAAGAATTATTGCAATAATATGATGTAATATTTTGACGTCAAACAATAATTATAAAATCAATTGCCTAGTCTTTTCCCAAATATGTTGGGTCGGCTACCAGTCTAACTGGATGCACCTGAGTACCAGTGTTTTACATGGAGCAAGAGTATCTGACCTTCACAACCAAAGACTGGTGTCAGATTTCTGGCTTCTGTAAACCCGTAACGATTGTCAAATATTTACAAGTGACAGCCAATTTCATCTTTCAATATTGATAGTTAATTGCAAAAAGAGTTTTAGCATCATGTCAGCCATGAATACGTCTAATTCTGGACTAGGCTAGGCCCCTAATGTTTTTATTAACCGGTCAAGCGCTGCTGGCACAACGGTGTGCCACCCGACTGATGGATGTTGACGTTTGACAGTTCAGTTCAGTAAGGCTGCGTTTCCACCAGAGATGTGCGAGGATGCGTAGCGAGGGATGTGTTTGTTTAGAACCAATAGAATCGCTTGCGCTGAGCGAGGCTAGGTAAATGAAGTGATTCTATTGGTTCTTAACAAACACATCCCTCGCTACGTATCCTCGCACATCTCTGGTGGAAACGTAGCTTAAATAAATAAAAAATAAAAAAAATAAAATTCGTTTATTTCAGGTCTTGGACCCATAAAAAATACAATTACAAATTATTTTAAAAAATTGCCATTCTTGCACTATAAATTTAACATAAATGGATTGAAATAATTACAAAAATTTAATTTGAATTTAGAATTTTAAGTCAAATGGGTAGGTACATATTTTTTTATGAATGTCAAAAATAAAACAAAATAAAATACAATGTCAAAATTATGTCCAAAGAAATACAACGTCACAATATAATAATAAAAGTCACAGAAATATATATGTGCAGGCACTGGCATGCAGCTGCAGCCATCTCCGCAAGAAGGGGGAATCCCACCGCTCGGACAACACACTCAGGATTCCGTTGGAGCTGCCCCTACAGCGACGCAGAAGCGATGCACTCCTTTTCCGGATTATTCCGTAGAAATCATCGGTAGTAGCATCAGCGAACATCGCCGATGCGCTACAAAACCGGGGCCGCCCCAGCAGAATCCTGAACGCGTTGTTGTACTGGACCCGAAGCGCGTTGTACGCCCGCAGAGTGAAGTTGGTCCACAGGCTGCACGTGTAAAATGTCTGGCAGTATGCCTTGAACAAGGTTATTTTAACCTGTGAAGAACAGCGTGCAAACCTGCGAGCCAGCATGTTGCACCGGACAGACAACGCCCTTCGCTCCCTCTCAATGTCCGCATTGTCAGACAGATCCTCGGAGACCCAGTGACCCAGATACTTGAATCGATCTACTCTAATCAAATCTGACCCGCAGAGAGTGACAGGTGGACCAGTTAAGTAGGTTTTAGTACCAGATTTGAAGACCATGTATTCACTCTTCTTTGGGTTATATCTGAGCCCATGGGCCCCCGCGTAGGTCTCACAAATATTCAAAAGCCTGCGCATTGCAGAAAGAGACGGGCTCAGCAACACCATGTCATCCGCGTAACTTATGTTGTTTATACATACCCCATCAACGGAACAACCGACCTTAGTGCTGCTGAGCTCCTCGATCAATTGGTTCATATACAGGTTGAAGAGACGCGGAGAGGTTATTCCCCCCTGCCTCACCCCACAGTCCAACCCGTATATGTCCGAATGCGACCCTGCCCATCTGACACTATTTTGCTGGTGACTGTACCAATATTCAAAAAGGGCTATAATGTCATGCGACAGCTTCGTCTCGCATCGCAACTTACTCCACAACTTGTCGTAATTTACTGTATCGAATGCTTTTGACAGATCTAAGTAGCAAGCATATACAGGAGTATTTCTGTCTGTGTAGTACTGAACAGTTTGCTTGAGACAGAGGATAGCACTCTCCGTTGAAAGGCCAGGCCTAAAACCAAATTGGGCGTCATTAAGAAGCAAGTGCTTTTCCAACTGTTGGTCAAGCAAACTATCCAGTACCTTACTTATGACTGTTGCTAGCGAGATGGGTCTATAATTTGAAATGTCAGAGGAGTCACCAGTTTTATTTTTCACAATAGGAACTACTACGGAGTACATTAAGTCATCAGGCAAGTAACTGTGACCCACACATAAATTGTAGAACAAGGCGAGAACTCGCGGTAGATGTACACCCGCGTACTTCAGATGCTCGACGCTGAGCCCATCGTGACCCGGGGACTTACCTCGAACCATTCGCTTTATGACGGAGGCCACATCTTTGGCTGTGAATCTAACGGCAACGTCCCCGGGGCGATCCACAGCGGCGAGCACCCGCGACGCGGGCCCGAGCGGGGATTCGACCTTGAAGTGGCGCTGAAAGGCACAGGCTATGTCCCGGGGCTCATGCGCATCCCCAACACTCACAGGGCGGCTCGACATAGTATTCATGTTTTTTGTGTTTTTCCAGAAGTTGCTAAAGTCGTTATTAGCATGATGCTCAGCAATAATATTCATTTTAATCTGTAGTTCATTATTTTGGCAATATTTCAATTTAGATTTAAATATTTTCCTGGATTCACACATTTCTGTGTACGCAGGTCCAAAACTAGGTTTACCACAGCTAACCCAAGTCTGAAAACAAAGTCGCGCCCTCCCGTGAGCATCCCTGACAAACTTATTCCAGCCCGGTACATGTCTATGCTTCTTAAGATTAGGTACATGTTTCTTACAACTGCGCTTAGCGCCCTCAGTCAAAATATTTACAATGGTCTGGTACATTTTATTTATAATTAATTTGTGGGACTCATTATCACACATTTGATCCGCACAATAAGTAAACTCTGGTGGGAAATCTATCTGTTTTAGTTCTGAGTTACAATAATTTAAATACATTTCGATTTGTTCATCGTTTCTAATACCCCAATTTATTTGATTAACTTTTGACTCAGTTATCTGACTTTTAGGTAAAATTACATTTAAATTACACTCCACTAGTAAAGGAAAATGATCAGACCAATAGGTATCGTGCAGAATAGACACGTTAACAACGGCGCTTCGCGCTGAACCCGTTACCACGCAGTGGTCAAGCCAGCGGCGGCACCCGTGCGCGTCACTAATAAACGTAAACGCGTCGGAAGGTAATATTTCCATGTCCACACACGACCACATCTGTTCTGTACAAAACGCTAACAATTCACTAGAAAACAGCTCACCTGGGTGTGCGTTGAAGTCCCCCAGAATAAACACAGTTTCCACTTCATTACTCTCGATTATGGCATGCAACTCACTCAAACACTCGGTAAACTCGGTCAAATTTTCAATAGAATCAGTCGGCATGTACACTGTTATAACTAAAAACGACCTGTCGTTAGTCACTATCTTGATCGCGGCGAGTCGTACACTTCTACACACAACAACCGATACCGACGGAAAAGAAGACTTTCTCCACAGCAGGGCCACCCCACCATATGGTCTTCCTCTAACAATTCCTGCCGACGTATCCACAGCCGAGTTGCCGGTGTATGAAAATGAGTCATCGATGGTTCCCAGGTACGGTATATCGTGCGGAAGCAGCCAGGTCTCTTGAAGCGCAACAATGTCAGCTGATCGACACAGGTTTCTCACACAATCAACAGAGCGAATGACGCTTTTACAATTGAAGCTTACAAACTTAGAGGTGTTTATCTTAACTTCCATTTGGGGTAGGTTTCGTAGTTTCCAACTCCCGATAGGTACGCTCTGCCGTACGCGCGTTTCGACTAAAGTCCACATAACGGCGGTATAATATCCCATTGGGCCAAAAATCATCACTTAAAAACATATCAATTTTATGATTTGGGACATAAACAATGTATGCATTGTAAGCCTTCGCAATCTTCATATTCATTTTTTCTAAATGGACGTCTAAGTTAGTCTTTTTGTTTATATAAGCCTTGATGTCACACACAGACGTTTCGGTTGACACGTTGTAGATATAAATCGCAGTTTTAATATCCGCTGCCTTAAAGTTGGTATTTTCGTCCACAATAGCTTTGCCCGTTTTACCCAAAAAACGATTTCTATATCGTCTCTTTTGAACGAGCTTCCATTCTTCAGTCGGTTCTTGGGTTTTTGTTTCTCCACTCTGCACAATATCCGCAAAAGTTTTACTTTGCCGCTCGCCATCCGCCCGAGCCGTGTGTGGCGCGTGGATGACGGCAACCGGTTTAATAGCAAGCTCATGACTCACCACTGCTCGCGGTGTGCAAACGCGAAACTCCTCGCTTCTCTGCGGCGGTGACGTAAATTGAGCCGTTACATTACGCATACTTTTTACTGGACTACCCTCGCTAGTAAAATCCAATGGCTGCTTTTTTTGAGCTGATGATGACTCAGTAGATTGTTGATTTGTTTTCCTATCACAACATATCGGTGAAAACCCCATTGGCCCACTTTCATTCTCAAAGCTAGGTAATAAGCAGGCGCCTCTTTTAATGTTGACATTACGAGGAAAGTTGTTGACAATTGACGCCTTCTTAAGTGATTCCACTTCAGCACTAAGCTCCTTCATTTGATCCACTGTTGCATACTCGTTAACAATACGGTTTATGTCACTCTGCATTTTCAATATGTCTTTCAATACTCTGGTCACGTCTACGTGGTCAAACAAAACCGGAGGTAGTTTGTGTAAATCTCTGGCCACGAAAATTGGAATTTCCAGTGGATCTAAGTTCTTCAGTATCCATACAATGTCGTCAATATTTCTTAGTGTCTTTCCCTCCCTCTTTCTTAACTTCTTGCGCTTTGAAGTAGTAACAGATTCAAACAGCAAATTCTTGGCTTCTAGAATGTCACTTTCCGAAAATGCACTAACACAGATACTCGCGATACTTTGCTCGTCCATCACTTGTATCTTGTTACAAATAAAGGCTAGCACCTCATTGATCACCACATTACAATTCGAACATTTTACAACCGTTGAAGTCATTGTTTATCGCAACGGCTTCCCGAGCCGACCACAGACACGTCTTATCACCGGCGCGCGCGACTGGCGACTGGCGACTTAAAACACAATCGAACTTGTTTCTGCCAGCGGCTTCGATCACGTGAAAGTCGCAAATTACCCCAGGAGAACATACATACGGGTTGAAAAGTATCCTATGTACTGTTCCAAGACATGGTCTATCCCAGTGCTAAGTTTCATCCAAATCCGTTAAAGATGAAGTGGTAACAAACAGACAGACAGATGGATTTACTTTCGTATGAATAGTATTTGTCGTCACTTCTCAATGATGCATCGATAAAATAATATTGCAACACTTCACAGTTTTTTGTCGTCTTGTTAAATGCTTCAAAACTTGCTGTTTTCTATTTATTTTTTGGTACACTCGTTAACAGAGGAAAGTGAAAATGAATCAATATTTTTTTTTATTTGAATTTTTATTGAATTTAAAAAATCAAAAAAATAGAAATGTGTAATTATTTATAAAATAATATTGCACATATTATTTATAAAATAATATTGCACATATTATTTTATAAATAATTACACATTTCTTTCAAAGGAATTGATTTTTTTTATTGTTAAAATGTTAATCTGATCGTGTTTTAAATTCTAAGATTTTTATGGGAAAGGGAAAATGTTTAAAATAAACAATAATTTGTGGAACATCTCATTTACCTACCTTGCAATATGTAAAATGTGGGAAGTATATTGACCCTCGGTTTCTGGAAATATCAAGCGCAAGTCCAAGCGATGCCATTGGCGGTTGAAAACTCATTGAACCAATCACAACAGATGAAGCGCCGTTGACAATTTGTCACATTAATTTTGTGATCATTTTCTAGAGACTGGCCATTAAAAAGCAATTCTGGGTCATTGATTTCCTTTTTCGGTATTTATAAAGGCTTCATATAAAAACGTAGTAATTTCTTTTTGTTTTGCCCAAAGAGATAAGTTACTATTTTGTTTATTTGTAATTAAATTTTTGGTTTAATGCCCGTTCTGACTAACACTAGGTGGCACATATGTAAATTAACGCCTAAATCAAAGAGCACTGTTGAAATTTCAACGCGCCGTTCAAATACATAAAAATTCTACAATGCAACAATATTTAACAGAGATGGCCCAACTAAGTGGGAAAGCCGACTGTCCGGCTGAATTTATAGTCAACGACTATTCAGCAGACTAGTCGTCTAGTTAGCAGACTAGTCGTCCAGTTAGCAGACTGGTAGTCTAGTCAGCAGACTAGTCTAGTTTTCTCAAGCCCATCTTTAATTCCCATTTAGTTAACTGGTGTTAGTTAAAACAGGCATTCGCCTATCTAGACTAAGGAAAACTTAGTTTAGTTTGAGGAAAAACTTCTTTAAAAAATCTTTTTTGAAAATAAATTCCAACTTCCCTACATTTTACATATTTTGACACTCAAAAACACGATATTTAAGAAAAGTGCCTTAAAACGGTAATTTAGTGCCAAAATAAGACTTCTCCGAGTTTGGTTTGGACCCAAAGAAAACTAAAATGGAAAAATAACCCGATATTATTTGGATCTTTGATTATATGACAAGTCAAAATTAAATTAACTGTTAAAACTTCACACGATATTCGATATCCTAGTTCATTTAAATTTGTATACTTATCTATCTAAATTCTTCATATTGTTTAAGCCTGAAGCTACACTTCAAAGTGAATTTTAAAGTTTTCTACATGATTAAAAAGCAACCGATCCAATTCCATACCTCGAGAAGCATCGCTTAACCTAAGAGTGTCAACGCATACAAAATCGTGTCATATTGGAGCCATTGTTTATTTTTAATTAGCTCTTAGTGCAATATAGTTGCCAAATTAGATTTTTAAGTTAATATTATTATTTTCCCTGCGTTTACACTTTGGTCGATGATTGTAGATTAATATGGCTGAATGAATCTGCCTACCTTCTCAGTATGCTGGGGTCGGCTTCCAGTGTGACGGGATGCAGCCATTTGACCTCCAGAAATTTACTACTTTACAGTTGATTCTAAATAGCATGCGTTTTATTCGAATGTGATCCTTATTTTGTTATGAAACATGTTCATATTTGTATGAGGCGCTCATGTAACACTTCTAGAACCAAATTGGGGTCAGTGTGTCCCCTAATAAACAAATATAAAACAACTATTTAGTCGATATAAGTATACCATTGTGGGCCATAGTGTAAATGCAGTTTTTCAGTCTCAAATGAAGCGACGCCACAGTTTGATGCCTTCTGCTTGTTACGACAGGGGGCGGTTGTGTGCTCATAGTATAAAATCGCAATTTTGAGCTGGCAGCACTGGGCTTTATTTTTTTTTTGTAACCCAGTGACTAGTTTAAGGCCACAGGATTTTACAATCTTTCACAAAATAGTTTAGTAATTTTTCCAATTAGACTGATTTTTTAGTTAACTAAGTAGTTTTTCGAATTCCGTCTACTTGATAGTATTAAAACATTCAATAAAAAATAAATTATTTCACAAATTAAAGCAGTTTATTTGTTTCGCAGTAAGAGTCACAAAATCGCTCCCCTGTCTGCCAAAAACTTGCTCAGATCAATTTTAAATTATTAAAAAAGAAACAATGTAGAATTCGAAAATTTTTTATCTTTTACTTAGTCCTTTTTCCTAGAAGGAAAAAACAGTCTCATAATGTATCTAAAACAAATAGAAATTCTTGAATCCCTTATTAAGTTTAAAAAAATACCTCAATAATAATAAATATTATGTTATGATCTGAGTTATTAGCGAATCTCGTCAAAATATAAAGTTCAATATTATTGGTTCACCAATCTAGTCAGAACAACAGTGTTGTGCTGTTGAGCGTCTCAAACTGTGGTATGTTGCCGGGGTGGGGACATTTTGGGGTGTACCCCAGTTGAAATAGCCTGGCTATATTTTTGTTTCGCGGTTACAGAATTAGTCTTAAGAAAAAGTTGCCATATTAATGATTTTAACTCCTGATAGATGACCAATGAATTAAAAGCCACCTTGTAGGTAAATTATATTTACCTGTATCGTGTTTTATCTACGAAAAGACTTGTTTTCTACAGGAACAAATTGGCTGATCATCGCAAAATGTCCCCCCCAGTCGACTTAGACAGTCGCTTAGTTAATGCATATCTTAGAATTAATTGTTTTATTTTATTTTTATGACTCCCCCGACTTCTCTATTCAATGTTATTTTAGTCAGCGTTGTCATTGACTAATTTTAATGTACACTCTGGGAAATGCATTGCTGCGCGGATTGACTGACGCACTACGTAATTTGGCCGTATGTGATTTGTAATACGGATAATTTTAATAGGAAGTCACTTTGCTAAAGAACTCGTTTCCCCGACTGTACATAAAAGTTTCAGTTATGCTTGTTTCATGTATTAATATGAAATTGTTAAATTATTTTACTAACCTTAATGTGAACTTTGAAAAAGCGAAAATGGTTCAATGGTAGAGAATTTGCCTTTGGACAAATATTCCGAAGTTCAAATCCTATCCGTTGTTCTATTGTCATTCTAAGTTTCAGTACAAATGTAAATAATAATCTTTAATGTGAACTACTAGAGATACCAAATGTTAATTTTAGGAAACTGATGTTATAAAACGAATATTTAAGTCATATTAAAAATGTATAAAATACTGTAAAAAAATCTTTGAACAAGTATAACTAAAAGTTAAAACCAAAAATCGCCACAATCACAAGTAATTTTGCTGTTTCTTGCTGATAATTAAAAAACCTGTTTGCCCTACAAAACACTTAAGTATTATATTTAGCGCTAAATACATTTACAATATCGTTATCTGACAATAATTGATTTAAGTTAAGACATTTTTTTTGGTCGGTAAATGTTTAAATTTTTTTGGAAGTTTCCCGTTATTCTCCCGTCTATCAAAATGCAGCCACGTGCAAAACTATGACTACACTAATAGTAGTATTTTCGAAACTAAAATATGGGTATGAAAAATAGAACTTCTCAAAATTGTAATCGTTATTTCACGATGAAATTGTTTTTTTAACTAGAGCAAATGTGAGGTATTTAAGATAAAATTGTGGTGTATTTTTAGCCACTAATGAAGAGTTAAAGGTTAATATTTGCAGCGCTGAGTAATATATTTAGTATTTTGTGGTGCAAACAGTTCAAAGATTCGTTTAACAAGTCGGGGGTTGAATAATTTCGTTGTACGTTGGTTGTGGGTCCGGTTTGGCGCCAATTCCGCCATTTTTGTCTTAGACACAAAAAAGCGCGCGAATCAGCGCCGACCGTTCAATGTTGTTTAGAATTTAGCACCCTGTTTAAATTCTTTAACCAAAGTTTATTAAATGATTTTATTTAATTATTTTCGACTATTTTTTTCTGTTGTCCTTGTATAGTTTTTGCTTTACACAATCATATTTGTAAATTTACACAAACAAATAAAACGTCTTAAAACTCACAGAATATCAAACTGTCAATATTTTAATACTAGCTTCTACCAGCTGCGGCTTCGCCCGCGTGAATATCGGAAATAGCAAGGTTTCCTGATTTGTTTTGTAATTTTTTTACTCAGGAAACACCCACCCTAACCTACCTACCCTACGCCTACCCGACACCGACCCTACACCTACCCTACACCTACCTTACACCTACCCTACACCTACCCCACACCTACCTTACACCTACCCTACACCTACCCTACACCTTCCCTACACCTACCCTACCTACATAATTATACCAGCCCAAAAATACAGTGACATATTTCTGGTCTCCTGGTACTTGATGTTTCTGGTCTCCTGGTGCTTGTGAATCTGAAGTACTAAGGCAGCAGCGGCTCTGAGTTTCAACTTCCTCCTCAGTCTCCATTAATCCATGCCACTTACCGGGATAAAAAGTAGCCTATTTTTTATTCCAGGACATGAACTACATATGTGCCAAATTTCATCCGAATCCCTTCAGCCGTTTTTGCCTGATTGTTACACAAACATACAAACATACAAACTTTCACCTTTATAATATTAGTAGGATTTACTAAACTACGTTCAGATTGGCTTCTACTCTAACTAGATGTACCTCAATAAGTACATGTAGTTTACTTGGAGCGACTTACCTCTTATACGCCTAGGCACCATCATCTTTCTCTAGGTACCGCGCTAGAGCAAAATTCTCGGTAACATGACTACTCTGGGTAAGACTGGTTGAGTACCTACCTACACGTAAAGACCATCATAGCTTAAATAAATCCTACTAATATTATAAATGTGAATGTTTGTATGTTTGTGTTTCAATCAGGCAAAAACGGCTGAAGGGATTTGGATAAAATTTGGCACACATGTAGTTCATATCCTGGAATGAGACATATGCTACTTTTTATCCCGGTAAGTGGCATGGATCAATGAAGACTGAGGAGGAAGTGGAAATTTAGAGCCGCTGCTGCCTTAGTACTACAGATTTACAAGTACCAGGAGACCAAAAACATCAAGTACCAGGAAACAAGAAACATGTCATAATATTTTTTGGGCTGGTTAGGATAGGTGTAGGGTAGGTGTAGGGTAGGTGCAGGGTAGGTGTAGGGTAGGTGTAGTGTAGGTGTAGCGTAGGTGTAGCGTAGGTGTAGGGTAGGTGTAGGGTAGGTGTAGGGTAGGTGTAGGTAGGTGTAGACTGTGTAGAGTAGATGTAGTTACAATACAAATCAAGAAACCTCCCTATTTCCGATTTTCACGCGGGCGAAGCCGCTGGTAGAAGCTAGTAAGAAATAAAAATCACATGTTCAACTAAAATAAATTTATTAAAACCTCACAACAACTTCTCAATAGCAGAAGCAAGAAGTAGGCGCACATCCGCACGCTGGAGCAGCGTACATTGGGGGTGGAGCCAACGGAGCGGCGTAGGTCACAGTCGGAGCTGCGCATGGGGCAGGCAGGGCGTATGGGGCGGGCAATGCCAAAGGAGTGGGCAAAGCGTAGGGCGCTGGAGCTGACAGTGCCACAGGAGCGGGCAAAGCGTAGGGCGCTGGAGCGGGCAAGGCCAAAGGGGCGCCGCATCCACAGCCAGGAGGCAAGGCAGCTTCCAACAAAGGTCCGGCAGCTGACAGCACTGAAGATAACACAGTAGGGAACGCAGCATCAAGCAGAGGAGGCAGGGCCGTTGAGATTCCAGCAGAGATGGTGTTGGCTAGTGCGGGCGCCAGGACGGGGAGAGCGGGTGCCAGAGCGGCGAGTGCGGGGCGCACGGCGCACGGGTTGGTGGGCGCTAGGGCGCCGGGACTGGGCAGGATGAGCGGTGCCGGCGCAGCTGAAGGGCAAGCGTAGGCGTACTGGGAGTACGCTACCTGAACGTAACAGAAAATTGTCGTACAGTTGGCTAAACATTACTCGTGAATAAACAACTTTTACTGACAATTCTAATAATACTGGCGTAGGTACTTAGATAATATGAATGTTCGCATAACACGACAGACAAGGAAACCACAGACTTATTTTTCTTGTCTCAAAGAGTAACTGCCGTAGTAAATTTTTCCTAGGCTTGAACACTTTCATCCTATATCTAGGAAGACATCTAGGCATATTTACTTACGCAACGGAGCCCACAAAATAAAATTACTGCCTCATAAAACTCAATTGTTTTGAGGTTGAAGGCCTCAATGTTTGCATTTTGTCAATTTTACAGGAATATGGAGGTAAGGCAAGTTGGACCCTGTTCCAAAAACCAACTGACTGAGATTTTAATGTTATTAATTTGTCGTTTTTTTGTGATGTAGGTACCTAGGTAAGTAGTAGCTTTAAAAAGAAAAATAAAATAAATTTCTTACCTCCACAACAGCCGCGAAGAACGCACATATTATATACCATCTCCGTACTGTCGTGGGTAAAAAAGGTACCTAGGGTAACGTCTCGGCAACATTGTACCCCTGAGTAAAACTGGTTGTCTGCCTGTTACTACTACACCTACATAAAGACTGTCAAAGATGAAATAAGAAATAAAAATCACATTTTCAACTAAAACAATTTATTAAAACCTCACAACAACTTCTCAATAGCAGAAGCAAGATGTAGGTGCACATCCGCACGCTGGGGCGGCGTACATTGGGGGTGGAGCCAACGGAGCAGCGTAGGTCACAGTCGGGGCTGCGCATGGGGCAGGTAAGGCGCAAGGGGCGGGCAGTGTCAAAGGAGCGGGCAAAGCGTAGGACGCTGGAGCGGGCAAAGTGTAGGGCGCTGGAGCGGGCAAAGTGTAGGGCGCTGGAGCGGGCAAAGCATAGGGTGCTGGAGCGGGCAAGGCCAAAGGAGCGCCGCAACCGCAACCGCAGCCAGGAGGCAAGGCAGCTTCCAACAAAGGTCCGGCAGCTGACAGCACTGAAGATAACACAGTAGGTAACGCAGCGTCAAGCAGAGGAGGCAGGGCCGTTGCGATTCCAGCAGAGATGGTGTTGGCTAGTGCGGGCGCCAGGACGGGGAGAGCGGGTGCCAGAGCGGCGAGTGCAGGGGGCACGGCGCACGGGTTGGCGGGCGCTAGGGCGCCAGGACTGGGCAGGATGAGCGGCGCCGGCGCAGCTGAAGGGCAAGCGTAGGCGTACTGGGAGTACGCTACCTGAAAGTAACAGAAAATCGTCATCATGTAAATCGCTTTGGTTTTAAGAGGCGGCTCAATTCAATGGAAATATTTTAGAGGACAAGTGAGCACGCATGAATACCTGTTACTTGTGTATGCAATTAGTAATAGCAAAAAGAAACTAGACGCTCATTATTTTTTTTTTTTTTTTTTAATTATTGATAGGCAAGCGCTTGACCACTATCTCACCTGATGGTAAGCGATGTTCCTATACCTAACTCATTAAAAGTAAGGCACAGTTTATGTTTTTATTCTCATATTCCAGAGTTGGTCCCTTAAGAGCGGCCAACCCGTCATAATTTTCATACAAACGCTCGTACGTAATTATGCCGTTGTAAAACATCTATCTTCAAATTCTTTGAAGTAATAGGTATCTTGTGCATTATATCTAGGTTTCTATGAAAGCAAAAAATAAAAATTTGGAGAAACAAATTCAGTATAAGCCTCCGAAATCTGCATTTTGCACAAATTTCACCAGAACTTTGGCCGTTCATACTGTACTCATAAATTGTAAAAGTAAAAAACATCATGATAGAAACCTTGTACATTTAATGGAGATTCTAAATGAATAATATTCATTTCACAAACTTGTAAGGCTCATTCAAAAACACGTATTGTATTTCCTGGAACTAGTTTTATGAAATTTTCGAACACTATCTTCGTTCAATGTTATTCTCACTGTGTGTGCGTTCTCGCTTTCTTGTTAGTCAAACACATTGCGCTGGGTGAAACAACAAGCTTTTCAACCAAGCTCGCGCTGACGATAGACGAACCGGGAAGGGCCCTCTTAATGAAAGTTGTTTTTATTCACGAGTAGTAACTATCGCCCCTGAAGGGTTATCACCAATTAAAGAGCCTTTTAAAATGGCAGACAATTTTTTTTAAAGTTGAAAACATTTAGAAATTAAATTCTTACCTCCACAACAGCGGCGAAGCAGACGAAAGCGACGAAGGACTTCATTGTATTGTCAGTAGAACATTTGAGTTCGATATGTCAGTGTTCCATTCCGGCGCCCTATATTCACCCCGTTATCGCGGGCGCCAGAAAGTTGCGCAGTTCGTTAGCAATAGTAAGTAACACTGTAGAAACGTGTTGTATGGCAAGTTTATAATGTTACTACACTGGTGTTCAAAGAAACTGCATCTAAGTACAAGTAACTTGTCCGGCCCTGGTTCAATCCATGGTCCGGAGCAAGGAGGTATGGGAAGCCGTCACCTCCTTCTGCGAAGCAGTGATGCTAGTGAAGGAGGAGGCGGGCCGTGTGAAGAGAGGATAGGGCGGTCGGAGTGGGACTCGGATGGCGATTGTTGGGTGGGTCGACGTTGGATCAAAGCCAGGCCTGGGTCGACGGCGCGTTGTGTTCCACGCGCGCCTCAAGGAGATGTCAGAATAGAAGGGGCCCTTTAGGGCCAGAGCCTGCCAGGGATGCGGATTTGGTTCGAAAGAGTTACCGCAGCCCTGGAAAGCAAACACTATGAAGAGCACGGATGGGTTTTAGTCAGTAAGAGTCTGGCACTCCCCTCCCGCTCAATCCAGAGCGGCAGGCCATAAAAAAAAAACAAGTAACTTTCAACCTTCCCTAATTTTGGAACGTGTCAATTTTACCTATGATGCACAATAAAGATACCTTTTGAAGTTGAAGTTTCAATGCAATAAAAGACGGTAAAAGGTTCGTAAGCTAAGAAAATAAAAACAAATTAATAAATGGACACACAAAACGGATTGATCGCCTTGAAAAGAAAACTTACGTAAAATTTTAGACTAACATGTTATTAGGGTAGTGTCGATTGTTAAACAATTTTTCCTCATCACAATCAATTTAACTGTCAAACAACAAAGTATAAAATAACTATAATTTCGGAAGTCAGTGTTTTTGGTTGTATCATCGTTTATTGACACCTATAGTAAAAGTTGTTCATAATGATGAGTACGTAATGAACCTTTAAGAGGTTTTGCGTTTATTCTGTTACACGTTGTAGGTATGTAGTTTAGATTGAATGGAATAGAATTATATGTTTTGCTAGCAGTCCCGACATATGTGGTCCTGGCTATCCGTAAGAAAAATAATTCTAGAATTCGATTGAAGCGCGAACTACCGGGTCAAATTATTTTACGCCATAACCAACATCATGATGGTGCAGTTTGTGTTTGATTCATCATTTGGCTCCGTCAGCTGGGACTGGTCATCTCTCAACTGCCACGGTTTGTTTTAATTTGTTAGTATTTTGAATTGTTCCTTTTTTGCTTTTGTCGTGCACGTCTTTTTACATCGTTCTCACATGTCTATGAATTATTTCAACAAGAACAATATAACCACAACTTTGTAATAATTAATTGATTCAAAAGAGTGTCCATGGAGTTTCTTGTACGTTCTTCTCCATAGAGATCTGCGCTTTGAAACGTGCAAATAGCTTCACCTCTTTGACTGTCCGACCTTGACAATTCAAAAGTGCCAGTAAATGGTTTAATTGAAATAAATGCCTAAACGCCAGCGTGGATGTCAAAGTCAAAGTCTTTGACATCCACGCTGGCGGAGCCGCGGGCAAAATCAAGTGATCGCTAAGGGGGCTAAATTTCCCACGGGAACAAATTACCGAGATAAAAGGTATCCTATGTCCTCACTCGTCATTGTCTACTCGGTGGTAAAGGTACTTAGTAGGTGAAAATGTCTACAAGAACAAAAACAAGCATTGAGCATGACAGAAACTGTTTGCCCTTATTTCCTACTGTATCACACTTTCACAAAGAAAAAATATTACAAAACGCAACGAAACTGCCGATAAAACTTACCACGCATCACATTGCTATAGTTTTACTAACTATTACTATTGGTAACAACCTGTGCAACTTTCTGGCGCCTGCGATAACGGTGTGAATATAGGGCGCCGGAATGGGACACTGACATATCGAACTCAACTGTTCTACTGACAATACAATGAAGTCCTTCGTCGCTTTCGTCTGCTTCGCCGCTGTTGTGGAGGTAAGAATTTAATTTCAATGTTCTTTTTAAAACTACAAATATTCAAAGCAACTTTTAAAAAAAATTGTCTGCCATTTTAAAAGGCTCTTTAATTGGATAACATTGAACGAAAATAGTGTTCAAAAATTTCATTAAACTAGTTCCAGGAAATACGTGTTTTTGAATGAGCCTTACAAGTTTGTGAAATGAATATTATTCATTTAGAATCTCCATTACATGTGCAAGGTTTCTATCATGATACTTTTTTTACTTTTACAATTTATGAGTACATTATGAACGGCCAAAGTTCAGGTGAAATTTGTGCAAAATGCAGATTTCGGAGGCTTATACTGAATTTGTTTCTCCAAATTTTTATTTTTTGCTTTCATAGAAACCTAGATATAATGCACAAGATACCTATTACTTCAAAGAATTTGAAGATAGATATTTTACAACGGCATAATTACGTACGAGCGTTTGTATGAAAATTATGACGGGTTGGCCGCTCTTAAGGGACCAACTCTGGAGTATGAGAATAAAAACATAAACTGTGCCTTACTTTTAATGAGTTATAGGTAGGTAGTTATAGGTATAGGAACATTATTTTATTGAATGAGCGTCTGGTTTCTTTATTGCATACACAAGTAACATGTACTCATGCGTGCTCACTTGTCCCCTAAAATATTTCCATTGAATTGGGCTCTGTAAAACCAAAGCGATTTACATGATGACGATTTTCTGTTACTTTCAGGTAGCGTACTCCCAGTACGCCTACGCTTGCCCTTCAGCTGCGCCGGCGCCGCTCATCCTGCCCAGTCCTGGCGCCCTAGCGCCCGCCAACCCGTGTGCCGTGCCCCCCGCACTCGCCGCCCTGGCGCCCGCTCTCCCTGTCCTGGCGCCCGCACTAGCCAACACCATCTCTGCTGGAATCGCAACGGCCCTGCCTCCTCTGCTTGACGCTGCGTTACCTACTGTGTTATCTTCAGTGCTGTCAGCTGCCGGACCTTTGTTGGAAGCCGCCTTGCCTCCTGGCTGCGGTTGCGGTTGCGGCGCTCCTTTGGCCTTGCCAGCCCCTCTGGCGCTGCCCGCTCCAGCGCCCTATGCTTTGCCCGCTCCAGCGCCCTACACTTTGCCCGCTCCAGCGCCCTATACTTTGCCCGCTCCAGCGCCCTACGCTTTGCCCGCTCCTTTGGCACTGCCCGCCCCTTGCGCCTTACCTGCCCCATGCGCAGCCCCGACTGTGACCTACGCTGCTCCGTTGGCTCCACCCTCAATGTACGCCGCCCCAGCGTGCGGATGTGCACCTACATCTTGCTTCTGCTATTGAGAAGTTGTTGTAAGGTTTTAATAAATTATGGTAGTTGAATATGTGATTTTTATTTCTTATTTCATCTTTGACAGTCTTTATATGTAGGTGTGGTAGTAACAGGCAGACAACCAGTTTTACCCTGGGGTACAATGTTGCCGAGACGTTGCCCTAGGTACCTTTTTTACCCACGACGGTACGGAGATGGTATAATATATGCGTTTGACCCCTAAACGCATATATTGTGAGAGAGGATGTTTGTTTATTTAATCATTTGTTTTTTGTCAATTTCAATTAAATTGATTAACAATGTTGTCATTTATCTCCAAAAGTAGACCGTACCTACTAGTCCGATTTTGATGCAGTTTTCAGTGATGGGTTCGGGTTTGATTGTTTTTCCTTTTTCTTTAACGATGGGAAATCATAAAATGACTCCTTCCGCTCTAGGTGGAGCGGGAGTATCACTCTTACTGACTGAAACCCATCCGCGTTACTGTTCCTCCTTTTGCCCCTTTGCGTTCCAGGGCCATTGTGACTTACGAAAAAATCCGCAACCCTGGCAGGCTCTGGCCCTAACGGACTGCGTATCAGTTCAGTTCATTCCATTTAAAATACATATACTTACCTACTATTCAGCTGTAAGTACCTATCCGGCTAGAATAAGGTTGAAAAAAAATTAGGTGTTTACTTACTAAAGTCAATTTAATGATAACCTAATAACCTTGTAGGTAGGGCTGAAACGGCGGAAATACAATAACCTAGTTGGAAATTATATTTTCGAGCCGTTTGGGGTTGAAACTCTCGGGTCGTGGGGTCCGAGTGCTCATTACTTGTTTGAAGATCTGTCAAGACGCTTAGTTGACACTTCGCGTGACCCTAGGGCTGGCTTTTACCTCGGACAAAGGATAAGCATTGCCATACAACGTGGCAATACTGCCAGCCTTTTGGGTACATTACCAGTGGCCTACGATGCGGAGGAATTTTTCGACGCCATGTTTTAGATTACTTTTAGTTTTAGTTGAGTCTTTTATTTAAGTGTGTGTATATAGTTATAGTTGCAATAAAGGTTTTCAAATTGCGTACGTCCGAGATTAATTAAATTAATTTAATGATTAGCTATGATTGTTTATAGCAAAAAAAAAACATAAGGGCAAAAAAAAAGCTTTGCTTATATGATAGAATTTTAACGGAATGGTCATGTGCCTATCTACCGCTCCATGTAAAATACCCCAAAACCCCAAATACCCTAATCAATTTAAAGCCTAGTCTGTCCTATTAAAAAGCTTTCACATTTATTATTTCTAAATGTACAAATCTTATTTTTAATATAATACTAATTTAACTATATAGGTACACTTAAAATAAAATAAAAAAATGAAAACTCCTAACTACAAAATGGCGTCAAAAAATTCATCGGCATCGCTGTCGACTGGAAGTGAGCCCAAAAGACTGGCGGCATTGCCACGTTGTATGGCAATGCTTGCTGTCCGAAGTAAAAGCCAGCCATTGGGTCACGCGAAGTGTCAACTAAGCGTTTAGCAAGTTCTTTAAATAATGCATGAGCACTCGGACCCCACGGTCCAAGAGTTTCAACCCCAAACGGCTCGAAAATATAATTTCCAACTAGGTTATTGTATTTCCGCCGTTTCAGGTTCTCAGCAGCCGCAGCGACAGCACCAGCACAGCACGACGAGCTAGGAAGATGGGATGGCGCAAAGACTACAATTGGGATGGCGCAAGAGTATCGACGCAAATAGCGTCCCACACTAAAGGCCTACCCATCTTCCACGGTAATAAAGACATACCGTCCGGTCGCTTGCCATCGTCGCGTGCCAGGCCACTGGGTTCTAGTAGTAGTAGGCTGGAACGCCGACGGCAACAAGAGCGCGTCGGATAATGTCGTTGATGTTTGCGTGCCGCGCTATGCGACCAGCACTTCGCCTGCATGATAGGCCGTGGTGCCCGAGACAGTCGACAGCTTCGCCGCAGTGGCAGCGATGAGGAGAACAGCAGGATGCACCTAAGCGAAGGGAAGCAGCGAGGCGGAAAGTCGTATCGTCTAACAAGGTGCCTATGTCCTTACAAAATCATGTTAGTTTTATAGGGTTCCGTACCCCAAAGGGTAAAACGGGACCCTATTACTAAGACTCCGCTGCCCGTCCGTCCGTCTGTCACCAGGCTGTATCTCATGAACCGTGATAGCTAGCCAGTTAAAATTTTCACAGATGATGTATTTCTGTTGCCACTATAACAACAAATACTGAAAACAGAATAAAATAAATATTTAAGTAGGGCTCCCATACAACAAACGTGATTTTTTTGGTACGGAACCCTCCGTGCGCGAGTCCGACTCGCACTTGGCCGGTTTTTAGTATTATTTAGATAGGTGCCTTCACGTACAATGGCCCCGAGGTCGATATTATTGCCCCATCACTATCTCACTACGGTAGTACTTATTTACAAATTACTAATAAGTCCTAGAACTAGAAACAACACAAACTTTGTAACATATTTCATAGTAGCACCTTATCTGAAACTACGTGACCTTTTTAACTAGGTTTTTAAAAACAGATTTATAATAAATGTCAATTTTGTTAATTTCTTAGTGATGCTAAACGTGTTGATAAGGGGGTACATGCAACCACACATCCATTTTAACAATTTGAGTTTGACAGGGCCTTTAATTCGTAGGATTAAAGGTGATTTTCGTAGTTCATTTTACGCTACTGAAGTGAGGTTGACCGTGCATGTTCTACTAGCAATTAATGTTACTATGAGCCCGTAGTGTCCGACTGTAGAGCAAATGCCTCCCTTCCACTTTTTACAGTCCTTTGCTACATCTAGCCAATCCTTTGTAGCGGTAGCAGTCTTAACTCGTCTTGCCATCTCCTCCTGGGCGTAGGTACTACGTTGTCGATTCCTATTTTTCGGAATCCATTCGGTGGCTACTTTTGCCCAATTCTGTTGCATCATGCAGCAGATGTGGCTAGCCTAGTTCCCCTTTCTTTTAATAATCTTACGGAGTAAAACCCATCCGTGTTCCTCCAAAAGCTCTCACTCCCGAATCCGACCTAGAAGAATAACCGTCAAAACGTGTTGTCATTCATTCTTAGTTCGGGTTCGAGACTATGCGTAAGTCCGTAGGTGATACGGAATAGAAAACGCCCGACACTAAGGCCGAAACTACGGACTTCGGGCTTAGAGAGTAGGCCCCCAAGGCCGCGGTAAATCTTACGAACAATTCCACAACTCTGGCTGCTGTGTTGCCTACGTATACGATTGGTGTTACACTAGTAGGCACGTATACAAACAATGATAACCATCGGTTGGAAAGACAAATTTAAGCATTCGTCGAAACTCGGCGTGGTTGGATGTCAGCAATGCGATTCTGTAAGCAATTCACTGTGCAAGCTTAGGTGAAGCGAACATGAAGTGAGCTGTCAAACAAGATGGCATGACAGTTCACTTTACGCTCTCTCCAGCTAGGTACGTGTTCACTGAATAGAGCGGCAGGATATCCAAATAATAAACAGAATTTATAAACTTCATAATCAATTTATTTAAAAAGTACAATACAATACATAATGTAACCAATATGTCATGATAGCCCAGAATAATAAGGTGTCGTGTTTCCCAGTCAGTAGGAGTCTGACACTCCCTCCCGCTTCGCCTAGAGCGGAAGGAGTCATTTGATGATTTCCCATCCACAAAAATGGGGTGGTGGATTAATTTTACCAGCTTATTTTTCTGGGCTACTTGAAAGGCTACAATTCCACTTGCAACCAGCTCGCTTTCAAGTTGCATTATAATGCGGACTACTGAGGTATAGTGTGGTCAATCGCTCGATGGTACCCCGCAATGTAAATATACTTGCATGCGAATTGCTTGCAAGTCGAAACGCGGCCTGTTAAACAAGTAACTAGAATTATGCTAAAACAGATACAATAAGAATACATGCACTTAAAGTTCGTTTTTTTATCCCAAAAACTAATAGGGATAATTCCTGAGTACTACTACTAATTATAGTGTAGGCAGTAAGGTCCAACGACCCCACACACCCTAGTGTCAGAGTTTCTAAACCGCCTCAAGGGCCTCTGACATAGTTTATTTGACGACCGCCATTTGGCGACCGGGACCATCGGCTTATACGTGCCTTCTGAAGCACGGAATCCTCTTTTTATCAGACAGTCAGGTGATTCAAGCCTGCAATGTCCTAACCAAACTGGAAAACAACTTTACAAAGTATGCTTCCCGTGGGAATCGAACCCACGACCACCGGATCAGCAGCAGTTACAATTTCCTGTACAAAAAATATGATTCTATTTATGCCCGGTTCCTATATTCAACGGATCGTCATTGTATAACATCTACCACCCGTTTACGGTAAGTCTGCCAACGAAATGTTTTTTATAGGAACACTTTTGGGTTACGCCTCGTAGACAATTCTACCAACCGTAAGCTAAACGAATCGTTTCTAGAATATAGGAACCGGGCATTAGTCCGTCAGTAAGATTATCGAATAATATTGGACACGAATTTTTTGCTTTATCAAATCAATAATAATTGACGAAGATAAAACGCATCAAAGATCAGGAGTGGGGGCTGGTGATGTCACTTCTATGTTTGAGGTGTACCATGCCGTGACGTTACGAGAATTTCATTTAAATCTCAAATCTTCATTTTTTGTTTACGTGAAAAAAGAAAAAATACGTGTCTAATATTTTTTGGAAATCTATCTGACGGGCTAATTAGATTTTTTAGTGATCTTCCCTATTTGACTGAGTGATTGGTTTTTTTTTCAATTTGGAGTTACCTCAAGCGGCGGAAATATAAGAACCTTGTAGGTAGTTATATTTTCGAGCCGTTTGGGGTTGAAACTCTCGGGTCGTGGGGTCCGAGTGCTCATTACTTGTTTAAAGATCTGTCAAGACGCTTAGTTGACACTTCGCGTGACCCTAGGGCTGGCTTTTACCTCGGACAAAGGATAAGCATTGCCATACAACGTGGCAATACTGCCAGCCTTTTGGGTACATTACCAGTGGCCTGCGATGCGGAGGAATTTTTCGACGCCATGTTTTAGGTTACTTTTAGTTTTAGTTGAGTCTTTTATTAAAGTGTGTGTATATAGTTATAGTTGCAATAAACGATAAAGTCCTTTAGTTAAATGTAAATAAACTATATTAAAAAAAAAAATTTGGAGTTTGACATTTGCACCTGTCAAATTAGACTCTGGGATTAAAGAACGAACTTTAAGATATTTGAAGCTGTGCCAAATTCAACCTAAATCCCTAATATCCTATACAATGTTTAACAGAATAAACGCAATACCTCTAAGAGTTCATTGTACACATCATTATGAACAACTTTTACTTTATGCGCATAGCTCGACAAAATGTACTGAACGGCAATTTTTTTTTTCGCGTCGCGTTTGGTCCATAGTAAAAGTTGTTCATAATTATGAGTACAATGTCCCCTATGAGGTATTGCGTTTATTCTGTTACACGTTGTATAAGCCTAATATCTTTGTGATACATACGATGTTCACTTTTAGTACAAGTTTATTGTGAAAACTAGCAATCCTAGGAGGCATAGAAAAACAATTCAAACTTCACATAGAAACATAACCAAGTATTATACAGGTTTTAATTAAACTAACGAAACTCCGCAGATATAATGTTGACGGAGAAATTAGATTCCTAACAAGTATTTATTCGTTTTTCTATGGTTAAGTTAATCAATGCTGCCACAAAAAAACCAACGTAGCAAAATTTACATCGCAACAAAAATAAACGCAACGCCATCTATCCCGCCAGCTGCGAACTAACTGAACGAAATCCTGCATCGCGGTATCAGAGTTTTCCGAGCGATTTTAACATGTACAACAGTTCGAATATCAACTTTCGGGCAGTTGCCCACCGGACACAACAACCGTCCAGTCGGAGGATCCTACCTTTTCAAGGGAATACACCAACTGAGGCTTTTTAAAAATAAAAAAGCAGTTAGGACACTATGGTAGGCGCCAGATAAATGTGCAATAACTATCATTGACCCACATAAATTTTTTGACTATCAAATACAGCATTGGAGACCTTTACATTCTCTAGTAATGAAAAACGGTTCATAATTATTTAATGTTCGGGTAACTACGAAGGAATACTAGAAAAAGGTCAATGTACTATATTATGTATCTGTCAAACCATACAAGCTAGATGGAATGACAGCAACATTTGTCGTTCACTCCACGCAAGTGCACACGGTGAGATGTCGACGGAATAGACCTGGTGGAGTGGCGTCTTGCGGCGTCCCCATTCAAGGTAAAAATTTACATTTTATACGCAGACGTGTCGTCACGCGAAATTTCAACGCACATCGTCTTAATTTTTGGTTTAGGTACGTGACAAAAGAAATAAATTACGTGTCCAATATTTTGGTTTGTTCCGGATTCGCCCACAAAGTTCGCCTAATTTTTATTTTTCCGTGTTCGCCTACTTTTCGTTCCTTTTTCGCCGCGTTTTTCATTTGTTTCATAAATATGATTTTTGAGTACCGTTTCGACCCACTTTTTGTTCCTTTTTCGCCTAATTTTGATTTGTATGGAGATTTATGCTTATAAAGTACAGTCAGTTTGAAAAATATCTTTGGATACCCGACTGCAAACAAAGGTTATTCATATACAACATGTAACAGAATAAACGAAATACCTCTTAAGGGGTCTTTATCCTCATCATTATGATCAACTTTCACTATGGGACCAACATTAAAATCGCGAAAAAATAACGACTGTCCCATACATTTATGTGAGCATAACTCGACAAAATGTACTGAACAGCTGATTTATTTTCGCGATTTCAAGGTTGGTGAGAGTATTGCGTTTATCTATACTAATATTATAAAGAGGAAAGATTTGTTTGTTTGTTTGTTTGAAATGAATAGGCTCCGAAACTACTGGACCGATTTGAAAAATTCTTTCACCAGTAGAATTGTACATTATCGATGATGGACATAGGCTATAGAATATTTTCATAAAAGTTAGGGATCCGTATGAAAACTTCGATAATGTAACCCAAGGTGTGAGAAAAAATCCTTATATCGCGTACGCTGCGGAATCTACTGACAATAGAGCAAAGTGATGTACTACAGTTTTATAAAGGTCATCAATGTCTACAAAAAAGTCCGCGATACCATATGTCTAACTATTATGGTTAAGTCACCATGACCGCTTTTTGTTAAAATTATTCAAGCAAATCCTTGGTGATATGAAAAAATGGTGATTTCGGTATCATGATATTAATCCTTATCCATTTAAATAGTTTGATAATTAAGGTTGATTATGTCCGTGTAAATCACACTTTAAATTATTCAAATCGGACCTTTCGTTCAAAAGTTACGACGGTAATAAACATGCTCGGAGTAAGAAAAATGTCGCGCCTTGAGCGAACCGGGAAGAATCATATCAATGCTTGGTCCGATGAAGTTGAAAATGATTTCGATAAAACAATAAGAATAACAAATGTTTGGATTTTTCGCAAATAAACTACATACATAATAAGGGGTGAAGTAGGGGTGATTAAGTTTTTAGGGGAGGACATTATTGCTTACTTTAATTTACGTCGGAATGCTATGAACAAACTAAAAATAGGATTATTGAAACAGATGTACCTAACAATTTTTGCAAAATCAACTCCTGACGGGGTGAACGGGGTGAACAGTTGCGCTGAACCTGAGACCATAGAATAAGTAGAAATGGCTAAGTAATAAATGTAATTAATGAAAATCGTTGTGCTTAATTTTCCAAAACTAACCTTTATAAGGACCCCCTTATAAAGGTTAGGGGACAGGGGGCGTTGAAGTTTGTGGAGTACCTACTAAATCCGCGCGGACGAAGTCGCGGGCGAAGTGCTAGTTCTAAATAATAATAGTGTAGATGATAAATTATATTTATTTTGTAAGTAGGTTAAACATAATACTTTAACACGTTAATTTTTTTGTTACACGTTTTATTTACCTACACCTAAATCACTAGAATGTAAAATAACAATCTAGTCGGTGATTTCGAACACAAATAAAGTTATTTTAACGAAATCCACGTCATTTTCGTCAACCACTCGTCGCTTACCATCAGGTTAAATGGTGGTTAACTGGAGCCTTTACTAACCAAAAAATACTTGCTATTTATTTTATTAGACCTATGTAAAGTCTCGCATTAGGCGAACCGGAGACCCATTCGCTACGCAAATAGGATCATAAGAGGCTTTATGATTGTCTCAATGCAACTCGAATATCGAGCTCTGCTTTTTTAACGGAAGAACCTTAAATGTTTTGTACGCCGAACCTTGGTCAAAGGCATTCAAACAACTCATCGTTTTGACGCTTGCATGTCTTCGTGCAGTCGATTATGGATCGTTTGCTTACTGACATCAGTACCGTTCTTCAGCTGCAGGCGATTAAATAACTTTCTAGACAGGAAATTCACCGGATGTACCTATCTTCGTGTACGTCGAACTTTATCCGAACCCAGGTATTCTAACATGACAACACTGCTGGTTTCTTGAAAACGATTGCAAGCATTTTAGATAGCTTTTCGCAAAAAAAACCCAGTATCAAATCTACTGATCGCAGCAAATGTTCTTCTTGGATAAATGAAGCAGCTTTGGTTGCGGTATTCAAAACAAAGAAAATAGACAAAAGTAAAAGAATCGTTGAGTGACATTTACACTCAAAGATACTTATACTTTTTGTCCATTTGAGAACACTGAATACTCCCGTATTCTGTATTCAGTATGTTCACATTCACACTACCTATGCATACATAAAAAAATGACTTGATTGTATTATACATTTCCACCAAAAGGCGCTAAGCGCACAGTGCGGCTGGTTACAAACATTTTTGGTTATATTTTGCTACTCGCTCGGCTGTCTGTTGTCGGCCTAACAAATCCGATTTTTTTTTTTGTAAAAAATATTTTCTTTTTTTTAGTCAATATTGCATCGATGTTTTAGGGAATATTCATTTTTAGTTTGTAAATAATGAACCTACTTTTATGTTTTTGATATTTTTTTTAATAGTTAACCGATGTTTTAGGAAATATTTGGTTTGTAAGTATTGCTAGCTACATAATATTCCTACTTCTTAGTACACGATTGTTAGTACATCCAGTTGTTTCACTCTATCTTCAATATAATGGTGAAAGTGGATTTTGAAAATACAATTTCATTACATTACATTTTATTACTACCTACACAGGCTGAACTTTAAAGTGTGCGTGGATGGTCAAATCCGAAACTTTAAGGAATAGCGCAAAACACTGAAAGGAGTCTTGAACCCGATTTCGATGAAAACTAAAATTGCATCATTGGACTTTTGAAAAATCGTTATACCTAGCCCGAAATCGAACTAATTGATTTTGTAAAAAAAAACACACACCCTTTAATATTACACCATCCTAAAATGTTGCGTATAAGGATCAAATTCTGGAAAGTAATTAGGAGACTAGTACTCAGGAGATATTACAAATTTAAAGTAATTTGCGTAACCAAATACCTTATTTTAAGAAACTGCGAGCAGCGCATCGATGGCGCCGGCAACCAGCCGCCTTAGATGTTAGAACTTCACCCGCGACTTTATCTGCGCAGGTTTACGTTTAGCACAAACGATTTCCCCCTTTTCTTAAAAATTGGATTACCAAAAAGTTATTCTTAGTGTCCACCTTCACCATAAAAGAAAGCCTTGTGCAAAATTTGTTGTTACTAGTCCCAGTAGTTTCGGCTGTGCGTTAATATGTCAGTCAGTCAGTTTCCCTTTTGTAAAGAAGATAACATAACACTTCTTTTTTGGGCAGTCGTGCAATGACTAGACCGTGATACATTTTTAAAACACATATTTAACTGACTGTACTTTGATAAACAAATGAAAAGTGGACGAAAACGGAACTTAGTACAGAATGAGGCGAAAAAGGAAATTTTCTTTTTTTTTCCAAAAGTGGGCGAAAAAATGCGGCGAAAACGGAACAAACCAATATTTTTGGTAATCATCTGAGGACCAATTTGTTTTTTTTATGGGTACCTACCTATTCCGACAGAGAGGAGCTCGTGGCTAAATTAAAACAGCCACACGAGCGGATCCTCAAGTTTAAGCAACGCTTAACGAGGTTGGTCTTTGGATGGGTGACCATCTTAACATACCGAGACTCCTCCGTGCTTCGGAAAAGCCACACTAAGCCGTTGGTCCCGGCTGTCATTTGTAGATCTTTGGCAGTCGTTACGGATAGTCAGAAGCCAGAAAATCTGACACGGGTCTTGCTAAGACTGTTACCCAGTTAATGGGTTGTGGAGGACAGCCGCTCTACTTAAAATACTGGTATTCAACTGAATCCGGTTTAAATGGGAGCCGACCCCAATATAGTTGGGAATAGCCTAAGCAGATGATGATCCTACTCCGAAGAGTATGGTAGAGGTGTACATTATCTAGCGGATTAAAAATCAAGTTAAATTTTTCTAGTATTAGATTTATCCAGAAACAATGAAACTGGCGTTTTACATACTGTTTGATACTTCTAGTCAAATAAATTACTCAAAATTCATTATTTTAGTCTTAACTTCTTCTTAAAGAACGGATTAATAGGCGAAGGCGTCGACGGCTTCAAATTCGTCTTACTGGGCTTTTTCGCACTGTCAAAAGGTATGCTAGGACTTTGTCTAACACTTTTATAGTAATCCACTGGCTGTTGCATCGAGTTGTTTTTCAACACGAATTTCACCTTTTTTGGCGTATCAAAGTTATTGTCCTCGGATCTTTTCTCTAATTTCTTTTGCGGCTTCTGAAATTCAGTTTTTTTCTGAAATTGTTTTGCTTTGTTCACAAGTAACGTTGGATTTTTCGCTGGTTTTGAGTTTTTTGGGGATGAAGGACTTTCTGGTTTCTTATTTTTGCCGTTTATTAGTACTTTTTCATTATTCTTAATTGTTTTCTTATTATTCTTGTCTTTATCACTGTTTTCCGTCTTACTATCTAGTAATTTAACCCTAATTTTACTTTTATCATTCTTAACACCATTTTCTTTGATAACTTTATCTTTTTGACCTACTTTCTTTTGACCATTTTGGCTTATGTTTTCTTTCTTTTGTCCATTTTGGCTTATGTTTTCTTTCTTTTGACCATTTTGACTTATGCTTTCTTTCTTTTGTCTGCTTAGACTTGTGCTATCTTTCTTTTGTCCATTTTGACCTACGTTTTCTTTCTTTTGACCATTTTCTATCCTTTTAGCATTATCTAACTTATTGGCTACACTATTGCTATCCTTGGCAACTTTATGTTTCTTCTGAGCGTTAAGTTGCTTGGGTGTGGCATCACCGTTAACTGTGGCGGCCACTTTGCGTTTCTTGTTGATGTCTGCGTCATTTGTGTTGTTCTTGCGTTTTTTATTTTCTTTATTTATTGAGTGATGTTTAGGTTTCTTTACTTCGGGCTCTGCTGTTTCCACTTCCACTTGCCAGCCGCCGTTCTGTAAAGGGTAAACATGAGACTAGTTTCTTTCATAAAATACTGAGCCAAAATCATGACATCAAAATCAAGTCATTTATTTAAACTAGGCTGAAAATCAACACTTCTTGAACGTCAAAAATTTACATGAAGACAATCCCATATCTACGAAAGATGTTTACGAATGCAATTATACAAATAAACAAAATAACCGTAACTTTTCAGGCCAATATTACTTTGTATTTGGCCGTAAATGTCAGCTTCGCTTTCTTGACTTACATTTTTCATGAAATATACATAAATATAACGGCTTACACCGATTGACGTTTAAAAGTGTTATGTTCAACCTATTTCCAGTTAAAAAAGTAGATTCCCAGTATAAATGTCACTAAGCGTATGACGACAGCTGACGTAAGTGACAAACTTCTACAGTATTATTATCTCCTAGTACCTCATCGTGCTACTCATGTTTTCGGACACGTAAAAGACTCTGAAATAAATCTCGCCTCAGTACATAGAGTACATATTTGAGATTCTTATTGTGTGCGCATGCGCCGCTACCTGATATAGAGAATTGCGATAAATGTGTACACTCCTGCACTTTATTGTCTCCTAGTACCGGATTAAGCTACACAAGAAAAGGACTCAGAGTACAATAACGAAGCTGATGACGACAACTGGCGTATTTGACAAACTTCCATAGTTTATTATCTCCTACTACCTCACCGTGCTACTAATATTTTTGATGAAGAAGGACTCGGAATAATATAAAACTCGCCTCAGTGACAAAAAACTTACTCCTACACTTTATTGTCTCAAACAAAGCAAAAAAAAAAAAAAAAAGTAGTCAGAGATAACTATAAATTCTTGAGACTGACACAACCAACTGTTACACCGCATACCGTTATTATACCCTGGTACTGGAAATGGAGCATTCACTTAACAAGTCATTATCTGAGTCAAACATCGCCATGACGTGTACTGACACTCCACATACTCCACCCAGCTTTGTCTCACAACGGAACAAGCGACCGCGAGAGCACGACTACGAGTCTGACTTTAGCAACTTCAAAGAAGAAGTCAAAACACTCATATCATCGTTGATAGCGAAACAAAGTGAGGAAATAAAAAAAATCTCGTCTACATTATTGGAAATTAAGACTACAAATACTAGTATAGAAAGCTCTATGGCCTTTCTCACCTCTCAAAATGAAGAACTAAGGAAGAAGATTGAGGTAATCGAAATAAAGGCTAAGAAGGATGAGGAGTACATAATCCTACTGGAAGATAAAATCGAGGATCTTCAGCGGGGAAGCCGTAAAACCACGATAGAGGTAAAAAACGCACCAAAAATCGAAAACGAAACAAGAAGTGACTTAATAAAAATGGTTGCACATTTGTCAAATGAGACTAAATGCCCTATCAAACAAAACGAAATCAAAGACATTTTCCGAATCCCAAACAAACGCAGCGACTTAAAAAACGGACCGATCGTCGTCGAACTAGCATCATCTATATTAAAAAGTGACTTTTTGAAATCGACCCGCACGTACAACAGAGGAAACAAAGATAAATTATGCGCAAAACATCTAGGCTTCACTACTAATGAATACACCCCAATCTACGTATCCGAGCAGCTAACCGCCAAGGGGGCGCGCTTATACTTTCTCGCCCGCGATCTAGTTAAATCCAAAACCTACAAATACTGCTGGACTTCCTTTGGCCAAGTCTGTGTCAAAAAAGATGACGTCTCGCCAAAAATAATAATAAAGAGCGAAATGCAAGTTACTCATCTCATGCAGCAAATATGACTAGTCCTAATTGTTCACTACGCCACATGTATTAAATATAAGTATAGTGGTCTCTCTTACTGTTATTTGTTAAATTCTATTAGCCCTAAGGTTACTAATAATATGTTAAAATTAGTTATCATTGTAATATTACTAATTAGATTGAGGAGCGCAAAGTCTGTAATTATAACGCACACACACACAATCAAAAGATACACTATTAAACCTTTCATACATATCATTACATACATATTACGCATAAAAACACATACACTCAACACCCTAAAAGACTACAATTTGTTTTACGTAAGCCCTGTTAGAGACAGTTATGGATAGAACGCTGGAAACAATTACTGAAATAGATAACATAGAATTAGCCCAAGTAACAAACTTTTCCTTTCGCAATTTTAGTACGACTGTAAAGTCTAAAAACTCCGATTTCACGATTATCTCACAAAATATAAGAAGTATTTATCTAAATTTTAATGACTTACAGCTGAACCTAGCCGATCTAAATTTTAACACTGACCTTATTGTTTTAAGTGAATGCAGGCTGAACCCAAACAAAAATATTCCTCAATTACAAAACTACTCGGCAGGTTACACCACTAAGCATTTAAATAAAGCTGACGGTGTCGTCGTCTTTGTTAGTAACAGGTACATCTTTAAAATAAAAGAGATAAAATTAACTCACGCTTCTTGTTTACAGGTTGAAATTAAACCCGATCTCATAGTCATAGGGATATATCGCTCTCCATCAAAGACAAATGCAGATGATTTCATAAACTCCCTATCTCAACACTTAGCTACCCTCTCTTCAAATAAAAATGTAATTATTACGGGTGACATCAATATAAATTTAATACACAAGCAAGAAGAGCAATCATATGAAAGATCGAATCGACTTAATTATTTAAACATGTTAGCAATGCACGGCCTACTACCTGGACATACGCATCCCACTCGCGGCAAAAGCTGTCTAGATCATTTCATTCTCAAGCTTAGACCTAATAATAAATCAGCATTCATAGCAATTATCGAGACCACTATCACCGATCACTCTATGATTTTCCTAAAACTGTCTGAATTGATGAATAAACACAAATCTTTTAAAACTAAAACCTCAATTAACGTCGAATATTCACTCGAGCTCTTAAAAAGTAGCAACATTCACGACCTCTTAGACCTAACTAACCCCAACATACTAATACATAACTTAATTACTTTACTACAAAAATGTCTCACTGCCGGTACACTTGTAATAAAAATCCCCCTTAAAAATAGATTAATCAAACCATGGATGACCATAGGTTTGTTGCGCTGTATACATAACCGCAACAGTATGCAAAAAAAGTTAAAACTAAACCCTCATAATGAGATACTAAAAATCACTTATAGGAGATACAGGAACTACTGCAACAGCGTCATTAAGAAACAAAAACGTAAATACGATCGCGAACAACTTTATAAGGCACACAAAAACTCTAAAAAGTTATGGCAAACAATAAACAATATTACCCAACGAAAACCACCTAAGACACAAAACACAGAATTACTGGAATCAGCCGCTACCCCTCTCGAGGCGGTAAATAAAGTAAATGTATACTTCTCAACCGTTGGAAGGTATCTGGCTGACGAAATAATAAATAATCCTGAGAGACAGGCTAACAACGACCCCAAAATACCTACGGACGTTCCAAACCCGCCGGTCTCATCGTTTGTACTACTCAACTCTGACGCTGAAGAAGTAGCAACCGTAATTACGAGCTTAAAATCCGACAGTGCTACTGGCTGGGACAAAATCCCCGTAAGTTTTTTAAAATCTGCCAAGTTCATTATCTCACCAATAATTTCACACCTTATTAACCTATGTTTTGAACAAGGATGCTTTCCCACGGCCCTGAAACAAGCAGTAATAACACCTGTACATAAGTGTGGTGACAAAACTGATCCGTCTAACTATAGGCCGATATCCGTCCTCCCTTCCCTGTCTAAAATTGTCGAAAGATTAATAAACCAACGTTTAAGTACATATTTAACAAAACATAAAATAATTTCACCCTCACAGTTTGGCTTTAGGCAGGGAAAGTCTACAGAAGACGCGGTCCTAGCGCTGACCTCTATCGTCACTGAAAAAGTGGACAATCGTGAAAAGTGTCTGGCCGTCTTTCTAGACATCAAAAAAGCCTTCGACACAGTCTCTGTCCCCACGCTACTACATAGGCTAGAAGACATTGGTATAAGAGGAGTACCACTTAAACTTTTCACGGAATACCTGAGTGAGCGCAGGTACGTAGTTAAAATAGGATCAGTCACTAGTTCCGAAGAAATAGTGACTTACGGAGTAGGACAAGGTAGTGTGCTCGGGCCGCCGCTGTTTCTCATTTATATAAACAGCCTATGTAACATGAGTATCGAAGGTGCTCACATATTTTCCTATGCTGACGATACAGCAATTGTTTTCTCGGGAGAAACATGGGACAGCGTTGGTCGCATTGCCGAACGTGGTCTGTCCACAATAGCTACCTGGCTCGATCGGAACCTTTTAACTTTGAATATTTCAAAGACAAATTACATCTGCTTTTCCATATTTGACCGTACCCAGCCATCTCAAGATCTTCGAATTAAAATTCATACCTGCTCTAGCTCCACTAACACCACCTGCTCTTGTTTAAAAATCAAAAAAGTATCCAGCACTAAATACCTTGGTGTTATACTCGATCAAAGGCTATCGTGGCATCTGCACCTAGAACTATTAATGAACAGAGTTAGGAAATTGATTTGGACGTTCAAGTCTCTTCGCCACGTGACCACTAAGGATCTTATCCAGCAAATTTATGTCTCCCTGGGTCAGTCAATACTGACGTACTGTTTGCCAATTTGGGGCGGAGCATCCAAAACAAAATTTTTGGAGCTGGAGAGGGCACAGAGAGCCTTACTAAAAATTATGTTCTTTAAACCGATTAGATTCCCCACGGAAAGTTTATACTCAACCTCAAACCTTTTGTCAGTTAGGAAACTCTATGTCCTGCAGATTGCATTAAAAAAACACAAATCTCTTCCCTTCATTACTTCCAAGACCCAGTCTAGGAGGAAAAATAAAGTAGCTGAAGATTGTCCAGTGAATACTACATTTGCTACAAGGCAATTTATAAAACAATCTTCCCGTATATATAATGCTCTCAATAAACAATGTGCCATCTACTCTATGACATACCACGACTGCAAAAAAACACTAACTGAATGGCTCAAGAGTAAAAGTTACGAAGAAACCGAAGATATCCTACACAAGATCACATAACTAAGAAACACATGTAATTTGTACACATATACACACCACAGCCACACACCCTCGCACTACACATACCACATACTCCACACACAGACATACCAACAACTACACAAACACACCATTACACACAAATCCAAACACATGCACACACACACTCACAAACATATTCTACACCCAGTGCGCTCTCATACTATCTAATAATTATTATTATATGAATTATAAAATGTTGATTAGTCTTAAATAATTCTTTTTGCTTATTTCTCACGCATCTGTAGAATTATTGTAAACTGGAGGAGCGGAACCACCTAATACAAGCAAATCTTTGCTTAAAAGGTGACTCCAAACCTAACATAGTTATATCCTTAAGTGAAGAAATAAACATTTTTATTTTTTTTTATTTTTTTTTTATTTCCAAATAAATATCATATACATAGTCCTCACATTAGGGCCCATAACTGAGCCTATGGGGACCCCCATCCTCATTATACAGATTCGGAAGATCTTTTACCCTTCACATCAACTCTTCGTATCCTTTGAATCAAGTTTGAGGTAAGAAGATGCGAGAAGCGTCCCAGATTCCGTAATAGTGCAGTTTATGGAGAATGCTATCGAATGCCTTAGACAATTCAAATAGATAAGTATCGTAGAAGTGTCTCTGCACCTTAGATATTAAATGAACAGTTTATTTGTTGGATATGTAAATGTCATCGAATAATCGTAAATTGTATATTGTGAACAGACCATTTTGAATACAATAAATCCCATCCAAATTCAATAGTTTGAAAAAGACTACAATTTCACACGATATTTTACAATCTTAAAGCGTTTGCAATATCCCGGTGACAGACAAAACATACATACAGGGTGTTCCCGAAGCGTGTGGTCATATTTAAGGGTGGTGTTCTGTATCTGCTATACAATTAGGAAAAAATATCGAAATAAAAAATACTGACAAAAAAAGGACCGGAAAAATTACTAAAAATTTAAGAAAAAAACCGGCCAAGTGAGAGACGGACTCGCGCACGGAGGGTTCCGTACCACTATCTATAAAAACGGCAAAAAAATCACGTTTGTTGTATGAGAGCCTCCCTTAAACATTTATTCTGTTTTTAGTATTGGCTATTATACCGGCAACAGAAACACAGCGAAGTCTTAGTAATAGGGTCCCGTTTTTACCCTGTGGGTACGGAACCCTAAACAACACCTTTAAAGCTGTCTGAGTAGTTGTCTTTAATTTAGTTCAATCATAGATCCGATGTCACCAACCGCATCAGACCGCTTGAAAAGTGTTTTTTTTTTACTTTTTAGCAGTTTTCGAGGACGACTTTTAAAAAAAGTAAATTTATGTTTCTTTAATCTATAGAAGCTTGAGAACATAACCCTTAAACATGACCGCGCTCTTCTAGCACAACCTGTATGTATATCTTGTATAAGTAATACTCACAGTAACATTAGTGCTCAGCTTCTGCCGCACGGTTTCCACTTCCTCCACAATGCTGGTTCCGGAGCGACTCTTAGCGAGCAGCCGCTTTCTGTGCTTACGACTTAGACCTGTAGCATCATCAATATTTATCATCACTATCAAATTTTCATTCAGCGTGAGATTGATGATGAAGAAGATCTATAAATGATTTGAGGTTCCTACCTCAATCATTTATAGATTTAGCTTTCATGCACTTAAATATAAAGGTGGTCGCTGCGGTGCGAGGCAGCGGAGCGGGCGGACTGAGTGAAGTAACGAATTCACGCGAAGAGTTGGTAATTTGAGCAGACGGCCGGTTTTTTACCACTTTCCCGCTCCGCAACCTCGCTCCGCTTCCCGGTTTTGTATGAATTTTTAAACTAGTTCGCAAATCTGTGTCTTTTGAAGCGGAGTGGAGATTTTATGCAATTTCATTGGTTAATATTGGCACGGCTCCGCCCCGCTCCTGTCCTTTCCGCTTCAGAGGGCAGTCGGCCTTAATGCCTAGGGAGGCACCAAACATTTAATCAAAATAGTCAAGGAATATTTTCCGTTGCCATAGCGATTGAGTTGACTGGCAGTCGACCTTTAAAAGGACTTCAAATACAAATAGGTGTAAGTCCACCATTGCCCAACAGTGGACAAGCTCATACCTCTGAGAGCCAGCTCATCGCTGGCCGCGACGAGTTTCTTCTCTAGGGCGTGCAGTGACTGCGCCGACTTCTTCTGCTTAGTCTTGGGAGCGGGACTGTCGTCGGCATGTGTCTGCACGCGGAGAGGGTACTCCGAGCGGGCTAGTTGCTCGAAACTGCAATGTAACAATATGTATGCTTCTATGAAAATGAAAGAATGGTATAAACAAAAATTGCACAACATTATTGTAGTGTTGAGGTAGCGGAACAGAGAGAGTAAAGTCCCGCATACCTCCATTGAAAAGGGAGGATCCTCCGACCAGACGGTTGTTGTGTCCAGTGGGCAACTGCCCGACAGTTAGTATTCGGGCTGTTGTACCTGTTCGAATCGCACGGTAAACTCTGATATCGCGGTTCAGGATTTCGTTGTTAGTTCGCAGCTGTCGGGATAGATGGCGTTGCAAGTCTTGTTGTTGCGATGTAGATTTTGCTACGTTGCGCCTTTTGTGGTGGTATTGATTCCGCTATAGTAGCAACTATTTTGTGTTGCTGGAAGCTTGTAAAGTCTTCAGTAACTGTAGTTGGCTGGATTGTGTAGTTCAGATATGCAGTCGTCCATATAAAACATTGGTTCAGCTGCATCCGGTTTGACGACCCCAGAATAGTTGGAAAAGGGCTATGCTGACCTCCCCTACCTAGTAACTGGGTAATACGGTACCTCAATGGCAAAACTGGGGTCAGGTTTTCCAGCTTTTGACAATCCATAACAACTGCAAAAGATCTCCAAATGACAGCCGGGACCAACAGCAGCTTAACGTGCGCACCGAAGCACGGAGAAGTCTCGGTATTTTAAGATGGTTGCTTAACCTTGAAGATCGACCCGTGCGGCTGGTATTATTTAGCTACAAGTTCCTCCCCTAAAAGAAGTAAGCATACAATCTCAAAAAACGTTACCCCTCTTGGGGCAGGAAATGATGGCTTACCGCTCTAGACAGATCTTGAGTCTCTTGTGTCTCCCCGAGGATGCTGTGGCGAGCATGTCCTTCAGCATTTGAGCGAGGAGTGTAGCGGGGACCGGCAGACACGGCAGTTCTACGTTCACGCGCCCGGCTCGAGGGTCTAGGGGCTTTTCAGAGCTGGAAATAAAACAACATGGTTACTATTAAAAACTTTTATTGAACACCTAGCTTCCAGAGGCTTCGCTAGTAAAAAAAACAGGCCTGATTTGATCTAGGGCTGAGATTGATTTGGTAAGGCTTTAGGAGTTATCGGACGTAATCAGTTGGTAGGCGATCGGTAACTATGTCGTGACTGTAAACTGTCAATCTTGAACGCAATCCACAGATCAGATAATTGATTTTGATCGTGGATGGCGTTCAGGATTGACTATGTACAGACGGCCTTAAGAGCGTGTACGCCGTATGTCATTTCATACAAACTTTCAAGTCCTTATTCTTCAAAATGCATGAACCGATTTTAACGAAACTTGGTATGCATACGCTAGATATCCAGGTCTAAATAGTTATCAAAAAACATTTTTGAAAAAGAGTTCAGGGGGAAGGATATAGTGATTTTTCACTTTTTATAGAAAACTTAAAATCGCTCTCTCGCGCCCTCTGAAATAGAACGAGCTCTGAGTAGAAAACGCTCTACACTAAGGCCGAAATTACGGCTTAAAGAGTAGACATAATGTATCGCAGCATAATGCTGAGATAGGGACCTTTTTGGCCTCGCACTCGCACCCCTTGCTGGTGTACCTTTTGTTACGTATATTATTATTACTTATTTTTTTTCAATTATTTTTTTTTACTTTTTGTGTCTTGTGCAAGGTACAAATAAATATTTTTCTTTCTTTCTTTCTTTCTAGACCCCCTGGACATAGGCTTCCCCCGAATGGGGGGGTTTGCCATAATCGGCACGCTTGGCAGGCGGGTTGGGTATCGCAGTGTAGCTGTAGCAATGTACCTACAGAGAATGCTGCTGCCCATTCTCTGGTGAGTCCCTTAGTCGCCTCTTACGACACCCACGGGAAGTGATGGGATGGAGCTATTCTTTTACGTCCGACACCATACGAAACGCACCCATAAAAAACTATTTACCGCTTTAATATGTATTTACCTTCCATTCTCATCGTCAGTGTCTTTCTCACTATCTTGTTCATTGGCAAAGTCTTCCTCGTCATCTTCTGAATCTGATACTAGTTCCAACGCCTCTGGACCACCTTCAGGGCAGCCCATCTGTAATAAACAGCATACTATACAGTGTGTTCCTATATGTGTGGTCATATTTAAGGGTGGTGTTCTGTATCTGCTATACAATTAGGAAATAATAAAAAATAAAAAAATTAAACTTTATTTCAGACTATAAGGTCCATAGTTCAGTTAGTATTTTGGTGTTAGTAACAATGGTGCTTAAATAAGTAGGTTAGTATTGTTAGTTAGTTTTTTAGTTTTACTTATTATTTAGGTTGACCTATGACTGTCCCCACCCAGTGTCTCTGAAAGAGACAGTCTGGTCTGGTAGCTATCATCTAGCTTTTTTACTTAAAAAAAACTTGACCGCAAAAGACGATTACAAAGTTAAGAAAAAATCACCTTTCAAGTTGTCTGGTGCAGTTGGTGGTGTTTTTCACAGATTCTTTTTTTACTTTTTTGTCGTTTTTCAAGGTCGGGTTTTTGAAAAAAGTAAAAAAACAAATTTCATATTGAAACTTTTCGTGATTTGCTATATTACTGCACTTTAGGTTCATAGAGGCAGTATTTTATATCCAGAAAAATACCCGTAAAAATATTAGTGTAAATCTCAGAAGAATGATTTGACAGCAGGATACAACATTGCTTTACTAGTAAGTATGAAAGAGACATAAAATAAATCTCTTCATTAGTAGTAAAGCGATTCTATCTCTCTCTACTTAACTGTCAAATCCGACTTCTTAGATTGTCGTGAATATGTTTAATTTTAGGAGTCCCACCTTCTGCCAAGCGGCAGTAGCGTGCTGGTAGCGCAGCCCCTGCTCGCTCTGCCTCAAGAGCGCCGTGAGGAGTCTCCGCGCGGCGGCGCACAGCACGGGCGCTTCGCCCCCGCACATGTACGTGCACACTGGGCGGAGGAGCTCTACTAGACTCGCGTCCGGGATGTCGCCGTTTGATACCTGACGAGTATGGACAGTTTTATTTATACAGGGTGTTTCAGAAATGCGTAGCCATATTTCAGGGTTATGGTCTATATCTGATATACAATACGAAAACAACATGAAAAATAAAAAATACCAGCTTTATACAAAAAAAAAACGCCCGCATAATTAAACTGAAAAAGTTCGAAACACACTTTTCAAGCTTCATGAAGTGGCGTGTTTTAGGTGCATCGCAGATAATTATAATGCCACAAACTGCATCAGACTGCTTAAAAAGTGTCTTTTTTTACTTTTTTGTTTTTTTTTTTTATTTGCTAGTTTTCGTATCGTATATCAGATACAGAGCGTAACCCTGAAATATGACCACACTATTCTGAAACATCCTGTATAAGGTGTTAAAGATATAACGCAAAAACACTGAATTCGCGAAATAAAATCTGCTGTTCAATACATTTTGTACAAAAATAACATACTGAACTGCTGATTTGTTTTCACAAATGGATTCAATTTGTGTAATATTTCAATTAAAAGTTTACATTTCAGTCAATTTCTAGTTGAGCATTGCTTAAAATTTATATCAAACTATTAAATAGCTTCAAACAAGGAAGCAGTGTGAAAGTGTTGAAGAAAAACAAGTTTTCAATAACTCTCGAGTCTTGAGTGAGACATACTAAACTAATTGACAATAAAATCCATGAAAAAAGAATCAGTTGAAGTTTGGTTTCCAAATATTCTGACGACAGAAAAGCAACTTTATTGCGTAAACATAAAGTTTAGATAGTGTTGCATCTAAACAAAAAATTATGATATTTCCAATAGACTACCATTCTGAAATCAACTTAATTTCTACACAAGTAAAGTGTTTATTTGTCTAAGCGGAATAATAATAAATAAATACCTTAGCAATTTCTTCTAGATAACAGTCAACGATGTGTAATAGCATTGACATGGAGTTGCGAGCGTAGTGGGGAGTTTTTAGCGCCAGTACACCTGAAATAACCAATATCTTGTAATTTTTGGGATGCATGAAGGAGCCTCCTCGTGTAGCGCAATTTGTTCCATCAGACACTCAACTGAACCGAGCGCTCGGCGCATCCTGGACAGTCTCACCTAACACCTTATAAGACTGGCCAATCCTTCCCTTGCGGTGGTAGGGCTAACGCCCGCCTGGTTCGCGACCACCCTCCCACCGGAGTTTGGCGTCAAGCAGCCTGCTGTGTTTCGTCGACGCGTGGGAGTACCAGTGCCTCAAGGCATCTTCTGGGCATGCTCGCTTCATCATGGACCTCATCTATCGCTTTCCATCAAGTGTGATCGAGGTCAAGAGCTAGCCCATTCATAAATAAATAAAAAAAAATGGCGACCCGAAATAAATTTTTTGGCACAATGCAGCGCTGTATTAGACATATATGGTGATGATGTTTATCATAAATGTGTGTATGTCGGTTTATCCTTTATTTTCGCAACAATGGAGAAACGAATAGGGTTGATGACTAAAAAAATCTAATTAGTCCGTCAGATAGATTTCCAAAAAATATTAGACACGTATTTTTATTTCTTTTCACGTTAACAAAAAATTAAAACGATACAAAGCGTTGAAAACTTGTGTGACGTCACTTGTAAGTACACTTTTTACACACGTCACAAGTTTTACCTTCGTCTCTTTTACTGATTTGATACAGTAAAAAATACGTATCCAATATTTTTCGATAATCTAACTGAAGGACTAAATAGAATCATATATTTTTGCACCATTAATCATCCCTATTCACGGGAAGAGCGTAGAATAACATAGGAATTTTATATACATTACAAAGTTGCAATGGGATTAACCAGAAAAGCAGGAAAAGCTGACTGATGGTTAAGATTCACAGATAAACCCTAACTATGTATTATTGACTCGAAAGAGAATTTGTTAGTTACGCGTTCACGCCTGAATTGCCAAAACCGATTTTGATGAAGTTTGGCACAGAGATAGTTGAGAGTTTGGGACCTTAGAGATGGTTATAGCAGTGGCGGATCCAGAATTGTCGACGGGGGGGGGGGTCTTGATCCCGCTGAGGGTTGGTTTTTTCTCTTGAGACCCTTAGCCCCCCACCCCCCTGGATATGTAGGCGACATTAATACCGCCACAAAAAATCAACGTAGCAGAATCGCAGCGCCATCTATCCCGACAGCTGTGAACTAACTGGACAAAATCCTAAATCGCGATATCAGAGTTTACCGTGCGATTAGAACATATGCAAAGCCCGAATATCAACTGTCGGGCAGTTGCCCACCAGACACCAACTGCCGTCCGGTCGAAGGATCCTCCCTTTTCAATGGAGGTATGTGGGACTTTACTTTACTCTCTGTACCGCTACCTCCAAAGATACGCCAGTGGGTTATAGGGTACTTGAACGGGGGCGAAGCCGAAGCAGAAAAGCCATTTTTCGTTAGCCTACTGCTGGATAAATTGCCCCATTCTCCTTCCAAATCTCTCCGTCTTGGGCGATCTCTGGTCGAGTTTTTCCCGCAAACATGAAGAGATCGTCACACCACCTTCTCAATTATATATTTTTTTTATTTTTCCTACTCCTCCGGTGTTATTTTCTGATTAATTTCGTTGCGCGATCCAAGACAGTTGAATCATTTCTCTGGGACTCGTCGAGCTTCATTGACTCGGCGTTTTTTCTGGTGATCGCCAATGTTGATTCTGGCTTTCAGAAATTGCAGTGGCTTGGGAATGTGGTTTTGTCCCAACACCACCTTCGCGGCGGTGGTGTGACGAAAAGTTAGTTTCAAATAAATACAAAATCCACAGCCACATGTATGAAAAATCATCACTTTAGAACGATTTAGCAGTATTTTTTGTTACATAAGGTTTTTATAAAAGAAAACTCGCTCACCATCGCTCCCCGACAAAGTCTTAGCGTACATCTGACAACTCTTGAGGCTCCAGTTACTGCGTAGCAGACATCGGAGACTGGCGCGCAGGTAGCGACGCACCAACTGTGAACAATCATCATTATCATCATATCAGCCGAAAGACGTCCACTGCTGGACATAGGTCTCCCCCAAGTGTCGCCACAACAACCGGTCCTGTGCGTCTCGGATCCTTCGGCTACCAGCGACCCTCACCATGTGTTCTCCCTCATCGGTCCATCTTGTGGGAGGCCTTCCAACGCCAATGTGGACAGTACTTTGTGTTATTTAAAGGAAAAGAAAACTATACATTCCTGAGAAAGTGTAAAAGCAGTTCTGACATACATCACTATCACTACACGTTATACAAAATCATAATACCTCCTTTTCACCGCGTCTTTACGTCTGAACGCGATAAACTCATCAATGGAAACTACTGACAGGTTTTTCATACGGTTTGCATACATGGACAGAGTATTTTTTTTTTTGTATTTTCATAGCTTTCTTTATTCGTAGCTAGCTAATAAGCTACACCGTGTCCTCTGGACGATCCTCACAATTAAAAAAATAATCTAAAATTACGTTTTTTGTATGGCAGCATCACTTAAATATTAATTTTATTCTGTTTTTAGTATTTGTTGTTATAGCGGCAACAGAAATACATCTTCTGTGAAAATTTCAACTGTCTAGCTATCACGATTCATGAGATACAGCCTAGTGACAGACAGACAGACGGACAGCGGAGTCTTAGTAATAGGGTCCCGTTTTACCCTTTGGTAATGGAACCCTAAAAAAGAGCAGTGTGCGTGAAATGGTGTTCAACAGGTTAAGTAACTTGTACATACCATAAGAAACTTGTCAGTCCGATGCTGATCCAGTCCATACCACTCTGTAGCTAGTATGCGGAGCCCTGCCTTGTACATCAGCAGCGCATAACGCAGGTGTTCCTCAGGGAATAGATCTAGGACACCTGCTATCTTCTCGCACAGCTCCTCCTGTGGGATAACAAAATTGAGTAAATTATATGAGCTTATGAAATAATTGTGTCTGAGTTTATGGAGAGATACTGGGTTGTGGAGATCATATAGGCATTTCATCATCATCTGCCTAGCCTTTTCCCAACTATAATGGGGTTGACTCCCAGTCAAACCAGAGTCAGCTAAATAACAGTATTTTACGTGGAGTAGCTGCCTACCAGACCTACACAACCTATTAACTGGGTAACACGGTAATTCTTGGCAAGACTGGTGTCAGATTTCAGAGATCAGATAGGCATTTACTCCTTTGAAAATACTGGTATTCAGCTGCATCTGGTTATATAGGAAGCTGACCTCAATATAAAATAGTTGGGAAAAGGCTCAGCAGATTGATTGTATTCAAAATATTACCAGTTGGGATTGGGATGCCTTTGATGAACGGAGACTAGCCATTGACGCGGGACATATTATTGTGTAAAAGTGTGTGTGCAAACATAGGTGCACTGCCTCTTTCATCACTCTCATATTCTGATGGGATGGCAACCCGGAACCGCTGGAGAGAGATTTGGTGCAGGACCTACTGCTTAACATGCTTTCCGAGGCACGGGGGTGTCACATCACGAACTTCGAAACTCTGGGCTGTCACAGAGAAATTCCTAATGGAAAAACCAAATGACTCTTTTTGCCCACACGCACAATGGTCCACAGCAGGACTAAGTGCGGAAACCATACACAATAGCTATAGACTTTTTTTGCTCAACCTGGGAATCGGATTCCAGGTTTTTTTTATTTAGCCCTGTCCCACTGCTGGTTAATGGCCTCCCCCAAGTCCTTCCAAGAATTCTTTTCACGCGAAACCTCATACAACCCTCATAGTATGTGTCCAGGTCATCTCGACACTTCTTTCTGGGCCAGCTTTGGAAGCCCTGTCCATTTTTGGGCACCCATAGTGCGGCGATTTGTTTTTGCATGAGGCTAACGTGACCCCCCCAATACCATTTGAGACTGGCAGCCTTCTTACCTACATCCATTATTCCCGTTCTGGAATGCAGTGCGGTGTTTCTTGTTCTGTTCTGTTTTTTTACGCTTACAATGTTTTTTTTTTTCATTATGCACCTATGTATAGGGGCCCTAAAAAAAAAACATTGTAAGCGTTTTTCATTTTTCACTATGGCAAGTAAAATTGATTGATTGAAAAATATGAATAATTTATACAAGAATAAGAACAATTCACTACTAATATTATTTATCTTAATGAATCCAAATGAAACTAAGTAAATGACTCCTTACCTGAACAAGAGGCTTGTCTGACATCCACACAGCATAGAATAATCCTTTCCATACTCTTGTGAAGTCATCTTCTTTGAATTCTGAAATAATCAACATTTTATTATTTCTTCTTCAGATATCCTGTGTCTGCCTGCACCTACCTGGTAAAAGTTATTTATTTAATTTAATGACTTACGACCAATGGGTTCCAGTATATTGCAAATTGAAATGTTTTTTACTATTTATTTTAATTTGTTTTTATTTTCATAAAATTGGTTGCCCCCAACGATAGAGGTTATTACTGAAATTTTTCCAGTTATTTTTAAATTCCATTTGAAAGGTGCAAATCAATCATTTATAGACTGACACACAGTAATCCATTATCCGCCATCCTCTACGTGGTTATTTTCTTTTAAACCACACAGAAATATAATTTGCCAAATATTGAAAAAACTGCAGGATGTAACGTTGACACTCAAACTAATATTAGGTTGCTGGAATATTACGAAGCAACTCATTTTGTATTTTAAGTAACTCAAATTAATATTGTAAGTTGATGTTCTGTTGATTTCTCGTCACTCGCAGTCAGTCGCTCACTTAGTAATAATATAATGTAAATTAATTATTTTTGTCACTTAAAACTTTAATTTACAGTCACTCGTTTAAATACTACCCTTTTGAATTACACCACAAGGGACAAAAAGAGTCATAATATAAGTATAAGACAATTTTGCAATATATTTGGTTCAATTTAAAATTAGCAAAAAGGATAGAAACTCGGCAACAGAGTACAATTTACCCTTACCCTTACCCTTTTTAGTCCCGAGTATAATACTTATGTCGGCAACAAATAATTGCGAGGGTTAATCAATAGAATGAACAAACTGTTTTCCTTAACATTTCAGCATGGCATTTTAGCACTTTCTGTGATTAAACTCGACATAATTGTACTAAATAACTCTGCAAATAAATATTTGGTATGCATAGATGGCATTCTTCAGTCACTGAAACGCCTAATTCCAGAAAACAGCGTGCAAAACACATACAACGCACATTTGTAATTATTTTGAGGTTAAGTACTAACTGACATTTTGAATTAAATGCAGTTTTTTTTCGATAAAATGTTGCGAATCTTATGAAATATTGCTAATACAGCATAAGCTACTAACCATATCCTTTCTCAAAACAGTTCAGAAGCCATTTTTTCAGCGTGTTTAGCACTTTATCACGGGTTTTCTTCTCGTTACCCGACAACAGCCGTGCGAACTTTATCTCCTGTGCAACAATTAAAACATGTTCTTTCTTAGGCTTTATCTTCTCCTTCTTCTTTATTTTCTCCTTCTTTTCTTTAGTTTTCTCTGGGACCTTCATTTTAGCAGTATTTATTTAGAAAAACAATCGACCACCGTGTGATTGCCATGCGACAGTGGCGTTTAATTTGTTGACATTGACACATTTATTTTTTTGACGTATTTTGGTTTTTATATTGCCAACGTCATTTCATTATGCGTTAGGTAGTCGATTACATTACAATTGTACGTAGTTTGTCGATTCGATTTCAAGAATTTATAAATTCAAACATAGGTACTTCTAGACTGTTTAACAGGTCTTGATATACAAAGCAAACTGGGCGCGTGGACAGGGCGCTGACAAGATAAAATGTATCGAGTCAAAGCAACGAAATGTAGTTAGCATCGCGGGCGCGCGGCCAAATTCCATACAATTTCGTCGCTGCGTGCCACCGTGCACCCGGAGCGCTTTGTATATGAAGTCCCTAAGTGCAGCCTTCGTATCAGCCACGGTAGGTACCTACCGTGTTGGTATAGAAAGCCTGAAGACAAAAAAACATAACTCAGCTTTTAGCAGTTTACTGCTGCCTTGTATACAAAGTAGTTCGCCAGTGTCGGGAACAGGGTCCAAGCTACCTACTGGTGGTTAGGGTTCCAGAGAAAGGAACCTCTTCATAATACGAGCCCTATCGAGGAGCATGGGCGCCTGGCAGGACTATTTTCAGATGGGTGCATCCTCAAAACCTGAGAACTAAAGAAGACGGTGGAAGGTTAAGACCTTTTCGCCTAGAAAATATTCTATGTTCTCTCATTACATTCAGCTTGTCTAATTTTTTCTCTTCATGTTTTTGAATGTTGTATTATATCGAAAGCCAAGGTGTAAGTGCACCCCTCTCCCGGCACCTATTTCGAGGAGTACTGCCTTCTGTATCAGGCCCTTTATCCAACCGCGTAACGCCAGCTTCGACAGATGGTCGTCGAAGCCACCGGGCCGTTGGCCGTAACGACAAAGGGCTCAATGATAGCCAATTCTTATTCGGCTAGTGCTTAGTCGAGATAGGTACTTGATTATACCTGGTCTACTAATGTGGGCAGCGTCGCCTCTTGGTGTGAACGTTTCACTTTTCACAGGGGTGGGTATAAGGTTCAAAATGAAAATCCCAAAACAAAAGTATAACATTTTATTACATTTCATACAAGAATAATTCCGTAGGCACTTTGTATAGCAAGCTGTAACAAGCCAATAAAGAAATAACAATAGAATTTAACTACAACATTATTTACAATCATTTGATAATTAGGTTCTTACGTATTATATCAGTTAAGAAAAAAACATAATTATTTATTATCATTTAAATTAATCTCAATAATTTCATGTAATTGGAAAGAATATGCATGATTTTATTTTGCTTTTAAAATTCTTAACAGATATAAATATTTTAAAATAAAATTAAATAACATTGGAATGTTCGCTTCGTGGCAGAATCATAAGTAAGGCCTTGAAATAAGTAATTGTAATTTTAATAAATACTACTTAGGTATTACTTAATTACTATTAGGCTCCATTTTAGTGGCTAACTAACTGGCCACATTTCGATTTATTTTTAGTTACACCCTTTTTTTTGTAAATTATAATGACCATGACTGTGCATCAAAAATCGCTCATTCATGGAGCTCTGACAATCGATGACGCTAGTGTGTATGCAGGTAATACGTATAACGATTTTATCATTGTATCATAAGTAAGTTTAACCTAAAACTAACTTAACTGCAAATAAGTAGAACATAATTTCCTTTAAACAATGACAAGCTTACACTGGTTATCCATCTTGATACACTTTACCATACTTAAATGAGAGGTTTTATATCATCTATCTTATCCAAATTCTATATTAAATAAGTTCAAAGCTCATAATCTCATACAAATTATGCAAAATTGAATTGGATAATAACACAGAGACCACTCGGCTGCTAAAGCTAGAGACAGCATTGTTAGCTTTCCATACAAACCCAGCGTTTCAGTGAGTCATAAATTGATGAACCGTGACAATCTAGGGTACCTACTAGACTGCTAACCAAAATCTACATGATATAATTATGTCGCAACCAACTAACTTAATCAGCCGTTTCATTAAAAGCCTAGCCTTTTCATTAAACTGCGATGTTTAATTAGCGACATGAGTCACATGGGCAAGTCGTTATACGATATTGAACAAAAGATATCACTTAGGTCTCTGAAAAATCGGCGCATTTAAATGAAAAGGCTAGGCAACCAATTCAACGGCTGATTAAACTAATTGGATGCGACATATGTACTTTTTAAGGATTGAAAAAAAATAGGTAGGTACATATTATAATTGGTAGTGAAATAGAGTAGCGATACGCTATTGAAGTTATTTTTCTATCCTAGTCACGCAAAAACATCGTTTGTACTGGATGGTCCAAATTCAATATGGCGTGACATGCGAGAGACGTCATAAGCAATTAGTGCTGGCTCTGTTTATTTCACACACGCTCACAACTCCGTATTTTATTGAGATTTTTAAACATTTTCATAATCTTTTACCTTGATTTTGAGAAATATAAAAAAAAAACAGACACAATATTCTGACTATCTCTCACTATAGCTATGACAGCCGAAAGTTGCCGAAGCGCGCACGACTACATAATAGAAAATGGCGTCTCCAATCGCTGCCGTGCTCTGGGAATTATAACAATAGATACATAATATTGACGCTAGCACTACGTGCTGCGTCACCAAAAGGCCACCATTACTAGCATAGTTAACTGCTTTGTCTTTCAGACAGCTAAAAGCTTCTCCTATATGTACCTACAAGTATGATACAGATAATTTAATTGATAATTTTATTTCCGCGACTGTACGTTTAACCCCACTTAAGCACACCAATCACTGAATGCACTTGACGCAAAAAAAATGATATCATTTTGTCTGTCGCATCCAGGGGCGAACGGAGCGAGAGAAAGTCCCAGGAGGCGCCTCAGTCAAATTTTATTATAGCATAGCTACCTACATAATAGAAAAGAAAACAAATACAACCAACTTACAAATAAAAAACAACTACAAAGTATAAAATATTTTTAATTTCGGATTTCGTTGTCAAAAAACACCGACTTCTGAAATTAAAGTTACTTTATACTTTGTAGTGTTTTTTATTTGGAAGTCGGTTGTTTTTTTTGTAAAAAAGTTTTTTTCAATCGACATTAGACATGTACTTAAGATGTTGTCCAGATCTTCCTAGTTCCATGCTTGCACTTGCACGCACAACTGGTATACAGGGTTATTTAAAAAAACAAACACTATCAACCTTTCAGTGGGTGAAAGTACTCATGATAATAAACAAATTTTACTATGGGACCAATACTGAAATATCAAAATATAAATCAGCTGTTTCATGCAAATTTTCGATTTTTCAGGGTTAACGTTGTTTATAATTATGTGTACTTTCACCCACTGAAAGATTGTTGGTGTTTTACAAATAACCCTGTATATGAGGGGTAAGCAAGGGGGGCGCCAAAATTGGATCTTGCTCCATCCTAAAACTTCCCTCTTTTTTTTTAAGGATGGGAAATCATCAAATGACCCCTTCCGCTCTGGGTGGAGCGGGAGGGAGTGTCAGACTGACTAAAACCCATCCATGCTCCTCCTAGTGCATTTTACGTTCCAGGGCCGCGGTAACTCTTTCGAACAAAGTCCGTAACCATCCTAAAACTGCTCTCAACTTCAAACGATTGCATGATATATTGCTAAACGAATTTAGACTTAGCTCGTAGAAGGAATGTTGGTCGTTCGGGAACGAAATGGGCAGAAGATTGTTGACATCGCGGGTAGAATCTAAATGAGACCAGCCTCAACCCTCATCCACGTTCCTGTGCAGCCAGCACAGGAACGTGGGGTTTGGCATAAGAAAAGAGGGGCCTATGCTCAGCAGTGGGCGAAGTCCGGCTATGTATGATGATGATGAAATGCATTTAGTGATTTGTAGTGCAAAAGTGGTTTTTAAGAAATAATTCATTACTCATGAAGGCTATTTTTATGTAAATTCGCCTAAACACAGTTTACGACTATTAATTAATAATTTCTTTGTTGTTAATTTACATAATAACTAGCTAAAAGCAAAACAAAATTCATTTTCGTCAGACTATACGTATTATTCTACAACACATTAAAATAAACCAAGCCTGTAATAAATTAAAAAGCTACATAATTAGTAATAACAGTATCCGCTTTTATCACTCTGTATGAAATTTCGTGTTTTAGAAAGAGACGACGCTCTACAAATCCACACTTTTTCTAAAACTCGAAGTGACATACAGACACGTAAACGTCAAATGAACGGGCTGGCAACCAGTTTTACCGCGTCGTATTCTGTTAAGCCGGCTCTACACTCGCCCATGAATCGTGGCTCTGGCGTAAAATATGGCCCACGTACATGGTTTGTTCACATTGACTTCATTACGTTTACAAACGTTTGTACGACAAAGATGTATGTATGCGACATACAGCTTGGCAAAAAAGAATATGATGTGGTGACAAGTGGAACTAAATATTTTACTAAATGGAAACCTATGATGTCGACACTACTTGGCCGACAAGTGTTAGATTTTGAGTATTGTTTATTGTTCCACATTTATTTTTAACGATTTGATTAAATTCTCTTACTGATTTCCTATATAATGGTGCGTTAAGTGAGATAGTGGCGCCCTCATTTTTTCCAAACTCTTTTTTGCCAAGCTGTACTGAGAGTGTAGGGTAGATTTTATTTTTTTGCAACCTTAATATGACATTTATTTGACTAAATCTGACATTAATTATAATTTTTGTAATCTTAATTTGTATTGTTATTTTTGATTTTAATTTGAGAATAAAATATTATTTGCATGCCCTTGCGACGGTAAAATATGGAGGACTAAGTATGTAAAAAATGAACATCTTTGTGTACCAACACCCATGTTTGCAAATAAATAAATGATTGATTGATAGATACATTCGCGCTGACGTGCAGCGAACCCAGCGCGAAATCTTTATCGCAGGACTAAAAACTGACAACCACCGGGGAACGCCGCAAAGCTAAAAAATAATCCACAGGGTGAATTTTTAAAGTGTGCGTGGATAGCCAAATCCGATACTATAAGGAATATCAAAAAACATTGAAAGGAGTCTCGAGCCTTATCATTCGATTTTTAAAAAATTAAAAAGTAATTTGTTAATAATGTGCGCTTCCCTTTAGTTTGCCATGTGTAATTGCTTCCCAGAACTTGATTTTTATTTACTACACTCTTGGATGGTGTAGCAAATACAGGTTGTGTGTTTTTTTTTTCAAAATCAACGGTTTCGATTCCTGGCTAGGAATACCGATTTCTCAAAAATCTAATGATGCAGTTTTAGTTTTCATCAAAATCGGGCTCGAGACTCCAGTGTTTTTCGATATTTCTTATACACACTATACAAATTCGTTGTTATGTTTCGCGGCTTTCGCACCGCGAGTGTGAATCCGGCTTTACAATAACTATGTTGTGGAGGGCAGATATGCAGTCGCTCCGTACATAACACTGCTTCATCTGCATCCGGTTTGACTGGAAGCCCCCAACATACCTGGGAGAAGGCTAGGCTGATTCAAACCTCCATACACACTACCGCCACCTAGCGTCAGTATGTAACACTAGTCGTCATCTCCGAACATTGAGAGCGGGTCTTCAAACACTGGTTCAGCAAGCTTGGGAGTTTCTTTGATTGTTGTTTTGGATGGCTGGGGTTTTTGATCTGTAGAAAATAGTATAATGAAAAAACTTGCTAAGGGGTTTTCTTGCTTTTTTTAAATATATTTTTCTGTCTGTACCTACAGGTTTTAAACTAATGGCCGCTCAGAAAACTCCGCAAATCTATGCGCAGTAGTAAATCTAACTGTTGTGACAGCGGTAGTTGGGGGTGGGGATCAGCGCAGCAAAAAACTAACTACAGACGTTATTAAGTTTGAATCGACTTATAAATTAATCAGATTGCCTTACTACGAAAAGCCGTATTATTAATGTTATACGACTTGCTCAGTAATAAATTAAAAGTAAAAAAACTTCTTTAAAAACAAGCATTTATTAAATGCGCTAAAAAGAATAAAATAAACTTTTCCTTTAAAACTTTTACTACCAACTTATGACGTCATTACACAATTTAAATGATATAAAAGCTTGTCGCGAGATTGGCACGGTTGGCGCAGTGATTGAGCGACAGGCTGCTGCGCTGGTATACCGCCGTTTGCCCGAATTTTATTTACCCTAATATCATTTGCCCTACTCTTATTTGCTATATTAGTCACGTGCAGCTTTGTTTCCCATAAAGTCACTTACCATAACATCATTTGTCATAATCATTGTAAGCCCTAATTATCACATGTCCTAATTATCACATGCCCTTAGAATATTATGTCATTTAAATGTTATGTCTAATAATCATTATGGCGTTTAAATATTATGTTTGACAATTATTATGGCACTTAAAAATATGAAAAACAATACGTATGGCACTCGTATCTTATGGTATCTAAGTTTCGGGCAATTAACAGTATGTCATATGTCTTTTAGGGCAAACGAAACATTCGGGCAAATGAAATTCGGGGAATATGATGATTATGGTATATAATCTTCGGGTAAACAATAGACAACTTGCTGCGCTGCGTGTCGCGGGTTCGATTCCCGCACGGAACAAATATTCGCATGGCCTACAGATACTTGTTCCGGGTCTGGCTGTTTGTTTATGTGAGTTTATATGTAAGTATGTTTGTAAACGCATCCACGATACAGGAGAAATTCCTAGTGTGGGGCAAAGCATAAAAAAAGAAAAGAGATTCACTTCAATTAATAGTGTTTCTTTTGTCAGAATGAGATGAGATACAGCCTGCTGACCGACAGACGGACGGACATCGGAAACTTATTAATACATAGATTAAATTGTAATAAAAAAACACTCACCAACAATCTTCTTAGTCTTAACGCCAAAGAGATCACCATCATCATCTTCATCACCAAACAGAGACCCCTTCACAACCTCTCTCTTTATTTCTTTCTTAACTTCCACTTTCTCAACTTTTTTCTCTTCTTTCTTACTTGTAGTGCCAAATAAGTCTTCTTCACTATCAGAATCAAATATAGTTGATTTTTTCAGTTCCGCTTTCGGTTTGAACATTTCATCATCATTTTCGTCACCGAAAAGAGATGTTTGTGCGTCTTCTTTAGCACTTTTCTCAGTATTCTTATCATAGACTTGACCTAAAGTTGAAACACCGATATTTGAATCTAAATTCTTCGCTATATTTTCGTTTATACTTTCGACAGGACTAGTATTAAATATGTCTTCGTCATTTAATATGTAAACCACTTTAGATTTTACGTCTCTTGAATAAGTTGGTTTGACTGTGGCCGTATCAGGTTCAATTTTAGGCTGGTTTTTGACATCTATATGTTCTGGTTCAACTTTAGGCTGTTTTTCAACGGTGTCAGAGTCTATTTTAGCCTGTAAAGTTTTATCATCTACTTTGGCTTGAACTTCTGGTGAGTCTGGAGGTATATTTTGTGTTATTTCTTTAGTCTTTGCGACATCTTTGCTTACTTCAGGGTGTTTCCTAGGTGGATCGTCTATAGAACTAGAATTGTCCGTGGAGTCTTCACCAAAATCAATTCCAGATTTTCTGACAGCTTCTCTCCTAGCCCGTCTAGTTGAGGGCCGTCTTTTGACCTGAATCTTAGCCCTTTCTTTAGACAATTTATTATCTAGCACATCTGACTCAGGTTTCCCATCAAAACTCACAGATTTCAACAACTTAGAATCGGTAGTTAGATTTGGATTCTCAGGTTCTGACTTTCGAACTTCAGTGGGGGTTTTAAGTTCTGACTTTCGAACTTCAGTGGGGGTTTTAAGTTCTGACTTTCGAACTTCAGAATGGATTTTCGGGTCTGACTTTTGGCTTTCAACTACACTTTGGCTCTGACCATCTGGTTGGTCTTTTGGCTTGACCTTTTTAGGTGATGCGCCAGGGAGTAAAGCATTCACGTTTATATTTAGGCCTACTTTTAGTTTCCCTACTTTCTTTTCAGATTTTTCTGGTTTTGACTCTGAAGGCTTAGGTATGAATTCAGGTTTCGCTGGTATTTTGAATAAGTCTTCATCCGATTTTGAATCTTGTTGATGTAATTTATTTTCAGATAATTTAGGTTTTTCTGTTTTCGCTAAGGACGAGAATAGCTCATCATCTGATGACTTACTACCCGATTCTAGGTTTTTATTTTCGAGGTCTGGCTTTACTTGTTTTCCTAATGTAGGTACCGATGCAAAGAGGTTTTCAACGTCGGATGATAAATTACTGGCAAGTTTATCCTTTGTAGTTACATTTTTATTCTTAAGCACAGGTTTATCATTTACCAACGCAGGACCTTTTTCTAATTCAGGTTTCGAAGCAAATAGGTTTTCATCATCAGATAGAAAATCAAGACTTGCTTTTTCTTTTGAACTTGGTTTTTCATTTTCAACTTTTTCTTCTTCTTTAGATGATTCAACAGACTTAGGTTTTGCTAATTTAGGTCCCGATGCAAATAGGCTTTCATCATCAGATAGAAAATCAAGGCTGGGTTTTACTTTTAAAGTTGGCTTTGTATTCGCAGGCACAGGTCTTTCTTGTGCCAACGCTGGTTTTTCTAATGTAGGTCCCGATGCAGATATGTTTTCATCATCAGAAATTAAATCAAGGGTAGGATTATCTTTAGAACTTAGGTTTGTATTCTCAGTTTTATCTTCTTTAGGAGTTACGTTTCTAGTTCTATCTTCTATTATTTTCGATTCTAAAGAAGTAGGTTCTTGTAATGTAGGTACTGAAGCAAATAAATTTTCATCATCAGACAATGAATTAGCAGTCTTATCCTTTGCAGCTAGGTTTTTATTTTGAGGCACAGGGTCAACTGGTTTAGGTGTTTCTACTTTAGGTTTTGATGCAAATAGGTTTTCATCATCAGATAGAAAATTTAAGCTAGGTTTTTGCTTTAAAATCGGTTTAGATTCTTTTGTAGGTTTTTTAAATATTTGTTCGTTGTCTGACGGTACTGTTTGAGATTTTTGTCCTTCATCAATATTTTCTTCAGTTGGTACTTTAAATATATCTCCCCCTTGATCTGAACTAGATTCTTTTGTTATTTTAACAGCTGGTTTTGCTTCATATTTAGGCAAATCACTGAGATTTTCTCTGTCGGATCTTTCGATATCAGGGATTTTATTGTTAGTAGCACCACTCCCTTCGAAATTTATAGTGTTAGGTACGTGAGGGTACTGATTTTGCGGTAGTTTTGGCTTAGGTATAGTACTAAATATATTATCATCAAATTCATCACTAATTTTACTAAACCCATCATCTGGTGGCTCATCAGTAAACAGACCGAAAATCCTGTCCTGGGTAGGAGTAAATTCTGCCGGATGTTCTACAAAAACCGGATCATTCTTCTTGAAAAACAGACTCTCATCATCCGAGTCGTCATCAAATAACGCATTGACGTTTTTACTTTTCTTAGGCTCTTTAGGTTTCTCAAAAACGGGTGGTTCTGTTATAATGTTACTGAAAATATCTGCTTCTATAGTCTTTGGAATTATTTCTTCCTTTTTATTGTCAGATTCAGTCTTTTCAATTATCGGTTCTGTAAAATCTGGTATCGTATTAAATATAGTTTCTGTTTTTTCAGTATTTTGTTGAGACGTGACAAATAATTCATCAATATCCTCTTCTAAAGTGGCTTTATCAAAAATACTGTGTTTTTCTGTGTTTGTGTTATTATGATTAATTAAAGTTTTATTCGTGTCCTCTTTTGGAGGTAAATCATCGAAATCTTGATCACTAAAATCATTGTTTGTGTCTGAAGAACTTTGTTCCATATTTTGTATGTGGTCAAATATTCTAGCGGCGTTTGATTCTACAATTTCTTTTTTGCTATCTACATTTTTTCGTTCAGGTAAAACTGAATCTTCTTTTCCGAAATTCTTCTCTGTTTCAGAAGTATTACCAATTTCATCTACTATAGGTTTGTTACTATCTTTATTTGAATCAATGTTTTTGTTTTCAACGATTATTTCTTCACTCTCATCAGATTTAACTGGGCTTGAAGGTGTCGCATAAACGATTTCTTCCGGAATTTTCACTTCAGTTTGGCTTAAGGGTTTTGTAAGAATTTTCTCATCAGTTTGGCTTGACGATTTTGTAAGAACTTTCTCATCAGTTTGGCTTGACGGTTTTTCAGAAATTTTGTTATCAATTTGGCTTGACACTTTTGTTTCTTTAAAAGGAGCTTCCATAACGTGTTTGATGTTTGAAGATTTAACTGGTTCAGCAAACAGATCACTTTCGTCATCATCATCGTCATCAACAAAAAGTGATGGACTTTTAGAAGTATTTTTTGTAGAAGGTGCAATATTTTTCGTTTTATCTTCTTTAGCAAAATCTCGAGGTTTTTCTATTCTAACTGGATTATTTTGTACTTTACTAACTTCATTAGTTTTTAAATCACTAAATAGATCATCTTCATCATCATCAAAAATACTTTTAGTAATTTCTTTCTTAACATTAGAACTTTCATTTATTTTAGTTCTTTCAGCTACCTTAGGTTTGCTTATTTCTACAGATTTAGAAGTTTCCTTAGGCTTATCAACAGGTGTATTTTCTGAAAATAATTCATCATCGCTATCAAATAAGCTTTTTTTGTTCTTACTACTGCTACTCGCTACTTCGATTTTCACCGGTTTTGGCGCAGCAATTTCAGAGAAAAGATCGTCATCATCTTCGAATATAGATTTCGACTTAGCAGTATCTTTGGCGGGCATTTTGACGACGTTCGTTGAAAATATATCGTCAATATCATCGAAAAGATTATCACTGAATAAATCAACTTTTGGTTTTTCTATCTTTTTCTCTTTAACTTCAGTTTTCTTTTTTATTTCTTTTTTCAAATCTTTACTAAAATCTTTTTCTTTCGTAACTTTTTGTCCTTCAGACCTAGCGAACAAGTCATCGAATATATCTTTTTCTGTTCTTATTTGCTGATTTGACTGTGACTCTGAACGGGAGTCACTTTCGCTTTCGTCACCGGATGTGGAAGATTTCCGTTGATTACGTTTCAATATGGCGGCACCGATGCTTTCAGTTCCTTTGTTACCGAATAAGGAAATGCCTCCGATTGGTTTCTGTAGACAAAGTAACATAACGTCAGACGTGTTTAGGTTAAATTTTTAAAGTACTTTTTTTCGAAATCAGATAGATTTTTCAGGTTTTCTATTATACAGAGTCAAATTGTATTAGTTAGCGAAACTTCACAGGCGTTACGGATATCGAGACGAATACATGACAAAACAAAGAAGTTTTTTTTTATTTTTTTATTGACAGGCACGCGCTTGACCACTATCTCACCTGATGGTAAGCGATGATGTGGCCGAAGATGGAGCACGCTTGCCTAGAAGTAACCTATTCACTCTTGACTTAAAGACTCCCAGGTTGTAGCAAGTTTCACTTTTGCACGTTCTTCTCCATAGGATCTACTCTTTGGAACGAGCAACTGCCGCGCTGGAGATGGTGTCGGTGAGCGTGTTTTGCTGCAGAAGAACTTGCTGCTCCTATCGCTAGCGCGGCAGAACTAGCTTCATCTATTTGACTGACAGACCTTGACAATTCAAAAGTGCCTCAAAATGGTCTATTTGAAATAAAGAGCCAGTGATGTTTCACCCACTAAATAAATTATATCTTTGGTTTAAAAGCTAAATGATAAATGATATTTATTTTGTAAGTAGGTTAAACATAACACTTTTACACGTCAATGTTTTTTGGTTATTTTAAACTAGATGAGAGCGGTGTTTCCTAGCTGACTACCCTGAGAAGAAAAATGTCGAAAGTCTCTTTTAAAGTCCATACAATCCGTAGTGGTCAAATCATATGAGAACCATGTAGGTTAATTTCTGAGGTGGCATTCACAATACGTTTTATGAGAACTATGCAGATCAGTGTCTGAAATGGTCTTTTGAGGAACACAGTTAGTTATACCGCATAGTTCCACACAGATGTGAGTGGACCTATCCAACTACACGAATACATACTTTAACACCACGTGCCGCCTCTTCATCACGGTCCCCACTTTCCTCATACACCTTCCTGCTTGCATCATTCTCATAGACATGTCTCCTATGATCTTCTTCTTGTATATGTTTTCTATGGCGGTCAGATGTGTGTCGGTTGTCAGTGTGTTTGACAAACATGTTGGGTTCAGGACCGGAGTCGAAGATAGAGGTCGAGTTGGCAGTGGAATTTGATGCGGGCTGTGAAGAAAATAAAACTTGTTTGAAATATTTCCCCGTGGGCTAGGTAGAGATTTATATGTTGTCGACTGCCACATACATACATTTTGACGACACGGTTGGCGCAGTGGTTGAGCGATCGGCTGCTGCGCTGCGTGTCGTGGGTTCGATTCCCGCACGGAACAAATATATGTATGGCCTACAGATAGTTGTTCCGTGTCTGGCTGTTTGTGTATGTGAGTTTGTATGTTTGTAAGCGCATCCACGATACAGGAGATATTCCTAGTGTGGGGACACGTTTAAAAAAAAACATTTACCCCATAAGAGATATTGCGAATATTCTGTTACACGTTATATATTTATTATATTTGAAGATGCATACCGCATTAGCGAAATCGCTAAAGATATCAGCGTGGTCGCTGTGAGGCTGAGCGCTCTCGTAGCGCGGCTGGCCTCGGTGCAGCGCGGCGAATATGTCGGAGTCGCTGTCTGACGGGTCGGACAGCGGGGGCGGCTCGTCGGGGAATATTGTGCCTAACAATACAAATCATAAGATACTTATAGTAGATTATGCACCGAGGGGATAAAGCAATGTTTTATGTCACGGGTGTCATCGAATCGAATCCCGAACGCCATGAAGGATTCCACAGTTAAGGACGCGTTTACATATGGGTAGTCAAATCATTACTTTTTTACACAAAAGTAATGATTTCCATTTTTACATTTTCTCAATAAATGTACCGAAATAAAAAAAAATCACTTCGGTACATTTATTGAGAAACTGAACCTTACTAAAATTATATTTATAGTTCAGAATCGTACCATGCACATCTATCAACAATTCATGGGAAAAACATTTTAAGAATGCAAAGCATTTTATTCAATAAACATACCTTTGTGTAAAAAAGTAATAATTTGACTACCCATCTGTAAACGCGTCCTTCACTCGAATCCTTCAGTGGGCACGCGCTTGACCGCTATCTCACCTGATGGTAAGCGATGATGTGGTCGGAGATGGAGCACGCTTGCCTAGAAGTAACCTATTCACTCTTGACTTAAAGACTCTTCACGGCTTGAGCACAATTTTCACGCAGTAGTTATGCTCGTGGCTAAATTATAACAGCCACACAGGCCGCTTCAAGGTTAAGCAACGTTTGCCGAGGTCGGCCTGTGGATGGGTGACCATCTTAACATACCGAGACTCCTCCGTACCTCAAAAAGCACGTTAAGCTGTTGGTCCCGGTTGTCATTTGGAGATCTTTGGCAGTCGTAACGGATTGTCGGATGTCAGAAAATCTGACACCAGTTTTGCCAAGAAGTACCTTGTTATCCAATTAATGGATTTTGGAATGAATCCGGTTTGACTGGGAGCCGACCCCTATATAGTTGGGAAAAGGCTAGGCAGATGATGGTTTAGAAGTACTTATACGATCAAGTTGCATAAAGCTAATGACTTACTCGAGATGGGATCCTGTGGTCTGTAAATCTTGCGAACTGTGGGCTTAGGAGGCTCCTCCTCTTCAGGCTCTCTTTCCACCATCTGCGAAACAACATGAGTAATCAAATCCTGGATGAGGCTGGCACAAGAACGTGGGGATTGGTACAAGAAAAAAAGGGTCTATGCTCAGCAGTGGGCGAAGTCCGGCTGTGGATGATGAAGATAAATTTAAAATTACCACCTTCCTTGTGTAGTAGTTGAGTCTTACTAAAAAAAATATACAGGGTTATTTGTAAAACACCAGCAACCTTTCAGGGGGTGAAAGTACTCATCATTATAAACAACTTTTACTATGGGACCAATTCTGAAATATAAAAAATTAAATCAGCTGTTTCATACAAAATGCAATAGTCACCCGATGAAAATGTATGAAATAGCAGATATTGTTTTCGATTTTTCAGGGTTGGTCTCATAACAAAAGTTGTTTATAATGATGAGTACTTTCACCCCCTGAAAGGTTGCTGGTGTTTTACAAATAACCCTGTATATATTGTTCTCTATGGTCCAAGCGCGTTTATCTAAAACGTAGTGTCAAATAAAAATTCTAAAATAAAAAAATCACGTTCTAAAAAGTATGAAACAAGAAAACATTCTTATTTGAAATTAATCTATAAACAATTCAATATAGAAGTACTATCTTCCATTAAATAAACAACTGATACACGTGACATTATATACATATTTTAATGTTTATAATAATTATTCTTATTGCTGTTCAGATGACAGCTGTCATGGCATATGACAGCTGTCATCTGAACATCAATAATACTTCGCCCTAAATTTTAGTGCTAAAGTTTGATGTTTCATTATTACTATAAACATACTATTTTACCAGAATAGATGGCATACGACCACGGCTATCATCTTGTATAATTAGTTTTCTGTCTTTCTTTTTCTTTATCAATGAAAAGAAAAAAAAAAAAAAAAAAAAAAAATGTCTGGCAGTTTGAGATTTTTTTTATGCGGCCTACCCAAATGTCCTTACTTTGGTATTGTTCGTCAAATCGTTGAGCTCCTTAAAGTTCTAAGTTTGAGCTCCACAATAACTGACAAATGCTTGCACTGTCTGGACAGGTCCACTCAAATCTGTGTGGCACTTTCCTCAAAAGGCCACCTCAGACATTAACCTACATGGTTCTCGTATGATTTGACCAGTACAATTTGTATGGACTTCAAAAGAGACTGTGACCTCTGAGTTTGTTTCGGTGTTTCTTCTCAGGGTAGTCAGCTAGGAAACACCGGCCTCATCTAGCTTAAAATGACCAAAAAATATTGACGTGTAAAAGTGTTATGTTTAACCTACTTACAAAATAAATATCATTTATCATTTATCATTTAATGGCCATTTTGTAGTTCCCTAACTTTTAAAATGAATGAATTGCTGTATAAACATACCTTAGCAGGTTCCCTAGCTCCCAGCCTCCGGGCTATCTCGCTGGCCACGTCTGAGGGCGTCGGCTTGGGAACGGAACCCTGCTCTGAAGGTAGCTCCGAACTCGTTTCTGATACCTGGAACATACATTTTATTTGAATTTTGAACCTTGGGTATTTATCAAGTTATTGAAAAACAAACTCTATGTTATTTTTGACAAAGGTTCAATTCAATGTAATTCAATAGGGTAGATGACTAAAAAATTAAATTAGTCCGTCAGATAGATTTCCAAAAACTATTAGACTCGTATTTTTTATTTTTTCACGTAAACACAAAAAATTAAAACGATATAGTACATTGAAAACTCCTGTGACGTCAGGTGTTTGTACACTTTTTACGTACACGTGACGTCCCCAGCCCCCACTCCTGATCTTTGTTGCGTTTTATCTTCGTCATTTTTAATTGATTTGATAAAGAAAACAATACGTGTTTAATATTTTTCGATAATCTAACTAACGGACTAAATAGAATCATATATTTTTTTGGTACCAGCCGGGGATTACAAAAGTCGCGTACGTTCCCGCGATCCCCGACGTGGGTGGAAGATGGGACACAGGGGTGGTTTTAGTCAGTAAGAGTCTGACAGACCCCTCCGCCCGCCCCAGGGCGGAGGACATCCATGAGGATTTCCACCCGTAAAAAAACAGGGTGCAGGTGATGTTACTTACAGTGGTCTGCGTAAGTATAGGCAGGGGCAGTTTGTCCGTGTGTGTGTCTTCGGGCTCCGACTGCAAGTACTGCTCGCTGTGACACAGTTGGGTAAGGACAGGTGATGTTACTTACAGTGGTCTGCGTATGTATAGGCAGGGGCAGTTTGTCCGTTTGTGTGTCTTCGGGCTCCGACTGCAAGTACTGCTCGCTGTGACATAGTTGGGTAAGGACAGGTGATGTTACTTACAGTGGTCTGCGTAAGTATAGGCAGGGGCAGTTTGTCCGTGTGTGTGTCTTCGGGCTCCGACTGCAAGTACTGCTCGCTGTGACACAGTTGGGTAAGGACAGGTGATGTTACTTACAGTGGTCTGCGTATGTATAGGCAGGGGCAGTTTGTCCGTTTGTGTGTCTTCGGGCTCCGACTGCAAGTACTGCTCGCTGTGACATAGTTAGGTAAGGACAGGTGATGTTACTTACAGTGGTCTGCGTAAGTATAGGCAGGGGCAGTTTGTCCGTGTGTGTGTCTTCGGGCTCCGACTGCAAGTACTGCTCGCTGTGACACAGTTGGGTAAGGACAGGTGATGTTACATACAGTGGGCTGCGTAAGTATAGGCAGGGGCAGTTTGTCCGTGTGTGTGTCTTCGGGCTCCGACTGCAAGTACTGCTCGCTGTGACATAGTTGGGTAAGGACAGGTGATGTTACTTACAGTGGTCTGCGTATGTATAGGCAGGGGCAGTTTGTCCGTTTGTGTGTCTTCGGGCTCCGACTGCGAGTACTGCTCGCTGTGACACAGTTGGGTAAGGGCAGGTGATGTTACTTACAGTGATCTGCATATGTATAGGCAGGGGCAGTTTGTCCGTGTGTGTGTCTTCGGGCTCCGACTGCGAGTACTGCTCGCTGTGACACAGTTGGGTAAGGGCAGGTGATGTTACTTACAGTGGTCTGCGTCTGTATAGGCAGGGGCAGTTTGTACGTGTGTGTGTCTTCGGGCTCCAACTGCGAGTACTGCTCGCTGTGACACAGTTGGGTAAGGGCAGGTGATGTTACTTACAGTGGTCTGCTAATGTATAGGCAGGGGCAGTTTGCCCGTGAGTGTGTCTTCAGCTCCGACTGCGAGTACTGCTCGCTGTGACACAGTTGGGTAAGGGCAGGTGATGTTACTTACAGTGGTCTGCGTATGTATAGGCAGGGGCAGTTTGCCCGTGAGTGTGTCTTCAGCTCCGACTGCGAGTACTGCTCGCTGTGACACAGTTGGGTAAGGACAGGTGATGTTACTTACAGTGGTCTGCGTATGTATAGGCAGGGGCAGTTTGCCCGTGAGTGTGTCTTCAGCTCCGACTGCAAGTACTGCTCGCTGTGACATAGTTGGGTAAGGACAGGTGATGTTACTTACAGTGGTCTGCGTATGTATAGGCAGGGGCAGTTTGTCCGTTTGTGTGTCTTCGGGCTCCGACTGCGAGTACTGCTCGCTGTGACACAGTTGGGTAAGGGCAGGTGATGTTACTTACAGTGATCTGCATATGTATAGGCAGGAGCAGTTTGTCCGTGTGTGTGTCTTCGGGCTCCGACTGCGAGTACTGCTCGCTGTGACACAGTTGGGTAAGGGCAGGTGATGTTACTTACAGTGGTCTGCGTCTGTATAGGCAGGGGCAGTTTGTCCGTGTGTGTGTCTTCGGGCTCCAACTGCGAGTACTGCTCGCTGTGACACAGTTGGGTAAGGGCAGGTGATGTTACTTACAGTGGTCTGCTAATGTATAGGCAGGGGCAGTTTGTCCGTGTGTGTGTCTTCGGGCTCCGACTGCAAGTACTGCTCGCTGTGACACAGTTGGGTAAGGACAGGTGATGTTACATACAGTGGGCTGCGTAAGTATAGGCAGGGGCAGTTTGTCCGTGTGTGTGTCTTCGGGCTCCGACTGCAAGTACTGCTCGCTGTGACATAGTTGGGTAAGGACAGGTGATGTTACTTACAGTGGTCTGCGTATGTATAGGCAGGGGCAGTTTGTCCGTTTGTGTGTCTTCGGGCTCCGACTGCGAGTACTGCTCGCTGTGACACAGTTGGGTAAGGGCAGGTGATGTTACTTACAGTGATCTGCATATGTATAGGCAGGGGCAGTTTGTCCGTGTGTGTGTCTTCGGGCTCCGACTGCGAGTACTGCTCGCTGTGACACAGTTGGGTAAGGGCAGGTGATGTTACTTACAGTGGTCTGCGTCTGTATAGGCAGGGGCAGTTTGTCCGTGTGTGTGTCTTCGGGCTCCAACTGCGAGTACTGCTCGCTGTGACACAGTTGGGTAAGGGCAGGTGATGTTACTTACAGTGGTCTGCTAATGTATAGGCAGGGGCAGTTTGCCCGTGAGTGTGTCTTCAGCTCCGACTGCGAGTACTGCTCGCTGTGACACAGTTGGGTAAGGGCAGGTGATGTTACTTACAGTGGTCTGCGTATGTATAGGCAGGGGCAGTTTGCCCGTGAGTGTGTCTTCAGCTCCGACTGCGAGTACTGCTCGCTGTGACACAGTTGGGTAAGGACAGGTGATGTTACTTACAGTGGTCTGCGTATGTATAGGCAGGGGCAGTTTGCCCGTGAGTGTGTCTTCAGCTCCGACTGCAAGTACTGCTCGCTGTGACATAGTTGGGTAAGGACAGGTGATGTTACTTACAGTGGTCTGCGTATGTATAGGCAGGGGCAGTTTGTCCGTTTGTGTGTCTTCGGGCTCCGACTGCGAGTACTGCTCGCTGTGACACAGTTGGGTAAGGGCAGGTGATGTTACTTACAGTGATCTGCATATGTATAGGCAGGGGCAGTTTGTCCGTGTGTGTGTCTTCGGGCTCCGACTGCGAGTACTGCTCGCTGTGACACAGTTGGGTAAGGGCAGGTGATGTTACTTACAGTGGTCTGCGTCTGTATAGGCAGGGGCAGTTTGTCCGTGTGTGTGTCTTCGGGCTCCAACTGCGAGTACTGCTCGCTGTGACACAGTTGGGTAAGGGCAGGTGATGTTACTTACAGTGGTCTGCTAATGTATAGGCAGGGGCAGTTTGCCCGTGAGTGTGTCTTCAGCTCCGACTGCGAGTACTGCTCGCTGTGACACAGTTGGGTAAAGGCAGGTGATGTTACTTACAGTGGTCTGCGTATGTATAGGCAGGGGCAGTTTGCCCGTGAGTGTGTCTTCAGCTCCGACTGCGAGTACTGCTCGCTGTGACACAGTTGGGTAAGGACAGGTGATGTTACTTACAGTGGTCTGCGTATGTATAGGCAGGGGCAGTTTGTCCGTGTGTGTGTCTTCGGGCTCCGACTGCGAGTACTGTTCGCTGTCATGTTCCACCTTAGAGGTTGAACTGTCCGAGTCACTGTCTTCGACGTGCAGGCCTAAAATGAATTGAAACATTGTAATAATAGAACCTTTTTAAGACATGTACCAACTCGGAAACTTGCTCTTATTGCGCCTATTGAGTCAGTTAAAAGAGGGTAGACTCACCAGCATGCCACTTGTTCTTCCAGGGTTGTGATCCAATGATGTAGGGGAGAGGTCGGTTCGCGTACATATCCTTGGGTTTCAGCACCATTCTGTAGTGTATAAAAATATATATTTTAGAAAAGAAGAAAGAAAAAACATGTCGAACATCAGGAAGCGTCAGGTGATTCCGGGACGAGCTCCTTCACAAAGAGCTCTAAAAATATAACAATAAGGTCCAAACTCACCTGGCAGGCATTTCATCGTCGGTGTCGGATTCAGTGTCGCTATCTTGCAGGATGGTGATGATTTCATGAGCATTCTCTAACACTGAAATACTGCGTTTTAAAGATGTAAGCTCATCTGGTATTTCCGGCTTAGGCGGTTCCTGAAAAGGTCAAGGTTTTTAGAGTTTTAGACTGATCACACCAAAGGAGACGGAAACGGTCCAAATGTAAAGAGTTGAGATATGGTTTAAAAAAATTGTTATTTTTTCTATTTCAAAATACAAAAAAGTTGCACAGTCTAGAAGACGAGTTATCTAGAAAAACAGTTTAGGTCACGAATAACCTGCAACAATGTTGCTTTCTTAGCAGTTTAATGACGTATTCTTTAGAAAGGTTGATTGTTTTAATGTCAAACAACAGTTTGGTTGACACATTGAGATAGAAAAAATATGGAGGCGCCGCGATATTCTATACATACATTTACAGGGTTAATTACAAAACAGAATGTGAAATATCGCTTTGTTTCATTCTTTCTAATGTGGTAATCGTATTTGATAAAAGAGACAACAATGTTTCAGTTGTTGCTCATATTGTCAACAATTTGTTTTGACTTAGTGACAGTTGTAGGTCGCCGAATCTGCCATATTAGTCGCGCAGTTTCGAGGTAGTTCTGCTGTCAAATGGTTGTTTAATTTTATTTATTTATTTATTAAAACTTTATGCACTAGTAAAAAAAACTGTAAAAGGCGGACTTAATGCCATAGGCATTTTCTACCAGTCGACCAATTTTTATATTATTATTAACATTTGTGACAAAATTACGAGAAGTTTCTGTTTAAAACTGCACTTATATGCTGGAAAACAGCAGTTAAACATGCTCCTGCGTTAATATTGTGAAGTGTGGTAAAAAAAAACAGGATTATCAACGTCAGTCGTCTTTGTACAGGTTAGTTGCAGGTTTTCATGCAATATTACTTATATTATACACTATTGATAAAAAAAATTGCTATGTGATCATGAATTTATGGCTAAAGTGTTCATATTTGGGTTTATTTCCGTCCAACAGCCCTTTTTAATATTTTATAGTTTCATTCGTTTGTTTACAATAATATGTCATGGTGGAATAGTGTTGTACCGGTGCCGTAATAGTTTCCAATACTAGTTCCTTCGCTGTGCTGAAAAGATATCGCTATAATGCGTGTGCTAATCGGACAACAGTGTTTTATGATGATTCTAAATGAGGTCCAAAAGTCCTCATCTATCGCTTTCCATCAGGCGTGATCGAGGTCAAGAGCAAGCCCATTCCATAATAAAAAATAAAAGAAAGTTGCTGCTAATATTGCCTGTATCTAGGTTTCGAATTTTCGATCCTTCATTTGCCCAAGGTAAGACCCACATGGTTTTCTGTTCTGTTTCCCTCTCGAGGTTCTCGTACGTGTTTCTGATTGATCGGTTGTATTGTTTCAGATCTGGCTCTTTTAACTAGCCTGAATTCCTGAAGACGGACGCTGAAAGACCTGACGTCTTGGTGTGTTCCGAAGGTAGACCTGAGGAGGTGGACAGTGTACCTACCCATGTGGAAAGACACACATAATCAGATCATCGTCCATGGAAATCATCAGGTACAGACGTCGTTTGTTATATTTCGTTCCGGATCAACATCCTTCCCTGCAGGACACTTCATCGTGTGGTCTACCCGTGTTTTGTCACGTGTAGCCGATGCCAAGGGATCTTTGTGCCGCTGATTTGATGGTTCGCTAAAAGACTAACGCTAACGCTAAATGCTATATGGCTGACTCGCCAACGCTGATATATAGCTCGCTAATTACCAGCTTGCTAACCTAGAAGTTATTTTTATGTCAAGTTACGTTTTGAGAGAGAGTGAGTGAACCTTATGTTCACTTAAGGATATAAAGATCTAGTAATTCAATGGTTGCTACACTAAGTATAACATGTTTATTTTTTGCACTGAGCACAACTAGATATATCCATAACCACTTATTCGGTTGAGCTAGAAGTTGCTAGCGGTTCACTTCACGAATCCATTCAAGCGACCCTGATTTTATATATTTTACTTCTCATGCATACATTTTCCCACTCTGGTACCCTCGGTACGGAGACGGGATCCAGAATTGGAATTGTGTTACAGGGTTTAGGGATAAGGTAATAAACCTGTGCATTTGATGTAAGTACCTGCCTAAGGTTTGATTTTAATAAAGTTTGTATTGTGTAGATTGGTGGAGGTTTTGTACTCAGGTGGAGTAAAAATAAAACAAGTTTTTTTTTTAATTTGTAGTTTTTTTATTTAGTAGTAGTCTTTTAACATAATAGAAGAACTTGGTTTTCACTAGGGTCCGTATACCTACCAAAAGCTACAGACCAGATATAAAATAAGCAAAAGCGCAAACGTCATGTAATTCTATGCAGAAAAACACTTGAAATTAATATTATTCTCAGATATCAGAAGGCAAGTAAACTTACGACTTAATTGTTTTCTGTTACAACGAACTGTAAGAATATTTATAATTATGATTCAACCGTGATATATAGTAAGACTCGTAATACTATTATATAGTACTAGTATCGATATTAGTTATTAGTAACACTATGTTTTCTGATTGACACAACCCTAGTATTGGCAGCCATTTTTAGAGAAATTTTGAGACAAAAACCGGCACCCTTTTTTTGTAGGTGTTTCCAGTCCATATTATTTATATGTCTATGGGTTGACAGAATATTAATTGTTGTTGATGAACACCATGAACACTGACAAATTATAATGACAGAAATTATTTACGACACAACATATATACCTCCTGAAAAGGATATTTAAAAAAGATAGGTTGATGATACCGACCAGTGAATTTTTTTAATAAAAACTTTTTTTCGGCATTGTTCCGTTTCATGTTGTAATGTAGGCGCGATATTATACTAAATCTCTTCTATCTCTGCTCTCAGATTGCCAAAATCCGCAGAATTTTCAGAGATTGGTTGATAATATATATAATATATTGATTGACACCACTCTCATTATTTATACATCTAGGCCCAAGATTATATGGCAGCGGTTCCATCTCCTTTATTTATGTAAAAGGATGTCAAGTTCTACACAACGGCTTCGCTTATAAAATAAGTGAGGCCAAATTTATACGTCACCCAAAGGGCAATGGAGAGGGCAATGCTCGGAGTTACGTGATTGAATCAGGAATGATGGTACCCGCAATCTCAATAACACTGTATGATCTAGGAAGGGAACTGAAGACGCTTGCGAATGCTCGACTTGGGCTGCGTATTCACCAGAGATTTGCGAGCATGCGTAGGAAGTACTAGCGAGAGGTTTTTTTGGGACAGGCCCGTCACGCATTTCGAAACCACTGAAACTCCTGAAAGTCAGAATCGACAGTGGTGACCACCAGAAAAACGCCGAGTCAATGAAGCTCGACGAGTCCCGGAGAAACGATTCAACTGTCTTGGATCCCGCAACGAAATAAATCAGAAAAAAAACAGCGGAGGAGTAGGAAAACATATAATTTCCACTTCCCTCCTTATCAAGCAGGAGACAGAACAGAGCTAGGCCAAATAGGCACCAAGGGACATAATACAACTGGGTTAAGCCCAGTAGCCAAGCACCACGGATTATACATTAACACTAATACTAATGGGGGGTCCTACATTGTAAGCTACTTTTGATTCCAGTAATAGGTGTGGAAAAATCGCTTGAACGCACGGAAATTTGTTCTGGTTAAGAACCAATAGAATCGCTCCATTAACCTGAAGCTAGGTAAATGAAGTGATTCTATTGCTTCTTAACAAACACATCCCTAGCTACGTAACTTCGCACATCTCTGGTGGAATCGCAGCCTAACGAGGCAGTGAGCTGATTACTGATTCTAATCAGTAATCGGTTAATCGGGCGCTTATATACTTAAACTTCTTACCGAGGAAGAATAATATGGACATTCCTTTCTGAATAAATAACTGATCCCGGGTTAATTTTGTAAAAACAACTATAACAAACTTAATGAAATTATAGCAGTGGTTATTTTGATTTAGTATCTTTATTTTATTCAAAACAAATGGAATGCCTGTAAAAAATCGGCTTTTTAAATTAAAAAAAAATTACAAAGAGAGTTCACGAGTTCTAACTATATTTTGTATGCGGAATTTTTTAGCAATCTCAGGAATTTCGAACAATTCCGGATTCCGAGATTCTCAAATGCGTATCCGTATTATACTTTCGTGGGAATAAACGTGAAGTTTAGGTATCTTAGCGCCCGATTATCCGATCACTGATTATAATATAATAATAGCGAACCACTCTTCAAGCTTGTAGGTTCGAAATCAGGTCGGAGCTAATTAATTCACTTGACTTTCTTGACCACAAAATGTCTAACAGAAATGGTTGGCTGACTGACATACGAATATTCATATAAGGATTCCATATTCTTTTGGGAAATGGAACCAAGCTAATGTGAGAGATTTCACTTTTCCTGGGCAAATCAAAGTGACAGTTGTCTGTTGCACCACACATAATCTCAAACCGTTTATTGCAATGTATAATGTACCTACACGTCATATTATAATGATATAATATAGCCTCTATATTTCCCTATTGAATGACTTATAAAACTAATATTAAAAAAAAAAAAAAAAACAAAAAAAAAAAAAAAACAAAATAAAAAAAAATAAAAAAAAAAATGAAGAATAACGGTCATTGACCCACCTACATTTATTGACACACTTAATTTCAAAAACAGAAATAATGACATAAAGCTGTCCTGAATCGACATCTATCGTGATCCTTACTGTTCTAGTAATGAAAAACGATTCATAAATTACTGTCCTGAGGTACCTACTAAGAGAAATGAATGAAAGGTCAATGCACTTTATTCCACATTTATCTGGCGCCTTCCATAGTATCCGCTTATTCACTTTTTTAAATTATTTTATACATTTTTAAATATTTCTTAAAAAAATATAAAAATAGTAGCCCAGCGGTATCAAGAACAGGGTCCAAGTCTTTAACGGTCAGGGCTCCAGAGAGAGGAACCTCCGAACTTTACTTGAACTTAACGATGCTTCATTTCCATAAATATAGCTATTTATTTTTAATAAATTGTTATTTGAGGGATTCTTTCGTTCAAGATTTCTAACTCTTGAAAAATCATCATCATCATCATCATATCAGCCGAAAGACGTCCACTGCTGGACATAGGCCTCCCCCAAGTGTCGCCACAACAACCGGTCCTGTGCGTCTCGCATCCATCGGTTACCCACAACCCTCACCAGGTCATCGGTCTACCTTGTGGGAGGCCTTCCAACGCTGCGTCTTCCGGTACGCGGTCGCCACTCCAAAACTTTTCGGCCCCATCCACCATCTGTTCTGCGAGCAATGTGCCCTGCCCACTGCCACTTCAATTTGGCGATCCTTCGGACTATGTCGGTAACCTTGGTTCTCTTGCGGATATCATCATTCCTGATTCGATCACACAAGGAAACTCCGAGCATTGCCCTCTCCATTGCTCTTTGGGTGACTTTAAGCCTTTTGATGAGGCCCATTGTGAGCGACCACGTTTCGAGTCCATAAGTCATCACTGGCAACACGCACTGGTCATTGACTTTCGTCTTGAGACACTGTGGTATGTGAGACGAGAAGATACCGCGCAACTTCCCGAACGCCGCCCAGCCGAGTCGGATTCGACGGTTGACCCTACTTAACTTGTCCGTTTGTTCCAGGTAGACGTACTCATCACCCACTTCGAGTGCAGAGCCTCCAATCTTGATAGGAGTGGGTGCTACGTGGGTATTTACCATGACCTTGGTTTTGTCCATGTTCATTTTAAGACCCACTCTTTCGGAAGCTCTACTGAGTAAGAATAAAGTGTAAATTATTTTTGTACTCGTATATACCAGGCACATTCATAAGGAAGGCTATAGGAGGCTACACGGGAACGGGGAAATTCCTACAGAAAGGCAAAAAACGGGATATGTGCGTACGAAGTCGCGGGCAAAACCTAGTAGATAATATAATAAAGCTGAAGAGTTTGTTTGTTTTTTTTCACTCTGTATATATGTATAGCTATACAAATACCGATATAGGTATATGCGATAATGTAGGTTTTCCGGTATATTATATTGGAACAAGCGATATTAATTTGCCGATACAGCTACACATTTCGAATTGCGCCCTATAAATAAAATCTATGACGTAAACGCGCTAAAGTTGTTTACGCTCGGGGAATCCCCACGTTTTATACCTAATTTCATCCCGGTAGCTTGCTTGTTGTTCCTTTCGACGCTTGATAAAATTAATACTTTATTTTAAGTCACGATTTTGTCATTTTTTGGATAAATCTTACTAATATTATAAACGCGAAAGTTTGTATGTATGGATGTTTGTTACTCTTTCACGCAAAAACTACTGAATGGATCTTGATGAAATTTGGCACAGAGGTAGATTATAGTCTGGAATAACACATAGGATACTTTTTATCCCGGGAATATGTTCCCTTGGGTAAATTTTCGACATTCACGCGGGCGGAGCCGCGGGCGGCAGCTAGTATAGTTAAAAATGATAGATAAATGATATTTATTTTGTAAGTAAGTTGGTCATTTTAAAGTAGATGAGGCCGGTGTTTCCTAGCTGACTACCCTGAGAAGAAACATTGAAACCGAAACTATAAGAATAGGTACCCAATAGAATCGCTTCATTTACATGTTGTTTATCTCGCAGCCATCTAGCTGAATCAGCCGTTTCATTAAAAGTCTAACCTTTTCATTGAACTGTGCCGTTTAATCAGCGACATAAGTGTCATGGGCAAGTCATTAAACGATATTGAACAAAAGATGTCACTTAAGTCGCTAAAAATCGGTACATTTAAATGAAAAGGCTAGGCAACCAATTAAACGGCTGATTAAGGTAATTGGCTGCGACATTTATACGTCATTGAGTATACCATCCAACTTCTTATATTCGTGACAATATAAGAAGTTGGATTTGATAGCAGGATACAACATTGCTTTCAAAATCTCTTTCGCTCTTAGCGGTAAAGCGATCTTCTATCCCTCTCTACTCAGCTGTCAAATCTGACATCTCGTATCTTTTCTTTTTTTTAAATCGGTAACGTACATCAGAAGTAGTTCTTACCTTGACTGCTGGTACGTCGGTTGCCAAATCATCGTCATCATACACGCGGCTTTCTATAAACTGGCTGCTGCTTAACGCCATGAATCTAGAAAAAAAAAAATATTGAAGCTGGTTTATATATCCCGGGAAAAAGGTCTCCTTGGTGCTATAGGTTTGGTGTTATGGTTTTAATTTCAACTCGATACCTCCACGCGCTCCCGAGATAAAGCGTATTGACAGACAGACGGACGGACAACAAAGTGTTCCTATAAGGGTTCCGTTTGTTCCTTTTGAGGTACGGAATCCTAACAACAATCCAATCTAACTGGATGTCAGTATTTTTGCACGGAGCGACTGCCTCTCTAACCTCCACAACCCAGTAACTGGGTGACAGGGTACCCCCTGGCCCTGCCAGGGTTGCGGATTTTGTTCGAAAGAGTTACCGTGGCCCTGGAAAGCAAAGGGCACTACGAGGAGCATGGATGGGTTTTAGTCAGTTAGAGTCTGACACTCCCTCCCGCTTCGTCCAGAGCGGCAGAAGTCATTTGATGATTTCCCATCCATAAAAAAAGGGTACCTCCTGGCAAGACTGTAGTCAGATTTTCTGCTGCTGACTACCCGTCATGAATCTCAAAGATCTACAAATGACAGTCTGGACCAACGGCTTTAACATGCTTTCCGAGGCATGGAGGAGCTTCGGTGTGAAATAGACGGTCACCAATCCACGAACCGACCCCAACAAGAGTTGCTTAACCTCGAAGATCGACCAGTGCGGCTGTTAATATTTATTTGTATGGCCTACAGATAGTTGTTCCGGGTCTGGGTGTTTGTGTATGAGAGTATATATATTTGTAAACGCACCCACGATACAGGAGAAATTCCTAGTGTGGAGCAATGCTTTAAAAAAAAAAATTGCTAATTAAATATAAAATTGCAAAATTTCTTTTAGCGATTCACACTTCAATCCGAGTATTTTCTTTGTGTGACTAATGCTTTAATAATTTTAGTAATGAGGTACTACAGAGGGGCTAATTAAACATTTCAATTAACATTCCTCATACACTAAATATATAGACGGATATACTGGGTAATTTTTTTTCCAGTGCGCAAACTTTAAGAACCACTCATTTTTTTTTAGGAATTGACTATGGCTTTCTTGGGGAAAGTTGTTCATTTACATGGGCAGAAGTGGTTCTCAAAGTTTGCGCACTGGAAAAAAAGTTATCCAGTATAGAACTCCTTCACATATAGACGGATTTGCAAAATTCTTTTTTTTGTTCAAAAGATGTTTATCCGAAATGGTTCCATTCAAATTTCTTAAAGATCTGATGAAAAACTTCGGAGATAGACAATTAAATAGATTATGGATTGTTTGAAATTTTTGTGGACCAGCGCTAAAAAGTGAAAAATAAATATAAAACTTTTTTACAAAATTATACTTGACAAATGACTTCCAAATAAAAAGCTACAAAGTACGAGTCGAGGTCAAGAACTAGCCCAATCCTCAACAAATAAATAATTTTAATTTTGGAAGTCGGTGTCAAAAAACCGGCCAAGTGCGAGTCGGACTCGCGCACGAAGGGTTCCGTACCATTATCTATAAAAACGGCAAAAAAAACACGTTTGTTGTATGGGAGCCCCTTCAATATTTATTTTATTCTGATTTTTAGTGTTTATTGTTATAGCGGCAACAAAAATAAATAATCTGTGAAAATTTCAACTGTCTATCTATCACAGTTCATGAGATACAGCCTGGAGACAGACGGATGGGCGGACGGACGGACGGACGGACAGCGGAGTCTTAGTAATAGGGTCCCGTTTTACCCTTTGGGTACGGAAACCAAAAACGAAGGACCCACACCAGAAACACCGACTTCCAAAATTAAAGTTATTTTGAACTTTGCAATGGTTTTCATTCGGAAGTCGGATTTATTTTTTTTGTAAAAAAGTTTTTTATGATGTAGGTGAGCACTAAGAAGTGATTTTTGAAAATTCATAAAAAAATTCATTTTAATTATTTATTTCAATTAAACCATTTACAGACACTTTTGAATTGTCAAGGTCAGTCAGGCAGTCAAAGAGAGCTATTTGCACGTTCCAAAGCGTAGATCTCTATGGAGAAGAACGTGCAAGAAACTCCACGGACACTCTTTTAAATCATATTTTCTTCCTTCAATAATTTTTCATCCTTTGAGGGGGTGAAAAGGGGGAATTGTTTGTACTAAATCTGCGTACAAGAAGTCGCGGGTGAAGTGCTAGTATATTCTAAAGAGAGTGGCCCATCAAAATTCACAATATTCTTCACACTGGTTGATTTTCTGCCAAAATTAACACTAATTTGACTTACTAATTAGAAGAGTTTCACTAAACAATTAGCATGTTTTTTATACTGTTATGTAAAGTATTGTACCTTCTCTTACAATTCGGTTTTTTTTTTGCAAATAAACTCGTAGCTAGGTAGATATAGTTCCTGCCAGAAATACCGCGGCTCTGGAACGCAAAGGGCATTTGGAGGAACACGGGTGGGTTTTAGTCAGTCAGAGTCTGACACTCCCTTCCGCTCCACCCAGAGCGGGAGGAGTCATTTGATGATTCCCCATCCAAAAAGTGTTAATAGCTTCATGAGTTCATCTTCAGACGTGTCCAGCTGCTAAACACATCATATGCCTAGCTTTTCCCAACTATATTGGGCTCGGCTTCCAGTCAAACCAGGTTCAGCTGAATACCAGTATTTTACGTGGAGCGGCTGCCTACCAGACCTCCACAACACAAGACTGGTGTCAAATTTCCAGGTTTCTGACAACCCGTAATGACCGCCAAAGATCTCCGAATGACAGCTGGGACCAACGGTTTAACGTGCTTTCCGAGGCACACATCGCGATAGTCCCCCATTCCGATGATCACCCATCCATAGACCGACCTCGACAAACGTTGCTTGCCTAGAAGATCGATCAGTGCGGCTGTTATTATTAAGCCACGAGCTCCGGCTTCTAATCTATGTTATATGGCTGTTTGAGTATGTGAGATTATACAGGGTATTTTTTTTCCAGTGCGCAAACTTTGAGAACCACTTCTGCCCATGTAAATGAACAACTTTCCCCAAGAAAGCCATAGTCCATTCCTAAAAAAAATTGAGTCTCCCATACAAATTAGGATCAGTTGATAACAATTTTATATGGGAGACTGAATTTTTTTTTGGAGAAATTCCTAATGGGGCAACGTTTAAAAAAAACTGTTATTCATAAAATTAATAACTTACTGGTTATTAACATTCTGCAAGCTGATGCTGGCGTCATTAAGGGCAGTGGCCATATGTTCCAGTTGATTGTTGGCTTCCTGGCATTTGGATACTAGCCGCTGGAAATAAGAGAATATGATTTAGAAAATACACTACCAATGACGCTCACAAAGCGCAATCGGGCTGCAAAAAAAAAAGTTACGAGGTGTACACAGCGCTTATAGCATTGCTGACCCGCGCAATTTCGTTTGCGTCACATTTTTCATTAGTGCTCCGCTTCTATTGGTCGTAGTATGATGACAATGATATACAGGGTGAAATCGGTAGGTATTCCCAGCCAAGATCGGTCGATTTTGAAAAAAAACTCACTATCCTAAAGTGACGCTAATAAGGATCAAATTCTGGAAAGCAATATGGCAAACAAAAGGAAGGAGCTCATTTTTAACAAACAACTTTTTTAATTTTCAAAATAAAAAAACTCAACAAACAAATTCAAAAATCTATGATGCAGCTTTAGTTTTCATAAAATACGGGCCCAAGACTGCTTTCTAAATCAGTGTTTTTCGATATTCCTTATAGTTTCGGATTTGGTCATCCACGCACACTAAAAATTCACTCTATATAGCTGGCTATATAGAGTAAATTTTTGCGTGGATAGCCCGGCCTTCTTCGTTATGCGGGCTATCCGCAATAAAAGATTTTCTCAATCCGATCCAGTAGTTCCGAATCCGTGAAAATACGTTCCAGAAGTAGTCATAGAACTATTTGTATGGTAGTTTACACACTAGGTCCGACTTCTCTCCGCTCGCTCGATTTCTCTCCGTCATCAGTGAGTCTCCAATTCGGAAGAAATATTGGCGGACCGAAGTAGCCGTAGTACTGTTTGTATAAATGCTTTCGCATTACCTCTGATTTAATCGGACAAATCCGCGCGGATCGACAGCGGGGCTTAGATTTGGATCTGAGATCGGATTAGTGCGTTAGCAATATCCGAATTCGGTCCGAGGTTTTTAGACTCTAAATCTGTATTTTCACGAATTCCAATCGGATGCAGTACGAAAAGCAATATCCGAATTCGGTTCGAGTTTTTTTTTATACTTATTTTAACGAATTCGGATCGGATGCAGTGCGTAACCGCTCCTATTCTTGAAAATGAATGAACCGGTTTTAATTAAACATTCTACAACTACGCACGATACCTAGCTCCTGCGTTCGATTCCAGGGTCAGCCGAAGTGTTATTGGGTTTAAAGTGCGGTTTTACATTACAGACTAGCCAGACCGTCAGCGAAATAGTTTTGTGGTTTTAACTTACATAACGTAGTTGACTCCAATAATACATTTAGTAGGTATTTTCTTCAATAAACCACAACAATTAATATTGTTTTGTAAAATTCCCAAGCTATATGGGAAACAATAGAATTTTTCCTATTTATGTTATTGCAATAAATAAATATAAACAAGGTAAATTTGCGGAAACAAACAGATAGATGAGTAATAATAAAATAATGATAATATTATGAATATTTATTCCCATATCTATGTGTCATTTGATACAAATGCGATCTTAACCATAAACTTATAGAATGAGTGCTATGTCTATGATGTAGGAGAAAAGGCGGCCAAGCTTAAATGGGATTGTGCTGGTCACGCTGCGCCGCATGCACAGTGACCGCTGGGCAAATAGCTTCCACAAAGTGGCGGCGCCGCTGAGGTCGACCCAGGAAGAGGCGGCGAGCCGACCTAGACGCCATGCGAGGCTTGGTCCGGGACCAAAATATCTGGAAGGAGTTAGGGGAGGCCTTTGCCCAGCACTGGGACAGAACAGGCTGATAAAAAAGTCATGTGTTAAAATTTGTTTTTGCTTAAGAGCGTGTACGCCGTATGTCATTTCATACAAACTTTCAAGTCCTTATTCTTCAAAATGAATGAACCGATTTTAACGAAACTTAGTATACATATGCTAGATATCCAGGCCTAAATAGTTATCAGAAAACATTTTTGAAAAAGAGTTCAGGGGGAAGGATATAGTGATTTTTTACTTTCTTTACAAAACTTAAAATCGCTCTCTCTCGCCCTCTGAAATCTTTTTCAAAAATGTTTTCTGATAACTATTTAGACCTGGATATCTAGCGTATGCATACCAAGTTTCGTTAAAATCGGTTCATTCATTTTGAAGAATAAGGATTTGTAAGTTTGTATGAAAAGCCGTACCGCGTTAACGCTCTTAACGCAAAACAAGCCACCTTGGATTGCGTTTCATACCCTCAATGACTTCGTTTTAGGTTGTAGACTACCAAAGAAATGTGGGTCTTGGGGGGGGGGGGGGGCTTGAACCCTTAGCCCCCCCTGGATCCGCCAATGATGAACATGCATTCAGTTGTTTAGTTGCAAAAACGTAAAGCAGTCAGATAGAGAAAAAATTGCGCTCCGTTTACTGTAAAAAACGTCATTTTTCTGTGAATATAAAGCTAAGAGAAATGACGTTTCTGCAGTAAACGGGGCACAATTTTTTCAACACAACTGTATTGTTAACTAAATATCATCAATTGTCAGATTATGTCGACCGTGTTGCATATGAAAAAAATACACTAAAATACATAGGTCGAATATGAAAAAAATGCAATTTTTTTTTGTTTTTTTTTTTTTTTTTTTTTTTATTCACTTAAGAAATCTTAAAACTAAGTACATTGCCCCACAAAACTGCTTACGCAGTTTAACTGTGAGATCGCTGAGTCTCTATTACAATAAACTAAATATCTATATCTATAACCTATACACATATTCTTAACACCTACACTTACATATGGGATTATAATGACCACCAAAAAATGCTTTGATACCCTTAGTTCTTTTACCAAAAAATATATTTGACACCAGAAAAATGAAGTCTAAAATTACAATAGTACTAGCTATTTTAGTCACGACTGCACCTCAAATTGTATACGAACACCAAATGTAGTAAATTTAGAAAATTTAGTTTCGGCATGCAAGTATCCAAAACATGCTTTTGCAACGTTTGCAAAGACCTATGTTAATAAGTTATGATTTCATACCCAATTTTAATACAAAATGTATCATCACAAATCTTATTTATCTAACACAACATTAAATAATCAGTTTTAAGTCTTCCTGTAAAGTGGTACCTAACTCACATTCGACCTATTGCATGTACCGCGACGATATACTACAGTAAAGCTGAAGAGTTTGTTTAAACGCGCTAATCTCTGGAACTGCCAGTCGGATTCGAATTCTTTTTGTATATGATAGCCACATTCATAAGGAAGGCTATAGGCTATAAGGGAACGGAACATTCCTACGGAGACGGAAAAAAATAAAACATTTAAATGCGGAAGTGAGTTAGTTTCTTTGTTGTTTGATTTTATTTCACACCTATATCGCTGTACCGTTTGATGAATTTTAGTTCAGAGAGAGATGGGACTACCGACCTTTACAGGCTGCTTTTTTTTTGCGTGATTCCCGAAAGACGCGAGCTTAGCCGCGGGCAAAGCTAGTGCATTTTCACACTAGACGGACCGTCTGTTAAAACGGAAGACGGCGGCCAGACATACGTGTTCTCACTAGACGGACCGTCTGTTTAAACGGAAGACGGCGGCCGGACGTGCGTGTTCTCACTAGACGGACCGTCTGTTTAAACGGAAGACGGCGGCCGGACGTACGTGTTCTCAGAAGACGGTGGCCGGACGCGCGTGTTCTCACGAGACGGACCGTCTGTTTAAACGGAAGACGGCGGCCGGACGTGCTTGTTCTCACGAGACGGACCGTCTGTTTAAACGGAAGACGGCGGCCGGACGTGCTTGTTCTCACGAGACGGACCGTCTGTTTAAACGGAAGACGGCGGCCGGACGTGCTTGTTCTCACGAGACGGACCGTCTGTTTAAACGGAAGACGGCGGCCGGACGTGCTTGTTCTCACTAGACGGACCGTCTGTTTAAACGGAAGACGGCGGCCGACGATCGTCAGATTCTCTTTGCAGTGGCAAAACTTCCATCTAAAAACCCGGATCCGTCCTTTTTCTCGGATCCGTCTTAATGTAAACAGTGTCATATAAATTGTATTGCCACTGTCTCTTCTGTCTGTCTACTGTCTCTTTAGACGAACCGGGAAAACACACAGTCCGTCTGAGTGGGAACGGGCCCTAAATAAATAAATATTAATAGACTCATACCTGATGTGTATTCTGTAATATGCTAAGTAGCTTGTCATCTCCTGCAAGGGTCCAGCTTGGAGCCAGTTTCCGTAAGGCGTCTGTGGCGGGATCATCCATCGTGAGGATTTTAGGGTGCTGTAAAGAAATTTATGAAGATAAAAAAATCGGCCCAGTGCTAGTTGGACTCTCACAGAAAGGGTTCCGCACCATAAACCGAAAAAAAATACACGTTTTTTGTACGGGAGCTCCCTTTAATTTTTAATTTAATACACATTGTGAAATTTTCAAATGTCTATGTATTACGGTTCTTGAGATACAGCCCACTGACAGACAGACGGACAGCAGAGGCTTAGTAATTGGGTTCTTTATTGTTAATAATTCACATGGAAATCAAAACCAAACAACAATAATAAACTGAATTCAAATTATTACCTAGATACACCATAAATCTAACAATTGATGGACATGGAAATTAATATTCGTTTGTATTCAGAAATGCGATGATTGCCGAGGGACATTAATAAAATAGTTGTAGAAGTAAAACCAGGGAGGACTGCTAGTAAATTAAAGAATTAATAAATGGTGACAATAAGATACAATAGACGGTTACAACACCTACAAACAGATTTGAGAAGTGTCAAAAATACCAGTTTTCTTTTTTTAAACCTACCTGTATTGCTGTTATCATAATACTTTCATACTAATCTATTCAAGTAATATAATATTTTCTAACATCAGATATTTTTATTTAAATAACTAGTTTCTGCCTATGACTTTGTGAGTATGTAATTATATATTCTCTTATGGCACTCACTCCTATCAGTAAAATATTTTACTTTTGTATCATTTTAATCGCAAAATTGTCATAAATTTTGTATTTGCACCTTCTGGATCAAAAATAGTGGATAATTGGTTTTTATGTGGGAGTGCGCAGACTGTTGTCATATATTATATGTTGCAGCCAACTGGCTTAATCAGCCGTTTAATTGGCTGCCTAACCTTTTCATTTAAATGCACCGTTTTTTCAGAGACCTAAGTGACATCTCTTGGTCAATATTGTTTGATGACTAAATTTGCCCATGTCACTTATGTTGCTGCCAAACAGTGCAGTTTAATGAAAAGACTAGGATTTTAATGAAACAGCTGATTAAGCCAGTTGGCTGCGACACATAAATGGCTTCTCTATCTTTTCATTACTTACTTACAGATATTACCTTTTGAAAACATAAATTAAGGAAATATTTTTAATTGCTTAGTGCTTAATAGGTAGATAGTGCAGTACCTGTTTGATAAGAATACAAAGAAAGGATTACTAGGTATTTAGTTTTAGCATTTTTTAAGCAAAACAGTCTGATTTGGTTTTACCTCAATAAACTCTTTCCTTTCTACATTTTAAGAAGTTAACTAGAACATTAAGTTCTAGGACAAAAATATTATAACTAGCTTAAGTCTATAATTTAATAGAAAACAAGCCTGGTGTTTCGATATCACAACATAATCTCCTAAAAGACAAGCAAGTATGTTAAAACTTTACATAATCATGTTAATTTTTACACGATTATATTCAGAATTTGAGAAACAATTTTATAAACTCTACTCTAAAGCATGTCCAGCTGTATAATAAAATATAAACCAATGTATTTGTATGAAATTAGTCTGAGGTCACCCTATTTATCAGCTTGAAACTTATTTACTGCCGAAATCGCAATTGAAAAAACGTAGGCGGGATCACAGTGCGCTCAATTGAGATAAAATTACAAGCGTCCGCGAAACAAATAACACAAATAATCAACATAATTTATTTGAGTGAGTGATCCAAACCAATTTGATTATGAGTATAAACTTTTAACGATAAATAGCTCACCGTATCGACGTAGTATACGACTCTCACATCACTGTTATACACTTTCAGGGTTTATTTTGTAATTAGAACTTTCTTTATTTAAAATAAATAAGGGTTTTCTTATTTATTTCGAACAGAAATACGAGTGACGAGTGTGATCAACAAAAAATATTATGACAATAGCAATTGACAGTGACAGCAGTAGTAATGTTGCCAGATCGAGAATGGAAATACCTACGAATAATAATGTTGTTCTTTCCACCCATGTAATACAATGGTGGAAATCGTATATCAAAGGATTATGAAAAGAAAGTGGTGAATTGACAGTTATTGCTAAGAAAATATTTCAAAACACTGTACAAACAAATCATGACAATATATGGTTTTAGAAGAGCGGAGCGATGAGGGAAACTGTTTGTTTTGACGTAGAGTTGAAATAATATTAATGTTCTGATGTGCAGTAGATAGCTGCAAGTACTGTGAAGGTCGCATGTTTTGTAATTAACCATGTTACAAGGAGCAGGCAGGCAGAACACTTCTGACTGCTTTTAAGCGTCAGACGAATTAAGAGTTGGATTTAAAAACAGAAAAGAGTTATCAAATTAATAGGAATAAGGTTGTATCCCATTTTTATAGTTCTTCACAGCCCTTGATCTACGCTGTTGTTAAGTTATGAATGATGTAGTTGTTTTAATATTCTAATTATCCGGTCAAAGTTTTCTTTATTTCCTTAGAAGCAAAAAGCAGTCTAGAGAAATCAAGTTTATACTCTTTCCTTATTTCCAGGGGCTTCAATCCGTTTCACTGAACAAAATCAATAAAATAACAATTAAATCGCCAGTAACGTTGTTCTTTACGTCACAAGTCACAATTTATTGCACTTAAAACTTGTGTTTATTAACGCTCGCAACATTGCAATTTACAGTTAAACTTTTTCTACTTTCACGCAAAGTCGAGTAAATATTAATGCATACAGCCAATTATCTTTTATGACTTCCTGAAATGCTAAATATTAATTTTAACTTTTAATGAGTATGTGATGCGCAAATATCATTTAAAATTAGTTAAGATTAAACTGAGCTTGATATATGGTCTCAAAACAACTATTTCGGAATGTATATTTCCATTTTTAATGAGTTTTTCGTAATCTTTAGACGCGCTCGTTCACAAGCGTGTCGCAAGTTGCAAACGTCAATGTCATGTCCCCCCCCCACCCAAAAAACCGTACACGTCAAATTGGAAAACGGATCTTACTTATCCGAAGCACAACCTTGACAAGAACATTTCTAGCTCGCTATTGTATTCTCAATAAGCTTAAATGTATGATATCTGAGTCGATTAAGTAGGTAATTTCGATGATTGTATGGATGGTAAGATAAAAAAAAAACATCTGTGTTAAGTATTACATTCATGTAGGTATTATAATGTGATAAGAAGAAAATCTAGCATTTCTGAACATAGGGACTACAATTTTTCGCGCTCGCTTCGTTCACCTTAGGTACCTACCTACCTACGGTTTACGCAAGTCAACAAAAAAAACATCTGTATGAATGACAAAAGAAAATCTAACGTACCTAGGTATCCGAGACAAGGAAGGTAATTGAAGTTCTTAAAACGTAACAGACAGATGTGTTGCTGGGGAGTTTGTTGCGCCACTTCTTCTTCCCAGCTAAAACACTAGGAAGTGGTGACGGGTGGGCGTTTTGGGGTCTTTATGTAAAATTTGACGTTCAAAAAGTGCTGGCTCTCAGCCTAATTTGAATAAATGACTTTTGATTTTGATTTTGCAATTTAATATTCCTTTTTTTGTGTGCAAGAAGCCTCTGCCCTGCATTAATTTCCTCAAATTAATTTTGGGCACTACCTATTCATGTGACCTGACCATCAAAGTTTATGGCTGCGACCTCGCCTGGCTGAGGAGTAGGAGGTCCTGAGTTCGATTCCCAGCTCGGGCAAGGTGTCATTGCGATTTTCCAACAGGAATTGAGACATTCCGGTCAGCAGTGGCAGTAGTCCGGAGACCAGATTTGAGCACGATTGATTGGCAATGAGTTCGCTCCTTGTAACATGAGACTATAGACATATTTTCAAAGAGGACCGCTACCCCCAGTGGCGCCAACTGATAGCGTAGTAGGTAATGTTATTTTTTGCCAGTAATTGTCAGAGTTAATTCACCATTCTGTGCGTCTTTCATCTCTTTCCAGTTGATAATGTGATAGTAATCAATGAGTAAGGAAGTTACAAGTCTCCCACGGCGGCACGGAGTGCGGCGGCCGCCGAAAGTTTCGCTCCACAATGCAAAGGTGAACGATTTGCAAGCGGTTTGGTGTTGGCGCGAGTTAGAAGATTATAGCGATATTTATTTAAAAGTTTACGAACTCCAATATTATGTATATAGAAGCTACCAGTCATCTGGGTGATGCAAAGACAAATTGATAATAATGACATGCCTCACATCGTGTTCACTAGTTTTACATGTTTTTGACAATCTCGGGACCTTGGGGTCCTACAGACCTTTTGTGGTAAGCCCATGATGCTAAATGAGGATTTACTCGAGCGTCGCGGAAACCTAGTAGATTTGGTAGATTGGATGATTTGAAGAATAAATGGTCTCTTCATGTTTTTACTTTTAGCAGTGGGGAAAGCGTCTACAGAGTAAGCACATTTTAAGCACACGAAGGGTTAATTAATGTATCATAATATTACGTGACACGACTGCATTCCTCAAGTGTACGGCAGAGGTGTACAATAATTAGGTATATCCATATTGTTTGTTCTCTAGATTTAAGTGCGTGTATGTGTGCGGAGTACTTCACGGTATTTCATACAAACTGGCAAGGCTTTATTCTTGGAAATAAATGAACCGTTGAATAAATGAACATTTGAATGAAACTTAAATACATACCTACGCCAGATCTAAAAAGTTAGTTGAGACCTTTTGTAAGTTGGGGGGACGCGTACGTCTTCCTGATCAATGCCAGAGAACCCCATACTTTTAGGCAGTTTCATATCTGTTTTACATTATTCATTTATTGTTTTGCCCAATAAAGAATGAGTCAAAATGCATTATTAAATTAACCTCTAAACTCCTGACTCCCTGAGCGATTACTGTTAACTGGAAAGAAGCGCCGTATTACATGACTAGCTGTATCTATTGTTAGGTATATCTCGATACAAACAATTTTTGCGAGCTTAAATAAAAATAATATAATATAAAATCAATAAAACACAAATGAAATACTTACCTACTCATTTTCATACCTTAATTTGCATTTCATAATGTGTGAAGATGGGCTTAAAGCTAAGGTACAATTACGGACCCTGTGGTGTCCGACAAAGTACTTATTGGTTGAATTAAAATGAATACATAATAATAATTAACAATTTCAAAGCATGTCCCAAATAATAATTAACTTAATTATAATTATAACATTTATTACAACACACTAGTGATGGGTAAACTAGTACTACCCATCTAGATTACTATAGCTGGCAATACAACACTCATTAATTTTCATTTCACTCCTCTCGCTCCGCCATCTCTCTCGCTACCGCTCCCACCTTGTACCACACAATCCCTCCTCCGGTGAAAGTAGTTTATTTATCGATACTTGTACAAGTACGAGTACTTGTCGGATTAGCTCGAGATTATAGTGCACTTGTGGACACGGAGAAATGGCGGCGAGAATTGTTTGCCAGATTAAAAAAAAACCGGTCAAGTGCGATTTGGATCGCGCACGAAGGGTTCCGTTATCCGTACCATTATCTGTTAACAAAAAAAAACGGCAAAAAATCACGTTGTTTGTTGTATGGCAGTTCCACTTTAATATTTATTTTATTCTGTTTTTAGTATTTGTTGCTCGAGCGGCAACAGAAACACATCATCTGTGAAAATTTCAATACTCTAGCTATCACGGTTCATGAGATACAGCCTGGTGACAGACGTACGGACGGACGGACAGCAGAGTCTAAGTAATTGGGTCCCGTTTTACCCTTTCGGTACGGATCCCTAAAAACAGCAAAACAAAATAAAATACTCTTTTCGATGTTGAGTAGCTGATGCTTCTGCGAGTATAGTAAGGGATCATGGAAATACATAATAATGAATGATGACGTATTTGCAAACCGGTTTACCTATGTAAATGACTACCTACAAAGTACCCACCTTCCTATTTGTTGTTGTTTTGATTCGTTTTTACCCAACTGCGCCAGAAGAAGGTTTATGTTTTTTGCATGTATCAATAATAATTATTATGAAGCGCTTATAATTATACGTTTTATAATAACAAACTTTCTTGACCTTTAACACAAGTGTCAGTGTCCATTTATGATGACTCAGCAATAAACATGGCGCGGCGAATTATAAACTTAATTATGAATCCATCAAAAATTCAAAAGCTTTGATGTCGAATGAAAGTGAAATTATTTCTAAACTAGCTGTGCCCCGCGGTTTCACCCGCCCGCCCGCGATCTTTCTTCGATTAGCGTTCGTTCTCACTTTTATAAATTAGTTCAAATATAAAAAGCTCTCCAGCTTTATAAAATTATAACATTGGTAAATTGTTTCTGCCAGCTCCTTCGCCCTCATCAAAGTAATAAATTATACTTCCGGGAGGAAATTATCCCCCAAAGGATCATGCTCCCGAGATAAAAAAAAAACCCGACGTCCTAGTCCTGGACTAGTCTAAGAACCGGCCAAGTGCGAGTCGGACTCGCGCACGAAGGGTCCCGTATCATTATCTATAAAAAAAACCGCAAAGAAAAAAACACATTTGCTGCGTTCATTTTACTCTGTTTTAAGGATTTGTTGTTATAGCGGCAACAGAAATACATCATCTGTGAAAATTTCAATTGTCTAACTATCACGGTTCATGAGATACAGTCTGGTGACAGAAAGACGGACAGCGGAGTCTTAGTAATAGTGCCCCGTTTTTACCCTTTAGGTACGGAACCTTAAAAACCCTACGTCCTAGTCCTGGACTACTCTAAAAATGTGCCAAGTTTCGTCTAAATCCGTTCAGCTGTGACGACATGAAAAGGCTAGAAACGTACAGACATAATCACTTTCGAATTTATAATACCTTTAGTATGGACAGATTAGCTATAGTAAAAGCATTAAGCGATGGTGTGGGTACCTGCCTAACTAATTACATTATTTGTACGTTTATTTGTCGAACCATGAGGTTTTTGAGGCCACTGCTAGGCTAGAAGAAAAGAAAAAAAGTGATTATTGATTGCATTTTGTAGAGAAGAGAAATTAAGAGAGAATTTTCAGAAAGTTCTTTAGCCTATTTTTTTTTCGATAGAAATTGTTGTTCCGAACATCTGTAGGTATATAAACGGAATCCATATAGGATCAATCGTCAAAGTCAAAGGATTTATTTCAAACAAACCATTTACAGGTAGGTGCTTTTGAATTGTCAAGTCGTGTCGTGTTGTCATGGGATTATTGTGAGGGTCTCAAATATTTTGTTTCCAAAATTTTAAATGACGCTTATCGGCAAAACTACTGACGCTACAATTCTGAAAAATTTATAAGAAAGTAAGTATACAAAATAAGGTTATATTTTATTCTGTTTTTGGTATTTGTTGTTATATCGACAACAGAAATACATCATCAGTGAAAATTTCAACTGTCTAGCTATCACGGTTCATGAGCCTGGTGACAGACGAGCGGACAGCGGAGCCTTAAATAGGGTCCCGTTACCGTTACCTTTTTGGTACGCAACCTTAAAAAATATTAGGTCAACTCAAGGTTAAAGTGTTACCACTGACGTACGACAATATTGTCTGCCAATCCAGTTATTACTCTGCTGAGTAGCTTATCTACACTAATATTATAAAGAGGAAAGATTTGTTTGTTTGTTTGTTTGTTTGTTTGAAATGAATAGGCTCCGAAACTACTGGACCGATTTGAAAAATTCTTTCACCAGTAGAATCCTACATTATCGGCAATGGTCATAGGCTATAGAATATTTTCAAAAAAATTAGGGATCCGTATGAAAACTTCGATAATGTGACCCAAGGTGTGAGAAAAAATCCTTATATCACGTACGCTGCGGAATCTATTTACAATAGAGCAAAGTGATGTACTACAATTTTATAGAAGTCATCAATATCTACAAAAAAGTCCGCAATACCATATGTCTAACTATTATGGATAAGTCACCATGACCGCTTTTTGTTAATATTAGTCAAGCAAATCCCATGGTGAAATAACAAATGGTGATTATAGTACCATGATATTAATCCTTATCCATTTAAATGGTTTGATAATTATGGTTGATTATGTCCGTGTAAATTACACTTTAAATCATTCAAATCGGACCTTTCGTTCAAAAGTTACGACGGTAATGAACATGCTCGGAGTAAGAAAAATGTCGCGGCTTGAGCGAACTGGGGAGAATCGTATCAATGCTTGGTGCGATGAAGTTGAAACACCAAGGCATTTAAATGTTTTCGATAAAACAATAAGAATAACAAATGTTTGGATTTTTCGAAAATCAACTAGGTACATACATAATAAGGGGTGAAGCGGGGGTGAATTAGTTTTCAGGGGAGGAAATTATAGCTTGCTTCAATTTACGTCGGAATTCTATGAACAAACTAAAAGTGGGATAATTGAAACAGATCATGTACCTAACAATTTTTGCATAATCAACCCCTGACGGGCTGAACGGGGGGGGTAAACAGTTGCGCTGAACCAATAATGAGAATCATTGTGCTTAATTTTCCAAAACTAACCTTTATAAGGGGATATGTATAGGGGCGTCGCAGTTTGTGGAGTACCTACTATCCCCACGCGGACGAAGTCGCGGGCGAAGTGCTAGTATTTATATACAGCCTAAGTGCCAGTTCTACTAATTTTTAATTAAGGCGAGCCTGACTTGAGCGCGTAGGCATCTAACGCTTACCTCAGGCCCCGCAAGGAGTAGCAATACGTAATAAGTTACGATGCGCGGGAGACACGCGCACCAAGCGCACCGCTCGCTCATGAGTTCACAGACTCGGGTAGGTACTAAGTTCCGTCACAGGATAAAGTAATGCAGTAGATCAACTTGAATTGATTAGTATAAGTTTATTTTGTTTTATTTTTCTACACTAATATTATAAAGAGGAAAGATTTGTTTGTTTGTTTGTTTGTTTGTTTGAAATGAATAGGCTCCGAAACTACTGGACCGATTTGAAAAATTCTTTCACCAGTAGAATCCTACATTATCGGCAATGGTCATAGGCTATAGAATATTTTCAAAAAAATTAGGGATCCGTATGAAAACTTCGATAATGTGACCCAAGGTGTGAGAAAAAATCCTTATATCACGTACGCTGCGGAATCTATTTACAATAGAGCAAAGTGATGTACTACAATTTTATAGAAGTCATCAATATCTACAAAAAAGTCCGCAATACCATATGTCTAACTATTATGGATAAGTCACCATGACCGCTTTTTGTTAATATTAGTCAAGCAAATCCCATGGTGAAATAACAAATGGTGATTATAGTACCATGATATTAATCCTTATCCATTTAAATGGTTTGATAATTATGGTTGATTATGTCCGTGTAAATTACACTTTAAATAATTCAAATCGGACCTTTCGTTCAAAAGTTACGACGGTAATGAACATGCTCGGAGTAAGAAAAATGTCGCGGCTTGAGCGAACTGGGGAGAATCGTATCAATGCTTGGTGCGATGAAGTTGAAACACCAAGGCATTTAAATGTTTTCGATAAAACAATAAGAATAACAAATGTTTGGATTTTTCGAAAATCAACTAGGTACATACATAATAAGGGGTGAAGCGGGGGTGAATTAGTTTTCAGGGGAGGAAATTATAGCTTGCTTCAATTTACGTCGGAATTCTATGAACAAACTAAAAGTGGGATAATTGAAACAGATCATGTACCTAACAATTTTTGCATAATCAACCCCTGACGGGCTGAACGGGGGGGGTAAACAGTTGCGCTGAACCAATAATGAGAATCATTGTGCTTAATTTTCCAAAACTAACCTTTATAAGGGGATATGTATAGGGGCGTCGCAGTTTGTGGAGTACCTACTATCCCCACGCGGACGAAGTCGCGGGCGAAGTGCTAGTATTTATATACAGCCTAAGTGCCAGTTCTACCAATTTTTAATTAAGGCGAGCCTGACTTGAGCGCGTAGGCATCTAACGCTTACCTCAGGCCCCGCAAGGAGTAGCAATACGTAATAAGTTACGATGCGCGGGAGACACGCGCACCAAGCGCACCGCTCGCTCATGAGTTCACAGACTCGGGTAGGTACTAAGTTCCGTCACAGGATAAAGTAATGCAGTAGATCAACTTGAATTGATTAGTATAAGTTTATTTTGTTTTATTTTTCTATTAAGTATTTTTTAAGTTTATAGATGGATTAAGTACGTATTGTACAAACTTGAATCCAATTACTAATCATGAAAAATCAGTAAGAATACTTATTGATTTTAGAGTATATGGTGGATTTAAAATTGACTGACACGAAAATTATGAATACGAGTACGATACAAAACTACGCGTCGCGCGCTATTTGGCTTTGGTGCGATACCTTCGTAAAAATCAAGTAGTAGGTAGGCACACTTACTTTAGGAAAATTATGTTACAATTCTTGAATATTATAATTCAAGAAAGCTTAAAAGTATAAATGGTTTGGAATTTGCCTAAAATATGCTATTAAAAAAAAACAAAAACGTTTTTATATTTTTTAATCAAATAGTTAACATAATAAAAGTTACCAATGCAACTGGCTAAAATTCGTTGAACTGTAGCTGTCTCGGTTTGCATGGACCTAGCTGAGTAGATTGACACGGAATATGGTCCTTGGATTTGCGTGGACCTGGCTGCACAGGCTTATCATTAACATTTTCTTTGTTTTCTTTCAATATTATGTCTCGTATTGGCATACCGCGATTTTGGCGCGGATCCAAAATCTCTGGTAATATACATTTCAAATAAAAATCTATAATTTTTTTCTCCATGTGCACCCGCCAAAATTCGTCATCTCTTGAAACATTTTCTACTACTAGTTTTCACCGGACCATATTCCAAAAATGCATTGGTTCCTTTCTGTTACGTGAAGTTGACCCTGCACTTGGTAATACCAATTACTTTTTTTGTTTATAACTCTGGTATGTTTTATTCTATCGAATTTAAATATATGTATTTTATTTTCTTCAATAGCAGCATTTCCCTTTTCGAAATGCCGTTATTGGACATTTAATTTCAACAATGGTGTCGTTCCCAACTATACCGTTTGGGGTAACCCCAATAAATGAGTATTATTTTGGAGACAAGTCACGCCCTTCCGCATGCTCTATTGACCTGTAACGCAAATTTTGATTTTGATTTGTTGGTAATTAACAAGTAAAATTTTAAAAACTTACAAAATATTCCTGTTCAATAAAGATAACGGAGCTACAGTGCCAAAGACAGATACACAGGCACACAGACGCATATACACAGAAACATAGATAGCAAACCGTTTTAAATAAATAGGATAGAATTGTAATAATTACGTAGGTATGTACTTATGTGGGGGTGTGTGTTTAATTTCTTTATGTATTTTTATGGTGTTATAATAATGATAATGAGATACTTACTATTTTATTCAAATCTTTACTTAATAATATTATAAAGTGGAAGTGCGCTGTGGTAATAGCTAATTATACGTAAGTACCATGTACTACAAAGATATTGTTTTTCATTCGATCTAAAAAAAAGTCCGACGTTACACCTATATCTATCTCTTATAAATAAGCCACACTAAGGCATTTTATGTCAAATAATTTATTTAAAAATTAAAGGTGGTTTTTCAGCATTAATATTAGGCAGGCATATTAATCCTTACTAGCGAAAGTTACTTCATCATCAAGATAATTTTATGAAGATAAACTTTGTCTTTTACAGCATGTTATTTGAACTCGTTTAGGAGATAATGTAAAATTAAAATAATTCAACAATGTTATTAAATCGAACGGGCGGTGCACGAGACGCGGCCACCAAACGAGAACGCGTCGAGCGTGCGTGACTGCGTGCGACGCGGTGCGAGAAATTCTTTTTTGTATTATGATCATGAATTTATGATAGTTACATTCACGGGGAAGGCTGTACGGCTATACGGGAACGGGAATTCCTACGGGAATGAAGAGTTCCGTTACCTATCTCCGAAGTTCTTCATCAGATCTTCACCAAATTGAAATGGGATCAGTCCGGGAAGATACACTTCCAAAAAAAATAGAATCATCAAAATCGGTTGACAATTGGCGAAATTATCGCTGAGCAAACATACAACAACAAAAAAACAGTCGAATCGAGAACCTCTTCTTTTTTGGAAGTCGGTTAATAATATACAATACAATAGTCAATTAAAAACAGTTTAGTGTATGTAATTTATAATTTCTATGCATTTTTCCTCTTGCCAATAAACACCGATAAAGTTACGCATTGGATTAAAAACTATCCAAACTGACCACATAGTTTTTTGTATGTCTTGTCATAACTTGATACATTGTTAGTAATTAGTAAGAGGATGGACTCTAGTGTACAGCGCATAAATGAGCTGGTCCGGTAGCCTAAACGTTACCAAAAGTATGTTATTATAATATTTTCAAAGGAAATGGTCATACTGTAACACTTTTACACTATGGCACGCGACTCACGAGTGCGCTGCGCGTATTGGTTGGCATAGACGAGACCTACACAAACGTTGCAGACACCATAAATATTATTATTTGTTGTGTTGTGGTGGCTGTGAGTAGGTACCCACCTAGCGTATAACTACACTTATATTCTTCTCTACATGAACACCACAACATTATTGCACCGATATTCAACTCTCATGTAGGAAATACGAGCTATTATTTTGGCATTTGTTTAGGAGTAAGATAAGTGAAAACGGACATTTCTAATAAATAACAAATATTATAAGACTTGTACAAACTCTCCGAAACCATCAAGACTAACGTAGCGGGGTGAACTACCTATTTGACATTTGAAAACAGTAAATCATTGTATCATGTGCGCGCGAGGTGGCTTTATGCACTCTGAAATAGGGTTCAAATTCAATTGTTTTACATACTTGATGCGGTTGGTAAATCTATTTCGCGCGAAAACTAAACCACTAAAGCGCACGTCTTTATGCGTATTGAAATAAGGTTTAAATTAAACTGTTTACATGTTCGCGGTGTGTAAATTTATCTGTTCCGTGTTGGTACTTACCTAGTTAGTAAAGTAAATTATGTATAATATACCTATATACCTTTTTGTTTATTCAGCCAAAGTTTATAAAAAAAAAAGTAGTCACCGCTGCAACGAAGAGCCGTTGATGACAACTTTTATTCCCCCATTTTTTTTTACAAAGTTATAGCTACATCAAATAAAAACTAACTATATTACAACTGTTTGAACACTAAATTGTATACAAGTATTATTATTTAACCACTCGACACGTGAAAATTCCAAAATAAAAAATAAATCTTTCGTAAATAAACATAAACATAAAATTCGCGGCACACCGGTGTGCCGGCAGTGCTCGAGCGGTAATCAATTTAGGCTTAGCCAGTAACAGAACTTAGCGGGGGTGGCGGGATCGCAAAAATTGGCGCACGTCCGACCTCCAACACGTTCCGCTCGGGACTAAATGACACGGGGCGCGCGCATGAAAAGACAAAATCACTTGATTTTGGAATTAGTGGGATACGTATTTTCATATTTCACATTATGACGGCCGATTTTTATCACATTTTTTACGACCTTTATTGTGGTATAAGTTTTATTACTCAAAACCTTATATAACTCAAATGAAATGATAATTACATCTTGATTTTGACTTGTCTTTGCGATTTAATTGGATGCAGTAAAGTGCAAGTAATCGTGTATAGCACGGCCGAAATATCTAGATCGAAGTGTGAAATATGTAATATATTTTTTTCAAAATTTAAATCCGTGTTCTTTACGAATAAAACACAATTTTACACAATGCAAAACAACGTTTTTCCGGATAACCTGGCCTTAAGCAACGTTCGCATTTGCATGTCAGTTGCAATCTGTCAAAAATGTACCTATGTAAACTCAGATCAAAGAATAGGTATGTAAATTAATTAAGTCAAGACATGCATGCGAACGTTGCTTAAAAATAGTAGAATTGTCCCTCTGGTGACAGACAGACGGACAGACAGACAGCGGAGTCTTAGTACTAAGGTCCCGTTTTTACCCTTTGGGTACGGAACCCTAAAAACTACGCTTGGCGGTGAACGTCAATAGGACGCTTGTGGGTGGACACCCCCAGACGCTTAACTACAATCTGTAAACAAGTTTTTAGTGCTAAGTGGGTGGACTATATTTATTTATTATTTATGTCTGGTCCTGACAATAGCATTAAGTACTAATTATTCCATTTGTTAAACGTGTGGATTGTTTACTACTGTTGACGAAGATTTTGGAGAACTAATATGCTAAAGCGGGGCACCTAGGCGTGGGTATTGAAAAGGACGTTTAAAAAATATTGTTCAAATTATAAAGAAAGGAAACATGTGTATTTGGCATTAATACAGACATGGTAGGAACAAAAATAAGGTGACTTAATTTTAAAACGATAATATTGTGTGCGTCACGTCTACGCCAAACAGGGGCTCGAGTCTGCTATTGCAATCGTGTCTCAATGACCGGTCAGTGATCGAATATTTGACAACTTTGACAGTTTTTGTATGGAAAATATGTCATAAGTTTGACGTTATACGTCAAAAATCGATCATTGACCGGTCATTGAGACACGATTGCAATAGCAGACTCGACCCCCAGGGCTAGTGCAGAAAAATGCCAGAGCCCGTTTCCTGAAGATTTTTTTTTTTTTTTTTTTTTCTCTTTATTTGTTTTAGGAACTTTTAACAATATGTTACGCTAGTTCCATCATAAACTAATCTAATTACAACAAACTTACAAATTAACCAATGAATATACCAATGCAGCCTCTGGCGACATTGGTTTTGCTAAGATCATATTAAATATACCTACATCTAACTTATTTATATTTAGTTCACTAACTAACGCACTTCTTTCAGGCCCATTCCTGACACACTCCACCAAGAGGTGATAAACATCTTCTACTTTATGATCACAAACTAAACAGAACGGAGATTCCACCTTCTTCATCAGAAATGCAAAGGCTCTTAGTGGCATGTGTCCGGAACGAATTCTGAAAGAAGTTACCAACGTTCTACGGCTAACTTTAAAATTACTAAACCATGGGATCCGAGGAGGCTCACTTTGGATGGTTTTATACCATAGCCCTTTGTCTCTAGATTTAAAATATTCTTTCCATTCATTATAACAATAAGTTTTGAATTTGGCTAAAATTTCTGAAAATACTGGTAAAACATAAACCTCTATACCTGTAGTTGCTGCTATCTTAGCTAATCTGTCAGCCTCCTCGTTTCCCTGCAGGCCAATATGTGACGGAATCCATTGTAAAACCAAGTTAACATTATTCATTAGAATTGTATTAATTTTACTCAAAACAGCAAAGGCTATCGATACACCTCTCTGTCCAGAGGCGCATCGAGCCAAATGCTGGAGCGCGCTCTTGCTATCAGTGAATATAACTATATTAACGTGTTGTAATTTAGCAACGTAAGACAACGCTTCAGAAATAGCATATAACTCCGCTGTCATTATGGAACAAGTTTAAAACATCCGCTAGTTTTAGTGGTAGCATCATAAAAAGCGGCACCAATCTGAGAACTCTTAGAACCATCGGTAAACAATTTATGCCACCGACTGTATGTGTAATTTAATTCTTGCAAGATATCGTTTCTCAAACAGTTACTCTCATAGGATTTCTTAGGCTTGTTAACAGTATCTAAATTAATTTTAATAACATTTTTAACTGACATGTAGCTACACCAAACATTTAATTTATACATATCTAAAGGGTTAGATGAATACATGTTTTCTTCTCTAGTACTATTATATGTATCCATTAAAATAGGTATTTTTTTATTTGACCAATAGCTATGGGTTCTAAGAGCTCCAAGATCGGACAGACATTTACTTGATACACAGTTGGTACACGACTTAACTTTAAGGCAAAACTTAAATGCTAAAAATTTACGTCTAATATCTAACGGGGGTAAGCACAACTCGCTCTCCATCACATGTATAGGTGTAGTTTTAATGAAACTACCAACAATTCTCATAGCCTTATTTTGAATTTTCTCTAATTTACCTAATCGAGACTTAACACTACTATCATAGAAGACACAGCCGTAATCTATTCGACTTCTAATTAAAGATATATACAAAAGCCTCAACTGTAATGGATGCATACCCCAATTGGAACCAGCTAATACTTTTATAATATTTAACATTTTCTGACATTTTTCATTAAGTTCATTAATATGTTTGCCCCATCGAAGTGAAGGGTCTAACCAGACACCTAGATATTTTATACTACCAGCCGGTACTAAAGGGATATCATTTAAATATAATTGAACATTTTGTCTTCGATATCCTCTACTGAATAAGCAAACTTGTGATTTAGACGTTGATAATTCTAAACCTATATTAGATAAAATCTCCACAATATAATTTAAAGATAATTGCATATTATGAACACTGTCACATATTTTTTCCGAACTAACAAAGAGGACAAAGTCATCAGCATATTGACATATTTTGATCAAATTACTGTTGTTAATTTTATTACAAATTTCAAGTGTTGCAATATTAAATAGCAATGGAGAGATTGGATCTCCCTGTGCTAACCCCCTATTAGTCCATCTTGTGATACCACCCTTCCCATCCGTGTCATCTTTAACAATTAAATGTCTTTCCTTAAGAAATTCCCACAAATAGTTACATATTCGACTGCCCACTTTGAGGTTATCTAATGTTTTAACTACACTGTCGACTAAAACATTGTTGTATGCGTTCTCAATATCTAAGAAACACGCTAATGTGGTCCAGTTTTTAGTAAAAGCTACCTGTATATTGGTTATCAACTGTGCAAGTGAGTCCAAGCATGATTGACCTCTGCGAAAACCGGTAGTACTGGGAGATAACACACTGTTATGTTCAATAAACCACTCTATCCTTTTAGTTAGCATCAAATGGAAAATCTTACAAGGGCAAGAGATTAATGAAATTGGTCTAAGTTTGGAGTTATTCCCCACTTTAGGTATTGCAATTACTTTTATATTACGCCACTCATTAGGAATACAACCAGAATAAAATATTTTGTTGAATATACGGAGTAAAAACGCTTTTGCGACATTTGGAAGGTTAAAAATCATAGAATAAGTGATATTATCATCTCCAGGAGCAGTATCCTTCTTTTTGATACATGACTCAAATTCCTGAAATGTGAACTCTGACTCTAATAAAACATTATTTGAAGAAAATAAAGGTTTAGAGGCTAGAGATGAGTCAGGGGCTAAACTGTGCAAGAGCTCACTTTTTTTATCCATTGAAACAGAATAACCAGCTTGTCTATAGCCCTTAATCCACTTCATTTTACACCACATTTCTGATGAAGTCACAGTGCCATCAATAGAGCTACAAAATTTTTGCCAACAATTTGTCTTGGCTTGCCGGATTTTCTGTTTAGCTTTTAAAGTTTTATCCTCCAATATAGCCAGGTTTGTCGGCGTAGGGTTACATCTAAACTCCTTCAACGCGAGTCTTCTTTCCGCTACTACTTTAGAGAGATGAGAATCCCAGTACGGCTTAGGTTTGAAGTTATTTTGAGGATTATTGCACATTTTAATTATTGGGATATTTTTATCCGCAGATTTATTAATAACAGAGATAAAAGTTGAATACATTACCTGGATGTCACATATATTAGAATCAACATTAGAGAATAACTGTTCTATATCTTTACGATAATCCAGCCAATTAGACTTTTTAAAATTACGTTTACTATTCGTATTAACTGTATCTTGATAGTTCATTTTAATTTTTATAATAAGGTGATCACTCCCCAAGTTATCACTTAACACTCGCCAAGAAAAATGTATAGCTATATCGGATGAAGAAAAGGTGATATCAGGAGATGACTGTTGTAAAACATTACTTACATATTTTACCCGAGTGGCACTGCCATCATTTATAGATATAAATCCATTTTCCAACGCTGAGTCCATAATTTGTGTACCTCTTGTATCAGTTTTATAGGACCAATTGGAGTGATGCCCATTGAAGTCCCCGACTATAAGACTTTTTTGAGGACACAAAGAAAATAACTCATCCCAATCACATTGTCTCGTTTGGGCAGAGGACGGGCAGTAGACTGATACTATATTTTCTAGATATTTACAATTAATAATCTTAACATGTAGCATTTCGATGCCAGTATTATTAATACTAGATAATTTCAATTCAGTTAATATAGATTTATGTACCATGATTGCTACACCCCCATAACCATCGGATCGGTCTTTTCTATAAATATTATATTGGGATATGTTTAAGAAGCTATGTTCCTCTAACCATGTCTCACAGATGATAGCTATATGGATTTGATCTTTAAACAAAAGTGATTCAAATTCAGTGATTTTAGGTCTAATACTCTGCGAGTTCCATTGCAATATATTAAGAGCGAAATCTCGTAATTTGTTAGGAGCCATCGTTAAATAAAGAAAATACTTTTTTCATCAAATCTCCCTCTCTCACGAATCCTAAAACAAATTGAACAATTTCTTCAAGAATAACACTAATTACTAACTTGATTTTAACAGCAATACTTGACTTGGAGAAGACAATTTCATTCAGTTTATCCATTAATTTTTTTAAATAAAATATATTCCTAGATGTATACGTCTGTTGACCTTCTGTATTTTCATTTTTCTTAGAAGATTGCCCCATCTCATAGACTTCAGCTTTTTCCTGTCGACTATTATTAATTGTTTTCTTCAATTTTGAAGTAGTTTCAGAGATAGTAGACTCCATAATAATATCTCGACTTGTCTCGCCAGAATAATAATTTTTGGGGATTGAATCTATCCGTTCTGTATGATTGTGAACTTGTGACAACAAAACATCTCTATATGACTTTTCTTTGTCGACAGAGAGTGGGACTTGGAGGGTTTGCGTTATAGTATCCTCTTGATTAATACGTTCTTTAGTCTGATGCGAATTACTTTTATTGAGATACAACATCAGTGCTCTTCTATAGGTACAATGCTCCTCGCACATGATTTGTCGAATGACTTTTTCTTTTTTAAACATAGGGCACGATTTATTCATTGACATATGCGGGCCTTTACAATTTATGCATTTAAATGTGATGGTTTCACAATTGCTGTGATTTCCTCCGCACTTAGGACACAGTAACTTCTTAGTTGGACAACTTTTAATCAAATGCCCAAATCTCCAACATCCCGAACATTGGCTAACGGGAAATGTGTAAGGTTCTACCTTAAATCTGCACCCGTATATTAGGAGATACGGGGGTAAGGTAGAACTTTTAAAACAAATGCGAATAGTCTCGCTTTGTATCCATTCTCCACTATCTGATTGTCTTTTTAATCTCTTGACAGAAACAACTTCCCTCTCACATTCAATACTCTCTAGAATCTCTTTCTCCTCAATATCTAAGTCAATTTGTTTCACTACACCATATGACAAGTTAATTTCATCTATAAAATGACATCTATAATCCAGATTTTGAAACTTGCTGCAATTGATCAGACTCTCCGCGTCTTTTCGGTCTTCAAATTGAATAAGTATCTTGTATGGGTTTTTATATTGTATTTTAAGAATATTTTCAATATTTTCTACTCTTAACAGTTTGGCCATGCCGAAAGGTTTGGGTAAAACCTCTTTTGACGTTACGCACACTATTATTTTCTCATTTGTTAATTTACATGTATTCTCGTTATTCTCAGTACTATTAGACCTCATTGACGGCCTCCTCAATGACCTCTTTTTGTCCTTTCGAACCGTGGTAAATCCCTCATCATCTTCTATTATTTCTTCACTGTCTGACCGTTGCCTTTTATCCACCTTTTTTCCCTCTTCCTTCGAATTCTTATTATTAACTAGTTGCTCACGCTTATGCACCATCTCTTCTTCTACTATATCACTTCCACTTGAATCGCAAAAATCTATGTTATCCATTATCGCGTAACATTTATTCAAAGAGGGTAGAGCGAAAAACAAAACTCGAACAAAATCGACCTCAGCTTATCGCGCGCGCTCACCTCGGCGATTCGCGCGAGACTGTTTCCTGAAGATGAAAGATGGCAACCTCATACCGGAAGACGCAGCGTTGGAAGGCCCCTCACAATATGAAGGCCACCTGGTGAAGACCTCGGGAATCTGCTGCATGTGAGACCCACAGGACTGGTCGTTTGGCGACACTTGGGGGAGGCCTATGTCCAGCAATGGACGTCTTTCGGCGCATTATCATCAATGATGATGCTGGGTGTTTTTTTGTATAAATCTTTGCCCCACACTAGGAATTCTCCTGTTTCGTGGGTGCTTTTACAAATATAGAAATCACATACACAAACAGCCAGCCCGAAACATATCTGTAAGCCATAAATATTTGTTCCGTGCAGGAATCGAACGCACGACACGCAGCGCAGCAGCTAATCGCTCAACCACTGCGCCAACCGTGCCGTCATACTGAATTTTGAGTCCTGAGTAATTCTACCAACAGTTGGTTTTAGGTTTGATCCCCAGGGCATTAATGCGTTAAATATTGAGTTTTTCTCCTAGGAATTTCTCAGTGGCTGCCTGTATTTTTTTTTGGTTTTGGCGACAAGTTCAATGAAATGAAATTAAAAAAAGTATTTCTCATAAGAACATGATACAGTTCGCTTACTATAGAGACTTTTAAAACCAGGGCCAGCTAAACACCGCTGCCTTTTCTAAAGACGAATACCATAAAACCATTGATGGACAAAAAACTGGTAAAAAAGAATGCTATTATAGTTTACAAAATTATCTCTAGGGTCTGGATGAGAAATCATCAAATGACTACGAGTCTGACACTCCCTTCCGCTCTGTGTGGAGCGGAAGGGAGTGTCAGACTCTTACTGACTAAAACTCATTCGTGTTACTTCTATGCCCTTTGTGTTCCAGGGCCGCGGTGATTCTTTCGACCCAATTCCACAGCCCTACCTCAAGGGTCTGGCCAAAGACTATCTATGGGTCTGCCTGGGTGCAGGACGTCTGGTATTTTTTTTAAAGAGGCGTCTCATATAATATAAAGTTTTTTCATAAATAATTTCATTTCAATTACGTTAAAATAAAATAAATGAACGTGAGGTGAGGTATACCAAGTGTTAATTATGCAGACAACATATGTTAATTATGCTAAGCCGCGATCAAAAGCTAGTCTTATAAATAAATAGGGCCATAGACTAATACCATAGCTCTGTCCTCTATAGAAAAGTGACAGTCTGAGAATCAAACCATACCATTCTTTGTCTTACTAATTATTACCGTAGATATGAAAGTGGTCAGTTGAAGACAGCTGTACTTTCGTTATGTTCACAACTTTACAAGTTGCGATATTTCTTAGTATCAGTGTACAATGCTATGGGAAACATTATTATTTTATACTAGTTTCTGCCCTCGACTTCGTGTGCGTGGACTTCGAAGTATTAAAATATATCTTCAGGTTACATTTTAATACATCTTAGTAGAGACCCGGTGGTTTTTTTACCCGACTGCGTTAGAAGGAGGGTAATGTTTTTCGAGCGTATGTATGTATGAATGTTTGTATGTATTTCCATTTCCAGTTCAATCACAGATCTGAGGCCATAAACTGCATCAGACTGCTTGAAAAGCGACTCGTTTGGATTTTTTGTCGTTTTTTGACGGTCATTTTTTTAAGTTTTGTCCTGTATTTTTTTCTATTTTTCGAATTTTTCTTTTCATGGATAACAGTGCTATTCCTCGGACTTCAACAATGGTCTTCTAGATAACTGATAGATCTCGAGTTTTGCGCTTAGCAATACATTTAGCCATTCATTTTTATATCAACGTGGTGTAACCCGACATAATGTACTGAACAGCTGATTTTTTTTTCGCGATTTCGTGGTTGGTCCCACAGTAAAAGTTATTCATAATGATGAGTACAATGACCCCTTAAGAGGTATTGTTTTTATTCTGGTAAACGTTGTATAAATTATTGCAATGTTAGGGAGGAGTTCGTGACTAAATAATTACAGCCGCACGGGTCGTACTGCGGATGGGTCACCATCCATTGTTACTCAGAAAGCACGTGAAGCCGTCGGTCCCGGCTGTCAATTTTGTAGATCTTTGACAGTCGTTACGGATTGTCAGAAGCCAGAAAATCTGTCAGCAGTCTCCAAGCAGTACCGCGTTACCCAGTTACTGGGTTGTGGAGGTCAGATAGGCAATCACTCCGTGTAAACTAATGGTAGGTACTCAGCAGCAACCAGTTAGACTGGAAGCCGACCCCAACGACGCATATTGATAGGTAGTATAAAGCCAGGGTTCAAAGAGTCACCGCGGCCCTGGAACGCAAAGAGCCCTAGGAGGACCACGGATGGGTTTTAGTCAGTAAGAGTCTGACACTCCTTCCCGCTCTACCCAGAGCGGAAGGATTCATTTGATGATTTCCCATCCATAAAAAAATGGTGATTATATTATAATGAGCCTGTACTGTCCCACTGCAGAGCAAAGGCCTCCCTTTCCTCCTTTCACTTCCTCCAGTCTTCTGCAATTTTGGGCTTGTCTTCTGAGGATTCTAGCTCATCTCGCCATCTCTTTCTGGGCCTGCTGCGTTGTCGTTTCCTTGCATTTGTGATCCACTGCGCGGTAATCTTTGCCCATTGCTCCTCCGACATGTGGCAGATATGACCAGCCTAGTTCCACTGGCAGCTGTGTGGACAACGTCCGCTATTTGTGTTTTGGAACGAAGTATAGAGTTTCGAATGAGATCTGTGAGTTTGACACCCAGTATACTTCGTTCCATAGCTCGTTGGCAGACTCCTAGTGCGGTCTTCTGACGATTGGTAAGAGACCATGTTTGCGCTCCATCGGTGAGGGTGGGAAGAATGCACATGTCCATGTGCTTCCGTTTTAGTGAAAGACACAGATTAAGTTAGTATTTAACTAAAATGAAGACCTATAAATTCGCTCGCCACGATGTAGCAACAATAGGGTCGTCAAGGAAAGAGTTTTAAAAAAATCATCATGGCAAAACCTAGATAAGTAGTTACTTAGTACCTACTTACTTGAAAAAAAAAGACATTTTCATTCGTTTTTGCGGTTAATTTCAGTAATCGTCAACGTTTTTGACATAAGCGCCTTGTTTTTGTACTGGAGAAAGTTTTTGAATGATTGGTCAATTTTGTAATTACAATCTTGCGGTCGACAATCATCGGAAAGATTCGGCTTTGTTCGCGCAACCGAAGTATTCCGAAGTGAACCTATTTTTACTGGATGAGAAAATATCAAATGACTTCTCCCGCTCTGGGCGGAGCGGGAGGGAGTGTCAGACTCTTACTGACTAAAACCCACCAACATTCCTCCAAATGTCCTTTTAGTTCCAGGGCTGCGGTGACTCTCGAATAATTACGCAATCCGAGGTAAACCTTTATGTACCTAATACGATAGTATTTCCAGCTGACTTAGGGTTAGAGGAGAAGACCAAAGATACAATGAATGGACTGTGTAAAAGATGATATGGTTTGAAACAGGGTGACTACTGAAATGGACAGCTCGTGGCTAAATAATAACAGCCGCACGGCCAAGGTCGGTCTGTGGATGGGTGACCATCTTAACATACCGAGACTCCTCCGGGCCTCGGAAAGCACGTTAAACCGTTGGTAACGGCTGTTATTTGGAGATCTTTGGCAGTCGTTAGGTACGGATTGTCAGAAGCTAGAAAATCTGATAGGTAGGTACCAATCTTGCCAAGAAGTACCGTGTTACCCAGTTAATGGGTTGTGGAGGTCTGATGGTGGTACTAGTGGTAGGTAGACCGCTCAATTAAAATCATGGTAGTAGCTTAAAATAGCGAATTTAAAAGGAAAACTATCACAGTTCAGGGGCCTAACCATCAACTCAGTATTACTTCAATATTATTTCCAGTGGGAAAGAGACGAGGAGCTATACGTCGTATAGCTCCGTCTCAGGCCCAGTAGGCTATATTATTATAAAATGTTATTGATTACGTAAAAATTTCGTAGTAACCCCAAAGAAAATGACATAAAACTAAGTGTATTTATAACTTTGTAATGTCAATAGCCTGCTACACATTCCCAAACCTCTGCATCTCCTGAAAGCCAGAATCAACAGTGGCGACCACCAGAAAAACGCCGAGTCAATGAAGCTCGACGAGTCCCGGAGAAATGATTCAACTGTCTTGGATCCCGCAACGAAATTAATCAGAAAATAACAGCGGAGGAGTAGGTAAAAAAATTGTAATGTTATAGTACCTAAGTAGTAAAGTTTGCAATTTTTGTCATGGCTTAGGCTTATGTAAGTATGGGAAGGGTAACAACCAAAGACTATTATATTATATACTCTATGGTAACAACGGTATCCCACACAGTGCGTGGCCCAACATGCACTTGGACGATTTTTGTAGTAGGTCTGCGTCATTATTGGCGCAAAATACGGTTTTTCTTTTCATACCAACCTACTAAAAAGGTGCGATGGAGAAATTTTTACACCACAAAAATGCCTTGTAATGTAAAAATTTTACATTAAAATGTCTAACCACAAAATGTGAACTAGATTTCTAGATAGATAAGTACTAAAATACAATGACAAGCGAAATTACAAAAACTGTAATTTGAAAAAACACGTTGGTATTTTGGGGTTATCTGTTAATCTTATTTTTTTTACATAAAATGGCTGCCTTAGCCGCATTTTTGATGTCTAAAAAGTAATATACGGACATGACTGACCGATCATCTCGTTAGCTAAATTCAAGAGACTCAATCCAAGAGAATAAGGGCAACTCAACTGTACCCCTGCCGGGGTTGCGGATTTTGTTCGAAAGAGTTACCGCTGCCCTGGAAAGCAAAGGGCACTACGTGAAGCACGGATGGGTTTTAGTCAGTAAGAGTCTGACACTCCCTTCCGCTCCACCCGGAGCGGCTGGAGTCATTTGATGATTACCCTTTGGGGGTAGCGGAACAGAGAGTAAAGTCCCACATACCTCCACTGGAAAGAGAGGATCCTCCGACCAGACGGTTGTTTGTGTCTGGTGGGCAACTGCCCGAGAGTTGATATTCGGGCTTTGCATGTGTTCTAATCGCACGGTAAAGTTTGATATCGCGATTTAGGATTTTGTAGTTAGTTCGCAGCTTGTCGAGATAGATGGCGCTGCGAGTCTCATTTGTTGTGATGTTGATTCTGCCACGTTGATTTTTGTGGCGGCATGAATGCCACTACATCACTCCCCTCCGGAGACCGGAGGTCGATAGTGGATGAGTCGTCCATACATCTTGATGATGCTTGCCAGGCCAGTGGAAGGTTGGTTCCAGTGAGTCGGAACCGGAAGTCGCAGAGTTCTCGGTGAGTCGGAACTGTCTGCGTCGCAGAGTTCACGGTGAGTCGGAACTGTCTGCGGTGCCCCGATGCTGCTGCTGGCGTGACTGCTGGCGTCGACCAGGAGAGGTTCTTCAAGGCTCTTCATGTGACTGGCCGAAGGTGCAGTGTGCTTGCCAAGGTGGGTCGGAGCTGTGCGACGTGCTGACGTGACTGCTGGCGTCGACCAGGAGAGGTTTTTCAAGGCTCTTCATGTGACTGGCCGAAAGTGCAGTGTGCTTGCCAAGGCCGCTGATGAGGTTGATGATAGAGGCTGAGGATGCTGACCAGGAATGCGCGTCCGCTGCATGCTGATGGTCAGGATACCCGTAGAAGCCGAGGGTACTAGCTGGCTGTATGACTCGCTGCTCGAAAGCTTGAGGTCACGATGAGGAGAAGTGATGATGATGATGACGTCATGATGAGGTAGCTGCACGAAGGCTGCGCTGACGTTCAATGTCGAGGGTCACCAGTTTGGAGGTAGCGGAACAGAGAGTAAAGTCCCACATACCTCCACTGGAAAGAGAGGATCCTCCGACCAGACGGTTGTTTGTGTCTGGTGGGCAACTGCCCGAGAGTTGATATTCGGGCTTTGCATGTGTTCTAATCGCACGGTAAAGTTTGATATCGCGATTTAGGATTTTGTAGTTAGTTCGCAGCTTGTCGAGATAGATGGCGCTGCGAGTCTCATTTGTTGTGATGTTGATTCTGCCACGTTGATTTTTGTGGCGGCATGAATGCCACTACAACCCATCCATAAAAAAAAAGCTCAGCTGTACCTGTAGCTAGAACTAAGACCAATGAAAAAGGATTATTTTGGTCTATAATGAGCTAGAAGTCAGCAACTCAGCAGAGAGAAAGATCAGGCGCCCATACCCATGAAGTTGGTAGAATCATCACAGCGTTAAGTTAATTCGTTTGATTTGTTTTTCTCAATAACGTTGATTTATGGTCTATGTAGTATTTATGATTGTATTTTTTTTCCTCTGTTTGTCTCTCTTGCCATGTGGTCTCCCCCCAAATTCAATAGTTTCCAATAGATACTTATATCCGTGCCTTATTGAGAAAAATGAGTACCTATAATAAATGAGTACCTACTTAAATATAATTTCACGCGATATTTTACAATCTTACGGCGATTGCAATTTTCCGGTGACTTATACAAATATACCTACTTAGTTCCTCGTTTTTCGAAGGATAAAGAACAGTCTTGAAAAGACTCATGTCATAAGAAATATTATATTGGCAAGGCAATAATCTAGCCTAGAAGGATGACTGTACAGTTGATGAAAACATAGGTAGGTACCTAGCTAGGTACTTATCTATCTATGAATATCTATAGCAATACCTACCTACAGACCTAATAATAGGTATCCATCCACCTAAGTTTACCTAATGTCATTCTTCATTGGGGGTAAACAATAGTAGATTATGCACCCAGGGGATAAAGCAGTGTCTTGTGTCACGGGCGTCATATTGAATCTCGAACGCAATGAAGGATGCGGGAGTTAACTCCCGAGCGTAGCGAGGGAGTTTAGAGTTTAACTCACGAGCGAAGCGAGGGAGTTAATACAAGAATCCTGAATGCAGCGAGGGATTCAAGCTAGCCCAAGGCTAAGACACCTTTATCCCCGAGGAGGATACTCTACTTTTCACACCTCCTGTGAGAAAATAAGAAGCCATAATACGAGAAACAATAGTAGATTATGCACCCAGGGGATAAAGCAGTGTCTTGTGTCACGGGCGTCATATTGAGTCTCGAACGCAATGAAGGATTCGGGAGTTAACTCCCGAGCGTAGCGAGGGAGTTTAGAGTTTAACTCACGAGCGAAGCGAAGGAGTTAATACAAGAATCCTGAATGCAGCGAGGGATTCAAGCTAGCCCAAGGCAAAGACACCTTTATCCCCGAGGAGGATATTCTACTTTTCACACCTCCTGTGAGAAAATACGAAGCCATAATACGAAAAACAAAATATTTTAAATTTACAAACACTAACTAGAGATATGTATTTAGAACTATACTGTATACCTAGGTACTTAAAAAAAGTTAATGTAATACCATACATATTGCAATATCCGCGCCTTTTTTGCGTTCCACTCGGTATACCTACCACATAGCGGCCACGACCAACTCGATTTTCTTTTTTTTTTTACTTCTCTGTGGGTAAGTAAATATGTGCAGGCCTATTGTTAGCAACCTAATACAATTTATGTGTACACAAAGCTTTATACAGAGCTTTATATCAGCTGGTAGAATGGGTTCGGCCGCTTGGCTGTATGCAATTTGAATTTAGAACGTCATAGGAGATGCTCGAGAAAATAGTTTTTAAATTAATAAATCGACTATAAATGGGTTTTAAGTGTTATTCTTATCCTTTTATACAATAATCCGTACAAAACCAATTATTCTTATAATATTGTCTTCAATCCTGGACCCTGGTCAATCCTTATGATTTTGTAAAAATTCGAGAATATCATCCCTAAGTAGTAAGAGTATCGAGAATATCTTTCCTCTTTCAGGAACAGAAAGAGAGAGGCAGAGACAGAAGGCGTTGTGAGTACCTAATATACCGCCAATTGAGCAGACAGATGACGTTCCAAATTTAAATCACATTATTGACCAGCGGGTTATAATGAAATCCAGTACAATATTATTGCCCGGCAGTGCCACCGGCCAAAAATGACTCACTTTAGGTTAGGTTAGCATGACATATAATTTGACGTTTTCGATCAGGTGGTGTGAAAAGTATTTTAAATTTACAAACACTAAGTAGAGATATGTATTTAGAACTAACTATACTGTATGTATACCTACTTAAAAAAAGTTAGTTTAATACCATACGGATTTCCAATATCCGCGCCTTTTTTGCGTTCCACTCGGTATACTACCTACCACATAGCGGCCACGACCAACTCGATTTTCATTTTTTTTTTACTTCTCTGTGGGTAAGTAAATATGTGCAGGCCTATTGTTAGCAACCTAATACAATTTATGTGTACACAAAGCTTTATACAGAGCTTTATATCAGCTGGTAGAATGGGTTCGGACGCTTGGCTGTATGCAATTTGAATTTAGAACGTCATAGGAGATGCTCGAGAAAATAGTTTTAAATGAATAAATCGACTATAAATGGGTTTTAAGTGTTATTCTTATCCTTTTATATAATAATCCGTACATAACCAATTATTGTTATAATATTGTCTTCAATCCTGGTTAATCCTTATGATTCTGTAGAAATTCGAGAATATCATCCCTAAGTAGTAAGAGTATCGAGAATATCTTTCATCTTTCTGGAACAGAAAGAGAGAGACAGAGACAGAGACAGAAGGCGTTGTAAGTACCTAATATACCGCCAATTGAGCAGACAGATGAGGTTCCAAATTTAAATCACATTATTGACCAGCGGGTTATAATGAAATCCAGTACAATATTATTGCCCGGCTGTGCCACCGGCCAAAAATGACTCACTTTAGGTTAGGTTGGCATGACATATAATTTGACGTTTTCGATCAGGTGGTGTGAAAAAAATATTATCACATGCTGCAACGATCCAAATATTAACATACGAAGCAGTTTGACAATTTGAATTCAACCGATAAAGTGTTACAAATTATTCAATCGAAAAATAATCAAAGAAAACCGATTAAGTACATTTTCTAACACATTCAAAGTTCCAAATGGTTCAAAAGAATGCGGATAGAACAAAGTTACCTGATCTAAAATCATTTCAAGGAAGAGTTATACTCTAAATAACAAAAAATAATAAAAAAATAACTTTTGTTTTCTTTGTAAGACTGACCGTTGGAGCCGTGAACCGTGGAGCCGAACTTAGACGGAATTATACGAAGTTGCCCGAGCGCGCGTTGAAAGTTGAATTTTAGAGTTGCCAAGTAAAACAATTTAGTACATTTTTGATAAATGAGACATGGATTGTGAAATTATTACAAGATATTTATTTATTTTCTTATTTATTATTTCTTCCAATATTTTTCTTTGTTGGGATCTATTAGACATTAAATGGTAACAAAGAGGACTCATGGTACAACTTCCTAATATAACTATAGTTTAATTTCTATTGTCTTAATTGAAATTGAACTACAATCATTACAAATCGAAACAACTTATATTAAGTCGGACTCTCACACGAAGGGTTCCGTACCATAAACCGAAAACACGTTTCTTGTATAGGAGCCCCCTTTAATTCTTAATTTAATTTAGTTTTTATTATTTGTTGTATATAATAATAATTATACAAGGTTATTTGTAAAACACCAACAACCTTTTAGTGAGTGAAAGTACTCATGATTATAAACAACTTTTACTTGGTTATTCTTCGGGTAACCCTATAAAAGGAAAAAAAAGATATGGTGAAAAAATGAATTATTAGTACCTATATACAATAGAGAAACGCCAGTGGCTTTCGTTGTTTTCTTAGCCTCAGTTTTAAGTATAACAATGTTATTTAGTTTTAATAATGTTAACAAATTGAATATTTTTTAATGAGTATTATGTTGTGTTTTTGTACCTAATTTAGTTACTTAGATACTAACAAAATGTGTATCTAAGTTTTACGAAATAATATGTGGATTACTGAAATCCAAAAATAAATATATTAATAAATTTTAATTCCTAGGTTTTAACTGGCACTGGAAATAAAACTACGAAAAACAATAAAAAACTTCTTCTAGTTTTTAACAAAATGAGAGCAAAAGTAAAAGTCGGATCCGTGAACACATCGGAACTGGTGCAACGAATATTTTAACACGAAAAAGTCAAGGCCAAACATAAACAAAACATTACACTATTAACTTATACCAATTTCAAAAGATAACGCTTTTAAAATTATTCAAAAACGTACCATTTCGCAAACGTGCATTTTCGAAACCCGCGCTGGCAACCCAGCGTATCTTTTTTTTTCCGTAGCCAGTTCCCTTGTGTCGTTCGTTGGGAGGCCACGCGTCGCTCCCTGTCCGCGATACGTGATACTTTTACGTGGTTCGTACAAAACCGGTTCGAAAGTGCCTGAGGTGTGGCGTGGGCGAACAGTGCCGCGTTCAACCATAAAATACTCTTGTTACAGTTCCAAAACTAAACTTTTTGTGTTTGAAAATAAACTTTAACAGTGTTTTGTGAGTAATCGGATCCCTGCGCTATCAATCGAGGTAGGTACCTAATCAAAATACAGATAATAAACTCTTTTGTTATCATTTTAGTTTCTTAGTAACGAAGTAATTTTAGCCGAAATCGTACAGGTGTCAAAAAGCCGGTCGACTTTGCTTGTTTCTTTTTTTTTAATAAAAGTGGGCAATTTTAAATTATAGCAAGTTGGCAACGGATTTTGTGAATTTTTCAATCGGATTGATTTACTTGAGCAAATATTGGTTGCCAAGTCATTAGAATGGAATGTCTTAGTTCCGTGTACGCATTATAATATTATTAAGAATGTCTACGCATTCATATTTTCAATATTTCGCCAAGATTTTGCAACGTACGCAGGTACGGACCTACTTTAAAAAAAAACGTAAACTTGTACTTTTAACCGGTCAGGCCCAACATGTGAAAATTTTGTGGAGAAAAAACAACTGTTTTTCTCCACATCCAAACCCACGTTATAAACTTAGATGGTAAGCAGGAAGATTCTAGTTATTCTCAGAACCGTATAACCACATCCTTGTCTAATTTAAGACTAATAAAAATACCTTTTGGGTGTGTCATCCAGCCAAACCATGTTCTTGTAAACTGCGTGTTTTGCACACTAAAATTATCTGTAGATTTTTATCATTGAAACGTTTGCTAACAAAATCGGTGAAAGTCAAATAGAACTTCGCTTGTTTTAGTCTCGATACTGCTCAAGAATCAGAACTTTCTCTATAAAGTACTTAGGATAAGTTGAACTTAGTCGAGATGGCGCGTTATCTTAATTTGGCGTAGGTACTATAACTTACCTTTACGTACTTATTTCTAAGGTTGGTAGAAAGTTTACTGCTAGGTAGGTACCTACTTTTATGTTGGTGTGTATTTTGTGGGTATGTAGGCATTTATGAATGTACCTACATAGGTAGTCCTGCATTCAATCTATTGGTTGCAAACACTACTGCTTAACTTGAATACCTGGGTTCGATTCCCAGGTCGGGTAGTGTTATTAGGTTTTTTGAAATTGAATTTCTCACTAGCAGCACGGATGTTGGATTTATGCTGAACAGCATGCTCGCTCCCTATCCTCATGGGGCTTAAAAGTAACTGGCGAAATAAAGGTGTACTTTTGGTAGATAGGTACAGTGTCCCCAATAACCTTCCACTCATCTCTGTGTGTTGATATCGTCACGCCAGCGTTTCCTAGGCCTTATTAAGCGACTACGCCCGACCACTGGCTCCCACTGTAGTTCCGTACCCGACGGGTACGCTGTTCGTCCGTCCGTATGTCTGTCAACGGGCTATATCTCAAAAACCGCAATAAATAGGCAGTTGAAATTTTCACATAGTGCGTATTTCTATTGCCGCTAAAAAAACAAATTAAATGGGGCTCTCATACGGGAAACGTGTTTTTTATGGTACGGAACCTTTCGTGTCCGACTCGCACTTTCCCGGTTTTTTTTTACCATTTTCGCACCTGATGGAAAGCGAAGATTTGATCGACGACGGAGCACGCTTGCCTAGAAGTAACCTATTTACTATTGACTTAAAGACCTCCAGGTTGTAGCTATCAGGAAACTCAGTTTCCGGCAAGGAAAATCCACTCCTTAGCCGTACTCACAAGGGAAGTATGATCAGAGGGTCATCTTATATTCCTATAACGTTGGTCCATCTGTCGTATTGCACAAAAATCTAGTATTCGATGTTAATAATATACTTAGATAGTATATTATGTATGTTTTTGCTTTCTCACGTCTGCTTAAGTTGGTAAAGTTAACTAAGCGAAAAACTTGTATACGACTGGTAACTACAAGTTTGATATTGCAACAGAACCGCTAGCTAGACAACGTAATAAATATGTAATCATGATATACATACCTAGGTAGTTTAGTTCGCAATAAAATTGCTGCCAGTCGGGCAATATGGCAAGGTGCGGTTACGCACATCGATTATAATAGTAGTCTTTGGTATCACCAACTAATATTTCGATCACAACAACGGGTATCGAAAATTAATCAAAAACGATATTTACAATTTTTCCGAAAAAAAAAAAATTATATCGATTGCCGAATATGCTCGGTTTACCGTTCAATTCCATCATCACAATGCATCTAATTAAATAATGTAATTATTTTACCTAGTCCAGAGAAATTGCAAAAGTTGTCGTTCTAAAAATAACAACGCACGAATTGGTATAACCATACAAATTGCTTGCCCACACAATATTCATTAAGGTCTGCTCACACAGACGCGACGCAACACCACGAGGTGCACCCATTTTGAAATAAACAATTAACATTTTGCTAAAACCTGGAGGTCGAGTGCAGACGTTACTTCTAGGCAAGCGTGCTCCATCGTCGACCACATCATCGCTTACCATCAGGTGAGATAGTGGTCTAACGCGAGCCTAGCCTTTTCCCCAACTATATAGGGGTCGGCTTCCAGTCTAACCAGATCTATACGTAGCGGGGCAGTCGCTATCTGGCCTTCACAACCCTCTGAGTAACACGGTACCTCTTGGCAAGACTGATGTGCCGCGGAAAGCACATAGAACTGGTTGGTCCCGACTGTCATTTGTAGATCTTTGTATTCAGAAGCCAGAAAATCTGACACCGTCTGATCATGTTGCCGAGTAGCTGAATTGTAGAGGTCAGATAGGTAGTCGTTCCATGTAAAATACTGGTATTGAGCTGCATCTACTTGACTGGAAGCTTATTTGAGAAAAGCTAGCGTTTTCTCAAGTATGTGCATTTGATTCCGTCGCTATCTTAAAAAATGTACGTCGCGTAAGTGTGTGCTGGCCCTTACATCGAAACAACGAAAAAAGTAGAAACCTTTTTTACCAATATTTTCTCAACTACCTACTTTCCCACCTTGTTGTATATTCAGGAAAAATGAGAAGTTTCAGAGGTAAAGATATTTTCATCATGCTTATTTTATATTTTACCTGTTACGGAATTTCGTAAAAATGAATTCGTTTTCTTCGCTTTTTTTTTTTTTTGTTTAGGCCTCGTGCCCAACGCGAAGCGGTATGTGGGACTCCGTTTTTATATGTAAAATAGTTATCGCCTTGTCGTGTCGGACTGAATAACCATTTCATAGGTAAATGTACACTTTGAATGAGGATTTTATATTATACAGGGTGTCCGCTGGCAGATTTTATACCTAAAAAATCAAAATAATATAAAAATATAAAGAAAAACATTTGGAGGAGCTCGTGGCTAAATTATAACAGCCACACGGATCGATCTTCAAGGTTAAGCAACGCTTGCCGAGGTTGGTCTGTGGATGGGTGACCATGTTAACATAATTATCGAGTTTCCTCCGTGTCTCCCCGTTGGTCCCGGCTGTCATTTGTAGATCTTAGTCAGTCGTTTCGGATTGTCAGAAGCCAGAAAAATCTGACACCAGTCTTTCAATTAGGTACCGTGTTAGCCAGTAAATGGGCTGTGGAGGTCTGGTAGGCAGCCGCTCTACGTAAAATACTGGTATTCAGCTGAAGCCGGTTTGGTTGGGAGCCAACCCCAATATAGTTAGGAAAAAGCTAGGCAGATGATGATAAAGAAAAACATTTACTTAGTTATTTATTAGCTTACAAAATAATAATGCGGATTTTAGGTTTCAAACATCAATCCACTCAAATGGCGTCCTTCTAACCGCAAACATTCTTGCAAACTTTCTTTCACGTTAAAACTCGCTTGCGAAGTTCTGGACTGATAACCGCTATCTCGCGTCACATTTTCTTGCAGGGCCATTATTGTTGATGGCGAATTGCTGTAGACAAGAGATTTTAAAGTATCCCCACAGGAAAAAGTCGCAAGGGGTCAGGGGGTCGAGTCTGCTATTGCAATATATAACGTCAAACTTATGACACATTTCCCATACAAAAACTGTCAAAGTTGTCAAATATTCGATCACTGACAGGTCATTGAGACACTATTGCAATAGCAGACTCGAGCCCCTGATCAGGTGATCTAGGGGGCCCGGCTATGTCGCCAATGCGACTTATCAATTTTCCACAGAACCACAGCCAATCATATTGCTAGACGTGTGTTATTTTTAAAAGCTTTTATTTAACTTTCAATGCATGTATGTTACTATGTTTGTTCGGGTGGAATCTTACAACTCAATTTTGAAGCAGATATCTTCAACCGATCGAGCTGAAATTTTTTATAGGTACACGTTTAGTTAATTATTGTTGATAAGTTCGCGTTATATCAAAACCTCACCTGCTGGTAAGCGATGATGTGGTCGACGCTGGAGCACGCTTGCCTAGAAGTAACCTATTCACTCTTGAATCAAAAGATACCCAAGTTGTAGGTATCAGGAAACACAATCTTCAGCAGGGAATAAGTACTCTTTAGCGATATGCACAATGTAAGTAGGTACCTATTCCCAAAACGTTTTGTGGTGGGATTTCTGATACGTTAATCATTCCTTTCCAAAAACCGGTGGTTATTACGATTCCCAATTAGATTCCACAAAGGTGTTGAAATGCCTATAATCCCTCAAAATTACTTAATATTCAAACGCAAACTCGCTAAAAATTAAAAGTTCTTGTTTAATAAATTGTAAATTAAGTTTCACTTCTGTTAGTTTTAATGTTAGACTGGCTTCAGTCTAACATTAAAACTTCAATGTTTCACATGCTCCGTAAGTAAAACAATAAATCTCGATTCAAAACTTTACATAATGTGTAACATAACGGTAAATGTAAAGTCGGTCAACCAAAGTAGTAAAGTAACAAGGAAAATCGACCTTACTGCTTACGAAATAAAGGCGTTGACAAAGTGCTAGGGTAAAAACTATGAGGTTACTCTATGGTTTAGCCATAGAGTAAGAGTGTTTAAAAACGCATGAGTAACCGCGTTTGAAGATGTAACAATTTGATGGGCTTGCGTTAAAATGGCGTTCTTTTTTTGAAGTGGTCAGCTTTTGATGTTTTCAATGTTGGTAACATTGCGTTTGGAGTTACTTAATTTAACCAGAGGGGCAATTCTTGATTTTTTATTATTTTTAAAGAGCGCTCGCCATCTCATCTCACATCTCGCTAACTGTCAAAAACCTCTAATTTCCCTACGTATTGACAAGTTACTGACATTGATCGTCGCTGAAATGATACTGCGAGTTGAATTTGAACGCTTGTCACCCGACTACGGAGAAGCAAAAAGGAGGTTATGATTTTGACCGGTATTTATGTATGTATGTTCATCTGTCCCCTCATAACTTCTAATCTACCCACTCACTATGATTATTAGGTTTAAGGCAAAATTTCTTGTTTCATTCTTCCGTGATTTTTCAGCAGTCGTGTTTAAGTTTTGTGTGTGCGAATTAGCTTAATCAGCCGTTTAATTGGTAGCCTAGCCTTCTCATTCAAATGTGCCTATTTTTCAGCGAGCTAAGTGACATCTTTTGTTCAATATCGTTTGATGACTAAAGTTGTCAATAAATAAAAGGCCCGTTTTGACAGCAGGATACAACATTACTTTACTAGTAAGTATGAAAGAGACATGAAATAATTTTTTTTGTTGTATGCTGCTGTCAAAACGGGCCTTTTATTTTTTGACAAGTATACCTAGCCCATGACACTATGACGCTGATTAAATGGCGTAGTTCAGTGAAAACGCCAGGCTTTTAATGAAACGACTGATTTAGCTAGTTGGCGTATAAGATGCATCAAGACCGGTGAGCCAGTATCGTCACGCAGTGGATGCCTGAAGACGAGACAGGCCAAAGAAACTGGCGTGACGGCTTAGACACAAAGAACGTTGGAAAGCTAAGTTACCTTTGCCCAACTGTGAGGCAATAAAGGTTAACAGAAAAAGAGTATGTGAATTACCCTCCTGATTTCGATCCATATGGTATGTTCCCATCGTATTATTCCTGACAGGACTCATTTGGTTCCGAATGATTAGGGTTAGCGTTATTTTTGGAAAGCTAAATATATTTGGGACAGGATTCTTTCAAAGTCAGCGATTTAGGGGATCGTACGGTCGTACCATAATCATTAGCAGGGCAGTTGATGTGCAGGGTAGGTCAAGGTCCTGTCAGGGTAGCGGACCTGTATGAAAGAGCCGCGGATGTGGCAGGAAGTCTCGACGTAGTTACCGATCGCCTACCGACCGAATTCGGTCGATAAGTCCTGATGCGATCCACGATCAAAATCAATGATCATGGAGCCTATTGTCTACAATATGACTGTGTGTCCGATCCAAATCCGTCAGTAGTTTTTTGTGTGAAAGAGCAATTATAAATGCGAACCATCTGTCTCAGTTTTCACGTATGTACCGCCGAACGGATTGATGAAACTTTGCATTAAGTATCTATGATAGACTCTCAGATAGACTACAATCTGTAATTAGTTTCCGTGTGATAAGTTTCGACTACCACAGACTGTTGAAAAAAGCTAGCAAAAAATAAGTCCACCTAGCAACTTCAGAATTTCACACAATTATAAAAAAAAAACAGGTACAACTGTTACTGATCCACATCCGAAAAAAAAATGGCGCATTAGATTTAGAAACACCGTTGTTTTATATCCGTTACCTTGGAAGTGAGTCCATTAAATATTAAGCACCGTCTGATTTTAATACGAAAACTCGATCGATCTAGCTAAATTCATTTGTAAAGGAAGTTGAAAAATCTCATCAGAATGATTGCCAGCACTGAGAAAACAATAATTTTGTTCTGGTAATGTTTTAACCCCATATATAATAGGGAGCGGGCCTACCAACCAATTAACACGAATCTAGACCGCCACTGCAGAATTTTAGTGCAAAACACTTTTCTCGACACTCGAATCGAACTCAAGACCACAAGCTTGGCAGTAGAGCTTGCGATGGCGTTGTAAAGTATCAAAAAGTAAAGTTTCTATTTTAATTTACCGGAAATCCACAATCAATTCGAAGACACTCACGCCGAAACTGTATATCCGGTTTATCTATGGAAACCAAAGACAATTTGTACAAAACTAGACCCACCGCAGCTTCCTTTAAATGCTTAGAGAGATAAAATGGAGTAGAATATGTACGGCTTGACTTCCGGGGTTTCGGAATTTGTTCGAAAGAGTCACCGCGGCTCTGGAACGCAAAGGGCATACGTAGGAACACGGATGGGTTTTAGTCAGTAAGAGTCTGATACTCCGTTCCGCTCCACCCAGAGCGGAAGCCGCAATTTGATGATTTTTTCCAACTATAAAAAAAGAGGCTTGACTCTGTCACCCGTAGCCTGACGAAGGCAATTGACGACGTCAAAAACGTATGGGACTGACAGACGCTGTCGAACTTTCACGTGATCATTCCCTGATATTTTGGCATTTCGACAGTCTCATTCGTTTACACTGTCTAGCAGATCCTCAGGGATATGTGAATAGGTTACTTCTAGACAAGTGTCCTCCATCGTTAACCAGAGCATCATCGCTTACGGTGAGATAGAGGTCAAACAGAAGCTTAGACACATACATTTTTAAACAGGATTTTAACTTATCCGGATCATAGTGAAAGAAGTTTATTTTCTTTTCTAGATTCGATTAGAATAGAATCTACAAAAGAAATCAAACTGGCAATGCAACGTAGAAATATCTATTTATAGCTGTAGAAAGATCACTAAACATCTACAATCATCCTTTTAGACGATTAAGCCAATAAACTACTTGAACGGTCCTAGTCGGCGGGAAAGAGATGGCGACCTCCAGAGCGAGAGAACCGATAATCTACGAGGATTTCAGTTTTTATTGTTGTGAATTATTTTTGTTCTTCAGGGACCATAAATTCGGGAAAAATGAACTGTGTTGGGTATATTAATAAATGAAATTAGTTAATCTTTCTATAGTATTCGTCAAACTGACAATACTATGATGCTTACTAGATTTTTTTTAGATTTTCGCATAATTAACATAGTCTTCAGGTTAAGAGAGATGTCATATAATAACCATCTAAAATCCAAACTACTTAAACGGTCCCTAAGCAACAAATAGTTGGCGGGAAAGAGACGACGGTAAACAGAGCGAAAGGCCCGACGTCCTAGGAAGATTTAAAAATAGTAGACAGGAAACCAGTTTTGGTTGTTGTCTGACAAGATGCTGGGACTGTGGTTCTCAAGTTGGGGCCGCTTTGAATTTATTTTTTGTTGTTATGATTGGATTAAAACTTGAAGAAAAATAAACTGTGGCAATTTAAAAATGAAGTTTAATCAAAACTATTACTATAATCGTTGAATTCACAAGCAACATGCTTCTTAACAAATGTATTGTAATAGAAAACGCAATGTTTTTACAACATCCTAATAATTTTATAAATGCAAAATGAGTTTGTTTCTCTTTCACAAATCAAACTAAAAAAAAAAACAATGAATCGCTGAACCGATTTTGATAAATTTGGATTTTGTATTGGCAAGTTTTAAATTTCAACCCTTTTTCGAACCATATTTAACCACTGACCGCCCGCGGCCCACTAGTTGAGAACCAATGTGCTAGGAGATTATAGCCAGTAATAAGCGCGTGGCTTTCGCCCGTGATTTAAATTTCGAACTCAACCGTCAAGCTCTGTGTTGTCTATTATTACTGTTTATTTTTTCATGGCAATGTTAGTTTGAGATTTGAGACCTTGGGTTTTGAGCATGTTCTGGAAATTGATATGTGTGGAGGATCTAGTTTCTATGAGGTCTAGCTTCGTTTAATAACTGCTTTGGAATCATGTAAAATAATATACCTACTTTCTTGGAACTTTTTTGTCAATGTTTAAAGTTACCTGCTTATAGCTAGGTACAAACATAACTGATGTTATAAATAGCAGTGACGGTTTGTGTTTGTCCATGTAACTCAATCAATATGCCTAGCCTTTTCCCAGATATGTTGGGGCTATCTGATCTGCTCAACCCAGTTGTGTAACACGGTACTTCTTGGCAAGACTGGAGTCAGATTTTTTTGGGCTTCTGACAATCCATAACGATTGTCAAAGATCTTCAAATGACAGCCGGGACCAACGGCTTAGCAGCTTATTTCACAACTGTTCATTTTAGCTTTTTTTAGGTCCCAAATTATAATAAGTAGGTTATATTCGGAAAACATTAAATCACATTATCCCTACTAATATTATAAATGCGAAAGTAACTCTGTCTGTCTGTTACGCTTTCACGCTGAAACGGGTGAACGGATCGTCATGAAATTTGGCAGATATATAGCCTGGGATATGGAGAAGGACAAAGGCTTACTTTTTTACGCGATAACCGGGCAAAAGCTAGTTATATTGTATAACCTACAAATGAACTTCCTAAATAATATAAGTACTGCTTACTACATTTTTCATATGTACAGGTAACATTTGACCTTTGCGACCCTGAAAAGGTTTTCCTTATGATATCAATAAATTATAAATGTACCAAGAAAGAAATGTACGAACTACGAATATTCTACCCACACGGTTTTGTGATAAAAAATCAAATTTCTTAAGGTGGAAGCGCCAGGGTAGCCAACGAAATTCAAATTTTCTTACGTTTTTTGCAATTTTCAGGTCAGTATCAGATTGTATGTTGGTCAAAATATGATTGTTGTATTGATGATTTTAATGATAACAGTTCTGTAAATACGTACTTGCTACGGCCGCGAATCATATTTTGGCGTTGGCGCTTTCACCTTAACAGAAAAGTTATGAAAAGGGTCGATTTCAGTAAGGATTCAATTTGAAAAGGTTACTTCTAGGCAAGCGTGCTCCATCGTCGACCATAAACATCGCTTATCATCAGGTGAGGTTGTGGCCAAACGCGAGGCACATTATATACTACAAAAAAAGAAGTTCAAAAACTAAAACCCGTTGACCGAAAATTCACGTTCTTAAAAGTATGAAACAAGAAAACAACCGTATATATTTGAAATGCGCTAATTAAGCCCTTTAGTTTGATACCCAATACGACCATATTAATGAAAAACAATTAGCATATATACAATTTATTGCAACATAACCTAGCCTATAACCAGCGTACAATTTAGAAGCTTCCAATGACACCTCATTTGTCAAATTATAATAAATGGTTTAGAAGTTACGAGGGAACAGATGAACATACATACATGCATACATACATACCGGTCAAGTTCATAACCCTCCTTTTTGCTTCACCTTAGTCGGGTAAAAGACAGCCCAACAAAAGACAGTGCAAGCATTTGTACAACAATTTGGTATTTTAAGAACGTTGAACTGCTCCTCGTGACGAGGAGTAGTTTGTGACTAAATTATAACAGCCACACAGGCCGCTTCAAGGTTAAGCAAAGCTTGCCGAGGTTGGTCTGTGGATGGGTGACCATCTTAACATACCGAGACTCCTCCGTGCCTCGGAAAGCACGTTAAGCCGTTGGTCTCGGCTGTCATTTGTAGATCTTTGGCAGTCGTTGCGGATTGTCAGAAGCTAGAAAATCTGACGCCAGTCTTGAAGAAGAAGAAGTACCGTGTTACCCAGTTAGTTGTGGAGGTCTGGTCGGCCGCTCCACGTAATATACTGGTATTCAGCTGAATCCTGTTTGACTACGAGCCGATCCCAATATAGTGGGGAAAAGGCTAGGCAGATTATGAACATTATAAAACAATTCTTTGCCCGATGTAATATTTATTTACTACATAATACAAAATACACTCACTCCACTGGATCCCTGATATATCCCCTTGCTTTATCAATAATAACATGTCATACAGAAATCGCTTTTACGTCAAAATGTCTCTCAAATATCCAGCGAGAAAACTGCGTAAAACAGTCTGGAACTTCACCCTTTTCAAACTTTCGCCTCAACTTCGGTTCTTTAATAATAAATTGTAAAATTTTATCTAGTCTTGTCATAAGAAGTTTGAACACCGAAAGGCCAATGTCCAGTAGGAACCTTGACCTTTGACTAATCCAAAGAGTATAGACTGTCCAAATAAGAAGCCGAGATGTTTACTGGCATTCCGCCCACACATTCACTCAATTTTACGCGCGAACTACGCCCGCCAAATGCTCTAAAGATAGCCTCAAAATAGAAACAAAAGATAAACGGGGATACGTTAATAAATTCTGCTCTTTATACTCAAACTTTAAATCTATCTATCTTGCTTATTGTGTTCCACTGGTGGCCAAAGGCCTCCCTCTCCTTCTCCCACCCAACTCTGTCTTTTGCTGTCGGGACAGTCCTTTCGGAGTCGAGCTTTTCCCACCATCTTCGCCTGGGTTTGCCGCGATGTCTTTTGGCATTTAATGGTACCTATTCGGCCCATTTCTCGTCTCTCAAAAACTTATAATTCCTCATAATTCGTCGTCGCCTGAGACAAATCATGAACCTTCTAAATGACATAACGCAGGCATTTACACTTATGACAACAAAAAGTCTTTGCCGAGACCACATTAGTAAAGAAAAAAAGTATATTTTTCTTCCCTCTCCTTATCTATGGCTACCGGGCGTCCGTAAAAAAGGTACGTTTGAAAAAAGAATGAAAAAAAAATGGCGGCTTGCGCGGGAAGCGGGTTTTTAATTGGGTCCGTAGGTTTGGTTTGAAGAATTTTAACATTATGAAATGTCTATTAGCTTATGCTTTAGTAATTTAATTAATTTACCTAAAAGCTTGGTTCTTTTATTTTATTAGACTGAAATGTTATCTTGAATTGTATGTATTTCTATTAGTCTTTGTATTAATTTATCTGCATTTTTGACCGAGACTCTTGACGTGAGTTAATTCTTTTAAACGCGTTCAGGATTGAAAACCGAAAATAAAATCCAATATAAAACATCGTGAAGGAATGGAAAGGTGAACTTCGGCCCATTCCCTTTAGTAAAAAGTATGCCTCAGCCTCATTACGATTATGCTGTCTGTTATGCCATGAACTCATGACCGCATTCCCAAGCCGTCACTGTCAACTTGTAAGGTGTATTATAGCAACAGAACCACTAATAAGACCATAATTTTAAGTGTCAAAACTCTCGGTTCTAAATCGCTGTACATAAGTACAAATAGACATTGCCAAAGCTTTTTTATTCAGTCTATGTTTTCGTGCTGGGCAAAGGTCTTCCGCGGCATCAATGGCGGCATCACTAGCTTCTCTATGGTATAGGTGTAAGGTCACTTGGGGCGCTCCAACAAGTGGGCCATATTTTGGACGGAGGCACCGGACTCACATTTGGTGTCAAGCGGTTCAGTGGACATCACTTTGCCAAGGTTTATTTGCACCGGCCTTTTTGGGTGCCATTTTAGCCTGTCAGCCTTTTTTCCTACGTCGTATTTGACTCCCGTTTTTGACGCAAAGCTTCATTCGTGAAGCTTATTTCCAAAATAATTCCGTTGAACATGTACGTCTCATTATGCGCTGTTGCCATTCTGCCAATTGACAAATATCACGGCAACGTGACCGGAATACAGGCGTGAAACGTTGACCGGTTATGCCTCTACGCGTTTTGATTAAACCTAATCGATTAAGCTGAGTCTTTGAGCAGCTAGCTAACTGCTAATGTGATCGTTTCTGGGAGCTAAATAATTATGGCTTTGTGGTTTTGGATTTGAGCGGTGGATCTGAAAAAAGGTGGATGGTAGTGAGAGGAATGATCGCTCTGGGGTTTGATTCCTGGGTTAAAACCTATGTCTAATAAATAATAAACAACAAGGAGTCAGTGATACTGATAACAGTTGATAGGAGGGTCTGGCTGTATAAATAATAATTGATTGAGATCTATATTATTGTTGTTTGTTTAATAATAATGTAATTCATAATATAATTCAAAGAGTAAATAAAAAATAAGTAAGTATTATGAAGAAACGTGTTGCTCATACGCCAAGTACTTAAGATGGACTTAAACAGAAAGGATATGCCATCTTTGGCTGACTGTTAGAGAATGCCTAGGGCATTCAGTCCGCCTTGGTGCCTATTTGCATGAATTATAGAAAAGTCTTTCAAGTAATTTAATTAAATTAACACGCAAACATTTAAAAAAATGCGTGAATTACAGTCCATTTTAAAGTAATAGTAAATACGTTCAATACTTAAAAACATATAAATTAGAAACGCTGAAACGTATATTGATTACAATAGCCACTAAAATGAATGAAATGACCTCGCCAAAACTTAACAAAATTGCAATTTAATACTAAGCGAACAGAGGTTAATATTATTTATTAGGTCATACGACGGTATCATGTGGGCACCAACTGTTAACTGACTAATGTCCTTGACTTGCCCTGCACATCAATTGCCATGCAAATGTGATGTTTTGAATAAACTTTATTTTTTCTGACCTTGCAAATTTGTTTTCAGTTTCATAAAAAGTAGAAGCATTTTTTATTTCAAATCCTGTAAATTTGAGGACCATGGAGCGTATGACGTGAATGAGCAGGGGCAGTTGAGGGTGTGTCATGCTCACTCGAATGTCTCGATGATGGTGGCACGTGTATCGGATCATTCAGTTCCCTTCAAAATGGTTGAGCTGAATGGTGCTGATGCACGCGTCGTGTTCTTGAACGGGCGCCATCAGTTGGAGACTGGTCATCTCTTAGCTGTTACTGGCTTATTTTAAGATAGTTAGTAGAATTATTTTTTCTTTCTTTACATTGTTCTTACATAGAACTAACAAGGAAAATGTAACCAGGATTTTTGTAAAACATAAAATGGTTTAGAAGGGTTTCCGTGGAGTTTCTTGCACGTTCTTCTCCATAGAGATCTATGCTTTGGCAGGTGCAAATAGCTTCATGTTTTTGACTTACTAACTTTGACAATTCAAAAGTACCTGTAAATGGTTTATTTCAAATAAATGCTTTGTCTTTGAATGACCAATCCAGCAACTGGTTATCACGATATCCCTTTGGGGCTGGTCAGAAATGGTCAGATTTTCTGAGTTCTGATTACCCGTAACGACTGCCAAAGATCTACAAATGACAGCCAGGATCAACAGCTTAACTAGTTTTCCGAAGCACGGAGGAGGCTCGATATATAAGATGGTCACTGGTCACCCATCCACAGGCCGGCGAGGATTGCTCTCGAAGATCGATTGTAATTATTTAGCCAAGAGTTCCAACTGCCATACAAATGATTATGGAAACACCCCGGAGTAAAATATTCACATATATCACAGGAGGGATCCAACACAAAACACGATTACTAACCCCCGTTGACGTTTTTACAACTTCATACTATGTTTATCTTGGCAACACTGAAATAAAACAAAACTTATCGAATAAATCATGCTGGCAACTGGAACTCTCCTCCCCCGAGATTCGTGCGGGACCCTAAAAAAGTTTGTACATTAAAAGGCCTACTCGAGAGCAACAGGTTAAATTATTGTTTTTTTTTTTGCGCAAAAAAATATTACTGGCTGAAAAAAAATGACGTTTGTATGTTGGTAGCGGGAGGTTCTTTTTTAAGATTTGAATGAAATGTATATTTTGGCGGTTAATGTTGCTAGTCTAATGGCTTTTTTACTTTTATACAATGAGAGCAGTGACCTTTGAACCTTTTCCCTCCTTTTCATGGAGGATTTATTTGTGCTTTTATTATACATTTATTTCTACTACTGGTACGTTGGCCTAGTGATCGCAAGCTTAGGGGTTCTCAATCCCCAAGTTGGGTGAAGTATAATTGGGTTCATCCATCTGGGATTTTTCAGTAGCAGCAAAGTTTATCTTCCTAATTTCTTGTTTTTTTCACCTGATGAAAAGCGATGATGTAGTCGACGATGGAGCATACTTGCCTAGAAGTCACCTATTCACTCTTGACTTAAAGACCTAGGTTGTACCTAAGCTATAAGGAAATACAGACTCCGGCAGGTAATTTCACTCCTTAGCTCAGAAGAACTCCCAAAACGTTATATGTATGGACGCCCGCGGGATGATTCTATTAAAACTTAATCTAGTCACTGACACATTTAAAAAGCCTACCTCAATATAAACCAGACTTTCCCACAATAAATTAAAAACGCAAACTAAATACCAACATTACAATTTCCATTCCCGCCAATAAACAGTGTTGCTAACACAATAAAAATTCCCACGTTTGCGGGTAAAATAAAAACTGACGCGACATGGAAAGTGATTGTCTATGGAAGCTAGACGGCTGTCGTTCCGCACTATTGTCTTGTGTGTAACAAGCTTATGTAATTACACCTCTTTTTTCACGTAAGGCTGATGATTATCTCTATGGTCTTCGGTTTTTGAGGTTAGAGTATTTTGGCTTTGCATAATGTATATAGGGCTGACCCTTCCTAAGTGGTTAGGATAGAATAATTAATTTACCCTTTTACTTGCTAAGATTAGGATCTTATGTTTTGTTTCTAATGTATTATGTATGTGTATGTTTTCTTATGGAGGTTCTTAAGCCTTTCTGAGGTTCTCTGATTTAGTCTCAATAAAGATGTATTGTAAACGAAGCGACTTAGCGCAAGCGGACGGAGGTGCAAAAACATACGAAAAAAAAAATGTATTCTTTTTTTAAAGCAAAATATTGACCGATTGGCAACGAAGGGACGTATTATGTAGTTTTTCGACTTTTACACCTTCTAGCTTCAACCTTTAAATAACCTATACACCTTCAAACTATTTACTCTAGTTTCTTGTGTGTTTTAAGGCTTTCTTAGATGAATTTCTCAGCAACCTTCCAGCGTAACAAGTTACTTGGGGCAAGGTTGGTAAGACGATCATAATAATATATAGTTATTTAGCCTCTGCCTACAGTGCTACATCATTCGCAATACCATTACATAGTTATTACAGCTACAATTTCAGTCTAGCACCAGAATTCAGTAATTATACACTAATAGCCTCGACGTACGCTCAAAGACTAATTAATATTATGTTAATTTCGAACAAGTAGGTAACGAACATAGTGAACAGAATTCTGTTGCGAACTTCTAAAGTATTTGTATTAGCCTGTGGAAAGCGGTTCTGCTTCATGGAGAGTTAAGCGAATAGTTAAATACTTTTATAAGACTTGCTTATGGCGTGTAATTAAAAAAATATCTGAAGAAAACAAATATTCTTGGGATAAAAATTATACTTTGTCCTATTTGGACATGGTCTAACTGTGGCAAAGTTCTAATTTTTTTTAACAAATTCGCCTTCTTGAATTCGTGCCATCATTATTCTCTTCCTCATGACACAATTATTTGGGGTCAGCACATCTTTTTCTCCCATACTTCACTGTCAGTCGTCATCTCAGAAAGCCATTATCATCACACACCTTCATAATCATCTGTAACACTGTCAATCCATCACTTTTGTGGCCTCTCTCAATCATTCATATTCATACTCCAGCCTCGTCACCTGCCAGGGTTGCGGAATTGTTCGAAAGAGTTACCGCTGCCCGGGAACATAAAGGGCATTTGGAGGAACCCAGAGCGGTAGCAGTCATGTGATGATTTTCCTTAAAAAAAAGAAAAGACTCCCCACGACACTTTCCTCATTCTTCCGCATCACAATCTCATAGACAAATAAGTATGCACCCGACCGCATATAGCCAACCTAACAAAATAAAAAATAAATATTTTCTTTAAATTGTCGAGTTATACCGCTATTGGATAGCTATTAAACTAGCTCGAGTTTCGCTTTACACCCGACTTGTCCTGCAAAGCGGAAGGTACGAATATAAACTGAGTAAGAACAAAGTTCTCAAGTAATTAGGAACGGGACAGACTCCGTCCATTTGAGGGGAACGTAGGGTTGCCAGTTGAGAAAAATATTTTTTCAAAACTAACCTTTCTACTTCAAATTTTTGAGACTTAAGCTTTAGGTTAAGATATTTTTTTGTATATTTATTAATGAATAGCGTTAGCGTCAGGGTCCAATCTTTCCATGTAACAAAATTCACCAAAATCGGTTTGGAGATTCTTGAAAGCGTAAAAAACAAAGTCACTATTGCGTTTGTAATCTTACTAGCTATTAGTAGTTACTAGTCCCCGTAGGAATTTCAGGAAATCCTTAGTGCTCCTCAAGGAACCTACATGCCGAATTTCAGCTTTCTACGACCAATAGTGTCAGCTGTGCGTTGTTTGTCAGTCACTCGTAACGGAAGAATTTATATATATGTATTATGTCTTAGCCAACTAGCTTAATCAGACGTTTCATTAAAAGCCTAGCCTTTTCATTGGACTTTGCGTTTTGCAACATAAGTGACATGGGCAAGTCATTAAACAATATTGTACAACAGATGTCACTTTCGAGTAGGTCGCTGAAAAATCGGCGCATTTAAATGAAAAGGCTAGGCCACCAATTTAAAATACGCTAGCGTTGATCTCTATCTCACTTGATGATTAGTGATGTTTCATTTCGTTTTAATAACTAGGGAAGTCGAAAGTATGGTTTCTCATAATTGGGTAAGCCTTCTGAAAACACTCAAGCCGTTTTTATTAGTAATTTGCTAGAGTTTATGATAATGAAAAGCACAGTCAAAGTGGTGCAATTAAAACGCAATATCCGTAACTAGTTAAAATTGAGGCTGAAATACAGACTCGCTTTAAAAGTTTCATAAAAAAAACATAACGACATTAGTGGCTCTAAACGCGTATTTTTATTAATCAAAATACAATTTATGAAACTCTACCGTGTTACCCAGTTACTGTGATGTCTAGATCAGATAGGCAGCCGCCCCACGTACAATACTGGTATTCTTCAGCTGAATCCGTTTAGACGGGAAGCCGACCCCATTATAGTAAGTAAAAGGCTAGGCAGCTGATGTGTTATGCTTATGAAACAGCAGTGCGATTCTGTAAAGATTTCGATGTGAAGGCTTGAGTGAAGTGAGCTGTCAATCCATGTTATCAAGATGAAGTGACAGCTAACCTCATGCTCACTTCACCCAAGCGTTTACTTCGACATGTTAACAGAATCGACCGGCAGACACGCAGATTGTCTGACTGACAGACAACACACAGCCTAAACCACTGAAGTAGAAGCACTGTCAATCACAAAAACTTATTGAACTTTTGCAAAACGAAAAAGAAAGATAGATAACAGACCACCGAGCAAGGTAAACACAAAAAAACTAATCTCAATATTTTTTTCCAACCTTTTTCGCAATTTCTCAAGTGGCAACCTTAAACAACACGTGCAGCTATGATAAATGACGGTTAGAAACTAGAAAATACATTTCCCGCGTTTTATTTTATACTCTACAGGATGAGTATTTCAAATTCAAAGGAATTCCGATAATATTCATAGGTGTCTCGGGTCCTATTTTAATGAAAACTAAAACTACATCATAATAATTTATGAAAAAAATATAAATTAATGGTCGTGGTAATGAATAAAAATTTAAAAAAAGTATTTCGTTGAAAAAATCTACGGGTTCAATTCCTGGCGCCAGCCAGGAATACAAATTTTTGTTAAGGTTGGAAAGTCCATGCAGTTCTAGTTTTCGGCCCGAGACTCGAACTTTCGAGTGTTTCTCGCTATCCCTCATAGTTTCCAATTTGGCCATTCACGCCCACTTGAAAAACTCAACCTGTACTCAGTGGTTCACTAGTGAGGCTAACAGTTGAATGATCATCTGCCTAGCCTTATCCCAACTATATTGGGGTCGGCTTCCAGTCAAACCAGATTCAGGTGAATAACAGTATTTTACGTGGAGCGACTTCCTATCTAATCTTCACAACCCAGTAACTGGGTAAGCGATACTTCTTGGCATGACTGTCCCAGTTTTTCTGGCTTCTGTCAATCGCGTAACGACTGCCAAAGATCTACAAATGACAGCCGGCACCAATGGGTAAACGTGCTATCCGAGGCACGGAGAAGTCTAGGTATGTTAAGATGGTCACCCATCCATATATTGACCTCAGCAAGATTTACTTAAATTCACGGTTAATAATATCGACTAGTGCGGCTGTTTTAATTTAGCCACGAGCCCCTCACTTAACTAGTGAGGCCAACGGGTGAATGATTTGCATAAATCGACTAATTATGAAAACGATTATTGTTTGACAAACGCCGTGTGTATTTGTTCATCAGCGGTTTAGGATTAATTCTGTCGAGTAATTATGAGTTATAATGCTATTTGCGGATTTGTGTTCGAATTAAATAATTTGAAAGCCTCTGTTGAGATCGGTTTTCCACTGTTTTGTCAAGTTTCGTTCTTTTACAGTTCTCGTCAAATAACTTTGCCCCTCTGAAGTTGGCTACGAGTGGCTGCGTAGTAGTCAACATTACGAACAAACTGCAACTGTGCATGCGCAAGGGACATGGGGGCTGGGCGCGATTTTATGTCTCAGTCGCTCGTTTACGTTCGATGCATGCTTGCGTCCCGCTTGCTCCCGTCTACGTGACTGCACCTGCGCGATATTTCCAAATGGCTAACTTCAGAGGGGCAAAGTTATTTGACTGTACATGGCCGTTAGTACAATTTTTAGGGTTCCGTACCCAAAGGGTAAAAACCCTATTACTAAGGCTCCGCTGTCCGTCTGTCTGTCACCAGGCTGTATCTAATGAGCCGTGATAGCTACACAGTGGAAATTTTCACAGATGATGTATTTCTGTTGCCGCTATAACAACAAATACTAAAAACAGAATAAATATTAAAGTGGGACTCCCATACAATAAACGTGACTTTTTGCCGTTTTTGTTTTTATAGATAATGGTACGGAACCCTTAGTGCGCGAGTCCGACTCGCACTTGGCCGGTTTTTTTTAGAATTGATGAGCACGCGCTTGACCACAATCTCACCTGATGGTAAGCGATGATGTGGTCGACGATGGAGCACGCTTGCCTAGAAGTAACCTAATCACTCTTGACTTGAAAGACTCCCAGGTTGTATAAGCTATCAGGAAACAGATTCTGGCAGGGAATTCCACTCCTTAGCTGAGCCAGAACGTCTATATACTGTCGACATCTCACCTCGTAAACTTGGCTGGATGGAGCATGAAGTGATCATTCATGCCATCTTGTTTGTATGCTTTGACAGATAACTTCATGTTCACTACACCTAAGTTAACACGGTGAAATGTTGTGAGTTGTCGAACCCAGGTCAGGCTGTTTTGTTTATTGGGTTCTTGTGTAAATTGTCAGCAGCAACTATGACATAGGTTTGTGTAGTAAACCGCACGTCATTAGTGACAAAGCCGGTATAAACTGGCCTTTTATTCTATAGAAAAACAGCGTCACTCTAGGCCAGCTTATGTTCAAAGCGTTATCAATGACGTGCAGTCACGAACATGATATTTAATTTAAATTATACCTATGAGAGGCGCCAGATAAATGTGCAATAACGGTCATTGACCCACACCGAGTTTCTTAATATCAAAAACAGAAATAAAGACGTAAAGCTGTCCTGAATCGACTTCTATTGTGATTCTTTACGTTCTCTAGTTATATTTTTTTAATTTATTATTTATTGTTCGGGTATCTACGAAGGGATATTAGGGAAAGGTCATGGGCAATGTACTTTGTCAAGCGCTTTTTTTTTGAAGTGTGGAAATCCTCTTGGATGTCCTCCGTCTAGGGACAGACGGAGGGGTCTGTCAGACTCCTTTTTTTTTTTTCGGCGGGAGACCTTCAACAGGCGCCTGGTCTTTTGGGGAAAAAGACCAAGGAGTGTGGAATTTTTACCTCACTAAAACCACCCCGGCGATCTCCATCAGCACATGAAAGGGGCCCGGTACCTCTTAAAAGACCACTCCGGAACCCACTCTGTGCAACGCCTGATATGGCACATCACTGGAGAGACCGCTAAGGGGTCTCCCCTGAGCCTCATGATCACTGTACCACCGTCATTCCCGGGATCACTTGGTTGGCGGATAGAGTCCCCACTCTGAGCGCCAGCGACCCGGAGTCCCACCTGTCTTGACGCAGGCGGGATTTCGGCGTTTTAGGGGTCGAGGCGGTTGCCTCCCCGACGCCTCCCTTCTCCTAGCGGGGTCAGACTCTTACTCTCCCCGACGCCTCCTTCTAGCGGGATCAGACTCCTACTGACTGAAACCACACGGTGTTCCTCCTCATTACTTTTGTCTGGGGTGCGGGGACACGTTCGCATTCACCACAATCACCCCGACCATAGTCTTTTCCTACCCTGACGCTATGACAGTCATTTTCTTTATCCTCCATCGGTAGGGCAAAGTTTTCTCAGTAACAAATCTGCCTAGCCTTTTCTCAACTATCTATGGCTATCGGCTTTAAATATAACCGGTGATTAAAGATATTTGCGTTGGAGCGACTGCCTATCCGGACTCCACCTGCCTTAGGAATTCCTCAGTTAGCAACCCAAAATCAAGACATGCTGCAGATTTGTTCTAACAAAGGGTTCCGTTTGGTGTCGGACGTAAAAGAATAGCACCATCCCATATCTTCCCGTGGGTGTCGTAAGAGGCGACTAAGGGACTCACCAGAGAATGGGCAGCAGCATTCTCTGTAGGTTCATTGCTACAGCTACACTGCGATACCCAGGCCGCCTGCCAAGCGTAACGATTATGGCAAACCCATTCCTCACTCACTTCATTCTTTCGGCTGATATGGTGATAATGATGAGATTTATTCTAAACCGACATACCTTTTAATTGTTATTTTTTATTTGTTTCAGGTAATTACAATATACGTTTGAAGATGTATACAACGGAAACTAGGATGTAAAGCGGCAATATTTCTTACCAGGATACCCCAAAAGGAGGGTAATGTTTTCGCCAATTTCTGACTGTACTTACTTCACCAATAGATCAGCCGGTCGATTCTGTCGACATCTCACGGTGTACACCTAGGCGGAGTGAACGACAACTGAGCTGTCATTCCATCTTATTTGTATGGTTTGACAACTCACCCGTCGTGCACCCCGCCCTAGTGTTCACTTCGACATGTTTACAGAATCGCACTGCTGTCATTACACTTTGACAGCTCTTCGGCTCAGGTTCGCGTTTAACCATAATCTCACCTGATAGTCAGCGATTGACCGTGGTCGAAGATGGAGCACGCTTGCCTAGAAGTAACCTATTCACTCTTGACTCAAAGACCCCCAGCTTGTAGCTAACATGACGGATGGTAAGAATTGTGACCTTTTACCTCGCCTAAGGGTACGCACGACAAATGGACAGTACAATGGGTTACCCTTTTCTGTCATCATAAGTGTACTCTAAAACAAAAAGCTTTGTTCTAAACCGTTGTTACTTTAAATGACATCGGTCATGCTATATCTTACCTTCCTAAATATTAAAGTGCCAGAAAGATAGCGTAGGTACTTATTGAATACTTTTTTAGGGTTCCGTACCCAAAGGGTAACCTACGCAACCCTATTACTAAGCCTCGGCTGTCCGTCCGTCTGTCTGTCAGTATGTCGGTCTTTGAAATACAGGCCGTATTTCTAAAACCGTAAAATGTAGACAGTTGAAATTTTCACAGTAGGTACCTATGTACTGTTATTGCCGCTATAAATAAATAAAAACTTTTTTTTTAGATTTATATATATAACAAGATTGCTATAATAAAACCACAAGAAAAAATAAATTATATTAAAATGAGCTCCCTTACATTTTTTTTTTTCGTTTTATGGTACGGAAATACAGAACCCTTCTTGGAGAGTCCGACTCGCACTTGGCCGATTTTTTGTTCATCTGGAATTTCTCACTATCTAGATTTGAGCCAGATTAAAGACAATTTCGTTGCCCCTATTACATGGGGAATAGGGCTGTATAGCTGGCGAAATGTGAATTCAGTGTAGGTATACTTCTGCACGCGTGATATATTTATAAGTTTTTTTTTTCATATTTAGGCAAAATTAAGATTTTTGGGATTCTCAAACTCGCACTCTGTCCTTCTAGCAGCAACAAAAAAAAACTTTTCTGGAGCGTCTGCGTAACACAATCGATCACAATGCCTTTTGGCAATTCAACAATATTTATTGCATTTTATATATTTATGTTGGACGCAGACACACTTTTCAATCATTATAAAATTAACCAGCACTTCGCCCGCGACTTCGTCCGCGTAAGGATAGTAGGTACTCCACAAACTGCGACGCCCCTACACATATCCGCTTATAAAGGTTAGTTTTGGAAAATTAAGCACAACGATTCTCATTATTGGTTCAGCGCAACTGTTCACCCCCCCGTTCAGCCCGTCAGGGGTTGATTATGCAAAAATTGTTAGGTACGTGATCTGTTTCAATTATCCCATTCCCATCTTTTAGTTTGTTCATAGAATTCCGACGTAAATTGAAGCAAGCTATAATTTCCTCCCCTAAAAACTAATTCACCCCTGCTTCACCCCTTATTATGTATGTACCTAGTTGATTTTCGAATAATCCAAACATTTGTTATTCTTATTGTTTTATCGAAAACATTTAAATGCCGTGGTGTTTCAACTTCATCGGACCAAGCATTGATACGATTCTCCCCAGTTCGCTCAAGCCGCGACATTTTTCTTACTCCGAGCATGTTTATTACCGTCGTAACTTTTGAACGAAAGGTCCGATTTGAATGATTTAAAGTGTAATTTACACGGACATGATCAACCTTAATTATCAAACCATTTAAATGGATAAGGATTAATATCATGGTACTATAATCACAATTTTTTATTTCACCATGGGATTTGCTTGACTAATATTAACAAAAAGCGGTCATGGTGACTTATCCATAATAGTTAGACATATGGTATCGCGGACTTTTTTGTAGATATTGATGACCTCTATAAAACTGTAGTACATCACTTTGCTCTATTGTCAATAGATTTCGCAGCGTACGCGATATAAGGATTTTTTCTCACACCTTGGGTCACATTATCGAAGTTTTCATACGGATCCCTAACTTTTCTGAAAATATTCTATAGCCTATGACCATCACCGATAATGTAGGATTCTACTGGTGAAAGAATTTTTCAAATCGGTCCAGTAGTTTCGGAGCCTATTCATTTCAAACAAACAAACAAACAAACAAACAAATCTTTCCTCTTTATAATAGTGTAGATGTAGATGTAGATAAATCATTCTTCGACAAGACGATAGATCCCTTATGAAAACCTTTTAATTTTCTCGATGTAACAAAATACGACGCCTGAATTATCTCTTTTCTGACATTCCAGTCTACCACACAAAGTTTATTAGCAAAAAGCATCTAATTTCATTAACAGAAGACAGCTAATTGCGAAACAAAGGAGAGCTTTTCTAATAGAAAGAAACGTTGTAATAGAAAAGAAAAAGCCGTAATTAAGATAATTGAGGTAGTGTCAGGAATTTAGGGTATTTAGAAACGCGGCAACTTTTTTTGAGCGGTTGTGTTGCCGGCAACTACGTCATGAATCTGTCCTTTCTTGCCCAGCATGCTCAATTACCTGTACTTTCCAGGATCTGATCTTGGCAGATGAAAGCTGTTACTTGGATAGCCATAATCTAGTATAGATGTCCCATCAGGTGTCAGTTATAGACGCAATACCTGAAAAGGGGTTATTGTACTCATAATTATGAACAACTTTAACTATCAACCAACACGCGTATGGAGATGCCAATTTTTTTTGCGATTTCGAGGTGGACCCCATATTAAAAGTTGTTCATGTCATGATGATGAGTACATTGACCCTTTTTCAGGTATTGCGTTTATTCTGTTACACGCTGAGTAGCCTTCCTTCACGGGCAAAAGTAAATACTGCGGCAGGCCCAGAGAGATATGACGCGATGAATTAAACTTCACTAGTAAAGTGGAAAGTAGGCGATGATTCTCTCCTTCTTCCACTTGTCCATTTCTTTCCTTTTTTGCACTTTAGGAGCCTTGCTGTGGGGCAGAATAGGCTTAATAATACTAAAACATTCGATAAGCAATCGGTATCTCGAGCAACAATCGCTCAGCTTAAGTCGCTCAGTGTGTACGAATCCTAATATAGATTTATTTCCACTCGTTTATTTGGTAATTTGAATTCAGGTAACATCAAAAGTTTCCTTCTTTTCACTTGTTTATTTCTCAGATACTTTACCTTTTTTTCTAAACTGAATAGAATTCATTAGAAGTTCGTTAGTTCAAGTATCTCTACCTTTTCTTCAAAGGCAGTAAACTGTTAAAAAGGTTTAATAAAAATTGAAACCTTATTGATGTCAATTTCTTGTAGCTCCTTCTAAAGGCTTTTCTCGGTAAAGTAGGTTCCTTTAATCTTTTAAAAAAAGCAGCTGTTAACATTTTTCCTGACGGAGTTTGTTTTTCTTGGTAACGAGGTCTAGATGTCATGAGTTATCCCTCACTATTACCTCGTAAATATCATAATTTCATACAAAATCATCAAGCCAATATTCCTTGAAGGTTTACAAAGAAGTGTATCTGCAGTAGAGATGCTACGAATAGTGATTATGCCGAATATCGAATATTCGGTTAGGCTCACACACACGCACACACAAGAATGAATGACAACACGATTTGACACGGAGTAGAAGCGCCCGATACTAACGCCGAAACTACGGACTTCGGGCTTTGAGAGTAGACCCCAGGAACGCAAAAAACATTTGAAGGAACACGGATGGGTTTTTTTTAGTCAGTAAGAGTCTGACACTCCCTCCCGCTAAGTCATTTGATGATTTCCCAACCAAATTAAAGTAACAACTACACTACACCAACGAGGCAGACGATATTACACCATCTAGTATTAAACCCTATACGTTTATGAGTACTTAATTAGTAATTAAGAAATAAATTGGTTTCATAAAGTCACAGGTTTATATTAAAACCTAATATTTGCAGAGCAGACGCAATTAATTTGTAATTGCGATCTCAATTAAATAAGTCTGTTTGCCTTGCTTATTCAGTGGTAGTCTTTAATTATTTAAATTAATATTTTATTAATTTAACGGTTACATGTGAATATTAAACAACAAGAAGTCCGAACAGAAACGTACGAAGGTGAAGCTTATTTGAAGTCTCGGTTTGTAATAGGTGGTCACCCATCCAACATCTGACCTCGACAAGCGTTGCTTAACTTTGAAGATCAAACCGCGTGACTGTTATTACAAAGCCAAGACCACGAGCTCCTCACATTCCCAAACCATGGCACATAAATTGTTAAGTACCCCTTTCATATATGTCATAGCATTATTATAACATAGGTGGTTACCCATCCACGGACTGACCTCGGCAAGTGTTGCTTAACCTCGTTATTTAGCCACGAGCTCCTCTTTAGTAACATTCCCAAGGTATGACACATAATGGCCTCCCCCTTTCATATGTCATATCCTAATAATATTACAACAGTCCCAGTACATAATAACAGTACCCAGAATTCCCCTACACACGACAAGTGACGTCAAAACGAATAAATTGCTTTACAAACATTAATTAAGAGCAACTGAATAGCGACACCACTCCACGACGCCATCTTGTTTTTAAAAAATCGACTAAAAAAGAAAACAAGACTCGACGTAGTCGCGTTTGTTAGTCGATTTAAAAATTAAAAAATGGAATCTGAATAGAGTTGCCAGGGTTAAAAATAATGAGGAGAGGTGTGGATTGTATTCAGTGTTGCCTGTGCTTCGTTGATAAGACAGGCTTAGTCCTCTATGTGGTTGTGTTTTGAAAGAGAGAGAGAATGAATCTTTTTTGCAGTCTATGCTTTCATAGATGAACGAGCATTCACGATACTTTCAGCTATTGACCAAGGTTGAATGGCAGCGTAAATGAACTTTGAACCCCAGAGAGTTTTAGGCTTAAGAAGAAAGTTTATGCCAAATATTGATTGAATACAAGTCAAAAGTGATGGAGATGGACAACTACAAAAGTGGTTGCTTTCTAATATCTATTCACCTGTCGGAAAACTTCCTTTCACATTTTACGGCACCCATGGGAACCGGAACTGACCTATTTTCCGCATTAGATATTCTCTGCAACCTGACATACATAACTCTTGAAAGTTAATTCATTTCAATACTAAAAACACAATACACACCCCACCATTTGTTAAATCCTTAAAACACACAACACGCAATAAATCGTTGAATATTTATTACTGGCAACACCGCTAGCGGCCATTTTGGACGCATCTGTCAATGACACGCGGGAAACTTAGGGTTCCTTTTTTAAAAATTCCTTCCTGTTCGTTGGCGCATAACGTCGTCAGCTGGGCGGATGTGCGAGGCTGAGAATTTTGAAGAATAATAAAAGAATTTTATTAATCTTTGCTGGTATTGTAAGTCTGATATTCGATTTTCAGTATATTCAGAGTTCATGAAAGTTTAAACTTGGAACCCGATTTGTTTCTAGGTTACTTTATTTTGGCAGTTGTCGCATGTCAATGATGAGCTGTCAAAATAAGAAGAGAAAGCGAGTTTTATTATTTTTAGAGCAAACATAAAATCGCTTTTTGTTACCTATGTATCTTGCTACAACGTAATAAGTTAACGCTCATAACACTGCTGCTATAAATAAATACATAACAGTAGACACATCGGGGGGCACGGTAGTACCGGAGCGCAAAGACGAGCCTTTAATTTTGGCAACTCCATCAGGCCAAAAACATTAATTAATACTTTCTTAATCAAAGAAACTGATATTACCTAACAGATAAGACCGAGCCTATCTCCAATTAAATGCAATTTATTACATTAGCCCAAGTCCGATCTTATTTCAGAGCACTTAGAACCTTCTTAATATCCGTTAATACGGTTTATCCCAAATGAAATGTTGTACGTTAGAGTATGAATAAGTAGTAGAGCGTCTGTTAAATTCAAACGTTTAACACTTTGATCAAGAATACACTAGATGTTAAATAAGATCACAAATAAAACTGGCCTTATTTTAAATTAGGAACGTCCAACCGTTGTAGCCGAGAAGAAATACAAATATATTCTAATCGAAATTAAACTTAACGTTCGAGCATAAAGGTTTATAATGAATTTAGGTAAATATGTCCATTTACATAAACACATTTACTTAATACAGGATAAAAACAAATGATGTTTTTGTCCTGTTTTGTCATAGAGTATTTGTGTTTTGTATATTTCATAGTGTCAAGACAAATATAGATGTACGTATTTGTGCAAACGTGGACACTTCCCCGACGTTATTTCGTTCCTGATCATTAATCTAGTGAATTCTTGATGGAAGGTTTTACAATATCGACACAGAATATTTATTTTAACTTTATGTGAAGTGGTAGTACATGGGCGGATTCAATGCAACAAGGCATTTTCTACCAGTCAACCCTTTGGGATAAAAAAACTACATTGTAGTAGTGGTACAAAAAAATAAATTATTTACGTACCAATAAAATATTTATGTTTGCTATGTACGATGTAGTCCTGAGTTACTTATGACATTCGTTTAGTGTTGGTCACTGACCTAAGTCCAGATTATAACTCAAGGGATCTAGAATAAGTGATGATGTAAAATACTGGTATTCAGCTGCATCTGGTAAGACTAGAAGCCGACCCCAATTTGTTCGAAAGAGTCACCGCGGCCCTGGAACGCAAAGGGCATTAGGAGGAACACGGATGGGTTTTAGTCAGTTAAAGTCTGACACTCCCGCTCTGCCCATAGCAGAAGGAGTCATTTGATGATTTTCCATGAATGCAAAAAAAAATAGTAAGCAAAAGTCTGCCCAGATTAATTGATTGACCAAGTCCTAGCAAAAAAGCAACAGCCCCAAACAAACGATACCAAATTTAGCTCTACAAGCGCTCTATTGTCTGACAGGGTTGTGGAATTGTTCGGAAGTGTTACCGCGGCCCTGTAACGCAAAGGGCATTAGGAGGAACACGGATGGGTTTTAGTCAGTAAGAGTCTGACACTCCCTTCCGCTTCGCCCAGGGCGAGAGGAGTCATTTGATGATGATATCACTAATCTCCGTTGAGACTGGCCACCGTGATCCAAATTAGGTCGAGGATTATTATTATCCAAAATTAAAGCGCTCTTTATCTACTCCATACCCCATCCCCCAGATATTATCGATTATCAATTACTTTCATAGGGGGTAGCCTCCCCCCTCCCCATACCTACTTAATTAACACGAATTCGTAAAATCATGTTAATTTATTAATTAGCATTTTAATGAGAATGTTTCTGAATGTTGTCAAACGATGCTGTGGTGGGATAATAAAATGTATATCGCTTTTTCGTTACAAGTTTCGTTCAGAAATTGTATGAAACAATTTTATGTCTGTTTTGCCTGAAGTATTTTGTAGAGGTTTTCTACCTTGTCCGTTCTCTTAAAATACATTTTTTGGTTTTATTTTGTGAAAAAGTTTTTTATTTTTCTCTTTTTAGTGGTACCCCACACCGAGCAACACCACTGGAAAGTCAGGAAAGCATAATACGCAATGTATATGAATACATGGATGATTTTTCTACATATTTTTTCCAGCTATTTGAACTTAAAAATCAAACTACTGAACCGATTTTGATAAAATTTCAATGGGACCAATCGAGAAGTATATCCTTTCATACCAAAAATCAACCGCCAGAACCATCTTCAAGGCATGTTCCTGATACTTCGCATCATAATATTATCTACTATAGCAACCCTAAAAAGCTTAATATTCATTTAATATTTGACATTGCGTAATTAAAAACGAATCTATCCCTTCTAAATACAAATTAGTAAGAGATCCTTCAAGTTCCGTAGGAAGTATTAAACTTTCATAAATTAAGGAAAAGCTACGGTTTCCCGCCAAACGATAAATTTAAAGACAAAAGAGTTTTCTTTTTGAGGTTATCTTTTTATTTATAATTAATTATTTTGAGGGGAAAGGTTGAAGAGAATAACGATACTTTAAATGTCAAGTCGAAATTATGAAGTAAGTGCTGGCTTTTTCCGCGGGTTTGCTCCTTGCCGTACATTTTTTTGGGTTGTACCCGTAGGATAACCAACGGACCGTCTGTTACATGACTGCCACCAGGCTGTATCTCATGAACCGTATTGTTTTTTATCTACTATAACAGCAAATAATAACAATTTAAGATGTAAGTAATGACAAATATAGAACCTTTTTTGAAATCGGTTAAAAATGAAGGACCTTCAGTTTAAAATTTAATTTCAATACATTATTTTTTGTTTGTGGTACAAACCCTCTGTGTTTAAGTATGATTCGCACTTGATGGGTTTTGTTCGGGCTAAAGTGGTGGTAACAGTGATATAATTTTCATTATCGGTTCACTATTTCCCGAGACTATCTTTTATAAACCCACAAACAAACAAACAATTTCCTAATACTTTATTTCTTGAGTTTAGATTAATTATTTTGAGGGGAAAGGTTGAATGATAATACGAGACTTTCCTGTTTTAAAATTTTAATATAAAATGAAAATTATTACCATTTCGATATTTTATTGTAATATTACTGTTTGCGTGATTAGAAGATATTTTTGATTTTGCCTGTTTGCCTCTGACTGAAATTGGGCCACCCCATTTCAAAACTAAAACTTAGAGGTGTAGATTCTAAAGTGGGAAATCGGGTCACTGGAGACATATGTACCTTTGGCTTTACTAACGTAGACACATGACACATCTATACGTATAACGAGAACCTGACAGGGTTGCGGAATTGTCCGAAAACTCTTTCGGACAATTCCGCAACCCTGTCAGGCTCTCGTGCGAAACTGCGATGCGGACGAGTTTGATGCAATAAGTTTCCCCCTCTTGTTAAACTCCAAATGCCCTTTGCGTTCCAGGGCCGTGTTAACTCTACCACGGCCCTGGAACGCAAGAGCATTTGGAGGAACCCCATTCAACCAATCTGCTTGGCCTCAACTGGTTGTGGTCAGGGGCCCTACCATGACGTGTTAAAGCGTGAGTCGTTCGAGCGAGAAGGAGGGATGGAGGTGTATAGCTCCATCCCTCCTCGCTCGAACTACTCACGCTTTAACACTTCATGGTAGGGCCGCAGTCCAGTCTAACCGGATGCAGCTGAGTATCATTTTTTACATGGAGCGACTACCTACCTGACTGACCTCATTTTTGACAATTTTTGATTTACGTTTCGTTGCACAAATAATGGATTTCAACAAAACTTTGTACTGACGTCAGTGATCGGGGTAAGAAATGGGTTACTAAGATGCGATTAGACGATAAGCTGGCAACACTATGACTGTTAGACATGCAACCCTAGCATTACTGAACTAAACCGAACTTCTAATCGACTGTGGGACACCACTACCATTTGCTCCTGGCTGGAAAAGGAAAAAGAAACAAAAGAAAATTCGGAATTTAAAAATTGTAACGGTAAGTTCTGGGAATCATTAAAATTTGTTTATTATATTAGGGCATTTTCCTGGATGGAAAATTAATAATTCTCTTTGATCCGTCATCGTCACTTAGATTCAAAACAATATTGGATACGTATTTTTGCCATTTCAAATCATCAAAAGTTCGTTTTTTTGTTGTATGGGAAGTCATCAAATGACTAAAATCTTACTGACTAAAATCCATCCGTGTTCCTCCAAAATCTCGCGTTCTAGGGCCGCGGTAACTTTTTCGAACAATTCCACAACCCTGGCAGGCTCTTGTTATACTTGCTTGTTAAACGTATAAGTTGAACGATGATTTTAACGTAAAAATAAAACAGCTACACAAAAATCATTGGGCACAGAAACTAGGCCGGTTCGTCACTCATGGCTGACCGAAGTCTGTAACAATAGTACAACAGTGTGAATCATGCTTTTTAATTCACTGGCCATTGAGGCCCGGATATGTACTGTAATAGATTACTGCGTTATAGTGTTGTCAATGGGTATAAACACAAAGCTATAAATAGGCCGTAGGTATGTGGCTGTCAAAATTTCTCATGTCATCAGCCGAAAGCACCATGGTTAGATAGTCAGGAGTGGTCAGGATATCTGACTGCTGAGGCGCACTTGCGCTGCTCCGCTTAGCACCTGGGCTAACCACCTAGCCCAGAGCTAACTTTACTAATTTGCAATTTTTACGTAGTTATTTCGCTAGCCTCTAAAAAAGTCCATTCTGCATGAAGTTAACCCTGGACTAGAACGATAGCCCAGTGCGCTTGGCACTGGAGCAGCGCAAGTGAGCTTAAGCAAATTGTTGACACTAACTCGGTTTTTTATTAACACTAGGAAGTTCTCCTGTATCGTGGGTGCGTTTATACAAACTCACTTACACAAACAGCCAGACCCGGCACAACTATCTGTAGGCCATACAAATATTTGTTCCGCGCGGGAATCGCACCCACGACTTGCAGCGCGGCAGCCGATCGCTCAACCACTGCGCAACCGTGCTGTCAAGTACAATACTACATACTTTGCTAATTTGCGCAAATTTTAACTTCTCTGACTGAACATGAATAGAATTATTATTATTCCACGTTCACCGTTGTTACTGGAACCTCTTTTGGCAAAAGAAAATACACTCGTAAATTTCTTTATAAACACCTACTCATTTTATTTTTCGTATTATCGTGGGATAAAATAATATTTCCCTTTATTAATCCAATAATTTCCTTAGCGTTGCTATGGGCAACGCGGACCCGACGGCTTAGCGCGACTTTCCCAACTTTAGTTGGCATTTTGTGCTTGACAAATTCGCATAAATTGCTTATTAACTAGATTTCAATTAATTATGGCTATTGGCTAATGAATTTTGACATTTCATGGCCACTGAATGTGTCCGAAGTTGTTCTTGTAAGGTTTTTTATTCTTAACTTTAGAATCCATCTTTCCGATTCATAAATCACCCCGTGCGAGAGGCGCTTTTGGTCAGACTATGCCCCATTTGGTGCAGTGTCCCACTCCCAATAATGTCATTTCACCAATACGAGTATAGGCTCTAAACAAGTGACAGTCTGACCGCATCCAAGTGACAGTCTGACACAGTCAAAAAATGTGGAATTGACGCTGGCGAAGACGATTGTGAAAAAGACAAAATTGTATCTCTGTCGAAATGTCACGTGATCAATGCCTTTAATTTTGGCATATCAACAATCGCAATCGTAGATTGATTAGTATTTAGACTAGAACCTGGTCCAGACTTTGCCCCATTTGTCGAAGAGTCCTAAATGCCCATTGACCTGTAACCATAGATGACTTGCACAACGCCTCCATCGCTGCAATAAAAGTGACCACGTAATGGGCCCAAACAGTATTCAGATAATATGACTGTACCGTCGCCGTCGACTCGAAACGAAGAACTTATGAAAAATCTCTTTTTTTATTCGGTTTAATGTTGCCACATAAAGCAAGTTGACTTAATAATTTCTTTAGTTCCTCTTAAAGTTTCTGAAGTCCCTGACTTCCCCGAGCATTTTTAAACACATGGACGTACTTATAACATTTTACGTTCATGTATTTAAAAAGGCTACAATTGCGTTACATTTCTATTATCACGGTAACATTCAAGTCCCAAAAAAAGACAAAATAAACTTTTCCGGCTTCAAAAAATGGCCACAGAACTTCAGCCACAATTTTATAATTGCTAAGCCAACAAATAAAACAATTAGTAGCCGTATCGCACCTCAATTTTATTTGTAAAAATAAATTTCACAATAAAAAAAAATATAGGACTTACGCCATGAGCCTTTGCCTCGTCGGCCATATTGTTTGCGCGGGAAATAACGGTGTTCTCCGTTAGCGTAGGTTAAAGACCTCGCCCGCCAATTTGTATTTGCATCTTTCATGACCTTTAAAACGATCGGAACAGGGTTCAATTTTGATTGTTGTATCAACTTTTAATTTTGTTAACCTTTTGTTTGCGAAATTTGCTTTTGTAAGTTTGTAGGTTATGTTCGTCTCTTAAAAAAATGTGCTCTGAATATGCTTTGTGAAAATTACGAAGATTTTTCACTTGATTTTAATTAGGTTGTGTTATTTTGGACTTTTCTTTGTCGCTGATACGTTTAAAGTCTGTTACACAGAATAGATCATGACAAAAAAGTACCTAAACATAAATTGACGTAAATCGTTGACATTGTGCATTGAAATCAGTTTGAAGCAACGAAATCTTTAGCTTCTAACGTAATTGAATTGGTTTTTGATCTTTGAGTGAATCGTCAATCGTGCGCCTTAATTGAGTCATGTATTTTTTTCGATTTCCGTACGTGTCTGAGTAATTCGCGATCCAAAAGCAATTTCACGGGTAAAAAAATATTTAATACCTACAGTCTTTGACAAGAGTTAAATGGTTCACATGATTTTTTCCCGTTATAGACGGCGAGCACCTCGATTAATAAAATATTAAGAATTTCAGCATTTTTAACAGTAAAGACTTTATCTTTGAAGCGATTAAAGTGGTTCATAAAAAAAAACACCGTACAGCTACTGATAAATGAAGTTCACAATTTAAATTTGACAACGTGCTAAAATTCATTCACTGCTCATAGTGATTAGAAGTAGATTTTCACAAAAGTATGCCACAGACTCAATAACCGCCTTACAAAAACACTGCCACAATTTCGTCCCTAAAAAAGTAAAAAAAAAAACATTCGAATCGATTTTATTTTTCGAAAAAAGAACCCTGCTTATTGAAGACTGTTAAAAACAATAAAAACCAACCGTCGTCGTTAGTAATTAACACAGAATGAAACGACTCCACTGAAAAAAAAACAAAAAAAAACATAGAAAATGCAATACTTTCATCAACCACATTTTATGCCTGTAGTAGTTAAATCTCTTTACCTAACTGCGCACGCCAATTGGAAATTCAAAAGATAATTAAAATAACTGTATTGCGACCTTCTAAAGTTTTTGTTTCTGGCAATGACTTCTCATTTAAGTGAGCGGCGAGTGATTCATTTGTTAAGACGACCTTGCGGTGTTGCCATACTGTAAAATGTAACGGGGGATGCTAGTTTGAATTTTAAAAAGGTTAGGTCATACTAAAAAGAAAGATGTGAGTTTGTTTGTAACCACTTCGCGTCTGAAAGGATTTAGATAAAATTTGGCACACGAATAGTCTATGTCCTGGATTGGAATAAAGGATACATTATATCCCGGAAATGTGTCCGTTGGCGTAATTTCCAACTTTCACGCTGGCGAAGCTGCTGACAGAAACTAGTTTTACAACTTTTCTTCATTTTTATTTGATTATTTTAGCTACTTTTTCGCATCAATGATTTAAATTGTGAGTGATTGTCCAGCAAGGTTTAGAAAAAGTTCTGTAGAGCGTCATCTCTCTCACTCATAGCTGTGTAACCGTCTCTTTCTATGACGACGAACCTTTCACATCCATGACTTAACACTTTAATTTGCATAAAATAATCCATAACGACCTTCCATAATTATTAAAAACTTAAAAACTGTAACACAAAGGTTGGAGGTAAAAAATACATTGGAAAGAGCTCCATTAAAAAGCTATTAAGGATATAATCCGATAACCGAACGCTGACGGAATAAGCCGATGATAGCCGAAGCCGAACCAAAGCTTTATTCATGCGTTATTTTTCTGTGAAAGCTATTTGGATTTAAAATGGCCGGAATTGTTGGTCTAGTGGTTGCAAGTCCAGCTAATGACCTCTGAGTCCATGATGCGATCACTAGATCGGAAGTCGTACTTACTGAGATTTGCCATGATGCGGAGTTTCTCTGTAGCAATCAACCCTGACTCTGTATCCTGATAGCTTCAACCATGGGGTCTTTTAGCCAAGAGTGAATAGGTTACTTCTAGACAAGCGTGCTCCATTTATTAAATCATAATTTATGATAACATTTACAGTTTGCTAGCTTAAACCTCAAACATTTGATGTGATCTTGCTGAAACTTGGAGCTTATTTCTTGAGGAGTTGATGACGGCTAATCAAGTAGGGAGCAGTCAGACAGGAGCCGAAGAATCCGATGAAGTAGACGGTTAGGTTTTAACGGTTTTTGATGTCGAAGGGGAGGTTCTCGCCAGGGACAGCTCCATGTGAGTGGTTACTAAGGTTGTCATGACATTCCGTACCAGTTAAACACACGAACTAAGTCGTCCACATAATCGCTTTCCGCGAGGTGAGAAAATAATATACTTTAAAAAAAATACAATGAGTCTATGTCTGCCTAATTCTTCAAGAAATACTGCATGTATCATGTTAAATATGAAATAACAGCGAAGTTTAAATTGACAATAAAGGTCTACTAACCGTAGAAGACATGAAATAAATCTTTCATGATAACTTTTATAATATTATTAATCTTACATTTATTATTCTAAGTATTATTTTAATTAACACAGTGATATTCATGCGGCTTTCCAAACTTTATATTTACCAATATCTATAAGATCCCCAACTGAAATTGAACCCCATGACCTGCACTACCAAATCTTAACTCACCCCAAATTCTCACTCCACACAGATTATAAAAGATGGGTACTTAATAACCCCATTTGTGAAGTCACTATACTATCTCGACCTACATCTGACAAGTCCATTATTCTCAATATAATACTCGTACAACATGAGTTTATGATTTAACTTTAATTTGTACACTTATCTACACTAAAGAAACTACGAATACCGACCTTACTGCTGTGCAGCTCGTGGCTAAAGTTAAGCAACGCTTGCTGAGGTCCGTCTAGGATGGGTGACCATCTTAATCCTCCGTGTCTCGGAAAGCATGTTAAGCAGTTGGTCCAGGCTGTCATTTGTAGATCTTTGGCAGTCGTTACTGATTGTCAGAAGCTTGAAAATCTGACACCAGTCTTGCCAAGAAGTACCGTGTTACCCGATTAATGGGTTGTGGAGGTCCGGTAGGCAGCCGCTCCACGTAAAATACTGGTATTCAGATGACTGGAAAGGCTAGGCAGATGATGACTGCTACGCAATAGAGGCGGTGTCAAAAGATATTAGTTGCAAAACGATAAACAACGAAAACCGACCTTACCGCTAAGCAATAAAGGCGATGTCAATAAATGTAAGTTGTACGTGTGGTTGATTGTACACTTAGATTGGTTTTTAATGGGTTATCCTTTGTTACACCAGGCTTGGAATGCGGGATGATTTTTTTTTATGGTAACACTGATTTTGAAAGTAGATTTTAATATACAGTCAGTTATCGTGGTCTTTGTGTCAGTATAATTTATGTCCTCACTAATAATGCAACATACTATTCAGGCCATATAAATACCTAATTGGTGATGTTCTCCACAAAGGTGCGCGCGCACAACCGACATTTTATACAAATAAATAAAATTGAAGTAATAACAAAATAACAGCTTCTATACATTTCAAGTAAATACGTGTCTGTCTGTCTGTCCGTCTGTCACCAGGCTGTATTTCATGAACCGTGATAGCTAGACAGTTGAAACTTTCACAGATGATGTATTTCTGTTGCCGCTTTAACAACAAACTAATACTAAAAACAGAATAAAATAAATATTTAAGTGGGGCTCCCATACAACAAACGTGTTTTTTTTGCTGTTTTTATAAGTAGATAATGGTACGGAACCCGTCGCGCTCGAGTCCGACTCGCACTTCGCCGGTTTTTTTTTGTCGCTCGATGTGACTGACTTTCAGTCAGTCTGTTTGTTCCAACTTATCTCCGAAATGAATATGGCAAAATAGAGAATTAGCATGAAAATTATAACTTACATAATTCCTTTACAATTTACGATTTAGTTAAAAGCATGTTGGACAATTTTTAATATGATTGATTCATTGTATGTACGAGTACGTATACCAAGTTTATCAGTAAATAAATACTATCTAACTAACACTACAGACAGGATACTCCCATTATTTATACTTCTATTCTTATCTACGTTAATCTTTATCAGACAATTTATTGATACTTCAATTCTTCATTGGTACTTGCACTTTTATATTTCTGGTAGGTTCACGTTTGACCACTATCTCACCTGATGGTAAGCGATGATGTGGTTGACGATGGAGCACGCTTGCCTAAAACAAACCTAGGGCTGTAGACAAGTGACATTCTGACAGCATCCGCAGAAGGCGATTGTCAATACGTCAAAAATGTATGGGATTGACAGATACTAACGAAATGTCACGTGATCAAATTCCTACATTTTGGCATTTCGGCAGTCGCATTCGCTAATCGAATAGCACATTGTCTAGGGCCTCTATTCACTCTTGACTTAAAGTACCCTAGGCTGTAACTATCAGAAAACATAGACACCACAGTATAAATGTCTACCAGTATTGTGACTCAGCCCTGACCTTGAAATAATTACCTACGGCCGCGCGGTACGTACATACGCGATAGGGCTGCCCCGCCTACGGTATTATAATTTCATCTACCTACTTCAGTTTCTTTTTACCGCGTAGAAACTCTCTCGTATTCACATGTATTAACATGTCATTTCTTGGAACTCGATCGAACTAACTTAATTTTTTTTCTCCGACTGTCCGACCTCTTAAAAAGTTTTTGAGCATAATTGAAATAGATGTTCAAAGTTTGATCCTCAATCTATCTTTTCCATCCATTTTCTTATAACCTGGGTTGTCCATTAAGGTTCATACAGCAAATAATAATCAGTCTATAACGCCCACTGCTGGGACTCAGGCCTCCTCTCTATGAGACAGAGTGGGCTGTATCCACCACGCGGACACAGTGCGGGTTCCATATTAACTGTATGTTTACTGCTATTAAGTGGACATCCACTGATATAACATGACGTTTTCAGTTCTGTAGGTCAGAGATAACGTGTGGAATGATAACCCTGATAAGCTGATAACAGTATTGATAATAGGATGAGTAGTATTGTTAGTGAAAGTAAGGTATTTAATATGTGGGATCAGCTGTTTTACTTCACAACATTGGGCGATTCAGAGACAATTAAAAAGGAAATAAAAACGTGACGAAATAGGGTAGATGACTAAAATAGTAGTTTATGCAACGACCATATAAAAAGGGTTATTAAAACACGAGTGTGGGTTTATCACACGAGGCGTAGCCGAGTGTGATAATAGCATCGCACGAGTGTTTTAATACCTAATTATATGCCGTTGCATACACTATTTTATCTTCACTCATACAGTTGAAATAAAATAAGTGGAAAAATAGTTAATTCCAATATGGCGGATATTCTCATTGCGTATTCGAATGACTGCGCAGCGCGCTCAAACATAGACAAAGATAAAAGCTGGCTCATTGACTTAAGTCAATGAGCCCGCGCCAAAAATTAAAAAGAAAAAGTGTGCTATAAAAATTAAAAAGTTATTTTATGATGCAGTTGTTTAAAAATCGAAGGAAAATGTTGAACTGTAATGGTTTTTTTTTAAATTTTACCTATCCACGAAAAAAAAGTATGTGTTTATGCATTCGTTTTTGAACTCATATTTGGAACATTACGTTGTGAGTGTAGATAAAAGACTTATTAGTCTGTCAGATAGATTTCCAAAACGTATTTGACACATTTTTTTTTCCTTTTTTCAAGTAAATATAAAATTTAAACGACACAGTGCGTTAAAAACTCGTGTGACGTCACTTGTAAGTACATAAGTACCTACTCCTGATCTTTGATGCGTTTTATCTTCGTAATTTTTTTATTGATTTGATAAAGCAAAAAATACGTGTCCTATATTTATCGATAATCTAACTGACGGACTAAATAGCATCATATATTTTGAACCAAGGGCTCGAGACAAGTGAGATTCTGTCAACGGTAGCGTGGCGAAGGCGCTTGTCAATACGTCAAAAATGTATGGGGTTGACAGATGCCATTGAAATGTCACGTGATCAAATCCCTACATTTTGGCATTTCGACAGTCGCCTTCGCTAATTGGCCTCAGGTCTCATCCGTATTCTAAACTTAAATACTGATTGTTATTTTTTGTTTGTTACAGGTAAATTACAAAGTAATTTTGAAGATGGACACAATGGAAACTAATTTAAAGAGCATACTCTATGGTCGGCTGTACAATATCAAGTCGATTCGTATCTCGAATTCTCGAGTCTGAACTCGCGATCATTTGCCGCGTATCTGTGTCAACTGTAGATTAACGATGATTACTAGATGCTGACGCATAGAGTACTAATAGCCTTAGTAGCTCAACAACCGCCATGACTATGGAATCGGTTCTTGTACAACTAAGATCTTGTCCTTTTTAGGGTTCCGCATCCAAAGGGTAAAATCGGGACCCTATAACTAAGACTCCGCTGTCCGTCTGTCTGTCTGTCACCAGGCTGTGTGCTCATGAACCGTGATAGCTAGACAGTTGAAATTTTCACAGATGTGTTTCTGTTGCCGCTATAACAACAAATAATAAAAACGGAATAAAATAAATATTTAAGTAGGCCCATACAACAATCGTGATGTTTTTGCCGTTTTTTTTTTATAGATAATGGTACGGAACCCTTTGTGCGCGAGTCTGACTTGCACTTGGCCGGTTATTTTTAAGGATGGGAAATCATCAAATTACTCCTTCCGCTCTGGGTGGAACGGAAGGGAGTGTCAGACTCTTACTGACTTAAACCCATCCGTGTTCCAAATGCCCTTTACGTTCCAGGACCGCGGTGACTCTTTCGAACAAATTCTTGAACTCTGGCAGAAAGATCTTGTGGCAATACTAAGTTAATTGTTGGTTTCGGTAAATTTATCTAATGGGAATTTGTAGTCAACCACAAGTCCAAACAATGTATATGTCGAAGCCAACTAGCTTAATCAGCCATTTAATTGGTGGCCTAGCCTTTTCATTTAAGTGCGCCGATTTTTCTGCGACCTAAGTGACATCTTTTTTTCAATATCGTTAATGACTTGCGTTAACGTTAACGGCTGATTTAGCTACTTGGCTGCGACAAATTATATAAATCACAGTTAGCAGTTTGCATACAAGCAGTGTAACTAGGCGACAGTGCCTTAACCTTTCTGCCACGAAGTCAAGAGTGAATAGGTTACTTCTAGGCAAGCGTGCTTCATCGTCGACCACATCATCGCTTACCATCAGGTGAGATAGTGGTCAAACACGTCCCTATAAAAAAACAAATATCTATATCTATTTCTTATATGTAAAAATCAATTATTGCTGTTAAAAACTCGAGACTGGCTGAACCGAATTTGGCTAATTTTCATTTTGAAATATTTGTAAGAAGTCCAGGGAAGGTTTCAATGGTGAGAAAATATGGAAAAGAAAATACATCCGAGCGAAGCCGGTGCGGGCCACTAGTATTCTATATATTTAAAAATAAAACTCGCGAAATACAGGGTATACTGCCCATATACCTAACTAATTAATACATTGATGCATTTTATAAGTGTGCGTTGTTGTCGATAACAATTAGTTGATACCTACCATATGTATTATGACTGTTGTCGACAGTAGCGTGCGCATGTGAAGTGCAATAAAAATATTGTATCTAATAGTTCGATATTGAGATAGACTCATGATAGCACAAGTCTAAACCTTAGTGGTGGAAAAAAAAATGTATATAATGTTAAGTTGAATTATTTTGCTACCTCTTGGTCAATCTTCCACGTATTATATAGCATTTCACCTTTGTCCAGCGATATGATTGGTTTCTCAATTATGACTAATACTCGCCGTACTTTCTCATACAGTAACAGAAACCGATTCTAAGAATTGGTGTAATTCCAATGAAAGTACTGACTTACAGACCGATTTCACGTAGATGATAATTTTTGAGAACAATGCGTCCTCATATCCGTTTTGTATACGAAGATTTTGGAGTTATACTTTTGATTTTATGATTTGAATCGACCGTGAAATATGATGAAAATTATCTTTTCATAAGCGACAACCTATAACGACAATTTAAAAATAAATCTTTATCTTTTCTAATAGCCTGGGCCCGCGAATTCGTACGCGCATATATCTCGTTTTTTTTTCAGTTCCCGTAGGAATTGCCCGTTCTCGTATAGCCTATAGCCTTCCTCATGAATGTGGCTATCATATACAAAAATAATCTTCCAAATCCGACTGGTAGTTCCAGAGATAAGCGCGTTCAAACAAACTCTTCAGCTTTATTATATTAGTATAGATTTGCCTTTTTAAAAAAAACATCAAAAGATCCCCCTTTCGCTCTGGGTGGAGCGGGAGGGAGTGTCAGACTGACTAGAACCCGTCCGTGCTCTTCCTAGTGCCCGCCGCGTTCCAGGGCCGCGTTGACTCTTTCGAACAAATCCGCAACCCTGGCAGGACCGCAGGAGTATAGATTTGCCTAGCCTTTTTCCAACTATATTGAGGTGGTCTCCCAGTCTAACTGGATCCAGCTGACTGTACGTGGAGCGATGGCTAATCTGACCACCACAACCCAGTAACTGAGTAATACGATATTGCTAATTTATCTGGCGTTGGCCATAGGCAAAACTACTGTCAAATTTATTGGCTTTTCATTACCTGTAACGACTGTCAAAGATGTACAAATGACTCTTAACTTAGATTCCGGTTGTAGCTACCAGGAAACACAGACTTCGGCAGTGGAATTTACCACCTCCTCTTTTCCTGATCTTATGCGATTTATGACCAGTCCTTTGAGAAGCTCAGCCATAATACTTACCGTAAATATTTACCGCAAATACTCTTATACTACACACAAACCGGTAGACCTAAGCACAGTCCGCCAGTAGGACATAGCTATGCAATCGGACCTGCCCTTCGCGAGTGAAAGGCGGCCGGCGTACGCGCATCGTTGCTAGCGTCGGAGTTTTGTTTGGGGGTAAGCAGACTTGTTTGTTTGTTCTTTTTATCGTGCGCTTTGGTAAAGCATAAGCAACCCTACTTGTTTAGTCGTTTAATGTGAAACTAGCCTTTGCCCGCGGCTCCGCCCGCGAGGATGTCGGTTATCGCGTAAAAAAGTAAGCCTATGTCCTTCTCCATATCCCAGGCTATATATCTGCCAAATTTCATGACGATCCGTTCAGCCGTTTTAGCGTGAAAGCGTAACAGACAGACAGAGTTACTTTCGCATGTATAATATTAGTAGGGAAAAGGGATGAATGCTTCCTTGGTTATTGCTGAGCATGTGATTGGTCTCCGTATCTAGCAGTGTTATTGGCTTTTCCATCAGGAATTTCTCAGTAGCTCTCCGGATTCTGGATTTGTGATCGGGGATAATGGTTAAATTTCTGTGTTATTTATACACTTTCCGCTGCTTTTTCTGTTCGTTTATTGCGTCTTTTCGTTGAAAAAAAAATCTTTAATAGAGCCTCATTTATGCCTGGTTGATGACAATAAGTTTGCCAAAATTACATGAGACTTGAAACACCATCAGTTGGTCGAAATTAAATATTACATCGAATATCACTGCCTACCTCTTTGGGGAACACAAAAGTCTATTATGTAACTCCAAGAGCTACTCTCCACAAAGAGAAACAACTACTTCACTCAAAGCATCCTGTACATCTAACTCCCGCGCAATTAGGGGCAGGCGCCATCTTGGATTGAGAATGTTGCCACAAAAAATATAACCTCACATTATAGGCCGCTGACCTCCGAGTATGGAGGCTAGTTTGAATGCTATTTAACTTAACTGCATCTAATCGTGTACATAGCTAAATTAATGACAACTCAAATTGACCGTTAATTCAAATTTCAAACTGTCATTTTTTACATGTCAACTGCTGAATTCATTTCCTTGAATATAGGTACTGAAAACTAAAATGAAGAATCCAAAAATTGGGTTCGAGTAGATGATATAGTCTGGGTTCGGTGTGTCCATTGCTGAAATAGATTTTACCAGCAACCTGAAACTCGGAAATTATCTCCAGACCACGTTTTACCAGATAAACTGATTAAAAAGCATCCGTTGCCCTAATCCAGGCCTAACTGTCTGTATGCCAAGGTTCGCCTAAAGCCGTTGAGGCATGAGGCTTCTCGTACTTTCACATAATAATATAGTATTACTAGCGGCCGCCCGCGGCTCCGCCCGCGTGAATGTCGATAATTATCCCAAGGGAACATACTCCCGGGATAAAAAGTATCCTATGTCTTATTCCAGACTATAATCTACCTCTGTGTCAAATTTCATCAAGATCCATTCAGTAGTTTTTGCGTGAAAGAGTTACAAACATACGTCCATACATCCTCACAAACTGTCGCATTTATAATGTTCGTAGGATTTGTAGGATTAGATTCCCTAAGCAAATCCTATGAATAATATAATTAGTAGGTAGCACAAGTGAGGAGGGAATATCAACACTAATTTCATAGGGATAAAGTAATATGTAAGAGTTTTCCTGGAAATTTACATACCTACATTTTTTACCTGCAAATTAAAAAGTTTCCTAGCGTGACCACAGTATAGAAAAATCCAGTATACCAGTCCTAATCGTTTTCCATACTTCGTAATCTTAACAAATATGTATGTCAGCAGGTTATTGCAAACACCGTAAGTTTATGATAAATCGCGTGAAATTGTAAACTCTTTCTTTTTGATAAGACGGATGTATAGTAAATAAACTATAGAATTTAAATGGGATTTGTTGTATTTGAAGTTATGTGTTCAGAATATATCGAAACTTACAATCTTATGGTGTTTGCAATAATTCAGTACCTGATATTAAAAAAAAAATTGTATAATTGTGTGTGGTCTGGAATCTATACAATCGCTAAGTGTCATAGACTACGTTGACTTACCCCCGACCAAAAAAAGAGGGGTTAAATAAATAAAAGAAAACTTAGTAAATACAAAAAAATGCGGTCTCCCGAGGCGACGACGCTTGAGCCCAAATATGTAAGTACTTTCCTATATTAAACTAAATGGATCAAAACATATTATTTTTCATTTTTAGGGTTCCGTACTCAAAGGGTAAAAACGGGAATCTATTACTAAGACTCCGCTGTCCGTCTGTCTGTCCACCTGTCTGTCCGTCCGTCTGTCACCAGTCTGTATCTCATGAACCGTGATAGTTGACAGTTGAAATTTTCACAGATGATGTATTTCTGTTGCCGCTATGACAATAAACACCTACTAAAATTTTTTTTAGTTAAGTTAAAAATTTAAGTGGGGCTTCGCACTTTTTAGATTTGTTTGGTTGGGGTTTGATTTTAATTTAATTTTTAATACGCCGAAAAAATTAACCGTCCCCTGTGGGTCACGGAAGCGAAACCGCAGGAAAACCAATCCCAACCAATATTATAAATGCGAAAGTGCGTTCGTTTGTATGTTACAGTTTCACGCTAAAACTGCTGATCGGATCGTCATGACATTTGGTAGATATATAGCCTGTGATATGGAGAAGGATATAGACTACTTTTTTACGCGATAACCGACATACAAGTGGGCGTAGCCGCGGGCAAAGGCTAATAAATATATAAATGCGAAAGTGTGTACGTGATTTTGATTAATTTTGGTACGGAGCTAAGTAGATGACCCTCGAGACGTTTATAAGCAACTGCAACGGTTTTGCGAAAATAATACCTGAACGCGAACATAGCCGGGAGAAAATTCTAGTGATAAGAAATTGAGGTGAAAGATCGTAAATCTAAAAAAATAGAGTACATGCGTATGTTGCGAACTGACCTAGTATTAGTATATAAAGTGTTATGTAGTGATTATGCACTACATTGTTATGCTTTGCCTGCACTTATTGAACTGGGTCAGATTGAGGATTGGTAAACCTGTTATTTGTCGCGGGTTTGCGTGAATTGTTCATTTGTTTTTATTTTCTTTTTTTGAAGTGAAAACTTCTTTAGCGACGTTGTGCACTTTGGGATGGGTAAAAAATGTTTAACTCGCGTCAGGGGACACGTGACCTGATCGAAAATTCGTAAGACTGATAATGTAATATAAAATGTCATGTTTGTGTACGATAGCGCAATAAATGAATATTGTATTTAACCTCTAAACTTAAAACTTTAAACTGATAAATTAAGCAATTCGTGCGAAATTATTCCCTAACCATTCCAAAATATTCAAAAATTCACAACGTTAATGTTCAAGTTAACATTTCTGCCGGAGTGCATCCCGTTGTTTTTTTAATTTTTTTATTATTGGTAAGATAGGGTACTCCGGCAGGGAGTTCCATTCCTTAGCTGTTCGCACAGTGATTATTCACAACGTTTTCGAGTTCGTCGGCACGTGCGTAGGTGCATTTTAATTGTACGGAGTTTAGATGAATCAGATGTTTATTTTTGCCATCTCATTTTATATGTAAGTACGTATGTATGTAGGCTGTCTCGTTTGAGTCATATTTTGACATTTTTCCTAATTACAGTGTTGGTTAAACCACGGTTGGCATGGTAGCCTTTTCCCACCTTATGGGGTCGGCTTCCAGTCAGTCAGATTTTCATTGCGTGACTCCCAACCTGACCTCCAGAACCCGGTACCTGAGTAACACGACACTTCTCGGCAAGATTGGTGTCAGATTTTCTGGCTTCTGACTTTTCGTAACGACTGTCAAATATCTTCAAGCGACAGTCGGGGACCAATAGCTTAATGTTCTTATGAGGCTCGGAGGGGACGCTGCATGTTATTTGTAGACGGTCACCCATCCAAGAACCGACCTCGTCAAGGGTCGCTTAACCTCGAAAATCGACCCGCGTTGCTGTTATTATTTAGCTACACAGTTTGACTCGTTATCAGTCGAGATCACCAGTTTCATAAACTCTGTCACCCCCCCTCCCTCTCCGTTCTAATACTCTTTCCGTCGACGTCATCATATGGTGACGTAAGAAAGCATTTCCGCGACACATGTCATGTCGTTCTCAGGGAAGACAAATAGACAACATACTTATTGTAAACACGTGTCTTTTGTCTTGTTGGAGAAATTGTCGACATGTGCTTGTTGCTTTTATGTGTATTAAATTAAGTAAGTTATTTTTTTCAAGGCAGCTTAATATTGGCAGTTTTTGGTCTGCTCCGAAAGTTTTCTGACAGCAAATGCAAGAAAAAATCATGATTATTTGCCATATGCCTCCCCTTTGTGTCGCGACAACAACCGGTCCTGTGCGTCTCGCATCCATCGGCTACCCGCGACCCTCACCAGGTCATCGGTCCACTTTGTGGGAGGCATTATATTCAGGCAGCTCTTAAATCGGTTTCATGGGTAATTAAATAAATCTACAGAAATACTAGCATCTAGCTTTTTATCCGAGGCTTCGCCAGCAAGGTCTCTCCCAAGGGAATTATCCATTTTACCGGAATACAAAGTAGTCCATGATATTTTGCGGCCCATAAACTATTTCCATGCAAAAATGTTCCGCAGGCATTTCACAATATTTCAATTTTATCTATCTAGTACCTTTGGTTGATTGAAAGAGAATGCCTGATTAAGTCTGCTTATGCAACGTGTAACAGAATAAACGCAATAACTCTTAACGGGTCGTTGTACCCATCATTATGAACAACTTTTACAATGGTACCAACACTGAAATCGCGAAAAAAAAATCGACAGCCCCATACATTTCTGTGCGCGTAACTCGACAAAATGTCTTGAGTCAAATCGCGATTTCAGTGTTGGTCCCATAGTAAAAGTTGTTCATAATGATGAGTCAGTGACCCCTTAAGAGGTATTGCGTTTATTCTGTTACACGTAACTTAGCGTTACTGAATAGTTAGTCGATTTTACAACTTATATACATACAACAATACTCTATTGCTAACTGTGGAGGTGAGGTTGTAAATGGCTTTTGTCAATTATGTTACTATTATATTACTCTTTTGTTAATATCTGAAAGCCACCCAAACATAATAAAATAAAATAAAAATATACATATATATCATCGCTTAGCATCATCATAATAATATTCCCACTGTTGGGGCACACGCTTCCTCTCTCTGAGGAGTTAATGAAATCTACCACACGGGTTCACAAAAATAACTCAAACCATACATATGTGTCCCATTCTTTCTTAGCATTCATAAAAGCGACCTTGCAAGAGCACCGTTATATGAAGTTAATGCATAGTAAATGACTTGGCGACAGTGCGTACAAAATTATATACGCGTCCATAGAAATTGTTTGGTTGAAATACCGTTACTGGGCACATTAGGTACAATGTCTCTGCCATGGGAAAAGTACCAGGGCTTCATACAAGGAGTAGAGTTCTTTCAGAACATACGAATCTGATCTGCAAAGCTATTTACGACCAAACCATTCCGAAATGAAGGTGTAGGGAGAACCCTGGTCTGCGGAATTGGTTCGAAAGAGTCACCGCGGCACTGGAACGCTAAGGGCTTAAGGAGGAGCACGGATGGGTTTTAGTCAGCAAGAGTCTGACACTCCCTTCAGAGCGGAAGAAGTCATTTGATAATTTCCAATCCTTGAAAAAAAAAAACTGAAGAATGCAACAAAACGATTGATAAAAAAAATCAAAATATGTTTTACTTCTGGCTCAAAAGGACGCCAAACTTAAATGGACAGGACATGTCTGCTGCGTGCTGGACAAGCTCTGGACCCGTAAAATACAGGATTGTAACCCTGAAATAGTAACACAGGACCGTGGCAGATAAACATTTAAATAAAAACTCCTAAGTAAACCTTAAAATGGTCCGCCATCCCATCACTTCCCGTGGGTGTCGTAAGAGGGGACTAAAGGACTCACCAGAGAATGGGCAGCACTAGGTATTCTCTGCAGGTACATTGCTACAGCTACACTGCGATACCCAACCCGCCTGCCAAGCGTGGCGATTATCTAGCTAATATGATGATGATGAAACCTTAAAATATGGCATCAACAAAATTTTCATCATTGGTGACGACTGGAAGTGTACCCAAAAGACTAGCGGCATCCCGCGTCGCTGAGCCTTTAGCTTTAATAACCCCTAATTAATGAAACGCCCCAGCCTGTTGTCCCTTGCTGTCCCGAACTGACGCCGTTAAGCCGAGGTCGTATCCCACAGGAGATGCCCTAAGCGAGCGGTCAGTAATTTTTAGCTTGTAGCTAGTTTTGTTGCCTTGGCTGGGGGCCTTAAATTCATTTGAGGCCACCACAGGTTTGTCCGGTTAAGCAGTTGATATCCCACGTGTGTTAACTTGCTAGTGGTCATTCATAAAAAAATAAAATAAAAAAAAACATATTGAATGGCAATGGATGAAAAGGGCACATGATAATTTTGAACCTTAACCCTGTTAAAACCACATAAAAAAACTCAGTACTTGGATATTTAATAAACAAACATACTTCTAATAAAATTCCAGGATAAACTAAACAAGAATATAGCACAACCCGGACGGTAACTCAGTGTTAGTGCTGCCACACTCATAAACTTTATCTTGAGACCCAGTTCTAACTTCATTAGTTGCTTACTTTCTATGTACTAACTAGTTTTATAATACCGTATTGTTTCACCCTACCTTTTTCCATGCTCATTTCAATTTATAATTAAGGTATTTAATTACAAATGTTATGCTTTTCCTTTTTAGGGTTCCGTGGTTTTTCTTTGAGAGGAATCCTTAACATGTGAGGATCGTCCTACTCTTGAGCTTTAGACATAGTCACTTTTCTACCAGTGATAATGTCTTAAAAGTCCTTAAAATGTTTATGTTTTTGGGATTTACGTATCATTTCGTTTCGGTAGCGCATTTTGAACTTGACAATCTTTATGTCAAACTATAGCTTTTGCCCGCGACTTCGTACACACATATCCCGTTTTTGCCCGTTCATCTCGCGCCTTTCTCATTAATGTGGCTATCATGTACAAAAATAATTTTCCAAATCCTTTTGCTAGTTCCAGAGATTAGCGCGTTCAAACAAACTCTTCAGATATAAGATATAGATTTAATGTCACTTCACTTTGCCTAGGCCATCGTATCCCAATTTATTAATGGTCGGTACAACATTTCTTCTTCCATATTTCTCTATTAGCAGTCATTTCATTACTCATCTTCTATCACACAGTCCATCAATTGTATCTTTGGTCTTTCCACTTTCAATTTTCTCGAAAACTGTCTGAAAAGATACAAAATAAATAGCAGAAAAAGTTACAGTATTACTGTCTCTGATTGCTTTAAAAATATTAGAGAAAATGACGACGCTGTCCGTTGCAAAATTGTCGATGGCATCATTAGGTCGCAGAAACTTGCTCATAGGATACGGAACTCTTGCTAAATAGTTTGCACTCGCGCTTGGCCATTTATCATTTAGCTCTTCGACACGAGAAATAGAATTGATAGATAGGTCATTTGTGGAAAAAAGTGCTTTCGTTCAGACGTCGGGAATACCTGCAAAGATACACATATGTAAGTAAAATATTTTAAATGGCCAGTTCGTGTCCACAAACTGTTACAATTTTATTTTTCTAATTTAATAGATTATATCTGTTGCTGCTAACAGTACTGTTTTTTCTTTTTTCTATTGTAAACAGAAGTCAAGGTTTTAAGCTGAAAACCAGCGCCTAGCAACCCACTAGGGAACAAGTGCATAATGCTGACACTTTTAACCTTGTGTTCCGTATGATGTAGGACGTAAAAGAATAGCACCATCCCATCACTTCCCGTGGGTGTCGTAAGAGGCGACTAAGGGACTCACCAGAGAATGGGCAGCAGCATTCTCTGTAGGTACATTGGTACAGCTACACTGCGATACCCAACCCGCCTGCCAAGCGTGGCGATTATGGCAAACCCCGTCATTCGGGGGAGGCCTCTGTCCAACAGTGGACGTCTTTCGGCTGTAATACTGGAGACAAAAACGTTATTCTATTCTAAGTATTGTAAACGTTTCGGGAATACATTATAGGCCTGCCATGGAGTTGAATTATTAAAGGTCTCCCTTTGCCTGCTCCGACAATCCGTCATGAATGCCTCTAAGTTGTCACACCAGCGTTTCCTAGGCCTTCCATTGCGTAACGACTATACGAGAAAATTATCTTTGGATATTTGCGCGGGAGTAGGGAAATTGTCGAGCTGACTACTGAGATGACCACTAATATGGAAGCAGCAGGTATGTTGCGCCGACCCCAAATAAATTGGGTTGACCAGAAAATTATGATGATGGGGAGTTTCTACACATCTGAAGGCCAAATTCTACTTGGTATACGCATTAAATCTCTTTTTTTAAATTTGATATGGGTTTGCTCTTGACTCTAGTCTAGGTCAGGGATGACAGAGACAAATTCGACGATGGAGTGAGCTTAACCAGAAAAAGCCTGTTCACTCTAACTTTTAAGAGATTAGGATTATATATGCGTTAGGGCGCGTTCCCACAATGTCGTGACGACAGATTATCGTATCGTTTAAAGTGTCGTGGCTTGTGTATTTAAATGGAGGTGTTCACATTGGACGACACGATTAACGGTGGTTCTCGACTTTATTTCGCTATGAACACGACACGATAGTCTGTCGCCACGACATAGTGGGAACGCGCCCTTAGGAAACACAGACGCAGGTCGATAGTCCCACTCCTTTGCTTTGCGCATTATAAAAGACATTTGGAAACGCTTAGTGCGAATTTAGTCCGGTTAAACAGTTGATATCCCAAGTGTGTTAACTAGGTAATACCTAAAAAAAACAAAACTTAGTGCGAATTCATCATTTTACGCATAGTTCATCCATTATAAAATGTAAAGAAATTAGTGTTTTTGACAGAACGCCAATTTGAGCGTTGCTTAAAAATTGGTAGAATGTGCACTCCGATCTTATTTCTAGCCTGAAACATTATAAAGTGGTTAAGGTAATAAGGGCAGGAGTTTTAGAAGCCGTGTTTATAATTACCGAGTTTTGGCCTTGAGCATTTAAACACTGATTTACCTGTATACAAATGATTATTACTTTATTTAATTAACTGTGTGTCTTTTCCGCAACCAAATACCGCCAATAATGCGAATATCCTTATTTAAAACAGTATTTATGAACGTTTAAATCCATAAATCTATTCCATATTAAATACTGGGTCTATATAGACTTACTCGTATGTTTGCACAGACTTTGAACTCTGAAAACAAAAGTGTGTGTGTCAGCTCCGACGCACGACTGGAGTTTACTCCACTTCATTCATTGTAAACACAACTCACTCAACTTCACTTTAATTCTCTACACTTCACTTTCACATCACTTCATTGTAGAAAATCCTCGTACAACCAAAGTCAGAAAAGATATACTTACAAAGGAACGTAACGCCTCACTTTTAATTAACGCTCGATTTACCTCCTCATAAAATTTTCATACCGCGGGCTCAATAGGTAGGTATGAAAATCTTTTCCCAAAAATCATCACACCGACATTTAATTTTGTCTGCAATGCTTTGTTGCACAGACAAAATTCTACAATAGAAGTTTATGAAAATCTCTATCGTGTGGATCGAGCATAAAACGCAGTATTACTCTTTCATTGACACGTTTTAAAAAAACATCCGTTCTAACATGGAAGAGTTATATTAAAGAAATGCGCTGTTTATTAATAAGCAGAAAAAAGCGGAAAAACACTACCCTACAACCACCCCATTGGCGGCCATTTTGTACTGATGACGTCATTGTTGTCAGTCAGTTGCTAAGCAGCTATTGATCGGGGTCACTCACCTGTATAGCTTGTATAATAAAAACTTAATAACGTTATAACTGGTATATCTAGCTTCAAATAGATAGTTATTGGTGCTATTACCGAAGTAACAGGTTTTCTTGAAAAGTTATTTTTCGTTTCTGCAATGTACTACTTACCTGGCTGGCTGGTTGGACAAGTTTTTTAGACAGTTGCATAAAAATTGTTCGTTATTTTTGAAGCTGGCAGAAAACTTTCCGAAGATTCTGGTTCTGTAGTTAAAAAAAAACTATCAGAAAGTATGTAGCTTGTATGTAGGATGCATAGATATTTTTATTCGATATTTTTAAAGCTAATGCAAAAAACGATCTATGTAATGGAATCTCGGTAATTACTGGTCACCCATCCACGAATCGACCTCAGCAAGTGTTGCTTTACCTTGAACATCGACCCGTGCGGCTGTTAGCTCTTCTCGTTTTTTCTTAAATCCTAATTATAACGTAGGAGTAAATAATGAAAATATAGGTATGTGTCGCAGCCAACTAGCTGAATCTGCCGTTTCATTAAAAGTCTAGAATTTTCATTGAACTGTGCCGTTTAATCAGCGACATAAGTGTCATGGGCAAATCATTAAACGATATTGAAAAAAAGATGTCACTTAGGTCGCTAAAAAATCGGCACACTTAAATGAAAAGGCTAGGCAATCAATTAAACGGCTGATTAAGCTAGTTGGCTGCGACATAGATATAAGTATTTCTGTCACCAAGTAGCGTCGCAGTATTCCAGTATGAAGGGCATATGTGGGCCGGTGTAGCTACAGGCACATGAAACATGTCAGCTTTGTCTCTCTGTGATGGCGACGCATCTGCCATGTCTCTGGTATTTCAAATGTCCTTAGGCGGTAACCACGAGCCATCAGAGTGCTAATTCCACTAATTTATATACAAAGTTCACATTCGCATGTCAGTAGCAATCTGTCAAAAATGTTTGGAAATTGAGGCCTTTTTTGACAGATTGCGACTGAGATGCCCTCGGATAGATACTCTAAACTAAATGCCATTCTATCAGTGAATCATCATCATCACCATCATATCAGCCGAAAGACGTCCACTGCTGGACATGGGCCTCCCTCAAATGGTTGGTTTGCCATAATCGCCACGCTTGGCAGGCGGGTTGGGTATCGCAGTGTAGCTGTAGCAATGTACCTACAGAGAATGCTGCTGCCCATTCTCTGGTGAGTCCCTTAGTCGCCTCTTACGACACCCACGGGAAGTGATGGATATCAGTGAATATGATTGTCGAAATGCAGGAATAGATCACGTGTCATTTCGTCAGCGTTTATCAATCCCATACATGTTTGACGTTTTGACAAACGCCTTCGCCATGCTACCGCTGACGGAATGTCACCTGCGAGCAGCATCTGGTGGATTGTTTATTCATTAATTACTTAATTTGTCTCATAAAAGTTAGGTCATTAGAAATAGTCTAGAAAAGTTTAAATTATCTTGCCTAAGCATTCCGTAATCCTACTATCTACAAAAATGTCACAGAATTAATTAATATTCATTTTGTAATAAATTAAATGTGCCTTCATTTCATATTATAAAAATGTGAAATAATTTCTACTATTAAGAAAATTATCGCTATTTCCATTAGCGATGATAAATATCGAATGACATATTGCCTTATTATCATTTCTGACGTTTAGCTGTCAAACTGATAGCTCATTATCGTCATGTTTTTATTAGTGTACACTCAAAAAACAGACATGTCTGGCACTGTAGTTTACTTTACTTGCATCTTATTATATTTCCGAGTACATTTTAAATCCATAACTTGTTGAAGTACTCGCGTTTGTGACCATCTCACCTGATGGTAAGCGATGATGGAGCACACTTGCCTATGTTTAGATAGGTAATCATCAAATGACTCCTCCAGCTCGAAGCGATAGGTAGTGTCCGACTCCTACTGACTAAACCCAGGGCGTAACTCTTTCGAACAATTCAGCAACAGGAGCACACGTACCTAGAAGTAACCTACTCTTGCCTTCAGAACCACTAGATTATAGCTATCAGGAAACAAACCCACATACACAACTCATTTCCCCACTGGTCAATTTCCTGCAAAGTTTTTCTATCTATCTCGCCTGTGACACGTCCGTGGTACAAGTAAGAGTCTGTCGCAATTTGCGGCCGGCTGAGCGTGGCCACAGTGTAACTACGTAGCCATTGAAATCAGCGGGTGAATTGGAAATATACGGTGGAGTAATTGGAGCGGCCACTGATTTAGAATAAACTGACGTTCTTTCACCGATATGCAACATGTTTATTTTAAATATGCGAAAGATAAATTTATCTATCAAAGACATGATACTTTAGTTTAAGGCTGCATATACTCTTCTTCTTACGTACACTATTTCATTTCTGCTTTCGCAAGCCTACTGGAAGAAATTCTGTTAGAAATAAGCAGTTCATTTGTACTCAAAATTATAATGTTATCTATTACCTACTATATTTCTGTGTGTACATGAATAATAAAATAAATAAATAGACACACATTTAAAAAAAAACCTCTAAAAATAGGTGCTGAAATCCGTACAACTTGGATTTCTTCTACGTTAAATTAAAATAAGTTTTTAGCGGAATTGAACCAAATTGTGTTTTTAAATGCCTTTTGTGTGCTTTTCCATTGTTTTTGAAAACAGGATAAACACAGCTATTTGTTAGGTGTTTAGATTATGTAACGTTATTAAAATTAGAGGAAATGCAGATCGATATTCATCAATGAATGTCATCGACAGAAAATATGACGTTTTCCTGAAGAAAAAAATGTTTTACGTTACTAAATAAATGAGCTTAATTAGATATGCGCGTGATAGTGGGTTTAGTTTCGAATGCGTCGTGCTTTGCTGAGTTACGGCACGCGAGCGATATTTACGTTACCTTGTAAATGATGGTATAAAATAATATATGTAGGTAGGTGCTATGCCAGGGTTGCGGATTTTGTTCGAAAGAGTCACCGCGGCCCTGGAACGCAAAGGCTACTATAGGAGGAGCACGGATGGGTTTTAGTCAGTAAGTCTGGCACTCCCTCCCGCTCCACCCAAAGCGGAAGGAGCCATTTGATGATTTCCCATCCATCAAAAACTAGGTAGGTGCTATACTTCTAAAGAGGTATGATCCATTGAAAAAGAAGGATCCCCTGACCAGACGGGTCTTGCGTCTGGTGGGCATCTGCCCAAGTGCCCAATGGTTGATATTTTGACTGTATGTTTGTATTTATGTTCAAATCGCAAGGAAAACTCTCATACCGCGATGCAGGATTTCTGTGACGTAGTTCGTATCTGCCGCTACACTTCCAAAGTAATATACGATATTGCCATCGTTACAATAAAAAATGTCTAAAAACTTCACAGAAAGAAAGAAAGAAAAACCGTTTATTCACTTACGCATTTACAACATTTTTAATCTTAAAAATAAATCATGCGTCTCTACCGCGCGAAACGGCCAACGCTCAGCGTAATGCCGAGGTCCGTGCGTGCACGCAGGCCCGAATCCACGGCGCTGGTTCGTGTCGCTGCCTCAGAACAACAAATAAAGCATAGCACAGCGCGCCCTATCCAACTAAAAGCCCGTATGTTTCTATCAAAACCGACACGTTTTATTACAAATCGTTTTTGAACAAACATTTTCAATTCTCACCGTTACGCGTACTGTGGCATGTACCAGACTTTTTGCATAAAACCTGTCAATCAGATTTCCAATACAATGTTTTTTTATCATGAATGACAATTTTATGAGTCATTTTTGAAAGTTTTATCTGTTGATTAAATATTGATGGGAATGTCAGGAGAAAAATGGTGCAAATCATTCATCCATAGTGTATGAAAAAGCTCAATTATTGTATACTTTCGGCTTGTCACTAGTATGAATACTTTTCACTTTTTGTCGCTTTAACCTGGCATCTGAAAGCATAATTAAAAAAAAAAGTAGTTCAAGTGCGAGTCGGACTCGCGCACGAAGGGTTCCATACCATTATCTATAAAAAAAGGGCAAAAAAATAACGTTTGTTGTATAGGAGTCTTAAATATTTATTTTATTCTGTTTTTAGTACCTATGTGTTGTTATAGTGGCAACATAAATACATCATCTGTGTAAATTTCAACTGGCTAGCTATCACGGTTCATGAGATTACAGCCTGGTGACAGACAGACGGACAGCGGAGTCTTAGTAATAGGGTCCCGTTTTTTCCCTGTGGGTACGGAACCCTAAAAACAGGCCAAGTGCGAATCGGTCTTGCACGCAAAGGATTACGAACGAATGAAGTATTTTGAACATGTTTTATTTGTAGTTTTTTCGAAACTTTAAGCTAATTTCAGAGGAGGGAATGGTCAATTTGCATTTATTTTCTTAAAAAAAAAACATCTTTAATAAATATATTTGAGATCCTTACAAATAGCCCTCTCATGTGATGTTTGTTTCTCAAATAAATAAAATAACCAAGTATTAATTCAGTGTACATAATTAAACCAGGCATGGATGTGTGGCATCCGTCGGCATCCGTCGGCCCCAGAAATAGCCCCTCTTTGTCCCAAACCGCGGTGAACTGCGTCGGAAATAACCGGCGATGCGCGAGCGCAGACACACGTAAATACGATGGAAAGCAATTGAATGGTATTTATAGAGGGTTCACTTTGTTTTTGGTTTGTTGATTTCTGTCGGATTGGCGGTTAAATGCTGTTTTATCAATCTGATTAAATATTTTGGTATTTTTCTTATATTTGTTGTATCACTATCAGTCGTTCTCATTCCAATAATACTAGGTACTTTTATCGTTTACACAAATAAACTTATAAGCTAACATATGGTCGACGCCACATAAATTGCAATAACGGTCATTGCCCTTTTCTTAATATCTCTTCGTAGGTACCTGGACAATAAATTATGAATCGTTTTTCATTACTAGAAAATGTAAAGGATCACGATAGATGTCGATTCAGGACTGCTATGTTTTTGTCTTTATTTCTGTTTTCGGAATTAAATATGTCAATAAATGTAGGTGGGTCAATGACCATTATTGCAAACTAATCTGGCGTCATAGTCCGAAGGATCGCCAAATTGAAGTGGCAGTGGGCAGGGCACATTGCTCGCAGAACAGATGGTCGATAGGGCCGAAAATGGAGTGGCGACCGCGTATCGGAAGACGCAGCGTTGGAAGGCCTCCCACAAGGTGGACCGATGACCTGGTGAGGGTGGCTGGTAGCCGATGGATGCGAGACGCACAGGACCGGTTGTTGTGGCGACACTTGGGGGAGGCCTATGTCCAGCGTCGACGTCTTTCGGCTGATATGATGATGATGATGAATCTGGCGTCGACCATAATTATTTTAGCCTCATGATGAACTATTTGTTACAGTCTAGGCTGTAAAAATAAACAATACAAATCTTGTTTTGAAGTTATCGGTTAAAAGTATATAGGTACTTTTAAGACTAGCTTATGTCCGTGACTACGCTCGTCTATAAATACATTTTTTTACAAAAAGAAAATAGCCTCTTACTGTGTTCAGGGTCCCATCTATTTCTGTACCAAAGTTCATTAAAATCAAATACCAAATTTATGCTTGGAAACATTAACAAACTCATTTTCGGATTTATAATATTAAGTACTTAGAATGTTTAATTTTTTGACGTCAAAACTCGGCTTATTTATGACAATATGCTCGTAATATAATATATGAAACAAAACTGTGTCTAATATAATTTGTCATACATTTATTTAATTTGCCATACACGCGTAATACAAGGCGAAAACATTATTTAACTGTCAACAACAGCTGTTTCACATGATTTTGTAGCGTTTCATTGTTTTTTTTTTGTATGAAAACCTAAGACACAAAAGACTTACTTATTAAGATTCTGAAACTCGGGCAGGTCAAGGTGACAGTCTAATGCACGCCACACGTGCATTGACATCGTGCGACTTTTATTATTTTGATAGTGGCCTGCTTTTGGCCACAATCTCACCTGATGGAGAGCGATGATCTGGTCGAGTATTTAATATATTCCTGACTTAAAGACTCCCCAGGTTCTTTAGCTATCAGGAAACACAGACTCCGGTAGGGAATTTCTTGTTATTAATTACTGGCTTTTGCCCGCGATTACGCGCATAGCTCATTTTTTCCCGTTCCTGTATAGCCTATAACGTTTCTCACGAATGTGGCTGTCATATTCAAAAAGAATTTTCTAAATCCGACTGGTATTTCCAGAGATTAGCGTGTTCATACAAACTTTTCAGCTTTGCTGAAATTAGTACCTATAGATTTTCATATTATTTTTTAAAATTAATATTTAGCTAACTAGTCTAACCTGTCCTTCAAAAATCCTTCACCAACAAAAAAGATACCATGACGTGTGTATTTCGGTAGCCGGATGCCGAAGTACCGTCAGCAGCTAACTGTTGATTGGTTAATTTAATTAACCTTGTGTTGCTGACGGTTACTGGTTAGTCAGTATAGTTATTGACCGGGTGTTGTTGTAAATTGTCACTGTTGATAGTAAACAACGATGTTAGATCTCAATTGATCTTTATGGGGAGAACGTTTCATGCAGTTTATTGAAGTTTATAACAAGAAGCCGACATTGTTTGAGTGTGTGAAATTGAGCGCTATACAAGACGAAAAGCCTTGAAAGGAATCCCATCTAATTTATTTTTTTGGTTGGGAAATCATCAAATGACTTCTTCCGCTCTTCGTGAAGCGGAAGGGAGTGTCAGGCCCATATTCCAAAACAAACTCCAACTCAACTGGAACTCCCAACTCCAACATGAGCAAGAAAATGTCAATGAAAGCTTGTCTAATTGACGTTCTCGTACTCGAGAGATGAGCAAACAAATGCAAAAACTTCAAATTATGACAAGCTCCGATGGAGTTGGAGTTCGAATTGAGTTGCGAGTTTACGTTTTGGAATATGGGCCTCAGACTCTTACTGACTAAAACCCATCCGTGTTCCTCCAAATGCCCTTTGCGTTCCAGGGTCGCGGTGACTCTTTCGAACAAATTCTACAACCCTGGCAGGAAGATACACCCCTGTCTAGATGGCACACGGCAACAGGCTGGTTGTAAAGCTGAAAAAAAAGCTTCTGAATTTGAATAAACCTTCTCATTACTAAGTAGATACGCTACTACCCTAAACTAACATTAAATTAATCAAAATCCAGCCTTTGAAATATACCCTCAAACGAAACTCCCCAAAATACTGTTAAAATCGAATCACGAAATACCTTCGCTGTACCAAAAAAACTCGTATACCGTCAGCAAAACAAACAGTTGAAGTTCAATCAACGCTCCGCTCTCCAATTTGTTTTGCTATCGCTACACCACATGTTCGTGAGAACGGAGACTGGGACGTACAAATAAACAGATACGTTTCAGAGTCAATGCTCTGATGTGAATGGTTCAGAGGTAGGCAGGGATATCATGGCATCACTTTATTATCCTAAGTGTTGGGCAGAGGTGTTTACTCTTACTGTATATATGTCGCAGCCAACTAGCTTAATCAGCCGTTTCATTAAAAGCCTAGCCTTTCCATTGAACTGCGCCGTTTAATAAACGACTTAAGTAATATGAGCAAGTCATTAAACGATATTGAACAAAAGATGTAACTTAGGACGCTGAAAAATCAGCTCGTTTAAATGAAAAGGCTAGGCAACCAATTAAACGGCTGATTAAGCTAATTGGCTGCGACATATACACTCGCTTATGCTCGCGACTTCGTACCTACGCGCATATCCAGTTTTTCCAGTTTCGGGAAATCCTCTTAGTGCTCCCCTACACTCCCCAAGGAGCCTACATGCCAGATATCAGCTTGCTACGACCAGTAGTTTCGGCTGTGCGTTGTCTGTCATTCACTGAATCACTCAGTAACGGAAGAATTTTGTATATTGATTTCTCCAGGCCCTTTCATTTGTCAAATCATAACATTTGGCATCAATTCTAATTGAAGGAGTTGTATTGATGATTTTAATGATTATAATTCTTGCTACGGGCGCGAATCATAGCTAGGTACCTTATTTTTATGGATGGGAAATCACCAAATGACTTCTTCCGCTCTGGGCAGAGCGGAAGGGAGTGTCAGACTCATAGGTCAGACTTTCTGACTAAAACCTATCCGTGTTTGCTTATGCCCTTTGCGTTCCAGGGCCGCGGTGACTCTTTCGAACAAACTCCGCAACCCTGGGGCCACATTGCTACTTAGAAACCTTCTTTTAACTTAGACCACTTAGATCAAAGTTCTAAAGATTAGCAATTCTGTGTGAAAGTTTTAAGATGGCCGCCAAGTCTGTTATACTTGCTAATTGAATTCTGTTGCTATCCCGTAATTGTGTTGATTAAGAGGGAAACTTAACAACGAATACATTCATTAAAGAAGTACTTATCAAGTTGTCAATCTGCCTGGGAACTTATTTTATTGTAAACTAACTTTTTGTCGCAGTGTTATTTGAAAGTGTTGATGGTTGGCTATACATAAGTACATAGTCGTTGAGGTTGATCAAAAATAATTATTACCGAGAAAAAAAAAGGAATTCTAGTCAATGTTTGTGGGCTTGTGGCTTATCCCAGATTTTTTTTTCTGGTTTAAATCTATCATAATTATGACCCTCAGCGACAACGTACGTAGCTTTCTTAACAGTGAAAGATTGTTTGTAATCCGATCAGAACTTCCTGAGCTTTTTAAAAAGCAAAAAAAATGACTTTAAGCCTACCTCTATATAGATTTATTAGTTTTGATAGTTTAGAGGCTAAAACCTACGACTATTTTTATAAATTACCTACTTGTAAACATCTTGGCTGTCAGCCAAAATATTAATTTATTTACAAAATTCTTAATAAACGCCTTACTTACCTAGCTTCCTTTTACCCCAAGAAAAAACGCCGTAGGTAACTATAATAAGAAGATAAAACAGCGAACCCATACCAGACCTTTTAATAAAAACCATAACCTCAAAAATGTTTCCCGCCAATTTGATGCGCCATCTTTCATAGACAAAGCAGGTAGGGATTGACCCCGACTTTATGCTAGGGCTGTGTAGTTGTGTACTGAGCTTTACGTACAAATTACGGTTTACGGTTTTTATGCCTGACTTATGAGATTTTTGTTAGGATGGTTGTTACTAGGTAAGATTTTCGTGGAATTAATTTCAGGTAAGAGGATGTTGTTTTATTTATTTGCTTGTATTAAAAACGAAATGGAATATTTATTCTTTATTGTATAGCTCCTTCCTTTCTTATGTATTTGAATGAAAAACTTGAAAAATTTTGTATTTTGAAAAACTTAACGTATTAAATGCTTATTACATTTATCTGTCCGTTAACCAGTAATCAACCAATGGCGTTCTGACAAATAGCGCTAAAGGACAGATAAACGACCAATAAAGTGCCTCAGACACCGAGCATAAGTAATTTATTTGAAGAAACCACAATTGTATAAATATGAGCTATTCATTAATTTGCAACGTTGTTATGTATGGAATTAGAATGGTCTATAAAAGGATACGCTGTAAGGAAAGTTACGCTGATTCACATTAAATATGGTGCAACATCGTCCAAAATAAGGTATTTTCCTGCATTGAAAAATAAATCATTCTAATTCTTTAATCATTCGATTTTCAAAAAATATTAGACACTTATTTTTTGTCTTTTCAAATCAATAAAAACTTACAAAGATAAAGCGCATCCAAGGTTCAGGGGGTCTACTCTCAAAGTCCGAAGTCCGTAGTTTCGGCACAGATTTCGGACTTACGATTAGTCCCGAACCCGAACTAAGAACAACTGAAATCGTGTTGTCATTCATTCTTAGTTCGGGTTCGGGACTAATCGTAAGTCCTTAGGTGACACAGAGTAGAAAACGGCTGACACTATGGCCGAAACTACGGACTTCGGGCTTAGAGAGTAGGCCCCTTGGAGTGGAAGCTGGTGACGTAACTTTTTGGTGATAAACACATTAATTAACCCTCCTTCGCGTCGCGTAGTCGGTTAAAACGTGTAGTCACGCGAAATTTTAAAGTACTGTAAGTATAGTCTTGTTTACGTTACGTGACCAATATTTTTTGGTATAATCTAACTGACTGACAAAACAATACGAATAATTACCTACTTGCGTTAAATGATACTGTTAGGCAGGTGTCGTTGTGTTATCCTTTTGCCTCCAGTTTGCTAGGTTTCCTGTTTACCGTTTAGACTCGTATCAAATAGTTATTATTAATTAATGATGTCATGATGATCATCAAGTTTTAAACATTAATTATAATCCTACTAATATTAAAAGCTTGATTTTGCGAGCGACTTCGTACGTGCATATCCCGTTTTTAGGGTTCCGTACCCAAAGGGTAAAACGGGACTCTATTACTAAGGCTCCGCTGTCCGTCCGTCCGTCCGTCTGTCACACTGTATCTCATGAACCGTGATAACTAGACAGTTAAAATTTTCACTGATGATGTATTGCTGTTGCCGCTATAACAACAAATACTAAAATTAATAAAATAATTATTTAAGTGGGGCTCCCATACAACAAACGTTATTTTTTTACCGTTTTTTTTTTTTTTATAGATAATGGTACGGAACCTTTCGTGCGCGAGTTCGACTCGCACTTGACCGGTTTTTTCCCGTCCTCGTATAGCCTATACCCTTCCTCATGAATGTGTGAAATCTATCATATATTTCTACAAAAACAATTTTCTAAATCCGACTCATTCAAAAAAACTCTTCAGCTTTATTAGTATAGATGTAAAAGTCTGTAAGTGTGACTGGGTGTTTTTTACTCATTCAGGCAAAAACAACACAACTGATTTCGATTAAATTTGGAAGACATGTTGTTTATAACCTGGATCAGGGGTGCTTCTGTTCAATTAATCATGCCTCTTTTCCCATCGATGATGGGGCTTCCAGTTAAACTTATGCGTCTAAATACCAGTCTTTTACATGAAGCGACTGCCTATCTGACTTAACAAAGATCTTGGACCAACGCCATAACGTGCTTTCCGAGGCACGGATTTCTGACTTAGTGAATAATGTAATTAAAAAGTTTCATCCTAATTGTAGCACTTAGGTATCTACGCTTTCTGAATAACAAATTAAATAGTCCTTTCAAATTTGTTCTAAAAGCCGTTTTCGCAAACTTTTGAAACCTCTTAAGCGTTTATCTTCTAGGCGGTTGAAGAAAACTATCTTTGTAATGTGAAAATCTGTAGGTATGTTTGGATTTTATAGGTCAAATAGCTTTTGCCTGCGGCTCCGCCCGCGAGGATGTCGGTTATCGCGTAAAAAGTAGCCTATGTCCTTCTCCATATCCCAGGCTATATATCTGCCAAATTTCATGACGTTCCGTTCTGCCGTTTTAGCGAGAAAGCGTAACGCGACAGACAGACAGAGTTACTATCGCATTAGGGAGTAGGGTTAGTAGGGAAGTAGGGCCCACTCCTCAAAGGCTGAACTGATTTGGATGACAAAAATGGGTAGACACATGTCTTATATTAGGACTAAGTACAGGATATTTTTATCCCGATGGGGTAATTTTCAGCCAGTTTACTATATTTACTTCCTGCTCGAGGCAACAAACATCAAATACCAAAGTCATGGACAAGCAAGTCCAGTCCCCTTCGTAATAGAAAAAGCTTTACGGACATAAAAATAAAATGAAAATATACCTACGCACAACCACATACACAACCAAAGATTGACTTTAATAACGTCCTTCTTTCGTACCAACAAGACCGGTTTTCGTAGATCAAATTTTTATACAAAGGTGCGACTGACCGTATGCCCAAAGCGTTTAATTCCTTCGAAAACCACCCTTCGCTGGACGCCTTAAATTACGTAACACGAAATAATCCTACACCTTGTCTATGAAAAAAAAAAGAAAGCCCTACATCTTCGCCTTTTTGTTACAGAGTGAAGGAGACGTCGAAAGATTCAACACGAGTGCGAGCGAAAAGAAAGTTTTGAATCAAACCGGTTAACAGTGTCCGTTTCGAACGCATCCTAGTATGCTAGTTCGAATTTGGAGTGTGCTATAAGTGTTCTGTGATTGGTTGAATTGAGAAAGTGATTCAAGATGGCTGTCCTTCCCGCGCTTTTTGGACTGCTCTTGGCTGCGTTTGTGTCAGGTAAGATTTTTTTTTATGCAACCTATGATGACTGACCTATGATTAATTCCGTGGCATTATTTCATCAGATCCAAGCCCGAGATGCATTTCTCTAAGGTTATATTACAAAGACAATTTAAGACACTTTCTGGTCCTCATATATTATGACGCAGCCGAATATGTCTGGACGTTTAAAGAGACACTGACCTCTAATTTCGTTTTTATCGGTGTTTATTTTTTCTGAGAGCAGTCCAATAGGTTTACCGACCTCATGTTCTTGACGAGTAAAGTTGTATGTTTTAACCAATTTGAAAAAAGAATTAGGTAAGTACCTTATCATATTTTTAGCCATGGTTTCAGCACTGACATAACCATGACTAATTTTGCGGTGTTTAATTTATTTGATCCCATTGCAAGCTACGTTTTTTGAGTTCACAATTTCGACTAGGTATCTGAAATAATTTCAAGAAGCCACAAAGTCGAATTTCACCTAAATCAGCATTAAGTTTTACGAACCCAGTAATTAGCTGGAGACCCGAAGTTTTGCCCAGGCAATATTGCTGGGCAGCTTACGACTTGTTTTATATGTCACTAGTAGTTGTCTTGCGACTGCGCCCAAGAATGACACCTATTAATAAAAAAAGCCGGGAACCACATACCAGTACTATGTTTTATTTGACTTCGCCCGTTCGCCTGCACTGGGCGGAGGAGAGAGTGTCTGACTCTTACACGTAGTAACTATTCAGTAATCTGTGCTCTTACTGACTAAAACTCACCCGTATTTCCCTGCAAAAATGCCCTTTGCGTTCCAGGGTCGCGGTAAAAGCAATACCGCAACTGTGCAAGTCAGCTTAACAGTCAGTTAAAACTGTTTAAAAGTAGAAAAAAGTGGCTAATTTTGTGCTAAAATTTAACACGTACTACGTAAACGTAGCACGTGATTAATTGCCATTCCCTCACGAAAATTCGCGGTTTTACGGTTGAGTACAAATTGAACTCCAAGCTGATATTTTCAACACAAGAAAAGACACGACCAACGTCATTAATATTCGTAAAAAACCCAACAAAAACATTATGTAAGTGGAATGGTAATATTTATTATATCCCTATTCTATATTCCGGTGGCGAAGTCATAAACTGACTCGAGACTATTGTAATTTCTTCGCAATTGTGTGCGGTGTATATTTTCTTGAAAACTCACGAACGTGCGGAATATTTTTCGAGGATAATTTGGCGTTTTTTTTTGGTTTATTTGCTTTTGGTTTTGGAGGCTAAACACGTACCTAAATGTAGGGTTTGGAGATAAGTGACTTGAGGGCCTAGCACGAATGTTTGACGTATAGTAACTTTACAGTATCGTTAACATATTACAAATAATAAAAACTAGCCTAGAGCTAAGAAAATTACACGTTTACCCAAAATATTAATAACGTCTATTTCAAACTACAACGGATCATAGCACGCACGTTACACAGAATAAAATAATAACAAAAACACATACAAACGTTAACGTAAGTGAATTTTGAATATTATAAAAAAAAACAACCCCAGAGTATTTTGGGTTATGCGACATAGACAATCTTTATCATTCAAAAATATGGTATCCAATTCAAATAAATATGATGTGCCAGTCTTATAATTATAGTAAAATGTAACATTACGTAATTATACGGGTACGTAAACATTCGTGCTAGCTAGGCCCTTGTAGAGATGTGTTTTAAGGTTAACCAAATCGTCGGGTTTTTCTTGAAAACTGGTTTATTTCCCATCTATCTTGTTTGACCGGGGTTTATAAATAGCTGTGATGTATTTGTGAAAAGGTTAGCATACACATTTTCACATGATTTTCTTGTTCTTTGTTGTTTCTAATTTGGATTTCAAAATTAGACTCATTAGAATTTTAAATGAAATCCTCGTTACGAGCAACCTCAGCTACTGAAATCCCCAACCACTTGTAAAACCATCAATTAATTAACCTACCATGGGTTTATTATTCCAAGTCCGGTTACTGTGTTATCCTTAAAACTATAATTTCTGTCATCGACGCGAGCAGACACAAACAATCTCTTCCGCCGTGTACCATCGACAACTTTTTTATGCTTTATTATTTGGGTAGGGTTGTCGAAACTCAAAATGTACAGGGTACGTTTTTTTAGTAAATGTCTACAGTCTGTTTTTGGTTAGGTGTCAAAAATTCGCAAACGTTTTTGGCTAGTTTCTTAAATCATTATTTAAGTAACTATATGTAGCTAACCAACGTACCATATTTTGTATCCTACTAATATATGTATCCATTGAATCCCGGGAGTATATTCTCTTGGGATGATTTCCAACATTAACGCTTTCGAAACCGATGCAGAAGCTAATTCATAAAGAGTTACACCATCTTGTGTTCATTATACTAATATGTACTAAACTAACTAGCCTATAAATATTTAATTGCAGGCCAAAGTTCTCCCTCTCCCTTTTCAACTCTATTTTGTTCTTTCTAATTGCTGACCAGTTCTTTCTGTACTTTGTCATCGAAACGACTGCAATAGTGAGCCACCGAAACTATTGGGTTACCTCGCTTCCCGAATTTGAAGTCCCTATAATTCATCCACAGATCACTACTGCCCATACCTTCAATTACAAAAGTCGTAATATTCCTACACAAGGTAACTCCAGGTCTTTGTCCTACAATAGAGCCGTCAAGCAATACTGACGCATTACATTATGCATTCCTGCCGCATCAGATACTATCAGTCAAGTATGTCAGTCGGTCCCGAAGCGTGAGCGATGCATAAATGATAATTTAGATAGCCTTATTGGTTTCTGTTTTATTAATTAGTCAACTGAAGCTTGTGCAATTCTCCATGTACTGGACATAGGTCGCTTTTTTATGGGAAATCATTGAATGTCTCCTTTCACTCTGGGCGGATCCCAGTGTCAAACTTTTACTGACCAATGCCCTTTGCGTTCCAGGCTCAGGGTAACTATTTCGAAGAATACCGCAACCCTGAAATGACTCCTGCCGCTCTGGGTGGAGCGGGAGGGAGTGTCAGACTCTTACTGACTAAAACCCATCCGTTCTCCTCGTAGTGCCCTTTGCTTTCCAGGGCCACGGTGACTCTATCGAACAAAATCCGCAACCCTGGCAATATACCACTCCTTAGAGAGGCTACACTGTACCTAGGGCCGTCGCAAGCCGTTGGTTCAGGTAGCCATTTGTAGATCTTTGTGTGTACAATATTTTTTGGAAATCAATCAGACGGACTAATTAGATTTTTTTTAGTGATCTACCCTATTTCACATGAAATAAGATATAAGCCGACTGATCGAAAGCTTTGCGGTTGAATAGTCCGTTTGACATGCCGTGACATACGGATTATATCGGACTACTGTTCTGAGAGGAAACTGTCTATACTATATTGGTTCGGGATTTAACTAGATAAGGGATCATCATTCCTGCTTTTATCCCAGTTTATTAGTGGTTGGCGTGTCTTCTTATTTCATACCTTGCCGGAGTGTTTCAATAGACACTGACAAGCACACAGAGCTTTCTGAAAATGACAAAATACGAGTATTGACACTCATTACTGAACTCCTGATAGCTAAAACCCGGGGGTTTTGAAGTCAAGAAGAACAAGTTACTTCTAGGAAAGCGTGCGTTGCGTTGGCCATATTATCACTTACCATCAGGTGAGATTGTGGTCAAACGCATAACCATAATAATAAAAAAAAATATTAGTAAGTATCTAGTTACTGAAAATTATTACAGGCGTTTTACCCTTTAGTAGCGTTTTATACTTAAAAAACAAAAATACAAAAATTTATCTTGTTATTTTAAACATCGAAAAAAAAACTCGAATATTTTCCCGAATAATTTCGTGAGAGTGACAGCCCTTGTTACATTTTTTTTTCGGTAAACGGCCACAGACAACTCTGTCCGTGTCGGTGTGTTTACAAAGTCAGATTTAAACTTGTTAGGTAAACAGTTACGGAGTCAGATACAGGTTGTTTATTTATTATTAGTAGTGTGTTATAGATAGGTCTTTGATATTTTAATATTAACATGGCCACTTACTGGGTACCTACTGACTATTGTAGGCGCCAGATAAACTTGCAATAAAGTACATTGACCTTTCTCTGATATCCCTTCGTAGATACCCGAACAATAAATTATGAACCGTTTTTCATTATTAGAGAACGCACAGGATCACGATAGAAGTCGAATCAGGACAGCTTTTTGTCTTTTTTTTATTAAGAAAGTCAATAAATGTAATGTGGGTCAGTGACCGTTATTACACATTTATCTGGTGTCTACCATAGTCACTATCTATAAAGCTATCCATCGATTCCAAAAGAAGAGTCCTTTTTCTTTTTTTTTTTAAATTATGAAGTGGATTATTTTAAAGTCACGTTCTACGAGATACTTCAAATCTTAAATCAAATGTTTATTACAATCCTTAATGTGTACATACAGATGGTAAATATTAATTAATAGAAACAATTATGGACCCTGTCGTGCACAGCGGAATTTTAGATAAGTAGGTACTTAGGAGAGAGGAAGAGCGCGTTAATAATGTTCCTTGTTACAATAAGAATTATTTTCTTCTTTTTGTTTTTCTACAAGTAAGGAAGGAAGTACCTAAGTTTTAAGTATTTTATCTGACCACTCAATTATTTATTCTTTAATGTTTGTAATGTTAATTACCTACTTTGCATTATATTGTATAAATTTCAGTTCTTCAAATTTAACAGACAGATATTTTGCTGGGGAGTTAGTAGCACCCCTTCTTCCCAGCCAAATCTGAGGAAGTGGTGACGGGAGGTCGTTTCGGGAACTGTCTCTACGTAAACGTTGACGTTTAAAAAGTGTTGGCACTCAGTCTCATTTGAATGAAACGACTCTTGATTTTGATTAATAAACAAATATGTACCTTTTTACTGTGGTATGGGCTGAAACTAAAGAAAACTACCGGCTAATATTCTTACCTACTACAAAATTTGGTGATACTCAACCCGTTACGTTCAGTTCACATACAATTTTACTTAAGGTGAAAGCGCCAGGGTAGCCTGCGAAATAAAAATTTTCTTACGTTTTTTGCAATTTGCAGGTCTTATCAGGTTGTATGTTGGTCAAAATGTGATTCGCGTGTGTGATTCGCGGCCGTAGCAAGTACGTATTTACAGAACTGTATAGTCATTAAAATCATCAATACATCTGAGTTAGAATTGATGCCAAATGTAGTATTTCATGAAATCAATAACATTTGGCATCAATTCTAACTTTTGCGGGCTACCCTGGCGCTTCCACCTTAATAATAACAAAACAGTCCACGAAAAGAATTCGCACACCCCCTCTCCCCTCGAACATGTCATGCCTGTCATGTTATTTAAGCCACAAAACTGTCGGATACCTAATGTGAGTGCGGTGGCCCTGTCCAGAATATACGCCACCCGCTAGAGTGTCCCAAGTACCCAAACACCTGTACTTCGGCGGACTACCACCGACGCTGCAATTAACGTAGCCACCTCATCATCTGCCTAGCCTTTTCCCAACTATATTGGTGCCGGCTCCCAGTCAAACCGGATTCATCTGAATACCAGTATTTTACGTGCTGCCTACCAGACCTCCACAACCCATTAACTGGGTAACACGGTACTTTTAAGCAAGACTGTTGTCAGAGTTTCTGGCTTCTAACAATCCGTAACGACTGCCAAAGATCCAAGAAGCCCGGGACCAACGGCTTAACGTGCTTTCCGAGGCACGGAGGAGTCTCGGTATGTTAAGATGGTCACCCATCCACAGACCAACCTCGGCAAGCGTTGCTTATCCTTGTCTGGGCGGCTGTTATAATTTTGCCACGGACTCCTCGAAATTACGAATTAACGTAGCCACCTACTGGCCTCAAACAATCTAACAAAAGAGTTAATCAACTCTGAAAAAAGAAGCCAAAAGACCTTCACCTGTATAAGCTATAAGCCATTATAGACGATGCAATGTTTTGGATCGTATGACTGAAGCATACCACCATTGTGTCACAAACGAATAACAAACATTTCGCTTACATTTAGCACTAAAAAGTCATCACGTAGTGTGTACAACCACCTCAGTAGTAACACGCGCTGTTGAAGAAATAAAGAACCAGAATATCTAGCTAGCGTATTTCCAATTACTGCAACTCTTGAAAGCCAGAAGCAACAAACAGAAACGCGGCGAAGTAATCAAGTTCTGGAGAAACGATTCACTGTCTTGGCTCCCGTTACGGCGACATTGATTAGAAAAGAACAGACGAAAAGGAATAAAATACATAATTGGCGCTCATGGAGTCAGCCTAGGTTTCCTTCATCTTTCTTTTCTGTATCATAAGTTACTTCTAGGCAAGCGTACTCCCACGTCGATGTCCGTCACCAGTCTGTATCTCATGAACCGTGATAGCTAGACAGTTGCAATTTTCACAGATGATGTATTTCTGTTGCCTCTATAACAACAAATACTAAAAACAGAATACAATAAATATTTAAGTGGAGCTCCCATACAACAAACGTGATTTTTTTGCCGTTTTTTTATGGTTAATGGTACGGAACGGTTCGTGCGCGAGTCCGACTCGCACTTGGCGGGTTTTTTTTTTAAATATTTGTATTCATTAGTTTTTATTTTAGTCTTATGATTTCTGGAACTCTGCTTTTGTGTGCTGTGTTTTCTATTCTTGCATCAAATAGGTAATTGTTTTATCTATCTAGGTGAAAGTAATGTAAGGCTGGTCCAGCTTATCATTCCAATCAATGAAAATTTAAAAAAAATGCTTGCTGCACATAATAAGGAGTTTTACCAACACCATTTATAAATGCAGAAAATATCAATTCGACTTGCTACACTACTGCAACATGCAACTACTAGCGCTAAAACAAACAGCCTGTACGTGTACAAAGGTGTTACATCCCACACATGCTGACCGAGGCAGTGGGGCAGGTCGCAACGTAAACATACCTCAGTCTTGAGACTAAACAGATATAAACTTGCTTCCTTTTTAGACTGTAAGTCAAGTTCATATTCAGTACGGCTGTTGGGGCACATTGCATATTGAGCAGGCCGCGACAATATGACAATCATGCGACTACGGTGTGACAAAATGATCATAAAGAAGAATCTTGGAAATTAGAATCTACAAAAATTACTCTACGTCTGATGTGAATTATTCACTAAGAATGTTTAAAAAAAACATTATAAAAATACAATATAAATAAACATTATATAAGAACATTATAAAAAAGCAAAAATAGTAGTTTATGCAACGACCATATAAAAAGGGTTATTAAAACACGGGTGTGGGTTTATCACACGAGGCGTAGCCGAGTGTGATAATAGCATCACACGAGTGTTTTAATACCTAATTATATGCCGTTGCATACACTATTTTATCTTCACTCATACAGTTGAAATAAAATAAGTGGAAAAATATTTTATTCCAATATGGCGGATATTCTCATTGCGTATTCGAATGACTGCGCAGCGCGCTCAAACATAGACAAAGATAAAAGCTGGCTCATTGACTTAAGTCAATGAGCCCGCGCCAAAAATTAAAAAGAAAAAGTGTGCTATAAAAATTAAAAAGTTATTTTATGATGCAGTTGTTTAAAAATCGAAGGAAAATGTTGAACTGTAATGGTTTTTTTTAATTTTACCTATCCACGAAAAAAAAGTATGTGTTTATGCATTCGTTTTTGAACTCATATTTGGAACATTACGTTGTGAGTGTAGATAAAAAAATATTAAAAATAACTCTCACATTTGAGACTAAAAAGCGATATATTATGGATCTGCTTCTTTTATAGGGTTGCGTGCCCGAAGGGTTACCAACGAGACCCTGTTACTAACCCTCCGCTGTCCGTCTTTCTGTCATCGGGCTGTATCTCATGAACCGTAATAAGTAGTTCAATTATTTCTGTTGCCGCTATAACAACAAATTATAAAAATAAATTAAAAATTCCCTTCCCTACTAGAAATGTGTTTATGGCGTTTATCGATTTAATAATGACGTTTCCTTTTTAACCGAGTTCCATAAAAGGAGGAGGTTCTCAATTCGATTGTATTTTTTTTTTTGTGTTTGTCACCTCATATCTCCGTCATTTATGAACCGATTTGAAAAATTCTTGTTTTATGTGAAAGGATATACTTCTCGATTGGTCCCATTTAAATTTTATCAAAATCGGTTAAGCAATTTGCTTTTTAAATCCAAATCGTTGGAAAAATATGTGGAAAAATCATCCATGATACGAAATTGCGTATTTTTGCTTTCCTGTGACTTTCCAGTGGTGTTGTTAGGTGTGTAACACTAAAAAGTGAAAAACAAAAAACTTTTTCACAAAAATAACTTTAATTTCGGAAGTCGGTGTCCATTAACTAAGAAGCAACCAAACACCGACTACCGAAATTAAAGTTAGTTTGTACTTTGTAGTGTTTTTTTTGAAGTCGGTTTTTTATAAACGATACTTATGTTCATATTATCTGTACAAACTAATTTCAATGTTTCTTATCTGCCAAACGCCCTTGTTTTTAATTAAATATTAAGTATTACTTTAGTGTACTGTACACCAAGATTTGCAATTACATAAATATAGGAATTCTGGAAGGCGGCCTTATCTAATTCCGCGATTTGAAATGAACAGAGATAACCCGAGGGCCTAGCACGAATATTTCGACGAATACGGACGTTACAGCAGTGTGATTCTGTAAACATATCGAAGTGAACATTTGGGCGGGCTGCACGACGGGTGAGTTGTCAGACCATATTAATAAAATGGAATGACAGCTGACTTGTCGTTCACTCCGCCTAGGTGTAGGTACACCGTGAGATGTCGGCAGAATCGACCGGCTGTTTCGTTAACGTCAGTGAATTTTGAATAGGTATAGAAAACTACAACCCTATACTATTTTGGTTTAATTTTAAGCGACATACACAATTTGTATCATAAAAAATGTAAACATAGCAGGTAACCACTTCAAATAAATATTATGTACCAAACGAGTATTATAATTACACTACAATTTTACAAAACGTTACAATACGTCATAAACATTCGTGCTAGGCCCTCTGGACTCGAAATGAGGTTACAGTCACTGTCAGACGCCATGCCATAGATATTTTGATGGTATGTTCTGCCTGTGGTGTGACCAGGAACGCGGAAAAGCGTCGAGTTATGTAGACATTCGTGCTTCTGACTGCCCGTAACGGCCGCCAAAGGTCTAAGAATGACAGCCAGAACCAGTGGCTAACTATAGCCGGACCACTAACCTCACCATCATCATCATCACCATTTACAGTCCGACTTCGCCCACTGCTGAGCATCTATAGGCCTCTTTTCTTGTGCCAGCCTCACCCAGGTTCGTCTGCCCATTACGCTGCTGGACAACTCAGTTCTTCTACCAGTTCGCAAACGCCACAAATAGACTACCTAAAACTTTGTATCCCATACGAAATTGGCCAAAAACGAAGCCTAATTACTTCTGGCACGTATAATTAAGCAATTAACTTAGACCTGCCAGTTATCACGTGCTGAGTCACCGCTGTGTCACGTAGCGTATAACTGAATGCTGTTGTGACTCATCTTAGCCATGGACCAGTTGCGGCCGATCGATCTGTGATACTTTGTGTAGGTCAATAATATAATAAGCGGTTGTGTAACTAAGGCAAAGGTCGTAGTTCTGATGTATTTATGAATATAGACGGATTATGCCACATTCCTTAAAAATGGTATGATCTTTATTATTTATTCATTTATTTATGAATGGGCTAGCTCTTGACCTCGATCACACCATCAAGCGATAGATGAGAAGATGCCTTGAGGCACTGGTACTCACACGCGTTGACGAAACACAGCAGGCTGCTTGACGCCGAACTCCGGTGGGAGGGTGGTCGCGAACCAGGCGGGTGTTAGCCCTACCACCGCAAGGGAAGAATTGGCCAGTCTTATAAGGTGTTAGATGAGACTGTCCAGGATGCGCCGAGCGCTCGGTTCAGTTGAGTGTCTGATGGAACAAATTGCGCTACACGAGGAGGCTCCTTCATGCATCCCAAAAAATCTCGTGACTAAATAATAAAAGATGAAGCCGGTCCGTGAAAAGGTGACCAATAATCATTCTCTAATAAATCCATTACATAACCCGAAAACACGTGAATTTAATCGAAAGATCCACCGCGGCTCTGAATGCAAAGGGCATGTGGAGGAACACGAATGGGTTTTAGTCAGTAAGAGTCTTGACACTCCCTTCCGCTCCCCCCAGAGCAGAAGAAGTAATTTGATAAATCCCATCCATAAAAAAAACCTTTGGTCCCACCTGTCATTTGATGATCTTTGACAGTCGTTACGGTAGTTAAAAACCAGAATATAAACTTCAGCCTTGCCAATAGGTATCGTATTAGCCAGTTACTGGACTGAGGAGTTCAGATATGCAGTCGCTCCAAGAAAGTCACTGGTGCAGATTGATTGTGTGCTGTTCTGTGACACATCCCCAACATGTGCCAATTCCGACGAAAGATCTGCGAGGTGAAACCGTCGTTGTATGGGTCAGTAATGATAAGTGACTGTACAGCCGGGGCAAAGGTGGGGTACTTACGGATTCCATATGAGATATACACATTGTATAATGTGTATGTCTCATCTAAATTAATTCATGTCATTGTGAGAAGTATGGATAAAGAAGTCATGTTGCGCCGACCTCAGGGCAAGAAATTAGAGCAAGAGAATAATGTTGGTGATTATGTTTATGCCACATTTTTTAACCTCATTGTGTAGTTGGTGGTACTTATATATGTTCGGTATGGTATCAGACGTAAAATAATAGCACCATCCCATCACTTCCCGTGAGTGTCGTAAGAGGCGACTAAGGGACTCACCAGAGAATGGGCAGCCATTGCTACAGCTACACTGCGACCGCCAACCCGCCTGCCAAGCGTGGCGATTATGGCAAACCAACCATTTGGGGGAGGCCTATGTTCAACAGTGTACGTCTATCGGCTGATATGATGATGATGATGACTTAGATATAACCCTCTGTTCCTTCTAGAAGTAGACGGGGTGTTTATGAGCATTTTTCGTCGTTAAAGGGGCGAAGGGGCTCTATACTCCATCCAAGTAGGTATTTAACTAAAGGTAAACAAAAAACCACGTGACAGGGTTACCTGGCTAAACGTAATACCAGTCACTTCAGTTGCCGTGCTACGTCACAGTTGTACTCTTCAATTTAGCAACGTTATTAACGAATAATAACATTGCTAAATTGAAGAGTACAACTGCAACGTATCATGACAACTGAATAGACTGGTATTACGTTTAGTCGGTTAACTAGGTCACGTGGTTTTTTTTGTTTACCTTTAGTTAACTACCTACTCGGATGGAGTATAGGCGAGGTGACGTCCTATTCCGGATAAGGATTGTCAAAAGGCCAAAGAGTTTCAGACTGACTACTTGAAATTTCGCCAGCGCTTGTCAAGCCTTTTGAAGACCTGTCAACTGTCGTCGATGGCAGAATATCACAATGCCTAGAATCTAAGCCCTCTTGCTTCTCCAACCTACTTTGGACATTGGCAGAATAGTCGACATCGGCATTGTTTGCCATATATAAAAATAGAATAGAATCTAAGCCCTCTTTAATTTAAAAGCCGTTTGTTTAGACAGCTAGGGACATTGAACAGTGTTCTGTCTCTGAATAAACGGTCATATTACCGTAACCGCTACGCTTGACAGCACGGTCGGTTTTGCACAGCTTAGGGTAGTGAAATACCTATATCTTTTTAAATATTCCATCGAATAGCTGATGTTTCTGACCTGGTAAATCTGCAATAATTGATTAACTAGCTTTTACCTGCATCATCATGTCAGCTGAAAGACGTCCACTGCTGGACATAGGTCTCCCCAAGTGTCGCCACAACAACCGGTCCTGTCGTCTCGCATCCATCGGCTACCAGCGACCCTCACCAGGTCATTGGTTATTTCAATGTACTTGTCGTAGCCAATTAGCTTAATCAGCCGTTTAATTGGTTGCCTAGCCTTGGCATTTAAATGCGCCGATTGTTCAGCGCCCTAAGTGACATCTTTTGATCAATATCGTTTAATGACTTGCCCATGTCGCTGATTAAACGGCGCAGTTCTATGAAAGGCTAGACTTTTAATGAAACGGCGGATTCAGCTAGTTGGCTGCGACACACTTATAATAACAAGAAAAAGGGAGTGTCAGACTCTTACTGAGTAAAACCCACCCGTGTTCCTCCAAATGCCCTTTGCGTGACTCATTCGAACAAATTCCACAACTTAATATTAGTATGGAAATAGCGTGAATGAAATATAAGATACCTGTTCAATTCTTGGTATATGCTACACGTGCCACACCTGCACCGGAAGACCAGCATGCCTCATAGTACCGGAAATATCATACGACCGCACAATTACTATTAAACCTAGATTTCATGTCTCATCTCAAAGGAAGCTGGTCCAATGAGTCAACAGCTGAATCACAAAGAACAGCTAATTACGTGTTATATTGACCGTTGCCGATAAAACTGTTCCAATGAAATTTTATTGCACTGTTATAGGTAGGTATTAAGACTTGAGAGTATGACCCATTTGAGAAAAATAAAGAAAGTATTTTACTGCCTCGTCAGTCTATTGTTCACAGTTGGTTTAGATTTAGAGGAGCTCGTGGAAGCGACACTTGGCCAGGTAATTTCGTGGATGGGCGACCATCCTAACAAACCGAGAGACTTCAAGGTCTCACTCTCTTCCCGGTGGGCTTCCTTCTCCGACCGAATCCGTCATAAACGACTCTAAGTCGACACGCCAGCGTTTCCTTGGTCTCCCTCAGCGATGACGCCTGACCTCTAACTTCCAGTGCGTAACGACTTAGGCCCAGCTGTCCTAATGCATGCTTGATATAATATAATTATGATGACTGAATACCTTATACCACGATTCGCTCCAAAACAGGAATCGCCAATGTGGGCAACAAGGCTGGCAGACTGACTAGGATTGGGCTCTGTAAAAAAAATAATGAACTGCATACGGAAGATATAAGACACATTTAATTTGTAAAACATAAGTACAGTATGAAGGTCCACGATTCACGTCAAAAATAAAGCTTAATTTATGTTCATTATCAAAACCAGTTTAACTGCATCGAACCTCGGATCGAAACAAAGGTGCAATTGGATGAGTCAGCTGCAGATTGTGGCAACGGTCGCAAGTCACGGAATTGACTCACTTCGGACAATTACGTGGTCTCGGCATTACGTAGTGTTGTGCTCGCGAACGAACTGGGTTGGCCCACAGGCGAACTACGCGAACTAGATCCCAGGGGCTCTAGACAAGTGACATTCTGTCAGCGGTAGCGTAGCGAAGGCGATTGTCAATACGTCAAAAATGTATGGGATTGACAGATGCTATTCACACACGTGATCGAATTCCTACATTTTGGCATTTCGACAGTCGCATTCACTAATCGAATAGCACATTGTCTAGGGCCTCAGGTCTGTCACTCTTGCCTGCAGGGACGCGAAAGTTCTAAAAAGTTACCGCGACCCTGGAACGCAAAACTCAAAAATGTTTCAAATATTAGGATTTTTGACAGATTGTGACTGATATTCGAATGAAAATGTTGCTTAAAAATGATTGCAATTGGCACTCTGCTTGAGTTGTCCGTATCACTATAACCGCTCACTTATTCACTGCACATGCGTATCGTTCGTTAGTTCAGTTGTCTGGTCAGAAAAATCTATGGTTAGCATTAGCAAAGCGAGTGAGCGATCTGCTTCTCTGGTTCGAGAGGGGAGCTGACGAACTAAAAGACTGACCTTGTCTTTGGCCAGAGCCTTAGAGGCTCTAGACAAAGTGACAACGTATCAAAAAAAGCGTTCGTCGAAATGCTTTAATATTAGGTATTGATCACGTGACATATCAAAAGCGGGACAAGAGCCTCTAGTTCGCTTAGGAGCTGTGAACTAAACTGAGCGCTTCTGGTCGCGAACGAATGCACAAGACTAGCTCTAGGTAGTTATGTTGCAGTATCATTATGTTACGTAATTGATCGAAAAATGTTTTGCACTGCTGCGAAAATGGATTGTCTTGATAAATGGTCGTTGGAATTGTACGCGTTCATTTGTCTTACGGTTTATTAACTTTATCTAGTAGTTTTGGAGCTTGAAAGTTGTTGAAAATTATCCCACTGTAATTAATATAAAATATCCAAGAAAGGTCCTAATCTAGGCAATGATGGCCGGAGTCTGCCAGGGTTGCGGAATTTGTTAAAAAAAGTCACCGCGACCCTGGAACGCAAAGGGCATTTGAAGGAACACGGATGGGTTTTAGTCAGTAAGAGTCTGATAATCCCTTCCGCTCCACCCAGGGGGTCTACTCTCTAAGCCCGAAGTCCGTAGTTTCGGCCTTAGTGTCGGGCGTTTTCTACTCTGTATTCCTACGGACTTACGATAAGTCCCAAACCAAACTAAGAACGAATGACAACACGATTTGGCAGTTATTCTTAGTTCGGGTTAGGGACTAATCATAAGTCCGTAGGTGACACGAAGTAGAAAACGCCCGACACGAGTCCGAAACTAGGGACTTCGGGCTAAGAGAGTAGACCCCCAGAGCGGAAGAGGTCATTTGATGATTTCCCATCCATAAACAAAGGCAATGGTCTACCTGAAATTGAACTAACAAATATACTAGCTTATAACCGTATCAAAATTAGTTTAGCGATTTAGGCGTGAATGTGTGATAAACAAACACGCATTCGCATTTATGATATTAGTTAGTTCAAACCAAGTTCCCGAGTAATTAAAGGAACTTCAACTTCTTTAAAATATTTAATTAGTTTATTGAATGGCTTCGAAAGCATGTTGGGTTCGATACAAGTCGGGTAAACAGTTTTGAGATTTCCCAATTATGAATTTCTCAGTATTTGCTAGGAGTCAGGTTTCGTACCTAGTTTAAGGCAATATTCCGATCCCTGTTTAAATGCAAGTCAGCGAGGTATTTCTAGGGTTACCCCTATTGCTACGCTTCCACTGTCAGTCTTTCAGTCTCAGGATCATCATCATCATCATAATATCAGTCGAAAGAAGTCCACTGCTGGACATTGGCCTTCCCCAAGTGTCGCCACAACAACCGGTCCTGTGTTTTTCGCATCCATCGGCTACCAGCGACCTTCACCAGGTCATCGGTCCACCTTGTGGGAGGCCTTCCATCGCTGCGTCTTCCGGTACGCGGTCGCCACTCCAGAACTTTTCGGCCCCATCGACCATAAGTTCTGCGAGCAATGTGCCCTGGCCACTGCCACTTCAGTTTCGCGATCCTTCGAGCTGAGTCGGTAACCTTGGTTCTCTTGCGGATATCTTGCTGTGAGAAGGTTGTATCTCCGTTGTAGATAGACAATTGAAATTTCAGTGTGTATTTCTATAGCAACTGCAATGTTTTGCACGATCACTGCGAAATTAGATTGTCCTGAAAATTGTCTTACGGTTTACTAAGCTTTCCCAGTGGCGAAGTATACAAGAAACAATTAACGACTTATTCAGGTTATGGTACGGGTCCCTTCGTGTGTGAGTACTGTTGACACTTGGCCGGTTTTTCCCCGAATAATGCCCAAAGGTTTGCTAGCCTTATTACATATTTCTTATGATTTATTGTTATTCTTTTGATCAACTGATGGCGTTGATTTCGGGCTTTCAGGAACCGACCTTTTCGCATTTATAATAAAACACCCTTTCCTCTTTCCTATAAAACATAGAACCTTCAAAAAACGCCTGAAATTCCTGAAAACCAATATCCTTCATACATCATCGCCTTTTATTCGATCCCTGTAAGTGTCGTCATTTCCCATCTGCGACGGATGTGACGTATGAACGTGATACGTTCAGAAAACATAAAAAATATCAAGGTTGAAATATGGGAGGTATTATTTATGACTTCTCTTGGTTGTACCCTTTTCTTTTAAGGGTTAGAGGTGTCAAAATATAACTTATAGAGTTGATATGTTTTGGGCCGAATTACGATTTGTAAATCGTAATCGCTTGTCATCGGAAATTGCAAACGCCGCCGTAAGATTGTAAATTCATTGTCATTTTTCTTAATAAAAGAAAAATGACTGTATTGGAAACTATTGAATTTAGATGGGATTTGTTGTATTTAAAAACATATGCTCACATATATCGAAAAATTACTTATAATTTAAAAAAGATTAATAAAAATCTTACGGAGTTTGCATTTGCAATTATCCGGTGACATATACTTGATTTTACAACCACTGCTTTTAGAACGGTGAAGGAAAACATCATGAGGGTTTCCTCATGATGTTTTCCAAGACATGTGACTTCCAATCTATATGTCGGGCTGGCTCGTAAACTGGGTCCGTACGTCATTACAAAAAAAAATCGGTTGCACTACTACTACTAGACTTAAAAAAAAAAAGAAACCGACTTCCAAAAAACACAACAAAGTTCAAAATAACTTTAATTTCGGAAGTCGGTGTTTTGGTTGTTTCTTCGTTATTTGACACCGACTTCCGAAATTAAAGTTATTTTGAACTTTGTTGTGTTTTTTGGAAGTCGGTTTCTTTTTTTTGAGAAAAAGTTTTTTATTTTTCACTATTTAGTGGTATACCACACCTAACAACACCACTGGAAAGTCACATGAAAGCAAAAATACGCAATTTCGTATACATGGATGATTTTTCCACATATTTTTTCCAGCTATTTGGATTTAATAACGAAACTGCGACATCTGCGACGGATGTGACGTATGAACGTGATACGTTCAGAAAACATAAAAAATATCAAGGTTGAAATATGGGAGGTATTATTTATGACTTCTCTTGGTTGTACCCTTTTCTTTCAAGGGTTAGAGGTGTCAAAATATAACTTATAGACTTGATATGTTTTGGGCCGAATTACGATTTGTAAATCGTAATCGCTTGTCATCGGAAATTGCAAACGCCGCCGTAAGATTGTAAATTCATTGTCATTTTTCTTAATAAAAGAAAAATTACTGTATTGGAAACTATTGAATTTAGATGGGATTTGTTGTATTTAAAAACATATGCTCACATATATCGAAAAATTATAATTTAAAAAAGATTAATAAAAATCTTACGGAGTTTGCATTTGCAATTATCCGGTGACATATACTTGATTTTACAACCACTGCTTTTAGAACGGTGAAGGAAAACATCATGAGGGTTTCCTCATGATGTTTTCCAAGACATGTGACTACCAATCTATATGTCGGGCTGGCTCGTAAACTGGGTCCGCACGTCATTACAAAAAAAATCGGTTGCACTACTACTAGACTTAAAAAAAAAAGAAACCGACTTCCAAAAAACACAACAAAGTTCAAAATAACTTTAATTTCGGAAGTCGGTGTTTTGGTTGTTTCTTCGTTATTTGACACCGATTTCCGAAATTAAAGTTATTTTGAACTTTGTTGTGTTTTTTGGAAGTCGGTTTCTTTTTTTTGAGAAAAAGTTTTTTATTTTTCACTATTTAGTGGTATACCACACCTAACAACACCACTGGAAAGTCACATGAAAGCAAAAATACGCAATTTCGTATACATGGATGATTTTTCCACATATTTTTTCCAGCTATTTGGATTTAATAACGAAACTACTGAACCGATTTTGATAAAATTTCAATGGGACCATTTGGGAAGTATACCCTTTCCAATAAAAAAAGATTTTTTCAAATCGGTTGGCAAGCGACGGAGTTATGCCCGAACAAACATAAAAAAAAAAAAAAAAAAAATACAAACATCCGAATTGAGAACCTCCTCCTTTTTTAGAAGTCGGTTAAAAATACACATAAGTAAAGAGTGAAAAATAACTTCAGATTCGGATTATGGAGTCACATGGCGGGTTTCATCTATCAAATGGACAATGAATCACGATAAGCAGCCCTGTATTTACAAAGAAATCAGTGGCCTTAGTGAGAGTTTTTTAACGTGCTCGATCGCGTTAGCGTAAACGTCAATTTGTATTGAAGCTAAATAAACGCCGTCTGGTGAGTACTGATGACACTCACGGACAACCAGTTTTTTTTTTATACAATTTGCCATAAGCGAACGTTTACGTTAACGCGATCGAGTACGTTAAAAAACTCACACTAAGTCCTCTGACCTTATATATGAAAATATAAACTCGCCTAATGCATAAATAATCTCCCATTTTGGAACGCTGTTAAAAATATAACGTCTTCAGTCTTTCCCTTTAGGGAATACATTCCTAATGCATGTATCTAAAAAAATTCCTCAGGGACAGGCTAAAAACCCAGTGACCCAAAAAGCCCGTCATTCTTGAAAAAGATCAAGTTTCTCAGTAAGACGACTGAAAACAAGTTGTATTTGTTTTACGTTTTTTATCCTAAAATTAGCGTGGAAGCTTCGAGAAGTTTTTGCGAAACAAAATGGAAATTGCAGACTTATTGCCTGTGAAAGGCAGAAAGGCTACATTTTCCGTACACTTTAATGTATTCGCGTTTGTTTCCATTTTACGGTACGGTACGTTATTTTTCTCGCTGTATTTCGTAGTCGACTAGATGACGCTTAGGTAAGACATGACATTCCCGAATTTCCTCTACGCAGACTTGAATGCATGACTTCAAAAAGAAATAAAAAATACGTGTCCAATATTTTTTTTTGGAAATGTATATGACGGACTAATTAGATTTTTTCAGTAGAATTCCCTATTCGTGCTAGTCCACCTTATACTTTATTGGCTGAGGTGGTCTTTTGCGGACAAAAAACATACACAGTTTTGATTGGACCTTTCCAGACAGTCAATTAATTCTCATCCGTCAAAAAGAAACTATGGAAACGCGACACTACGTGCAGTCGCGCCGTCATTACAGATGGCGCCACTTGTTCATGCACACCCCACTAAATAAAACAGGACTTAAAACTAATAGACGGAAGAAAAACAGTGCGAATTGGACTGGAACAATTGGGGTTCCGGTACATCAAACATGTTGTAGCTTAGCATCTTTTTATTTGGTACTAGCCCCCCAATAGGTATTCTATGCATGTACTAATTTAGGTAATGTTATACCTGTGTCTTTGTGCAAAAGGGGATAGAACCTTTGTGGCATGGCCCTCCGCCGCCATTTTGTTTTTTTTTTTAAGTTGCATATATTTATCTGACGACACGGTTGGCGCAGTGGTTGAGCGATTGACTGCTGCGCTGCGTGTCGCGGGTTCGATTCCCGCACGGAACAAATATTTGTATGGCCTACAGATAGTTGTTCCGGGTCTGGCTGTTTGTGTATGTGAGTCTATATGTCTGTCAACGCACCCACGATACAGGAGAAATTCCTAGTGTGGGGCAACGTTTTAAAAAAAAAAAAATATCATTAGGGTTAGAGTACACTTAACAAACATGAATGTTAGGAACAGGGTGGCCCTAAAGTGTCACGTAGCCGAGCTATTTCGAGGTACAGTCACCAGGTGACAATCATGACTATCATTAAACATCATCATTGACTTAAATAAGTGCTTAAGTATAATATAATACATATTTATGCACTAGTAGTAGTTCCTAGCTTGATTTAACCATAGTTCGCCGCAATTTTGAAAAAAAAAAACAAAATGGCCGCTGGGGGCTATACCAGATCCCATACAAAAATGTACGGCACCCTTTCAACCAAATCCATTCAGCCGCACGGGTCGATCTTCAAGGTTAAGCAACGCTTGCCGAGGTCGGTCTGTAGATGGGTGACCATCTAAACATACTTAAACACCTCTGCGCCTCGGAAAGCATGTTAAGCTGTTGGTCCCGGCTGTTATTTGTAGATCTTTGGCAGTCGTTACAGATCCTCGATTATCTGACTCCAGTCGTGCCAAGAAGTACCGTGTTACCCAGTTACTGGGTTGTGGAGGTCAGATAGGCAGTCGCTCTACGTAAAATACTGTTATTCAGCTGAATCCTGTTTGACTGAAAGCCCTGAATATAATTGGGAAAATGCAAGGCAGATGATAATCATCATTTCAGCCGGAAGACGTCCACACAGCTGGGACTTAATCACACCATCCAACAAGTACCATAGTCAGGATGAACGTGTTCCTCAAAGGCAGTAATCTTATTTCCTTACGCTGTATGTTAGTCAACACGACTGAATGCTCCTCGCTCAAAGTTATGAGGACATATTGGACCGTTTAGCTATGTAAATTGGACTTTACACATGATGAAGTTGAGACAGAATATCCACTAGATAATGATGACCAAGTATGGCCTCATCAGAAGGCTTAAAGTCACACAAAGGGCAATGGAGAGGGCATTGCTCGTAGTTTCCTTGCGTGATCGGCGTTGTAAGGCCTCCTACAAGATGGATTGATATCCTGGTGAGGGTTGCTGATAGCCGATGGATGCGAGACGCACAGTACCGGTTGTTGTGGCGACACTTGGGGGAGGCCTATGTCCAGCAGTGGACTAATATGAAGATGATGATGGCCAGCGAAGGAAGGGTAGTGAGGAACCCGAAAGCGTAACTAACACCTATTCTTAGTAACTGCATTCCGGAATACTTTAATTGTTCGTAGCGTACAGCTTAGTAGTGGAATTCCCTGCCAGAGTCTGTGTTTTCTGATATCTACAAAATGGGAGTCTTTAAGTCAAGAGTGATTAGGTTACTTCTAGGCATGCGTGCTCCATCTTCGACCACCTCATCGCTTACCATCAGGTGAGATAGTGGACAAAAGCGTGCAAAAAACATACCAAGAATCTTCCGTGCCTCGGAAAGCACGTTAAGCCGTTGGACATGGCCGTAATTTAAAGACCTTTGGTAGTCGATACGGCGGTGGTCATCTAGAAAATCTGGGAACAGACTTTTAAATGACTCGAAGTTAAAAATCACGTTGCTTGTTCATCAGCATCCAATGTCCTACTTAGCCCACTGCTGGACATAGTAATTTTCTTGCCTGTGCCAATCCCAACGCTCCTGTGTCTCCCTGATCCAAGTTTTAGCCGCGATGACAACAATGTCGTCTGTCCATCTGACCGTTAGACGACCCAAGAAACCAATAATATGGAATTAAAGTTAAAATCCTAATCAAAATTTTGAAACGATTTACCCCCGTTTCAATGCACCCCGTGTTACCTTACCCAGTACTTCTTCGCAATTCATAATAAATGATAAATGATAAACATAATACTTTTACACGTCAATATTTTTTGGTCATTTTAAGCTAGATGAGGCCGGTGTTTCCTAGCTGACTACCCTGAGAAGAAACACCGAAACAAACTCAGAACGTTCGAGTTTAAACGCAGAAGTGAACCTACTGAACAAACCTGTTCAGTGTTTGTGAAACTAATGTAATCGCGGACGGGAAACTCAATCTGTTATAGTGACAATCACAACAACGTAACATTATTGTGACACAGACTAAATAATAGTGGTGTGTGGGACTCGACGATTAGCCAATTAATCATTTTGTTGTGGTGATTGTAGGAGAAAAGCTCTTCTTTTTGTCTTCATCACAACAGTCTATACTTACTGAAATAATAAAGCTGAAGAGCTTTTTTGTTTGTTTGAACGCACTAATCTCTGGATTTACGAGTTGGATTTGGAAAATTCTTTTCGTATATTATAGCCAATTTCATGAGGAAGACTATAGGCTATGCGGGAACGAGAAAAAAGGGGATATGCGCTTACGAAGTTGCTGGCAAAAGCTAGTGTTTAAATACAATTTGATTGAACCGAAAGGCTTTAGACAGTAATTCTGTCAGCGAATGCAATAGTCGAAATGCCAAAACATGAGGAATCGATCACGTGATTCCAGTCATTTTGAAGTTTTGACAGTCGCCTTCGCCATGCCCCCGCTGACAGAATGTCACTTGTCTAGAGCGTCTGGTGATCCCGCTCTTGAACTCGATCTCGTCCGATGGTAATGGATGGAGACAATGAACCCAGAAGTTCAATCTTGCTTTGACGGGTCGACGATAACTTAGCACTCGATACTCTTAAGGCAGAATCTCTTCATCATCATTCAACACAGCCTAAGGACTTCCACACTCACAGACTCCCCCAAGCATTGCTTCCACAACTGGTCCTGTGTCTACCAAATCCTATTTGAAAAACTTCGCTCCTATTACAATCTTCACCAGTCGGTCTAAAGTTGAAAGGTAACCGCTTGTCCTGGTATGGTCATGTGAAGAGGAGGGATGAAACGCATGTAACTAAAAGGGTTATGAATATAAATGTGGATGGATGGAGAGGAAGAGGGAGGCCAAAGAAAAGATGGATGGATTGTGTGAGGCGAGGTGAGGAGCGATATGAAAAAAAGGGAGTTAGTGATAGTGTGACGGCTGATAGGACAGAATGGACCGATCCCAAGTAACATGGGATAATGGCAGGAATATGATAATGTAATCTTAGAAAATGTGAGTTTGAAGTCATTTTTCAATCCCTAGTATCAATTGAATGACATCTCCCTTCACATAACTTTAAACAGCGAGAATTTTTTCCAGAATCGACCGTTAGAACTATTCCTAAACTTCGATACGCCACATTACCACCCATACCTTACATGCAGTATATAAAATCGCCCACAGTTCAACTCACAGTTCTTATCGTGTGACTTGAGCGTGACAAACGGCTAAATTGGCACAATTTGCGGCTGCGATAAACCATTGCTGGTTGAATTTTCATCAGCGCCATTGTTGAGTATTAGTGATGCGATTTTTATTTCGATAGTTTTATTGGTGCTTTAGGATTTGTAATTTAGTGAATGATAGAGGGGAATGGAAGAAAATGTGTTGTGCCGACCACAAGTAATAAAAGTAGGAAGATACTGATGATGAGAATCCTAAAGGCATCTTCTGGGCACGCTCACTCCATCATAGATCTCATCCATTGCTTTCCATCAGGCGTGATCGAGGTCAAGAGCTAGCCCATTCCTCAATTAATGTAGCTTAGCTTCGCAGGCAGCGCCTTGGTTTGCTACCAAATTGCAGGCTGGCTATTATTTCAATGAAAATCCGAAGTTTGATGTAGTTTTCGGTCGTATTATAAAAGACCATTTAGGGTTATGCCTTATATGTCAAAACGTAACCCTTATCAGATCGCCTATTGTGCGCTGAAGGACAAAGAAATGTATTCACTTCGTCAAATTTAAAGTATGTCTGAGAAGTTGCTAAGATGTTATACGGGGCAAGCGTTATGGTTACCTGTTTTTGGAACGAAGTTTCTTGCGGTAGGTGTGATTCGGCAGAAAAAATAACTTCATGTACTACCCGTACGCGTAAACTTACGTATGCGCCACGACATATTTCGGATGACATTTTGACGTTTTAATTTAAAATGAACAATTCCATTTCGATGAAAACAATCACGTTAGCATCACTGTTACCGTTGCGTTTATATTATTTTCATCGAATTCGAATCGTTTCTTTTTAAATTGAAAAGTCAAAACGTCATTCCAGGTGCTTTTTTTATTTGGTTTTAAACGCGTTGGTTAATGCGTACGGGTTGTAATGTAGTAATATTTCTGCGTCCATACGCCTTTCTCTTTCTCTCAGTGTTAAAAAGAATGCGTGAGGAACTTCGTTCTTTAATGGGGTTCCCTGACCGCACACCATTTAGCGATTTATTCCCGTTCCTAGTAAGAAGGTTTGCATGAAAACAAAAGAAATAGTAGAAAAAAAATGACAGGCTTAAATTTTCTTTCTGCAAAAATTAAAACTAAATAAACAACAAGTCTACCATAATCTTCCGCGTTTTAAATAACATCGTTTGTGGGACATAAAATTGATTCTCCTCGTCTAACAATAGTGGCACAAAGTTTCGTATAATTCGGATAATTCCGTGATTGGTCGAGACGACTAGAACGATGTTTTTGACGACTGCTCTTGAGTTTACGTAAGGCTTAGGAAAATAACTGCTGTTTTATGTTAATAAAGACGCTAGAATTCTGCCAGCTGCAGGAGCTTCGTCCGTATCATCATCTGCCTAGCCTTTTCCCAACTATATTGGGGTCGGCTTCCAGTCAAACTGCATTCAGCTGAATACCAGTAATTTACAGTCTGTGTTTCCTGATAGCTACAATCTGGGAGTCTAGTCGAGAGTGAACAGGTTACTTCTAGGCAAGCGTGCTCGATCGTCGACCACATCATCGCTTACCAGCAGGTGTGATTGTGGTCAAACGCGATTCTATAAAAAATAAAAAACCGTCAAATTGCGAGTCGAATTCGCGCACGAAGGGTTCCGTACCATTATATCTATAAAAAAAACGGCAAAAAATTACGTTTGTTGTTTGGGAGCCCAACTTGAAATATTTATTTTATTCTGTTTTTAGTATTTGTTGTTAGAGCGGCAACAGAAATACATCATCTGTGAAAATTTCAACTGTCTAGTTATCACGGTTCATGAGATACAGCCTAAAAATCGAGGACTGCTAACTTAGTGCTACGTGTTCAATCCCTAACTGATAGAATTTAAATTTACTTAGGCCCGAAGTGTAACTGGAAGTTAATAAAACTGGTTGCCAAGAACTTACTGAACGAAAGTTACAAGGTGGTATTTCTTGATTTATAAAATGTTTCTCCATACTTTCTATTTCTACGTACTCCAGCAAAATAGAATGACGACTTTAAGAAAGCAGCTGGCACAGACTTGCGATTACGGTCTCTTTTATTTAATTTTCCTGTATTTTTAATATATACAGGATGAAATTGAATTCATGGGCATCCTTTTAAGGGGTCATTGTACTCATTATTATGAACAACTTTTACTATGGGACCAACCCCGAAATCGCGAAAAAAAATCGACTGCTCCATACATTTCTGCACGCGTAACTCGAAAAATTACTGAACAGCTGATTTTTTTTCGCGATTTCGAGGTTGATCCCAGAGTAAAAGTTGTTCATAATTATGAGTACAATGACCCCTTAAAAGAATGCCCATGAATTAAATTTCACCCTGTATATTTTTTCCAATTTAACACGGCCTTAGGCCAATTGCATTAGTTTAAGACCATTATGTATTACATAAAGACGCGTCATGCACCATCATCACAGCTCTCAAAACCAGCGCAAGCGCTATCTGTACTAATTGGTAATAGCCATCTGCCTAGCCTTTTCCCAACTATATTGGGGTCGGCTCCCAGTCAAATCGGATTCAGCTGAATACCAGTATTTTACCTGGAGCGGCTGCCTACCAAACCTCCACAACCCATTAACTGGGTAACACAGTACTTCTTGGCACGACTGGAGTCAGATAATCGAGGATCCGTAACGACTACCAAAGATCTACAAATGACAGCCGGGACCAACAGCTCAACGTGCTTTCCGAGGCACGGAGGAATCTCGCTATGTTAAGATGGTCACCCATCCACAGACCAACCTCAGCAGGCGTTGCTTAACCTTGAAGATCGTTCCGTGCAGCTGTTATTTAACCACGAGCTCTAATTGGTAGCACGATACGTAAATATACGAGCATGTGTGTATGTGTGTATAGAATCGTGGCAGTTTCCTTCTTTTTATTTTTCCATGTTAGAGGACAACGTAGATCTGTATATAATATGTCGCAGCCAACTAGCTTAATCAGCCGTTTCATTAAAAGCTAGGCTTTTAATGAAACGGCTTTTCATTGAACTGCGCCGTTGAATCAGCGACATAAGTGACATGGGCAAGTCATCAAACGATATTGAACAAAAGATTTTACTAAGGTCACTGAAAAATCGGCACATTTAAATGAAAAGGCTAGGCCACCAATTAAACGGCTGATTAAGCGAATTGGCTACGAATGTTTAAAACCAGATTATCGAATTTTTATACGACGAAATATTTATCGATAACTTAAAAAGGACAGCGCCCATCTCTGAACACGGCGCACACAACGCTAACTTGATTCTCACAATTCCTAACTATCAAACTAGTTCATACTTTCTCGGTAAGTTCTATAATTAATAATATAACGGTTTTATTAAGTGAGACGGAAGTTTTACACTGCTTTGTATTATTACATTCTCTTTAAAGTTGGGGGCTTGGCAGAGGTCCAGGGTAGCAACAAGTGGCGGAACAGATAGTCTGAAGTTGGGGGTTTTATTAGGACTGTTTTTATTGTAGCTGAAGACTGAACTATTAGAAGGAACTATACCTATACTTGGGCCCTTTTTTATGGATGGGAAATCATCAAATGACTCCTTTCCGCTCCGCCCAGAGCGGAAAGGAGTGTCAGACTCTTACTGACTAAAACCCATCCGTGTTCCTCCTTCCTTATGCCATTTGCGTTCCAGGGCCGCGGTGACTCTTTCGAATAAAATCCGCAGCCCTGGCACCGGCTCTAGCGGGCCCTGTCTATAGTTCTGTATAGGCCTGCAGTCTCGACATTAATAGCGATTACGGTAATTTCTATCGAATAATACCTACCGTTGTCATGCCAACCGAAAAATATCAATACTTTAGGTTCTTCTAATTGTTTTCAGTAACTTGACAGTTCCAAGACAATTTTTAATAGTGTTAAGCGTGATTTATAAAAAAGTTATTAAATTATAATAAAATAAAAAGTTATATAAACGAAATACTAGTTTTTTCTACGGTTCAGCTCCTGTGGTTTTTCTCCCAGGAACCGTGCTGTTTTAGGGATAAAAAGTATCAAAATCAAGTCATTTATTCAAATTAGGCTGAGCATCCAGCTGCTGGTTGTCAGATTTCCTTCAACTCCCTTAACGTCTTTGACAAGATTTAGAACAGACAGCTGGGACCACGAGGCACGAAGGAGTCTCGGTTTGCAATAGATGGACCGACCGAAGCTCAACCTCGCGAGTCGACCCTTTGGCTGTTACTATTTAGCAACGTGCTCCTCTCAGAACAAAAAAAAAATACTCAAAAGTGAAACTATAATACTTTCAATTGTGGGTAGTGTCACAGTATATGGGCTTGCTGAGTGGAGTCGACGACCATTTGCTATGACTACACGTTGTGCCCAACTCACCGTGAAAACACGTCACGCTTCTGCGTTGGGGGATCGGCAGAGGAGTATTGTTTTGCCGTGAGTTTTACAGTTCCGGGGAGCCACTGTCCACTGTCAGAATCATGTACAGTCGCCAGCAGATCAAGCTACAACAATCTGTCAAATTTCTTTAATAGATTTTCAACTTTATCACTACAGTCTAGCACTACTTAGGTTCAAGGTTGATTAGGAAAATTTGACAGTTTCGGGTAGCTTGATGTGCTGGCGACTGTACACAGCTCTTACAGGAAGGAGGCCCTCGCTTTACGTAATACTGTATAGAAATCGTCTAGTCTGTCTGTTCTCCGCAAACATACACGCACTACACCGCCACGATAGCCCAAATATGCATTTAAATAATATTATAATAATTATGTTCTGTTTGGTTTCAGGTACTAAATTATTATTAATTATCATTCAGGAACATTCGAGGAAGTCGGTAAATAATGGTAAGACTGTATATTGATTTCTATTAGGGTTCCGTACCCAAAGGGTAAAAACGGGACCCTATTGCTAAGACTCTGCTGTCCATCTGTCTGTCTGTCACCAGGCTGTATCTCATGAACCGTGATAGCTAGACAGTTGAAATTTTCACAGATGATGTATTTTTGTTGCCGCTATAACAAATATTTAAGTGGGGCTCCCACACAACAAACGTGATTTTTCGCCGTTTTTTTATAGATATGGGTACGGAACCCTTCGTGCGCGAGTCCGACTCGCACATGACTGGTTTTTGTATCTTACCTGCCGGATGGGAAGACATAATAACACTTGTCATGTCTAAAATATTCAAAAAGCAGTTAAATTAAGCTGTTGCTCCTCATCTACAGACCGACCTTGGGAAGCGTTGCTTAACTTTGTAATTCCACTCGTGCGGCTGTTAATATTTAGTCACGAGTTTCTTAAAACACCTTCCTTAACATAAATATCTGTCCTCAAAATGTCTTTTTCAAATCACGTACGAGTATGTATACCGTCCTCCGCAAGTATGGCAGAGACAAGGCATCCCATTTCCTGCAGTGCTCGAGTTATGAAGAATAAATTCGGCGGCAGCGGTACGCGTGACGGCTCGTTGTTGGTAGCTTTCTGGAGCGAGACGACATGCCGCAGACAGATGGGCAGGGCTGGCATGCGAGGGTTTTTTGTGTTGTTGGGTGGCACAGCTGACCTAGGAAGACTTCTCCCGAACAGAATCAAAGTTAGATCAGCGTCATCGTCGTGTTCAACAAACACGTCATCGTAGGGCCGCTGGGAACCTAACTAAATCGTAGGATCGAAAAAAGATTAAACAATAAAATCGTGTGCCCCACGGCTGCACCAAACAGGTAATATCAGCAAAAATTTGCTGTACTGTTATACTTTGAGTGTACGGATGCAAATAAGTTTTAACTACAATATATGTACAGAAACAAAATTCATACGTACACTTAGGCGTCAAAGTACTGCACCTGGAAACGTGCCCAGAAGACTGGCAGCATTCCCACGTTGAATGGCAAAGCTTACTCTCTGGCCAAAAAACAAGCACTGGTCCTGCACCTCGGATCATGTAAAGAATTACGTATGGAGGTACTTACCATAGATTTGTAACCACAAATAGTAAAGTAAAGTAAATTTATTAAGACACGTTTTTGACATCTTAAGCACAACAAATAAAAGATAACAAAATAAAATAAAGAAATAAAATAAAGATCAAGTGCAATAAAGTAACCCTAGATCCCCACTAGGATACCCTGTGTCGTGGGATCTACATAGTTATTTCAAAGATAATGACTTGTTACAAGTGCACTAGTGGGTAGTTCAGTATCCAATCGTTTGGTTGCTTAGTCTAAACAACATCTTAACTTACATATTATATTTAAGGAAAACGTGCAAAATTACAATATAATATAAGGTTTGTGTAGAGTGTAATGTAGTGTAGATTGTATGTTTTTGTAGTTATGTATAAGTATGTGTATATATATATTATGTGTGATACAAAGTTGTGATTTGCCTGGGTGAGTATTTCCGTAGGATTTAAAGTAAGTGAGTCAGGAAAGCTTCAGTCCGTGCATAGTCCTGCCGCTGCCGGTCGATTCTATCGACATCTCACGGTGTTGACCTAGGTGGAGTGAACGACAATAGAGCTGTCATTCCATCTTATTTGTATGGTTTGACAACTCACCTGTCGTACGCCCCGCCCGGGTGTTCACTTCGACATGTTTACAGAATCGCACTGCTGAGCTGTTAGCTACTTAATGACTTTCATTTTACAAGTAAGAATAGACAGGAAGTACAAATAGACATAGATAACACAAGAATCACGAATCACGATCTGTATGAGAACTAAGCGTGCCATTTTTTGACTACCTATCATGACGTCAACACAAGCACTATTAGGTGATGGGAAAATCAAATCGATTCAAAGACACCGCCACGTGTAGCACCTAACTGACCTAACCACATAACTGACACCTAACTGACGTCCGACTAGCTGCGTACACCGATGCAAACTGAGCGCGAAAGTGGCGGCTTACGATTTATGATCGTAAGCTGGGCACCGAAACGGGCACGCGAAGTAGTTGCTCTTGCGTTATCTATGTCTATCTGTATCTTTGTTTGTAACCGAAACTATAATTTGAGAAATTACTTACAAGCCTGACGATTGCGCACTCACAATAAAATCTTATTTTCAAATACGTACTGCGTAAACCTGAAGAACTTCTCCGTATTCTGTTTTGAATCCCTCCGTGCACCGTACGACACACGGCTCTGTAAAATCATATTTATAACGGTGACAACCCTGACACTGTAGAGCGATTCAGTGACTACATGAAAGGAACGTCGCGTATCATGTCGCTAAGTTAATATGGAACTCGCAGAGGTTGTGCTGACACTCATGATTAGCATTGGACTTGGGAACCAGGAATATAATTGTGTCTTTTCGCGAGACTCCGTGCCCGTGGCATCTCGCACAGGAATCCTGCTTTTTAACGGGGTTAAAATACTTTGGTGCGAAGCTGTAATGTTGCTAGCTCTTATTTTGAAAGAACACTGATTTTCAAGGTTAAGCAACGCTTGCCGAGGTTGGCCTGTGGATGGGTGCCATCTTAACATACCGAGACATCTTAGGCAATCGTTACGGATTGTCAGAAGCCAGAAAATCTGACATCAGTCAACAAGTACCGTGTTGCCCAGTTAATGGGTTGTGGAGGTCTGGTAGGCAGTCGCTCTACGAAAAATATTAGTATTCAGCTGAATCCGGTTTGACTGGAAGCCGACCCCAATATAGTTGGGAAAAAGCCAGGCAGACTGAAACTGATTTAGATCCGTAACATCTCACAATCTCGGGTTTTAGTTAAAGGCACTAGTGGACTGACATATGCTGAACTGGACCTATTTCTTGATGAATGAAAGATGAATCGAACTCTGGAAACGGTCGAAGCGAGACAGAGTCGGATAACTCAATTTTTGTCTGCATTTTTTGTAAAGCTACTTATCTTGTCACGGAGTCCTATCATATCGTTTGCGGTCCCAGATGGCTCCTACTTTATAGCGAGTACTTATGCGATGTCAATTATCGCGTAAAAAAGTAGTCTGTGAACTTCTCCATAACCCAGGCTATACAGGGTTATTTGTAAAACACCAGCAACCTTTTAGGGGGTGAAAGTACTCATCATTATAAACAACTTTTACTATGGGACCAACTCTGAAATATCAAAAATTAAATCAGCTGTTTCATACAAAATGCAATAGTCACCCGATGAAAATGTATGAAATAGCAGATATTTTTTTAGATTTTTCAGGGTTGGTCTCATAGCAAAAGTTGTTTATAATGATGAGTACTTTCACCCCCTGAAAGGTTGCTGGTGTTTTACAAATAACCCTGTATATATCTGCCATTCATGACGATCCGTTCAGCCGTTTCAGCGTCAAAGCGTAACAGACAGACAGACAGAGGTACTTACGCATTTATAATATTAGTAGGGATAGTCTTAAGTGAATCAGAAACACCAGTCATATCCTAAAACCAGTTTCACAGTAATCGGTAAATAATATCACTTGTAAAAGTATTCCAATAACGGTTGGAAACGTTTGGCAAGCGTCCAGAGAAATGTATCCAGTGCACTCGAAATTGATACTAAATGTGTATACAAATACTAGGTCTGGCCTGTGGCTTCGCCCGTGTGAAAAGTTTTTCGTGGTAGTTTAATCCTTAATCCTTTTTTTTTTTTATTTAAAGCAGCATAAGATATGGCTTTAGAATATCAGCTATATGCCAGTGAAAGTTCGCTCAAAATCGGTCTAGTCGTGTCGGAGATTAGCCGCAACAAACAAACAAACAGACCGACACAGAGACAGACGAAAAGAAAAGAAATAAGCATCGTATATACTTTCATAATATGCATCATCATATCAGCTGAAAGACGTCCACTGCTGGACATAGGCCTTCCCCAAATGGGGGGTTTGCCATAATCGCCACGCTTGGCAGGCGGGTTGGGTATCGCAGTGTAGCTGTAGCAATATACCTACAGAGAATGCTGCTGCCCATTCTCTGGCGAGTCCCTTAGTCGCCTCTTACGACACCCACGGGAAGTGATGAGATGGTGATTTTCTTTTACGTCCGACACCATACGGATGCATTTACTAAAAAGCTGATATTCTGATCAAACAGACTCTTCAATTTTATTTAATTTGTAATAATCATAGGTATCCGAATATCGCAATATCGGAGTATCGTAGTACCGGAGCGATCACTGTTTAATTACTGATGGAACTGAATTGTAGAGTAAATAGTTTGCTGTATTGAGTGAAATGGAATTTATATTGGACTGAAAGTTTTTGTACCTACACATGGGCCATTTGGTCTTTGTAACTTTTACTATAGACATAGGAAATAAAATTATAATAATTAACTACATAGGGAAGTTATCATACTCTTCAATCATAGAATCATAGAAAAAAAAAACGTTATGGTTTCCATACCATTGGCTCAATCACGATGGGTCTTGTCACCCAAAGGGCAATAGAAAGGGCTATGCTTTGATTCAGAAATCAAACAGATAGTCGATCGGGTCGAAATATCCTGGAGTGGCGATCGCAGAAGACGCTGAGTTAGAAGTCCTCCTGCAAGGTGAACCGATGACCTGATGAAGGCCACGTTATTCCGGATGAATGCGAGACGTACAGGACCGGTTTATGTTGTCGCCACATCGACCGGTCCTGTGCCTTAGGGGCTTATGTTGCGGATTTTGTTCGAAAGAGTAACCGCGACCCTGGAACGCAAAGGGCACTTGGAACAGCACGGATGGGTTTTAGTCCGCAAGAGTCTGACACTCCCTCCCGCTCCAACCAGAGCGGATGGAATCATTTGATGATTTCCCGTCGGGGAGGATTCAAAGAAAATTGCCTGTAATAGACGAACACACAGACACGCGAGTGACCTTACAAGGGTTCCGTCTTCCGTTTTTCGATACGGATGTTGGACACCCTTTTTATGGATGGGAAATCATCAAATGACTTCTTCCACTCTGGGTGAAACGGAAGAGAGTGTCAGGTTCTTACTGACTAAAACCTCCAAATGCCCTTTGCGTTCCAGTGCCGCGGTGACTCTTTCGAACAAATTCCGCAACCCTGGTCGGAACCCTAAAGAAAAATTCCATATTATGGAAAACAGAATTGTTTTTTTTACCAATTTTAACCTAACGACCTTTACAAACCGACAAGTAAAAAAACATAAAATATCCTTCTCCATTGACATTCAAATTGAACATTGTTTAAAACAGTAACGAATCGTCAATAGCTGACCGATTAGATGCATGTTCTGTTCCTGGTTCAAATCTAAACAATGGCTTAACTGTTGTTAAAGTTCACAGTTTCATCTAATTTGATACAGTTATTTAGGATGTTGCTTGCTTGGGAGTCTTCCGACTTCAAAAAGAAGGAGGTTATCATTTCGGATGTTTATACAGGGTATTTTTTTTTCCAGTGTACAAACTTTGAGAACCACTTCTGCCCGTGTAAATGAACAACTTTCAGCAAGAAAACCATAGACAATTCAAAAAAAAAAAATTGAACTTCCCATACAAAATTGTTATCAACTGATCACAATTTATATGGGAACTTACCCAGTATATATTTTTTTTTAAGTATGTTCTTATAACTCCGACATATGTATTGACATTTGCAAAATTATTCGAAAGAGGTTCATTCCGAAATGGTCCCATTTAAATTTCGTTATGATCTGATGAAGAACATCGGAGATAGACTGCTAAATAAATATGGACTGGTTGATATTTGGCAGATATATAGCCTGGGATATGGAGAAGCTAACCGACATCCACGTGGGTGGAGCCGCGGGCAAAAGCTACTCTATCTTAGTACGGTTGACAACTGTAGCTCTCTCGAAAACTTCGTAATTAAGGTACTACAGGCACAACTTAAACACCATTTCCATCTAAATTCTCCAAGTTATTTTCCACCTCCAAGTCTGCTTACCCCCTCGCCACAGCGTTAGCATACAAAGCAGAGGTAACATTACAGAGGGATTGCATTTGTTACTACGTTTGTAACCGTTGTACACACTGGTGGATAGAATGAGCAATATGGCGGATGAAGTTCAAGATGGCGCTTATTTTCTTTTTTGAGAGTAAAAAGACCGAAGTATAGAGGTATGCGGAACATGATCTAAAGACACCGCAAACCACCATTGGAACAGATACAATTTAAATACTATTTCCATCTAACTGCTCGCAAGTTATTTCTTACCTCCTACTAAGTTTTAACCGTAGCACCCACGCGGGGATGGAATGAGCAATATGGCGGATGAAATTCAAGATGGTGTTGATTTTCTTTCGTAAGATTAGGGGAAGACTGAAGAAATGAAGTGTGAAAGTTGATATGGCTAGAAAGGGGGTGACTACTGAAATTATGACTTCGGAAATGTATGGAAGAAGTCATACAATGACCACTTATTTATTAGGTATTATGTTTGTCACTCCTTCTCGCAAAAACTATTGAATGGGTGGAAACTTTACAGTAACGTAGCCTATATATACATCAGAATAACTCACAGGCTACAATTTATAAAGGGGGAAGTACTCATTTCATTCCTTCATTTATTTATTTATATTGCACACAATTCATTACCCTGTTACATTTCTCGCGGGTGGAGACGCGGGCAACAGCTAGTAACTAAATAATTAATTATTACTGCAGACTCAAATATCTCATGTGTCCCTCTCACAAAAACAAAAGACAGACACCTTTTAGTTCACCGAACTCGACGACCGTGTGTATTTCGTAATCCACATACAGACATAATTTGCTTTATATACGGCGTTACATCTTATGTACTGTATTATAGAGATTTATCACCGTTCACACTCTAAGTATTAACGTGTGAATTACTTGCTTTGTGGTTTATCTTCGAATAAGTTCGCTGGTTCGTTGGTATAGCGAGAATTTTCGTGAACGGGCGCTATCAGTGGAGACTGGTCATCTTTTAGCTGCCACTGGCTTATTTTGATACGTAGTATTCTTTTTCTCTTTCTTTACATCGTTCTCACATGTAAAAACAACAAGGATAATGTAACAAGGATTTTTGTAAATCATTAAATGGTTTAAAAGAGTGTCCGTGGAGTTTCTTACACCTTCTTCTCCATAGAGATCTACGCTTTGGAACCTGCAAATAGCTTCACGTTTTTGACTGACTGACAATTCAAAAGTACCTGTAAATGGTTTGTTTGAAATAAATACTTTGACTATGACTTTGAATTTGGTGATTGAGGGTTTAGGTTTGATCCATAGCCTACATGAACCGAAAGGTCTACTTAAAAAAAATGGTACCCTCACAATCGGATATGCCACACAGAACAGTTTGTATATGTACCAAACAACTGAATCGGTTCTGTAGTTTCGGGATAAAATGGCTTTGACAGACACAAGCGTAACTTTATGGGTTCCGTTTTTTCATGCGGACGCGGGACGTTCAGAACTCTAAAAATCGTAATCAGAGGGCCTAGCACGGAATGTTTTTCGGAATCGTCCTTCTTACTCGTTTCGCACATAATATTCATATTTTTTGCATGATACAAATTGTATATGTCGCATAAAATGCAACCATACATACTTTGGTGTTGTATTTTTTTATATTCAAAATTCACTCACGCTAACAATACTGTAACGTTACTAAACGTTTGCGGATTCTGTCCGAAAGAGTCACCTGGAAATCAAAGGGCACTAGGAGGAGCACGGATGGGTTTTAGTCAGTAAGAGTCTGACACTCCCTTCCGCTCCGCCCAGAGCGGAAGGAGTCATTTGATGATTTATTTATTTATTTTTTTTTTTTCATCCAAAAAGGAAAAAAAGTTACTATACGTCAAATCATTTTGTGCTAAGCCCTCAGATGTATAGACTTAATAATACATAATAGTGTTTATTTATATCCAGTAAATCCAGTGAGACTAGTAGCCGACCACAACCTTGCAAACTTGACAATAACGAAGGCTCGGGTAACAAAATGGAAGGTATTTAATAAAAATACCCGACTGGCTACGGGTTGACTCACCGGGAATTACAACCCACGCCCTTGTGTAGTATACAACTAGGGTTGCCAAACTTAATATTGAGCATTGTACTCTATTTCGCTTAGGCGTACTATGTAGCCTGAAGCAATCATTATCATCATCATCATATCAGCCGAAAGACGTCCACTGCTGGACATAGGCCTCCCCAAATGGGTGGGCCGCGATCGCAGTGTTGCTGTAGCCTACGGAGAATGCTGCTGCCCATTCTCTGATTAGTCCCTTAGACGCCTCTGACGACACCCACGGGAAGTGATGGGATGATGCTATTATTTTACGTCCGATACCATACGGAACAATAATAAGAAAAATACAATAATTATAAGAAGCAATAGAGTACAGTAAGGTCCTCTAAATTATTTGACTCTGATTTTGAATTCAAATTAATTCGTGTTATTAAACTCGTACTGTATGGATCAGAATGTTGGGCTGATAAAAAAGGGGGATGAAAAAAGATTGCATGTAGCGGAGATGAGAATGTTGAGATGGATGTGTGGAGTGACGAGAATGGATAAAGTGAGAAGATGAGGTAGTTTAAAGTGGCGCCAGTGGCGGAAAAGTTGAAGGTGTCTTGGTAAGGTCAAACCGGCCAAGTGCGAGTCGGACTTTCACACGAAGGGTTCCGTACCATCATCTGCCTAGCCTTTTCCCAAGTATATTGGGATCGGCTCCCAGTCAAACCGGATTCAGCGGAATACCAGTATTTTACGTGGAGCGGCTGCCTACCAGACCTCCAATTAACAGCCGGGACCAACGGCTTAGCGTGCTTTTCGAGGCACGGAGGAGTTTCGGTATGTTAAGATGGTCACCCATCCACAGACCAACCTCGGCAAGCGTTGCTTAACCTCGAAGATCGGTCCGTGCAGCTGTTATTATTTTGCCACGAGCTTCCGAAGGGTTCCGTACCATAAACAGAAAAAACACGTTTAGTGTATAGCCCCCTTTAATTTTTAATTTGATTTTTATTATTTGTTGGTATAGTGGCCATAGAAAAACACACTGAAATTTTCAACTGTCTACCTATTACGGTTCCTGAGATACAGCCCGCTGACAGACAGACGGACAACGAAGGTTTAGTAATAGGGTTTCGTTGGTTACCCTTCTGGTACGGAACCCTAAAAAACTACAAATAAATGTAGTTATTCCTTTTTAAAACTGGGCGCTTCATACCCTGAGCTCTTACATGAAGATAATGAGATACACTAACTTTAAAAACAAAATGGTTGCCAGCCCTATGTAAAAAATACCTACCTTTACATGTTTGTAGGCATATGAATAACTTAGACTGTGCTTTTGCATATTTATATTATGGGTTTTTGAAGAATAGTCTAAGTATTGCGGTCTGAGTAATATTTGTGGCTCTTTTTTATGGATGGGAAATCATCAAATGACTTCTGCCGTTCTGGGTGGAGCGGAAGGGAGTGTCAGACTCTTACTGACTAAAACCCATCCGTGTTCCTCCAAATGCCCTTTGCGTTCCAGGGCCGCGGTGACTCTTTCGAACAAATTCCGCAACATCTGTGGCTCCAGGAATAACAGACGCACGGGTCAATATTTAAGGTAAAGCAACCATTACTGAGGTGGAGCAGTGGATGGATGACAATCCATTACAACGAGTCTCCCCGTGCTTCACGAATCACCTTTAGCCGTTGTTTTGGATCGTCATTTGTCATATCTTTGAGTGTCGTTACGGGTGCCTGAAGCCAGGAACCCTGAAACCAGTCTTGCCAAGAGGTACCACCCAGTCATTGGGTTGTGGAGGTCAGATATCCACGTTGGTGGATCCAGGGGGGTAAGGAGCCCTTACAGAAATGTCAGTCGGAACATGTCTTTTTTTTTTCAATACATTAATTTCCTCATCATCATCATCATATCAGACGAAAGACGTCCACTGCTGGACATAGGGCTCCCCCAAGTATCGCCACAACAACCGGTCCTGTGCGTTTCGCATCCATCGGCTACCCGCGACCCTCACCAGGGCATCGGTCCACTTTGTGGGAGGCCTTCAAACGCTGCGTCTTCCGGTACGCGGTCTCCACTCCAGATGGTGATTAAATCACCATCTCACCTGATGGTAAACGATGATGTAGTCGCCTGTGGAGCACGCTAGAAGGTTCCTTCTCGTTTAATCTCATAAAGCTTTACCACTAAAACTTCATATTTTCTATACAAATGGTTTAGTAAAATAAGCTTGGACTGAGTGCATTGACTGACAGTACATTCACCTTGGCTGGCAGACTAGCATTATATACTACACTTATATACTTACGTATATACACAGTCTGGGAGATCCAATAAAAGACAAGAGACGAGTTTGAGGTAAATGGGTTCACTTTCTTTTGAGAAACCGTACTACGGTTTCTCGTAATTAATTTGTTTGGTGAGTGGAAATGTTGTTTACGACAGAAAACTCAGCTATATTACTGAAATTATTTGTAATTAGAACATAAATGTGTTCATATTATTCACGCTGTTTTTTCGAAGGGTAGGCAGAAATGTGTGGTGAATATAAGTGATGGATGGAGAGGGAGCGAGGCCAAAGAAAAGATGGATGGATTGTGTGAGGAGCGATATGAAAGAAAAGAGAGTTAGTGATAGTGTGACGGCTGAGAGGTCAGAATGGAAGAAACAGAAACGTGTTGCGCCGACCCTAGGTAGAAAGATGATGAGGCAGTAATGTGTAGTTCAAAATCTGTTGCGGAATAATTTCGAAAGAGTCACCGCGGCCCTGGAACGCAAAGGGCATAAGGAGGAACACGGATGGGTTTTAGTCGTATGAGCCTGACACTCCCTTCCGCTCCACCAAGAGCGAAAGAAGTCATAAGATTATTACCCATCCATAAAGACAAAAATAGTAGCAATAATACTTGCCAAAATCAGGTAGTCAGAGAGTCCGCAGAAGTTTTATATTCTGAGTAACAAACTGAGGACAGGGCCTTGGCCACCAACTCTTAAAGCAGTATTACTTCAATATTACTTCCAGTGGGAAAGAGACGGAGCTATACGTCCTGTATAGCTCCGTCTCTTTCCCACTGGAAGTAATATAAAAGTAATACTGCTTTAAGAGTTGGTGGTTAGGCCCCTGAGTAGCAAACTGTGTAGGACTGAGTAGGTAGTGTGTTAGTATGTACTTTTAACAGTTCGTTTCTACCTGCTAGCTTAACCTAATATATAAAATTCTTCCGTTATTGAGTGATTGAGTGACTGACAGCAGACAACGCACAGCCGAAACTATTGGTCGTAGAAAGATGAAATTTGGCATGTAGGTTCCTTGGGGACTGGGGAGTGTAGGGGAGCACTAAGAGAGGATTTCCCGAAATTCCTATGCTATGTGTACTAAATCACGAGCAGTGGCTAGTAATATTACAAATGTGTAACTAACTTTGTCTATGTATGTGTTGCCTCTTTACGCCTTAACGACTGATCCGATTCGGATGAAACTTAGCAGACGGGTAGAAAATGTCCTGGAATAAGACATGGGGTACTTTTTATTCCGGGAGAATTCCAGGTGTGGGGCAACGTTTAAAAAAAAAGACTTGTATTTGAGTTTTAATACATAAAAAATTATAACTTATAAACTAACACACCATATTACCCAGCGGGTGAAGCCGCTGCCTTATGCTAGTAAATAAATAAAATAAGGCAGTCATGAAGGCTCTCGGATCTTAGACTATATCCTTTTAAGGAAATCTAATTTACCTGGTACTCCAAAAGATGAAAGGTACCTTGACGGTAGTAATCATAAGTAAAATTACGTAAAAAGGAATACTTTTCTAAACTTTTCCTAATATAAATTGATTACCCTATAATTTCCCTGAGGGCAGCTGAATTTGTGAAACACAAGATCAACTGAAAGCATCAAGTTTGTTTTATAATACCTATTTTCCTTAATTTTTAAGGTAAGGGCAAAAATACTTCGGGCAAAGCCAAAATCCTTATGTAAAACCCAATAACCTTGTGTCTGCCTTGGGGATCGGTCCAATCTCATGCACCAATGAGGCAGTAACTCACACCATTTTGACATACGTAACGGCGTCCGCCATCTTGTTTCCTTTTTTTTCAAAATTCGAGCAGCCTTCATTTCGGTGGTCTAGGCGAATCTTATGATATTTCATTTGTTGAAGTCTATGCAACCGTTGCAGCTACAGGACGTTACAAAGAAATAAACATACAAACATATTTAGGTATATACTCTCGGAAACAATACCATCCTGGAGTAGTCGGGTATTAAAAGATACCGAGTCTCGGTACCCTTAAAGCAAGTAAATATTACACGTAAAAGTGCCTGTCACCTTGACTAGCACTGCCAATGATTATTAGGGGAAATACAAGCTACTCAGCAACGTAATAACTGGATTGGCAGACCAGGGCGCGGCGCAATACGGTCGCACGTCAGTGGTAACAGTTTAACCTTGAGTTGTCTTAATATTTTTTGGTTATTAGCCTTTTAGTAGCCTCGCGTTTAACCACAATCTCACCTGATGGTAAGCGATGCTGTGGTCGACGATGAAGTACGCTTGCCTAGAAGCTACCTATTCACTCTTGACATAATGACCCCTGAATGAGATATTGGTCAAACGCGTGCCTATCTACAGTAATATTATAAAGAGGAAAAAGTTTGTTTGAATTCAATAGGCTCCAAAACTCCTGGACCGATTTGAAAAATTCTTTCACCATTAGAATCCTACATTATCCCTCATGAACATAGGCGATAGAATATTTTCAAAAAAGTTAGGAATGTTTATGAAAACTTCGATAATTTAATCATTAATAGAAAAAATAAAAAAGTAATTCTTATTAAAATCTTCAATGTCATATTTCAGCGATTATTATACAAAAACTTAATAAAATATACACTTAAACCTTCCTTATAAATCACTTCGTTCACTGATGAAAACCGCATGAAAATCCGTTGGGAAGTTTTTGAATTTACCGCGTACAAACAGACCGACGGAAGCGGCGGAGGACATTCGTATACCTTCCCTTGCGGAGGCTATTTCAATACACCCCAAAAGTACTCAATCAACTTCATATCAATTCATAACTGATATATTTTCACCTTATTTATTAACCTCTATATTTAAACCTTAGTTTCAAGTGTTTCAACTTTGGACGCTCGCCAAATGCTTGCATTTGCTTTGAGTGAAAGTTGCATTCTGAACTTATTTAATGCATTTGCTCTTGAGCAAATGGCTCATGACTGCTGATTGATTTGTGAAGCAAACTGTTCTGCCAGAGAGGAGCCATTAGGTGATGCGCAGGGCAGGCCAAGGTGACAGTAAACTGTTGCACCGCACGATACTCCATCGACACTTCACTCGAGGCTAATCATCATCATCATATCAGCCGAAAGACGTCCACTGCTGGACATAGGCCTCCCCCCAATTTGAGGGGGGTTGCAATAATCGCCACGCTTGGCAGGCGGGTTGGTGATCGCAGTGCAGCTGTTACAATGTACCTACAGAGAATGCTGCTGCCCATTCTCTGGTGAGAATAGCTGAGTCTCGAGTCTAATGTTTAAGATAAAATTGGCTTAATAATAACAGACTCCCGGTCGATCTTTAAGGTTAAGCAATGCTTGCTGAGGTCGATCCGAGGCAGGGTGACCATCATACTAGACCGAGGTGGGGAGACTGGTAGCCGAATCCAACAAAGACTAGGCCGATTTATATTGTCCTACTATTGGGAAAAGGCTAGGCAGATGATGTAGAGTTGCCATACATTCATATGGCAACTCTACATCATCTGCCTAGCCTTTTCCCAACTATTTTGGTGTCGGCTTCCAGTCAAACTGGATTCAGCTGAATACCAATATTTCACGTGGAGCGGCTGCCCACCAGACCTCCACAACCCATTAACTGGGCAACACGGTACTTCTTGGCAAGACGAGTCAGATTTTCTGACTTCTGACAATCCGTAACGACTGCCAAAGATCTCTAAATGACAGCCAGGACCAACGGCTTAACGTGCTCTCCGAGACACGGAGGAGTCTCGGTAGGTTAAGATGGTCACCCATCCATAGACCGACCTTGGTAAGCATTGCTTACCAAATGGTAACTCTCCATTCCGTATATTTATTTGGTAATACGAATAAGAGGGTTCAAGGCCAAGTGACCTTTATTATCAATGACCTTTCGTGCCTCAAAGAGTTCCGGAAAGTACATTAAATTGGTCCCGACTTCCGTACCCTCATTGCGTAGTACATTTGTAATTTGACCATATTATCCATTTCTCCATTTGCTCTACATTTGCCTTGCTAGCTGTGTCCCGCGGTTTCACCCGCCTTAACTCCGTCATTCATAACATAAAGGATTTGCAAAATATTTTTTTTTAAATGTTCCATTTAAATTTAGTAAAGATCTGATGAAGAACTTCGGAGAGAGACTGGGACTGGTTGGAATTTATTGGGGTAGCATTAAAAAGTAAGAAATAAAACCTTTTTTTACAATAAAAGAATAAAAAACAGCAAACTTCCAAATTAAAACCACTACAATTACCTAAATTTAATTTTGAATGTCGTTGTTTCTGGTGTGATTTCTTAGTTTTTTGACACCAACTTCCAAAATTAAAGTTATTTTGTATTTTGGAAGTCGGTGGTATTTTTTTTGTAATGCGTTTTTACTTTTGTTTTTTTTGCTCTGCTCCTAAGGGTCGAATACTCGTATACGTGTGATGTTCAACCAATCAACTGTATAAACATTATCCTACTTTTCATGAATCCATACTATTTAGTGATTAAAATAGGTACGACGCAACCCGTGTCTGTCTGTTACCTTTTCAAGTCTTAACGGTTAACCGGATTAAACTTGAACCACGGGTAGATCATATCCTGATATTAGACCTAGCATTAGTTTTCCTTGCAGGAGTATGATCCCTTGGATTTTTCCAAAATTCACGCGGGCGAAGCCACTGGCAAAAATAAGTCAAAAATATAATATTTAAAATATCGGGCTTAAACTCAACTGCAGCCGAAGCGCTACAATGAAGGCTTTTAATTAAAAATTCCGATATGTTATGATAGCAAACTGACGGGAGCCGTTTGGCGCAGTGCCAGCTGTAATATCCGAATAATCATGTAATGCATTGATAAAAAACTCCGAGTTGACTGTGTTTGATTGGTTGCAATAATATGTATTACTGGCGCCCGGCTTCGCCTGCGTGATAAGTATTTTCATGGGTTTTTATTTTATCCTTTTTCGAAAATAAAAGTAGCCTTAGTTATTCCCTGTAACTTCAGTTGTCTGCCAGTAAAAGTCCCGTCAAAATCGGTCCAGCCGTCTCGAAAATTAGCGGTATAGAAATACAGTACGAAACAAAAATGTAAAAAATAAGTGTTTTTGTTAAAAGTATCGTTACATGTATACGAGTAAATTCGATTCCTTTTGATGTTACAACAGACAATTTTCAATTTTGTTTATTTGTACGTCTGCTACAAATAATCATTTATTTTTAGTATATACTGGGTTCTCGAGACACCATCTATGTATACACTAAAGTGTGTATATTATTTTGTTAGCATAATAGCTGCTGCTCGTGACTTCGCCCGCGTCAGAAAATAATCCTTCGAGAACATACTACTAGTTTAAAATGTAGGTAATTTCCTGCCCTTCCTTATATTTTTCACGGGCGTTTGCAATTTTCCGGTGACGTATACAAACTATTATCTTGTCCAAAATACATCTAAAATTGGTTCAGCGGTTTAGGCATGAAAACTTTACAAACAGACAGAGTTACTTTTTCGTATTTATAGTATAAGGCGTCGTCCTAACTGGCTAACGATCGTACGAGTTAACGATGCGATTTTGTCAATGAAAATGATTGTGAAAATGATCCTGTGCTCGCGCGATGATTTGCAAGCTTCAATTAGAGCTTCAGAGCACAGAACACATATACCGGACCAGAGAGTCGTGGCTAATGTTTTTTTTAGTTTATAAGTTGTGCTCTTTTAATTTTGTATCTATTTTTTATGTTTTTGTGCGTCATTTCGAGCAGAATAAACGTGGTGTCGTTCTTTTCTTTCTTCTTTCAATTAGGACACTCAAAAGAAATGCGAGTGTTTAATCTCGTCGTGCGACGAAATGGCATCTTTAACTCGTAGGATCCAGTGAAGACGACGCCTTAGTCCATTATTCCTCAACACAATCATAATCTGGATTAAGGGATAGTCGAGAAAGTTCTGACTATGAATGATTGATGTTTATAAGAATCTTACTTATTACTTATCAGTATAGATAAGTGAGAATCCTAACTTTTATATCTATTAAATATATTCTAGATGCGAAAGTGACTTTGTTTGCTTGTATGTATGTTACGCTAAAACGGCTAAACGGATCGTCATGAAATTTGGCAGATATATAGCCTGGGATATGGAGAAGGACATAGGCTACTTTTTTACGCGATCACCGACATCCACGCGGGTGGAGTCGCGGGCAAATCTAGTAATATTATAAATGCGAAAGTTTTGATGTTTGGATGTTTGTTACTCAATTACGCCAGAACGGCTGAACGGATCTTGATGAAATTTCGCACAGAGGTAGATTATAGTCTGGAATAGGATATGGAATATGGAAGACCATGATCTGCCTAGCATTTTCCTAACTATATTGGAGTCGGTTTCCAGTCAAACCGGATTCAGCTGAATACCAGTATTTTACCTTTAGCTGTGCGGCTGTTATTATTAAATAGCCATGAGCTGTTTTGGCAGAATATGGAAGGAAACAAAATGGAAAAAATCGCGAAGTGAGGAAAAGCCGCCATTTCATTTTATCTGCGTATCACAACTGCAGTTTTTCTCACTCTGTTGCACAAAGTTACTTGCAGTACAATGTAATCAGAGAAATGTAATTTCCTATTTTCTTGTTTAATAGTTTGTTTCCTTAAATTGACAGTGGAATTAAAAATACTTTGTTGCAATTTTAACCACTGCGCCAACCGTGTCGTCAAACTTTGCCGGTTGGCGCAGTGGTTGAGCGAACAGCTGCTGCGCTGCGTGCCACGGGTTCGATTCCCGCACGGAACAAATATTTGTATGGCCTACAGATAGTTGTTCCGGGTCTGGCTGTTTGTGTGTGTGACTCTGTATGTTTGTAAACGCACCCACGATATAGGAGAAATTCCTAGTGTGGGGCAACGTTGAAAAAAAAAAACGAAAAATTGTTTATCAAAAGACTCGCTAGGTTTTTTACCTTAGCTCGTCGAGCTAGCAAGGTACCTTCAACTTCGCCCGCGTCAGTAAAACATCACGGGGAAACGTTCCAGTCGCAATCCAGGTCTTGGTCTATTAGTGTTTCAAATACCTTCAGCCGTTGATGCCGGTCACTCAGTCATTGACATCCTAATGCTAACTAATATAATGTAACTACACTTCGTTTCACACATCACCATCATCATCATATCAGCCAAAAGACGTCCACTGCTGGACACAGACCTCCCCCAAATGATTTGCCATAATCGATATGCTTGGCGATCGCAGTGTAGCTGTAGCAATGTACCTACAGAGAATGCTGCTGCCCATTCTCTGGTGAGTCCCTAAGTCGCCTCTTACGACACCCACGGGAAGTGATGGGATGGTGCTATTCTATTACGTCCGACACCATACGGAACAGTGTTTCACAGTAATATTGTTTAATTAATTACACATACGCTTTTAACGTTTTTTAAGTGCCTCCGTATAAGTGAAACACGAAAGGTTTTTGAATGACAAGACAAATTATGTTGTCAATGTTCTCATTTGGATCAAAATACAACCTAACACCTTTTATAGGCACTACAGATCTAGTGCCATAACGTTGTTCCGCCAGAACTATGGCAGCGGGGGGTAGTTGTGAAAGCTTCTACGTCATCGACTGGAGTGACGTCAGAGTGCTTTTAGCGTCGGTCGGCCAACGGTGATGTTGCTGCCTGATGTCAGTTGACGCGGGTATTTGGGTTTTGTTTGACTGTACTAGCTATGTACTTGTGGAGATGTCGCATTGATGAGTTAGCGATTTCAAGTGAAAGATATGCGTTTGTATTGGAAAATGTAACTTGTTTATTTCTTTAGTTAAATCTGCGGCGCCTTTTCAGTTGGGGTCAGCTTTGGGTCTTACCGAATGCAAGAACCATTATTTTTAACCGACTTCAAAAAAAGGAGGTTCTCCATTAGGTTGTTTTTTTTTCGTGTTTGTTACCGTATAACTGCGTCATTTATGAACCGATTTGATTTTTTTACGTGAAAATATATACTTATTTTCAGATTGGTCCCATAGAAATTTAATCAAAATTGATTCAAAATAGCTGGAAAAAATATGCCAGCCATGTAAACGAAATTACGTATTTTGCTTTCCTGTGACTTTCCAGTGGTGTTGTTGCGACGGAGTCTCGGTACCTAATCGATAGTAACCCATCTACAAGCCGGCCTCGGCTAGTGTTGCTTAACCTCAAAGATCAACTTCGTGCGGCTGTCATTATTCACTCACGGTTTCCTAAGACCCTATTGTGAAACAAATAGAGCCCAAAATTGTTTAACAAAATAACAACAGTGCCCTGAAAACTCCAATCATTTTTAATGCTTCTGAATCCATAATCCACCTATTAAAGTTTGAAAGCATATCGTTCAAAATAATGTAACGGCTCTCGGTAAGCCATCATGACTGTCGTCCTATTAAAATAAAACTAATGGTTTTTACTGGTTTTTACGATGTCATTACATCGGTTTTATACTTATTGTGGCTATTTTATTTATGTTAGGAAATAGGTCGGTTTTATAATATACCGACACGGGTCTCCGTGCCTAGGAAAGCGTTCTAAGAAGTTCAAATTGTGGTGTGGTCTACAGTTCTCGTCAAATATCTTTGCCCCTCTGAAGTTGTGTCGAGTGGCTGCGTAGTAGTCAAAATTACGAGCACACTGCAACTGCGCATGCGTAAGAGACATGGGGGCGGGGCGCGATTTTATGTCTCAGTCGCTCGTTTACGTTCGATGCATGATTGCGTCCCGCTTGCTCCCGTGTACGTGACTGCACCTGCTCGATCTTTGCAAATGGCTAACTTCAGAGGGGCAAAGTTATTTGACGAGAACTGTACACACATTTCAGAGGAACTTAGTTTAAGTTGAAAGCGGCAGGGTAGCCCGCCCGTAAATTTTCTTAGGTTTTTTGCAATTTGCAGGTCAGTATCAGGTTGTGTGTTGGTCAAAATATGATTCGCGGCCGTAGGAATTACGTATTTACAGACCTGTAATCATTAAAATCATCAACACAACTCTCTCAGTTAGAATTGATGCCAAATGTAGTATTTCATGAAATCATAACATTTGGCATCAATTCTAACTGAAGGCGTTGTATTCATCATCAACAGCATAGCCTTTTCCTAGCTATATTGGTGTTGGCTCCCAGTCAAACCTTATTTTACGTGGAGCGAGATTCAGCTGAATACCGGTATTTTACGTGGAGCGGCTGCCCACCAGACCTCCACAACCCATTAACTGGGTAACACGGTGACGGTACTTCTTGGCAAGACTGGTGTCAGATATTCTGGCTTCTGACAATCCTTAACAAATGCCAAAGATGTCCAAATGACAGCCGGGACCAACGGCTTAACGTGCTTCCCGAGGCACGGAGGAGACCCATCCAAAGACCAACCTCGGCAAGCGTTGCTTAACCTTAAAGATCGACCCGTGCGGCTGTTATAATTTATCCATTATTGTACAGTTAATACTATTTCATAGAACAAGGGTGTTCATTTTCTAATATGAATATGGAGCGTGTTTTTCCTCGAAGGTAAATAAAAGCAAAAGCATTTCCAGCTATTCGAAGACTCGAAGTTAATATACTAATGGAAAAACGACATTTGATAGCTTTTATACTGCTTGCGTCATTTTTCATGGGGCTGTATATGATGTCACCGAATAGCAGCAGGTGTCTGCTAAGCTTCATCTATCACGCAATGTGCGGAATGCTATCAACGAATTGGCAGAGTTACCTGACTGCCAGGGTTCCGGAATTGTTGAAAGAGTTACCGCGGCCCTGGGGGTCTACTCTCTAAGCCCGAAGTTCGTAGTTCCGGCCTTAGTGTCGGGCGTTTTCTACTCCGTATCACGTACAGACTTACGATTAGTCGCGAACCCGAACTAAGAACAACAGTCAAATCGTGTTGTCATTCATTCTTCCGAAACTACGGACTTCGGGCTTAGAGAGTAGACCCACTGGAGAGGAAAGGGCTTTTTGCAGTTACACGGGTGGTTTTAAGTCAGTAAGAGTCTGACACACCCTCCCGCTCCGACCACAGCGGAGAAGGCCTTCTGATCAGTCTTGAATCAGTATTTGATTCCCGTCTTCCAATCAATTGATAATCACGGGCCTGCGAAATTTAACTTTTTTCTCTTTTTTTTTTCTCGTTCAACGCTTATCTGACTTCCACAACTCAGTAGCTGGGTAACACGGTACTTCTTTTTTTTTTTTAAACGTTGCCCCATCCTAGGAATATCTCCTGTATCGTGGGTGCGTTTACAAACATATAAACTCACATACACAAACAACCAGACCCGGAACAATCTGTAGGCCATACAAATATATGTTCCGTGCGGGAATCGAACCCACGACACGCAGCACAGCAGTCGATCGCTCGACCACTGCGCCAACAGTGTCGTCAAGAAGTTTTGACACCAGCCTTTGCAAGACTGGTGTCAGCAGTTTTGGTGGTCGAGTCAAATTCATCTTCAAGATGGGGACGTTTAAGAGTTCAGATGATGTGTTGGTTCTTCAAAACATTTTAATAATGATGTCGCTATCAGAATCGCGTATCTCGTGGCCCGACCTTTAAAACAATGCATTGCGGTGAGGTGGTGACAAACGTCAAAGTTATGCGACACTAACAGAATATTAATAGTAATTATAATAATTATAATGTATGCGAATTAGTAGGTGATAGCTGGTGAGGGTGAGTGACACCTTGGCTTATTTGCTTTGTAGCTGTTCACGCCATCTACACGACAATGGGCAGCAACTGCATGTGGACGGATGCGCCATCTAGTGTTGAAGAATTCCCGACTATCATCAATTTCGAATCCGGTCATTCCTTCGGTCGCTTCCATTCAATCATTCATTCGGTCTTTTCGTTCACTCGCGCCTCTGTCAAAAATATATTTGTTCTGTTCCTTCCGATAAAACCCGCCAACCGCCATGAAACTGTAAAACGAATTTTTAATATACAACTGTTAAAACTACACAAGTCGCTTCATTTTGGACGAACAAACCAGATCCTGCACATAATTTGGACCTTCGAGCTGGATGTTGGATCATGAATAATTAATTTAAATAGTTATAGTAGTATAATGACGAAAACACAATTGCTTTGGTAATTTTATGATTTCAATAGTTTTTTGTAATTAAAACTTACTAAAAATTGAGAGGAGCTCGTGGCTAAATAGCAGCCGCACGGGTCGATCTTCAAGGTTAAGCAACGCTTGCCGGGGTCGGTCTGTGGATGGGTGAGTGGGTGACCATCTTCACATACCGAGATTCCTCCGTGCCTCGGAAAGCACGTAAAGCCGTTGTAGATCACAAATGACTTCCGAGACCGTTCGGCAGTCGTTACGGATTCAGAAAATCTGACTCCAGTCTTGCGAAGACGTACCGTGTTACCCAGTTAATGGGTTGTGGAAGGAGTTAGCCAAATTATAAATTAGTTTTCTTAAACTAATTTACCACAATCAATGACTCAAAAAACGTACGATTCGGGAATTTACAGCTTGCAGTAAAATTACCACTTTTTCGGTACTCTTTGCGGAGTTCGAAAGAGTCACCGCGGCCCTGGAACGCAATGAGCATTTGGAGGAACACGGATGGGTTTTAGTCAGTAAGAGTCTGACCACTCCCTTCCGCTCCACCCAGAGCGGAGTCATTTGATGATTCCCAAGCTTAAAAAAACGCTCTCCGCTCCGCCTTTGCCCCCGCTGTGTTCAAAGCCCCACACTGACCACCGCTTTGCATAAGAATAGCTGGTGGTTTCTAAAAACGTGCGCCATTGTTTTCAGTACATATCTTATGTCCCTTGTTATTGCGAATGTGTGGACAGACTTTATTTTAATAGGTATTCATTGGAACTTTGGTTATTTTATATTTATGTATATATGTATAAATTCGGTAGCAAACCAAGAGCTAAGTTATAGTACTTTGCATAGCAGGTTTATTGATCCGTCAAATAATTTACGAATGTTTTTATTAAATGATTATTCCATATAAAAATTCAGACGTCAATTTTATTCGACGTACAAAAATCGTATTATAATAATGTTAATTTAAGTAGAAATTACTATTACCTATAATTATAAATTAACTTTTCTTGAACATAATATTTATAATTTAATTTTATTTTTGTTTCAGGTACTAAATCATGTCAACATACAAACTAACTACGTATAACACTAGTGAGCTTGAACCATAGAGACAATCTTCAGATAAGTAGGTAGGTAATCATTTTAATTTTTATTACCAGGATTTTTGCTATTCATTAAAATAAGTTACTTTGAATTGGTTTGCATTTCATTGCGGGCTATCGTGTGATAATGTGATTAATTGATCGATCGACACTTGTCAGTCAGTTACGTATTGTCAGAAGCCAGAGAATCACACAGCACTAGTCTTGCCAAAGAGTACCGTGTTACCCAGATATTGCTCGCACACCCCAGTTTCTTAAACGAATATACTTAGTGTATCTGCAGCTTTTCCCTTCATCAGGATACCGTAAGACATACCGTGGGGTTATAGAGGTCTGCAGTGCGATTCTGTAAACATGTCGAAGTGAACACCCGGGCGGGGCGCACGACGGGTGAGTTGTCAAACCATACAAATAAGATAGAATGACAGTTCAGATGTCGTTCACTCCGCCTAGGTGAACACCGTGAGATGTCGACTGAATCGACCGGCTGGTAGGCAGCCGCTCCACATTATTTTACAATACTGGTATTCAGCTGAATCCGGTTTGACTGGGAGCCGACCCCAATGTAGTTGGGAAAAGGCTAGGTAGATGATGATGATGCGCTTATCAATGTAATTAAACATGTTGCTTGCTTGCAGATGAAAAGGTGGCATAATAAAAGTTATATGATTATTATGAAGTGACATCTCAGAGTGCAAGTTAATGAACAAATCCCCCTTGTAGAAATAAACATCATAATTTACAACCGCTAAAGGCTGTAACGATGGGTTTCCAATTACATCGTAAAAGTTAACACTTGATACTTCTAAAATTAATAGCTTCTTCTAAATTATTACTTGGAAGTTAATTCGTAGTTTTATGGTCTAGTGAAATTAAGCTCGATTGCTGAGCGCGTGGCTCTTGGTTTGGTTCCCGGGCCGAGCAAAGTGTTATTAGGGTTTTGAAGCATTTCGGAGTCGTCACTTACCGGTCGATGAGGTTGAAAGGCTCTGGAGTGGCGACCGCGTACTGGAAGTACAAATCAGCAGGATGTGAGACACAGGACCGGTCGATGTCCAGCAGTGGACGTCTTTAGGCTACTATGAGCATCTTCTGGGCATGCTCGCTCCATCATAGACCTCATCTATCGCTTACCATCAGACGTGATCGAGGTTAAGAGCACTCAACAACAAAAAATATGATAAAAGGTTCGGCGTCAGGATTTGTGACCATCAACTGGATGGCAATCGACTTGCTCCTCATTATATGGGACTTCAATATAACTGGCTCAACAATAACCCCTCAGTTTATGAAATTGACTCCAACTGACTCCTTGCTCAAGTAATCGCGAGCAGCATAGCCGAGTATGGGCCCCTGGGTTCGAACCCTAAGTAAGACAGTGTAATTTGGGGCTGCTTTTGGGAAAATCTTGATGAAAAATTTTCGGGAATTTCCCCAAAGCAGTTCGGGAATCTGAATTTGCAAGTTAAATCCGACAGCTCTTATGTTGGAAATCCTCTAGAATAATATAAAAGGAAAAACCAGAGATAATTCTATTGAATTGCCGACGCGAGGAACATGACAAGAATAGATTATAATGCGTATATTTTTTTGTAACTTGTCTACCTACATACAAGATTATTCTCATTGACAAAAATTTATTTCCGAGGCGCTTGTCGCTAAATTATTTCTACCTCGCATTCACTTCGTGGTTAAGTGGATGGGTGACCAGACCATCTATTATATCCACGGACTCCTCCGTGTCTCGGAAAGCAAGTTAAGCCGTTACTCCTGGCTGTCATATGTACATATTTGACAGTTGTAACAGAAGTCAGCTTGGAGTTTTTAACGAGTGAAGTTCAGTGGTTTTTAATTATTCGCAAATTGATTCCTAGTGGATATTGTGTTGTAAAATTAGTGTAGTTTTATGTCTCAAGTGTCCACAACTGGCCAATATGTGAAATCATTGAAACAGATGCTATCTCGGTAAAGTGGAGCTGTGAATTATATTGTAGTATGACTACCACAGCGAAGCTTGCCGAGAAAGCTGACTCGATATATTTGCTACCAAATACTCCAGCAAACATTAGAATGTACACCCGTTTTCTGATGTAAAACAAAAAATACAAATATAAATTATCACTTAAGACATGACTGAAATGTCTTAGCAACCAGGCCATAAAACTATAAATAAAAACAGTCAATCTGAAATCTGACACCAGTCTTGCTAAGGAGAATGTTGTTGCGCAGGTTCTGGTGAGGTCAGGTAGGCAATCAGTCGGCTAGACTAGAAACTAAGGTCGTTGCTGGAAACCGACTGCAAAACTGGAAACGCCTGAGCAGTCAGATTTATTTGCTTCTCATTCTTCTTTCAATAGACATAAAAAGATGGTATACGGACGCCAGCTGGCACATCTAGCTACCCGAAAACGTCAAATTTTTCCAATCAACCTGAAACCTAATGCTTTAGCGATAAAGTTGAAAATCGATTAAAGTGACAGAATGTTGTAGCTTTGGTGTGCTGGCGTCGGTACAATACCCAAAATCAAACTCGACCACTGTCTTATATATTTTGCTTCCAAAAAAATGAATCTTTCGAATTTGACATTATTATTTTTCTTTCTCTTTCAATAGTGAGAACCACGACCTGATCCCACCATCGCCCTTTTACCACCGGAATACCAGACGTACTGCTGGGTACCATCCGCACTTGGTCGATATCCCAACCAGTCGTACTCAGCGCTTCTCCTCTACATTTATTATGCGCACAGCCAAAGCGTGGAACTCTCTGCCGGCGGCAATGTTCCCTTCCACATAATAACCCGTCTGCCTTCAAAGCAAGAGTGAAAAGGCATCTTCTGGGCACGCTCGCTCCATCATAGACCTCATCTATCGCTTTCCACCAGCCCCACCAGGCGTGATAATATATATAAAAAAAAAAGACAGCGTATCAAAAATCAAATTCCGTTATTCCACACACCTTCATATTTCCCGTCAAACAAAATGAATCCCATAAGCTTAACTTAGGCAGAACTTAGGAGCCTGGTGGCCTACTTACCCCTTAACTTTAAGTTAGGCTAGTTATGCACAGGAGTCACCCAGTCAAGTTGGGTGCTGTTATGAATATTCTAGCAGAATTAAGCTGTAAGTTGATTCAGTCAGGTTACTACATTTTCATTAAAATAGTCTCAGAGCTTTTGTGTGGAAGTACGACCTTCGTAATTTCTGCCGTCAAGCGTCGCTGTGTTTCAGTTTGATGGGTATGTGTGCAGGTGCTCCTAAACACTTTTTTTAAATCGTCAAATGACGGTTGCTCGGTAACTCGGTTGTAGAGCTTGGATGGGTTCTGCCAGGGTTAAGCAAGCAGGGCAAGAGGTTAGATGGCTAGCCATCCATCCTGCCAGGGTTGCGGAGTCACCCTGGAACGCAAAGGACATTTGGAGGAACACGGATGGGTTTTAGTCAGTAAGAATCTGACACTCCCTTCCGCTTTACCCAGAGCGGAAGAAGTCATTTGATGATTTCCCATCCATAAAAAACCACTTCATTTAAAATACTGGTGTTCGGCTGAAGTTGACCCCCTCATAGTTTGAAAATATTTGAGTATAGCTCATTGTGAAGCAGCTCATCCGGGGAAGAACTATCAGGCCGCTGTACACACATATCTGCTGCACAGCAGTCGCTGTGTTCCTGTGTGAAGGGCATGTCCGTCGGTGTAGGTACAGTACAGACACATAACACATGTCAGCTTTGTGTCTAAGATGGCAGCGCATTTGCGATGTCTCTGGTATTAGCGATGTCCATAGTCGGCGGTTACAACTTACCATCAGTTGGGCCGTAGACTTTCTCTATTCAACTGAGTTTTAAAATAAATTCTGACTACAAATGCTTGCGTTTGAACTTCAAAGTTATGTAAAATAACACAATTTCATCAGACATTTAACTCAAAAAGCTCTTTGTTCTGGTAACTGCATCGTTTATTCCTTATTTCAACATTCCCCATATAAAACTCTGTTCCTTTTACACCCGCTGGTTGAAATGTACCCAAATATGCGAAGAAAATAAAAAAAGAACAAAAAAAATATTCTTACAATAAAAGGAAGGGTCTTTCTGACCACCTGTCGCACCATGTGGGTTAAAGGTAACATGACAAAGGAAATTCGACCCAATTTAAAAGCGGGTCAGGTTGAATTTCCAGTGGAGGTCAATTTGAATTTTAATACCTTACCTGCTTAATCTTTTTGTGAAAAAACGAATTTTAATATTGTGCCCGGCTTCTTTGGGTAGATGGTTGACTGTGAGGTTCCCGGTTTTTATATTGTTCAATATTGGTAGAATAAACTTATGGGACGCCTTGAGGCTTCGGTTAATGGATAAGTCTTTTAATTTTGGCTTGTATAATGAATATAATGATGGTAAAATAATATTTTTAATTTGGTAGATCGATAATGTTGGATATAATATAGGTAAGTACATAGATATCCATCTAGCTAGGTAGTTTTAACGAATCTGGTTTTAGAAGTCATCCAGACAATCTGATTTTTTTTTCCTATTTTTGATACTGAACTGTGTATGGTTCCTATTGTTCTCAACGTGGATTACCATTCATAGATATGTTGATAGTTGTATCTACTAAACATTTTGATGCAAGAGGCAAACTTTGTCTTTGCAGCAGACGCGTAATAGAGAGCCGAAAATGAGGCTATTGTGGAGACGATATACTGCAACAATGACAAATGCTCACGTGTATCATAGGACGTTTTTCATCACACGTGTACCTATACAAAATTTCAGCTCAATCGGTTGAAGATATATCTGCTTCAAAATTGAGTTGTAAGTAACACGAACAAGCATAGTCACATAAATTGATACAAAAATTACAAGTTAAATAATAGAATTTCATTAAATGTTAACCAGTTTTCGAGTAGGTACGTGTGTTGAAAGTATTTTTATTCCATAATGAATTCAAAATTGTCTGGCTAATCTCTCAATTTGTTTTCAGTAAATTCTTCGATAACAATTTAAAAATAAGTTTTTTGTTTGCTTGTAAACATCTCCCACTATTTCGGACATGACTCATCAGGACGATGGCGCCAAATCTGAAAGGAGACTACGCGGGAGATATTATTATAGTGCAAAAGTCAACTGCGTTACCAACCAGCTATCTAGTTTATATCTTATTCTTGTACTAATTAAATTCTTTTACCACCCGCGACTTCACTTCAACTCATTCACATCACACCCGTTGATATCCCAAGTGTGTTAACTTGCTAGTGGTCATACCTAAAAAAGAAAAAAAAAAAAAAAAAAAAAAGAAATCACACCCTTCAAGATCGGGACTAAATTTTACCAGGTTGTAAACTATAAAATATCTACTAAAGAGTATTGTACTCAATTTCGCGTAGACATACTCTATCAAAATCAATAGAGTATGCAAAAATACTCGATTTATTTTTACTCTGACTTTTGTTTAGACCGAATGAAATCCTGCCATTTCAGTATTCCACTGAAAGAGTTTTTATCTGTTTGGTCATAATTGCAAATGGGTGATATTTCTTTTATGGCTTCGTTGGAATTCTCTAATTATTTTAAAAACAACTTCATTTTGGTTTCGCAATAACACGTAATATAATTTAAATAAAAAAAGAAACTCTTTTTATTTTACGACTGTACTCTTCATTTACCGTTCCTAAAACCAGAAGTACTTACTTCATTTCTTCTAAAAAAAGCTGTCAACCTTAATAATAAGTTTGGTCATCACGTGAAAGAGAAAGAAAAAGAGTTCGCCAGCTTCGCTTCCCTTTTCCCCGGCTGAATACCAGTATTTTATGTGGAGCGACTGTCCCACCACCACGACCTAGTCACTGAGCAACTCTGATAAGACTGGCTGTCGGAATTCCGGGCCTCTGACAACCTGTAATGTTTGTCAAGGTCTATAAATGATAGTCTGGACCAACGGTCTAACGTGCTGTCTCGATATGTATGGACTGTCACCCACCCATCCGTGGACCGTCCTTGGCTTGTCCATTTTATTTTTGTTTTTTTATGGATGGGAAATCATCAAATGACTTCTTCCGCTCTGGGTGAAGCGGAATTGAGAGTCAGACTCTTACTGATTAAAACCCATCCGTGTTCCTCCTCATGCCCTTTGCGTTCAAGGCCGCGGCTTATAAACTTATTAATTAGTGTCCACAAATCCCCCAGTATCCCCAGACTTATTTTTCTATCGTGTCGAGCAAGACCGACCTTCATTATACTAAACAAAAATTTTCTTTTAAACACTCCAACGCAAAAATCAAAATAAATTCGGCTACCCTTGTTACAAATAGACAAACGCTTCGGACCCTTATTATTACCAAGAATTACCTGCAAAAGGGTACGAAACGGTCAAGCGTGAGTTGCCACCGCCGAACCGTAAAACTGGGCGGGAAATGAGATGGACAGATAACGGACTTTTTTTTACCGTAAAAAAGTAAAAACATTGGTCAACCCTAAAGTGGAGTCATTTGTTTTATTTTGAGTGGGGTACTATTGTACTCATTTATTGTGACTTGCTGTGGTGTGGGGTACTGAGGTACCCCACGGATTTTTGTACTGATGATATGATTTATAGTTTCAGTTAGTAGTTATGTTTTATGGTTAAAAAGGTAACTTGATTCATAATGATTGACTGTCTTGTTGGTCCAATTTATCGTTGGTATTTATCGCCTCGTCGAAAAGTGTATAATTAGGCACATTTCTAATGTCCCAAGTAGAAACTCGAACAAGGAGGAACTCGTAGCTGAATAATAGATCGTAGAGAAATAGATCTATGACAGTCGTTACTAATAGACACAAGCTAAGAAATTACACTATTCCTCAGTAGCAGGTTTTTTTTTAAGTATGTAACATCATCAAATGACTCCTTGCGCTCTGGGCGAAGCGGGAGTGTCAGACTCTTACTGACTGAAACCCAACCGTGTTCCTCCTAATGCCTTTTGCGTTCCAGGGCCGCGGTGACTCTTTCGAACAAATTCTGCAACCCTGTCAGAATGGAGCACGCATGGAAGGTTCCGTAGGTACCATTATCTATAAAAAACGGTAAAAAATCACGTATGTTGTATGGGAGCCCCATTTGTTGTTATAGCGGCAACAAAATACATCATCTGTGAAAATTTCAGCTGTCTAGCTATCACGGTTCATGAGATACAGCCTGGTGACAGACAGACGGACGGACGGACAGCGGAGTCTTAGTAATAGGGTCCCGTTTTACCCTTTGGGTACGGAACCCTAAAAAGGCATAGGTACAAGCATTGTGTTATGATGACCCTAAAAATCTACCATGCTCCCTTTACCCACAGCGTGATGTTTCAGTCCCTTCCCACCGTAGGCCAGCCGAACCGTGTCGACCGGAAGTACCGTCCGTTATAATCACTACGTACTTCCGGTTACAGCAGACGTGGTCACATAATGGTTTTATAATAACTACAGTTTTTTTTGTTCCAACTGTTAGAGAAATGGAAATACACGCGGCTGGCTGTCGGAAGTGTACTTACACCATCTGTAGTAGGCGCCAAATAAATGAAGAATAACGGTCATTGACCTTTCCTTAATATCTACTCGTAGGTACCCCCGGACAGTAAATTATGAATCGTTTTTCATTACTAGAACAATAAGGATCACGATAGATGTCGATTCAGGACAGCTTTATGTCATTATTTCTGTTTTTGAAATTAAGTGTGTCAATAAATGTAGGTGGGTCAATGACCGTTATTCTTTGTTTATCTGGCGCATACTATAGTAATAGTAGAGCTCTTTGCAAAGAACGGTCTACCTGAATTATTCGAAAGAGTTACCGCGGCCCTGGAACGTATTAGGGCAATTGGAGGAACACGGATGGGTTTTTTTTTTTTTTTTTTTTATTTATGAATGGGCTAGCTCTTGACCTCGATCACGCCTGATGGAAAGCGATAGATGAGGTCCATGATGAAAGCGAGCGTGCCCAGAAGATGCCCTGAGGCACTGGTACTTCCACGCGTCGACGAAACACAGCAGGCTGCTTGACGCCGAACTCCGGTGGGAGGGTGGTCGCGAACCAGGCGGGTGGCGAGTGGGCCCTACCACCGCAAGGGAAGGATTGGTCAGTCTTATAAGGTGTTAGGTGAGACTGTCCAGGATGCGCCGAGCGCTCGGTTCAGTTGAGTGTCTGATGGAACAAATTGCGCTACACGAGGAGGCTCCTTCATGCATCCCAAAAATTTTAGTCAGTAAGAGTCCACTCCCTCCCGCTCCGAGGAGTCATTTGATGATTTCCCATCCTTGTGGCAGACGATGCTCCACAAAGCCTCTCGATATGTCATGCTTAATAGGTACTACATTAGAAAAGACTCCATATGATTGCAAATATACAAGTTACCATACTTACTATACGAAACGAGCTGACAATACAACAATATGTGGGAATCTATTACGCAAGTCGTTTCTAAAATTGATGTCAGGAGTTTTTAGCTTATTGTTACCTCCTTTTATATGAAGTTGGGTCTTTGGCAATTGACGGAGCCATCGACTGGGCCCAAGTAATCTAAAGAGTTAACTATCGCCTCGAAAAGCATATGAAGACTGTGTGTCCTGCCAGGGTTGCGGATTTTGTTCGAAAGAGTTACCGCTGCCCTGGAACGCAAAGGGCACTAGGAGGAACACGGATGGGTTAGTCAGTAAGAGTCTGACACTCCCTCCCGCTCCACCCGGAGCGAAAGGGGTCATTTGATGATTTCCCATCCATAAAAAAGGGGATATTTTTAAATGCACATCTGTATAATTTTAATGCATACCAGAAAAAAGAATGCTGTGCAAAAAAACCCAATTGATTAATAAACATGTCTTACAAAAAAAACTAAAAAAATCATCCAAAACGAGATGACCTTCTTATCGAATTCACACCAAAAATGTGGTTCATACATCGGATTTATGATTTATAAAACAAAAATACGAATTGTTTATCAAAAATACTAACTTGCACTCTAAATTGCACTTCCCTGAAATAGCAGGTGGTTATCATGGTTATAATAGTAGCCGGTCATTGGGCACCCCGACTCGGGTTTTTTTTTAAACCACCCAGAAATATCATTAGCCAAATATTCGTTCAGTAAAACAGTTCTGCAAATACCATTAAACAGTATCAAGCATCAGCATTGCCATTCAACGCGGCAATGCTGCTAGTGTTCTGGGCACTTTTGTCATTGACAGCGATGTGAATGAATTTTTTGATGCCCAATGATTTATTTTGTTTTTATACACGTTTGTACATAATTTGGTAATTTTTAGTCTAGTTTGTATATAGTTAGGTTTAGTACCTGTCTTATTAAAAATTAAACAGTATATCTAATATGATTTATTTAGTGTGCAGTATTTTTGATTTAACTTTGAAATATTTTGTTCGAAAAAAGGGAAAATACAGATATCGATTTAATTACATGCCTAAAAAAAGACTGTAGCGCTCGTAAGTGTATTCTCTAAATTATTGTTGATAGCTTTTACCCACGGCTCCGCCCGCGTGGAAGTCTGTTATCGCGTAAATAAGTAGCCTATGTCCTTCTCCATATCCCAGGCTATATATCTGCCAAATTTCATGACGATCCGTTCAGCCTTTTTGGCGTGAAAGCCTAACAGACAGACAAAGTTACTTTTGTGTTTATAATATTAAGTATGGATTGGTTCAAGTTTGACCACAACCTCACCTGATGGTAAGCGATGATGTGGTCGACGATGGAGCACGCTTGCCTGGAAGTAACCTATTCACTCTTGACAAGACCTCCAGGTTGTCATCAACATCAACATATCAGCCGAAAGACGTCCACTGCTGGACATAGGCCTCCCCCAAATGCCACCACAACAACCGGTCCTGTGCGTCTCGCATCCATCGGCTACCAGCGACCCTAACCAGGTCATCGGTCCATCTTGTGGGAGGCCTTCCAACGCTGCGTCTGCCGGTACACGGTCCCCCAGGTTGTAGCTATCAGAAATTACGTACTCTGGCAGGGAATTATTATATCTCCTAAGCTGAAGGTACACTGAAATTATACCCTGAACGTGCGTGAACGAAACAAGAGGAGCTGACAAACTCGAAGCTTTTATTCTAATGAAACCATTTATACTTTTCAAGACCTTTTGCAAGATGATGCAGGCTCTTTTTGGGTAAGCTCGCTCCTTCGTAGACTTTGTCTCAGTCATCTCTGACATAGACTAGAGTCAAGAGCAAACCCATCACTAATAGAAAAAAAAACAAAGATGAGATACTATCAACGGTGACGATTGACAAACTTTATATAATATATGTACTCTTGTACTTGACTACCCGCTACCACACGACACACACAAGTCCCAGCATTATGCTGAGCGATGACTGTTTTGCGCGAATGTGACTCAAGCAACTTGCATAACTTTTGTACCTACCTAAGTACTTTTGTCTATGCTTGGCGCAAGTAAACTCTTTTTTTTTCTTTCTTTTTTTTCTACCAAAATGTCACATGTCAATCTCAACAGTTTGGTCAAAAGTGGTCAAACTGTTGAGACTGACATGAGCTCCCATCCAGCTCTAGACAAAGGTCAACAGCTCAACTGCATCTCATAGGCATTCCTAACACTGTCACTGTTTTGTACGTGCAGGCAAATTCAAGTTTAGCACTTGCTAGCTTATTAACGAATAATAACGTTGCTAAATTGAAGTGTACAGCTGTAACGTATCATGACAACTGAAAAGACTGGTATTACGTTTAGTCGGTTAACTAAGTCACGTGGTTTTTTTTGTTTACCTTTAGTTAACTACCTACTCGGATGGAGTATATGTATCTCCCAAGCGTCATGACGTAACCAAAACCCACGGAATTTTTATTTATAAAGTCCCCTTTATTGAGTGCCAGTCAAGTGTATTTAATTAACAGTATACGAAAGCAATTTTAACCATGAGCGAACTTGCGAAGGGTGTGATGAAACCTGGCGTTTTAAAAATCTCTCGTATTTATTTACCTTAGATACAGATCGCTGGTATAAATGATTTATTGTGTGGAAACCTGAGACTCCTGACAAGTGACATTCTGTCAGCGGTAGCACGGCGAAGGCGATTGTCAAAACGTCAAAGCTATTGTATGGGATTGACAAAAGCTGTCCAAAATGTCACGTGTTCAACTCCTTATATTTTGGCATTTCGACAAATGCTGATAGAATAATGTGTCTAAAGCCTCTGCACTCTTTTTAACCGATTTCAAAAAAAGGAGTTCGTCTTTCACATCCAGTTAGTCCAAATAGCACCATCCCATCACTTACCGTGGGTGTCGTAAGACTAAGGGACTCACCAGAGAATGGGCAGCAGCATTCTCTGTAGGTACATTGCTACAGCTACACTGCGATACCCAACCCGCCTGCCAAGCGTGGCGATTATGGCAAACCCCACTTGGAGTAGGCCTATGTCCAGCAGTGGACGTCTTTCGGCTGATATGATGATGATGATGATCCGGTTAGTCTGGAAACCAACCCCAATATTGTTGGGCAAAAGCTACGCGGATTAGTAGTCGCATTGCTGTCGCAAATCGTGACGCTTCTGTCTGTGTCAGCCTATATTTTTATGTTGACTAACTGAAGATGACTACTTGGCCCCTTGACCCTTAATCGGGAACAAAACCCAGACTCAGGACTGCTATTATAAATTCCTGACGAGAAAACCCAATAACACATTGCCCAATACACACATTCATTGAGCCACAAGAAATCCCTCATAAAAGTGACATCATCTGAACTCGAATTAGGTCTTGTTATCATCATTATTTGTGGGTTCACACATATACATGTAGAATTATATATAGGCACATGTAGATAATACAAGACACAATCAGACTCCTTAATGAACTGACAAACATTCGTTACTTGGACAAATACGTCCTTATTGCCATAATTGCTTAGGCACTGCTTGATCAGCGTCGGAGAGCAAGCATACTGTTGTTGAGCAAAAAACAGGAAATAAACGAAAGAGACAAAACATTTTTATTTGGTCCAAACGGATTGTGGTAACGAAAAAAAAAACACTTCTAAGTACAAATAACTTTAATTTCTGAAGTCTTCTTTGTAACACCGAATTCCGAAATTAAAGTTTGTAAGTAGTGTTTTTTTTACTTGCAAGTCAGTTGTTTTTTTTTGTAATTTTTTTTTATTTTTCATTTTTTTGTACACCATACAAAAGACGATAAAGTACAACGCACTTTATCGTCCTCATCTTTTGTTTACGTGTTTTTTTTTTATATATTTTTTTTTTGTACATCTATCCGACGGCCTTAAAACGGTCGTTATCTCAAAGTCTCCTTATTACTAGCTATAACATTTTTCGCACAGTACATTTATCGTTTCTTTGGTATACCTACTACTTTCATCACGACATTTTCCTCATTTGTGGAATTAGGTAAGGCCACTCTTAAAGCTAGTCATTATTAGACGATGAGTGATATGTTGTGCAATTTTGTGCCATGTTACCGTCGACCGTGACAAAATCCAGACTCCGGGTTCCTGCACGAAAATCAAAAACATTAACGAAAACTTTACACGACTTAGGGATCGATTTCAGGACGTCGCGCGACGGTAGTTGAGATTTTGCGACCACTTAACCACCAAGATAGTCGTTGCAGAGCGTCGAGATTATGGCTGTATCATGAAAATTTTAACCCGAAAACTTTCCCAGATTTCCTATAACAGTTAACAGTCTCCCAAAGGACACAATTACTTTTTTGTGCCCAGATAATTTGCCCAATACAGCTGGTAATTACGAATCGTCCCTCCGGAATCAGAATAACGCAAAATAAGCTTTAAAACGAAATATCGTTGATTTTAACACGAATTTCCCGCAGTCCGAGCTCTATGGTTGCACAAAGCCAGTCCCAAAGGCATAATGGGTTTAATCCTTTGCCCCGCTAATGAGTCTCGGCCGCCATCTTGCGTAGTTGACAGCTGTCACGGTTCCCGCGTTTTGTCGCGTCATTTCACTCTTTTATGGGGGAATATTTTTTGAATTGGGCGCGTTCTGAATTTTTATCGGGAATAATTAATTTTGGTCGTGAGGTATGGTGGTCACACCTGTCAAATATGTTCAGAATAATTGTGGGAACGATCTACATTGTTTATGGCATAAACATGATACGTTATGATATGTATGTTGAAACAAAAAATGAAAGTCAAAGGAATGTAAGCATTATAATTATATATTGAAGATTAAAGTTGGACATAACAAGTGTTTTATGAACTCCAGGCTCAGTATTTACGCTTTCACGCACTAAATCAACCAGACAGCCTTCCATACATCATCCGCATACTGCAATATACACATAAAAAAGTACCACAGTGTGTATTTATACCGCTATATATCCCTTTCACTTGAACTCGCGTCAAACTATCAATCAAGCTAAACACAGGCATTTATAAAACATGTAGAAAGTCTGTGTTTGCGATGCCATTTTTTACCGTTTTTCTCATGCTTGTCATTATTTGATGGCATGCAAGCTGACAGCCCGCCATCTCTACTATTTTTTAAGCAACATTCGCTTTCGCATGTCAGTTGCAATCTGTCAAAAAAGCCTTAATTTCCATACATTTTTGACAAATTGCAACTATTAGTAGCAAAAATTAGTAGAATTAGCCCTCTGATAAGTGGTAACCGCGTCCTCTGCAATACCAGAGACATCGTAGAAGTGTTGGCATCACAGAGACAAAGCTGACATGCCTCTGTTACTAGGTACACCGACACGCATACCCTTCATACTGGGACACAGCGACGCTGACAGCAGAAATATGTATGGTGGCAGTAATTCCTCGGACGAGCTGCTTCATAGAGAATACTAGAACAACTTCTTTTTTTATTGCTTTATGAAGACCAAAGAAATGCTGAATGGATTGTGTCAAAGATAATATAATCTAACTAGAAATAAGAAGACTATTGAGATGGCGTATGAAAATGACATACTGCGCCAACCACTAATATATTTGGATAAGAGAAGGACGACGATGATGTAATATAAATACCAAACATGTTTGTGAAATTGCTGTATTAAATGAAAACATAACCCTCCTTTTACGCCGCAGTCGAGTCGAAAGACTTCGTTAATCAAATGAAAGTAGAAAGTAGGGACCTTAAGGTCCCTACTTTTCTACTTTCTTTTCTTACTTTTCTTTTTTTTTTTTCTTTAAAGGTACATTTTAACACTATCTTTAAAGATAGTGTTAAAATGTACCTTTAACAGACTTTATTTAAAACATTTTATTTTAATTAAACTACACCTACATAGACTGATTACCGCAATAAAACTTGTCGTTAACCTGTTAACTGGACAGTTAACTTTAAACTGTTACTAATGACGGACATTTTTTAACTCTCCCCTCTTATTAAGGGGTGTATTTAATGTAGTTCATTTAAAAAAGAAATGTCGGGGGAAAAGGGACGAATTGATGGCTTTAAGGGGGAAAAAGTGGGTTTAATGATTTTGCTGGTTCGATTTTGTACGTCGCCAAGGGAGATAGCCAGACAGGCAGTCGCTCTATGGAAAATACTGGTATTTAGCTGCTTCCGGTAAGACTGGAAGCCGATCCCAACATAATTATTAAGAAAATACCAGGTAGAATCATTTTGTGCCATGTGCCTGTAACTACACCGTCACACGTACCCTTCAAACCGGAGCACAGCGATCTATGCTGCCTGGCGGAAGAAATATGTGTGGTGCTATACTTCCCCAGATAAGATCGTTCATTGATGCTACCTAATAATAGATATTTTCGTAAAATCTAAGGACAACTAGCCAGTTGTCCTTAAGCACTACGTTTTCTAATGATGAAGCTTGATTTACGCTAAAAAGGATGCCTTCACCCACTTAGCAAAAGTCGTTAACCCAAAAATATTGTCTTATCTAGGCATGTCATGTCTCTCTCAATGAAGCTAACCTAAATATTTTCAGTCTAGACAAAAGATTACTTAGAAATACTCGGATGTATATTCACAACTGCTCAAAATTTTGGTTGCGTGGTCGCCATCTTTGCGTGCAGCACGCGATGTAAAATAATCATTATGTTGGTATGACTGCGGTCGTGAAATGGAACGAGTAACGGTGTCTATGGGCTGTTTAGAACTTTTGAGTCCTCGTATAAAAGTTTTGTTGGTTTTAAAAGTTCGCTTGGGTTTGGCGAGAAGTATTTTTGTTCGGTGTTTTGGTAGACATGTAGACAAGGTTTGTGATTTCGATGTTTTGTCTTCTCAGATTTCACATTCCAGACCATCCAGTCTGATTCCCAGTAGAGTAGTTTTTTTTTTTGGATGGGAAATACTGAAATGGCTTCTTCCGCTCTGGGCGGAGCGGAAGGGACTGTCAGACTCTTACTGACTAAAACCCATCCGTGTTCCTCCAAATTCCCTTTGCGTTCCAGGGCCGCGGTGACTCTTTCGAACAAATACCGCAACATTAGAGGAGTCTGGTATTGTGTCCTGTGATCGCAATAGGCTCTCCCCTATTACTTGTCATAAACATAACAGAAGAAATGGGATTTTCTATCAGTGCGATGTTATTTATTAAAACTTTATGCACTAGGTACAAAAACACAGTACTAAGCATGTTCTACCGACTTTTTTAGTCGACTTTAGGGTGGTGTAAACTGTAGCTATAGAACATGGCAGGTGCAAGTTAATTAAAAGACAAAGAGAAAAGGAAATAAAAAAAAAACAAACTCAGAAATATGACGTACTTACGTATAAATGAAAAATGTTATTTAAAAAAAAAGAATCCAACAAATTAACTTTGTGATTCTTCCAATCCTTTACTTTTTTTGTGACATTTATAAACTAGGAATTCAAATAACAAGAACTATGAATTTAGAGCCCATAATAGATTTTTATCGCAATATCCTGTGACGACGACGTCGTCAGTTCTGTCGTATCTAAGTGCTCGAGCACCCACCATCGCGTGCTTTCCCCTATTAGCTGATTACCAGAGACGTTGCTCACGTCTCGTCTTCAATGGGGGACGTTGATTGGCGTGTGCAATGTCATTGTTACAAATTGTTGTAAAAATAACCGGTCAAGTCAGACTCGCTCTGAGGGTTCCGTGTCTCTGAACTTATTATAGTTTTTGTTTTTAACCCCCCGACACTAAAAGAGGGGTGTTATAAGTTTGACCGTTATGTGTGTCTGTCTCTGGCACCGTAGCTCTTAAATGAATAAACCGATTTGTATGCAGTTTTTTTTATTTGAAAGCTAGTTTCTTGGCGATGGTTCTTAGATATGTTTTATCAAAATCGGTGCAGCCATTTACTAGATAAATGTGGGATGAAAGTGGGTACGAAAAATTAAATATTTTCAAATATACTCAAGTGGGGTAGGTATCAAATAAAAGCGCATGATGTGTGTGTATATTATAGTTGGTTATTTTAATTTGTTCCGTATGGTGTCGGACGTAAAAGAATAGCACCATCCCATCACTTCCCGTAGGTGTCGTAAGAGGCGACTAAGGGACTCACCAGAGAATGGGCAGCAGCATTCTCTGTAGGTAAATTGCTACAGCTACACTGCGAACGCCAACCCGCCTGCCAAGCGTGGCGATTATGGCAAACCCCTTTGTGGGAGGCCTATGTCCAGCAGTGGACGTCTTTCGGCTGATATGATGATGATGATTTTAATTTTTAATTGTGGTTATAGTAGTGAATTAGTGATCATAGTATTAGTCTATTGCCATTTGTTCTTCGGACTTCTAAGACCATGAAAATTCTTCATCGCATTTATGCACATTCAACAGGAGGTTCTGTAGTTTCTGCCTACCCCTGTAGGAAAAAACGTGATGAATGTGGCTCGTGGCCAAATGATAACATCCGCACAGGTTGGTCTGTGGATGGGTGGCCATCTGTTACATTCTCAGTTTCTTCCGTGCCTCGGAAAGAAGCCGTTGGTCCCGGCTGTCATTGGAACATGACGTCAGTTGAGGAGATCAATTATGTAGTTAGGGAAAGACTTTTTAGATTTTTAATGTATTTAACAGAAGGTAGACCAGATATTAGAACTACACATCGAGCTTCAATATTTTTGGTACTTATAGAGGTCATATTTTTAGAATCACACAAAAACCGTCTTACTACAGATTTTTTTTGCTCATTCTCGAAATCCCATGTCAACAGCCTAGTCATCCAAAGTAAGTGTACAGACGGCACATCAAGCTACCCGAAACTCTCAAATTTTCCCAATCAATCTTGAACCTGCAGCTTCAGCGATAACGTTGAAAAACTATTAAAGAAATTTGACAGATTGGTATAGCTTTGTGCTGACGTCTGTACATATAAAACTGTAGGTATATAGACACATTGCGTGTATGTATCACTTGTTTAGTGTATTGAGTACGTTTGCGATCGTGAGAAGAGCCCGCCCCGTGACCTGGCTAGTGTTGGGACGTGGTATCGACTGTCGATATCAGTGAATCTAAAGAATAAATTCAAGACCTGAAAAGTGGTCATTGCACTCATCATTACGAACTACTTTTAGTATGGGAACAACCTGGAAATCGCGCAGACACGAGTCAGGTCTCCTTTTTCATGTAACATTCCTAACTGGAAAATATGTAGCGGCATTCGGCATCAATGCCGCTACAAAAATCAACGTAGCAGAATCTACATCGCAAAAATAAGACCCGCAACGCCATCTATCCCGACAGCTAAGAATTTACCGTGCGATTTGAACAAATACAACAGCCCGAATATCAACTATCGGGCAGTTGCCCCCCGGACACAACAACCGTCCGGTCGGAGGATCCTCCCTTTTTTACGGAGGTATGCGGGACTTTACTTTCTGTACCGCATACTTACCCCCTTAATACACCTCTTCCCAACCCTTCAGGTTACAAACCCTTAGTAACAGGAGTGCTTTTATGTGCTCAAATTAATCGCCCGAACAATGAATCAACCAAAAGTGACTAACACAAAATTTGTAAATCGATAGTGACTCACAACACTAGTGACCAGTTTTAAGCCGATAGGCACGGTTCACTGCTTTGACTCTGATGACCAATGTATGGGTCTAGTAATTACTGCACACAGGAAGGCAACGTACAACAGTAATCTGCATTGCGATTCTGTAAACATGTCGAAGTGAAGGCTTGGGTGAAGTGATCACGAAGTGAGCTGTCAATCCATGTAATCATGATGGAATGACAGCTCACTTCGTTATGATTTCTACCAAGTTTTTTCTTCGACATGTTTGTGTACAGCATTGCGATTCTGTAAACATGTCGAAGTGAACACTTGGGCAGGCTGCACGACGGGTGAGTTGTCAAACCATACAAATAAGATGGAATGACAGCTCACTTGTCGTTCACTCCGCCTACGTGTACACCGTGAAATGTCGACAGAATCGACCGGCTGTTAACTATTAGGCAAAGTGAACATGCTAAGAGCCGTCATTCCATACAAACAAGATGGCGGGACAGTCGAGAGAGTTAAAGTCATGATCACTCCATCTAAGTTTACTCAATGAGATGTTGACAGAATAGACCAGCAGTCTGTAAAGATTTGAACATGCAACAGTGCCATTCTGTAAAGATTTGAACAACACCATTTGTTCTGTGAGGTGAACACGAAACCTGTGAATCCATCCAATCAAGGTGGAATTCAAGTTTTCACAGTAGAATATGTTTACCGTAAGCACTACATCTCTTAGTGAAGCAGCTCGTCCAGGGTATTAGTACCACCATACATATTTCTGTCGCTAAGCAGCGTCACCGTGTTCCAGTGTGAAGACACATGATATGTCAGCTTTGTCTCTGTGATGGCAAAGCATTTGCTATGTGTTCGGTAGGCAGCGGTGACCACTTACCATCAGGGCAGGGGGTCGAGTCTGCTATTGCAATCGTGTCTCAATGACCGGTCAATGATCGATTTTTGACGTATAACGTCAAACTTATGACACATTTCCCATACAAAAACTGTCAAAGTTGTCAAATATTCGATCAATGACCGGTCATTGAGACACGATTGCAATAGCAGACTCGAGCCCCAGTTCATTTGTCTGCCAAATAGCCATGATATAAAACAAAACACCATCTTTCACCACTTGTCCTATATTACTTGGGGTCTGCGTTACTCGTTTTCTTCTTTCATTCTCTTCTGTCGCTATCATTGGCTCGCTTTTTCTCCTATCATTTAATACAATCAAAATAAAGCCGACTGAAACATATTTGGGAAAGGGTTAAATGATTGATCATAAAAAAAAATGAAATGATTTGAAATAAAAAACTGACATTGTGTAGAGAAAATGCCATTGTTCACAAATAAATCCAATTTATTTATGTCGTTCAAAGTAATAACTCTAAACACGCACTTCTAATGGAATCGCCCATATTAATGTTATAATAAAATAATGTCATTAACTAGCTTTATCCTGCGGTTTTGCTTTCACAACCTCTTTTCCAGAAATCGTGCATTTTTACGAAGATAAAAATCAGCTTATGCCACTTAGTGACCTTGAGAAGCTCGTGGCAATATAATAACAGCTGCACGGGTCGATCTTCAAGGTAAAGCAACGCTTGCCGAGCTCGGTCTGTGGATGGGTGACCTCCTTAACATATCAAGACTCCTTCGTGCCTCTGAAAACACGTTAAGCCACTGGTCCCGCTCATTTAAAGATGTTTGACAGTCGTTACGGACAGTCGGACGGAAGCTAGAAAATCTGACACCAGTCTTGCAAAGATGTACCGTGTTACCCAGTTGATGGGTTGTGGTGGTCTGGTAGACAGCCACTCCACGTAGAATACTGGTATGCAGCTGAATCCGGTTTGATTGGAAGCCCATCTGCCTAGCCTTTTCCCAACTATAATGGGGTCGCCTTTATAGTTGGGAACAGGCTAGGCAGATTAACTTCCAGTAATTATCTATTACAAACGTATAAACAATTTTAACTCTTAATTCTATTAGTTACCGGTAAAAAGTTCGCGTGTCTGTGTTTATTAAAAGCCAGTTTACGAGGTAAGGTGTGACAGGCCGAGCCTTGAAAACACCCTTTTTGTAGGCCTTTTAGACCCCTGTAGGGGGAAACAATATTATATTACTTGTAACGAAGTTTATTGGCTGTAAAATTGTACTGAGATTGATTTAGTTATCTTTTTAATTACTTTGTTAAAACGTAAAATCACGCCTGCATTCCTCAAGGGGAAAGATAGAGGTGTAAAAAGTACTACCAACGCGTTTTTGAGGTTGACTCGTCGTAGTGGAAAAGTGCTGGGCCCATAACCTAATAAAACGAATAGCGAGTATTGGCATAGACTCAGCTTTATTGTAATAAATAATATTCTGGGTATCAACAGTTAGTCCGGGTACAAGTAAGTAGATACATCATTATTTCGATAATTATGACCAGTATTGCAATAAATCATGTTACCCAGTTTCTGGTTTGTGTAGGTCAAATTCAGATAGACAGTCGCTTGATGTAAAATACTGGTATTCAGCTCAATCCGGTTAGATTGGAAACCGACCCCATCATAGATGGGAGAAGGTAGGCAGATTGGAAAGAGAAAAGCATTACTTTGTTAAGTGTCATTCAGGCTCTCTTAGCTGATTGACAGTCTCATTAAAAACAAATATTAACGCCCCTATAACAAATTCACAACCACCAACTATGTAAAATAAAATAATCCTCACACAATAATCCTCATATACCGTCAAATACAGATATGATTACTCTTTTACAAATCTGGTTGAGGCAAAATGGACGCATTACTGTGAACTCAATTAGCTCCACCGCGACACGGGGTAAATACAGACACACACAAACACACGGAACATGTATTTAAAGAATAGGAAGATAGCAAAAGTTTCACTCTCGTTGGGTAAACCCTTTCTTTGGGGTAAATAGTAGCCTACGGCTCTCTGAGATAGTGTTTCTATTAGTTATAGTCATAGAATTAGTCAGAAGTCAGAAAATCTGACTCCAGTCTTGCCAAGAAGTACCGTGTTACCCAGTTAATGAGTTGTGGAGGTCTGGTAGGCAGCCGTTAAGATGCTAACCCGTTCGGTATGGGCAAGCTTAGCGCAATTCTGTACCGACTATTATTTCTTTAACTTTCTCTTTGTTGCTGGGAGTGCAATTTCAGCTCTGTTCCACATGGCCCTTCTGTGCTTACCTGTTGCTTGTCATCTCGTATGTGTTAATGCGGTATCATGGGGAGATTTACTCTGTATCTTTGTGGCGTAATCCCCGTGGTGTCGGCAGACCTGCAAGGGGTAATTACATATGTGATCCTTGTCAATACTGCTGAAGAAAAAAAAGAAAAAGATAGGAAATAGAGTATTTTTGCGTCAACTTTGAAGGTTACAAAAAAAACCAGCCAAGTACGAATCGGACTCGCGTACGAAGGGTTCCGCACCATTATCTATAAGAAAACGGCAAAAATATCACGTTTGTTTTATGGGAGCCCCCACTTAAATATATATTTTATTATGTTTTTAGTATTTGTTTTGTTATAGCGGCAACAGAAATAAATCATCTGTGTAAATTTCAACAGCCTAGTCACAGACAGACAGATGGACACTATGGACAGCGGAGTCTTAGTAATAGGGTCCGGTTTTTCCCTCTGGGTACGGAACCCTAATAAAAGGTAACACAGATGGAGAAAATATGCGAAAATAAGTCACTTCCGCGTAAAACGGCCATCGCTCAGCGTAATGCTGGGACTCGTGTGCGAGACAGAGCCACAGCAAATAAAAATATTTTTAACCTTTAATCACTAGCTTTTTCCCGCGACTTCGTACGCGCATATATGCCGTTTTTTCCCGTTCCCGTATAGCCTATAGCGTTCTTCATTAGTGTGGCTACCATATAGTCCGACTTGTAGTTCCAGAGATTAGCGCGTTCAAGCAAATAAACTCTTTAGAATTATAACATGAAGTATAGATTGAGTATCATACCTTTTTGGATACATTAATAACTGGCCAAATATGGGTAATTGGGTACCTACACCTCGGGGAATATAGTCGTGAAAATATGCACATTTTACCCCCAAATTCCTTAGTTTTATGACACCAATTGCCCCATATAGCAGCTTAATACTATTCGTTCCAATTATTTAAATATCATGTGTGTAAAAACAATTATTTACGTGAAAAAAAAAAAAGAATTTATTTGCCAACAGCACGCAAGAAATGTCACGTTAGCAAAAATAGTGACAGGTTTTATAATTAAATTAATTAGAATGTCACTTCTACTAATGGGTGATTTCAGTTTGAGTGTCATTAACCTACTTTGCGGAAGGTGTGTTTGGTTTTCAGTTACACGGAAAATTTTGCTACACCCTGTAGTGTAATTTCGAATTGACACACCCTTTCGCTTGTTGACCGATTTTTGAAAATGGTCGGTTTTTAGGTCAAAAAGGTAGGGCTGATTATTTTAATTAAAACTACTGGCATATTTCCTTCCTATACTTTTAGTCAAGCGTGCTCTGTCCACGTCATCGCCTTACATCAGATGAGATAGTGGTCAAACGCGACTTAGATACCAATAATAAAGACTCGCGACTCGCGCACGAAGGGTTCCGTACCATTATCTATATGTTGTATAGAAGCCCCATTTAAATAACTTATTTCATTCTGTTTTTAGTATTTGTTGTTAAAGCGGCAACAGAAATACATCATCTGTGAAAATTTCAACTGCCTAGCTATCACGGTTTATGAGATACAGCCTGGTGACAGACGGACATATGTCTCTTCCGCGTCCTTTTTATACAAAAGGTCTAGAACCGATGCGACGCATAACATATAGGAAAGACGGGGCACGGGCGCGAACGGAAGAGGGATGGGTGAGAACGGGTGTGCGGGGGGGTGGGCGCGGGTGCCAGAACTCGCGCGTCGCTGTCACACAATTACACCACCACAATTAACCCCGTTATGTCCGTGCCACATCTTTTCTATATGTTTTAAAAAGTCGCGACGGCGCCCCGTCTGTGCCCTGTCCGCGCCCCGTCCTCGTCTTCGTCGTTTCTGTGTGTCCAGCGACTTAAAAACAATGTAACTTTCAGATACAGCCGTGATGTTTTGTTCCAGTTTCCTAACAAAGTAACTCAACGTGTTACAATCAATTTGCCCGAGTACCTCTCTGAGAACAATAAAAAGGGTGGTTTTCTTCCTCTTTAATGCATTCGGTGTACAATTCGATACTTTGTTTGGCGCGGCCTAAGTGCCGTCTATACGCCGCGCCTTCGACCTAAATGTGGCTAACAAAACTTGATACTTATGCCTATTTTGACTAAGTTTGGCCGACATGCCTTAATGAATATGTACCTCTTGGATTTTCAACTTGGATTGTAAGGTTGCATTACTATCCCTACTTCCTTACTAATGTTATAAATGCGAAAGTATCTCTGTCTGTCTGTTAAGCTTTTACGCTAAAAGGGCTGAACGAATCGTCATGAAATTTGTAAGATATGTCGCCTGGGATATGGAGAAGGACATAGGCTATATATATATATTTTTTACGCGATAACCGACAAACACGCGGGCGGAGCCGCGCGCTAAAGCTTGTCACTAGGTACATATTATAAAACAACCTCACGACGTCTGTCTGTTCGCGATTAACTCAAAAACTACCGAACTGATTTTCATACGGTCCTTAGTGCTTATTATAGCTATAAACCGTCTTCTGGTTGATAAGATAAGGCATCAAATGTTTTTTTATTATTATTATTGATAGACACGCGCTTGAACACTATATCACCTGATGGTAAGCGATGATATGGTCGAAGATGGAGTAGACCATCAGGATGTAGCTATCAGGAAACACAGACTCTTCCTGCGCTGTTCTTTTGTGATGAGGCGCGATGCAAGACATTGGATAGTTTCTCCGGGACTCGTTGAGGATTGACTTGGCTTTTTTCTGGTGGTCACCACTGTTCATTCTGGCTGTTAAGAGTTGCAGTGCTTGGAAATAGTGTGGCAAGCTTCTCACCAAAAACCGTTAACAGGGCAGATGCTCTGCAAGGTGCAATACAACATGTATTTTCAGTCAAATTTTGACCTGCTTATAAAAATGTATGGTAACAATTAATTCCCCTAGTAGCCCCTTGTCAACTCAACCTGCCCATCACCACAATAATAGACGGACTGTGGACACAGACCACTCCTCGCGACCTCAATGTGTCCAAGTTAAACACGAACACATATTTTACGACATTACCGTAACATGCCTAGCTTTTACGCTGACTGAGTGGCTCATAATTCACGTAAATTAAGCTTTTAAGTTACGTACTAAAAGTCGGTGGAAAATCTGGGTGAAAATTCTAAATGGGGACCTGTGCTAATACCTTTCTTTTAGGTATTTAGGTCTCCAATTCTAAATTTTTCGAATTCGATGGGTTTTTCACCGTTTGTCCTTCATTGTGAGAATAACTCGACAAAATGTACTTGAACAGCAATTTTCAGGTAGGTATGGCGTTTATTGTTAATTAAAACACGTTGTTTATATGCCAGCGAAGCTGCGGGAGAACGCTAGAAAAAAAAATAGGAAACAAACTATTATCTTTCACAAACTAACAAAAGTTACAAACAATTTTACGTCTTAATAATTTCAGTAGTAAATACTTTATTGAATAACACAAACTTACTTTCTACGGCACATGCTGTCTGGGCCTGCGCCGGCCCCTTTCAACAAGATTATAGATAACCTTACTAAGATTTATTACTAGTAAAAGTCTGTACGACTTAAATGTAACTGTTAGCTTATGAAGTAGAAAGCTTAGTTAGAAATAAGTTCTACTTTCTATATTTAGCGAAACTCATCATCTGTCTAGAGTTTTCCCAACTATATTGGGGTCGGCTCCCAGTCAAACCGAATTCAGCTGAATACCAGTATTTTACGTGGAGCGGCTGTCTACCAGACCACCGCAACACATTAACTGAGTAACACGGTACTTCTTGGCAAGACTGGTGTCAGATTTTTACTGGCTTGCCATGGTGGCTGTGGTGTCTCTATCGAACAAATTCGGCAACCCTGGCAGACAGTCCATCCCTTACATTTTGATTTTCCTACAGACGTTACCGTTGTTAAAATGCTACTTTTTCGAGAGCCTCATGTACATTATACTGACAAGCAGCGTTGCTGTGTTAAAGCGTAGGTACATAGGTAGGTAGGTACCGGTGTAGTTACAGGCACGTGACACATGTCAGCTTTGTCTCTGTGATGGCAACACATTTGCGATGTCTCTGGGTAGGTATTGCAGATGTCCATAGGCGCTAGCGACCGTCTAAATAATCATAAACACAGTATTAATGCGAGAAAACCCGAGTCCAACAACTAGTCTTAATAAAACTCAGATAGCATTTAATTCTGTAAAGTACAATCATCAACAAAACTGTCCAGCACAAAACAAAAGTACACTCACAACCAGACACCTTCCAAACCTTTTATTTCGAAATTTCGAACAAACAAAGTACTATCGCGAGCAAAAGTGCTCGAGTGTTCGACGAACAAAACGCTCTTGTGAAACTCGGCACTCGTTAAATTTTCTAACGAGTGTGTTGTACACGAGAACGCTTTTATACGCGATTGTACATACGAGCGAGTTTCTCGGAGTTTTCTGTTATATCGCGTTTGTTTGATCCGTAGGTTTTAGTACTTTTTATTTTAGTTTGTAGAGAATAATAGGAATATACTGTGGGATTAAGAGACTTGTCGAGGATACCAACTCAATCTTTATTTTTCCCACTGTAGGACTCAGGCCTCACATGTCTTCAGAATATTGGTTCTAAGACATACCGGTTTCCTCTCGATATTTTCCTTCACCGTTTTGAAAGCAGTGGCGATAATATAAATAGTGTATTTTACTGAAAAATCTAATTAGTCCTACCGATAGATTTTCAAAAAGTATTGGACATAACAACACGTATTTTTTTCTTTTTTCACATCAAAAACATCGTAGTGACTCGTAATTTGAGACCGTCCCCAAAGGGCCACTACTATTCCTTAGTATAGATGTGCATTCTCATTATATTGGAACTCAAATCGTCGACTACATATCATTTCTTACCATCAGGTTAGATGGTGGTGAATCCCCGAGTGGTGAAAGCCTATCAAAATAATATTCATAACTCAATCAAATAAACTGTTCCGAAAATACCCTTTTCACCAAAAACAATTGGTCAGTTTTCCCGTGAAAAAATATTCATTTTTTGCTAATGAACTCCTACGAAACGAAGCCGCATTACGGAGAATATTCTTTTAAAAAGCGTTGCAGTGAAAAAATAATAAAAAGCTTAATTAAATGTATGAATATTAAATTTACTTGTATGCCCTGAAACTACTCCGAGGGTACATAGTCTGGTATTGTGGTTGTGAGTATACTATCGTGTCACAGATAAGAACAAAAGTTCAACTCCACAGAAAATCGAGATGGTTCGTTGTTAGCGTTGTCAAATCTTTCGAAAAGAATCAAGCGAGGTGTCACTGTTTGTAAATAGAAATAGAATTGATGGCCCGTGAGGCCGTGACAATATTCTGACTATGGCTATGACAGCTAAAACTTGTGCTAAGCGCAATTGAGTGGACTCAAAAATGATGAGTAAATGATTTTGATATAATGGCCGGCTCCGGTATTTAGCTTCTAGCTAGAACATCACAGGTGACGGATTTTTCTCAACACTTTTCTGAAAACAAATGGTTTCGTCATACATCGGCTAGTTGTCACAATTAATTGGTTACCAACATTTTTAGGCTAAATAGTCGATGGTTCCTTATAAAGAACAAAAGCAGGCGCACGCTCAAATACACGAACGGAGATCACAAAAAAATGCCGATCGCGAGTGTACTTACACTCGCTTTCGTGGGTTTACGCCCGTTATTCGGAACTGGACTTCTGTAATTTCTATGGTCTGGTTTTCGTCGTTTTCTGTGTACTGTGTATTATGCATTGTGTATTGAAGTTCATTGTTTTATGGTGGCTCATTACTTTTTCCCGGTGTGGTTTTACAAGGACAAGTATTATTATTCGGTATCATTTATTTTAGAAAACTAAAATAAATCTTCATAACTTCATTCTCGATTGAAGAGTGGATTAAACAATTTGACATTAGAAGATCTTAGACAGTCGTTATTTTTTAGTACTTTATAATTTTTCGTAATTCGTAAATATGCAAATTCTCTATCAAAAAAAAAATATGTAGGTACAATAGTGGTACATGGGCGGACTTAATGTAACAAGGCATTCTCTACCAGTCAACCTTAGACTACACTGTGGTAGGTGTACTTAAAACAAAAAAATATAAATAATAAAAATTAACTTGTAGGAGGTACACTAAAAAATCTCCTGTGTACTTGGATAGTTCTCGTTGATATTGGCCGCCGTGACCGGAATTCAGTCAGAGGATTTTTCTATCAAAATAGAAAGTCTTTCTGATTTTAATCTGTATTCATTTTGACAGATATCTTCATTGTTTAGGAGCCAGTGTTGTCTAACTGTATCTTATCGGTTTCATCGAAAAAAAAACGAGAAGTAGGTTTTCAATGTGATTGTACTTTGAGCAAATTGTTAATAAATTATTTCTGTTTTGTTTCAGGTATGATTGATTTCTCGTGCGGAAGTACAATTTCAACGGTACCACGACGCTGGATGCAGACTAAGTTAGTTTAGCTTAGCTCGCATTACTGCTGAGGATTTAATACTTGATAATAATACTACTAAGAATGATTTAATACTTGTTAAAAGCGTATACGCGGTACGGCTTTTCATACAAACTTTCAAATACTAATTTTTCGAAAATAATGAACCGATTTTAATAAAACTTGGTATACGTACGCTAGATATCTAGGTCTAAATAGTTATCAGATTTTTTTTTTGAATAAGAGTTCAGGATATAGTGATTTTTCACTTTCTATAGAAAACTTAAAATCGCTCTCTCTCTCCCTCTAAAATCTTTTTCAAAAATGTTGTCTGATAACTATTTAGACCTGGATATCTAGCGTATGCGTACCAAGTTTCGTTAAAATCGGTTCATTCAGTTTGAAGAATAAGGACTTGAAAGTTTGTATCAAATGACATACGGCGTACACGCTCTTAACTTAATTTGGGATCTGCACACAAATATGAAAAATTACTACAGCTTTTGCGAGCTAAACAAAAGTAACTTAGAAAAGCTAAGGTATTTATGAAAAAACAGAAAACGTAATTACCGACTCTTAGTGTGAAACTGTCAGTAATTTACGGCTTCGTAGTTCGGATCCTGCTTGCACCGCAAATTACTAAATCATTTATCGTTAATCATATTTAAAACATCGCTGCAGACTCAAACGCAAGCTTTTGAACTGTCAAGAAGTTAGGTCAGTTAGCCAGTAGTTAACGGTTAACAATAGAACGATGTTTAAATTCGCTTAAATGCAAATGTAGCAGTGATCAGTCCGTGGCCCTGGAACGCAAAGGGCATTAGGAGGAACACGGATGGGTTTTAGTCAGAAAGAGTCTGACACTCCCGCTCCGCCCAGAGCGGAAGGAGTCATTTGATGATTTACCATCCTTAAAAAAAAGCAGTGTTTTGTGGTGGAGGAGGACCTGAATCTCCAGCAAAAGTTATATTCTATCAGCTCAAACGACTGTCGAAATGTCTAAATGTATATGATCTGATCACGTGATATTTCGGCAGCGCATTTCAGTCCCGTACATTCTGGACTTTTTGACTATTCATCATCATCGTCATCATATCAGCCGAAAGACGTCCACTGCTGGACATCGGCCTCCCCAAAAAGGGGGCCCCGGTTTGCCATAATCGCCACGTTTGGCAGGCGGGTTGGGTATCGCAGTGTAGCTGTAGCAATGTACCTAAAGAGAATGCTGCTGCCCATTCTCTGGTGAGTCCCTTAGTCGCCTCTTACGATACCCACGGGAAGTGATGGGATGGTGTTATAACGTTTGACTATTTCCATTGCTGAAATAATGCCACTTTGGTTAACACAAGCCTTTAATATTCAGTTTAGTTCCTCACCAAAAACACAAAAGATTATGCGTGTGAAAAACAAGCAAAAAACGCACGCGTAGGCGTTACTCCTAGTCCAAATAGTCCAAGAGCTTAAGAGATGACGCTCAAATTAAGCCTATTAACATTGTCGCCTCATTCTGTAATTGATATCCAAGATTGGCCTCAATTGGGGACGAGACTCCTCGACTATTCACACGGACTTTTTATATTGTGCCCAATTGATCCGGTAGGTCATTTAGAAACATGTGATTAGCTAGATCTTGGCTTAGTCAAATGCTAGGATGCGGTTACATTGGCATTTTTCCCGCCAATCCCTGCTTCCCTACTAACATTATAAATGCGATAGTAACTCTGTCTGTCTGTTACGCTTTCACGCTAAAATGACTGAACGGAACGTCATGAAATTTGGCAGATATATAGCCTGGGATATGGAGAAGGACATAGGCTACTTATTTACGCGATAACCGACAACCACGCGGGCGGAGCCGCGGGCAAAATCTAGTTAGATATATTTATATGTGGTATAGATTGAATGGAATAGAATGATATATTTTACTAGCAGTTCAAACAGATTGTGATCCTGATTATCCGTAAGAAACAATATTCTAGAATTTGATTGTAGCGCGAACTACCGGGTCCAATTTTGAATCTAAACAAAAATAAAATCAAAAATCGGTCTAGACGTTTAGGAGGAGTTCTTGTCGACACTATTGCTAAATCCATAGCCGCTATGGTGTTCTACGAAACAGCCTGTAGGCGACATTAATACGCCACAAAAAATCAACGTAGCAGAATCAACAAATGAGACTCGCAGCGCCATCTATCTCGACAGCTGCGAACTAATTGACAAAATCCTAAATCGCGATATCAGAGTTTACCGTGCGATGAGAACATATGCAAAGCCCGAATATCAACCCAACCGTCTGGTCGGAGGATCCTTCCTTTTCAATGGAGGTTTGCGGGACTTTACTCTCTGTTCCGCTACCTCTAAAAGCCTTTGGAAGGACTGAATTTAGTATTTTCTTGCACCTTCACCTTCCCACCACCTTCTATAATTAATTTCACTATCCAAGATATTCAAGGGGTTTTTCTGGTGGATAGAATTCGCAACGAAGTCATTGGCCCGAGAACTAAAGTCACCGACATTGCGCGAAGAATCAGCATGCTGAAGTGGAAGTGGGCCGGCCATGTCTGTAGACGGACAGACGGTCGATGGAGCAGACATGTGTTAGAGTGGAGACCGCGTATGAGCAAACGTAGTGTGGGACGCCCTGCGGCACGATGGATCGATGATTTGAACAAGGTGGCTGGCAGCGGATGCGACTGCTCATGACCGGGATGGCGCTCCTTGGGGAGGCTTACGTTCAGCAGTGGACGGCAATTAGCTGATATGATGATCCAAGAAATTCGAATCGTTCCTCCGGGACTAGTTGGGAGTTTTTCTGTTGGTCGTTTCTGCTGATTCTGGCTTTTGGGTGAAGGGAATGTGGAGTCCAGGAGTGTCAACAAATGGCCCTTGTGTCGTATTGTTATTATTTTCCGTTTCTGTGAAACCAGTCAAAGTCACCTTGTCTGTATAAATTGTATATGTCGCAGCCAATTAGCTTAATCAGCCGTTTAATTGGTTGCCTAGCCTATTCATTTAAATGCGCCGATTTTGCAGCGACCTAAGTGATATTTTTTGATCAATATCGTTTAATGACTTGCCCATGTCACGTATGTCACTAATTTAACGGCGCAGTTCTATGAATAGGCTAGACTTTTAATGAAACGGCTGATTAGGCTAATTGGCTGCATGTATATCAAATTAACTGCAAAACCACCATTAATTTTCGAGGTTACAATGACATACATACTGATGAAGTGATATCTTCATTCACTTGAACTACTTTCTACTCGACATTACAAAAAAACGACATTAATTTATTATGTTTATATTGAGCTCATTGGCTCAATGGTATGAAGCACTGTTGCTAAACAAGAGATCATGAGTTCGATTCCAAGTAATTTTTCCATCAACACGACCACTAGAACAACAACTATAAAATTACCAAATCGAAATTGATAAAACTCTCAATAAACTACAGCTCGATGATTCCCCGTCAAACAAACCGGTTTGTTTATCGTCAACTACTCATTGTCAATGGTTACGCTCTACTTGTCTCTGGCTGGCATCCGGCGACCATAATGTTGGTATTTATGACGGTAGTATCTTCAAGACCCGTTTTGTAAAGGGTGTTGGCAGGATAACGATATATTGTCTTTGCTTAAAGACTGATGTAAGTTGTTCCGGGTTGAGATTGTGGCAATAACTATTTATTTATGATCAAATCATGACCAAATGTAGGCATGGAATACTTGCTGAGGTAGGTCCGGTAGTGGGTGAACATCCATTGAGGGGGTGATTCACTTGAGATTCACCGGATCGTTGGCTTTCGTTGATTATCCATGGCGAGCAACGCAGTCTACTCTCGTCGATGGCGAAGTCATGGCGTGCTCCCAGAGGGAGTTACTGTGTTACTTGGGTATACTGTTACATCAGGAGAATCGCCGGCTCGACTGATCCACTCGTGGTTTTTTGCACCGCGGACTTAGAATTTCATCCACAAGGGCCTGCGATCGAATCCGCAGGTTTTTAAGTCCGCAGACTTTCGGTTCAAACCTTCCCACCACTTCTTACCAGACCTCCAGTCAGGTAGGCAGTATTCAGCTGAATCCGGTTAGACTGGAAGCGGACCCCGGTGGGAAAAAGCCAGGCACATGATAGTTCTGAAATTGCTCCATAAATAGAACCATTTCTATGAAAAATCGCTGTCGCATTGTCGCGTTGCAGACCTATTATGTACCACTGCAACATTTTACAGTAATATCCAACTTTCCAGTTAAATCGAAGCCACACAGAATATACATTAGCAATTTTACATTTGCACACGGCTCATGGCTGGCTGTATATTTCCACCCCCCTTTTTACCCCCAGTGGTGAATTCATAATAACTCATACAACCCCATTGATGGTAATACGGCGTTCACCCCCAGAATATGTATGGGTAATTTTCTTTTGTGGTGGAAACATAGGGACGAAGATTTTGAGCGTGCATTCTGATATTTAGCTGCATTTATTTATACTAGAAGCCAATCCCAACTTAATTGGGAAAAACAGAAAGATTTAGTAGAGCTCTATGTGAAGCAGCTCGCATTGAGAAGTATTACCACCATACCTTTTTCTGCTGCTAAGCAGCGTCACTGTTTTTTGAAGGGTATGTAAACCGGTCTAGTATGGTATGGTTCTCGTGTGATTTGACCAGTACAATTTGTATGGACTTCAAAAGAGACTGACCTCTGAGTTTGTTTCGGTGTTTCTTCTCAGGGTAGTCAGCTAGGAAACACCGGCCTCATCTAGCTTAAAATGACCAAAAAATATTGACGTGTAAAAGTGTTATGTTTAACCTACTTACAAAATAAATATCATTATCAGTAACAACCACATGACAAATGTCAGTTTTGACTCTGTGACTATAAATAAAGTATGACAGGGGGGGGTCATTTTATAGATAAAGTCAACATTTTATTGCTAAAAAAAGTAGTCTCAGTTTCTGAAGTCAAGAGATATCGACTGTCATAAAATGATGCGTTCTCCGTCAGTGTCATTGGCAGATTGGTTCCACCCACTACTAAGTATAGGCCTCATCCCGAGGGCCTGGGCAATATGACCCTATCAGCTTCGGCGATTATCTAAAAGTCCATAAAGTATGGGATTGACAATTGCTTGAAGAAAGTGTCGTGGTCTATACTATATATTTTTAACCGACTTTAAAAAGCACGAGGTTCAGACAATCATCATCACTCGAGGCTTTTTCCAATTATCCTCTTTCCTTATAGGTCGTTTTCTCCATTCCAAGCAGGGGCGGCCCGTCCGAAGCAGAAATCTGTATGTTTCCACAAAACTGCAATACCACATGCATAGTGCATTAGTCACTTAAAGGATTCCGATATGAACCACCCAGTACAAAGACAGACAGCATGACGTAATCAAGGCATAAATTAGTAGTAATAAAAGTCTTATTAGCTTTTAATTGTGTCGCATGATACCGCATAGACAATTTCAATGAAGCCATGGTTTTTCATGGAAATGACAAAACGCCTTCGGTTATCACGGGAAGGGCAGGATTTCATTTGAATCTATTCCTACTAATATTATAAATGCGAAAGTAACTCTGTCTGTCTGTTACGCTTTAACGCTAAAACGGTTGAACGGATCGTCATGAAATTTGGCAGATATATAGCCTGGGATATGGAGAAGGACTTAGGCTACTTTTTTACGCGATAACCTACATCCACGCGCGCGGAGCCGCGGGTTAAAGCTAATTAAATAATAAAGTAAGCTTTCGAAAAATATGGTACAATCCTAACTTATTGTAAAATTGAGTTTCTTACACTTTTACGTCTATCCGATTTTTATGAATATTGGTACAGACAGAGTTAGATGAGACCCTTTTTTTTTAAGTATGGGAAATCGTCAATTGACTCCTTCCGCTCTGGGTGGAGTGGAATGGAGTGTCAGACTCTTACTGACTAAAACCCATCCGTGTTCCTCCTCATGCCCTTTGCGTTCCAGGGCTGCGGTGACTCTTTCGAACAAATTCCGCCTAAAACCCTATCAGGCTCTATAGATGAGATCCTGGAGGCTACTTTTTTGCGAAAACGCGAACGAAGCCGCGGTAAAAAACTAGTTGGTTATAAATAGATAACTGTTTTACTCGTAAACTTTCTTTGATTTTAACTAGATGAGGACGGAGTACGCCTTCGCAAAATGGAGTACAATCAATACTAATCTATTCAATTAAACTAATATAATAAAGCTGAAGAGTTCGTCTGTTTGTTGGTTTGTACGCGCTTATCTCTGGAACTACCACTCTGATTTGGAAAATTCTTTTTGTAAATGATAGCCACATTCATGAGGTATACGGTAACGGTACTATGCGCGTACGAAGTCGCGGGCAAACGTTAAAAAAATATTAAGAGTACGTTTGGCAACCTTAAGTGCATCTGTTAGCTGTCACCTTGACCTGCCCTGCCCATGACCTGTCCTGCCAAAGTCTGAACATAGGCCAACGTCCCGGACAAACAAAGTAAAGTTATTCACAAATCCCGTTAATCCCCGGCTTAACTGAAATAATTAATCTCGTCAAATAGTCGCTCTGACAAGGGTTTAAACGTCGGTTCAAACTGGTATTTGGTTAATTAAAACGTACTTTGATTTGGGTTAAGATACTTAGTTTAAGAGCTTAAGTTTACCATAGTTATCAGTTATTGATTAGCTCACTATCTGGAGCTTGCGGTTAAATAATAATATCCACAGGAGGGGGGGTTTTTTTGTGGCATCAATGCCGCCACAAAAAAAAAACCAACGTAGCAAAAACTACATCGCTACAAAAATAACCGCAACGCCATCTATCCCGCTAGCTGCGAACTAACTGAACGAAATCCTGCATCGCGCTATCAGAGTTTTCCGTGCAATTTGAACATATACAACAGTCTAAATATCAACTATCGGGCAGTTGCCCACCGGACACAACAACCGTCCGGTCGGACCCTCGACTTTGCCTTCGTGCAGCTACTTCATCATGACGTCATTATTACTTCTCATCGTGGGCTCTCAACGCTGGCTGAGAACGGTTTGTGGATGGATGACCGAACATCCATTCAAATCGCGACTTTTCCGTGCCTCTGAAAGCATGAAGATCGACCCGTACGTACCCCTCAAGTGTCGCTGGCCCGACAGTCTTTTAGATTTGGGTGACCTTTGCCATTTTCACGGCATCGATGGTAGCAGCGCATTGGTTACTTCGGCTCCATGTTTTGGAGCAAGGAGGGCAGGATAGGAAGTGGAGCATGGTTTGTGACGGCTCCACGTCCAATAATATAGTACAAAAAAAACTTATTTTTATATGGTTGTCGGTTTTTTCACTTTTTAGCAACACCACTGGAAAATTACAGGAAAGCAAAATACGCAATTTCGTATACATGAATGACATACCTCCTCCTTTTTTGAAGTCGGTCAAAAAGAAGTTTTGTTCCTCTGCTACTTACCCTTCAAGGTGTACACGTGACATGAAGTTACCTAAACATTTCTGATTACAGCATAAATCCACGTTAACATGACATGTCGACAGTGCCAGCGTTATATTCAGAAAGTCAGAAACTTCGGTACAACTAGCGTAAACTTAGCGCCAGGATATTAAAGTTAGAGAACTATTGCGAGACGTGCTTGCGACTGTACTGTGCTGTGTTCTGTATGTTGATTGTGTTGAGTACTGGATGTAGCCCCAACTTCGCTCGCGTTAACTTTCGAGGAACCTGGTTAAAAAACCGGCCAATTGCGAGTCAGGCTTGCATACGAAGGATTCCAATTCCAATTTCATTATCTATAAAAAAAAAACGGCAAAAAGTTACGTTTGTTGTATGGGAGCCCCACTTAAATATTTATTTTATTCTGTTTTTAGTATTTGTTGTTACAGCAGCAACATCATCTGTGAAATTTCAACTGTCTAGCTATCACGGTTCATGAGATACAGCCTGGTGACAGACAGACGGACAGACAGATGGACAGCGGAGTCTTAGTAATAGGGTCCCGTTTTTACCCTCTGGGTACGGATCCCAAAAACTATCTACCTAGTTCGGTTCATGAGCTAAAGCCCTCTCTAATAGACCAATGGACGGCCGGACTGACAGCGGAGGCTTAGTTATATGATTCCGTTGATTTACCCAGATGGTCGATGAGGCCGAAAAGCTGGAGTGGCGACCGCGTACCTACCGGTAGACGCAGCGTTGGCGCGATGGATGCGAGAAGCACACGACCGGTTGTTCTGGCGACACTTGGGGGAGACCTATGTCCAGCAGTGGACGTCTTTCGGCTGATATGATGATGATGATGATTAACCTTTGGGTACGAAACCCTAAGAAGTAGGCTATATAACTGGCGATAGTGTAGGTTTCTATTAACGATAAAATTTGCTTAATTGGATCGATCTTTTCGTCGAAGAAAAACTCGACTTTTTGTCAAGACCAGCGGTTCTGAACCGTTTTGGTCATCGACCCCAAGTAAATATAGCTGAAGCCCGAGAGTCCCTAATTATTTATTTGTCATCCAGTTATAATAATATAATAGGATTCAATATAAGCCCGAGGTTTGCTAAAATTTATGTCATTATAAAATATGAATAATACAACTTTTTTTTACACAGCAAGGCACGAAAATCCTGCTTCATTAGCAGGGCCTTTTAAGCTTCATTGCTCACAAGCTTCCCAGAAAATTCTGCCCAAAATTTCGTGAGACAAGTTCTGGTAAATGCCCTGATACATTGATCTCGTCGGTGTGATAGATACTTATCTTGGGGTACGATGGGACTGACATACGCTGCGCGTTATAAAAGTCCCTAAAAATATATTTAAAAAAAAAAGTTTTGGTAAATCTTTCTTTTGGTACTCCATCACCCATTCAAGCAATTCTTCTTGTACTCCAGAGACCCATCCCAATAGCCCGCGACTCGATTTTGCGACCCGAGGTTAAGAAACGCTGGTCTAGACATTATCAGCCTAACCTTTTTCGCAACTATATTGGGGTGGGCAACCAGTCAAACCGGATACAGCTTAATACCAGTATTTTACGTGGAGCGGCTGCCTACCAGACCTCCACAGCCCAGTAACTGGGTAACACGGTACTTGTTGGCAAGATTGGTGTCAGATTTTCTGGCTTCTGCCAATCCGTAACGACTGCCAAAGATCTCCAAATGACAGCCGGGACCAACGGCTTAGCGTGCTTTCCGAAGCACGGAGGAGTCTCGGTATGTTAAGATGGTCACCCATCCACAGACCAACCTCGGCAAGCGGTCTGCGCGGCTGTTATAATTTAGCCACGAGCTGGTCTAGACAATAACCAAAATTAAATAACGCTTTCAGAAACCAAACAAACGCACTGACACACATACATACTAATTTATACAATAGCATAGTAAGAGTAAAGTAACCTGCGGCTAACTTACATAAACTGTAGTTATATTACGAGAACTGCATGTTAACTTATCCGACCGTCAGCGACTGGTTCAGGAAATTAACTATAGTTCAGACGAAACTCGCGCGTCGGGGCTGTAACTTCACGGTTCAAGTTAACAGTTTAAACTATTGTAGATTGTAGGTACATGTTGATTGAACTAGCTAGATTGAATAAGGAACGTACACGGCGAAGACAGTGCCCCGACAGTGTAACCGGGGCTCGAGACAAGTGAGAAGCTGTCAACGGTAGCGTGGCGAAGGATATTGTCAATACGTCAAAAATGTATAGGATTGACAGACGCTATCGAAATGTCACGTGATCAAATTCCTACTTTTTGGAATTTCGACAGTCGCATTTTGCATTGGCTAATTGAATGGCACATTGTCTAGGGCCTCTTGAGTCAATTGAGAAACGAGCCAAGAGGATGATCGGCAATGATAGGCTCGTCGAGTCGAAGTTCCAAAATCTTGAACATCGACGCCGAGTTGCTAGCCTGTCGGTTTTCGATCGGTTGCATTTTGGGGAGTGTGCAACGGAATTGCATAGTTTAATACCGCCAAGCCTGTTCCATCATCGGGCCACAAGACGCACGGCGATGCGCCACCGGTACATGGTGGACATCCCACCCACACGCTCAAAACGTTTTGTTGGTTGTTGTAGCGACACGCGCGGGGAAGCCTATGTCCAGCAGTTGACGTCTGCAGGCTGATATGTTGACCACAACCCAGTAACTGCGTAACACTGTACCTTTTGGCAAGACTGATGTCATATTTTCTGACTTCTGATTACACGTAACGACTTTTTAAGATCTACAAATGAGCCGGTACCAACGGCTTAACGTGCTGACCTTTGCAAGCGTTGCTTACTCTCAAACTACAAGCGTTATTATTTAACCACGAGCTACTGTCATGTCTCTCGAATAACAATAACGCAATATTATAAAACAAAGAAATCCCCTCACATTGCAAAACCAGCCCATTTTCATAAGCTTCTCAATAAATAAGGTTTATATTCCCCTACCTCGTTGTGAAGACAATAAAACGCTTAAACAGCAGTTCTGTCACGATCCGGCGCAGTTGCAACATAACCTCTCGTCTGCAAAGTAGGTTGGACATTGTTATCAGCGGATGAGTCATGCGTGAGAAAAGCTGTATTCCGAACACAGTATCAACTTGTGTAGTATACTATATTTCTAAGTAATACAGGGCAGATTAATATAAAGTTCTAAGTTTGAGCTACACGATAACGGAAAAATGCTTGCACTGTCTGGACAGGTCCACTCAAATCTGTGTGGTACATTCCTCAAAAGACCACCTCAGACCTACATGGTTCTCATATGAGTTGATCAGTACAATTGTATGAACTTTAAAAGAGAGTTAGTCTCAGGGTCAGCTAGGAAACATCGGCCTCATCAGGCCTCATCTAGTTTAAAAAGACCAAAAAGTTTGACGTGTAAAAATGTTCATAATAAGAATAACATACATACAAAATAAATATAATTTTTCATTACTAGCGCATGGGTGCAAATTATATAATTATGCCAAAACCATATCGTAGAATTGATCACTTCATGATATGGCCGTTGGTTAGGTTTAAGGGAACTTAGGGCACCCCGACATAGGTAGGTTAGGTTCGAATGGGATGACGGGAGCTAGAGAGAAATAACCCAATAACACTAAAGACTCCCATCAAGAAACACAGACTCCGGCTGGAAATTCCACTGCTAAGCTGTCACACACACTGAATGCATTACCAAAACGTTTTGTGCGAATGGATGTACAATTGTACATGTACCGGTGACGCATCGCCATACGACGAAAACTATAGAAAGGAAGAAATTTACAGTTGTTGAAAGCAACCAGACATTTTTATTAACTCATCGATAGGAACTGTACATATGCACATGTAAAAAGAAACCATAAATAAGTGTGTTTGTCGTTTCGATACATTTTTCTGCGAATCGGAATCATGCCCGCGATCTCGAATGCATAAATATTGTGTGACGCGACTGTGTCCATTGTTTCTGACGGCCGTTGACCCACTCGTGGACACTGAACAGTGGAGTTGTGTGTGAATGAAGAATTCTGATGTAATATTAGAGTATTCTACTGAAAAAATCTATTTAGTCCGTCAGATAGATTCCCAAAAAATATTGGACACAACGTATTTTTTCTTTTTTCACGTAAACAAAAATTACTAAGATACAGTGTAATTAAAACTCGCGTGACGTCACTACGATCGTACAATTTTTGGGTCGTGACTTCACCAGCCCCTTTCTTTAACTTTGCTTTATTTTTATAATTTTAGCGATTTGAATTGACAAAAAATACGTTTCCAATATTTTTTTTTAAATCTAACGGACGGACTAAATAGAAATATTAAAAGCCCAGAAATTGAGTAAGGAGCCCGCCCTGACCTCAGAGCTCGTTACTCAATTCTCAGGCTTGCCAGACTAGTTCGACAAAGTAGCATTATGTCAGCAACAACGTTTATCGAAAAGTCTAATAAAAATAAGTCAGATTTCAGTCCAATTGACGGTCGTACGTAACATTGCCTCGGAAAACATAATCATGAAAAACCTTTTTTGTCCCTAACAAAAAATATAATGCTTGTCGAATAGTCAAAAGTAGGTGAGATTGACAAACGCTACGAATGCGAAATGTCGCGTGTTCTCTCAAAACACTAGCATTTCGACCATCGCCAGTGTAATGTCAATCAAATCAAATCAAATCAAATCGTTTATTGCAATCCATAATGTACAAATACAGGTGGCAAATATAAAATGGAAACAATTATGGACCCTGTCGGGCACAGCAAATTTTTAAATAAGTAGAGAGAGGAAGAGCGCTTTCATTAAATAAAATAAAAAACTTATTTACTTACTATATTTGTATTATTTTGTATCATATTAAGTTTTTTTTTTTTTTTTTTTTTAAATACAACATTCATTCATTCATATTAATTATTTATTAAATTATATTAGTTATTTAATATTATCTAGGTATGTATTAATAATTATTTATTTGTGAATTCACTTAAAGATTTTTCATTATTATTAGTATAGTATAACTTTATAATATTAAATGTAATTGTAATGTAATTACGTACTCAATATAATTATTTACTTACTAAGTAATTGTTATTAGTACTTATGTATTAATGGATTTATCCGTTAGATATTCGTCTACTGTGTAATAACATTTTTTAATTAAGAATTGTTTTAATTTATTTAAAAATATATTGGTTTTATTTTGTAGTTTTATGTCTACTGGTAATTTATTATATATTTTTATTGACATTGAATATGGACTAGAAGAATGTAATTTAAGGCGGGAGGGAGGCAAATTGATTCTGTTTTCATGGCGCAACGAATACTTTGTTTGTATGTCACCCCGAGTGTTATAAGAATCTGGATGTTTACGGACCAGTTTACATAATTCTAAAATATAAATACTAACCAAGGTGAGGATCTTGTGTTTTTGGAAGTAAGGCTTGCAGCTATCTGTTTGTTTTATGTTGAAAATTACTCGTATTAGCTTTTTTTGCATGATTAATAGGGAGGGAGCGTCTGTGCTATTTCCCCATAAGATAATGCCATATGTGAACCAAGCATGGGCATACGCGTAGTATGTAACTAGTGCGGTTTGTAGGTTTGTAGTCTTTTTTATTTCACGGAGGGCATATGAAAACTTTGAAATTTTTGATTTTACTGTCTGTATATGTGTTTTCCAGTTACAGTGTACAATTTGTAGCCCCTAGACCTCGTGACTTATCGGTAACGCATAACAATGCCATAAATTGTACACTTTTCAACTGACTTTACCCCGTGTAGTATCTTTGAGGCGTTTTAATCACAACAGAAAATAGGATCAACACACGATTCCCGTAACGTATAACATTGGACACGCACACATAACGGAATGTCCGCGGCTTCCAGTGTCTGCTATGTGGTCCGAGTAACTGCTCGCACGGGTACGTGAGGTAGACAGACACGTAAGTGACACACGCTTTCTGATACCATACTGTCATAAAAACGAAGGAGAAAGGGCGGCTCAGAATCTTGATCGGTCTACTGAAGCTTTGAAATCTCCAATCCCAACTACCTAAATGACTAAGGCTGATAAAATCTTCGTTTCTCCTTCAAATGATCCTACACTTAAATTTTAGAGTCGGCTTTTCCGGGAAGGGAGCCGGACTCTGCCATCCGCCCGGCTCTGTAGAGCTCGTCACCAGATTGGTCACTCTCCCACCGATTATACGAAATGAATTTCCCATAGCTACTGCCTTGTCCATTGGGATCGGCTTCAAGTCTAACCGGATGCAGTTGTACGTAGCAGCTACACGTAAGTGACACACGCTTTCTGATACCATACTGTCATAAAAACGAAGGAGAAAGGGCGGCTCAGAATCTTGATCGGTCTGCTGAAGCTTTGAAATCTCTTGAAATCTTCCCAACTAACTAAATAACTGTAAGGCTGATAAGATCTTCGTTTTGTCTTCAAATGCCTTCTTTCTATATTAAGTTTTAGAGTCGGCTTCTCCGGGGAAGAAGTGCGAGTCGGACTCGCGCACGAAGGGTTCCGTACCATTATCTATAAAAAAACGGCAAAAAAATCACGTTTGTTGTATGGGAGCCCCACTTAAATATTTATTTTATTCTGTTTTTAGTAAGTACTAGCTTCTACCAGCGGCTTCGCCCGCGTGAATATCGGAAATAGGAAGGTTTCCTGATTTGTATCGTACATTTTTTACTCAGGAAACACCTACCCTACCCTACACTACCCTACCCTACCATACCCTACACTAACCTACCCTACAGCTACCCTACACCTACCCTATACCTACCCTACACCTACCCTAACACTTACCCTACACCTACCCCACACCTACCCTACACCTACCCTGCACCTACCCTACACCTACCCTACACCTACCCTACACTTTCCCTACACCTACCTACCGTACACCTACCCTATACCTACCCTATACCTACCCTACACCTACCCTAACCAGCCCAAAAGATACTATGACATGTTTCTGGTCTCCTGGTACTTGATGTTTCTGGTCTCCTGGTACTTGTGAATCTGAAGTACTAAGGCAGTAGCGGCTCTTAGTTTCCACTTCCTCCTCAGTCTCCATTAATCCATGCCACTTACCGGGATAAAAAGTAGCCTATTTTTTATTCCAGGATATGAACTACATGTGTGCCAAATTTCATCCAAATCCCTTCAGCCGTTTTTGCCTGATTGTTACACAAACATACAAACATACAAACATACAAACTTTCACCTTTATAATATTAGTAGGATTTGTTGTTATAGCGGCAACAGAAATACATCATCTGTGAAAATTTCAACTGTCTAGCTATCACGGTTCATCAGATACAGCCTGGTGACAGACAGACAGACAGACGGAAAGCGGAGTCTTAGTAATTGGGTCCCGTTTTTGCTCTTTGGGTACAGAACCCTAAAAAAAGCACACTCGAGTATATTAACCGGAAATGAATAATGCACAGGCCATAAACAAATGCACAGAGCTTATGGACCGAAGATCAATGTCTTCCGGTTCCTGTAGTTAAGGAGTAAGGAAGATATTAGAACGAAGGGTAGGGGGTTCGATTCTTTTGTTATGTTAAAGAAGTAATGGGCATAAGGGTGCTACGTCTAAGATAAATAGCTATGTTAATGGTATATTAGTTTTGCAATCTTCAATCTTTAGATCGTAATCCAGCCTGCTGAGCGTGAGGTCCAGAGGGTCTATGCAAGAGGGTCTATTAGCGAATACGATTGGCGAAATTTTACCAGCGTCTGTGTTCCCTTCCATATATAACCTGTCTGCTTTCAAAGCAAGAGTGACCAGGCATCTTCTGGACACGCTCGCTCCCTCATAGACCTCATCTATCGCTTTCCATCAGGCTTGATCGAGGTCAAGAGCAAGCCCATTCCTCAATAAAAAAAATGATTTGATTCCCAGGTCTGGCGAAATGTTATTGTTTTTTATTGTCATAAGGAATAACTCGGTAGCAGCCTAAAAAATGGATGTCGCTTACTTTTTGTGATAAAAAGAGTTGGTACACTTAATTATTATTAAGCACTTATTGTAACGTGATATGGTGTACAATAAAGAATATTAATATCTATCTCTCTCGTCCACTGTTACAAGAGATTTAAATTGGCAAAGGTGTCCTATTTTTTTCCTTTTTTCAAAGGCCTCCCCTTTCTCCTTCCAAATCTCTCTGTCTTGGGCGATGTCTGACCAAGTTTTCTCCGCAAACATGATGAGATCGTCACACCACCTTCGCCGCGGTCGACCTCGATGACGACGTCCTTCCTCAGGCGTCCAGTGAGTGACGATCCTCGCCCACCTCTCCGGGTGCATTCGTGCGACATGGCCAGCCCACTCCCATTTTGTGGCAATGTGTCCATGTTTACGAAAAATTGCATATTTCGTAAGATTGCACAATCCCGATTACATTTAAGTTTTTTTATGGTCATGCTTGGCGCAAATATACTCTTTTTCTTTCTTTTCTTTTGGATTGTGTTAAATCTTTAGTAGATAATAATTACTCGATGTATTATGAAAAAATCTTTTTGTATACAATCAATCCTATTCAAATTCAATAGTTTCCAATATATCCACGCGATATTTTACAATCTTACGGCGTTTGAAATTTTCCGGTGATATTTAAATTTACTAAACACTATCAACCGTGGACTAGACAATATAGCCCTATGTTAGGGTCGGCTTCTTCTTTCAGTATTTATTATGTTGCGACAACTAAGTATAATTCTGCCAACACTCTTCGCAGAACATTCCATGATGTTTATCTCTGAACATTGAAGAACATAACAATATCTTCAAGTAAACACGTTCAACAGAGGATTCCTTTCTAATACGGTGGCAGTAACAAATTACAGAAGCACAGAGATATTGGCGCCTCGACTGATGCAAATTAGAACTCATTGACTTGTGGAACTTCGTCACACCGAAGTGTAACGTGTGAGATGGTTATTCTACAAGCTACTGCCAGAATTTGTTTTTCTTTTAGACAAGCTTTTACCCGCGACTTCGTACGCGTATATCCCGTTTTTTCCTGTTCCCGTATAGCCTATAGCCTTCCTCATGAATGTGGCTATCATTTACAAAAAGAATTCGTCGCTAGGAAAGAAACACAACCAAAAAAAAAAGAAATAGATAATTTATTTTCTGTTTTTTTTGTTTCTATTTTTTTATTCAGCCTATATTGTCTCACTGCTGGACAAAGGCCTACCCTAAATTTATCCAGGTATTCTTTTCCCACCAGTCACTTCGAACTAGCCCTCGCAGTAGGCGTCGAGGTCGTCTCGCCACCTCTTCATAGGCTTGCCTATTTTCCGTTAATCCCGTTACACTTTGCAGTTCGGTCTCTGTGTGACAGACGGCCATCTTCGAATAATATACCGTCTCATTTTTCCGCTGCGAGCGCGACTCCCACTCGTCTATATTGTTCGTATCTTAGTATTTAAATAAGATGAACTCTCCAAGATAATTGTATATTTTAACGCTAAAACGTCTTTTGGGCCCATACCGTTATCATATACAGGACTGATGACGTGAAGCTACGCTTGCTGAGGTCAACCTTTGTATGGGTGATTGTCCCATTATATGCGACGCACACTCTTGTGGTCAAATGCGTCGGCTGTCTCATCATCATCATCATAGCAGCCGAAAGACGTACACTGCTGGACATAGGCCTCTCCTAAGTGTCGCCACAACAACCGGTCCTGTGCGTCTCGCATCCATCGGCTACCAGCGACCCTCACACTTCAATTTAGCGATCCTTCGGGCTGTGTCGGTAACTTTGTTCTCTTGCGGAAATCGTCATTCCTGATTCGATCACGCAAGGAGACTCCGAGCATTGCCCTCTCCATTGCCCTTTGGGTGACTTGAAGCCTTCTGATGAGGTCCATTGTGAGCGACCACGTTTCGGTTCCATAAGTCATCACTGGCAACACGCACTGGTCATAGACTTGCGTCTTGAGACACTGTGGTATGTGAGACGAGAAGATATCACGCAACTTCCCGAACGCCGCCCAGCCGAGTCGGATTCGACGGTTGACCTGTTTCTCGAAATTAGCCCTACCTAACTGGACCGTTTGTCCCAGGTACGGCTGTCTATCTGTAGTATATTAATTGACTATTAAAGATTGAAACATGAGGAGGTCATGGCTAAGTAATAACAGCAGCTCAGGTCGAGTGGTTGGGTACCCATACACGAGACTTCTCCGTGTCTCAGAAAGCACGTTAAATGATCGTTATTGCACATTTATCGGCGCCTACCATAATGTGTAGGTTGGGTCTGCTGACGGCGAGCGTTGGGTGGCTCGCCGTCCGATCAAAGCCAGGCCCGGGTCGACGGCGCCTTGTGTTCCACACGCACCTCAAACAGATGTTAGCATAGGAGAAGGGGCCCGTTAGGGCCAGAGCCTGCCAGGGTTGCGGATTTTGTTCGAAAGAGCTACTACGAGGAGCACGGATGGGTTTTAGTCAATAAGAGACTGACACTCCCTTCCGCTCGACTCAGAGCGGCAGGAGTCATTTGATGATTGCCCATTGCATCCATAAAAAAAGAAGGTATAGGTTGTACTCAATGCGGTTCAACCGGTTGAAAGGAAATATAAAACTCCCTTAACCCATTATTTTAATTCTATTTAACGGTATCACCCTAAACCCAAACATGAGGTCACCATCATAACAAGATTACGGAACCCTTTAAAATTAAAATCTCTTATGAAAGAGAACTGTCACGCTTACGGATCCCTAATCCTGTATTTATTGTTAAAAATTGTAAGCTGGGATTATCTTTTGTTATTAGGATCCGTCCGTATGTCAGTCTTGTGTCGTGTGGGAGCTTTCGGAGAATATTTGTTCGTAATATTAAGCCTTTGTTCCCCGAAAGCAGAGATACTTGGTACACTAAAGATGCTGATACTTCACTTGTAACAGAACATCGAGCATTCGCCATTTTTTGTCGAACTGAACAACGAAGCCAAACATCGCTACGAACATTTTCACGATCATTCTAGCGAACGCTCTAAGTACATGCTCGTGAAAAAATTTATTCTCCACAAAGGCAATAAGTTTGAAGCTTTTGTTTTTAGGGTTCCATACCCACAGGGTTAAACGGGACCCTAGTACTAAAACTCCGCTGTCCGTCTGTCTGTCCGTCGGTCACCAGGCTGTATCTCATGAACCGTGATAGTTAAACGGTTGAAATTTTCACAGATGATGTTTCTATTGCCGTTATAATAACAAAAACTAAAAACGGAATAAAATAAATATTTACATGATTTTTACGTTTTTTCATAGATAACGGTACGGAACCTTACGCATCCTTACGTGCGCGAGTCCGACTCGAACTTGGCCGGTTTTTTTTGAAGTGCATATATCTACCTAGTTGGTTAAGTATCTTGAAAAAAAATGTATAATACCTTTAAAAACAATAACAGAACTCGTGTCTAGAGTAAAAATATTTATGACCCATAAACCAATACTTCAAAAAAAAACACTTGAAAAACGACCACAATATTTTCAAAGAGCTACCGAGCTTGCCACACAAATGAATCCCATACAAATAGTCCATTAAAATAAATAATTTCCAGACCAGTAACTACTAAGCACTGCTAATTTCACACATCTATACTTCTATTGCTGCTCACCCCTAGCAGTGAGCCGTGAATATAGAGGGGCTGGTCGCTTTACATGTTGGCAACTTGGCAATGAAGGGTTGGTATGTAAAATAATTTGAAAAAAAATTTGGTGTGTTAAAATGTTATTAATACTGAGATTCTAAATTCAAATTCTTCATAGAAATTTTTGCATATAAAGAGTCTGCTTTGATAAAATTTGAATTTAGAATCTCAGTATTAATAACATTTCAACATTTTAGTTGAAATGTTATCAATACTGAGATTCTAAATTCAAATTCTTCATAGAAATTTTTGCGTATAGAGTGTGCTTATCGGTATTTCTGCTAAGTTATAAAGTTTTTATGATTATGAGCGTTATCGCTCTTATTCATATATGTTTGTTTCATTATCTTCTTAATTTATGAACCGATTTGAAAAAATCTTGTTTCATGTGAAAGGATATACTTCTCGATTAGTCCCATTAAAATTTTATCAAAGTCGGTTCTGTAGTTTGGTTATTAAATCCAAATAGCTGGAAAAGATGTGTGGAAAAATCATTCATGTATACGAAATTGCGTATTTTGCTTTCCTGTGACTTTCCAGTGGTATTGTTAGGTGTGAGGTACCAGTAAAACGTGAAAAATAAAAAACTTTTTCACAAAAAAAAACAGACTTCCAAAAAAAACCACTACAAGATACAAAATAACTCTCATTTCGGAAGTCGGTGTTTTTGGTTGTTTCTTCGTAATTTAACACCGACTTCCGAAATTAGATTTTTTTTTTTACTATTGAAAAGCCCGTGTTTGACCACAGTCTCACCTGATGGTAAGCGATGATGTGGTCGACGATGGAGCACTCTTGGATCAGGACTGAGGTGAACCCGTAGGTTTTTATTCTGGGCATCCCTGTATCCCCAGGCATTATTTGTAATGCCTGGGGATACTTTTTGACTAACATGCGGGCGAAGCAGTTGGCAGAAACTAGTTTTATTATAAACTCGAAAGCTTTTATTTCTAATTTTGTTTGTTTGAGCGCGTTAATCTCTGGAACTGCCAGTCGGATTTGGAAAATTCTTTTTGTATATGATAGCCACATTCATGAGGAAGGCTATAGGCTATACGAGAATGGGAAATTCCTACGGGAACGGCGAAAGACGGGATTTGCGCGTTCGAAGTCGCGGGTGAAGTGCTACTTCAAACTTCGGTCAGTGAAAAACATGACGCTAGTTGCTTGTTCCAAAGCGTAAATGCTTTGATTTAGAAATATTAGTTTCTTGAACAAGTACTAATGATTTTTTATTTGATTTCAGGTACAAAATCTTTACCCCCATAATTTGCTAACTGATTGGTAAGACTTAACTGTAAGAGATTCACTTCAAAACTCTATGAGATTTTTATATCGCAGTTATACAACGTGTAACAGAATAAACGCAATACCTCCTAAGGGGCCAATGTACTCATCATTATGAACAACTTTCACTATGAAACCAACACTGAAATCGCGAAAAAATTATCGACTGCCCTATACATTTCTGTGCGCGTAAAAGTTGTTCATGATCAATGATGAGTACAATGAGAATGACCTCTTAAGACGTATTGCGTTTATTCTGTTACACGTTGATAGGTGAACACCCATCCTCAGACCGACCTCGACAAGATACGAACATATCCAGGTTCCAAAAAATACATTTATATCTTTGTAAAACTATTTCAAGATCTGCTAAGAACAAAGTTGAAACCATTACCATACAGAAAGTAGTTAAAACTTGGTCTGAACAGTGATAGTTGTATTACTGTACTGTGTTAAAACTTTTAAGTGGCAAGTTTAACTTCTAACTTTAAAACTAAGTTTAAGGATTATCTTTTACTAACGGCCCCTTTACACGAAGGCCTTTTTATGGATGGGAAATCATCAAAAATGACTTCTTCCGCTCTGGGCTCTCCCATCCATGTTCCGCCTTATGCCCTTTGCGTCCCAGGGCCGCGGTGACTCTTTCGAACAAATTCCGCAACCCTGGCAGGCTCTGGCCCCAATAATCCGTCGACCAGGGCCTGGTTGTTGGCCAACGCTCGCCGTCTACAGGCCCGCGCCTATGAAGGTCGGGAATCGCCCTGCGACTCCCGATGCCCGGGGCATCTTCTTCTGTTGTGGCGGCTGGGGCGTGAGGTTCGTCTCTCCCTCACGCGGCCCGCCTCCTCCTTCACTAGCATAAGTGGAAGGAAGGCCTAAAGTCTAGTCCAATCCTTTCAGTCGCTTTTCTAGTGATCCTGGCTTACAGGACTTGAAGAGAGCTTGGGAGTAGCGTGGCGCTCTTGTCAAGAAATAAACACGATAGCTCAGAACATCAATTAATCTGCCTAGTCTCTTCCCGACTTCTCGTACGTTGGGGTAGACGGGGAGCCGAGCCGACCATGATATGGTTGAAGATGGAGCACGGTTGCCTAGAAGTAACGTATTCACTCTTGACTTAAAAACTCCCAGTTTGTAGCTATCAGGAAATACAGATAAGAAATCCCACTCCCTGAAACACCACCCAGAATATATTTATTTATTTAAACTTTATAGAAGTGTTACAGAGAACAAGGCATTGTCTACCAGGCAACCATTCGGTAATAATAATACTCTGGTAGGTGTACAACAAATAAACCATATACCATACAAAAATACTGTGACCCTAAATCTCTGCGACATAGCTACTACAGTTACCAATGGGGCGATTTAATCTCAATACAAAAAGATAATACCATGACAACTCTCTTTATTGACGTACAGATTAACAAAAAACTGTAACGAGATAAAAAAAATCTGCCAAGTGCGAGTCCGACTTGCGTAACAAGGGTTCTGTACCTTGTCAGGTGACTTTTTTTACTCTAATTTTATTTCTAGAAACTACTCATCTATTGGATTTACAATGGACGTGTAAAAGTGTATTTTTTTAACCAATTTACTAAACCTTAAAATTAATGATTTTGAAAGGAAACCTTGTAAAGTTATTATTTGAGACGTTTAGGTACGTATTTTCACTCAAATTATTTTAGTGCAGAATCTATCATAAACACATATATCAGGCTAAATTTTATCAACAAAATAACTTTAATATTTCTGATTGAAAACATTTGAAGTAGCTTTTAAAAGTATCAGATCCTGTGACCGACGTGTCACGTTACGGGTCCTTTTTAGCAATTTATTACGGATCCCCAAAAGATCTTTGAAAACCACATCTGTCGTATATAAGTGGTTATTGTGACAATTTTCAACGAGATACTGCCGGGGGCGACGGTAAACGACTAGGGGTGTGCTAGTTTATCAAAAGTATATCCGATATCGATACTTTACTCGATATTGTTTCGATCGCGTTGCGTGCAGCGCCAGAGGCCCAATTCTAATATTTTTTTAGCAACATTCGCAGCCGTAATCTGTCAAAAAAGCTTCAATTTCAATACATTTTTGACAGTGTACAACTGACATGCGATTGAGAAGGTTGCTTAAAAATTAGTAGAATTGGCTCTGTGATCTCTCCAGTAATGTTGGATTATTGTCCATCATACATATAGAGAATAAGAGAGAGGAATAATTGACGAGAGAGTGTACTTTGATATAAAATGTCTACGCAGGAGATATTTATGTGCACAAGGGTGCAAACACACGTGAACTCTTCCCCCACCGTCTTAGTACAATAGCACTACAGTCCGACAAGACCCGAGATATCTGGCGCAGGATAAACGGCTTCTTTATAACTACGGCTTGCAACTATGTATTTCTCCTTTTTTTTTTTCAATGAAGTAAAACTTCGTTTTGGTTCTAGTTTTAATAATTATTATTGCTCAGCTTCAAATCAGAGAAGACTTACAGAGGCTGCCTCAAATTAACACGTTACTGAAATAATTTGAGTTGGTTTGTGATTGAATTCGTGAGTATTGTGGTAGTGACATAGACTATAATTATATATTTTTAAAACTCATTAAAATGTAGGAAATAAAAAAAAATTACTATGTCAAACCCGACCGCTAAAAACTACTAAAAAGTTGATGCAGTTCAATCACAGATCTGAGGCCACAAACTGCATCAGACTGCTTGAAAAGCGACTTGTTTGGAACTTTTTAGTCGTTTTAGCGGTCGGGTATTTTGACATAGTAATATTTCGTTTTCATTCTACCGACGCCGACGTATCGATATCGATATATTTTCCCATCTCTAACACAACACAATAGAGACAATTGTTAGGGATGTGGCTTTGATATTTGAGATTATTAAGAGGGCGGTCTACTGCCTGTAAGATGAGTAGTATTTCTATTAATTGCCAGGATATTGATAGCGACATACGAAACTTTACGTAACATATGAAGCTATTTAATTCAAATAATATTACGCCTGTATTCCTTTAGGGCCGTTGCAAAATTTGTTCGAAAGAGTCACCGCGGCCCTGGAAGGCAAAGGGCATTTGAAGGAACACGGATGGGTTTTAGTCAGTAAGAGTCTGACACTCGCTTCCGGTTCGCCCAGAGCGGAAGATGTCGTTTGATGATTTCCCATCCATAAAAAAACCCCATAGGGCCAGGCAGACTACAGTGTTGCAGATTGTTTGAAAGAGTCACCGTCACCGCGGCCCTGGAACGCGAAGTGCATTTGAAGGAACACGGATGGGTTTTAGTCAGTAAGAGTCTGACACTCGCTTCCGCTTCGCCCAGAGCGGGAGATGTCATTTGATGATTTCCCATCCATAAAAAACCCCATAGGGCCAGCCAGACTTCAATATTGCAGATTGTTGGAAAGAGTCACCGCGGCCCTGGAACGCGAAGTGCATTTGGAGGAACACGGATGGGTTTTAGTCAGTAAGAGTCTGGCACTCCCACTTTTCTCCCGAACCCGAACTAAGAACAACTGTCAAATCGTGTTGTCATTCATTCTTAGTTCGGGTTCGGGACTAATCGTAAGTCCGTAGGTGATACGGAGTAGTAAACGCCCGACACTAAGGCCGAAACTACGGACTTTGGGCTTAGAGAGTAAGTAGACCCCCAGGGATTGGGGTCTTGTGGTTCCAAGTCAAGGCTGAGGATACAATGAGTTTGAATTCTCATCAACTTCATGCCCTTGCTCCATGTTACTTGAGGTTGGCACAACATGTTATCTTCTTTCATTCTCAACCATCGCTCAATCATTCAATTCACATCAGCTTTGAATAATCCAACTTCTCTATTCCAGTAGCAAATCATACAGATTAAAAAATAACCAGCTGTGTGCCCGCGACTTCGTTCGCGTGTACATCGAAAAATAAAAAGGTCTCGCGTAGATAAAATATACGAACAGTAACTCAAATAAAGCACCCCTTATTCAGTCACAGCTTAAAACTAGGGTGACCACATCAAACAACAAAGAGAGACAAAGACTCGTCCCATAAAAGGATTCGCCCCAAGTCTATTTGAATACCTACTGTGGGGTGACCACGCTTTGTACCAGTAATTGGACACGGACGCGCTAATCCGTGCACAAATACGCATTATTTGTGTGTTCGGTACTCCGGGGATTATGATTCGAGTGGCCACACGTGTGGTGTTTGGTCGGATAGTCTGTGGTCTCGAGATTTATTGGATTTTTTGTGGTCCCTTTTTTGTGCTGGCTTTTTGTTGGAGTAGTTTTTTGTTAAGTTCGTTTATTGTTTGAGAAATGAAGTCTTGTAATGAAGATCTATGTAGTGATGATGATTAGTATTGTAGATAAATAATGAATTTGATGATTTAAATAATTTAGCATAAGGCAAAAACTGTTTTGAAGTAATAAACTTAGTGTCTCTTAAGAATATTGAATATCTGGTAGAGAATGCCTTGTTGCGTTAAGTCCGCTCATGTACATACCACTATTTTACATAAAGTTTAAATAAATAAAATCCTTCAACCTAAAACTAATACTTAGGTGTAGTTTCAGCCATAGAAAAAAAACAATGTACCGCTTAAAACAGGGTTGAAGAAAGACATGTGATTATTACTAAAAATATTCAGATTGTACTAAAGTTTACAACATACATTACTATCACTTTGTTTACACATATAATAGTCACGTTTTCTTTCCAATAAATAAGGTATATCCAATAATATATCTCCATTATCTGTCATTTTAGAATGAAAGAATCTTTTACACATTACATGCATCTTTTCTTTGGTCCGTCTATTTCCTTATAACCATCAAAATTAATACAAGTTTCAAGTCACATGTTCCTCATTAATCCACATCACATGTCCATCAGAAATTCTAAAACTTACTGCTAACTAATTTCCCGAAACGAATTCTACAAAATGTCAGTCAATGTCGTTTACAAATCATGATGAATGTTGCGCAATTATATCTCGACTATTACAATCAATATTCTATAGACAGCCGTAACCATGGGGTGAGATCATCAATGGTGACCGCATGAGGGTGCATATGTAATTGTGCAATATCTCTGAGTTTGTGGTCCCTTGAGAATTTGAGATTATTAGTGGCTGACCACGAGAACCTCGTACCAGCGTTTTATCAAATGACTCCTGCCGCTCTGGATAGAGCGGGAGGGAGTGTCAGATTCTTACTGACAAAAACCCATCCGTGTTCCTCCTTATGCCCTTTGCGTTCCAGGGCCGCGGTGACACTTTCGAACTAAATCCGCAACCACAAGCTCCTAGTGTTGTAATAATTATAACTTGTTAATAATCCATATACTATAGATTGACAGATATGGGGTGAGATCATCAATGGATATGACCGTACAAGGGTGCATACGTAATTGTTGATTATCCCTGGCTACTGTCCCTTGAGGATGTTAGATTACAGAGTTGGCATTATCAAACTGGAGGAGGACCAAAGGACATGTTGGATGGATTGTGTAAAAGATAATTTGGTTAGAAAGGGATTGCTGATTTATCGAATTATATAGAGATGTCTGCTCGTCTTTTTCCAAACATCTCCTTCTTATCGTGTGGGCAGTAAGGTCTAACAACCCCACACGTCCTAGTGTCAGATATTCTAAACCGCCTCAAGGGCGGTTTTCAACCATCTCCGGGTCGGATTCCAGTCTAAACCGATGCAGCCAAATACCAGTATGACGTTTACATGAAGCGACTGCCAATAGGGAAGACTCTTACTGACTAAAATCCATCCGTGTTCCTCGAAATGCCCTTTGCGTTCCAGGTCCGCGGTGACTCTTTCAAACAAATTCTAGTGGCGAACCTGCAGTGCACGAAGTCTTTAAAACGATCCCCAGATCTGATAATGAGCTTCAGGGTCTTATCAAGAAGCATATGTCACAGAATGTGAACAATATAAGCCGATTATGCATTGCAATAGGCTTGCCCCTATTACAATTTATTTAGACATAACTGTAACCTGGGGGTCTTTAAGTCAAGAGTGAATAGGTTTCTTCTAGGCAAGCGTGCTCCATTGTCGACCACATCATCTCACCATCAGGTGAGATAGTGGTCAAACGCAAGCGTACCAATATAAAAAAAACTGGTGAAATGCGTAAGGGGCGTAGCTCATGTGAACTCCTTGGCTGCAGGTTAAAGTTCTAGAAGAATATATATTATTTGATTTATGAATGTAAAAATATGGATTGTTTTTGTATTACCACAGGCGGAGCACTGTTTTCCCATATCTAAATTTATCCCTTCAGAGAACAAGCGTGATCTTATGCATGCTTTAATCTTTTTGAAGTCTGCAAAAGAACACTCATATACAAATCTTATTACGTCAACCATGGTTGCTAACTAGCTGCGGGTAAGCTTAAGGGGAGTTCAAGGGTTGTTCGCACTAAAGGGTGCATATATTTGCTTTCCTGCCCTTTGTATCTCGAGTAGTAATTAATGAATGCTCTCTTGTCTTGACACGTTTCATGATATGTTGGTAATTAATTGTGATTTGCTTTTGATTCTTGGTAAGTGATGCTTAGTACTTCTATTAAAACGTTTCTCCTAGTGCAAACTTACATCTAAATCACGGCTAAAGTAGTTCACATTAAACACAAACTGATAGATATTTTTAGACTTTTAACCGATGAAAAAATGGAGGAGGTGCTCCAGTCGACGCGATATAAATGAATAATATGCAAGATAACAGAAAACACAAAATGTAAAGAATTATTGATTAATTTCGTTGCGGGATCCAAGACAGTGGAATCGTTTCCCCGTACTTGTCGAGCTTCTGGTCTCCACTGTTGATACTGTTCTCAGGACGTCAGCAATATAGTGACGGGATTGTTCCAAAAAAGAAGCTCACATTTTTACAGAATAGACCGGTAGATCAATGATGCATTATTGCGTACATTAAAGCAGATTTCCAAAAAATATTATTAGTACACGTATTTTTTCTTTTTTCACGTAAACAAAAAATGAAAACGATACAGTGCGTTGAAAACTCGTGTGACGTCACAGACCGACACACTTTTTACCGGACAGTGACGTCACAAGCCCCCACTCTCGATCTTTGATGCGTTTTAAATTCGTCGATTTTTATTGATTTGATAAAACAAAAAATATTTTCCAATATTTTTCGATAATCTAACTGACGGACTAAATATTAATCATAATATTTTTACTCAGGAAACATCCATATTGCGTATAAAATACGTTGCAACTGTTAACTGTCACCTTGACCTGCCCTGCCCTGCACATCACCTGCCTTACTTATAATTACAGTAGGGTCCTTGGGCCCCCATTTGATAACAGTCCAATTCACAAAAAGATTAATAATAAAACCGGTGTTCGATATCAAGTTATTTATTTATAAATGGCATCATTTTTCCAGTCATCCGTTAAGGATTGTCAGAAGCTAGAAAATCTGACTTTAATCTTGCTTACCTATCGTGTCGTCGTCACTGGATTATGGAGGTCAGCAATTGCTCCAGGTAAAATATTGGTAGCAGTTCAGCTGGATCCGGTTTGACTGGTAGCCGACCTCAGTAAAGTTAGGAAAATAGGCAGATGAGGAAATTTACAAAATTGAACGGCAGTTCGTTGAGTGAAAATTGCTTGATTTTCAAGCAATCAACCCAAGCAATTTCGCATATTATACGGTGCAACTGCTGTCACCTTGACCCGCCCTGCACATCACCTACCCTGCTCATGAATATAGTATACCATTTCATTCATCACATCACACACAAACATAAGTAATAAAACCACAAAAAAAACCGGTTTTCAATATCAAGTCCACCACAATGTGTGGTCACAGTAGCTAGGGTGTGTTACAATGACAACCACACTTGCAAATTGGGGTGAATATATTATTGCACATTTTATCTCGAACGATCTCGTTCTAGTAATAATGTATCATCATTACCAGGGGACGAATCCCTTGAGGGGATGATATTGATAATAAAGTTATTGGTAAAATTGTGACATTGGTCTTTTATTTGGAAGTTGCCTCATTTTTTTAACAGAATTCAAAAAAAAGGAGGATTATTAGGATATATTTTTTTGTCTGTTACCTCATAACTCCGTGTTTCCGGTTTTTAAATCAAAATAGCTAAAAAATATGTCATTCAAGTAAACGAAATGGCGTATTTTGCAGGCAGGCATAAGGTCGGTACTTTAAAATAATAAAGCTGAGGAGTTTGTTTGTTTGAACGCGCTAATCTCTGAAACTACCAAAATTATTTTTACCCGACTGCATCAGAAAGAGCGTATGTATGTATGTCCATTTCTTTGGCCGACAGCCCAAACGGCTGGACGGATTTTGACATATGAGGTGTCGTTGGATTCGTCAGAATTGTGGTAGTGACATAGGCTATATAAATTTTTATAATGGCGCCCGGAAATGAAAAAAAGGGGGGATAGGTTTGTTGTTTTTGTTCAAAACCTATCAAGTGGAGTATCAAAATAAAGGGCACGAGCAGACGATTCCAAAAATGTAACTCACTAAAATGTAGAAAAAAAAAAAAAACCCGACCGCTAAAAACGACTAAAAAGTTCCAAACAAGTCGCTTTTCAAGCAGACAGTTCAATCACAGATCTGAGGCCACAAACTACTTGAAAAGCGACTTATTTGGAAATTTTTAGTCGTTTTTAGCGGTCGGGTTTTTTCTGGTAGGTATATGTAACCACATTCATGAGGAAGGTTGTTAGGCTATACGGGAACGGGAATTTCCTACGGGAACTGGAAAAACGGGATATGCGCGTACGAAGTCGCGGGCAAAAGCTGGTCAATCATAATCAATTTCGAAGACTGGTCGGATTTTAGCAGAAATTTTCTGTCAGTTAACATATTGTTTTACAGCACAAAATCACATTCCCAAAACCAGAATCGAACCCCGGTACCTTCAAAGAGCCATCACCCCACTCCACCCGCTCAAAGGGGACGCGTAATCAAAAACCCGCAATGTAACACAAAGGGTGTTTCGAAAGTGATTTTATTAAGTGCGCCCTATACAGGGTGGGGTCGATTAGCAATTAGTCCGTTTTTGGGTGGAGGGGTGTTTTTAATAATATTTATTGCTTTTTGTGGTTCTTTGTCTTCAGTATTTTTTATTGGATGGTTTGTAATATTACAAAGGGCTTAATGTTTTTGTGTGGAATTTTCCGTAAAGACCTCTTTGCTAATATTTCTTGAGTGATTTATTTTATTGGTTTTTAGTAGACAGTTGAGAGAAAACAGGTATTTTTATACACTTACTTTGGCCAGTGGTCCGCCAGCGTCTTTCTGAAATTATCCCAAGGGAATGTTCCCTTTTGAATAGTCCGATCTATCTCTATACTGAAATTCACCTAAATTGGTTTAGGGGTTTACGAGTGAAAACGTAGCAAACAGACCTTAGTTACTTTCGCATTTACACCTGCTTCAAGCACATAACTACTGAAGACATACAAGTATAGATCATCATCATCAACATATCAGCCTGCAGACGTCCACTGCTGGACATAGGCGTCTCCCAAGTGTCGCCACAGCAACCGGTCCTGTGCGTCTCTCATCCATCAGCTACCCGCGACCCTCACCAGGTCTTTTGTACCGGAAGACGCAGCGTTGGAAGGCCTCCCACAAGGTGGAAAGTGGAGATACTAGGAATTATTTATACTAGTGAAGGTTCTTGAAGGCCAGGCTAATTAAATAAATTATAATAGCCCGAGATGGTTTTTCCTACAGAAGCTTTCCGTTTCCTGCCAGTTTTCTAATGAAACTTAACTGGCTTAAGTCAGTTAATTTCCTTCTTACTCATTATTTAAAATGTTGGCACTTGCTGCCCATCTCATCATCTGCCTAGCCTCCCAACTATATTGGGGTTGGCTCCCAGTCAAACCGGATTCAGCTGAATACCAGTATTTTACGTGGAACGGCTGCCTACCAGACCTCCACAACCCATTAACTGGGTAACACGGTACTTCTTGGCAAGACTGGTGTCAGATTTTCTGGCTTCTGACAATCCGTAACGACTGCCAAAGATCTACAAATGACAGCCGGGACCAACGGCTTAACGTACTTTCCGAGGCACGGAGGAGTTTTGGTATGTTAATATGGTCACCCATCCACAGACCAACCTCGGCAAGCGTTGCTTAACCTTTAAGATTGGTCCGTGCGGCTGTTATAATTTAGCCACGAGCTCCTCAACTTGTTGCCCATCCATCCTACTTTTAGTGCTATTTGCGTCAAGCTTTTTCCAAACTTTTCTTTTTATGGGTGGGATATCATCAAATGACTCCTTCCGCTCTGGGTGGAGCGGGAGGGAGTGTCAGACTCTTAATGACTAAAACCCATCCGTGTTCCTCCTAATGCCCTTTGCAAAAATATCACTTTTCAAGCAGTCTGATGCAGTTGCAGGCATCAAATCGTTTTTGGTGGTCGCACTTTTTTTTCTATTTTTCCTTAATGTAGATCACCTACTTAACATCACCCTTAAATATGACCACACACGTCTGGAACACTGAAGGAATAGTGCACAAATGTTTGCACAAACACAGATGGACTTCCCCTTCCATCACTCTCATATTCCGATGATATAACAATCCGACACGACCGGAGAGAGATCTGGCGCAGGACTAAACATGCTTTCCGAAACACAAGGATGTTTTCTGTTAAACAGTATTTTAATATTAAATAACCTGCCCACTAGCTCTAAAAACAACAAGAGCACCTCCCACATGAAATAACTACATTAAAACCAGCTACGATAAGCAAAACTCAGACAGACTTAAGCACAAACGCGAAATAACGAAATAAAATTTTACGAAAATTTCGTTTGCGCGATTCAGGCATCTCAAACAAATTGTTCTGTATTCAAATGTTTCGCGATACTTGTAACAGCGCCATCTATTGAGCAGTGTAAGTGCCAATTCCGTTTGTTACAGTAATTTGATGAAGTCTGTGAGAATGTACCTACGATAGGGCTGGCAAATAGGTATGTTAATTAAATATTCCGCACATTTTGTTATTATTTTGTTATAAGGTAATATTGTTTTAGTAAGGTAATTTGTAGTACAGTACAGTACAAATTTACCTACCTAGTTGTTAATAAAATATAAGTGATTTATTAAGTAGCTTCTACGTTAGGCTTTTATTAAAATAATGGTCGGTAGCTTTACAATAACTCAAGGTGGGTAGGTACTGACCGGTGTTACGCGGGGTGTAATGTAACATGTTACAAAGCGAGCATTCGGGCAGTGGCAACGAGCAAGAACATGCGCACGTAACATGCGTAGCGTATGTGTTTTGTTTTACACGGATTTTAGGACACAGCGTAACATGCTCGCTGCGAATTTTGCATTACCCGTGAACGTAAGAGTTGGTGGCCCCAGAATAGTGAATGACATATCGGAAATTGGACAATGATTACATTATAAATTATAGATGCGTTGCCCGCACTCTGAAACCGCAACATAAAAAGAAACTAACTAGGTACCGCGACCACAGATACAGATAGACATAGATAACGCAAGTATCACGATCTGTATGAAAACCAAGCGTGCCATTTTTAGACTACCTACTATGACGTCAACACAAGCACTATTTAGTGATGGGAAAATCAAATCGATTCAAAAGACGCCGCCGCGTGTGCTACCTAACTGACGTCCGACTAGCGTACACCGATGCTGACTGAGCGCGAAAGTGGCGGCTTACGATTTTTGTACGTAAGCTGGGCACAGAAACGGGCACGTGAAGTACTTGCTCTTGCGTTATCTATGTCTATATATATCTGTGTCCGCGACCCATACACCGCATACGTAGCTATCTTGCTAGCGATTGGTCGGAAATACACAGTTCTAAAATAATTTCTGTATAACGGCCACATACTACTACGATTTAAGAGCTGATACAACGGCTTGACTTGCTCTCCGAGGCACGGAAGAGTCTCGGTGGTATGTAATGTGGCCACCCATCCATGGATCGCTTGGGGCAAGCGTTGCTTAACCTCAAAAAATCGACCCATTCACATCGAATATTTATTTTCAAATGTTCTCAAACTGCGCAATTCAAAAAGCTTTTACGAGGCGAAAAGTATAATGTTCTCAACACAAGCACTCTTTATTATTTCTTCAATATAAGTAAGTAATTCTGCCACATACTGCTGCCATTTAAGAGCTAATTCACACGTTAGTGCAATTCAATAAACAGCTAGGGTTGCCTCTGATAATAAACCGCGTTAGAAAAATACAAAATCGCATTCAAACAATGTATGAATTTTATTATTTCAAATGTGGTGATGATTCAAAGAGACAAGTTACTCTTTTATTTAAAACGAGTTTAGGCTTTAAACGAGTTTTAAAGAAGGCTTTAGTTTTTCCTATGTAAGTACTCCTTTTCTTCCTTAATTATGGTGTCGTGTCGCACGATATAGTATCACGTGCACGTGCGATACAACCGTTAACTGTCACCTTGACGTGCCCTGCACATCACCTGCCCAAGAATCATTATGGTAGGGTAAATCGTCTACCGAATCATAGCATTTGACAGCACATTTACACAAAAGTTAAATAAACCCCACCACTATTCGGACACTGCTTTAGGCACTAAATTAATTATATCATAACAACAAACAACAAAACTAAATTATCATTTTACCCAAAATTTCTCTTTCCCCGAAAGTTAAAGTTAACTGAACATTAAATTAATAACGGGAAATTAGAAAACTCACTCAAAATGAATTAAAACTTACTTCGGGGTACGTGACAACCCTGTCTGTCCGCCAGTGGTTGTCGCCACAGAACACGGTGGACTAGAGAAGCCATTACTAATAATATTGCCCTCGCAATGTGCGCTGAGTACAATTGGCGGCTGTCATACCAATAGCCAAGGTCAAATTGAGGAGCTCGTAGCTGGCAGCCGTAGCTCAGAAAGCACGTGAAGCCATTGTTCCTAGTTATCATTTGTAGATATTTGGCAGTCCGGGTCAGATGCCGGAAATCTTGCCAAAGGCTGTCGTTTTTGGGTTGTGGAGGTCTTTGTAAAATACTGATATCCAGCTGAGACTGACTCTGAGTCAAAGACCCTCAGGTTGTTGCTCACACAAACACAGACTCCGGCAAGGAATTCCAATCCTTAGTTGTACGTACAATGAAAGTATTCCCTGCCCTATTATTTTGGTTTGCATGGAACGTTTTGACAGTCCCGTTTCTAGAAATGGCCGCCGAGGCATCTCCTGGCTCTATGGTCACGACATAATAAAAACAAATTGTACGATTTGTCAATGATATATTAATATTATTGCCAGCCCTAGGGATTAGGGTTGGTAGATTCGATTGCCCGAAGTCTGGGGCAATTATTTAGCTTTTTATGATGTTAGGGGTTAGTGAAATTGCTAAGTGGTTTCGCAATAAAAATAATGTTATTTTATTGATTATTTGTTTAAGTGGAATGGTTATTCTACGGTTTAGGTCATATGAGAATAGGTATCGCAATTGTTAAAATTTAGACGTGGTTCTCGGTATCTGTAGCGAAAAAACAAACGAATTTCCACTTTTTGTTTAATACTTCAGAAATAGTAAGGAAAGGCATGTTTTTTGCCAGTCAGCACATGCCTCACTATTATCAACATGACTTACCCCTTTATATTTGGGATAGTTGCAACATGTTATTTTCGAGTGTAATATTATAGATAAATTATTAACAATCAATAGTAATAATAATAAATCGTATTAATTAATATAAATAAACTAATAATTAAGAATAATAAATTAGAAACAAAAACAATAATAGAGGATACTGATTGAATCAAACCATGAAAAATTATAACAATGTATCTGTAATTGTGATTTCGCAAGAAATAAAAGGCTTTTTTATTTTTTTTATTTATTTTCTTACATACATTTCAACACAATTATTGATTTACTCAAAATATCATCATCCTCAAGCGGGGCCGCATAGACAATTAAATTAAATTGGGTCCCATTTTTTCATAAGTAATAAGTAAGAGAATCAAAACCTACATTCACCCCCCCCCCCCCTCCCACCAGAGTGCCAATTCTAATTGTTAAGCAACGTTTGCATTCACATGTCAGTTGCGATCTGTCAAAAATGTATTTAAGTTCAGGCTTTTTAAGCGACTTCAAAAAAGGAGGTTCTCAATTCGGTTGTAATTTTTTTTTGGGTCTTATATCTCCGTCATTTATGAACCGTGAAAGGATATACTTCTCGATCTCAAAAAGTGAAAAATAAAAAACTTTATTACAAAAAAAAAATCGACTTCCAAAAAAAAAACACTAGGTAAGTACAAGGTACAAAATACTTAACTTTAATTTCGGTAATCGGTGATAAATTACGAAGAAACAACCAAAAAACACCGACTTTCGAAATTAATAGTAGTTTATGCAACGACCATATAAAAGGGGTTATTAAAACACGAGCGTGGGTTTATCACACGAGGCGTAGCCGAGTGTGATAATAGCATCGCACGAGTGTTTTAATACCTAATTATATGCCGTTGCATATTATACACTTTTTTATCTTCACTCATACAGTTGAAATAAAATAAGTGGAAAAATAGTTAATTCCAATATGGCGGATATTCTCATTGCGTATTCGAATGACTGCGCAGCGCGCTCAAACATAGACAAAGATAAAAGCTGGCTCATTGACTTAAGTCAATGAGCCCGCGCCAAAAATTAAAGCGAAAAAGTGTGCTATAAAAATTAAAAAGTTATTTTATGATGCAGTTGTTTAAAAATCAAAGGAAAATGTTGAACTGTAATGGTTTTTTTTTTAATTTTACCTATTCACGAAAAAAAAGTACGTGTTTATGCATTCGTTTTTGAACTCATATTTGGAACATTACGTTGTGAGTGTAGATAAACTTATTTTGTACCTTGTAGTTTTTTTTTAGAAGTCGGTTTTTTTTTTGTGAATTTTTTTTTGACAGATTTTGACTGACATGCGAATGTGTAAGTTGCTTAAAAATTAGTAGAATTGACACTCAGTGTACATCTCTCCGACTATTTCACTAAAGGCTCGATTCAGACGGTACAGGCAAAGGCTCTCACACTAAGCTTATAAACCGAGCGGAGTGCGCAATAGCACTTATGTCGAATGGATTCTCTCTGCTTATCCTCAAACATCACGCTTGCATGCTTGAAGGTAAGCAGTCATGCTTTTGCCATTCCTTATTTTACTACGTGTAACTGAATAAACGCAATACCTCTTAAGGGGTAATTTTTGTTGCGGATTTTGTTGGAAAGAGTCACCGCGGCCCTGGAACGCAAAGGGCATAAGGAGGAGCACGGATGGGTTTTAGTCAGTAAGAGTCTGACACTCCCTTCCGCTCCACAGAGAGCGGAAGAAGTTATTTGATGAATGTCCTATTTGTTACGAGCCATAAACCGAGCAAAAGCTCAAACTCCGATCTGCTTGGAAAATTCCGGATATAAAAATCCAATAACATTTTACTCGAACTGGGATTCGAACCCAAGTACCTCATGTTCAGTTGTGGCGCTTACACTGCACCAACGAGACAGATATTAGCAAAAACCGCTCGAGCACTGCCGGCACACCGATGTGCCACGAGATTTTCGCGATTATTACTATTACGTAAGATATATATTACATAATTTGGAATTTTCACATGTACAGAACCTCGTGACTCGATAGTATGCGTCACAATCGAGTTTATGACATACATTCTAGCAAATACTGGAAGAAGAACAAGAGGCTTGGAGTCGCTTTGCTTTTTAAAGTTTTTATCCGACTGATGAGCAATTGCAATATTATTGAAAAAATATAGAAGTTGTGTAGTATAGGGTACTTTACCTAAAAAAACTAACAAGTCCGTCAGATAGATTTCCAAAAAATATTAGACACGTATTTTTTCTTTTTTCACGTAAACAAAAAATTAAGACGATGCAGTGCGTTGAAAACTCGTGTGACGTCACTTTTTACCAGAACGTGACGTCACAAGCCGCCACTCCTGATCTTTGATGCGTTTTATCTTCGTCATTTTTAATTGATTTGATAAAGCAAAAAATACGTGTCCAATATTTTTCGATAATCTAACTGACGGAATAGATAGAAGTAGAACCATATTTTTTACTCAGGAATCATCCCTTTTTTTTTTTTTTTTTGGATGGGACATCATCAAATGACCCCTCCCGCTCTGGGTGGAGCGGCAGGGAGTGTCAGACTTCTACTGACTAAAACCCACCCTTAGTCCTCCTAGTGCCTTTCTTCCCAGGGCCGCGGTAACTCTTTCGAACATATTCCGCAACCAGGAATCATCCCTATTGTGATTATAAAATAAGGACATGAAGTAAACAATCCGTGTCCCTCACTTCACAAACATTAAACATCTCAACAATCAGCATACATCGTGAAATAATGAATTAGATTGTCAAAAACTTCCCCTTATCGTTCTTTAGGGAAACATAAAGGGCTTGACAGTTTTTCACAGTTGTTTCAAATGGTCCCTTGAGGGGGCAGATTGGTTCAAAGTGAACCCAGTATGGAGGTATGAGGGTAGAAAGTTCCAAACCCATATTTTTATGGATGTGAAATCATCTAATGACTCCTTCCGCTCTGGGTGGAGCAGGAGAGAGTGTCAGACTCTTACTGACTAAAACCCATCAGTGTTCTTCCTAGTGCCCTTTGCGTTTCAGGGCCGTGGTGACTCTTTCGAACAAAATCCACAACCCTGGCAGGCTCTGGCCCTAACGGGCCCCGTCTACTATGCTGACATCTCTATGAGGCACGCGTAGAACGCGTCATCTTTTTCGAAGAAGTTTAGAGGGAGAGAGAGCGATAGATTTTATGACTTCTGTAGAAAGTGAAAAATCACTATACCTTTCCCCCTGATCTCATTTTCGAAAATGTTCTCTACTAACTATTTAGACCTGGATATCTCGCGTATGCATACCAAGTTTCATTAAAGTCGGTTCATTCATTTCGAAAAATAAGGACTTGAAATTTTGTATGAAATGCCGTAGGGCGTAAACGTTATTAAGCTCAGATTTTGTCCCTTCTCATAGAAATACTAGGTACTAAAAGAATGAATAATATTAATAAAAACATCGCTTATTCGACTCCACCGCACTTCTATCCTTATTTTCGTCATCCCAATTGCTTGTAACGAAGTCATATTAATGCGTCCCAATCAAATTGTCGACGCGAAGCCTCGTATATCACACGTGATTGTCATATCAAATCTAGACGCCATTAAACGGTAACGCCCACTTGCGGACCTTTTCACTCAAGTTAGTTGCTAACGAGGTTTAATAACAAATTTTCCATACATTATGACCCCGAGAATACACTACTATAGTAGATTCCAGATGAATGTGCAATAACGGTCATTGACCCACATACATTTATTGACTTTCTTAAAATCAAAAACAGAAATAAAGACTTAGAGCAGTCCTGAATCTACTTCTATCGTGATCCTTTATGTTCTCTAGTAATGTAAAATGGTTCATAATGTATTGTTCGGGTATCTACGAAGGGATATTAGGGAAAGGTCAATGTACTTTTTTGCAAGTTTATCTGGCACCTTCTATAGATGGTTTATTTGTTTTGTTTTTGTTTTTTTTATAAAACGTTGCCCCACACTAGGAATATCTCCTGTATCGTGGGTGCGTTTACAAACATAGGTACAATCTCACATACACAAACAGCCAGACCCGGAACAACTATCTGTAGGCCATACAAATATTTGTTCCGTGCGGGAATCGAATCCGCGACACGCAGTCACAGATTACTGAATAGTTACTACGTAAGACGCAGTGCAGCAGCCAATCGCTCTACCACTGCGCCAACCGTGTCGTCAAAAAAGATTATGGATCAGGAAACAAAAATACCTACGTCGCAAAAGTTTCCACGTTTGCATACACACATACTATTTAAATATGACATACTCGTAGAAAGCAGCTTAAAAACATCAACAACCTAACTTGATTATAAACCATAGTGCTCGAGCATAAAGTTTAATTACGATTACAATATATTTGTATATGAGACCTTCCGTCATCGAATATAAAGAGGCTTGAAGTAAACAGTCATTTTTAAATAACTACAATCATATTCTTATTCAGAAATAATATTTAACTCTTAACAAACAAGGTTTATAAAACATACGATGACAAATTTGGCCTACAGTATTTTAATATTCGAAACAATTGGAACACTGATTTGAAATAAGAACACAAACGTACAAATTTGTCTTATTTTTCCGGCCGTTTTTGAAGTGCTAATCAGACGTCTAAACATTCGCTAATAAAATGGTACTTTGTCTGAATCCTCTGTTAGCTTTAAATCGAGCTGCTGCAGAAAGTACGGAGTCTAAGTCAAGAGTGAATAGGTTACTTCTAGACAAGCGTGCTCCATCGACGACTGTATCGTTGCTTACCATCACGTGATAATGGGCAAACGTGAGTCAGAAGCGTGCAAAACTTAAAAATGTTTTTGAAATAGGATTTTTGTACATTTTACACTTTCAGTAGTTCGCTACTTGCTTTGTGAATATTAGAACATAGACTTCATAGAAAGTATCAAAAAGGTAAAATACACCCTGGATACTTTATTTATTTACTGAATACTTTATGCACACAAATGTACAGAGGCGGACAGGCATTTTCTACCAGTCAACCTTTGGGTGATGTAGAGGCAAATAGTGGTAGGTGCAATGAGGAAAAAAGAAACAGAAACGCTATTAATATAGCAGTAATTCACTGCTAAGATAAATAAACTAAACATACAATACTTACTCAAATGAATAAACTAATAAACATTTAAATTATTTAATTAATTTAAACCAAATATAAATTATTGTATAATTAATTCAACTACATTTAAATTATTATTATTAAAATTAATTATTTAATACTAAATTCATTTCTGCCATTTCAGTGAAAACTTTTCTGTCCGTAAACACTTCATACCTAGATAAAGGCTGAGTACATTTTCTATGCCTATAATACTCAACAATAACACCAAAACTAAAGGATAAAAAAAAACTACTTATTTCTTACAAAACCACGAAAAATAACAAACTACACAGTTCCGACCAATTTCTATCCGAAAATCCCTTAATCGGCTTGAGGACCTCGAAATCTGGGAAAAACAAAAGATTTTCCAAATACCCTCGGATTAACTTCGAAGTTACTTTCTAGCTTCATGTGGGGTTCATACTAAAACAACATAACATCACGCCTGTAGAACTCGAAAGAGTAGGCAGCGGTGTATAGTCCCTGCCAGGGTTGCGGAATTCGTTCGAAAGAGACCGCGGCCCTGGAACGCAAAGGGCATGAGTAACACGGATGGATTTTAAGTCAATAAGTGTCTGACACTCCCTCCCGCTCCACCCAGAGCGGAAGAAGTCATTTGATGATTTCCCATCCATAAAAAAAGCAGTGTATAGTCAAAGAGATTAATTGTTCAACTCCTGTGGCCTGAGTGCCAGTTTTTAAATGTGACCTCCACCACACCACCCACCCAGTATCTGATATACATGATACCTACCCATTGGCAAGAATGATGTCAGAATTTCGTCAAAATTTAACATGTTTAAATAACAGTGATAACGCTTCCGATAACGCTTAAAAGAAAACTCATTGACATGTGCATCCTGCCCGTCCTAACCTACGATGCACAAAGTTGGCCACTTACTGAACAACAAAAGTCCAGGCTCAATATTTGTCAACAGGCTATGGAGCGCAGTTTTATAGGTGTTAAGCGAACAGATCGTGATAGAAACACACTGCGCTTCATAACTAAAGTACCTAATAGATGTTGGGGAAAAAACAGCCAGGCTGAAGTGGGAGTGGGCTGGCCATGTCGCACGAATGCATCTGGAGAGGTGGGCGAGGATCGTCACTCACTAGAAGCCTGAGGAAGGACGTCGTCGTCGAGATCTAACGCGGCGAAGGTGGTGTGACGATCTCATCATGTTTGCGGGGAAAACTTGGCCAGAGATCGACCAAGACAGAGAGATTTGGAAGGAGAAAGGGAGACGCCTTTGTCCAGCAATGGGACACAAAAGTAGGCTTACAAAATAAAAATGTCAGCCTTATACAACAGCTTAACGAGCTTTTTGAGCCACGGAGGAAACTCTCTCGATGGTTAAATCTAAAGAGTTGCCATCGACTCGAAGAGAATATAAAGAAACATTGAAAAGCAAAATTATCAACCATAACTTGTCCTAAGAAAGAATCACAATTCACAACCCACCACAGGAAACACCCCATAGGCATTTCTTTCAAATAAAAATTCAATAGTTTTAAAAGCAAATAAAAATTTCGAAAGAGTGTTTGGTAAAACTACTTTTATTACTACCCAGCTCCGGGCAGAACAAACTATTTGTTGAAAACAGCGGTTCTCAAACTTTTACGCTGTACCTACTTACTACTTTTGAATTAAATTTTAAAGTTTCATGAAGCACTTTTTAAGAATCTTCTTGTTTTTTAGAACGGAGCTTTGGTTCATTGTTTTGTAATTTTAATGTTGGGTGGAAATATTGTACCTATTGATAAACTATCTTGGATTAGTGATATTATGATGATCAACATTGTTGCGCAAGTCTTTCAAACTGGTGATTGTAAAAGAAAGAAAGAATAAAGTTGATTTACACTACCTACGTAAAACACTCAATGTTCTAAATTATTTAACGATCACCAGTTTTGCTTTCCAAGCATGATGATTATTTTCACCCATATAAAATATGTTCATCAAATTAAATACTTATTCAAATTTTTCGTATAGAAAAATCACAGCCTTCACTCTTTACTAATCGTATGAAATAGCTGTACGGCAAAATATAATAGAAAATCAATTTTTAAATGTTGCTGAATTCCAGCACTGTGTGTCGTGTCGCGCACATGAGTCCTAGCAACTGTGGTTACATATAGGTACATTAATAAATCCTTTTTCATTCTATTTTTCCCGTAAATGTAAAGTCAACAACCAGTAAGTCATCCACGATCATTATGCTCACATTCAGACACTTGAAGAAGTATAACAGTGAACCTTTCGAAAGTCGATATGACCTTAAACGTCCGCTATTTAACACCCATATTATTTTGATAAGGTAATTCCCTATTAGAGCTATCTTATGATCCCCATTACCCGTTAATGGGACATAATTTAGTCCCCTTTCCCCCTAATTGGGGAAGCAAGGTCTTAACGATTATTTATATTTTAAATTAAACGTATCTTGTTGCTTCTTGCTCATTTTAGTTTGAATTGTGAGTTGAATTGCAAATTGTTTCTTGAAATACTCTTGTAAGTAGTATTTGTAGTTATGTTAAGAGATTACTGTTATGAAGGTAGATTTTAGCATAATATTCCAAAATGGTGTAGTTTCTATCCAAGCTAAGAAATAAACGAATTGGTTGATTTCCAGGGTGTATTAACAGATTCTTAATCCCGTGGTAATTTTTTTTTTCGGTTATGAAAACCGAATAGCCTTGGAGATATAGTATACATAACTTTCAATCAAGTATCTCAGTGGAGTAATGTTTATTATCGGGAGCACTACTTTCGAAAAAACTCATTTATAAACAAACAAAAATACCAAGTACGGCTTCAATATTTTTTTTATCACTTAAATAAAAAAATATTACCCACTAAAACTAGAAATCATCTTAAATATGGCATCGAAAAATTCCCCCGCATCGCTGTCCACAGGTTATGAGCCCAAACGACTGGCGGCATTGCCACGCTTCATAATAATATTTTATTTGGATCTACAAAAAAGCGGAAAGTGCGCTTTTTTTCATAGGTACCAAATGTCAAATTACCACCTTTATTTGAAACAAATAACGATAAAAAAACTTTGAGTTACACTATCCCAACTACAATATCCTATCCGCCGCGGGCTACATCGTGACTATGTTCTGAAAACTTCCTCGCTCGTGTGTACGGCCATGCTGGGCCATGTCGGGTCATCGCCTCGAGGTGTTCAGTTTTTATTATACAGCATAATAATGTGTGACACTGTAGCGAACTGGAATCAGTCTCAACTCGATGTACAACGTGTGATCAGAAATACTGTAATATCTATTTGGGGTTTTTTACTTTCGTTAAGCCGGTGCTCGCGGCTGTCATTTGTAGATCTTTGATAGTTGTTGATCTTTGAGAGTTTTTGTTATTAGAAGCCAGAACATCTTTTTTGATATTTTTATTGATAAGGACGCACTTGACCACATTCTCCCCTGACGGTAAACGATGATTTGGCCGAAAATGGAGCATGCTTTCCTAGAAGTAACCTATTCACTCTTGACTTAAAGACTTCCGGGTTGTAGCCATCAGGAAACACAGACTCTGGCAGGGAATTCCACTCCTTAGCTGTTCGCACAATGAATGTGTTCCCAAAACGTTTAGTGCGTGTGGGTGGGATGTCCACCATGTACCGGTGGCGTATCGCCGTACGACAAGTGGTCCGATGATGGAATGGGCTGATCTGACACCAGTAAGAGTTACCTTGGTATCCAATAATTGTGTTGTAGCCTAGGGTGGCCGAGGACGGTCAGTGGATAGATGACCTGACTCGAACGTTAGGCAGTTGATTCCAACTAAAAGAAAACTTGTTTAAAATGCATTTTTTTTCTATTTAATGGAAATCATCAAATGACTTCTTCCGCTCTGGGTGGAGCGGAAGGGAGTATCAGATATACTGACTAAAATCCAGCCGTGTTCCTCCTCATGTCATTTTCCAGAGCCGCGGTGTCTCTTTCAAACAATTCCGCAACCCTGGCAATTTACATGCATACAAAACGATTACCAAATCTCCTTAACGATTAGTAGTACATAACATTATGTTAGTAAAAACAAATATTGATTGATATCTTTGACAGTAGTAACGGGTAGATAAAAATCCCAAAAATCTGTCAATCTTTCCTTGAAGAAACTTGTCGCTTAGCCAATCGACTGACTCATCATCATATCAGCCGAAAGAGTTCCACTGCTGGACATAGGCCTCCCCAAAGCGTCGCCGCAACAACCGGTCCTGTGCGTCTCGCATCCATCGGCTACCCGCGCCTCACCAGGTCATCGGTCCACCTTGTAGGAGGTCATAATGAGTGACTCAGTTACGAGTGAAAAAATCTTATACTAGGCTGGAACAGGAGTAATGAGTTGGGACTGTTACTCAGCTGCATTGGTTTTCATTGGAAGCCGACCATAACATAGGAAAAGTTCAACTCCTCTGCATATAGCTTCAGCACATACAGCCAAGTTAGCAATATTACTACTTAATATCCATCGCATCTTGTCAAGTATAAACTTCTGTACCTGTATAGACCGCTAGAAACTTGGCATCCGCACGAAGTATCCACATAGTTCGTTTAGCGATATAGCAATAGTTCTCGTGTTCCAGCATTAAGTTTGAAACATGTATGCTCTCTCCAGGGCTCTAGTCTTGCATGTGAACTTGCTTCGAAGAAACTTGAAGATCAATGCTTTAGAAGTCTAAGGATAGTTGTAGTAAGCTCTTTGTTCCGCCAATGTGCTCGTCCGGAAAAACTACATTTATTTTGTGGTGCGTATATTTTTTTACTTAATTTTGATGAATAAGAGTGTCTGTTGGCAATATCAAAATAACAACTTTTTACTAAATGCATAATTATGAAATGACATACGATACCTACTTATACAAAAAAAAGATTCGGCCTGTTCGTTCCAGCTAATCTCCGAAACGGCTGAACCGATTTTGACGGGATTTTCACTAGTAGACAGTTGATGTGATAGAAGTAGCTTAAGATACTTTTATTTAAAAAAAGGGGTCCGTGCAAAATGTTGAGAGCCACTGTCTCGTTGACAATATCCTCAATGCCGCGAGCGATGCGGATGCATCTAGCATTCTGTAGACTGTTCTGTTAGCTGGGATTTATACTGAACTTCCCTTTAGACAGATGACGCGTGTCGTGCGTTAGAGCCTGGAATCTTTAAGTCAAGAGTGAATAGGTTACTTCTAGGCTAGCGTGCTCCATCGTCAACCACGTCATCGCCTACCATCAGGTGATTGTGGTCAAAAGTGAGCCTACCAATACAAAAAAAAACCAGCCTCATCTTGAGTATTATGACAAAAAATCATCATCATCTGCCTAGCCTTTTCCCAACTTTATTGGGGTCGGCTTCCAGTCAAACCGGATTCAGCTGAATACCAGTATTTTACGTAGAGCGGCTGCTTACCAGACCTCCTCAACCCGTTAGGTAACTGGGTAACACGGTACTTCTTGGCAAGGCTGGAGTCAGATTTTCTGGCTTCTGAAAATCCGTAACGACTGCCAAAGATCTACAAATGATAGCCGGGACCAACGGCTTAACATGCTTTTCGAAGCACGGAGGAAACTTGATATGTTAAGATGGTCACCCATCCATAGACCGACCCCGGCAACCGTTGCTTAACCTTGAAGATCGACCCGTGTGACTGTACTTAATTATTTAGCCATGAGATCGTCATGCGATAAAAAATGTTGACGTGTAAAATAGTTACCCATGAAATAAAGAACATTGACCTTTCCCTTATTATATCTCTTCATAGGTACCTGAATAATAAATTATGAATGGTTGTTCATTACTAGAAAATGTAAAGGATCTTGATAGATGTAGATTCAAGAGAGCTTTGAAATTTTTCCGATTTTAAAAAAATGTAGGTGGGTCAATGGCCGCTTTTGCAAGTTTATTTCCTTCTTTCCGTCCTTTCCGAAGCACGGAGGACATGGTATGTTATGCATGGTCACCCATCCTCGGACTGACCTCGGCAAGCTTTGCTTAACCTCGAAGTTTGAATGTGTGGCTGTTAATATTAAGCCTTGTTGCATTAAGTCCGCCTTTGTACCACTAGAGCAGTTTAAATAAGTTAATAAAAATACCCAACATCGTTAGTGTGCAAAAAACTTTGACAACCACTGCCTCTCACAATATCCTGCTTGCCCCGGGCTGTGTGCCCGTACACTAGTACGGCGACATCCAGGGTTCTCTGAAATGTATCATTACTCACGTATTTGTGGGGGTCTGAGCCCCGGGTATTTTATTCTACCTTTTATATTAGATCTTGTTGTAGAAAAAGTGAAGTAGATTGCTCTGCAAAATGACTTTTTTTTGGGTTTCCGAACCTCAGTATGGAAAAACTGAAACTTTAAGCAATGCATTATCATCATCAGAAAGACGTCCACTGCTGGACATAGCCTAAGCAATGATGTGGTCGACGATGGAACACGGTAGAACTAACCGATTCACTCTTTACTTAAAAATCCAAGGTTGTAACTATCAGGAAACAGACTACGGCAGGGAATACCACTCCTCATCATTATCATTTTCATATCAGCCAAAAGACGTCCACTGCTGGACATAGGCCTACTCGTCTGTCCCCACAATAACCGGTCCTGTGCGTTTCGCATCCATCAGCTACCAGCGACCCTCATTTTATCACTGCTGATAACTTCCTATATTAATTTTTTTATAGATGTCAAATCATCAAATGACTTCTTCCGCTCTGTGTGGAGCGGAAGAGAATGTCAGACTCTTACTGAGTAAAACCCATCCGTGTTCCTCCTTATACCCTTTTCGTTCTACGACCGCGGTGACTCTTTCGAACAAATTCCACAACCCTGTATTCATTTTGCAACTGTAATTTTGTGTCAGTATTTTTTGACACATGGAATTAATGTATCGCTTGTTGAACAATACACTAAAATCACTGCTTTTACATGCGACTAAAAAAGGTAGTAAAATGTAAGCTCACTAAATACTTCTGTCTACCCCTTCTTCGGGAACAAGCGTGGTGTTATACAGAACAAGATACACAGAAACAACATGTTTGAAAATTTTGCAGCAACTCTATTAAATATTTTCGCACTATGTCAGTTTTATTGAAACACACGGCATACGCTGGGGTTCATAAAATGTTTTGTTGTTCAGAAGATAACACGCTTCCCTTTTATTCTATTTACTAACTTTTACCGCGAGTTCGTACGCGCATATCTTGTTTTTTCCAGTTACCGTAAAACCTTACCGTATAGTCTTCCTCACGGATGTGGCTACCATACTTATACAAAAATAATTTTCCAAATCCGACTGGTAGTTCCAGAGATTAGCGCCTTCAAACAAACAAACTCTTCAGATTCATTATATTAGTGTAGATGTACTGTAATGCCAGGGCTGCGAAATTTGCTCGAAAGAGTCACCGCTGCCTTAGAACGCAAAGGACATAAAGAGGAACACGGATGGGTTTTAGTCAGTAACAGTCTGACACTCCGCTCCGCCCAGAGAAGGAGAAGCCATTTGATGATTTCCCATCCAAAAAAGAATCATTGCAACAGCATACAAAGTCTAATTAATCATCCAGTTTCAAAGTCGATGAACCGAAGACGTCGACATTCGAAATTAAACCTTATCTACTTTCACAACCAATCTGTCTATACCAAATTACAAGTCTACATCGAACTCTGACCACCTCAGTTCGAAACATATATTCTCTTCGAAAACTTTATCCATCCCAGTCTAGAATCTAGAATCTCCATAAACTATATCTACTAAGTTTCGTGTGCCTTGAGTTTTGAAACTAGGCACCTAATGTACGTCTACATCGTACACGTTCATCGGATGGTTTAAAACATCAGTTCACAAACTGACGTTATACTACCGTGATGTTATAAAATAAACAGTACATTTTGTCGAGCAAATCAGCGGGATAAAGCTTTATCCCGCTGATTCGACAAATACAGTTTATTTGTATTCGGATTGAACTATTTATCCTGCTGATATTGAAGACCTCGTATAATAACATCCGCACTAGTCAATCTTAAAGGTTAAGCAACGCTTGCCAAGGTTGGTCTGTGGATGGGTGACCATGTGAACATACTGAGACTCCTTCGGGTCTCGGAAAGTACGTGAGGCCGTCGGTCGGTTGGTCCCAAATTCTTATTTGTAGATCTTGGGCAGTCGTTAAAAAATCTTTGGAAAAGGCTAGGCAGATGATGTTTGAACTACTTATCAAGGTTGCGGTAGACAGGCGCGTCGCGACATTGCGACACGATGGGACAAATCGTTTTTATTTATTTTTTCAAACCAATATTTCTTTGAAAAGCTATCACGTCTATTCTCCTAGATACAAGATTTTCCTAGTTTGAACAGGCCCGTACCTTAATTCTGAATTTCCTCAGATAATTCTAGGTTATTATTACTCATTCTTATATCTTCTATAAAATATATATCTCAAATGAAGAATAACGCATCTAAAACTACACGGTCCGCCATTTGCATCGTACCCGTTTATTCCGGTGCAATCCGCTTCTAGCTGGTTGTATCCGATTTCGGGCCAGTTCTCACCGGATTTTCATAGACTGTTTCAAGTGAAACTTCATATTTTATAAGTAACACGTAACAAATTGAAAATACAATCCGTTATACAAATGAAAAAAAAAAACAAAAATATCTCACTTGAAAATTTTTTGATACTTGTAATGACGAAGTATTTTAATCTGACTAACAAATCGTTTCTAAGACTATACATGTATAGGGATACGAGTTTCAATAGAATAAGTGGCCAGCTTATACTAGTCCTGTTACCGCTGATTTGCAGCCTACTGTACCTATGTGATTGTACCTATGTAGCACAGCCCACCTTTAGCCAACGCTAAAGGTGGGCTGTGCTACATCAGAGGCTGAGACATGTGACATTCTGTCAGCGGTAGCGTGTCGAAGGCGACTGTCGAAACGTCTAAAATGTACGTGATCCTTAAGATCCAATCCCTTCTATTTTGGGATAACCATCGCATTCGCAGATAGAATGGCACTTTATCTCGAACCTAAATATTGGTTATAAAGTGGTGATATTATATTTCTCATGCTAACGATGTATTTTCTTTTATTTACAGGTGAAATAGTGGACATCACACCTCGCGAGGCTGTTAGACGGATCGGAGACCAGCTCAGGGTATTGTGCAAGGTGCCCTACGCCATAGACTCATGCAGGTTAGTTGGTGTTTATGTAATTCTAAGGCTAACAATCGTAGTTGCCGAAAAAGGCCTAGGAAATGCTGGAATTACGAATTAGAGGCATTCGTTACAGCCTGGTCTGAGAAGGCAACATACTAGGAAGAGTTGATGGCTATGGCCGCTATGGGGGAGGCTTTTGCCCAGGAGGGGGACAATGAAGTTTGACAAAACACAATGGCTAACAAGCCGACAGCCCACCAGACAATGCCATAGACATCGCAGATGCGCTGTCATCACAGAGACAAAGCTGACATGTATTATGTGCCTGTAATACACCGGCACACATACCTTTATATGAAGAACGAGAATTGTCCTATAATGCTTCTTTTTTGTACGTTCCAGGATGACCGTAGGCACGACTCCATACAGACTGCTCCCTGAAAACGTCCAAGGAGATGTTGTCTATGAGGGCCAAGGGCTCAGGGTAAGCTTCTATTATTAATAATCCTTCTAACTTCTAAAAAAACAGCCATACTAAAGTGGGAGTGGGCCGGAAACGTCTGCCGCATGTCGAACGGTTCATGGGCTAAAGCAACCACAATGTGGGTCCCAGAAAATGCCCGACGACATCGCGGAAGACCCAGGCGAAGATGGCGGGACGAGCTTGATGCCTATCGGCAGGATTGGTCCACACTTGCTTGAAGCCGGAAGGAATAAAAGGTAGAAAGGGAGGCCTTTGTTCTGCAGTGGGACACACCTGGTTTAAAAAAATATCTTAAGAGAACATTGGAGTATGTTCTCTCGGGATCGAAAAATATCCTATGACCCAATTCCATCCAGGGAATGGTCTACCCGCCGTGTGTCAATGTCTATTGAAATCTGTTAAGACGTAAAGAGGAGCGAGTGCCTATCATGACACACCGCGTTTGATAAGCCTTTCCTTGGTTTGTCATGCTGGTTGTGTGTCAAGTTCTTGTGCAGATTAGCATGAATTCGATAATTTTGTTAATTGGCATGCGGGTTACATTTCAAGGACGTTTTTGGAAAGTTGATAAGCAAAATGGAAAGTTGATAAGCAAAATGGAAAGTTTTAAAAAGATGTTACAAGTTTTTTACCATGTTGAACCAACAAATAACTGCCTTATTGATCTAATTAATTGGAGGAAATCGTGTCCAAGTAACAACAGCCGAACGGTCTTCAAGGTTAAGCAACTCTAGCTGAGTTCGGTCCGAAGATCCGTGACCATTCATGCGAGACCCCGTGCCTCAACAGCACTTTTTTAGTACACAAAGGGTATAAAAACGAGACCCTATTTCTAAGACTCCGCAGTCCGTCTGTCTGTCTATCTGTCTATCTCCAGCATGTATCTCATGAACCATGATAGCTAGACAGTTGAAATTTTCACAGATGATGTATTTCTGTTGCCGCTATAACAACAAATACTAAAAACAGAATAAAATAAATATTTAAGTGAAACGGCATCATCTAGGAAAGCTTAACGCAAATATCTACTAATAACAGCAAATAGTTTATAACGTAATAGCTACAACCTGGGAGTCTTTAAGTCAAGAGTGAATAGGTTGCTTCTAGGAAAGCGTGCTCCATCGTCGAACCACATCATCGCTTACCATCAGTTGAGATAGTGGTCAAACGCGATCTATCAATATTTAAAAAGAAAACCTGCCAAATGCGAGTCGGACTCGCGCACGAAGGGTTCCGTACCATTATCTCTATAAAAAAACGGCAAAAAAAAACACGTTTGTTGTATATTTGTTGTTAAAGCGGCAACAGAAATACATCATCTGTGAAAATTTCAACTGTCTAGCTATCACGGTTCATGAGATACAACCTGGTGACAGACATACAGACAGACAGACGGACAGCGGAGTCTTAGTAATACGGTCCCGTTTTTATCCTTTGTGTATGGAACCCTAAAAAGAGCCAGAAATAGATTAAAAAAATAACTCTTATAGAATTTTGTCTGTGCAACAAAGTTTGTGCAGACAAATGTCGCTGTGATACAATATTTTCATTCAGAGTTCAAACTGTGCAGTCAAAGGTCTGTTTCGTGTGGACACACTATAAGATTGTGGTAGCGAAGAAGTTGACGTTAATGATAAGCATTATGAAATGATCCTCTCTTCCCCAGGCTGGCGAATGCGGTGCAATGATAAAGAATATCAAGGAGGAATGGAACGGCAATATCAGTTGTGTGCTGCCTCCTCCGGCAGGGAGCAGCATCGAGCTGGTCGGAACCATGAGATTACTTGTCGCACGTGAGTATTTATTTATTACGGAAAGAATTATTGGAGTAAAGGTTGATCCACAAAGAACACCATTCATTTTGGGTTTAATTTTTAAAGTGCCCATCCAAAAACGTCATAACCTGTTTTTTTGACATGTGGAATTTCTCATGGATGTCCTCCACTCCACCCTAGGTTGGGAGGGGTCAAACCCTTACTGACTAAAGCCACACGGTGTTCTGCTGCTAACTTTCGTGCTGGTACACGTGCCCAACACATATGAACCCCTTTTTTTATTGCGAAATCATCAAATGACTCCTCCAGCTCTGGGTGGAGTGGAAGGGAGTGTCAGACTCTTAGGCCCATATTTCAAAACGTAAACTCCAACTCAACTCCAACTCCAACATGAGCCCGAAAATGTCAATGGGCTTGTCTGATGACGTTTTCGTACTAAAGAGATTTTCTTTTTTTTTTATTAGTGGTGGGTTTGCTCTTGACTCTAGTCAATGTCAGATATGACAGAGACAAAGTCTACGATGGAGCGAGCTTACCCAGAAGGAGCCTGTTCACTCTAACTTTGAAGAGATTAGGGTTGTAAGCTTTTGGAAACACAGACGCAGGCAGAGAGTTCCACTCCTTTGCTGTGCGCATTATAAAAGACGTTTGGAAACGCTTAGTGCGAATTGGTGGAATAGCTACAAGGTAGGGATGGTAAGATGCAGTGCGTCTGGATGTCCGATGTTAGAAGGGGGCCGGTGAGATGAGCAAACAAATGCAAAAACTTCAATTTATGACAAGCTCCAGTGGAGTTGGAATATGGGTCATACTGACTAAATCCCACCCGTATTCCTCCTCATGCCCTTTACGTTCCAGGGCCGCGGTAACTCTTTCGAATAATTTCGCAACCCGTATTAACCACTACATTGATATCCTCAGGTGCTCCGGGAGCTCCTATTCTGACCTCCACAGATCAGCCGAACTTCAAAGAAGGAGAAGAGTTCATGGCTCAGTGCATCGTGCCCAACGGAAGACCAGCTGCGAAGATTACCTGGTTCTTGGGTAAGTAGACTTCCATCAGGCTTAGCAGTTAAAATTATTTACCTGTCTTGGATCCTGTTCAATTGAATCAGTAAATGGAGGAACGAGAGAAATGCTTCTACCTCTCTCTACATACTCGTATCATCAAAAAGCCGATACGGAATTTGCTGGCAATTTTTTTGTTTACAAAATGAAATACTAGCTTTAAAAAGCACATAATTATGAAATAATTTTTAAAATATCTTCATCAGCGATAAAGTTATAAGAAAAAGAAATGAAAGAAAATAACAGTTGAACTACAAACTAGGAAAATCCTGTATCTTGAAGAACACGAAAAAAGAAAGGGTACCATCCAGTTTTTTACCCACCTCGTGTCCATAATTTCATATCATAATTCTAAGATCCGCCTCTCCTTCTCAGGATCCGAAGAGCTCCTCGCGGGCAAGCACCAGCCGATCATCACGTCAGAGCCAGGGTCTGATCTCCAGACTATCAGTCAGAACGTCAGCCGCAAGCTGACGGACGAGGACGACGCCAAGACCCTGGTCTGTAGGGCTGAGCATGAGGCGCTGGAACAGCCTAGGGAAGCAAAGAGGCAGCTGATCGTGCAGTGTAAGTGTTGATTATGGTTAAAATAAGGTATTTTTCTGAAATAAAACTTTATTCCGCCAGTTTAATTTTAGAAACATATTGGACACGTATTTTATTGAAATTTAAAAAAAATACCGACTTCCAAAAAACACTACAAAGTACAAAATACCTAACTTTAATTTCGGAAGTCGGTGTTTTTCTTCTGCTTCTTCGTTATTTGACACCGACTTTAAAAATCAAACTGCTGAACCGATTTTGATAAAATTTCAATGGGACCAATCGAGAAGTATATCCTTTCACATAAAACAAGAATTTTTCAATTCGGTTCTTAAATGACGGAGATATGAGGTAACAAACAAAAACAAAATATAATCTAATTGAGAACCTCCTCTTTTTTTGAAGTCTGTTAAAAATACGTGTCCAAAATTTTTTTAAACTAACGGGCGGGCTAAATATAATATTTTCCATATAGTTAAATACACTTAAAAAGGAGATTTAACGCAAACATCTGATTTTAAATATTCTCCCGAATCACAGCTGCCGCAAGTGATTCAAGTCAGTCAATCATTTATATTTTCTTTAATTTATATTAATTATTTTAAATTTCCTGCTGTATCATCCCTCGCCGAAGGCTCGTCCGATGAGATCATTCTTCTGGACACCACTCGCTCACCGCCCTACTCCACCTATCACGCAAAGTCTCACTTATTTACTCTACATCAAACATTATTCCGTGTATTAATCTGTCTTTTCTCCCGCAGACCCACCAAAACGCCCAGAATCCGGCCCTATCACCATCTTCGGCTTGAAGTTAGGAGCCGAGGGACGTCTCAACGTGACCATACGAGCAAACCCCAAGCCTACTGCGGAATGGGCCGTAGCCGATCAGATACTGATCGCCCCTAGGAGGACTGACAATGGAGAGTTTACTGCTCTTGAGCCTTTGCTGCTGGTAAGTGTATTTAGAAGAAAAGAAAGAAAAAGACTTTATTTGCGCCAAGCATGACGCATACCAAAAATAAATAAAAATTACAAAAATTATGCAAGTTAGGAAGATATGCGTCACATTCGCGCAAAACGGCCATCGCTCAGCATAATGCTGGAACTCATGTGCAAGACAGAGCCACAGCGCTGGTTTTCAGCGACAGCCGGCGCTGACAGAATGACGTCGATCGGAGCAGTATACAGAGTAATTAAAACGAAATAAATAAACAAAATATTTACATATATATTTGGGTAGAAATATAATAGATAAAACATTACGAAGATGACAAACTGACTTGCGCATACGATGGAACGTGGCCGACCAAAAGTGGCGCGACAACTCTAAATAAAAAACTTTTTCACAAAAAAAAAAGAAACCGACTTCCAAAAAACACTACAAAGTTCAAAATAACTTTCATTTCGGAAGTCGGTGTTTTTGGTTGCTTCTTCGTTATCTGACACCGACTAGTAAATAAACTATACAAAAAAAAAAGAAGAAATAAATATTCTCAAAATCAATTGAGGTTGTATCGCCTCCTTTTTATGTAGCTTATGGGACTATGCGTGCTTTTGTATTTCAAACCTTATGCCTCACTAAATAAAGCTCCATTCTTCACTAGGGTAACGGCTACTACAACATCACGCTGATCGTGGCTCGCATCACTAAAGATGACGTGGATAGGACATACTACCTGCGCGTCGAGAACGTACTTGGACGGGAAGAGTTCCCTGTGAGGATCAGTACTATGGACGAACCGGCTGGTAGGTGTTTCTCTCTTTTTTTCCATTTTAAAAACGTGGCCCCACACTAGGAATTTAGTATCGTGCATTTACAACCATATAATCTCACATACAGAAACAGCCAGACCCGGAACAACTGTCTGTAGGCCATACAAATATTTGTTCCGTGCGGGAATCGAACCCGCGACACGCAGCGCAGCAGTCAATCGCTCAACCACTGCGCCAACCGTGTCGTCATTTAGCCTTTCTTCTTTGGGAACTGAGGCAACATCGATATTTCCGCCAGTGTCGACTATTCAGAGGGGCACAGTTATTTGACGCGAACTGTAGGGATGTCTTTCAGATGGAACTTTCTCAAGAAAAAAATACATTCTATCATCAAACATCCATTTTGCAGTTTTATATGTGGACCAAATTATAAAACTTGGATGATATCCTTTGTAGCGGATTGCAGGTCTGAATGAAAAAAAGATCCGATCCTTTATAGGATCACTCGTATGTCTGTCTGTTCGTCAACAGCAAATTTTTGTTTTGCTCATAGAGTACAGGAAAACTTACAAGAAGACAGTGGTTTAAAATGTACATTTTAAACCACTGTCTTCTTGTAAGTTTTCCTGCTTACAAATGCTACATTTTTGTCGCAGCCAATTAGCTTAATCAGCCATTTAATTGGTGGCCTAGCCTTTTCATTTAAACGCGCCGATTTTTCAGATGATATCGTTTGATGGATTTCCCATGTCACTTATGTCGCTGATTAAACAGCGCAGTTCAATGAAAGGGCTAGGCTTTTAATGAAACGGCGGATTGATTAAGCTAGTTGGCTGCGACATATATATATTATACCTTTATATTGATAAGTTTTGCATTCCCTACAGCCCGGAAAGCGAAGTCGTCATATTTAATAGAAATCTATGGTAAGACTTTCATTCAGGAATGATAACTGTAAATGAACGATAGTGAATGAACGCTTCCCGAATGAACGAAGTTTTTATTTCGAATGATTTAGTCCAAGAGACAGAGTAGATTTATGGTTAAGTATGTTTTCTTAAAATGAAGATGTTTTTTTTTTTGTGATTGGACTTTTAAAAATGAGTTATGGTTTTTGTAAATAATTTTCATTGGTCTTTTCTTCGTAAAACTATTTTTCTTGTCTTTTAGAAGCATGATTGTAGGCTGGGACAGATGTGCTTCGCGAAAATGCGACAACGATGATGTAATATTTCGAGTTTTTATTGGAATACGGTATTTTTCTTAGAAAGTTTTATTAAAAAAGTACGATTTGTGAGAAAAAAAGCACAATTATTGAAGAAACGCCGTTTGTACAGGATGACACGTCTTGAGTGAGACGTCACGCATTGTCTGTTTATCATAGATTTTATAACGCTTAAAACTGACAACATTGAGATTTTAAACAAATTAATTTTTACTGTCTCTCCACTCAAAATTTTGAGAAATGTAATAAAAAATGTCAAGTCAGTCAAATTGGTTTAAAATTGCTCCCTATGAAACATTTCTATGAAAAGGTCGTTGTCGCATTGACGAGTCGCGCGAGTCTGTGAAAGCCATATTATCTATATAATTTTGTCGTCGAGTTAAAATTGCTATCAAATCTTTTACATACCTACCTATTTCTTAAATTTTGATCTGAGGCATGGTTTCAAAATCTATATATTCAAATATACGTAAAAATGTATTACTTTTCATCTAAGCTAGCATGACAACCCTATCCGTCTCGAATTAAAAAAATATAATTAAATTAAATTGTAAAATGCATGTAAATTTTAAAAATATCAGTAGTGCCATGATTTCCAGTAAAAGCGACCATTTATTTAATAATAGTAGTTAATTTGAACAGTTTCGATTGTGCTCGAAGTCTTAAGAGACTGTCATCGTAGAAATTTGGATTATCTCCGATTTTTTTTTATGTATGGGTAATTATGAAATGACTTCTCCCGCTCTGGGCGGAGCGGAAGGGAGTGTCAGACTGTTACTGACTAAAACCCATCCGTGTTCCTTCTAGCCCTTTGCGTTCCAGGACCGAGGTTACTGTTTCGAACAAATTCCGCAACCCTGGTTATTTACCTTCGAACTTACTATTTTATTTCTAACAATTTATTATTCTTTTTATGTGAATTCAATTTGTCACTAAACCACAACGTGTTTGTTTTTTTTGTTATATTGAAAAATGATGGGTTTCTTTTAAATCATTTCATTATTTAGGTTATTTCCTCCATCTCCTGCTTCAGTACATTTTATCTGGAGTTACCATTTGGTTTTTAACCAGTCATTGACCCTTCATTTCTGCATCACAAAAACAATATTTCACTATACTTTAAAGTATTTTTCTTTTTAAACTCATTTATTGACATAAAGTTTTTTTGCTGGGTCTTTTTTATTTATTTTTTCAAATTTTACTAACATTTTTTTTCCCTCATAGGCGTGGAGCTAGACACCGGGGCTATAGTCGGCATCGTAGTCGGCGTGCTGATCCTGCTAGTGGCTATTTTCTTAGCAGTGTTCGCCTTCGCCACCGACAGATGGTGTTTCGCCGGTAAGTCTCATTATTTCTTCTATTTTCTCTGTTGAATTGTTGATATTTTGGAGCATCATTTTTGTTACCCCATCTGCATGTATACTATACAAGCATGTTGAAAATTAATTTCTTTTAACATGCATTTTTTTCTTTGTGAAAATTATTGTTTTTTTTTTGTAAAAATGTTGAAATAACAGAAAAGTTGGCGAAGCTTTCCTGATGAGATGGGTATTGATAGTCAAATGACGATTAAAATAATCTTACCTTTTAATATGAAGTACCAACTGCTGCGGTGCGATTCTTTAAACCTTTCACCGTGTAAGCTTAGTTGAAGTGATTTGCCAATCCATATAAACAAAATGGAATGACAGTTACATGCTACCACCAAAGCGTACACAAAGAGTTTCACAGAATAGACCGCCTGAGCATGGCATCGGCATCGGTCTATGCCGCTGATAGTTTTGCTACTTGAGATCATGAATTATTTATATTTTTTGTCGTCATTAAATATACTACGTGTGACAGAATAAATGCAAACCCTGAACAGGTCATTGTTCTCATCAATGAACAACTTTTACTACGGGACGTAAAAAAATAAGTAAAAGTTGTTGGTTTGGTCACACGTAGCATTGCAATACCTATCACAACTGAGGAGTTTCGCTTGATAATTTAATTTGAGCCCGTACTCATTTGTGATGTAACTTTAGTATTCATGATATAATTGTTTGCTCCATTAATGTTAATGATTCTTTAGTTTAAATGTGACGTCATTTCTGTTTTTATACATTAGTCCAAGAGCCTTGATTTAAATTATTACGTCATCATAATTTATAATTTTCTTAAAAACGTGGCATATCAATAAAATTATTAGTTAATTAAAATTTATAGTTTTTGTTGATTAAAATTGTTTTATTGATATCTGCATTGTGATTTTGACCATGCTTTTTACAATCGCTTTTATTTCAAACATTAGGCATGCGTAATAATTCCTTTTTTCCCTTTTAAATAAATATTATTAATAAGTAATACATTTCTGGCAGGCTCACGGGCTGTTGGTCGATAGGTAACGTTGGAAAAAAGAAAAAGTAGAAATAAAAACACAATTTACAAATTACACTAATTGTTTGAGGTTCGCACTGGTTGGAGTTACAAAAAAAAAACGTTGAAGATTTTTTTTTATAAAAAAAAACATTTTTAGTAAAATATTTGGCTATTGTAGATTTAGTACAAACAAAATTAAAAGTGCAACTTTTTGGCAGTGTTTTGGCTTTATGTAGTAAATATAAGTGTTTTAAATTAAGTTTCTAAGCATTGCAATATTTTTGAGCGATCAAGAACAAAAAGAAAAAATTCTAAAATGCATGATTTTATTATTTAATTTTCTTAATATATGTTTGGCGCATGTGAATGTTAATAATTTTAACTATAATTTTCCGTTAAAATGCATGATTTTTGAATAATTTATATGCATGACACTTTCTCTTATAAAAAAAAATGTCTTCTACGTTATGTCCCTTTGCTAAACACTTCGAACAGGTGATGGTTTAATACATAAATGTAGTTCATGTGTTTTCACGTGTTGTAGCTAGTATTTTGGGCCCTGAGCTTATTTCAGACACTTTTCTATTACTTCTGGAATCTACTGGAGTGTGTTTATTTGTAACTTTTTCCTAACTTTTACTGGGTGATATCTGGTTTTCTGTTTGGGGTTCATCAATTTTTACGTTACGTGATAGTTACATGAATTGTGTGCAACAATAAACAAAGGGCAATCGATATAGCTAATATTCCGTAATAAACTATTTGTTAATTCTATTTTTTTGTTTTATCTGAACAAAGTTTACACACACTGTTACTGACCAATCTAATTAAAACACGGCAGTTATTTCCAAATAATGTGTTCTTATAAGAAAATCCTTGTCAGTTGTTGTTCTGAGTTTAAAAAGTACAAATATACTGATACAAAAAAGTAACCACTTCATGCCTGCCATATTTTTAAGATTGGGGGTGTTAATGAGACATAATTTCACCTCAAAATTATCTTATGTTCGTGACCGTCTGGCTATTAGTACGCGATTCTCATGTGTGTACCGACAGTCAAACATAGGCAGTGGAAGCGTGCTGGGCCCATAACCTAATAAAACTAATAATGTGGGCTGTTACATAGATACTGTGATAGAGACAGATCGGGTACAGTCAATTTTGGATCCTTTAACAATAGGTATTAATTAAAAGAATAAGCAACAGGCCCAACTCACTTACATTCACAGTCACACTTTTCAAACCGCTCACCGCACCAATGCAGCTTCTAAAAAACTAAACTGTAAAAAAACCAGCCAAGTTCTTGATCGCTTAATGTATTGTATGGCAGGACGTTCTCACCGCACCGACATACCGGACGGGGCGGACTCTGAGGCTCCTCTCCCCCCCCACGAAGACATCAAGGGATCAGAGAACCCCTCCCATGATCACGGCGACTATATCGGCAATGGGGATACGAAGCACCCGGAAAAAAAACCGGACACGGCCGTTTAAGCGTAAGTCGGTAAGCTGTCGCTTGTGTTTTGGTGGAACTCGGAGTTTTTTTTCTTGTAGTTTTTTTTTATTTCTAAGTTGCAGAGAAAATGAATTGTTAAGAAAGGCAATTTTTTTCTTTGTATTTGCTGACGTTACTTGAAAAAAAAAGTTTTTTTGCGAATCTTGCCCAGCAAATACTTAAGTAACCATTTTATTGCGCATTTTCTTATTCAATGTATTTCGTAGATATTTGACGAGTACAGAATAATTATAAGTAATATCAAAGGAAAATTACTTTCTAATCTACTTAAATATAACATTAGTGATTGTACTTGTTAAAAATCTGTGAAATATTCATTTGAAGCCACTTAAAATATCTTAGTATTAATAATTATTATTTTAAAGATAACTTAATTAAGAACAGTATCTGAGCATATTTTATGTTAAAATTAGATATTATTACTACCCGAGTTTCACCGAAAAATACGAAATCTCAAACTTCGACCTCAAAAAGTGACAGATTAATGTAATAATTTTGGACTTAAACGTTTGATTTATTAGTGTCGTTTAGTGCCAGACGTGTTTAACATTGTTACTTATTAATAAATATTGTATTTAAATAAATATGTACGCAATTTTAATTAAAATAAGAAGACATTTTTGAGAAAAGAGATTATAAGGAATGATGGGAAGTGCATTTAGAAATTATTTGCAATGTTTTTTCATAACACTACGGTTTTTTTATTATTTTGAAAGCTCAGCTCACACTGATGTAACTAGACTCGCGAAATTAGTCAAATATAGCTTTATATTTGAAAATACTCGCGAAATATTTTACCACGATGAAGCTTCTAGGTCTTTGTAATGTGTAATAACTTACCAAACATTCCGAAAACGCATTTGAGTTTTTAAACCCTCAATAATCCTTTTTGCAAGTAAATTCTGAATGCACTCAAAGCAAAAAACTAGAATAAATACGTTTGAAATTTGACGAAAAAAAATAGTTACATACACATATACATATATCTGTCTCTCTTATGTACAACTGGAATTTAAATTGGAATCGAGAAAAAAAAGTTTTGCTATTTTAACTTAAACGTTTGAAAAAAGAAACTTTGATTGAAGCTGAAAAGTAACGGACGTCGAGTAATGGCGAGACGATACAACAAATAACGGTCATGACTATTTCAACCGAAGACTTTTTTAAAACTAAAAACAGATTTTTTCTCGATTGCAGTCACTGAAGTAGGTAATAAAAAGATTTTCTGCAGGTACATGTACTAAGAATCTCATTATAAAAATACGTTTTTTCGAAATATACTTGTGTAACAACGAAATCCCAACGCGTATATTTAAGGCCTTTTTAAATAAAAATAGAAAAAACTATTTGGAGCACATTTTTTTGTAAACTTTCTTGAAAATGAGACTTGCTGCAAGTTAGCAACTTAATTGCTTATTGTGTATTTAATAGTTATTTTGCGAAATAATGTTTATTGAAAATAGGTTTTATTCACCTTTCGAATGATTTCATATAGTTTTAAGAAGGGAGGAGAGACCAATTGCCGGCTATATAATATAATGTTTTTGACCGCAATTTTTCGGTAGAGATCATTTTATGAACTTAATATAATGTGTTTGAAATTGAACGGTTTTAAGAATTATTTACTTATCTCAGAATTTTTTTAACTTTTACTTAAATAATGTTCTGTATGACTGTCAATTGGGACCTCCATCTTGTATTTAAGTTACAATGTGTTCGTACCACCATATTAATATTTTTGTATATATTATGTAGTAAATATAATTTCTTAAAAATAAGTTTAACTCCATTTTGACAATTGGTACACTAAAAACTTGAAATCAAATAACAACTCTTACATTTTAAAATCATATGTTTAATCAATAAATCAAAATTTAGTAAAACAAATGTACCATCGATACAATTTTCATGTTTCTTCTTTTTTTTTAAGTTAGTTTTATAAGTCACCATGATTGTGATTTTTAAGTATTTGTAATTAAATATAATTAAGAATTTATTTTTGTACCAATTTAGTTTTTAGCGTATTTTTACTTAGTGCCCCATTAAATACAGAAATAAGGTCAACTAGTAATTTAAAAAAACTAAAGACACTGCCATTTTGCACTTTTTGCCAAAACATTGCGTCTTTTGAATCTATAAGCTCAAATTATTTCTAAGCTTATACCTTTTTTAATATCCGCCGAACTTTTTACTAAAAAAACATTTGACATGACAAAAAAATATTATTTTTTCTGACAATTTCCTCACTTACATAAAATGCGTTACTTACATTTTTTTTGTCATGTCGCATGTATAATTTTATGAAAATTAATAGTTTAGTCTCATCACTATCAATGTCTATAAGTAAAGGTTATGACGAAATATTATTGAATATAAAGTATTTATTAAATAAGAGTTTGATGTTTCATTTATTCTTAGCATTTATAAATACTGCCAGTTATTGCGAATCCCAGACACATTTAATATGAATTCAAGATTACGTTATTAAATCAAATAAAACAAAGATTTTCCTGTTACACTTAGCAGTCCTTTTGAATATGATTTTCACAAAAATTTTATAGAACTTTTTTGAAGAAGGTTGGTTGTCCTCTACACGGGCAGGAGCAGTTTTTAAAATATGACCTTTCCGCTACACGTATACGATTTTAATAAGATAAAAAATGCTAACAGAAAAAAAGTATCTTCCATACTAATTTTGATCAGCTGAAGTAATAAAAATATTTTTTTTTTGTCTTACTTGAAAAAACTTGCTACAATTCCACATGGTAAGAGCAGTTTTAAAATAATACCACACTTTTCTGTTACACCATCAAGAATAGCTGTAAAAGGTTTACCCTAGCTCCTGGACTATGGGATCGCCTTGAAGAAAAATACGAAAAGGATTTGATCAAAAGAAGATCATACTAAATCTCAGAAAAAAAATGCAGATTATGTCTCGAAATATTTTCCTAGTAGTGTCAAGTTAGTTCTCAACCGGGCCTCAATGTTTTATGAATTTCTTCAATATTCTGGGTTTTTTATTACAACAAAGTCTCATTAGTTATTAAAATTACCACTGAATGACCAGTCCTCATGGTCATGTAAAATGTCCACTGCGTTATTTCGATAAAAGTTATCATTCAGGTGAGCGTGTGTAATTCTGAATTAAAAAATAATAGGTTATTCGAAGATTATCTTTTAACGAGTTAGAAATTATACATTAAATGTACAAGGGAACAGGCGGATGTAGGGGGGAGGGAGCTAATGTACCTGGGCATTCTACTTTTCGATGCCTATAAAAACTTATAGGCATCGAAAAGTAGAATGCCTAGGTACATTAGCTGGAGTGTCCCAAATATCCATTCAGCTGCAGCTTCAATGACTTGAACAGCGCTGTCACCTACTAGACCCAATCAGTCTTCCCAACAATTTTGGGATCGGCTCCCAGTCTACCCAGATGCAGCTGTGTACCAGTATTATAATGAAGCGACTGCCTATCTATGCCTGATCACAACGGGCCTCATCAGAAGGCTTAAAGTCACCCAAAGGGCAATGGAGAGGGTAATGCTCGGAGGTTCCTTGCGTGATCGAATCAGGAATGATGATATCCGCAAGAGAACCAAGATACCCGACATAGCCCGAAGGATCGCCAAACTGAAGTGGCAATGGACAGGGCACATTGCTCCCAGAACAGATGGTCGATGGAGCCGAAAAGTTCTGGAGTGGCGACCGCGTACCGGAAGACGCAGCGTTGGAAGGCCTCCCACAAGGTGGACCGATGACCTGGTGAGGGTCGCTGGTAGCCGATGGATGGGAGACGCACAGGACCGGTTGTTGTGGCGATTCTTGGGGTAGGCCTATGTCCAGCAGTGGACGTCTTTCGGCTGATATGATGATGATGACGATGACTGCCTATCTGACTTCTACAACCCAGTATCTGGGTAATACGACACTTCCAGGCAAGACTGATGTTACGATGTCAGATTATCTCTTCTAAGCTGAACTTTTTGTAAACCCGTTGGACAGGAGTTCAACACCATACCGATTTCAGGGCCTAAACCACCAACTCTTAAAGCAGTATTACTTTAATATTACTTATAGTGGGAAAGAGACGGAGCTATACGTCCTTTATAGCTCCGTCTCTTTTCCACTGGAAGTAATATTGAAGTAATACTGCTTTAAGAGTTGGTGGTTAGGCCCCAGGTCATTTTAAGGCAGAGCTGACTCTAGAATCTACTTTTTTTAAGTTGAAAATTCAGAAAAAAAAGTAGGTATCATTAATTACGTGACGGGCAGCGCTAAACGACGTGATGGCCACAGTGCCGCCACTGGCCGTTAGTTAGTGAACTAACAAAAAATACCACCAGTTTATCGATAAATATAATAAAAAATTTATCGAAAAACGAACGATAAATAACAATTTGAAACTAATACACAACTTGGCACAAGTTGTGTATTAGTTTCAAATTGTTATTTCTCTTGAATACGCAGTTAATATAGATGTCACGGCCCTTATTTTAACTATAATCACACTCACACGGGTGTTCTGCAGTTAACTTGAGCCAGGGCACTGGAGTGAAGTGCTTGCACATTTCGTCACGCTCCATCGGCCAGGTTTCGGCCGATCCAGTCACTACAGCCGCACACGGCTGAACGTTGGAGACCACGTTGGACTTCTCTATCTAATGATCAACTTAGAAGATTTATATCTTTGTCACTGATGAAGATTTTTTTTTCTTTAATAAGGAATGGGCTTGCTCTTGACCTCGATCACGCTTGATGGAAAGCGATAGATGAGGTCTATGATGGAGCGAGCGTGCCCAGAAGATGCCTGTTCACTCTTGCTTTGAAGGCAGATGTTTAAAAAAATCTTACAAATTTTTTACCATACATATTTGCAAATGAAACATTCATGCATGTTCCCTGTAAAGCTATTTTGGAGTCCATATACGAGATTCCCATATATACCTAGAACTGGAGTAACGGATAACGGTCAGAGGATAACAATTCGGAATTCGGCCAAAGGGCCAGTTTAATTATGTTAAAGAGGTAAGGGTCCGGGGAATTACACGCATGCCGATTCTGAAGAGGACTACAAACGATTTACATCGAGTACCCAATTAATTAATTATAAATACCTAGACGTTCATGCTTTGATTTTGGCGAAAGGGATTTTTGAATAATCTTATTGACGTTTTTCACAAGTGAGCGAACTTTCTCATACGATTTTCAAAACACTTTCGGAAAAAGAATGTATCAAAATATTATTTTGTTTCAATATACAGGGTGAATTTTTCAAGTGGGTGTGCCGTAACCACGGAAGTTCTCAATTGAAAACATGTTGGTTTTTCAAAAATCCAATCCAATGTTTTATGTTTCGTTAAAGCGGGCTCGAGAACTCGAGATTCCTTTGAGTAATTCTTGCTATTCGACAGTTTTTTGCATTTGGCTGTCTACATGTAGGTATTTTATTCGTTCACTGTGTTCGAATTCTGAAGATACCAGCCTAATAAAAAAAAACATAAATTAAAAAAATTAAAAAATATTAATGATTTCTTACCTAATTACCTTAAATCTGTGCAATAATAAGAAAGTTTTCGAGTAACTGTGTCGAAAAACAGTAACTCAAGAAAAAGGTAACGTGAACGGCGTAGACTGCCATCTAGCGTCGCAAATTCGAATTAAATAACTTTTTTTTTTCGGGTGAACAGGCACCTGGCCTTTTGAGGTAAAGACCAGGCAGTGTGAGATGTTTACCTCACTAAAACCACCCCGGTGATCGCACATAAAAGCAACCCGTTGTCTTTTAAAAGACCACTCCGGAACCCCCTCTGTGCAACGCCTGTTAGGGCACATCCCTGGGGAGACTGTAACGGGGTCTCCCTTTAGCCTCGCTGTGCACGGCAGCCTTTTCTAGGATCACTGGGTAGGTGGACAGAGTCCCCACTCTGAGTGCACTTAATGACGTCTGTGAAGTTCCTAGAATAATACAACAGGGTTGACAAATTTGATAAATGTTTTTGAGATATTAAAAAAGTCAATGATTCCAAAATCTTAGAGTATTTATACTAAAAGCGCTTTGAATGCAAAATTTAGCTACAATAATGCCAGCTAAGCCTAGCGAAATCCTAACTAATATAAAAAATTCATGCAAAACTGAATTTGTCTCTGTTTGTTACACCATCACACACCTAGCTATCGTCACGTTCATGAATTTTGGTACAAATCTCCTGTAGATTTGTACCAAAATTCATGAACGTGTTTCAGAAGTGCCTGCCGGTCGATTCTGTCGACATCTCACGGTGTTCACCTAGGCGAAGTGAACCACAATAGAGCTGTCATTCCATCTTATTTGTATGGTTTGACAATTCACCTGTCGTGCGCCCCGCCCGGGTGTTCACTTCGACATGTTTACAGAATCGCACTGCTGGTCCTATTTAAGGGTGTTGTGCTGTATCTGGAACACCCTGTAGATGGAGACAGTTTAACGCGATCAAAACCTCTCTCACAGAGGGTCTCAGACACTCGAAGTGGGACACATTGGTGGTATAGTTTGACCAGGAACGCACGGTGTCACTACAGCAATCGATCGATCGTCGATCAATGCCATCATCGACATCGATCTACGTTGATCGATTGGTATGGTAGCTTCGGCTGATAGCAGAGAGAAGTTAAAGCTGTTGATCGACGTCGAATAATTCATTCTACCGTCGATCAATGGTATCGATAGACGATCCATCGATTGGTGTAGTAGAAACTATCTATCAACGTCGACTAATCTAATCTACCATCGATCAACGATCGATCGATTGGTGTGGTAACACCCTTAGGAAGGTGCGGTGAGGCGGGGTAATGACAGACAGATGATTGCATCGGTTCACATGAGGTCGATGCGATGCGATAACTACCTACCGCCGCTCACGTTGACAGCGGACTGACAGAGCGATCGGCCTGCGTCTCGCCGCGCATACAATACCTAAGGCGCTTCGTTAGAATGACGGCCGCCATGGCTCACGCACAATAGTCCAGAGCAGGACTAAATGCGGAAACCATAGCCAATAGATAGATACCTAAGGCGCAGTACAGTACAGCGGTCCCGGTCAAACTATAGTTGAAAATTATCCAATACGAAAGAAGGAAGGAAAGCATGAGTGAATTTCAAAATCTCATGTTCTCCACAAACGACTATACCGAAAACATTACTCAATTGCTAAAAACTGCCTATAACAGCCATTATTTAAAAAAAACCCATCTAGAACCTCCTTATTATCTTGTTCAGAACTTTGAACACATACATTTCTTTTATATTTCAGGCCGAAGACGAGACAACACGAAGAGCTCCGGAGAATCGTAAGTAGTACTTCTTTACTATGGGAATATTATTCTGTACATGTTATAAATAAAACACCGGGTTATTGCAAACACCGTAAGTTTATAATAAAGGCTTTTTGGCGACGATTCACACATATCGGTGAATTCACAGTTGATAATTATTCTTTCATACAATCGATATGAACGCGTCCACACACCTGTCAGTGTCAGTGACGACACAGTGCTCTCACTGACAGGTGTGAACGCGTTCATAGATTGTTGACTCAATAAGACACGGATATGTTGCAAATCATTGAATTTGGATGGGATTTATTGCAATTATAATGTCAATGATGTCGTTCTATCAACGATTATCGAAATGCCAAAATAAAAGGGATCGATCACATGAAATTTCGACAACGTTTGTCATTCCCATACATTTTTGACGTTTTGACAGTCGCCTTGGCCACGCTACCGCTGATAGAGCCCAGGGGCCCGAGTCTGCTATTGCAATCGTGTCTCAATGACCGGTCAGTGATCGAATATTTGACAACTTTGACAGTTTTTGTATGGGAAATGTGTCATAAGTTTGACGTTATACGTCAAAAATCGATCATTGACCGGTCATTGAGACACGATTGCAATAGCAGACTCGACCCCCTGAGCGCCAATTCTACTAATTTTAAAGCAAGGTTCGCATTCGCATCTCAGTTTAAATCTGTCAAAAAAACCACAATTTCCATACATTTTTGACAGATTGCGAATGACATACGAATGCGAACGTTACTTTTAAAAATAAGCAGAATTGGCCATCTGTTCACAATAATATCGACAGTGTATATAGTCAAGACTTGTAATTTGACGGTGTTTGCATAATCTGTTGACTATTAGATACTTTTGTAACTTAACAGTACCTGGGGGTAATAAGGCACATCGACTTTCTTACCCAGACCAATCGATTGATTGTGGTTTTATGACATTGATCGACGTGGATAGACGTCGATCAATCGTTGTGGTAGCTTGTTTTTTTGGTCTTTTGGATTGGCGACACTTGGATGATGATCTCTTTTCGTTAAAATGCATTTTTCGATCAATTGAAGGCTTGACCAATGGTCAAATAAATAACTCTTACTAAAAATCAACAATTGTGGTTAAATATCGAAATTAGTCTCAAATTCGATGTGCCATATTATACACATATTTAGTGTAAATATTTTTATTATTTTTCTTACAAAATGTTTACTTATTATTTACTTGTACTATCTTTGAGCAATTCTATTTTCTGACGAATGTGCTAACTATAGCCTTTTTTATATTATGTTCGAACACAAATTGGTCTGATCCTTAAACAAAATTTTTGGGGTTAATGGGGGGTCCACACTATACAGACTTCCATAAGATTCTATACAATGTTGTCTGTGCAACAAAGTATCATCTGCCTAGCCTTTTCTCAACGATATTGGGGTCGGCTCCCAGTCAAACCGGATTCAGCTGAATACTAGTATTTTACGTGGAGCGACTGCCTACCAGACCTTCACAACCAATTAACTGGGTAACAACGGTACTTCTTGGCAAGATGTGTCAGATTTTTTAACTTCTGACAATTCGTAACGACTGCCAAAGATTTCCAAATGACAGCCGGGACCAACGGCGTAACGTGCTTTCCGAGGCACGGAGGAGTCACGGTATGTTAAAATGGTCCATCCACAGACCAACCTTGGCAAGCGTTGCTTAACCTTGAAGATCGGCCTGTGCGGCTGCTGGTATAATTTTAAACTGCAGGTATAATATATAAATTATATAATCAGTGGAGACAAAAAAGTCTGTATCATTTGGACCCACTAAAACCTAAAAATTTTGCTACAAGTGACGTTTTTTCAAAATTGTTGCCTTATACAATAATATTTTTTCCCGCAAGGACGCCGGCGGGGGATGTGCTTTTAGAGTCGGGCAACTCGCTTCCTAGAACGTACGTCTAACATTAATGTAACTAGCTTGGCTTCACTACACAATGATGAAAAGCTGTGTGTACGTTTGTGATAGTTTTGCGCATATTGGTAATAGAGTATTTAACTATAAACATATGTCCAAAAATAAACGTTTATTTTAGATGTTTTTTTTTGTATTTGACAAGTGTGGGCACAGCTTTAAACAAGAAATATCGAAAAAAAATAAATTTAGTCACTTCTTCAACCTTTGCTTTTTATGTACAATACAGGGTTTAACAGAATATACGTAGAACCTGAAAAGGGGTTAGTCCACCACGAGAAAAAATGTTTTTTTTTATTTTTACACCTTGTCTACGTACTTATACAAGGTGTAGAAAATAAATAAATATTATTTTTAACGGATCTGTTTTTCGATTTTTTGCCGCTATGGATTTGCTCAACTATTTATACTTCAAGCGTTTTATATCTGGGAAGCGGGATTTTAATTTTAAATTAATCATTTTAAACACTTTACTAATATATCATCACGTTGGTATAGTTGTCACCGAATAATTGCAAACTACGTAAGATTGTAATACATCTTTATTAGATCACAATTACATTATAATTTGAATACAATAAATCCTAGCTAATAGTTTCTCATATATCCGCGTCTTATTGAAAAAAAAAAATAGTTTACAATTTCACGCGATACATTACAATCTTACTGCGTTTTGCAAGAACCCGGTGACATAGTCATGGCAAGCTACTTTTGTTCTTTGTGTGTAAAACAACCTAATCTTATCGAAGTCTTTGGTTGTCAGCAACCAGGCAACCGTAGTTGTAGCCAGTACTAGAGCAACCAGCTCTAATAATGCATGCATGAGTTGTTATTATCAGTGGAAACTGATTCTATTAAGGGCTATTTTCCAATATTCAGATAATTTTTAACTGAAGAATAATTGCCGATACGATTTTTTTGTCCAAAAAACCGCAAATTTTATTCCTCACGTAAAATCACTCACTTTACCTGGAAGAATAAGCCTTTATTAAATTAGTACCTCTTAAAAGGTCATTGTACTCATCATTATGAACAACTTTTACTATGGGACCAACCCCGAAATCGCGAAAAAAAATCAGCTGTTCAGTATATTTTGTCGAGATAACGAACAAGAAATGTATGGGGCAGTCGATTTTTTTTCGCGATTTCAGTGTTCGCAACTGACGTAAAATCACACACTGTGCTACAGTAGCCCCATACATTGTCATCACCGTAGTAGTTAATGATTTTGTGAATACGGCTCGGTCACGAGCCCCATACATTATCATCACCGTAGTAGTAAATGATATTGAGAATACGGCTCGGTCACGAGCCCCATACATTATCATCACCGTAGTAGTAAATGATATTGAGAATACGGCTCGGTCACGCTTGGTTTAACATAAATCATCCATTACCATCACACCAGGCTGTCAATTCTCGTATTATTAAGGAGCATACGCATTCCTGTCGCAAACACTTCTAATTTCTTTTATTTTGTAACATTGGTTGTCGTCGAGATGATATTGCGAATTGAATTTGATCGCCTTATTATGAGCGTTTACGCCGTACGGCATTTCATACAAACTTTAAAGTCCTTATTTTTCGAAATGAATGAACCGATTTTAATGAAACTTCCTACGCATAAGCAGGTTAAATAGGCCTAAAAAGTTATTCGAGAACATTTCCGAAATGTCTTATTTAAAAAAAGATAATTGGTCTCTGTTTGAATGGAAAATTTAAAATCGATCGAATTTAGCTGTAAGGGACTTGATATAAGGTGCTCTGCGGGCGCGCGGCCCAGGGGCGCTGTGATGAAAATGTATGGCGTTTGGCCATATGCCCGCGACGCTTAATATATTTCGTTCCTTTGACGCCATACATTCTATCTTGTCAGCGCCCTGGTCACGCGCCCTGTCCGTTTTATATATCAAGACCCTTACACTATTTTTGGGAAGCAAAATGTTCTCAAAGATAACTGGTTTGTGCAATTGACTTATGAGGTGCTTAGGACAGTTTGAGACTGAGATGGGAATGCCAACGCTCCTTAGAAATACGAGGACTGTCCCTCTGATGGCAACAGTTAATCACAGTTATCTCGTTAGTAGCGACACAGAGAGTGCGGTCGGCGGCCGGGAGCGCTCGCGACTGGCGGGGCTGAGCGCCCGAGTGAGGGCCGTACTGCCCCGAGCCAAGGATAAGGTGCAAGCCACTGAGGCGCAGACCGTTGATACTGAGGATAAGGTTAGTCAAACTTGGGCTTTTCTACTCTGCTTCTGCGGTAAGTGGTTCGAGCACCCTTGCGCTCCGTTCTTGCTCATCTGATGTTGCTCCTTGACGTTGATATTGGGGATAAGGTCAGTAACAACAGCCTCATCGCCCCAGTGAGGGCTGTGCTGCCCCGGACCAAGGATAAGGTGCAAGCCACTGAGGCGCAGACCGTTGATAGTGAGAATAGGGTCAGTAAGAACAGCCTCAGCGCCCCAGTGAGGGCCGTGCTGCCTCGGACCAAGGATAAGGTGCAAGCCACTGAGGCGCAGACCGTTGATACTGAGGATAAGGTTAGTAAGATCTTCCTCAGCGCCCCAGTGAGGGCCGTGCTGCCTCGGGCCAAGGATAAGGTGCAAGCCACTGAGGCGCAGACCGTTGATACTGAGGATAAGGTTAGTAAGATCTTCCTCATCGCCCCAGTGAGGGCCGTGCTGCCCCGGACCAAGGATAAGGTGCAAGCCACTGAGGCGCAGACCGTTGATACTGAGGATAAGGTTAGTAAGATCTTCCTCAGCGCCCCAGTGAGGGCCGTGCTGCCTCGGACCAAGGATAAGGTGCAAGCCACTGAGGCGCAGACCGTTGATACTGAGGATAAGGTTAGTAAGATCTTCCTCAGCGCCCCAGTGAGGGCCGTGCTGCCTCGGACCAAGGATAAGGTGCAAGCCACTGAGGCGCAGACCGTTGATACTGAGGATAAAGTTAGTAAGAACAGCCTCAGCGTCCCAGTGAGGGCCGAGCGTGTGGGTGTCGCGGGTTCGATTCCCGCACGGAACAAATATTTTTACGACCCACAGATAATTGTTCCGGGTCCTGGCTGTTTGTGTATGTGAGTTTATATATTTGTAAACGCACTCACGGTACAGGAGAAATTCCTAGTGTGAGGCAACGTTTAAAAGCAATAAGTATATAAATAGGGCCCAATTCGCCTGGCGTTTTTCCTTACTATCTAACTTCTTCTATTCTAACTTTATACAGCTCACTACAAAGATTTATTACAGAGCCACACATGTATATATCCTTGATCTTTCTCATTCCAGCCTCTCTCAGACGACAAGAAGGGCGTAGTATACGCTGAACTGGCGCTAGGAGAGCAAACCTCAACGGAGAAGCCACCCCCTCCGTCGACAGAGTACGCTGAAATCGTATACACCGACCAGCCGAAGGAAACTAAAGAAACAAACTAGGTTACGACAGCCTTACATTTTTATTAAACACGATGAACTTTAAGCTGCCTCCACATTTTGTGACATTTCAACGAAATATACCAACGATAAATAAACTATAGGAAGCTTGCACGGCGCAGACTGTGCCATCTAGCGTTCCAAATGCAAACCTTTTATGTTATAAATGTCACCAGAAAATTCATCATCATCATCATCATATCAGCCGATAGACGCCCACTGCTGGACACAGGCCTCCCCCAAATGGGGGGGAGGAGGTTGCCATAATCGCCACGCTTGGCTGGCGGGTCGGGTATCGCAGTGTAGCTGTAGCAATGTACCTACAGATAATGCTGCTGCCCATTCTCTGGTGAGTCCCTTAGTCGCCTCTTACGACACCCACGGGAAGTGATGGGATGGTGCTATTCTTTTACGTCCGACACCATACGGAACACTGCCACCGGAAAATTGCAAACGCCGTAAGATTGTAAAATATCGCGAGAAATTGTAAACTATTTTTTCTTAGTAAGAAAAATAAGTGAATTCAATAGTTTCCAATATATCCGATATTGGATACTGTTGAATTTGGATGGCATCTATTATGAACAAAATATTTTTTATGATATATCGAGAAATTGTTATACTTAAAGATTTATTACAATCTAACGGGGTGCGCAATTATCCGGTGACTATACACTTAACATCGACACTTCAGTGCTGCCACCTATAGTTGGTACACACTCCCAGGGAACGTGCCGGGCGTGGACAGTGACATCTAGTGTTGGAAATTCGAAACGTTTGCCGTGTAAAGTTAACATCGACACTTCTGTGCTGCCACCTACACGCTCCATAAAGAGGTGTTGCGCGCCCTCTGTAGTAGCGACATGAAAGCTTCTTGACATTCATTTAGTCAGATACTGCGCACCAAAGAGTATAATAATAATATCGGTAAAGAGAGCCCTCTTCAGGCTTTCTAAGGCAATCATGTTTGAACACGAGCTCCATCTGGATATTGGACCCGAAACTAATCACAGTACATATACCTACCTATACCTAGATAGTACTATATCGGCTTCTTCATGTTGTAGCAAAACCAACCCAACACAATTTACTGTAAAATCTATTGTAAATAGATTTTACAATAAATAAACACAGTAAGTTGGAAGAACAGAGGGCTCGACTCGACAACTTACTGGAGGGAGGGAGGTTTTCACAGCGAAAATACACAAAATGGAACAGAGAACTACACAAGAAGTAGCCGCCATCGCGCCATTTTGAGAAGTAGGAAGTGGTGTGACAACTTAAAATATTACAAATTATAATATTTATGTAACAAATTAGAATATTTATATGTATGATATTTTTATTTATTTGGTTAAATAAGTTATGTGTTTTTTTTTAAATGAACGCTTTTTTAAAAACACTTTGAATATCTAAAATATTTTAGGAACAAATTTATTTAAGAATGCAGCGCCATCTGTAAAAAAAATGAGTACTAATGATAGTTTTCGTTACACGGCCAAGTAACAGATGGAGCTACCATCTTTTAGAAATGTCATTTATTAGGCTCTGTCCCCCCCCTGCTGCGCACGCGTCGCGGCTCTACGTCGCTTACGTTTGCCCCGTGTGTAAATTCTTGTAAAAATTGATTTATGAAAAAAAGCGTCTTTCTATATTGACCGACAATAAACTAATTATACGGCAACTGTCTTATAACAAAAACGTGTCAATAAAATTCATAGCCACAGTATTGTATGTATTTTCTCTGTTGAAATGTCACAGTGTGGACGCAGCGTTATCAACCAACTAAGAATAAATGTAAACAGCTAAATTCTGGTTACGCAAACCAGATGGATATATGGTTACAGGAACCAAACTCTTAATTTTTATTTTTTAAGGGGATACGTCATAGTATGTCACGAATTTCAAATTTTCTTACGTTTTTTAATATTTTTTCTTTACCAACTTCATCTAATGAATATCCAAGTTGTTTATTTATTTGATAAAAGTTGGTTTATAGAAATAATCTATTGCGTGGGTAATAAAAGTTAATATTTTACTTTAAGAAGAAAATGTCGATTTATTGACAAAAACTTACTTCTGTTAAGCGCGAAACAGATGTCCAGTTATGGAATTCCCAGCTGTTTAAATATATCTTCTAAATTAAAGATAACATCACAAACCTATATTATATTTATTTTATAATAATTTAGTATTGGAATAATCCACCGAAACAAATTATAATTTCTGTATTTATTACTTTTTTAAATAAGGAAGATGTTACTTTGTATTAGTTGTATAAGGTTATTTTTAAGTTCAGAAATAGTTGGCTTCATAGTTCAAGAGACCAGACTGACGCTCTAAACAAGTGACATTCTGTCAGCGGTAGCGTGGCGAAGGCGACTGTCAAAACGTCAAAAATGTATGACATTGACAAACGCTGTCAAAATGTCACGTGATCGATCCCTTGTAATTTGGCATTCCCAGAATCGCATTCGCTGATATTATGTTACCTCAATAGAGTTCAACTGAGTTTCTCGAAAGAAAATGGTCGCAAAATAAATATGACTAATTTTCAAGCAAACGTCAGTTGCAGTAATTATCGGTTTAATGAATTATTAAAAACTAATCCCATCACTTTACTTGTGTTCAATATTGACGCGTCGATAATTTCGTTCCTGAAACCGGGTGTTAAATATGTTGAGCAGCCTTTGAGTATGTTTCGATTGAAAACAATCTTGTAGGTACCTTACCTAGCTATCGCAGACAGTAGGACCAAATTCCAGATCAATTTTGACACTTTGCTACTAATATTTTCTTAAAGAAACTGGCTCTTAGACTATGAAAGTAATTTTTTTCGTGTTGAAGTAATCTCGCAAACTATTTAATTGATAATTATTTTAGTTAAGATATAAACGTGTGTGCTGCTAACTGATATTATTTTTTGTATATTTGTTTACTTATAAATTGGCGGTTTTAAAGATTTACTTGGTTCCTTATAAATACGAATTGTTTATCCTACTAGGCCAAATACGTCAGATCGTTTGGTAAGTTATATGGGAACCAAGTAATTTTTAAAAGTATTTTATGACCACTAATTATTTAAAATATTAAAAAGCTTGTGTATACTGCCTTTTTGCAGATTTTTTACGTACAAAATATATTATTAGAATAGGAACATTAAATATATTATGATATGATTGTCAGTGTATCTGTCCAATGTATGTGGTAACACGCTCACTGCCTGTAAACTGCACAATATCACGTTTTATGGTTTTATAAAAGTTTAGAAGATTAAAAATTTCCAAGCTATTTTAAGAGACTTATGCTGCCATCTAGAAGCGACAAAATAGAAGTTCAGTTTTCGCTCGTGTTACTAGATGGCGCTGTCGGCAACTTTTAATGGTAACTTTTCTTTTAATGTACGTAATGGTAGAATGGTAGATTATTCGTATTATTTTCTTTGTCACTTTGAATCCTTTGTCCATGATAGAAGAAAAACTTTATTTAACGCATTATGATGCGTTTTATAGGTTATTTTAGGTATATAAAAGGTATTAAAATCTATCATGGCAGTAGGAACATGAGATATTTCAGCTATCAGTAATTTAGGGTACAAAAGAAACTTAATTTTACAAGTTGTGCGAGTCAAATGTTATTGCTTATTACCTACAGAGTACTGTAAAGTGGAAATGTTAAAATTTATATTTTACATTCATTTAATTTTAAATTATCATCATGCAACTGTTGAATTATTCACCTTGTTATTTGAATTTTCATCATACACATAATTCATAAAAAGCATCATACCTACAATTTTTTTCGTGTCAAGCATTTTTATTTTATCCAACTTGTCTCATTCCACATTTACAATATTTTTATGATTCGACGTTCATATGATTTAACCCGTGAATCATTCATTCACAGCAATTAAAACCAGCTAAAACATTAATAAGTAAAATATTTAACATTTCTACTACTCTACACTATATTATTTACAATCCGTCCAGATTTATATTAATTTTAAAGAAAATATTTTATTTTTGTAACTATTTTAAGTTTTTTTTACTGTGCTATACATAGGTGCCTAGTTAACAGAAAAAGTTTTATTAAATTGTGTAAGATTACAATATGACTTTTTGTAAAGATTTTTATTTCTGGTACTTTTACTGAGTAGACATATTTATATCATCTCTCGCGTTAAAATAGACTTTCGCAGGATTGTTTGCAGACTCCCATCTATATCTGTAATAAAATTCATCAAAATCAACAGCAATTTATTTATTTTTTAATTTTAACTTTATTTACAATAGTGGTACATGGGCGGACTAAATGCAACAAACATTAGGTATCTATTAGTCAACCTTTGGGTTAAAAAGACTACACTGCGGTACCTGTACAACAAATAAATGGAACCTGAATTCGAATTTGGTTTTGGAAATAATATATTTAACTAATAAAATACATGTAAAATGCTAAAATTTAAGCGTACAAGCGTAACAAACAGAAACAAATTCACTTTCGCATTAATAATATTACCTGTTTGTATCATCTTTCTGACCTTATTCCTTGTTACTTGTGATTGGAGTCTGTAGAACACAGTTTCTTCTTCCATTCTTCACTATAAATAGTCACGCTTGTGGTAATATTATATGATACCTACCATACAAAATATTATTTCCTTTACGATGCTTTAACCACTTCAACATATTGTAGTAAAATATGACTTACACTCTGAAATATGGATCAAATATACACAGTAAAGGTGCCTGAAAAGTCTCTTTTTGTAAAATAATATTTAAAAAGGGTGCTCACTATCGCAACTTTACAAATTATTGCTAAAAACATATTTTATAAATGGTGTTCACTTTTGCTGCTTTACACAAATGGATATTATAAAGGGTGCTTACACTCGCAGCTGTTCACAAATAAATGTTAAAATAAGGACAATTTGTATTTATTATTGAAAGCTTTCCCGTGTACTTATTTCTTTATCTTGTACTTTTAAATAAAAATGTGTCATTTTTATTGTTGTTTTATTTAAAAAACTATACCTACCTACAGATCTCCTTTATCGGAGACGGGGCCTGTGTCCCAGTAGTGGGACCATAATAGGCTGGTTACTGGTTATACCTAAAAATACAGAGTGTTCCAGAAGTACGTGGTCATATTTAAGTGTGATGTTGGGTCGCTGATCGATTTTTTTGAAAAAAAAAAGTATTTTTTATGTTTTGCTATTTTGTCCAATATTATATATTACCGACCTAACATCACCCTTAAATATGACCACGCACTTTTGGGGTCCGTGGGTCGTCTTAGGGGCGGGGGCAACACTACGAACGAATTAAAACTTTGGCTGCAGGTTCTTTAAAAACTGCTAGTGCTGCTAACCACGACTAGCCAGTATACTATTGTAGTCTTTGACCACGACTAAAAGACAATCTATCTAGACTGACCCGATGGTAAACCGACTTCTGAACTGAGAAATATGAGTTAGCATTATTGAACTAGCCCGTAAAATAAGACAAGAAATAGTGTTACCCTGGTGACGTCAAAGTAATAATAATAAACCTATTGTGGTGGTTTAGGTACTAGTACGATTGTCAATGCTTTAGACTATTATGAGAGTTTGCCTTTTGCGTTCTGACTGTTAGCTCTGCACTATGCACGTTCGTCATGACTCGTGAGCGTATCTCAAATGTTAGTTAGGTACTCTAGAAAAGCAAGCTGATCGTTGATATGATTTATTATATTTAATAGTCAGTAACTTGAATTTCGCGGGTCACTTTCAATCGTAGACAGAGAATAGCTTTCAATCAATCCTACTTTCGAAAAATAGTAGAATTTTCTAACCAACATCTGTCCACACTATTCTTATCGATTAATTTTGACATTAGTTGAGTTGTCAAATTCGTTCTAGACGGATTTCAAAACTTGATAATTTCGTAAATAATTTATTTTTGTGCCCAAAAACCACTTAAAACACCTATCCCGTTCAAATTGTCGTTAATTATGATAACCTAAAAGAAAGGCAGTGTACATAACCAGACCGGTCATGTGAATTTGAATTAACACAAGATTTATACTCTTTTTTGTTGATCTTTTGAAATCTTCTAGAATGACTAAGAAGAAGGGAAAAAAGCTTGTTTCGCAAGGTAAATAATATTCTTTTTTATGTTATTTCTAGTTCCCCTGCAATTCTAGCGCCGCAACTGCTTGTTTTAAGTATTTTTTTCACAAAGGTATGTTTTTTTTGCAGCTTTTTTAATTCTTAGTTTAGCATAGGGTTCTTTCTGTACAGAGAAATCTTCAGGTTCCTAAATTTATATGCAGTAATATTTTAGGTTACCTTTTAGAAATAAGGGTTTCCTGTTGTCCAAATACGGTCAGTGGGTTGTCTTAGGGGCAGAGTTTCAAATACTGCCCAACTATCTGATGGATTTATTTGAATCAGCAAACTATATAGGCAGTCCAAGTCCTAAAAGATTTCATTGAGATCTTAATCTTAGCGTTGAAAACACTTAGTGCAGAAATCAAATTCTTTCAGAGAGATATCTGCACTGAGTCTTTATAGTGGACCGTTGTGCATGGGCCATGGTGGACGTCATTTCAACTAGCGTTCTCACCTCCAGAATCAGATCAGTCTTCCCAGTTTGTTCAGGATGTCTGTAAAAGTATTTTTGGTTCCTATCATTTGTTTCCATATTGCAGTGACGCCTGTGCACTCAGGAGCATTTGTGCAACTCATTCCTCCGCCTCTATGCACATCTTTACAGAGGAATGCCTGTTATACTTATTGTGTGCAAGTGTTTGTCCAGTGGGCAATCCAAGTTTGAATGTAACGTTACATGCAAATGAATATTGTCACGCACACATGTCAAGCCTTATCCCAATTAGCTTAATGCAGCTGAATACTAGTATTGTACATGGAGTGGCTTACCTCCCTACTTATTTGTTGATAAGAGTGGCTGTCAGATTTACAGGCTTCTGACTGCCTGCTGTCTCACACATAAATATGCATTATTTGTTATTTTGAGCCTGAACTGCGCCACTGCTTGGCAAAGGCAGTTGCAATTGTTCCCGTTTTTTTTGTCATTTCTTGCCAATTCCTAAAGAAGATATCTAAGTCGTCCCACAACCTTTGTGGTCAGCTGCTGCCCCTTCTTGCGAGTACAGGGCACCAATTTTATGTTTTACTGGCCCAATGCTCAATAGGCATGCAGACTTATTAGCCTGTAATGCCCCACTGCAAGGCATAGGCCTCCCTCCCTTATTTCCATTTTTCCATCTCGGGCAATCTAAGCCCGTTCCATTAGATAGGAGTACAGCTGGTCTTTTCATGTTCTTTTCGGTCTTCTACTACTTAGAGAGAGAGAGAGAGAGAGATTTCTTTATTTGTTTAAACATTGTATACATACAAGAGCATGCAAGAGCGTGCTTATGTAATTGAATATGTATAAATATTTTGTTATGCACATAAGAGTTTCAAACTACAACTACTGCTTTCAACCACATCATCACTTACCATCAGGTGAGACTGTGGTCAAACACGTGCCTATCAATAGTAAAAAAAAGGTGTTACAAAATATTATGAAACAAGTCATGAACCTGATAGAGTTTTCTTATTAAATGTCAATAGTGAGGAAGTTCCATTCAAACTGATCCCCTTTGCAACCCTTCCCTGACCTTTATAATTTATGGCATCATCATCTGCCTAGTCTTTTCCCAACTATATTGGGGTTGGCTTCCAGCAAAACCCGATTCAGCGGAATATCAGTATTTCACGTGGAGCGGCTGCCTACCAGACCTCCACAACCCATTAACTGGGTAACAAGGGGGGGATTCTTGGCAGGACTGGATTCAGATTTTCTGGGTTTATTAAACATGGCAATCTTGTGTAAAATACGCTTCCAGTTGCGGTGGTTTCAGCTGTGCTTGTTCGTTCCATTAACATGAAAAATCGAAGCAGACTGAAGTTAATATCAATGATTGACTAGTATCTCACCTGATAGTAAGTGACGATGTGGTTGACGATGGAACACGCTTGCCTAGAAGTAACCTTGACTTAAAGACCCCAGGTTATCGCTATCAGGAAACAGACTACAGACTTCGGCAAGGAATTCATTACCTATATGCAGAGCTGGGCAAAATATAGGCTTTGCTTTAATTAAAATACAATTCATAAAATACTATCTTGCGTGTAGTTTAAATGCAAAATACTTTTAATTTGTTTATTTGAAATATAAAATACAAAATAAAGTATTTAAAATACAAAATACTAATTACAAAATAAAGTCAGGTGTTAGGTTAGCCTTTCTGCTTACGTTCGCTACCTAGCGCTGTTATTTGCCAAACACACCCATTAAAAAGTTTGCTAAATCGATTTATGTTCAAGTGTATTTTGAAGCCAAAAGTATTTGAAATATTAATTACAAAATACCTCAGCATCTGGTATTTGAAATACCAATTACAAATAACATTTTATGAAGTAATTGTACCTATTTATATTTAGTTTTTGTATTTAATTATTTGTATATCAACAAATACGAAATACGTATATATGTATTTCAATTATGTATTTTAAATACAAGTAGGTAATTCAAATACTGCCCAGCCCTGCCTATATGCACAATGAAAGCATTCACAAAACGTTTTGTGCTCCCCAGAAAAACTCCAGCTCTGCTTTTTAAATTAGTTTTTTTTTTCGTTAAGCTTGTATGCTAGCTTTATTTCCTTTTCTTTTCTTTTAAAAACTGGCTTTAACAATTGATAGTGACAATGTTTATAAGCCAGCATTTTCCCAACTAGGTTTGGGTCAGCTTCCAGCCTAACCGGGTGTTGCTGAATGTCAGAATCTTGAAAGCAGTTCCTGACTTCTAACTACAACCCACTGGGCAATACCTACCGTTATTTTGAGGTAAGGTTGGTAGTCTGAGTTTTAGGCACAGAGCATGGAATGCCGCAAAGGAATAGAGACGCCATTGCTAATAGTCCAAGATCCCAGAGCTCCAGACATTACTTATTTTTGGAGTAGCAAAATGTGTGGAAAAGAGCAGTGATAGTATTTTCTTTGATGAACATATGCATACCTGCTAGCATTTTTATTTTTTGATGGTAAATCATCAAATGACTGACATGACACTGTTACTGAGTAAAATCCACCCATGTTTTGGGTTGCCACCTGCACTATATTTTAGGCAATTCTACTATACTTACAGGGTATTTTTTTTCCAGTGTACATACTTTGAGAACCACTTCTGCCAATGTAAATGAACAACTTTCCCTAAGAAGCCATAGACCATTCCTAAAAAAAAAATTGGGTCGTCCATACACATTGGGATCAGTTCATAACAATTTTGTACGGGAAGTTTAATTTTTTTTTTAGGAATTATTGTCTATGGGTTTCTTGGAAGTGGTTCTCAAAGTTTGTACGCTGGAAAAAAAATACCCTGTATATTATAGAAAAACAATATAGTTAGTACGAAATATACCATATTTTCATTGCTAACTCAAATACTGGGAAGGTTTTTTTTATTAAAATCCCATAAAAGGCCGATTTACTTTAGTAAAAAGCAGTTTGGAGGGGAGACAAAAGTTACTCAAAAAATAAGCAATGTCTGGGGGCCCTAGGATCTTGTTCTATAATAATCAGAGATCGGAATAGGTAGACTATATTTACCTAAAGTTCGAAGAAGTAAGTAACATAGAGTTGATAATACCTCCTCTAAAATCTCGGAATCATAAACATGACAACTGTTTAGTAATAATACTAAGAATCAGGTGGCAAGCCTAAATAACTGTAGCACTATTGCTATAAATTCTTATACAAATTGTACGAAGGAGGTTCCATGTATCACTATGGAAGATTCATTTACTTATGTGGGGTCTACAAGTAGTTGTAACTCACTGCCAAGTGATGATATTGAAGTCTTGGGCCAAACTCTGGATAATAATTTAAACTAGTACGTAAGACAACAGAGGATACCAGTAACAGAATAGTTATGTCTACCAATAACAAAGTATCTTCTTGCTCTCTAGTAACTAGATGTCAAAAAGGGGGTCAGCAGCAAACCTTGAAATTATTTCATCAAAATATTCAAGGTATCTCTTCCAAAATATTAGAAATTGAAATGTTTTTAGAAAAAACAATGTTTGACATTGTTTGTTTTAGTGAACATTGGTTGAAAGATTACCAGATGCTAATTAATTATGAAAATTATAGTGTGGGCAGTTGTTTTAACCGCAAATCTATGTTGCGTGGTGGTTCCCTCATCCTTGTTAAAAAATGCTTAAAATTTAAGCAACGTAATGACATTGTCAGCTTATCAGTGGAGCATTGCATTGAACTGTCCTGTGTTGAGCTGGATAAGCATGTAATAGTGTGCGTGTACAGACCCCCAAACCCTCAAAACTTTGCTTTATTTGAATCAACAATGGAGGATATCCTTGCGAAACTTGCAGCAGGTAACAAATCCGCGATTATTTGTGGAGTTTTTAAATATTAATATTTTAGAAAGCAATTCGAACAGCAGCAGATTTTTAAGCCTTTTTAAATCATTTAATTTGTCTAATGTTTTTACTGAACCTACTAGGGTAACACCAACTTCTTCAACCTGTATCGATAATGTATTCTGCGATTGTGATTATTTAGATAAAGCCATAGTTAATTACCTCCCGTCGGATCATAGTGGACAATTGGTAACATTTGAGTTTAAAGCTGCATTGCAAAAAATTCAAATACAATATAGGCCAATTACAACAGGCAAACTAGCTAGATTCAATGGTACCTTACAAAATAAGTTAAATGTTCTAGACCATAATATTGAGGATGCAAATAAATTTTATAATAATTTCTTTTCAGTAGTACTACAGGAATTTAACACAACTTTTGAAAAGAAGTCTAAAGAAACTTTCCCTAAGTTTATATTTAGTGACTGGGCGACTAAAGGTATTAGGATAAGTAGGGAAAGGCTATATGAGTTATATGGCCTTAAGCCTTTCATTAACACCGAATCCTTTAATAAGTATGTAAACAGATATTCTAAAGTTTTCAGAAATACTTGCAAGGTAGCAAAAGCCCTCTACATTAGCAACAAGATCAAATCGGCAGATAATAAAATAAAGACAGTTTGGAAAGTTATCAATAATGAAACGAGTAGGAATAAAGTACGAAATGCTGATTTTTTACTGGAGACTGCACATGGTGCCATAAGCTCTAATTTAGAAGTAGCTCAAGAATTTGTAAATTTTTTCTCCGAAATACCATCAAAAACTACTGAAGCTTTAAATTCTTCACCCGAGGTCTCACTCAATTTATTAAAAGCAAACGTTTCAGGTTGTACGGTTGAATTCCAATTCAAACATATCAACCCTATGGCAGTTATCAAAGCTTTCCGGCAAATCAAAATCAAATTGACCGAAGACTTATGGGGAATGTCTATGAAAGTGTGCACGTCCATAATTGAGACCATAGCACCATACTTGGCTTTAATATTCAATTTATGTGTGGACCAAGGTGTCTTTCCAGATGTAATGAAATACAGTAAGGTTATACCACTTTTTAAATCCGGTGACAGTAAAGACACCAATAATTATAGACCTGTTTCCGTGTTACCGGTTTTCAGCAAGGTTTTTGAAAAAGTAATGCTCAATCAAATGCTCATTCATTTTAACATCAATAGGATCTTACACGATCAACAGTATGGTTTCACCAAAGGTCGCTGTACGACTGACGCTGGTGTCACGTTGTTGAAACACATTTATACAACGTGGGAAGAGGCGCAAGTTGCCATAGGAATCTTTTGTGACCTCTCCAAGGCATTTGACTGCGTAAATCACGAAACCTTGCTCCTAAAGCTAGAACATTACGGACTAGGTAAACTTGCACTCAGCTTACTGAAGTCTTATTTAAATGACAGACAGCAGCAAGTTCAAATAAACGGTGTTAAATCAAGGGGTTTAAAAGTCAAAATGGGGGTTCCACAAGGCTCAATATTGGGTCCTTTCCTCTTTTTAGTATACATAAATGATCTTCTCCATCTTTTAAAAAATCAACCACAAATGGTGTTATTTGCTGACGATACATCCTTAATTTTTAAGATAGATAGACGTTCTACAAATCTGGACGACGTAAATAACGCCCTACAGCAGGTCCAAAATTGGTTCACTGCTAATAATTTAGTATTAAATGAAAAGAAAACTAAGTTTATCAGATTTGCTTTACCGAATGTCAAAAGTAATCATTGCGACATAGTATTGAACAAAGAGAAACTTGAATTCGTCGAAAACACAGTTTTTCTGGGCATCACACTGGACTCAAGGCTACAATGGGGTCCTCATTTAACATCTCTTGCGGGACGGCTAAGTTCAGCAGCATATGCTGTCAGAAAAATCCGTCAATTTACTGATATAGATACCGCGAGCCTGGTCTATTTTAGTTACTTTCATAGTATCATGTCTTACGGTATCTTATTATGGGGACGAGCTGCAGATATTGAGTCTATATTTATTCTGCAGAAAAGAGCCATCAGAGCCATATATAATCTGGGTCGGTGCGATTCCCTAAGAGAACTGTTTAAAGATATTAACATCATGACGGTACCTTGTCAATACATATACGAAAACATAATGTATGTTCGGAAAAATCTTCATCTTTTTAGTAAGATTAGTGATAGGCATAATTTTAATACTAGAAATAGGAACAAATTAGATCAACCCCGATTCAGATTGGCAAAAGTACACACTTCTTTTATGGGGTACTGTGTTAAATTTTATAACAAAATACCTCTTGAAATTCTAGAACTGAATGAAAGAAAATTTAAAACATGCATAAAACGCACACTATGTAAACAAGCATATTATAAACTTGAAGATTATATACTTGATAAAAATGCTTGGCTAAATGCCGGTCCTGCTCCACAGTCTCAGCCGCTTGGTTCCTCTAGTTAAGATATTTGGAAGAGATGCTCACCCTTCTTTGTGTAGACTAATAAAAATTTCCACTTTTCTTATGTTATGTTTTAAATACTACTTTTCTTTTTCCGTTTTTGAAAATTGATATACATAGTTTTATATAAAGTAGAAGCATTTTTTATTTTAAAATCCTGTAAATGTGAGGACCATGGAGCCTATACTGTTAATAATATAGATGGTTTCCTTGTTTGACATGAGTGAGCAGGGGCAGTTGAGGGTGTGTCATGCTCGCTAGAATGTCTCGCTGATGGTGGCGCGTGTATTTGATCATTCGGTTCCCTTCAAAATGGTTGAGCTGAATGGTGCTGATGCACGCGTCATGTTCGTGAACGGGCGCCGTCAGTGGAGACTGGTCATATCTTAGCTGTCACTGGCTTATTTCTATATTTAATACTTATTGGATACTTGGAATACTTTTATTTTTTTCCTTTCTTTGCATTGTTCTCACATATAGATGCAACAAGTAATGATGTAACCAGGATTTTTGTAAAACATAAAATGGTTTAAAAGAGTGTCCATGGAGTTTCTTGTACGTTCTTCTCCATAGAGATCTACGCTTTGGAACGTGCAAATAGCTTCATGTTTTTGACTGACTGACTTTGACAATTCAAAAGTACCTGTGATTGGTTTATTTGAAATAAATGCTTTGACTTTGACTTTGAATTTGACAATTAAAACCCGAGATTATGAAAACATGAACTGGACTTGAGTACAGTTACAAAAAGTAAAAAAATATTTGAAGAATCATTCCAATTTTATAGGTAAGTATTAAACAAAGCTCTTTATTATAACAGTTTGAGTACGAAACTCTAAAAACATAATAAGATTCTTCAATATAATAATTTAGTTCAAATTTCTTAAATCCCAGGATTCAATGGTTTATGATTCCGGGATTTTAGAAGAGGTATTATCAACTCTATGTTACTAACTTCTTCGAACTTTAGGTAAATATAGTCTACCTCTTCCGATCTCTGGTAATAATACCACGTTTGGTTTGTATGTACCTAAGGTAAAAAGTTGACAATGTCGTCTCTAGCAGTACCTAACTGCCGAGGCACCCCATTGCTCTGTGGTTTAGGCGTTTACTTATAAGTTTTTAAAATTTATAGTTTAACTTAAGGTTTAGCGCTTCTAACATATACTCGTAAACTGATTATGGCATGGTTTAAGGTGAATGCTATAGTTAAGTTCGTGTAATTCATATTTTTTTTCATAAAAACGGCATAGACAAAAATAATGTTTCTTCTTTAATTTATAACTGAGTAGTTTCTATGAATGAAAAAATGAATTTCCAGCAATCAATAATATGATTAGCACTTCAATGTTGTTACCAACATCTCCCAAGCTAACCAAATTCTCAAAAGGAACTCGCAAATCTTTACAGATTTCACTATCAACGACTGCGCCAACGCGCCAAAACCGGTTAAATCTATCAGAAAACCGGCGCCGGTTTTAAAACCGACCATGGAAGGGACTTGGGACGAAGCCGACGACGACACTGAATTCATTCCCGAAATAGCTGAGGACGGGACTAAACATCTAGTTTACAGCAGAAAAAAGAAACACAAAACTCCTATAGACGAACGGCCGGGTATCGAATACCCTGAAATCCTGTTTTACCTGCTATCCAAATACATACAACCAGAAGATATAGGCTCATTTGCTAGAATCAACAAGTCTGCCTACGAAGTTACCAAAAGCAAGGCGTTCTGGATCTTACAGTACAAGAGGCACTGTGAAGACAAGCCGAATTTGCCGGATAGACTTCGGGCAGACAGTCTGAAAGCTTACGGATTGAGGCAGACTGTCATACGAGCTTTATACCATACCTACGACAAGCTCACCCGTCGCATTTGCAGGAAGGATCCTCATCCCAGTGTTCTGGTCAGTTGGGTCTGCGTCAATGTGTGGTATAAACGGGGACTAACGTACTGGAACGTTTATTTCAAGCTGAAAAAGCCGCAGGTCCCTACTAGCCAGGACAATGTGGAAAAAGATATGATTGAGGAGCTGGGGCGGGTGGATGCGAATCCTGAGGAGGGGGCGCAGGTTTTGATGGTATGTACTTATTTAACATTGAATCAAAGCGTTTGGTAATAGGGTATATGCATGAAAAAAATATTTATTATATGCAGTTTATCTCGAAATATACAAAAATATAATACTAACAGTGAAAATAGAATCAAAATTGATCGAGAAACCAACGAGATAGAACTAACAAATATAAATATATCTGTCTCTCGCGAAAACTCCGTTTTCTGTGGCAGTTGTGTCATGGAATATGACGTCAGAGTTCGTATCGGACTTCTCTTTCTAATTGTCAATTTTGAAGCTTTATAACTTAACCTCTGATGAAGGTATTTTAATAATTATTTCATGTGTGATGTGTTTAATAGAGCTAATAATTATTTCATTTTGCAAATAAAAAAATTGCATGCATATTTCTTATTGACTGAGTTCCTTCAAATAGGATTTTCTAGAGCGACGAAAGATTTTTTCCCGGTAACATGGGGGCCAAGTGGGGTTGTTTTTAACTGGCCTCAAAAAAAGGAGGTTCTCAGTTTTTGAGTACCTAATCGAAAAAGAACAAGATCGAGAGAGGTTTCAAGAAACTTTTCATAGCTTGAATTTTACGACGCATAATTTCTGAAGTATTGTTTTGGTAATTTTTTGGTTAATGATTGAGAGATAGTTTCGTTCATGTGCTTTCAGAAAAGTATGAAATTATGAATACTCACAATTATCAATTTTTGGTTGTAAAGTTGGTTAAAAAGTTGGTTAAAAAACCTGGGGGCCTAGACAAAAAACTTTTCTGTAGCGTTAACGTCAGACGCTCACGACAAAATGTATGGGAATGACATTAGGTGATGACGTTTCGTTTCCACACCTAATGTCATTCCCATACATTTTGTCGTGAGCGTCTGACGTTAACGCTACAGAAAAGTTTTTTGTCTAGGGGGGCTGATTGTACATTTTGTGTACTTACCTTGAATTTTAGCTGGTAGCATATTGCTTGCGTTTTCTAAGTTATTTTTAGGGTTCCGTACCCAAAGGGTAAAAACGGGACCCTATTACTAAGACTCCGCTGTCCGTCTGTCTGTCACCAGGCTGTATCTCATGGACCGTGATAGCTAGACAGTTGAAATCTTCACAGATTATGTGTTTCTGTCGCCGTTATAACAAGAAATATTAAAAACAGAACAAAATAAATATTTAAGTGGGACTCCTATACAGAAAACGTGTTTTCTTTGCCGTTTTTTTTTATAGATAATGGTATGGAACCCTTCGTGCGCGACTCGCACTTGGCCGGTTTTTTTTTTACTTTCGGTGCCATGCCATATCATACTATATTTTATGCTGAGCGATACGTGATATTTCTGGTTACATTAAGCTTAATATGAAGATGGAAATCATAGCTATACTTAGCCTGAAAAATATAAAGATTTCTGGGCAAACGAAAAAAGAAATGAACAGTCTAGGGCAGCCGTACTCAACCTTTTTTCTCTGGGCCACATTGCGCTTCTACTATTTTCATGATGGGCCGCAATAACCTACAGTAAATTATAATTCTACATTTAATATTATCTATGAATGGGACTTTTTGACGTTGATATTTGGTGAGGAATAGTCTCAGCATATCGCCAAGGAGTGAATCAGTACAGTACAGATACATACACATTGATGCACTGACTAAATATACCATCAATAATGTGCTACGCTACAGGGCCACACGGACAAGCTTAGCGGGCCGCATGTGGGCTACAGAAAGCAGGTTGAGTATAGCTGGTCTAGAGCAAAAAATTCTTATGCATTTAGCGAATTTCAATAGTCTTTTTCTGTTTCCAGCTATTATGCGCGCTTCTACTTCAGTTCTAACACTTAAATCTTCCTTAAGTTGTTTGTATATTGTTGACAATCTAAGAAGTCAGATCTGACAGCTGAGTAGAGAGGGATAGAAGATTGCTATACCACTAAGAGCGAAAGAGATTTATTTCATGTATCTTTCATACTTCATCATCATCATATCAGCCGAAAGACGTCCACTGCTGGTCATAGGCCTCCCCTAAATTGGGGGGGGGGGGGTTGCCATAATCGCCACGCTTGGCAGGCGGGTTGGGTATCGCAGTGTAGCTGTAGCAATGTACCTACGGAGAATGCTGCTGCCCATTCTCTCGTGAGTCCCTTAGTCGCCTTATACGACACCCACGGGAAGTGATGGGATGGTGCTATTCTTTTACGTCCGACACCATACGGAACGAACTCTTTCATACTTACTAAAGCAATGTTGTATCATGCTCTCTAATCCGACTTCTTAGATTTCGCCGGTTGATTCGGGAATCCCCTGCAAGAACCATAAAAACGGTCGCCGGGCCACGCTTAGGGAAGCCGTTTTACAGCAGTTTTGATGCGATTGATTTAACTTAAAATAAATAAATTAGGATCCTATTCTTTTGCATTACCCTTTAAAAGCTGACTGAGTACTGAAAGACAAGGCACTGCCGAAACTACTGGTCGTAGAAAGCTGAAATCTGGCATGTAGGCTCCTTGGGGAGTGTAGGGGAGCACTGAGAGGAGGACTTCCCGAAATTCCTACCAGAGCGGGAAAAACGGGATATGCGCGTACTAAGTCGTGGGCAAAAGCTGGTACTAAATGCGAAAGTTTGGATGGATGTAGGTATGTTTGTAACTCAATCACGCCAAAACCGCTGAACTGATCTGATGAAATTTGGCACAGAGATAGCTTATAATCTAGAATAGCACATAGACTAGTTTCTTTTTATCCCGGGAGCATGTTCTTGGGATAATTTTCGACTTTAATGCGGGCGAAGCTGCTAGCTGAAGGTAGTGATAGTACTAACTAAAATCTTTGACATTACCCTTCCAGGTAACATGCAAAGGTTTCGACCGCATCCCAGCGCTCCAAGGCATGACTTTATCCACGGTGAAAATGGCCCTCTCTCAGGGCTACCGCCACCACACCCTGCACCTCGGCTTCAATAGTTCTTGTTACTGCGTCAAAGGTATAGTACCTGAATGCGAAATCATTCTAGATTCGGTGGTCAAAGCCATTGTATGTAACTGGTGGCATCCTCAATACCCACATTCAGGTAACTTCATACCAAGGCAGGATCATCCTCCACTGTTGCTGAAGGATTTCTTCGATGAAGATGATGGATCTTGAACTGTTTCTCAATAAGATTTTTTGGAGTGCGTTTTTTGACACTGGTCTGGTAATAAATGAAGTGATGGAAAAATGTTTTTAGGAGCGTTAAATTGTGCTAATAACGGGTCATATTTGGTAGTGAAACTGTATAACTGTTATGGGTAAATTAAATTTATGTATGTAAATTACTTAAAAAAATTATAACTAGCTGATCAGGTCTGTGATTCGTATTTAAATACTCTGAGAAAAAAAACATCGAAATAAACACACGAGGTGTCATTGTCTTTTGAAGACCGTATATTATTACCGCACTGTCTGGACAGGCCCACTCAAATCTGTGTGGTACTTTCCTCAAAAGACCATCTCAGACATCAACCTACATGGTTCTCATATGATTGGACCAGTACAATTGTATGGACTTCAAAAGAGACTTTGACCTCTGAGTTTATTTTCGGTGTTTCTTCTCAGAGTAGTAAAAGTGTTATTTGGCACTTACAAAATAGATATCATTTATCATATTGGTCAAGTCTTATGAGGCCGTGCAGATTAAGTATCTGGGAGGTCTTTCAGGAAATAAAAACATTGATTTATTTCAGCTTTGAATATCGATATCCATAATATGACTCGTTGTAAAAATATTTTTTGAAGCATAAAATCATCTTAATGATTTTTTGTTTCGATGTGTTTTAAATGCCTAAAGAGCATATACCCAAATGGGGTATTCTATTGTAAGTAGTTTCTGCTAAATCTGTTATCAATTAACCATATAAATATAAAATCATACGAATTTTGTAAATTTAATAAAAGCTTATAGAACTTAGATATTGGATGTCTTTTTTATAAAGGGTTTGTCTCACTGGTTTGGTATACAACATAACTAACCATAAGAAAACTAAATATTGTGCAGAAAAATTACGAATTAATTGTTACCTTAGTCAGAAGTAGTGAATCAAGCTTTTCAATTCTTATGTGCACTTTTTGGACTTGCTTACACCAAAAATCACTTAGAGCGGATTTCACCAATGAAACTAAACGCGATCAGTACATCTAAACTGCGTTCAAGAGCTGTCAGCGTCAATATTCCATTGAAAAATAGTGACACTGACAGCTCATAAACGTGGTTTATATGCTGATCGCGATCAGTTTGGCTTGGTGAAAATGGCCCTTAGTGTATTATGCGCTAAACGAATTTAATTCTATTTCGGTCAAATTTTTGAAAATTTCAAAGAGAATGATTTTTTAAATAAGTTAAGCGCTAAATATACAACGTATAACAGAATAAACGCAATACCTCTTAAGGGGTCATTACTATGGGACAAATCACGAAAAAAATCAGCTATTCAGTACTTAAATACCTACATTTTGTCCAGATATGCTCACAAAAATTTATGGCAGCAGTAGTCGATTTTTTTTAACGCGATTTCAGTGTTGGTCCCATAGTAAAAGTTGTTCATAATGATGAGTACACTGACCTTTAGAGGTATTGCGTTTATTCTGTTACACGTTGTATTTACTAACTTTTGGTGTAAGTGGGCCCGTTATCCATATACTTGGAGAATGAACTGAGCATACGATGTTTGATGAAAACTTGAGGCGAGGTTTGAGGAACATACGCACAAAAGTGCAAGAGAGATAAAGCTATCTTGAGAACAGTACCTACTCGTCTTTGCCTAGATTTCTGATTGGTTAATATAGGCCGTCAGTGTTTTGTCACTATCTGCACCTAGTCGTACCTCTCTTTTTCGCTCTTTCGTAACGTTTTTGCTCAGTTCATTCTCTATGTCTTCGAGTAGGCTATAATATACTAAGTATATAATAAATATGATATTTCTGTGACTTGCAAGTAGTGTAAGCAAGTTTTTATGAACCTATGTGTGTATGTGAATCACTGTGCATTTAACACAGAAATTACCTGTCAAAATGTACGAATTTAAATAAAAAGACTTGGTGTCTATGTAGATTGTCTATGGTTTAGAAAAAAAAATGTCTTTGGCGTAAAAAAACTCGTTTTGATAAAATCATTTATTAGGCCTTCCTCTATGTCAAAATTGACGATAATAATTTGATTGTAATAATATGTATTAAGTATATTATAAAAATTATTTATAATAATTTATTGATGTGAAAAATCAAAGTTTCTAAATGTTGGTACACCGTTATTAGGATTGGACCAATCAGACGCGTCCTGTGGATCTAGTCTTTGCATTCTATTGTACATAGCTTAATATAATACAATTATTAGACTTAACGCAGGCCGAAAAAGAGCAGAAGAATTTTTGTTGTCATTGAAAAATAGACTTTTTAATCAGTGCATTAAAGTGCAAACTACAGTGCCGTCTGGTATCAAAAATGTGTGTACAATTTCGAACTTTACAGCCTTAAAATAACGTATATTATTTAGTGGCATCAAAACTGCGCTCTCGGTCTAGACAGAGCTTTTTGTGTGACTAGAATATTCAAAGTCCTTAGGTCTGATATGTAAAATACGGGGTTATTTTTTAATGACCGGCCAAATTTTCACTGGGGGTTCTACCCATGAATATGAACAACTTTCACTATGGGACAGACTCTGAAATCACGAAAAAAAAATCAGCTGTTTCATACAAAAGTTCAATACCTACTCGACTAAAATGTATGAAACAGCTGATTTATTTTTCGTGATTTCAGAGTCGGTCCCATAGTGAAAGTTATTCATATTCATGGGTAGAACCCCCAGTGAAAATTTGGCCGTCATTAAAAAATAACCCCGTATACAGGGTGTTCCAGAAAGGTGTGGTCATATTCAAGGGTGATGTCAGCTAGCTGATATTCATTAAGGAAAAAATAGCAAAACAAAAAATGTGTCGTTTTTTTTAAAAAAAATCGACCTTAAAATCAGACCAAAAAGTTACAAAAAAAATACTTTTCAAGCAGTCTGCTGACATCAAATCTGTGATTGAACTAAAGAAAATACCATCAACTGTTTAAACTCCTTGAAAAGTCATTTTATCGGAACTTTTCGTACCTAGTCTTTTGTAGACGATTTTTTTTCTGAAAACAAAACCCATTTTTTTAGTTTTCTATTTTTTCCTTAATGTAGATCAGCTACCTCACTCTTAAATATGACCACGCATTTCTGGAACACCTGTTTAAAAAAAAAAATAGATTATGTATGTATAATATGTATAGTCTAGTATGTCCCGCGCCTCGGTGCGCACGTCGGATGCCTTCCCTGAGGACTCTACAACCTGTAACAGAATAAACGCAATACCGCTTAACGGGTCATTGTACTCATCATTATGAACAACTTTTACTATGGGACCAACACTGAAAAAAATCGACTGCCCCCATACATTTTTGTGCGCTTATCTCGAGAAAATGTACTGAACAGCTGATTTTTTTTCGCGATTTCGGGGTTGGTCCCATAGTAGAAGTTGTTCATAATGATGATACCTACAATGAATCTTTAAGAGATATTGCGTTTATTCTGTTACACGTTGCAGAGTGAAGGAACACAGAGTGCACCTGTGTTTGCGCACACACCTGCACCACAATATCTCTTGCGTACATGACTAGTCTCCGCTGAGATTGGCTGCCGAAATAGGTAATGAAACGACCCAGCCTGATTGTCCCTTGCTGTCCCTAACTGACGCCGCTAATCCGAGGTTGTATTCCACAGGGAATGCCCTTAGCGAGCGGTCAGTAGTTTTTAGCTTGTAGCTAGTTTTGTTGCCTTGGCTGGGGGCCTTAAATTCATTTGAGGCCACCACAGGTTAGTCCGGTTAAGCAGTTGATATCCCAAGTGTGTTAACTTGCTAGTGGTCATACCTAAAAAAAAAAAAAACCTAGAAAAATCTAATTAGACCGTCAGATAAATTTCCATAAAAATTTGGACACGTATATTTTATATTTTCTCGTAAACAAAAAAATGAAGACGATACAGTGCTTTGAAAACACGCGTGATGTCATTTCGCTGGTAAAAGTTGTACCATCATAATAATGAGATTTTTTTAGTAAAATATCCTATTCGGCCAGGAGTAGACATTGTTTTTAACCTAAAAACGGGTCAAAACCCGGTTGATTATTCATCTATTGAGATGATATTTTAAACCCTGTAATAAGGTTTATACCCAGTATATTGCTCATCTCTTGTCATAAGGGATAATTCAGTATAAGTTAATATTGTACAGTGGGATTATACGGTATTGTAATAAGACGAATATTTTCTGCGTAAAATACAGATTTTAATGTATCCAGTTTGACTGGGAGTGAGAAAACAACGTAGTTGGTAATACCTAGAAGGATTGTGTGATGATGAAAAAATTACTGTGGTACTGTAAAAAATAAATAAAAAAAAGTTTAAAAATTGCGGCTTAATCAGACTATGGGTTAATCACCAAAGCAACTGGTTACTTTTAGTAAGTTTTTATTTATTTATTTTTTATTTATTTATTTATAGTTAATTAAAACGGCACAGGTCCAATTACATTAATTAACATAGAATTATAAAAATTAAAATTAAATAAGCATTCCAATAACATACGGTACAAAATTAAATTCAAAGATATTCAATTCTTGGATAAAATTATTAACAATTATTTGAGTAAATGGTTAAATAAATTAAATACATCACAAAGTACATCAGTAAGTTACCAGATTATACCCAGATTTCTGGAAAGAAATTAACAACTGACACAATTTAGCGCAAGTCACGTGATTCTATTGGCTGTTGAAAATTCATTCAACCAATCACAGAAGCTTACGCGTTTGACAGTTTGTCTTGTTATTTTCTTTCCAGAAACGGTCTAAGGAAAGATTTAGACGGGTTAAAATGTTTACCGGTTTCTGAACTTCGGTTTTTTTGTAATAAATGGTCAAGGTAGGCCTAATACTCCATTTGTTACCTAGTCCAAATTAATGTTAAAAAAATAATAATAAGCTCAAAATGTGTTGGTATAGAGTTATGAGTGTTGTCTGTACTGAATGTGTAGATTTAAAAATATAAAACATTAATTTATTTAAACTTTATGTACAATAGTGGTACATGAGCGGACTTAACCGCTCCAGCCCTGACATGTGAAAATTCCCAAAAAAAAAACTTACGTAATAGTAAATAAACATTAAATTCGCGATCAATTCCCGGCACACCGCTGTGCCGGCAGTGCTCGAGCGCAACAAGGCATTCTCTACTGTTACACGTACTAGTGGTGCCAGATGTGTCATTCTGTCAGCGGTAGCGTGGCGAAGGCGATTGTCAAAACGTCAAACATGCATGGGATTGACAAACGCTGTCAAAATGTCACGTGATCGATCCCTTATATTTTGGCATTTGGATGTGTCCTATGGTAGGGGAGCCCTAGAAGGGATTTTTGGATTTACTTGAGCGTGTCAGATTAATATAAGGGAGGATACTTTACATTTAATAAGTACCTTCAACCAGTATGAGCCCTTAATTTAGGGGGGTACGCTCAGGAGAAGCCGTCAGATTAGTAAAAAAAAATCGATCATCTGACATACTCGAGCGCGTCAGATTAATATATGGGGGATTAATTACTAGCTAAGAAGTGTCAATTTTGATAATCTGACGATTTGAGCGTAACCTAAGGAAGCGGGAGGGTAACAAAGTTGCAAAAAAAAAAACGATGTCTGGACTTACTCGAGGGCGGTTGTTTTTTTAATTAATTTTAAAGGTAATAAATAATACCCGAATGACAAAAAACATATAATCTGACGATTTCCGCAAGCCGAAGGTAGTAAAATCGTCAATTAAGTTCAGACCGTGCAGTAGGTTAAAGCATGTGTTTCCCACTCCGCGCCTCTCGGTTCCTTTCACTTTTCCCGTATCTTTTGACTCTCACGCACCTTCCCCACACTGTTTTCCGACGCCATGACACCATTACAGTTGTTCATCATCATCTGGCTAGTCTTTTTCCTAACTATATTGAGGTCGGCTTCCAGTCAAACCGGATTCAGCTGAATACCAGTATTTTACGTGAAGCGCGGCTGTCCTGTTAACTGGGTAACACGGTACTTCTTTGGCAAGACTGGAGTCAAATTTACTGGCTTCTGACAACCCGTAACGACTGCCGAAAATCTAAAAATGACAACCGGGACCAACAGCTTCACGTGTTTAAAAAAATAAATAAATAAGATAGCATTTTTTTTTCAAGTTGTCAGATTACCAATACCTCTCAAAATAATTGTCAGATTTTTGGTCACTAAGGCTGGGACATCATGATGAACCTTCAGTATACTAATCTGACGCGCTCGAGTATTTCAAGATGGCGATATTTTTTTTACATTTTCAGGAATTCGCTGCGAGCTTGCGTCACTTCCAAATCGTCAGATTAAGAAATGGGAGCATCTGTAGGGTTCAATGAACACCCCCTCTGAAAATCTGACGCGCTCGAGTAAATGCATTTTTATTTTTTTTCACCCCCACCATGCAAATCGGCAGATTAATATATATTTCGTATCAGAGACATATCTGACACGAAAAATATCAATATCTGACAGACCGGAGTATTTCAATGTCATTGTTTTTTTTTACAACTTTGAAACTGTAGACGCTTTCCCCACCGCTAAAAGTGAAAACATGAAGAGACCGTTTATTCTTCAAATCATCCAATCTACCAAATCTACTAGGTTCCCGCGAGGCTCGAGTAAATCCACATTTAGCATCATGGGCTCCCCTACCACTACATTAAACTTGAATATTAAATATTCAAGAAGAATAAACTAGAAACAAATACCAATTTCAAAGATTTTTTGAAATAAACAACACTTTCTATAAATTCACAGTTACCTCACTTTTGGTATGAAATCAAGATACAATATTATTTATAAGTAATATGTAAATTACCAAACGGCATCGTAATTTTAGGACTCATAATATATACAGAATATTGTAATAAGTGTAAGTTCTTTTGTAATAAAGAAATAATATTGTTTGTGTGTAAGTATGTTTTAGTTGTAAGAACGGGAGCGAAGACACGAGAATAAATGAAGAATTTTCGAAACCGGTTCAGTACTGTCAGAGATTACCTTGCACAAACATACAAACAAACATTTTACTTCTTTTTAATAATATTAGTTAAGATTAGGTACAATTTGTTTCAATACTTATCACAAATGTTTTAGAAAGCACATTTTATTGAAAAAAAAGTACATTTTCAATGTAATATTATATATATATAAATAGTGTATATAACAATAAGTTGTTTTTTGCGGTCAACTTCTAGTTTTTAAAATATAAGTCAAGCGTGTTCTTTTGTCGACCACATTGCTTACCAGTCAAACGTTGCGTACAAAAGAAAAAAAAATGCGATAATTTTGCTTTACAAAACACTAAGGTACTTGAAAACTGGCTACTACCTACTCCACCACTTAAGCACACAACGAAGTGTATTTCGCACTAGTGTGGAAAAGTGGGCTGGCCAATCTTCACGTCATCATCTTCCTGCCTTTATACGAAATAAAAAATCCGCGAGCTATTTCCCAAAATAGTTTTATAAATATTATAAACTAAATATTATGACAAATAACAAATATTATGTTTATGAAATTGTATTTATTTTTTCGAGCAGGTAAGTGTTTTGAAAAACAAAGTTTGATACACGTGGACGGAGTATTTCCCCGAATGGGGACAAATGGCCTTACTTTCGGCTCGAGCGTCTATTCCACATGAATAAGTTTGCACATTTGCATCGAATTCCAGAAATTAGTCCTGAAGGTACTTATAGACTTGAGCATTCACTACAGAACATCGATCATTCGCCGTTTTTAAATTTGTCGAAGTGAACAACGAAAAGAGCCGAGCATAGAGCCAAACATCGCTACGAACATTTTCACTATCATTCTAGCGAACGCTCTAGTAAATGCTCGTCAACAAATGCTTCACGAAGATGTCGAACAACAATGACAAAATCGTTGGCTCGAAGCAAATTTACCGTCGTTTTGCTACGAATGCTCGCTAGAACGCTCAATCTCAAAGCATTTTTTTTTCAATTAAACTTTTAACAGGCACTTTTGAATTGTCAAGGTCGGTCAGTCAAAGAGGTGAAGTTATTTGCATGTTCCAAAGCGTAGATCTCTATGCAGAAGAACGTGCAAGAAACTCCACGGCTCCAAGCTCGCTAGAATGCTCGCTAGAACACTAGAATGCTCGCTAGAACACTCTGGAATGCTCGCTAGAACACTCTAGAATGCTCGCTAGAACGCTCTGGAATGGTCGCTAGAACACTAGAATGCTCGCTGAAACGCTCCTGTTTATTTTAACATTCGCTAGAATGCTCATTCCAAGTGAATGCTCAAGTATATCAGCGGCTTAAGGAGATAAAAGTTTAGGTTTATGCACAATATCACCTGTCTGTAATGTTTATAAATATAAAATAAGTGCAAGAAAAGACTTGAAACCGACTGGATTGGATAAGGGAAATATGTAAGTAGCTATTTCTTATAATAGAATGAACATGTCTGGTCTTAACATAACAGCCCGTTATGTCTAATGGTGGTAGAGCGGTATACAGTGTGTAAAAGATTGAACGTAATAACTGAAAGGGGTCATTGTACTCATCATTATGAACAATTTTACTATTGGACAAACACGAAATCGCGAAAAAATATCGACTACAATTATTTATGTGCGCATAACATGTGTATCAGAGTTTTCCGTGCGATTTGAACATGTACAACAGTCCGAATATCAACTATCGGACAGTTGCCCACCGGACACAACAACCGTCCGCTCGGAGGATCCTCCCTTTTCTATGGAGGTTTGCGGGACTTTACTCTCTGTTCCGCATCCTCTGTAAAGTACTTAGTTCTGAATTCAAGAGAAAATACCTAGTTGTACTGTACGTACCTACATTTTGTCGAGTTATGCCATCTGCATCCAGGTAAGACTGGAAGACAAACCTGACAAAGTTGGCATAAGGCTTGCCAGTATTTTACGTGGAGCGGCTGCCTACCAGGCCTTTCACAACCCATAAACTGGGTAACATAACACGGTACTTCTTGGCAACATTGGTGTCAGATTTTCTAGCTTCTGACAATCCGTAACCGTTGCCAAAGATCGCCAAATGACAGCCGGGACCAAACGGCTGATAAACCACGATTGGCTAACGGGCTGATGATGTTACTGACATACGGGAAGAAGGGTGTAAAACTTGTCAGTGTAATTAATTAATTAATGAACAATTTATAAATGTTTAGTAGTAATAAATATGAAAGAACAGTAATAAGCTTACAGCCCTAATCTCTTCAAAGTTAGAGTGAACAGGCTCCTTCTGGGTAAGCTCGCTCCATCGTAGACTTTGTCTCTGTCATATCTGACATTGACTAGAGTCAAGAGCAAACCCATCACTAATAAAAAAAAATAAATAAAGAAAGGTAGATTAACGTAAACGCTTAGAAATGGCTAATTTGAACATTTTGGGAACACATTAATTGTTCGTACAGCTAAGGAGTGGAATTCCCTGCCAGTCTTAAGTCAAGAGTGAACAGGTTACTTCTAGGCAAGCGTGCTCCATCGTCGACCACATCGTCGCTTTCCACCAGGTCTTTCTTTCTTTATCGTGTGGGCAGTAAGGTCTAACGACCCCACAAACCCTAGTGTCAGAGTTTCTAAACCGACTCAAAGGCCTCTGACATGGTTTGACGACCGCCATTTGGCGGTGAGATTTCCACCAGGTGAGATTGTGCGCGTGCCAATCAATATTAATAAAATCTGACTGACGGTTTTCTAGGTAACTAACAAAAATACTAAAAAAATATTTGCCTACAGTACCCTGCTATTAATGAAGGTCGCATCTAAATCTGTTGCGTGGTATAAGAGAAAAAATCATAAAAATCCGTCGAGCCGTTTTGGAGGAGTGAATCTTTATATAAAAAATCTCGTGTCACGATGTTTGTGGTCGACTAACATCGTGACACGAGATTTTTTATATAAAGATTCCTGATAGCTACAACCTGGGAGTCTTTAAAGTCAAAAGTGAATAGGTTACTTCTAAGCAAGCGTGCTCCATCTTCGAACAAATCATCGCTTACCAACAGGTGAGATAGTGGTCAAGCGCGTGCCTATCAATAATAAAAAATAAAAAAAAAGATTAAGAGATTTCTAGAAAAACGATATGAACTTAACGAGCATTGTGCCGATAGTCATTTGAGCCAATGGATTAATAACCTCGAGCCTCGACCAACACCTTAGGAGGCTCTCGTTAGGAAGCTGGATTCAATAAGCGGTACTTCTGGATACGGCTCGCATTGTTATGAGGTTCCTCTCTTTGGAGCTCTGACCCGCAGCTTGGACCCTGGTCCCGATACCGGTGGGCTACTATTTTTTGTCGCTAATCTACCTTTCTTGAGTCATTCCTGTTTTTAAAATTAATTAAGAGGTAAAATTGATGTTGTTGCTATCTTAAGAAATGTGTTTCATTGTGTAGATTCAGTGTATTTATTTTTTATTTGATTTAGTTGGAATTGTACAGCGATTTGTATAAAGGTGACTTAAATAAGATATTGTTGTAATGTTCCCCTACTGGGACTCAGGTCTCCTCTCGTCTCCTGGAAATAGGTAGTGGGCCCACACGGGGGCACAGTGGGGGGTTGTGAAATATGTCTGTAGATCACCGTGGTCATCTGGTAGATGTCCTTTGCAAAATTCTATTAAAGAAGCTATATTTAAGTATATTGGTCAAAATCAATATTGACAATATACAGGCACTTTTGAAATGTCAAGGTCGGTCAGTCAATTTGATGAACTGGTTTTGTGCGCTGGCGGCAAGAACATGTTTCGCAGCAATTCACACTCCGGTGAGTTTCTCTTTCTCCCGCGCGGTAGTTGCACGTTCCAAAGAGTAGATCCTATGGAGAAGAACGTGCAAGAAACATATGTGCTAACAACTTTACTCATTGTAACAAACTATTTTAAAATGACTTAAACGCGTTTTCCGCAAGACACCTTTTTACAAGTTGCTCTGAGAAAGTAATAAGGATGGAATCAACGGGGTGCGAAAAGTCATAACAACGCTTAATACTACGAAATAAGAACGAGTTTTACACGAAGTGAGTTTATGGATAGAGGCGATATTGTCTAAGCTAGATTCACCAGGATAATATCGCACTCTAGTAAATAACAAAATATTTTTAAGCTTTTATGTATTCAGAAACTTAACAATCGGAGGTTATTATAATTATTTATTTATTAAATACAAACTTGTGGATATCTTTCTGACAAAAAAGGTGGCAGAATACTATATTAATATGCATAGAAATATGTCATTTCATAACTGAAACATAAAATCACAACATATCGGTTTAGAACTGAGATAGTAGGAAATAAATACGCATGTATGGGCAAACTACGGCTTGCCGTATAGGTAGGTACATGAATATCATCTGAATTGATACAATTTCGATAAGTACAGCTTGCTTTCCATATTTTTTATGTAACAGCTAAAAGTTTATAACTATTCCTTAAAAAGTATAATGATTTCTGAAACCGACTTCAAAAATGGAGTGAGTTCTCCGTTTGTTCCCGTTCAGTTACACGGTTACACCATTTCCGGGTGGTTTTATAAAAATAACCACGAAGGGGATGGCGGGCTCTTTCAGCTCCCCTTCTAACCTAGCTGGTCGGGGTGCCCCAAGTCCCGTATTTGTCAAATTTATGCTTTACAATTTAAAATACAGATGATGTCATTGCGTAACAGTGTAACTTGTCAGAATATTTTCTCAAAATGGGTAACGGTGTAACACAACATATTGTAACTGAACGGGAACAAACTAATTTCTCAATTCATCTTTAAGCCAAAATAATGTATATGAACCGATTTTGATGATTATTTTTTGTTTATTTTACACAATAGGTAATTAGAAATTAAACTATTCTTAACCTCTTTCAAAAATATTTGAGCCACTAAACTCTCTTCGTGTAAACTGTATAATGTACTCGTATTGGTGAGATAAAGCTTTCGAAATGTATGTAAAACTTGTGTTGTTCATGATTATTTAAAGCGTTATGTGATATTATGATCATAAAAATATATTTTTATTGTTTCTTTACTTGTTTTATTCTTGGAACCCTAAATCTTCGAGGATAAGCAACACTTGCCGAGGTCAGTCGGTGGAAGGGTGAGCATCTATTACATACCCACCAAACTCCTCCGTCTGCTTCGGACTGCCGTCACGGGGGGCGGGCGCCGAAATATACCGCAATAGCTTAATAAAAACGGTATTTTATCATATTGGTTGTTAGTTTCGTAGGGTAAAAACGGGACCCTATTACAAGACTCTGCTGTCCGTCTGTCTGTAACCAGGCTGTATCTCATAAACCGTGATAGCTAGACAGTTGAAATTTTCACAGATGGTGTATTTCTGTTGCCGCTATAACAACAAAAAATACTAAAAACAGAATAGAATAAATATTTTTGTGGGGCCCGTATAGCGGTAGGTACTTACGTGATTTTTTTGCCGTTTTTACAGATAATGGTAGGTACTCGCATTGGACGGTTTTTTTTTAAGATTAAAAACTGTATTCAGCTCAACAGTTTGAGTAAAAATTGCAAAACAAATCGTAAACTGTTATTTCTAATTAACTTATGAAATAACTTCACTTGGTTGCTAAAAATATAAAACGTTTCAAATAAGGTTAATTGAAGAGAGCCTGCAAGAGCGAGGCCCCGGGGCGGTTGCCCGCTCGCCACCCCCTAAGGCCGCCACTCCTTATAGTTACTTTAATATTCAGTACTCAGTTCCGCAAAAGGTTTGGGGATTTCACAGAGGGCATGCTGTGTGGTGGACACACAGCCCGAGTCCCTCCCCAGGGCTATTCACCTTCCAAACGAGCGGCGCAACGGCTTGTCACCCACCGCGCGCCGCCTGGCCCGCAGGCCCCCACCCGTCGCTCGGAGGCTCCTGAACGAGCTACCGTGCGGCGCCTCAGACGCCTAACTATACCCGTGGAGAGAATGATAGTGTGTACGGAGACATTCAATGTTGTGATGAGTCTCGTGCACTGATGGCGTCTGAGGCCTGCAAAGTTGCGTCGCTAGATCGAGCCGCAACGAGTGGGTCGGGCGGTGAAGATTGCCCAAGGGAAGCCCGGAGGTAAAACGACGACACTCGCATATATACTAACTTGCAGGAAAACTTTGATTGCGCGATGCAGAACAAATTCAATTTTCTGCTCTGGAGAAGTATTTTCACGTTTATCTTCTTGACACAATTAATAAAATATTAGTTAGTATTTCATTTCTACTGTTATATGTTTGTGTTTTTGTCATTAATTCTGTTTTTAACACGGATTTTGTGTTTTAATTCGGAACTGGTTTGCGACCAATCACAGAGCATGAATGGAGCGGGGAAATCCCGCGCATTGACTCATCCATGATGGTCGATGAATGAGTACGGACATAATATTATTTATAGATAGGTACTTGAAGAAGTTACGTCATTTCAGTAGATAAAATGTAAGTACATACAATAGACAGTACCTAGATGCAGTGTAAAGTATGATTAGTTGATTAGGTACCTATAGTAAGTTTTTATTTACTTACAAAAGTATATGTACGTAGTAATTAACATATATTTTTAGTGCAGGACACATTCCGCCTTAAATGTACTATCTAGCATAGTAGATTTAAGGTGGAATGTATGCAAATATCAATAGGTACAAATAAGTACTTATATAAAATTGAAGTGTCTGTAGTACTTATAAAAATAACAGCGTTTTACTAAATGCATACGATGATATGAACGGTACCTATATAAGTAGGTACGATACTTTTGACAAAAATAAACATAATTTTGTCTGTCTGACTGTTTGTTCCCGCTAATCTCCGAAACGGCTGGATCAATTTTGACAGGACCTTCACTGGCGGATAGCTGTACTATGGAGTAACTTAAGCTACTTTTATTTTAGAAAATGTATTAGGGTTCCGTCCAAAAAGGAGGCGAAGCCGCGAGCAGAAGCTAGAGTATTATTATATTACCTACATAGGTAGGTACCTACCTATAATAATAAAGTAACGTCACGTGTTCGAAAGAGTCACCGCGGCCCTGGACCGCAAAGACAATTTGGTGGAACACGGATGGGTTTTAGTCAGTAAGAGTCTGACAGTCCCTTCCTCTCCCCCTAGAGCGAGAGGAGTCATTAGATGATGACCCTACACTACCTATAATAGATATCGGATGCAGTGTAAAGAACTGTGCCTATGTGTGGCCTCGCTGGGTTTGTGTGAGTGTGTCGTGTGACAGGGCCACTTGCAGTGCGGAAGTGATGTGTACTGTCAATCCATACAAGATGGGATGTCAGTTCACTTCATGCTCACTAAGTTCACACGGCGAGATGTTGTCAGAATTGACCGGGTCTTCTTCTTCGTGTCGATGGCACGACAGTTGGTCAGATTTGGGTGGCCGGGTAAACCACGAGTGGCGTCGGGTCGAGCCGAGTCCGTGCATCGGCGAACCACCGAAAAGTGAAAAGTTCTGTCGACGAACCGTTCATCGCAGAATCGTGTGTCGGACAACCTGTTTCACAAAAAAAGGACCTATTTTTGAAGTGAAAACTTCTTTATCGGCGTTGTGCACTTTTTGGGATGGGTAAAAAATGTTAAACTCGCGTCAGGACACGTGATCGAAAATTCGTAAGACGCATAATGTAATATGAAATATAAATTGTCATGTTTGTGTACTAAATGAATATTGTATTTACCACATAAATGAAAGTACTCTTATACTGATAAATAAAGCAATTCGTGTGAAATTATTCCCTAACCATTCCAAAATATTCAAAAATGCACAACGTTAATGTTCAAGTTTTCACTTCTACCGGCACTCCCGGAGTGCAACTCGTTTTTTTATTTTATTTTAGTACCTACTCGTAAATCGTATTGGTCGTGCGTTTGGCCTTTAATTTATCTAGGCAGGTACCTACTCTTCTTCTTTCTAGACCATTTTTTATGGATCGGAAATCAGCAAATGACTCCTCCTCCGCTCTGAGCGGAGCGGAAGGGAGTGTCAGACTCTTAATGACTAAAACCCATCCGTGCTCCTCCGAGTGCCCTTTTCATTCAAGGGCCACGGTGACTCTTTCGAATAAAATCCGCAACTCTGGTTCTTTCTATACCTGGTCCCATTAACTTGGGGTTGGCCTTCGCATTTTCGAGCACGATTTGTGCTGCGTCCTTATCTAAATGAGATTCTTTTATGTTCTTTTCGATGGTCTTCAACCAGCTGGCCGGTCTTCCACGAGTACCTACATTTTGTTATTGTCTGTTCTAAGCATGGGACTAGCCCGCCACACTTTTCCCAACCACTGCAACTCCTGAGAGCTAGGATCAACAGTGGCGACCACCAGAAAAACGCCGAGTCTATGCAGCTCAACCCGGAGAAACGATGCAACTGTCTTGGATTCCGCAACGAAATTAATCGCAAAAGAACAGCGGTGAAGCTAGAAATTGCAGTTTCCACTTACCTCCATAACAAGCACGAGACAGAACAGAAGAACTAGGCCAATAGGACCGAGGGATATACAGCTTGGTTAAGCCCAGTTGCCAAGCACCACAGATTAAAATTTACACTAATATTAATGAGTAGGTAAGTTATAACTTAACGTTACTTAAATATGATTCCTAGGTAACGCAAAGGGCATTAGGAGGAACACGGATGGGTCAGTAAGAGTCTGACACTCCCTCCCGCTCCACTCAGAGCGGAAGGAGTCATTTCTTTTAAACGTTGCCCCGCACTTAGAATTTCTAATGTATCGTGGGTGCGTTTACAAACATACAAACTCACATACACAAACAGCCTGACCCGGAACAACTATCTGTATGCCATACAAATATTTGTTCCGTGCGGGAATCGAACCCCCGATACGCAGCGCAGCAACCAATAGCTCAAACACTGCACCAAACGTGTCGATATTTTAATGATTTCTCATCGTTAAAACAAAAGGTACCTATGGCAAAGTCGGTGCATAGTTTGTTCTAGTTTCAAGGTCCGTTTAGTAAACGGCTCCAGATGTAACCTGAATATTATCTTAATAACGTTTGCTAAAGAATAAACTTCCATAAGATATGTTTTGCAGATTTTTCGTATTCACGCAGAAAATCATTTAATCTTAAAGTTGCCATCACCTGTAAAAAAAATATTGGAAATATCCCCTTTTGAAAAGATACTCATTTATTGTGGCCAGTAGGTGGCCACGTTTAAAGCAACATCAACGGCATTCATTAGGTCCTCAATGGTGCAGGTGTAAGGGCAAAAAGAACACTCCAACAAGAGTGTGGGACGTCAATGCAACTGGCGGAATGTGAGCAACATTTCCAGTTGCCTACAAAGTTTGCCTAATCCTTGGGAGAGGCTCAGGCGAGGTTTGTCTTGCCATGTTGGTAAATGTAACAGATACTTCCCAGGTTTGGTCCGCCATTACCCCTTCTGTGTATATCTTGCGCCTCTAGGCGTATTCGCACAAGTTATCGCTTTGTCAATACTCAAACGAACGTTTTATTTTGACAGGTTCACATACACACTCTTTGGAAACTACTGCAAACTGCGCCACTTCATAACGCAGAATACATTACCAATATTCTTGGAATAACCTTCTTTCTATTCCAATTGAATACAATTAATATGGGAGCATATGAGAGAAGTAAAAATATAATCTTTGTTTCTATTTGTAATTATTGCGTTTAAAGAAACGCACCTGAAAATGTTGCCATTAGTAAATTATTTCTACCATAATAGTAGCTTAATTCTCATTAGAATTATTTTGGTCACTTGAATAAAAAAAAAACAAAATAAAACAGCAATTAATCCACACGCATTTTAATGTTTATTACATTAAGATTAGACATAATTAACAACAAAACATTCAAGTCACTAGGTAGGTATACCTATTATTTTAAAAACATTGTAAACCTAACTAAAGATATTTTTACAATAATTTAGATACCTACATAAATATTAGTTTCATTTTTGTAATTTAGATTGTTATAGAAATAAACTTTTATACAACGTGTAACAGAATAAACGCAATGGCTCTTACTCATAAGTATGAACAACTTTCACTATGGGATCAACCCCGTAATCGCGATCAGCTGTTCAGTATATTTTACAGAAATGTATGGGGCAGTCGATTTTTTTTGCGATTTATGTTTTGGTCCCATAGTGAAAGTTGTTCATAATTATGAGTAGGTACAATGACCCCTTAAGAGGTATTGCGTTTTTCTGTTACACGTTGTATAGTGTAATGTTAGGTTAGTTAAAGAGATCTTGACAATACTAATTATTTACATTTTTGGCGCTGCCAACCCCCGGTTTCTGGAAAGAGATTATCGATATGTCACAAATTAAACGTAAAAAGAAATGAAAAGAAAATTAATTCAGCAGTCACTAGAGTCCTTATGATTTGTCACGATAAATAATGTTATATGAACATCAGAGGCTCGCTACCGCTGACATGTTTAGTTCTGTCAGTAGTAGCGTGGTGAAGGCGATTGTCCAAACGTCAAAAATGTATAGAATTGACAAACGCTGCCGAAATGTCACGTGACCAAACCTTGTATAGGTATTCAGCTGAATCTGGTTTGACTGGAAGCTAAACCCAATATAGCTGGGGAAAAGGCTAGGCAGATGATGACCATCGTCATAGTTAATACAATCATTTTGTCTAGAACCTCAGGACATCTCAGATGGGCTTGAGTAGTCACGCAGTGGGAGTAAGAGGACGGGCGTCGTCACCGAGGAAGACTTAGGAAACGCTGGCTTGACGACTTAGGCGCGTTCAGAACGGATAGGTAGGAGAAGGCAACACATCGGGAACAGTGGAAGGCTATGAGAGAGACATTTGCCCAGTGGGACAGTTGACAAAAAATGCGATGAGTTTCGGTACAGAAACGGGACGTTAGGCTCGAAGTGAATAGGGATCATTCCTTGTTAAAAAATATATGATTCTATTTAGTCCGTCAGTTAGAATAATCGAAAAATATTGGACGCGTTTTTTTTTGCTTTATCAAATCAATACAAAATTACGAAGATAAAACGCATCAAAGATCAGGAGTGGGGCTGGTGACGTCACAAAAAGTATAGGTACTTACAAGTGACGTCACAGGAGTACCTACTGTATCGTTTTCATTTTTTTTACGTGAAAAAAGAAAAAATACGTGTCTAATAGTTCTTGGTAAAATCTGACGGACTAATTAGATTTTTTTAGTCATCTACCTTAATGCTCCTTATAAACTATTTAAGTATAAAAAAATTTAAACTTATTTATTGCATTCTTTATATGTACAGAATCTGTATCAATAACATCAATGAATATCGTTTTTTAAAGCTAAATAAATAAAATACGGCTATTTTTTAAACGTCGATTGTAACTTCGAATGTCTGCCACTAGATGGAGTTAAGAGCCTTTACGCTGTACGGCTTTTCATACAAATTTTAAAATCCTTATTTTTCGAAATTAATGAACTGATTTTAATGAAGCTTGGTATGCATACGCTAGATATACAGGTCTAAATAGTTATCAGAGAACATTTTCGAAAAAGATTTTAGAGGGAGAGAGAGAGAGCGATTTTAAGTTTTCTATAGAAAGTGAAAAATCACTATATCCTTCCCCCTGAACTCTTTTTCGAAAATTCTCTCTGATAACTATTTAGACCTAGATATCCAGCGTATGCATACCAAGTCTTATTAAAATCGGTTCATTGATTTCGAAAAATAAGGATTTGAAAGTTTGTATGAAAAGGCATACCGCGTAAACGCTCTTAATAATTCTCAATATAACTAAGAGATGGAGCTGCTGTTGCGAACATAAACATACAAATATTTTCGAATACAATTACTTATACATTATCGTTCTTACGTAGTTTGAGTTACTTTTGACTATTAAGTAATAACATTTCTTTTAAAAATTCACGTAATATCTAATAATAACCTACTACTACTTGATGAACTCGAGTATCGATTTTATCATAATGTACTTTAAGTTGCATTTTAAGTGATCATTTGCATTAGAAAGGTCCTAATGAAAGTATAACCCATACTTGCAATGGAAATTGAACTTTATGATGCATGAAGCAGAGTTTATTGTTTCATAATTTGATAATTCTTTCCAATTCTAAATTCAGTTAATTTATACACGCTCAATTTTTCTAAATATTCAAAGTGAAAAAGATTTTCTTTTCACATTTTATTTAAATAATATTTTTTTTTTGTAGTTTTAAATACAATATATTCCTAGAACAGTATAGAATATAAAAAAATTGTTTAGTTTCTACAAATCAAAACATTATTAGGTCACTAGTTTAAGTTAGCTAGAAGCTAAATAAAATATAAGGTATTTTAAAATTTATCTGCATGAATTTCATGTACATGGTCGTATCATCTAAATAACGCTCCAAAAAAATTGTTTTGAGCGATGTTAATTTTTCACACTTAAAAATAAAACTTAATAATTTAGCAAAATATTTTTATGTGCACTGTACTGCGGGGCTGACACGGAGTACAGTGCGCAAAATCAATAAATTATTATGCGTAGTGAAAATATTGCGTATCTTTGAAACGGATTTTTATACCTATATAAAAAAAATCGTGATTATTTTTATTTCTTATTCTTCAATTTCTTGCAGTTGATTTTGCCAGCATTATAAAACACTTCATTTATTCAACCCACTTGCTCGAAATAGGTTCCAACCACCATATATCATACCGCAGTGCATTTTCTATTTCCGCGGAAAAGTGCGGAGGATAGCCCCTGCATAACCAAATTTATCACTTACATATACAATACCAGGATGAAAAATATCGGTAAGCACAAACATTTGTAACAAAATACTGTTTACATAATTTAATTCATTGTTCCTTAGTAAGTGTGTTGAAAAACGTCATTCGATACACTCGTTTGCATGGACTACAACATGGATACAACTCTGTATAACAAACGGGTGCCCTTAGCAATATGCTTCTTATTCAACCCAGAATTTCTTCAGGCTCTTCATCATTGAACCTCGGCTTCATGGTATCCCACACCTTCGCTGCCACCGTAGCATCAGTTTCCGTACAAGTGTACGTATGTCCTGGATGCTTCCTACTATAATGCCTGATAACATTCTGCTTATGAGAAAACCTCTTCGGACATACTTTACACAGGAAATATTTCTCATTGACATGAGTTTTCATATGATACTTCAGCCTACTCTCCCTAGGAAACTCCTTGTGGCATATATCACACACCGTATGCTTAACTTTCTCGTGTCCTAGCATATGCCTTTGCATATTATGTTTGTGGCCAAACTTCTTGTCACAAAGTTCGCATGTATATGGTTTCTCGCCCGTATGCACTCGCAAATGAGGCTTTAACAACCCTGAACTGGTAAAAGTTTTCCCGCAATGTGGACAGGGATACGGTCTGATACCATTATGGACATGCATATGTCTGATCAAAGTGCTCTTGTGTTTAAAACTCATGGTACACTCGTCACAGTTAAAAGGTCTTTCGGTCTCATGTTTAACCAAATGAGATTTCAATAAATACTCCTTTTCGAAGACCTTATCACAAACTTTGCATATTAAAGGACCCTTCGAAGGTTTTTTACAACGATTTCCGCGTTGATGCTTCTGCAAATTAGACTTGAAGGAAAAGGTTTGAGAGCATAGAGTGCATTGGTAAGGTTTATCTATTAAATGAGTCTTTTTATGTTGATTTAAGTTGGAAGATGTCTTGAATTTCTTTGGGCATTGGTTACAGGGGTATTCTTTCGTGTGCCGATGAAAGATATGTCTGTCTAAACGGATTTGGTTGAGGAACTCTCCGTCGCATTGACTGCATTTTATAGTCTCTTTGGTGTGAAGGAGTAAATGACGTTTTAAGTTCCCTGAGTTGACGAATACTTTCTTGCAGATTTCGCAGAGGAAACCGCCTGTAGGTGTTGTGGGGTATTTTTCTGGAAAGAAATACAGTTATTTGTTAGATTCGTAAGTTTCTAAGATCAAATTCAAGGGTAGGTTAACTCCTTAGACATGATGAGTACCAATATTTAATAACGATAATAATCTGCCTGCCCAGGCTCTTTCTAATAGGGAAGATGACAAAACAGAATTTATGAAAATTTTGTGATTAAAATGTTAAAAAAACTTTTTACAAAAAAAATACAACTAACTTCGAAATAAAAAAAACACGCTACAAAGTATAAAATAACTAAATTTCGGAACATACATGCGATTTTAGCAATCCCGGGAGGTTTGCTATCATGTATTAAAGAGTTCCGTTACCTATCTCCGAAGTTATTCATCAGATCTTCACCAAATTGAAATGGTGGTCAAAAAAAGAATCATCAAAATCAGTTTACAATTGGCGAAAATATTGCTGAACAAACACACAAAACCAATAAATTAAAAAAAAAAACTGTCGAATTGAGAACCCCCTTCTTTTTTTGAAGTCGGTAAAAAACGAAAAACGAGACGTTAGTATTAATGAACTACAATCAGCGTCTAGTGACGACACTCTACTCACTAAGCCCGAAGTCCGTAGTTTCGGCCTTAGTGTCAGGCGTTTTCTACTCCGTGTCACCTACTGATACGGACTAACGATTACTCCCAAACCCGAACTAAGAATGAATGACAACACGATTTGACAGTTGTTCTTAGTTCGGGTTCGGGACTAATCGTAAGTCCGTAGGTGACACGGAGTAGAAAACGTACGACACTAAGGCCGAAACTAATGACTTCGGGCTTAGAGAGTAGACCCCCTGGCTCTGGACGAACGGCTTTACGTGCGCATCGAACCATACAGGTGCCAGATACTAACTCTCAAGGTTACAAGTACTACTGCTACCATCGGCATCGGTCGTTAACCCGAAGTCAACTGTTATACTTGAAATACAAAGTTTAGATTTTCTTAAGGCGAGCCTGACTTGAGCGCGTAGGCATCTAACGCTTACCTCAGGCCCCGCAAGGAGTAGCAATACGTAATAAGTTACGATGCGGGAGACGCGCGCACCAAGCGCACCGCTCGCTCATGAGTTCACAGACTCGGGTAGGTACTAAGTTCCGTCACAGGATAAAGTAATGCAGTAGATCAACTTGAATTGATTAGTATAAGTTTATTTTGTTTTATTTTTCTATTAAGTATTTTTTAAGGTTATAGATGGATTAAGTACGTATTGTACAAACTTGAATCCAATTACTAATCATTAAAAATCAGTAAGAATACTTATTGATTTTAGAGTATATGGTGGATTTAAAATTGACTGACACGAAAATTATGAATACGAGTACGATACAAAACTACGCGTCGCACGCTATTTGGCTTTGGTGCGATACCTTCGTAAAAATCAAGTAGTAGGTAGGCACACTTACTTTAGGAAAATTATGTTACAATTCTTGAATATTATAATTCAAGAAAGCTTAAAAGTATAAATGGTTTGGAATTTGCCTAGATGCTATTAAAAAAAAACAAAAACGTTTTTATATTTTTTAATCAAATAGTTAACATAATAAAAGTTACCAATGCAACTGGCTAAAATTCGTTGAACTGGAGCTGTCTCGGTTTGCATGGACCTAGCTGAGTAGATTGACACGGAATATGGTCCTTGGATTTGCTTGGACCTGGCTGCACAGGCTTACAATTAACATTTTCTTTGTTTTCTTTCAATATTATGTCTCGTATTGGCATACCGCGATTTTGGCGCGGATCCAAAATCTCTGGTAATATACATTTCAAATAAAAATCTATAACTTTTTTCTCCATGTGCACCCGCCAAAATTCGTCATCTCTTGAAATATTTTCTACTACTAGTTTTCACCGGACCATATTCCAAAAATGCATTGGTTCCTTTCTGTTACGTGAAGTTGACCCTGCACTTGGTAATACCAATTACTTTTTTTGTTTATAACTCTGGTATGTTTTATTCTATCGAATTTAAATATATGTATTTTATTTTCTTCAATAGCAGCATTTCCCTTTTCTTAATGCCGTTATTGGACATTTAATTTCAACAATGGTGTCGTTCCCAACTATACGGTTTGGGGTAACCCCAATAAATGAGTATTATTTTGGAGACAAGTCACGCCCTTCCGTATGCTCTATTGACCTGTAACGCAAATTTTGATTTTGATTTGTTGGTAATTAACAAGTAAAATTTTAAAAACTTACAAAATATCCCTGTTCAATAAAGATAACGGAGCTACAGTGCCAAAGACAGATACACAGGCACACAGACGCACATACACAGAAAGATAGATAGCAAACCGTTTTAAATAAATAGGATAGAATTGTAATAATTACGTAGGTATGTACTTATGTGGGGGTGTGTGTTTAATTTCTTTGTGTATTTTTATGGTGTTATAATAATGATAATGAGATACTTACTATTTTATTCAAATCTTTACTAAATATTATTATAAAGTGGAAGTGCGCTAAGTGCGCTGTGGTAATAGCTAATTATACGTAAGTACCATGTACTACAAAGATATTGTTTTTCATTCGATCTAAAAAAAAAAAAAGTCCGACGTTACACCTATATCTATCTCTTATAAATAAGCCACACTAAGGATTTTATGTCAAATAATTTATTTAAAAATTAAAGGTGGTTTTTCAGCATTAATAGTAGGCAGGCATATTAATCCTTACTAGCGAAAGTTACTTCATCATCAAGACAATTTTATGAAGATAAACTTTGTCTTTTACAGCATGTTATTTGAACTCACCGTTTAGGAGATAATGTAAAATTAAAATAATTCGACAATGTTATTAAATCGAACGGGCGGTGCACGAGACGCGGCCACCAAACGAGAACGCGTCGAGCGTGCGTGACTGCGTGCGACGCGGTGCGAGAAATTCTTTTTTGTATTATGATTATGAATTTATGATAGTTACATTCATGGGGAAGGCTGTACGGCTATACGGGAACGGGAATTCCTACGGGAATGAAGAGTTCCGTTACCTATCTCCGAATTTCTTCACCAGATCTTCACCAAATTGAAATGGGATCAGTCCGGGAAGATACAGTTCCAAAAAAAATAGAATCATCAAAATCGGTTGACAATTGGCGAAAATATCGCTGAGCAAACATACAACAACAAAAAAACAGTCGAATCGAGAACCTCTTCTTTTTTGGAAGTCAGAACAGTTTAGTGTATGTAATTTATAATTTCTATGCATTTTTCCTCTTGCCAATAAACACCGATAAAGTTACGCATTGGATTAAAAACTATCCAAACTGACCACATAGTTTTTTGTATGTCTTGTCATAACTTGATACATTGTTAATAATTAGTAAGAGGATGGACTCTAGTGTACAACGCATAAATGAGCTGGTCCGGTAGCCTAAACGTTACCAAAAGTATGTTATTATAATATTTTCATAGGAAGTGGTCATACTGTAACACTTTTACACTATGGCACGCGACTCACGAGTGCGCTGCGCGTATTGGTTGGCATAGACGAGACCTACACAAACGTTGCAGACACCATAAATATTATTATTTGTTGTGTTGTAGTGGCTGTGAGTAGGTACCCACCTAGCGTATAACTACACTTATATTTCTTCTCTACATGAACACCAAAACATTATTGCACCGATATTCAACTCTCATGTAGGAAATACGAGCTATTATTTTGGCATTTGTTTAGGAGTAAGATAAGTGAAAACGGACATTTCTAATAAATAACAAATATTATAAGACTTGTACAAACTCTCCGAAACAATCAAGACTAACGTAGCGGGGTGAACTACCTATTTGACATTTGAAAACAGTAAATCATTGTATCATGTGCGCGCGAGGTGGCTTTATGCACTCTGAAATAGGGTTCAAATTCAATTGTTTTACATACTTGATGCGGTTGGTAAATCTATTTCGCGCGAAAACTAAACCACTAAAGCGCACGTCTTTATGCGTATTGAAATAAGGTTTAAATTAAACTGTTTACATGTTCGCGATGTGTAAATTTATCTGTTCCGTGTTGGTACTTACCTAGTTAGTAAAGTAAATTATGTATATACCTATATACCTTTTTGTTTATTCAGCCAAAGTTTATAAAAAAAAAGTAGTCACCGCTGCAACGAAGAGCCGTTGATGACAACTTTTATTCCCCCATTTTTTTTTACAAAGTTATAGCTACATCAAATAAAAACTAACTATATTACAACTGTTTCAACACTAAATTGTATACAAGTATTATTATTTAACCACTCGACACGTGAAAATTCCAAAATAAAAAATAAATCTTACGTAAATAAACATAAACATTAAATTCGCGGCACACCGGTGTGCCGGCAGTGCTCGAGCGGTAATCAATTTAGGCTTAGCCAGTAACAGAACTTAGCGGGGGTGGCGGCATCGCAAAAATTGGCACACGTCCGACCTCCAACACGTTCCGCTCGGGACTAAATGACACGGGGCGCGCGCATGAAAAGACAAAATCACTTGATTTTGGAATTAGTGGGATACGTATTTTCATATTTCACATTATGACGGCCGATTTTAATCACATTTTTTACGACCTTTATTGTGGTATAAGTTTTATTACTCAAAACCTTATATAACTCAAATGAAATGATAATTACATCTTGATTTTGACTTGTCTTTGCGATTTAATTGGATGCAGTAAAGTGCAAGTAATCGTGTATCGCACGGCCGAAATAGCTAGATCGAAGTGTGAAATATGTAATATATTTTTTTCAAAATTTAAATCCGTGTTCTTTACGAATAAAACACAATTTTACACAATGCAAAACAACGTTTTTCTGGATAACCTAGCCTTAAGCTATTAATATACGCGCTTATCGAGAAGCGAGAAGCTAAATAATAACAGACGCACGGGCGCTTGCTTAGGTCGGTTTCTGGATGGGTGACCATCTTAATATACCGAAGTTCTTCCGTGCCTCGGAAATCACGTTAAGCTGTTGGTACTGGCTGTCATTTGTAGATCTTTGGCAGTCGTTACGGATTGTCAGAAGCCAGAACATCTGACACCATTATTGCCAAGGGTATCTTGATACCTACCCAGTTACTGGATTGTGGAGGTCAGATAGGCAATCGCTCCATGTAAAATACTGGTATTCAACTGAATCCGGTTTGACTGGAACCCAATATAGTTGGAAAGCTTGGCACGCAATTGACCCATCTCACCTGATGGTACCTAAGCGATGATGGAGCAAGCTTGCCTAGAAGTAACCTATAATGATATTTTTTTATTTATACACAACTAGCATCACGCCGCAGTTTCACCCGCGCAGTTCCCGTTCCCGTGGGAATACGTGGATAAAATATAGCCTATGTTACTCCCTAATAATGTAGCTTTCCATTGGTGAAAGAATTTTTGAAATCGGCACAGTAGTTTTTGAGTTTATTCATTACAAACAAACACACACACAAAAAATACAAATCTTTCCTCTTTATAATATTAGTACCTATAGGCATAGACAAACATAAATTCATTCATTTATCTTTACTTTATCGTAGTTAGACTTATTAGATATCGGTACTTATGTCATCTGTGTACTTTAGAGCTTTTATCCCCAACGGCATTTCATACAAACTTTCAAGACCAAATTTTTCGAAATGAATGAACCGATTTTAATGAAAATTGGTACCTTTATAAGCATAAGCTAGATATCCAGGTCTAACGAAATAGTTAGTAGCAAACATTTTAGAAAAAGAGTTTAGAAGGAGAGAGAGGGCGATTTTAAGTTTTCTATGGAAAGTCAAAAATCACGCTATCTTTTCCCCTGAAAATTAGGACTTGAAAGTTTGTATGAAATGCCGTACGGCATCTTAACTTATTGAAATATTGTCCTGAAGTGAGAAAATAAACAAAGAGAATCTATAAGGCTGATGCAGATCTGGCGAAACAATCAAATAACGACATTCCGGCTCTGAAAATAAATTCCAAAGTACCTTATCAGTGTACCGTGTTCTTTAGATCTTAGAATTTCACATCCATTTTTTTAACTTTATTTCAACCACGACAAAGTCTCTATTTGTTTACCAGCGCTGAATACACAAAAAAATATTTGTTAAGTATCTACAGTTTTTCTCAAAATATACAAAAATATAATACTAACAATGAAAATACAATCAAAATTGATCGAGAACCCAACCATATATAACTATTTTAAACAAATATTAAATCTGTCCCTCTCGCGAAGACGCCATTTTCTATGGCAGCTGTAATAAGTGTCGTGGTATTTCACGTCAGAATTCATATCGGACTTCTCTTTCTAACTGTCAAATTTAAAGCTTTATAACTTCACAGCTGATGTAGGTATTTTTAAAAAATATGTCATAATTGTTGACTAGAGCTAATAAGCGTTTCATTTTTCAAATAAAAAAAATAATGCATATTCCCTATTTCGCCAGGTCAATTTCAGTCCCTAATCATGTGTTTATTAGAATACTTACCACAACCCTCATCGGAAGAAGAGGCTTGTCTAGCTGCCGTGTCATCGTCTGATGATTGATCGTCAGATGCTGGTTTGTCCTGGAATTGAAATAAGGAATACGTTGCAAATTAAATGATCTAATCAACGACGTGTCGACGAAAAGTGGATGAGAAAGTAACGGTTTGGCCCGAAAACATGTAAAACATCTTGAGAGATTGTAAACTCTCGACTGGCGATGCAAAGATTACGCGCGCGCCTCTAGCGGTGAAATTTAGAAGCTGCCTAAGAACGACACTTAGAGCGTTGCCAACACCAATTTATCAAATTCCCCAATTTGGGGACAAAAATCTACTGATTCCTCCCCACAAAATGCCCTCTGGCTCGACAAAGCAAATGACATAGTTGTGTAGAAAAGGGAGAGGGAGGCCTTTGCCCAGCAGTGAGACAAAATAGGCTAGATAAATTGATATATATTATTTCGAATGCATCGCTCGAGCGATATTAATCAATTCAGATAAAAAAAGGGTCGTCAATCATTCGATATCCATGAGTAACCTAAAAAAAATGTTAAGATAAGTATTACTATATATACTATTTTATTTTGTTTGTTTTTAATATATAAGTAAGTACTAACATAGTTACGTAAGTTGTATCACTAACAAAATATGGAGCAAGTTTCCGAAATAAACGTTTTATTATTATATTATATTATTATATTACGATTTCTACAAAAAGTGTTCTGACTTGGCCCGGACTATCGATATTCAAAATCCTCACATAATGCCAAACCCCAATCAACTTCAGAAACCCGGCAGTTCGGGGAATTTCCCACATGTTGGCAACTCTGTTCGAAAACTGTCAAAGTGTCGTTCTTCTACAGCTTCACAATTTGACACTAGAGGCGCTAGTTACATAGAATCTTTGCATCGCCAATAAATTGTCCACTGAACATTTCTTCTGAAATGAAACGAATCAAAATCCTGTACATAATCTCTCCGTGTCGTTCCGAGAAATTGTGAACTGACAAACTATAGTATGTGCCAGATAAACAAAGAATAACGGTCATTGACCCCTACATTTATTGACACACTTTATTTCAAAAACAGAAATAATGACACAAAGCTGTCCTGAATCGACATCTATCGTGATCCTTACTGTTCTAATAATGAAAAACGATTCATAATTTACTGTCCGGGGGTACCTACGAAGAGATATTAAGGAAAGGTCAATGACCGTTTTTCTTTATTTATCTGGCGCCTACTATAGCGACCAATCAGCGCACAGGTCTACCATTGATCCGTTTTGGTGTGGTATCAAAATTGGAAACATGGCCCTGATTGGTCTGTGTTGAGCTCACATGTACGTCATATGGACTGACTGAGTCTGAGTAAACGATGATGATGATAGTTGGATCAGACCAGCGTCACGGCATATGCTGAGCAACTACCTATTCTTGCTCGGATGCGACACACAGCTTGGATTTATTTATTGAAATAAATCCAAGCGTGGCGTTAATCTTAACACAAATTGATATTTGTGTTAAGATTAACGCCATTATTGTTTATTTTGTTTTGCCATCACTCTCAGTTACTATGTTACCATAGACAAACTGGAACTGCGTTCGGTTGATCGGTTCTGTCCTCAGAACACTTATACTAGGGAGGTTCTGTCTGTGCTGTGGTGTGACCAGAGCACAGAACACATATACCGGACTAGAGAGTAATGCCCGGTCCTCACATGGCCTGATAGTAAAACTTGTTTTAGTTTTTTTAGTCAGTCTATAAGTTGTGCTCTTTTATTTTGTTTTGCGTCGTTTCGAGCAGAATAAACGTGTTTTCTTTTTTTTCTTTTCTTTCTTTCTACGACATTCCTTATCACGCTTGATTTTTTACCCAGGCAACTCTAGCAGTAACCGCCATCGCAATTCTGTAGGACTTGCCCTGTTGAGCTCCTTCAGAAAGCTAAAACTCTTTAAGTACTTACATGGTTATCTTCCGGATCTTCCTCTTCGACAATGATTTCGAGGTATTTTCCAGGATGAATCTCTTCCTTGATTGGAACAATCCAAGTTTCGTTGTTAGTCTGCGAATTGTCCGGTGAGTCTGGAGGCTCGATAGGTTCAGTCTTTATTCTGAAACAATCAAGAATAATCAAATAAGACACCTCTAAAGTACGGTTGGATAATATTCTCCTACCTGACTGTAACTCACTGGCGGGCGATCTCAACGGAGACTATGCAGGAGATATTATAGTGCAAAACGGGAGCGCAATCATAGATCGACTCCCCCTTCTCCCTAACTCTTCATATTCCTCCCTCATATTCCAGGACGGCAAAACGACACGATCGAGAGAGATCAGCCGTCACAGCGGTAGCTTTATGGCACAATAGAGAAGTTAACGCAAGACAATTAAAGTATCTAAGGTCAAAAATAAATAATCTATAAAAAAGATTTGGAATCCATCATTAAATCACCCAGAAAATAATTATTTAATTTTTATTATTTTAAGGCACAACGATTGCGGTCTCTCACTCATCGTTCGTCGTCTTCCTAGCCGGGAACTTCGTCCCACAAACATTCAATCGCTCAATAGTATCTAAGATGCACATCAATGCCGCTACAAAAAACCAACGTAGCAAAATCTACATCGACGCCATCTACCCCGCCAAGTGCAAACTAACTGAACAAAATCCTACATCGCGGTATCAGAGTTTTCCGTGCGATTTGGATATTACTAGTACGACAGCCCGAATATCAACTATCTAGCAGTTTGCCCACCGGACACAATAACCGTCCGGTCGCAGCATCCTCCCTTTTCAATGGAGGTACGTGGGACTTTATTCTCCGTACCGCGTAAGAGCTCAAAAGCTGTTCCTAGTTATTTTTCGCAAGTAGTCAGAATTAAGTAGAGACTTAATCTCTCGCGGGATCCAAGACAGTTGAATCATTTCTCCGGGACCCGTCGAGCTACTGTGTCTCGCCGCTTTGCTGGTGGTGGCCACTATTGATTCTGGCTGTGAGTAGTTGCAGTTAGGACCAGTGTGGCACGCTTTAAAAAACCGGTAATGAGTGTGATGACATAAGTCGGTGTAAGATTGTTGAACAAAAACAAACAATCAAACAAATCTTTCCTCTTTATAATATTAATGTAGATATCTTAGGGTTTTCCTATTCCATATCCTATAATTCGTGTCACGTGTGTACTAGATCCATTATTTCAAATTTTAAATGGATAATAATTATCTTTATAGACAGCCATATATTCGATTTGATAGTTTTTTTTCAAAGTGCAATTCCTAATTGAACACATCCTGATATCAATGTTTTATTTTACCCAATTACAGTGAGTTTGATTATAATCTAAACACAATCGCATAACATACTATATTATCAATGTCTGATAAACCATTAGGGTTTATCGGTAAATGTTATTGTAAGTGTAGAGGAAAATGGCTGTTTTAGATGTACTAAAAGATTGTAGATAATCTGATTATGATTTTGCGTAATAGGATGTAACATCGAATTCTAGAGATGTTTGGTCATCTTCATGTCCTTACCCATTGGAATAAATTGTTATTTATTTCTTGATTATTTTTTCTTTCAAAGGACGGCAGTTTTTTTTTTTAATAACATTACCTAAGTACAGGTTTTTATCAAATTCAAATTCAAATTCAAATTATTTATTTCAAATAAACCATTCACAGGCACTTTTGAATTGTCAAGGTCGGTCAGTCAAAAGATGAAGCTATTTGCACGTTCCAAAGCGTAGATCTCTATGGAGAAGAACGTGCAAGAAACTCCACGGACACTCTTTTAAATTATTTTTCTTTACAATTTTATGGTTACATCATTCCTGTTGAAATTAAACAAACATATATGTGAGAACGATGTAAAAAGAAATGCACGTTAAAGTATCCGGAGTAAAAAAATAAAAAAAAACAACAATTAAAAAAAAAAAAAAATAAACCGTGGCAGCCGAGAGATGACCAGTCCAAACTGACGGCGTCCGTTCACGAACATGACGCACGCGCTAGCACCATTCGGCTCAACCATATTCAAGGGAGCCAAATGACCCAACACATGCGCCACCATCAGGCAGACTTTTGAGTGAGCATGACACTCCCAACCGCCAGAGCAGTCAAGTCAATTAAAAAATAAATAAAAGTAGTATAAGGTTCACAGTACTCACACATGTGCCGTTAATTAAAGAATTTATACAATGCTAATTACATTGAGTCTATACAATGAAAATATAATGTTTTACAGTCTTCAACGGGTCCAACAATATTTATAAATGCCAAAAGATTAGTTTGTGCGGCCTAGTAACTGTGGAGCTGGACCGGCATTGAGCCAAGCATTATTATCTTCAATATAATCCCCCAACTTATAATATGCTTTCTTGCATAGTGTGCGTTTGATACAAGATTTAAATTTTGTTTCATTCAGTTCTAATATATTAGGAGGAATTTTATTATAACATTTTAAACAGTACCCCATGAAAGATGAGGCTACTTTAGCTAGTCTGAAACTTGGTTGAACTAGTTGATCCCTATTTCTAGTAATATAATTATGTCTGTCGCCTCGTCTACTAAAAAGATGGAGATTCTTTCTAACGTACATAATGTTTTCATATATATATTGACAGGGTACCGTCATGATGTTAATATCCTTAAACAGTTCCCTTAGAGAATCACGTCGGCGGAGATTGTATATCGCTCTTATAGCTCTTTTCTGCAGAATAAAAATAGACTCGATGTCTGCAGCCCGTCCCCATAGTAAAATACCATAAGACATGATACTATGAAAGTAACTAAAATATACTAATCTCGCGGTATCAACATCCGTAAATTGGCGGATTTTTCTAACAGCATATGCCGCTGAACTTAGCCGTCCTGCAAGAGATGTTAAATGAGGACCCCATTGAAGCCTAGAGTCAACCGTAATCCCCAGGAAAACTGTTCTATCGACGAATTCCAGTTTCTCCTTGTTCAACACTATGTCACAATCACTACTTTTGACATTTGGTAAGGAAAATCTTATGCACTTAGTTTTTTTCCCATTTAAAACTAAATTATTAGCAGTGAACCAATTTTGGACCTGCAGAAGGGCGTTATTTACGTCCTCAAGATTATTACTACGTCTATTTATCTTAAAAATCAAAGAAGTATCGTCGGCAAACAAGACCATGTTTAGTTGGTTTTGCAATAAATGGGGTAAATCATTGATATAAACTAGAAATAAGAAAGGACCTAAAATCGATCCCTGCGGGACGCCCATTTCCACGTTTAATCCCGACGAATTAACACCGTTTATTTGGACTAATTGCTTTCTATCATTCAAATAAGATTTTACTAAGTTTAACGCTGTTTTGCCTAGTCCGTAATGCTCGAGCTTCATGAGTAATGTTTCGTGATTTACACAATCAAACGCCTTAGATAGGTCGCAGAAGATGCCTATGGCGTCTTGTGCCTCTTCCCACGCATTAAAGATATGTTTTAGTAAGGTGACACCGGCGTCAGTTGTACAACGTCCTTTGGTAAAACCATACTGTTTATCGTGTAAGATGTTATTTGTGTTAAAATGATTAAGCATTTGATTAAGCATTACCTTTTCGAATACCTTGCTAAATACTGGCAATATGGACACCGGTCTATAGTTATTTGTGTCTTATCGTATTCCCTAAAGCGATGCATGTGCTAAGCCTAACTTAAACTAACATCTATAACTCATAGCATATAACGTAGGTACTTATATAAGAATACAAGCATCTCATAAGCAATAATCAGCCTTTTATGGTCCCACAGCTGGAACTCAAGCCCCCTCTCTGAGAGGGGTGAGCTGTAATGGAATCCACCGCACACGGATTTTGGCGCCCAAAAAGTATTTGGCGCCCAGGTGGGACTAAAAATATTTATGCCACCGTTGGCATAATTTGCCTTTGATACGCGAGTATACATATCTTTGCAATCTACCGACTTTATGATGGTCACGTTGCGTTAAGAGTTCATTCATTCATCAAATATCATAGGTATCTAATCCAGACTTCAAAAATAAAATCTATACTTAATATTATAAAGCTGATGAAGTTTGTTTGTTTCAAATCAAATCATTCAAAATCAAATTCAAAATTCATTCATTCAAATTATGCTGAGTGCCAGCACTTTTAGAACGTCGGTTCTACAAAAGACAGTCCCCCAAAACGCCCGCCCGTGTTTGTTTGGTTAAACGCGCTTATCTCAGGAACTCCTGGTTCGAATCGAAAAATTCTTTGAGTGTTGGATAGCCCATTTATCGAGGAAGATTATAATATCACGCTACGATCAATAGGAGAGCAGCATTAATGAATAATGTGTAGCAGACGAAGTTGCGCGGGTCAGCTAGTACTTTTTATATTTTACAAGGCAGCAAAATTATCTTTTGTTACTCGTTTCTTCACAATCTAGGGATTTTAGCATTGTCATATTGTGATCTAAGTCATTCATTCATAAAATGTGACAGCGGAAAATGCTTACGTGTTACCCATATCACAACAGAAATAGATAAGTTTTTATCAAAATTCTCCGTAATTCTTTGTTGTATCGTTATATTTATGAATAAGGAAAATATAGCTGATATTAGTATCGTACATGAAACATTTGGTTTATTTTTTTGGGTTAAAAGGACAATTATTCGGTTGGATTATCAACCGCTCCGCTCCTATAAGATTACCTCCTGGCGAATTGTGGGTAAACCCATCATCCTGCCCCTTTCGGCAAAATAGGCTTGTATTGTTCCCGTTTTTTTTTATTATTAATATGGCCACTATCTCCTGCATGGGAATTTTCTTAGCTGTACGCAAAATTATTCCCAAAACATTTTGTGCGTATAGGTGGGATGTCCACCATGTACCAACAATGACTTTTAACAATATTGACTCCAAGTTGTGCCAGATATACTTAGCAACCACTTTAAAAGTTCTAATAGCATGGCAGTAGACTAATTCTAAGTGGTCACCGCTGCCTATAGACATGTGCATACCAGAGACATCGCGGATGCGCTCCCATCACAGATACAAAGCAGTCATGTGTCAGTCATTTCAATTGGTATCAGGGGGTCTACTCTCTAAGCCCGAAGTCCGTAGTTTCGGCCTTAGTGTCGGGCGTTTTTTACTCCGTATCACCTACGGACTTACTATTAGTCCCGAACCGACGGACTTCGGGCTTAGAGAGTAGACCCCCTGAACCTAGCGACAATGACGACAGTTCGGAACATGAGCCACATGTTAGAGTAGCCATACACGATGCTGAAATTAACGTAGCCACCTACGACGCCCCAACAATCTCAAGAGTTAACCATCGACTACAAAAGAAGAAGACCCTAGCGTTACGGCAGACAGAGGAGAATGGAATGGTCCCCATGTAATATAGGAAAAGGGCCTATATCCACTTTTGGAAGACTTTTTAATCAAACACGTACATACGGAACTCCTAATTAACTTTTTCTATTATCAGCGGATACAGAAGATAAAAATCATAACTGAGATATGGAATTAGATAATTTGGTGACTCAGCCAGCGTAGCTGTTTGAGTCAGCTTAATGCAGTAAATTGAATCTTGGGTCTTTCCCAAAAGGAAATTAGCATGCTTTTTTTATGTGCTAAATTATTATCTGCCTAGCCTTTTCCTATCTACATTGGGATCTGCTTCTAGTCAAACCGGATTCAGCTGAATTCCAATATTTTACGTGGAGCGGCTGCCTACCAGACCTCCACAACGACCACAACCCGTTAACTGGGTGACACGATACTTTTTGGCAAGACTGGTGTAAGACTTTCCGGCTTCTGATAACAACTGTCAAGGATTTACACAAGACAACCAGGACCAACGGCTGAATGTGCTTTCTGAGGCTCGGAGCAGTCGCGGTATGTTAGATATATTATGAATGGTCACCCAACCGCGTTGCTTACCCTTGAAGATCGACCCATGCGGCTGTTGTTATTTGGCCACGAGCTCCTCAATGAGACGTCAATCCGATACGACCAGGGAGTGATCAGGCGCAGGACCAACAGCGTAACATGCTTTCTGACGCAAGAGGGTTACCGTCAACTTCTAAACTCCAGTTGCCAATGAGGAAACCCCAATACGGACCAGAACACCACCTCAAACTTTGAGAGAAAGTTTCATGACACCGGAAAATTTCATATTTATTTATACCAACGAGCCAGGCTTATGAATTAGTCACTAATCTTAGTACGAAGATAACTGATATCTAAAGCTAGCCGCTTGGCCATTCAAACTTGACCTGTGGCGAAAATCGGAACTACATTTTAAAAACGGTTTATTTTCCTTGACAATTGCTGTCATCTGAAGATCTTTGACAGCCGTTATGTTAGTCAAAAGCCAGAAATTTGAATACCAGTATTACTAGTCTTGCAATGGTATCTTGTAACCCAGTTACTGGGTTGTTAAGGTCAGACAGGCAGTCGCTCCAATGAAAGTATTGGTTACTCAGATGGATCCGGTTAGACTGCAAGCCGACCCTACATTGTTGGGAAAGGGCAGACACATTGAGAATAGGGATGATTCCTGATTAAAAAAATACGATTCCATGTAGGTTGTCCGTCAGTTAGATCATCGAAAAATATTGGCTTAGTATTTTTTGCTTTGTCAAATCAATAATAATTGACAAAGATAAAACGCATTAAAATATCAGAAATGAGGGGTTTCTGACGTCACGTTTAGGTAAAAATTGTTTACGTGAAAAAAAGAAAAAATACGTGACCAATATTTTTTGGGAATCTACCTGACAGACTAATTAGATTTTTTTTAGTCATGTACTTGTTGTGATTGAATACGCCACTGCGATGGATCAAGATATATTTGACTATTGTTGCCCCCATATCTCACTCATTTTATGTGTTAATCTTATCTATGTACAGATACTCTATAAGGTAAAGCACCAAATAATATTTAGTTATTGTTGAAAAACGAACAAACACGGTTCTTTTCAGGGAGTTTCAAAAAAAGAATTCAAAATGTGTTGTTTTGCGGAGTTCGTTGTGAAATATGTTTTAATTATTTCTAATTTTGTTTTTGCTGTAAGTACCTATTTTTTTTTTATTTAGTAGGTAATTATTTTTTGTTAAACTATCGATTATATGGCTTTTTTAACGGGGAAAATATTCATTCGGTCCAGAATTTCAGGATAAATTAATTTTACGTTTGTTTTACACTATTTATTTTATTTCCTTTTAGTTACTTATTAATATCTGAAGTCAGTAAGCAAAAATTATAGTCATTTAAAATAAAAGCAATATTTTCTGTCTTGTTTTAACCGGCTCCTCACTAAACTCTTAATTATTTCAAACTCATTTTTATTTTCGTACACAAAGGGTTACAGTCCGCTGTCAGACAGACGGATGGACAGCGAAAGCTCAGCAATTGGGTTCCGTTGTTAGTTTGTTACGTCTTGGGTTCGGAACCAATTTCAACTGTCTACCTATCACGGTTCACGACATCATCCCGCTGACAGACAAACTGACTGGCTTCCCTTCGGGTACGCAACCTTAACAGCCAGAACTTCTGTGGGGAGACACATTCACCTAATGGGAACATTATAGGCCGATGACATAATTTATTTCTTACTTTATGCACTCACTTCTACCGGTCAAACTTTAGATTAATTTTCCTAACCTATATATTTTTTCCATTCCAGCTCGCCGGCTTAGCAGTCATAGGCTTGGGTTCATACGCACACGTTCAACTGAACCAGCTCCATGACGTGATCCCAGTGAACCTGAGTTTCCTCTCCATCAGCATCATAACTATAGGATGTATCGTCTTCGTGATAGCTTTCTGCGCTTGCTGCGGGGCGGTCAGGGAGTCCCGCTGTATGCTTATAACTGTGAGTAGCCTACTTTTTATTATTAAATCAAAAAATCTTTTCACACCACCAACGCAGTTTCCGCACAGGAATGTCATTATTGCCATGCGGGTTATAATGAAATTACGTAGATACAAAATTATTACGTGTTTTTTTTGTAGATAGTAAATTAACTTCTAATACTCTGGGTGGAACGGGATCCGGGAGTGTCAGACTCTTACTGACTAAAACCCAACCGTGTTCCTATAGATGCTCTTTGCGTTCCTGGGCCGCGGTAACTCTTTCTAACAATTCCGCAACCCTGACAGGACAAAATCATTGCCAATAATGGTCAATAATGTGTATTTGAAACCTCAACTAAAAACCAAACATTCGTATGAAGACATTTCCCAAGCTACCTGCAACTAGTAGCGGTGGCCAGGTTGCTTGTGGCCTGCCCCCACTCCTCATGGCTAGTTTTCGAATATCTCGCAGTAGGCGTGAAAAGAAGTATTCTTTTCGGGGATTGTGTCTTTGCCTGCGACTAGCTAGAATCTCTCGCTGCAGTCAGATTCGACAGACAGTCGGGATTCAATATGGCGCCCGTGACATCAGACACTGCTTTATCCCCTCGGTGCATAATCTATACTAAGACTGCCTAGTCAGTCTAGTGGTCGTAAAGGTTAACTGCTCTCTGAGCATGAGGTCACCCATCCACCCATTAGCCTTGACAAGTGTAGCTTAACGCGTATCGATCGCGCGGTATTTGTCAGTGCAATAGGATGTTAGATTATAAATGCTTATCAGTTAGATAAGGCCCGCCCAAAAGTACTAAACAAATAAACTTCCTATGTATTTATCAGTTAATAATACGAATTATCCACCATGTTTTCAGCGGAATCATGTGAAGCTATTTAAATTTTTACCTGACTACGGCGAAGCAAAAACGAGGGTTATCTATGGTGGGCAGGGCACATTGCTCGCAGAACAGACAGTCGATCAGATCGAAAAAAAAGGCCTCCCACAAGGTGGACCAATGACCAGAGTGCTAATTCTACTACTACTGAAGCAACGTCCGCATTCGCATGTCAATCTGTCAAAAATGTATGGAAATTTATGGTTTTTTGACAGATTGCGACTGAGATGCGAATGTAAACGGTCCTTAAAAATTAGTACTTAGGTAGTATTGGCACTCTGGGCTCAAAGTGCCAGTTTATTAGAGAATGCAATTCTTGAAATGCTAAAATACAAAAAATTGATGCCGTGACATTTCGACAGCGGTTATCAATCCCATACATCTTTAACGTTTTGACAATCGCCTTCGCCACGCTACCGCTGATAGAACGTCACTTGTGTCGGAACTGCTGTGGGCCTAGTCAAAAAACTTTTCTGTAGCGTTAACGTCAGACGCTGACGACAAAATGTATGGGAATGACATTAGGTGATGACGTTTCCTTTCCACACCTAATGTCATTCCCATACATTTTGTCGTGAGCGTCTGACGTTAACGCTACAGAAAAGTTATTTGTCTAGGCCCCCAGGTGTGGAAAGGAAACGTCATCACCTAATGTCATTCCCATACATTTTGTCGTGAGCGTCTGACGTTAACGCTACAGAAAAGGTTTTTGTCTAGGCCTGATTAATCTGGCGACACTTGGAAGACGCCCATGTGCAGCAGTGGACATCTCTCGGCTGAAATGATGATGATGATCAGACCCGGACGTAATGAAACATGACCAAAAACTCATGTGGCATGTGGCACCAGCACCACAAGGCTCTGCCCTGTGCGCTACTTGTAAACTGTTGTGTGAGAAATGAAAGACAGAGAATAAATTCAATAATTATTTACACCATCCTCCGGGCCAAATTCTAGCTAAGTACCTACATGACTCTCCATAAAAACAAACTCATTCTTTTTTTTTTAAAAAGCTTTAATTTAACTTGACTTGTATGTAAGTTTACAAATCTTGCAAGTTTAATTTTTTCCTCCTTAATTCAAAATACTATTTATCTACACTCACAACGTAATGTTCCAAATATGAATTCAAAAGCTATTGTATAAACGCGTACTTTTTTCGGGGATAGGTAAAATTAAAAAAAAAACCATTACAGTTCAACATTTTTCTTCGATTTTCAAACTACTGCTACTACATAAAATAACTTTTTTTTGCAAACTTTTACTTTTTAATTTATTGGCGCGTATCGGGCTCATTGACAAATAGCTTCATTGTCTATGGATGCGCGCGCTACGCAGTCAACGTAATGAGAATACCCGCCATACCACATATTTTTTCCGTGGCTGTGGGTTTGAAATAAACTATTTTCCCACTTTTATTTCAACTGTATGAGTGAAGATAGAATAGTGTATGCAACTGCATATAATTAGGTATTGAAACACTCGTGTTTTAATAACCCCTTTTATATGATCGGTGCATAAACTACTATTATATTTCCGCTGGACGCTTCCAAAGTCCCAACGACTAACTTGTCTGCCAGTCGTTGCAGCCAAGGAGGTTACAATGTAATATACGTTTTTGTATGTTACTGGAACGATTAAGTTATCTATGTAGAGTGCAATTAGATTGCAGTCGATAGTAATTTGGTTCAAAATTGAACCGATAAGAGTGGTCGGGTAACAACCCCGATTTTGGTCGTGGTTCCCAAACAAGGTAGGCGCTTAGGGTCATTCAACTCGCTATCTAAGTATATAATATGTCGCAGCCAATTAGCTTAATCAGCCGTCTAATTGGTTGCCTAGCCTTTCACCTATAAATATATAAAAATCAATGCCACTTTTCGTTGTAATTTTATAACTCAAGAACGGCTGAACCGATTTGGCAGAAAATTGGTGGGGAGGTAGCTTAGAACCAAGAGACGGACATGTCGGACATAGATCGCCCATTGTACACTTGTTTTTATAAACTTTTTACCTGTGATTGATGTGAGGTGTACAATAAAGTATATAATAAATAATAAATAATAGGATACTTTCCTATTTTATTTTTGTAGGTTAGGTGTAGGGTAGATGTAGGGTAGGTGTAGGGTAGGTAGATAGGTAGCCAGTTGACGGGGGCGAAGCCGCGGGGGACAGCTAGTTTAAAAATAATAATGAATCTCTGTTTCCCTTGGTCACGGCATCACGCGTGAACGGCTGGACCAATTTCGCTAATTCTTCTTTTGTTATGTTTTTTATTGTAAGGAGAAGGTTCTTATGAAAGAAAAAATAAAAAAAATGGGTGGGTAAGGTAGGTAGGTAGCCCTTGACGGGAGCGAAGCCGCGGGGGACAGCTAGTTCTATATCAATCATTACGACTCTTATAAATAGGACCATTACGGAATAAAATCAAATCTTTCGAATAAAAAAATAATTTTGTGACCGAAAAAAAATCCCAATTGATAACCTCCTCCTTTTCGGTCGGTTAAAAACAACCGCATTCTTAAAAATTAATCATCACAATCTAGCATATAAACCTAATAAGCAATTTTAATCTAACTTTATTTTTCAATAGAAATTATGTTTTTATTCTAATCCGGTTTTAAAAGACTCCGTGGGAAGTCCGCGTATCAACAGTTTTGGTGTTATTGGTGTTATTGATAACGCACCCAAATATTGCTGGCAAATAGATAAACTACCTGACAATCAATAGATATGTCCAATATTTATCTACACTAATATTATAAAGAGGAAAGATTTGTTTGTTTGTTTGTTTGTTTGTTTGTTTGTTTGTTTGTTTGTTTGAAATGAATAGGCTCCGAAACTACTGGACCGATTTGAAAAATTCTTTCACCAGTAGAATCCTACATTATCAGAGATGGACATAGGCTATAGAATATTTTCAAAAAGTTAGGGATCCGTATGAAAACTTCGATAATGTGACCCAAGGTGTGAGAAAAAATCCTTATATCGCGTACGCTGCGGAATCTATTGACAATAGAGCAAAGTGATGTACTACAGTTTTATAGAGGTCATCAATATCTACAAAAAAGTCCGCGATACCATATGTCTAACTATTATGGATAAGTCACCATGACCGCTTTTTGTTAATATTAGTCAAGCAAATCCCATGGTGAAATAAAAAATGGTGATTATAGTACCATGATATTAATCCTTATCCATTTAAATGGTTTGATAATTAAGGTTGATTATGTCCGTGTAAATTACACTTTAAATCATTCAAATCGGACCTTTCGTTCAAAAGTTACGACGGTAATAAACATGCTCGGAGTAAGAAAAATGTCGCGGCTTGAGCGAACTGGGGAGAATCGTATCAATGCTTGGTCCGATGACGTTGAAACACCACGGCATTTAAATGTTTTCGATAAAACAATAAGAATATCAAATGTTTGGATTTTTCGAAAATCAACTAGGTACATACATAATAAGGGGTGAAGCAGGGGTGAATAAGTTTTTAGGGGAGGAAATTATAGCTTGCTTCAATTTACGTTGGAATTCTATGAATAAACTAAAAGTGGGATAATTGCAACAGATCATGTACCTAACAATTTTTGCATAATCAACCTCTGACGGGCTGAACGGGCTGAACAGTTGCGCTGAACCAATAATGAGAATCGTTGTGCTTAATTTTCCAAAACAACCTTTATAAGGGGATATGTATAGGGGCGTTGCAGTTTGTGGAGTACCTACTATCCCCACGCGGACGAAGTCGCGGGCGAAGTGCTAGTGATTCAATAAGATTGTGGTCAGTGCAGCAATTCTTAACCGACTACGACAAAGCCAAAAATAGACTTATGATTTGTGCTGATTTTTAGGGTTCCGTACCTCAAAAGGTTAAAAAGGAACCCTTATAAAATCACTCTCTTGTCCGTCTGTGCGTGTGTCACCACCGATTTTCTCAGGAACGGGTGGACCTAGCAAGTTGAAATTTATACTAGATACTGAGGTTTATAGACCCTATTAGGTGTATAAAAATCAAGGTCCGGAGTCAACACGATAAAAAGATATGGGAAAACTCAGATTTTCGCGAAAACTTATAAGTACCAAAATTTACTTTAATTTTCAACTTTTTTATTTTTCGGAATTTTCTCTTTACTTGTGCTGCAAGACCTTGCTTTTAACCAAAATTGACAATTCTAGGTCAACCGGAAGTACCCTATAGGTTTTGGGTCGAAAAGCTATAATATGGTAGTTCCCGTTGACCTAGAATCACGAAATTTGACAAAAAGCAAGGTCTTACAGCACAAATAAAGGAAAAATTCAAAAAAATAAAAAAAAGTTGAAAATAAAGGGTGTCTCCATATACTTATTTAAAGATAATGGTACGGAAGCCGCCGTGCGCGAGTCCGACTCCCACTTGGCCGGTTTTTTTTAATCATGTCGACTTATTACTATCATCATCATCATCATCATCATCATCATCATCATATCAGCCGAAAGACGTCCACTGCTGGACATAGGCCTCCCCCAAGTATCGCCACAACCACCGGTCCTGTGCGTCTCGCATCCATCGGTTACCCGCGACCCTCACCAGGTCATCGGTCCACCTTGTGGGAGGCCTTCCAACGCTGCGTCTTCCGGTACGCGGTCGCCACTCCAAAACTTTTCGGCCCCATCCACCATCTGTTCTTATTACTATGCTAATTTGCATTTGTAGCATAATCAACCTTGCACAATTCGTTCGAAAGAGTCACCGCGGCCCTGGAACGCAAAGGGCACTAGGAGGAACACGGATGGGATTTAGTCAGTAAGAGTCTGACACTAGTCCAGCTCCACCCAGAGCGGAAATGACCCCCTCATTTGATGATGTCCCATACCTACTTAAAAAAAAGACTAGACAAAACACAAACTTAATATCCGTAAGTTTTCTATACCTAGAATATCTACATACTTACATAAGTATTTCTGCCGCTCTATAAGATAAAAACTTTTTCACAAAAAAAGAAGTCGGTTTTTTTTTGTGAAAAAGTTTTTTATTTTTCACTTTTTTGCGGTACCCCACACCTAACAACACCACTGAAAAGTTACAGGAAAGCAAAAATACGCAATTTCGCATACATGGATGATTTTTCCACATATTTTTTCCAGCTATTTGGATTTAAAAACCAAATTGCTCAACCAATTTTGATAAAATTTAAATGGGACCAATCGAGAAGTATATCCTTTCATATAAAACAAGAATTTTTCAAATCACAAACACAAAAAAAAAAAAAATACAATCGAATTGAGAACCTCCTCCTTTTTTGGAAGTCGGTTAAAAAATAAAGGGAAATGGGAATTCATTTTCATATTCATAATTATATAGACTAGCTGTTGCACGCGACTTCGTACACGCATATCAAATATGAAACATACTTTACGACCTATTCTCATACCTACCAAATATACATAAAAATCGGTCGACCCGTTTCGGAGGAGTGCGACCACAAACACCGAGATACGAGTTTTTTTTTCTAAATAGTAGTAATTTATGTTTTTTCAAACCTTGTATTAACTAATCCTCTCTCTTGTTTCAGTATGCAGTGTTCATGGGAATACTAGCAGGCATTAAGATATACATCACAGTGGTGATATTCAGGTTCTTGGGCAACACATTTGAGACTGTCTCAAACTGGCTTACTTCAGCTTTCGCAAGACCTAACGCGAGGCCCGCTTTCAATGCCATGGAGACGCTGGTAAGAATTTCAATTAATTGTTCAATAAAATGTATACAGGATGATCCAGAAATGCGTGGTTATATTTAAGGGTGATGTTGGGTAGCTGGCATACATTAAGGAAACAAATGCAAAACGAAAAAAAAATGACTTGTATCCAAAAAATCCGACTGCAAAGTTCCAAACAAATCACTTTTCAAGCTGTCATTGAGGTTGCAGTTGGTGATATCAAATCTGTGTTTGAAATAAACTTATCATCATCATCATCATCATATCAGCCGAAAGACGTCCACTATTGGGGGGGTTTGCCAATCGCCACGCTTGGCAGGCGGGTTGGCGATCGCAGTGTAGCTGTAGCAATGTACCTACAGATAATGCTACTGCCCATTCTCTGGTGAGTCCCTAACTAAAATCTAAAGTAAATGCCTCCAACACTGTAACAAACTGCTTGAAAAGGTAGAACTTTTTAGTCGTTTTTTGAGCTCGATATTTTGTAGTTTTTTTTTCTTTCATGAATATCAGCTACCCAACATCACCCATAAATATGACCATGCACTTCTAGACCACCCTGTATATTATTTCTTAGAAACCGGGAATCTGGTGTTTGTTTTCCCGGCTAACCGACTCAAAAAAGACCGGCGAAGTGTGTGTTTTTTTTACATTTCATCAGTTACTTTATCATAGACTTCTTATAATAGGTTTTTCAGTATAAGTTGAAAAATAACTATTATTTTGTCTTTTGTTTTTCAAAATTTTAGGCTCAGTAGTTTCGGACATAAGGAGGATAAAATTCACAATTCCCCAATGGTCAATTTTATTTATTTGTTTAAATTGTATGTAGGTACAATAGTGGTACATGGGCGGACTTAATGCAACAAGGCATTCTCTATGTAAAGTATAGACACCTAGTGTTCAAATTGTGAACCATCATCGTAATGTCATGATTCAAAAAATATAGTTTTCGTATGTCACAACCGCTTACTTATTTTCATATTTAAATAATAATTACAACGTTACATGGTGTCAGAATTATGGAAAAACGTGTTAAATAAAAGAAAATACGTGAGAAAGTTGTAAGATGGCTACGAACGATGCAGTATCTGGAATAAAGCCGCCAGCTAACCTACAAATTGACTCGGACAAATCAACGTGCTGGAAAAAGTGGTTACAACAGTTTGAGTGGTATGCAATCGCTGTTCAACTAGATAAAAAACCAGCCCAAGTCCAGGCAGCAACATTTATGGCAGTGATAGGCTCAGAAGCGATCGAAATATACAACAGTTTTAACCTAAGCGACGCAGACAAGAATAACTTGCAAATCATTAAAGACAAGTTTAAAGAGTACTTCGCACCAAAAACAAATATATCGTTTGAGAGATATATATTTTTCAAAATTGTACAAAATGAAGATGAACAATTTAACGAATTTTTAACCAGAATAAAAACTCAGGCAAGCAAATGCGAATTTGACAATTTACTCGACGAAATGCTAAAAGACAAGATAGTTTTCGGAATCCGATCGAATCAAGTAAGAGAGAAATTGCTAACAGAAGATAAACTAGACTTGACCAAAGCTATAACAATCTGTAAAACTAGTGAACAAGCTTCCAAACAACTAGATGAGTTCGAAGGGAAAAATAAAGCAGATAAAGTATTGGCAATGAGAATTAATAAAAGTGTCAAAAATAAACAAAATGAATATTTTGACTGCAAGAGATGTGGTACAAACCATAAATGTAGAGAATGTCCAGCATTTAACAAACTGTGTACTAAGTGCAATAGAAATGGTCATTTTGCCAATATGTGCCGCACTAAGAAGAAACATCCCAAACAGAAAAATAGAGTGAATGCACTAGAAGAAAACTCAAATAGTTCTGAAGATGAGGTATACATATCAGCTTTAAGTGTCGGAGAAAAGAAAGACTGGACAGAAAAAATACAAGTTGGTAATGTGAAATTTATTGCCAAACTAGATACAGGAGCACAATGCAATGTGTTACCGAGACACTTAATGAACAAAACGAAGGCAAGTCTGAAACCAAGCCGAACAAAAAATTTAGTAAGTTACACCGAAGATAAAATGGCAGTTCTAGGCGAAGCAGAGCTACTTTGTAAAATAAAAAATGAAGAAAACAACATTATATTCAAGGTAGTTGAAGAAAAGGTTACACCGATCCTAGGACTTAATACTTGTGAAAAGTTAGAACTTATTGCAAGGGTGAAAACACTGAAGGTAAGTCAATGTAAAGATGACATTTTCGAAGGTTTAGGCTGTTATAAAGATTATGAGTATGATATTGACCTAATCGAGAATCCAAAACTTGAAATTAAACCATCAAGAAGAATTCCACATGCTATAAGAGATGAGGTAAAGCAAGAACTTGACAGAATGGTGAAATTAGATGTCATTAAACCAAAAATAATGCAAGGAGTCACAGCTGAACTAAAGCGATTAAGAGAAGAACAAGCCAAGTACAGTAATAAGCACACTAAAAGACCAGACAGTTTTGAAATTAATGAAAAAGTCCGACACAAAGTTGCTCATCGCCAATGGGAAGGGGCAAGAGTAGTAGAAAAGCCTGAAAGTCTACCAAGATCTGTAATAATTCAAACTGATCAAGGCCAAATCCTACGTAGAAACTTCAGTCATCTACACAAGACACAAGCAGACATTACCAGCAACAGAGTGGTAGTTCCTGAAACTAAATACACAGATGAACCAGCAGTACAACAGGTTCCAGCACAAGAACAATCACCAACTGTCCCTAAGTCACTCCCAGCATCAACAAGCTCGTCACCAAACACTTCTAATCATTTGCAGAAGTCAAACCTGGCTCAACCAGAGACAGCACTAAGATCATCAAGATTTGGTAGAATAATTAAACCAATAAATAGACTTGATCTTTAATAATTACTTAAATTAGTAATTACAATATTATTTTATAAGTTATATTAAGTTGTCCTGTGCAATTTATGATTATAGGTATAATTAGTTTACCATTAACATCATAGTATGTTTTGCAAAAAAATCTATAATTTAATGTTATCTTCATGCTAATTAAAAAATGAATATGTTGAGTCAAAATGTAAGTTTAGAAAGCAATGTTTTTAGTTTACAAAGAAAGGGAGATGTAAAGTATAGACACCTAGTGTTCAAATTGTGAACCATCATCGTAATGTCATGATTCAAAAAATATAGTTTTCGTATGTCACAACCGCTTACTTATTTTCATATTTAAATAATAATTACAACGTTACACTCTACCAGTCAACCTTTGGCTTAAAAAGACTACACTGGTGGTTTTTCTTAAATAACTTCAAACTACGATTAATTTTAAATTTCGAATGAAGTTTTTACGAAAAGACATTTAGGAAAAATCGATAACCGCTGTTGCAATGCTAAAATGAAACAACTACAACGTGTTTAACAGAATAAACGCAATATTTACCTGAAAAAGGGTACTTACTCATCATTGATCATGAAAAACTTTTATTAAGGGACCAACCCCGAAATCGCGTAAAAGAACATCTGCTGTTCCGTACATTTTGTCGAGGTATGCGCACAGAAATGTATGGAGCAGTCGAATTTTTTTTCGCGATTTCTGTGTTGGTTCCGTGGTAAAAGTTTTTCGTAATGATGAGTACGTTTCAGATAAACGTTATATAGTTTTATCCTTCATATTTTTTAACTAACTTTTTTCTTTAAATTTCAGTTCCAATGTTGCGGCACAGTGGGTCCTCAGGCCTACAGTACTCTCGGCCAGCCCCTGCCCCCCTCGTGTTGTTACAACCCAGATATGGTGTCCACCCAGTGTACCCTTACCAACTCCTATCAGGGCTGCATTCCGAGGGTAGGAGACTACTTCGAGACCTTTGGAGAAGCCATCGGAGGGGTCCTCATTGTGATTATTATTATTGAGGTAAGTTTGAACTTTTGTTTTTAATTATTAATAATTTAAATGTTCACCAAAATTTTTTTAGGTCCTAAGAATTGGCTGCATAATATATTTTTTTTTGCTTACCAAAATGAGAAAGTACCCGCCATCCCCTTCGTGGTTATTTTTTTAAGCTCCGACTACGCCTTATTTAAATTATATTTATTATAATTATATATTAAATTATAATAATCTTAGGTTAGGTTCAAAGATTATTATTATTAACTAATTTAGGGCTGACTGCAATACTTCATGAAACACAATTTCGTCAACTCCGTTATTGATGAACCGCTTTGAGTAAATATGTTTTCATTTAAAAGTCGGTTTTATTATACGTGTACCAGAATAAACGCAAAACCTCTTAAGGGGTCATTGTACTCATCATTATGTACAACTTTTACTATGGGGCCAATCCCGAAATCGCGACCAAAAATCAGCTGTTCAGTACATTTTGCCGAGTTAAGCGCACAAAAATAAATGGGGCAGACGATTTTATTTTCGTGATTTCAGTGTTGGTCCCACAGTGAAAGTTGTTCATAATGATGAGTACAATGACCCCTTAAGAGGTATTGCGTTTAGTCTGTTACACTTTGATGTATAAACAAAACATCTCAGATTATTTAATACAAAACCATAAGCTTGAGATTCCGGATTCGATTCTCACGATTCCCTAACCCCTGTGCTTCGAAATTGTGCTGAATTGCCAGCTCATGGAGACTAGTTATAAGAGTTAAGCAGTGGCGGCGCAAGGCGTGGTCGACGTGGGCCATCGCTTACGGGCTCGCGGTTCGAAGGGCCTCGCAGCTTTGGCTTTTTTCAACTCCGCAAAATTGTAAGGCCATAAAAAGAATCCAACAGTCTGTTTGCAATATTTTTTGAGCTCGCTTTGCTCGCTCTTGCTATCTGAATTATTTTTATTGTTAAGGTTTACTTCACACGCGGCGGAATAGGCACTATCATTTACAAGCTCACTACGCTCGCTCTTACTTCCTAAGTTCTTTTAGTTTAGTTATTTCTTTTAATTTCCCACATTCGCCAAATATTTACTAGTTTTGCTCAAAAAGTCAAAAGAAAATCAGAACTATTCGTGGAGGTGTGCGATTGAGTTCGCCGTCGCCGCATCTCACCCGCAATTGTAGAAGCTAACCTGAGAAAACGTCCTCAAGAAATCACTGTATTCTTAGGTAGGAGCTATAGGGCCTCGCAATATACGAATCTTGCCCACATAAAATTTTAGTCTTGAACCGCCACTGGAGTTAAGGACCATAGAGTCAAGAGTACACCAGTGTTTGCTGCACATAGTCGTACAATATAATCCCATCATAAAATACATAACATGAAAATGTGAGCAAAGTTCAATATTAATAATTATGCGTGATTGTCAACTTCAGCGACAGAAGAATTGAAATCAAAATGGGTGCCAAGTTCTGTAGATAATCCTGAAAGATAAATTAAGGCTCAAGATTCCACTTGGCTAGTTTTGACATACATGTTATCTTATATTTGGGTCAACTTATCATCTTTATGTTATATGCAAGATGCAGTTTTAAGCAGTAGCTTAAAAGTAGTCAAGTCAAATCTTGAGCCTTAATTTACTTCAGGATTATCTAAAAATGTCAGTAAGAGGCATTCCAGGGCTGCGGTAGCTCTTTTGAACAATTCCACAACACTGGCTGACACATGCATAGTGCGTTCGCCGTTTCATTAAAATTCTAGCATTTTCATTGAACTGTGACTTTTTATCAGCGACATAATTGACATGGGTTAGTCATTAAACGATATTGAACAAAATATGTCGCTTAGGTCGCTGAAAACTCGGCACATTTAAATGAAAAGGCTAGGCAACCAATTAAGTGGCTGATTAAAATAATTGGCTGCGACATAGACATAATTTTGTTTCGCTTGGTTTTAAAAACTAATTAAAATTGTGTTTTTCTTTCCAGTGCATCTGCCTGATCTTCGGTTTGTTCCTAGCTTGCCAAATTAGAAACAAAAGATACAGGGCTTAGACATTAAAATTAATTTATCAACTTTAGAAAAGATTATTTAAATTTTGTATTAATTTTGCTTTTGTAATTTGTGCTGTACATGCCATCTCAATTTTTTATAATTTATTTTGTGTACAATAAATAATAAGGTTACTATAAAATGGTTGTTTTTGTCATACTGGCTTTCAAAGTTTTTGTGAAAATTGGTTCTCAATTTTGTCATGGTATGGGAATGAAAGAAATGAGTTTCTCGGTAACAGCCCGGAATTTGTAAATCAATGGTGTGACACCTCCGTGCCTCGGAAAGCCGTTGGTCCTGGGCCTGATCTCTCCCCGGTCATGACAGTTGCTGTCACATTGGACTATTAGAATTAAAGGAGCAGAGAGTGCATCTGTGCTTGCGTACACATTTGTGCACTATAATATCTCCTGCATATTTAGCTAATCTCCCTTGAGAATACGTAAAAGAACAAATCAAAAAAAAAATCAGAAAAAAAAAAAAATTCAGAACAAAATTCAGTCAGGAGGGATTATTTGTGAAACCAACCTACTAGACAAAAATAACAGAGTCAACGGCACTTCAATATTTTGTGCTCAAGGCAGTCCAAAACAGCACTGATGAATAATAGTGTGTTTCGTATGGTACCATTATGGTCAGTATGATGACCAGAGAACGGAATAGGTAGACTATATTTACCTTCAGTTCGAAGAAGTTTAGTAAGTAACATAGAGTTGATAATACCTCCCCTAAAAACCCTGGAATCATAAACTTAACGATTGAATCCTGGGATTTAAGAAATTTAAACTAAATTATTATATTGAAGAATCTTATTACGTATGTTTTTAGAGTTCCGTACTCAAACTGTTAAAATAAAGAGCTTTGTTTTACATACCTATAAAATTGGGATATGATTCTTCAAATAATTTTTTTGTAACTAAAAGTATACTCAAGTCCAGTTCATGTTTTCATAATCTCTGGTTTTATTGTCAGGTTTATGATTCAGGGATTTTAGAGGTATTATCAACTCTATGTTACTCACTTCTTCTAACTTTAGGTAAATATAGTCTACTTATATCGATCTCTGATGAACTATGATAACACACCAGAATATAATTATTTTTTTAATGATATTAAAATAATGATATTTTGAATTATCTTCAGTAAGTACCTATTCTTTTTTTTATTGAGGAGGCTTGCTCTTGACCTCAATCACGCCTGATGGAAAGCAATAGATGAGGTCTATGATGGAGCGAGCATGCCCAGCATTGACAGTTCTGTTTGCAATTAAGTATTTTATTTTTAACTTTACATACTGTGTTGTGGGGGTTAGACAGACATGAAAAATACTAGTATTGAGCTGCATCCAGATAGACGTAGCCAACCGCAACATAGGGAAATTGCAGGCAGATTGTTTGAATTGTTATTTATATTTGTTATAAACAAATTTGGGGGAGGCCTTTGCCCAGTAGTGGGACAAAATAGGCTAATAAAAACAAACCTTTCTCTTGCTTTATCTATATAACAAATTTTACATCAAGGGGAATTCCATTGTGACTGAAGGGACATTTGACTCCAGAATTTGACCAATTGTGCGTTATAAATTCGTCATTGTAACATATAATAGTAAAATACATTTCGTAATACACTTTAATGACCAATTTTTAAAACTATCTACTTTAAAAAAATAAAAAATAAATAATTTAAAACAATTATGGTTTGTCTATTTGTAAGTATTTGGACGTAAGTTTTTGGAGTTTTGGCCCTTAGAAGAGCCGAAGACAGAGTGGCATGGAAGCAGCTCGTCTGTGACTCCGTCAAAGCATTCCAAGACGGGCATGACGTTCAGAAATGAAGATAACGAATAAGAAGAGAGAGAAGTATTTGGAAAATGGTAATCTCAGTAATTACTGAGCCTTATAAAGTAAAAAAGCCTTAATTATTCCATTGGCATGTGCATTCGTATGAATAGTAATGGGTGTAGATATTGTTAGTCCAATATTCATGCCATTTGGACCCCGCTTCGGGTGAAGGCCCCCTCCAGAGATTGCCACTCTCGTCGCAATTACTAAGCCAAAGACAACAATTATTTCAAAGATAAGAAGGTTACTATCACAGTTTCAAAGGCAAGCTAATTTTTATCTCAAAAATCACGGCTTATGTTTGACAGACCACTACAGCAAAGCCATGGGAGACACTAGTCATCTAGATAAAAATGTCTAAGTACCTATATCAAGATGGAAGTAACAATGATTATTACCCAACATAGATTTCTACCACAAAACTGCTTTACAAAACTATTTTAGCGCTGTAAATAAATTGCGATTAGCTTGGGAAAAAGGGTTAAGCGAAATATTTTGATGTCAAATCTTAAAGTTAAAATCAATTGGAGCATGTATGATAAACAATCACTAAATAAATTCCAAAACAATTCTTGTAATCCTTGCCGAATAAATAAGATGACCCACTGACCCAATCTTTTTAATTTTTTTTTTTTTTAATAAAATCCACCGAAAGTAGCACCAGTGCAAAGCCGGGGCGGGTCGCTGCTAAATAAATTCAAATAAATAAGAGAAAACATAATTATCTACTTACAATAATAGGAGCAGTTTATAATTCAAATATTTACCTCGTATTGTTAAACAGTGGTTCAGCGATCTCCGTTTTAATGTTTTTGACATTATATTCGGGATCATTGTCCTCCGGAGCAGATGAAACCTCGGTTGTGACGTCCACATTTATATCAAGTTCTTCTTTTACCACAACGTACTCAAAAGCCATTTTAATCAAATCGCATCTGCATTTACACATCTACATTTTCACTTATTTTCATTGATAAAGTCAATTTTTCGCGAAACCAAAAAAGTCAAAACCAAATCAATTCACACATTCAGTCAGTGACAGTTTTATAGTGATGCTCTACCTATAGCTGCATGATTGCCAAAAACTATCGACATTTTGATTTCACTGTCGCCTTAGCTCCAACAATCTCTGTAACTAAATAGTGGAACGGAAATAAATTAATTGTTAAGATTGGAGTTCAAACCCGTTACAAAATACTGTTAGATGATTTCAGTTGTTTCGGATGACCGTGACATATTTCTCTGTACCTACCCATAGTTTGTGGGTTAGAAGACGACGTGAAAGTTATCTTACGCTCGTTGCAGTTCAGGACTTGTTAATGGCGAAGGTGGATTCGATTTTCTAGGATACAAAAATTAAAAATTCCTGTGAAGCATGTGTCCGCCACTCGTTGGCCGCACGATCGTCTCAAAAACTGCACCAAATATGAATGACACCCCCAATCGTAAGTATATGTCGCTATGTCCATGTCAGACAGTTATCCCTTGCAGGAGGGTGCACTCCGTGTTCCATAAATATGGGTCAACCATCGTGTTGTCAAATATAGGCGGAGAGATGATGGATGTGTGCCTTCTAAAATAAAATATCAACGGACACCATAAGTGTGATTGCATGTTGTATATAGCAGGCGAAGCGCGTCGTTGACACTTAACGCCGCTTCTTCACGACATTTGGCGGTCAGCCTCCGCCAGCTGAGACCCCCAGTTGCCAGAGGGAGGCCCAGCGATGAAGGTGCCGACTTGGATTGTTTACCCCCAGTAGCCTACCTATTTAGCCTTGGCATGCAAAGGGTGGCCAGCCACCCTTACCACCCTGCTGAGAGCGCCTCTCCCAGACCCAATCAAAGAAACAGCACTGCATTTGCTGGACGCCTGTTTAATAAGATATGCTGCAAATGAAACGTTAAATCTAAGTTTTCCCACCGTTGCGATTGGTTTTATAAATATTTGGCCTGGGGCACCAAATCTTTAAATAAGCCTGTGGTCAGTCACCCTGCTCCACCCACTTATTATTTCTATACAGCATCACGCTTGTATTTCACGAAGAGTCAGGAAGAGAAAACCTAACCTATAAAAGGGGCCGAGGTTATTGCCACCAACTTAGCACATATCCAGATTTCGGTTTGCTACTGTGAAAATTCTAGATAAAAATCTCAATAACACTTTGCCCGACCCGTGAATCGGACCCAGGACCTCATACCTACTCAGCAAGTCAGCAGTAGCGCATGCGACTAACGCACAAAAAACCGACAAGACAGTTTTATGTATTTTTTACTAGACAATTTTCGCATAAGTATTCGTCAAACGGATTGTGAAAATCATCTCATCAAATAACATGAAGCATATTTTGATGTAAAAACGTGGTTTGTGGACCGTAAACAATCCTTTTCTTTGTGCAATTTAAAATTAGCGACACTTTTTATCACTTCCGACATCCCTACAGTACCTACAAAAAAAATCATTTGACATTACGTGATCTTTGACACTGACACTAAAAAAAAAAGTTGCCAGATATAATCAAAGCTTTTCAACTATGCCATGGCACTTTTGGGTCAGTCAAAACATGAAGCTAGTTGCACTTTGCAAAGAGCGTAGATCATTATGCAGAAGAACGTGCAAGAAACGGAAATAGTCGTTACATATTGAATTATTCATGGAAAAAATTATATAATACTAAAGATAATGAATTTATACAATACAATTGTTGAACCGCAAGAGCACCATGTATATTGTCTAAAATGTTCTATTGAAGAAAGAGCCACACAGATTTGAGGGGGACCTGTCCAAACAGTGCAAGTATTTGTCAGTCACCGTGCAGCAAAACTAAAGTTCCGACGAACAATATCAAAGTAAGGTTATTTGGTTAAGCCTTATAGTGTAGGTACTCAAACTACCAGACAATCATGAAATGAACTCGTAATAACGACCTAGATAGTCCTCATAGTTGCAATTTTTCATTTTAAGAAGCATGCACAGTAATGTCTGAGATGGTCTTTAGAAAAAAAACCATAGATTTGTTGAGTGGATCTGTCCAGTCAGTAGTTGTGTAAAATACATTTGCTATTAATTGTCCACCACACACATTCTAGGCACCATTGCATTTAGAGAAAGGGGAGTTTTTGGCGGGAAATTAACGAGTGAAGTTCGCGGTTGTTGTGATTGATTCCTAGTGGATTGTGGTGTAAAATCACTGAAACAGGCACGATATCGGTAAAGTCGATCTGATTTTTTTTATTATTGCAGTTTTGACAGTTATTTCCTACCTCAGCGAAGCTTGCCGAGAAAGTTGTCGCTGACCCGATTTATTTGCTGCCAAATTGGGAACGTGCAGGAAAGTGGCAGCACAGAAGTACCTACCCATAATTATTTTCAGGTATATTTTACTTCTAAGTTTCGAAATTACAACGCTAGATGGCACAGACTATTTCGTGCACGTTCCCCTAAACGGAGCGCGCAGTAACTATAGGTGGCAGCACTGAAGCGTCGACGATTGTATGTAGTCTGCGTCGACGTCAATTTATTATTCTTAACGTTAAAGTTTCGAATATGCAACACTATTGATGTTTCAAGATAAGTTGACAATATTTAGCAATGATTTTATCACAGTACAAACTTCCATTGAAATTTTATGTATAATATAATAGACGTAACTGCAATTTTTAGCAAGGTAGGTACCACAATAATATTTTGAAAAAATCAAAGTTCCGTTACTTTTTTTTGTTACTTTAGGGTAGTAACGTTTAAGCGGAAAATTTAAGTAACAAAAACGGAATTATAAAGCTATGTTTACATTTTCAACAGCACAAGAAGATCCCACTTGCACTGCTAACTCCGACAAAAAAGATGAAACATTAGTGCCCCGGGGCAATTGCAACTAGAAAAAATATGGTTCCAACTTTGATTTTGAGCCGTTTCTTTTTTATTGTAAATTTTCCTTATTTGAAAATTCTACTTGATTAAAAATTTCATTAATCACATATAACCTAGTTCTGAAAAGGAAGTCCGTAAGGAATTGAAGTAATTAAATGGTTTTCTACTAGAGGTAGATAAAGTTGCATTTAACCCCGATAAGGGGCAAATGCAACTAATGACAATCGTAATGTATCTGTTGGTCTTAAAATTATTATAAACAGAGGTTTTCAACGTAATGTGTTGACGTAGGCGAATTTGAAACTGGAGTTCATGTATCTAAGCTCAGTTTGGATTAATATAAATATTTCCTAACTTCACGGGCAGCTATGCACTCCACTTGAAACCAGCAATAAAACACTTGAGAACATATTTTTCGTAGATTTTTGCACCACGTGCGTTCGTACAAAATCTCTTCAAAACCGCCAGGTTTGACAGATAATAATAATAAGACACCTGGTGAATAAGAAACCTGGCGGTTTGACAGATAATAATAATAAGACACAGACCGCTACACAGGCGCCACGGCCGTAGCTAGGGGGGGAAGGGGGCATTGTGGGGCAATTCCCTACCTTGAAATCACAATGCCCTACCCTGAAAATACCAAAAACTACCTACCGACCTACTATTTGAAGCATGTGCAACGGGAGCACAGACATAAAAACAAGACCCAACATTACCACCTACTAAGTAAATTATGATGCTCCAAGGTCATTGGGTTCATTCTCGCGTGGTCTATGACGCGTATAAATGAATAGAAAATGTGTTTAGTTAGATATATAATCTCTATCGCCAATTTTAACTTTTAGAGACTACGCGAGAATTAAGCCCATTATTTTGTTAGAACCATGGGTATATTTAATTATAAAATCTGTGGTGCAGAGGGGATTCCCCGTACCATATATTGCAATATAGCCCATATTGCAATCTATGGTACGGTTAACCCCCTCTATGCATAAGAAACTTTTTGCATCTGTGGCGACCATAGAATGTAGCACTGCAGTGTGCGGATGATCTACGTTTTCAACTTTAGCTGCAATCAATAGGCCTCAAAGTCTGTCAATGGGTCACGAGAGAATGGCTGGTATGGTACTCCTGGCCTTTGAAAAAAAAAGAACAAAATCAGTTGATTTGAACGAAGTTCTTCGCATATTTAATAACATGGCGAATCGTAGAATTGAGCTGTTTTAAATATTTTTTATTGTTATGTTAATTATTGTAATAAGTTTGCAGAAACAATATAACCTACCTATTTTTGGTCGTATCTATTTACTCGTATCACCCCACCCAACAATTAATTATTAGGTACCTCACTCTCACTTAGACGTGGATCTCTACATCCAAATCTGGAAGTTCAACCATCTTGTTCGCATGTTCTTCATCATTGAGGATTTAATAGTTATTAGATCCATGCTCATGCTCTTTCACAGAAAATATTTGTCTACGAATAGCTATTTAATGTACATCAATGACCTAGAGATCAGTAATATAGATGGTGATTGTTTAGGAGCTTGTGCTTCAAAGACAGATCAATTATGATATTTTTTTTACTACCGCCCTACCTGTAACTAATGCTGCCCTACCTCAAATTCGACTCTAGCTACAGCCCTGGCGCAATTACACCGCAGCTCAATAAATAGCTTAATAATTATAGTGATGGGGTAGATGATAGGGTTGTCACGGTAAGTAGCCAGTGCAACGATCGACTGAGGAGCGCGCAGGAGGATGCACTTCACGAGTATAGATCAAATCCAACCGAACTTAGGCCCCGATTACCACGGTTACCTATGACACAAAAATATTAGGGCGCTGGTGTGTGCCTTGGACTCGCTGCTGCAGAACATCTTCGAAAGCAGTGAGAACCTCGTTGATACGCACTTAATCCTGTATTGCGGGGCTGTTGCGGCATGTCGTATAGCAAATGTCAAGTTCCCAAATTTTGACGAGACTATGCGACTAATACCTGCTGTACCAGCCTGGCAGTGCAGGATTGAGCGGCGTATCGATTAGGCTAGGGCACTCATCGGCAAACTATACTGCTTCAGGGAGGGCAATACACGGACACGTGTAATGCGCATTGTGAGGTGGGCGTTATCGGGGACGTGTTACAGAGTGCGTCGACTTCCTGAAGCAGAAAGTTTGTGCATGGGCAAACCGTATTCGGCGGTATAAACGGCGAGTTGACCGATACTCGCAGAATCGCATGTTCGAGAGCTATGAGAGGCGGAACTAGGCATAGCCTGTATTTCAGCTCTCAACGCCGATTCCCCTGAGTTACATATAGGTATTAAAGTTATGTGTTTTAATGTGCGTGCCCAAATAAAACACAGAAAAGAAGAAAGATCAAACTGTTATACCTTCATTTTTAGCTGCAGTGCTTCCTATAATTTTCATGTATCAATGAAAATGATAAATGATGTTTATTTTGTAAGTATTTTTAAAATTTTGTAAATAACACTTTTACACGTCAATCTTTTCTTTTTAAACTAGATGAGGCCGGTGTTTCCTAGCTGACTACCCTGAGAAGAAACACCGAAACAAACTCAGAGGTCATTTGACCTCTGAGTTTGTTTCGGTGTTTAAGTCTTTTTTGAAGTTCATACAATTATACTGGTCAAATCATATGAGATCCATGTAGGTTGATGTCTGAGGTGGTCTTTTGAGAATAGTACCACACAGATTTGAGTGGACCTGTCCAGACAGTGCAAGCATTTGTCAATTATCGTGTTGGTCAAACTTAGAACTTTAAGGAGCTCAACGTTTTGACGAACAATACCAAAGTAAGGACATTTGGATAGGTCGCATAAATAAAACTCAAGCAGCTCAGGCATTTTTGTCCTCAACATAATCTTTTTGTGTGTGAAAAGCTTTCTGGCATGGTTTACGTTTTATAAATAATTTGAATTTATTAATGCTTAGTTCTTGAGTGTGCCTAGGAAGTTAATTATAAAAATGTATACATTGGCATCGAAACGAACCACCTATTTTCTTGAGCTTGGTTTTAGGAACGACAAAATTGTGTCAAAGTCAAAGCATTTATTTCAAATAAACCATTTATAGGTACTTTTGAATTGTCAGAGTCAGTCAGTCAAAAACATGAAGCTATTTGCACGTTCCAAAGCGTAGATCTCTATGGAGAAGAACGAGCAAGAAACTCCACGGAAACTGTTTACCATTTTATGATTTACAATAATCCTGGTTACATTATCTTTGTTGCTCCTGCATGTGAGAACAATGTAAAGAAAGAGAAAAAAACAGAATTCAAAGTATCAAATAAGTATAAAATATTGAAATAAGCCGGTGAAAGCTAAGAAATTACCAGTCTCCACTGATGGCGCCCGTTCACAAACATGACGCGTGCATCAGCACCATTCGGCTCAACCATTTCGAAGGGAACTGAATGATCCGATACACGCGCCACCATCAGCGAGACATTCGAGTGAGCATGATAAACCCTCAACTGCCCCTGCTCATTCATATCAAACAAGGAAAACATCTATTAACATAAAAGGCTCCATGGTCCTCACATTTACAGGATTACAAAATAAAAAATGCTTCTACTTTATATAAAACTATATATCAATTTTATGGTAAGGACAGAAAAATAAGTTTATTCCAAACATTTTAGAAACGTGAAATATTATTATATTTATTATTTTTTTTAGCCTACTGTTGTGTCCCACTGCTGGGCAAAGGCCTCCCCCTTCTCCTTCCAAACCTCTCTGTCTTGGGCGATCTCTGGCCAAGCTTTCCCCGCAAACATGATGAGATCGTCACCATTATTATTATTAGACGTAAAAAAAGGGTGAGCATCTGCTCCAAATTTAAAATCCTAACTAGTGGAACCAAGCGGCTGAAGCTGTGGAGCAGGACCGGCATTTAGCCAAGCATTTTTATCAAGGATATAATCTTCCAGTTTATAATATGCCTGTCTACATAGTGGTCGTTTTATGCATGTTTTAAATTTTCTCTCATTCAGTTCGAGAATTTCAAATCGTATTTTTATTATAAAATTTAACACGGTTTCCCATAAAAGAAGTGTATACTTTAGCCAATCTGAATCGGGGTTGATCTAATTTGTTCTTATTTCTAGTATTAAAATTATGCCTGTCACTAATCTTACTAAAGAGATGAATATTTTTCCGAACATACATTATGTTTTCGTATATCAACGGTTAACCGTCAAGACCTCCTAACTAAATAATATGTCAAAATTTTACAGGAGGCGCAAAATAAGCTGGGGAGCTCCAACAGCATGCTGGCCGCACTCGCGGAGAGGGTCGATTGCTCCTACATCAATCACTGCTGTAGGTTACACGTCGAACGCAGGTAATGTGCCAACACTGTTTGGATTTGACAATCTTTCTTGTTTGTATAATTTTATTGTTATGTAATTATTTTACTCTATTTGATTAATTACTTAATGTGACTGAGTGTGTGTATGATTATTAATGGTAATGAGTCTGTGAAACTTGAAATAAAATGATTATTATTATTATTATTTCCTTTATTCATGGTATATACATATAAAATACATTTTTAAGTATTAAAATACAAAGATATAAAAATATTCAAAAATGTAAAAAATAGTAGCCCACCGGTATCGGGAATAGGGTCCAAGCTACCGGCGGTCAGGGCTCCAGAGAGAGGAACCTCCTAACGAAGCGAGCCGTGTCCAGAAGTACTGCTTTCTGAATCAAGCCCTTGATCCAGCTGCCTAACGAGAGCCTCCTAAGATGTTGGTCGAGGCTCGTGGCTATTAAGCCGTTGGCTGACACGACTATCGGTACAATGATTGCCGAATTCACATCCCACATGTCGACAACCTCGCGAGCCAAGTCAAGATATTTGATTTGTTTATCTTTCTCGGCTTTCACGAGGTTCTCGTCATGCGGAACTGTGATATCTACAATCATTGCATGCCTCTCGATTCGGTCCACCACCACTATATCAGGCTTATTTGCAATAATAGTCCTGTCAGTGATGATGGACCGATCCCAGTACAAAGTGATGCTGCCATTATCGAGAACTGGGTCGGGCACATACCTGTAGTACGGTACCTCCGCCTCCACAAGAGAGTATTTCAGAGCAAGTTGCTGATGGATAATCCTGGCTACAAGGTTGTGTCTATGCAAGTACTCTCCATTAGCAAGACGAGAACAACCAGAGATAATGTGGCGAATTGATTCTCCCGGACGGTGACATGCCCGACATATGTCAACCGTGCCGTCCTTCACAATAAATCTCCGGTAGTTTTTCGTCATGATAACTTCGTCCATAATTGCACAGACAAAACCTTCGGTTTCCCCAAAGAGGTCACCAAAACGTAGCCAGGCTACGGACGCTACGTGATCCACGTCGGGCCCGTGCAGGGCCCGGAAAAAGCGTCCGTGAAGTTCCTTACTCTGCCATACCGCCCTGCGATCGTTGGTGTCAAGCACTGCAGGTTTGCGCCAGTTCTCATTTGCCAAGGAGAGCGGGGTGAGTCCCTTGTCCACCGCCACTACATCTCGATGCATACCCACGTCGACAGCTAGGAAATATTCCCTGAGACTGCATATCTCGCGATTGTGGAGGGTCTTTGCATTTAAAAAGCCTCGACCTCCACACTTTCGCGGGATATACAGTCTCATTACCGACGACCGTGGGTGATGCATTCGATGTGCAGTTAGCAGTGTAAGGACCCGCCTATCCAGGGCGTCAAGTTCCGTTTGAGTCCATTTGAGTACGCCGAAAGAGTACATCAATACCGGCATGACCCATCCGTTGAAGGCGCGCACCTTGTTTCCGCCCGATAGAAGGCTGTTGAAGACCTTCTTCAGGCGACCAAAGAAGCGCTCCTTCAACGAATGCTTCATGTCAGTAACACTGATGCCTAACGCTTCCGACATACCCAAATATTTGTAAGTTTCGGTTGGAGAGAGGGATCTCAGGTTTATGGAATCCGAGAGTTGACATCCCACGGATTCCATAATCTCTCCACGCTTTACATGCATGACCGCACATTTGTCCACACCAAACTCCATCCTGATGGCACTACTGAAAGTTTCAGTTACCTTCAGTAGCTCCATCAGTTGCAGATTATTGGGGGCAAAGAGTTTCAGATCATCCATGTAAAGGAGGTGAGATATAACCTGACCTCCTCTCTTCAACCGATAGCCTAGTCCTGAATTCTCCAGCAATGTGCTGAGAGGATTCAAGGCTAGGCAAAACCAAAGCGGACTCAAACTATCGCCCTGAAAAATACCCCGCTCGATCCTTACCGGTTCGCTATTCCTCTGGATATTTCGACATCCTGGATAGCGAAGGACTGTCCTCCATTGCCCCATACACGACGTCAGGAAGGTGCGTAGCGTTGCATCAATTTTATACAATTCTAGCACCCTCATGAGCCATGTATGAGGCACCGAGTCATAGGCCTTCTTATAGTCTATCCAACATGTCGACAGATCCTTTCGGGAACGCCGAACCTGTTGGCTAATGGCCGTATCAATGAGGAGTAGCTCCTTAGTACCGCGGGACCCATTCCTACACCCATTTTGAGAGGTAGACATGATGTTATTGCTGCTAATGTGATTATTAATTTTTGCTCTCAAAATGGATGTAAGAACTTTATAGACCGTTGGCAAACACGTTATCGGTCTATAGTTTTTGGGTTCCGCGGTGCTACCAGATTTATGGAGCAGGTGGGTATCTCCTGTCAAAAGGAAATCGGGAAGCGAGCCAGACTCCAAGGCAGTTTGGAACCGAGATGCCAAACAAGCATGCGACCTTTGTAACCACTTAATCCAAATTTGTGCAGTCCGTCCGGCCCTGGAGACTTCCAGTTAGGCAGCGGACGGACTGCACGGGCTACATCTTGGAGGCTGATTGTAATTGCCCCCATTTCTGGTATTGGGTCGCATGCTCGTTCGACCTCTCGCATCCAATCACCTTCGGTGTGACCGACAGGCACTGACCAGATGTTGCGCCAAAATGAATACATGGTTTCATCATCCGGCAGGCGCGTGTCAGTCACACCTTGTTCCGGTCGCTCCCAAGCCCTATATACCCACCTTTCATTACTTCGGAATGTGCGATTCTGGGTGTATCGCTCCACTCGCCGCCTATACCTACGAATACGGTTTGCCCATGCATACACCTTCTGCTTCAGGCAGTCGATGCGCTCTGTGACACAGGACATATAGTCTTGGGGGCTGATATCAGTCCCCGAAAACGCCCGTCTCACAAAGCGCATCACTCTAGGGCGAGTGTTGCCCTCCCTGAAGCAGATCAGTTTGCCGATTAACGCTCTGGCCCCACCGATGCGACGCTCGATCCTGCACTGCCAGGCCGGTACGGCTGGTTTTGGTCGTGTAACTCTGCCATTAGTTATTTTGACGTGAGCTACACGACATGCCGCTACAGCCGCGCAGTACATCATCGAGTGTGCATCAGTGAGGTCTTCGCAGTCATCAAAATAATTTGACAACTGCGAATCCAGAGCTGCCACCAGCGCCCTGTTTTTGTTATGCATGGGTAAAACAAAAAAAAATTGAACTTCCCATACAAAATTGTCATCAACTGACCACAATTTGTATGGGAGACTCAATTTTTTTTTAGGAATTGACTATGGCTTTCTTGGGGAAAGTTGTTCATTTACATGGGCAGAAGTGGTTCTTAAAGTTTGCGCACTGGAAAAAAAATTACCCAGTATATGGCTCTTTTCTGCAGAATAAATATAGATTCGATGTCTGCAGCTCGTCTCCATAATAAGATACCGTAAGACATGATACTATGAAAGTAACTAAAATATACAAACCTCGCGATGTCTATATTAGTAAATTGACGGATTTTTCTGACAGCATATGCTGCTGAAGTTAGCCGTCCTGCAAGAGATGTTAAATACGCGTTTTCGACGAATTCAAGTTTCTCTGTGTTCAATACAATGTCGCAATTATTACTTTTGACATTCGGTAAAGCAAATCCAATACACTTAGTTTTTTTACATTTAATACTAAATTATAAGTAGTGAACCAATTTTGGACCTGCTGTAGGGCTTTATTTACGTCGTCAAGATTTGTAGAATGTCTATCTATCTTCAAAATTAAGGACGTATCATCAGCAAATAATACCATTTGAGGTTGATTTTTTAAAAGATGGAGTATATCATTAATATACCTATACTAAACAGAGGAAAGGACCCAATATTGAGCCTTGTGGTACCCCCATTTTGACTTTTAAACGTGTTTGTTCCTAGTATGTATGTTATGTATCAATATGGGATGCTCCGTAATTTATAGATGACGTGATATATTTGAAATCCTATCATAACAGAGATATTTAATTTAGTTACAATAGCCCCGTAGTTGCTTTAGCCCCGGGGCACCTTCCTCCCCGCGCCATCGCGATCCTACCACCGCGCCGCCGTGCGTGGGTGTATAACTCCTTATTACAATTAGAGATAATTAAAACAAAACCCGGATAAGTTGGAGCAAATAAGAAAGGAAAATTTAGAAAGAATAAAATCGATACCAATAAAAAAAATCGGAAATGACTGAAACAGAAAAAAAAGCAGAAAGTTAAAAAAAAAAAAGCAGGTTAAGCAATGCTTGCCGAGGTCAGCCTGTGGATGGGTAACCATTTTAACATGTCGATATTCCTCCGTGCCTCGGATAACATGTTAAGTCGATGGTCCGGCTGTCATTTGTAGGTCTTTGGCAGATCTTATGGATTGCCAGAAGCCAGAAAATCTGACACCAGTCTTGCCAAGAGGTACCTAACGTGTATCCCAGGTTGTGAAGGTCAAACAGGAAGCCGCTTCACGTACCTAAAACTATGGTATTCAGTTGAATCCGGTTTGACTGGAAACCAACCCTAGCTAGGCAGGCGATGATATTTTTAGTACTGAATTAATCGCTCTAGTGAATCGTTATAATATCACCCTAGAAAATCGAAATACGTTTTTTTGTTTCGATATGCGCTAAAAAAATCGTTGAATGTGCGCAAAACCATTATCAGATTTAAATACAATTTTACACATAATTACTCAAAAACTCGCGAAAGTTGTGGTTATAGGAAATGAAAACAAAGTATTGTTTTGATTTTTTTGAGTTTTGCTAAATAATCGTGCACAGTTGAAGGATTCAGATTAAGTACTTACCTAAGCCAAAAAAAAAAGTTTTATGATGTAGGAATGAGCGTTTAATGAACTTAGATAACGTATTAAATCTTTATGAAACTTTAAAAAAATATGTACATATTTAACTGTCTTAAAAACACGATAAACTATTAAAAATTGTCTTTTGAACTGTCAATCAAGTTACTGAATACAATTAAAAGTCGAGCTAAGCAAACAAATATTAGGGTAACGTCTTTCTTTCGCGCGATTCAATAAATTACTTACATCAAATGAACACCACCATATATTTGACAATAAAGTTGAACTGTTAAAATATTCGTTTGGACCAAGAAGTCTACACATAATATAATGATAAAGAATAAAAAGATATTAAAATATTCACTTTTCTCTTTTTCAAGAAATAACTCAACAATGTTATTAGAGGTATTCGTTAGTCTTCTTATCTTAGATTAGATTAAAATATTCGTTTGGACCAAGAAGTCTACACATAATATAATGATAAAGAATAAAAAGATATTAAAATATTCACTTTTCTCTTTTTCAAGAAATAACTCAACAATGTTATTAGAGGTATTCGTTAGTCTTCTTATCTTAGATAGGTTCGTTATCTTTGGACTTTGGTACAGAACCCTACAGGCCTGATTCGCAAGTCGAACCGTCCAGTTCAGTACTGCTAACCAAGAACCAGAATTGTTTAAGGCCGACAACAAAAAACCGGCTAAGTGCGAGTCGGACTCGCGTACGAAGGGTTCCGTACCATTATTTATAAAAAAACCGGCCAAGTGCAAGTCGGACTCGCGCACGGAGGGTTCCATACCATTATCTATAAAAAACGGCAAAAAAATCACGTTTGTTGTATGGGAGCCCCACTTAAATATTTATTTTATTCTGTTTTTAGTATTTGTTATTATAGCGGCAACTGATATACATCATCATTGAAAATTTCAACTGCCTAGCTATCACGATTCATGAGATACAGCCTGGTGACGGACAGCGGAGCCTTAGTAACAGAGTCCCGTTTTACCCTTTGGGTACGGTAGTCGGAACCCTAATTAATCATCATCTTCCTGCCCTTATCCCATGTTACTTGAGGTCGGCGCAACACGTTTTTTTCTTCCATTTTGTCCTATCAGCCGTCAAACTATCACTAACTAACCCTAATTAATGAACCTGAACAAATCAGAGATTTTTACGAATTTGGACTCGAGACCTCACCCTATCATTGACTTGAAAAAGTTTTTTGAGCCCGGATTAAATCTTTAGCGAACAACAACGATGTTAGAAATCGTGTAAGAGTCATAATCTAACGGAAAGTCTTAACACCGCGATTCAGACAAACGCGTCATCAGTGCAACGCCATCTATTTGATCATGTAGTAAACTGAAAAAATATTTGGCAGAGGAACACGTTAAATAAGGAGCTCATTGGTAACAATAAGTAACGTCATGGTATTAAAATGTTCACTTTTATTTTACTGCTTGTTAAAAGTTTCACAAATAACAACAATTTGTTTTGATGTTATTTTCATGCTTACCTGCATTTGATCTTCCTCAATAGATGGCGCCTAAGATTCGGTCACCGCAACGCTTAGCGCAGAAGTTCCTTACTAAAATTAAAAATTCAATAAGTTTTGATTTTGTGAGTCGATTTGGATGAAAGTTACTCGGGTTAACACTTAATATTTTTAAGAACTTAGCTTTCGAATCCAATCAGTGGTTTTTGCGTGATACTGACACAAACATTTGGACAAACAGACAAAAATTTCAAAAATGGCATTTTTGCGTTTTATACATTTTTCCTAACATTTCTCTGTTATTTTTATGCGAAAATATTCAATGTACAGACACGGCAAGTCTACGATTTTATTATATGTATAGATAATTAAGCACTAATCCGTCTTTTTATTTCTTTACTCCTTTTGATAAGTATGCAATATCGACCCAGCCTTATGTTTTTATTTTGTTATATTACCTACTCCTTTTTTGTTACTGTCCCAAAAATCATCCGTCTCATTTTTATGTAGGTATTTAATTTTTGAATTGAAAACCATTTATCTTGTAAAGAAAATCAACTGCTCAACATTTTTATAAGAAGTACCTAAGCAAAATCTTTAAATTTTCTTTATTTTTCATACAATCAAAACTTTAAATTGACTTTAGGTTAAAAGTAACAAAAAAATTTAGAAAAATATTAGAGCACCTATATAAATTGTAAATATTTTTTCAGTTTTCTTAGTACTTATTTCTTTGCGATGATTTGATGTTTAAAAAACATTTTTGCCACAGAATTTGCGACTTTCAACTATCTGATTTCAAGACAAAAAGATATATTTAAAAAAGGGATATTTTTAAATGCACATCTGTATAATTTTAATGCATACCAGAAAAAATAATGCTGTGCAAAAAATCCCAATTGATTAGAAAACATGTCTTACAAAAAAAACTAAAAAAATCATCCAAAACGAGATGACCTTGTTATCGAATTCACACCAAAAATGTGGTTCATACATCGGATTTATGATTTATAAAACAAAAATACGAATTGTTTATCAAAAATACTAACTTGCACTCTAAATTGCACTTCCCTGAAATAGAAGGTGGTTATCATGGTTACAATAGTAGCCAGTCATTGGGCACCCCGACTCGGACAGGTTAGGTTAGAAGGGGATGGCGGGGTCAAGTGAGCGAGCGAAGCGAGCGAACAGACCCCGCCATCCCCTTCGTGGTTATTTTTTTTTAAACCACCCAGAAATATCATTAGCCAAATATTCGTTCAGTAAAACAGTTCTGCAAATACCATTAAACAGTATATCTAATATGATTTATTTTGTGTGCATAATTTGTGTGCAAGTCAGTATTTTTGATTTAACTTTGAAATATTTTGTTCGAAAAAAGGTAAAATACAGATATCGATTTAATTACATGCCTTTAAAAAAAAGAAAAACGCTCATTTGGATGAAAGGCATAGAGATAGATTTTAGTCTGGAATAGCACATGGGCTTTTTATCCCATTACATATTTCCAAAATTCACGCGGGCTTAGCCGCGGGCAGAAACTAGTGTTGCTTTAGTAAATTGAGTTTTATTTGCACAAAATAATACACTTCTGGACACATCTATTGGCCCACCTTGTATTTTCAGCTTCGTTTGGTCCTAGCTAAAATTTTATATTAGGTCGAGCAATAAGTTTTTATGCAGTTTTGAACCTGGCACATTCACAATTTCATTCAATAGTCTTTTTTTGAATTTCGAACACAGAATTTAAAGAAACAAAAGACAATTTCCAGCCTGTTTGTTGATATCAAACAATCGAATACTAAGAAAACTTGGTTTTATTGGTTTACTTGGATTTAATTCTTGAAAAAGTGATTGATATCTTTGGTTTTGCAACAAACATTACTTATTCTTAACATTAAGGTGAGGTTCTATCAATAATCTATGGATACTTCACCTGAAGTCGCCGCCCAAGCTGTGGCACTTATTGAGGCCGGACACAGCCAAAGAAACGTGAGTGCTCAACTTAATTTAAGTCGATCTGCGGTCCGAAATGTTTATCGGAGGTACCTAGAGACTGGCGGCTTTGTTCGTCGCCAAGGAAGGCCACGATCTCGGGTCACAACTGAAAGGCAGGATCGATTCATCGTGACGACCAGCTTGAGAAATCGTCACCTTACCTCCATTGAGATACAAAACCAACTTCGCGACTTCCACGGAGTATCTGTGAGCGCTCGAACTGTTCAGAGAAGGTTAAAAGAACGCGATATGGTACCACACAAGCCAGCTAATGGGCCCAAACTAACGCGAGCCCACCGAACAGCGCGCCTTCATTTCGCACGCAGTCATTTAAATTGGACACAGCAAGATTGGAGCCGTGTACTCTTTTCTGATAAGTCTAAAATTGTGTTACATGGCAATGATGGAAGGAAGAAGGTCTACCGACGTAAGGGAGAGCGTTTCGCACAATGCTGCTTTGAAGAGAGGGTTGCTTATGGCGGTGGCTCATGGACTGTCTGGGGCGGTATATCCGCGAGCGGCAAAACTCAACTTGAGGTTGTTACAGGACCACGGCTGCTAACATTAAATGCTGAAGGGTACATTCGTGAGTGCTTAGAACCTCACGTGATACCATACGCGGACTATGTGGGCCCAAATTTCCTTTTTATGCATGATAATGCAAGAGCCCATGCGGCCGGCATCGTCAGGGAATATCTCCGGGATGTGAACATCACAGTTATGGACTGGCCAGCCAGAAGCCCAGACATGAACCCCATTGAGCACATGTGGGACGAGCTAAAAAGACGTGTTCGTCAGCCAGTTGCCCAGACGATGCAGGAGTTGAAAACTGCCATAGAAGAGGAATAGGAGATGATCCCTCAAAATTTCATAGAGCGGTTGATAAACTCTATGCCCAATCGTATGAGAGCTGTGGTAGATGCCCATGGAGGCAACACGCGTTATTAAATTAAACCTTTATTTGATAAAACATGTTTTTTATTCAAAAATCAATTGCCTTTAACAAGGCGCATATCCGACTTGTTAGGCGTAGCTCCATGTCGTATGGTATTCTGAATTCAAATTTAAAACAATACGATCGAAAAAGATGGTAAAATGTATCAGGTTTAAAACTGCATCAACAGTTTTTGTTCAATCTAGCAATCATATTTCGGTAGGGGCCATCGAAACCTAAACTCTAAGGTGGGCCAATAGATGTGTCCAGAAGTGTATATTCAGCATTTAGCCCGCTTTTGCAGCATCAGTTTTGGTATCTTGCAAGGCTTTCTTCAGTTCTTCGTCCAGAGGGTCTGCTGTGGGGTCCGTAGGTGTCGGTGGGACATAGACAAAAGGGTGCCACCTCTTCGCGTTGTGTACTATCCAAGTATGGTCGTAAGGAGGCTGCCAGAACGTATCCAGTTCACCACAATATCCCTTATAAATGGGATGCCAATCTGCACAAAAAAAAAATGGTAACCTACACTTAAGTGTTCAATTTATTTTAATATAATGCAAAACGTCGACAGTAAAATGTATCTACTTTATTAAATAAAACTCTCTATTTCTTCAAAAAGTTGGGAAGTGAAGTGTTAGGTTTATCCCGAAAAAATGCACGGTTCTTGTGGAATGGAAAACGGAGAGAAGCCGCGGGAAAAGCTGTAGCAACGTTTACAGCTATTTAAAAATCAAAGGTTTACTTACGTGGTCCTGAAACAGAAGACGGGTATTCATTAATACTTATGTAGGTACATAAATAGGTAAGGAGACCGGGTACAAAAGTAACAGCGGGTTGAAAGTAACAAGCGCCCTGTGGAACAGTCCGAACGAACTCGAGCGACCGTTCAAAGTCAGGCCACGAAGCGCTTCGCGCATGCGAACACTCGTTGCGCCAATTAATATTTTTATATCCTATTTCGATACTATCTACTGATATTGAGGAGCCTGGGGGCTCTTAGGAATATGTTACTTCTAGGTAAGCGTGTTCTATCGTTGACTATATCATCGCTTTCCATCAGGTGAGATTGTGGTCAAACGCGATTAATAATAATATTTAATAATCCCTTGGGTCAAACAAACCCGACTGCCAAAAACGACTAATAAGTTCCAAACAAGTCACTTTCAAGCAGTCTGATGCAGTTGGTGGCATTAATTAAAACTTCCACATTGATTTGATGCCATCAAGTCAAATTTTTATAGCCTAAATTTTGGTGAGTGTCATTTTTGTAATCGTCCCCGCGAGCTCTTTATTTTAACACTCGAATCTATAGGTTTTGTGAAAAAAAAAATTTTTTCAACAAAATATGGCGCCAAAAATCGCCCATTTTAATTTTTATACCCAGTGTCACTCTCGCAATCAAGATGAATCTAACGACAATTCTCAACCAAAATCCCTAAAGCCGTTTAGGCTGCAGAGCGTTTCAAACAAATATACTTAGATACATTCAAAACTCGAAAAATATAACCCTCCTTCTGGCGCAGTCGTGTAAAAAAGCCAGTGGCAAAATAATTAACAGCCGCATTGGTCGATCCTTCAAAGTAAAACAACGATTGCGAGACTCCTCCGTGCCTCGGAAAGCACTTTAAGCAGTGGGTCCCGGCTGTCATTGTCGTAGATCTTCCACGATCGTTACGGGTAGACTGAATCCGTTAAAATTGTTGATGCAAAAATTCTAAGTTCTAGCGCCGCTAGTGTCGAAATTGTGAAGCCGTCTAAGACGACACTTAGACAGTTTTCGCCAGTGAACGCAAATAAAACATGGAAGCCATTGGAAGCATTACTTCAAGGGATCTAAGCGCAAATCTTGACACAAAATCCCAAACAAATTCACACATCAAAACCACGTGGCTGATTCGCCAAACCACACAAACAATATTATTACTACTCAGGATGCACAGTTAAAAATGGACCTAATTTTTTGTTAATTTGGGTTTAAATTACCATCTAACGTATAGGCCGCTAACGACATTTACGACGCCACTGCGACCACCATCCGTCACCTGGGATGTCAAATCAGATGTTTTATGTAATAAGGTGCAAACCAAATAATTGTGATAGAGATGGTATTAAAAAATAGAATTATGATAATATAAATCATAATTTTTTATGAACTATAAGGCAACAGTTGTTCGAAGGTCTGTAAATAGAGCGCTGTTTAGGGAGTAATAAGTATGTATGCTAAAATAATAAGATAATAAAATGTGTAATTTATTTTTCATTTATTATTAAACTCAAGCTCAAACTCAAAGCATTTATTTCAAATGGTAACCTATCATAAGTTCGAAAATTATTTGATATGACCGAATTTCATTTCACCTAAAACTTCTCAACAATTATCGTTTCATTTTTTTTTACTTCATCGAAGTCACGTCTGTCACATCACCAGTTCTTTGGCATTAACTGTTTCTGGTGTAAGAATCGACTGCAACGTTTCTAGAGGAGTCGATTGAACTGGTTTTTTTTAATCAAAAACACCATCTGAAATCAAATTATGTTGGTTATTAGTACGAAACCTTTTAAAACACGAGGTGTATTACGAATTTTTTTACCAACACTTTATAATAGTTATTAAAATTATTATCAAACAATCAATCTTACCGCAGAAATTGGAATAGCGTTTGTTTTAAGCTTCGTGTATTCTTTTTTGTCTCATAAAAATCGTCATTTCTAAAATTAACCGAGGGTCCATTCATTTTGTTGTCTTTCCAAACGAATAGCTTTCGTCCATAGTTTCTTTGACATTGATCTTGTGGGAATCTAAAAGAATAATAGTGAATTAAAGAAGCATAACGGTGGGGGACCATCGTCGGATGTTTCTTCTCACGTAAGATTTTAAACAAAATTTTCGCTGCAGTTATCTTGGATTTACATTTGAAAACTATGATAACGACATCCATGTTTTTTTTTTGCAGCTGCCATCTTGAATTTTCATTTGCCCAAATTCACACTTTCTCTCTACCTCTATAGAGAGAGAGAGAGAGAGAGAGAGTGTGAATTCGAAAGTCTCGTAGAACCATCAAGTACGAACGCTCCGTTCTAGGAACTTTTATGTGCCTACAATAACTTGTATATTTTACATAGTGCCGTCCCTATAGAAATAAAATGGTGTGCACTGAATCGATTGTAATCAAAATAATAAAATTTGTCAATATTTTCAGGTAGAAAAGTAAATTGTTTGGTTGGCATACCATTATTCCCATTGACTTTGTGACATAATTCATCAAACGACTTAATTCTTAACAGAAATATAAATAGCGATGTACTTACACGTGAAAACTAATTCCAGCATTCTTTTATGCAAATGTTATTTATTTATTAAACTGCACTTCACTGCACAAGATGGCATTTTTAAATATTTAACACCCAAAAACGGTAAACAGTAGTCGACCGCCGCTGGTTGCGGACGAACTAAACACGTGAACAGCGCAATCGGTAAGCCCCGCCCACCGCGGCGCAATCTGCGTTGGGTCATTTTTCTGCTTCCATGTGTTATTTGCGTTCACTGGTTTTCGCACAGTGGCAGCCCCAAACTGCTAGGAATCTCAAGTTAGGGAATTTGACTTACATTTTCGGGGAATGAGATGAAGGAACTCTCAGAAATAACCACAGTTAATCTTCAAAACTTATTTAATACTATAGCACTTCGCCCGCGATTTCGTCCGCGCGGATTTAGTAGTACTTCACAAACTTCAACGCCCCATCTACCCCCTTTTAAAGGTTAGTTTTGAAAAATTAGGCATCTTCTGGGCACGCTCGCTCCATCATAGACCTCATCTATCGCTTTCCATCAGGCGGGATCGAAAAAAAATTAAGTACAACGATTTTCATTTAATTACCTAGCCATATACTCATGCTTATTTTCTGGTCTCAGGAGGCCCTAGACAATGTGCCATTCAATTAGCGAATGCGACTGTCGAAATGCCAAAATGTAAGATTATTTGATCACGTGACATTTCGATAGCATCTGGCAATCCCATACACTTTTGACGTATTGACAATCGCCTTCGCCACGCTACCGTTGACAGAATTTCACTTGTTTCGAGCCCAGGATCAGCGCAACTGTTCAACCCGTCCACCCCGTCAGGGTTTGATTATGCAAAAATTGTTACATCTGTTTCAATGTTCCCACTTTTAGTTTGTTCATAGCATTCCGACGTAAACTGAACTTAACTGAAGCAAGCAATAATGTCCTCCCCTAAAAACTTTCAGTCGTTACTATGTAGTTCATTTTCGAAAAACCCATACATTTATTATTCTTATTTTTTTGTCGAAATCATTTAAAAGCCGTACTAAGAATAAAATTCTCCCCATTTCGCTCAAGTCGCGACTCCACAATTTTCTAACTTGAGCATGATTATACCCGTCGTAACTTTTAAACGAAAGGTCCGATTTGAATAATTTAAAGTGTAATTTACACGGACATAACCAACCTTAATTTTAAAATTATTTAAATAAATAAGGATTAATATCATGATACCAAAATCACCATTTTTCCATTACTCCCGGGTTTTGATTGAATAATTTGAACAAAAAGCAGTCATGGTGAGTTAACCATAACAGTTAGACATAATATGGTATCGCGGATTTTTTTTGTAGATATTGAAGTCCTCTATAAAACTGTAGTACATCACTTTGCTCTATTGTTAATAGTTTCCGCAGCGTACGCGATAAGGTATTTTTTTCCTTTTTTTTTTTTGGATGGGAAATCATCAAATGACCCCTCCCGCTCTGGGTGGAGCGGCAGGGAGTGTCAGACTTCTACTGACTAAAACCCACCCATGCTCCTCTTAGTGCCTTTTACGTTCCAGGGCCGCGGTAACTCTTTCGAACAAATCCGCAACCCTGGTAGGCTCTGGCCCTAACGGGCCCCGACCCATGCTGACGACTGCTGGCTTGGCGCGCGTAGAACACAGCGCGCCGTCAACCTGGGCCTGTTCTGATCGGACGGCGAGCTACCCATTGCTCGCCGTCCACAGGCATCAGTCACTGCGCCATGCTCAGGAGCATCAGTTCCTGGGCGGCGCAGTGGCTGACGTTCAACAGGAGGGGGTGAAATGGGGCCATTATTGGCACTCCATTTCAGCCCCCTCCGGAGCCCGTTGTTGGGGCTCTACTGCGGCTGTTGCAGTAGCAGCAGCCGCAGTGGAACCGGCTATGGCGGCGGAGGAAGCGGCGGCGGTGGCGGCGGTCGCGGCAGAGACGGCGGTGGCGGAGGGCTTTCTCCTATTTCCGGCTTTGGCGGGTGGGGCGCAGGCCCTACCCCCAGCCCAGTGGTCGGCCGGCTTGCCAGCTGCCGCACAGACTACGCAGTGCGGCGCGGCGTCGCAGGAGCCGGCTCTGTGACCGGGCTGACCGCAGCGGAAACATAGACCGCTGCGGTCCACCTCCGAGGTGCATTGAGCTCCTACATGGTGGCCCACCAGGCACCGGAAGCACCTCAGAGGTCGGGGTTCCAGCAGTTTGACCTGCGCGGAAACCCAACCCACCAAAAACCTACGGCCCTCCGAGATGGTCTTGGCCGCCGACACGGGACAGCTCACCACAATGGTGCGCATGCCCGTGTTGTCAGGACGTAGGGTGCCCGCCTTCACCTCCTCTGCTGAGCACCCCCCCCGTCCTAACGACGGCGGCCACCACCTCCGCCTCCGTGACGGAGTCGTCCAGGCCCAAGATGCGCATGTCGATGCGCTTGGTGGGCCTGGACACTCGGGCATCGTCCGCGCTTAGGGACGCCCTAAGCCTTTCGGCTAGAGCGTCCGCGGTTGGGCCGCTGGCTGCCCCGGGGATCTCCAGCATCCGGGCCCCAGTCATGGTGACCCGGAGCCGGAGGCCCCCTACGATGCCTAGCTCACCAAGGTTCACCGCCTCCTTCGCCTTGGTGAGCACGTCCGCGTACGTCACGCCCCTCTTCGCCGCGTCCGGCTGCAGTGTAAGGACTACAGCCGCGGTTTTCGGGGGGCGGAGCGCACGGACGGCTCGGACATGCGCTCTCTCGCCTCTTGGCCGCCCTGGCTGCCTTGCCCGCCTTCTTCTTCTCCCCGGCCACTTGCCATTCGGCTTGAGCCGGGGGGGGATCTGAAGGCGAGGAAGCCGGGGGGAGCTGCTGCACAGACGGCGCAGGAGCCTTCGCCGTCCGCGCAGCAACCCCACCCCTCCTCTTCCTTCCCGGGGCCGGGTCCGGTATTCCCGGCACCGGCTTCGCGGGTGCCGGCCCGGACCCTTTGTCCTGGCCGGACGACCCCGGTGTGGCAGCCACGGCGGCCGCGTACGACGCCGCCTTTTTCTTGCCTGGGGGGGCCTTCCCACTCGCCGCCGCACTCGCTAGCGGGGGGCGCAGGACGATGCCCTCCAGGACGGAGAACCGCGCCTGGAAGGCAGCCAACTCCTGCCGCACCAGGTCCAGCACCTGGCCCTCCTGCGGCACGGGCCGGCCGTCCTCCCTGCGCCCCCCTTGCGGCGCCCCCTGTGGGCCGGCTCCCCGGAGCCTGGCCAGGTCTGCGCGGAGCCCCTCGTTCTCCTTTCGGAGACGCTCCGTGGCGGCAGCCAAGCGGGCGACCTCCACCCGCAGCTCGGACATCTCGTCCGGCGGAGGCCCACCTTTGGTAGCCTCCGCTGCCGCCAGAATGGAGGCCATCGCCTCGCTTATGGCCTTGTTCTTAGAGGAAAGCTTCCTCTTCAAGGCCACATCGCGAAGCGCGGCCTCCACCACCTCGGTATTTTTTTCCTTGGGTTATATTATCGAAGTTTTCATAGGATCTCTAACTTTTTTGTAAATATTCTATCGCCTATGTTTATCAGGGATAATGTAGGATTATAATTTTAATGGTGAAAGAATTTATCAAATCAGTCCAGCCAGAAGTTTCGGAGCCTATTCAATTCAAACAAACAAACAAACAAATCTTTCTTCTTTGAATTATTAGTGTAGATTCTCACAACTTATAATTACACGACTGCCCAAAAAAGGAGTGTTATCCTCAAAACTTATTTCTTAAAATCAATTTCCACGGTACAAGGATACCATTGACCGTCCACAAATTAGTATTGGCAACACTGCAAGTGTCGTTCTTAGGCAACTTGTAAATTTCGCCGCTAGAGGCGCGCGCTTTTTGCATAGCCAATTGAACTCACTTGAAAACGGGTTGACGCAGTTATCATGGTCCATGTCGCAAATGTTGGCAAAACTCTTGTATTGATTCCTCCAGTGCCTGGTTATGAGGCGATGTGCACAGACCTGTCCATACCTGAAGACCCAGAAATAATATTAAAAAGCACAGCCGACACTACTGCAACCACGAACAAGAAAGGTCGTTTTAAACTAGATTTCTGTTGGTAGATTTGTTTAATGATGGCTAACTGGATTCACGAAATCTTATTTAATAATTTCCTATAAGTACTGTTTTGATAGAGATATATTTGGTGATTCACTTCCAGTTATGATCGTCAATGTCGGAAAACTGCATGTATTGAAGTGCTTGTAATGGTTATATGAAAATAAAGAAATCATAAAACTCAAAAACTCAAAGCATTTATTTCAATTAGACCATTTACAGGCACTTTTGAATTGTCGAGGTCGATCGGTCAAGAATATGAAGCTATTTGCACGTTTCAAAGCGTAGATCTCTATGGAGAAGAACGCGCAAGAAACTCCACGGACACTCTTTTAAAAATAATAGGTACTTATATTGTTACAAAATTATGGTTACCTACATTATACAATTATATGTGAGAACAATGTAAAAGACGTGCACACGAGTATTATTACCTAACTACAGTTCGGGGTAATACTTAATAACCAAATAAGCTTTTACTAAGAAATCAAAAATTGCTTTGAAGCTGTAGTAGGTTTACAACTTTTCCTCTATCGTCCGGGGGAACCAATTTTATGAAAATATGAACGAATGAAAATAAACCGTAAAAAAACGTAGAATAAGTAAAAAATAATTTGCAATATACCTACTGGAACCAATTGGTTCCACCCGGACGCCTTACGTCCGGGTGGAACCATCGTTCTTCTTCCCTTACTAATATTTCAGCTTCTAGTAATCTTTCCATACTTCCACTTAAGTGCCACTCATCATTTTCCAAACTCTACTCCTTCACTTCTTGACTTGATTTTTGTCTCCTCTTCTGATCGCGTCGCTAAGCATCTTAACTATTTGCTTTGGTAACACACGCGTTTTTTATGACCCGCTTTACATATTTAAAACCGGTGGAATTACATCAGCTTTACGAACAAGGGTGTTAAAAAAAGTAAAAAATAATTATTCTAAAAAATAATTAAAGTCGCGGGGCAGGGTCTCACTGTTCAGAATCAATATTTCAAATTTGTAACATAGCGATACCCCGCCGCGACTTTAATTTTTTTTTACTTTTTCTGGGTTGTTTCTTAAACTTTGGAAAAGAACTGATACTCTTCAAACTGCTGGACCGATTTTTACCAAACATAGCTAAGAACCACCGCAAGGAAACTGGCTTCGAAATCGGTCCATCCGTTTGAGAGCTACGATGCCACAGACAGACACACACACATACAGACATCGACGTCAAACTTATAACACCCCTCTTTTTGCGTCGGGGGTTAAAAATACTGGTATTCAGCTGCATCCGGTTAGACTGGAAGTCGACACCAATATACCTAGTTGGGAACAGGCTTGGCAGATTAATAGGGAAGATGCAAATATAGAATTTATGAAAATTTTGTGAGTAAAATGACGAAAAAGTATTAAAGACGGGCCACTGCAGCGCTTTTATTTTAGCTAATAATTTGTAGCAATTATACGAATTAAATAACGTGAAACGGGACGTACAGTTCGCGTCCAATAACTGTGCTTCTCTGAAGTTAGCCATTTGCAAAGATCGCGCAGGTGCAGTCACGTAGACGGGAGCAAGCGGGACGCAAGCATGCATCGAACGTAAACGAGCGACTGAGACATGAAATCGCGCCGCCCGCCATAATCCCCGCCCCGCGCATGCGCAGTTGCAGTTTGTTCGTAATTTTGACTACTACGCAGCCACTCGTAGCCAACTTCAGAGGGACACAGTTATTTGACGCGAACTGTATATAAGAACAACAATCATCGTCTCTGACGTCACTGCTGTTATGAAAACGAATAACGACCTTATTTCTTTGAGTTCAGACAGTTCATGACCAGTGACAGACAGGAGTTATGCTTTATTGTCCGTTTTCGCGCGAAAATTTAAACTGACAGTTTCAAACCGCAATTATGGCAATAAATTATAGCGTTTTAATTTATATGTATGTATGGTCTCTTACATGGAATTCTCCAAAATAAAAGCAAGATGAAAATATTTCAAAAAACTTACTCTTTATAGTAATGGCTACAAACACGATCGCAATCTCGAAATACTTGCATTGGGTTTACGGTTGGTTTTTCTTGTCCAGCTAAAAATCATATAGGTACGTAAATGAAGTTGATATTGAGGTGGATTTTTTTTTGGTAAATACTTAAATGGAACCTACTTATTAATTTTGTAAAAAAACCTACCAATTAGGTAGGTTTTTTTTACAAAATTAATAAGTAGTTACCTTTTTTGGTAATTTTACCTTTTGCCTTTTAAATTATAAAGGCAAAAGGTAAAATGACCAAAAACTTGATCTGTGTAAAAGTAACTTTTACACAACAACCTTTTTTGTTCATTCCGGTGTTTTGTAGGTGACTACTCTGAGAAGAGACATTGAAAGACATTCATTTTTTGTTTTTTATGCGTCATGTGTGGCAGAATAAACGTGTTTTCTTTCTTTCTTTTTTTTCTTTCTTTCTTTCTTTTCTTTCTTTTCTTTCTTTCTAAAGGTCAAAGTCTCTTTTCAAGTTCATAAAATGTCAAATCACTTGAGAACCATGCACGTTAATATATCTGAGGTGACCTTTTGGGCACAGATGAGTGGACCTGTGCAGACAGTGCAAGCAATTTTTCAGTTATCATGTAGCTCAAACTTAGAACTTTGGAGCCCGACAATTTGCCGAACAAAAGTTTAGGCTCGCTTCTGAACAGTGAATGAAACTAAACCGTAACGCCTTACGTTCGAGTCGGTGACGCTGAATCGGGTATACTCGGCTCCAGTCGTTGTCGCTCAATCAGATGTGCTCAGAAAAAAGAAAGGAAGAAAAAGAGTACGCTATTCGGATTCGATTTCGAAGATATTATGCTTGCGTAATGCACGATTCGTAGCGTCGTCCTAACGCAAAGTGAACATCGAGCGAATACGCGATCGTCGCATTAATTTGTACGGCAAATCCGATTGCGTCATCGCGCCGACAGAGAGCGCTTTCCAGTTCTGCCAATAATTATTATGCGACGATTGCGTATTCGCGCGATGATCGCTTTGTATTAATACGACGCCCGAGGCTTTAGACAAAGTGCCATTACAATAGCGATGGCGATCGTCGTAATGCCAAAATATAAGGAGTGATCACGTGACATTTTGACAATTTTTATCAATCCCATACGTTTTTGACGTTTCAGTCGCTTTAGCCAGCCACGCTTCCGCTGACAGATGTCACAAGTTCGATTTTTGTAGATTCGGAATAGATGTCGCCACAAAGTACCATTTAGATATAGAGTAAACCTACATAGTTCGATTTTATGGAAATAACTCACGTTTCAGAGTTCCTATTATTACGATTGGTGTGGTGGGGGACCCAGTCCTGAAATGAAAGAAATGGTTTAGTGCGAGTCGTTTCTGCATACCAAGGGATCCGTATAAACTAGTTATCAAAAGTGATAAGGGTTATGACGCATACAAAGTGTTTGTACCTAAACACAAATTAGACATTTTTCCAGATGAAAACTTTTGGCCTGAAGGCGTATTGTTTAGGCGTTTTGTGGATTTCTCGAAACCTAAAGTGAAAGACAAGGAAGAACAAGACCTTATCAATGGATAGTGCAGTTTAAACAGGTACTGTAATTTTTTAAGTTTTAATTGTAAGAGTCTTGCGCGTTCAATGGAGTGTGTGAGGAAACTATGTAAGTGCTGACTTACATAGTTTCCTCACACACTCCATGATGATGATGTCTGCTGAGACATCATTGCACTCCAAGAGACTTGGTGGTCCAGTGGATACGAAACGGGGCACTATGGAAAAAAGACTTAGAAAAATTTCGAGGCAGCGCTCGCCGGCCACTGCCGCGGCACCGCTCGCTTCGCTCGCTCGGCTCGCGCGTAGTTGGTCACAGTTCTATCCTAACCTAACCTGACCTCCGCTGCGGTCAGCCCGGTCACAGGGCCGGCTCCTGCGACGCCGCGCCGCACTGCGTAGTCTGTGCGGCAGCTGGCAAGCCGGCCGACCACTGGGCTGGGGGTAGGGCCTGCGCCCCACCCGCCAAAGCCGGAAACAGGAGGAAGCCCTCCGCCACCGCCGTCTCTGCCGCGACTGCCGCCGCTTCTTCTGCCGCCATTGCCGGTTCCACTGCGGCTGCTGCTACTGCAGCCGCAGTAGAGCCTCTACAAGGGGCTCCGGAGGGGGCTGAAATGGAGTGCCAATAATGGCCCCATTTCACCCCCTCCTGTTGAACGTCAGCCACTGCGCCGGCCTGGAACTGATGCTCCTGAGCATGGCGCAGTGACTGATGCCTGTGGACGGCGAGCAATGGGTAGCTCGCCGTCCGATCAGAACAGGCCGGGTTGACGGCGCGCTGTGTTCTACGCGCGCCAAACCAGCAGACGTCAGCATGGGTCGGGGCCCGTTAGGGCCAGAGCCTACCAGGGTTGCAGATTTGTTCGAAAGAGTTACCGCGGCCCTGGAACGTAAAAGGCACTAAGAGGAGCATGGGTGGGTTTTAGTCAGTAGAAGTCTGACACTCCCTGCCGCTCCACCCAGAGCGGGAGGGGTCATTTGATGATTTCCCATCCAAAAAAAAAAAAAAAACCTAACCTAACCTATGGATATCTTCGACATCGTTTTTAAGACCAACGTTTAATCGGAGACAAAAATCACCCAGATGCTTTTCGCCTTATTTTTAGGTTTTCTATACGACAGAATCGAGAAAATAGACAATTTACCAAATAAAAATTGTATTGCTCAAAATTTTTGTCTTTTTTCCTCAGTGCCCCGTTACGTATACTCCAACCGACTTGGTTACTACAGCATGACATTCCAGTGCTAGGAACAATAGACTCAAATTTTTCATACACCAGTAATACAGTTGTGGACCTGTCTTCGGAAGTTTTGCGTGGCCGGCTGCAAGGTGGCGTCGCGCTCCTGTGGCGTAGGAGTTTGGTCCCATGTGTCTCCGTAAGTCACAACGAGTCATAGATCTATGATAATACTGTCGGTATACATGCCTACTAATGAACGTGAAAATATAGGCGAGTTCTCAGCATGTTTGGGTGAAATGTATGATATTATTGAGAGTGAAGATGTGGACCTTGTTTATTTGTTGGGTGATTTTAATGCGCATCCTGGCATAATGCCTTTGCATATTTTATAGTGAGCTTACGGAATATTGTAGTGAACAACAACTGTGTATAGTGGACACTGAACTCTTGCCTACATTGTCGTATACCTATGTTAGCGGCTAGAAAAAGACTGTTGAAAGTGTAAAAATTCATTACAATGTTTTTTGGTTTGATCATTTGCCGATGGATATTGAAAACTGCGCACCCCAGACGCTCTCGTAGATAGTTGTATGAAAAATAGCAATAAGATAATAAAGGGTGTTATATATGGAGGGATAGGGATCAGTCTCAAAATAGACAATTACCACAAAATATACCACAGTAAATTAAAAGATATTGATTTTCCTGAGTTACACTGTTGTGCGGATAAGTTGTGTAATATTATTGAGCATAGAGATGTAATTGATAGGTTGTACCGAGATGTTACAACAGTGCTATAGAAGCCTCTGTATCGCAGGTTGGAATAAACATGTTCGAGATGCACATCAAAAAGCTAGGTTTCATTTCCAAGAGTGGTGTTCGTATGGTAAGCCTAAGTCGGGTAGGCTTTATGAGACCATGCACAACTCTAGAAAAGATTTTAAAGCCAAACTGAAATATTTCCTTAATCATAGAGATCAAATAAAAATGGATATAATTGCCGAACAGCATAAGTCCAAAAATTTTAGTCAGTTTTGGAAGTCCACAAACAAGCTGAAGCCATAGGTGAGTCTCCCAGCAAGTGTGGAGGGGATAAGTGCTCCCCGTGATGTGGCTAACCTATTTAGGAATCACTTTAGAGTAGAACCTCTTTTGAAACCGGAAGAGGGCGAAACGATGCTTGATGCTGGGAAATGCGGTACCGCGGACCCTCCTGTTAAAATAGCTTATGCGGAGATCGATAAGGTTATTAAACAGATGACCAGAGGGAAATCACCGGGGCACGATGGTCTCAGCATTGAGCATCTGCAACATACTGGTGTTCATCTGCCCAGGGTCCAATCCATGTTGTTTACATTCTGTCTTCGTCATAACTACCTACCAGACGATCTCATGAAGACTACAGTTGTACCTATACTTAAAAATAAGACTGGTGACGCATCGGAAAAAGAAAATTATAGACCTATAACTCTGGCCACGACCCTGGGTAAGGTGCTGGATGGTGTGCTTAACAGACATTTAAGCCAACATGTTTATCTGTTCTGATTCCGACCTGGGCTGTCCACAGAATCAGCTACTGTGTCTTAAGCATAATGTCCAGTACTATACCGACAGAAGAACACCAGTATACGCCTGTTTTCTGGACCTGTCAAAAGCATTTGACATGGTGTCATACAATGTTCTGTGGAGGAAGATGAGACTTAACACCAAGCAACCTGTTGAGATTATCAATTTATTTAGATACTGGTATGATAACAAAAGCAATTTCGTCAGATGGATGGGCGAATGCTCGGATAAATATAGAATGGAGTGTGGAGTAAGGCAAGGGGGATTAACTTCACCTACTCTATTTAATTTATATGTAAATGGACTGATTGAGGAGCTCAGCAGTGCTGGTGTCGGTTGTTCAGTGGATGGTGTTTTTACGAATATCATTAGCTATGCTGATGACATGGTGCTGCTGGGCCCCTCAATCAGTTCCGTGAGGTCACTATTAACCACACGTGATCGTTACGCAATGGCCCATGGGCTCAGGTACAATGTTCAGAAGAGCGAGCTGTTAGTTTTTAAGGCTGGGACTAAAACCTACCCTGTGTCTCCGATTACATTGAATGGAACCGTCCTACAGCAAGTGTCCAAATTTAAGTACTTGGGTCACTGGGTCAATGAGCAACTAAGTGATGATATATGGACTTGGATAGGGAGCGCAGGGCATTGTCGGTAAGGGGTAATATGCTTTCTCGCAGGTTTGCACGATGCTCAAGTGACGTTAAAGTCACACTATTCAAAAGCTTTTGCCAATCGTTATACACGTGTAACCTGTGGAGCAATTACACTAAAAAAGCCTGCAATGCGCTGCGCGTCCAATATAACAACGCGTTTAGGGGTGTGTTGGGGCTTCCATGGCGATGCAGTGCCTCCGGCATGTTTGCCGTACACTACACGGACGGCTTCCATGCGGTGCTTCGCAAAAGAACGGCCTCACTGTGGTCCTGGGTAAAAGGTAGCACCAACACACTTCTGAGCGTGGTGTCGGACAGAGTGGACTGCCAAATTCTCAGACAGTGGCCACGCATGCATGTCCAAAATAATATATTTTTTTAATTTTACTAACATAGTCATAAGTATCTATCTACCTACTAACATAATATGGACCTTATTAACTACCGTGTACTTGGTCTGAAATCAATATTTTCAATTTTTTGTTTTTTTTTTAATTTAAATTGAAATTGTCCACGGAAGAATTGCGAAACCTTGGTACCTACTCGAGTACGACTAGTACTTGACCGGTTTTTTTAATATTCGCTGTTAACACTATAACAGCTACCTACATAGATTGATGATTTTATGTATGACTAGCTGTGCCCGCGACTTCGTTCGCGCTTGCTTTTCGTATTTAGGAAGATATTAAGTACACAAACTCACTAAATGTATATAGGTACTCATCGTGATTATGACATGACTTACAAAATTACGAAGAACGAACGAATATTAACACTTAAAACATTTCTTCGTAAACAATATTACTTGTTATGTGATATTCATCAGTACGTATACACAGGCTTTGCGCGCTGCTTACTTGCGACAAAGCGACATACAGCCTGACCGTGCGAGATACAGGACCACCGCAGATCCACACCAACACGACTAATAGTTTGTCCCTGAGCTTGATTAATGGTCATGCCGAAACTATCAGAAGATAAGTCTCCGCAGAGGACATGGTGGAGTATACGGTGGAGGTCTGCCCTGCTTGGGCGCATCACCGTGTCCTCGTCGAGGCGATCGGCTGCGGCGTCCTGGTGTACTCCATGGTTCGGAGAAGAATACAAGAATTAATGACAGCACGATTTGATAGTTATTCCTAGTTCGGGACCAATCGTAAGTCCGTAGGTGATACGGAGTAGAAAACGCCAAACACTAAGGCCGAAACTACAGACTTCGGGCTTAAGAGAGTAGACCCCCTCAGCCGCCGCAACAGAAAAAGACAACCTGGGCGTTGCGTCGGGAGTCGCAAGGCAATTCCCAGCCACCCTAAGCGCGGGCCCGCAGATGGCGAGCGTAGGTTGGCTCACTGTCCGAACACTAACTACTGTTGCGGAATTTGTTCGAAAGGTCACCACGGCCCTGGAACGTTAAAGGCATAAGGAGGAATACGGACGTGTTTTAGTCAGTAAGAGTTTGACACTCTCTTCCGCTCCACGCAGAGCAGAAGAAGTCATTTGATGTTTTCCTATCCATAAAAAAACCCACAACGGATAGAGTAGAGTAGAGACTCCGTTGTCCTGGCTAAGTTTGCAAGCCTAGCTCCGCCCAAATGTACACAGGTTGAGCGGAGAGACGACCGATAATACTCAAGCCGCAAGGGAGTGATAATCTGAGATAAAAGTCAGCTTAATCACTTAGCACTCACAAACCTATATTTACCACCTGTATATGTACATTATGGATTGCAATAAACAATTTGATTTGAAACCTGCACCTCACCGTTCCGAGGATTTTTTCACGTCGGAAAGTCATGGCCAGGATGACGTAGCCGGCGTCGAAACAACCTCCGCAAATTGGGCTGTCTGTAGTGCATAAGTTAAAAAAAATTAAGGGCAATGATCCGTAATAATAATCCCTATTATTACGGAGGTAATTTTTACTTAAGCTGAGAAGTCAATTAGTTAGTCACGTTTATAGACTTGTCATTGCCATTTTTCACTTTTTTCACCATTTGTTGTCATGAAGTTCAGTTGTTCTCTGGCAAATTCATGCACGAAACTGTGTGAAAGAAAGAAAGAAGGAGGAGCGGGTACGGCTCCAGCACTACCATCTCGAAACCTGTCTTGGCGAGTTCTTCTGTGGCGTCATTGCCTAGGGATCCACAGTTCCCCTTGAAGCTCTGGAGTGTGAAACCCGCTACTGGTAATTTCTGGCCCTAGGCTGGTCACGACGAATCACCAGCTGTCTGGGAATTGAACAGTTTTGTTTCAAAATAAACAGAAAATAATTAGGAATGAGGGAGATCCTGGGAAAGAAATTCAAGAGGTGAAAGTCTTGAGCATCGAAGCCGAGTTTTTAGCCTTTCGGTTTTCTATCGGTTGCATTTTGGGGAGTGTGCGACGGAATTGCATAGTTTAATTCCGCCAAGCTCGTTCCATCATCGGACCACAAGACGTACAGCGGTACGCCACCGGTACACGATGGACCTCACACCCACATGAACAAAACGTTTTGGAAACACATGGCGTGGAATTCCCTGACTGAGTCCGTGTTTCCGGATAGTTACAGCCTGGGAGTCTTATCAAGAGTGAATAGGTTACTTATAGGCAAGCGTGCTCCATCTTCGATCACATCATCGTTTGCCATCAGGTGAGATAGTGGTCAAACGCGTTCCTATCAAAAGTAAAAAAAAATGAAAACAAAGTCAGTGGAGCAATTTTATTTTTGCATCAAATGCGTAACGCCTGGTAAGTATCAAAAGAATCTTTAACTAAAAAATACTTTTTGGTGTAATTCTCGTGCTGTTGATGGTAAGTACAGTTTCGCTCAACAGATGGCATTGCAAGTGTTATTAAAGATACTTACCCCTTCTTACTATGCATGTAGATAATAAGTTGATTTCTTCTAGATTGCCATAATCCTATCAGGTTTATGTGAATGTTTTCTACATTAGTTTTGTATTTTTTATCGCGATGCAAACGAAACAGAATACATATAAACAAAAAATAGGTTATAGCTTGTCTTTCTAAAAAGATATGCAAAATACAGCAATAACATATTATTAATATTTGAAAATATTAGGTTTGGTAGGAATAAAAAAATAAGGAAATAAATAAGATAAAAATAATTCAAAAATAATTACAAAATTTGTGGGATTTGAACCCAAACCAAGTCTTTCGAGAAGCAGGCTTTAAACCAAACGGACTATGAGATCTGTTGACAAATGTTTAAAATAGCCGATAGCTTAGCTCCCTGAAAGGGTTCCACATCAGATGCTCTAGACCTTCATTTTTTTTACGTCGACAGACAGTACTCATCATGTTGACCAACTATTCCTAAAGCGGTATATTAATATCTCTTATAGATTAGCCGGGCTGCTAAGGTTCCACGTCTTCTATTCAGATCTTCAAAATAAATTATAGCCTATATGTTGGCGAGGACTAATAGCTATACAACAAAAAAAGTTTCATTAAAATCCGTTCAGTGGTTTTTGCGTGAAAGACGAACAACAGACAGACAGACAGACAAAAAAATAAAAAAAAATATTTTTGGCTTCTACTGTTTGTATAAAGCACCCCTGGAGTATTTTTTTTAGTTTATATTCAATGTACAGAATTGACCTCTTCTACAGTTTTATTATATGTATAGATATTGTTTTAAGCACAGGTTGGTCTGTGGATGGGTGACCATCTTAATATGTTAATTCTTAGTCTCCTTCGTGTCTCGGAAATCACGTTGAGCTGTTGATCCCGGCTGTCATTTGGAGATCTTTAGCAGTCGTTACGGATTGTCAGAAGCCAGAAAATCTGACACCAGTCTTGCCAAGAAGTACCGTGTTACCCATCTAATGGGTTGGGACTTTGGGAGGTCTGGTAAGCAGCCGCTCCACATAAAATACTGGTATTCAGCTGAATACGATTTGACTGGGAGCCGACCCCAATAAAGTTGGGATAAAAAGGCTAGGCAGATCGCTTGCGCTGAGCGACGCTACGTACCTAAATGAAGAGATTCTATTGGTTCTTAACAAACATGTCCCTCGCTATGCATCCCCTGACATCTCTGGTGGACAAGCAGCCTAATCCTGAACATTCATTAGGTTGTTTACATTATGGTGGTACTCCATAAATGTCCCTCAGTTCAGTGTGCCTGCACTGCTTCCTATCGCTAGCGACAGTAGCGACCCTTCTCCAGTTGGGAATGGCTGTAAGTTTTAGCTCATCCTCCCATCTCGTCTTTGGCCTTCCTCTTTGAGGGAGATGAGATGAAGAGGGGAGATGGGAGGATGAGCTTAAAAATAATTCTATTTAATCTATAGAGGTATGCGGTACGACCGGACGGTGTTGTTGTGTCCGGTGGGCAACTGCCCGGTAGTTGATATTCGGGCTGTTGTACATGTTCAAATCGCACGGAAAACTCTGATACCGCAATGCAGGATTTCGTTCAGTTAGTTCGCAGCTGAGGGGATAGATGGCGTTGCGGTTATTTTTGTTGCGATGTAGATTTACCTGAACCTGTTAAATTGACTTACCTCAAAAAGACATAATCCCCGAATTTCCAATACGGCTCGCGGTAACGTTCGAACTTCAGCCTACTCTTCCCGGCAAATTCAGCCATTTTCAATAATAATTTTCCCTGTTTCGTCAACTTCTGTTTTTGTCTTCTGCTGCTTTGTTTTCCCCTGAATTTGATCATAAGGTATTTTTATACTTATTCAAAAAACATATGTTTTTAATTCTAAACAAACTATAGTTATACCTACCTGCACTTAAAAAATACTTAAAAAATCTCTCTAAAATATGGATATGGCGTTGAAAGTTCCTCCGTGTCGCTGTCCACTGGTAATGTGCCCTAAAGACTGCCGGTTTGTTGAAAGAACATGAAGTTAGCTGTCAATGCATAGAAACAAGATGGAATGACAGCTCACTTCACGCTCACTGCATCTAAGTGTACACGGTAAGATGTCGACAGAATAGCGCTAACGTATGAAGTGAATACGGGTAGCTTAGCAAGAGTCTCATGCTTCACAGTACACGGTAAGATGTCGACAGAATAGCGCCAACGTATGAAGTGAATACGGGTAGCATAGCAAGAGTCTCATGCTTCGCATATTCACTCTTGTCAAGAGTGAAAGATAAAAATCGATCGCATGGCTATAGCTGTTGCGGAGTTTGTTCGAAAGAGTCACCGCGGCCCTGGGGGTCTACTCTCTAAACCCGAAGTCCGTAGTTTCAACCTAAGTGTCAAGCGTTTTCTACTCCGTATCACCTACGGACTTACGATTAGTCCCGAACCCGAACTTAGAACTTTAGAGATAGCGGAACAGAGAGTGAAGTCCCGCATACCTCCATTGAAAAGGGAGGAACCTCCGACCAGACGGTTGTTTGTGTCTGGTGGGCAACTGCCCGAGAGTTCATATTCGGGTTTTTTTCGGGCTCCCTTCCGCAACTTTCGAACAAATTCCGAAACATGGCTGGATGGATGGTTGTTTGTCACTCAATTACGCCAGAACGGCTGAACGGATCTGGATGAAATTTGGCACAGAGATAGATTATAGTCTGGAGCACACATGGCTTTTTACTCCGGGAGTATGTTTCCTTGGGATAATTTCCGACATCCACGTGTGTGAAGCCACTGGTTCTCTGTCTTTGGCTATGGTACCTTACTTACGTGTCATTCACGGCACTATCGGTTTCGTTTAAAAACGCCACCAGATCCAACCCATCGTCATCGTTAAAAGGATCTTCATTTATGATAGTATTGCTTTCAATTAAATTGCTCTTATTTTCTCCTTCAGTGTTGCGTAGGCTGACATATTGATATCCGTTTGTAGAACTAAAAGTAATATGGAAAAGTTTTAGTATATGCCGACTTTTTCGTTCATGACTTTCCCTTAGAGGTATGAGGTACAGAGAGTAAAGTCCCGCAAACCTCCATTGAAAAGGGAGGATCCTCCGACCGGCCGGTTGTTGAGTCCCCTGGGCAACTGCCCGATAGTTGATATTCGGACTGTTGTATATGTTCAAATCGCAAAGGAGACTGATACTGCGATGCAGAATTTCGTTCAGTCATTTCGCAGCTGGCGAGATAGATGGCGTTGCGGTTCTTTTTGTTGCGATGTAGATTTTAGTACGTTGGTTTTTTTTGGCAGTATTGATACCGCTACAGCACGCTACAGTCCCATAGTACTGCGCTGGGCGAGGCTAGGAAAATGAACTGAGATCTCCAGAGCCCCCATAGTCCTTACTTATTTTCTCTCTAACAAAATGTGTGGGAGTAGGATAGTGATAATAGATATGTACTTTTAATCGGGCACAGGGAACTATTTTCCCACCCCGACAGCCGAGTCATAAATACTCGTATATTTTTAAAACAACAACTCCACAGACTATTTTTTACCCAAATATATTCTTGATTAGTTACTGATTTATTTTATTGACAATCCCACTCTTTCAAATGTCAAATGTCAACGTCAGAATCGGATTACCGTCACTTTTGAAAAAACTGCGCGTTTTTCATATAATGGAGACATAATTCTGTTAAGTTTATTTAAGAAAGATTCTGTTACGTAGATATTTGATCTGTTATTGACTAATTTATTATATTATACGCATTTCTGCTAGCTTGGGCCGACGGCCTCCTACCTTCTCTCAACGCATTTCAAAATTGTTACAGCGTAAGTAGCCTGGTTGATGAAAAATGTAAAAATTATTGATATATATATCTTCTCCGGTAGAAACGCACCTTTTATTCACTACGTTAGGGGCCAGATAAACTTGCAATAAATTATATTGGCTTTTCCCGAATATAGCTTCGTAGATACCCGAATAATAAATTATGAACCGTTTTTAATTACTAGAGAACGTAAAGGATCACGACAGAAGTCGATTCAGGACAGCTTTATGTCTTTATTTCTGTTTTTGACATTAAGAAAGTCAGTAACTGTATGTGGGTCATTGACCGTTATTGTAAATTTATCTGGTGTCTACTACACACTGGCTTGCCATGTCCGCCGGCTCTCACAAACTCACAACTAGATATACAACTTGTAACAGAATAAACGTAGGGGTACTCATCATTACTGAAAATCGCGAAAAAAAATCCGACTGCCCCATGCATTTCTGTGCACATAACACGACAAAATGTACTGAACAGCTGATTTTTTTTTCGCGTTTTCGGGTTTGGCCCCATAGTAGAAGTTGTTCATAATGATGAGTACAATGACTCCTTAAGAGGTAATGCGTTTTTCTGTTACACGCTGTAGATCAAACCCCCTTCTATAACGTGCCAATCCAAACCATCATTACTCCGTTGCGTAAAAAGGACAGTGCTATTTGTTCTGTATAGCTCCATCTTCCTCTCCCGTCATGTAGGTAGGCTGGTCTGTCTGCTATTAGTGCGTTTTTTAGTATTTTGAGTATAGAACTTTAAAATACTTACGTGTTATTGACAGCTCTGTCAATCACGCTTCCAAAATCCTTTGTTTGAAAAGTATTATTATTAGTGGAAGCGGCTTCATTTTCAATGTTTTTATTGACAGCTCTGTCAATCGCAATTCCAAAATCCTTTGTTTTAATAGTATTATTATTAGTTGAAGCGGCTTCATTTTCAATGTTGTTATTGACACTTCTGTCAATCACGATTCCAAAATCCTTTGTTTTAAAAGTATTATTATTAGTGGAAGCGGCTTCATTTTCAATGTTTTTATTGACAGCTCTGTCAATCGCGATTCCAAAATCCTTTGTTTTAATAGTATTATTATTAGTTGAAGCGGCTTCATTTTCAATGTTTTTATTGATAGCTCTGTCAATTGCGATTCCAAAATCTTTTGTTTTAAAAGTATTATTATTAGTTGAAGCGGCTTCATTTTCAATGTTTTTATTGACAGCTCTGTCAATCGCGATTCCAAAATCCTTTGTTTTAAAAGTATTATTATTAGTTGAAGCGGCTTCTCTTTCGATGTTGTTATCGTTTCCTCTTTCTATAAATGCTTTAATACTAAAAAAGAAACATGTGCCAATGTATCATTGTAATTAAGCTTAACTAAACACGTGATGGGTATAATGACGATAAAAATACTAGGTATAACTTTTAATTTAAATGTAACTTACCACAGTTACGAGCATTGGAGGATCCAGGGAGAGGGGGGCAGGTAAGGGGCTTAAGCCCCCCCCCCCCCCCCCCAAAGACAGATTTCCTTGGTAGTCTACAACCTAACGAAGTCATTAAGGATTTTACGAAAAGTAATGCAAGATGGCTTGTTATGCATTAAGCAAAATAAAATGTTATCATACGTGCTTTTTTAGTTATGACTTTGCTAAAACCTACCCTCAGCGGGATCATAGCCCACCAAACGAAAATACTGGATTTACCCCTATCCCAATTAAACAGAGACAATCCTGACAAGAGACAAGAGTCTGACACTCACTTCCGCTCCGCCCAGAGCGGAAGGAGTCATTTAATGAATTCCCATCCTTAAAAAAAAGTGTAGATAGGTACATAGAATATTAACCTCTCTTGTTCGATCCAGCCCGTCCCTAGCTGCAGGTACTCCCCCCAGTGTCGCCCTAAGCCGAGGTCCGTACCCCACAAGGGGTGCCCGCGAGCGTGTCATCTTAATTTTTTTTTATTAATCCTGCCTGGCTTTTTACTAATCCTGCCTTGGTTGTCCTGCGAGACTCCACCCACAAAAAAACAACGGGTTGCACTCCGGGACTGCCGGCAGAAGTGAAAACTTGAAAATTAACGTTGTGCATTTTTGAATATTTTGGAATGGTTAGGGAATAATTTCCCACGAATTGCTTTATTTATGAGTGTAAAAGTACTATCATTTATGTCGTTAAATACAATATTCATTTATTGCGCTATCGTACACAAACATGACAATTTATATTACCTACGTACATTATCCGTCTTACGAATTTTCGATCAGGTCACGTGTCCTGACGGTCACGTGTCCTGACGCGAGTTTAACATTTTTTACCCGTCCCAAAAAGTGCACAACGCCGCTAAAGAAGTTTTCACTTCAAAAAAACTAACCTCTCAGTAACAGCACTTTGTTTCCTCATTGCAGGTGTCGTTCTCAATTTTTCTTTCAATCTAATCCTTTTCTCATGTAAATACATTTTCCACACTCTATCCACATCGGGGTCAACATAAGTCTCAATAATGATCTTGACTATGGAACTAGCATTTTCGTTTAAAGTTTTATTTAAAATTAGCAGCAGTTCTTTTGTTAAATTATTATTTGATCTTGGTAGTTCAATTGTTAAATATTCGAATTTATCCGAGTTTGACTGTTCTTCTGTTATATTTTTATATGAGTTTGGTAATTCTGCTGTTACATTTTTATCTAAAAACACTGGAGTTACTGTGAAAGAGAATATTACTTACTTCATTATTCTTCTACTTACAGATAACCTAAAGTAACAATTAGACTAATCAATTCGCGAAATTATGTACAAATGCTTCTTTTCGAGTCTATGGTGACTCTTAAACATTTAGTGCCCAGTAGTTGGCAACGCTTATAGCGGCATGTTTGGCATTCATAACGAACGTCCTCAATGATGCAGGTGTAAGGGTACTCCAACGCGTATAAAAGAAAAGCAATTGGGCATCAAAAAAATCATCTACCTCGCTATCAATGGGTCAGTGCCTAAAACAATATTTCTGTAATATTAAAAAAAAACACAGAAAAACAGACTTAAAAAAAAACCCTACAAAGTAGGTAGGTAGGTAAAAAATAACTAATTTCGGAAGTCGGTGTTTTTGGTTGTTTTTTCGTAATTTAACACCGACTTAAACCAAATTACTGAACCGATAAAATTATAATCCAATTGTTTCGCATAAAACAAGATTTTTTCAAATCGTTAAAGGATGAATATATGAGGTAACAAAAAAAAAATACAACCGAACTGAGAGCCTCCTCCTCTTTTGGAAGTCGGTTAATAAAAACAAATAGATGGCACACTAAAACTGGTTCAAAACGACTTTTATAGACTTTCTCTATCTTACAATTTACGAGACCAGGGTCAATTTGAGAACCTCTTGGACCTAGTCATCTATTGCCATGATCATTATTTATAGTTGCTGCACTCAATGACACAACCATGTATGGAAATGGGGTAGGTACCTACTTAGATTAAAAAAATAATTAAATGTGGTGCCCTCTGAAGCGCCGCGCTGCCGTGATATTTCGAGGCGAAGGAAAATATTTCGGCAAAATGGCAATGAGATAACCTACAGATTTTGAATAAGTTTGTTGAAAAATGTTTTTTAGGTTCTGTAAGACTATCTTAAGGAACTATATTAAGAGAAATAATCAAACAAACGATGAGGGCGCCACTGCGCGGTCGACGTTTGGTCGGCGCCCTCTTAAGGAAACGCACCAGAGATAAACATCACAAACTATGGACTGCCCATGGTGAGTGTAGGCAGGCCAAAGAGGCACTTCCCTCCATTGATGGCCGTTTTACGAAACAAGCCCTAAGACTGACTAAACAACAGTTGCGTACAGTCACAGCCGTCACAACTGGCCACGGGTCTTTTAATAAACACCTCTATGTCATAGGAGTCACTGACAGCCCACTCTGCAGAGCCTGCATGGAGGAGGATGAGACAGCAGCACACCTGCTTCTAAGCTGCCCGGTAGTCGCCGATTACAGGGCTAAGTACTTCGGAAACCAAGGTACCCTCTGTGACATAGTTAGTAACACCAAGGCGTTGCTGGCCTTCCTTGGGGAGCTGGGGTGGATCGAATGAAACATTTGTCCCACCTGCACGCAAAATACGCGCTTAGTCGTGGAGTTGCGGAAACCAGCCCGATTTACAAACAATACAATACAAGACTATCTAAAGAATAAAAACAACAACTTACAATTAATGATCGCAAGAACAACACCTGTGTAAAATATTTTTAGCATATTATTTAAATTCTAACGAAATCATTTCTTTCGATATTACAATAGCAGTTTTAAAAATATTTTGCCATCAGCTCAGTTTGTTCAATTACAAGCTCAATTGCATATCAAAATTAATTGAACAATGTAGTAGGAAAGTGTACAATAAAAACAAGGTCTGATATTTGACTGAAAACCATTAAATAAGAATGTCACAAAAATGGAAATAATTCGTCATCGAAGAAATTTTTTAATGTTTTTCAGGTGATAATTCACCTGAAAAACATTAAAACATTTCTCCGATAACGAAACGAAAATCTGTGAAAAAAAAATCTGTGTTACAGTTCGCAGATTTTATGAATAAAACTGTATGGCGTCGTGTTATTACAAAGCGATCACCGCGCTAATACGCGATCGTGTCGTTCATTTAAACGGTTTTACTCTGAGCTTGCCGTGCTATCTTTCCACCAACCTTGGTTTTTGGAGGTAGCGGAACAGAGAGTAAAGTCCCACATACCTCCGTTGAAAAGGGAGGATCCTCCGACCAGACGGTTGTTGATGTCTGGTGGGCAACTGCCCTACAGTTGATATTCGGGCTTTGCATATGTTCTAATCGCACGGTAAACTCTGATATCGCGATTTAGGATTTTGTCAAGTTAGTTCGCTGCTGTCGAGATAGATGGCGCTGCGAGTCTCATTTGTTGATACTGCTACGTTGATTTTTTGTGGCGGTATTAATGTCGCCTACAGGGGGTCGAGTCTGCTATTGCAATCGTGTCTCAATGACCGGTCAATGATCGATTTTTGACGTATAACGTCAAACTTATGACACATTTCCCATACAAAAACTGTCAAAGTTGTCAAATATTCGATCAATGACCGGTCATTGAGATACGATTGCAATAGCAGACTCGAGCCCCAGGTTTACTGGTAGAGCATGCCTAAGGCATTAAGTCTCCCAACTTGTATTATTTCGGACCATATTTTCGGAAGTCGGTGTTAAAATACGAAGAAACAACCAAAAACACCGACTTCCCAAATTAAAGTTATTTTATATTTTTAAGTGTTTCTTTTTTATTAGGAAAACGGTTGTATTTTTTTTTTGGAAATAAAGTTTTTATTTTTCACTTTTCTGTGGTAAGTAACATACCTAACCAAACCACTGCGAAGTCACTGGAAAGCAAAAACGCAATTTCGTTTACTTGGATGACATATTTTTTACAGCTATTTTGATTTAAAAACCAAACTACTGAGCCGATTTTGATGAGATTTCTATGGGACCGATAAGTATATGCTTTCACATAAAAAAATCTTCTTTTTTATTGAGGAATGGGCTTGCTCTTGACCTCTATCACGCCTGATGGAAAGCGATAGATGAGGTCTATGATGGAGAGGTCTTTTCAAATCGGCTCATAAATGAAGGAGTTATGAGGTAACAAACAAACAACTTCCAAAAAAACACTACAAAGTACAAAATAACTTTAATTTCGGTAGTCGGTGTTTGGTTGCTTCTTAGTTAATTGAAGTTAATTGACACCGACTTCCGAAATTAAAGTTATTTTGTACTTTGTAGTGTTTTTTTGGAAGTCGGTTTTTTTGTGAAAAAGTTTATTTTTCACTTTTTAGTGGTACCTACTAACACCACTGGAAATTCACAGGAAAGCAAAAAAAAATACGCAATTTCGTATACATGGATGATTTTTCCCCATATTTTTTCCAGCTATTTGGATTTAAAAACCAAATTGCTGAACCGATTTTGATAAAATTTAAATGGGACCAATCGAGAAGTATAGCTATCCTTTCACATAAAACAAGATCGGAGAACACAATCGGTTCTTAAATGACGGAGATATGGGGTAACAAACATAAAAAGAAAATACACCCGAATTGAGAACCACCTCCTTTTTTTTGAAGTTGGTTAAAAATACGGCAAACTCGATCGCGTCCCGAAAACAAAGGACGCCTTCCGGTTTTGCCGAACAAATCCACGCGACGATCGCGTATTTACACGACAACCGCTTTGTATCGTTTTATTTATTACTAGCACTTCGCCCGCGACTTCGTCCGCGTGGATTAGTAGGTACTCCACAAACTTCAACGCCCCCTATATAAAAGGTTAGTTTTGGAAAATTAAGCACAACGATTTTCGTACGCCACGCCACCGTTGACAGAATCTCACTTGTCTCGAGCCCAGGTTCAGCGCAACTGTTCACCCCGTTCAACCCGTCAGGGTTTGATTATGCAAAAATTGTTAGGTACATCTGTTTCAATTATCCCGCTTTTAGTTTGTTCATAGCATTCCGACGTAAATTGAAGCAAGCAGTTATGTCCTCCCCTAAAATCTTAATCACCCCTGCTTCACTCCTTATGATGTATGTAATTTATCTTCGAAAAATCCAAACATTTGTTATTCTTATTGTTTAATCGAAAAAATTTAAATGCCGTGGTGTTTCAACTTCATCGGACCAAGCATTGATACGATTCTCCCTAGTTCGCTCAAGCCGCGACATTTTTCTTACTCCGAGCATGTTTATTACCGTCGTAACTTTTGAACGAAAGGTCCGATTTGAATAATTTAAAGTGTAATTTACACGGAAATAATCAACCTTAATTATCAAACCATTTAAATGGATAAGGATTAATATCATGATACTAAAATCACCATTTTTTATTTCAACATTGGATTTGCTTGAATAATATGAACAAAAAGCGGTCATGGTGACTTATCCATAATAGTTAGACATATGGTATCGCGGACTTTTTTGTAGATATTGATGACTTCTATAAAACTGTAGTACATCACTTTGCTCTATTGTCAATAGATTCCGCAGCGTACGCGATATAAGGATTTTTTCTCACACCTTGGGTTACATTATTGAAGTTTTCATACGGATCTCTAACTTTTTTGAAAATATTCTATAGCCTATGTCCATCCCCGATAATGTACGATTCTACTGGTGAAAGAATTTTTCAAATCGGTCCAGTGGTTTCGGAGCCTATTCATTTCAAACAAACAAACAAACAAACAAACAAATCTTTCCTCTTTATAATATTAGTGTAGATTTATTTATTTTCAATTCAATTATTTTTATTTCCAAAAAGTAACAACAATCTAAAGCGAGTAGGTATACATAACTAGGATGAACTAGGACTTGTATTAGGAAGATGCCTAAGGCGTCATCCTGACTGGGCTAACTGGCTAATAATCGTACGAGTTAACGACGCGATTTCGTCGCGCGATGAAAATTATCCTGTACTCGCGCGATAAGCTTCAATTAGGGCACTAAAGAAATGTGTGTTCAATCACGTCGTGCGACAAAATCGCATCGTTAACTCGTACGATCGTTAGTCAATTAGGACGAAACCTTAGTTTAACATCGTCAAACCCGCCTTGAGATAGAATCTTTGAAACAAAAACTACACTGCACTGTTAATATTAAATAATTTATTAAACTTAAATAGATAACTATTATAGATTACAAGATTCTTAGACTACTATTTGAATAACTTAACATGATTATTATTATTAAACTTAACTAATCAATAAATAAGATTTCTTATAAAATTAATTTACCTACTTATGTCCCTTTGTACATACAGGATGATGTTAGTACTATTTATGAAAGTACAAAAATACTTTATTGCATAACAGTCTCTACAAATAAATAAAAATTGAAGTGTTTGTTTGTATCACTCGTTCGCGTTTACTTGGCACCTGGCTCGAATTACGTTTTGACATTTTAATTTAAATTGAACAATTCGATTTGGATGAAAATAATATAAACGCAACGGTAACGGATGCTAGGCAACGCGTTTATATTGTTTTCATTAAAATAACCTCAAAACGTCATTCGAATTGTGACAAGCCAGGTGCCAAGTTAACGCGTACGGGATATATTATGTAAGGTAATATCAGAATAACAGCTTTTAACTAAATGTATATGAAAGTATGTGTATGTATGTATAAACGACACATATAACAAAAAAAAACTATTTTTTAAATTGTTGCTGGTTTGTTCTATAAAACGGTTGGAACTATTTTGACGGAATTCTTTATGACAGATAGTTGACGAGGGAGTTACTTAGAGTTATATTTTAGTTAGATACTAAGTTCCCCGCAAAAAAAAAATTAATACCCATAAAACTGTCATTTGAGTTGTTTCACGAGTTTGATGCGGATAAGTAGCGGGCAACACGTTGTTTTTGTACAAAATTTTAATGCAATAATGCCTTACAGCGATTCTGTAAACACGTCGAAGTGAACAACCGGGCGGGGCGCACGACGGGTGAGTTGTCAAACCATACAAATAAGATGGAATGACAGCTTTATTGTCGTTCACTCCGCCTAGTTGAACACCGCGAGATGGCGACAGAATCGACCGGCAGTTCACTTTGAGCCCACGTCATCATCTAAGTTATTACCGTGAGACAGTTACCAAATAACAGTAGGTACTGCAGTGCCGTTCTGTAACGATTTCACCGTGAGTGAGCTTCAAAAAGCTGTCACGGCCTTGCATCACTTGGAATGACAGCTCATGTCATTCTTCATGGTGAGTTCTTTTACAGAATCGACCGGCTGCTCTCCTCACGTTCAGTGCACCTAAGTTATGGCGGTAATTGTGTTACAGAATACTACTACTGGGTGTTCTCGTACTTGAGCTATTACTCTTTATTTTCCTCCTATATTCTTGACAATCTAAGTCTAAGAAGTCGAATTTGATAGCGGTGGCCTTAGTGCGAGTTTTATTAACGTTCTCAATCGTGTTTGCGTAAACGTCAATTTGTATTGAAACTGAATAAGCGCCGTCTGGTGACACTCATGTACAACCTGTTTTTTTCTTTACAATTTGACATAAGCGAACGCTTACGTTAACGCGATCGAGTACGTTAAAAAACTCACACTAAGCCCTCTTCTATCTCTCTCTACTAAGCTGTCAAATCAAATCCCTTCATAAATAGGGAATTTGCATACAATTTTTTTATTTACAAAATGAAATACTTATTAGCTTTAGAAAGCACTTATGAAATAATTTTTAAAATAACTTCATCGGCGATGAAGTTATAAAGCTTCAAAGTTGTCAATTGGAAAGAGAAATCAGCGGCCCTACCATGACGTGTTAAAGCGTGAGTCGTTCGAGCGAGAAGGAGGGATGGAGCTATACACCCTATATAGCTCCATCCCTCCTTCTCGCTCGAACGACTCACGCTATATGGACTTTGACGTCAAAGTCCATAACGCCTATACAGCTGCCATAAAAAACAGTGTTTTCGCGAGAGGGACAGATATATTTGATTAAAATACACTGTTACATACACTGTTAGTATTATTTTTTGAATATTTTGAGATAAACTGTGTAGGTAATAAATATTTTCTTCATGCATATTCCCTATTCTCACTTCATATAAATACGAGATTTTGTAAATACAAATATTCAGGAACTCAAACCATCACTTTTGCCAACATTAGTACACCTATGTCTTTTCAATCCACTGCTTTGAGTAAATTGACTATTGCAAACCCCACAGACAAAAGGTTTCTCACCCGTATGCATCCGCATATGCAATTTCAAGTTACCGTTGATAGAAAATTGCTTATTACATATATTGCAAATGTAAGGCCTCTCTTCAGAATGGACACGCATATGCTTTGACAAATTACCTATCTGTTTGTTACAAATTTTACAAGTATAAGGTTTTATACCTGTATGCACTCGCATATGCCTTTTCAATTGTCCCGTTTCCCTGAAACATCTCTTGCATATTTCACACGAGAACGGCTTTTCACCCGAATGGACTCGCATATGAATTTTCAGATATCCGTTGTCAGAAAACGGTTTTTTACAGATTTTACACGAAAACGGCTTTTCCCCTGTATGCGTCCTTTGATGGAGTTTGAAACTCGCCATTTGAGCGAATTGGCGATTGCAAAACGAGCACGTATACGGTTTAAACCCTGTGTGAACACGCATATGGACCTTCAACGTTGTATAAGCAGTAAAGTCTTTTTTACAGACTTCACATGAGTAGGGCTTTTCCCCTGTGTGTTGTCTTTCATGTATAGCTAAATAACTTTTGCTAGAAAACTGTTTATTGCACACATTACAAGTATGTAACTTAATTCCTGCATGAATAATAAATATATGTCTTTTTAAATGAGATCTTTGAAGGAATCTGCGACCACACACATCACATACGTACGGTTTTTCTCCTGTATGGATAAACATATGTGATTTCAACGTTTGATTATGACCAAACGCCTTATTACAAACAGAACAAATATATTTCCTTTCCCCCGTGTGTGTTTTCATATGTTCTTTCAAACCTTTTTTCCTTTGAAACTCTTTGCTACACTCTGTACACTTGAATTTTTCTTCAAAATGTGACTTAATGTGTTTTTTCAAAAGGCGAGCTTTTTCAAAATTCTTTCCGCAGATTGTACATGGGTATGTGTTATTCACTATATGTGCTATGGTTATATGTCTAGTCAATTCCTTGTTGTTGGTATGTGAAGTGCTACATAGATGACATATGAAAGTCTTCTCTCCGTTATGTACTTTCATATGGACCTCTAAAGACCCGTTGTATGAGAATTTCTTGTCGCAAACATCGCAAGAATATTTTTGTTGAGTTTTCCGCTTTTTCAGGGGTTTGGCTTCTTCTGGAATTAAGGAAAGAGGCAAGTTAGTTTTTTGTTGAAATTGACTTTTTCATATTGTTAGATTATAGTATACAGGATTACTTCGAAGACAGTGCGCAAATAATCTACCTCTGTGCCAAATTTTATCAAGATCCATTTAGTAGTTTTTTCGTGAAAGAGTAACAAACATCCATACATACAAACTTTCGAGTTTATTTGGAGATTACTTCGGAGACGGTGCGCATTTTTCTTCCATGCAATCAATATCGTTAATATAATAACTAATATTACAAATGCGTTTTAGTTTTTATCAAAATATGGCTCGAGACTCATTTCAGTGTTTTTCGATATTCCTCATAGTTTCGGATTTGGCCATTCACGCACACTTTAAAAATTCACCCGAAAATTATTCCGAGGGAACATACCCCCGGTATAAAAAGTATCCTAAGTATGTGTTATTCCAGACTATAATATACCTCTGTGACAAATTTCAGCCGTTCTGACGAGATTGAGTATTAAACAGCTCCATCCAAACATCCAAACTTTCGCATTAATTATAATAATTATTATTATTTGTGTACCTAGATTAGTATAGATTAGCGCACTGCACCGAGGAAACCCTTTATACATTTATGTATCAGCTAGACGGTACAGAAAGTGTCCTCACCATCACTCAAATCCGGAGCCCACTCGTCCTGAGCCTCGCCGGGGGGCTCCGCCCTCGCCCTGGAGCTCCTCAGCACTGAGAGAGGCTGGTCATCATCTTCTACCGGCGAGATGAATATCTCTATCGATGGGGGGCTGTCAGTGTCATCTGAAGATAAGGGAGGATAAGGAATAAGCAGCCAAGCTTGTTGAGAATAGCGTGTGTCCAGGCTATTTACGAAAGAAAAAAGCCTCTCTTAGCATTCTAAAGACATAGGTGTCTTCCTAATAGAAAGCGATTAGCTCATGGTAAACATTTGAATTTGTTAAAAGTTATGAAAAACGTCGTAAGGTAGCATAAATGTTTTTTTTCACAGGGCTTAGCACGAATGCTTTGACGTGTAGTAACGTTACAGTACCGTTAACGTAAGTGAATTTTGAATACTTATAAAAAACTTCAAGTATTTTGGTTTAATTTTATGCAATATAAACAATTGGTATAATGCGTAAATATGAATAGATATTGGACAATATTATTGTCCAATTCAAATAAATATTATGTGCGAAACGACTGTATTAAAAGTGGACCGTAGGTCAAATCACGGCAATCATGTCCGGACAAATCCGTAAGAACAGTACCTAGATAACTGGATTTCAAAAATAAAATAAGAAAAGGAAAAGAGTTTTGAAAATATGAAAAGTGGTTTTAAAAATATTTTCCTAGTAGGTGTCTGTTTAACACCCTGTATACACATGACCAATAAAAAAATCAAATCTTTCCCCAGTATCTGTTTGGGATTCAGATTGTCCTATGTACTGTCTTGGTTAAAAAAAACACCATGTATAGATGTGACCAATAAAAAAAAAACAAATTAAATAATACTACATTTATAGCTCACCATCATATTTTATGTCCAGCCTGTCCTGTTTTTCATGATTTGATTCTTCTTTTAAACCTGATGGAAATAACAAAAAAAATATCTGGGTAAAAAAATTTGCTGTGGTTCAATGAAAATAAGGTTGAATACCTTATTTTCATTGAACCACAGCATAATTCATAATTATGTTGATGTCCTACACTTATTTATATTTCGTTATAGTAAAATTATGTAAGAAAAAAAAACTTACCATCCCCTGCAAATTCCTTTTTAACATCTTTGTTTGAAACCGCAGAATCTGTAATAAGAAAAAAAAAAATTGTGCCAAAACATTTTTTAATTCATGTCAACCAGTGTTTTTTCAAAATCCTATAAATTAATACTGCATTGCCATTGTCGTACAAGGTTTATTATTAACTCGGTTTTTATGCATGTCTGGTACGATTTTAGTAAGTATTTTGATTAAACAAAATATTGGAAGGACTTGGGGGAGGCCCATACTCAGCAGTGCTGCTGCCAAGCTAGATTAAAAAAAATATAATATATCATTGTTTTGTTTTAGGTCAATTTATTTTTAGCATTTTCTGTCTAGCAGAGTTATCCGGCCCAGTCCAACGTAAGCTTGCTAAAATTTGTGTTTTGGATAGCAGCACTGTTTCAAACCCAGTCTGTTAATCTGCATCTCAAAGACTAGGTTTGTCAAAATAATATGATACTAACCTTTATATTCACAGCTATACAAGTATTGTTTCAGCTTATCTTCACATAATGACACTTGTTTTTTGAACTCAGCCGCATCACGCAGTTTTGGCTCACATGTACCGCATACTGTGTAGGCCCCATTGTTTGGTATAGGGTTTAACTGTAACAAATATTTTTTCTTGAAGCGTAATAAAAATTAGGGCCCAGGCCAGGTCAGTAAATTAATCATTTTTTCAAGCTAAGTATCCTTTTTTTAAAGAATGTAATTTCTTGTTCTCATTTTGTACTTTTATTAAACCCAAAAGATGCCATGCCTGACTTAATTATAGAAAATTAAAACATGTAATAAATTTTTCAAAATTTAATTCACTTATTTTTGTAACAACATTATTGGGTGTGGGTTGGGTGAAAATTAGACGTAACTTTATTTTCTTATTTTTGTTTTTTTTAGCAACATCTGGTTATGGATATTGTTTAATTTTTTGTTATTATTGACTTATATTTTCTGCAAGGTTCAAAGCTAATCTGCCTGGTCTTAAAATATAAATATAAATAAAATTGTATTGATTTATTTAGCCAATTCTGTTCTACTGCGGGGCAAAGGCTCTCCCAAGTAGACTCACGCACAGAGGGTTGCCATAGCAGCAACAGAAATACATCATTTGTGAAAATTTCAACTGTCTAGCTATCACGGTTCATGAGATACAGCCTGGTGACAGTCAGATAGACAGATAGGCGAACAGTGCAATCATAGTAATAGGTTACCCGCTGCGGCCCCGACATGTGAAAATTCCCAAAAAAAAAAAAATCTTATGTAATAGGTAAATAAACATTTAATTCGCGACACATAGGTGTGTCGCCGGGGCCGGAGCTGTTACCGTTTTTACCCTTAGGTTCCGTAGGTACCCACGGAACCCTAAAAACCAATAAATTTATCCATCCAGTCACTCTTGCCAATAATTTTTTCTTAGTTCAGAAATAATACAATATCTCACAATAATATTGAAAGTTTCCCTCAACAAAATATAACAGTCCTGTTCAATTCCTTCGTTCGAATACACGTTTGGGCTCGTGAAACTGCCTTCAGCATGGCAGCATCGGCACAGATCACTCGTATTCCATGTCACAGACATTTTTATAACGTTATTCAATTCATCTTTCTTCAGTTTTCTTACACAAAACGAGTGGAATAAAGAACGGGAACATACAACAATAGATGAGAAACCGACACTATTGTTTTACGATTACCACGTATCTCGATTTGGAAGTCGCGGCTGTGATCAATTTTGAACTTTTGAAGGAAGAGTGAACAAGAATTTAAATGGAAAATCGAGTTTTTTGAGAGTTTGTTTACCGTGGTAGTATGAAAAATCACAAAAAGTTTGTTTCATTTGACATTTTTGACACTGACAATTGGAGTGATAAATCGGGGTGCCAATGCTTAGAAATGTGAAGTTATTTAGTCGATAACTTTTCTTTTGGATCTAGATCAGGTTTTTTCTTTTAGATCTGGATCAGGTTTTTTTATTCGATTTTTAACATCGGTTTAAAAAGGTACCGGTGTCCACACTGTCCACTGTCAGTCTAATGATTAAACTTTCTACAGATAGTGGACACCGGGACTGTACCTGTACCAAACCCAAAAAGTTACTTGGCTTTTTAGAATATTGTTGAACAAAACTCTTTTGACGTTTTCAAAAGAATTATTTTGTAAGGCAACATTAGAACAAATAAATATGGCACATCTCCATCTCCACAACATCTCGAAGTTTGAGCGCGCAGCTGGCAAAAATCGATAATTGTCGAAAAAATCACTTTAGTTTGATGAAAAAACACCAAAATGCCAGAAACAATTATAGAAAGTGTTCTTACAGGAAAATTAGACGCCACATTGCTAATAAAGTGGCTAAACGATGAATCTTTGGAGGTGAAATCCTAACCTAGAACGAAATGAAAAATTTAGCATATTTTTACAGGTTTTTCATGCTATTTATGTTTTTAGGATACGCCCGAAGACTGCATACTAAATTGCTGCAACAAAAGCGAGTTTGTGACGTGTTTTTTGTCGTATTTAAGGAACCAGACTGATAGGTAGGTCACTTTAAAATTTTGTAAACAAAGTTTTTTTTATCACTGTTGTAATAAAAGGGTCAGCTGTTTTAAAAGCAGTAGATGGAAGTTTATCATATAGACCTAAGGCTTAGTTACAAATTGCTCTTGGATTTGGTGAAACCTTCATCATTCAGATATTTGCAACATGTTATCCTGATAATAATATTAGGTGCTAAATACCTACGGTTTTGTCTTAAGCTTAGTCATTTAATACTTAGTTTACAGACTTGTTTATATCCTAGACATGTTGCACATGTCTCAGATGTAAATACTGATATTAAACTTTTTCTAAAGTTTTAAATGTTACATTAAAATGCTGGAATACAAACAGCTAGGATTCAAATGATTCATATAAATAACTTTTGCTCTATTAAACATATATAAAGGTAAATAAAATTAACCTAGATTATTTACATAGACATGGTCAAGATTAGCGGTCCAATACATTTGGTGAAACCTTTTACACAACATTTTCAACTACAACATCCTCATCTGGTATTTTATGGATTAATCTTAAATTTTATTAGGAAATACCGTAAAGGCTTGTTAGAGTCACCACTTCCAAGAGAAAAACTACCTACTACATTGATTTTCTTTTAAATATGCTCCAATTCCAGTATATCCTAGGAGGGAAATGAAAAATTAAACATTGGGTTTGACTTTTAATTAAGTACTTAGTTCTTTCCTTTAGTTTGCCATGTGGATTGTGTTATGTATTACTTCCCAAAATTTGATCCTTGGTAGCGACCATTTTAGATGGTGTAATGTAGCCCGCGAAATTCAATTTTTCTTACGTTTTTTTTGCAAGGTCCCAATTTGCAGGTCAGTATCAGGTTGTATGTTGGTCAAAATATAATTCGCGGCCGTAGCAAGTACGTATGTATTTACAGAACTGTAATCATTAAAATCATCAATACAACTCTCTCAGTTAGAATTGATTTCATGAAATAGGTACTAAATTTGACATCAATTCTAACTGAAAGAGTTGTACTGATGATTTTAATTATTATAATACTTACTATAAATACATACTTGCTACGGCCGCGAATCATATTTTGACCTGACACTGCAAATTGCAAAAAACGTAAGAAAATTTGAATTTCGCGGGCTACCCTGGCGCTATTTCTTTAATGTCGGAAAGCGGCTACTTTAGTTTGTGTAAATACGTTCTTTTTTCTAATGACGGCAGAGTAGTTGTAGACACATTTTTCACATTTTATAATTATCAGTCTGCATTGACTAAGCACCAGTCTCAATAACTTCCAGCATACTACAAACCAACAGCAATGCAGTACAAATACTCCAGCACAGTACGCCGGAGAAGCTTCTCAGTACGCGGCGTAAACACAGACGGTCTATCAGCGATCCTACCAGCGAAGATCGCACCATGGATAGTCTCACCGTTAAAATTGGTTAGTATACATCACAGAGTACATTAGACGGTACTGAAATCTACATACAGGATGTTCCAGAATTGTGTGGTCATATTTAAGGCTGATGTCGGGTAGCTGATATACGTTATTTGTAAAACACCAACAACCTTTCAGACGGTGAAAGTACTCATCATTATAAACAACTTTTGCTATGAGACCAACCCTGAAAAATCTAAAAAAATATCTGCTATTTCATACATTTTCATCGGGTGACATTTTGTATGAAACAGCTGATTTAATTTTTGATATTTCAGAGTTGGTCTCATAGTAAAAGTTGTTTATAATTATGAGTATTTTCACCCCCTGAAAGGTTGTTGGTGTTTTACAAATAACCCTGTATACACATCAAGCCAGCCGAAACTGTAAAATTTTCCCAATCAACCTTGAACCTAATGCTGTAGTGATAAAGTTGAAAATCTATTAAAGAAATTTGACAGATTGTTGTAGTTTGATGTGTTGGCAGTAGTACATTAGGAAAAAAATAGCAAAATAAAAAAAATAAATAAATTAAATCGACCGGGAAAGTGAAGAAAAAGTTCCAAAGTAATGACTTTTGTAGCAGTTTGTTACAGTTGGTTGTATGCATCACAGATTTGATGTCACCAACTGCAACAGATTGCTTGAAAAGAATTTTTTTTTTTTGCGCGAATTAAAATTATGAGATAACAAAGACATGGATGTGTACAGTTCTCGTCAAATAACTTTGCCCCTCTGAAGTTAGCCATTTGCAAAGATCGCGCAGGTGCAGTCACGTACACGGGAGCAAGCGGGACGCAAGCATGCATCGAACGTAAGCGTGCGACTGAGACATAAAATCGCGCCCCGCCCCCAAGTCTCTTACGCATGCGTAGTTGCAGTGTGTTCGTAATTTTGACTACTACGCAGCCACTCGACACAACTTCAGAGGGGCAAAGTTATTTGACGAGAACTGTAACCAACATTTTAGTGTATTTTCGTTAGCTGATTTTTTTCTTGTAAGCATCTAATTATTAATTTTTACCATTGTCCTTATTTTGGTGGTCTGAATGATTTCTAAAAGTTCGTCCATCTATTTTAATTGTCAGAAACCAAAATCGGGGTCCGAAAAGTTGGAAAAATCAAGTATCTCGATTTTTTTCGATTTTTTAATTTTTACGTTGTTGGATTCCTTATGTCGAAAGTCGCATACTTCTACATCAAATTAAGGCACATATTTGGTTTTAGTTTTGATCTATTCTCAAAAGAAGTTTTCAAGTATCTCAAAACACGTAAAAAATTGAGCTTATATCAAGTATCTCTCCTTAAGCAAAAAAAATATTAAAATTATGATTCAGTTCTTCAACATCATGTCAAAAATTATTATAAAGACAATAATCTGTTTTGGCTTCTGTAAAATTTCATAAAATAGTGTTACTTGAGTTTACTTTAGAGCAGCCGATCTGTCCTAAATAAAAATAACTTTTCTTTCATTCAAAACAGACCGCCAGCGAAGCCACGAGTCCCCCAGTAAAGAGCGCAAACGCACGGGCAGGAGAGTAAAAACAAAATTATTCTCAGAAGCAGACAAAAGTATCAACCAATCCGCATCATCCGATGAGTCCAGACTTAGTACCGGTGTAGACAGACTCGTCCTATCCAGCACACCGATGAAAAATGGTATCAAACCATCCGATTACCCAAATTTGCCTCTAAGCAGTCCGGTCACACCGAGGAGTTTTGTTAAAGAACATTATGAAAGATGTGACACACCGCGTTTAAGCCACAGACATTCTAAATCTTCAGAAAAGAGCTGCCTAGGAGATTATATGGTGAATGTACAGAAAAGTACTAAGAAGAAAAAAGGTAGAATTTCCTCGGACAATGATGAGAGTAAGGTTGAGTTAGATTTGACTAGTTCGGAAATGTTCCCGGAAATTGGAGCGAGGAAATCGAACTCGCTACGCTCTGAAAAACGCAGGATCAAACCGACTAATATAGATAAGACACAGAAAAGTGTTTCTCTAACTAGTTTTAGTGTCGAATCTATACAGACCTCACCGTTGGTCGTTGAAGAAAATTCAGCGTTCAAGCAGCAACGCATACAAGTCAAAGAGACGAATAACTTTGAGACGGAAAGAAACATCTTAAAGCAAGAAAGGCATAAATTAATGGAAAAATTTAACATTTTAAACACTTCTTTACCTCAAAAACCTGTTGTCACCCCTCAAATTAAAATAACACAGAAGAATTCAATAGAAAAATCTCAAAATTACATCAGAAGTGACGTCTCTAAGGTTATTTTTAAGGAGAAACTTGACTTATTAGTGGATATTTACGAAATTTTGATAAAAAATAACCTCATTATGAGTTTGAATACTGAGATATATTTTCTGATATCCATTTTGATATCCAAGCAGTTTGAGGAGGATTATATCTCAGCAGAAGGGAAGTTGAAAGCCGGGGATATGGAGTTTTTGATGAAAACTATACATAACAGTACATATTTTGCTGTGAAGTCGCTGTGGCATCAACGGGTCATATTGGAAGTTATTTTGGACAAGAGTTCGTTGAAAACTTTAGGTATGTATGATTTGTTAAAATTCTGCTAAGCATTTTCCCAACTATAGTGGTCGGCTTGCAGTCGTAACTGGATTCAGCTGAATACCACTATTTCACGTGGAACAACTGTCCATTTGACCTATGTACGTTTGCCTATCTTGCAGTCAGTTTTTTTCAAACTATGACTTGATTGGAAGATCAGGGCCTAAACCAACAACTCTTAAAGCAGTATTACTTCAATATTACTTCCAGTGGGAAAGAGACGGCGCTATACAGGACGAATAGCTCCGTCTGTTTCCCACTGGAAGTAATATTAAAGCAATACTGCTTTAAGAGTTGGTGGTTTAGGCCCTGGAATTGGAAAAACTGAAACGATATTGTTTAATAAGGCATTATTTGTTCTATTTGGTAAAACTGGCCCCAACATAGTTTTTATGTACTTATTTTATTCCTGATGAGCCCACTCTTGACCTCGATCTCGCCTGATGGTAAGCAATGGATGAAGTCTAATGCCTGTTCTCTCTTGTCTTAAAGACCCCCAGGTTGTAGCTATCAGGAAACAGACCCCGCTACAAATTTCACTCTTTAGCCGCACGCAAAATTAAAATATTCCCAAAACGTTTTGTTCCTTTGATAAATTACTTAAAGCATCCGGTTAGGCTCTAAAACCAATCCCAATACAGTTGGGACAAGCCTAAACAGGGGCCAGTGGGAAAGAGACGGAGCTATACGTCCTGTATAGCCCCGTCTCTTTCCCACTGGAAGTAATATTGAAGTAATACTGCTTTAAGAGTTGGTGGTTAAGGCCCAGATGATGATAATACTATAACTTTACTTCATTCTTTCAGGTGAAAACAAAAAAGTCCGTTCTTTCTACCCCGACCTAGCAAAGTTCTTACTAAACTGCTACGGTCTCCGCTGCGAACACGAGAGTACCGTGGACCGCAGCCGACAGACAGAGCCACGGTCTCATGGCGTGGTGTGCTTCAATTCAGAGACGGATAACATTGATAACTTTCCCTCGATGATGAGCTTCCAGAACTTTAAGAAGCAGAGGGATATGTTTTATGAGATTTGGAGGTTTGTAAAAGTCATTATCATTATTTTTTAGGCCGCCAACTGCTTCCAGATATAACCTTTGCAGTAGGCACCTAGGTCGTCTCGCCACCTCTTCCTTTTTTTTTTACGGGGGGAAATCCTCATGGATGTCCTCCGCCCTGGGGCGGGCGGAGGGGTCTGTCAGACTCTTACTGACTAAAACCACCCCGGTGTTCCATCTTCCACCTACGCCGGGGATCGAGGGAACGTACGCGACTTCCGTAATCCCGCCACCTCTTCCTGGGCTTACTTCGGTGGCGCCGTTCAACTTCATGCACCCACTTAGAGACTATAATTGCCCTGCGGTCATTGAGCACAGTCGCTATAGGACATCAAAAATAGGGCGATATTGCAGTCAAAACAATGTCCGAAAAACAAATTAATTACTGATTTTGAAGAGGGAGTAACAAAATTTTAAATTTAAAGTTCATTTGAATTTAAATTTCAAGTAAACGAAGGTTAATAGTTCAATAGGCTCGAAAAAAAACGGCAAATTTATTGGTTCAAAGATCCAATATGTAAAACTAGCACTGTGTGTCTGTGCAGATTTGGTACTAACAATTTTTCATTCCCATAAAGTTCCTAGCAGCAGGCCTAGACAAAAAACTTTTCTGCAGCGTTAACGTCAGACGCTCACGACAAAATGTATGGGGATGAAATTAGGTGATGACGTTTCCTTTCCACACCTAATGTCATTCTCATACATTTTGTCGTCAGCGTCTGACGTTAACGCTACAGAAAAGTTTTTTGTCTAGGCCCTCAGGGATGTTAAGGAGTTACGTAACCGCAACCTAAACTATCGGATATCTGAAATAAAAATATATCCGAAACCGAATCCGATATAAAAGTTTCGGATATTTTCGGATAGGGGCGGAGTCTATATGAGACACGTTATGACAGGTTTTTCTGCCCGGCCGAAACTGAAACCGATTTTGTGTATTTTTAAAATCTTATATCCGTAACCGTAACTATCGGATAATCCGAAATAGTTTAATATCCCTATCCGAAACCGGTATCCAGATCCGATTTTCATATCCATATCCTCCCTGGTTCCTAGTGCCAGTCGTTTCGGCAGTGCGTTGATATGTCAGTCAGTCAGCTTCTTTTTATACATTTAGACTAGCTTTTGCCCGCGACATTGACCGCGCAAATCACGTTTTTTCCCGTTCCCCTAGGAATTTCGTTTTTCCCGTTCTCGTAGGAATTTCAAAGAATGCTCTATTAATGGTCTACACTCCCCAATCAAACTTTTTTTAAAGGTTAATCATCAAATGACTCCTTGTGTGTGGAGTGTCAGACTCTTACTGACTAAAACCCATCCGTGTTGCTTCAAATGCCCTTTGCGTTCCAGGGCTGCGGTAACTCTTTCGAAACATTTCCGTGTACCCATGAGGCAGTTATTTTTTAGCTCCTTATTATGTAAACTGTCGTACAGATGGTACCAGGACAGCCAGTCAGGCGCGGGCGGCGTGGCTCGCTCGTCGCTGCGCGCGCGCGTCAAGGCGCTCGTCTGCAGCGGCGCCGAGCCCGCCAACCACGCTCACCTGGCAGCTTTGTTCACTACTCACATGGCGCAGCATTGTCTGCCTTCTACTAAGCAGGTAAATAAAAAAAAATACTTCTTTCCTATGTCCAGCATTGGACGTATTTTGGCTGATATGATGATGATGATGACTTCTTTCCATAAGCTGCCGAAACTATTAGAAAAACAAAAATTGTGCGAATACAGGAAGACTAAACACACCTTTACAACACTAAACACACTAACACTAAACACACAGTGCAAACTTTCAAAACAGCACAAACTTTCAAAACAGCACAAACTTTCAAAACAGCAGTAACTCTCAAAACAGCACAAACTTTCAAAACAGCACAAACTCTCAAAACAGCACAATCTTTTAAACCACAGCACAAACTTTCAAAACAGCACAAACTTTCAAAACAACACAAACTCTCAAAACAGCACAAGCTTTTAAAACACAGCACAAACTTTCAAAACAGCACAAACTCTCAAAACAGCACAATCTTTTAAAACACAGCACAAACTTTCAAAACAGCACAAACTCTCAAAACAGCAAAATTTTCAAAACACAGCACAAACTTTCAAAACAGCACAAACTCTCAAAACAGCACAATCTTTCAAAACACAGCACAAACTTTCAAAACAGCACAAACTTTCAAAACACAGCACAAACTTTCAAAACACAGCACAAACTTTCAAAACACAGCACAAACTTTCAAAACACAGCACAAACTTTCAAAACACAGCACAAACTTTCAAAACACAGCACAAACTTTCAAAACACAGCACAAACTTTCAAAACACAGCACAAACTTTCAAAACACACACAACTATATCAAAAACAAAAACTTCGCGAGCCAAGTCAAGATACTTGATATGCTTATCTTTCTAAGCTTTCACGAGGTTACTTATAGTATTATTGTTACAGGAATCGAAGCTGAGCAAGCTCCAGCGCCGCCTCACGTGCCCCAACGCGCCCGAGTCGCATCGCCTGCCGCACTTCACGACGCAAGAGATGTTTTACAAGTTCGTATTATCTGATAATGAAGCCTTTGTCGGTCCATTCCGTAAGCATGTCACGGTGTAAACTGTGTGAGCATGAAGTGTACTGTCATTTCGTCTTCTTTCTCCATAGAAAGAAGACGAAATGACAGTACACTTAGGTGGAACGTGAAGTGATGCTTTCAATCCATATTGAAAGTATCAGTTCACGTTCCACCTAAGCCATTACCATGACCACACTTTTCAGGAACACCCTGTATAATACAACCGTGACATTACTGTTAGTTCTCATATTGTTATGTTATTATTTGTTACAGAGATTTCATAATAAACGCAGAGAATGAATCATTTCGAGTACATCTCAGAGATGCCATTGCCTCAGAAATAGTTACTCTGGATGCGACCCATATAGCGCCCGATGAGAAAGGAAATTGTAAGTGAATAAATTAATAAAAAACCGGCCAAGTGCGAGTCGGACTCGCGCACGAAGGGTTCCGTACCATTATCTATAAAAACGGCAAAAAATCATGTCTGATGTATTAGAGCGCCCCTTAAAAACCACCAAAAAAATCTGTTAAAAGTTTGTTGTATGGGAGCCCCCTTAAACATTTATTTTATTCTGTTTTTTAGTACTTATTTGTTGTTATTTCAACTGTCTCGCCATCACGGTTCATGAGATAAAGCCTGGTGACAGACGGACGGACGGACGGACCGCGGAGTCTTAGTAATAGGGTCCCTATCTTTACCCTTTGGGTACGGAACCTTAAAAATATCATTATCATCATCATATCAGCCGAAAGACGTCCACTGCTGGACATATTATTATTTTTTTGGATGGAAAATCATCAAGTCTTCTTCCGCTCTGGGTGGAGCGGAAGGGCGGATCCATTCATCCATACATTTATTTTTCAACCATGATATTTTTTAAAAAATAGCGGCCAGACATAGACAAATGCGGCGTGGACTTTGTTTTACGAGTATAATATGTAGTGATTAAATATTTATTTATTACAGCAAACCCAGAAATAACAAAAGAGTACCTAGCTCTGTCTAAAAAGCTGGCTCTCTTAGCCAAGTTCCTGGGTCTACTAGCCTCTCTGCCGTACACACAAGTGGCTACAGATTCTATTAATAAGAACGCCATAAATAAGGTTGTACCGAAAGAGGTCCCTTATGCTGCGCCGAAGGAAAAAGTGTTGGGAAATGATCTGGTTCTGAGGAATTATGTAAGTAGTTTTAATGTTTTTATTGTAAGATTAAATGAAAAAGTGAATTTGCGATTTGAACAATAGGGAAGCATGAAAAAGTATTTATTATATTTACGGTTTATACAAAAATATAATATTAAGTTAAAATAGAATAAAAATTGATTGAAAAACAAACGAGATGTAACTATTTTAAACAAATAAAAATTGACGAAGATAAAACGCATCAACGATCAGGAGTCCGGGCTTATGACGTCACTTTCCGGTAAAAAGTGTATCGGTCTGTGACGTCACATGAGTTTTCAACGCACTGTATATCGTTTTAATTTTTTGTTTACTTTAAAAATGAAAAAATACGTGTCCAATTATTTTTGGAAATCTATCTTGACGGACTAATTAGATTTTTTCAAGAAACATCCCTATTTCTTGACTGTTTATATATTCATTTTTATAATAGTCCAGTCAAATTAGCTTTGAACCTTGCAAAAATTCCTAACTCTGATTTTTTTCTTGAATCGTGTATTTGACCTTAGCTCTTCTAATAGTAACAAAAAATTAAACATTTTCCAGAACCGGATCACGGTAAAAAAAACAAAAACGCGTTTATTTTAATAAAAACTCGGAAAAAAATATTAACTCGAAAATGTTAGTTATAATATGTCGAGATATTACAATACCTGTTTTTTTGAAATAGCGGCTCAGGCAAAAATGTAACTCAAATAAATTTAGGTTAACTTTAATTTATGGACCATGTCTTACTTAATTACAAGAAAATTAAACACATCCAAGCAAATCGTTAAGATTTTTTAAACAATTAAAGATTGATATTATCTTCCTAATGCGGCCCTGTTGTTTCTAACCCATTTGTCAGATTGGACCGCATTGAGCACATTTTATCACAATATATGTTCAGTCAGAATTTAAATAACTCTATAAAAAATCATCTTGTTCTACAAAATGTGTATCGAAAAGATGTTACCTACCTACCTATTGTGTTTTGTTTAGAGTCATAAGTTTATGGATTGCAGACGAGTCTTTCCAGGTGACATCTAATGTCAGATATGAGTGTTTTGTTTAACATGATCAACTTCTATGAACAAGACTTCTAAATTTACTGCAGTCATACGTATAAACAGACATTTTGTTGACCGTCTTCCGTCTTTCTGTATTATTAGGAAACGCAGCCTTATCCTGAGCTGCTATTAGAATTAATGCATTAAAATTGCATTTTGTTGCTAATGCACAAAAAACGGTCAACTTGGAATAATGACCATATTTGGAATGAGTTATATGAAAACATACCTTTCATCCCGTTGTCCCCGTATGCCATATCCCCGTCACGGGGACAGCGGGACGTGATTAAATTTATTTCCCGTTGTACCATTGTGTTTGTGTGTATAACGTACATTCGGCTAACGGGGAAAACAGGAAGTAAATCATATTTCTGGGTGGTTTCAAAAAAATAACCACGAAGGTGATGGCGGAGTCTGTTCGCTCGCTTCGCTTGCTCACTTGACCTCGCCATCCCCTTCTAACCTAACCTGTCCGAGTTGGGGTGCCCCAAATCCCGAGCTCGCTTCGCTCGCTCTTCCACCAACATAATTTGCAAAGGATATTTAATCATTATAATAAATTAACGGGAACAACGGGAAGTAATTTTAATTATTTTATTAAATTCTCTTTGCACCCTTTAACGGAGATATGGCCTACGGGGACAACGGGAATATACTAAAACATATATTCCCGTTGAATACCCGTTGAATATACTAAAACATGTATTATATGAAAATAATTCATAGACTTACTAGACGATCTGATGAATACATACTTGTCAAGGTGGCGGATATTATAAAAACAAACAGTTTAATACCGCTCAAGCATTGTCAGCACACCGGTGTACCGCGAGATTTTCGCGATTTTAATGTTTATTATTACTATTACGTACGATTTATTACATAATTTGGAATTTTCACATGTCAGTGCTTAAACGGTTAAGCGTCATATAGTATCGGCAGTAGATTTTTTTTTTAAGGATTGGTAATCATCAAATGACTTCTTCCGCTCTGGATGGAGCGGAAGGGAGTGTCAGACTCTTACTGGTTAAAACCCATTCGTATTCCTTCTATTGCCCTTTGCGTTCCAGGGCCGCTGTAATTCTTTCGCACAAATTCCGCTACCCTGGCAGGCTCTGGCCCTAGCGAGCCCCGTCGTCTTTGCTGACAGCTCTTTCCGGCGCGCGTGGAACACAACGCGCAGTCGACTCAGGCCTGTTCTGATCGTATGGTGAGCTACCCATTGCTCGCCTGCTATTGATGCTTGCGGACGGCGGTCCGCAGGCTTCCTACGTGGTTGCACACTTGGCAGAGGAAGCACCTCAGAGGTCTGGGTTCCAGCAGTTTGACCTGCGCAGAAACCCAACCCACCAGGAGCCTTCGGCCCTCCGATATTATCTTAGCCACCAACACAGGGCAGCTTACCACAACGGTTCGCATGCCCGTGTGGTCAGGACGTATAGTGCTTGCCTACACCTCCTCAGAGAAACCCCCCGTCCTGACGACGGCGGCCACCACCTCCTCCTCCATGACAGAGTCATCCAGGCTGAGAATGCGCATGTCCATGAACTTCGCGGGCCTTGACACTCGGCTATCGTCCGCATTTGGCACCTCCTGTAAGCCAGCTTCTTGGAGCCCGGCCAGGTCTGCTCGGAGCTTCGCGTTCTCATTTTGGAGAAGCTCCGTGGCGGCCACCAAGCGGGTGACCTCCGCCCGCAGCTTGGACATTTCGTCCGACGGAGGCCCACCACAATTAGCCTCACCCGCCAGAGTGGAAACCAACGCCACACTTATGGCCTTGTTTTTAGAGTCCTGCGTCCTCTTCAAGGCCACATTGCGGACCGCAGCCTCCACGACATCCGCAAACCTGATCTTACGCTCCTTATCGGAACCGCCAGCGGTATCCGGCTCACCGCCGGAAGAAGCCGAAGGGATAGTCCTTCGACCGGTCGCTCCTGGGTGGCAAGCTTAGCGGCTCGCTGGGCTGTCTCCTGGGAGGCGAGCACCATCCACTTGCTTCCTTCTCGGCCTTTACCTCGCCTACTGGTGGGGATATTTCGGGCCAGAGGCCAACTCTTTGTTGGAGGACGAACCCTGGTCATCCTCTAGTCTGAGCCGCCTACGGAAGAGCCCGGAGTTCTCCGCAGCAGCCCCCTACTCCCTAATGACGTGACCTCGCTGAGCTGATGCCAGATGTATTGCAGAGTCGTCAGAGTCTAACCTCGCACCTGCACGACGCTCAAACGACTTCCAAAACTGGGCGCCTAGACCAGTGCCATATGCTGCGGCAGGTTATACAGAAGACCGAAGAGTATAATCTGCCTCTTTGCGTTTGTGGACTACGAGAAAGCCTTCTATTCGATCGAGGCTTGGGCTGTGCTGCAGTCTCTCCAACGGTGCCAGATCGACTGTCGTTACATCGAGGTGCCTAAGTGTTTGTACGAAAACGCCACCATGTCAGTACGACTTCAGGATCAGACTTCGAAACCTATCCTCCAGCAGCGGGGTGTGAGGCAGGGAGACGTCATTTCTCCGAAACTGTTCACGGGCGCAATGGAGGATGTCATCAAGGTTTTGGACTGGAGAAGGCTAGGCATTAATGTCAATGGCGAGTACATCACTCACCTTCGATTTGCCGACGTTATAGTTGTCATGGCTAAGGCCATGGAGGACCTCAGTACAATGCTCGATGACATCAGTAGAGCTTCCGAAAGAGTGGGTCTTAAAATGAACATGGACAAAACCAAGGTCATGGTATATGTAGCACCCACTCCTATCAAGATCGGAGGCTCTACACTCGAAGTTGTTGACGAGTACGTCTACCTGGGACAAACGGTCCAGTTAGGTAGGGCTAACTTCGAGAAAGGGGTCAACCGTCGAATCCGACTCGGTTGGGCGGCGTTCGAGAAGTTGCGTGATATCTTCTCGTCTCACATACCACAGTGTCTCAAGACGAAAGTCTATGACAAGTGCCTGTTGCCAGTGATGACTTATGGAACTGAAACGTGGTCGCTCACAATGGGTCTTATCAGAAGGCTTAAAGCCACCCAAAGTGCAATAGAGAGGGCAATGTTCGGGGTTTCCTTGCGTCATCAAATCAGGAATTATGAAATCCGCAAAAGAGAACCAATTGGTAACCGACATAGCCCGAAGGATCGCCAAGCTGAAGTAGCAGTGGGCAGGGCACATTGCTCACAGAACAGATGGTCGATGGGGCCGAAAAGTTTTGGAGTGGCGACCGCGTACCGGAAGACGCAGCGTTGGAAGGCCTCCCACAAGATATACCGACGACCCGGTGAGGGTCGCTGGTAGCCGATGGATGCGAGACGCTTAGGACCGGTTTTTGTGGCGACACTTGGGGAGGCCTATGTCCAGCAGTGGACGTCTTTCGGCTGAGATGATGATGATGATGCAATTTGATGTGTTTTGCTAAAGTTGCATGAGTTTAGACGACAGAGTAGTTTGTGAAACTGTGCATAACAAAGTTTCAAAATGTATTTTTTTTATTATTTCATCACAATAATTATGAATTCTTATACAATTATAAACCTCGTTTGACCCTCGTTTGTACTCTCGTTCTAGTTTTTTTTAATAATTTCAGGTAAATTTGTAACAGTTTCATAAACTTCTAATAAAACATCAATGCAGCTCTTTCGTCTTTGCTGAAATAAGACGATTTTGTGAAAAATACCAATTTGCTGCAATCATTTCAAGATATATAAAAAAATGGGTTAGTTGCACCATTTCTAACTCAAGAATGATCTTTTTTTATTTTCCTTCACCCTGAATAGCAGAATAAATATTTTAAAAAATTGGAAGAATTCACGAAATCCAAGTTACGAGCAAAATTCATTTTCTCATGCATTTTGTACTCTGACTGATTCTGACACATGAAAGAAACAAAACACGGATGAGTCAATTCTAATAGTTGAACTTAACTGAGTGCGGCATAAAAATGCCAGTTTATTAACAATTAAAGAGATAGGTAATAAATAACGTCTGATTTGTTTAATTTTGATAAATTATGGTTTGTGTTTGTACATTTTCCATTATTAAACAACTTTCAGGAGAGTTACATTTTTGCCTGAAAACTTATATGACAATTTCTTACATCTCGGAACCCCGAGGTAGTATTGTTTTAATTTTCTTAATATAAATAAACATGTTAATTAAAATCCATTTAGCATTATTTTCGTCAAGTTAATATTTTTGCTAGAAGTACAAAGTCAAAAAATAACATTATTAAAAAAAAAGTATAGTTCCGTGGATGAAAAACGTTTAATTTTCTTACCTACTTGTACAGCTCAAACAGTTCTACAAATGTCCCAAACTAACATGCCAGTTAATATTTTTTCCCAACGAGTTATTATGAAATTAAATGTTTTGCTAAAAAAAACAAACATCCGGGGGTTAACTTTTCGCGGGATGCATTTAAACATACTTCTCTGCTTATACTCTACACATTAATGGCAAAAAATCGGAGTTAAGAATTAATGCTAAGTTTGCCTTATTTTCGGCGTAATTTAACCGGACTATAAAGGGTTTCTTTAGAGACAGTGCACATGTTTCTTCGATTTAATCAGTATCGTTAATAGTAACACCTACCTATATTAATAACATTCGATATCTAAGTCACGAAACATTTTTTTTTATTTTTTATTAGTGGTGGGTTTGCTCTTGACTCTAGTCAATGTCAGAGATGACAGAGACAAAGTCTACGATGGCATCACTCTCGTTTTTAATTAAGTATCGAAAAGAGAATGATTAATTTATTTACTTTTGATTTTTGTTTGAACAAAACATACGTCAGCATCTATTTATTTTTATTGATCTGGTATACGTAAAATTTGCGGAGGCTCCGAAGTAACTATGTGTTGTTTTTCTACAACAAAGATTTTTGTTTTCAGAGCCAACCAGCAATAGACCTAAAAGGCATTCTAACGAACGCACAAGAAAATGGCCGCCTGTCTTTCACTGTTCCCTGGATAGTCCACTATCTATCAATGCTAGACTACACATCACTCAGAATAAAATACTACCAAAACCTATTAAAAATCCTATTCGATATCTACTCAAATCGATTAAAAATCGATACCAATACTATGAAGAAAAATACTATCATTTACTTAAAATCGATTCTCGGCTGGCTATTCGATCTTCCACAATTTCCTCAAGAGTTATTCTATGAAAATCGACTAAACGTTAGTGTTGGGACAGATGTGAATATCGATAGTTGTGATTTAGTCGATGAATCGGTGATTATAGAGCTGTGTCCTCATTTGAGGGACTTGAATGTGTTATTATCGACTTGTAGAGTGTCGCAAGAGCAGAAAGATATTGGCAGTTACAGACATATTACGCCTGTTAGCCTGACTTTGAACCCCGAGGATCGGATAAAGAATAAAGAGAAGGAATTGCAGGTTAGTTTAAATATTTTTTTTTAATAATTTGAGGGTAAATCGTTGCTTTGGAAGACTGTTAACGAAAAAAAAAACGGGTATTTTTTTCAGGAGAGCTGGTTGATGTTTCATATTATATTATTTCAAACTTATTTAAATTTTCTAGGTGAAAATTAAATTAAGGCATAGTAAATTGAAGCATAGATAAAATACGTTGTTTCGCCTCAGAAGTCGTAACTGCGAAAACACCACTGTAAAAAGAAATGTCGTCTAAAAACCACTTTTACATTGGTGATGTGCTTTTAACCATTGATCGTGATTTGACTGGACATTTGCTGAACGTCCAGTTCGCAGAATGTCCAATATTCATCATAACGTTGTCACCCCATCAATCACTCGCTGGCAATTTGTATGATTCCGTCGTTTACATAGTTCCGCAGTTTAGAAAATATGCTCGCAGTTATTTACACAACGTGTAACAGAAACGCAATACCTCTTAAGGCGTCATTGTACTCATCATTATGAACAACTTTTACTATGGGGCCTACAAAGAAATCGCGAAAAAAATCTGCTGGTCAGGAGGTACATTTTGTCGAGTTATGCGCACAGAAATGTATGGGGCCGTCGATTTTTTTTACGCGATTTCAGTATTGGTCCCATAGTAATAGTTGTTCATAACGATGATAACAATGACCCCTTAAGAGGTATTGCGTTTATTCTGTTACACGTTGTATGTGAAGCATAATTATTATGTGTTGATGGGGAATTTGGTGCACTTATTCTTCATTCCAGCTAATGCTCCAGTAATATTTGACATTCATGACCTTTTGGTTTTTATTTTAATGGTACTTTCTTTGGAGGATTATGCTCAGCAATGGGTCAGTATAGGCTGGTTAAAAAAAAAAACTAAAATATTAATGAAGAATGCGCTAGGTGCATTGGTCGTAATCACGACTGCTGAGCATGATGACCAGGACCTAGGAAGGTTCGATTCCTGGTGCGGGCAAAGTGGTATAGAGTTTTTCAACTAGAAATTTCTCTACGTTTTTATTTAATTCAAATCTATCTTCCGATCCCAGGCGCGCCTTGAAGAAGAACTCCTAAAGAGTCAGCCATCATCGACTAGACGAGTACTAGAACTGGTGATAGAGCGCGTGACTAGCGCATGCGTGCGCGAGCTCAGCGGACACACGCTCAACGCGCAGCGAGCCAAAGCGCGCAGCCACGTGGCCAGGCTGCTCGCTACCACTACCACGCAACTAGATCAGGTAGGAGCTCGACACAAATGTATCCCAACCTATCCACTGAAATGACACAAATGTACCCCCAATCTGTTCACAGAAGTGATACGAATGTACCCCAACCTGTCTACAGAAGTGACACAAATGTACCCCAATCTGTCCACAGAAGTGACACAAATGTACCCCAACCTGTCCACAGCAGTGATACAAATGTACCCCAACCTGTCCACAGCAGTGACACATATGTACCCCAATAGGTCCACAGAAGTGAGATAAATGTACTCCAACCTGTCCACAGAAGTGACACAAATGTACCCCAACCTGTCCACAGCAGTGATACAAATGTACCCCAACCTGTCCACAGAAGTGACACAAATGTACCCCAATCTCTCCACAAAATGACACGAATATCTCTTCCACAGGCATCTCTCCTCCCATCCGTCCAACAAGTGTACACCGAACACTTACAACACTTGCGCACCATAGCGCTGGAGTCCGGCCGCGCCTCCATACAGTCGCGCGCGCAGGCGGCCGTGTGCGCGCTGCTGGCGTCCGCGCCCGCGCCGCTTGTGACGTTGGTCGTCAGAGCGGCCTCCACCCGGCTGGCTAAGTGGCTTTCTGACAACTGGAATACTACTGGTGAGTTCTTCAACACTTGCGCACCATAGCGCTAAAGTCTCCATACAGTCGCGCGCGTGGGCGGCCGTGTGAGCGCTGCAGGCGTCCGCGCCCGCTCCGCTTGTGACGTTGGTCGTCAGAGCGGCCTCCACCCGGCTGGCTAAGTGGCTTTCTGACAACTGGAATACTACTGGTGAGTTCTTCAACACTTGCGCACCATAGCGCTGGAGTCTCCTTACAGTCGCGCGCGTAGGCGGCCGTGTGAGCGCTGCTGGCGCCCGCGCCCTCGCCGCTTGTGACGCTGGTCGTCAGAGCGGCCTCCACCCGGCTGGCTAAGTGGCTCTCTGACAACTGGAATACTACTGGTAAGTTAAAATGAATAGCAACAAACCTGACTTACTCTGATTTACTGGGATAAAAAAATAATAATATTCCAGATCATTGCAGATTGAGAAACATACTGACTTTCACCATCATCATACCATAGTAGAATTATTCTTTCTTTCACAGCGGTCCTCTGCAAAGACATAGAAGGCGAGATGAAGACGCTCATCGCACTAGGCGAGCTGGCGACGGCGTCGTGCCACAGCACCGTCGTCGACGTCACGGCTATGACGTCAGCAGCGCCGCTGTTCGCTGCCCAGCATATTAGCGCGGCTGCTTGTGTTATTAATTTGAAGGTGAGTTGCACACACGTTTTCTAGCAGATTGATGTTTTAAGAAAAGAGGTGTAATCAGACTAATCAGTGTAATCACACTTTAGAGGAATGCGTAACAGTGTGTAAAGACCCGCAAACCTCCATTGAAAAGAGAGGATCCTCCGACCAGATGGTTGTTGTGTCTGGTAGGCAACTGCCCCATGGTTGAAATTTGGGCTGTTGTGTGAGTTCTTATCGCGAGGAGTACTTTGATACAGCGATGTAGGCCGCTACAACACCGCACTTTTCTTTCCACCAATTTTACTTTTACAGGCCGGAAAGGTAGGAATCGACCTTCTTTGACAAATATTCCAGTAGATATTTCGCTAGGTTACAGTTTTGTCTGCCTAATAGTTACGAACGTGGCGTTTTTTAAAATGATGTTTAATTATAAATAAATAAAATAAACCAATTCACCGCGTACCTCCTGATCGCGTTGTTGCTGTCTTGAACTTTTATGAAAAGAAAGAGAAAAGAAAGGAAAGCCGTTGTTTTTTGTTTGTTGTTAAACCGTGGTTAAGCTTCGACAGGTCTGTGACGGTTGGCTTATCCTTACAGTAATTATTCTCCGAAGTTTTTCGTTTAATATTGTAGTACTTAGTGGTTGCCTGCAAGGTGATGACATGTACAATTGGCCATGCATAGATTCTAAGTCTAACCAACGCCGCCAGTGTCAAAATTGTGAAGAACTACTGCTACTGCTGTCTAAGAACGACACTTTGACAGTTTTCGTACAGCGTTGCCAACGTGTGGGGAACTCCCCAAACTGCAGGGAATCTCAAGTTATAATAGGGAATTTAACTTAGATTTTCGGGGAACTTAATAAATTGGTGTTGGCAACACGGCAAGTGTCGTTCTTAGGCAACACGTATCATTTGTTCCAGGAACAAGTATGTCTCCTCCTCGAAGGCTCCGAGACGCCCACGCTGACGCGCGTGCTGTCCACGTGCGCGCTCGCTTGCTCTCCACACAACATGTTCGTGCGCCCGCCCACACAGAAGGCTATACTGCAGCTCAGCGTCGATCTGTGTGTTGTGTTCGGTAAGTCTCATTTACATTGATCCGGAAGGGTCAGGAGTGCAAGGCTCAGAGACCCTTTAAAATTAACCTATTAACTACCCAGTTATGAACCTCTGAAAAAAGCCAACGTTGACATAGAAAATAACGTAACTTGAATATTCCAAATAAAAAAATATCCCAAAACGAACCTTTAAAATTAAACAATAATCGAACTTTACCCTAAATGATCCAATGTATACTAAAATACCGGTGAAGTGCGAGTCGGCCTCTCACACGAAGAGTTCCGTATCATAAACCGAAAAAAAAAACACGTTTCCCTTTAATCTATATAAATAAAAACTCGAAACCCAAAACGATTGGACCAATTCAGCAACTTTTTGAAGTGAAAACTTCTTCAGCGGCGTTGTGCACTTTTTGTTATGGGTAAAAAAATGTTAAACTCGCGTCAAGACACGTGACCTGATCGAAAATTCGTAAGACGGAAATTGTATGTAATATAAATTGTCATGTTTGTGTACGATAGCGCAATAAATGAATATTGTATTTAACCACATAAATGATAGTACTTTTATACTGATGAATTGAGCAATTCGTGCGAAATTATTCCCTAACCATTCCAAAATATTCGAAAATGCACAACGTTAATGTTCAAGTTTTCACTTCTGCTGGCACTCCCGGAGTGCAACCCATTGTTTTTTTTTCATGTATTTATTGAAGTCTGAGGAAAAATTGTAAAATTAGCACAGACAGACCTAAAAACCACATTTACTTTATGAATCCTTGACAAAAAAATTAACCTATCCCCCTTGTCCGCAGTAAGTCGAAAACCTAAAGAGGTCAATGAATCGTTCCTTTCAAAACTCCACGCGGTCTGGAACATATGCTGCCCCGACCGAAAGCGTTCACCTCCCCAAGAAATAACTCTGCCCGAACGAAGAGAAGAGCTTTCACCTACTTTTCGAAACTTCGAAGATGATGAACGAATACCTACTCCAGTCAGCGACGAAGAATTACCAACAAAAATCGTCATAGTCTACCAGACCGAAGAAAAAACCGCTCAAACTACAGACGTGACAGGTAAAAGCGCTCATGCCGCAGAAGTGACAGGGAAAAGCGCTCATGCCACAGAAGTGACAGGAAAAAGCGCTAATGCCACAGAAGTGACGGACAAAAGTGTTTTAGAAAGTGAAGATAGTGATGTGAATTTAGAGTTTTTCGATCGTATTCTGTGTCCGCGGAACATAATGTTGCTTAGTGATGGGAAAAGTGTTGACGTATGGGAAGCAATGGCTACAGTGTTGGTGTTCTTGTTGAAATATGACTATTTGAGTGAGGATTCGCTGACTGAGCAGTGTCTAGCTGTTTATAGGCAGGATTGGTCTCAGGTATGTGTGGATTGATATTTCATTTATAACTTAAATAACCTTTTAGTCGCATAAAAGTCCTTGTATCCAGGCATATCAATAACGGTGTATAACCCTCCTTTTTGCTTCGCCGTAGTCGGGTTCTTCTTCTTATTGTATGGGCAGTAAGGTCTAACGACCCCACACACCTCAGTGTCAGAGTTTCTACACCGCCTCAAGGGCCTCTGACATGGTACCACCCGCTTATACCTGCCTTCCGAAGCACGGAATCATCTTGTTATCAGACAATCAGGTGATTCAAGCCTACAATTTCCTAACCAAACTGGAAACAACTTTACAAAATATGCTTCCCGTGGGAATCGAACCCACGACCACCGGGTCACAAGGCAAACGCCTAAACCACTACCACAGAGGCAGTTAAAAATATATGGTTTATATGTTTGCAAAAGGTAATTATAATCTCTAACTATGACACTAATACAGCCAGAGCTGGAATGAAGGGAATGAAGACAGGGTGCTCTTTGCCCTGCATTGGGGCAGAACAGGCTGAAAATATATAATTTATGGGATTATAAAAAAACCATTGATGATGATTTTTGAACTTTGTAGTGTTTTATTGGAAGTCGGTTTTTTTTGTGAAAAAGTTTTTTATTTTTCACTTTTAGTGGTACCCCACACCTAACAACACCACTGGAAAGACACAGGAAAGCAAAAATACGCAATTTCGTGTACACGGATGATTTTTCCACATATTTTTTCCAGCTATTTGGATTTAAAAACCAAACTACTGAACCGATTTTGATAAAATTTCAATGGGACCATTTGGGAAGTATACCCTTTTTAGAATTTTTCAAATCGGTTGGCAAGCGACGGAGCTATGCGCGAACAAACATAAAAAAAAATACAAACATCCGAATTGAGAACCTCCTCCTTTTTTAGAAGTCGGTTAAAAAATGTTCGACTTCTGTGAAACTAGCCAGATTTTGTTTTTTGCAATTTCAAGTTAAAATTAAATAATAAGTACAATGACAACTAATCAGGGTTTGCGTCTTTTATGTTACACATTTTATAATCTTTCTAAATTTTCTAGATCTTTTTAAATCACTTTTCTTTTCTTTTACAGAACGTACTAGAAAGCTTATCAACCTGCATGAAGTCAGTCTCCGCACGATGGTCAAGATCTTCAACTGGCAAGTTCACCCTATTCCTCGACTTTTTAGCCGAATTCTGTGGCGATATGGACTATGAACCGTTGGAGTGAAGAAAAAGTATATAAATAGAAAGAAAGAAAGAGATATCATTTATATGACGATACTCCGGGTACACCACAGATATAGATAACGCACGAGCAACTACTTCGTGTGCCCGATTCGGTGCCCAGCTTACGTACAAAAATCGTAACCCGCCACTTTCGCGTTCAGTCTACATCGGTGTGCCACGCTAGTCGGACGTCAGTTATGTGGTTAGGTCAGTTGGATCGATTTGTTTTTCCCATCACTTAATAGTGCTTGTGTGTGACGTCATAGTAGGTAGTGAAAAAATGGCCACCACCACCATCGTAACCGTTTCCCAACCACGGAGTCGGCTTCCAGTCTACTTACAAGTATTTTACGTGGAGCGACTGCCTATCTGATCTCCACAACCCAGTAACTGGGTAATTCTAGCTTCTGGATATCCGTAACGACAGTCAAAGATGTTCATAGCAATGGATGTTCACCAATCCACGTATCGCCCACGGTAAGCTGAGCTAAGTAACACAATATTGGCTACTATGGTATGCGCCAGATAAACTTGCAATAAAGTACAATGACCTTTCCCTAATATCCCTTCGTAGATACCCGAAGAATAAATTAAGAACCGTTTTTCATTGTGAGGGTATGTAAAGGATCACGATAGAAGTCGATTCAGGACAGCTTTATGTCTTTATTTCTGTTTTTGGTATTAGGAAAGTCAAATCAAATCAAATACGTTTATTTGTGTACACAGGTAAAAATGTGGATCAATTACAGGGTAGGGGGTCTATGTGTCCTGCCACAGTAGATGACAAACAAACATTAATATTAAATTACATAATATTTTAAATTATAAAAATAATAGTCAAATACTAGACTTCAGATAACATACGGAAGAGTACAAACTTCAAAACACAAAAATCCGGTATGTGAATTTTATGTGGGTCAATGACCGTTATTGTACATTTATCTGGCGCCTACCATACTCGTAACGACTGTAAAAAATCTACGGGTGATTATCACCGTCTGAGCCTAGCCTTTTCCCAACTATATTGGGGTCAGCTTCCAGTCGAATTTTTGGAGCGTGGAGCGACTGCCTAGAATCACCATATGAATTTTAAATCATAGTGTGTAAAATGGTTTGGTGATTAATATTTCGGATTGATAAGGATATTAAAAAGACTGCTGGCTGTGATTGTGGTGATAAGGATTGATATTCTGTGAGTTGGCTAAGATTTAACATCTATTGTTGGATTCAGAAACTTAAATAAATCAAATTTTGTAATAAGGAACTCAATTTTAAACACGACAATTATTTAGACCTTGTAACGCTTAAGAACTTATTTGGTCAGCTATTTAGTTTATCGGTATGTGGTCTAAGTATATTTATGAGATACTAGCTATTATTTTGAACAAAGAAATATCTGCTAGAAAAATTCAATGTAATTTCAACTCCGTGACAATTAATACTAAGTTTTTGAACCTGTTGAACTATGACAAAAGTTTGAGTTTCCAAAACATGTTTGTTATATCTGAGATTCTGAATTCAAGTTTAAAATAAACTTTATAAGAAGTAGTGCTTCCATAAGTAGCTAACAATTTTTAATTTGTGAGAATTAATTGATCACCACAATTGTAAAGTGGAATGGTGATTAATGAAAACAAACTCAATTGTTGAAAGATTATAATAATGTTGAACACCAAAACGACTATAATTAAAAAAAAGTAAAACAAAAAGGCCAGTTCTCGTATTTACAAAACGTTAAAATTCATGTCGCAATAACATCTCGGCGACAATCAATGTCAAAAACATGTCAAATTTAGTGACATTAGAAGTGTTTTGACAGATTGGGAATAAAAATAGAATGCGTAAAAAAAAATCGAAAGCAAAGTTCAAGTTTGGCTGAATGCCAGCACTTTTTGAACGTCGAAATTCTACACAAAGGACAGCCCTCCAAAACGCCCGCCCGTTATCACTTCCTAGTGTTTTAGCTGGAAGGAACATAAAAAAAATAAAAAGTGGCGTAATACGAGAATCGAACCACAGTTGGTGATTGTATTTGTGACAATCGTAAGAAGTTGGATTTCACGGCAGGATACAACATTGCTTTACAAGTAAGTATGAAAGAGACATACATAGACAGTGGTAAAGCGATCTTCTATCTCTCTCTACCTAGCTGTCAAATCCGACTTAGATGGTCATGAATATAGTGATTACTGGCCTGCCAAACGGAAAAGCACAGTACAACTAAAGAATGCGAATTTAAATACCACACATTTACTTCTAGAATAAGTTCAGCCACCCTATTTATCAGTGCGATTCTGTATACACGTCGAAATGAAGGTTTGGGTGAAGTTATCTCCAAGTGAACTGTCACAGCTCACTTTGTGATCAATTCACCCAAACCTTCACTTCGACATGTTTACAGAACTGACCGGCTGTTCATGTCGCCGTGAATACTTAGATGAAGGGAGCGTGAAGTGAACTGTCATTCCACCTAAAGCTATGAAGTGACAGCTTTACCTACATTTTCACACAGGCTGTAATCACCACGTTTGGCCGACTGGTGATCACTATTCACCAATTTCAAATGATGATCTATGAAAAATAAATTTTAAGAGTTAGTAGATAATTTTCAATGTCTATTATATATAGGTACTTGAGGAATGTTAAACTACCGTTGTACAATATTGTACAGTCGGATCGCAGCGTATTTTTACGGCTTGGCATTATCAATACTTTTCATACAAACTAAGCATGTTTGCGAGTGTCACTGTTTATTCATAGAACCTGAGGGCTTGTGACAAAAAGGTAGGTATTTTCCTGGATAGAAAAATAATCATTCTATTTAGTCCATCCTAAAGATTAGTTAGATTATCACAAACTATTGGATCATTATTTTTTGACTTCTTAAAATCGATATAGGACGATAAAGATAAAGCGCATCTTCTTTCTTTATCGTGCGCAATCGCAATAAGCGCATCTTTATCGTGTGGTACAGTAAGGTCTAACGACCCCGGCACACTCCTTAGTGTCAGAGTTTCTAAACCGCCTCAAAGGCCAGCTCTGACATGTTTATAAAGCGCATTAAAAATCAGGGTATGGTGAATTGGTGGCGTCTTGCTAATTTTCAACGCACTATATCGTCTTAATTTTTATTTGCATGAAAAAAGAAAAAAATACTTGTCCAATTGTTTTTGGAATTCTATCTGACGGACTAGGTAGGTAATTATTTATTTTTTCAAGAAAATACCCTTTTCTAACTGACAATGTCAGTCGAAACTTGTAACTTATAACAGGCTCCTTCTGGGTAAGCTCGCTCCATCGTAGACTTTGTCTCTGCCATATCTGACATTGACTAGAGTCAAGAGCAAACCCATCACCAATAAAAAAAAAAAAATGTGAATATTAGTGAAAAATACGAAAATGATATAAGATAAGATATACAATGATTTATTTATACCAACGAATCTCAGCGATGACTAATAAGTAAATCAATGAATTTTATGTAGTGAACAACAGATTTGCAAGAAAATGTTTCTGGTATTTCACCAAGCTATAAGTAAATGATAAATGATATTTATTTTGCAAGTAGGTACAGCTAGATGAGGCCGGTGTTTCCTAGCTCAAACAAACTCAGAGGTCACAGTCTCTTTTGAAGTCCATACAAATTGTACTGGTCAAATCATATGAGAACCATGTAGGTTAATGTCTGAGGTGGCCTTTTGAGGAAAGTGCCACACAGATTTGAGTGGACCTGTCCAGACAGTGCATGCATAATAGTACAATTCTGAGTTAGCTTTTGCGAAATAAAGGCTGTATATTATGTTAATATGAAACACAAAATATTACCCAGTACCTATGTGGTCGACCGACGGCGAAATTGATGGCGCGTGGTGACATGTGTCATGTTTCTGTAACTACACCGTCACTCTCGCTACATTGGAAGAATGCTCTAAATTGTAATATTATTACAAAATACTACAATTTAGAGTTAGACCATGTGACGAAGAATGATCCATATTATACAGGGTGTTCCAGAAAGGTGTGGTCATATTTTAGATGTTGGGTAGCTGATATACCGTCATTAAGGAAAAGAATTCAAAACAGAAAAAATAGTTTTTTTTTTAAATTCGACCAGGTAAAACGACTAAAAAGTTATGAAGAAATGATTTTTCAAGCAGTTTGTCACAGTTGGTGGCATTTACTTTTGTTCAATCACAGATTTGATGTCACCAACTGCATCAGACTGCTTGAATAGTCATTTCTTCGGAAGATTTCAGACGCTTTTTCTGGTCGAATTTTTTGAAAAAATTCTCATTTTTATTTTTTGATATTTTTTCCTTAATGTTTATCAGCTACCCAACATCACCCTTACACATGACCACACCTTTCTGGAACACCCTGTATATTTAGTAAAAATCATATTTCTATCACAACTCTTGTAGCTGTGGCGCCACTTTAAAAAACTTTATGCCATTGGTAGATTTTGGTCGCCATTTTTGTTTGAAAATGATATTTCGCCAGTTCAGTTGCGACATGACTTTTGAGGCGAAACCACGTTTTTTATCTATGTTTTTATATAATTTTCACCAAGAAAAGTGCTTTACGTCGAAAGTTATAATATTAAATAAATAGTAGCAAACTGTTGGACATAGACATCCCCCAAGTGTCGCCACAACAACCGGTCCGGTGCGTCTCGCATCCATCAGCTTATCGCGACCCTCATCAGGTCATCGGTCCACCTAGTGGCGAAGCCTTCCAACGCTGCGTCTTCCAGTACACAGTCGCCGTCTTTCGGCTGATATGATGATGCTGAATAGTAAACTTGAATCAGCTCTCCTGAAAAATACCCGTTTCGAGTTGAAACAATGTGCTTCCAAAGCAGCTCCATACCCAACATTTTGAAACGGTATGTCTAATATCATAAGTTTGGTAAATATCAGAAATATTTTCGATCAAAAAACGATTTTGTCATGTCCATCGATTGAAAAAATTTGACTGAAAAATGTCTTATGATGTCCTTTCAACAACTCTTCTATACAAAATGAAAAACACCAGTTTTTTTGTAGTTGAATATACATAAGTAGAAACAATATATTAGATGCCTTATATGTGTATTGTATAGTAAAGGGACTTCCATTGTAAAGTGTCAATAATATTATATTGTCCTCATATTTTAATGTCAATAATTTACTGTCCTCATTATATTTTAATGTCAATAATATATTGTCCTCATATTTTAATGTCAATAATATATTGTCCTCATATGTTATCCTCTAGGTTTTGCCAGCGGATTCGCCCGTGTTAAAGTCGAAAATTATCCAATGGGAATGTACTACTGGTATAAAATATATTCTATGGTCAAATTCATGTCATGATGTACCATCTCCCAAAGCCGTTTGGGTGTGATTTAAACATAAAGCCTTTCACATTTACTACATTATTTTTAGCATTTATAAAAACAAAAACCGAAACACGACTAATATTTTCATCTAAAGAATCTTTATACTTACCTACAAAATTTCAAAAAACTATCATGAAAACTCAGAGTTACATGCTGCTTTTTGTGGATGGGAAATCATCAAATGATCCTCCCGCTCTGGGCGGAGCGAGAGGCAGACTCTTAGGCTGCGTTTCCACCAGAGATGTGCGAGGATGTCACCAGAGATGTGAAGAATCGCTTGCGCTGAGCGAGGCTAGGTAAATGAAGCGATTGTATTGGTTCTTAACAAACACATCCCTCGCTACGCATCCTCTCGTCTGGTGGAAACGCAGCCTCACTGTCTTAGCCCAAACGTTGCACAAGGCTTTCTTGTAACAATTAAATTGTTTAGGTATACTAAATGTGCGCAGACGAAATATGGGGCGAAGTGCTAATTCAGGCCGCAACCTTACAATGTTAAGTAAATTACTGCCAAAGTAACTGTAAATATTCTGTATAATATAATATGTTAATACTTAAATATTTTTAATAACAATACAATTCTCGAAACTATAAGTACAATAACATTATTTCAATAATAGAGTGCTGGCGATTCTAAATTATTAGAGAAGAAAACTCGTCAATTTGGGAAAATCTCGATCGTTGTAAGTCGATGTTGCCATTATAAAAATGTTTGTCCTGTTCTTATAATGAGGTGTACAATAAAGTATAAAATAAATAAATAATGCCTTGTTGCATTAAGTCCGCCCATGTACCACTATTGTACCTACATAAAGTTTAAATAAATAAAAAAAAATGTGCTTTACATTTGGGCAAACAAAGTCGACTTTTTAGATGAATTGCCAGCACACTCCCGTACTTTATGAAAAATAGAATAAAAATGTACGTTAAAATATCACTAGTATCTTTAGTGAGTAAGCAAGCAGCTGGATTTTATGACATTATTTTGCATTTACGCTGCAAAACAAAGATCTTCAAATTGTTGTGTTTAGTGGTTTAACTTGTCTTATCTCGATTATTTTAAATATTAAATCTAGCTATTTTTATATTGTTATAATTTCTGATTTAAATCGGAATACTATTGTACTTATTGTAAATATTTATTGATTGATTTTGAAGTCGAATCGAGTGTTATGTAAATAACGATTATCATAGATATAAAATGTTCTTTTTAATAAGTACTTATGCCTTCAAATTATATGCCACTAAATACTACATTATTAACGAAGTCCATAGCAGAATGTACATCGCTTTTGCGAATAGTTAAATTTAAAAGAAGTTTTGAACATAACGTGTTTTATTTTTGACACCTTGCAACTCACCGTACGGAAAACATTATCTCCTGGGGCAGTCGGGTAAAAACTTCTTTTTCACCCGACTGCGTCAGAAAGAGGGTAATTTTTTCGAGCGTATGTATTGTTTGTATGTATCATGTCCATTTCTTTGGCAAGCCCTACAGCCCAAACGGCTGAACGGATTTTGACATATGAGGTGTTGTTGAATTCGTCAGAATTTCAGTTCAGTTCATTGCGCACGCTGAACATTGGTTTTTAAGTTTTTAACAGACAAAAACAAACATGCATCGACATTGCAGCTGTCGTAAACAAGCAGGTAAGCTATGACCCCATAACGCACCGTTCTACTCAGGCTAGAGCTAAGTTATTCCGTTTATGGCGTATGTATTGACGCTCGCAAGGGAATCAAACCTCCGTGATAAAACGTAACCTATTTTGAGGGTTGCAATTATGTGCCAGACAATAGCAAAGTTATCATCGGCATAATAATAATTCAAGGCTTACATTTTGAGGGCATTTTCTTTTAAATTGTTGTTCTTTAAAGTATTTGTAATCAGCCAGAATATTCAAGCGGCTACCCGGCTGCGGTGTTTGCCAGACGACTATATCTACAGGATGATTTTTTTTGAAGTGTGCGTGGGCCAAAAAATCCGAAACTATGAGTAATAACGAAAAACACGGAAAGAAGTCTCGAGACCGATTTTGATGAAAACTAAAACTGGATCATTGGATTTTTTTTTAAAATCGGTATTCTTAATAAGGAATTGAACCAATTGATTTTGAAAAAATCAACTGGTCAAGCTATTAAGGATCAAATTCTGGAAAGTAATATGCAAATGGCAAATTATGGGAAAAATCATTTTGAAGTAGTCGATTTCAAAATAAAGATAAATCAACTAGGTAATTTAGAAAAAAATCTGGACAATAACAAACTGTCAGTGTCAGCTGTCAAATTGTTCAACATCAACAAACATCTGAGATCCACTGAAAAATAGCGAAATCTTAATGATTTCTGAATAAAAAATGTCTGAAATATGGAATTTAGGTACACTTTGTCGTTGTTGCCACGCCGATGGCCACTTTAAGAGCCTAAAGTCATCGGATGAAGATAAAAATGACGTCGAAATCTACGAGAAAATGTTGCACGACACTTTGGGGATCTCTGTAAGTATTGATTTCAGTAATATTAACCTATTACCTACTACATTATGTTCAGGTCCGGCCCCTCTTTTGAAGTGAGCACAGTGGGCACCCAGGGCAAGTGCCCAGGGCTCTGGGATCGATAGTTCCAGCAGATCGCCTACAGATTATTAATAAATAATATAATAGTTATGTACTTACCTACCTATAACAAAATCAAACAATCGATTTTTGGGCATAGCTTTCCATTGACGTCCGCCGAGTTGGGAGTTGATATTTTTTTTACAGAAAGGTTACATTATTATAAGCACACACGCAAAGTTTGGTTTTTTTACACTTATTATTAATTTTAATCCATAAAATGAGGAAAATATCATCAGAAATAAAAATTAAGAAAACTCGAAAAGGGGGGCTCCGAAACTTCCTTTAAAGGGGGGTTTAGTACCCCTCCCTCCCACCGTCCTACTACCCTCAATTCGACGGACGTCAATGGAAAGTCGTTCCGGTCACTCAAATGTTTCAGATTTCAACCCCGCCACTAGAAGCCAGCTACAATATCTGTGACGAGTGTATCATTGACCTGCAACTTGCTACCAACTTCAAGAAGCAAGTGCTTTTGTGTGAAGAGAAGTTTAAGGTTTATTGTATAAGTAAGTTTAGAACGAGACGCACAGGACCTATTATTTATTATACTATATTTACTATGATTTATTAGGAAATCCCTACTAATATTAAAAATGCGAAAGTAAGTCTGTCTGTCTGTTATGCCTTCACGCTAAAATGACTGAACGGATTGTCGTGAAATATATTAGATATATAGCCTGGGATATGGAGAAGGACATAGGCTACTTTTTACACGATAACCAACATCCACGAGCAGCGCTGCAGGCTTAAGCTAGTGGGTGATAATTGTAACAATTTATTTATGTAAAATAACTGTGTGTTTATATTGTTATTTTAATTAAACACAAAGCCTATACGTAACCGACTTAGTAACTTCAAATGTAACGGGAGGCACAGACAAGGTCGGTAGTACAGATACTAAATTAAGGATGACATTCTCGGAGAGTAGTTTAACATTATTATTGAACCAGATCAAATATAATTATTGCTTGGTAAATGAACATAGTTTATTAATTTGCTGGTAATAATTAAGTAGAGAGGGAAGAGCTACTAAATAAAAACCGGCCAAGTGCGCGTCGGACTCGCGCACGAAGGGTTCCGTACCATTATCTATAAAAAAACGCCAAAATAATCACTTTTGTTGAATGGGAGCCACTGGAATATTTATTTTAATCTGTTTTTATTATTAGTTGTTATAGCGGTAACATAAATACATCCTCTCTGAAAATGTCAACTGTCTAGCTATCACAGTTTATGAGATACAGCCTGGTGACAGACAGACGGACAGCGGAGTCTTAGTTATAGGGTCTCGTTTTTACCCTTTAGGTATGGACCCCTAAAAATGATGTGTTTATTTATCTTTCCAGATGAACAATTTGTAGCGCAATGTGTTAGTATACAGTCTGAAGATAGTGATGATTCTGATGAAATTATTGATATTGGTAAGTGTGAAATCAATTTATCAAGTGATCAAGATATCAAGTAACACCCCACCTCCCCCCCAAAAAGACCCGGATATCTGGTAGTCTACAATCTAACGAAGAACGAATATTTCTATACCAGCAATGGTAGTATGTGTGAAACAATGTTTAATTTAAGATCTCAATGTAGGTACCATATTTATACTGAGAAATAAATACTTTACGAAAACTTATCCAAGTCAAAGTCAAAGTCAAAGCATTTTTTTTTTTAAATTGTCAAGGTCGGTCAGTCAAAAAGATGAAGCTATTTGCACGTTCCAAAGCGTAGATCAACCTATTTGGTCTGTGCGTAGATCTCTATGGAGAAGAACGTGCAAGAAACTCCACGGACACTCTTTTAAAAATAATATTTTGTTACAAAATTATGGTTGTAACATCATTCATATTTAAATTATACATATATGTGAGAACGATGTAAAAGACGTGCAGGATAAAAGAGTTCGGAGTAAAAAAGAAACAATTCAAAGAAATAATTAAAATAAACCAGAGAGAGATGACCAGTCTCAGCTGACGGCGCCCGTTTACGAACATGACGCACACGCTAGCACCATTCGGCTCGACCATTTTTAAGGGAACCAAATGATCCAACGCATGCGCCACCAACAGCCAGACTTTTGAGTGAGCATGACATCCCCAATCGCCAGGGTACATTCAAGTCAAAGACCTACCCAAAATGATCATTATAGTTTAAAGATACATGTGCATGAAATTATACAATGCTAAATAAGTGGAGTCTATACAATGAAAAATATTGCATTCTTACAATCTTCAGCCGGTCCAACAATATTACCAAATGCCAACCAACTTTCGAGCCCCCTAGTGGCTACTTAGTGGCGTTGTGGAGCAGGACCAGCATTGAGCCAAGCATTTTTATCTTCAATATTCTCCCCTAACTTATAATATGCTTGCTTGCATAGTGTGCGTTTAATACAGGATTTAAATTTCGTCTCATTTAATTCTAATATATGGGGACGTATTTTATTATAACATATTAAACAGTAGCCCATGAAAGATGTGGCTACTTTAGCAAATCTAAAACCTGGTTGAACTAATTGGTTCCTATTTCTAGTGACATAGTTATGTCTGTCACCTCGTTTACTAAAAAGATGCAGATTCTTCCTAACATACATGATATTTTCATAGATATATTGACAAGGCACCGTCATGATGTTAATTTCTTTAAACAGTTCCCTTAGAGAATCGCGCCGGCGGAGATTGTAAATGGCTCTGATGGCTCTTTTCTGCAGAATGAAAATAGACTCAATGTCAGCAGCCCGTCCCCATATTAAGATACCGTAAGACATTATACTATGATAGTAACTAAAATAGACTAGTCTCGCGGTTTCAACATCTGTAAATTGGCGGATTTTCCTAACAGCATATGCTGCCGAACTTAGCCTTCCTGCAAGAGATGTCAAATGAGGACCCCATTGTAGCCTTGAGTCAAGCGTACCTAATCCCCAGGAAATCTGTTTCATCGACGAATTCTAGTTTCTCCCTGTTCAATACTATGTCACAATCACTACTTTTGACATTTGGAGGAGGCTTGTTATAGTAAAATAAAATCTTGTGTGCTCAGTGAGTATTATTTACTTGCTAAAACCTACCCTCAGTGGGGTCAAGCCACCCCCAAATACAATCCTGGATCCCCTGTTTGCTCTGGATAGCCAATACCGCGTAGGTCTGACCAGGTATTTATAAGAATCTTTTCTTTTCCAGAATACAATATAGAAGTCGATTTTGTTGAAGAAGAAATTAAAAAAGGTTTGCTATTTTAAAATTTTAATAATCATCATCATCATCATATCAGCCGAAAGACGTCCACTGCTGGACTTAGGCCTCCCCCAAGTGTCGTCACAAACGGTCCTGTGCATTTCGCATCCATCGGCTACCCGTGACCCTCACCAGGTCATCGGTCCATCTTGTGGGAGGCCTTCAAACGCTGCATCTTCCGGTACGCGGTCGCCACTCCAGAACTTTTCGGCCCCATCGACCATCTGTTCTGCGAGCAATGTGCCCTGCCCACTGCCACTTCAGCTTGGCGATCCTTTGGTCTATGTCGGTAACCTTGGTTCTCTTGCGGATTTCATTATTCCTGATTCGGATTCACGAGTCGCCCTTTGGGTGTCTTTAAGACTTCTGATGAGGCCCATTGTGAGCGACCTCCGAAAATTTTAATAATAATTTATTGTAAACTTTCATCTGCAGTCCGCGTGGTGGGTTACTGCCCCGTTAATCTAGTGATCCTAAGTGCGGATCACTAGATTACTTCCTCCTTTTTTTTATGAATGGGAAATCATCAAAATACTCCTTCCGCTCTGGGCGGAGCAGAAGGAAGTGTCAGACTCTTACTAACTAAAACCCATCCGTGTTCCTCCTAATGCCCTTTGCGTTCTAGGGCCGCGGTGACTCTTTCGAACAAATTCCGCAATCTTGGGGTACTGGGTTCAATTTCCAGATCGGGCAAAAAGTGTTATTCGGTTTTTCCATTAGCATTTCTTCAGTAGCAGCCCGAAAATGGAAGTTTGTGATGTGTCACCCGCGTGCCTCAGTGCGCACGTGTCACCGTTGGTCCTGCGCGTGATGTCCCCCCGCGAGTGTCGGATGCCGTCTCTGAGGACTATGACAGTGAAGGATCATAAAGTGCACCTGTGTTTGAGCACACACGCGTGTGTTAGATATATCAAGTATATATGTAGATATATAACTAGGTATATATATCTAATACATCCAGATTATGTAAATATATAATTGTATCAAAGGGAAAATATAAACAATAGGATTCAATTCTAAATAACTTTATATTTATCTTTTAGTATATAACAACTACATAACTATCGTAGTAGTGTATATGACACAAAAGTCAAAGCCAAAGTCAAAGTCAAAACGTTTATTTCAAGGTGACTCTACTGTCCGTTCGCAAGGGTAGATTCTTATGGAGAAGAACGGACAAGAAACTCCATAGTTACTACATACACAACGTTACGTTATAATATACCAACCATAATGAATAAACACGTTATCATTACCCGTATTTAAAATACACCAGTCATCATAATAACATTACATAACACTTACATAACCATAATATTACATAGTATTACATTATTCATAAGAACTTCATAGTTAGAATTATAATACACAATAATAGCAGCAATAAAGTTACTTAACTTTTACCTCGACGTCTCGAACAAGAATGGGCTGAGCCACTCGGAGCTCCCCCTTTTATAGTCGTGAACAAACAACTTGAATATTTCTATCTACCGTCATCAAAAATATCAACAACATAAAAGGTGGGTATCCGTTTGGAATATTTTATATGTTTTCTACATTATTCCTTAATATTTTTACTAATGTAGGTACTTTTACAGACATACTGAAATAATGAAAGCAGAATTGAATAATGTAAATTAGGTATTACATACTTGTTACAAGTTTAAGGTTATGCAAAACATTACCTACTATTTTATCAAGTTTTAACAGTAAAAGGAATACTCATGATAACAATAACATGTTAGGATAATCTATTACGGCCATACTGACAGTACTTCGTCCTCGAAGTATTGCAAGGTTAATTTTACAATGAAAAAAAGTGTATATAATTATATTCTTATATAAAGTATTTACATAGACATGGAGGTCCACATTCAATTCGCTGCCATTGAGATAGACCAACCACAAAACAAATGGGTAAACCAGCGAACATTAGCCAACTACATAGACATGCCAGTCACATTCACCCGCTGTCAGTGAGATAACTCGGCACCAAATAGGAGGCTACCAGCGGATAATAAATATTAGCCAACTACATAGACATGCCAGTCACATTCACCCGCTGTCAGTGAGATAACTCGGCACCAAATAGGAGGCTCCCAGCGGATAATATAATATAGGTACATGACATTATAGGTAATAGATATTTTAAAAAATAAATTTTAAACAAATACCCTCAATATTATCTCTACAGCACAATCAACAACTAGAGATCACATAAAACAAAATGCTTAACAGAATGTTATGTACATTTCACTGTGATTACGATCAAAGACTATATACAATAAAGAAAGAAAATAAAGAAAAACATGGTATAATCTATAATTATGCTTGATTTTAAATTACACAATATACATCATCATCAACAATAAACCAAAAACAATCAGAATAATCTCATACCTTAGATGTTAACGCCTTGAAAATCGAAGAGAAACTGGGCTGCTCCAATGTGGCTCCACTCTTTTATACCCGTTAACAAACAAGTATGACAGTTGAGTCAAATCAGTTTTTGAAATAAGTTTGTTATAAAATCATAACATATTAAACAGTTAATAATCACATTTGACATTAATACATAAATTCATATCATAATAAAGAGTATTCTATTCTATTCTATTGTATTTTACTTTTGTTTTGCCAATTGCCTAGACGTGTCAAGTCCCCTCCACCCGCTGCTAGTGGGATAGACTTGCACCAAGCAAATGACCGACCAGCGGAAACAAATATATCTTACTTTGTTTTTTTTGAAATACACGTTATTATGTCAAGTATTTATTTATATCTCTTCAACAGTACAATAATATATATGTAGGAACAATGGATGAGTTTTCCCTGAGCGGTGGGTAAGGTATAGTGCCAGTATATTGGCGTCCCAATTTTATTGGGATAAACAAGACAGTATATCAATAACACAGTCTTATTACACTTTAAAAAACACACACACACACACACACACAATGAAAACAATAAGTAATAGAAATACAGTCATTCGAACAGACCTTGAAGGTCACAGTTCGTACAGAGGCCTAAGCCACCCAAGTACAAAGTGTATCAGCAAGCCAATACAGCTATGTAGATATACAGCAGTGCTGTACCAGGTAAACTGACAGTAATTGATATTAAAATCACTTAAATTAAATAACACAAACAAAACAATTCAGTTTGCATAATATAACACGTTTTGACAACTACCCACAGTTGTATTTAATAAGATTTGACAACTACCCGTAGTTGTAATTGATAACCGTCTCCGACATATAAATATGTAATTAGGTAAAGTTTCCGTTGTAATATCTTAAGGACCTCCTTAAGATATTACACACTTTACATTACACTTAGACACTTACATTTTCAACAATTAATTCATCTGACCAGAATCTTAATTTTTCTTGGGCTACATTTCCTACGTTAGAATTTACTTTCTTACGACGAGTGGCGTCGAAACATTTGATATTATCCGCTATTTGTAATAGGCGTAATCTAGCTATTTCTCGGTCAGCCTCTAAGTTATTTGGATTTTGTCCATCATTTTTGTCAAGTACGTCGTCTAAACGAGCTTGGAAAGACGAAATATTTGCATCTAAGTTAATAGTAATCGCGAAGGGGGCCTGTGGATTTTTGTACAGTTGTATTAATTGATTATTGTACATTCCACGGAACGTTCGGCCAATCTGACTATTTATTGCACATAGTTTTAAGCGTATCAGTTACAGTGGACACGTAACGTTCTACTTGACCATTACTTCTGGGAGTACCCGTGGAAATCAAGTGATGTTCTATATTTAGTTCACCAAAAAAATTACCTGATCGGACAACTACTAAAATTAGTTCCTCGATGCTTTTACACCAGTCTTCCGCACCGCTGTCACTAGTTGTTGGGTCGAAGACCGGGAATGCCACGTCGTTATCAGCATGGCGACGACCAGAAAAAGCAACGCTGATTGCTTTGAGAAGACTTTCCAAGACAGTAGAATCCATTCTGAAACTTAGAAATAAAGTCTTAATAGGGGTGTAGTGAATCCCACTTCTGATGTTAGATATATCAAGTATATATGTAGATATATAACTAGGTATATATATCTAATACATCCAGATTATGTAAATATATAATTGTATCAAAGGGAAAATATAAACAATAGGATTCAATTCTAAATAACTTTATATTTATCTTTTAGTATATAACAACTACATAACTATCGTAGTAGTGTATATGACACAAAAGTCAAAGCCAAAGTCAAAGTCAAAACGTTTATTTCAAGGTGACTCTACTGTCCGTTCGCAAGGGTAGATTCTTATGGAGAAGAACGGACAAGAAACTCCATAGTTACTACATACACAACGTTACGTTATAATATACCAACCATAATGAATAAACACGTTATCATTACCCGTATTTAAAATACACCAGTCATCATAATAACATTACATAACACTTACATAACCATAATATTACATAGTATTACATTATTCATAAGAACTTCATAGTTAGAATTATAATACACAATAATAGCAGCAATAAAGTTACTTAACTTTTACCTCGACGTCTCGAACAAGAATGGGCTGAGCCACTCGGAGCTCCCCCTTTTATAGTCGTGAACAAACAACTTGAATATTTCTATCTACCGTCATCAAAAATATCAACAACATAAAAGGTGGGTATCCGTTTGGAATATTTTATATGTTTTCTACATTATTCCTTAATATTTTTACTAATGTAGGTACTTTTACAGACATACTGAAATAATGAAAGCAGAATTGAATAATGTAAATTAGGTATTACATACTTGTTACAAGTTTAAGGTTATGCAAAACATTACCTACTATTTTATCAAGTTTTAACAGTAAAAGGAATACTCATGATAACAATAACATGTTAGGATAATCTATTACGTGCACTATAATTTCTCCTGCGTACCTACTACGTACTCTTGTAATGATCCTATTTCTCATTGTTTTAAGTTACTAATTTTTTTTCAGAAAGCGAACTAATAACTGAAGAAGAAATGGTTGAAAAAAAAACAGATAATGATAAAACGGAGAAAAAGCTAGAATCAAATAAAAATAGACGACAAAGAAAAAAGAAAACGATAAAAGGGCAAGAATTTACTAAAAATGGAGGACAACGTATGTTTTATTTTATTTTTCTGTATACAGGGTGAAAATTTCAAAGTGTGCGTGGATGGCCAAATCCGAAACTATGAGGAATAGGTACCGAGAAACACTGAAATGAGTCTCGGGCCCGATTTTGATGAAAGCTGAAACTTAAAAATATCAGTTACGGTTTATGTAGGTAGGTTTAGTCAGAAATTTAAAAAACTGTTTTGTCAAGAGCACTTTTCTTTAGTTTACCATGTGCTAACTTATAACTTTCCAGAATTTGATTCTATCCTAGTGACACTTTAAGCTGGTCTTTTTTTATTTTCAAAATCAACCCGTTCGATTCCTGGCTTGGAATACCGATTTTTTAAAAGTCCAACGATGCTGCTTAATTTTCATCAAATTGACGCTAGAGACTCTTTTCAGTGTTTTTCGATATTCCTTGTAGTTTCGGATTAAAATTTGGCCATCCACACACACTTTGAAAATTCACCCTGTATATGTTTTTTTATTTACTTGGTAACAAAAGGCTCATTCTCTTAGGGCCCTATTACATGGGGATTTTTTTCCTATTGATTAGCACGCGATTCACTACTATCTCACCTGATGGTAAGCGATGATGTGGTCGACGATGGAGCACACTTGCCTAGAAGTAACCTATTCACTCTTGACTTAAAGATCCCCAGGTTTTAGATGTCTGGAAACACACTTTTTTTGTTAAGTTTGAAATCAACTTAATAATCAGGAATTCAGGAGTATAAAGTTGATATTTGTCTACAGACAATACAGTCGGGCACCACATGTTTAGATATGTTTAAGCTTTTCATAATGTTAAATTCAACCATTCTGAATTCAGCTTAAAATTCACTTTTGTAAAGTTGATATTTGCTTAAATGCATTTGAATATACAATACAGTCATTCTTTATGTCATAATATCTAAACAAATATTCTTCTTTTTCAGTTAAAAACCGAGCAAAGAAAGACCGTTCTCTTATCATTCAGATTGACACTGAAACTGGCAATAAATTCTCCTGCAAAGAGTGCGGAGGACTTTACCAAAAGAAAGAGGACATAAACCAACATCTATACAAGGCACATGCGATCTTATACACATGTGAATACTGTCCAAAACAGTATAAATCACTCAACGGTTATGAAAGCCATAAAACGATTCATACAGGGAATGAAATTCTATGCAGCTATTGTCCAAAAAAGTTCGCTTACAAAAATGCTTTCAAAGAACACCTTAATTGTCATACAAAAGAAAAGATTTTCCAATGTGATCTGTGTAAAAAAGATTTTAATTACAAACGTACATTGATTCGACATTTAAGAATCCACGCTGGTACCGATAAAAAAATATTATGCGATCTCTGTGGTCGATCATTCAACGATAAATCAAATTTGAACATCCATACTAAATCTGTACATCTTAAACTACGCCCATTTCGTTGCAAAATCTGCGAAAAAACTTTCTCAAACAAAAGGCATTGGAGAGACCATCTAAACCTACATTCTGGTGACGTCAAAGCTTACACATGTGACATTTGTGATCATAGACTAACTTCTCAGAAGTTACTGAATGTCCATAGACTGAGGCATGAAAATAAATTCATGTGTAGGTATTGTCCTAAGATTTTCGACGACGCAGCTTTAAGGAAAGAACATGTTAACACAAGCCATAACGAAGAACATCCATGGTTTGCATGTCCCCTCTGTGGTAAGATTTTCGTTGGAAAATACTCATTAAATCGCCACATTGATTTCCACAAGGGAATAAAAAGATTCCCTTGCGAACACTGCGATTTAAGGTTCTCCCAAAAATCAGTTTTGAAGCGTCATATATTTCGGAAACACAATCCTAAGGCAGACATTAATGTTGGGAAGTGTCACAATAAAAGGCGTTCCTGTGAAATCTGTGGAAAAACTTACGCGCTTATAAGTGCTTTAAATAGACATAAAGCTCAAAAACATTCGGGAAGGACATTCGACTGTGAAATTTGCGAGAAGAAATATTTGCAGAAAGCTAAGTTGAATACTCATAAAAAGAAAGTGCATAAGATTAATATTGAAAAAGTTGATGAGAAGGGCTGTTGAACAAAACCGGACAAGTGCGAGTCTGACTCTCGCATTGTGTATATTATGGGGATCGAGTTGATTTTTCCCGAGTATACAGGTGTTCCAGAAGTGCGTGATCATATTTAATGGTGATGTGGGATAGCTGTTACACATTGAAGAAAAAATATGTAGCAAAACAAAAAAAAAATATGTCAAAAAAATCGACTAAAAAGTTCAAAAACATGCAGTTGGTGACACCAACCTGTGATTGAACTGAAGTAAATGCCACCAACTGTAACAAACTGCTTGAAAAGTCATTTTTTGGGAACTTATAAGTCGTTTCTTATGGTCGTTTTTTTTGAAAAACGTCACATTTTTTTTTCGTTTTGTAATTTTTTCCTTAATATATACCTGCTACCCTACAGCACCCTTAAATATGACTACGGAAGTCTGGAACATCCTGTATTTTACTTACTGAAGTTAATTTTTTTCAAATGAATTTCTTCTTGATACCTCCACGCGTTCCTAAGAAAGAGGATCATGACTGACAGACAGACAGTTCGACCGACAGACGGACAACGTAGTGATTCTATACGGAGCGTCCAGTAAGTTTCGAATTTGCGGTACTAGATGGCACTGTCCACGCTCGGCACGTGCCCCTTATAGGAATGTGTAGAAACTATAGATAGCAGCACAGCAGCGTCAGTGCGAAGTAGTGATGGGCGACTCGGAAAGTTTCCATCATTCCACCCGGAATATTCCTGAGAATATTCCCAAAACGGGTATTTACCCGGGAAAGTTCCCAAATCGTGGGTAAATTAATTTCTATGACGATTAAATTAGTAAGTACTGAATAAAAACAAAAACACCAACTCCAAAATCATTTAATCAACTACAGGCTGGTTCAAATATGAAAATTATAGTTTAAATATCAGGTTACTTCAAGTCTAATACTCTTATAATAGTAAGTAGGTAAAATGTTATTGAGATTCATTTAATCACTGTCTAAATCACTGTCATCGGAGAATGTTTTTGTTATATCGCAAAACACTATTTCTCTTGTATTTCTTCCAGAAGTTGATGGTTGAGATTCAATATTGTTTATGGTCAATGGGCTAAGCATAAAAGGACTTGAAGTGGGTTCCTCATCTTCTTCTTCGTCTTTTTGATTGTGTAACAAATTCCAGTTGTGTGAGCTTGTGTCAGTCGCTCTCAAGCTTACGCACACTAAGACAATGTGCACGTACATTTACCTACACAACTATGGCTCGCCCGCACTTGTGAGATAAAACAACTATAACCGTTAAGCGCATCAGTTATTTATTAATTCTTAGTTTAATTATTGTGGAATGGTTATAATACAGGGTGGGCCATATCAGTGTTGGCGATTTAATTCTTCAATTTCTCGGTAACGCGCGGCGCGGGGTGGCGGGGGGATATGTTGTTCGCTGCGCCGCTTCCTGGAAATTTAGTCGCCATGGAGCCGTACACGGGAGTGCAGCGTGCATTTTGTGTCCGAGCGTATTACGAAAACAATAAATCAGTGATTACTGCACGACGTTTGTATCGGCATGAACACGGTTTACGCGATTTAAGTGAAGTTCCAAGCGCCAATGTGTTACGAAAATGGATCAGAATGTTTGAAACAACCGGCTCAACAGTACCAATTACGGCTCGTGGTCGCCCAGTTTCTGCAAGATCAGCAGACATTGTGGAGCGTGTTCGTGTTTCAGTTCAGCGAAATCGGCAACAGTCAACACGTAAGAGAAGTCAGTCTTTGGACGTCAAAAGAACAACTTTGCGACGAATTTTGAAACGTGATCTGCATTTGAAGGCTTATAAGATTCAGATAGTCCAAGAATTAAAACCCAATGATGCCAATAACCTACTTAACTTTGTCAATTTGATGCTCGAGCGGTTCAACAATTTCAACAACGTGATTTTTAGTGATGAGGCTAATTTTCGCCTTAATGGCCATGTGAACAAGCAAAATTGTCGGTTCTGGTCCGAGACTAATCCCGGACGCTTGCATGAACATCCACTTCACAGCCCTAAGCTTGTCGTGTGGGCTGGGATAACGTCAACCGGTATTATTGGGCCATACTTTTTTGAGGACGAAAGAGGGCAAGCGATGACGGTTAGAGCTAACAATTATTGCAACATGATAACAGACTTTTTGGTGCCAGCTTTGCAAGAACTTCAAGGCAATACCTCGAGGATGTGGTTTCAACAGGATGGGGCCACATGTCATACGGCTAGGGTATCCATAGAGCTGCTGAAAAATGTTTTTCCCGGAAAACTCATCTCGAAAAGGGGGGATATTGAATGGCCCCCACGTAGCCCCGATCTCTCTCCATGCGATTATTTTCTATGGGGCTACCTCAAATCGGTAGTTTACGAGAATAATCCGACCAATTTAGAGCAGCTGAAGAGGAATATTATTCAGGAAAGTAACAAAATACCGAGAACAACTTTTCAACGAGTTTTCCAAAATTTGCGACTTCGGTTCCAAGAGTGCCAAGCAGCCGAGGGAAGCCATTTGGACAACATTATTTTTAAGTCTTAAAAATTCCTATGCTTCTACTTTTTAACAATACAAATATATTTGTGTTATGTTTCGTAGTTTTTTTTAAATCGAATATTTAAACCGCCAACACCCTTATGGCCCACCCTGTATATTAACAAATAACAACGTATCTTGAATGAAACAGTGTAACACATTTATAGTTGTTATTTTTGTACAAGGAAATCGAAAACCTTAAGTTTCATCAATCGATTTATGCGAAATATGTATAAATTGATCATAAAAATATAAATACCCGAATAAACACCCATTGGGTGGATTCAATGGGAATATTCCCATTTTAGGAATTTACCCGGGTAGAATCCCATCACTAGAGCTAAGTAATAAAATTATACAGGGTATTTTTTTTCCAGTATACAAACTTTGAGAACCACTTCTGCCCATGTAAATGAACAACTTTCCCCAAGAAAGCCATAGTCAAATGCTAAAAAAAAATTTGAACTTCCCATACAAAATTGTTATCAACTGATCCCAATTTGTATGGGAGACTCAATTTTTTTTTAGGAATGGACTATAATAATAAAGAGAATAATAATCAATGTTACTGACATGAAGCATTCGTTGAAGGAGCGCTTCTTTGGCCGGCTGAAGGTTTTCAACAGCCTTCTATCGGGCGGAAATAAGGTGCGCGCTTTCAACGGATGGGTCATGCCGGTATTAATGTACTCTTTCGGCGTACTCAAATGGACTCAAACGGAACTTAACGCCCTGGATAGACGGGTCCGTACACTGTTAACTGCACATCGAATGCATCACCCACGGTCGTCGGTAATGAGACTGTATATCCCGCGAAAGTGTGGAGGTCGAGGCTTTTTAAACGCTAAGACTCTCCACAATCGCTAGATATGCAGTCTCAGGAAATATTTCCTAGTTGTCGACGGAGGTATGCATCGAGATGTAGTGGCGGTGGACAAGGGACTCAACCCGCTCTCCTTGGCAAATCAGAACTGACGCAAACCTGTGGTGCTTGACACTAACGATCGCAGGGCGGTATGGCAGAGCAAGGAACTTCACGGACGCTTTTTCCGGGCCCTACACGGGCCCGATGTGGATCAATTAGCGTCCGTAGCCTGGCTACGTTTTGGTGACCTCTTTGGGGAAACCGAAGGTTTTGTCTGTGCAATTATGGACGAAGTTATCATGACGAAAAACTAACGGAGATTTATTGTGAAGGATGGCACGGTTGACATATGTTGGGCATGTCACCGTCCAGGAGAATCAATTCGCCACATTATCTCTGGTTGTTCTCGTCTTGCTAACGGGGAGTACTTGCATAGACGCAACCTTGTAGCCAGAATTATCCATCAGCAACTTGCTCTGAAATACTGTCTTGTGGAATCGGAGGTGCCGTACTACAGGTATGTGCCCGACCCAGTTCTCGATAATGGCAGTATCACATTGTACTGGGATCGGTCCATCATCACTGGCAGGACTATTATTGCAAATAAGCCTGATATAGTGGTGGTGGACCGAATCGAGAGGCGTGCAATGATTGTAGATATCACCGTTCCGCATGACGAGAACCTCGTGAAAGCCGAGAAAGATAAACAAATCAAATATCTTGACTTGGCTCGCGAGGTTGTCGACATGTCGGATGTGAATTCGGCAATCATTGTACCGATAGTCGTGTCAGCCAACGGCTTAATAGCCACGAGCCTCGACCAACACCTCAAGAGGCTCTCGTTAGGCAGCTGGATCAAGGGCTTGATTCAGAAAGCAGTAGGTACTTCTGGACACGGCTCGCATTGTTAGGAGGTTCCTCTCTCTTGAGCCCTGACCGCCGGTAGCTTGGACCCTATTCCCGATACCGGTGGGCTACTATTTTTTTATATTTTTAAACGTATTTTTTTTTTATAAAAATATTTAAAAATGTAATTTATATATGTACAAATAATGAATAAAGGAAATAAGAATAATAATAAGCCCGGACGGACTGCACAACTTCTGGCTTAAGTGGTAAAAACACTGAAACAATACTTAAATCCGTATCGACGAGAAAGAGGTGTGCAGTGGTGAAGCACTGTAACGTGAATGACAAGCGGAGTTTTGGGGCACGACTACCTCACAAAAAAAAAATGACCCTTATCTGTCTAAATACAATGCTATGTGGTGAATCCTAGGTGATTTAAATCGGAATACTATTGTATTGTAAATATTTATTTATTGATTTTGGAGTCGAATCGAGTGTTATGTAAATAACGATTATCATGGATATAAAATGTTCTTTTTAATAAGTATGCCTTCAAACTATATGCCACTAAATACTACATTATTAACGAAGTCCATAGCAGAATGTACATCGCTTTTGCGAATAGTTAAATTTAAAAGAAGTTTTGAACATAACGTGTTTTATTTTTGACACCTTGCAACTCACCGTATGGAAAACATTATCTCCTGGGGCAGTCGGGTAAAAACTTAAAAAAGTAGGTAAGCTATGACCCCATACCGCACAAGCGTTAAGAGAGGTTCTACTCAAGCTAGAGCTAACTTATTCCGTTTATGGCGCATGTGTTGACGCTCGCAAGCGAATCAAACCTCCGTGATAAATGATGACCTATTTTGAGGGTTGCAATTATGTGCCAGGCAATAGCAAAGTTATCATCGGCATAATAACAATTCAAGGCTAAAATTTTGAGGGCATGTTCTTTGAAGTATTTGTAAACAGCCAGGATATTCAAGCGGCTACCCGGCTGCCGTTTGCCAGACGAATTTACCTACAGGATGATTTTTGAAGTGTGCGTGGGCCAAATCCAAAACGATAAGGAATAACGAAAAACACGGAAAGAAGTCTCGATCCCGATTTTGATGACAACTAAAACTGGATCATTGGATTTTTTTTTAATTCTGGAAAGTAATATGCAAATGGGTAAACATTACTTTGAAATAGTCGATTTCAAAATAAAGATAAATCAAATAATTTAGAAAAAAATGTGGACAACAACAAACTGTCAGTGTCAGCTGTCAAATTGTTCAACAAAAATCTGCGATCCACTGAAAAATAGCGAAATCTAATGATTTCTGAATAAGCAATGTCTGAAATATGGAATTTAGGTACACTTTGTCGTTGTTGCCACGCCGATGGCCACTTTAAGAGCCTAAAGTCATCGGATGGAGGTAAAAAAGACGTCGAAATCTACGAGAAAATGTTGCACGACACTTTGGGGATCTCTGTAAGTATTGATTTCAGTAATGTTAACCTATTACCAACTACATTATGTTCAGGTCCGGCCCCTCTTTTGAACTGAGCACAGTGGGCACTCAGGGCAAGTGCCCAGGGCTCCGGGATCCATAGTTCCAGCAGATCGCCTGGTCAGTGGGTCGTCTTAGGGGCGCCTACAGATTATTGATAAATAATGTAATAGTTATGTGCCTACCTACCTATAATAAAATTAAACATTTTTGTGCCATTAAAAATAACATGTGAAAGACATAAAGCTGTCTTGAAACAACATCTATCGTGATCCTTTCTAGTGATGAAAAACAGATCATAATTTGCTTTTCGGGTACCTACGAAGAGATATCAGGGAAAGGTCAATGAACTATATTGAACATTTATCTAGCGCCTACCAAAGGATATTCCGTAATCAAGTTATTCTGTGTTATGTTATGTTTCAGATTACAACCCCGCCACAAGAAGCCAGCTACAATATCTGTGACGAGTGTGTCTTTGAACTGCAACTTGCTACCAACTTCAAGAAGCAAGTGCTTTTGTGTGAAGAGAAGTTTAAGGTTTATTGTATAAGTAAGTTTTAGTTTATATTGTAATTTTAATTAAACACAAAGCCTATAATGTCTGACTTAGTAACTTCAAATGTAACGGGAGGCACAGACAAGGTACTACTACTACAGATACTAAATTAAGAATGACATTCTCGGAGAGTAGTTAATTTTTAGTATATTTTGAACCAGATCAGATATAATTTTTGTTTAGTAAATGAACATGGTTTACTAATTTGCTGGTAATAAATGACTAGAGAGTGAAGAGCTACTAAATAAAAACCGGCCAAGTGCGAGTCGGACTCGCGCACAAAGGGTTCTGTACCTAAAAAATATAAAAAAATACTAAAAAAAAAATCACTTTTGTTGTATGGCAGCCCACTTGAATATTTATTTTATTCTGTTTTTATTATTAGTTGTTATAGCGGTAACATAAATACATCCTCTCTGAAAATTTCAACTGTGTGTAGGTATCACAGTTTATGAGGTACAGCCTGGTGACAGACAGACGGACAGCGGAGTCTTAGTTATAGGGTCTCGTTTTTACCGGGGTCCGTACCCAAAGACACAGTGTGATAAGATCCCGGTTTTTGTGTCATCGTGTTTATTTTTAGTTAATCGATAGAGTCTAGAATTCCGACGATTAGAGTAAAACTCCGGGTTCGCTAAGACTTGTACTTAAAAAAAAAAAAATGTCAAAGTTTCGCTATATCCGACTCTTGAAAAACGAAAAAGAAATCATTATATTTTAATGGAAGTACTTATTCCAGAATTTATTTATTCTATCGAAAAAAGGTATGATAGCTGACCTTTCTACCAATTCCTGTTGCTTTAGTATGTATGGGTCAAAAGATATGTTTTTTTTTCTCATTTTTCGTTTTCATTTTTTTTTCATCTAAACCGCCGTAGTAGGTGGTCATTCCTACATCAAACAATTGCTGATACTTTCTTTTATGTGTAGTATTAATTACAAAACCAAAGTCATTGGTTTCCAGGAGTTATTGGAAATTCTAAATTTACTTAGGGTTGTCACTTTCATGTATCCGAAAAAACCAACAAGAATTAAAATAAATATCAGCATAATATGTTGCAGTCAAAACTCTTAACCAGTCAAAAGTACTTTTGACTGATTAACACCTGTGCTAAGATAGGTCGACGGAGCCCCGCTTGGCGGGGCTCCTATTTCTGGGTGGTTTAAAAAAAACTAACCACGAAGGCCGAGTCGGGGTACTAGTCGGAGTGTTAACCATAATGACGTTTTTAACTCTACTAGCAAAATTAGCCAAAAGTACTTTTGACTGATTTTGCTAGTTAATAGTACTTTTGACTGGTTAAGAGTTTTGACTGCAGTCATATCCGATACTAATGGAATTATTTACTGGCGAAATATCAGTTGGATATGCATTAGAAATTTTAAGATAGTTTATGAGTCATAAAGTCATTGGTGTACCTATCGGTTATGAATTCATCATTTTCAATAATTCTGGTATGAGTATGTTTTTGTCCCCAAGGATGGAATTATTTTATTTGCTTTTGAATGAGTAAACTATATTGTATGTAACTGATGGTTTTCATTTTCTATCGTTGTAGTCTGAAGTCCGGGAACAACCCTAATGCCATGGAACCACGGGTAATTAAAATTACCCATGGACCCGGTACTGGGCCGACCCACCGGGACCACGGGTAACGACACTACTAACGCAACAGGAATTGGTAGAAAGTTCGGCTACTATACCTTTTTTCGATAGAATACATAAATTCTGGAATAAGTACTTCCATTAAATTATAATGATTTTTTTTTCATTTTTCAAGAGTCGGAAATAGTGGAACTTTGACATTTAAAAAAAAAAGTACAAGTCTTAGCGAACCCGGAGTTTTACTCTAACAGTCGGAATTGTAGACTCTGTCAATTAACTCAATAAAAACACGATGACACAAAAACCGGGATCTTATCACACTGTGAAAGGGTACGGACCCCTAAAAATGATGTGTTTATTTATCTTTCCAGATGAACAATTTGTAGCTAAATGTGTAAGTATACAGTCTGAAGAAAATGATGATGCTGATGGAATTATTGATATTAGTGAGTGTGAAATCAATTTATCAAGTGGTCAAGTCCCACCCCACCTCGCCCCCAAAAAGACCCAGATATCAGGTAGTCTACAATCTAACGAAGAACGAATATTTCTATACCAGCAATGGTAGTACCTATGTGTGAAACAATGTTTAATCTCAATGTAGGTACCATATTTATACTGAGAAATAAATACTTTACGAAAACTTATCCAAGGAGACTTGTTATCAGGGCTTGTTAACGTTACCAAATAACAAAATAATAACCGTTCCTTAACGTTAATTTCAATTAACGGTAAATTTTGTAACGTTACTGGTATCACCATAGTAACGTTACAAAATTTACCGTTATTTGATAACATTACTAGTAATATAAAGTTAAGTAACATTTAACGTAAAATACGAAAATTATCGTTTTAACGGTAAAATCTCTACGCATTTCATTCATTTATTTATTTCCGTAGCCTTCGACTTTGTAGGAACAGAGACAAAGCTTCTTAAGAACGTGCAAAATTGTTACCTATTTTGGTAGGGTTGTCACAATATGAAGGCAAATTAAGGGGATGTAGTACAGCTCCTTTCTGAAGGAAATAAGAGCGCCACCTCCGTGACAATGCATCCTATCCTATAGTTGCAACGCAATTTTAGGGTCGTTACGGTGGGGTTTTTAAAAAGGCATCCTGTATGAGAACATCTAGCATCTAGCTGGTGGTCGCGGAGGAATTTGGTGATCTCTTCGCGTTTATTACCATTGGCATTGGCATCGAAGAACCCTGATTTAAGAGATGGGGTCTGGTGGTGTTTGTGCGTGACTTATCTATTGATTAGTCAATCGCATCCATTGCATCTAACTTGTCCGTAATGGACTTGTAGGCGGTGAAAATTTCGAGCGCCTTCGTTGTCAACATGTGCAACTGGCCATCGCTGCCTCTGAACTTGTGAAGTTCAGCGGACAAGGCCCTTGCAGCACGGGTCATGAACAGACCGTAGGCTTCCAGAATGGTTTCACTTACGCCAAAGTTAAGCAAACTGAGCGCAATATTATGTTAGATAGTATTCAGGTTACATCTGGAGTTGTTTACTATAGGTACCTAAGACCTTGTAGAAGCCAGAACAAATTTCCGTGCGTTCACGCGATTTTGCCATACCTATTACTGGAATCAAAAGTAGCTCACAATTTAGGACTCACAATGCATTAGTGTTAATGTATTGTAAATCGGGCTGGTTTCCGCAACTCCACGACTAAGCGCGTATTATGTATAATCCGTGGTGCTTGGCAACTGGGCTTAACCCAGTTGTATTATATCCCTTGGTGCCTATTTGGCCTAGCTCTGTTCTGTCTCCTGCTTGATAAGGAGGGAAGTGAAAATTATATTTTTTCCTACTCTGCTGTTATTTTCTGATTAATTTCGTTGCGGGATTCAAGACAGTTGAATCGTTTCTCCGGGATTCGTAGAGCTTCATTGACTCGGCGTTTTTCTGGTGGTCGCCATTGTTGACTCTGGCTTTCAGGAGTTGCAGTGATTTGAGAATGTGTGGCGGGCTTGTTACACCAAAGTCCATGACCGTGGAATGCAGAGTGGGGCGCGCATTCACTGCTGCGGTAGCAGCAGTGTGCTGAGGCGCAGGTTGGGGAGCAGCTGGGGCCACTGGGGTCGCCGGCGCAGGGATCGACGCTGGAATGGGCTTATCCATTAGCGCTGGGATGGGTCGGGGAGTGGTGACTACCAAAGCTGGTTAAAGCTTTCCGGCTCGTTAGAAGTATGATTTTCAGCCCTAGCTGACTTGAGCCGGTAAATGCCTCGCCTTATACTTGGCCCGCCTTGCGTATATTGGGTCCATTTTGCGTGTTATATTTGCTTTGAGCTGAAACCTTTGGAGCCATTATTTATTGTTGTTCCATAAAAAACCCTTACGTTTGTATTACATGTCGTTAGACGTACTTAAGTATATATTAGACCTCAGGCCATATTATATATCCTCAGACCTTTATCTACAATATACAACAATAATATTTTACATGACTTTAATGAATATTAAAATTCTAGAACAAAAACTACCAAAAATGATGATATGACGATTTTTCAATATACATTTTTCACTATACTTATCTCTAAAACTAAATGTCCGACTAATGTTACGTTGAAACCTTTCATTTAACCCTAATTTTGTAACAATATCTCCGTAAACAAAAAAAGTCATTTAGCAATACTTGCAAAATTTTAATTAAATATTACCATAGCACCGTATTTAGATACTTTATATGGGAACTTATAATCTATCAAAATACGGTGTTATTAGGTTCATAGGATAACTACTTAATACACACTAATTAACCTTATAATTATTAAAAATTAGCAAACAATAAAAATAGAATTTACTTAGAATCTAACTGATTAGCTAGGTACAAATGGTTAAGACACACGATTCAAACTTGTTTTGCCCCTATCACTACTACTTGCACCATGGAGCGTAGATAGGGTCTTGTCGCCGACACCCACCGAGTTTGGGCTCGATTGATTCGTTTTGAGGAGCACTTTATATAATATTAGTAGAATATTTTAAAACATCATGCCTGCTCTAAAATACTTACCTACTAAGAAGTAAAAGTAATAAATGTTTAATTATGACGACACGGTTGGCGCAGTGGTTGAGCGATCGGCTGCTGCGCTGCGTGTCGCGGGTTCGTTTCCCGCACGGAAGAAATATTTGTATGGCCTACAGGTAGTTTTTCCGGGACTGGCTGTTTGTGTATGTGACTTTGTATGTTTGTAAACGCACCCACGATACAGGAGAAATTCCTAGTGTGGAGCAACGTTTTTTTAAAGAAGAAAGAAAAAAGATTTTGTCTGGATAATGATAATGTCCTAGTGAGGGGCAACGTTTTTATTTTTTTTTTTTAAAAGAAAGAAAGAAAGAAAGAATGAACTAAAAAGTTAAAAATAAATTCTAGTAAGTGTTTGTCGTGTAGGTTAGGTACCTACTTACCAATATTCTTAAAAGCTTGAGGCACAAAGTATAGTAAGTACCTAGCCTGTAACTACCTAGTAGATAACCGTTTACCATCCGGAAAGAAGAAAACAATATTTTAGTATGTTTGCTTTCATAAGTACATAAGTAATATAAACTTCTTGAGTTTTAACCCTTAGTATTTAAAATTAGATTTAGTACGACACGGCATTAGAGTAGCGAGAGGGCGCGGGCGGGCGACCCGGCCACACCACCTCACAGGGATAACCGATAAAAAATAACGATAAAATTAACGTTAAACTACAAATAACGTTAATAAACAATAACGTTAAAATGGAGCATAAATAACGTTAAACCTGTAACCGTTATTTTAATATTAACGTTAACTCCTGTCAATGCAAGGTAACGTTATAATTTTTTACCGGTAGCCCTGCTTGTTATAGTAAAATAAAATCTTGTGCTCTGTGAGTATTATTTACTTGCTAAAACCTACCCTCAGCGGGGTCAAGCCTACCAAACTACAATCCAGGATCCACCCCTGTCCGCTCTGCATAGCGAATACCGCGTAAGACTGACCAGGTATTTATAAGAATCTTTTCTTTTCCAGAATACAATATAGAAGTCGATTTTAAACATCCCGTTGAAGAAGAAGTTCAAAAAGGTTTGCTATTTTAAAATTTTAATAATCATCATCATCATTATATCAGCCGAAAGACGTCCACTGCTGGACATAGGCCTCCTCCAAGTGTCACCACAAACGGTCCTGTGCGTTTCGCATCCATCGGCTACCCGCGACCCTCACCAGTCCACCTTGCGGAAGGCCTTCTAACACTGCGTCTTCTGGTACGCGGTCGCCACTCCAGAACTTTTCGGCCCCATCGACTGTCTGTTTTGCGAGCGATCCTTCGGGCTATGTCGGTTACCTTGTTTCTCTTGCGGATTTCATCATTCGTGAAACGATTACGCAAGGAAACTCCGAGCATTGCTCTCCCCATTGCCCTTTGGGTGACTTAAGGCCTTCTGATGAGGCCCATTGTGAGCGACCCCCAAAAATTTAAAAAATCATTTAAAGTAAACTTTCATCTGCAGTCCGCGTGGTGGATAACTGCCCCGTTAATCTAATGATCCCAGGTACGACTGACGAACGTGGGCATGCAATGGGAAACGATCAAATGACTCCTTGTGTCAAAACTCTTATTGACTGAAACCTATCCGTGTTCCTCCTAATGCCCTTTGCGTTCCAGGGCCGCGGTGATTCTTTCGAACAAAGTCCGCAACCGTGGCGTAGGTACTGGGTTCGATTCCCAGGTCGGTCATAAAGTGTTATTGGGTTTTTCCATAAGCATTTCCTCAGTAGCAGCCCGGAGATGGAAGTTAGTGGTGTGTCACCCGCGTGCCTCGTTGCGCACGTGTCGCCGTTAGTTGCACCTGCGTTTGCGCACACAGGCGTGCACTATAATATCTCCTGCGTACTAAAGTACTCTTGTAATGATCCTATTTCTCATTGGTTTGAGTTACATACAATTTTTTTTTTCAGATAGCCAACCAAGAACTGAAAAAGAAATGGTTGAAGCAAAGAATGATAAAACGGAGAAAAAGCTAGAACCAAATAAAAATAGAAGACAAAGAAAAAGGAAAACGATAAAAGGGCAAGAATTTGCTAAAAATGGAGGACAACGTAAGTTTTATTTTATTTTTCTGTATACAGGGTGAAAATTTCAAAGTGTGTGTGGATGGCCAAATCCGAAACTATGAGGAATATCGAAAAACGCTGGAAGGAGTCTCGAGCCAGATTTTAATGAAAGCGTAAACTGAAAAAATATCAGTTACGGTTTAGGTAAGTAGGTTAAGTCAGGAATTTAAAAAACTATTCTGTCAAAAATGAGCGCTTTTATTTAGTTTACCATGTGTTAACTTATAACTTTCCAGAATTTGATCCTATCCTAGCTACACTTTATGATGGTTTTATTTATATTTTCAAAATCAACCGGTTCGATTCCAGGCATGGAATACCGATTTTTCTAAAATCCAATGATACCGTTTTTTTTTTCATAAAAATCGGGCTTGAGACTCCTTTCAGTGTTTTTCGATATTCTTCATAGTTTCGGATTTGGCCATCCATGCACACTTTAAAAATTCCACTCCCGACCCGTGGTACAACTGCGATGTCCAACTGGTTGTACTACAGAGAAGTAAATAAAAAAAAATAACCACGAAGGGGATGGCGGGGTCTGTTCGCTCGCTTCGCTCGCTCACTTGACCCCGCCATCCCCTTCTAACCTAACCTGTCCGAGTCGGGGTGCCCCAAATCCCGAACTCGCTAATTTACTTCTCCGTAGTGCAACCAGTTGGATATCGCAGTTGGACCACGGGTCGGGAGCTAAAAATTCACCATGTATTATGTTTTTTATTTAGTTGGTTACAAAAGGCTCATTTTCTTAGGGCCCTATTGCAAATCAACTTAATAATCAGGATTATTAAGTTGATATTTTTCTACAGACAATACAGTCGGGCACCACATGTTTAGATGTCGCTTTTCATAATGTTACATTCAACCATTCTGAATTCAGCTTAAAATTCACTTTTGTAAAGTTGATATTTCCTTAAATGCATTTGAATATACAATACAGTAATTCTTTATGTCATAATATCTAAACAAATATTCTTCTTTTTCAGTTAAAAACCGAGCAAAGAAAGACCGTTCTCTTATCATTCAGGTCGACACTAAAACTGGCAATAAATTCTCCTGCAAAGAGTGCGGAGGACTTTACCAAAAGAAAAAGGACATAAACCAACATCTATACAAGGCACATGCGATCTTATACAAATGTGAATACTGTCCAAAACAGTACAAATCACTCAACTGTTATAAAAGTCATAAAACGATTCATACAGGGAATGAAATTCAATGCAGCTATTGTCCAAAAAAGTTCGCTTACAAAAAGGCTTTCAAAGAACACCTTAATTGTCATACTAAAGAAAAGATTTTCCAATGTGATCAGTGTAAGAAAGATTTTAAATACAAACAAACATTGATTCGACATTTAAGAATCCACGCTGGCACCAATAAAAAAATATTATGCGATCTCTGTGGTCGATCATTCAACGACAAATCAAATTTGAACGCCCATACTAAATCTGTACATCTTAAACTTCGCCCATTTCGTTGCAAAATCTGCGAAAAAACATTCTCAAACAAAAGGCATTGGAGAGACCATCTAAAACTACATTCTGGTGACGTCAAAGTTTACACATGTGACATTTGTGATCATAGACTAACTTCTCAGAAGTTAATGAAAGTCCATAGACTGAGGCATGAAAATAAATTCATGTGTAGGTATTGTCCTAAGATTTTTGACGACACAGCTTTAAGGAAAGAACATGTTAACACAAGCCATAACGAAGAACATCCACGGTTGGCATGTCCCCTCTGTGGTAAGATTTTCGTTGGAAAATACTCATTAAATCGCCACATTGATTTCCACAAGGGAATAAAAAGATTCCCTTGCGAACACTGCGATTTAAGGTTCTCCCAAAAATCAGTTTTGGAGCGTCATATATTTCGGAAACACAATCCTAAGGCAGACATCAATGTTGGGAAGACGAAGTGTGATATTTGCAAGCATAGTTTCAAGAATATTCTTCTACATATGAGTAGTCACAATAAAAGGCGTCCCTGTGAAATTTGTGGAAAAACTTACTCGGGTATAAGTGCTTTAAATAGACATACAGCTCAAAAACATTTGGGAAGGACATTCGACTGTGAAATTTGCGAGAAGAAATATTTGCAGAAAGCTAAGTTGAATACTCATAAAATGAAAGTGCATAAGATTAAAATTGAAAAAGTTGATGAGGAGGGCTGTTGAACAAAACCGGACAAGTGCGAGTCTGACTCGCGTATTGAGGGTTCCGATACATAGAATACGAGTATAGTGTGTATATTATGGGGATCGAGTCTTGATTTTTCCCGAGTATACAGGTGTTCCAGAAGTGCGTGATCATGTTTAATGGTGATGTGGGGTAGCTGAACACATTAAAGAAAAATTATGTAGCAAAACAAAAAAAAATATGACAAAAAAAATCGACTAAAAAGTTCGAAAACAGTCTGATGCAGTTGGTGACATCAAACCTGTGATTGAACTGAAATAAATGCCACCAACTGTAACAAACTCCTTGAAAAGTCATTTGTTGGGAACTTTTTAATATTCTTGAGTCAATTCCTAAAAAAAAAATTGAACTTTCCATACAAAATTGTCATCAACTGATCCCAATGTGTATGGGAGACTCAATTTTTTTATTCGGAATGGACTATGGCTTTCTTAGGGAAAGTTGTTCATTTACATGGGCAGAAGTGGTTTTCAAAGTTTGCGCACTGGAAAAAAAAATACCTTGTATAAGTCCTGGATATTTAGCGTTTTCAAACCAAGTTTCATTAAAATCGGTTCATTAATTTCGAAAAATAAAATCTTGAAAGTTTGCATGAAATACCGTACGGCGTAAACGCTCATAAAAGTTCTCTATATGGGTCCCGTTTTTGCTTTTTGACGAACGGAACCCTGAAAAGTGTGTACCTACTTTGTTGGTATAGGTATGTTCTACAGCCATATGGGTTAGTAAACTTAATTTTGGTACAGACGCCAGCACATCAAGATTCTCGAAACTTTCAAATTCTCCCAATCAACCTTAAACCTAATGCATTAGCGATAAAGTTGAAAATCTATTAAAGAAATTTGACAGATTGTTGTAGCTTGATGTGTACATATACATTTTCAGACAAAAAATTCCTGTAATTTATTTTTATAACGATCTAGGTTGTCAAAATACCTAATATATATCTACATTTTTTTTTGTTTTGTAATTATATACCAAATTTTTATTTTAAATATTATTTATTACTTATTTGTTGTTACACCTACATTGTAGTCTTTTTGAACCAATGGTTGGCTGGTAGAGAATTCCTTGTTGCAATAAATCCGCCTATGTACCGCTACTGACTGTAATAAAGTCTAAATAAATATATAAAATTAGTGATCGGCGTAGATAGTGCTATTTTAGCCAATGAACCTGAATGATAATACTAATATGGATATGCTCCGGGATTCCCGGGAATGTTTCTGAATGTCGATGTAATAAATGAAGTTAAACTGTTTAAGATATCATGGGTACGCATACATATCAAACTAAGTACTAATTTCCGGTGTAAGCTTGTCCCGCGCGGTGCTGTTTTCCATGTAACTTACTGGTCCCGGGATTCAGAAAAACAAACTACTCATTTTCGGTATAAGCTTGTCCCGGCGGTGCTGTTTGCCATATTACTTACTGGTCCCGGGATTCAATAGGCCCATGTTAAAATAACGGTCACTAAATCCCGGGAATAACACTATATAGCCGATCACTGATAATAATATAGGATTAAGCAAATATAGATAAAATAAGATTTATTTACATTCAAATAAAAACGAAATTACTTTGCTCATTTTTGTCTTTTAATTTTACCGCAATTTACCATTTTTATTTTGCTGTCAGCGTTTGAACAATATCTCACCTGATGGAAAACGTTGAAGTGGTCGACGTAGGGACGAGGTTTATCTCCGAAATGGCTGGACCATTTTTGACAGGATTTCCACTGGCAGATTGCTGATGCTTAGACTTATTGTATAATTATTAGGACTATTACTATATACACACTTAAATAAAAGACTCTTATTATTATTATTATTATTATTATAAGCCCGTAGTGTCCCACTGCAGGGCAAAGGCCTCCCTTCTTTCTTTCCACTTCAATCTGTCTTGAGCAATCTGAGTCCAGTCCTTTAGGTAGGAGTCCAGTTCGTCTCGCCACCTCCTTTTGGGTCTCTTAACTAAAACTAAAAATAATCTAAAACATGGCGTCGAAAAATTCCTCCGCATTGCAGGCCACGGGTACCCAAAAGGCTGGCAGCATTGCCACGTTGTATGGCAATGCTTATCCTTTGTCCGAGCTAAAAGCCAGCCCTAGGGTCACGCGAAGTGTCAACTAAGCGTCTTGACAGATCTTTAAACAAGTAATGAGCACTCGGACCCCACGACCTGAGAGTTTCAACCCCAAACGGCTCGAAAATATAACTACCAACAAGGTTATTATATTTCCGCTGCTTGAGGTTCTGCGCAGCCGAAGCGGCAGCGCTAGCACAGCACGAAGAGCTAGGAAGATGGGATGGCGCAAGAGTATCGACAGAAGTAGCGTCCCACACTAATTACCTACCCATCTTGCCGTCCGGTCTCTTGCCATCGTCGCGTGCCAGGCCATTGGGTTCTAATACAGCCGGAACCCCGACGGTGACAAGAGCTCGTCGGATGATGTCGTTAATATTCGCGTGCCGCGCTATGCGGCCCGCGCTACGGCTGCATGACAGGCCGTGGTGTCCGAGGCTGTTGACAGCTTCGCCACAGTGGCAGCGATGAGGAGAACAACAAGGAGCGCCAAGACGCAGGGAAGCAGCGAGGCGGAAAGTAGTATCGTCGAACAAGGTGCCTATGTTCGACGACGGTAGTGCATGAAGGCAGAGTCCCGACTCCCATTGACCCATAGCCAGCAGGCGAGCACGCTCAGCAGCAGTACCAGATATGGCCAAAAGGTTATTCTGAACCTCTCTGCAGAGTGGCTCGTCCCACCGTCTCTGGGATGATGGGTAGTCGTTTGGATTTAGATTCGGGCAAGCGAGTCTCCAGGCATCCATAGCCTCAGTGAAGCAAGGCACATCAAAACTAGTCAGTGAGGAAGCTAGGATATTCCTGACTAATTTCTCAGTGCCATGAACCGAAGATATGAAAGCCGGTAAACTGATACTAGTAATTTTGCGGACGCCGAGGCCTCCCATACGGATGGGAAGAGTAGCTTGTGCCCAAGCTCTGTCGTCCATGGCCACATTTAAAAGTGAAGTAAGTGTACGACGGATGATTTGGTCCATTTTTTCCAAAAGGTGAGGGTGCTTCCATAAATGGGAAGCACGAAGAAAATAAGTTAATTTAGGTCCGAAACAGCAGTAAAGAATTAAGGTGATTGCCGAATGCATGTTAATTTTGTGTAATCTTTCCGAAATATCATTAAAATTTTGTATTTTCTCCTCAACAAAATTGGGAAAGGATTGCTCAAAAATGGGAGACCCAAGGAGGCGAAGAGAGCTTTTTTCCATAACTTTGATTTCTGGAGCTATAGCGGTGAATTTTGGAAGTGTCGGTCGGTACTGTCAGATAAGAATAATTCACACTTCGAAAGATTGTGATTTAGTCCTATACAGGGTTATTTGTAAAACACCAGCAACCTTTCAGGGGGTGAAAGTACACATAATTATAAACAACTTTTACTATGGGACCAACTCTAAAATATCAAAAATTAAATCAGCTGTTTCATACAAAATGCAATAGTCACCCGATGAAAATGTATGAAATAGCAGATATTTTTTTCGATTTTTCAGGGTTGGTCTCATAGCAAAAGTTGTTTATAATGATGAGTACTTTCACCCCCTGAAAGGTTGCTGGTGTTTTACAAATAACCCTGTAGAATGGAGTTGATTTTTTAAAACTTGTAAATCATCTAAAACTGTCAACATCACCTCCTAGAGTTCCATGATCTAGATACCAAACATTAAATTTGGAATTTAGCTGTCGAATGATTGGGTGATTGAGAAGCTAAGCTAAAGATCACTGGCCCGAGGGGATCACCTTGTTGACAGCCAACAGCGGATTCCAGAAGGTTGTCCTGATATAGTAATTTAGATGGATGTCTATAACATTGCCAAAGAAAATTAAACATTTGTGTAACTTCTTTTTTAATTTCTGCCAGCAAGGTTTCCCTGTTAAGAGCGTGTCGTAACCTAGCTGCAGGGGCTGAATTTTCTTCGAAATATCCTCACTATAAAATTTACAACAAACCTTGGCTGCCAAACGACGGTACGTAGATCCCATGGCAATGGGACGAATGCCGCCATCCCTCTTGCACAGGGCACATATATTGGCGCTCGTTCACCTTGCCCGAGAGCATGAGGTTAATCAAAGCCGTAAGCTCCTTCAGAAGTGACTCACCAGCTTCCCCGGCGCCTGTACAGATGAAGTCCTTTAGATGTTGAGGACTAAGGCCGTCGAGGCCGCCAGCAGAGCTGCTCCGAAAGGAACATACGGCTGTGACCACCTCTCGACCTGTAACGGTTAGGGTGTGAATGTCCGGATCAGGGGAGTTGGGAAAAGAAAGGCCATCCGATGGGGCAGGGTGTTTGCTCCTCCAGAGCTGCGAGAGTATCTGGAGAACACGGTGCCACCACATCACTACTAAAAAGAATCCTGGCTGCTCCGCTTATGTCACCTTCCCCTAATTTTGATTCGACCAGATGGGAAATGCCTCTTGATGAGGTATACCTCTGCGTCGATAATTTTGTGTCCAAATTATAGGCCGAAATATTACAATCATCTTTAATTTGTTCAGTTAATGTCCTTGTGGTAGCTAAATTCTTTTGTACATGTAATATTCTGTAAGGGAAGGTGAGAAGTTGCTCCCAGGCACTTAGTGAGTTCTCGCGGGCGCCAAGGCGGACGCATCCCGCTAAGTGTTGCGCTACGAGAGGTCTAGCGCCGCGGGGAATTCGCTTTAAAACAGGAACAGAGTTTTTGAATTTTGATAGGGTTTTCCAAAACGGGTCAAGAGTGGATGTAGCTAGTGTAGTAGGTGGTGATGTAATTACAGGGTCTGAAGTGAGTGCATTTTGGAGTTTGTGTGCCCTCCCAATGTGCACATTCAGACCCCGCTTACCTTTAAAGAATCGTGCCTGGGTGCACAGAGGACACCTCTCCAGGATGTTTAATGATGTTGAAAGTTGACAGGCACTAGATATTCCAACACAACACTGCTGCCACTAATCATTGAAGTAAATATACTACACACTAGTATAAAATTTACACTTATTACTATACCTATATACAATTAAAGCAAAGAAAAAACACAAAAAAATTGTTTGAGTGACAACTGCCACGATGACAAGATGCGTCAAGCTTGCAGCGCAGTCGCGTGGGCGGCCTGGGGCACCACCGCGCCCAAAAAAGCATTTCAGGGGCGGCGCCTGGACAACCGTCGCCGCGTCGTGGCGGCGGCGCCAGAAGGCACGAGCGCTGGAGTCGTGTTCTCAGCGTCGCCAGCTGTAGATGCCGCTGACCGCACAGCAGCTCTCATGCGAAGAAAGCGGCGCCGCAATATAATTTTTAAAACACGGGGCACGTGCAAAGGTCTTGGTGGATCTCGGTGGCAGAAATTTCACACTATTGCACCCCCAAAATAATTTTAATTATTTAAAATAAAAAAGGAAGACTGCGGTTTTTGTCAACCTGTCAGTGTTATTGCTTTTTTTTATGCTAAGAGGAGTAACTAGGGTTCCTCTTTTTTAGAAAAAGGTTTAGGTTTCATTGCAAAAAATAAGGAACCATTCAAGCGGGCGCAGCCGTGGTCAGAAGTTAGAAAAACTCTTTTCTTGACTTTAACATACTGCAGGAGGCAGCACTAGCAGCTTTCAAGCTACACTTAATATTCAAATCGACATCCACAACTTTAACACCAGAAACAAGCACAAGCTACATGCTCCTTCCCGCCAACTTCGTAAGGTCCACGACTCATTTGTGGGGCTCGGTATCCGCTTTTACAATAAACTTCCACTTTCTTTTCTTGACCTGCCTTTTAACTCATTTAAAGCTAAAGTTAAATCTAACCTTTGTTCAAAGGCATACTATTCTATTAATGACTATTTAGACGATAAGAATAGTTGGTCGCAGTGTTGAACGCAAGACAACGTAATTTTATCATGTTCTTTCTCTATTAGTAAGCTTATGACAGGTTATATGAGTTCATATAATTCTTTTTTTTATACATTATTTTTTTTTTTTATTTTAGACTGAATGTCAATCTGTCTTTTACTTATTGACTTATTCTACTCATTACAATGTTTAAAAATTAATGGTATAACACTTTTGGTTCGAGTCACAGTTCTATCGCAAAATTCTACCATTGCCCGTTTTTTTAATGGTACTCGTATAATGCAGTGTGCTAGCTAACATGTTGTAAATAATATTTAATTTTATGATTTCCATGTTGTTGGATACATATTTATTTTTTTGTTCGTATCTTAAAATACTTTGCGTACTATTGTTTAATTGAAGTTCTTAAAACGTAACAGACAGATGTGTTGCTGGGGAGTTTGTTGCGCCACTTCTTCTTCCCAACTAAAACGCTAGGAAGTGGTGACGGGTGGGCGTTTTGGGGGACTGTCTTTATGTAAAATTTGAGGTTCAAAAAGTGCTGGCTCTCAGCCTAATTTGAATAAATGACTTTTGATTTTGATTTTTTAAAAAAAAAAATCCTGTATAAATACGTGGATCCTATATTTGGAGTTGTCATGCCATAGATATATTTTCCGTCAAGGTCATTTACCCCTACCCTACCTACCTACCTACCTTACCTTGATGTGCTAAGGTCGAGCTGACCTGCTGGAAGGAAACAAGTCACATAAGGGAGGAGAAGGTCTATACTCTGCAGTGGGTCGATCGTGTGGGTGGATTCTACGAAATCCCTAGTCCCTTCGCAGATATGCACTATTTTAACTCACGAAAAAGGCATAGACCTTTGGGTTGGTAAAATGCTCCAGAACGCTGCGTACCACGGCTGCACGGCACATATTGTTTATTTCAGTTAATTCACGCATTAGTCTTGGTTCGACACCAAGTGCCTCCTCAAATCTACTGTTAAGCAAATGGGGCAAGAAACATACTAGTTCTCACGCAAGGATCCTGGACCGGCGAGTGTGTCGCCCTAACACAAGCCGCAACAGCCGTAAAGCGTCTAGGGATACACAACTACGCAATTAGATTCGTATCTGACAGCCTGGCTGTGCTCAAAGCTCTTGAAAACAAACAAAGTAACAGCAAATTAATCTTTGAGTGGCACCTCGCCCTGGAGAGTATATCGCTGTCTAACAGAACCACCCTCCCGTGGATCAAGGGGCACAGTGGATCCCTAAGCAATGACGCCGCAGACGAACTTGTAAAGAGAGGTTCCGAGATGTCAGTGCTTTATTTTTTATTTTTTGCAAAATCATCAAATGATTTCTTCCGCTCTGGGTGGAGCGGAACGGAATATCAGACTCTAAAACTATACTCTATATCTAAAACTATATACTAAAACTCATCCGTGTTCCTCCTTTGTGCCCTTTGCGTTTCAGGGCCGCGGTGACTTTCGAACAAATTCCCGTAGCCACCTTCCCCTACCTTTACACAGTTTCATAAATAGATTTACCAGAGATCAACTGAACTTCATAATAAGAAATGGTCACGGGCTACAGACTGCAGGCAGTCAAAAATGGCAATGCCAAGTCTACATCCGCTACTAACAAAACGAATTATCAGCCTAAGTAGAAATAACCTCAGAATAATAATACGGGCCATTGCCCCATAAACAAACATCTCTTTAACATAGGCCTGCGCCATGGACAGCCCACTCTGCAGGTGCTGTTTTGTTATCCTGGAATGAGAGACCGTGGCTACCCAACGAGTAAAAATCCTCGGAAAGGTGAGGTCGCTCCGCGAAGCCTGTGAAGCTCCCAGGAAACTTTTGTGCTTCTGGTCGAAGCTAGCCTGGCTAACTTGGCCAGGACACCTACTCACAGAGCGGACCGAATGGGTGTATAAGTGTAGAAAATGGAGCCTACACAGCGATTGCTGAGCAAAGAGTACCTAGGTATAGTAATATTATATAGATGCTGAGTATGCGTATGACCATAGAGCTGTAGTAATACCTATATGGTATGGACTTCTGGATCGATACGTCATGTTTAGAGCGGCGTCAAGGTTAATTGAGGTTAATCCACACTTAACCGGCCGTGGATGGACCGTGGACCGTGGTCCGTCAGGACCTGAGAAAAATATCGGACCAGGTTGTGACCACAGAGTACTTTAGTTGTGAGGGACACGTCCCGTGCACGCCCCTGATATTTGTAGCTACCTACTACAAGCCTACACTTCCAAGCGTAGGTGGATCTTTATGGATAATAAAGTGCAAGAAACTCTTTGGACAGCCGCGTAGTTATCATCCTTGTGCCAAATTCATAGGGTGGCCAGGAATTCTAGGTTCGATTCCTAGTTCGGGCAAGTGTTATTGGATTTTTCCATGAGACGTGCCACCGGACAATGAGAGTAAAAGAACGGAGAGTGAACCTGTTGGTACACACACGCTTACACATTATGGTAAGTATAATTATGTAAGTATCTTGCGTACTTGGTTTCGTTGAAATCGGCCACTGTGATCGAAATTCAGTCGAAGGATTACTTTATTTTTTTTCTTCAGGAACGTTCAGGAGAAGTGCCTAATAAGGCAAGCTAATGTACCTACGTACGAAAATATCTGTAGGTACCTATTGACAAATAGTGAGAATTTTAGAAAATAAGCGGTTAAAAACTGGCGAACGGTGGGTGTAAACCTGCCTCTATAATATAATAAAGTTTGATAAGCTACCAACTTATCAATAATTAGATATAGTTATAATGTGTATTTATGCAATTTTACTTTGTGTTTTTAACTAGGCGTTTTAACCATTTTAGACTACTAACGATTTTATATTCATTGTACGTTATGCTTTTAAAAGTTAGTTATTTTAAAATTACATCAGTCGTTTATTATATTAACTAATCATTATAAATATCAAATAAAATTATAGATTCAGTTGTTGTATCTTGTGAATATTAGAGATTTTGTTATTATATTGTATACTAGCTTCTACCAGCGGCTTCGCCCGCGTGAAAATCGGAAATAGGGAGGTTTCTTGATTTGTATTGTAACTACACCTACTCTACACCTACCTACACCTACTCTACACTTACCCTACACCTACCCTATACCTACCCTACACCTACCCTACACCTACCCTACACCTACCCTACACCTACGCTACACCTACACTACACCTACCTTACACCTACCCTGCACCTACCCTACACCTACCCTACACCTATCCTAACCAGCCCAAAAAATACTATGACATGTTTCTTGTTTCCTGGTACTTGATGTTTTTGGTCTCCTGGTACTTGTAAATCTGTAGTACTAAGGCAGCAGCGGCTCTGAATTTCCACTTCCTCCTCAGTCTTCATTGATCCATGCCACTTACCGGGATAAAAAGTAGCATATGTCTCATTCCAGAATATGAACTACATGTGTGCCAAATTTCATCCAAATCCCTTCAGCCGTTTTTGCCTGATTGAAACACAAACATACAAACATACAAACATACAAACATACAAACATACAAACATTCACATTTATAATATTAGTAGCATTACTTACCCGTGTGTCAAATGAAGGGGCTTATTGTGTGGGTTTTTTCATATTTTTAATATATTTTTTTAAGAAGTTATTCACGAAATTAGATGAAAAAATGCAGATTATAATTCTTTACCTATAGATTACGAAAGAAATCCTAAGACTATGGGTTTTAAAGTTACATGTTACAAAAATCAGATTCATTCAGGACCGAGTCCGACACGCACTAGGTCGGACGCACGGGTTTTTCTTGTAGGAAGAATTAGCATTCGAATATCCAATATTTTTGAAGTGAAAACTTCTTTAGCTACGTTGTGCACTTTTTGGGATGGTTAAAAACGTTAAACTCGCGTCAGAACACGTGACCTGATCGAAAATTCGTAAGACGGATAATGTAATATAAATTGTCATGTTTGTGTACGATATAGCGCAATAAATGAATATTGTATTTAACCACTTAAATGATACCTAGTACTTTTATACTGATAAATAAAGCAATTCGTGCGAAATTATTCCCTAGCCATTCCAAAATATTCAAAAATGCACAACGTTAATGTTCAAGTTTTCACTTCTGCTGGCACTCCCGGAGTGCAACCCGTTGTTTTTTTCTTCGTGTAGGTATCAGGAGCCTAACCACCCACTCTTAAAGCAGTAGGTATTACTTCAATATTACTTCCAGTGGGGAAGAGACGGAGCTATATAGGACGTATAGCTCCGTCTCTTTCCCACTGGAAGTAATATTAAAGTAATAATGCTTTAAGAGTTGGTGGTTAAGGCCCTGTTCTCCGTACCTATATCGTAAAAATAGTCATCTCCAAATTGTATACATTTATTTTCCAAATCGTCGCAGTCGTCAGTGCTGTAACAGTTTTGTTATTTTATCTCGTTTATTCGTTTTATTCATCTGCCTAGCCTTTTCCCAACTATATTGGGGTCGGCTCCCATTCAAACCGGATTCAGCTGAATACCAGTATTTTACGTGGAGCGGCTGCCTACCAGACCTCCACAACCCATTAGGTAACTGGGTAACACGACAAGAATGGTGTCAGATTTTCTGGCTTCTGACAATCCGTAACGACTGCCAAAGATCTACAAATGACAGCCGGGACCAACGGCTTAACGTGCTTTCCGAGGCACGGAGGAGTCTCGGTATCTTAATATGGTCAACCATCCACAGACCAACCTCGGCAAGCATTGCTTAACCTTGAAGATTGGTCCGTGCGGCTGTTATAATTTAGCCACGAGCTCCTCCTCGTTTATTCGTTTTTTTATTATTTATTAATTCGCCAGACTACAGAGAGGTCCATGCTTATCCTTACCTTTTTACTAATAGTCCTTAATAATACCCTACAAAAAAAAATAATTCGAATCTTGGTAAATATTGAAGCCACCGATAGCTGTAAACCTCATTTTCTGGAACTGAAAATTTTACCCCTACCTTGCCTCTATATATTCGAAGTATGTAAGTTTGTGCGTAAGTACCCAGAATTCTTTACAAAAAGAGAGGACATACAAAGTAAAATAACTTTAAGACATAAAAATAGATTGAACTTACCAACATCGAGATTAAAGATGCACTCGAATAGTGCCTACGTCATGTCCATAAAAATCTATAATAAGTTACCCGAAATAATAAAAAGTTCGAATAAATATAATATTTTTATCAATAAATTGAAATTTTTCCTTATAAGTAAATGCTACTATAGTATAAACGAATACTTACATGATAAATTGTAATTAATTACATATCTAATTTTATTAATAAATACTCAAAATATTAATGACATAATAAATAATTGCGTAATAAATTAAATAGAAAAAATTTCGGTGGGTATTTTTAAATAATTGTAATTAAATATTGTAACAAACTCTCTGTATCCTTCCTCCTCTCTCCTAGTTTTCATGTATGCTGTGCCCGACAGGGTCCATAATTGTGACTAAAATAAAATAACCCTAACATCTATGTAAACATTATGGTACGCAATAAAGAATTGAGAATTGAATTGAGAATAGTAGATATTTAATAAACGCGAAAGTTTGTATGTATAGATGTATGGATGTTTGTTAGGTACCTAGGTACTCTTTCACGGAAAAACGCCTGAATGGATCTTAATGAAATTTGATACAGAGGTAGATTATAGTCTGGAATAACACATAGGATACTTTTTATCCCGGGAGTATGTTCCCTTGGGATAATTTTCGACATTCACGCGGGCGGAGCCGCGGGCGGCAGATAGTCTAGATCAAATCCAAACCTGGACGTCATCTATCCCGCGCCGGGCGTGCACCACTCATTCCCTCTCGCTGATATGAAATCACGAAATAAAATATAACATTATGAAATGTTTTATGGTGCCCATTTCGATAGGCACCCGGGCACAATATAAAATGACCCGGGGCTCGTGCCCTACTTGCCCCAAACATCGCTTACCATCAGGTGAGATAGTGGTCAAGCGTGTGCCTATCAATAATAAAAAAAAAACCTAGGTACGCCCCTGTGTTTGATTCCTAACTCGGGCAAATTATAATGACTGGGCTTTTCCTGTTGAAATTTCTCAGTCAATATGCATATGTCACAGCCAATTAGCTTAATCAGCCGTTTAATTGGTTGCCTAGACTATTAATTTAAATGCGCCGATTTTTAGCGACCTATGTGACATTTTTTGATCAATATCGTTTAATGACTTGTCCATGTCACTTATGTCGCTGATTAATCGGCGCAGTTCTATGAAAAGGCTGCGTAAGCTAGTTGGCTGCGGCACATACAACTCAACAGTTATTAGGTATTTTAATCTCATGTGGTTGACATGGAATTTAATACCGAAATTATCGACATTTCGGCTACTAGGTAGTAAGTACCTAGTAGCCTTTGCCTTACTTATTGAGAATAATAAGGAAAACTCGATTGTTTGTTTACATGATTTCTATCCTCTGAAAGTCATTACGAAAATTCCTTCACTGATTTAAATCTACACTGGCATTTTTCCCGAAAACATGACCCAACACGAAATCATGGTTTTGAGAGCGCAAAGGGAGCGATTGTTGCGAAGGACGACAAAACTCGATGGTCTCCAACTTCAGCGAAGATCTATGCCCCTTATATCATAGCTTAGTTCACATAATTTAACATAAAATAACTGTGTTAATGATGGTACCAGAAAACCTTTACGGATGTACTACCTACATACCTATTTAGACAAAAACTAACTTTATGCTAGACAAATCAAAGCCCATTTTGTACTACTCATTGAAAGTTGTTATTAAAACCATACAATTTTAACGTTGCGGACAATAAGTGTGACTTACAAGCGACTGTAGTGGCTCGTATCACGAAATAAGGTAGGGAAAGTATTTTAGAAGTAGTGTTTTATGTTTGTAGAGCACGGCGGCGCAAGATTCGAAAGTGGACATGGCTTTAGTCCGGCAACTTGGCCGAACGGTGAAGACGCGTGCCTCGATTCGATAAAAAAAACTATTTTACTCAATGGTGCTTCTGACAGCTGTCAAAATTTCATTGTGCATGTCTACCAGTGTTATTTTGTGTACGAAAAAATTATAAAATATTAAAGTGAACATCGTATTTGGATTTTAAATGTTTGTCGTTTTAATATCGGCCGGATCTTAGAGGTAAGTACCTCATGGGTGACTAAGAATTTGCGTATGTACTTATAGTGTGACAAGAATGCCTGTACGTACTGACTATTTAAAACTAGGCATGCGACCGGTTTTGCTTGCGTTTTGTAAGTGAAAATGCGTTTTAATTTCTAAACAGCTTGAGTTGTTAAAATTTAATTATGTTCTGTTGAAATGTTGGCGTGAAATATAAGTATTTATTCTTGCAATTTACTATTTCCTACTTATTTAAAAATTACGTATTTATTAAATATTATTTTCTTTCGTTTTCGTAACACGGTAGGTTTAAGACTACCTACCCACTATCAAATAAATTAAAAAATAAACAACACACATTTAAATTCTAATTAGTAATTGTTGTCAGTAAAATGTCAAGAGTCTGTGGTGACCTAGTGGTTAGCCGGCCGGCTTCTGAAACTCGAAGGTGCGGGTTCAAACCCTGGCGAATACTTGCCTGTATCTATTTTTGATGGACACCTACCACAGTGTAGTCAAGATTGAACCCAAAGGTTGACTGGTAGAGAATGCCTTGTAACCTACTGGTTGCATAAAGTACCTAAGTTCGCTTATACAGAATGCTCCCGAAGTGCGGGGTCATATCATGTAAGGGTGATGTGGTATAGCTGATATAGGTACATTACGGAAAAAATATCAAAACCTAAAAAATACTTAAAAAAAAAATCAAAGACGTAAATTCTACTACTTATGAACTACTTGTGTGTGTCTACTTGTGTACTTTTTAGTCGTTTTTTATGGTCGAATTTTTTAAACAGAATGTATGTTTATTTTATTTTGCGTTTTAGGGTTCCGTACGCAAAAGGTAAAACGGGACCCTATTACTAAGACTCCGCTGTCCGTCCGTCCGTCCGTCTGTCACCAGGCTGTATCTCATGAACCGTGATAGCTAGACAGTTGAAATTTTCACAGATGATGTATTTCTGTTGCCGCCGCTATAACAGCAAATACTAAAAGCAGAATAAAATAAATACTTACGTGGGGCTCCCATACAACAAACGTGATTTTTTTGCCGTTTTTTTTTATAGATAATGGTACGGAACTCTTCGTGCGCGAGTCCGACTCGCACTTGGCCGGTTTTTTTTTCTATATCAGCTACCCAACATCACCCTTAAACATGACCATGTACTTCTACTATTAAAAAAATAAAGTTTAAACTCATCATAAGACTGCCCCATAAAGAAGTGGATAACGTAATGATTTCGAGTGTTTGTACAATAGACAAACACACTACATAAAAGGCGTAAAGGATATTAGAATATTACTGAGAAAATGTAAGTACCTTTTTCAAGATTTATTCTTTCGATACATTCTTTCGATACATTCTTAACGCCTCTGGTTTTGTCATTTTTGGTTGTCGAAAATATCGTACCTAGTGATTAAAAAAACCGGGCAAATGCGAGTAGAACAGTGTCAGATTTTCTGGTTTCTGACTTTACGTAGTGACTGTCAGGATCTTCAAATGACAGTCGGGTCCAACATAACAACGTTTCCAAAGCACGGAGAAGTCTCAGTCCATAATGGATGAATGACCGTCGTTATTAAATACCATAATACGTTTACCCGTGACTTCGTATGTGTATCCCGTTCCCGTTGTTTCCCGTTGGAATTTCCCGTTCTCGTATAGCCTTCCTCATGAATGTGGCTATCATATACAAAAAGAATTTTCAAAATCGGTTCCGTAGATCCAGAGATTACCCCCTACAACTTCACCAACTTGACCTCTATATAATATTAGTAGGTATATTATATTAAGCAGTTGGGAAAAGGCAGATGATAATTAACCATTAAGCCAATTTAGAGCAGAATATATAGTAACCACAAAATGTGTGTAACATTAACCGCACTGCCATGGTAGCAAGTTGACTTCGACAGCGCCTTCAATCCTTGGCAATAAGGGCGATTTTGCATAATTCATGTGATATTTGAAGACAGGTTAACAGTCCTCGTAATATTGTAAAAAAAAATCTAAAGTCAGCGGATGAATGAATTGCTTAACCACACTTTTAGGTGTTACGTAAAATTGCGTAAAAGTCGTAATTACACAGAATCAGGCAACATGATGGCGCGTGGTCATCGCCGCCTATGGACAATCAGAAGCGAGAGCGATGTCTCTGGTATTACACAGAGACATCGCAGATGTGTTGTCATTTGGCATCACAGATACATTCCTTTTACAACCCAGCAACATGATGACCCCACGCTCAGGGTTGCGGAATTGGTTCAAAAGAGTTGCCGCGGCCCAGATAAGTTTTCTACTCCGTGTCACCTACGGATTTACGATTAGTACCGAATCCGAACTAAGAATGAATGACAACACGATTTGACAGTTGTTCTTAGTTCGGTTTCGGGACTAGGGACTAATCGTAATTCCGTATGTGGGGGTCTACTATCTAAGCCCGAAGTCCGTAGTTTCGGTCTTAGTATCGGGCGTTTTGTACTTCGTATTACCTACGGACATACGATTAGTCCCGAACCCGAACTAAGGATGAATGACACCACGATTTGACAGTTGTTCTTAGTTCGGGTTCGGGACTAATCGTAATTCCAAGGGTGCTACGGAGTCGAAAACGCCCGACACTAAGGCCGAAACTACGGACTTCGGGTTAGAGAGTAGACCCCCTGGAAGGCAAAGGGCATTAGGAGGCACACCATCCGTGTTCCTCCTAATGCCCTTTTTAGTCAGTAAGTGTCTGACACCTTCATGAAGGAGTCATAAGATGAAAAAGGCAACACTGGTATCTGATTTTCTGGCTTCTGATAATCCGTTACGACTGCCAAAGATCCATAAACGACACAAGGCGTGATGTTATGTTATTAATCGCATTATCAGGAGAAAGCATGCAAAATAAATAGACTTTCTTATCTATGACATAAGTATAACGAAATAAGAATTTCATGCAAAATATTATTAGTAATCAATTAAAATAATGTTATAACATCGCCCGTAACACATTTCTATATAACATAATATCAAGCCAGTGTTTCACGGTGGACGGCAAAGATGTACTTACTACCAGGGTTGCAGAATTGTTCGAAAGAGTCACTGCGGTCCAGGAACGCAAAGGGCATTTGGAGGAACACGGGTTGGTTTTAGTCAGTAAGAGTCTGACACTCCCTTCCGCTCCACCCAGAGCAGGAGTCATTTGATGATTTCCCATCGAAAAAAAAGGTAAAGATGTATGTGTCACTGCGGGATGCCAACTGAAAACCAGCGGTGGGTGTCTGACGCCCAGCAAACGCTGAGATGGTACCCTTTAGGTATGGACACGCTCAGCGTTCATTTACCGTTGTATTGTTCTTTCTTTTATTATGTAACATGTTGCTGTTGTATCTGTGTCCACGTTTTTTCAAAATTCTATTTTACACCAGCTTTTACCCGCGACTTCGTACGCGCTTAATATCCCATATAGCCTAGGCTTTCTCATGAATGTGGCTACATTAAAAAAAGAATACACACATACAAAAAGAATTTTCCAAATCCGACTGGTAGTTCCAGAGATTAGCGCGTTCAAACAAACAAAATCTTCAGTTTTAATACATTATGGATAGATATCGACATCCTTCGCCAGTCATGCTTAAGTTCCTTGTTATAAGGACGAGCTGTATTGCCATAAACCGGGTAGGTAAAAATCTGGAATCCGGGGGTTGCGTCTAAAAATACCCAATTCGGAAATCCAATAATACTTTGGCCAAATTAGGAATCTAGCCCAGGATGGCAGCCATCAGACCAATGAGTTAGCAAAAAACCCGACCGCTAAACAAGTCGCTTTTCAAGCAGTCTGATGCAGTTCAATCACTGATCTGAGGCCACAAACTGCATCAGACTGCTTGAAAAGCGACTTGTTTGGAACTTTTTAGTCATTTTTAGCGGTCGGATTTATTGTCATTTTTTTTTACATTTTGAAAATGTATATAGCCTATGTCACTACCACAATTATGACGAATTCAACGACACCTCATATGTCAAAATGCGTCCAGCCGTTTGGGCTGTAGGGCGTGCCAAAGAAATGGACATACATACAAACATAGGTACATACGCTCGAAAAAGATTACCCTCCTTCTGCCGCAGTCGGGTCCTTGCCTTTTTTATTCAAGACGGTACGGAGATTGTATACCTATGCGTTTGGGGTGAGAGGATGTTTGTGCAAAAAGTTGCCATTTATCTCCAAAACTACTAGTCCGATTTTGATGCGGTTTTCAGTGATGGGTTCGGGTTTTATTGGTGCATGTTCTTAGATAGATGTTACGGTGACAACTCCAACTGACCAGGGGGCGCTGCAGTAAACATTTGTTTTCCATTATGTAGCGTTTAGCTTCCAATCTGACCGGATGCAACTGATTAGGTACCAATATTTTACATGGAGTGAGTACCTATCGGAACTCCACAACCCAGTAACTGGGTGAAACGGTCCCCTTTGGCAAGACTAGTCTCAGATTTTCTGGATTCCGAGTATGACTATCCGTAACGACTGTCAAAGATCTATAAATGACAGCCGGGACCAACGGCTAACGTGCTTTTCGAGGCACGGACTCTGGCAAGCGTTGATTAAACCTTAAAGATCAATTCGTGCGGCTGTTATTATTTAGCTACGAGCTCCTTCCAAAAGAAATCCTCCTTCTCCTATTTAAGTCGTACTCCTCATTACTGAGGGTCGTGATCCACCCTTGAAAACATCTTTTCCCTGGCGATGTTTCGCCATCTCTGTCTATCCCTGGCCAGGAGAAGCGCATCATGAAATGTGGTGTCAAGAGAAGAGCTGATCTGGACTATCGCAAAGGGCTGCGACCTCTTGGTCGTTTACCATCCACCTTGCCGGTAACCAGAAGGGATGGATTTGGGATGCATGAAGGAGCCTCCTCGTGTAGCGCAATTTGTTCCATCTGACACTCGACTGAACCGAGCGCTCGGCGCATCCTGTACAGTATCACCTAACACCTTATAAGACTGGCCAATCCTTCCCTTGCGGTGGTAGGGCTAACGCCCGCCTGGTTCGCGACCACCCTCCCACCGGAGTTCGGCGTCAAGCAGCCTGCTGTGTTTCGTCGACGCGTGGGAGTACCAGTGCCTCAAGGCATCTTCTGGGCACGCTCGCTTCATCATGGACCTCATCTATCGCTTTCCATCAGGCGTGATCGAGGTCAAGAGTTAGCTCATTCATAAATAAAAAAATTAAAAAAAACCATCCTGTTGTTCGAGGTTATTGCCATCTCCAAAAGAAATAGCTGTCAAAAATTAGCTCACAAGATATAAAAGTCATTAAACATATGAAACTAAATTAAAACAAGCGATTTCAACACAAAAGTTACACCGTACAGTCAACTTACTTCATAAACAACATTTGAGCTGTGAAAACCGCCCTTACTTCTACGACAAAAACCGCTGGTAACGTCAAACTGTTGCCATGGACGTGCAGTTAATTGTACAGTCGTATGTCCTTTCATATCTCGCGAACAATAACACGAAAATCATTGAAACTTTTACCAGAATGTAGTTCACACAGCTTTTGTTTTAAATTTGTTACCTTGACTTCCCTTTAGTAATTGTATGCCAGTCGCTGAAGTTAAAGATACTGATTTTAACGCTCAATTTAGGAGTTAACATTTTTATTTTTCTTTCGTGCTTGCCGAGTTCGGCCTGTGGATGGGTGACCATTTATTACACACCGAGTTTCCACCGTCCCTCGGAAAGCATGTTAAGCCGTTCGTCCCGGCTGTCATTTGTAGATCTTTAGCAGTCGTTATGGTGTCTGAAGTTCCGTATGGTGTCGGACGTAAAAGAATAGCACCATCCCATCACTTCCTGTGGGTGTCATAAGAGGCGACTAAGGGACTCACCAGAGAATGGGCGGCAGCATTCTCTGTAGGTACATTGCTACAGCTACACTGCGATGGCCAACCCGCCTGCCGTGGCGATTATGACAAACCCTCCATTTGGGAGAGGGCTATGTCCAGCAGTATACGTCTTTCGGCTGATATGATGATGATGATGAGCAGTCGTTATCGGTACTGAGAAGCCTGAAAATCTAACAACAGACTTGCTAAGGGGTATTGTATTATCCAGTTTATGGGTTGTGAAGGTCAGATATCTAGTCGCTCACTCCATGTGTGATACTGGCAGTCAGCTGCATCAGGTTATCCGGCCGCCTACACCAATATGTTGGGAACCGGCTCGGCAGTTGATTTTGGTACTTGGTAATATGTTCAGTGATTTATTTTTATTCTTGTGACCTAAGTTTGGTTGACTTTCTTGTTACTGATTCTTAGATCTTGTCGGTGCAATTGCTTAAGAGCGTGTACGCCGTATGTCATTTCATACAAACTTTCAAGACCTTATTCTTCAAAATGAATGAACCGATTTTAACGAAACTTGGTATGCATACGCTAGATATCCAGGTCTAAATAGTTATCAGAAAACATTTTTGAAAAACAGTTCAGGGGGAAGGATATAGTGATTTTCACTTTCTATAGAAAACTTAAAATCGCTCTCTCTCTACCTCTGAAATCTTTTTTAATTTTTTTTTCTGATAACTATTTAGACCTGGATATCTTGCGTATGCATACCAAGTTTCGTTAAAATCGGTTCATTCATTTTGAAGAATAAGGATTTGAAAGTTTGTATGAAAAGCCGTACCGCGTAAACGCTCTTAACACAACATCCAGGTTAAATTTCTAGTTTCGCCAAAGTTTAATTGGATTTTCAAATCCAGATTCTGGAATACGGAATATGCATGATTAAAATATTTATTTTCTACCTACACAGCTTCTCTTTCAAAATATACAAAAATATAATACTAACAGTGAACATAGAATCAAAATTAATCGTGAAACCACCGAGATAAACTATTTTAAACATATCTGTCCCTCTTGGGAAAACGCCGTTTTCTATGGCAGCTGTATATGCGTCCTGGTATTTGACTTCAGAGTTCGTATCGGACTTCTCTTTCTAATTGTCAACTTTGAAGCTGCTGAAGTTATTTTAAAAAATAATTCATAATTGTTTACTAGAACTAATAAGTATTTCATTTTGCAATTAAAATTGCATGCAATATTCCCTATTGTGGTTTAGGGCCATTCGGATCGCATACTCCTATTACATTTTTAGATAACAATACAAAAACAGAAAATTAAACACATAAAAGGTACAAAGGAAATAGCAACGAGTATGTGAGAGAATTCTTCACGACACCATCTTTGAATTTCAATCAGGCAGGTATCAATTTATACTAATATTGTAAAGAGGAAAGATTTGTATTTTTGTGTGTGTATATGTTTGTAATGAATAAACTCAAAAACTAATGTGCCGATTTCAAAAATTCTTTCACCAATGGAAAGCTACATTATTGGGGAGTAACATAGGCTATATTTTATCCACGAATTCCCACGGGAGCGGGAACTACGCGGGTGAAACTGCGGCGTGCTGCTAGTGAGCAATAATAACATGGTCACATGGGTTCATAGCTCTGGACTGGGGTGGTTGCCCTAGACCGGCTATTTATAGCCTGAATTCTTACTTAGGTACGAAGAGTCCTTGCGTCAGCCTTCACTAAGTACCCTGCTGAGTCGTCAAGTGACTTTGTGTCAGGAATGTAGAAAAAATATAATTTTAGAATCTGGGTACGCAAACGTTTGTTGTATAGCCCCACTTAAATATGTATTTTATTCTGTTTTTAAGACAAGATAAGATAAGATACCACCATAAGAACCATTACCATTCACACCACAGTACCATTTGTTGTTATAGCGGCAACAGAAATACATCATCTGTGATTAGTTTTGTTCAGCGACCTAAGTGACATCTTTTGTTCAATATAGAAAGAAGAAAGAAATTTAATGAAATGGCTGGTTAAGCTAGTTGGCTGCGACATTTATACACTACTGACGAACGGCAGGAATCTATCTACCTATCTTCTTCTAAACACCGTGTAACAGAATAAACGCAATACCTCAAAAGGTACTCAAAGTCAAAGCATTTATTTCAAATAAACCATTTACATGTACTTTTGCATTGTCAGAGTCAGTCAGTCAAAAACATGAAGCTATTTGCACGTTCCAAAGAGTAGATCTCTATGGAGAAGAACGTGCAAGAAACTCCACGGACACGTTTTTCTCTTCATTATGAACAATTTCTTACTCATCATTATGAACAATTTTTACTATGGGACCAACATTGAAATCGTGAAAAAAAATCGACTTCCCCATACATTTATATTCGGATAACTCGACAAAATGTAGGAACTAAACAGCTGATTAATTGGTTGCCTAGCCTTTTCATTTAAATGTGCCGGTTGTTCAGCGACCTAAGTGACATCTTTGTCACTTAGGTCGCTGAATATTTGTTCCGTTGTTCATTACCGTTTAATGACTTGCCCATGTCACCTAAGTCGCTGATTAAACAGCGCAGTTTAATGAAACGACTGATTTAGCTAGTTGGCTGCGATATTTACGTTATAATATTCTCTAGTTCGCCATTCTAATTAAATTAATTTGTGTTGTATTATTATATTTTTGTTGTTATATTTCTTGATTTATATTCTATAAATTTTAATCACGTTCACGAAACTACCAAAATCTATTATTTGTTTGTTATATTATATTGCTACGTTGCAAATTATTATGTTCAATGATCAATTTGTTGTATAAAGCTGCAGGAGGAAGGCGCCGTTGTCTGTCACACAGTTTATACTAGCACAGACATCGTCGTTTACTCTATCTTTTTAAAAGAAAAAACATAATTTTGTAAATTGTTTTTGATTAGGATAGATGATCTGTACCACCCACCTTTTTGTTAATAAATTATTATTATTATTATTATTAAATTATTATTATTCTGATCCGGTAATTCAAGTAGCAAAATTACACATCGACTCGGCAAGTTGGTATCCATTAAACAGGAAACTAAAGGAGGACAGAGACGTTTAAAACGATATGATTACGTGACGCTTACGTTACTTGTACGCGTTACGTTGGTAGTGGCGCAACACTAGTAAGTGGGACTCGTTTACGTCACTAGTGGGGGGCGGGGGGAGGGGCGAAGTAATGTGTGGAGCATCATTGTGGATTGGTTATCGATTTTAATTTTTTGTTGAAGACAGTATACAAGTAAGACAGAGCTAAGTACAAAGGCGAACTTAAATAAAAGCAAGAAAAATGTTAATTTGGCACACAGATACACATAGGAACAACTATGAGGAGGCATAAGATCGCATACGCAGGATAGATAGATACATGGTCTAAATAGTTATCAAAGAGTATCATCTGCCTAGCCTTTTCCCAACTTTATTCGGATCGGCTCCCAGTCAAACCGGATTCAACTGAATACCAGTATTTTACGTGGAGCGGGCTGCCTATCAAACCTCCACAACCCATAAACACGGAAGGTACTCTTGGCAAGACTGGAGTCAGATTTTCTGGCTTCTGACAATCCGTTACAACTGCTAAAGATCTCCAAATGACAGCCGGGACCAACGGCTTAACGTGCTTTCCGAGGCACGGAGGAAACTCTGTGTTTTAAAATGGTCACCCATCCATAGACCAACCCCGGCAAGCGTTGCTTAACCTTAAAGATCGACCCGTGCGGCTGTTATTATTTCGCCACGGGCTCCTCTATTTTCGAAAAAATAGTGTTTCAGCTAAACTCGACCGATTTAAATTTTTTCCATAGAAACAGAGATTTCCAATTATCTTTTTTTCAATAAGACACTTCGAAAATGTTAGATGATAACTTTTTAGGCCTATGTATCCTGCATAATATGCGTAGGAAGTTTATTAAAATCGGTCCATTCATTTCGAAAAAAAAGGACGTGAAGTTTTGTATAATCACTCTTAATTTTATATCAATTACATTTTGTGCTGCGCCAAAGAGGTCCAGTTCAGTAAAATGTCAGACAACGATAGTATTAGGTAGTTGCCTGAGAGCGGTGACGCACTACATCAGATCCGAATCCGTGAAAATACGTTCCAAAGTAGTCATAGAACTAATTGTATGGTAATGTCCGTCATTCGAATTCTCTCCGTCATCAATGAGTCTCCAATTCGGAAGAAATATTGACGGACCGAAGTCATCCGAAGTAGCCGTAGTACTGTTGGTATTCGGACATATCCAACGCTCCCCCGGACTTCTCCGCTCTGGGCGGTTTTAGTCTTACTGACTAAAACCCACCCGTGTTCCTTCAAATGCCGTTTGCGTTTCAGGGCCGCGGTAACTCTTTCGAACAATCCCGCAACCCTGGCAGGCCATCACCTTGACCTGCCCTGCACATCACCTGTCCAACAATATCTAGGGTACACCAAGGTCTCTGATGGTCGTTTACTGGACACATTCTACTCGATCGTGTATTGCTAGATTGCAACACTTTAATTTACGTCAGCCATTGTTTTTCCTTGAATTTTTCTGTGCGTGCTGGTAATTGATCATAGGAATTGATACATAAGTTGCGATATAGCTGAGCACTTATGTGACTTTATACATGAGTGAACTTTGACTGGCTAAGTGTAGGATTCAAGTAGGGAGAAATAACGTTATCAAACTCAAACCATTTATGTCAATTAAACCGTTTACAGGCACTTTTGAATTGTCAAGATCAGTCAGTCAAAGAGGTGAAGTTATTTGCACGTTCCAAAGCGTAGATCTCTATGGACAAGAACGCGCAAGTAACTCCACAGACACTATTTAACAGAAATACGGAAAAAGGTCACTTTACTCATCATTATGACATCGCGAAAAACTAATCAGCCGTTCAGCATAGACCTTGAATCTATTATTTGTAAAGAATTTGTTCTTCAACAAAAAATGTCTAAGCCTATGTTAAACTATCCGCTTACAAAAATATTACCTCATCTTTGATAAATAAAAACGTTGCCGAAAATGGACTTAGTCTGTGAAGGTTGAGTTACTAACTAGTGACATAGTAAACTTTGTGACTTGGTGGTAACTAGGCTTGATTGTCATAGTTGGTAAAAAATAAATTAGTAAACAACTTCTCAGGGGGTCGATTCTGCTATTGCAATCGTGTCTCAATGACCGGTCAATGATCGATTTTTGACGTATAACGTCAAACTTTTGACACATTTGCCATACAAAAACTGTCAAAGTTGTCAAATATTCGATCACTGACCGGTCATTGAGACACGATTGCAATAGCAGAATCGAGCCCCAGAAGCAGCCCGTTATACTGGGTATTTTTTTTTTCAGTGCGCAAACTTTGAGATACACTTTCTGCCCATGTGCAACTTTTCCCAAGAAAGCCATAGACAATTCCTAAAAAAAAACAACGGGTTGCACTCTGGGAGTGCCGGCAGAAGTGAAAACTTGAACATTAACGTTTTGCATTTTTGAATATTTTGGAATGGTTAGGGAATAATTTCGCACGAATTGCTTTATTTATCAGTAATAAAGTACTATCATTTATGTGGTTAAATACAATGTTCATTTATTGCGCTATCGTACACAAACATGACAATTTATATAACATATTTCATTATCCGTCTTACGATTTTTCGATCAGGTCACGTGTCCTGACGCGAGTTTAACATTTTTTACCCATCCCAAAAACTGCACAACGCCGCTAAAGAAGTTTTCACTTCAAAAAATGGTCATTGTACTCATCAATATGAAAAACAAACCTGGTGGACAGAATACACGAATTTTCATTGGTTACTCACAATGTTTGGCGTTTGACGTTAAGTACTTTTGTGGCCTTACCAACTGTCCTTTCATTGGCATTGTTCGTCGAGTCGTTCAGCTCCCTAAAGTTCTAAGTAGAGCTACTCGACTACTGACCAAGGCTTGCACTGTTTGGACAGGTCCACTCAATCTATGTGGGACTTTCTTCAAAAGAACACCTCAGATATATGATTTGACCAGTACAATAGTATGGCCTTCAAAAAAGAATGTGACCTCTGAGTTTGTTTCGGTGTTTCTTCTCAGGGTAGTCAGCTAGGAAACACCGGCCTCATCTAGATTAAACACGATCAAAAAGATTGATGTGTAAAAGTGTTATTAACAACCTACAACTTACAAAATAATGTCATTTATCTTCTCTCAGCTGAAATGACACTGACACTCATCTACTACCTATCACGCTCACCACATAAGAAGCGTGGCAGAGTGCCAGCAAGTGATCCAAGTAAAGAATACCGCTGTGTCTGGCACGCAACGCGTCTGTTACTTAAGTTATTAGAGCAGAACTATATAGACGCATTTCCATTTAATGTGCGTGAATACATATTTTCTTTATGACAGTGGACTGTCCGGAGAATTGTGCTGTGATGGCTGTAGACACGCCCACTTGTCATGTACTTTCAGCAAGGGTAGAATACTTAGTCGTGCCTACTGCTAAGGAGTAGAATTCCGTATCGGAGTCTGTGTTTTCTGATAGCTACAACTTTGGGTCTTTAAGTCAAGAGTGATAAGATTATGTCTAGGCAAGTGTGCTCCATCGTCGAGCACATCATTGCTTTCCATCAGGAGAGATTGTGGTCAAACACAAGCCTATCTATAATAAAAAAAACGGCCAAGTGCGAGTCGGAATCGTGCACGAAGGGTTCCATACCATTGTCTATAAAAATGGCAAAAAAATCACGTTTGTTGGATGGGAGCTCTACATACATTAGTTATTTATGATATTAGTGCGGTAAGTTGGTTTTTACAAACGAGTAGACGAATGTAAGCACGAGACGAAGTCGAGGGCTTACCATAGTCACGAGTTTGTAAAAACCAAATCCGCACGTGTGTCATACAACGTTTTTCGACACATTTGCGAGAAAACATTACAATAAGTAATGTAATAAACTTTTTGTCTTTAGAAATCAGTCGGAAAGTCGCAACAATCTTTGACGTTTCTAATATGAAAATGGCGCGAATTTGCAAAGGGCGCCACATGCGCGTGGTTTAAATTAGAACCACATACTTTATTTGTTTTATTTATCTTCTCTCATTTTCTCTATAATATAAAAATGAGACAAACGTATACAGCAAAATCGCTTCCAAGGAGGTTCGATTATTTAGCTTATTTATTCTCGTGATGTGAAACTCCTTGGTGGAATTCTTATTATTTTTTATGGAAATTAAAAAAATACCGTAAAGAATACGCACGGCGCTATACAACGGAGTTTGCGGTAAAATATGTACTTAAGTGAGAGTACCTACTTTGCCGCACGCTCCATTGTGTGGTGCATAATTTTTAACTTTCGAACAATGCATACAGGCTTCGTAAATGCATTTTTTGAGCAAATGTGTTGAAAATTTATTTTATTCTGTTTTTGGTATTTGTTGTTAAAGCGGCAACAGAAATACATCATCTGTGAATTTCAACTGTCTAGCTATCACGGTTCATGAGACACAGCCTGGTGACAGACAGACAGACAGACAGCGGAGTCTTAGTAATAGGGTCCCGTTTTTATCCTTTGGGTACGGAACCTTAAAAAAAACTGTTTAAAAACGGTGGAATCGTCACACATTTAGCTAGATGCTGGTCTTATCATCATCTCTCTTTAAGCTGAATACCAGTATTTCACATGGAGCGACTGCCTATCTGACCTCCACAACCCAGTAACTGGGTTACTCGCAGCCCTCAGTAAGACTATTATAGCTGTCCGTCTTTCGAAATATGGAAATACCTGCCAAAGATTTATTTATTTATTTATTTACACATACAATTATTTTTACAGGCAGAACCCAAGATAATAAAAGTAGTCATACAATGCGACATCCAGAGACGCCCCTCACAAACTGATCACCCACCCACTCGAGTCCATGATTGACCAGTCCTAAGTAACGGCTCCGCATGCCAACATAAGTTACATAGAGGACAACACACTAACTGTCACTCTCTGGAATTCCGCCAATGAGCAGGAAAAAATATCCAACCGTTGAGAGATGCTATTCATTATTTAAGATATACAAATGACAGCCAGGATGCACAGTTTCACGTTCTTTCCGAGGCACGGAGGAGTCTCGGTATGTTAATACGGTCACACATCCACAGACCGACCGCGGCAAGCGTTGCTTAACCTTGAAGATCGATCCGTGCGTCCGGTATTATTTAACCACGAGACTTAATGAAAAGTTCCTAATGGAAATACCTAAAACCTTCGTTTCGCAACAGCCTCAACCAACTGTAGTCCTGTCCCCTTTGGCTGCTGCCTCCTCAAACCTTGGCCAGGTGTCGCAACACGCCCATAAGGCTAGCTGAGGGTCAGCAGAAGTTGCGTGATATCACCTCGTCCACTAGGAAACGTGACAGGACTGAGAAACAACGACGCGCACAACGGGAAAATACTGGTGAACTTTATTATGTACGACGTGTCTCGAAGTGTAATTTGGTAGTATCCGATGGTAAATCTGGAAGTAAGTCAGGGGAGATAGTGGTTAAATGCGAGCATATTATCAATCAATATGTCGTTTGGCTATTTGGGGACAGCCCTCCTGAGACTTGACAGCACCTCTTGGCCATTTTGGGTTATTTTTGGCGTGAAGCCCATCGTCAATGGGCCCATTATGTCATTGTGGATGTTCCTTGTCCAGGTAGGCGGAGTCGGTAGGCGAGACAAGACCTGTATGGTCATATATATGGACTTTACTGTGGGCAGCGTCAGATAAACTTGCAATAAAGTACATTGACCTTTCCCTAATATCCCTTCGTAGATACCCGAACAATTAATTATGAACCGTTTTTCATTACTAGAGAATGTAAAGGATCACGATAGAAGTCGATTCATGACAGCTTTGTCTTTAATTCTGTTTTTGAAATTAAGAGCGTTTACGCCGTACGGCTTTTCATACAAACTTTCAAGTCGTTTGTTTTCGAAATGACTAAACCGATTTTAATGAAACTTGGTATGCATACGCCATCCAACCAGGTCTCAAAAATTAGTTTAGAACATTTTCGAAAAAGAGTTTAGAGGGAGAGAGAGAGCGATTTTAAGTTTTCTATAGAAAGTGACAAAATCACTATCTTTCCTCCTGAACTCTTTATAGCTATTTCATGAACTTTAATAAAATTCGTCCTGTCTCAATTCATAACGAAATATCTTTACTTTGTTGAGTTAGATTTGTCTATAATTGTGTCAAGTCGTGACAGCCAATGGCTTGAGGGCCAAGAGCCTCATTACAGAGCTTCTCGTTACATTGGGTCAAGGGCTTCATCGTACGCGGTCTTATGGCAAATCGAGTTATTTTAAGAAGTTTAAAGTTATTATTTTGGAACATGATAGCTATGTCACTGGAAAATTGCAAATGCCGTAAAATTATAAAAGATCGCGTGAAATTGTCATCATCATATTTGGTCCCGGCTGTCATTTGTAGATCTTTGGCAGTCGTTACGGATTGTCAGAAGCCAGAAAATCTGACACCAGTCTGAACAAGTACCGTGTTACCCAGTTAATGGGTTGTAGAGGTCTGGTAGGCAGCCGCTCCACGTAAAATACTGGTATTCAGCTGAATCCGGTTTGACTGGGAGCCGACCCCAATATAGTTGGGAAAAGGCTAGGCAGATGATGATGAATTTTAGTATAGATATACAACGTGTAACAGAATAAACGCAATACCTCATAAGGGGTCATTGTACTCATCATTATGAACAAGTTTTACTATGAGGCCAACCCCGAGATTGCGAAAAAAATCAGCTGTTCAGTACATTTTGTCGAGTTATGCGCACAGAAAATGTATGGGGCAGTCGATTTTTTTATCCGCAATTTCGGTGTTAGTCCCATAGTGAAAGTTGTTCATGTATATACTCATTGTTACAGGCTTATCTTTCTTCTTCACTTCACTCAAAACGACACGGTTGGCGCAGTGGTTGATGGATTGGCTGTTGCGCTACGTGTCGCGGGTTCGATTCCCGCACGGAACAAATAATTGTGTGGTCTACAGATACTTTTTCTCGGTCTGGCTCCTAGTGTGGGGCAACGTTTTTTTTCTTTAAACATTTATTTCGGCTAGTTGGACAGCTCATCAGCTGTGTTAATAAAAACAATCATAAATTAATAATTTTCCATCGTTTTCCTCTTCATCACTATAAAGAACAAATCATTTACATAAACACAATAATTATTATTTAGAAAAAATGATTCATATTCTGTTTAAAATGCAACATGCGTCAAATGCCTACAGAAGGTACAGGAAGAATATAACAATAAAAATAAAATATTAAAGGTATGAATCAGCCATTTTGTCAGCTTTGTCTCTGTGATGGTAACGCATCTTCGATGTCTCTGGTATTGTGTCCATTGGCAATGACAACGCGCCATCAGGTGGATTATGCGTACCTACCCAGCATTTGGGTAGGGCAAAAATAAACAAACTCGATTTATATGAGGATTTTGGAGGAGTGAAACGAGCTTGAAAATGTTTGCACCGGTCTACAACGTGTAAGTAATACCTCTTAAGGGGTCATTGTACTCATCATTATGAACCACTTTCACTATGGGACCAACACTAAAATCGCGAAAAAAAAATCGCTTGCCCCATACATTTCTGTGCACATAACTCGACAAAATGTACTGAACATCTGATTTTTTTTTCGCAATTTCTGGATTGGCTGGTTGGTCCCATAGTAAAAGTTGTTGATAATTATGAGTACAATGACCCCTTAGGAGGTATTGCTTTTATTCTGTTACACTTTGTATGTCTTTTGTATAGGTAATTATTTAAATACACAGTACAATTTTGTGAAGAGAATGTAGGATGCAAGAGCGTCGGAAGTGACCTCGAACATTTTGGTATTTTCTGTAGCAACTACACATAGTTAATTATTTAATACAATTAATTTAAGTTTTACATGCGCAGTTAACGACAAATATAATTGTAGTACTCTAGTCATTGGCATAAAAAACCTAATTTCTAGAATCTAGACCAGAACTTACGGAACTCGCTTGCAAAATTGTCTTCAATGTGGACTTGACATGACTACTAAATATTTATCAGAAAGTGATGCGCGCGACAAATATGCTGGCGATCGGAGAAAGCTGTTTATGTGTGGTCTAAGTTATAGGCGAATTTGTTATCTAACGTCGTAATGTCTATGGAAAATGCGCGATGGAATTTTGGGGTGTCTAAAACTGCAATGATTTTTACTTTAAACCTATTTTTTTCCTGTTACAATATCCGATGATTCCACTTTAGCACAGCGATTTACATTCATTCGATTCCGTACCGAAAAGAATGTTTGTGCTTTTTCGAAGTTCGTTCACGGAGAATTATTGTCGCTTAGCAAAGACAATTTAAGTTTATTCAAGGTAAAATCTGTTTTTAATATAACCGTATCAATTATATATTATAATTTTATACCATGACCCTACGAACCTAACAGAACCAGAACCATTCGTTGCTGGATGGAATCAAATGGTTGTGAATAGCTTTAAAGGACCCGTTTCAAATTTCCACTCTGACTAATTATATTTAGAAAAAATTAAGAAAGAAAATTTATGTATTTATCTATGTCATACTTGATGCACATACATGTACAAGGGTGGCTCATAATGTACTAGTTCCCGCAGTTCTCACGAGTTTTCTTAGGAACCCCGCGTTATTTCCGGGAAAAAAGTACTTATGATACTGAACAATAGATAGTGTAGAAATCTACCAGTGATTTTCGTTATCAGAAAAGTACAAGACTCCCAGAGATTACCTCCTACGAAGCAAACAAACAATTGACCTCCTTAAATATTAAGGTTAGATAAACGACAAGCAACAAATCAGGCCGTCGTCGCCAATATTACGTAGCGTTTTTGTCGTTAGGGTAAAAGCGGTCGAGCGGAAATTCGGTAATAACGCCTTATTTGCATTTTGGTGGATTTTTTATACCTGACAAATGATGTCTTTTATATAGCTTACCACAGATCGTTTTCCGTCATTTAGTTATTTAAAAATAATCTAGTGTGAGTTTGCCTTAAATAATCCTATCTGCTCAACTGTAAACCCAATTGTTTTGCGCAATTTTTTGACCGTAAACTAACTCAAAACATGTACGATTAGGACGGGTAAGGGCAGCAGTTTACCATTAATTAGGTCTTCAAAAAAAACAAGGAAGTCAAAGTGCTCGGTAGACTTTTTTGAATGTTGTCATTTTTACGGTCGGTCCCTGTACCACTATTTCCCAAAGTGTTATGGTAATGTATTCATTGCATTGTTCCTTTAAAAAACACCAAGTTTCCTATAAGTAATTCATATGAAGTTTCCTGAAACGATTATTATGTAAAGATGTCAAGAATAAAATATGCCTAGCATTAATTCACAAGTAATTATACGTTAAATATGTAAATTTTTCATTAACATAAATGTTATTTCTAATTCCGCACATGTTATACAAACATTGTACATAAATTAGACATAAAACACACACTTTTTTGTCGCTAAAACGTTATAACTTGGTTAATTAACCAGTTTTTTAATATTTTTTTTTTGGATTGGCCCAAGAAACAGTCAAAAATGTGTAATTTTAATTAGCTCAAACTTTACTTTTTTATAACAGCTTAAAAGCTGATGCAAATTTTCCATCCGCTAAAATGACGGCTTCTCGTAATTTTCATACCCTATTAATCCGCTTTAGGGTCTTAGGGTTTCTTCATTGAAGAAATAGCCGATTAAAAAAAAAAAAATTGAACCTCAATGGGAGGCTCATTTTCTTTTCATTTTCCAAAGAAAGAAACTTTCTCTGGAAAACCTACTAAAACCCCACCACACCCTAGTGTCAGAGTTTCTAAACCGCCTCAACGGCCTCTGTCATGGTTTATTTGACGACCGCCATTTGGCGGCCGGGACCACCCCGGCTTGGCTTATACGTGCTTTCCGAAGCACGGAATCATGTTTTTATCAGACAATCAGTATAATCGAACCCATGACCACCGGGTCACAAGGCAAACGCCTAAGCCACTCGACCACGGAGGCAGTTTAAGTGTCAGGTAAGTCCGGTATAAAATATCAATCAATGCAACGATACTCGCTACCGCTTATACTTGCACCACACTTTGACCGTCTCTCCCAACCATTATTATTCTCACCTCGTTGCTTTTGAACTTATACCACTTGTCTTCATTGATCTACATTTTGTCTTTATTCTAAAAACACTTGTTACTATGTAGGAAAAAACGTTTGTGAGTTTTTTGTCGCGTGAAAAGTAGGTAGTGTATTTTTTTGTATTGTTTTAAATTGTAGTTCCGTTTTTTGATGGGTACTTACTAGGGTTGGCAAATTTTTTAAGAAGAATTAGATTCTACTTATTAAATTTTAGAAATGATGAATAAAAAACAGTCCTTAGAAAATTTTTTACTCTCACTATTTTACTTTTAAAACAAACATTTCGTCAACTGTTAGTCAACTTCAATGAAGCCTTGGTTTTTATTTTACCGCCCAAAATTTGGTTAAACGATACGATATGCGCGTACGAAGTCGTATAGTATACTTTTATATACTATAATAAAGCTGAAGAGTTTGTTTGAACGCACTAATCTCTGGAACTACCAGTCGGATTTCAAAAATTCTTTTTGAAGGCTATAGGTACGCTATACGGGAACGGGGAATGATATGTCAATCTTAAATAATCTATGGTACATCGGTACCCTCAAACACTTTTGCATAGTGACTTTGTTTTAGACAGCGCCATTATCTATAAAATAAGGGCGATTTTCGTACTACAAGTGTTACACAGTCGCGCGGTCAGTACAGTACCTACTTTAATCCGACTTCATAATTATTACGACATCGATTTATAAGTAGCTTTCCAAACATTTTTTAGATCGTTTTGTTAGACAGTGCGTACTTTTTTGTCATTGGATAGTAAGTAAAATTGCTAAACAATAACAACGGCACGGGAAAATCATCGAGGTTAAGCAACGCTAGCCGAGGTCGGTCCAAGGATGGGTGACCATCTTTACATACCCAGATTCCTCCGGGCCTCGGAAAGCACGTTAGGCAACTGATCTTGGCTGTTATTTGTAGATCTTTAAAAGTCGTTACTCTGGTGGTCAGGCTGTAGCCATATTCATGAGAAAGACTGTTATATGGGAACTGGAAATTCGTACGGGAACAGGAAAAAACTTGAGATGCGCGTCCGAAGTCGCGGGCAAAAGCTAGCTAAAAAAAAAACAACGGGTTGCACTCCGGGAGTGCCGGCAGAAGTGAAAACTTGAACATTAACGGTGTGCATTTTTGAATATTTTGGAATGGTTAGGGAAGAATTTCGCACGAATTGCTTCATTTATCAGTATTAAAGTACTATCATATATGAGGTTAAATACAATATTCATTTATTGTGCTATCGTACATAAACATGACAATTTATTTATTACATATTAAATTATCCGTCTTTCGCATTTTCGATCAGGTCACGTGTCCTGACGCGAATTTAACATTTTTTACCCATCCCAAAAAGTGCACAACGCCGCTAAAGAAGTTTTCACTTCAAAAATATGGCCTGGAAGTCTGGAAGCCGAACCCAGCATAGTTGGCAAAAGGCTGGCAGATGGAAGTGATATCAGTTACAGGCTGGTAGGAATTGCTATCAATATTATAACCTTTATAACTAGCAGCACGCCGCAGTTTCACCCGCATAGTTCCCGTTCCCGTGGGAATACGTAGATAAAATATAGCCTAGGTTACTCCCTAATAATGTAGCTTTCCATTGGTGAAAATTTTTTTGAAATCGGCACAGTAGTTTTTGCGTTTATTCATTACAAACATACACACACAAAAATACAGAAATACAAATCTTTCCTCTTTATAATATTAGTATAGAAAACGTCAATGACCTTCTCTGCCCACCCGATACGGAAGGCGAGTGTAAATATAATCGCAATCTAATTAACTATGATGAGTGTCGCAATGGATTGATTTAAATATTTACAAATTTACAAGATGACCTCTTTGAATTGCGAGTGAGTTGCAAAACCAGATATTTCTGGTTTTAACTGCTTCAGTGGTTTGGTTGTTGCTGGATAGGATGCGTTTTTTATCCGACTGTGGCAAAGTAAAAGGAAGGGTTATGATTTTACCCGTAAATGTATAACTTTTCAAGCAGTCTGATGCAGTTGGAGCCATCAAATCTGTGATTGAACTAATGTAAATTCCACCAACTGTAACAAACTGCTTGAAAAGTCATTTCTCCGGAACTTTTTAGTCGTTTTTTTTAAAGCCAATTTTTTATGTTTTGTTTTTTTTTCTCAATGTACCTTTATCAGCTACCCACCAGCATTTATTCTTTTTTTAATAAACGTTTCCCCACACTAGGAATTTCTCTTGTATCGTGGGTGCGTTTACAAACATACAAACTCACATACACAAACAGCCAGCCAGACCCGGAACATCTATGTAGGTAACTGTAGGCCATACAAATATGTATTTGTTCCGTGCGGGAATCGAACCCGCGACACGCAGCGCAGCAGTCAACTGCTCAACCACTGCGCCAACCGTGTCGTCAATAGCATTACCATGACAATGCACTACTGGAACACCTTGTAGATTTTTGCTATCAGGATTTTTTAGTAGCATTCCGGGCCTCCGGATCTGCGAGGTCAAGATAATGCTTCCGGTCGATGAAAGACTCTCGACCTGACATGGAATTTCATCTTCGCCCACCCCTTTGCCATACAAGCGTGTAGTTATGTTGATATTTTAAATTTATTTTCCGATTTGGTAATAAAACAAGACTTTCGATTTCGTGAGTATTTCCGTCAGTTTAGCCGTATTTGGCAGGTCTTAAAATGGAAGTGATGATGAATCATTTCTTTGCTTCCATTTAATGAGAGGTTTTTCCTTGTAATTTAGCTAGCTAGCTCTTGTCTGTGGTTTATTACAAGCTGTTATTTAACTTGCACTGTTCGTATGTTTGTATGTTGTCGGTCAAAATTTGCAAACCATTTTAACCATCATTAGTTGGTATCCGATTGAGCTGAAATTTTGCATACACCTTTAGTTCTGGTGACAATACAATGTGCAATACTCAATATTGTAATGATTTCAAAATGGCCGCCGCTCAAAGATGGCGGATTACATAATATTTTCTCTCAACCCCCTTTATATGGGCTTGAAGAGTAGAAAATGATATATTTAGTAACATCACACTAAATTCAATATGGCCGCCGCTCCAATGGATTACATATTTTTTCTCAACCCCCTTCATATGGGTAGCAACTGAAGGGGCTTCAAGACTAGAAAATGATAAAGTTATTAAAGTATTTATATATACGAATTCGTTTTCCCAATTGATTTGTGCTCAGCGCATAATGTTTTCTTCATCCATTAGTCGACATTACAGTAATCATCTCCTTTCAAGACACTATCTATTCATCGTTTAGTCTTCCCCTATTCCTCATTATTCACATCATACTCAAACTTAACTCATCTATACTAATATTATAAAGAGGAAAGATTTGTAAGTGTGTATGTTTGTAATGAATAAACTCAAAAACTACAGTGCCGATTTCAAAAATTCTTTCACCAATGGAAAGCTACATTATTAGGGAGTAACATAGGCTATGTTTTATCCACGTATTCCCACGGGAACGGGAACTACGCGGGTGAAACTGCAGCGTGCTGCTAGTTTAGCATAAAAGCTTATGCTGCTTGGCGATAGAAATATGCCTGCATACATATCACCATAATATACCTAAGTCTTTAGCCTCTTTCCAAACTCCTCAACATAATCTTCCTGTCCTTTTCATTCTCTTCTGTCAATAGTCAAGCTATCACTGCCTCCCTTATCACTCCTCACACAATCCTTCTATCTTTTCTTTGTCCTACCTCTCCCTCATCATCCATAAACACTCTTTTAGTCTCATGGGTGTCGATTCGATTCAACTTCCTCTAATTTATTTATTTCTTACTACCTATAAAGGAATATTCCGGTTTTCAGTTAATTCCTCGCAAACTGTTCGCATGTTTGTTTGCACGCCATTTGTTTCAAGATATTGTCCTTCCGTGACTCAGAATGATGTAAACATCATTTAACCCATAACATTATCTTATATAGGGATCAGCGTAGATGTTGGAATAGTTTATTATTATCAGCATGCTTCATACGTTTATCTACACAATTCCTAATTATTATCCGCATGAAGATGGACGTCAATAAGATAGATAGATCGCGTGAGGAATAGATTTGAACGAAAAGGGAATCAGTCATAACGTGACAGTTGGCAGGGAAGAATGAATGAAGAAACCGTATTGCGCCGACACCAAGTAACACGGAACAAGCGCAAGAAGGTGATGATGACTTTAGATGGTTCTGGCGTCGTAGAGATGAGGAACAAGTCATGACGAATGTCGCTGTGGGAATGGCTATGCGAGTAGAGGAAGGCAAGAAACGATTATTGATATGGCTAGAAAGGGGGAGAAGAAGCAGTAGGTTCTGAAGAGGAAGACATAATATGTTGCGCCGACCACAAATATCTTTGGAATTAACGATAACAATAAGAGAATATAATGAGTTAAGTTTTTGCCTCAAAACAACACATTTTTTCGGCCAATCTTAACAAAAATGTTCGAAACAATTTTGAACGAACAGAAATAAGAAGACTGAATGCATATAATATGTAAATTTAATAATAGCTGTTACCTTGAGTCAGACAATGGGATTATTATAGCCAATGCCTACCTATTGTGAATAGCCATTATGATGTAGATGTCGCTAGTTTCTTTGACGACACTAATCGCTTCTGTCCGAGTTAAAATTATAGCTTATTTTTGTCCCACTGCAGAGCATAGGCCTTTTCTGATACAAGAGGAACGAGGATTAATTTCGCAACTTCTTTGCTATCTATAACCAATTTTGTTCCATTTTTTATGTATGGGAAATCATCAAATGACTTCTTCCGCTCTGGTTGGAGCGGAAGGGAGTGTGAGACTCTTACTGACTAAAACCCATCCGTGTTCCTCCTAATGCCCTTGGCGTTCCAGGGCTGCGGTAACTCTTTCGAACAAATTTCGCAACGTCCGTGTTGGGGTCGTCATCCAGTCTAACCAGATGAAGCTGTGTGACTGTATTATACATGGAGTGACTGCCTAATCTGACCTCCACAATCCCTGAACTGGGTACCACGATATCCGTTGACAAAACTGGTGGCAGACTTTCTGGCTTCTGACTAGACATAACGGCTTTCAAATACATTCAAATGACAGCCGGGAAAACGACGTGGTTTCCGAGGCACGGACGAAACTCGGTATTTGTAACGAATGTTCACCCATTCGTGGGCCAAATCACATTAAAAGTAGGCTGAGAGTTACCTCTTTTTGAATGTTAAAATTTACAATAGTCCCCCTAAAACGCTCGCCCGTCACCTCTTCCTAAGGTTTTAGCTGGGAAGAAGAGGTGGCGCAACAGACTCCCCGGCTGCATTGATTGGAACTCCTTACGGCTGATATAAACCTGGCGCAGTCTGCCCTAGATGGGCCCTTTACCCGCCTGGATCCAAAAAGGGGCAAAATTTCACGAATTTTTGCTACACATGTCGGGGGCCCTGTAGTCCTGGGCCCCATATATTGACACAGCTTTTACGGGCGGTACCTACGCCCCTGATAAATCATAATTTCAGTATTAGTTAAGTTTATAGTCTATTCCAAGTTTCTTATCTATGTTTACACACTGTGTCTACATGACTCATTCAACTCTCTTGACGCAAGTCTGCTGGAAGAAATTTCTTTTGAAATAAGCAGCACCTTTGTGCACTTCTATCTGTATTTATTATTTTACTCACATACTTAGAAGACTAAGTAAGAGTTTTGTGTGTATGTCGCAGCCAATTAGCTTAATTAGCCGTTTCATTAAAAGTCTGGCCTTTTTATTGAACTACGCCGCTTAATCAGCGACATAAGTGACATGGGCAAGTCATTAAACGATACACAACAAAAAAGATGTCACTTATTCACTGAAAAATCGGCACATTTAAACGAAAAGGCTAGGCAACCAATTAAACGGCTGATTAAGCTAGTTGGCTGCGACATGTACAAAAATAAATAACTTCGATTGCTACAACTGTTAAATCGAATAATTATCACAAATCGTACGTTACGTTTGACCTTCCAAAGTCACATTTACTTTCATTAAGCGAACACATAGACTTTGCAACCGGAGTTGCTCAACACAGATCACTATAGCTAAATTGATTGCGGTCGCTGGCGTGTGATCTTGTATTGTTTTCGTAATTACCAGTTCTACAGAGTAGGGAATTGAATTAAAGACCACCTGGTTGTAGCTATCAGGAACAGAGACTCCATCAGGGAATTCAACTCCATAGTTGTATACGAAAAACAGATTAATTTAAAAGAGTGACCATAGAGTTTCTTTTACGTTCTCCATACGATGTACGTGGAACGTGCTGCAACTTTCTTTCTGCTGTTGTCGCTAGCGCGGCAGAACTAGACTTCATCTATTTGACTGATCTGTCAGTCCTTGCCAATTTAAAAGTGCATGTAAATGGTCAATTTGAAATAAAGGATTTGGATTTTGATTTGAAAACGGTAACTCACTGCCGCGCTTGGTTTGTATGGCAAGTTCCGACAATGTCGTCTCTGACCACCGAAGTGTTTCGTTACTCTGTGTAAAGACCTACCTAACTATTGTTACTAAACATATTCGTCTGTTACTTAGTTCTCACAGTTATTTTGTAGTTTTATTTACGTGCAAAAGTTGCAGGAAGATTTTTTTAATATTTATTTTTGTTTTAGTAAAATGTTTTTTTGGTTAAAAAATGTAGATAGATGACACTAAATAGAGACAACTGTTTAACTATCCTGGCACATATAGGTATTAAGTATACCTATTTCATTTAGAAAGAAACTTCCTCCACTTCACTTGTCCCTGTCGCCATGACAGTGTTGAAAAAACCTTCGATAAATTTATGTTATTATGTCAACTTAATAGGGCTGAGTCGAGTTTAGTAGAATGGGTGACATAATAGGGATGTTTCCTGGTTAAAAAATATAAACGTGGATGGATGGAGAGGAAGAGGGAGGCCAAAGAAAATATGGACGGATTGTGTGAGGAGCGATATGAAAGAAAAGGGAGTTAGTGATAGTGTGACGGCTGATAGGATAGAATGGAAGAAAAAAACGTGTTGCGCCGACCCTGAGTAACATGGGATAAGGGCAGGAAGATGATGATGATTCCTGGTTAATAAATATATGATTCTATTTAGTCCGTCAGTTAGATTTTCGAAAAATATTTGACACGTATTTTTTTCTATATCATTTCAATAAAAAAATGACGAAGATAAAACGCAACAAAGATCAGGAGTGGGGGCTAGTGACGTCTCGTGTACGTAAAAAGTGTACATACAAGACGTGACGTCACATGAGTTTTCAACGTAATGTATCTTTATCTACACTCACAACGTAATGTTCCAAATATGAGTTCAAAAATGAATGCATAAATACATACTTTTTTTTCGTGGATAGGTAAAATTAAAAAAAAAAACCATTTCAGTTCAACATTTTCCTTCGATTTTTAAACAACTGCATCATAAAATAACTTTTTAATTTTTATAGCACACTTTTTCTTTTTAATTTTTGGCGCGGGCTCATTGACTTAGGTCAATGAGCCAGCTTTTATCTTTGTCTATGTTTGAGCGCGCTGCGCAGTCATTCGAATACGCAATGAGAATATCCGCCATATTGGAATTAACTATTTTTCCACTTATTTTCTTTCAACTGTATGAGTGAAGATAAAATAGTGTATGCAACGGCATATAATTAGGTATTAAAACACGAGTGTGGGTTTATCACACGAGGCGTAGCCGAGTGTGATAATAGCATCACACGAGTGTTTAACAGCCCTTTTTATATGGTCGTTGCATAAACTACTATTTTAATTTTCTGTTTACGTGAAAAAAGAAAAAATACGTGTCAAATATTTTTTGGAAATCTATCTGACGGACTAATAAGATTTTTTTAGTCATGAACCCTAATAACTATAGCGACGAGGTTTATTTCATTCGGCTAATAAAATTTAACACCATGTGAGCTCTGACCCCCACAACCCAGTAACTGGGTAACACTCTTGGCAAGACTGGTGTCAGTTTTTCTGGCAATTTGTAACGACTGCCAAAGATTTGCAAATGTCAGCCGGCACCAACGTCTTAACGAGCTTTCCGAGGCACGGGGGAGTCTCGGTATGTTAAGATAGTTACCCATCTATAGACCGACCGCGGTAAGCGTTGCTTAACCTTGAAGATCGACCCTTGTGGCTGTGATTATTTAGCCACAAGCTCCAATCATATACATAGGCCGAATATATTAAATAGACCGTGACCATTACCTATTTAGCAACATGGAAGGTATAATTAAAGGAAACATAATTAACATTTCCTTTAATAACTCAAGGTAGGATTAATGTTGAAACCTGCCAGAAATGACATTTGAATTTTGCATGCCACTGTACTATGTGCAGGGCAGGTCAAGGTGACAGTGTTAACAGTTGCACCGCACGTGATACTACATCGTGCGACACTTGATTCTAAATTATATTTAGTTTGTAAATATAAATAATATAAAAAAGCCTTTTATTTCTTACAAAACACTAATACCTATCTAAAATTGTAGTAACTAATAATATTTTTTAGATAATTTGGTTTGCAAGAACCCCTCCTCGGGTGAAGGCCTCCTCCAAAGATTCCCAATTGTCCCTGTCTTTAGCTATTCGCATCCAATGTGGCAAGAATTCAAGACGAGAGATGGACCAAAAAAATTACTTCATGGAGCGGCCCTTTAGGGAAACGCTGCAGAGGTAGACCCCATGCCAGATGGCAAGACGACATCACAAAGATAGCGGGCCAAAATTGGATGCAAATAATTTGTAACTAATGTAGGTTAAAAAAACACTTTTACAAGTCAATCTTTTTGGTCGGTTTAAACTAGATTAAGCCGGTGTCTCCTACGTAGAAAAAAGAAACAAACTAAGAGGCCAAAGTCTCTTAAGGTCCTACAATCCGTACTGGTCAAATTATATGAGAACCATGTAAGTTAATGTCTGTGGTGGTCTTTTGAGGAAAGTGCCACACAGATTTGAATGGACCTGACAGTGTTCTAGAAAGTGCAAACATTTGTCAGTGATCGTGTAGCCCAAACTGCATCTCAACGATTTTACGAATAATACTGAAAGTAAGGACATTTGGGTAGGCCGCATAAATTACTCAATAACTGCCAGTCAAATATGAATGACCCCTAATTTAACGACCCACATAGGCCAATTCCAAAACTCTAATTTAACTCAAACATGAGCACGAAAATGTCAATGAAAGCTTGTCTAATTGACGTTTCCGTAGGTACTCGAGAAATGAGCAAGCAAATGCGTAAGCGCGCATGCTCAGCTAAAACTCGTCTCTTGAGCACGAAAATTTCAATTTATGACAAGCACCGATGGATTTGGAGTTCGAATTGATTTTTTTTGAATGTAAGTATCTGAAAATTGTGAAATCATCAAATGACTTCTTCCGCTCTGGGTTGAACGGAAGGGAGTGTCAGTCTCTTACTGACTAAAACCCACCCGTGTTCCTTCAAATTCCCTTTGCGATGCAGGGCCGCGATGATTCTTTCGAACTAATTCCGCAACTGAGATGGAGTTAACGTTTAGGAATATCCTACTAATCCTACTATCCTTCCTACTAATATTATAAATGCGAAAGTAACGTTCTAACTGTTACGCTTTCACTCTAAAACGGCAGAACGGATCGTCATGATTTTTGGCAGATATATAGCCTGGGATATGGAGAAGGACATAAGCTACTTTTTTTACGCGACAACCGACAACCACGCGGAGCCGCGGGCAAAAACTACTACGACATAAATGCCAATGTTTCAAATTGAGCATCGAAAGGGATTTCTTGTCACGGCATTGGAGAGCGCGCTAAGGGATCCCTTGACCGCATGCCTCGGCACATCGCGGGATGACTTAGTTGCCCACCGGAATGCTATAGTATCTAAGCGACTATATATAGTGTGCGCTGAACGGTGGCAAAATCCTCTGCCATTCCGTGCTGGTGTGCGTAGCCTGTGGCTTCTCAGACCTGTGTAATAAAAATTGCGAAGTATAAAGAGTCGTCTTGGGCGTCCAGTTGCAATCACTTGAGACGGTCGACTATACCTTCTTTAGAATATGCGTGTAAGTATAACTTACGTATGTGGGGTTGGGAGCTCTGGTTAGTAAAAGGTTCCGTAGCAAATTTTTGTAGCAAACTGATTTTTATTAGCTTAAGGACCTCGCTAAATAATAACAGCCGCACGGGTCGATCTTTTTATAATCTGTAATTTCTAGATCTTTGGCAGTTGTTACGGATTGTCAGAAGCCAGAAAATCTGACACCAGTCTTGCCAAGAACTACCGTGTTACACTACACTGGGTTGTGGAGTTCAGATAGGCAGTCGCTTCATGTAAAATACTGGTACCTAAACACAGAAAAGACGTAAGAAGAGAACGGGGCATGGACAGGGCACAGACGGGGCGCCGTCGCGACTCTTTTAAACATATAGAAAAAGACGAGGCACGGACGTGACGCTGGGTGCCGCTAGAGTTTCGAAGATGAAGATGTGGTTAATTGTGGTGGTGTAATTGTGTGTGACAGCGACGCACGTGTCCCGGCGCGCGCATCCACCCGCCCGCACCCCCGTTCTCACCCATCCATCGCTGCATCGTCCGCTCGCGCCCGTACCTCGTCCTTTCTGTATGTTTTATAATACGGCGCAGACGAGTAAGCGTCGTGCCCGCGCCCTGTCCTTTCTATATGCTTTGCATAGCGACGCTTCCATACATTTTGTATGAAAGGGACGCGGAAGAAACATATGTCCGCGCCCCGTCCTCGTCTTACGTCTTGTCTGTGTGTCCAGCGCCTAAGGAAATTTATACATTATTAGAACTCACAATTACTGTCTTATAAAATTGTCGGTACTGTCATACGTCCAATCTGTTATTTGTTTTGTAATTTTAGACTTTGCTTCACGAAGCGATAAGTTTCTTAACCTACAAAGTTTGGTGACGTTATTATACATGAGGATTCTCATGTAGGAGCTGAACTGAACCTTTTGGAAAATTTTGTTTACTTTATTACCTATACCTATATTTAAATATTCCTTCTTTATTTACTATTGAGAGGCACGCATTTGGCCACTATCTCACCTGATGGTAAGCGATTCTTTAAAGAAACAAGTAACTTACAAAACAAAACACCAAACAAATTAGCCCAATAATGCACACAAGTTCTCACAGTTTCGTTACTACGGTACCCTAAAAGAAGTGGACCAATAGCACGTCCACTCGATTTGGACCGCGCCCAGTGAAGCGGCGCGCGCGCATAGATGCGTACTCGTTTAATTATGTAGGAGGTAGGTACCGTACTGAAGTGTGATACAGTCTAGGACTTTATACCTTCTTCGTCAAATTTCTTTTTTTTATCCATTCACGACACATACTGCCTTTTAGAATTGAATACTTATCAATATCATCTATTTTCAATCTCTTACTATTATAAAACAGCCGCAAGGGACGATCTTCAAGGTTAAGCAACGCTTGCCAAGGTCGGTCTGTGGATGGGTGACCATCTTAACATACCGAGACTCCTCCGTGCCTCGGAAAGTACGTTAAGCTGTTGGTCCCGGCTGTCATTTGTAGATCTTTGGTGGTCATTACAGATTGTCAGAAACCAGAAAGTCTGACTCTAGTCTTACCAAGAAGTACCGTGTTACCCGGTTAATGGGTTGTGGAGGTCCGGTAGGCAGCCGCTCCATGTAAAATACTGGTATTCAGCTGAATCCGGTTTGACTGGGAGCCGACCCCAATGGAGTTGAGAAAAGGCAAGGCAGATAATGTCTATTCTTAAGTGGGATTGGCCGGACATATCTGCTGCATATCAGAAGAGCAGCTGTGGGCTAAAGGAATGTCATAAATAGAGAAGCTCAAAATAAAACCAATATATTTTTACTGCATACATGCTTGAATTATTTTTTTTTTTGTATTTCTTCCTAAATGTTTAACAGTTACAGAACACCACCCTTAATATGACCACGCACTTTTAGAACACCTTGTATATTATCCCCAACTTACAGTCTATTGAACCGCTGAACCTTCAAAAACATTGACGACCCAAGTCATTTACCTCACACAAACCCAAAATAAAAATTCAACCTGCCCAATATTTCTGAATTAACATCTCAAATCCTGACAGTACATTTTCTTTGTTTAATGCCGAGTCAAGGACCAAACTCTGACCCCACAGCCTTGACGAATGACGTTATTACGGGATGACTAATAATGACAATGAAAACAAAGTAAGTCTGTTTGTTTTTACTTTGGTATCGGAAATACCCGGAACAATGGTATGGCATTTCTATACGAACAAAAAAATAATACATAACACCCTTTTTAATGGATGGGAAATCATCAAATGACTTCTTTCGCTCTGGGTGGGGCAGGGAGTGTCAGACTCTTACTGACTAAAACCCATCCGTGTTCCTAGTTATGCCCTTTGCGTTCCAGGGCCGCGGTGACTCTTTCGTACAAATTCCACAACCCTGGCGCAGATTTCGCAACCCTGGCAGGTTTTGCAGCCTTGGCATTATAGTAACACCCTTGTGTTCAATCGCTTCAAATAGCATTTAAAATCATATCAATTTTGTTAGCCTTTTTCGCAATGTATTTTACGTTGCGCGACTGCATATCTGACCTCCACAACCCAGTAACTGGGTAACACGGTACTTCTTGGCAAGACTGGTGTCAGATTTTCCAGCTCCTGACTGCCTGTAACTTTTTTTTTCATTGAGTAATGGGTTAGCTCTTGACATCGATCACACCTCATGGAAAGCGCTGGATGAGGTCGTCAAAAATCTTTATTTTACTCCCACGCGTCGACGAAACAGCAGGCTGCTTTACGCCGGACTCCAGTGGGAGGGTGGTCGCGAACCAGTGGGTCGTTAACCCTACCACAGCAAAGGAAGGATTGGCCAGTCTCATAAGGTATTAGGTGACTGTCCAGGATGTGCCAATTCGAGTGCTCGGTTCAGTTGAGTGCCTGATGGAACAAATTGCGCTACACGAGGAGGCTCCTTCATTCATCCCAAAAATGCTAACGATCTTCAAATTGTAACCGGGAGCAACGGCTTCGCTTGGTTTTCGAGGCACGGACGAGCCTCGGTATGTTAAGATTGTCACCCATCTAAGGCACGACCATAAAAAGCGTTGCCGGTTGACTGGTCAGTTGATCTACATCGATCCGTACGGCTGTTATTATGAAGGCTTGGAGTCCCTCCTGATACGTTCGTATAAGTGTAATACAAATTGCGATTCATAAGCCGAGGTCTTTATCACCATCGCTGGCCACGACATAAGTCACAAATGTTATTACAATAAACTGAATGGCTGTTTAAAGTTTGACGGGTCAATGAGAGCCACAATAAGTTATTGTCAAAGGAATAATGATTTGAATATTGTTATATTCAGACGTTGGTAATGGACTGTGTATAAGAGTTCGTCGCGAAAAGAATATAAACAAAAGTCCGTTTTACATTTTTAATATTGACAAATAATCATGTTGTGTGCCTTTCTGATTGTGTTGAAGGAGACACCTTCAGTTTGGAGTCATTTAAGTATAGACTACCTCGTTGGTCTCGTCGACTGCTAAACATGGGGTTCAGAATTCCAGAGTCAAATCCCTTAGTAAACGTGTTTATAGAATTTCTTCGTCAAGAATTTTTTAGTAGCAGCCCGGTGTTCCCGGCCACCGTAGGCGTGGGTCTGCGGACGACGGCCCGTTAGGGACAGAGCCTTCCAGAGTTGCGGATTATGTTCGAAAGAGTTACCGCGGCCCTGGAAAGCAAAGGGTACTAGGAGGAGCAGGGATTGGTTTTAGTCAGTAAGAGTCTGACACTCCCTGCCGCTCTGCCCAGAGCGGGAGAAGTGATTTGATGATTTCCCATCCATAAAAAAAAGCCCGGTGTCTGGTATATATAGATGAGTTGACCTTGCCGAGGATGGAACATGAATAGGTGCCCAATCATTTCATACCGAGACTCTTTATAAGCATTTGAAGCTATACGTAAATTTTTGACAGTCCTGATGGATAGTCAGAAGACGGAAAATCTGACAACCAGTGTTCCCAAAGCCGTGTACAGTCAACAAAACTATTTGGTATACAGGCAAACGTATTTTTTCCACTGCACTGCCAATGTTTATTAGTAATCTGTAATGTATGTGTCACCCGAAAATTGCAGACTCCGTAAGATTGTAATAAATCTTTATTAGACTATAATTTCTCGACATATATTATGAAAAAATTGTTTTTTATAGGTACAATAAATCCCATCCAAATTCAATGGTTTCCAATATTATCCGTGTCTTATTTATAAAATTTAGTTTACAATTTCACGTGGCGTAGTTCCGTTTGTTGTCGGACGTAAATGAATAGCATCATTCCATCACTTCCCTTGGGTGACAGGTGCAGTAGCATTCTCTGTACATTGCAACAGCTACACTGCGTTCGCCAACTAGCCTGCCAAGCGTGACGATTATGGCAAACTCCCTTTTGGGGGAGGCAGCAGCCAGCAGTTTAAAAATAGTTGCAAGTTATCTGCCTGTATACCAAATACCTTTGTTGACTGTACTAACTGGATTGTGTATGACTGTCGGATAAGCATTGGTTAGGCTGGAAGGCGATTCCAAAATAGTTAGGAAAAGTCTACGAAGATGAGTCCGAAGCTTTGGGTAAATAACCCAAAGCTTCGGGCTCATCTTAGTCAGTAAGGAAAGGGCAGAATCAATCTGGCCCGACATAACCCCAACAAGACCGAAGCGAGCTCGGCACGCGGTCGGCTATCTTCGGGAGCGGTCCAAATGCCGTATTTCTTGTATAATAACGCGTATAAGCAAAAGTTTTTTCTGTATGAAGTCGGACGTAAAAGAATAGCACCATCCCATCACTTCCCGTGGGTGTCGTAAGAGGCGACTAAGGGACTCACCAGAGAATGGGCAGCAGCATTCTCTGTAGGTATATTGCTACAGCTACACTGCGATACCCAACCCGCCTACCAAGCGTGGCGATTATGGCAAATCCCCCCATTTGGGGGAGGCTTATGTCCAGCAGTGGACGTCTTTCGGCTGATATGGTGATAAGCAAAAGTTCGAATGTTTTGAAAACCGCCGTCGCCACGCTACCGCTGACAATATCACTTATCTAGATGCTACAGAGTCTGAATTTACAGCCAATTGGCGGCAATAGGCCAAGGGTATCGAAGGGTATCATTATAACGCCTTCTTCCCTCAGTTTTGACGCGATCTTGCGAAAACCGACCTTGTTCGTTCAGGAATAGCGCAACAGAGGCGTATTTCTAAACGTTGCATTGCCGACGTTTAAGGAGTAGATAATTGCTTCGACGTCCGGACTGAAGGAACGGAGTTTCCTTGTGTTGAAACGAACTGACGTGTTATATCAGTTGTACAAGTAACTGCACCGTTGGTATTGTGGTAGAAAAGGCCACTGCCGAGCGTGGGGTTCAATAGGGATGATTCCTGTTTAAAAATATATGTGATTCTATTTAGTGCGTCAGTTAGATTATGCAAAAACATTGGACACGTATTTTTTGCTATTGATAAAGCAAAAATTATGTGTCCAATATTTTTTAACCGACTTCTAAAAAAGGAGGAGGTTCTCAATTCGGATGTTTGTATCTTTTTTTTTATGTTTGTTCGGGCATAACTCCGTCGTTTGCCAACCGATTTGAAAAATTCTTTTTTTGTTGGAAAGGGTATACTTCCCAAATAGTCCCATTGAAATTTTATCAAAATCGGTTCAGTAGTTTGGTTATTAAATCCAAATAGCTGTAAAAAATATGTGGAAAAATCATCCATGTATACGAAATTGCGTATTTTTGCTTTCCTGTGACTTTTCAGTGGAGTTGTTAGGTGTGGGGTACCACTAAAAAGTGAAAAATAAAAAACTTTGTCACAAAAAAAAAACAACCGACTTCCAAAAAACACTACAAAGTTCAAAATAACTTTAATTTCGGAAGTCGGTGTCAAATAACGAAGAAGCAACCAAAAACACCGACTCAAGTCTGAGAAGTCAAAACGCATCGAAGATCAGATAGCATGTCAGTTGCAATCTGTCAAAAAAGCCATTCCCAAATAAAAAATAAATCTTATGTAATAGGTAAATAAACATTAAATTCGCGAACCGGTGTGTCGCCGGTGCTTGAGCGGTTTCCATACATTTTTGACAGATTGCAACTGACATGCGAATGTGAACAGTTGCTTAAAAATTAGGGCAATCTGGAGTGCCGTCACGTGTAAGTAAAAAATGTCCTAACAAGTGACATCACACGAGCTTACAAGGAATGATGATATCCGCAAGAGAACCAAGGTTACCGACATAGCCCGAAGGATCGCCAAATTGAAGTGGCAGTGGGCAGGGCACATTGCTCGCAGAACAGATGGTCGATGGGGCCGAAAAGTTTTGGAGTGGCGACCGCGTACCGGAAGACGCAGCGTTGGCGCGGCCTCCCACAAGGTGGACCGATGACCTGGTGAGGGTCGCGGGTAACCGATGGATGCGAGACGCACAGGACCGGTTGTTGTGGCGACACTTGGGGGAGGCCTATGTCCAGCAGTGGACGTCTTTCGGCTGATATGATGATGATGATGATGATGATAGAAAAAGAAAAAAACAACGGACTTCGGGCTTAGAAAGTAGACTCCCTAACATTAGGCTTACCAATAGCTATCGGGACTCGAAATTGGGCAACCCGAGAGCCTATTCATATCAAACAAACAAACAAATCTTTCCTCTTTATAATATTAGTGTAGAAATTATGTAGATATTCATTCATAATCGTTTACTAGAACTAATAAATATTTTATTTAGCACATAAAATAATAACATGTATATGTATTTCCTTAGGTAATCAAGCCACCCAGAATAATAAAAGGCCCAAGTAATATAGGTACTTTCTACAACATTCATTCATATTCTACAATTGATTGCTTTGCATGCAAAACATTTTACAAACACTTGACTCACTGATTCATTTGTATTAACGATGTCATGACTCAACTATGACAATTAATGACGTAGTTGCGTAATTATAATGATTTTATACTTAAACTCTTTAGAAGCAAGGATAGTTAATAATTATAATCTATCCCTGTATGGTCTATATTTTGCCACTTTCGTACGTCATAAGTTATATGTACGCCCAAAGTTGTGTTAAAATTCGCAAGTTTCGACACAAACAACTTGCACTTTAATATTTTTTATTCTGTTTTGTTTCCATACAGGGGCCTAACCACCAACTCTTAAAGCAGTATTACTTCAATATTACTTCGAGTTGGAAAGAGACGGAGCTATACAGAACGTACAGCTCCGTCTCTTTCCCACTGGAAGTAATATTATAGTAATACTGCTTTAAGAGTTGGTGGTTATGCCCCAGGACTAGATTATGCTGAGATAAATAAATGTGTTTTTTTTTCTAAACGTACACCGTCAATCAGTGGTTGACAGCTTTATCGCCATACTACGTTTGTAGACAATGTTCCGTATGGTGTCGGACGTAAAAGAATAGCACCATCCCATCACTTCCCGTGGGTGTCGTAAGAGGCGAATAAGGGACTCACCAGAGAATGGGCAGCAGCATTCTCTGTAGGTACATTGCTACAGCTACACTGTGATACCCAACCCGCCTGCTAAGCGTAGCGATTATGGCAAACCCCCATTTGGGGGAGACCTATGTCCAACAGTGGACGTCTTTCGGCTGATATGATGATGATGAAACATTGACTGACTAGCGCACCCTTAAGAGACTCAATGGGCCATTGCTAATTGAATTCGTAAAATGATAATATTAATAACCGGGCCTAAGAAATGTGAGTCAAATTAAACTTGTCCCACTTTTAATACATACGAAACCTGACTAGTGACTAAATCTTATGTCATATGACCACATAACCATTGTGAAAGTTAGTAGTACCGGTTTCGGTCATTTGCCACGCAAATGTCACCGTTATGGTGAAGAAATAAGGGATTATGTGATGTGTATGAATATGAGACTTACAATCTTCACGCTTTTTAGTTTTTTGGGACTGGGCAGTTGTAATTGTACGTGTATTTGCTTTTTGATTCGCTTGATAGCTTTGTCTATGTTTATAGGTCTGAGATGGAGAGGTCTGTTGGTCAGGTGTTCGCAAAAGCAACTGCTAAGTTTGAGGTCCTTTGTTTTTGGGTGGGAAGTCATCAAATGACTACTCCCGCTCTGGGCGAAACAGAGGGAGTGTCAGACTGTTACTGACTAAAATCTACCCGTGTTCCTGCAAATCCCCTTTGCGTTCCAGGGCAGCGGGAACTCATACGAACAGTTCCGCGAGATTGGCAGGCACTGGCTCCAGCAGACTAGCATGAGGTCCTTTTTATTCTTTTTTAGGCTGGAATACCATCTAGTGACTCCTCCCGCTCTGGGCGGAGCAGAGGGAGTGTCAGAGACTAAAATCCACCCCTGTTCCTTTAAATCCCCTTTGCGTTTTGGAGCCGCGGTAACTCTTTCAAACAGTTCTGCATCCCTGGCAGGCCCTGGCCCTAGCGGGCTAGCATGAGGCCTTTTTTAGGATGGGAAGTCATCAAATGACTCCTGCTCTGGGCGGAGCAGAGGGGGTGTCAGACTTTTATTGACTAAAACTCACCCGTGTTCCTTCAAATGCCTTTTGCGTTCCAGGGCCACGGTGACTCTTTCGAATAAATTCCGCAACCGAGGTTCGATTCCCAGCTTGGACAAAGTGTTATTGGGCGTTTTTCCTCTCTTAGTAGCACCTCTTAGTAGTCCGGACTTTGGGTTTTTGGTTGATAGCATTAAGCTCTGGCTGAACTGCTAAATGTTGACAATTAGAAAGAAAAGTCCGATAACAACTCTGACTTCAAATACCATGACGCCTCTACAGCTGCCATAGAAAACGGCGTTTTCGCGAAAGGGACAGATATAATAAAATAAAAATAAAATAGATACGAGTATATTTGTTTAAAATAGTGTATTTCGTTTGTTTTTCGGTAATTTTTTATATTTGTGCGGGAATCGAACCGAACCCGCGACACGCAGCGCAGCAGCCAATCGCTCAACCACTGCACTAACGGTGTCGTCAATCCCCTACATTCCGGATAGTACACTCAAAGGTCTAGCTGTGAAAATTTCTTGAAAGTGCTCTTGTATAAAAACAAGAGTTCGATTATTTGAAAATTGCCCAATATAGCCCCCAAGTTACGGGACAAAATCGTTGAATATTAGCTCTAGAACATCTTATTTAAAGGAACGCATTTAATTACCAGTTACCCTATACCTGTAGGTGGGGAACGCATTCAATTAACCAGTTACCCTATACCTGTAGGTGGGGAAAGCATTCAATTAACCAGTTACCCTATACCTGTAGGTGGGGAACGCGTTCAATTAACCAGTTACCCTATACCTATAGGTGGGGAACGCATTCGATCACCAGTTAACCAATACCTGTAGGTGGGAAACGCATTCAATTGCCAGTTGCCCTATACCTATAGGTGGGGTACGCATTCGATCACCAGTTACCCAATACCTGTAGGTGGGAAACGCATTCAATTGCCAGTTGCCCTATACCTATAGGTGGGGAACGCGTTCAATTAACCAGTTACCCTATACCTATAGGTGGGGAACGCATTCGATCACCAGTTACCCAATACCTGTAGGTGGGAAACGCATTCAATTGCCAATTGCCCTATACCTATAGGTGGGGTACGCATTCGATCACCAGTTACCCAATACCTGTAGGTGGGAAACGCATTCAATTGCCAGTTGCCCTATACCTATAGGTGGGGAACGCATTCGATCACCAGTTACCCAATACCTGTAGGTGGGAAACGCATTCAATTGCCAGTTGCCCTATACCTATAGGTGAGGAACGTATTCAATTAGCAGTTACCCTATATAGGTAGCCTCTGCCTACCTTTCAGAGAATAAATGCGTGATGTTATGTTATTATTATTTCTATAATTCGCTGTCGACTTGATCACTCATACGTAAACTAGCCAGCTTTTTGTCTTGACAAAACACTTGTAAAAAACTTGTTTGTGACTTGATTCGATTTTATTATGAAATAGTAGGTATAAAAAAACTTGATTAAAAATAATTATGTTTATAGCTCTTGGGTTTTCTCGCGGATGATACTTAAAATAGTTAACCTTTTGCTAGAAGTAAGTAATTGGAAAAAGAAGGGTTTACCTACCCAGCGCAATAAAAGAATCGAACACATTAAGACTTCTGCGTCACAACGATTCAGCCGTTTTGGATATTAACCGGAACAAACAAACAGAAGATGAATAAGCTAAAACTTTTTTATATAAGTAGGTAGGTATCGTATACAATGTGGAGATGTCGCAGCCAACTAGCTTAATCAGCCGTTTCATTAAAAGCCTAGCCTTTTAATTGAACTGCGCTGTTTAATCAGCGACATAAGTGGCAAGTCATTACACGATATCGAACAAAAGATGTCACTTAGGTTGCTGAATAATCGGCGCATTTTAATGAAAAGGCTAGGCCACCAATTCAACGGCTGATTAAGCTAATTGGCTGCGAAAGAGGCATTGAGACGACAATGAATGAAAACACTGGCAATACTGGTTCATACGAATATTTTGAAACTATAGTGCTACTGTCACCGATATTAAAAATAAACTTTCCAATTAAACAAAACGTCAAAAAATCTCGAACTAGTCAAGGATAGTGACTACTAAGGATTCTGACGAAATATTCCAAGCAGTTTGTTGCAGTTTGTGACATCAAATCTGTGATAAAAACAAAATAATAATTACATATAATTCGTATGAACTAGTGTTGATAGTGTTTTGATGTATTGTCATAAATATCTTCGTCTCCACCTTGCCATTTTCGATTTTCGAGATTTTTAAATATCGCGTGAAACTTTAAACAATTTTTTCTCAATAAATCACGAATATATCGGAAACTATTGAATTTGTATGGGATTTATTGTGTCCAAATGATTTTTATTCTACCATAATATATCGAGAAATTATAATCTAACAAAGATTGACATGGACGTCAAAAAATTGGAATAACATTTATTTATTTTAATTTATGTCACTATACAGATTTAATCTTAATTGATCTGAAGTACAAGGTTGCTACGAAATCAAATGTTAATTAACTAATTATTGTTTTACTGCCGGCTTCGTCAGTTAACTCTTCATATTTTTTGTTAACAACTTATTTAAAAATGTTGCACTTCGGTTTACTAATTTAGCTACCAAGTACCTAGGTATTGTACTTTCTACCTAGCTTATTGAGCAAGTTCTAAGCTCCCCTTCCCCAGTTTAGTAGATGAACAGTAAGAAAAGACTTCTTCATCTTCGTGTCGCAGACACGACAGTAACTTAGATTTGAGTGACCCTAAACATTCCCACTTCCACAGCATCATTGGTGGTGTAACGACATCGATGCCGCCACAAACAACCAACCCATCTATTCTGCCATCAGTGAACTATTGAACAAAATCCTGCACCGCGGTATGAGAGTTTTCCGTGCGATTAGAACATGTACTACAGTCCGAATATTCACTATCAGGCAGTTACCCACCGGACACAATAACCGTCCGGTCAGTCCGAATATCCACTATCAGGCAGTTACCCACCGGACACAACAACCGTTCGGTCGGACGATCCTCCTTTTTTATGGAGGTTTGCACGACTTTACTCTCTGTTCCTCCATACCTTTTATAGTGCTATAAGTCACTTCGCCTGCATGTATTGGGGCACCGAAGGCAGGATAGGAGGTGGAGCATGGTTTGTGACAAGGTTCCACACCCTGCTGCTGATCCGTCCAGATAACCCCACTTTCCAAGGTTGGCATTACACCTTCCCACTTACGTTCTGAGGTGGTTCTGAGACTTCCAAGTGGACCACGGAAGGTCAAACCCTGCGGAAAGATGCTCTCACAACAAACAGACTGAGGCATTGTTTTCAATATAATACACCAAGACTAGTACCAAGTACCTACCTACGAAACAAGATGTCGTCCAAAGATCAAGCAGTATTTTTCCTCGGAAGGTAATTACTTTAATGGGGAACATGCAAAGCATGAAAATTATACCTAGCCGTTTAGTTGTTTTAATACTGCAACAAAAACAAAAAGATTTTTCTCGTTCATTGAAAGAGCTGCTGTATATTCAAGGGTGTTTGAAGTTAAGTTTTGATATCAGAAGATCATATTCATCTTCATTTTTTTTTTGAGGAATGGGCTTGCTCTTGACCTCGATGCCGATGGCCTGATGGAAAGTGATAGATGAGGTCTATGATGGAGCGAGCATGCCCAGAAGATGCCTGTTCACTCTTGCTTTGAAGGCAGACGGGTTATATGTGGAAGGGAACACAGACGCTGGCAGAGAGTTCCACACTTTGGCTATGCGCATAATAAATGTGAAGGAGAAGCGCTAAGTACGACTGGTTATCTTGGATATCGACCAAGTGCGGATGGTACCCAGCAGTACGTCTGGTTTTCCGGTGATAAAACGGCGATGGTGGGATCAGGTCGTGGAGTTCCTGCGCACACTCTTCGATTTTCCTGCCTATGTCCCATGTTACTTGTAGTCTGTGCTGTACATTTTCTTCTTCCATTATCCCCTGTCAACCGCTAATGCCATATACGTTCAAGTAATTTGATCAAACAGGCTGGTTCAGACAGTTTTATCAAATTGCATTTGATGCACAATTGCATGAATGTCTGTGGGAATGGTGGGAAGTAATATGAAATTTCGTACTTATTTCTTTTGATCAAGAAGAGAAGTGTCATCTTGCCTCATAAAGCTGGATAAATCTCCCCAGCAGTGCAGACTCTGGCCTCTCAGAGATCATTGTTATCCTCCACTGAATCCGGCGCATCAGAGAAGCTGTTTTCTTGCGCATAATAACATAAAAGTCATCAACTCTTATAGGAAGGAAAGGGCGCGGACACGACGTTTACTCGTCAGTCGCCTGCGCCCTATTGTAAAACATACAGAAAAGACGGGGCACGGACGCGAGCGAGCGAGGGACGGGCGAGAACGGGGCTGCTTGCCGGGACTCGCGCGTCGCTGTCACACACAATTAACCACATCTTCATCTTCGGAAGAAGACATGTAACCCTGCCAAAATCGGACGGTTGAATGAATTTGGTTGAAAACCGTCATATCTCGCGGCACCCAGCGTTACGTCCGTGCCTCGTCTTTTCTATATGTTTTAAAAAGTCTCGACGGCACCCTGTCTGTACCCTGTCCGCGCCCCGTCCTCGCCTTACATCTTTTCTGTGTGTCCAGCGCCTAGCTAGCGGCTGGTTGCAACGATGCCCGCTGGAAAGATTTGCCGTCTCATATTCGGTCTTCTGACTTACGCGTACGTAACTACTGTTAAATATGGGTATGATTTAAGCTATCGCCAATTTTATTCGTTTTGAATTTCTTTAATAATAGGGTTTGTCCTCAAAATAGTGGATCTGTCACCAAAATGTAGTTGCCAAATAATTGTAAAAAGCAATTCCATAATAAATCACATGTAATCCTCGGGATATATTATCAAGTATCAAATAAATAGGTTGGGATTTATTATAAAACGGGAAGTAAACCATATTACTGGGTGGATTAAAAAAAATAACCACGAAGGTGATGGCGGGGTCTGTTCGCTCGCTACGCTCGCTCACTTGACCCCGCCATCCCCTTCTAACCTAACCTGTCCGAGTCGGGGTGCCCTAAGCTCCCTGTGCCCTATGTTCGAATATTTGGTGACAGATATACCTTTCTGAGTACGAAGTTAAAGGAATAAAACTGTTATTTTGAGAACAAAGTTTTATCCAAGGAATGAACTACGATTTTATTGATAATCCATCTCTTATTTTACATACATATTGGCATTAATTTGGTAATTCATACCTGGCGACACTTTTTATATATCTGAGAACGAAAATACTTCGTGGCGATAGATCTATTTATTAGGTGATGCAACTTGATGACAAATATATATTTTGGTGACAAGAAATATAGTCCCCGTTAAATATCTACAAATGACAGCCGTGGACAACGACTTAACGAGACACGGAAGAGTCTTTTTTTGTGAGTGGCCTCTCGCAGGTCAACCTAAATAAGAAAGCCATTCAGCCAGGGCTTATAAATAAAACTTACAAACTATGCAACTACACGCTAAGAACACCCCCTATGGGGAAACAGTTATCGCGCAGAAGAAGGCTGCGGAAAGGGAGAGGGAGATTTCGTGTGCTCTCCCGGTCCGCAGCAGGCGCACCGGTAGTCAGAGGACGATACGCTGCCCTTTTATCTTATCTTATAAAAAAAGTGAAGATAAGAAATGGGGCGCTCCAGGCGCATGGTCAGGGCGCTATGACGAAAATGTATGGCGTCTGGCCGCGCGCTCACGATGCTTAGTATATTTCGTTCCTTTGACGCCATAAATTTTATCTTGTCAGCGTCCTAGCCGCGCGCCCTGTCCGCTTTGTATATTCAAGTCCCTAAGTGACATCTTTAGTTCAATATCGTTGACTTGCTCATGTCACGTATGTCGCAGTTCAATGAAAAGGCTAGGCTTTTAATGAAACGGCTGATTAGCTAGTTGGCTGCGACATATACATACTTATTATTGGCCTTGACGGTACATAAGTTCCTACTTAATTGTATTAATAACATTCTATTTTGCTACCCAAGAAGCTGGTTTTAAGTAAAAACTGGTTGGCAATGTAGTACCCACCAATGTGTTTTTTTCAATGCCACACAATTATACAAACATTATTCTATGTTAATTTTACATGCGAAATTATTTATCAATCCAGATTCAATTTTTGACATTCGACATTTTAATTCGTATTCTGGAAATATCAAATAATCAAGCAATGGATTGAATGACGTATGTCAAAACCTGATATTGTTCACTTTGACATTTCGACACTGAAAAAAGTATCAAAATTAAAAAGAAACCTCACCAACATTAACTAGTGACTGCGCTTACGTGGCTTTACCCTTTGGAACCGTGTTTCTTCCGGGATAAAAGTAGCCTAAGGAACACAGCGTGTAGCTTTCCATCAGTGAAATATTATTTTTTTATTGGATCAGAACTGCCTGAGAATAATTCCCCTGGGCGGGAAGTTTCCAACCTTGGTTCAATCCATGGTCCGGAGCGAGGAGGCATGGCCTCTTTTTGCGAAGCAGTAATGCTAGTGAAGGAGGCGGGCCGGGACCTCACGCCCCAACCACGCGACAGATGAAGACTCCCCGGACGTCGGGAGTAGCAGAGCAATTCCCGGCCACCGTACGCGCGGGCCTGCGGACGGCGAGCGTTGGATATGGCTCGCCGTCCGATCAGAACCTGGCCCGGGTCGACGGCACGTTGTGTTCTACGCTCTCAAAGAGATATCAAGCGTCACACACGAACACGAAGACGACGACGTCAGGAACAGCATAGTAGGCCTACTAGGGCCACAGCCTGCCAGGGTTGCGGAATTTGTTCGAAAGGCCCTGGAAATCAAAGGGCATTTAGAGAAACACGGATGTCCGGATGTCATTCTTCATGGACTTCGTGTCACTTCATGACACTGTAGCCACCACTCATCACAGCACGTTTTATGACTATCGTCAAGAAACCAAGAAACAAACAGTTCTCAAAAGAACTCTTTTTCACAGTTCTCAAAAGAACTAGACTTCTGTTAAAGGAATAGGAAACGCTGAAGACACGCCGCCGTCGTATTCTTCGGTCTTCGCTCGCCGCGCACGCGAACAACAGCAGACGTCTTCTCTCTTCAAATGCGGCGCAGAAAAGGATCGCGAACTACGCGGAACCCTTATTTATACACACCTGCGGCGCGCGTGCATTCCGCGCACCGCGGTCCGTGACACGAGCGTCTGTAGCGACACCACACGGATTAAATAGGCAACAAGTGCTGTGACGTGATTGGTTGGGAGTTCTTTGTTATTTAGTTAGTAATTTCTTGTTGGTTAAGCTCATAATTGTTAATATTCCTAAACTGTATATAAGTGACACATTTTTAATCAATAAATATTCTTTTTACAACCTTCGTGAAACCTACAACTAGGAGTTTTATTAGTAATCTACCGTAACCCAAACATTACTAAAGTGGTGACCCCGAACAAAACACACGAAGAAAAACAAGTTAACTGCCGAAGAATCATCAAATTGCAAGATGTCGAATCCAGTCGAAGAGCAGTCCAGTTCATCAGCATCGCATACCGTGACGAAGGCTGAAGCTGCCGGTATCTCTCTCACCATGCGCATTCCACCATTCTGGCGCGACCGACCGCGACTCTGGTTCATTAGTTTCGAAGCTGCAACCAACGATCTCAAGAAAGGCCAAGCACAGCTCGCCCAAATGGTCATAGCACAGCTGGAGCGACAAGACATCGAGCAGATCATGGATCTACTGTACAACCCACCGGAGACGGACCAGTACAAAGCCATCAAGGAAAGGCTCATATCCGCCTACGAAGAATCTGACAGCCGCCAGTTCCAGAAACTACTATCAGAGATGGAACTCGGAGATCAGAAGCCGACCCAACTACTGCGACGAATGCGAAACCTTGCCAGAGACAAAGTTCCCGACTCCACTCTGCGTCTCATGTGGACAAATCACCTTCCGTCACACGTCCGATCAGTCCTCGCAGTCAGCGAATCATTCAGCACGAAGACTGCACTTGAAGAACTTGCTCTACTCGCCGACAAAATGATGGAGCAGACTGCTTCAACCGAAGTCGCAGCCGTGCAATCACCATCCCCACCTACATCATCAGCACCGCAAGCAGATACGCAGTACCTTATCAACGAGATAAGAAAACTATCACTGGAAATTGCCGAGTTGAAAGCAAGACCACCGTACAATGCAGACCACCGCCGCAACCGCTACCCGTCCCGTCACCGTAGCGCATCACGATCACGCAATCGAGAAACATCGCCATCACCATTCTGCTATTATCACCGACGTTTCAAAGGTCAAGCTAGACGCTGCACGTCGCCTTGCTCATTCAAGAAGCAAAACACGGAAAACTAGACAGAACGTTGGCAGAGGCGGACACCGGCGTTCAAGAAATATCACACCGCCTATATATCACTGATAAAAACTCGAAGTTATCATTCTTAGTCGACACTGGAGCCAACATATCCGTGCTACCGAGAAGAAAGGGACAAATAGCAACGCCACTACCATTTCAACTGTACGCAGCGAACAACACTACAATAGCTACGTACGGCGAGAAAACATTATCTCTTGATTTCAATCTACGACGTCCGTACAAATGGAAATTCATCGTAGCTGACGTTTCGAAGCCAATACTAGGAGCCGACTTCCTCAAGCATCATCAACTCATCGTCGATTTGAAAAACCGAAAACTAATCGACGGTGTCACGAGTTTAAAGGTCAACGCCCCGATACGTGTATCGAACGTGCCCACCGTACGCAGTATCGATATGTCACAATCATACCACGACATACTAGCGCAATATCCAGGCATAACGAGACTAACATCGATGCAATTAAACTGCAACATTAACGTGCAACATTTCATCGAAACTCGAGGACCACCGTTACACTGCCGCGCAAGACCAATTCCACCGCATCGCTACGAAATAGTCAAGAAAGAGTTTGAAAACATGATCGAACAAGGATTATGCCGACCTAGTAAAAGTCCATGGTCATCACCTCTACATATCGTACCCAAGAAGAATGGCGATATTAGAGTTTGTGGTGATTATCGTCGACTCAACTCCATCACCATACCTGATCGTTACCCCGTGCCACGCATCAAAGATTTTACTCATCATTTATCCGGAAAAACTATATTCTCTACAATAGACCTCAACCGAGCATACCAACAACTGAGCGTTAGAGATGAAGACATTGAGAAGACCGCTATCATCACCCCGATGGGATTATTCGAATTTCCACGTATGTGCCCCGGTTTAAAAAACGCGGGACAAACGTTTCAACGCTACATCCATGAAGTATTACGAGGATTAGATTTCGTCTTCCCATTCATCGACGATTTACTACTGGCATCGGAAAGTGAAACACAACACCGAGAACACCTACACACCGTACTTAAGAGGTTAGAAGAAAACGGTATCACTATCAACCCCGCCAAATGCAACCTAGGTCAATCAGAAGTTCAGTTCCTAGGATACACCGTATCGTCAGAAGGCATCAAACCTCCAACACATAAAATCGAAGCTATCACCAACTATCCCAAGCCGACTACCATCGAAGAGTTAAGAAGATTCCTTGGTATGATCAATTTCTACCGTGACCATATACCTAACGCCGCATCTCTACAAGCACCATTGAACGCATACTTACACAACGTAAAGAAGAGAGACAAAACTCAAATCACGTGGACCGACGAAGCAACTCAAGCATTCGAGCAATGTAAAGCTAGCATCATAAACGCAGCTCTACTCGCTCATCCGTCGCACCACGCAACACTCGCCTTATTCTGCGACGCATCCGATAACTCAGCAGGAGCAGTATTACAACAATATCTAAACGAATCATGGCATCCGCTTGGTTATTATTCCAAGAAATTTACCGACGCGCAAAAGAAGTATTCTACATTCGATCGTGAATTACTCGCTATTTACATGGCAGTCAAACACTCGTGAGCGGTAAACAAAACATCGTCGCCGACGCACTCAGCCGCATAGAAACAATTTCATGCCCATCTACAATAAACTACAGCGACATAGCCAGCGCGCAAGACAAGGACAGCAACATTGAACAACTATTATCCCAGAATAACATCACTCTCAAGAAAATATCGATACCTAACAGTGACGTCAAGTTATACTGCGAAGCATCTACTGCTTATGTACGCCCGTACATACCCGAGCAATATAGAAAAGAAGTTTTTAACAGCGTGCACAACATCAGTCATCCTGGTACGCGCACAACTCGAAAACTGATCACTCAAAAATACTTCTGGCCGTCAATGAACGCAGACATCAGCTGTTGGACACGAACATGCCTACTTTGCCAAAAAAGCAAGGTACATCGACACACATTCTCTAACATCGGATTTTTCCCGCCAAGTGAGCGTTTTCAAAACCTTCACGTCGATTTGGTCGGTCCCTTGTGTACAACATCTCAAGGTCATCGGTATTTAGTAACAATGATCGACCGATCAACGAAATGGCCCGAAGCAATACCTACTGACGAAATATCAGCTGTTCGAATAGCAGAAATCGTCTATCAACATTGGATCGCAAGATTTGGATGCCCGACCACACTAACAAGCGACCAAGGTCGCCAGTTCGAGAGTCAGCTGTTTCAAAATTTAATGAAGCTTATGGGAATACAGAAAAATCGCACAACACCATATCACCCGCAAAGCAACGGTATCGTCGAGCGATGGCATCGCACACTCAAGACCGCATTGCGCGCGAAACTCATCAACACAAGTACATGGATTGACGAGTTACCTATCGTGCTACTGGGATTGCGAGCCGCTCTAAACTCAGACACCGGTGTGAGCGCCGCCGAACTTACCTACGGTCACAACTTACGTTTGCCTGGCGAATTTTTCACTGCAAGTACCTGTACACCTGCTATGGATTATACCTACGTTGATAAACTGCGTGCTAGCATTCAAGATAACAAGCCGCAAGTCGCTACCAAACATCATAGCAGCAATAAAAGTGTGTTCGTGCACCAAGATTTACTCACGTGCAGCCACGTATTCATCAGAACAGATGCAGTAAAAAAACCACTTCAGACTCCATATGAAGGCCCCTATCGAGTTATAAGCCGAACAGATAAAGTGTACTCCGTACAGCTACCTAATCGGCAAGCGAACATATCGATCGATCGATTGAAGCCTGCATATGTCATCACAGAAGACAGCAATACCTTACCACCAACCAGTACCTTACCATCAACCAGTACCTTACCACCAAGCAAGATTACCTCATCCAGTACCATTACCACGCCAAGAACACCGATTACCGTTACCAGTACCAAGAAAACCAGGAGCAGTACCACTCCAACCGTTACCAAGCAACAAACCCAAGTACCTCCCGGCAGCGTGACGTCACATCCCGCCCAGAGCAAGTCAACACGCATGGGTCGTGTCATCAAACTGCCGGTACGCTTCGCTTGAAGGGGAGTACTGTAGCCACCACTCATCACAGCACGTTTTATGACTATCGTCAAGAAACCAAGAAACAAACAGTTCTCAAAAGAACTCTTTTTCACAGTTCTCAAAAGAACTAGACTTCTGTTAAAGGAATAGGAAACGCTGAAGACACGCCGCCGTCGTATTCTTCGGTCTTCGCTCGCCGCGCACGCGAACAACAGCAGACGTCTTCTCTCTTCAAATGCGGCGCAGAAAAGGATCGCGAACTACGCGGAACCCTTATTTATACACACCTGCGGCGCGCGTGCATTCCGCGCACCGCGGTCCGTGACACGAGCGTCTGTAGCGACACCACACGGATTAAATAGGCAACAAGTGCTGTGACGTGATTGGTTGGGAGTTCTTTGTTATTTAGTTAGTAATTTCTTGTTGGTTAAGCTCATAATTGTTAATATTCCTAAACTGTATATAAGTGACACATTTTTAATCAATAAATATTCTTTTTACAACCTTCGTGAAACCTACAACTAGGAGTTTTATTAGTAATCTACCGTAACCCAAACATTACTAAAACACGGATTCCATGAAGCACAGTTCCGAGCAAACTGAAGTCGAGCAACACGGTGCTCACGGAGTAATTTAGGGCCCCGAGCTGGGCGGTAACTCTTGATATTGGCAGCCAAAAGCCTCCTCCTGACCGTCCACAAGCTAACTTCTACTCCTCTTACTTCTTCAAGGCTCTTCTTCAGGTCCACACTTGACGCCTTACGATTACGCAACGCCTGACTCACCAAAAAGCGGTCATCTCTTGGTTCTGTGCATCGTTTTCTTTCCGAACCGGGTCTTCTTTTGACCGAACCAGTCTCTTGATACCGTTGCCAAGTCCTCTAGACAGTTGAACGACTCACATTTAGCCGCTGAGACACGTAAGTTTGCGAACAACCTTCTTCAAGTAGGGCTATAATTTTACCGGTCCTTATCGCTTTATCACTCATATCAGAAAGTGGTATTTAATGTAAAAAGAAAGATTAAATTGTTTAATTTGCAGAAAATATCCAAAAAGTTTTAAAATATCGTAATCAGTTAAAAATCGTTTCAGCAATTCGCGCCATTAGTAAAGCAATTTTAGAATAATCCACAATAATCATTATTTTTCTTTTAATAATTTCAAATTTTAAATTTGGAACGTAAAGAATCATGCCAGGATGCTTCAAAAAACATGCCAATACATCGTCAAATTAACAAAACCTATTTCTTGTTCTTCTTCATTGAAGTAGAGAAAAAAATCTAAAGTGCCCGTTTTTTTTGCAAAAGAGTTTAGTTACCGGTCGGTAGGCGATCGGTAACTATGTCGAGACTTCCCGCCTTGGACAAACTAATAATTTTACCTTTTGAGAATATGTTTAGATAAACTGTCGGTCTTCTACAGACTGTACTTCGGTGAGTGTGCGCAGGAACTCCACGACCTGATCCCACCATCGCCCTTTTTCCACCGGAATACCAGACGCACTGCTGGATACCATCCGCACTTGGTTGATATCCCGACTAGTCATACTCAGCGCTTCTCCTCCACATTTATTATGCGCACAGCCAAAGTGTGGAACTCTCTGCCAGCGTCTGTGTTCCCTTCCACATATAACCCGTTTGCCTTCAAAGCAAGAGTGAACAGGCATCTTCTGGGCACGCTCGCTCCATCATAGACCTCATCTATCGCATTCCATCAGGCGTGATCGAGGTCAAGAGCAAGCCCATTACAAATAAAAAAATACAAGGCACTTATGAAACGTCAAAAGCTAGTACATGGATCCAATTGTTAATTTTCTATGGATACAAACCCGCGAGAAACTTCATGGTTACGATTTTATAATATGTTTAAAATTAAACTTGCTTTTGCCCGCGACTTCGTACGCGCAAATCCATTCCCGTAGGAATCTCCCGTTCCTGTAAAGCCGATAAGCCTTCCTCATGAATGTGGCTATCATACATAAAAATAATTATCCAAATCCGACTGGGAATTCCAGAGATTAGCGCGTTCAAACAAACTCTTCAGCTTATAATATTATTATTGTAGTAGGTATAGGCATAATGTTTTTAAAAATTACAGCATTAATTCTTTCTTTTATTGATAACTTGCGTTTGATCACAATGTCACCTCTTGGAAATCGATGATGTGGATGACAATAAAGCAATCTTGTCTAGAAGTAACTTGTATCGACTCTCTTCCGGATTCCCCAGAGGCACGAGACGAGTCAGCAGATTTGGATGAAATGCGATAGGTCCGTAATCGGGACGTGATCGACAATGTGACAGGCAGGTGTCGTGCGGTATTCCACAGAGATCTGTCCTTGGACCGTTCCTGTGGAACATCGGCTACGATTGAGTACAAGAGGACAGTAAGGAATCAGGGACACCCATGAAATACTTTATTTATTTCAGGCATTCAAAAAACTACCGATTATTATTAATCAATCAATACATGTAGGTATTTAGAATAATTAACTATAACCTTTATAAATGTTTACGGTAAAAAAACACGGCATCCATCTTAGATTTAAAAAAAAAAACCACAGCTTGTTTTTCTCCGGATTACCTTGATAGATAATCGTTAATCGATTGCCATTAAATATAGATTGTACCTTGACTATATTATTAATATAGATTAATTATGGATGATCATGTTAATGTATGTACGTTCGTCCATTAAGTTTGTTACATTGCAATTGCAATGTCATTTTGCAACTGAAGGTTAATTTACTTCCTTTTAAATGGAAGGAAATGGCTTATTAAAAAAAAACTAAAATACAATTAAAAATAACTATCACAGTTTTAAAAATAGAATAGAAACACTTATTTGACACATACAACAAACAGCTGCAACAAATACATAGTTGAAAAGAAATATAATACTACATAACAACGATAGGTACAGTAAAATTGCACTTGCCCATTCCAAAAGGGTTACCATCTCTATAAGTGACAGAAAGAAAAATAGTACTAAAAATCTTCCAGTAAATACCAAGCCTTGCAAAACTTATGTGCATGTGTACAATAAGTTCATTCACTCCTGGCTTAGTCACGTAGGAGGCAAGCAGCCATTCTAATGACTAATAGTGTTAATCAATGCTCCATGGTTTGTGAAGACACGGTAAATATAAAAACTGTTATTTCATATTTTAATGCAAATCATCATGGTTGAATGGAGAGGGAGAGGAATGTGTAATTATTATTATTGATAGGCTTGTAAACATACGAAGTGTGGGGATGAAACGCGTGTTACTCAAAGAGTTATGTGTGAATACGTGGGGAACTCAGAAAGTTTTGCAATAATTTAATTGCATAATTTAATATTTATGTCAAATTCTAATGCAAGCCTGCGCATCACAGAACACTTACACTAGGGAGGAGCGCATGCATGGAATTTAGTTTTATACGGTTTTTTGTACGCACAGATAACAACTGTTTTTGTTTTTTAGAGTTGTCGCGCCACTTTTGGTGGCCACGTTCCATTGCACGTTCCACGTTCCATTGTTCGCATGTGCAACAGTCAGTTGCCATCTTCCACCTTATATTTCTACCCACATATATAATTATATATATATATATTGTTCGTTTATTTCGTTTTACTTTATAAACTGTTCTGATCGACGTCATTCTGTCAACGCCGGCTGTCACTGAAAACCAGCGCTGTGGCTCTGTCTTGCACATGAGTTCCAGCATTATGCTGAGCGATGGCCGTTTTGCGCGAATGTGACGCATATCTTCCTAACTTGCATAACTATTGTAATTTTGTTTATTTTTGGTATGCGTCATGCTTGGCGCAAATAAAGTCTTTTTCTTTCTTTCTTTCTTTCAATACTATACCTCTTTTCAAAGGATTCTCCATTGGCGTCTATACACAGTTTCATACGTCTAAACCAATTTTCATAACACATTTCCCAGTCCGTATCAGACACTTCTTCAACGCCCTTCTCAAACGCAGCCAGTGCATCTTCCGGTGATGATTTTTTCCCTTGAGTTGATTTAAAAAAATAGTTTACAATTTCACGCGATATTTTGCAATCTTGTGGCGTTTGCAATTTTCCGGACACAAACATAAATGTGGATGGATGGAGAGGGAGAGGGAGGCAAAAGAAAAGATGGATGGATTGTGTGTGATATGAAAGAGAAGGGAGTCAGTGATAGCATGATGATAGGACCAGAATGGAGGAACAAAACGTGTTGCGCCGACCCCAAGTAACGTAAAAATGAAGGGAACAACTGGCTGACCCGCGCAACTTCGTCTGTGTCACATTTTTCATTAACGCTCCGGTCGTCGCGTGATGTTGTTTAGCCTAGATAAATGGGCTTTCCAACGCTAAAATAATTTTTCATTTCGAACTCTAGTAGTTTCTGAGATTAGCGCGTTCAACCAAACAAACTCTTCATCTTTATAATATTAGTATAGATTTCACTTGAAACCGATGATGTGGTCAACGATGGAGCACGCTTGCCCAAAAGTATTGGTTGTTGCTAACAGGAAACAGAGACTCCGGCTGGGAATTCCTCTTAGCTATGCGCAATCCAGTATTCCCAAAACGTATTGTAATTCAAATACGTAAAAAAAAAATAATTGGAATGTAATTTTTAATTGGTATTTCAAATACCAGACGCTGAAGTATTTTGTAGTTAGTACTTCAAATACTTATGGTTTAAAAATACATTTGAACATAAATACATTTAGCAAACTTTTTAATTTGTGCGTTCTGCAGAAAACAGCGCTCGATAGCTTTTGTAAGCAAAAAGGCTAACCTAACCTACACACACAACCGAACACCTGACAGTATTTTGTAATTCGTATTTTGTATTAAAAAAAAACTGTATTTTATATTTCAAACAAATACACGACTTATAAATATTTTGTATTTCGTATTTAAATACATGCGAGAGAGTATTATGTAATTTATATTTTAATTAAAGCAAAACATGTGTTTTCCCCAGCTTTAGGCTTTATCTAGAAGGTTAAATTTAAAAGCTTGGACGATTTCGCCTTGAATGAACAAAAGCCAACCACAGCTGTAAAAACGCAATTGTACTGATTACCAGGCTCTTCAGAACAAATATTCGTTTAGCTATCAGTGAAAACAAGTTGCTTTCAGTGAACACTGGTGAAACAGCAAACATTTGCTCTGATCACAATGTTTGCTCGGTAGCCAAGTGAAAACGCGGCTTAAGCAGTTATCATGACTTTGACAATCTGTCAAACTGTCACTATTATTGTGTCGACAGGCTGTGGGTCTTTCAGATATTGTCAGCATCTGAATGTATATTATCAAAGTACTTCCTTCTTTCTTCTTTCTGTAATTTTTGTATTTAATGTGGTGTACTTACTTAATTAAGAGCCTTCTATGTTATTTTATCCCGTTATGGCACAGCAAACCTGACTAATCTTTAGTTTGAAGAAGATAAATAAAACCTTATTACAAAAAATACAAAGTTCCAAAGAAAAGTTGGCTTGGAAAAAAAGTTTTTACTGCTAACCCCCAAAAATTCCATATCTCAAAGTTATTTATATATTATGGGACCATTTTGAAATAAGTCAAACCTCTCGAAAAAAAAAGAATTTTGCAAATCCGCCTATATAATATGACGGAGAAATGCCCGAACATACATTAAAAAAATATGTATTTAATCATCCGAATTGATAACCTCCTCATTTTTTGAAGTCGGTTAAAAAAGCAGAACAATTTCTTAGTAAAAACGCAAGCAAAACCAATTTACCTACTTACTAAAATATTAATTTGCTAAAATACTGGTATTCAGCTGAATCCGGCTTGACTGGAAGCCGACCCCAATATAGTTGGGAAAAGGCTAGGCAGATGACTAAAATATTAATTTGCGGTTTCTGAACTTTGACATAAACAATTCGTTTATTTCCTCATTTACCTTTCCGGGACTGATAAACAGGTGAAGGTCGCGGGAATCAGCTGGTTGAGAGACACTCAGGACCAGTTAATGTGGCGACCCTTGGGAGAGGCCTATGTCCAGCAGTGGACGTCCTTCGGCTGACTGATAATAATGACAATTTCCTTCCGGAAATTATCGTTAATTATATTTATTGTCTTGTAAAAGAAGCGTGGCATTTTCTCATCTCCCAAAAACGGTCTTCAATGTTAAAGTGCAAGGAAAGTGACAATAAGTCAAGGAAAGCGTAAAGGGCATACCGGAACAAGAGTTATTTATTAAACACCACCCTTTTACAAATTCTTTATGACGACCTTACACGCCGCGTCACATTATTATGCTATAGCATTTTTCTCAATAACATTATCTTGTCCGCAGGTTGCGCATACGCACGAGTCACGGCGCTCTTCATACATTGAGCGTCAGTTGAAATCTGGACGCCTCGCGGACCGGTCGTTCGTCGCAACAAACAACAAAATAAATGGATAAATAAAAAAAACAGTGCAGTGTAGTGAAACTAGCAATGCGAGGGTGTTGAAGTGGCAGTGAAATTTTTTTTTGTAAAATTATCTTTTTAAGTTTTTTTTTTTAAATAATTCAAAATGCAAGGTCGTGATAAGTGGTGTGCTAAGCTCACCAGTGCGTTTTTGAGGAAGTGGTGTAAGTATATTTTTTAAAGCTTTTTTAGTATAATAATTAATAAGTTTCATAACCTATTTCAGATTTTGAATGAAAATATTTTTATTGGTACTTAAAACTAAGGTATAGAGACATACACCTCATGAAAATGTCTTTACTTAACTGTCGATATTTAAAAAGTAATCCAGAAAAAAATAGGATACTCACTTAAAATTTCACCAAAATCAGTCCAGCGATTTCCGCGTAATAAAACGACAAACGTACTTAAACTTTGGATTCTGTCGGTAGATCCAACTGTGTGTATAACTCTGTACATACTTGGAATGTCCAACATTTACATATACATATAAGTATGTATGTAGCCGCGTGTTTGGAATACTTAGCATACGAGATAGTTCCGTAATAGCAAGGCAGAGACTAAAACTATTAGGAGATAGGGAATTTAACAGATAAAATCCTAGTGAAACACTATTGCGGAATTTGTTCGAAAGAGTCACCGCGTCCTGGAACGCAACGGGAATTTGAAGGAACACGGATGGGTTTTAGTCAGTAAGAGTCTGACACTCCCGCTCCACCTAGATCTGGGAGGAGTCATTTGATGATTTCCCATCCACAAAAAAAAGGTAACACTATGAAAGACTCTTTCAAATATAAGTTAATATTTGTGACATCTCATCGTCAACCCGCACTGTGTCCGCGTGGTGAATTATAGTCCACTTCTTCTTCTTCGTGTGGGTAGTAAGGTCTAACGACACCACATACCCTAGTGTCAGAGTTTCTAAACCGCCTCAAGGGCCTCTGACAAGGTCTGAGACCAATGCATCTCACAGAGAGGAGGCCTGCGTCCCAGTAGTGGGGACGTTAAATGCTGTTGACATGCTTTATTTAAACATATTGAACGAAGCCGAGTGTTAGCTGCCCATTAGATAAGAAACTAGTTTAAATGCCTTACTTATCGTTATTGATGTAAAACCGTATTTTCGATCGCTTACTGGTGGAAGGTTCAATATTTCTGACCGAGAATGAACAACCTGGGGGTCGATTCTGCTATTGCAATCGTGTCTCAATGACCGGTCAATGATCGATTTTTGACGTATAACGTCAAACTTTTGACACATTTCCCATACAAAAACTGTCAAAGTTGTCAAATATTCCATCACTGACCGGTCATTGAGACACGATTGCAATAGCAGAATCGAGCCCCTGGGATTCTTAAATTCAAGAGTGAATAGGTTACTTCTAGGCAAGCGTGCTCCATCGTCGACCACATCATCGCTTACTGGAGGCAAGATTGTAATCAAACGCATGCCTAACAATAGAGAGAAAATGTTTTAATATTTCAATCGCTAATAACTAGGAGACTTTTCATGCCAGAATAATGATTGAGGATGCAAAAGATAGATCTTGTCTCTGATATTTTTAGGATTTCTTGATGTCTAGTTGACATCATAGGCAAAAGAAATCGTAGGCGCGCGTGCACACTCCTGCGCGCGATCCTAGATTTTATAACTGAATCTAAGGTTCGCACGACTTCAAAATCAAGTCTAGTTGTTTATTAGTATTTACTTTACCGGTTCCCTGTACATAATAAATGCAGAGATTTTTTCTCCTACCCGGGACACAATCAAAATACATTAATATAATGGAAATTAATTTTAGAAAAATGTATGCACTCGTCAAAACACTGTACAAAGGCAGATTTAATGCCTTAGGCATTTTCCACCAGTCGATCTTAGGCTGGTGAAACTTATAAGAAAGGCAAACAGAGGGAAAAATACACATCCATAAATTCATAAAATTAACAACGGCATTAAGAAAAACGAATCCAACGAATTAACGCTCTGTGATGATTCTACCTACCAACTTCTTGCCAATATGCTCACGTGCCTTCACTTTAAAGAACATTTCAAGGAAAAATCAATCCTGATTCAATATACGTCATCTAGTACAGTGAAATTACGCCGAAAATAAGGCAAACTTAGCATTAATTCTTAACTCGAATATTACTTCACAAAATAAATTAATTTTACCGATTCTCTACATATTGTAAAAAACATTAGAGAATGACTAGATTTTCCTAGCTTTTATTGAAATAAACTTGTTTTTTTAGACTGACTCGGTTATGCAAAATGTTTATTTTTTATATTATTAGATGAGCTAGGATCAATACACTATTCAAGAAAATTTTACGAAATGTCTATTTTCAAATTCAAGTGAAACTTTCTTTCCCATAATTAAAATCATGCATATCCTCGAGAATTTATTAAATAGATTACGCAAATAACGCTCTGTCCGAAAATATCAATTTGCGCGTGTCAAAAAACTGTAATTGTTCACTTTGACGTTTTGACACTGAGATAACCAAGTTGAGTTATTTGGAAGTCTATCAGGGTAAAATTGTTCGTTTCAAGGTGGTAATCTGTGGTAGTCGATCCTGAGAGCCAATTATACTGATCTGATTTTTTGTTGTTGCAATCTGTCAAAAATATAATTATGGAACGAAAATTATTTCACCGATGAAAGCTTACCATTTTATGTACGACTCGTCACGAAAAATTCAGACACACCGATTTAAAAGATGACCTCTGCTCCTAGAATGAGCACACCGTATAATTTGGTTTCGTATGTTTTGTAAGAATATTCACACATGGTAACTAAATGTTAATCTGATCAGTTGCTTGGAGAAACCTCGATTGAGCAACGAATAGATATCTACTTTCAATTTTTGAGAATCACAGAATCAATGCATATAAATATTGGCTTTTTCCCGCGGATTTCCTCATATTAAAGTATACCTATATAACCGTCTCCAGGGCCTATCTAAGTCTGCAACAAAATTCATCAAAATCGGATCAGTAATGTAAACAAACTTTGTTTTTATTGAGAAATGGGCTAGCTCTTGACCTCTATCACGCCTAATGGAAAGCGATGGATGAGATCTATGATGGAGCGAGCGTGCCCAGAAGATGCTTTGAGGCACTGGTACTCCCACGCATCGAATAACAGCAGGCTCCTTGATGTTGGAGTCCGGTGGGAACCTGGTCGCGAAACAGGCGAGCGTTAGCCCTACCACCGCAAGGGAAGGATTAGCCAATCTTATAAAGTGTTAGGTGAGACTGTCCAGGATGCGCCGAGCGCTCGGTTCAGTTGAGTGCCTGATGGAACAAATTGCGTTACACGAGGAGGCTCCTTCATACATCCCACTTACTTTCGCTTAGTTTTTTTTAGGATATAAGTCGTTAAGTACATTACGAATGTATAAGGAATGAAATGAAATTTAACGAGCTCAGTTATAAAAATAAAATCGAGATAAATCAACAGGAGCCAACATTACCAGCAGCCTGATTGCGTAATACAAAAATGAATGTAATCGGCCGCATTATGCTTTCATTTTGACATTGCAACCGTATTCGTTGCGTGTTTTACTTTGCCCAGCAGATGATATTTTAAACATATGAAGCAATAGATTCGGAATTACATTGGATTGTGATATCATTGCGATTTTAAAAGATAAACAATTAGGGTGATGTGAACATCAGGGCTCAAGACAAATGGAATTCTGTCAGCGGTAGCGAAGCGAAAGCGATTTTCGAAACGTCAAAAATTTATGAGATTGACGAACGCTGTCGAAATGTCACGTTATCAATCCCTTTTATTTTGGCATTTCTGCAATCGCATTTGATAATAGTACGGCACTTTGTCTAAAACCTAGGTGACAACATCTTGATACTGACTTGGATGGTCAGAAATAAGTCCAAAGTCAAAGCATTTATTTCAATTAGACCATTTACAGGCACTTTTGAATTGTCAAGGTCGGTTGGTCAAAAAGATGGAGCTATTTGCACGTTCCAAAGCGTAGATCTCTATGGAAAAGAACGTGCAAGAAACTCCACGTACCTACACTCTTAAAAATAATATTTTTTTACAAAATTATGGTTACCTACATCATTCATATTGAAATTATTCATATTTGTGAGAACGATGTAAAAGACGTGCAGGATAAAAGATTCCGGAGTAAAAAAGAAACAATTCAAAGATATAAAATAAACCATGGCAGCCGAGAGATGACCAGTCTCAGCTGACGGCGCCCGTTCACGAACATGACGCATACGCTAGCACCATTTGGCTCAACCATTTTTAAGGGAGCCAATAGAGTCATACTTCCTTATACCTGAGATGACCTCTCTTAAGATGTAATCCATGTCTTAACATCTTATATTATTAATGTATAATTATCCACCTGGCCTCAACTTGTAAAGTTCAAGATCAGATACACTTGTCTTACAATATTATTGTAATTATGTATCTCGAAGTGTTTGTAGTTCTTTTATTTTAATTCTTAATTGTACCAAACCAACTTGTATTACCAGCCAGAGTCTGTGTTTCCTGATAGATACAACCTGAGAGTCTTTAATTTAAGAGTGAATAGGTTACTTCTAGGCAAGCGTGCTCCATTTACAACCACATCATCGCTTACCATCAGGTGAGATAGTGGTCAAACATGTGTCTATCAATAGTAAAAAAGAATACAGTCTTCTTCAACATTTCTTGTCCATTGACTCCTTGTCGAATTTTGTTTGACCTGAATGTGGCCCCTTGAACCGCTCTGTCGTTAACCAAGTTCAGATCCTGGAAGGTGCTGGTAGTTGGGCCTAAAGGGCGGGAAAGTAGTTGGGGCATATCCTGAGAAGGGGCTCCACACTGACACTGTGTTTGGAATGGCGCTTATGCTCCATTTGGCCAAATTTATAATACAGTGATAATAAACTTCATGTACAAAGGCGAGCTTCACTCAAAGCGTCATCAGCTCGTAGAATTGTGGGCCATTAACAAAAGAAGAGTACAGTTATTCTAGCAGTGGACTCTATGGTCATCATCATTCCCGCTTGAAATCTCCCACTGCTGGTGACAGACCTCCCATGGCGGAGCACGCTTGCCTCGAACTAACCTATTCACTCTTGACTTAAAGGGGTCACCTGGGGGTCTTTAAGTAGCAAGAATGATTATTACTATTATTATATCTAGCCTGAACTGTCCCACTACTGGGCAAAGGCCACGCCTCCATTCTTTCCACCGTTCTTGGTTCTGTGCCTCTTCTTGTCAATTCCCAAGGAATAATCCAAGTCGTCCCACCATCTCCTTCGTGATCTGCCGCGGCCCTGTCTCGCGAGCAATAATTAGTAAAGAAAAAATACTATTTAAATATAGAGTACTATTTAGAGACAATAATATATAGAATTTTATCATCATCATCATCATATCAGCCGAAAGAGGTCCACTGCTGGACATAGGCCTCCCCCAAATGGGGAGGGGTTTGCCATAATCGCCACGCTTGGCAGGCGGGTTGGCGATCGCAGTGTGGCTGTTGCAATGTACCTACAGAGAATGCTGCTGCCCATTCTCTGGTGAGTCCCTAAGTCGCCTCTTACGATACCCACGGGAAGTGATGGGATGGTGCTATTCTTTTACGTCCGACACCATAGGGATAGAATTTTATGCTCTACCGTACTGTATTTATTTCACGAAGTTTGACGAGTAGGAAACAAGTTATTAGAAAAAAACGAAATGATGCGACCTTTGGTCTTAAATAACATAAGACACTTTGGACATGATTCGTGACCGTGATTTTTTCGACTGTGTTTATGAGGTATGCAAAAATTCTGCTTAAAATATTTATTGTCATTCCGAAGATGGATGATAATTTTGTCTGGGCATTTTTCTCAGTATCTGGCGGCCATAATGGGTATTTGTTTAACCTAGCTGGACCTATATGGCCCGCTTGCACTGATCGCAGGTAGGTACTTATTTTTTAACTTCGAAGTAGTCGCTAACACGAGGATAAATAACAAATTTACTACCAGAATAAATGCTCGTGGCTAAATTATGACAGCCGCACGGGTCGATCTTCAAGGTTAAGCAACGATTGCCGAGGTTGGTCTGTGGATGGGTGACCATCTTAACATACCGAGACTGCTCCACGCCTCGGAAAGCATGTTAAGCTGTTGGTCCCAGCATCAATTGGAGATCTTTGGAAGTCGTTACGGATTGTCAGAAGGCAGAAAATCTGACATGTCTTGCCAAGAAGTACCGTGTTACCCAGTTAATGGGTAGTGGAGGTCTGGTAGGCAGCCGCTCCACGTAAAATACTGGTATTCAGCTGAATCCGGTTGGCATGGGAGCCATATAGTTATATAGTTGGGAAAACTAAAGGGCCTGAGCAGACAAGACAAATTTGATGAAGAATGATCACAAACTATGGCTTATAGCGACCAATGGAATGTCAGCAAAGTTTTTTTACAAACTTCCGTTCTCAGGTTTTCCTTACGTTTTTTTCTCGATTTCGTAACTTCCTCATATTAATATGTAATAGCGCGCATTCCATAGTTACTTCTCATCATTGAGCCAACAATGGATCGTATAAAAAGTGTTATATGACGCAAGTGTTCACCGCAATGTATACCTGATACAGTTTTGACTTGCCACTAGATTAACGTTACTTAATATCATGGTTGTATTCAAAGAAGGGGTAGGCAGGTCTATAGGCGTTTGCGGAATTGTTCGGAAGTTCTCGAGGCCCAGGACGTCTACTCTCTAAGCCCGAAGTCCGTAGTTTCGGCCTTAGTGTCGGGCGTTTTCTACTCTCTCTCTCTTACTAGAGAGTAAACCCCCTGGAACGGAAAGGGTATATCAAGGAACGCGCCAGATAAATGTGCAATAACGGTAATTAATCCACATACCTACATTTACTGACATTAATAGAAAACAGAAATAAAGATATATAGCTCTCCTGAATCGAATCTTCCGTCGTGATCCTTCTCGTTCTCTTGTTTTTTTTTGTTTTAAGGTCAATATAGTTGGTGAAAAGGCTAGGCAGCTGATGACAAATCGTACAATTTTAGTGATAGCTTTCGGATAGGTATCTATTCATTCATCTCGGTTTTTTTTTTAGTTGTAAAAAATACTCAATTAAATTAGACAATTTCCAGGCGCTTTTGAACTGACGAGGTTTCGGTCAGAAAGATGATTCACGAGGCGTAGATTTATATGGGGAAGAACGTACAAGAAATTTGACAAACTGCATAGACAGAATCAAGTTATTAAAAAAAATCCTTCTTATTACCAAAGCGTATATCTATATGGGTGTCGGACGTAAAAGAATAGCACCATCACATCACTTCCCGTGGGTGTCGTAAGAGGCGACTAAGGGACTCACCAGAGAATGGGCAGCAGCATTCTCTGTAAATTGCAACAGCTACACTGCGATCTCCAACCCGCCTGCCAAGCGTGGCGATTGTGGCAAACCCCTCCCTTTAGGAGAGGCCTATGTTCAGCAGTGTACGTCTTTCAGCTGATATGATGATGATGATGATGATATCCATATGGAGTAGAACGTACAAGAAACTTGACAAACCATAGACAGAATCAAGTTATTACAAAAAGTACTTATTCTTCTTAGCCTCAATTTATCTACGTTGTCGAGAAATGGTATAGTAATGCGTTTGAATGTAGACACGTCGATGATATCCTTCGAGAAACAGTGTAGTAACATGTCTTCAGATAGCTGACTGACTAACCTTGATGTCAATACTTGTTTAGTCTCAAATACGTTCACATGTGTACTGCTTTATTTCTAGAAATAAATGTCGAAATTGACACGTTCATTGCTACAGTGTCTATAACTTTAGTTTGATTGAGGGCGATTTTTTTGGGATGTTTCTTGAGTAAAAAATATATTATTCTATTTAGTCCGAAATCAATAAAAATTGACGAAGACAAAATGCATCAAAGATGGGTGGGGGCGTTTTAATTTTTTCTGACGTATGACGGACTAATTAGATTTAAAAAAATGTAAATACATTACTTTTGACTAGTTATTAACTAATAGTTATTTATTTTACACACGTTCGTGTCCGGAACGCGTCAGACTACGTTGTGACGGACCACGGCCTGGAACCCCTACAACCCCGCTTAAGGCACATCCTTGGGGAGCATCTCTACTAATACCTAAAATTTGTATTTGGAATAGGTTTTCAATTACACTTTTTGCCAGTATATTGTCAGTTTAGCCTTTTCTATTTATGTTCAAAGGAAATAGTTTTAAAAACTGTACAAAATCGTTACTTGTCTTCAAGGTTAAACGGATAATCACCCAAAATGTTCTATAGATGATACTAAAACCAGTTCCAGAGCAATTAAATAATTAGACTTAAAACTATAAAACTCTAATCACCCGATTAACTAATTTATATAAAATTGGGCAAAGAGGAATTAGAACTATTAACTCGTTAAATATTAATTTAGAACGTTTGATGATGCGTCATTTCAATTATTTCTAGCAGCTTTTTCCTGTAGCATGTGCCCGCCAGCTTGATGCCCGACATTTGTATAGCTTGTATATCAATGAAAGACCTAGTTGCGAAATGTCAAATTGAACAAATATTTAGTGACGATGGTCAGGTTATGATCATATAAAAAGTATGCATATAAAGTGTTAAAATATCAAATGCTTAAATTTCGTGTACTTACCGTATATGCGGGGATAACTTGGCCAGAGATCGCCCAAGACAGAGAAATTTGGAATGTTTTGCCCAGCTGTGGGACACAAAAGTAGGCTCACAAATATTCCAAACAACTTATTAAATATCTTGCATTATTTTTTATTTACGACCGTAAGTTATAATAAATCGCGTAATTGTAATGAAAAATATGTCTTCTCGATAAGTCACAAATTCACTATAAACGATCAATCTATTGTACGTACGAGTATTTGAAATTACTTGTTCACAATAAAAAGGCAGTTTACAATCTAATCAAGATTTATTTTACGGTATGCAGTAATCTGACGATATTGTTCTTGTAATGAGACGTAAAATTATTTAAGTTCAAAGTTATTTTTTAATGTTTATGTTATTTTTGCATGCCATTGTTATACTGGGGTACCTATGGTGCACTAAAAATACATGTAACATCTTGATGCAAAATCTATGTATATATATGTTACGGCTTATAGCCGAAGTGCGGCTACACCTAGTTTTAGCCGCCTACAACTAGGTGCAACCCGGTTACAACTAGTTCTAACCTAACCTCAAAACTTAAAGTTCCTATTCCTGTGTGGTTTAAAAAAAAAATAACCACGAAGGGGATGGCGGGGTCTGTGTTCGCTCGCTTCGCTCGCTCACTAGACCCCGCCATCCCCTTCTAACCTAACCTGTCCGAGTCGGGGTGCCCAACGACCCAGCTAAAACTAGGTGTAGCCGCACTTCGGCTATTAGCCGTAACATATAAATTAATCCCTGCTTCCCTTGGTCACGGCATCACGCTTGAACGGCTGGACCAATTTCGCTGATTCTTTTTTTGTTGTTTGTTATTTGTAAGGAGAAGGGTAAGATAGGTAAGGCTTGACGGGAGCGAAGCCGCAGGGGACAGCTAGTTACGAATAAATACCTACTTACTATGTTTTCCATATAAGATACTGTCTTCTCAGAAATTAATATCGTTTCTAAAAACACATCAATTTTAGTTTTTTTTCTTGTCCAAAGACTGGTGGAACTGGTTTCTCAAAGTCGCTGTTGTCAGGAAGTGTGTTCAGTTCAAAGTTCGTTTGCGTTATGTTTAGAAGGTAAATTGATGTTATTTAAACATTTAAAAACTTTGGGTTTTTAAAACGAATACTGTTCATAAAAAGACAAGCATCCTTCGTATAAGATGGATAAAAAAAAATACAACCGACTTCGAAATAAAAACAGAAGACTACAAAATACAAAAACTTTAATTTCGGAAGTCGGTGTTTATGGTTGTTGCTTTTCAGTGACTTTCCAGTGGTGTTGTTAGGAGTAGGTACCGTACCATTGAAAAGGTAAAAAAATAAAAAAACGTTTTTTTACAAAAAAAAACAACCGACTTCCAAATAAAAAAAAACACCACAAAGTACAAAATAACTTATTTCGGAAGTCGGTGTTGAATAACGAAGAAACAACCAAAAACACTGACTTCCAAAATTAAAGTTATTTTGCACTTTATATTTTTTTTTTATTTGGAAGTCGGTTGAATTTTTTTTACTTATGTTGCTTTTCACTCCGCCCGCCTCACCTTGTATTTTTATAAGGCATTTTCTATCGGCTGTCGCTGAAAACCAGCGCTGTGGCTCCGTCTCGCACACGAGTCCCAGCATTATGCTGAGCGATGGCCGTTTTGCGCGAATGTGACGCATATCTTCCCAACTTGCATAACTATTGTAATTTTTATTTATTTTTGGTATGCGTCATGCTTGGCGCAAATAAAGTCTTTTTCTTTCTTTCTTTCTATCAGTCAACCTTTGGGTTAAAATAGACTACACTGTGGCTGTGTAAAAATTAAGGGTGTCCGGCCTTTTTACCCCAACGTCCGGCTAAATTGGCTAGTCTATCCGGCTTTTTGGTTTTAAGACCTGGCAACCCTAGTTGTATTTGTTCCTGGTTGATGGCTATAGTCTCGTCTTAGTTACTGCCTATTAGAAGGAACTGAAACGTTACTGACGAAATTTTGGTGTGAATAATGATGCACGGATTGATCAAGGTTAAGCAACGCTTGCCGAGGTCGGTCTGTGGATGGGTGACCATCTTAAAATATCGAGATTCCTCCGTGCTTCAGAAAGCACATTAAGCCGTTGGTACCGGCTGGCATTTGGAAATCTTTGGCAGTCGTTACGGATTGTCAAAAGCTAAAAAAAGTCGTACCAAGAAGTACCATGTTGTTACCCAGTTAATGGGTTGTGAAGGTCTGGTAGGCAGACGCTCCACGTAAAATACTGGTATTCAGCTGAATTCGGTTTGATTAGAAGCTGACCCCAATATAGTTGGGAAAAGGCTAGGCAGATATTGAATGATGCAGGTGCACACTGTTAAATAGGTTCTTCCAACTTAACAGACAGATCTGTGTTGCTGGGGAGTTTGTTGTGCCACTTCTTCAAGCTAAACACACACAAAGCACACTAGGAAGTGGTGAGGGGTGGTCGTTTTAGGGGACTGTCTTTACGTAAAACTAACGTTCAAAAAGTACCTTATTTGAATAAATTACTTTTGAATTGAATTTGATGTAGGTATCAGCCTACTCCTTCTACGAACACAGGCGCGATATTTCTCAGACAATATATTAGTCTGATTAGACAAATAAAAAAATGACCATGCGAACATTCCTCAGTCATAGTTTATTTATTACTTTTTAAGTAACGTTCGGTCACGCTCGGCGCTCGCGACGTTTTTGTTAATAAGAATTTAATAGCAATAAAATGAATTTATTTATTTACGAATATTGTTGCTAAAGTTTTTTGTGTAGGCGTTTTGATTGTAACTAACAATTATTGTTATAAATTAAACTTTGTCCGTCAGTAAGGACGAGTTTTTTTTAAATTTTAATTGTTAGTATCGTTTGCAAAGAGTGATTAGGTTTCTAGGCAAGCGTGCTCTATCATCGACCACATCATCCATCGCTTACCATCAGGTGACTTGTGGTCAAACACGAGATAATCAAAATTTAAAAAACAAAACAAAACACTGGCTCTTATACCTTTCATTCTGGACCACAGTGACGCTGCTTGGCGGCAGCAATATGTTTGCCTTTTTTTCTACTCCTCCGCTGTTCTACTGATTAATTTCGTTGCGGGATCCAAGACAGTTGAATCGTTTCTCCGGGACTCGTCGAGCTTCATTGACTCGACGTTGTTCTGGTAGTCGGCACTGTTGGAAATAGTGTGGCGGGCTTGTCCCAATTAAATAATAATTATAATATGTATGATGGCAGTATTTCCTCGGACGAGCTGCTTCTCAAAGATCGCTTTTGCTACTGATATTATATTAAGAACCGACTGTATTGTTTATAAATTAATTCACGTGCTCCATTATTATCTACTGTTATATCTGGCATTCAGAATTATTATTGCATCGGCATCGGCGTCATCTACTCATACGTACCTGTGAAACACAACTGTTAATGTTAATTTATTTTGTAAATAAAGGTCTTGATATTAATCATACCTAGGTAGAGGTATGCTTAAAATAAATACGCAAAGCTTTTATTTCAACAAAATCATTTGAGTAATCAGAAAGTTCAGCTATTTGCGCATTTTATTCCAGAACGTAAATCTCTGTAGAAAAAAAACACGCAAATTCAAATTCTACTCCCAACATTTACGTGGGTCACACTGAAAGTTTTTAGAAAATAAAAAACGGAATGATGTAGAAGTCTGTTAATATTTTTATTGCTTTTCGAAGTAGTCTCCGTTCCTTTGTAAGCACCATCGCATGCGATGGGACCATTGACTGAAGCAGTGGGCCACTTTAAAAACCTCTCTTCCACGCCTTTTTCAAACGCAGCCTCTCATCTCTCCTCTTCAGGTTTCATAAAACTAATTCCTCTACGTAATGAAAGTCACAAGTTGCCAGGTCGGGACTGAACTGCGTCTGATTAGGCTGGAAGCCTGGTTGATGTTGAAGATACTATCTCCTTTGTCCCACAGGAGCGAAGCGGGGTTCAAGTCATGACACAACGGGATGACACAAATACCCCTGTTAGAAAAGACCCCGAAAAGGGCCAAAAAGGAGAAAACCCAAATGATAAGAAGGAAAGAGATACACTAAGCCCTATTATAATCGAACCAGAAAAGCCAGACAAGAGCCAAACTGAAACGCCCCTTAAAATTGAACCCCCAAAGGAAACCCCACTTAAAATATCATCCAGAGATAATGTTGTTACTCCCCCTCCTCCAACGCCACCATATAACTTTAGACCGGAATTTTACATTTTTGGTAAATACCTAGATTACTTAATAAGAAAGATACCTACCATTGATCGAAGGGACAAATCCCGGAACTTTTGTTTTCACAACCCAGTCGCAAACTGTCAGAAACACCTCAAATTTATATAAGTTTTTGAAAAAAATCGTAATTTTATTGTCACCAACATGATGTTAGTTAAACGGTCAAAATCAAATCACAATTTCATCGGATTCAAGTTATGCTAACTCAACAGACAGTGTTGATGGGGAATTTGTAGCGTCACTTCCTCTTTTCAGATAAAACACTAGGAAGTGGTGACGGGCGCCGTTTTAGGGGACTGACCTTTTGTAAATGTTGACGATCAAAAAATACAGGTCAATTGAAATAATTGATTTTCGATTTTTATGTTCTCGAAAATTAGTGTTACTTACTTGTGTGTGGGGAATCAACAGGGGTTTTTGGCAGATCGAGACTGAGAAAGTTCCTACGGAATTGTCCCTCGGATACTCTTGCGTCGTCTTCGAGATTAGCATTGTACACAATGTATAGTGCCACAAATAGTGTTGCCACCCTTGCGATTCGTTTGACATCCGCTGTCAATTTATCGCGAATTAGTATTCGGCTATTATTATGCATAAATGTAATTGTGTTTCGGATATTTTGTTCACTGACTGCAGCAATTTTAATTGGGATGATTACTTAAGTGGTGCGCATCGTCTTTCTGTCCTTGTGCTGTTGCATGTTACCCAAATAAACGCAACGTTTTTCTCTTTCATACTGCTCTCTCAATCGTCACGCTATCACTCACTCCCTAAATTGAATGCGCAAAGAAACACAATTATTTTTGCGTAATAATGACGAAGCATACAATTTTCAGGTTCTATAAGTACTTCTCTGGAAGAGTACGCAACATTATCTTTCAGATCTTCAAGTGTGCAATACTAATCTCGAAGACAATTCTCGAGAATTATTAGTAATTAGGTAGGTAAACGAACTTATCTGTAAGTGAAGTTCTATCATTGAAGTTCCTCCTCTGAAGAGATTAGCAAACCTCCTTTCCCTTAACGTATTCAGTAGACAGCTAGAAATAACATATCTATTAGAGCTGTTCAAGGATCTGTTGTCGCGTTGTCAAAAGGCCGCCATCTTGTTTTTTTTCAATCAATATGGTGGGACCATAGACATAAAGAACTATTATAAGTGTTCCCTATCTGGCTGTCAACTGTATATTATGATCAGAGAAAGTGTTCAACAAAAAAAAAACAAATGTCATGTTACCAACTGTCAAATTTAAGCGCCAAAAGATCCTTGCAGCACTTTAAGTGTCATTGCAGCTTGACGGAGAATTGACAGCGGGAATAAGACAAAGGCAAAGTAAAAGGAGGTTTAAATATGACGCAAGAATGGCAACATTATTATGTGGAACTATGCTAATCTCTTCCGAAGAGGCTTGAGTTTGTTTTGATAGAACTTCACTTTCAGGTAAGTTCTTTTGATCATTATTTTTTTCTAAAATCGACTTTTGGTTTCGATTGCCCTGGTGTTTTCTTTTTAGTCCAATCAACGGGGCTTATATGATCCGAATAATTCTCCCGCCTATGAAATTTGGCATGTGATGAAATTAGGTGATACAGATTACAGATGTACAATAATCCAACATTTTTTTTTACGCGAAGTTAGGTTATTTTACCTAAACATGAAAATTGCTTATGAGGCTCTGTGAATATTTCCTCAGGCTGAAATACTTTCTGTTTACGTATCAATGTACTAGTTAGAATAAGTATGTAAAGGAATCCAACATTTTTTCGATTTCGGTGATACCCCAAATTTAACTTTTAACATTTTGCACTATAACTTCCGCCGGAAAATTGCTCTGCCAATTTTTATGTTTTCATATGTTTTTATGTCCCTAAATACATAGCTTTGTTTAGTTATCCAAAAGATTTTCCTTTTTAAACTTGTATTTTTTATTTTTGCTTAATTACGTAATGTGAAAAAATCCTCCGTCCATTTTTATACCTTTATTAGTCATATGATTTTATATTAAAACAGATTTATCAATAATCCAACAAATTTTCCTTTGGGAAGAACATTTTTTTTTCATTTTTGCTTTATTATGTAACGTGAATAATTGCTCACGTTAATTCAATGAGTGTATTAAGTTATGAGTCGCTGTATTTTAATAGATTTTCTAATAAGCCAATGGAAATTCGGCCTAATACTAAAGTTTTTACAATCTCAATAATTGCATTGCCGGCCGTCGGCTAGCAACGACAGTCTAAGATAACGGCGAGTTGTGTGTGCTGGCCGTGTAATAAAAAAAAAGTAACATTATACTGGGGTTTGTTGAAGTGACAAAAAAAAATACAATCGAATTGAGAACCTCTTCCTTTTTTTCAAGTCGGTACAGTTTTCAGTGAGCTTATACGTTTTCTCATTTAGGCGCAGCGATATGTTTTCGGGTTTACGAAAAAGCGCGGTTAATTGAAAATTTTGAATATTTTCTTAAATCTAATATTCTATCACAAATACGCACAAATTAACCCATTTGAACCCAAATACAAACCTAGTTGCAAATTTTTGGAAAAAAACTTTATTAACGTACTAGCACTTCGCCCGCGACTTCGTCCGCGCGGATTTAGTAGGTACTCCACAAACTTCAACGCCCCCTATAAATGGTTAGTTTTGGAAAATTAAGCACTTTCCATTAATTATACGCCACGCCACCGTTGACAGAATCTCAGAAACTGTTCACCCCGTACAACCCGTCAGGGTTTGATTATGTAAAAAGTGTTAGGTACATCTGTTTCAAATATCCCGCTTTTAGTTTGTTCATAGCATTCCGACGTAAGTTGAAGCAAGCAATTATGTCCTCCCCTAAAATCTTAATCACCCCTGCTTCACTCCTTATTATGTATGTAGTTTATTTTCGAAAAATCCAAACATTTGTTATTCTTATTGTTTTATCGAAAACATTTAAATGCCGTGGTGTTTCAACTTAATCGGACCAAGCATTGATACGATTCTCCCCAGGTCGCTCCAGCCGCGACATTTTTTTTACTCCGAGCATGTTTATTACCGTCGTAACTTTTGAACGAAAGGTCCGATTAGAATAATTTAAAGTGTAATTTACACGGACATAATCAACCATAACTATCAAACCATTTAAATGGAAAAGGATTAATATCATAATACTAAAATCACCATTTTTTATTTCACCATGGGATTTGCTTCAATAATATGAACAAAAAGCGGTCATGGTGACTTATCTATAATAGTTAGACATATGGTCCTGCGGACTTTTTTATAGATATTGATGATTTCTATAAAACTATAGTACATTACTTTGCTCTATTGTCAATAGATTCCGCAGCGTACGCGATATAAGGATTTTTGCTCACACCTTGGGTTACATTATCGAAGTTTTCATACGGATCCCTAACTTTTTTGAAAATATTCTATAGCCTATGTCCATCACCGATAATGTAGGATTCTACTGGTGAAAGAATTTTTCAAATCGGTTCAGTAGTTTCGGAGCCTATTCATTTCAAACAAACAAACAAATCTTTCCTCTTTATAATATTAGTGTAGAAGTGTATATCTATTGCAGTCTAGAAAGACATTTTATAAAGAAAAAAAACCTTCCTTTTGTATTAGAAAAACACCATACCAACTCAAATAGGGCCAATGGGCTTATGCATAGTATTGTTCAAAACATCCTTTTTCGATGCACAATGTTTTAATGCATTTTTTACATTACCAACGTGCTTTCGTGTGGCATTCGTTGCATCGTAACTGGCTTGACAGATTCTGGGGGTAAATTCCACTCATTTGGTGGCGCCAGATGTGCGCTGACCCTTGGTATAGCAAATCTTTTGAATTAATTATTATTTCACACGTTTCGGAGATTTTACCAAGAGTTATTTTATGTTTAAGTGTATTAGTGTTTTCTACAGCTTAATTAAATTGTATTGGTGGACGCAGATGCTGAAAAAAATTATAAGCTAACTGACACCTTTGGACAATACTTTTTTTCTTAACTCGAAATCTCCTTAACTTTTTGACTATTTTTCCGCATAGTTTACAAAGTCCGTTTGTTTTAAATCCATACAATTTAAGTAATAAAAATTCTTTAGAAATAGGTATAAGCGAATGTCTAAACGCTGTTGTACAGTCAACCGCACATCAGGTTATACGAAACTATCAAAGGACAGAAACTATAGAACTTTGCCCCACTATCATCTACCTAGCCTTTTCCCAACTATATTGGGGTCGGCTCCCAGTCAAACCGGATTCAGCTGAATACCAGAATTTTACGTGCAGCGGCTGCCTACCAGACCTCCACAACCTATTTAACTGGGTAACACGGTATTTCTAGGCAAGACTGGTGTCAGATTTTTCTGGCTTCTGACAATCCGTAACGACTGCCAAAGATCTACAAATGACAGCCGGGACCAACGGCTTAACGTGCTTTTCCAAGGCACGGAGGAGTCTCGGTATGTTAAGATGGTCACCCATCCACAGACCAACCTCGGCAAGCGTTGCTTATCCTTGAAGATCGGTCCGTGCGGCTGTTATAACTTTGCCCCACTAAAAAAAGTAATTTACAAGCATAAAATATGCAGCATTTTATATGTCGCAGATCGCCTAATGGAATGTCAAGCGTTTATCATAATTTTAATTTAGTTTGTTTAATTTGATTTTTTAGTCTGGCAATGCTTGAGTGTGTTTAGTCGAATAAGTTGTCGTTGGTCATTTTTGAAGTTTATAAAAAGGCGGTAAACTTGTGCAGTTGACACATTTGAAGTGTGATCGTGGCGACCAACGGTTGACTTGGCTAACCTCACTACATTCCATTTTTATTTTATTTCAATCCGAAAATACATTTTTAATCCTTTTATTATTTTTATTGTAAAGTGTTGCGAACAGTAAAGTTGAGTGTACCGAACAGTGCCTGTGTATTATTTCACGCCGGACTCCACGTGCCATCATGACCGACCAACAAAATAATGAAGACACCCCTAATCTGTCGTCATATAAATAGCACAAAGTCAGCAAGTGAACTAGAATTGAGATCCGTTGCAAAAGCAAATGTAGGTAGCGAAAAACAATAAAAATACACACTTAAATAAAAGACTAAACTTAAACTATAAATAATCTAAAATATGGCGTCGAAAAATTCCTCCGCATCGCAGGCCACTGGTAATGTACCCAAAAGGCTGGCAGCATTGCCACGTTAGGTATATGGCAATGCTTATCCTTTGTCCGAGGTAAAAGCCAGCCCTAGGGTCACGCGAAGTGTCAACTAAGCGTCTTGACAGATCTTTAAACAAGTAATGAGCACTCGGACCCCACGATTCATTAAATTGATTTTCATTAATTTACATTTTTTGTAAATTGTTGGGGCGGGATCTGGCATTGTCTTTTCTCCAAATGATTTTAAACTTTAAGAGCGTGTATTCGATTCGCGACGAAAACTTCATGTTTTTTAATTTTTCAAGATAAAAATCGTAATGATGTGAGCAGATTATTTCACAGAATATTACGGTTTTAGAAAGATTAAGTTTTAATTTACTACACTACTCTGAAAAATATAATTTTTGTTGACACTTAAAAAGAACAGTTAGCGTTTGACAAAAATGGACGTCAGAGTTATCTTTCAGGACGAATACAACCATTGTAATGTGCTAAAATATTTTATATTATACGTTTGTCCAACTGAATATGTAGTCTCAAAGTGCACTATATAATTCAATTACGAAAATATGGCTAATTAGTATTTAAAAAAAAATATAGAAAATAGGTTAACTTTAACATTTTTTTTAACAGTGTTTTACTATAAACATTCATATTATAATTATTTTAAAAAAATAAAGGTAATGCTAAATATCCTGGTTTCCCCAAGTCTGCTATTTTCATAAATTCGTCATTCCAACACGATCCCATTGTCATTTTGCAATAAGTTCGTAATCTGCTAAATTCATAATGGTCGATCATTGGTCGGTCAATGGTTTCATAATAGAATCATGGTTCTAAATATTCAATGTCTTTGAAAAGCAATGACTGCACAAGGACGTTCTAATGGTAGGTCACTGATCAAAGGAACTGTCAAAATTTTAGCAGATTACCATTCTATGACTTTTCTTTCAATGGGAGGGTCAGTGGTTGACCATTGGAAAGTCATAATGATGCTTTTATATTAGTAGATTATCAAACTTGTCAAAATCAACAATTATGAAATCAGTAGTAGACCATGCTATGGCAACTTAGAACAAAATTAAAATTCCATTTTTTTAATGAAAACAGCGCCATCTAGTTTTTAGTTAATAGAAACAAATTGCGGTGTTGCTACGGTTAAATATATTTTTTTTTTCTGGGAGTTACTTTATAACATTAATCAAGAAAAACAATATAATTTCATGATCTTCTTATATAAAAATAATAGAATATATGAATTAGTACATATTAAGGTTTTTATTATGAGCTTTAATAGTGAAGAAGTTATGTTTTGGTATTTAAACGTGCAAAAGTTTGTTTTTGAATGGCCACACTTGAATTGCAAATGGCTGCATGAGAGTGTAACTACTCGTGCGCATTTATTTTCATTTTGCAATAGAGTTTTTGTTGTTTCGCTAGTGCATCTGCAGGTTGAGTTGAGCTTTCGCTTCTCCATGTTGTTGAGCCGCGTTACAATTTGTTCGTACATTCGTGTTGTGTTGTGTGTGTTGTTGTTGTAAACAACTGGTGCAAAGATATCAATAATGTTCTCACTGGCCAAATAACCTTTTGAAATATTAACGATTCAATGAAATAAAAGGCTAATCGGCACTATCCTAATCATAAGGGACGAAAAAGGCGAACATAAAATTTTATTGTAAAATGTGTGATGTTTTTCTAAATAATAGTAGTTTATGCAACATATAAAAAGGGTTATTAAAACACGAGTGTGGGTTTATCACACGAGGCGTAGCCGAGTATGATAATAGCATCACACGAGTGTTTTAATACCTAATTATATGTCGTTGCATACACTATTTTATCTTCACTCATACAGTTGAAATAAAATAAGTGGAAAAATAGTTAATACCAATATGGCGGATATTCTCATTGCGTATTCGAATGACTGCGCAGCGCGCTCAAACATAGACAAAGATAAAAACTGGCTCATTGACGAGACCGCGCCAAAAATTAAAAAGAAAAAGTGTGCTATAAAAATTAAAAAGTTATTTTATGATGCAGTTAATTAGAAATCGAAGGAAAATGTTGAACTGTAATGGTTTTTTTTTTAAATTTTACCTATCCACGAAAAAAAAGTATGTGTTTATGCATTCGTTTTTGAACTCATATTTGGAACATTACGTTGTGAGTGTAGATAAAATGGTTTAATATTCAATTATGTGTTTTTTTTCCTTTATGTAGTACCTACGTATGTTTGTAGTATATAGCGGATACACTCATCTCTCTACCTAATATCATAAAGGATCAGAAAGCAGCTATACACCTACCAACCTATAGATTTACTTATATAAATTAGTTCCCTTAACTAAAAACTAGATGGCGCTGAGTTCGACCACTTCCTAGTATTAAAAAATAAGGTAGAGTTGCCTGTCTATAGCCAGTATACTACTGTAGTCTTTGTAGTAGACCATTCTGACACTATTGTAATAGCAGACTTGAGGGTCGTGCCGGGCCCTCCTAGCGACTCGCGAATCGAATACACACTCTTAAAATGTTGAAGGTTAAGTTCAAAATCAAATGAGAAAATTTGTTAGTTTTTGGTAACTTGATGTACTGTTGACTGTACACACGTTGTGCATATTTATAGAAAAATATTTGTAATAATATCGGTAGCCATCAAACTCCCCTACATTACTCCAAAAGTATTTTCAGTCAAGTGATGGCCAACCCTTCGCTCTAGCTTATAACAGTGAAATATCGTAACAAATATTGACCGTCCGAAAATTTGTTGGATGGTTGATAAATATGTTTTAATATAAAATCATGACTAATAAAGGTATGTTGAGATTGAATTTATATTATTGAGATTGTAAAAACTTTTGTATTAGGCCGAATTTCCATTGGCCTATTGGATAATCTCATACACGTATTGAATTAACCTGAGCAATTATTCACGTGACGTAATAAAGTAAAAATGAAAAAAAAATGTTCTTCCTAAAGGAAAATTTGTTGGATTATTGATAAATCTGTTTTAATATAAAATCATATGACTAATAAAGGTATAAAAATGGACGGAGGATTTTTTCACATTACGTAATTAAGCAAAAATAAAAAATACAAGTTTAAAAAGGAAAATCTTTTGGATAACTAAACAAAGCTATGTATTTAGGGACATAAAGACATATGAAAACATAAAAATTGGCAGAGCAATTTTCCGGCGGAAGTTATAGTGCAAAATGTTAAAAGTTAAATTTGGGGTATCACCGAAATCGAAAAAATGTTGGATTCCTTTACATACTTATTCTAACTAGTACATTGATACGTAAACAGAAAGTATTTCAGCCTGAGGAAATATTCACAGAGCCTCATAAGCAATTTTCATGTTTAGGCAAAATAACCTAACTTCTCGTAAAAAAAAATGTTGGATTATTGTACATCTGTAATCTGTATCACCTAATTTCATCACATGCCAAATTTCATAGGCGGGAGAATTATTCGGAAGTCTCCATACAACTAATATCCTCGTTGATTGGACTATTTGCCATTGCTCAAGAATCAAGGGCATTCCTAACCTAATTATACTTAACTCTATTTTGTGCCAAAATGGATCAATAATACGAAACGAACGGCCCCTTTCTCAAACTTTTGGACTACGTGTAACGACTCAATGATCTACAAATACAGCCGGAACTGTTTAACGTGCTTTCCAAGGCACAGAGAGCCTTCTCTAAAGTTCGGTCACCCATCTTCAGTCCTAGGCAAACATAACTTGACCTTCAATCGACCCGAGTGGCTGTTATTTTAGTTTGTTTCTTGACCTCTAAACCCAAGTGTCAGAGATACTATTTGTTGAGGAGCATTTTGCAAGCAAATAGTTTATGATAATAAGTCTTAGCCAATTTAGAACGGCCTCCAGTAATAATGGCTTGTGATGAAAGCAACACCTCTCTATGCGCAGTAGGTTAATAAAACATTGCTTTAGTAACGGCAATAGGCTAATGGTTGAGGGGTTCTGGCAAGGTAGGTAGCCGAAGGTTTTGCAAATTTCATAAAAAATTTAAGGGGGCAACGTCAGGCAAACACGTGGTTTTTGAAGTGAAAACTTCTTTAGCGGCATTATGCACTTTTTGGGATGGGTAAAAAATGTTAAACTCGCGTCAGGACACGTGACCGTCAGGACACGTGACCTGATCGAAAATTCGTAAGACGGATAATGTGATATAAATTGTCATGTTTACGATAGCGCAATAAATGAATATTACTGTATTTAACCACATAAATTATAGTACTTTTATACTGATAAATAAAGCAATTCGTGTGAAATTATTCCCTAACCATTCCAAAATATTCAAAAATGCACAACGTTAATGTTCAAGTTTTCACTTCTGCCAGCACTCCCAGAGCGCAACCCGTTGTTTTTTTTTTATTTAAAGCGTTTACGCCGTACGGCATATCATACAAACTTTCCAAGTCCTTATTTTTCACAATGAATGAACCGATTTTAATTAAACTTACCTACGCGTAAGCAGGATACAATGACATAGGTCTAAAAAGTTAGTTTTTTAGTAACTAAATAAAATTAGGCGATCTAGACGCCTATTGCCATGGTTGCTTCGAAGTGGTTCGAGACAAAATATCCGGAAGGAATCTAAGGGAGGCTTTTGCCCAGCAGTTTGACAGTACCTATAGGCAGAAACAAAACAAATAAAAATGCGAAGGTTAATATGTAGCGGCATCAGTGCCATGCAAACAAGAAAAACTAACGCTGCGAAATTTGTACGGCAACAAAAATAACCACAACGCCATCTGTCCTCCCAGCAGCGAACTACTACGAAATCCTGCATCGCGGTATCAAAGTTATCCGTGCAACTGAATTGAATTAAAAATATACAACTATGGTGCTATTCTTTTACGTCCGACATCATACGCAACAATTTCTTGTAGTTGTTTAAAATTCTAAATCGGTACCTGCCTTTTCCTCTTCTTCCAGTCCGGCTTCCAGTCTTACCAGATGCAGCTGAATACCATTATTTTACATGGAATGTTATCGAAACATTTACTGTAAACAAATTTCCAATAACGAAATAACTTTTACATAGGTACCTATGCTGATTGCCAAACAGTTGTTCAAATAAATTCTTCTATTACATCGGTTACTCGATCGATTTTATTTGTTAAAGGCTATAAAAACAGTTTTACTTCGATCAACAGTTGTAATTGTTGATCGAAGCAGTTTTAGTTTAAAACGTTTTCACCTTAAAATCTGTCTTCTACTAACACTACCAACAAGAAGTAATAACTGTTTTTAAAACGACGTACAGCCATGAAAATGTTGAGCAAAATTAAAAAAAAAATTGCACGTGATAATATAGGTTTACAACAGAGGCTGCGAAATTATTCGAAAGAGTCACCGCGGTCCTGGAACGCAAAGGGTATGAGGAGGAAAACGGATGGGTTTTAGTCAGTAAGAGTCTGACACTCCCACCCGCTCCACCCAGAGTGGAAGGAGTCATTTGATGATTTCCCATCCACAGACCGACTTTTAATTCATCGGTAATATTTTTGGCAGTGTACATGTATTCATGAAAAACATCATGTTTTTTTTTTTTTTTATTAGTGATGGGTTTGCTCTTGACTCTAGTCAATGTCAGATATGACAGAGACAAAGTCTACGATGGAGCGAGCTTACCCAGAAGGAGCCTGTTCACTCTAACTTTGAAGAGATTAGGGCTGTAAGCTTTTGGAAACACAGACGCAGGCAGAGAGTTCCACTCGTTAACATGTTTGCTATAAGACCAACTCTGAACTCAATAAAATATTTTTTCATTATCAGGGTGGAGACGGCGATATGACAATAAATCAAAACACTGGCAATACTAGTTACACGAATATGTTGTCTTTCATCACAGATTTGATGTCACTAACTGCAACGGACTGCTTTGAATATTTCGTCAGAATAGAAGTCACTATCCTTGACTAGTTTGAGTTTTTTTGACATTTCATGCAATTGGAAAGTTTATTTTTAGTTTCGTTGACAGGATCTATAATATATGGTTTCAAAATATTCTTATGAACCAGTATTGCCAGTGATTTCATTTATTGTCGTATCGATGTCTCCACATTGTATATCGAGGTTTATCTCATATGTATTTTGCCGACCCCAAGTATAAGGCACCATTTTGGGGTGCATGAAGGAGCCTCCTCGTGTAGCGCAATTTGTTCCATCAGACACTCAAGTGAACCCATCCTGGACAGTCTCACCTAACACCTTATAAGACTGGCCAATCCTTCTCTTGCGGTGGTAGGGCTAAAACCCGCCTGGTTCGCGACCACCCTCCCACCGGAGTTCGGCGTCAAGCAGCCTGCTGTGTTTCGTCGACGCGTGGGAGTACCAGTGCCTCAAGGCATCTTCTGGTCACGCTCGATTCATCATGGACCTCATCTATCGCTTTCCATCAGGCGTGATCGAGGTCAAAAGCTAGCCCATTGATAAAAAAAAAAAAAAGAAACATGCACATACCCATGGCATAAAGGCCGGAAGATAATTATGGCATCGTAAATTCTCTATTTAAAGTTATCCCCTGGAAGATAACAAATGAATTAAATATCAACCTGTACACACCGATGCACGTTCGAATATGACAGATGAAACTGGTTGAGCGACTATCTATCATCCTTGTACTAGTATTTTACGAAGTTTCTGCTGGACATCTACTCATTTGACTATAGGCAAATAAGAATGACAATAAAATTCGGTTCTATTTTAGTCAAGGCTATAAGCTATTTATGGACTCAAAATATGATTAGTATATTATGTTGAGAAAAATCTTGAAATGTCAGGGCCGGGGTTCTCCTATTAAACTGTATTAGTGACGGCTTGCCAGGGTTTCGGATTTTGTTCGTAAGAGTCACCGCGGCCCTGGGACGCAAAGGGTACTACGAGGAACACGGATGGGTTTTAGTCAGTAGGTAAGAGTCTGACACACCCTCCCGCTCCACCCAGAGCGGAAGGAGTCGTCACATCCATAAAAAATCGGTGCCGGAGAGGAAACGACCACTGTTATGCTTGATTCTCACCAAAATGATGAAGGAAATCGTGGCAATTAATCTGCTTAGCTTTTTCTTGGGGTATTCTTCCAGCTGTCTTGGGGTCGTCTTCCAGCTATTTTGGGGTCATCTTCCAGCTATCTTGGGGTCGGCTTGGGGTAACACGGTACTTTTTGGCAAGACTGGTGTCAGATTTCTGGCTTCTGACTACTCGTAAGAACTGTCAAAGATGTACAAATGGTAAAGGCTGCTGAGAACTCCTCAATAGTAAATAGCATCATAACGAAACTTTAACAACACGTTATATGCGATCGATGAAATTTTATGAGACACAATAGGGATGATTCCTGGATAGAAAATATATGATCCGTCAGTTAGATTATCGAAAAATATTGGACCCGTATTTTTTGCTTTATCAAATCAATAAAAAATGATGAAGATAAAACGCAACAAAGATCAGGAGTGGCGGCTGGTGATGTCACGTGTACGTAAAAAGTGTACATACAACTGACGTCACAGGAGTTTTCAACGTACTGTATCGTTTTAATTTTCTGTTTACGAGAAAAAAGAAAAAAATACTCGTCTATTATTTTTTGGAAATCTATCTGACGGACTAATTAGATTTTTTAAATTCATCTACCGTATTATTATATTCACTGACCAAGCCCAGCTTCATCGCAGCTGTATAGGTCATGAGGTCCAAAGCCACTGAACTCTTGAGCAACGAAAATATTTGAATAATGACGCTCAAATCCTTCCCATGTTTCACAATTACTAATCTTCACGCTTTGGCCGCACTGAGGTGTACTGAGCAAGTTTCAAAATCACGTGAATAAATTATTGGTTGGAGCAAAAAATGTAAGGTCAGGCCAATTTGTAGACCTTTGCCAACACGCCGGAAAAAAATATTTGAGACAATGTCAAAGAAACGTCTTGATCGGTAGAAAATTATGTAAAGGTCGTGAGCTGTCAAGCTGAACAATCAAATGTTGATGGAATAGCTTCTGCCCGCGGATTCGTTATACACTTTCGCATTTTTTACTATAGGTACTATCACCATCATTCTGCTGACCTAATCCAATTTCTGAATGGTTTTTCTTCCATAATTCTGTAACAGTCGTCACCTCAGGAGTCACTAGTCACCTCCTTTGACACAATTCTTCCGGAGAGTGTGCGCTGGGAGACATCAATGCAAGGTCCATTTGCAATATGGTAGATTATTATCAAAATCGAATTAGTCCGTCAGTTTTTTCACGATTTTTTTATTTTTTCAACCAAACAAAATATTAAGAAAATACAATGCGTTGAAAACTAGTGATGTCACGCTTTGGTACACTTTAAAGTTTTAAACAGAAGTAACGTCACTAGCACCCCACTCCTGATCTTTGAAGCGTTTTATCTTCGTCAATTTTTATTGATTTGATAAATCAAAAAATACTTGTCCTAAACTTTTCGATAACCTAACTGACTGACTAAATAGAATCATATTTTTTTACTCAGGAATTATATGCCTATTGTTTATTATCCCAAATAGTCCTACTCCCGGACGGCGAGCGTTGGGTGGCTCGCCATCCGATCAGAGCCAGGCGCGTTGTGTTCCACGCGCGTCTCAAAGAGATGTCAGCATAGTAGACGGGGCCTGTTAGGGCCAGAGCCTGCCAGGGTTGCGGATTTTGTTCGAAAAAGTCACCGCGGCCCTGGAACGCAAAGGACACGAGAAGGAGCACGGATGGGTTTTAGTCAGTAAGAGTCTGACACTCCCTCCCGCTCCACCCAGAGCGGAAGGAATCATTTGATGATTTCCCCCCATCCGACTTCAACCGTCGATCGATGTCAAGAGCGTTCCCATTGTGGCGTTCCTAAGGCCTGGTACAATTCTTTTAGCCATTGAGCTCCTTTCCTTTCTTTCTTTCATTGTTAGGAAGCCACGTATGACAGATAAACTTCCCTATTGTTGTATAAATTCTCGATATCACAACACACTCAAACAATACTTATTCTTGTAGGTATTGTTTTGAAAACGTTGCGTCGGTTCTAAGAAATAAACTGACGGTGGTTGGCGGAAAGCTGGACGGGCTACAGAAAAATACAGTATTATCCACCTATGTTTACCAACTGGTGTCTCCTTTTTCTATTAGTTAGAAGCTATATCTGTGAGTCTACACTCTAAGCCCGATGTCCGTAGTCTCGGCCTTAGTGTCGGGCGTTTTTTACTCCGTAGCACCTACGGACTTATGATTAGTCCCGACCCCGAACTAAGAATGAATGACAACACGATTTGAAAGTTGTTCTTAGTTCGGGTTCTGGACCCCCTGACCTGCCAAGTGTTACCCAGTTACTGGGATGTGGAGGTCAGATAGGCAGTTCAGTCCATGTATAATACTATGTCTCAGCTGCTCCCGGATAGACAGGTAAATCACCTTATTTGAACATAGTTGATCGATATCCCGACTAGTCGTACGCAGCGCTTTTCCTCCACATTTCTTATGCGCACAGCCAAACTGTGGAACTCTCTGCCAGCGTCTATGTTCCTTTCCACATATAACCCGTCTGCCTTCAAAGCAAGAGTGAACAGGCATCTTCTGGGCACGCTCGCTCCATCATAGACCTCATCTATCGCTTTCCATCAGCCGTGATCGAGGTCAAGAGCAAGCCCATTTCTCAAAAAAAAAATACAAAACTTTTACTAAGAGGTGTGTATATGTCGCAGTAAGATAGATAAAGCCGTAATATAGTTATATCCCTAGGGATATAATTATATACCGTAACATAATTATACGAAAGCGATTCTTTACTATCTCACTAGGAATATAGTTATAAAACCGTCGAAGTTTAGTGATATACTTATATTACTAGATAGCTCCACAGAAGTTATATAAAAGCCTACAAGGTGTAACAGAATAAACGCAATACCTCATAAGCGGACATCATTATGAACAACTTTCACTATGGGACCAACACTGAAATCGCGAAAAATAAATCGACTGCCCCATACATTTATGTGCGCAGATCTCGACAAAATGTACTGAACAGCTAATAATGATTCCTTTTTTTAATATTAAAGATCATTTAATTCAAATAAGACTCAGAATTAGAAATTTTTTAACGTCAAAAATGACAATACACAGTCCCCTAAAACGCTCGGCTATCACCACTTCCCAGTGTTTTAGCTGGGAAGTGGTGGTGGTTAGGATTCCGTACCAAAATGATAATAAGGAACCCTTATGGTGCGACTCCGTATGTCTCTCTGTCCGTCTGTCACAGCTGGATATCTGAAGAACTACTAATGCTATCAACTTGAAATTTTGAATAGTTTTAGATGACGTAATTGTGCATGTGGTGTATCATATATATAAAAAAGTGCTATTTGCACATTCACAAACATTTTATTTTTCTATGTGATGAAAAAGACGAAGTTTATGTAAAGACAACATGAAAAATATAATGGTAATCTCTAACTGGCACACTGTTTCAGAAATCATTATGATGGTACAGAACCCTCGGTGCGCGAGTCCGACTCGCTCTTGACCGGTTTTTTTAGCGATGAGGCCGCTCATTGTGTCACCTTAAGATTAATGTTTACTTCATCTACCTATCTTTTCTGTAACTTATATGGTGCTTCCGCGAACTGGAAGAAGTGTCTTCGTCCGGTGGTGAGAACCTGGATGAGGCTGGCACAGGAACGTGGGGATTGGCACAATAAAAGAGAGGCTTGGGTCAGTCTGTGGATGGGTGACCAACTTAACATACCGAGACTCCTTCGTGCCTGAGAATGCAAGTTAGGCCGTTGGCCCCGGCTGCCATTTGCAGATCTTTGGCAGTCGTTACGGATTGTCAGAAGCCAGAAAATCTGACAGTAGTCTTGCCAAGAAGTACCGTGTTACCCAGTTAATGGGTTGTGGAGGTCTGGTAGGAAGCCGCTCCACGTAAAATACTGGTATACATCTCAATCCGGTTTGACTAGAAGTCCACCACAATAACGTTGGGAAAAAGCTAGGCAGATGATGATGCTCAGCAGTGGGTGAAGTCAGGCTGTGGATGATTATGATGATGATCAAGTAGCCTCTATCGTACGGGAAACCAATTTTATGAAAATAAAAACAAAAGAAAATAAACCATAAAAACGTGGAATTTAAGTATAAATCAATTTGCAATATACTGGAACCAATTGGTTCCACCCTGAAGTAATTGTCGCCTGCACAATGAAGAGTATTTAATTCTATAGTATATTTCACATGGAAATCTGTACATCCGCAGAGCTGTATATTAATTGCACATTGCAAGATTTAATTACCGGTCTTTATTTCTTAACGTAGTAATAAACCGTGATAATGGTATAGTCCGCAGTCAAAGTCAAAGCATTTATTTCAATTAGACCATTTACAGGCACTTTTGAATTGTCAAGGTCGGTCGGTCAAAAAGATGAAGCTATTTGCACGTTCCAAAGCGTAGATCTCTATGGAGAAGAACGTGCAAGAAACTCCACGGACACTCTTTTAAAAATGATATTTTGTTACAAAATTATGGTTACATCATTCATATTGAAATTATACATATATAAGTAGTATGTAAGAACGATGTAAAAGACGTGCAGGATAAAAGAGTCCGGAGTAAAAAAAGAAACAATTCAAAGAAATAATTAAAATAAACCATGGCAGCCGAGAGATGACTAGTCCAGTACAATCTATAATTATTGTACTTTAAACTGTATTTACAACTATATTTAGCTCGCATCTATTTACAGTCAGGATAATTAATTAAGTTTGAATGTCAATGTAAAAGAACAAGTTATATTGTCTGTTGCGGAATTGTACGATAGAGTCACCGCGGCCCTGGGGGTCTACTCTCTAAGCCCGAAGTCCGTAGTTTCGGCCTTAGTGTCGGGCGTTTTCTACTCCGTATCACCTACGGACTTACGATTAGTCCTGAACCCGAACTAAGAATATGACAACACGATTTGACAGTTGTTCTTAGTTCGTGTTCGGGACCAATCGTAAGTCCGTAGGTGATACGGAGTAGAAAACGCCCGACATTAAGACCGAAACTACGGACTTCGGGCTTAGAGAGTAGACCCCTTGGAACGCAAAGGGCATTAGGAGGAACACGGATGGGTTTTAGTCAGTAAGAGTCTGACATTCCCTTCCGCTCCGCCTAGAGCGGCAGGAGTCATTTGATGATTTCCCATCCATAAAAAGGTATAGTTTTGTATTGAAAAGGGAGAGGGAGGCCTTTGCTCAGCAGCGGGACGAAATAGGATAGATAATATAGATCTATTTTTCAATGTGAAAGCTTTACAGATGGAGCAATTTTCTGGGAATGGTTGTCAAATGTAGTAAATATCTTTAAGTAATTATTTTTTTTTTTTTTTTATTCTAAATTTTTAAAGGAGGCTTTTATCCACAATGGCATGTCAGCCTCATCATAACATAAACTTGTTCTAAACTACACCTACCAATACATTATACACTAGCACTTCGCCCGCGACTTCGTCCGCGTGGGGATAGTAGGTACTCCACAAACTGCAACGCCCCCTATACATATCCCCTTATAAAGGTTAGTTTTGGAAAATTAAGCACAACGATTCTCATTATTGGTTCAGCGCAACTGTTCACCCCGTTCAGCCCGTCAGAGGTTGATTATGCAAAAATTGTTAGGTACATGATCTGTTGCAATTATCCCACTTTTAGTTTATTCATAGAATTCCGACGTAAATTGAAGCAAGCTATAATTTCCTCCCCTAAAAACTTATTCACCCCTGCTTCACCCCTTATTATGTATGTACCTAGTTGATTTTCGAGAAATCCAAACATTTGATATTCTTATTGTTTTATCGAAAACATTTAAATGCCGTGGTGTTTCAACGTCATCGAACCAAGCATTGATACGATTCTCCCCAGTTCGCTCAAGCCGCGACATTTTTCTTACTCCGAGCATGTTTATTACCGTCGTAACTTTTGAACGAAAGGTCCGATTTGAATGATTTAAAGTGTAATTTACACGGACATAATCAACCTTAATTATCAAACCATTTAAATGGATAAGGATTAATATCATGGTACTATAATCACCATTTTTTATTTCACCATGGGATTTGCTTGACTAATATTAACAAAAAGCGGTCATGGTGACTTAACCATAATAGTTAGACATATGGTATCGCGGACTTTTTTGTAGACATTGATGACCTCTATAAAACTGTAGTACATCACTTTGCTCTATTGTCAATAGATTCCGCAGCGTACGCGATATAAGGATTTTTTCTCACACCTTGGGTCACATTATCGAAGTTTTCATACGGATCCCTAACTTTTTTGAAAATATTCTGTAGCCTATGTCCATCTCTGATAATGTAGAATTCTACTGGTGAAAGAATTTTTCAAATCAGTCCAGTAGTTTCGCAGCCTATTCATTTCAAACAAACAAACAAACAAACAAACAAACAAACAAACAAACAAACAAACAAACAAACAAACAAACAAACAAATCTTTCCTCTTTATAATATTAGTGTAGATTATTAATTTCTAAACAAATCAGTAAGTAGGTTTGCTATCTCAGGTGTAGGTTGCGCTGAAGCTTTTACATATGGGCCAATATCATATTCGTTTACTATTATTTTGCTCAACAGTGTCTCTCTTTCCTTCTTAGTCTTAGTACACTCCATAAGTAGATGGTGAACATCCTCAACCGTTCCGCATGTTTCACAATTGGGAGAATTCACTTTCTTCATCAAATAACCAAACTTGCGGGATGGGTAGTGACCAGAGCGTAATCTATGAAGCAAAACAATATGATACCTACTCATTTCCTTGATAGCAAACCACGGTGTTCGAGGAGGCTGATATTGTATTGTTCTACACCAGATACCCTTTTCCCTACTTCGTTCGTCAAAATACTCCTTAAACATATCACGCCTGATGGAAAGCGATGGATGAGGTCTATGATGGAGCGAGCGTGCCCAGAAGATGCCTTAAGGCACTGGTATTCCCACGCGTCGGCAAAACACAGCAGGCTGCTTGACGCCGGACTCCGGTGGGAGGGTGATCGCGAACCAGGCGGGCGTTAGCCCTACCACCGCAAGGGAAGGATTGGCCAGTCTTATAAGGTGTTAGGTGAGACTGTCCAGGATGCGCCGAGCGCTCGGTTCAGCTGAGTGCCTGATGGAACAAATTGCGCTACACGAGGAGGCTCCTTCATGCATCCCAAAAACTTAACTTGCATTAGGTATATTGAGCAAAATAACTGACCTTCTAATAAATATAACATTATACGGTCAGCAGAATAAACCCACATTGTAACGCGTCCGAAACGTAAACAGAAAACACAGATTTCCGCGTTAACCGTACCGAACGGAACTCTAAAAAAAAATACAACACTTAACGTAAAATGTAACGTTTCGAGTGGCAAGCGGCCAGTCACTCCGGCGCATTCGGCCGCGTGATGCCGCGCTAAACCAATCGCGTTCAATTCCAAATTTGAAATTTTGCAAAATTTTCGCTCATTTTCACAATGGCCATGCGATCGATAGGACGTATGATCGACTATGTTAAAGCTAACAGAAAAATAAGTGAGTGATATTTTTAAGTGCGATTTATTTTTGAAATTACTGTGTTGCGTGTATTTAGTAATGTGACCTTTTGGTAATAGTTGATGTGTGGTGCAGTCTAACGGAGTCTTGGAGTGAAATTTCACTGTTTTGTGTTTAGCCTTCAGATGTAATCGTGAGGATTAAGAAATCACTGGTTTTTTCTTCGTTTAGCGATTTGATTTGCAATGAAATGTCTCTGCTTTGCTTAACTGCAAGTTTTTTTACAGGGTTCCGACCTAGTTTCAGTAGTAATTCTTTGTCGGTTTGGTTGAACCGCTGTTTTAGTTCTGCAGCGTTTGTCGGTTTAATATTAAGCTTAATATAAACAAGAGTTTAGATACTTTCCAACAGTGAAAACGTCATTATAATATTACGAATTGTTTTGAAGTAATTTCCATCTTTTGAAATGTCTCTAACTTACATTCACTATGTGTCATATGAACAGTATTCTGTCGCAGCCAATTAACTTTACCAGTCGTTTCGTGGTAGCCTAGCCTTTTCATTTAAATGCGCCGATTTTTTCAGCGACCTAAGTAACATCTTTTGTTCAATATCGTTTAATGACTTGCCCATGTCACTTATGTCGCTGATTAAACGGCGCATTTCAATGAAAAAGCTAGGCTTTTAATGAAGCGGCTGATTAAGCTAGTTGGCTGCGACATATCTACTATAATAGCTTCTGCCAGCGCCTGCGCCCGGGTGAATCTCGGAAATTATACCAACAGGAACATAATCCCGGGATAAAAAGTAGCCTATATGCTTTTCCAGACTAATACCTATCTCTGTGCCAAATTTCATCAAGATCCGTTCAGCCGTTTTGGCGTGATTGAGTGACAAACTCTTACGACTGTTAATAATTATTAATGCGAAAGTATGAATGTACATACTTTCGCATTAATAATTATTAATGGTCGTAAGATTGTTGAATTTCTTAGTTACAAAAGGAGTATTCAGATCTGTGTGTATAACTGTACAAAATAGCGAATATTTCTGTTTCTCAAGCCTCTTGTTATGGCAGACTTTTGATCACCAGCAAGTTTATTTAAAGAAAACTTGTTCGTATCGGGCACAAGACTACTTCTTACCGTTAAATTTTATCTCTATCTGGTACCAGTTTTAGGATAGCAAGAACAGGGGACAACTCTTTATGAAATAAGCATACCTATTGCCATATAAAATTCTGATTCTGATTCTGATAGAAATGTCACGTACTCAATCCATTTCGCCAATCGCATTCGATAGAATGGCACTTTGTCTTTAGCCACAGGTTACTTAAAGCTAACAAAAAATACATAATATTGTTCATAAATATTTCGCGGCAACATTTAGCGTTATGACCACAGACTACCAATGACCCAGTTCTTGATAATTTCCGCTCAAACTCGTGCGGGAAAGTAAAAGGTGCCTAGGTGCTGTGCCGCAACCAAGCGTGCATCCTAAGACTTTAAAATAACACTAACAAAGAATATGTATAGAGAAATTATTTTTACGTGAAATATTTGTCTGGGAGTAATTAGATTTTGCCAGTAGCTTTGTCCATATGACTGTTGAAGACAAAGGTCCTACCGGAATAATAGAAAGAAAATATACATGTTTATTTTCTTACGCAAAACGTAGGAACATTTTTAAGGAGACTAAATTTTAAAACAATAACATAGTGTGCCTCAAGGTTACGTCCAATAGGTCTAGTTCAGCAAAATGCCAGACAAAAAGAAGTTGCCTGACACCGGTCTTTAGACGACTGCCCAAAAAAGTAGTGAATCAACTGAAAAGTATCCTACGACGTCATCTCATTGTGAGCCCGTGAGCTAAGTTCCATCAAAAATACAGCCTCTAAAACTTATATTATTAATAGGATAGTCGAGAATCTATCCTAGCCAGTTCCCATAATTAAAGTTGTTCATAATGATGAGTACAATAACCCCTTAAGAGGTGATTGTGTTTATTCTGTTACACGTTGTATAGTAATAAAACAGTGTAGTGATTTAGATAAAAAGTACAGTAGGTTAATGTCAGTGTTTTTGTGTATGTTGACATGCTGTTTTTTTGCACTGTGGCATAAAATTGTACTGTGGCATTTGAGATACTTCTCAGGTCAATATTAGAGTCAATTGAAGTCTCGCACGATATAGTATCACGCGCGGTGCAACTGTTAACTGTCTCCTTGACCTGCCCTGCACATCAATAGCCTGCAAATTATTATACTTATAGATACATTGTGGACATCCCACCCATGTGCACAAAACGTTTTAGGAATATTTTCATACGTGCGTACAGCTAAGGAATGGAATTCGCAGCCAACTTCGATGTTTTCTGATTGCTAAAACCTGGGGACCTTTAAGTCAAGAGTTTATAGGTTACTTCTAGGCAAGCGTGCTCCATCTTCGACTTCATCATCGCTTACTATCAGGTGAGATTGTGGTTACAAACGAGCCTATCAACAAAAAATACAGGGATAATTATTTTTACAATGCGATCTTATTATTGCAAGATTATGTTATCTTCACCTATGCAACGTCTAAGAAAAGATTTTTCAAGAAAAACCAACGTAGATTAGATACTTTATCATTGTGGATGTGATTTTCATCTTGTAATGTCAGATCAGATATTATAAATAAACAAAACTGAATACTGATTGCGCTAGGAAACTACCAGAGCTGAAACTTTCAGCTCTGTATTTTTTATTATGATTAATAGGTACGCGTTTAACCACAATCTCACCTGATGGTAACGACAATGGAGCACGCTTGCCTAGAAGTAACCTCTCACTCTTGACTTAAAGACTCCCAGATTGTAGCTATCAGGAAACAGACTCTGGCAGGGAATCCACTCCTTAGCTGCACGCACAATGAAGGTTCCAAAATTGTTTTGTGCGGATGGATAGGATTTCAACAATGCAGTTTTGTTGTATCAGCTCTAGTACAAACTATTTGCAGGGCAGTCGATGTAGTGGGTGCGTCAAGGCCCTGTCAGGGTTGCGGAATTTTTCACGAGTCACCACGGCCCTGGAACGCAAAGGGCATTTGGAGGAACACGGAGTTTTAGTCAGGAAGTCTGACACTCCCTCCCGCTCCGCCCAGAGCGGATGGAGTCATTTTACCTTGTTAACAGATGCATCGCATAATGTGCAAGTGACATGATCACCGTGATTCCCATGTTGTTATTTATTTAACGCTACGTAAGATTACTGATACAAACATATCTTGTTAGCCAATGGTTTTATAGCAACGAGACTCGACCAACTTAGAAGGCTCCCGGTATTCGGCTGGCATGATTCAGAAACCGTAACTTCTGGAAAAGGCTCGCAATGTTAGGAGGTTCCTCTTTCTGGAGCCCGGTTGGCTACTAATTTTTTTTTTTTTAAATATGTAATAGGGTAGATAGATGTAAAAAAAATAATTAGTCCGTCAGATAATTTTCAAAATAATATTGGACACGTATTTTTTTTCTTATTTCAATTCAATTCAATTCATTTATTGGTGTGATTTTCGGTACATTTTACATGAGATCTTAATAATAAATTAAAAAAAAAAAAAAAAAATTGTATATTTTTCGCGTAAACATAAAATTAAATTAATTAGTATATTTTTCGCGTAAATTGAAGTGGCAGTGGGCAGGGCACATTGCTCGCAGAACAGATGGTCGATGGGGCCGAAAAGTTTTGGAGTGGCGACCGCGTACCGGAAGACGCAGCGTTGGAAGGCCTCCCACAAGGTGGACCGATGACCTGGTGAGGGTCGCGGGTAACCGATGGATGCGAGACGCACAGGACCGGTTGTTGTGGCGACACTTGGGGGAGGCCTATGTCCAGCAGTGGACGTCTTTCGGCTGATATGATGATGATGATGATGAAACATAAAATGAAGATGATACAGTGCGTTGAAAACTCCTATGACGTCACGGTTTTGCACACTTTAAACATAGAAGTGACGTAAGCCCCCACTCCTCATTTTTGATGCTTTTTATATTCGTCAATTTTTATTGATTTTATAAACCAAAAATACGCGTTTTTTTTTCTCAGGTATCATCCCTATTTTAGTGCGTCTATCTATTATTCTGCCTACCTCTTCTAGCAACGCAAACGTGATGTTATATTACCACTGTAACTGCAAAAAATCTATATCCCTCTCCTTTCTTTCCGTCATTAAACGATTGACCATGATAGATCGAGTAAGGCGATAACACCGCTGTAAACTCCAAAGAAAATAATCGATTCACAAATTGACTAACTATGAACATAAATTGTCCGTATTTGACATTTTATATATTTGACAGCAGGTATGTGACAACAAATTCACGTTATTTGTCAGTCTGCTCAATTGTACATAATATAAATTGCCCGTAAATTTGTATCGCAAATATGACATTTTTTTTATATTTGACAGTGTGTGACATCAAATTCACGTCATTTGTCAGTCTGCTCAATTTTTAGGGTTCCGTACCCAAAGGGTAAAAAACGGGACCCTATTACTAAGACTCTGCTGTCCGTCTGTCTGTATGTCCGTCTGTCCGTCTGTCTGTCCGTCTGTCTGTCCATCTGTCTGTCTGTCTATCACCAGCCTGTATCTCATGAACCGTGATCGCTAGACTGTTGTAATTTTCACAGATGATGTTTTTCTGTTGCCGCTATAACAACAAATACTAAAAAAAGAATAAAATAAATATTTAAGTGGGGCTCCCATACAATAAACGTGACTTTTTTGCTGTTTTTTTTATAGATAATGGTACGGAACCCTTCCTGCGCGAGTCCGACTCGCACTTGGTTTGTTTTTATTTTCTGTACCTGTACATCTCCAATAGCATATTCTATCTACTGAGGTACTACTATAATTACTGAACATAGTCATGCCAGTTTGACCGAAAGGTATCGTAACACCCAGTTAATGGGTTGTGGAGGTCTGGTAGGCAGCCGCTCCACGTAAATTACTGGTAATCGTCTGAATCCGGTTTGTCTGGGAGCCCACCCCAATATAGTTGGGAAAAGGCTAGGCAGATGATGAAGGTGATCTCTGCCCCATTTGCAAAGGCAACAGAATAAAAATATTAAAAGCAAATCTATGGAATCGTGATACATCAATAAGATATGTAAATATAACACAAGTAACAATAATTAACATAAATGGAAAAATGGCGTTTTCTGAGAATATCGAACGCATATTATGTGACTAGTTGAATACGTTTTGTGTAAACATGTGGTCTGTTTGTTAAACATGTTTTTTTCTGTGAACTTTGAGTAGAATACTTAAAACTAGCATATGTTATTTAATTATATTTAAACTTTTATTTAAAATACTCAGTTGAATCTGGTTTGACTGCAAGCCGGTCGCAATATAGTCTAATTTAATTTTTTTTTATTTGACAAACATCAATTCATAACATCACAATTTTTTTTTGACATTATATTATACTTCTCTTTACACGTAAACAAAAAATTAAGACGAAATAGTGCATTAGAAAACTCGTGTGATGTCACATTGAGTACATTTTTTACTCAAATCTGACGTCACCAGATCGTCTCCTGATCTTTGTCAATGCGTTTTATCTACGTCAATTTCTATTGTTTTGATAAAGCAAAACATGACGTGTCAATAATTTTCGATAATCTAACTGACGGACTAAATAGAATCATATTGTCCTGGAGCTCTAGAACAACCTATTTCAAGGAACGCACTCAATTATCAGTCAGCCTGTAATACTAATCTTCCTGACCATCTTCGGCCATGGTGACCAGTCTCAACGGAGACTAGTCAATTGGCGGGATTATTATAATGCAGGCGTGTGCGCAAACACGGATGCACATGCACCCCTTCTTCCATCACTCTCACACACATACATATAGTCATAATATAGATCTGGCGCAGCACCAACGACTTAACTTGCTTTCCAAGGCACGGGGGTGCCACCACCCCCAATTTCCAAACTAACTCTTGCAAGCTTTTTCACAAAAATGCCAAGGGTTACATAGAATATCTATACTTCTATACTAGAAGCTGAAGAGTTTGTTTGTTTGAACGCGCTAATCTCTGGAACTATCGGTCGGATTAGGAAAATTCTTTTTGTATATGATAGCCACATTCATAAGGAAGACTGTAGGCTATACGGGAACAGGAAATTCTTCGGGAAAAACGGGATATGTGCGTACGAAGTCGCGGGCAAAAGATAGTTCTTTTAATAGAATTGTAGATTTAGTAGAAACTACACAGTCATGAATTAAAGACAAAATGAAAAGTTACTACACTTCCTTAATTAGTGACTTACACAATAAAACAATTAGTATAATAATTGTCTCATAAATTAATTATATTAAACTAAGCACATCATAATTATTGCGTAAGTGAGTGAAAATATTATGATTTGAAACAAAGACTCGTGAATTAGGCTTGTCTCGCACGTACTCGTACGGACCACTTTCCAAACCCAAAAAAAAGTGGTGCTGTTGTACTGTATGTTGAATTTAATTAAAACACAACTTAAAACAGAAACGACATTTGCAAAAACCGAAAGGACTTCGAGAAAGAGGTCAACCATCGAATCCGACTCGGCTGGGCGGCGTTCGGGAAGTTGCGCGGTATCTTCTCGTCTCACATACCAGTGTCTCAAGACGAAAGTCTATGACCAGTGCGTGTTGCCAGTGACCTATGAACCGAAACGTGGGCGCTCACAATGGGTCTCATCAGAAGGCTCGGAGTTTCCTTACGTGATCGAATCAGGAATGATGAAATCCGCAAGAGAACCAACGTAACCGTAACTTCGGGCTATGTCTGGTATGTATATACCAGACATAGCCCGAAGGATCGCCAAGTTGAAGTGGCAGTGGGCAGGACACATTGCTCGCAGAACAGATGGTCGATGGGGCCGAAAAGTTCTGGAGTGGCGACCGCGTACCGGAAGACGCAGCGTTGGAAGGCCTCCCACAAGATGGACCTGGTGTGGGTCGCGGGTAGCCGATGGATGCGAGACGCACAGGACCGGTTGTTGTGGCGACACTTGGGGGGAACAGTCAATTCCTTAAAAAAAAAATTGAGTCTCCCATACAAATTAGGATCAGTTGATAACAATTTCGTATGGGAAGTTCAAATTATTTTTTAGGAATTGACTATGGCTTTTTTGGGAAAAGTTGCTCATTTACATGGGCAGAAGTGGTTCTCAAAGTTTGCGCACTGGAAAAAAACAACGGGTTGCACTCCGGGAGTGCCGGCAGAAATGACAACTTGAACATTAACGTTGTGCATTTTTGAATATTTTGGAATGGTTAATGAATAATTTCGCACGCATTGCTTTATTTATCAGTATAAAAGTACTATCGTTTATGTGGTTAAATACAATATCCATTTATTGCGCTATCGTACACAAACATGACAATTTTAATTACATATTACATTTTCCGTCTTACGAATTTTCGATCAGGTCACGTGTCCTGACGCGAGTTTAACATTTTTTACCCATCCCAAAAAGTGCACAACGCCGCTAAAGAAGTTTTCACTTCAAAAAAATTACCCAGTTATAATATCCACACCTCATTGATCCGCGTGGTGGATTACAGAACACTCCCTCTCTCAGTGACAATGAGGAAGCCTGAGTCCCAACAGTGCGCACATTATAAGCTTACTCATTAATTGTAAACTATACTGGTTTTTAGTCATCAAGGTCGCTTCAAACAGTGTCAATGTTTTCAACGCAAGTGACACAAAACTGACGGCCCGTGATATAATTAGATCTGTTGATAGAAAAACTATTGTTTTTTTTTTGCGTACAAATTAACAATATGATGACCTTCGTTTATACATTTGGGGTCTCAGGATCTAACAAAGCGACGTTCTATGTAATGTATCAAATGATGATGGTTACAAGTCAAAAATGTTGGATTTGACAGTGACGTTTCAGTAGCGCTTGTCGACCCTTATGTCAGTTATATTCTTATTCATGAACTCGTGCCTAAAGCCGTACGGATCGATCTTCAAGGTTAAGCAACGCTTGCTGAGGTCGGTCTGTGGATGGGTGACCATCTTAACATATCGAGATGCCTCCGCGCCTCGGAAAGCACGTTAAGCCGCTGCTCGCTGCTGTCATTTGCAGATCTTTGGCAATCTTTACGGAAAGTCAGAAGCCAGAAAATCTGACACCAGTCTTACCAATGGGCATCGTGTTACCCAGTTACTGGGTTGTGCTCATATAGGCTGTTAACTCCATGTAAAATACTGGTATTCAGCTGCATCCGGTCAGATTGGAAGCCGACCCCAATATAGTTGGAAAAAACAAATAGGTAATTAAAAAACACGCCTGTCATTTTTAAAAATGTAGGTATTAAAAAATAAAGTATTAAAGTACAAGTATTGGACCCAAAAATTTAAAACTGAAAAAGACACAGGAAAGCAAAAAAATACGCAATTTCGTATACATGGATGCTTTTTCCACATATTTTTTCAGCTGTTTGGATTTAAAACCCAAACTACTGAACCGATTTTGAAAAAAAAAATATGGGATCATTTGGCAAGTATACCCTTTCCAACAAAAAATATTTTTTCAAATCGGTTGGCAAGCGACGGAGTTATGCGCGAACAAACATAAAAAAAAATACAAACATCCGAATTGAGAACCTCCTCCTTTTTAAGGAGTCGGTTAAAAACAACTATTTTATTGCAGCCAGAGGACTTACTCTTCCAAAGAAATGTTCCAGGGAAATGGCCCCCGACTGCAACAAAAAAGTTGTTTTTCAATTTGTTTAATACAATAATATGAAAGAAAAAGTCGAATTTAAATAATTATTATGTGCGAAACGAGTCTTAGGAATAGTTTTAGTAAACGTCAAAAAAAATTGTGCTGGGCCCTCTGATTGAACTTAGTAGCCAAGATTATCTATCAACAACTTGCTCTAAGGGACTCACCAGAGAATGGGCAGCAGCATTCTCTGTAGGTACATTGCTACAGCTACACTGCGATACCCAACCCGCCTGCCAAGCGTGGCGATTATTGCAAACCCCCCATCTGGTGTAGGCCCATGTCCAGCAGTGGACGTCTTTCGGCTGATATGATGATGATGATGAGCTTGCTCTAAACCACAATCTTGTGGAATTGGACATTCGCTACAGAATATGATATGCCCGACCCAGTTTCTCAGTCAGATAACAAGTATAAAACAGGGCCTAAAGCACCAACTCTTAAAGCAGCATTACTTTGAATATTACTTCTAGTGGGAAAGGGACAGAGCTATACGTCCTGTATGGCTCCGTCTCTTTCCCACTGGAAGTAATAATGAAGTAATACTGCTTTAAGAGTTGGTGGTTAGGCCCCAGATCAACCACCGATTATTCAAAATGGCCATTTGTAAGTAATCAAAACTCGTACTGACCATAACAGTTTTATGACATAACAAAAGTAGACCCAAATGATAATGCTGCCATTATTAAAAATGAATTTTGTGAAAATCTTTTTTCGACATTGCAACATTAGCGGCTGGTCGGACTTCCTAATGATCTATGAAATTATTCTTCTAACATACATTATAAATGCGAAAGTTTGGATAAATGGATGGATGTATGTTTGTCACTCAATCACGCCAGAACGGCTGAACGGATTTGGATGAAATTTAGCACAGAGATAGATTATAGTCTGGAATAGCATATAGGCTACTTTTATCACAGGAGTATGATAACTTGGGATAATTTTCCACAAACACACGGGCGAAGCCGTTGAAAAAAATATAACTGTAACAACTAAGTCTCCTTTGTTAATACCGTGAATATAAGCTATTTAAACCGGTTTATGTGTAGATCTAGGTTCTAACTTCGTTACTTGGAAATCTAGGGCATTCATTAGGCACCATTCACCGGCACTAGTATAGGGCTGTCACGCACGTACGACTCAAGATAACGAACCTACAATTTAATATTGGTTTAAGTTCGATTTATTGCAAAAAAAACTTTTTGGTCGTCATGTTTATCTTAATTTAATACCTTTAAACGAGCAATTCTTGTAAGTGTATATATGTAATCCGAATCTCGGAAACGGCTCCAACGATTTTCATGAAATTTAGCATGCAGGAGGTTTCGGGGGCGATAAATCGATCTAGCGAGGTGACATTTTTAAAAAACGTCGTTTTATCCGTATTTCCAAAAAAATAAAAATCAGGTCATCAAGGTACTAATAATAATAACTATCTAGGTACTTATAGCCTGTAAAAACATTAAAATACAATTAACGCGACAGTGACTTGGCGATTCGTGCCCCCAGTGGGATTTCCCATCGGTTAAAATGTCGATTTTCCGACTTTTATACAGAATGTAAAAGATAAATAACGTAGGTACCTTCTTGTATACAAACTGATAATAATACTTAATTAAATACAAATACGTATTAAAATAACTTATTGTTCAGATGGCCACCAAAAATACATCGTTGATTTTTTGGTCGAAAACAAGACCAGCATTTTCACAATTTTCATTAAAAAAGGAATTCTTGTGCAAAATTCTATGCTTTTAGACCTAGGCGGTTTCGGCTATGCATCACCTCAACTGTCACTAAGTTTAAGATTTTAACTATGAAGACTGATATCATACAAATTAATTAATTAATTTCAATTAATCTTGAAAGTTTCCTGCAGGACAGGCCTGTCTAGTGCAGGAAGTCTTTATAAATCTTTTTTGTAAAATTTTAAAGAAATCCAAACGTTTTTATACAATTGTCACTCTGTTATCTTGTAATAAATTTATTCTAATTCTTCACTACATAGTATAAAACAAAGTCGCTGTCGCTGTCTGTCTGTCCCTATGTATGCTTAAATCTTTAAAACTACGCAACGGATTTTGAAGCGGTTTTTTTTAATAGATAGAGTGATTCAAGAGGAAGGTTTATAAGGCCATTCTGTAGAAGGTAGGTATATTTAGTATCAGCTTTGCACATTTGCACCCACAGACCAAATAGGTTGTTTGCACCCGTGCGAAGCCGGGGCGGGTCGCTAGTATCATACATATTGTTTCCAGCATAATTGTTCCGTGTATGAAAATGCTGTTTCTCATAAAATAAAACTTAGAGAATACACGTGTTGTGTTTCAACAGATACTCTCAGATCAACAGAGCAAACGATATGTATTTGTTAGCAGTAAAAGCTAACAACAAATATTTTCTCTGACCTGCAGGCCTAGACAAAAACCTTTTCTGTAGCGTTAACGTCAGACGCTGACGACAAAATGTATGGGAATGACATTAGGTGTGGAAAGGAAACGTCATCACCTAATGTCATTCCCATACATTTTGTCGTGAGCGTCTGACGTTAATGCTACAGAAAAGTTTTTTGTCTAGGCCCCCTGGTAAATAGGCTGTGGAGGTCAGTACACTGGTTTCATGTAAAATACTGGTATTCAGCTGCATCCGGCCAGACTCGAAGCCAACCACGACAATTAAGAAAAGACAGGGCAGATGTTTTTTTTCAAAATAACAATGTCTTTTCGAGAGCCAATTAGCTTCGTTGTTCTGACTAGACATTATTTTTTTAAACGTTGCCCCACACTAGGAATTTCTCCTGTATCGTGGGTGCATTTACAAACATATAACTCACATACACAAACAACCAGGACCGGAATAAATATCTGTAGGCCGTATAAATATTTGTTCCGTGCGGGAATCGAACCCACGACACGCAGCGCAGTAGTTAATAGCTCAACCACTGCGCCAACTGTCCGTCATTTTGAACGAGGACGAGATCGACAATCAATTAGGTTTTTGGGTTTAAAACCCATCTTTCACCATCTCTAACCCACTCCTTGACTATGTGGATTTTTTTAAATGGTGTGCACCAGATGGCAGCACTGAGGCGTCAGTTCAAAGCACCTGTCAAAATAACTATGTATTCCGACAATAGTTATTTCACGTTAACAATAGTTATTTAACGTCATATTTTCAAAGTAGAAAGATCCCTGTCCCTATCAACTTTTCAACTGTATTAACTTACTTCTCTGCAAAGCTTTTTGTTGGTTTGATGATTTTTTTTTCATGTTAATGACATTCAATTCACTCTCCGAATTTAAAAAAAATTGTTTTTGGTCTCACATGTTTTTCCATCGCACATTCGACAGAATTGTCGACATCGGCACTATTGCTATATATAAAATTATATCTACACTAATATTATAAAGAGGAAAGATTTGTTTGTTTGTTTGTTTGTTTGTTTGTTTGTTTGTTTGTTTGAAATGAATAGGCTCCGACACTACTGGACCGATTTGAAAAATTCTTTCACCAGTAGAATCCTACATTATCAGAGATGGACATAGGCTATAGAATATTTTCAAAAAAGTTAGGGATCCGTATGAAAACTTCGATAATGTGACCCAAGGTGTGAGAAGAAATCCTTACATCGCGTACGCTGCGGAATCTATTGACAATAGAGCAAAGTGATGTACTACAGTTTTATAGAGGTCATCAATACCTACAAAAAAGTCCGCGATACCATATGTCTAACTATTATGGATAAGTCACCATGACCGCTTTTTGTTAATATTAGTCAAGCAAATCCCATGGTGAAATAAAAAATGGTGATTATAGTACCATGATATTAATCCTTATCCATTTAAATGGTTTGATAATTAAGGTTGATTATGTCCGTGTAAATTACACTTTAAATCATTCAAATCGGACCTTTCGTTCAAAAGTTACGACGGTAATAAACATGCTCGGAGAAAGAAAAATGTCGCGGCTTGAGCGAACTGGGGAGAATCGTATCAATGCTTGGTCCGATGACGTTGAAACACCACGGCATTTAAATGTTTTCGATAAAACAATAAGAATATCAAATGTTTGGATTTTTCGAAAATCAACTAGGTACATACATAATAAGGGGTGAAGCAGGGGTGAATAAGTTTTTAGGGGAGGAAATTATAGCTTGCTTCAATTTACGTCGGAATTCTATGAATAAACTAAAAGTGGGATAATTGCAACAGATCATGTACCTAACAATTTTTGCATAATCAACCTCTGACGGGCTGAACGGGGTGAACAGTTGCGCTGAACCAATAATGAGAATCGTTGTGCTTAATTTTCCAAAACTAACCTTTATAAGGGGATATGTATAGGGGCGTTGCAGTTTGTGGAGTACCTACTATCCCCACGCGGACGAAGTCGCGGGCGAAGTGCTAGTATGTAATAAATGTAGAAAAATACCTCTCGATATAGTGGCGCCAACTAGTGGCGTGACTTTTCCCGAAAATCCTAATTAATTCAAAAGTGTCTGTTAATTAAAATGATTTCTTTAAGTTTGAGTTTGAGGCAGCCCTACCAGTAGACTACATACCTTTTACGGAGCTTGCGCAAACGCTGGCTTACCTTCACGCTGATTATTACTTACTGGGTCAGCAGACTTTATCGTACTCTACTTAGACAAGCTAAACATGGTCCTTGAATCCCTTGATTCTGAAGAGTTCTTTGTGAATCAGCTCGTCCGGGGAAGTACTACATAGAGACCCATATTCCAAAACGTAAACTCGAACTCCAACTCCAAAAATCACGAAAATGTCAATGAAAGCTTGTCTAATTGACGTTTTTGTACTCGAGAGATGAGCAAACTTATGCAAAACCTTCATTTATGACAAGCTCCAATGGAGTTTGAGTTCAAGTTGAGTTTGAGTTTACGTTTTAGAATGTGGGCGATAATCTAGTTTGTTATAATATCTCACGGACCAATATCTCTCTTGAATGTCGTGTTCGACAATACCTATGGAATATACATGCATATTTTTTATTTGCAAAATGAAATAAGAATTAGCTCTATGAAACAGCGGTAGGTAGGTATACTATTGTAGTCTTTGAACAGCGGTGAAGTTAGCTTCAAAGTTGACAATTAGAAAGAGAAGTCCGATACCAAGTCTGACGTCAAATACCATGACAGTTCATGACGCATAGACAGCTGCCATAGAAAACGGCGTTTTCGCGAGAGACACAGATCATATTTGTTTAAAATAGTTCTATCTCGTTGGTTTCTCGATCAATTTTGATTCTATTTTCACTGTTAGCATAATATTTTTGTACATTTTGAGATAAACTTCGAGATAATAAATATTTTTTTCTTGAATATATTGAAGCTGCTTGCAGGAGATAATTAGATTCCAGCGTTGCACCTGTAAACGGACACGCCATATTTATGCCTGGAGGCTTAATTTGGATTGCTTTTTTTATACCTGTGTTGGCCTATTTATTTAATTGTTTTTAAAACATAGTTTTTGGCATAATATAGTGTGCTAGCAAACATAATAATATGGCATGTAATGTAGGTAGATAACTGTTCCAGTTTCTTAAAACGATTGATTATAGAATTGTATTTAAAATTCAAGTTCTTCAAACTTAAGAACACAGATGTGTTGCTGGGGAGTTTGTTGCGCCCGAAGTGGTGAAGGGCGGGGCGGTTTGGAGAACTGGGGAACAGCTGAATGAATTATTTTTGCTTTTGCAATGACAACACAAACGTGGAAGTCCACTTTCAATATTTAACCAAGTTTTCTAGTTGTTCCACTTACCCGTCAACATTAGTTTCAAGTGACATCGCACGACTACCATGAAGTCACAACAAACGTCGTTCTCTAAACAAAATGGCCGATGTTTTCAAAATAGAATCGTGTTCCAATTGACGTTTACTTCAGTTTCTATGTATCGGTGTGTTGTGACAATCAATTTCCGACTATATCCCATTAGTAGCGTGGTTGTTATTAGAATGTAGATAGTGGGATCTTATGTCCCTTACTGTCCGATATCTATGTAGATATTTCTCGGCTTTGAACCGGATTTTTTGCCCGGTTACTGGCAATAGCATCACTTTGGTGGAAGTCTGTGTTTCCTGATAGCTACAACCTGGGGTCTTCAGGTCAAGAGTAAACTGGTCTTGCTACCACTGATTTGCAAAATGACTGAGTTCCTTCAAACGGTATGTTCTAGAACTTGTATTTGTCACCGGAAAATTGCAAACACCGTAAGATTGTTAAATTGTAAACAATTTTTTCTTAACTAGACTCGGATACATATTGGAAACAATTTAAATTTTTAGGATTTATTGTATTGTAGGTAAGTATTCAAAATACTGGTATTCAGCTGAATCCGGTTTGACTGGAAGCCGACCCCAATAAAGTTGGGAAAAGGCTAGGCAGATGATGATTATTCAAAATTATTCTTCCATAATAATCGAGAAATTATAATCTAAAAAAGATTTATTTTCCGGTGTCATTTAGTTTTCGATTTTGAACCTGGTAACTCCCAAATTGAGTTATTTTAGAGTAGGTAATCTAACTTTTATTTTTACAAGAGAAGTTTTAAGAAATTGTTATAGTTGATCATTACGACGCTTTATTTCCAAGGTGTGTTAGGTATTTTTTTTTTATAAACACATACGTGGTTATATGAACGATTTATTCGTTCATGAGCTCACAAAAGTATCAGTTTATTATACAGAGTGGAGGAGATTTATCACAATTAGCAATTTTTGCTCGTGAGGTAGAAAATTCGGTTTCCAAATGATCAAATTGGAGTCAAAATCGTTGCAAATGAACCCTAGAATATCTCGTTCGACAGAACGCACTTAATCACCGACATACGTATATTATGCCACTTCGGCATACTTAGTATGAATTTTATGCTAACCAGGAAAAAACACGCAAAATAATGTATTCTTTTACGCACGAAATCGTAATCTACCGGCGTGTCTATCACGGGTAATCTCGAAAACGGCTGGCCAGCATTAGAAAGTGACCCGCTTACAACATTTCATAACGCGCTGACTTAAATGTCATATTGTATAAGATGTCAAAACTATTTTACTTGTGTATGTAGACATAGGTGTTAGATTTTATAAAGATGAGTATGAAAACCATTTTCAAACTCATCTCCTTAAATGGAACTTGAAGGAACTAAACAAAGTTTAAAGAGAGAGAGAAGGTCGATCAAAAATGTATGAAAATGATGGCTTTTTTGACAGTTTACAATTGAGATGCAAATGCGAACGTTGCTTGAAAATTGGTAGAATTTACACTCTGGTAAAATGTCAACACAACGTCTCAAAATGACAACTCCGCAAAATGACAGCTTGACATAATGACAAATCCGCAAACTGACGTAATTGCAAAGTTGCAATGTCACAAAATGCCAAAAAACATCAGAATAAATTGTAAGAATGACACTGTCACAAACAACTTCGCAAACTGACAACTCGTGTGTCAGTATAAACTTCTTGTCAGTTTGATTCGGTAAGACTGGAAGCCGAGCGATTTGGGAAAAGGAAGCCAGATTGATATTCAATACTTTAGCACAGAAAACGTCGCATAGTAACATACCCGCTTTCGCGCGTATAAATTACCTATAACATTAATTTCGATGGCGAACCAATTAACACAAAAACTTGTGACTTTCAAGGTCAATATGTTATGTAAGTTGAGCTTACTTAATTATAACTTCACATGCTATTCGGTAAGCAGTTTTGTTATAAGGCCTTTGTCATTTAGAAAGCGATTTTGGTGAAGTATATTGGTATAAAAAAATTCGACTGCCCCATACATTTTAGTGCGCGCAACTCGAAAAAAATGTACTGAACAACTGATTTATTTTCGCGATTTCGGGGTTGGTCACATAGTGAAAGATGTTCATAATGATGAGTACAATGACCCCTTAAGAGGTATTGCGTTTATTCTGTTACACGTTGTATAGAGCCTGAATAGGCGATGGTTTGACCTACAGAGTAATTGTTTTCATTTATTTTGTCGATTTGAGAGTATTCATTGCGTGTTTTACGTTGCCGAGCAGTCTATTTTTTAAACTTACGAAGCAATGGATCAGGAATTTCATGCGGATCTAATAAAAACAAATAGTAAGTGAGATTTACAAGTGTTACACAATAACGGTGCAGAACCAAATTCGTTTCGTATCTTATGGCCAAGCAAATACTTGATAATGTTTCTCCTGCGTTCCGCTTTCAGTTTAGCATTGACTTTATAGCGTACTTTAATATCAACCTTACCTATGATCCAGAAACTACCTAGTATATGTCGCAGCCAACTAACTTAATCAGCCGTTTCATTAAAAGCCTAGTCTTTTCATTGAACTGCGCTGATTAATCAGCGACATAAGTGACATGGGCAAGTCTTCAAACGATATTGAACAAAATTTGTCACTTAGGTCGCTGAAAAATCAGCGCATTTAAATAAAAAGGCTAGCCCACCAATTAAACGGCTGATTAAGCTAATTGGCTGTAACATATATATGTATGTAGATAGTTTTTGCTAATAATTATTTTATAATATTTAAAATTTTGATTAATGTATTTATCATTGAATCATCATTGATTCCAAATGTCATCAAAATTATATTTTAATTCAAGGTCATTGGATTATTTTTAGAATGGCTGACAGGCGATATCTAACTATGTAATAATCAGCTTATAACGTTCCCACTGTTGGGACTCAGGCCTCCTCTCTGTGAGACGTAGTGGACTGTTATCCACCACGCGGACACAGTGCTGGTTGGTGGATGTCACATGTCTTTGAATTTTCGGTTCAAGGACATGCCGGTTCCCTCACGATGTTTCCCCTCACCGTTTTACGTTCGTAAATTAAAAATATATCATTTAGTGAATACATTCTCCTTCTTTCAATATTTATCTGCAAAACCTTGCTAATGACGAATGATTGGCAAAAGTTTACTTCTGAAAATACAATCACAACGTAAAATGTCGTCGTAGCATAATGACAACTCTGCAAACTGCACAAAAACAATACCGCCTCACGAAATGCATTTTGTGATGGAACGTGACAAAACACTAATTTTCAAAATTATATTGTCACAAAATGACAACTTCGCAAAATTACCACTTCACGAAACGAAAGAAAAGATACCAGTTTTAAAGAAACAAAAGAAAGAAAATTGTTTATGTCGCACACACAGATACGATAAAGAGTATTATGACAAAAAAAAAATTCAAATTAGTGTCACCAAATGACAACTCCGCAAAATGACAACACCACAAACTGATTCCTAAACATGTTCCTAACGTTGTCTTCTTCTTTTCCAGGGTTCGTGCTGGGATGTGCGATACTGTTACTGCTGACGGGCATATTCTGTGCGATCTTCTTCATGAAACTAGTCGGCCTATACATAGATCACGTGAGTTTTATCTTATTACATTAATTAGAAGATTCTTAGGGTTCCGTACCCAAAGGGTACAAAAAGGGGCCATTACTAAGACTCCGCTGTCTGTCTGTCACCAAGCTGTATCTCATGAACCGCGATAGCTAGACAGTTGAGATTTACACAGATGATGTATTTCTGTTGCCGCTATAACAACAAATACTAAAAACAGAATAAAATAAATATTTAAGTGAGGCTCTCATACAACAAACGTGATTTTGTTACCGTTTTTTTATAGATTCTGGTACGGAACCCTTCGTGCGCGAGTTCCACTCGCACTTGGCCGGTTTTTTTTAGCATCCTATCTACAAGTATAAATACTGGGTTGTGGTGGTCAGATAGGCAGCCACTCCATGCAAAATCCTGGTGCTCAGATGCTGATGATGGATTCTTCCTCTCTGGTCAAGCAAGAAGTCCTAAGTCCTTGCATGGGGGATGCAAACTGTCATTCCATCAGCGATTGTCGAAAAGACAAAAATGTATACAATTGGTATGTGCTACCGAAATGTCAGGCGATCAATCCTGAACGTTTTGGACTCTTGGCAAACAATCCCTAAGGCCATTTGACTAGAGCCCTAGAGCCTCAGGGCGGTCGGACAAAGATCTATTTCCCTCTTGAACTCCTCATTAGAACCCCGGTCTCTGGATTAGTTCCCAATGGGCGCTATGGCAATGCCTCGCTCCTATTACATGTGTCACCCACTTAAACATAATTGGCTGAGTGGAGGCGTACCATAAGTGCACCTCTGCCTAACCGATTCAACCGGTCGATTCTGGCAAAGAAATCACCATGCAAATTCGTGAAGCTTACTTCACCTAAGTTACAACGGTGAATAACATTACAGGTCCATGGACAGTATGTAACTAGTGGGTACAAAACTCAAGCACTGGCTTATGACCACAAAAACCTGGCTTTGTCCAGAGATGCAAAGATTAGTCATATCATTGCCGTATAAAAACTAAAGTATTGCTGTGTCATTGTTGAAAGTAACATGTCTAGGCGTATCTAGCGTAATACATAAGATAAAAAGTAATATATTCATACGAAGAATTTTAACTAGCCGATGTCTGAATAGAGGGGATAGATATATTTCTAACAGAAATAGAGAATGTTTTTTAAAATTTTTGTGTGTTTGGATGTTTGTATGCACATCACGTAAAAACTACTGCAGGGAATTTGATGCGGTTTTCACAGTTGTACTGTCAAGGTCTTACTTAAAATCTGCCTTATGTTTCAACTTAAAACGCGACCTAGAAGCTGAGTTAGTGAGCACGTGAGCGACGCCACGGGCTCTGCTAGAGTTATATTTTTATTTTTTTATTGAGGACTGGGCTAGCTCTTAACCTTGATCACGCCTGATGGAAAGCAATGGATGAGGTCTATGATGGAGCGAGCATGCCCAGAAGATGTTTTAAGGCACTGGTACTGGTGGGAGGGTGGTCGCGAACCAGGCGGGCAATAGCCCTACCACCAAGGGAAGAATGCGCAGAGCGCTCGGTTCAGTTGAGTGCCTGATGGAACAAATTGCGCTACACGAGGAGGCTCCTTCAAAAAAATATAAACATTTACCAACGAGTAATTACTTTTAACAGTCGCACGGTTCGGTGTTCGAGGTTCAGAATCGCTTGCCGACGTCAGACCGTTGATGCGTTTCCATTCATCACACCGATACTCCTCCGTGCGTCGGAAAGCGTGTTAAGCCCACATCTTTGGCAGTAGTTACGGGTAGTTAGAAACCAGAAAATCTGACACCAGTCTTTAAGGACCTATTTACTGGGTTGTGGAGGTCAGATTTGCAGTCGCTCCATGGCAAATACTGGTACTCAGTATTGCATCTGGTTAGACTGGAAGCCGAGCCCAATATAGTTGGGAAACGGTTAGACTGAGACTCCTCGTCGGCAAGATGGTCGCAAGCACGACTCACCGTTGTACATGCGTACATCCTATGGCCCTTTCAATCCACAGATTACAAACCACTGAGGGTCAATTCTACTAATTTTTAAACAACGTTCGCATTAGCATGTCAGTTGAAAACTGTCAAAAAAAACATAATTTATCTACACTCACAACGTAATGTTCCAAATATGAGTTCAAAAACGAATGCATAAACACATACTTTTTTTTCGTGGACAGGTAAAATATAAAAAAAATACCATTATAATTCAACAGTTTCCTTCGATTTTTAAACAACTGCATCATAAAATAACTTTTTAATTTTTATAGCACAATTTTTCTTTTTAATTTTTGGCGCGGGCTCATTGACTTAAGTCAATGTGCCAGCTTTTATCTTTGTCTATGTTTGAGCGCGCTGCGCAGTCATTCAAATACGCAATGAGAATATCCGCCATATTGGAATTAACTATTTTTCCACTTATTTTATTTCAACTGTATGAGTGAAGATAAAATAGTGTATGCGACGGCAAATAATTAGGTATTAAAACACTCGTGTGATGCTATTATCACACTCGTATTTTAATAACCCTTTTTATATGGTCGTTGCATAAACTACTATTTCATACATTTTTGACAGATTGCGAACTTTGCTTGAAAATTAGTAAAATTGTGACTCTGTGGATTGACGGCTCGTTTCGTGAGGCGGTATTGTTTTTTTTTGCAGTTTGCGGACTTGTCATTTTCCTAGTAAGTTAGTTAGGTAAGCTTTTCAGTAGTAAACTTTCTGCTAATTATCTGTTCGTCTGACAAGGTTTTGAAGATAAATATTTAAAGAGGGAGAATTTATCCTTGGGCTTTCCTGATTCGGTATTTTTTTAAAGGTTCTTTTTATATTGAATATTGAACGAGCTAAATGCTAATTCTCATACTTATAAAGCGTTTAAATTCAAGTCACAATATTAGTCTCAGCGATAGTCAATGTTAAAAACCCGATGACTCAACTTTGAGGGATTCGTTTCATCCTCACAGCTATAAAATGAGGAATGACAAACATATCACGAGGAAAGTTAAGGCTATGAATGTGGATGGGTATAAAAGTAGGGGAAGACCAAAGACATGATGGAAAGACTACATAGAAAACTGAGATACCGACTCACAGAGAATAGGCGAGGCTTATTTACTGACAAATGCTTGCACTGTCTGCACAGGTCCACTCACATCTACCTATATGGTGTTTCCTCAAAAGACCAGCACAGACATTAACCTATTGTTCTAAGTTCTCATATGATTTGACCAGTATAATTGGAGTTTCAAAGAGACTGACCTCTCATTTTGTTTCGGTGTTTCTTCGCAGGGTAGTCAGCTAGGATACATTGGCCTCATCTAGGTTAAAGTGACTAAAACATATTTGATTTTCAACGTAAAAAAATATTATATAGTATTTATTGATCATGCATGATGATTTCATGCGGATGTTAGTCAGTACAGATAGATACAAGCATCAATAGCTACAGTATTATGTATGTATGTCGGTGTCCAAGGCTCGTTGCGCTCCAATGCGCAAGCGCATCGCTTTCCACAACAACTGATATTGGATACAGTGTTATCCGTGTTTTAATTTAATTTGATAGCAACGTAAATAAACTTGTTTTTTTTATCTTTCTGAAGGAATGGCAGTAACTCCCTTGTTAGGTAAAAAAAAAATATACCAAAGTTTACGCAAGTTAATGATAAATGATATTTATTTTGTTAGTAGGTTGTGAATAGAACCACATAAGTTGATGTCTGAGTTCTTTTGAGGAAAGTACCACGCAAATTTGAGTGGACCTGTCCAGACAGTGCAAGCATTTGTCAGTTATCGTGTAGCTCAAACTTAGAACTTTAAGGAGCTCAACGATTTGACGAACAATACCAAAGTAAGGAGGGTAGACCGCACAAAAAAACTGAAACCGCCAGACTAACATGAAATGAGCTCCTATCATAGCGATCTACATGGTCCTCACATTCACAAGCTAGGCTTGCCCGTTAAGGCCAGAGCCTACCAGGGTTGCGGATTTGTTCGAAAGAGTTACCGCGGCCCTGGAACGTAAAAGGCACTAAGAGGAGCAGGGGTGGGTTTTAGTCAGTAGAAGTCTGACACTCCCTGCCGCTCCACCCAGAGCGGGAGGGGTCATTTGATGATTTCCCATCCAATAAAAAAAAAAAAAAGGCTTGCCTAGCTTGCGTTAACTTTTTTTTTTTTCACCTAAAAAGGGAGAAGGGATGGAGTTAGAGCTTTTATAACTCTTACTGACAACAGAGAACGAGGGTTAATCATTAATTTTACATTTCATCCTCCTTCCTTAAAAAATAAAGCTTGAATGTCTGGGATTAGCTACGGCAGTGAATCTGCGCGAAACCCGATTAGCAAATGTAGTTATAGTTGTTTTATCTCACGAGTGCGGGCGAGCCATAGTCGTGTAGGTAAATGTACGTGCACATTGTCTTAGTGTGCGTACGCTTGTGTCAGTCGCTCCTAAGCTTACGCACACTAAGACAAAGTTTACGGACATTTACCTACACAACTATGGCTCGCCCGCACTCGTGTGATAAAAGAACTATAATACATAGTTATTTCAGTGGAAAACATAAACAATTTAGCTAAGGTTATATACTCTGTTAAGTCATCGTATACAAATTGTTTCCACTCACGACATGACACTGTTTCTGTGAAATCGTACCGGACGAGAACATAACTATTTTATTTATTACATAGTGCACACACGCTTACATAAAGCTTCCTCGGAAAAACAGTTTTTTTTGTGGTCGGTGATGTATTGTAACGTGGCCTTAACCTGGGTTTCTTAACGTACTCGATCGCGTTAACGTAAACGTTCGTTTATGTCAAATTGTATGGAAAGAAAAGGTTTTCCGGAGATGGCGATGCTTGGAGTTCCTTGCGTGATCGAATCAGGAATGATGATATCCGCAAGAGAACCAAGGTTACCGACATAGCCCGAAGGATCTCCAAACTGAAGTGGCAGTGGGCAGGGCACATTGCTCGCAGAACAGGTCGATGTGGCCGAAATGTTCTGGAGTGGCGTCCGCGTACCGGAAGACGCAGCGTTTGAAGGCCTCCCACAAGATGGACCGATGACCTGGTGAGGGTCGCGGGTAGCCGATGGATGCGAGACGCACAGGACCGGTTGTTGTGGCGACACTTGGGGAGGCCTATGTCCAGCAGTGGACGTCTTTCGGCTGATATGAAAATGTTGATGAATAAGAACAAGAAGCAGGAAACAGACTCTGGCAGGGAATCCCACTCCTTAGCTGTACGCACAAAGAATATGTTCCCAAAACGTTTTATGCGTGTGGGTGGAATGTCCACCATGTACCGGTGGCACATCGCCGTACGTCTTGTGATCCAATGATGGAACGGGCTAGGCGGAATCAATCTATGCAATTGCAACCGGTAGAAAATCGACAGGCTTGCATCTCTGCGTCGATGCTCAAGTCAAGACTTTGGAGCTTCGACTCGACGATCCTAACATTGCTAATGATCGTCTTGACTCGTTTCTCATTTTTTCTCAAGGGTATCAAGCTGGTATCTGGAAGATCCGTCCCAAAGATGAGAGCAGTACTCCATACACGATCGAACTTGCTCTCAATATATAAATGTCGTAGCCAATTAGCTTAATTGGTTGCCTTTTCATTTAAATGTGCCGATTTTTCGGCGACCTAAGTGACATCTTTTGTTCAATATCGTTTAATGACTTGCCCATGTCACTTATGTCGCTGATTAAACGGCACAATTCAATGAAAAGGCTAGCCTTTTGATGAAATGGCGGATTCAGCAAGTTGGCTGCGACATATATATTTATTTAAACCTACAAGTGCTGTTAGACAGTGTGCCACAAATATTGATGTACTCAGCATTGTGTTTCACAGATGTGATGTTGAAACCACACCGTGAGACCCGATCGATACCTTGACCGAAATGCTGGCATTGTGCCTTCAGGCATTAGGTAACCTAGGAGCGCAGGTTTAAGATGTAAGAATGATAGGTAGATAGAATATACTTTATTGTAACACTAGATATTCTTTAACAATATTTTAAGATATGGGTAGGTACATTTGAAGTCTTCTCGCTGACAGACTAAATTTTGATGCACCGGACGAACTGAAAATAAAAGATACGATGAATGAACTGTCTTCAAGATGATAATATATGTCGCAGCCAATTAGTTTAATCAGCCGTTTAATTGGTAGCCTAGCCTTTTCATTGAATTGCACCGATTTTTCAGCGACCTAAGGTCCGGCGCCCACTGGCGACGCGGCACGGCAAGGGATTTTTGCAATACAGATTATTTCGAATCTTATTTAACACTGTTAACACTCACATTTCATTGATACGGCACAGCTTGCTTCGGCATCCTTCGGCACGTTCTGGCATACCGTCGCATCCCGAAATTTGAATGCTAAGCATGATAAAATAAGATCTCAAGTCATTTGCGCTTTCTAAAATCCCTTGCCGTGCCGCGTCGCCAGTGGGCGCCGGGCCTACGAGACATCTTTTGTTCAATATCGTTTAATGATTTGCCCATGTCGCTAATGTCGCTGATTAAACGGTGCAGTTCAATGAAAAGGCTAGGCTTTTAATGAAACGGCTCATTAAGCTAGTTTGGCTACGACATTATACAACGTGTAGCAGAATAAACGCAATAGCTGAAAAGGGGTCATTGTACTCATAATTATGAACAACATTTACTATGGGACCAACCCTGAAATCGCGAATAAAAATCAGTTGTTCAGAACATACATTTTTTCGAGTTATGCGCACAGAAATGTATGGGGCAGTCGATTTTTTTCGCGATTGCATTGTTGATTTTTTTGGCTAAACCAATTACATAGTATAAGGGCAAGTAGAAGTAGAAACGTGATTTTTCGATAAGTTAGTTAAAACGATACTGTATTAGTCATTGTTATAGTAGGTGCCAGATAAACTTGCAATAAAGTACATTGACCTTTCCCTAATATCCCTTCGTAGATACCCGAACAATACATCATGAACCATTTTACATTACTAGAGAACATAAAGGGTCACGATAGAAGTAGATTCAGGACTGCTCTAAGTCTTTATTTCTGTTTTTGATTTTAAGAAAGTCAATAAATGTATGTGGGTCAATGACCGTTATTGCACATTTATCTGGAATCTACTATAGTCTATCTATTTTCTGTCTCTAGTTTTTGAGGTTGTAGGGGGTAATCTCTGGATCTACTGAACCGATTTTGAAAATTATTTTTGTATATGATAGCTACATTCATGAGGAAGGCTATAGGCTATACGGGAACAACGGTATATATGCGTACGATATCGCGGGCGAAGTGCTAGTAATTTAACACGTCTGTAGGTAAGTGTCAGTTACAACATCACGGAAATGCGAACTCTTACAAACATTTGAAGGAAATTACGTCAAGGGATGTGACACAGTGGAAATATTTACACATATTATGTAGGTTTCATACACACAAATGTTGCTCTGTCGGTGCAAACGCTATAAGAGAAGAAAGATAAATATATATCGTTATTGATATTTTGGAGGTAGGTAGCGGAACAGAGAGTAAAGTCCCGCATACCTCCACTGGAAAGAGAGGATCCTCCGACCAGACGGTTGTTTGTGTCTGGTGGGCAACTGCCCGACAGTTGATATTCGGGCTTTGCATGTGTTCTAATCGCACGGTAAACTTTGATATCGCGATTTAGGATTTTGTCGTTAGTTCGCAGCTGTCGAGATAGATGGCGCTGCGAGTCTCATTTGTTGTGATGTTGATTCTGCTACATTGATTTTTGTGGCGGTATGAATGCTGCTACAATATTGAGTTTGTTGTTAATTAAACAAGGACTATTAGCAAACAGATTGCCAGTTCTACCTACTAATTTTCAAGCAACGTTCGGATTCGTATGTCAGTCGCAATCTGCCAAAAAAGCCTCAATTGCCATGCATTTTTGACAGTTTGCAACTGACAAGTGACATACGATTGCGAACATTGCTTAAAAATTTGTAGAATTTGCACTCTGGTAGCAATAGTCTTTGTTTGATTAAATCAATAGAATAGAATAGAATAATTTGCTTGTCAAACATAGGTATTTGCATAAAAAGATCTTAAAAATTGGATAGTAGGTACGCTGTTTTGCCAATAATGACATAAAATTTTAATGATTTATTATTGTTGTTGTAATTATCAATTTATTACGATAAAATTTTATATATATTTAGCATCAGCAATTGCATGTACGTAAATTAAATCAATATCAATTATGTCCTATTGGTTAAACCAGAAAATGGCGGTTCGCGTTCGCGAATGCGTTCGAATTCAAATCGCAACATCATCTGGACAACTTACAATGAACGTCAATAACTTGTCAAAATGTAGGGACATTGTAGGTGTTTTAATAATTTGCGACTGCAATGCGAATGATCCTTTTAAATACGAGAATTGCTTCTCAGTATTAAAACTAAGCAAGTATCAGAAGCCAAGCGTGTTACCCAGTTAATGGGTTGTGGAGGTCTGGTAGGCAGCCGCTCCACGTAAAATATTGTTTGACTGGGAGCCGTCCCCAATATAGTTGGGAAAAGGCTGGGCAGATGATGTTTTAAACTAAACATTTTTTATCAATAAGCCAGAAGAAAGTGGCCGGGCGTTTTTGACAGTCAAAAAGTGGTGATTCTCAGCCTCCCCAACTTTGAATATAAGATTTTCGATTTTGATTACGACTTATTATTACATAACTCAAGCCTCGAGACAACAGTTATTCTTTTGTTGCTCAAAACGAGTAATTTCATGCAAATCGCACCTACCTATGTTGTAAATTAATCATACATGCACACTTGTTCCCACGCGAATATTATTATAATCAGCGAATGATGTACGGTGTGAATGTGAACACGGTGAGCTTAAGGCTTCGTTCTGATGGCTAGACACGCGATATTGAATCGCGTGATTTTTTCTACGACTATCTCTACATCTGCTCTGCAGGCCTAGACAAAAAACTTTTCTGTCACGTTAACGTCAGACGCTCACGACAAAATGTATGGGAATGACATTAGGTGATGACGTTTCCTTTCCACACCTAATGTCATTCCCATACATTTTGTCGTCAGCGTCTGACGTTAACGCTACAGAAAAGTTTTTTCTAGGCCCCCTGATCACAGTGCAGGGAGTTACGGTGCCAGTTCTTTAGAAAAATATTATAATTGTAATATTAAAATTAATTTCGTTGAGGGGTCCATGACAGTGAGGACTCGTCAAGCTTCATTGAATAGTTGCTTTTCTGGTGGTTGCCACTGGTGATTCCGGCACTCAGGTGATGCAGTTGTTTGGAATCGTGTGGCAGACTTATCTTAAAAAAACCTTCAACACTCAGCCGTAGTGTATATTCATTCATTTTATAGGGAAATCGAACAGTAGTATACTTAACTTAACAAATACTGGGTGTTCTAGATAGGGTATATTTAAGGGTGCTGTTGGGTAACTGATATCCATTAAGGAAAAACACATTAAGGAAATGTCACTGTCGCAGACAATTAGCTTAATCAGCCGTTTAATTAGCTGCCTAGGCTTTTCATTTAAATGCACCGTTTTTTCACCGACCTAAGTGACATCTTTTGGTCAATATCGTTTGATGACTTGCCCATGTCACTTATGTCGCTGATTAAACGGCGCAGTTCAATGAAAATGCTAGGCTTTTAATGAAGCGGCTGATTAAGCCAGTTGGAATTTTTTTCCGGGGTACACTGTATAGTCATTGTCTCAAGAAGCGAGCGCCTTCACTGTAATAAAGGAAATCGTATTTTTTGAGAACACAAAAATTCTAGCTCTTTACAGTTAAGAAGGTGTGACACCTTACCCAAAACCAATCATTCATGTTTTCATTTTCATTACTGATAGGCTCGCGTGTAATCACAATCTCGCCTGGTGGATAGTTCCAATATGGCTGACTATGGAGCACGCTTCCCCAGAAGTAATCTATTCACTCTTGACTTAAAGACCTTGTCAGTTGTAGCTATGATGAAATAGACTCCCAAACACAGACTGTTATTTCTAAACTGCTTGCCTCACAGTCTGACAGCACCCTTAGTGAAGGCAATCCGTAGCATTCAGCCACAGCAGTCAATGCCATCGAGGCGTTCTAGCTGATCATTACAGTGTCGTAAAATATGAATTACAATATTATTGAGAGGTAGACTTCACGAGTTTTTGTGATGCAGTTTGTGGCCTCAGATCTGTGATAGAACTGCATCAGACTGCTTGAAAAGCGACTTGTTTGGAACTTTTTAGTCGTTTTTAGCGGTCGGGTTTTTTGACAAAGTTTTTTTTTTTATATTCCTACATTTTAGTGAGTTAATTTTTTTTTTTCATTTGCGTGCGTTATTTTGAAAATGTATGCAACCTATGTCACTACAACAATTTGACGTCAAAATCCGTCCAGCCGTTTGGACTGTAGGGCGTGCCAAAGAAATGGACATACTTACATAAAAACATACATGCATACATCCGCTCGAAAAACATGATCCTCTTTCTGACGCAGTCTGGTAATAAAAACAGTACATAATTTATTGTTCGTGTATCTACGAAGGGATATTAGGGAAAGGTCAATGTACTTTATTGCAAGTACTTTTTTTTTGGTGCCTACTTTAGTTGCCAACTAGCTTAATCAGCCGTTTCATCAAAAGCCTAGCCATTTCATTTAATTGCGCCATTTAATCAAGGACATAAGTGACATGGGCAAGTCATTAAACGATATTGAAACAAAGATGTCACTTAGGTTGCTGAAAACTCGGAACAGTTAAATGAAAAGGCTAGGCTTTTAATGAAACGGCTGATTAAGCTAGTTGGCTGCGACATATACACTATAGAGACTTTGACCTCTGAGTTTGTTTCGGTATTTTTTCTCAAGGTAGAGTCAGCTATAAAAAACCGGCCTCATCTGTTAGATGACCAAAAATGATAGACATATCATTTAATTCAATGTTTTTTATTACTCGACTAACCCATATATCCTCTGATCCCCAGGAGCTGGTCCTCCGCGAAGGCTCGCAGACCTTCGACTGGTGGGCGCACCCCCCCGTACGACCTTTCGTGCACGTGTACGTGTACAACGTCACGAATGCTGACGAGTTCCTCAACAACGGCTCCAAGCCGGTGCTGGACGAGCTCGGCCCTTATGTTTACTCGTAAGTATTTTGGACCTATAGTATCTATCTAAAACGAAAATCGGTGATGTGACTCAAAAGGCTGCCCAACTTAAATGGGACTGGGCAGGACATGTCTGCCGCATGCCGGACAATCTGTGGGCCCTGAAACAGCGAGACGAGGCCGCGGCAGACTGCGAAGGAGGTGGCGGGATGACCTGGATGTCTTCCTCCTGAAGGATGAGGCACAACACCGTGAGCATTGGAAGGAATGGAGGGAGGACTTTGCCCAGCAGTGGAACAGTGCGGGCTAGTATTAATAATTATTATCTATACAACATGTAACATAATAAACGCAATATCTCTTCAGGGGTCATTGCACTCATCATTATGAACAACTTTTACTATGGGAGCAACACTGAGATCGCGAAAATAAATCAAAGTCAAAGTCAAAGTCAACGCATTTATTTCAATTAGACCATTTACAGGTACTTTTGAATTGTCAAGGCAAATCAGCTGTCAAATCAGCTGTTTAGTACGTTTTGTCGAGGTATGTGCACATAAATGTATGGGGCTGTCGATTTGCTTTTTTTTTTCAGTGTTTGTCCCATAATGATGAGTGCAATAACCCCTCGAGAGGTATTACGTTTATTCTGTAACAAGTTGTATAATTTGTGTTGCGTTAACTTATATTCTCAGTTTGAATATACCTACTAGAAACTCGAGGAAATAATTGCTAATGCGCATTTCGACGGTGAACCGCTAAGACCTAACTTTTATATCAGAAGTTTATAGACGGCGCAAAATACCCTTTTTTTAGCTTATTTTTATTTTCTTTGGTGTGCAGATGTAATAAGAAGCATTTCGATTAAAAATTTAAGTTAGGAGTTCTTGGTCGAATTTGCGGTTTCTGAAAGCCTTTTCAATTTGTTTTTAAACGATTTTAATAGAAGTTGCGTTTACTAATTATGTATCCCTTCATCTAACATAAATCTTTTGGATTTTACTTGAAATAGATCTGTAAATATAAACATGTACCTACTATTGTATAAATTCAAGTTCTTCAAAGACAGATGTGTTGCTGGGGAGTTTGTTGCGCCACTTCTTCCCAGCTGAAACACTAGGAAGTGGTGACGGGTGCGCGTTTTGGGGGACTGTCTTTATGTAAATTTTGTTTTTTTTTACTCAGCCTAATTTTAATTAGTCATAATTGATTTTAATTTTGATTTGCCTTTCAGAAACCTTACAGAATACAAGGTATAGAAACTGACCTCGTTGGTCCTAGTATGACGGATATCAATTTTCCACGGTAACAAAATATAAAATAAATGAGTTGATATGAATGCAAGTCTTACTTCCTCTCAAACTGGATTGGCAGCAAAAACGATAATACTAATTGAAATAAGTCTTGTTAACGTGAAAAACAGTTGGCGAATTATTTTTGACTACCTATTATAAAGTAGGTACTTACCTACTGTTGAGCCGTCCGCATCCAACCGCTGCCAGCCACCTTCTTCAAATCATCGATCCATCGTGCCGCAGGGCGTCCCACACTACGTTTGCCCATACGCGGTCTCCACTCTAGCACATGTCTGCTCCATCGACCGTCTGTCCGTCTACAGACATGGCCGGCCCACTTCCATTTCAGCATGCTGATTCTTCGCGCAATGTCGTTGACTTTAGTTCTCTGGCGAATGACTTCGTTGCCGTTGTAGACCGGGATGGTTGGCGCTCTTGAGGCTTACGTTCAGCAGTGGACGGCAATTGGCTGAGATGATGACCTACTGTTAGTACAAATACTGTACTGTGTGGTGTTGAACTCATGTCATAATCATGGTCTTTGATTTCAAACCCAAAACCCCATAACTTGATGGTTTGAAGCCCAAGACCCCTTGACATTTGGTATTTTAAGCCCCGGACCCCTATTGCTTTTGGGATTTTAAGCCCAGGATCCCAAAGTCTTTAATTTTAAACAAGGGAATCACATGCATTTGGTTGTTATTCCAATTTACCTTACGGTTTTGGTTTTAATTTCTCCTGCTCCTCTTCCACAGAGAAGAATGGGAGAAGGTGAACATCACGGACAACCAGAACGGCACGCTGTCATTCCACTATAAGAGGACGTACACCTTCCGACCAGACCTCAGCAAGGGGAACGACGATGACGCGGTCGTCGTGCCGAATATACCTATGTTGGTGAGTACTAGCTTAGTGATAGAAGTTAATACTTACGTTATAATGGAGGCACGAAAAATTCCAATCTCTTTTCAATAAATTAACACACTTACATGCTTATTGAATCAAAAAGCAGCTCACAATGCATTGTGGCTTCTTGCAAACGGCCACATCGCGAATTTCGCGTCATGATTCAAAAAACCGGAAACAACTCGTTGTGGCAATGAAGGACAGCCATCACGCGTTCTGAGCCCTAACTGATGCAATCAAATCGCGAAAGAGGGTACTTAGGGCACCTTGACACGGATGGGTTAGGTTCGAATGGGATGGCAGGAGCAATAATGAGCGAATGGAGCGAGCAAACTTAGCTCCCGTCAACCCCTTCGTGTTAGGTTAGGTTTGGTTACGTACGTATCGTAAAAAGTATGTAAATTCGTTCCACATGATGTTTTGTAGTTTATGTTAACACCTTTAAGAAAAAAACATCGTACAATTCGTTAAGCAATCCTTTCTTCAACTTGACAAGGCCACCGTATAACCGCAGTGATCTTTATCAATAACTGTTTATAATTAAATTCAACAATAACGAGCCCTTAATCTTTTAAATAAAGACATTTTTAAGGTACCTTCCTTCCTTCCACACCACCATATAAGTTAGTATTTTTTTAAGCCAGAAACAATAATTGTAAAAACATCGGTATCTTGTAGAGGTCGTCAACTTAATACCTTAATACGAGGAAGTGTCTTGAAAATTTGGCATTGAACGGACAGGTAATGATTTTGGTTGTCTTTACTTTATGGCGCTTTCAAGAGTTCATACATTGTCTTCCTTAAGAGGAAGAGAGATTATACCGATTCCACGGACACAGAAAACAAATCTGGCCATCATCATCTTCCTGCCCTTATCCCATGTTACTTGAGGTCGGCGCAACACGTTTATTTCTTCCATTCTGTCCTATCAGCCGTCTCGCTATAACTAACTCCCTTTTCTTTCATATCACTCCTCACACATTCCATCCACATTTATATTCACAACTTTCTTAGTTAGATGCGTTTCATCCCTCGTCTTCACATGAACATACCAAGTCAAACGGTTCCCTTTGAACTTTTCCGCCACTTTTAAACTACCTCTAATGTACTCATTCCTCACTTTATCCATTTTTTAATAAATATTCCATGAGACTCCTCCTCAGAAAATCTAACACCAGTCTTGCCAAGAACTACCGTGTTACCCAATTAATGGATTGTGGAGGTCTGGTAGGCAGCCGCTCCACGTAAACTACTGATATTCAGCTGAATCTGGTTTGACTGGGAGCCGAACCCAATATAGTTGGGAAAAGGGTAGGCAGATGATGATGACCGCTTATTTAAAAGATTGACATTTTCAATAAATATTCCATACAGTAAGTAAGTTCCTTTAAAACTGACTCGACAAAAACAAATCACTTTTGTTAAGTATCGCTTGACAACGACAATTTGTTTGTCAATTAACTTATGGCAAGGTTAAAACAAACCTAGTTTACGTTACATGAAACTATAGAACGAAAGGAAACCTGTCTTTTTGTATCACAATATAACCTTTTTTAAGGGTGGGGAAATCACGGGAGCGGAATGGAGTGTCAGACTCTTACTTACTAAAACCCATCCGTGTTTCTCCTAATTCTCTTACTTTCCAGGCGGTGACTCTTTCGAACAAATTCCGCAACTTCACAACATATACTTTCACTTTTAAAGTCCATACAATCCGTACAGCAGGCCTAGACAAAAAGTAGCGTTAACATCACACGCTCACGACAAAATGTATGGGAATGACATTAGGTGATGACGTTTCCTTTCCACACCTAATGTCATTCCCATACATTTTGTCGTCAGCGTCTGACGTTAACGCTACAGAAAAGTTTTTTGTCTAGGCGTGTCCAGACAGTGCAAGCATTTGTCAGTTATCATGTAGCTCAACTTAGGACTTTAAGGAGCCCATGATTTTCCCCTTCACCGTTTTGACAGCAGTTATTTCATACCATAGCGTATAGTTATGTTGTTTTAAAAACCGGCCAAGTGCGAGTCCGACTCGCGCTCGAAGGGTTCCGTTCCATTATCTATTAAAAACGGCAAAAAAATCACGGTCGCTGTATGGGAGCCCCACTTAAATATTTATTGTATTCTGTTTTTAGTATTTGTTGTTATAGCGGCAACAGAATCACATCATCTGTGAAAATTTCAACTGTCTAGACGGACAGACAGCGGAGTCTTAGTAATGGGGTCCCGTTTTTACCCTTTGGGTACGGAACCCTAAAAATCTACTAGACAATAATTAAGAAATATTAAAAGTAATCATCATTATTTAGCTTAGTTTTGCAAAGTCAGTGAATTTAAATGAGCCATTAGAAGTAATATATTGTAATTAAGAAGTGTTTAGTAATATTGACGAGAATTATTTGCATGCAACACTTATATATAACGCAATGAAATGTGCCGAGGTGGGATGAAGTGTATCATCATCATCTGCCTAGCCTTTTCCCAACTATATCGGGGGGTCGGCTTCCAGTATTTTACGTGGAGCGGCTGTCTGCCAGACCTCCACAACCCATTAACTGGGTAACACGTTACTTCTTGGCAAGACTGTCAGATTTTCTGGCTTCTGACCGTAACGACTGCCATGTGCCTACTCGATCGCCTCAAGAGCGTTTACGCCCTACGGCATTTCATACAAACTTTCAAGTCCTTATTTTTCGAAATTCATGAATGAACCGATTTTAATGAACATTGGTATGCATACGCGAGATATCCAGGTCGATATAGTTGATAGAGAACATTTTCGAAAAAGAGTTCAGGAGAAAAATAGTAAAATAAGGACTTGAAAGTTTGTATGAAATGCCGTACGGCGTAAACACCCTTATAGCGATCGAATAAGTACATTATTAATCGCACTACTATTTTCCTAATAAAATAACGTTTAATTCCACAGTCTAAGTCAGTAATTCGGTACTAAAACTATCTCGCAGTATTTCAAGGCTCACTTTGCATATTTTGCGTAATCTTGCAAGCAGCCGCTGATTAGGTCATCAAAGTTAAGCAACGTTTGTCGCGGCCGCGAATTAGAAGGTGACCGCGCCGTAATTACTTTGGCAAGCGGTTGCTACTTAAATTAAGGTTTTAGCATACTTTATAATATCAAGCTTGTGATTCCTGGCTGGGTAGGCAGAAGTACACTTCTACGTATTATATTGGTACTAAGAATTTCATAACGTAACGTGTTTTTGGGCTTATTTTCAAGACGTTTTTGAAGTGCTAATTGGACAACTAGTGTTTTTGATCAAAGCCTAGCATTTTCCTTACATTTCTAAGACACTAAGTAAGTAAGAAAAACTGAATGCCAACGTAATCGCGTAACTTATAGTTCTAGGCGCGAACAGAGAAATCGTTACGCTCTGATTCCGTTGAATTAATGTAACATCACACTTGATACTGTAGAAGAGGTAGGCAGAAAGAAAAGTGTAAAATTGTGGCTGGAAGAGTATGTAAGAGGAAGTTTAAAAGTGGCGCCAGTGACAGAAAAGTTGATGGGGAATCACTTGTCTTGATAAGGTCAGAGTATTCGTGGAACCTGCGAGGGTTGCGGAATCCTGCCAGGTTTGCGGAGTTTGTTCAAAAGAGTCACCGCGGCCCTGAAACGCATAGGGCATTTGAAGGAACACGGATGGGTTTTAGTCAGTAAGAGTCTGATACTCGCTTCCACTCCACCCAGAGCGGAAGGAGTCATTTGATGATTTCCCATCCTTAAAAAAAATAAAAAAAATAGTCGTGTGAAGAGGAAGGATGAAACGTATGTTACTAAAAGAGTTATGAATATAAATGTGGATAGATGGAGTGGGAGAGGGAGGCCAAATAAAAGATGGATGGATTGTGTGAGGAGTGATATAAAAGAGAAGGGATCAGTGATTATAACGGGTGATAAGACAGAAAGGAAGAAACGATAAGGGCGGGAAGATGATGTTGTGGCTAGAAAATACCAAGACATGAAGGATGTGCTGTGTGATATACAACATCACACTTGCCATCACAGAGGCGGTAAGCAGGAAGAGAAGTGCAAATAATAAGTACAAGTTTTAAGAACGAATTTGGCTACAAAGGCCGGAAAGACCAAGAAGAGAATACTTGAATGTGTGAATTGTAAAACAAAATAGCTTTCTATAAATGAAATAATTAGTCCAGCGCTGTCAGTCGCGCAGATGAGTCCTAGCATTACGCTGAGCGATAGCCACTTTGCGCATATGTGACGCATATTTTCCAAATCTGCTTAGGTACTATATTGAATTGTTTATAGTGAAATCATCAAATGATTCCTTCCGCGGAAAGGAGTGTCAGACTCTTACTGACTAAACCGCATTCGTGTTCCTCCAAACGCTCTTTGCGTGCCAGGGCCTCGGTGACTCTTTCGTAGTGTAAAAGAAAAGCAATTCACCACACATGCATTAAGTACAGGTTCTAGGCTACATCAAACCGTATGAAGGAAATGAATTTCGGGTTAAATTTATATTTTATGGGAAGAAATAGAAGTTTTGTGTGTTTATAGTTTTACAAGATTATTTTCATATTATTCAAGTATTACTCATGCAAGAAATCAATATAAGCAATGACCAATACCTATTGTTTGTTTTTTTTAAGCGACTTCCTAAAAAGGAGGAGGTTATCAATTCGACTGTATTTTTTTTTGTGTTTGTTACCTCATAGGTATCTCCGTCATTTATGAACCGATTTGAAAAATTCTTGTATTATGTGAAAGGATATACTTCTCGATTGGTCCCATTTAAATTTGATCAAAATCGGTTGAGCAGTTTGGTTTTTAAATCCAAATAGCTGGAAAAAATATGTGGAAAAATCATCCATGTTTACGAAATTGCGTATTTTTGCTTTTCTGTGACTTTCCAGTGGTGTTGTTAGGTGTGGGGTTACACGAACGTTTTAGCTTCTGGAATTTCCTTAAAAGAATCAGGAATCTGAAACAGATAAAAGAATGGACCAAATTCCGTAACCCTGGCCATGTGGCCATACTTTGCGCCAATAAAAACTTACTGTAAAAACTTAAGCGAAGTGAACTGTCTCAATACGTCCAATCAAAGTGAAATGACAGTTCACTTCACACTCCACGGTGAGATGTTCACAGACTGACCGGTAATCCCTCCAGAGATTACAAACAAACAAACAATTTTATAACTCTCTCTATTAGTCCAGATAACTGAAAGCAAATACCAGGAGCACATATGATGCAGAGTAATTGACGTTTTAACACAAAAATGCACTAGCTCATGATTTACGAGAGAATTCAGTTCTCGAGCCAGCTCTATCAGAGCGTAATGATCTGGCCAAGCGAGACGGCTGAATGAGCGATTTCAGTCATTTGGTTTTAAGTACATTTTCGGTTTTTATTGAGCGTTGGACTGGCTACTAGTAGGTAAATAAAAACACTATGTCAGAGTATAAAATAACTTTAATTTCGGAAGTCGATATTTTTGTTTTTCCTTCGTAATTTGACACCAACTTCAGAAGTCGACGCCCAACCCCAATCATCTGCCTAGACTTTTTTCCCAACTTTATTGGGGTCGGCTCCCAGTCAAACCGGTTTCAGCTGAATACCAGTATTTTACGTGGAGCGGCTGCCTACCAGACCTCCACAACCCATTAAATGGGTAACACGCGGTACTTCTTGGAAAGACTAGTGTCAGATTTTCTGGCTTTTGACAATCCGTAACGACTGCCAAAGATCTACAAATGACAGCCGGGACCAACGGCTTAACGTGCTTTCCGCGGCACGGAGGAGTCTCGATATGTTAAGATGGTCACCCATCCACAGACCAACCTCGGCAAGCGCTGCTTAACCTTGAAGCAGCCTGTGCGCCTCCAATATAGTAGTGAAAAGGCAGATTGAAATAATGATGAATTCTACAGTTGATTAACTCATCCTACAAAACTACTAAGCCCAAAGTTATGCAACTCACTCACAATGACAACCCACGGCTTCATTCTCTGATCACGATTTATAAACACATAATGAAATATGCAAACATACAATACCATGACCGGGCGTTCAACTCTATAAGAACACCATAACATAGGAAAATACACCTTACCTCACACTCACAAAGTTGATTTTCCGTAAATCAGAAGTGGGATTCTATTAGTAATTTGTTGTTCAAGGGAAATTCAACTATAAACTAGGAACAATAAAGTTAAATGTAGGTTTTTTGTGTTTACTCAGGTGTAATGTTCTTGGCTAATTGAATAAACGCTCATATTGTACTACTGAGTATGTTTACGACTTATTTCAAATTAGGATCAGTACAGTTACAAGTCTAGTTAAAAACAAATACAACGTGCTTTCGTACAGAATAAACGCAATACCTCTTAACGTGCTTTCCGAGGCACGAACGAGTCTCGGTATGGTAAGATGGTCACCCATCCACAGACCGACCTCGGGAAGCGTTGCTTAACCTTGAAGATCGACCCGTGCAGCTTTTATTATTTATTCCTTACATTGGTTTGGTTTCGATTAACTGCTTTTATGGTACCAAAAACAAACATTATATCTCACTAATAAAATTTGGATGAATGTATGGTTGTTACTTAATCACGCCAGAACAACTGAACGCATCGGGATGAAATTCGCCAAAGAGTATAGATTGTAGTCTGGAAAAGCACATAGGCTGATTAATCCATCTTGGTATCTACTTCAGTGTGCTTATATGGGACCATAAAAAACACAAAAGCACAGATTTCAATTAAAATTCCTATTCGTTTGTTAACAGCGGTTGTACTTATAATTGTACACAAAGTACGGGTAGGCCGTGAGCCGACAAATGACTCTTGTGTGGCCCACTTTCACTTGTTGGCCCGGGCTGTGTTGAGCACAATGACGGGGACTGATTGTGAGGTAGCTTTGGAGTTTTGAAGCAAGCAAATTTTAGCTGTAGGTTGGTACTATTATGTATTCTATGATTATAGTAAACTCAAATTTAAAATAGGTTTTTTTTCATATTGATGAGTTCGCGTTTGACCAAAAAAAAAAAAAGAAACCGGCCAAGTGCGAGTCGGACTCGCGCACGAAGAGTTCTGTACCATTATCTATAAAAAAAAAGTTTGTCATATGAGAGCCCCACTTAAATACTTATTTATTTTATTCTGTTTTTAGTATTGGTTGTTATAGCGGCAACAGAAATGCATAATCTGTGAAGATTTCAACTGTCTAGCTGTCACGGTTCATGAGATACAGCCTGGTGACAGACAGACAGACAGACGGACAGCGGAGTCTTAGTTATAGGGTCCCGTTTTTACTCTTAGTACGCTACGATTCGAGTACCTAAAAAAAACTGACATGCATGCAAAACTGTTAACCTAAACTAAAATTCTTTAACGAAGCCAAACACAACCACACCACTATCTCACCGGGTGGTAAGCGATGATGTGGTCGACGGTGGAGCTGCCTTGCCTACAAGTAACCTATTCACTCTTGACTTAAATATTCCCAGGTTGTAGCTATCAGGAAAAACGGACTCCAACAGGGAATTCCACAGTGTCAACAAGCCTATTGTATTGTAAAATCAATTTTTTTTAATATTTATTTTGTTAGCAAAGAATGCTACGATAGAGGATTTTATGACGATAAATATTTAAACCAAACTTATAATTTGAAAATTCATACGTATTTTGTAAAGCTTTATTTATGATGCATCGTAAGATAGGTACTTTGCAATTTATTAATTTAATGAACTTTTCATAACCATATGACAGCTGTCAAAATGACAAGTCTATTGTTTATAGAAACGTAATATACGTGTATTCTTTTTTTTTTTACTTTGTTTGATTATTGCAAAACATGGTACCTTTTGTGAAAATAGTAGGTAAGGTTTAGATTAGGATGCCGCTGTAAACGTAGCCACCTACTGGGCACAAGAGTCACCATCGACTCGAAAAGAAGAACAGTGGTTTCTTGCTCAAAATTTGTTGTAAAAATATGGAATCTCCCTAATAATTAAGTCTATCAAGTATTTATTTTATTATATTTTTAGAAAAAATATTTATTTATTTATTTATTATATACTTTATTGTACACCGATAATAACAAAAAAGAACATTAGGTACTAACTAAAACACATGTACAATGGGCGGCCTTATCGCATTCCGCGATCTCTTCCAGGCAACCTGGAATGGACAGTAATTGTCTGGACAACAAATGGGGCTGTCATCGGTGCGACATTACTTTAAATATAATATATACACAAATAAATACATATTCTATACTAAATATTTTGGCAATAAATAAATGACGAACATCGATATCACAGCGACAGGTAATGTTCCTTCACGAGCCTTTTGAACACAGGCAACGATTGAGCGCGTCTTACTGGAACCGGCAATGCATTCCACAAACGAGCAGCCTGGACAGTAAAGGATTTATCAACAAAAGTTGTGGAATGCATTGGCATTTTAAGTCGCAGATTATCTGATGACCTAAGGAATTTAGTATGGGAATCACGAGAGAAACTGAAAACGTCTCTTGAGATAAAGAGGGGTAGAAGGGGAAAAGAGCACATTGTATAAAAGGGAAAGAATATGAGCATTCCGGCGAAGGCGAATTGGCAACCACTTGAGCTTCACACGGAATTCGGAAACATGGTCATATTTACGTAAACCGAATATGAACCTTATACAAAAATTTTGAAGCCGCTCAAGTTTGTCGAGTTGTTCTTGAGTCAGGTCAAAACAAACTTACAGCCAATTAAAAGGCATGCTTAATATTTCCATTAAAGTAAAGGCCAATTACAAGTTTTCAATGTATACAGGGTGTTCGAGAAGTGTGTGGTCATATTTAAGGGTGGTGTTCTGTATCTGCTATAGAGCCAAGAAATAATATCAATTTTTGAAGTGAAAACTTTAGCGGCGTTGTGCATTTTTTGGGATGGGTAAAAAATGTTAAACTCGCGTCAGGACACGTAACCGATAGGACACGAGACCTGATCGAAAATTCGTAAGATGGATAATGTAATATAATAATATAAAATTATTGTCATGTTTGTGTACGATAGCGCAATAAATGAATATTGTATTTAACCACATAAATGATAGTACTTTTATACTGATAAATAAAGCAATTCGTGCGAAATTATTCCCTAAGCATCCAAAATATTCAAAAATGCACAACGTTAATGTTCAAGTTTTCACTCCTGCCGGCATTCCCGGAGTGCAACCCGTTGTTTTTTGTTTAACCCAACATAAATCTACATTATAGTTAAAAAAAAAACTTTTCATGCAGTTGAATGTAGTTGCTGGCATTAAATCTGTGATCGAACTAATTTGCAGATACAGAGCCACCCTTAAATATGACCACGTACTAATGGAACATCCTGTATACCTAGTAAAGAAATAATGAATCTACACTAGTCACAGATATAGATAGACACAGATAACGCAAGAGCAACTACTTCGCGTGCCCGTTTCGGTACCCAGCTTACGTACAAAAATCGTAAGCCGCCGCTTTCACGCTCAATTTGCATCGGTGTACGCAGCTAGTCGGACGTCAGTTAGGTGTCAGTTATGTGGTTAGGTCAGTTAGGTGCTACACGTGGCGTCTTTGAATCGATTTGATTTTTCAATCACTTAATAGTGCTTGTGTTGACGTTATAGTAGGTAGTCAAAAAATGGCACGCTTGGTTTTCATACAGATCGTGATACTTGCGTTATCTATGTCTAATTGTCTATCTTTAATATCTTTGGTACTAGTTAACTGCTTACCGTACAAACTTCAAAACCGTGAACATATAACTTTATCATCTATATGCATTGTGCAGTCATTTGTAAAGAAAGCATTGCAATGGAACAAAACAGTTAACTTACTGTTACCGCATGGTTAAATACATAACGTTTAACGTTTCGTTAAACCTCAGTTAGTGATCAGGTCTGCAGCATTTCAACAAGTTAAAAAGAAAAGAAAAATGAAGAGCTCGTGACTAAATTATAAGAGCCACACAGGCCACTATTGCCGACGTTGGTCTATGGATGGGTGACCATCTTAATATACCGAGACTCCTCCGTGCCTCGGAAAGCACGTTTAGCCGGTCCCGGCTGTCATTTAGAGATCTTTGGCAGTCGTTACGGATTGTCAGAAGCTAGAAAATCTGACACATCTTGCCAAGAAGTACCGTGTTACCCAGTTAACGGTTTGTGGAGGTCTGGTAGGCAGCCGCTAAAAATCAGCGGAATCTGGTTTGACTGGGAGCCGACCCCAATATAGACGTTGGGAAAAGGCTAGGCACATGATGAGAAGGAAAAGAAAAATGAGAAAAGAGTTTATTTGCGTCGAGTATAACAAAGGAAAGAAGGAAAAAGAGAACATCTACACTGTTTGCTACCATAAGTATGTACCTACTACCTACTCCACATATGAATTACGCAATTTTGGTTGACATACCCAAGATCCACAGATACCTACTACACGTAAATAATATTGTGGGGATCGATTTGAATAAAAATACTTTTATATCTAAACAATATTGTTTCATCTTTTTTATACAGTAGGATTTGATCAAATCACTTTCTTTACTGAAATTACCCATATTATTAGTTGTTTTTTTAACATCTGCCGGGAATTGATCATCTTCTTTAGGGTGTTACCACACCAATCGATCGATCGTCGATACGCTCGATCAATGGTAGAATGAACGGTATATTCCCATCTGTTGCCGAATGTCTGTCTCCAAATGGGGACAATTTTTTTTATCATCCGTCGACGAAAATTCCCATTTGTCCCTATTTGGGGACAGACGGGAATACTCCGAATGAATTAATCGACGTCGATCGATAGATTTAACTTCTTTATTTTATCCAAAGCTACCACACCAATCGATCAACGTCGATCGATGTCGATCAATCGATTGGTGTACTAACATCCTTAGGGATTTGATCTAATCCTCAATTTCGTAATTTCCCTGAGACAAAGTCAAAGTCAAAACATTTATTTCAATTAGACCATTTACAGGCACTTTTGAATTGTCAAGGTCGGTCGGTCAAAAAGATGAAGCTATTTGCACGTTCCAAAGCGTATATCTCTATGGAGCGTAACTCTACGTGCAAGAAACTCCACGGACACTCTTTTAAAAAATAATATTTTGTTACAAAATAATGGTTACATCATTCATATTGAAATAATACATATTGTGAGAACAATGTAAAAGACGTGCAGGATAAAAGAGTCCGGAGTAAAAAGAAACAGTTCAAAGAAATAATTAAAACAAACCATGGCAGCCAAGAGATGACCAGTCTCAGCTGACGGCGCCCGTTCACGAACATGACGCATACGCTAGCACCATTCGGCTCAACCATTTTTAAGGGAGCCAAATGATCCAACGCACGCGCCACCATCAGACATAATATACATACCTACATGCATAGTGTTCCCTATGTATGTTAATGGATAAGAGGCGTGAAACCCACGCCTCTATATACCCCACATGTGCTAAAAGCGTAACAACCTGATATTAACTAGAAAAGTGTCAATTTGTGATACTCGGTCAACCGTGGACACCAAGTTTCACCTTTCTACGAATATGTACCACTTTTTCTAATGCCCTCAAGAAACAAGACTCGCGTTTGACCACTATCTCACCTGATGAAAAGAGAAAATGTGGTCGACGATGGAGCACGCTTGCCTAGAAGTAACCTATTCGCTCTTGACTTAAAGACCCCCAGGTTGTCATCATCATCATAATATATCAGCCGAAAGACGTCCACTGTTAGACATAGGCCTCCCTCAAGTGTCGCCACAACAATCGGTCCTGTGCGTCTCGCATCCATCGGCTACCCGCGACCCTCGCCAGGTCCATCTTGTGGGAGGCCTTCCAACGCTGCGTCTTCCGGTACGCCGGTCGGCAAGGAATTCCACTCGCGACTCGCTTCCAGAGCCGGGGTGAGTCTTTCGAACGCTTATGACCTGCTATATCAGTGTATATAGTAAGCCCATCAGCTGAAGCGCCATATAAGTCAGAAACCGGTGATCCCCATAAGGAAGGTATGGTCATTAACCCAATGGTCAATATATTGCACCCACGTGAATCGTCTAGCGGTAAAGATTTGCATAATAAACCGTTAAAGAATAAACACATCACGGAAAAGACAAATTTAGACATTGGTTTTATTCATCTAAAGAAATAATCGAGTAGTTGATCTTCAAGGTTAAGCAACGCTTGCTGAGGTCGATACATGGATGGGTGACCAAACCTATTCCATGCTTCTAAAAGCACGTTTATTTGTAAGTACCGGCTGTCATTTGTAGATCTTCCAGCCTTAACGGGTAGTAATCTAATAGGTTCTTAGACAGGGTGTTCCAAAGTGCGTGTTCATATTTAAGGGTGATGAGGGGGGGGGTGTTGTGGGTGGTGAGGTTAAGCAAAACTTGCCGAGGTTGGTCTGTGGATGGGTGACCCTCTTAATATATCGAGTTTCCTCCGTGCCTCGGAAAGCACGGAAGCCGTTGGTCCCGGCTGTCATTTGTAGATCTTTGGCAGTCGTTACGGATTGTCAGAAGCCAGAAAATCTGACACCAGTCTTGCCAAGAAGTACCGTGTTACCCAGATAATGGGTTGTGGAGGTCAGATTCAGCTTAATCCGGTTTGACTGTGCGCCGACCACAATATAAAAAAAAAAGCTAGGCAGATGATGAATCACAGATTTGATGTCGCCAACTGCATCAGCTTGTTAGCTCACCATCACCTTATCTATATTGGGGTCGGCTCCCAGTCAAACCGGAGTCAACTGAATACCAGTATTCTTAGAAGATGGTCACCCATCAACTTACCGACCTCGGCAAGCGTTGCTTAACCTTGAAGATCAACCCATGCGGCTGTTATAATTTAGCCAGGAGTTCCTCTCTATGTAGCTTGTTTGCTCGTCAATATCGTACTTAAAGTCAAGCTTCCAAGGCTAATTATAAATTCCATAGTGAAGTGATAAACATCAAATCAAACATTTAGAGTGCTGATTATTTTAAAATCGATTTAAACAAGGTCGAGCTGTTTTTCCTATGATGTTGTCAATCCAGGTCTCATTAGATTCTCGTTAGGAGATCTAGATAGATTAATCTAATGATAAACATTATTTAAAACCTAATGATGATAACAATAATTTTTTGACATTGACTTTGACTTTGACTTGACCTTGTGGGAGGACTTGAGACGAAACGAGACGCACAGGACCAGTTGTTGTGGCGACAATTGGGGGAGGCCTATGAACAGCAGTGGACGTCTTTCGACCGATATGATGATAAAACCACCCTGGTGCACATGAAAGGGGCCCCGGTACCTCTTAATAGTAGTTTATGCAACGACAATATAAAAAGGGTTATTAAAACACGAGTGTGGGTTTATCACACGAGTGTTTTAATACCTAATTATATGGCGTTGCATACACTATTTTATCTTCACTCATACAGTTGAAATAAAATAAGTGGAAAAATAGTTTATTCCAATAAAGCGGATATTCTCATTGCGTATTCGAATGACTGCGCAGCGCGCTCATCCATAGACAAAGATAAAAGCTGGCTCATTGACTTAGGTAAGTCAATGAGCCCGCGCCAAAAATTAAAAAGAAAAAGTGTGCTATAAAAATTAAAAAGTTATTTTATGATGCAGTTGTTTAAAAATCGAAGGAAAATGTTGAACTGTAATGGTTTTTTTTTTTAAATTTTACCTAACCACGAAAAAAAACTACGTTTTTATGCATTCGTTTCTGAACTCATATTTGGAACATTACGTTGTGAGTGTAGATAAAAGACCATTCCCGTAGATAACAAGTTTATGTCTCCTTCTTTACGAGTTGATGATGACCCTTAAACACTTGCGTACAGTAGGTGGCCACGTTTATATTGGCATCAGTGGCTGCAAATAAAACTTTTTTTTAATGGATGGGAAATCCTCAAATGACTCCTTCCGCTCTGGGCGGAGCGGAGGGGACTGTCACTCTTACTGATTAAAACCCACCCGTATTTTTCCTTTGCGTTCCAGGACCGCGGTAACTCATTCGAACAAATTTTGCAAGGCAAAAAAAACATCAAATTATTATTACTGACCCCTTTGATAACAAATGTGAGTGCAGTGCCCCTGTGTCATTTGTTCCCTCAAGGGCCCCTTCACCTGCACCGTTGAGGACCTAATGAATGTCACAAGCATATGTGACATTATTTTATGAGTGTGCCATATTATTTCCATCCACGTGTCGTACTCGTGCTGACTACTTCAAATGTACATCACGTTTTAAATATTGACACAGCAGACGTAAGACGATGACGTCAGAGAATGTATATTGTACTCGCTGTGTCGTTATGTAAGTCTGAACATGATCATATTGACTGGCTTTTGAGGACCTTATTACTACCAAGCGCCTCTCTTATGGCTCAAGCATAAGTTTACATCGTAGAGGGATCGAATCTAGGAGCCCATATGTTTTTGGCAAATAATTTTTTTGTTATTCCTATGTACTGGGCAAGTTTCATGTATGTGCTGTGCTAAATTAAATTAGGTTACTCTGGTACCCAGACGTACTGCTGGGTACCATCCGCACTTGATTGTTATCCCGACTAGTCGTACTCAGCGCTTCTCCTCCCCATGTATTATCGCACAGCCAAAGTGTGGAACGCAAAGAGGAACACAGATGGGTTTTAGTCAGTAAGAGTCTGACACTCCCTTTCGCTCCGCCCAGAGTGGGAGGAGTCATTTGATGATTTCCCATCCACAATAAATAATAAAAAAAAGGAAGGAGGTATACGTTATTCGAGAAAATAATACGTTCTAAGTGGAACTCACTTTAAAAGGTGCTTAACGTTTCAATTCCTTAACCGTACATAAAGTTAAATTTTACCTTAACAATTACATAAGTTTAACCTTCAGTTAATAGTTAACTCGGCACACATGACACTATCAAGGTTCCGCATACAGGAAGATCTGTAGGTAAAGCTGTCGGCCTTACTCGATGATGCTGATTTAGGGTTCCGTGGCAAGAGTGGAATTTTAAAACGATTGAGTTTATTTTTTCGGTGTTTATGGATTGCTATAATTATGTAATCATTACCAAGAAAAAGATTTGAAAGACAATATAATAAAACCAGTGGGTTTTAAATCAAGAGTGAACAGGTTACTTCTAGAGGCAAGCGTGCTCCATCGTCGACCACATCATCGCTTACCATCAGGGGAGATAGTGGTCAAGCGCGTGCCCATCAATAAATAAAAATAATATGTTGGAAGCCAATCCCAACATTGGGAATACGCTAACTCATCTGCCTAGCGTTTTCCCAACTATATTGGGGTCGGTTTCCAGTCAAACCGGATTCATCAGCTGAATACCAGTATTTTACGTGAAACGGCTGCCTACCAGACCTCCACAACCCATTAACTGGTAACACGGTACTTCTTGACAAGACTAGTGTCAGATTTTCTGGCTTCTGACAATCCGTAACGACTGCCAAAGATCTACAAATGACAGCCGGGACCAACGGCTTAACGTGCTTTCCGAGGCACGGAGGAAACTCGGTATGTTAATAAGACGGTCACCCATCCACAGACCAACCTTGGCAAGCGTTGCTTAACCTTGAAGATTGACCCGTTTATTTAGCCACGTGCTCCTTATTCTTATTATAATTTTTTTTTTCATCCTATTTTCAATAAAACTGTTTTAACTTAAAAGATTTTTTACTTAATTTATTATTATTTTAAATACTTATAGGTACAATAAACTGTTAATGTAATGTTATGGCACCCGGTATTAAATAACAGGTATTTAGAAAATCATGACCATATAGTTTTTTTCATCTGATTGCAGTTATAAATAACATATTGCTATAATAAGTTATGAAAAACGTAGATAGGAAATCATGATTTATTTTATCATTTTTTACCGAACGACAGGTGTTTAGTATGTAAATGATACTGCTATAAAATCGTCGTTTTTCTAAGTTCTTGTTGTTAATCATGAAAAATTATCATTATTGTATAATGATTGAGTTTGCCGCTTATTATTTTCAAGTGGTATAAATAGAGGTACGAGTATATAGGGTGAATGTTAAGAGTCAAAAATAGAGTCAGAAAAAAGTAATTTGTTAAAAATTTAGCGCTTTCCTTTAGTTTTCCGTGCGTTATTATACTTCCTAGTAATTTGAACCCTAGCAGCGACACTTTTGAATGGTGTAATTATACAGGGTGTGTTTTTATTTTTCAAAATCAACTGGTTCGATTCCTGGCTAGAAATACCAATTTTTCAAAAATCCGATGATGCAGTTGTAGTTTTCATCAAAATCGGGCTCGAGACTCCTTTCAGTGTTTTTCGCTAATCCTCATAGTTTCGGATTTGACAACCACGTACACTTTAAAAATTCGCTCTGATGTTTAATTAATTATTTGTGTATCCTGTTCCCTCCTATGTTAAAGTCGGCTTCCTCTTGCACCTTAAGAGCGTTTACGCGGTACGGCTTTTCATACAAACTTTCAAATCCTTATTTTTCGAAATTAATGAACCGATTTTAATAAAATTTGGTATGCGTACGCTAGTTTAAATCTAGGTCTAAATAGTTATCGAAAAAAAATTCGAAAAAGAGTTCAGGGGGAAGGATATAGTGATTTTTCACTTTCTATAGAAAACTTAAAATCGCTCTCTCTCTCGCTCTGAAATCTTTTTCAAAAATATTTTCTGATAACTATTTACACCTGGACATATAGCGTATGCATACCAAGTTTCGTTAAAATCGGTTCATTCATTTTGAAGAATAAGGAATTGAAAGTTTGTATGAAATGACATACGGTGTACACCCTCTTAATTTATCAGCAGCTTCGCGGGCGTTAAAATAGCCTTTAAGTTAACCATCGTCAGGGTCGAGTTATATCAATTTATTTTAAATAAATAGATGCCATACAGTCCTTACTTAATCCCTAATCTTATATATAAAAATGAATCGCAAAATGTGTTGGTAAGCGCATAACTCAACAACGCCTGGACCGATTTCACTTTTTTTGTTGTTTGTTGTGTTTGTTATTGTAAGGAGAAGGTTCTTATGAAAAAAAAAAAAAAATTAAAAAATTGCGCGGAAAATTATAAAAAATAAGAATCCTTACACCTACCCTACACGGCAGGTGTAGGGTAGCTGCAGGGTAGGTGCAGGGTAGGTGCAGGGTAGGTGAAGGGTAGGTGGAGGGTAGGTGGAGGGTAGGTGCAGGGTAGGTGCAGAGTAGGTGCAGGGTATGTGCAGGGTAGGTGCAGGGTAGGTGCAGGGTAGGTGCAGGGTAGGTGCAGGGTAGGTGCAGGGTAGGTGCAGGGTAGGTGCAGGGTAGGTGCAGGGTAGGTGCAGGGTAGGTGCAGGGTAGGTGCAGGGTAGGTGCAGGGTAGGTGCAGGGTAGGTGCAGGGTAAGTGCAGGGTAGGTGCAGGGTAGGTGCAGGGTAGGTGCAGGGTAGGTGCAGGGTAGGTGCAGGGTAGGTGCAGGGTAGGTGCAGGGTAAGTGCAGGGTAGGTGCAGGGTAGGTGCAGGGTAGTAAAGGGTAGGTGTAGGGTAGGTGCAGGGTAGGTGCAGGGTAGGTGCAGGGTAGGTATAGGGTAGGAGAAGGGTAGGTAGCCAGTTGCCGGGAGCGAAGCCACGGGGGACAGCTAGTAATGTTATAAATGCAAAAGTAAGTTTGTTTGTTACGCTTTCACACTAAATGGGCTTAACGAATCGTCATGAAATTTGGCAGATATATAGCCTGGGATATGGAGAAGGACATAGGCTACTTTTGTACGCGATAACCGACATCCACGAGGGCGGAGCCGCGGGCAAAAGCTAGTAATATTATAAACGGGAAAGTTTGCATGTATGGATGTTTGTTACTCTTTCACGCAAAATCTACTGAATGGATCTTGATGAAATTTGGCACAGAGGTAGATAATAGTCTGGAATAACACATAGGATACTTTTTATCCCGGGAGTATGTTCCCTTGGCATAATTTTTGACATACACGCGGGCGGCAGCTAGTTTTTTATAAAATTAAAAAATGTGCTATCTCTTGAATTTTGATATTTTAAGGGCTTTCCATAAAATCCTTTTATTTTTAAAAGATTTTTTACATGTCGTTCTAAAAAATGGATAAGATAGCCCACCTTTGCTGAAAGAACAGCTAAATTTTCCTCATCATGTAACATTTTAGTTAAAATAATATCTTTCAAGATTCCATGTGTTTTCCTCTTAAATACCTTTAAAAAATCACGACCATGTTAGAAGTGTTTTTTGTATGGTCCTTTATACTTTAACTCAAGATTTTTGCGCTTAAATCTGACCTTTCATAATAGACAGGTCAACTTTATTTCTTAGTTCTTTAAATTGGGTTCATAGGGCGAGGTTTTATTCATTATTTCAATTATTTTTAAGTTCACGTTTTATTTTATCGTATGAGGAGATCGTAGCTCTATAATAATAGCCGTATGGGTCTTGTTGCTGAATTTTTTCGAAGGCCGCGGTGACTCCGCGGCCCTGGAACGCAAAGGGCATAAGGAGGAACACGGATGGGTTTTAGTCAGTAAGAGTCTGACACTCCCTTCCGCTCCACCCAGAGCGGGAGACGGAGAAGTCATTTGATGATTTCCTAGTCTAACCTTTCTGGGAATAAAATCGTGATGTTTTGTTTCGAGATTTCAGATTCTCTATCAAAAAAACATCATACTAGCTTTGCCGTGACTTTTCTCGAGTGCAAGTTTTTTTTCGCAAAAGAAATGGCCTATAAATGATATTTATTTAGTAAGTAGGTTGTAAATAACACTTTTACACGTCAATCTTTTCTTTTTATACTAGATGAGGCCGGTATAGCCGTCTCCAGGATCCCAAGCACAGATATATATAACAAGTGTTTTTTTTTATATTTCTATGTTCCCAAGAATCTCTTAATCCTATTCATCGAAGTCTGTTCAGGGACTTACTTTTGCATTATTGATATTAGTTATACGATACGGATTAATAATTTTATTAATAAAAACTGATGTGTTGTCAAACAAGGTCGCTTTAAATTTGGTAAAATATATAAATTTTACTCGACAAGGTTTTGCACGAGGACTTATAATGGTTTCTCATGTTTCAAACGACCTTCAAAAAAGTTGATCGAGCTTGTTTTTTTTACCCAAAAATTGTATGATTTTGGTATATAATTCTTATAAAGTGTTGGTCAAAGGTTAATTCACAATATACATACCTACGTAACAAGTTTTTTTCGCGGCTTCGTTCCCGTGGCCTCTACCACAAGAACCGTACATCTTTTTTTCATTGCGGATTAAATACAAAACACAAGTAGGTACGTTAGTCGTATGTGGTCGTGATCCTCAGCAGTGAGAGAACGAAGAAGAAGAAGTGCACTTGACGATATAAATGTGGCTTTCTATCAGTAAATGAATTTTCTAAATCGGATCACAATGGGACTTGATATACCCACAAAGCGGACAGGACGCGCCGCCAGGGCGCTGACAAGATAAAATGTATGGCGTCAAAAGAACGAAATATACTAAGGGATTTGAAACACAAAGCGGACAGGGCGCGCGGATAGGGCGCTGACAAGATAAAATGTATGGCGTCAAAAGAACGAAATATACTAAGGGATTTGAAACACAAAGCGGATAGGGCGCTGACAAGATAAAATGTATGGCGTCAAAAGAACGAAATATACTAAGGGATTTGAAACACAAAGCGGACAGGGCGCGCGGCCAGGGCGCTGACAAGATAAAATGTATGGCGTCAAAAGAACGAAACATAGTAAGGGATTTTAAATACAAAGCGGTCAGGACTCAGGGCGCGCGGCCAGGGCGCTGACAAGATAAAATGTATGGCGTCAAAGGAACGAAATATACTTTGTCAAAGCTCCCTAGCCTAAATCAGTAGATATCTTTATACAAACATCCTAAACAAACAAATAGAAGTAAAAGAAGAAAGAAAAACATTTCGTATGCTACCGTTGCCTATTCCCATATGTATGACTATCGAAACCTAGCATTTTTTTCAGGATAAAAAGTAGCCTAATCCCATAATCACACTATCGATTTTTTTTCTTTAATTTCTTTTTGTGTGAATCGAACCAGCCCTCCCCGATTACCTCCTAAAAATAATCAATATTACCTTTTATAATATAATTTTTAATACATTTATTGCAACTGTAACTATATACACACTTAAATAAAAGACTCAACTAAAACTAAAAGTAATCTAAAACATGGCGTCGAAAAATTCCTCCGCATCGCAGGCCACTAGTAATGTACCCAAAAGGCTGGCAGCATTGCCACGTTGTATGGCAATGCTTATCCTTTGTCCGAGGTAAAAGCCAGCCATAGGGTCACGCGAAGTGTCAACTAAGCGTCTTGACAGATCTTTAAACAAGTAATGAGCACTCGGACCCCACAACCCGAGAGTTTAATACATCACCATTTTCTTCTCTTCCAGAGCGCTACTTCTCAATCGAAGCACGCCGCTCGGTTCCTTCGCCTCGCCATGGCTTCTATCATGGACATTCTGAAGATCAAGCCTTTCGTGGAAGTGTCGGTGGGCCAACTCCTCTGGGGTTATGAGGATCCTCTGCTCAAGCTGGCTAAAGATGTCGTGCCTAAGGAGCAGAAGCTGCCTTATGAGGAGTTCGGCCTGTTTTACGGGGTAAGTTCTTGTTGATCATTTTTGTTCTCCTAAAGGAGATAAATCTGTAACCAAACGTCAGGTAGGATGCTCTTGAAGGTCTGCCCTGCATGGGCGGAGCCACCGTGTCCTCGTCGAGGCGATCGACGGCGGCGACCTCTCGGTACCGGCCCTGGTTCACTCCATGGTCCGGAGTGAGGAGGCATGGGATGCCATCAGCTCCTGCGAAGCAGTAATGCTAGTGAAGGCGAAAGCGGACCGCGTGAGGGAGAGGCTAACTTCACGTCCCCCCCCCCACAGCCGCCGCAACATAAGAAGACGCCCCAGGCGTCGGGAGTGGCAGGTCGATTCCCGGTCACCGTAACAGCATTAACAACTAATCCTTATCTCATCCCCAGAAAAACGGCACAAGTCCGGACGTTGTGACCATGTTCACTGGCGCCACGGGCATGTCTCAGTACGGGATCATCAGCCGATACAACATGAGGGAGAAGCTGCAGCACTGGACCACCGACGAGTGTAACAGCATCGCCGGTTCAGACGGGTCCATCTTCCCCCCGCACATCACTAAGAACAACACGCTGGCGGTCTATGACAAGGATTTGTGCAGGCTTCTACCGCTGAGGTAAGTCACTATAGTAATAAAGTACATTGACCTTTCCCTAATATTCTTGCTGGGGAATTTTGTTGCGCCACTTCTTCTTCCCAGCTAAAACACTAGGAAGTGGTGACGGGTGGGCGTTTTTGGGGGGCTGTCTTTATGTAAAATTTGACGTTCAAAAAGTGCTGGCTCTCAGCCTAATTTCAATAAACGACTTTTGAATTTGAATATCTCTTTAAACATTAAATTATGAACCATTATTCATTACTAGAGAACGTAAAGGATCACGCTAGAAGTCGATTCAGGACAGTTTTATGTCTTTATTTCTGTTTTTTTTTATTTTAAGAAATTCGATATAACATGTGGGTTAATAATCGTTTTTGCACATTTATCTGGCGTCTATCATAAGCATAAGTTAAAGCATTTATTTCAATGTGGGTTTTCTCATTTAATTTCAAACGTCTATTAGCTCGTGGCTAAATTGTACCAGCTGCACGGATTGTCAGAAGCCAGAAAATCTGACACCAGTCTTTCCAAGAAATACCGTGTCACCCAGTTACTGGGTTTTAGAGGTCTGGTAGGCAGTCGCTCCATGTAAAATGCTGATATTCAGCTAAATTCGGTTTTACTGGAAGCCGACCCCAATATACCTAGTTGGGCAAAAGGCTGAACTAGTTTTTCCAGGGGTTTAATTTTCGTTGCAAAGGGACCGTACTTTTTAGCGTTCCGTACCCAAGGGTAACGAAACCCTATTACTAAGCCTCCGCTGTCCGTCCGTCCGTCTGTTTGTCAGCGGGCCTGTGTCTCAAGAACCGTAATAGGTAGACAGTTGAAATTATCTCAGAGTGTGTCTATTGCCGCTATATCAACAAATAATAAAAATTTAAATAAATTCATAACATTTTTTTTTAAATTCTACTATTCTACTCAGTTAATTCGACAAATCGTCGTTGCAAATTTAAAACCTATGTGTTTATAGTAACTTTTCGGGAAAAAAAAAATCTGTAAAATGTACGTTGAAACTTCAGGTTTTTAATAATGAAACATACTTTATCGATATATTAAGAACTCACAGTCATAAGGGAAGTTTTGCTAAGATAAGTATTCAAAATCGTTTTTTAAAAAACGCCATAGGTTGACAAAAATGTTAAGTATGAGATTTTAAATTTGCAACGACGAAATGCATTTTGCTTAGAACTGTTTACAATATTACGTTTAGTTTACACTTTAAACAGCTATTGTTTAGATATGAGTACGTTCCCAATATGCGTAATAAGTATAAACACGTAAACGTATCGTTGTATTACGCACATCATTATGATTAGTGACTCATCGCAGTAGGAATTTGCTAGTTTAGTAATTTACATTTAATTTAAATGCCACTGACTGGTAGAAATGCCTAAGGCATTAAGTATTCCTTCGTTCAGTGTTTTTAGGGTTCCTTCCCCAAGGGGTAAAAACGGGACCCTATTACTAAGACGCCGCTGTCTGTCTGTCTGGAAACGGCAATGTTAAAAAAAGTGCTAGGTACTAATAAAGAAGGAAGGATGGAAGGAAAGAAAAAAAGAAGAGGGAAGGAAAGGAATTTTATTTCAAGTTTACCTGACTTTTTCTTTTTTATTTTACAAATATCTTTGATTGTTCCAGATTCTTAGAAGAAGTGTCCATCGGTGGCATCCAGGCCTACCGCTTCACCCCGCCGGAGGACGTGTTCGCGAACAACGAGCACAACAAGTGCTTCTGTCCTGCCGGGCCTCCCTGCGCTCCCAACGGACTCTTCAACGTGTCACTCTGTCAATACGGTAGGTTCTTCTGCTTTATATTTTTTATGGGACCAGGCTCTGGGGGCCTACTCTCTAAGCCCGACGTCCGTAGTTTCGGCCTTAGTGTCGGGCGTTTTCTGCTCCGTATCACCTAAGGACTTACGATTAGTCCCGAACCCGAACTAAGAATGAATGACACCACGATTTGGCAGTTGTTCTTAGTTCGGGTTCGGGACTAATCGTCGGTCCATCATCACTTTCTATAGAAAACTTAAAATCCCTCTCTCTCTAAACTCTTTTTCGAAAATGTTCTCAACTAACTTTTAAGACCTGGTTGGATGGCGTATGCATACTAGGTTTCAATAAAATCGGTTCATTCATTTAAAAAATAAGGACTTCAAAGTTTATTTTAGTGTTACTAAAACAGTAAAACACATTATTAAACATACACAAATAATAACAGTTTCAGGTATTAAATTATTGAGTTCTATAGATCTTCTTCTTGAGTTCTATTCTTGACTTCAGTTGTCTGTTTATCGTAGATTTTAAAGCGCTCACAATTCTTTGTTCACAAAATTTTTGTGTTTTTACATCATTTGTTTTCTATAAGTTTCGAGAAATGCAAATTCAAAAATTCTGTCATATACACTTATCTGCTAATGTAATATAATTGTTCTATGTACGTCTCTCTTTTTTTCCAGACTCCCCGATAATGCTATCGTTCCCTCACTTCTACCTGGCTGACCCCAAGCTCAGGGAAGCAGTCGAGGGCATCTCCCCGCCTAACCCGGAGAGGCATAGGCTCTTCATCGATGTACAGCCGGTAAGATAGTTTCTGTCTAATTATACTACTCGAAATACCGGAAATACCAGTTTTATAACTTTCAAACCTCTAAAAATACCGGGAATTCCAGTTGTATAACTTTCAATACCTCAAGAAATACCGGGAATTCCAGTTGTATAACTTTCAATACCTCAAGTAATACCGGGAAACTAAAATACCGGGTTTTGAAAATAATAACTAATATAGCGTTATTCTATGCACAATAAAGACTATTTTCTGGTCTATTTTTAAAATTGTTTTTACAGAATATCTTCGTATTTGTTAACAATAATTCTCTTATTTGATTTAATATTGTTTGTTCTTATCAAACCCAGATTTTTAAAACTTAACTTATAATTTATGTTTTTTTTACAAACTAACAATTTCAAATAAATCATTCTTATTTCTATTGTCTGTCCTTTTTGAATTTATTTCTATAAAAACATTAAGTAAAATAAACTAAACTGTGCCCAAGAGACTGGCGGCATTGCCACGTTGTATGGCAATGCTTACCCTCTGTTCATGGTAAATTGTTCCAAATAAATAAAATTAAAACACTTTCAATGTTTTCGTTTTCAGGAGATGGGTATAGCGATGCGCGCCCGCGCTCGCATCCAGATCAACCTGGCCGTCTCCCAGGTGGTGGACATCAAGCAGGTCGCCAACTTCCCCGATATCGTGTTCCCCATTCTCTGGTTTGAAGAGGTAAGCATACATATTCTTATTCTTCACGCGAAAGACATTCTCTCCTGGACATCAGCATCAGTGAGCGATATTTACGGCGGAGTACTCATTACACTGCTTTGTCTCTGGGATGGCAACGCATCTGCATTATCTCTGGTATTGCAGATGCCAGTACCTAGGTAGCAGTGATCATTTACCATCAGGTGGGCCGCATCTTGAATGCCATCTGAAAACATACATGGAAAGATTCCTATAAATCCCCCAACATATTGGGAAAAGGCAGATTTCTGATTAATTCCGCTGCGGAATTTAAGACAGTTGAATCGTTTCTCAGGGACTCGTTGAGCTTCATCGCCTTGGCGGTTCTTTGGTGGTCCAATGATTCTGGCTCTCAGGAGTTGCAGTCGTTACATTGCATGGGTATACTGCAGCGGGCTTGTTGCAAAAAAGACTTTCCTGTTGCTTCTCTAACTCATAGCTCAGTCTCTCTCCAGGGCATCTCTATTAATTGATGTATAGGGAACGTGCACGGCGTACACAGTTCAACCAAGCGTTGCAAATTCGAAACTTTTATGTTATAAACACTCAATATTTACACTTATATACTGCCACTTGTAGAATAGAATAGGGATTCCGTTTTCCACGCTAAGACACTCATACGGTCCGATGTGATTGGGTGTCCTGGCTAAGTTAGCCAGCCTAGCTCCACCCAGAAGCACAAAAGCTTCTTGGGCGTTTCACAGGCTTCGCGGAGCGACCTGTCCTTCCGAGGATTCGTTAACGTTGAGTAGCCAAGGCCTCGCTTTCCAGGATGACGTGGGCAGCTGATTCCTCGGCGTCAAACAGCAGTCCATGCTTGTATGTTACAGAAATGTTTCTATAGGTGGTAATGGCACGTAATTTTCATTGGTCCTCTAACGCTTGTCCCCCCCCCCCAGGGTATCGACGAGCTGCCGGAGCAGGTGGCGTCGCTGCTGCGGCTGGCCACGCTGGTGCCGCCCGTGGCGCGCAACGCGCTCAGCTACGGCCTCTCCGCCATCGGCATACTGCTCATACTCTTAGCTGTTACATGTCTTATTAGGTGAGTCTTTTACATTCATATAAATTTATAGCGATAGCTTGACGAAAATTATGGTTTCTTCACGTATAAATTAGTACTAGTGGATAGTCACCTGCCAGGGTCACCGCGGCCCTGGAACGCAAACACCCTTATTAGGTGAGTCAGTAAGAGTTTGACACTCTCTCCCACTCCACCCAGAGAAGGAATCATTTGTTGATGCCATGTGCCCACGATTTCGTCGACGAAGATGTGGGCTTCAAAGAACAAAGAATTTCATTCAAAGTTTCGCATTTTCCAGGTCATCCCACCGCCAAAGCACGTTACGCCTAGAAGGTCACGTGGTAGCCAAGCCACCACCAGCTAAGACCCCCAGCAAAGACAGCAATGGCTACGAACTCAACAGCAGAAGATAATCGTAAGGATAGTTACTCGAACTTGTATTGTTATGTTCATCCAGAATTTTTGATTAGCTGGCGAAAGGTCATTCTGATAACTCGGGTGAGGTTGAAAGGTCATTTGTGTTGTTGAATGATCATTTTGTAAACTTTTGGCGAAGTTTTGTAAACTAAGTTGATGTTTAAAGGTCATTTTGTAAATTTTGGTTGAAGTTTTGTAAATTTAATTGATGTCGACAGGTCGTTTTGTAAACTTTGGTTAACTAATTTGATTTTTAAAGTTTGTAAGTTTTGGTTCGAGTTGAAATATTTTGTTTGTTTGTTAAATGTTGATGTGGAAATGTGTTTATTTACGTTTTGAACCTTGACAAAAAAATTCGTAGGTTATATTTGAAAATCCTAAGAAAATAAATATCCAATGTCATAAATGTGTAAGATTTGTAACGATTAAAATTAAAATAAGTGTTATAAAATATTTACAAACATATTTCATACAAGACATGTTTTTTTTTCAAATTCAAGACAGAGAAGAGTAAGGTACCAACTCTTCTTTTCACAAATAAAAAGATTATTTTATAGCTGTCAATAGGTTTGTAAAATGTAATGACATTTGGCCTTTCAACTCACTTCAAAGATCAGCGTTTCAGAAATTCAGAATAAAAAGAAAACTGTCTTAAGACAACGATTATTTTATATTCGTTTTTATACAAATCACTTGCCTTGGAGACGAATCTCAGACCTCGATTGAGGCAGTTTTAAAAGATGTTTAAAAAAGTGATTTCTAACATACGAGTATAAAAATATAGCTGAAATACCTTCTTACCTAGTTTTATTTTTAGAATTATAATCTGTAGTCACAAAGTATTTTTAATCTATATTACAGTTGTGTTGCCAGACCAAAAAACATTTCCAATATGGCGACTAAAGTCTTAAGGCAGTGTTTTTTTACCATTGTTTGATATTTTTGACATTTTATATAATGACGTTTGATATTGTGAAAGATGTGCTTGATTATTTTAGCCTTTTCAGTTGTGAAAAGGCTAAAATGGCTATCAAAGACTCTATTTTTTGCAATTTCAAAGAGAAATGTACTCAATACCCTGATTAAAATATCGATAATGGAAAATTTTCAAGACATCGAATAGATAAAGATCGCTATTATAATTTAATTTTATGATACCTACAGTTTTTCCAGTTTGTAACACTGTTAAGGCTGTCATGCATTTGCGATTTAGTCGAACGATTATGTGACTCGTTTAATTTTAAGAAGGGTTACTGTTGCTGTAAATATTGTTTTATATTATAGCTAACACTAAAACATGTTACATTTCTCCTTTTTTTTCTAAGACATCACATTATATATAACCTCTTAACAAGAGAAATAAAGTCTTCTGCGACTAATCGCGTTTTTAAATCGCAAGTGCATATAACCAGCATTCAAAGAGACAATATTTCATAGTTTAACATTTTATGAACGTATTTAGCATTTGCGATTATTTTTGTACCACCTTACTTTTTAAGTTAGGACTTGTGAACTGAAGGCGGTGACTTTTAAAGACTTCCAACCATGTCAGTTAACCTGTAATCTGCCAGTTATGATAAACATCCTTACTGTGTTATCCCAAAATTTATTGTTTATGACCGATAACCTAAAAGAATACCATATGTATAAAAAACTGAGTTTATAGACCCATTCCAAGTTAGTCTATCTGCCTAGCCTTTTAGCACTATGTTGGGGTGAGTTTCAAGTCTAACCGGATACAGATGAATATCTGACCGTATTTTACCTGGAGCGCCTATTTGACTCCCACTGACCAGGAACTTATTAACACAATATCACTTGGCCAGGCCAGAGAGGGAGAGATAACCGATCATTTTAAAAAATGTTGGTAATCAAGTTTCTTGCCTTCAGTTCATAGAGCTCTAAAACTCTTTTATAACTAAGTGTCTTCGAATGTGATAGCAAATATTCCATGTTTTTGTATCAAATTATGTAGTAGAATTATATTGAACAAAATATTGTAAAACGTTATTTTACACTTTGACATTTTATCATGAAGAAATTTTTAATTTTTTAAAGACACGTTGACATATCACTTTGACTGTATTTTTAAACTGTAAATATTCATTGGTGGAGCTCGCTTGGGCTGTGATTGGGACTAAAAATCGTTGATTATTTATTTATAAAATTCAAGCTAAAGTAATCCTTAAAGCAGATTTTTTTAAATAATAAGAACAAAATAACTTGGGTGCTGTTAACTAAACGTTTAGAAAAAAAATTAGAAAGGTTTCATTTTCTAAAAATTGTTTTTCTCGAGAAAAAAGTTGTGTTTAGCTATTTTTAGCCGTAATCATAGTCGGAAGTGTGGCAACATTACTTTAATTTTAATTCTCTGGGCTTCGGGTTGCCATTAAAATCTTAATGTATCGGTTATAAAAATAAGACAGGTGTTATTGTTGGGACTGCGAGAATATCGATATTTATAAATCGACTAAACTATTTAGTCTTATTCCTTTACAAAAAAAAAAAAAAATTTTTGCTATTTTACTCTTGATGTTTGACTATTCTTAAAAACGACTGAAAGGTTTAGTCGATGTATCGATGAAATTATAGCGGTCAGAAAAACATTTTTTTATTAAAAAAAAAACTAATTTACCGATAGTTGCTAGTCTACTACTTGTGGGTCCGTCCATTAGATTTCTTAGCTTAATATATTTTTACCAATTATCAAAGTTTCTTAGTTTCATAAAAAGGAGCGGTCACTACGTATATTTTAAGTTTTTTATCGGGCGTGCAAATGATAACACTTTTTGTCAAAACTTGGCCAAGTGTAATGTTTTATTGAAATAACTTGGCAACACATTCACAAGAACAAATACTAAGTTATTTTATTAGTTGATATTTCAGATAATAATTTAAGAAAATTATACTTACTCCAAAAATTACCGGCCAAGTCCCTAATGTCACATTGACAAAACTTGGCAGCACATTTACAAGAACAAATATTTTATTTTCTTAAATAATTAATTTCAATGGCCAAGCTTTGGCCAAGTTATCATTTACACGTTCATACTCTTACGAATAGTTTTCCAATTAGAAAATATCAAAAAACTATTTCGGAATACGTACTTAGGAATATAAAAATGACAATATAATAATGTATGATGGTTTTGCAACCATACCTACTGAAGTTATATTTAACAAGGCAACTAGAAACGGTGCTATATGGTCACTATTTTGAACGCTACTATTGCCTTTTTAACTTTACAATAACTTCAACAGTACTTCACTGCAAAAATGGCACATCAAGTTTTATAAAAAGTTCGTTTTTCTAGAGCATCGTCTCTATCACTCAAAAAGCCTGCCTCTTTCTTAAACCCGATGTGTCATATTTACATTCAAGTACATAATTTAACATGGATTGATATCGTTTGTTGCCAATGAAAGTTCATTGCCTTATTTCAGAATTTGACAAATGCGCATGAACTTAAATTTATACTATGTCCGTGAATGACTTGTTGAATCAAAATTGGTGCTATAGGCTTGAGAGAGTATGTTTACTCTGATTTGACAGTAAAATTGATTAGTCTGAAAGTGCTTGTGGTTCTATCGCGGTGTAAGCAGAAGTTGAGAAAACATCACAGTAATGTTAAAATATGATTAAATCGTTAGCTGTTTTACTGGTATGTAAAGATTACCATATAAAGATGTTGATGCTCAAGTTAATTATGTTTTCTACATACAAGAACTAGCCTTCTATTCCTCATTGGGGATGCAGAAAATACAGAACGCCTGCTACGATCCTTAATTACTCCTTTTTGCTTCGATAACTTTTGGGATCAAGCTTATGTATTTTAAACTTCTACTTATATCAAAGAAACAAGATCAATGCAACTTTCTTCTGAAAAAAACCTGTAACAACTCAGGTATATTTTTGAAAAAAATTTTTGTCCAGATTGACTGAAAACCGACTCTTGATTTTCAAGACCAAATTAATCAATGTTCTTCCTAAATTAGAATAATATGATTATAAATGTTTTTTGAAACGCAATTTAATTGTTTTACAAGAATGTTATCACATATCTTTGGATTTAAAATTAATTGTCGTGTGAACACAAATAATATTTAGTAAAATTTTCAAGTCGGTTTTTATTTTTTAAGTATTTTTTTGTTACTTACATGAAATGACGTATCAATCATTATTATTCTTGGCCTCATACTAAGGCCAAGTATAGACATTGTAAACTTGACTATTTAAGACTTGGCTTGTTTCTGAAGTGGGCCAAGATGTAAGACTTGGCCAAGTTTTGAACACGGGCCAAGTCACAGAACTAGACGGTTGTTGCTCAAATTCAGTAATTTAGAACATCACTCTACTATATTTTTAATATTAAAATTGTTCGTAATTTGTAAATAAAGGAAGGTGTAAGTTAAAAATATGATTGTGTTTTATTCTTTAGACATGTGTATTCTCCCCATTTTAATTAAGTTAGAATTATTTTCCAGATGTATTTTAAAGATTGTTAAATAAAGGCTATTATTATTATTATTATTCTCCCCATTTTGACCTATGGTGCACAAACTTAGTCTTTGACTAACATCCAAAAGTCCAAGCTCAAGATTTGCCAACGTGCTATAGAGCGATACATATTATAATCTCAGAACACAGAACGAATCAGAAACCGTCAACGCACTCAAATGTGAGGCAGTGTAAACCACGCCGAAATGACGTGGTTCGATAAATTGTCAATTAAGTATTCAATGGCTGACGCGAGTGTTATAGTCAAGTGTGCCCCCCTCTGCCAGCTAAATCGTTATTTTAATTTTACCCTAAAAGATGTAGGTACTTAATGTCATGGTGCGCAGGTAACACTACCCGGGTGGGTAAAGCACGGGTGGGGAGTTATTTTGGTCACAATGCGCTGCGTACAAATGTGATTGAACAATCTTTCTGGTTTGTTCAGTATTTTGAGATTATAAGGCTACCAACGCAATATGCGGACATCAAAAATATCTACGAGACAGTAGGTTCTATCCACATTGCGATGCGGCTGCCGGCCGACCGCTCCGGTCCTTCTGAGCGCTATAGAAATTGTCAACTGTCAACGCATCAGACACAATAGTAAAACAATGGCGTCACTATCCTCGCAGGATAATCGACACTTGAGCGGATAACGCGAGTATACATATAATAAATTGCTACCCGTCACCCGGCTATTCCGGCTAACCGCATAGTGCGTAGGTAGCTTTAGGGTGCGTTTCCACTGAGGCGGAGCGGAGCAGAGTGGAGACGAGCTTTGCCGCGATTTACCAATCAACCAAGCGGAGTGGAAAAGAGATGTGAATTTCAAGCCATGTGATTGGTGAATCGTTCCACAGCTCGTCTCCGCTCTGCTCTGCTCCGCCTCAGTGGAAACGCACCCTTATAGTAGGTACAACAGGCAACAGGGTTGGTATCAGGGTAAAAAATAAAAGTACAGAAAATAAGTTTGAATTATTGTATTTAAAACTAGTTTAGACATTGATACACAGGTAAATATTAATGTGTAAAATAGGATTGATTACAAAACATAAACATCACACACGCCTACACTTTACAATTTAGTTAGGAAGTGACTTTTTATTCATTGACATTAACACGCTTACAGAAGCCAGTTAACTTAACTACGAGTTAGTTGCTAACCCGAGCTCATAAAAGTATGAAATATTTGTTATAATTTAAACCTTGTGTTAGCAAATAACTCTCAGGTGTAATATAGCTCACAGGGCCTCGCACGAATGTTTTGTCGTCGTAGGAACGACAAACGCTCATTGCCTCAAGAACCTCGTTTAGTATCTTCAAAGAAGCAACAATTGAAGTTCCTTTTTCCGTCTACATCGAAGGCCTATGGATTATGGCAGGCGCTAGATAAACTTGCAATAAAGTACATTGTCCTTTCCCTAATATCTCTTTGTAGATACCCGAATAATAAACCGTTTTACCATCACTAGAGAACGTAAAGGATCACGATAGAAGTCGATTCAGGACAGCTTTGTCTTTATTTCTGTTTTTGACGTCAATAAATGTAGGTATGTGGGTCAATGACCGTTATTGCACATTTATCTGGTGTCTACCATAGTAACTCTACAGTATCGTTAACGTAAGTGAAATTCGAATATAAAAAACTAAGTACAACACCATAGTATTTTGGTATAATTTTATGCGACATACACAATATGTATCATACACAAATTCAAATAAATATTATGTGTACGAGTAGGTATTATAGTTATAGTAAAATTTAAATTTCGTTACTATACGACAAAAAAACATTCGAGCTAGGCCCCCCTGGTTGGTACATGTGGGCCTTATTCAATTAATATGACGTGTAATTTAGTATTTCTAACATTATCTAGCTAAAGTGCGAAATATTCAATTTGAAAGGTTTATTTTAGTCAAGATTCGAAAAGACAACATTTTAGTTCAATGTAAATTTAAATATAATTAGATAAGTAAGTATACAAATTATAATTACATGTTGTATGTAAGTATTTTATTTATACCACAGCTGCTTGAAGAAACGTTTCATATTATTAATAAGTGTCCAATAAAATTATCTAGCGAAACTCCACAGAACTGGTAGAATATTGTTATAAATTGATAATTAACAACAAAAAAAACTTGAGTTGACTTGAGTCTTTACCGTTCAAGTATGGCATTTGCTTTGCTTATTTCTGATGGCTGAATGGTGATTTCGTCAGCAAAATTTATTTCCCTCATTACCCCGATCCCCTCCTCCCCATTCTATTTCCAAAATTCCTATACAACGTGTAACAGAATAAACGCAATACCTCTTAAGGGGATATTGTACTCATCATTATGAACAACTTTTACTATGGGGCCAACACTGAAATCGAGAAAAAAAAAGTTTTCGTAATAAGTTATGACAGCTGCAGAATTTCGCTAGAATTTAATTGAATTCCTTGCTATGCTCAAGAACTATGTTTTACCGAACTAGTTTAGTTGGCTCTTAAAATTATAATAATACCTTAATAATTAGGTAAGTAGGTATACAAAAACACATAACTTAAAGAAAAAAAATAAAGAATAAGTAATTAAATAAACTTAAAAATATCGAAAGCAATATTCGGCTTAAATCAACATCATTGAATTTCACTAGGTAAACTGCGTCATAACTTCATTTTGTGTTTGCCCGACTTTATTGAAGTTTTATTGAAATTAAAAAAAAAAAACTAAAAGTAAAAAAAAATGTTCCAAATTCTTAATATATAGGTATATATTTAATCTAACTAGACAATACTAGATGAGCGATTTTCACTCGATAAATATTATTATAATTTTGACTAATACCAAGATTTACATACACAATCAACTTTTTTTTTTTGTATATGAAAAATGAAACAAAATTGGAAAAAAAAAACATTTAAATGTATCCCACGGCAAAGTGTACAACGACCTATAACAGTGTACAGTCAGCCGCACGTCAATTGTCATATTTTGACCTTAAGCTGGCCTAACATTTTATTTTATTTTTTTAAATTAAATTAAATGTAATGAATAATTTAAATTTAATTTAATGCATTAACAAACATAATGATAATTTGATTTGCAACATAAAGTTTATCCAGCGGCATTTACTGCCGGTAATCTTTGCTGTTATTATGTGGATAATGCAGTAAACGCTCTATTGCATCTATAATTTAAGTAAATATGTATATTGTAGCTTTTTATTGTTGTAGGCGACATTAATAGCTTGACAAAATCCTAAATCGCAATATCAGAGTTTACCGTGCGATTTGAACATAAACAACATGTCAACTATCGGGCAGTTACCCATCGTACACAACAACCGTCCGGTCGGAGGATCCTCCCTTTTCAACGGAGGTTTGCGGGACTTTACTCTCTGTTCCGCTGCCTCCAAATTGTCCCAATAAATAAAATAAAATAAAATATGGTACAAAATGTCAAATGCTCCAATTTCCATATGCTTATAAATTATTACCTAGAATTGGCACTCAGCGTATACTGAGGTTCAAGCTTATTGCCGAAGGCAACAGAGAATATGCATGTAATTTTTTTATTTGCTAATTGAAAAACTCATTAGAGTAAACAATTTAGAAATAATTTTTAAAATACCTTCATCAGCGGTGAAGTTATAAAGCTTCGAAGTTTACAATTAGAAAGAGATAACGTCAGAGTCCGATACGAACTCTGACGTTAAAGTTCATGACGCCTGTACAGCTGCCATAGAAAACAGCGTTTTCGCGAGAGAGAAAGATATATTTGTTGAAAATAGTTATATCTCGTTGGTTTTTCGGTCAAATTTGATTCTATTTTCACTGCTAGTATTATATTTTTGTATATTTTGAGATAAACTGTGTAGATAACAAATATTTTTTCATGCATATTCCCTAAATGTCAAAACGTCAAAAATATAGGTTGTAGGTCAGCTGGTTTTATTTCCACTGACGTGTCACCTACTGTCAAATATTTACCAAAGCATTTCAAAACACATTTTACGGTGTATAACAATGATATTTTAAGTAAAAGGTGTAGATAGGTTATAAGCGCTCAGCAAGCGGCACGTCAAAATGTGGCTAATTAGCCACATTTTCTCGACCGACGTTTAATTAGCCGTCCTACTTCTACGTGTCATCTAGCAGTGTGACATTGTGCCGTTCTTGAAGATCGAATGTTGTTTATGTAACCTATCTACACCTTTTTACTTATAATATCATTGGTGTATAATAGATAAGTTAAACTAAATCAACGACCAATGCTTATCAAAACTAATACGGAACTCGTCAGTCATTCATTATTTAAAAAATAATTTCAATAAGTTTACCTAAACCAGCTAAGTAATTATATTTTTAATTTTAATGTTTCATTCGCTAGCCTTATTTTATAATTTAAACCAACATTTTATAACTAGGCCAAACCCAAAAAAACAGTGCTTGTTTGAAAATAAAAACCTTTTTAAAATCTAATCCTACCGCTTAAAACACAAAAATTATCCTATTTTTTTAAAATCCTAATAATACCCGTTTTAGTTTTTCTCCAGTTAATTCGCGCATTTTTCTTTATTCGTATTATATTGAATAAATTTTAAACTTCGTATTTCTACTATACTTGAGGTCATTCGAGATAATTTCAATCCATCGCTACCAACTCAAGTATCAACTTTACTGAAGCATATTAAAGTTGATTTTTAAGTGACCACTTTTACAAAAAGGTCGGTCAAAGTACAAGTTGCAATGGAATTTGAACTTTGTCTGGTACAACACAGAGTTTGTTGTTGTAAAATTTAATAATCATCTCGAATTTTGAATTCAAATAATAATATATTTATTATCTTACAAGATGTAATAATAATATAATGGCCTTAACAAGTTAACAAAGGTAAACCATACAGAGCAGATTTTAAGGCATAAGGTATTCTGTTCACTTCACAACCTAAGTAATGTATATGTTGCAGTCAAAACTCTTAACCAGTCAAAAGTACTATTGACTAGCAAAATCATCAAACACGTCAAAAACGTCATTATGTTTAACACCCCGACTCAGAGTACCCCGACTCGGATAGGTTAGGTTAGAAGGCTAAGGCGGGAGCGAAGCGGAGCGGAGCTGCCTTAGGCTCTTAGCCTTCGTGGTTATTTTTTTTTAAACCACCCAGAAATAGGAGCCCGCGAAGCGGAGCTCCGTCGACCTATCTTAGCACAGGTGTTAATCAGTCAAAAGTACTTTTGACTGGTTAAGAGTTTTGACTGCAACATATATAATATTGCGTTCATAGCTGTCGAACCACCATTGCTTATCGAGCAAAAGGTCTATTGAAAAATTGGTCCATCATGTATTCTATAAGTAAAGGTGTAATTATGTGTCCAATTCCTTCTTTCTTTATTGCTTCAATATTAGTCTGATCATCATTTCTTATCAATATTTTCCTATCACCAATCGGTTTATTGGCAATGTCTGTTAGTTATTTCAAATGCAAGAAGTATTTTCATTTATTTATTTAATTAAAACTTCATGCACAAAGGTACAATCGTGGATCATAAACTTTAATAGAATTTTGTCAGTGCAACAAGGCAATGCAGAATTTCAGAATTCCCTGCCAGAGGCTAAATTTCCTGATACCTATAACCTGACGGTTTCTAAGTCATGAGTGAACAGGTTACTTCTAGGCAAGCGCACTCCATCGTCGACCACATCATCGCTTACCACAAGCTCACTAGATAGTGAGCTTGTGGTTAAACGCGAACTAATCAATAGTAATAAAAAAAGCATTATAAGGACGTTTGAGTCATCATGACTAATGACGCAAAATATAGGGTCAAGGTTGTTGGACCTCATCAGAAGGCTTAATGTCACCCAAAGGGCAATGAAGAGGGCAAAGCTCGGAGTTTTCTTGCGTGATCGAATCAGAAATGATGATATCCGCAAGAGAGCCAACGTAACCGACATAGCCCGAAGGATCGCGAAACTGAAGTGGCAGTGGGCAGGGCACATTGCTCGCAGAACAGATGGTCGATGGGGCCGAAACGTTCTGAAGTGGCGACCGCGTACCGGGAGACGCAGCGTTGGAAGGCCTCCCACAAGATGGACCGATGGCCTGGTGAGGGTCGCAGGTGGCCGATGGATGCGAGACACACAAGACCGGTTATTGTGGCGACACTTGGGGGAGGCCTATGTCCAGCAGTGTCTTTCGGCTGATATGATGATGATGATGACAGGACAAAGAAATTGACTGTCGTGTCGAAAAGGCCTGGAGGAGCTAAGCAATGAAGGCGCTCATGAAGGGCGACCTCCCCATGACACTGAAGCGCAAGATCGTCGACATTTGTATCCTGCGTGCTCAGACATGGTCTTTGTCTGAGGCTCAGAAGTCCAAACTAAAGGTTTGTCAAAGTGCGATGCATCGTAGCATTCTGCAGATCAAATGGACCGAGCGAATCCGTAACATACGCTCCAAGACAAGCATCGCCGATGTTGGAGACAAATCCGCGAGGCTAAAGTGGAAGTGCCTGAAGACGGACGTCACAACCGAGGTCTAAAAACGCTGGCGTGACGATTTACGGCCGCTTTCTATAATATATCTCAATCCCAATCTTGATCCCGATCCTTGTCTGTAACCAATCAAAGGTGAGGATTGTGTGGTGAAGGACACAAAGTCGGACGTTAATTGGTTACAGACAAGGATCGGGATCAAGATTGGGATTGAGATATATTATAGAAAGCGGCCGTTAGACTCATTCCTATCAGATTGAAGAGGAAGCTGGAAAAATATGGAGGAGGCCCAGCAGTGGGAAAACATAGGCTAAAAAAAAGGGAACTTGTAAGTCGATGTCACCTGATGGTAAGCGATGAATGATGTCTACGATGGAGCGAGTGAGCACAGAGGATACCAGATCACTCTTGCCTTTGAAGGCTGAAGGGGTGATATATTGATATAATATATTTTATTTCGATTTAATGTTCTTGTCAGAAGTGGGCCAGTAAGGAAATCATCAGTTTGTTCATGGTGGTAATGGTTATGGTTGTAAAAATATATGTTTTGTTTTTTTTTTTTGTTTAAAGTTTTTGAAGAAAATGGTGGTTAGTAACGATGACTATCGTGGTTGAAATAAATAAAGAACTAAATTGCCGTCAAGCAAAATGCTAACTCGACTATTCTACACATTTCCGCTAAATCACGTAAAACTATATCTAAATAGATGGTTAGTGGCAGTAACCACCAAGATTGAAAGAATTTAGCCGTTGGTTTTGGCTGTCATGTCAGTTGCAGATCTTTGGCTATCGTTAAGGATTATCAGAAGCCAGAAAATATGACTCCAGTCTTGCCAGGGTATCGTTACGGATTGACAGAAGTCTTGCCAGGGTATCGTTACGGATTGACAGAAGTCTTGCCAGGGTATCGTTACGGATTGACAGAAGTCTTGCCAGGGTATCGTTACGGATTGACAGAAGTCTTGCCAGGGTATCGTTACGGATTGACAAAAGTCTTGCCAGGGTATCGTTACGGATTGACAGAAGTCTTGCCAGGGTACCGTGTGGGTACTGGAAATCAGATAGGCAGCGCCATGTAAAACACTGGTAATCAGCTGCGGCTGGTAGCTGACACCGATATAGTTGGCTCAAGAATAAATGATGTTTTGATGATTGTACTCTCGTATATCTTTTGACAACTCCAGGAATCTTTCTTTTCTCGTCTTCTGTTATATTTCAAGTGTCAAGAAACGACAGTCATTTCTCGAATTACCCAGTTTTGTTAGTCATTTTTGTTAGGTTTCTTACTGACACCAGAATCTACAACAATATCCAATTTTCTCTTATTATTTTGAACTTCAGCTTTAATTATGATTGGTTTGCTTAACGTGAAGTTCTTTACCATATAACTTTGGCCCACATTTATATCATGGTTTTTCGGACTGCTCTCAACTTTAACCAGACCCGGACCAATTTTGATCGGCTGAAATAGTAAATGACCGGGTTTTACAGTGATTTCTGGCTTCGGGTTACTAGTTGTTGGATTAATTACTTTGACTGGAGGTTTGTATTCGACATTTTCAATGATAATAGGGGATGATTTTGTCTTAGTAACAGTAGGTTTTGTTTCATTCATTTTAACGGGAGTACTTTCAATGGGTGGACTTTTAACAGAAGGACTTTGAGCAATAGGACTTTGAGCAGAAGTACTTTGAACAGAAGCTCTTCTAGGACTTTTAGCGGGATTTTTCCCAGAAGATTCTTTAACAGTCTTTTTACCCTTTTCCTCTTTCATATCTCTCAAATTAACTTTCCCATGATTGTCTTTATAGAGCATAAAATCACTGCCTTTGACACCATTCGGCAACTGACCGTCGAAGAACCTCACAGAAGTTAGTTTATTGGCTATCAGCATTGACAGCTCGGCTATATTGAACTCTGTAAGTAAGTCGTTGACGCTAGAACCCGCAAAGTTATCAATGCTTGGATCAGCTCCGTTCTCTACTAGGATCTCGACCGTTTTACTGAAGTGGTCCACGATCTTCGCTTTGTTGCCGCGTTCTGAAATATAGAAACGGAAAAATATATTAAGTAAAAGAGTATTTTTGTATAATCTATTTTTATATACAGGGTGAAAGTTTCAAGCGTAGTTTGCCAAATCCTAAAGTATGTTGAATAGCGAAAAATACTCAATGGAGTCTCGTTTTCGTTCTCAGTTTGGACACAAATAACTTGAATATCAATATTTTTTTTTCTGTTTTGTTTACATACAAAAACATACATATAATTGTGACTTTTTTTCTGAACATACTCCGTCAATCAGTAGAGTAATCGCCAGACTATGTTTGTATGAAACAATGACAGGGCATCCTTAAGGGATTTTAGAAAATTTAAATTTAAAAGGGTGAAATAGGAGGGGATCTTTATTTTAAGCTGGCATCATGTAAAAGCAATAAACTAGAACTCACCAGCAGCATCCATACAAGCCGCGCCCACAGCGAGGTACAGCGCCGTGTTCCCACTGTTGGGCATCGTGAGGTTGACGGTAGCTCGACAACTCTCCACTAAAGTCATCACGTTGTTGTACTTGCCCACTTTACTCGCCAACATGAGCGGCGTATAACCTGGGAGAAAGGGAAAATATTTTATAATAATAATTCAATTCAATTCAATTCAATTCTTTATTACAAACACATGTGTTTAAAAAGATCTTGGTAATAATTTTACAGATCACATGGACCCTGTCGGGCACAGCAATTTACGTAGTTAATAATACAATGCAAATTCGACACGGTTGGCGCGGTGGTTGAGCGATCAGCTGCTGCGCTGCGTGTCGCGGTTTCGATTCTCGCACGGAACAAATATTTGTATACCTACCTGATGCCTACAGATAGTTGTTCTGGGTCTGGCTGTTTGTGTCATGTGAGTTTGTATGTCTGTAAACGCACCCACGATACAGGAGTAATTCCTAGTGCGGGGCAATGTTTTAAAAAATAAAATAAAAAAAAATCAATATAAACAAAACGTAGTTAGAATTATATTACTTAATATTCATTCATACAAGACAACTTTTAGTCCACAGTAGGTGTTTTATTAGCACTTAAAAATATGTTATTTAATATAAATTTGACAAACACTGCATTTTGAATCAAATTATCAGTTTAAAATTGAAATTGAGTTCAAAATTTGAATTATTTAATTTTGACAATAAATATAATAAAATTGTATCTATCTTTATGAAGCGTGTAGGCGGCAGCACAGAAGTGTAAGTGTTAAATATTTTATACGGAATAAATATCCAAATTTGCAACACCAGATGGCAGTCTTTGCCGTGCACATCTTTCAAGTTCTAAGTTTGAGCTACACGATAAACTGACAAATGCTTGGACTTCACGGACAGGTCCACTCGAATCTGTGTGGTTATTTCCTCAAAAGACAACCGCAGTAACAATTTTTCTCTCGCGAAAATACCTTTTTGTATGGCAGCTGTACGGGCGACACGAACCGTAAGTCAGGTTCACGTCGTACTGCTCTTTCTAATCGTCAAAGTTGAAGCTTTATAACATACAAATAGCATACGAAGATATTTTAAAAATTATTTCATAATTTAATATACCTACTTACCTATCTTATTCATATTATAAATTTTTTATTTAATATATTTTTAGGGTTCCGTACCAAAATGGTAAAAAAGAACCTCTATGGTGCGACTCAGTCTGTCTGTCCATCTGTCACAGCTGGATGTCTCAAAAACTACTAATGCTATAATAGCAACTATTTTGCAAAAAAAGAAAGAAATAAACATATTTTTTTGCAACAGGGACTGAAGTCTTCGAAGTGGGGCTACAAGGCCATGTATGGGTATCATATTATGAAAGAGCACTATTTGCACATTCTCAAACATTTTTTTTTTAGGCCGTATTGTTTTCCACTTTTCCGCATAGTTCACGAAACATGTAAAAAAAATACCGGCCAAGTGCGAGTCGGACTCGTTCGGTTCCGTACCATTATCTATAAAAAACGGCATAAAAATCACGTTTGTTGTATGGGAGCTGGGAGCCCCACTTAAATATTTATTTTATTCTGCTTTTAGTATTTCTTGTTATAGCGGCAACAGAAATTCATCGTTAGTGAAAATTTCAACCGTCTAGCTCTCACGGTTCATGAGATACAGCCTGGTGACAGACAAACAGACGGACAGCGAAGTCTTAGCAATAGGATCCCGTTTTAACCCTTAAAATACGGTACGGAACCCTAAAAATACCGCCCCCCCCCCCCCTTATCTCCGACGTTTGCATAGAGAAAAATCAGAAATTATTCTATGTGATAGAAGTTTATGTAATCTTATTACATGAAAAATATAATGTCTCTAAATAGCACAATTTTTCAGAAATCATCAACAAAAATTACATTAGTTCCAATATCGGTCAAGAGATGGCGCTACTTTTAAAGGACTGTACGTAAACATATTATTATTTATAATTGTTTAGAGCTAATAAGTATTTTATTTAGCATAAAAAATACATGCATAATAATATTCTCTATAGCCTTTCGGACTTTCATCTGGAACTCGTTCAAACTAACCTTGATTGTCGTATAACTTGTTGATATGCGTCAGAAGTATAGGCACTAACTCTTCGTCGTCCTTGTAAGCAAACGATGGGTTCCATAACTGTTCATTATCGAGGAGGATTTTTCTGAAAATAAAAAATATATATAATTATGAGCCTTCAGTCACGGTTTTTCATGTACCGTGCTACCCAGTTACTGGGTTGTGGAGGTCTGGTAGGCAGCCGCTCCACGTAAAATACTGGTATTCAGCCGACCCCAATACAGTTGGGACAAGGCTAGGCAGATTATGAGTCACGGTTTTTCATGCAACCGGCAAGTACTTATTCTTAGGAATTAACCGATTTTATTTAAATCTAAAGCCCCTGATAGACTCGAGCATTCACTTGTAACAGAACAAGCACAAAACGTTTTGGGAATATTTTCATTCTGCGTACATCTAAGGAGTGGAATTTTCTGCCGGAATCTGTTTCCTGTTATCTACAACCTTGCCTTTAAGTCAAGAGTGAATAGGTTACTTCTAGGCAAGCGTGCTCCATCGTCGATCGCTTTTCACCATGTGAGATTGTGGTCGAACGCAAGCATATCAATAATAAAAAAAAACCGGCCAAGTTCGAGTCGGACTCGCGCACGAAGGGTTCCGTAGGTACCATTATCTATTTTAAAAAAATGGGAAAAAACTGTTTGTTGTATGGGAGCCCACTTAAATTTATTTTATTCTGTTTTTAGTATTTGTTGTCATAGCGGCAAAAGAAATACATCATCTGTGAAAACTTCAACTGTCTAGCTATCACGGTTCATGAGATACAGCCTGGTGACAGACAGACAGATAGACGGACAATGGAGTCTTAGTAATAAAAAATAAAAAAAGATCACTCACCTAGCATTTCGTTGACAATGATTGACCAGGATCTGGAGATGATCAGTAGCCATCTCAGCAGCTATATGGAAAGCAGTCTTATCATCATCATCAGAATCCAGCGGGTCTGCCCCGAAGTTAAGCAGGTCTGATATTAAGCTCGTGTTCTCTTGGAAAAGCGACATTCTTAGCGGCGTCTGTAAGTAAAACAGAGAAAATATTTAAGGCTAAAATCTAATCTAATATATAAAATTCTCGTGTCATAGTGTTATTTGGCATACTTCTCCGAAACGGCTTGACAGATTCTTATGAAATTTTGTGTGTATATTCAGTAGGTCTGAGAATAGGACGTAAACAATGTGTAGGGTAGGTAGGTAGGTAGGTAGCTATAAAATAATCTGTGGATTCAGTTGGCGCAGTGGCTGAGCGATTGGCTGCGGCGCTGCGTGTTCGATTCCCGCACGGAACAAATATTTGTATGGCCTAAATATTCCGGGTCTGGCTGTTTGTGTATGTCAGTTTATTATGTTTGTAAAACGCACCCAAGGAGAAATTCCTAGTGTGGGACAACTTTTTTTTTTTTTTTTAAATCGTCAAACAATAATAGTCCTTCTGACTGACCGATTTCTGATATAATAGTACTCAAGGGTCCCACATGGATCCTCCGACCGAACAGTTGTTGTGTCCGGTGGGCAACTGCCCGGTAGTTGATATTCGGGCTGTTGTATCTGTTCAAATCACACGGTAAACTCTGATATCGCGATTTAGAATTTCGTTGTTAGGCCACAGAAATTCATCATCTGTGAAAATTTCAACTGTCTAGCTATCACGGTTCATGAGATACAGCCTGGTGACAGACGGACAGCGGAGTCTTAGTAACAGGGTCCCGGCTTTACCTTTTGGGTACGGAACCCAAAAAAAGAGTGCCATTTATCGTTTTTCTTTTTGCAAAACATTTTTTTGTTAATTCAAATAATATACGACTAGGTACTAGACATTTTTAGTGAAGTCATAGTTTGCATTTACCGACACACCACTGAAATTATAAAGTTCACCTACACAAAATAGAGTACAATACTGTTACGAGCTTAGGGTTCGTGACAATAAAAACAGCCGATAAAATAACCAAAATGACACTTTAATTAATCAACACTAATTACAACTTTAAACTCACTAATTATAAATCACAATTGCACTACTGATCACTTTAATTCGCAGTCGAAGTTCGCTCTCGAAGTTGTCGCTTGTATCGCAAATTCAATACTGACTCGGTCGCAGGCTATGCGGGCCTTATATAGGTCGGCCGATAATTCCAGAACCTTCTAGTATAGAAACATCTAGAAAGTTCGAGTACATACCGGCCCCGACTAATCACATAACGAAAACTCTAGAATGTTCTAGCATCGAAATGTCTAGAAGGTTCTTGACTCTACTAGTTCTGCTACTCGATACTAGATGGCGCTAGTAGTAACTTTCATCGTCATGTACCCGGCATTAATTCTGGCGCGTAACACTGCCCCCTCCTAAGACATGCTCGTCCCGAGCATTATCGGCCCCATAATAACGCGCCAGTCGATCCACATGGACGATCTTAGGAGTACTTCTTGTACCTTTCTGTATGCGGTAGGTTACGTCATTGATTTTCGTCACAATCCGGTACGGCCCGTCCCATTTAGCTTGAAGCTTAGGAGATTTCCCTTTGCTGCGAACTGGATTGTGCAACCACACTAGTGAACCTTCGTCGAATCCTTTATTGTTCATTTTGCGGTCATAACGGGTTTTCATCTTTTCAGACATTTGCTGACCCGATTGTCTGACGTGCTCATAAATGTCATTCATTTTGTTCCGCAAGTCATTCGCATAGTCGGTTATACTGCGTGGGGCATCAGGTGGTATTCCGGTAATCAAGTCTGCAGGCAGCCGTAATTCTCTACCAAAGTTTGCGAATGCTGGTGTCACTGATGTGCTTTCGTGAACAGCACTTCGGTATGATAGCAAAAACGGTTGTATATGCTTATCCCAATCCCGTTGCCGGTTCTCCACCACTTTTGCCAGGTATCTCTCCAATGTCTGATTAAATCGTTCCACCATTCCATCCGATTGTGGGTGGTAAGAAGTTGTTCTCGTTTTATGAGTACCCATAACTCGACAAGTTTCCTGGAATATTTGGGACTCAAAATTCCTTCCTTGATCGCTGTGAATCTCCAAGGGTACTCCAAAACGACAGAAGACTTCATGCACAAGTTTATCTGCAACTGTTGTAGCTTCTTGATTTGGAATGGCGAAGACTTCCGGCCACTTAGTGAAGTAATCCATTACAACCATGAAATACTTGTTACCACTTTCACTTTCCGGAAACGGTCCTGCAACGTCTAGGGCTATCCTTTCCCATGGTGCACCAACATTGTACAATTTCAATGCACCTCTACTACGAGTCTGTGGTCCTTTTACAGCCGCACAAGTTGTACATTTGCGACACCAGTCCTCGACATCGTCACGACAGTGGACCCAGTAAAACCGTTCCCGTATCTTCAGTAGAGTCCGTTTAACTCCCATATGGCCTCCTGAACAACCGTTGTGGTACAGCTCTAGAACATTCGGTACTTTAGCTTTAGGGACAACCATTTGCAAATGACAGCTGTCTCCCCGAGCATTTTCCCATTTACGGCACAGAACTCCATCCTGAAATACCAAGCTGTCCCATTGGGCCCAATAGCTTTTTGTGATCGAACTCATCGCTGAGACGTCGCTCCACGTTGGCTTAGGAGCACTGGCCTTCATCCATTCCAGAATCGGCTTAATGTCCGAATCTTCCTGCTGTGTAAGTTGTAGGCTTTCCTTCCACTCGTTGCTGAGATCTGTCTTGAGCATTCTCACAGGTACGACTTCTTTACCCTCTTGCCTAGTACAATGCTTGCAGTCTTCAGGGCAAGGTCTTCTTGACAATGCATCTGCGTTACCATGAGTTCTTCCGCTGCGATGTTCAATCTCAAAGTCGTATTCCTGCAGTAGTTCAATCCATCTCGCAACTTGTCCTTCTGGATTTTTAAACTGCAATAGCCATTTCAGTGCAGCATGGTCAGTTCGTATGTGGAATTTCCGCCCCAGCAAATATTTGCTAAAATGCTGCAATGACTTTACTACAGCAAGCAATTCTCGTCTTGTTACACAATAATTCCTTTCAGGTTTCGACAATGACTTGCTGAAGTACGCTATCACAACTTCTTGATCGCCATTCCGTTGAGATAATACACCGCCAAGTCCTATGTCACTTGCGTCTGTGTCAACTATAAATTCCTTGGCCGTATCAGGATACCCCAAAATAGGTGTTTTGCACAGATTGTCTTTTAGCTCCTGGAACGCGATGTCGCAACTTTCATCCCAGCAGAAATGTCGCTTCTCTTCAGTTAGCTTGTGCAGGGGTTTGGCTATATCTGCAAAGTTCTTGACAAATCGCCGATAATAGGAGCACAAACCCAAAAATGCTCTGACCTGCGTTTTGTCTTTTGGAACTGGCCAATCCTTGACAGCGGCAATTTTCTCTGGATCCGTGCGGATACCTTCTTCCGACACTACGTATCCCAAAAAACTAACTTGTCGTTTGAAAAGTGAACACTTCTTAGGACTCAACTTGAGGTTGGCACTCTGGATCTTCATGAGCACGCGTTCCAGGTTTTGAAGATGTTCTTCAAACGTACGACCTGCGATGATGATGTCATCCAAGTAGACAAGACAGGCATCACCAATTAACCCGGTTAGTACAAGTTCCATCAACCTTTCAAACGTTGCAGGAGCGTTGCACAATCCAAACGGCATAACTTTAAATTGCCACAGACCCTTTCCTGTCGAGAATGCAGTTTTCTCCTTGTCCTTAGGGTCGATTTCAACTTGCCAGTAGCCACTTTTTAGGTCTAGTGTGCTAAACCACTTCACTCCAGTAAGCATGTCCAGCGTGTCGTCAATTCTTGGCAAAGGGTAGCTGTCCTTCTTTGTCACGTCATTCAGACGACGATAGTCAACACAAAACCGCATGCTGCCGTCCTTCTTTCTTACCAGCACTACAGGAGAACACCATGGGCTTGATGAAGGTTCTATGACACCATCCTTCACCATTCCCTCAATCATGGTTTCCACTTCCTTTTCACGTGCTACCGGCAATCTCCTTGGCCGTTGACGGATAGGCAACTCTTCTCCTGTGTTTATTTTGTGTTGAACTAAGCCAGTCTTCCCGATGTCACCATCGTTTGAAGAGAAAATATCGGCGTACTTGAGTAACATCCTCTTCGCCTTGATTATTTCATTGTGAGACAGAGCGCTGCGACAGTCTTCTAAAAGTGTGGTCACTCTCGTTTGTGCATCCTTTCTGAGGGTCCCGGTCGATAGATTTTGGCATCGACGCAACCAATCCACCTCCTCGCAAGTACCAATCAGCGTGCCTTTTTCTATAATCTGTTCCGTATCACAAAGGTTCAGCACGCGTACCCCTGAGGTGTCGGTGGCTCTGACCAAAGTTTGTGCCACTTTCCATGGAAGGTCATTGTTTACCCTTTCCACGAGTACACAACGATGAGTCTGCCCAGGATTCCGAGGAAGACTGATCGGCACAATCGTTTCCGATCTCGGAGGAAGGACAATTTTCTTTAGGCTGTACACATTTCCTGGTAAAGCCCCTTCCATGAAAAGTTCCTCTTGTCCACATTTCAAAACTCCTTGATTAACGTCGATCTCACAACAATTCTTCCTCATAAAGTCTAGGCCCAGGATGCAATCGTCCATTATATCAGCCACGACAACATTATGCAGGTAGATTCTGTTGCCTAGCTTCAACTCCATCTCTTTCTCTCCTCGGACGGGTATGCGCTGACCGGTGGCTGTTACCAAATTAATGCGCTCTCGATTGTATGCGGAGTCCCCAAGGAACCGACTTATAAGTTGGGAACTGACAACCGTGCGTGAGGCTCCAGTGTCTATAGTCAGCTTACATGGCGTTCCGTTGACCTCGCCCTTGATGATTAGGCTATTCCCATCGTGGGTTTGTGAGATCGAAATCCTTGGGGCTCTTTGAATATCAGCCAGCACCCGCCCCGCAGTCCTGGCTTTTACTCGTTTCCCTGCTGTTGCTGAGCGGTGGTGCCGTTAGCCGCCCTACCCTCTGGAGATCGGTTAACTTCCCTATCTGCAGTTCGCTTAGGGCAACTGGATCGAAGGTGGCCCCTTTCCCCACAGCCATAGCACCTAGGGCTGTATCCTTTAACACGATCGCGAACTGTAGCCGCTGCAACCTCTCTGACGCGATGGGACCGGTGATCCTGCCGCACAGCTTCCACCTCTAGTGCATGAGCCAAGGCGTCCTTAAGCGTCCCGTGGTGCCCAAGCCTCACAGCAGCTCTAACCTCAAGGTCGCGGATGCCATCAATGAATGCCTGCACCAGGTTCCCTTCAATGAGCGCAGGTACAGACTGGTATGCTTTACGGACCAGCTTTTCCACTTCAAGGGCCCACTGCTGCAGGTTTTCACTGCTACGTTGCACGCGATCCTTGAGCTGCGCACGAAACACGTGTTCCAGATGAGCGTCACCATATCTGGCTTCCAGCGCCTCAAGGAGCTGCTCGTAAGTTACTTCCTTACCGAGAGCTTCCAGGACAGTTAAGGCCTGGTCGCGCAGGCCTAGGGTGAGGGCAGTCATGGCCTGATTTTTATTCCAGCCGTTCGCCTTCATAACAGCCTCAAACTGTATTTTGTAGGCTGACCAGGAAGATGTCCCATCGAAGGGCGGCACTTTGAATCCACGTTGCGAAGGCGTAGTAGCTACGGGAGTTGCAATTCCATCCCCTACTTTAAGGTTGCCCAACTCTTTCTTTACATCAGCAATGACGTCATTAAACTTGCTGATCTGGGTTTCAGCTTCTGACAGGCGGTTGTCATGCACAGCAACCTTCTCCTTCACCTCCTTCATGTCTTTCCCGAAGGCCGCGCGAAGGTCCTTCATTAGGAGCATCTGTTCTTCCTGGCGGCGCGCCTGTTCCTCCTGTCGGTGGGCCTGTTCCTCCTTGTCACGCTGAAGCTGTTCTTCTAACCGACGGGCCTGTTCCTCCTGCCGGCGAGCCTGTTCCTCCTGCCGGCGAGCCTGTTCCTCCTTATCACGCTGGAGCTGTTCTTCCAACCGGCGAGCCTGTTCCTCTTGCCGGCGAGCCTGTTCCTGCAGCATCATCATCATAGCTCCAAAGTCTGGTGCTGCAGATGCTGGAGCTGCTGTGGATGGGCCGGGCTCCATGGTCGGCAACTGGCCCTCCAACGTCTGCGGCGTTGCACCTCCAAAACGCCTCTGGTCCGTCTCCTGCTGGCGTTGACTCCGGGTACGGATACCCTCCGTGTCGTCCTTTGGTAGAATCGGCATAGTTTAAATATCCACTCTTCTGACACCAATTGTTACGAGCTTAGGGTTCGTGACAATAAAAACAGCCGATAAAATAACCAAAATGACACTTTAATTAATCAACACTAATTACAACTTTAAACTCACTAATTATAAATCACAATTGCACTACTGATCACTTTAATTCGCAGTCGAAGTTCGCTCTCGAAGTTGTCGCTTGTATCGCAAATTCAATACTGACTCGGTCGCAGGCTATGCGGGCCTTATATAGGTCGGCCGATAATTCCAGAACCTTCTAGTATAGAAACATCTAGAAAGTTCGAGTACATACCGGCCCCGACTAATCACATAACGAAAACTCTAGAATGTTCTAGCATCGAAATGTCTAGAAGGTTCTTGACTCTACTAGTTCTGCTACTCGATACTAGATGGCGCTAGTAGTAACTTTCATCGTCATGTACCCGGCATTAATTCTGGCGCGTAACAATACTCTATATTCGAGTACGGTTGGCAACCCTACCCTGTAAAGAATGACTGTCCATTAAATTTTGAAATATCCCCAAAAAGGGTCATAAGTTATTAAAATAACGAGATAAGATAAATAAACTTAACTAAAAATAGTTCTTTCTTACACAGACTTAGTTAGCGATACAAAACAGATCTTTATTTTCTACACAATAAGGCACACATTTGAAAAAAGTCAATTTAGAATTCGACTTTTTTTCGAATTGTCTCACTGAAATTTGTACCTTTTTGCGTAGTCAATAAAGTTGTATATTATATCGCTACTTTAAAAGTCGGTGTGAGACTTAGTAATCAGCTGTTACGTACTAAAAGACAGCTGATTGTAGGGGTCACTGTAGTGTGGTTATTATCTACTTGAAATAATTACCAATATAATACTAATGTTTGGGTAGATTAGATAGTCTTCTCGGGTCATCGGTCAGTGTCATACACGATTTGGGTTTTTTTTATATATTTTTATTTATTAGATATATGCTTCCAGGAAATCGCCAGTATCTATACATATTATTATTTTCAAATTGTAATTGACCGATGTATGTAGGTACATACTTCTATAAGACATTCGGCCAATTAGAGTATGATAATGACATTATATGCGTTAATACAACTTGTAACAGAATAAACGCAATACCTCTTAAGGGGTCATTATACTCATCATTATGAACAACTTTTACTATGGGACCAACCTCGAAAACGCGAAGAAAATCAGCAGTTCAGTACATTTTGTCGAGTTTTGCTCACAGAAATGTACGGAGCAGTCGAATTTTTTTCGAGATTTCAGTGTTGGTCCCATAGTAAAAGTTGTTCATAATGATGAGTACAATTTTATTCTGTTACACGTTTTATTTTTTTTTTCATTCAAGAATGGGTTTGCTCTTGACCTCGATCACCCCTGTTGGAAAACGATAGATGAGGTCTATGATGGAGCGAGCGTGCCCAGAAGATGCCTATTCACTCTTGCTTTGAAGGCAGACGGGTTATATGTGGAAGGGAACACAGACACTAGACAAACATTATTACGCTATAAACTTAAATATGACGAAAAAATTACATCACTTAACAGTAACACTTTATTTATCCTATTCATTTTTTGCACAATCTGAGTCATTTTAGTTGCTAAAGTCGTGTCATCAAATCAAAGAACTAGTAAAATATGACTCAGGTGTTTCCAAAGAAAAGATACTATCAGGGGTCGAGGTTCTGCCAGGGTTGCGGAATTTGTTCAAAAGATTGGCCGGAATCGCCCTGCGACTCCCAACTGGGGCGTGAGGTTTGCCTCTCCCTCACGCATCACGCCACCTCCTTCGCAAAAGGAGGTGACTGCTACCCATGCCCTCACGCTCTGGACCATGTATGTTAATGTCTAGGGTGGTGTTTTGAGGAAAGCACCATTTATTTCAGACAGGGATGCATGAAGGAGCCTCCTTGTGTAGCGCAATTTGTTCCATCAGACACTCGACTGAACCGAGCGCTCGGCGCATCCTGGACAGTCTCACCTAACACCTTATAAGACTGGCCAATCCTTCCCTTGCGGTGGCTAACGCTCGCCTAGTTCTCGACCACCGGAGTTCGGCGTCAAGCAGCCTGCTGTGTTTCGTCGACGCGTGGGAGTACCAGTGCCTCATGGCATCTTCTAGGCACGCTTGCTTCATCATGGACCTCATCTATCGCTTTCCATCAGGCGTGATTGAGATCAAGAGCTAGCTCATTCATAAATAAAAAATAATACAATTTTTTAGGAAATTCTCAATAACTGATGTAGGTTTCCGCCTGGTTACTATCAAAAAGGGAAACTCCCTCCCTAGTACTTTAAATGTATTCATATACATAAGGAAGGGCCTTCCCGGAAGTATTCACATTACTAAGCATGTTTAACACTAAAGCTACACAGAAATCGATTCACGAATTCCCTAGAATTTACGCTACAACGGATTATGTACCTAATGGAGTTCCAATTGTATTATTGCAATAAAATTTGGTTTCCTCAAAATTCCGACGATATGTGGGTGTACCATAGGCACTAGTCTTGCGTATAGTAGTTCGCGACCAGAGACTATAGACAAAATGCCATTCTATTAGCGAATGCGATTGTCGCAATGCCAAAATACAAGGTATTGATCACGTGACATTTCGTCAGCGTCAAAACCCTACATTTATGACGTTTCGACAACCGCCTTCGCCACGCTACCGCTGGCAGAATGGCGCTTGTCCGGTCTCTGGAGCGCTCAGTTTAGTTCGCGGCTCCTGCGGCCCTACCATGACGTGTTAAAGCGTGAGTCGTTCAAGCGAGAGGGAGGGATGGAGCTATACACCCTATATGTATAGCTTTAACACGTCATGGTAGGGTCGCTGAGCGAACTAAGTTGCTCTTTTAGTTTGTCAACTCCCGTCTCGAACCAGAGACACATCATTCGCTCGCTTTGCTACGCTTCGCTTGCACTCCACAATTGAACTAACGAACGATGAGAAGCGCATGTGTAGAGAATAAATGAGCGGTAGAATATAATAGAATGGATAAAAATAGAATACTCTTTGCGTTAAACCGCTGGTCCCGGCTGTCATTTGTAGATCTTCCCAGCTGTCATTTGTAGATCTTTGGCAGTCGTTACGGATTATCAGAAGCCAGAAAATCTGACCCCAGTCTTGCCAAGAGTAGGTACCGTGTTACGCAGTTAAGGGGTTATTGAGGTCTGCAGGCAGCCGCTCCTCGTAAAACCTCGTACACTAGTATTTTACAAGGAGCGGCTGCCAGTCAAACCGGATTCAGCTGAATACCAATTCAGCCGACTCCAATAAAGTTGGGAAAAGGCTAGGCAGATGATGACTCTTTTATTATGTCGAGCATATAAGTTACAGAAAAAAGACAAAAGGGCCGTAGTGGCATGACTTGCTCACGATCTCGCTGTTCCAATAACGTCGGTCATACCTAATAAACTAACGAACAACAGCGATGGATCTAGGAGGCATATATCAATAACAACAAAACAAACCAATAATCTAGTTCGCGTAGTTCGCCTGTCAGAGCGCTCTAAGGACCTAGTTCGTTCGCGAACTATACAACTTTAGAGTGTTCCAGGGTTTCGGAATTTTTTGAAACAGTGGCGCTGAAACGCAAAAGGCATTATGGAAGAATACGGGTGGGTTTTAATCAGTAAGAGACCTGACACTCCCTTCCGCTCCGCCCAGAGCGGGAGGGGTCATTAGATGATTTCCCATACAGAAATAAACAAAGACTGTATGTACTATAGGTACATCTACCTAACCTTTCGGGGCATACAGGCGTGACGCATCATCATCAAAAATTCCTAACATTATATTGGAATTTATTTAATGACATATTTAAGTAAGCTATTAAATTATCGTTTAGATAATTATACCGGCGACATGAAAGAAAATTAATGGTTATCTAATTACTTGCTTGCAAATCATTAGGAATATTTTTCATAACATTTAAATTATTTTGTGTAAGTAACTATTAAAATTTAATTTTGAATGTGACATCGTCATTTCTTGCGTTTATCAAAATTAATTAGTGGTCGGCGCAACATGGCTTTTTCTTGAATATAACAAGACATAATGGATACCGGTGGCGCATCGACTTGCGTCTTGTAGTCTGATCTCGTGACCGAATTGCGACCAATCTCAACAGAGATTATTTATTTATCCTTTATTTCAGGCAACTGAGGCCCATAAAATACAGTACATTTATAATTACAAAACTTAAAAACTACTGCACACGTGTGACGGCGTAGTGTTACGCTGCGAGTTGTCGCGTAGCCGGCCGCGGAAACTCCGATACAGTACTTTCGACCTATTTCGACCAAAACTCTTCCTTGAGGAAGTTCACCAAATAATGAGTCAGAACGCGCACCACGAACGACTTGAAATTGTTGTTATGCAGCGCCTCCTACTTCTCCACCCTCACCCGATGTATGTACTCTACGATAAGCCAAGTACACAGGGGTATTATAGTGCAAGCGTGTGTGCGCAAACACAGGTGCATTCTGTTCCTTTCCTCTCATAGTCCTCAGGGAAGGCAAGCCGACACGAACGGGGAGAGATCAGGGGGTCTACTCTCTAAGCCCGAAGTCCGTAGTTTCGGCCTTAGTGTCGGGCGTTTTCTACTCCGCATCACCTACGGACTTACGATTAGTCCTGAACACGAACTGAGAATGAATGACAACACGATGTGACAGTTTTTCTTAGTTCGGGTTCGGGACTAATCGTAAGTCCGTAGGTGATAAGTGCCTGTCACACCACCGTTTTATCCGAGCTAGGAATCGAATCCAGGACCTCACGTTAGCTATCCACGACGCCCACGGTAAGCCCTTTCCAACAAACACACTAGGAAGTGGTGACGGGGGGCGTTCTTTATGTAAATTTCAAAGTTCATAAATTCGATTCTCAGCCTAATTTGAATAATACCTAACTTGATTTTAACCGCTAACAAATTGAGATAAAGCAGGAAGATAATGCTGAGTTTTAGTGGTTCCATATAACGTACTTAAAATTAATAGGAATACCTAAAACATTTTTGGCCGCACTTTATTATGTAGGTACCTACAAAACTAACTCATTACCTGCCTAGCCTTCTCCCAACTATATTGGCGTCGGCTCTCAGTGAGGTTGCCAACTTATTTTTAGAAGATTTTGAGCATTTCTAATTTTCGACTGAGTAAATGAAGAAGTACAGTCTTAGAAACCTTTTACTTATTTATTTAAACTTTATGTACAATAGTGGTACATGGGCGGACTTAATGCAACAAGGCGTTCTCTACCAGTCAACCTTTGGGTTAAAAAGACTACACTGTGGTAGGTGTACAACAAATAAATAAGATTTAAAATAGAATTTTGTTTTGGAAATAATAAACAATAATATATAAAATACTAATAAAATACATATATATTCTAAAATAACAAATTATAATATTTCTTATTGCGAAACCAACATTTTATTGTTTTTAAATTAATTGTTCGTCCACTAGAAAACTCCAACAAAGCTATGGATTTCTTTTATCACCATTCTGTTCCATTGTGATTTCAATTTAATTTAAGTTTTTTTTTTTTCTTTTACGTTTTTTGTCTAGTGTAATTAGTTTTGTACGCCATAAATGGCAAAACATGTAATCACCTCATATTAATTGTAAGACCTTCATACTGTAATCATGTTTTACAAAATAAATATCTTATATCTTATACCAATTTTCAATATGACCAAAAAGACAAAAACTTCTTCAGTGGATAACTGAAATGGCAGGATTTCATTCAGTTTAATTAAAATACAGAGTCAAATAAATAGAGTATTTTAGCGTACCCTATTACTTTTGTAGATTGTAAAGTACGTCTACGAAAAATAGAGTACAATACTTTATTTTAGAGTATGGGTTGCAACCCTAGCTTCCATTCAAACCGGATTCAACTGAATACCAGTATTTTAAATGGAGCGACTGCCTATTTGACAGTACTGTTTTTTATATTACAAAAAAACGCCTTAAATTATTTTATAAATTCATGCTACGTACTACGTATTTTGTCATTTGTATTTTAATTAAAGCAAAGCATATATTTTGCCCAGCTCTGGTCAACATGGCATGTTTATTCCTTGAAAAATTTACTTACTGGCATCAATTTAAAAATTTATGATCGTTATGATCACGCGTGTACAGACGACGTATTAAACGGGTATTAGTACTACTACTACTGTACTTAAAAACGAAAAAAACCTTTTAGCTCGTACTTAGGTACATATAAAACTCTCTGATAAGCAAAATAATGCAGCATACTCAACGCAAGCATCGAATGTCGAATTAGTCATAATATGGGACTTACCCCACTCTTATATTATAATTCTCGGTAAAAACTATAATATATTATAAGTTTATTTACCTCTTATTGTAAACAATACAATATAAATATGAGGAAAAATGTTTCAGGTATTATTTTATGCCAGCAACCTGTAAATTGACCTACATTATGTAATCACCTCGTTAGTCTTTAAATAGGCTGTTATCCATAGTGACTATCTGCCGCTCGTGTGTACCAAATTAGTTTTTACCCGACTGCGTCAGAAAGAGGGTAATGTTTTTCGAGCGTATGTATGTATGTTTGTCTATTTCTTTTGCATGCGCTACAGCCCAAACGGCTGGACGCATTTTGAAATATGAGGTATCGTTGAATTCGTCAGAATTGTGCTAGTGACATAGGCTATATACATTTTCAAAACTCATTAAAATGTTGGAAATAAAAAAAAATACTGTCAAAAATCCCGAGCGCTTAAATAACTAAAAAAAGTTCCAAACAAGTCGCTTTTCAAGCAGTCTGAATGATGCAGTTCAATCACAGATCTGAGCCCACAAACTGCATCAGACTGCTTCTTTATCGTGTGGGCAGTAAGGTCTATCGACCCCACACACCCTAGTGTCAGAGTTTCTAAACCGCCTCAAGGGCTGCTTGAAAAGCGACTTGTTTGGAACTTTTTTTAGTTATTTAAGCGCTCGGGATTTTTGACAGTATTTTTTTTTATTTCCAACATTATTTTTTTTACCCCTTTATAAGGAAAAGCCTAAATGATGTACCCTAAAAAATTCCGAACCGAATCCGTGAAAATACGTTCCGAAGTAGTCATAGAACTATTTGTATGGTAGTTTACGCACTAGATCCGACTTCCGTCATCCGTGAGACTCCAATTCGGAAGAAATATTGACGGCCTGAAGTAGCCGTAGACCCGAAGTACTGTTTATGAACGCTTTCGCATTAGCTCGGATTCACATCGGACATAATCGGCGCGGCTCGACAGCGGGGCGGGGCGCGGGGTGGATTTGGATCAGAGATCGGATTAGTGCGTAATGTAGTATAGTCAAATTAGGCCATTTTTTAATAAAGATTGGAATAAATTCTCCGGAGAGGCAAAAACGTTTCTGGTGGTTTTGTATGAGTGAAAAATTGAGTATAAAAAACAAATTGCATTTAGCACCCCTACGGAAGGGGGTGAAAAACTGTGAAATCTGTTTATTGTTCATAACTAAGCAGAGCATGCAGTTGTACTCATCGTATTTTTTTATACGCTTTATTACACCTCAATCTACATTATTACATTTTATTTATTTTAATCAGACCAACGCAGCGTTAGAAAAAAAATAAAATATCTGTAAACATGATTTTTGGTCATTGCGGCTTAGGGGAAAATCGTGTAGTTCTGTAAACTCAGAAAAGGGTTAGTCATTTTGGCCTAAATACATGATTGATTTTGCACCCTGGTGCGACATACGGAAATTAGTTTTTCACGTTTTTCTGCCGCTGTACTTCGGGGGAAATTTTGGTTGTTTTGAAAATCATCACAATCATATAATTTGGTTTCCTTTATATTTGCACCAAATAAAAAATTAGCATTTTTATATGGAACATACATTTTTCGTGTATTGTAGTCATTGCCATTGAGCAACTACGCTATGGAAGAGACAAGCGCGCGACACGGAATAATAAACTGACAAGAAGCGCCGTCGCCACGTGCATAAGCGCGTAGTTGTGTTGCGGGATGTGTTTTACGAGGAAGGAGTACTTTCTGATTGTGAATGCTCTGTTTGTAAGTAATAGTATACAAATCTAAAGATTTTTTAAATGCAAAAGCAGCTTGTTTTTAATCGAAAAATAAAACAGCAGGCAAGCATGTCCTTTATTTCTTTCAAATTAATTATTTGTCTTTCGAGTTATAGACCCTGTGACAGCGCTGATTATCCTACGTCATCAAGTAACGTAGGAATAAGGCTAAGAACTCACGAGACCGCAGTTTTGTGCGGTTCCACAGCAGCTGCCGTTGGATTTTCGCCCGCAAACTTGGCGGGCGAGTATCACAAGACGGGCGGTTACTTACGATCAGATTGTTTAGTTGATTTCCAGACCGCCATGAACACACTTAAAAAACGAGCTGTTACGCGCTGCTGCCTAAGTACTTCAGTTTCACAAGTACCAGGAGACCAGAAACATCAAGTACCAGGAGACCAAGAACATGTCATTGTATTTTTGGGCTGGTATAATTATGTAGGTAGGGTAGGTGTAGGGAAGGTGTAGGGTAGGTGTAGGGTAGGTGTAAGGTAGGTAGGTGTAGGGTGGGTGTTTCCTGATTAAAAAAAATACAATAAAAATCAGGAAACCTTGCTATTTCCGATATTCACGCGGGCGAAACCGCAGCTGGTAACATAATAGGTACTAATAAAATACATATACAAGCTAAAATAATAAAGTAATAAATATGATTTAATATACTAAAATTTCTGATCTGCCGGTCGATTCTGTCGACATCTCACGGTGTTCACCTAGGCGGAGTGAACGACAACTGAGCTGTCATTCTATCTTATTTGTATGGTTTGACAACTCACCCGTCGTGCGCCCCGCCCAAGTGTTCACTACGACATGTTTACAGAATCGCACTGCAGAATCGCACTGCTGAACTCATAATTATTATGACGAAGACAAACTAAGAATGACAGGCTTTTAAGTAGTGTCTTCGGATTTTACGCTTAAAGGAAAATTTGGACTCAGCCTTCTTGATGTCAAGGGGATTCCAGAGTTTAATGGTTGAAATAACGTAGGAATTAGACATAAACCCGGTGCAGTGAGAAGGAATATGAAGGAGTAAGTTTTTGAATGCTCGAAGGTTAAGACTGTGAGAACTGCCCAACACTTTAAAATATTGTTTTAAATAATCAGGAGCACAAGGATCATTCATAATAGTGAAGAGCATGCAGAGGGATCTGAGGGATCTCCTTTGACGGATAGGCAGCCCTTTAAGCTGAGAACGAAATGAAGAAATGTGATCATATTTACGAAGGGCAAAAATGAAACGAATACAGTTGTTAAGTAGTCGATCCAGTTTGTTAAGAAGTTCTTGGGATAGATCAGAGTAGCAAACATCAGCATAATCAATTATAGGAAGCACAAGTGATTGAACCACAGTGGTTTTAGTGCTAGAAGGAAGAAAATGCTTGAATCTATAAAGAGATCGCAGTGAGTAAGTTACATTCTGGCTAACCTGAGAAAGCTTATTCCAACTTAACCTGTCATCAATGTTTAGGCCTAAGTCTTTAACGTGTGGCTAGAGAGGGATGACGGCATTGTTGAAAGTAAGCGGCAGTAGTTGACTGGTGTCCAAGTTACGTAAAAAATAAGTTCTGCCAATCAGGATAGCCTGGCTTTAACTGACATTGACTGTAACCCCAAATCTGCTTGACCAATCACTGATAGCTAGAAGCTAGAAGGTCAGCATTCAGCAATGAGATGCAGTTTTCCAGGTTGTCAGTGTCAGTTTGCGCGTAGACATGTAGATCATCAGCGTACAGATTGTAGGACCATTTGAGAATAGTGGTAATAGAGTTTATGAAAAGAGAAAATAAAAGTAGAGAGAGTATACCGCCTTGTGGAACGCCAGTTTTCAGGGCGCACCACTCAGAAAATTTCTGATCAGCACGGACCGCTTGCTAGCGACCACGAAGATATGATGAAAACCAATCCCGTGCCGACGAAGAAACCCCAATTTGAGACAGAATAGCCAGGAGGATGTCGAGATCAACGGTGTTAAAAGCATTGGAAAAATCTATTAAGACTAACACCGTTAATCTTGAGTTCTCCAGGCCATTCCTAACGTCTTCTGTAACCTTAAGCAAAGCTGTGGCTGTGCTGTGGCCAGGCCGAAAACCTGATTGGAAAGGGGATAACAGATTATACCTAAACACAAAAGTAGATATTTGTTCAAGAGCAACTGCTTCCAGGATCTTAGATAGGAAAGGGAGAAGGGAGATTGGTCTGTAGTGATTAAATAAACTGGGGTTGGATATTTTAGGAAGAGGGATTATGATGGCCTTACGCTAGATTGTGGGAAATACTCCAGTTTGTAGGGAGGCATTGATAATGTGTGTAATAATAGGGAGAATACTTTTAATTATGAGGGATCTCATAGTTCTGCTGACACCATCACAGCCAACAGCCTTGGACTTAATTGCATTGAAGGTTTTGAGGACTTCAGGGTCAGTCACTGGGGAAAAAGAGAAAGAATCGGGAAGTAAGATTGGCGTGGAAGTAATCTGAGAGAGAAAAGAGTTTTGTTTTTAACGGCATCTACAAGAATATCCGACGATATAAAATGCTTATTCTAATCACTCAAGGACACGTTAGAAGAAATGACATTTGGGGAAGGACTTTGTTATGCCGAGAGATTTGAGAAACTTCCATATATCAGCCGGTGAAGAGTTAAAGACATTTTCACAAATGTATCGGTGTTTATAAGCTTTTACCATCTGGTTACAGCGGTTTCTAGCCACCTTGTACAGGTTCCAGTTCTCCTCACTGCGATCTCTTCTATATCTTCGAAAGGCCTTGTCACGCCGTCTCATCGCCATACGAACTCCAGGGTTAATCCATGGAGTGGGTGGGCTCTTAACACGGACGGCCCTCAGAGGTGCATGTGTTTCAATAAGGTGAAGAACACACCTATTAAAAATGTCCACTTTCTCATCCACTCAATCAACAGCTCTTGCATAATCCATTTTTCACATTTATTGAACAAACACAGTTAGTGAAATAATATAAAAGGAAATGACAAATAATAAATTTGCGTAACGCACGGATCGCTTCTTGCCACAACTATGATAGTTCAAACTCTACGCTTTACTCCCGCGCCCGCCCCGCGTCCTGCTTCAACCCCTCGTTCGCCTTGCGAACGCTACGATATAACCACGCTCTCTGTATAAACTTCCCGAGGTATATTTCTTATTTTTATTAGGTGCAAATGTAGTATATGTAGAATACATTATATATTAAAAAAATCATGACTACACTAATTTCCCCCGAAGTACAATTTGTAAATATTGTAAAATGCTGGTTTCCAAGGGGTGCAAAAGGGTGCTAAAATAACTGGGTGTTAATGATGCTCTAAAAAGCTTATTTTGAGTTTGCACCAACAGACTGAATTTCCCTTGAGCCGCAAATGATTTTTTTAAATTTATTAGTGTTTCATACACCTCACACCTTTTTTGGTGAAAAGTAATTATACAACAAAGGGGTATCTACATATATATAAACATAAAACAGTTAGTTAGTTATTAATTAAAATTCAAAATAATGAGACTTTAATGTTAATACCTAACATTAAACGATGTTCCGTACATAACAGAAATGGTGCAAACTCAGAGGAGACTTATATTCATGTTTTCTAATGATTCCTTAAAAAATTACAACTACACGAATTAAGTCCAATCTTTTTGCTAATTCGACTACACTAATGGTGCTCGGCGATCGATCGATTGGTGAAGTAACACCCTAAGCAATATCCGAATTCGGTCCGAGTTTTTTAAAACTCTAATTTCGTATTTTCACGAATTCGTATCGGATGCAGTGCGAAAAGGAGTATACGAATTCGGTCCGAGTTTTTTAAGACTCTAATTTCGTATTTTCATGAATTCGTATCGCATGCAGTGCGAAAAGGAGTATACGAATTCGGTCCGAGTTTTTAAGACTCTAATTTCGTATTTTCACGAATTCGTAAAGGATGCAGTGCGAAAAGGAGTATACGAATTCGGTCCGAGTTTTTGATATCCGTGTTTTCACGGATTCAGAAAATGAATTTTTGTGTCACGCCTATATCGCCGAACCGGTTTTGATAAAATTTTGGTTCAGAGATAGATTTTACCGTAAATACGAGAACCAGGTTCCGCGGAAGCCAGCAGCATAATAAATATTAAAGCTTGTAAGGATAGAAGGACGCATGTTTGTAACTCTCTTACAAAAAAACTGCTGAAAGGATTTCGCTGAAAACTTGACAGAAATATACGGCTGGCACCGACCTCAAAAAATATAAGTATGGAATTTTTACTTTTAACTTTTTTTAAAGGAAAAGCTTTTATTGCTCCCTGTTTACCTTCATCATCCTTCCTCTTCACATGACCATACCAAGACAAGCGGTTCCCTTTCAACTTTTCCGTCACTGGCGCCACTTTTAAACTACCTCTAATGTACTCATTCCTCACTTTATCCATTCTCATCACTCCACACATCTATCTCAACAATCTCATCTCCGCTACATGCAATCTATTTACATCCGCTGATGACATAATGTAATAGGCAAAATTGAGGTTTATGGGACACGATATAGGCTGTGATGTGGTCTCCACAGACTTTGAACTCCGAATAAAAAAATCGTTTTTACAAATACAATACAATCGATTTTCAAATAAAAACCACTACAAAGGACAAAATAACTTTTAATTTTGGAAGCCGGAAGATTGTTTTTTTTTTGAGGAATGGGCTTGCTCTTGACCTCGATAACGCCTGATGGAAAGCGATAGATAAGGTATATGATGGAGCGAGCGTGCCCAGAAGATGCCTGTTCAGTCTTGCTTTGAAGGCAGACGGATTATATGAACACAGACGCTGGCAGAGAGTACCACACTTTGGTTGTGCGTATAATAAATGTGGAGGAAAAGCGCTGAGTGAGTACGACTCGGGATATCAATCAAGCGCGGATGGTACCCAGCAGTACGTCTGGTATTCCGGTGGCAAAAAGGCGATGGTGGGATCAGGTCGTGGAGTTCCTGCGCACACTCTCCGAAGTACAGTCTGTAGAAGACCGACAGGCAAGCAACACTATGCCGATGAGCTAGGCTGTGATGCTTAGCCACTAGCGTCTCGTCGCCTATAAGCCTTTTTGCTCTGCGTTCCACCGAATCCAATGCAGCAAGCTGGTATTATTATTATGTCTTTTTAGCTACCCCGCTACAGGTAATAGACTCGTTGGAATTTTTCCATATCCATTTCTATTTAAGGCGCTGTTATAGCAAAAACTCGGTCACTCTCGGACTGTATGGAAAAGAAAGAGAAGCGCGACGACACAATGCTTACAATTTATTGCCAAATATGAAGTATTTTATTGATTTACTCAAAACTAAGTTGAGATATTAATAATCTAAAACAATAACGTTTTGCATTAACATTCGATTCATTATTTGGTATAAATTTTACTGCCATAATTAGGCTAGAACTACGGGTTTCAAAGGTCAAAGTTAGAGGTAGCTTTGACGATCATTTCTATCGAGGATTTTATTTTTAAACATGTAACGGAAACAACAAGGTTCTTGGAAATATAGTTAAATTCAACATATATTTTTTCTGCAGCTTGAAACTAATCAGATTTCGTTAGGAAACCAGCAATTTTTCAGTTTTTGCTACTCACAGCGCCTTAACTGTCTATATTCGAAGTTCTTCATCTGAGGCGCAATTCTACTAATTCTTAACCAACGGTCGCATTCGCATCTCTGTCGCAATCTGTCAAAAGAGCCTCAATTTCCATATATATTTTTGACAGATTGCGACTGACTGTCGAATGTGAACGATGCCTTAACAATAGTAGAATTGACACATCTTTTCGGAATTTAGACGGGACCATTTCGGAATAAACCTATTTCGAATTTTGCAAATACGTCTAGTCTATGCATGACGGAGCTCTTCCTTTTAAATGTCGTTATCCTGTGGGCGGTCTATTAGGTACTAAACATTCCAATCTAACCTTGCGGGGAATAACGGCGTCCTATTAAAATGTATATTTTTCCGGTGGGAGAGAGTAGTGACATCACCAGGTTTTGCCAACAGGATGTGGCTAAAATACTAATCTCCTTTTTAGTCTAAATAAACCGATTTTGATAACAATGTGACCAAAATTATCCGCAAATTTACACGCGGAAAATATAGAACTCTTGAACGATTTCGGCCAATAGCAACGGAGACTAGCCATCGGCACGGGAAATATTATAGTGATATAGTATTATAAGATACTCTCCCTCTTCTGGCTCCTTCATAGTCTGATGAAATGAACTGAACAGCGATCAGTCACGACCGGAGAGAAATTTGTCTAGGATCAACGGCTTCCCGTGTCTTCGGCGCGTTGTGTTCCACGCGCACCTCAAAGAGATGTTAGCATAGATGTCGGGGCCCGGGGCCAGAGCCTGCCAGGGTTGCGGATTTGTTCGAAAGAGTAACCGCGGCCCTGGAAGGCAGAGAGCACTAGGAGGAGCACGGATGGGTTTTAGTCAGTGAGTCTAACACTCCGTTCCGCTCCACCCAGAGCGGAAGGTCATTTGATGATTTCACATCCATAAAGAAAAAAAAAGATTAACGGCTTAACGTGCTTTTCGAGGCACAAGGGAGTAACTTCCTTACTCTGGGCTGTCACAGAGAAATTCCTAATGGAAAAACTGAGTACTTATTACTTTTTTGCCCGACCAGGGCGGGAAGTCTCGACATGGTTAACGATCGCCTACCAACCGAATTCGGTCGATAAGTTCTAAGGCCGCCCGCAAGTATACAGTCAATCTCGATCACGATCCACGGATCAGATCCCCCAAATTCGGTCGGTATGCTGTCGGTAATTACATATGTCGAGACTTGCATACGGCACATTGCCCGTATCTTATGAACCGTGATAGCCAGACCGTTGAAATTTTCACAGATGATGAGATCTGTTGCCGTAATTACAACGACTAAAAAAAAATTACTTCGTCAAAATCCCGAACGCTAAAAACAACTAAAAAGTTCCAAACAAGTCGCTTTTCAAGCAGTCTGATGCAGATTATTTTTCATTTTTATTTTATTTCCTACATTTTATTTTGAAAATTTATTTAGCCTATGTCACTACCACAATTCTGACGAATTCAACGACACCTCATATAATGTCAAAATCTGTCCAGCCGTTTGGGCTGCAGGGCGTGCCAAAGAAATAGACATACATACAAACATAAGTACATACATACTAAGCTCGAAAAACATTACCCTGCTTCTGACGTAGTCGGATAAAAACAGAATAAAATAAATATTTAAGTGGGACTCCCATACAACAAACGTATTTTTTTTGCCTTTTTTTGTAGATAATGGTACGGAACCCTTCGTGGGCGAGTCCGACTCGCACTTGGTCGGTTTTTTATTTACATGAACAAAGTAAAAATACGTGTCCATTGCTCTTCGGAACTCCATCTGACGGACTAATTAGATTTCGTCCGTAAAATACCCTATTATGAAATACTACGCAATATGATATTAAGTATTTAGAGCAATTAAGTAGTTCAACAAATATTTATCGCTTTGTACATGATAAGACCGCCAAGTATGTTTCATCTAACTACATTACTCTTCGTGCAAGACAGTGTGTTTAATCAATGATATAATTACAATTATAATTTAATAAAATTTAATTCAGACCAAGTCCATATTTAAAATAAACTAAGTACTAGTTTTTGCCCGCGACTTCGCTCTTCTTCCCTCAGGAATTTCGGGAAATCCTATCTTAATGCTCCCCCTACATTCCCCAAGGAACATACATAATTATGCCATTTTTTTTAAGTTTTTTTTATTTTTCAGTTTTCAGTGGTACCCCACCACTAACAATACTACTGGAAAGTCACAGGAAAACTAAATACGTAATTTCGTTTACTTAGATAACATATTTTTTTCAGCTATTTGGGTTTAAAAAAAAACAAACTACTAAACCTATTTTGATAAAATTTCAATGGGAGCAATCGGGAAGTATTTAGTACCTATATCCTTTCTTATAAAAGAACAAAAAATCAAATCGGTTTATAAATAACGGTTGTGAGGTAACGAACATAATAAATGTTTAATAAAAGAAACAACCGAATTGAGAACTTTCTCCTTTTTAACCGCGCGCAGGGTTGCGCGCAGGGTTGCGCGCGCGCGCATACGTGGCTATCTTGCTACGATTCGATTAGATTATATATATAAATATTCTTCAAAAATCTATTTTTCGAACTCGAAGACTAGCGGCTCCTAATAGGTTTTCCTGTATTCTGTAAAAAAATAACTTAAAAACCGGCCAAGTGCGAGTCGGACTCGCGCATGGAGGGTTCCGTATTACCTATAAAAAAAAACAGCTAAAAAAAATAACGGTTGTTGTATAGGAGCCCCCCTTAAATATTATGTTATTCTGTTTTTATTATTTTTGTTATAGCGGCCACAGAAATACATCATGTGTGAAAATTTCGACTGCCTAGCTATCACGGTTCATGAGATACAGCCTGGTGACAGACGAACAGACAGACAGACAGACGGACCGGACGGACAGCGGAGTCTTAGTAACAGGGTCCCGTTTTACCCTTTGGGTACGGCACTCTAAAAATGTAGTTGTAAGAATCCACCCCAACATAGTTACATACATACATACATTTCATGTAAAATAAAAGATTGTAAAAACTGTTTTTCTATAAAATAAAGGTTCATTGCTTTCGTAGGTAATGGTCAATGAATGTAAAAAAAAATCCCCCAAATGTGTGAGTATTTATTTACGACAAGCATCCGCGTTTTCCGTGTTCGGGTCACAGAAGTTCATTTCTTACTAATGACTAGAAGAGATACCGATGTTATTCAATAGATAAGAAAATAACATGACGTACGTGAACATATGATTCGTTCGGTACCTTTTACGCGTGTCCGCACGCACGTGGTTGGTTTTTTTTTATCAACAACGTGGTTGTTTTTTTTTATCAACAACGTGGTTGGTTTTTTTTTTATCAACAACGTGGTTGGTTTTTTTTATCAACAACGTGGTTGTTCTTTTATCAACAACGAGGTTGGTTTTTTTATCAACAACGTGGTTGGTTTTTTATCAACAACGTGGTTGCTTTTTTTATCAACAACGTGGTTGTTTTTTTTTTATCAACAATGTGGGTAGTTTTTTATCAACAACGTGGTTGCTTTTTTTATCAACAACGTGGTTGTTTTTTTTATCAACAATGTGGTTGGTTTTTTTTATCAACAACGATCAGCTACTTGTTGATAAAAAAACACCCTTTTTTATCAACAAGTAGCTGATCCGGAATACTTCGTACCGCCTCAAATTATTTTTTTTTCGAATTTTGTTGTAAATTTGGCAGATATACTCGTATAGCCTGGGATATGGAGAAGGCTTTTTTGGCGATAACTGACATACACGCGGGCGGAGCCTCGGGCAAAAGCTAGTACAGTTCTCGTCAAATAACTTTGCCCCTCTGAAGTTAGCCATTTGCAAAGATCGCTTGGTGCAGTCACGTAAACGGGAGCAAGCGGGACGCAAGCATGCATCGAACGTAAACGAGCGACTGAGACATAAAATCACGCCCCGCCCCCATGTCTCTTACGCATGTGCAGTTGCAGTGTGTTCGTAATTTTGACTACTACGCAGCCACTCGACACAACTTCAGAGGGGCAAAGTTATTTGACGAGAACTGTACTTAATATTATAAATTCGAACGAAAATAACTCAGTCTGTTCGTTACACTTTCACACATAAACCGCTGAACCGATTTTGACGAAACTTGGCACGCGGATAGACCATGTCCTGGAATTGGACATAGAATATAAATAATCCCGAGAGTATAGTCCCTTGGGACAATGTAGACAAATTAAAAAAAAAATCAAAGATTATGAAAATCGGTCTTGCCGTTCGAGAGATAAAATGTTGTAATAACCCGACTTCGTTTTAGGTACATATACTTATTTAAGATTTTCAGGCATTAGGTAAGTTTACGTTCAACTTTGGTCACTGGAGTCAGATAATTTTGTCGTCCGATATTAGATTGGCAAGTTAAAGGCTAAAGATAAATAAATATTTAGGACGTCAGTAATACTAAAAATATATTGTAATGTTTCTTGGCTTGGCCAAACCTATATAGAGTTGTAATTTTTTTTAAACAATCAAATCAAATTTTCAAAACATCAAATGACTCCTTCCGCTCTGGGCGGAGCGAGATGAACGCTCAAATCTACGTGTTGCACAGTGAACCGCAATATGATTCCGTGCTTCGGAAGGCACGTATAAGCCGGTGGTCCCGGTCGCCAAATAGCGGTCGTCAAACCATGTCAGAGGCACTTGAGGCGGTTTAGAAACTCTGACACTAGGGTGTGTGGGGTCGTTAGACCTTACTACCCACACGAAGAAGAAGAAAAAGTGAACCGCAATGTTGCTTGCTCCCACTCCGATAGCGAGCGCACGCGCGTCATATGACACGGGACATTCCACGTTCTTGCTGAGGGACGTGTTCCGCAACATATTTCTCCATTTGTCCCCTAGTATACAAGGTACCGGCACGGATCTTGAGCGCTCGGCGATAGAGTGGGGATCGCTTTGCGCATCGTACACTGGCGGCTATGACGCGACGCACTACGGGCTAATCACTGTACGGCGACATGATTCAACCGCTCCCGCGCCTCACCTCATACCACTAAAGAGACCCAATAATTCACTTCTGCGCAGGTGAAGGTCAGCGCTCAAGATTCGTGCCGATGATTTGTGTCTAAAGCCTTACTGATGAAGAAGTATGAGGGAAGATAAATCGAGATAAGGGCAGGAAGATGATAATAAAAGTTATTTTTATAAATACAAAGAGAAGGAAAAACTTTTTTTTTAAATTAGGTACGTAATTTTTAACACTTCCGAAAACCGCAAAAACAAAACTGCCAATGAGTTTTCGTCTTTATATTCATAGACATAAGGTTGATAAAAGCTCACGCGGTACGTTTGTGGTTTATTTTTTCCGTGTAGGTAATTATTTATTTAATTTAAACTACTTTCCCTTATCAATGTTGACTAGGTACCTAAGATGGTTTGAATAAATTTAAATTAATACTATACTCAGAATTTTTTACATTTAGGTACTCCAATAATAGAGGAGCTTGTGGTTAAATAATAACAGCCCCACAGTTCTGGAGGATTCATTAAAAGCCATCATCATCGTCATCATATCAGCCAAAAGACGTCCACTGCTGGACTGCCTCCCCCAAGTGTCGCCACAACAACCAGTCCTGTGCGTCTCGTATCCATCGGCTACTCGCGACCGTCACCAGGTTATCGGTCCATCTTGTGGGAGGCCTTCCAACGCTACCGCAACGTCTTCCGGTACGTGGTCACCATTTCAGAATTTTTCGGCCCCATCGACCATCTGTTCTGCGAGCAGTGTGCCTACACACTGCCACTTCAGTTTGGCGATCCTTCGGGCTATGTCGGTAACCTTAATCCTCTTGCAGATATCATCATTCCTGATTCGATAAGGCAAGAAAACTCCGAGCATTGCCCTCTCTATTGCCCTTTGGGTGACATTAAGCCTTCTGATGAGGCCCATTGTGAGCGACCACGTTTCGATTTAGTCACTGGCAACACGGACTGGTTATAGACTTTCGTCTTGAGACACTGTGGTATGAGAGATGAGAAGATACCACGAAACTTTCCGAACGCCGCCCAGCCCTTCTCGATCTCTTATTATAGGTAGCATCGGAAAAAAGTCTTTCAAATTTCAAGCTTAGCATGTCAAAGAGAGTTTGAAATCAAAACAAAAGCCATTTTTAACCGACTTCCCAAAAAGGAGGAGGTTCTCAATTCGACTGTATTCTTTTTTTTTGTTGGTTACCTCATATCTCCGTCATTTATGAAACGATTTGAAAAAATCTTGTTTTATGTGAAAGGATATAGTTCTCGATTGGTCCCATTTTAATTTTATCAAAATCGGTCAAGCAATTTGGTTTTTAAATCCAAATAGCTGGAAAATATATGTGGAAAAATCATTCATGTATACGAAATTGCGTATTTTTGCTTTCCTGTGACTTTCCAGTGGTGTTGTTAGGTGTGGGTGCCACACAAAAGTGAAAAATAAAAAACTTTTTCACAAAAAAAAAAACCGACTTCGGAAGTCGGTGTCAAATAACTAAGAAGCAACCAAACACCGAAATTAAAGTTATTTTGTACTTTGTAGTGTTTTTTTTGGAAGTCGGTTTTTTTTTGTGAAAAAGTTTTTTTCAAAATAGGCTGTATGTCCGCACTATTTGAACGTCAACGTTTACAAAACCCGTCACCACTTCCTAATGTTTTAGCTGGGAAGAAGAAGCGGCGCGGCGCAAAAACTCCCCAGCAACACATCTGTCTGTTTTGTTAAAAGAACTTGACTAGAAGACTAGACTATTAATATAATTTAAGTACTTACAAGTCCATCAGCTGGCTCGTCAACACCAATCCCCCTCATCTTCAGAACCAAGCACTGTCGTCTCAAAAGATCCACATCATTTGTCAGAACAGCCACATGGATTGGTCTGAAAAGAAAAACGAACAGATTAACACCCCACCTATACAAATACACAATATGGAGAGGGCAATGCTCTGAGTATCCTTGTGTGATTGAATCAGGAATGACGATATCCACAAGAGAACCAAGATCAACCGACATAGCCCGAAGGATCGCCAAGTTGAAGAGGCAGTGGGCAAGGCACATTGCTCGCAGGGCCGAAAAGTTTTGGAGTAGCGACCGCGTACCGGAAGACGCAGCGTTGGAAGACAAGGTGGACCGATGACCTGGTGAGGATCGCAGGTAGCCGATGGATGCGAGACGCACAGGACCGGTTGTTGTGGCGACACTTGGGGAGGCCTATGTCCAGCAGTGGACGTCTTTCGGCTGATATGATGACGATGATGATGATACAAATACGCACAAACAGTTTTGGAAATTGGACGCAGGGCCTGATCTAGGGGAAGCCGTTTTTAGATTCAATAATAGATCCCAAGAAATTTATTGATTATGTGCACTGTACTCCGCGTAGGCCGCCGTCAACGCGCCTTAGGCCCGGCGCCCACTGGCAACGCGGAACGGCAAAGGATTTTTGAAAACACAATTGACTTGAGATCTTATTTTGTCATGCTTAGCATTCAAATTTCGGGATGCGACGGTACGCCAGAACGTGCCGAAGGATGCCAAAGCAGGCTGTATGACAGTGTTAAATAAGATTCGAAATAATCTGTATTACCAAAATCCCGTGCCGTGTCGCGTCGCCAGTGGGCGTCGGGCTTTGGGCTCAGCCCCGCAGTACAGTGCACATAAAAATATATTGCAAAATTATTTTTAAGTGTGGAAAAAATACCATAGCTAAAAAAAATTTTTTGGGGTACAGTTGTTTTATCTCACGAGTTGTGAGATGAGAGAGCTTGTGTCAGTCGCTCTCAAGGTTACGCACACTAAGACAATGTGCACGTACATTTACCTACACAACTATGGCTCGCCCGCACTCGTGAGATAAAACAACTATACGTTGTTTAGACAACAGGTACCGAGCATGTACACGAAATTCCTGCAGTTGATTTTTAACACCTTATATAATGACAAAGTCTACGACCCACTTGATGGTAAGTGGGTACAAGGCTATGAACATCTTCAATACCGAGTCTTAACACGGGGTACCGTGATACCCAAGAACTAGGATGTAGAAATCTAATAAGCAGTCGCTCTATGAAGTAATTGGTATTCAGCTGATTCGGTTAAATGGGAAGCCGACCCTTACATAGCTAGAAGAAGGATAGAATGATCGTGGATGCGTTTGCGTTTGCATCATAGCTGAAATGGTGTTTGTGGATCAAAGTATAGCGCCATATGATTTTTTTTTTTATTATTGATGGGTTTGACTGACTTGATCTGACTCTAGTCAATGTCAGAGATGACAGAGACAAAGTCTACGATGGAGCGAGCTTACCCAGAAGGAGCCTGTTCACTCTAACTTTGAAGAGATTAGGTTTGTAAGCTTTTGGAAACACAGACGCAGGCAGAGACTTCCACTCCTTTGCTGTGCGCATTATAAAAGACGTTTGGAAAGTTGGAAACGCTTAGTGCGAATTGGTGGAATACCTACAAGGTGGGGATGGTAAGATTGATCATCTTACCATCCCCACCTTGTAGCTATTCCACCAATTCGTTCCAGATTCCGGGCACATTTTGCCGAAGTAACGGACATCGTGACATCGGGCGGTGCACGTCGCCTGCGCCGACACTATAGTGTACATCTCAACCTACGGGTCATCCACCACCCAGGGTCTACGCCGTGGCTGCTGCGTCGTCATCGGCTCCGCATTAGGCCAGGGCAGTACTATTTTGCGCCTACCTCCATGGGACAGAAATTAATCTATGACGGGCAGTACTTAATTCCTACCTACGACCTTAAAAATAAATATTGTTAGTGGTAGTGAGTAGTTTTATTTTAATTCATTACTCACACGCTACATTCGTTGCTCAGATTGGGCTAAATTATTCATTAACAAATCCCTACTAATCCCTAATATTATACATGCGAAAGTATGTTTATTTGTTACGCTTTTACGCTATAACGGCTGAACGGATCGTCATAAAATTTGGCAGATATATAGCCTAGGATAAGGACATAGACTACTTCTTTACGCGATAACCGACATCACGCGGGCAGAGCCGCGGGAAACCGCTAGCAGGGAATATAAAATGAAAAAAAATTAATAACCAGTTTATCAAGAAATATAATACTATCAGTGTAAACAGAATCATCTGTAACAAACGAGAAATAACAAACAATTTTAAACAGATATAGGCATTTGTCCCTCTAGCGAAAACGCCATTTTCTATGGCAGCTGTATGGGCGTCATGAACTGTGACGTCAGAGTTAATGTCGGAATTCTCTTTCTAATTATCAACATTGAAGCTAATAACTTCGTCGCTGATGAAGATGTTTAAAATGCTTTCAGTCATTATCAGCCCGGAGTCAGAATTTCTTTGTTTATAAAAAGGTTCCTCCCCTTTCACTAGGACATGGTCTGTATTCTGACTCATACTTTCACCACGATGACTCAAACACAAATATAACTGTCGAAATATGTATAGTTACACCTTATGACGTCTGTGAAACCCCTCAGGGAATACCAGTAATCGTGAATGTTATTTCAAACCGTTAATTAAGATTAAACATGTGAATCCCAGCGATCGATAGGAGAACATAGTTTGTTGTCATACAAAAAAGGTATGACGATAAAATCAAATGACTTTTGCCTGATAACAATACCCGCCGATAAGGCGATATTAAAAACCAGATGAGTCAATGTCAAAATAAAAATATCTCTGTTATTCTGGCTATCGCTTTTTAATATGTCATGCCAGGGTTGTGGATTTTCTTCGAAAGAGTCACCGCGGCCCTGGAACGCAAAGGGCACTAGGAGGAGCACGGATGGGTTTTAGTCAGCAAGAGTCTGACATTCTCTCCCGCTCCAACCAGAGCGGAAGAAGTCATTTGATGATTTCCCATTAATAAAAAAAGGTTAAAATGCCAGGTTGCGGGATTGTTCGAAAGAGTTACCGTAGCTCTGGGACGCAAACGGGCATTTGAAAGAACACGGATGGGTTTTAATCAGTGAGAGTTAGACACTTCGCATCGATTTTTTTTACTATAGACACGCCTTTGACCACTATTTTATCTGATGGTAAGCGATGATGTGGTCGAAGATGAAGCACGCTTGCCTAGAAGTAACCTAAGTAAAGACACACAGATATGTGTGACTGAGACTAAAATGTTATTGCTATTTTCATAATGGTTTTTGTTCCTAATGATCCCGCTATTAACCTCGATCTCGCTTGATAGCAAGCGATGGATGAAGTCAACGATGGAGCGAGCGAGCACAGAATATGCCTGCTCACTCTTGCTTTGAAGGCTGACGAGTCACAGATTGTAGGAAACAAGAAATCATTTGGAAACTCACTGGAAAACCTGCGTGTTGGAAACTGGCACGCTCCCTATCTAGGCCTATAATCTGTTTCTGAATGATCGAATGACTAACTAACATCAAAATATCGTTGATTTCCACGAAAACAATATGAGTTAATGATAATGAAACAATAGCTCAATACCTCTTGGTGAGTCATCAATACCACAATAATAATTTTCATCTCTGTGTAAGGGAAGGTTTTAACTTTGCAATGAGACCTGGCTGCCTATTCCCAACTGTTGGGGTCGGTTTCCAGTCTCACCAGATGCTAGAGTAAAGTAGGGACTCCATTTGTCGCACTTGGACTCCAATTCGGTCCGTTGTGCGTAGGTGTGCACACGCACAAAGCGTTTTGGGAATACATTCATTGTGCGTACCGCTAGGAGTGGAATTCCCTGCCGGAATCTGTGTTTCCTGATATCTACAACCTGGGAGTCTTTAAGTCAAGAGTGAATAGGTTACTTCTAGGCAAGCGTGCTCCATCTTCGACCACATCGTCGCTTACCATCAGGTGAGATAGTGGTCAAGCGCGTGCCTATCAATAATAAAAAAAAAAAACAAAAAAAAAAGGTGTCCTGGCTAAGTTAGCCAGCCTAGCTCCGCCCAGAAGCACAGAAGTTTCCTGGGAGCTCCACAGGTTTCGCGGAACAACCTCACCGTTCCGAGGATTAGCCACGGCCTCGCATTCCAAGATGATGTCCTCGGCGTCAAAACAGCCCCTGCTGAGTGGGCTGTCCGTGGCGCCTATGATGTTATAAATATGTTTGTTTAGGGGGCAATGGCCCGTGATTGTCCCTATTCTATTCTACTCACCAGATGCTGCTGAACATCAGTATTTTTTAAGGGGTAAAAAATTACAGGGGATTTTGTTGCGCCAGCTCTTCTACCCACTAGGAAGTGGTGACGGGTGTGCGTTTTGGCCTTGGGGTACTGTCTTTTGTAGTAGTCTTTTGTGTTTTTTGGCCTCCAATCTCAATCAAGGCTGATCTCAGCCCTATCTATCTATCTACGAGTAGATACTATTACAATAATGCTGAAGAGTTTGTTTGTTTGAACGCGCTAATCTCTGGAACTACCAGTCGGATTTGGAAAAATCTTTTTGTATATCATAGCCACATTCATGAAGAAGGCGAATACGGGAATGGGAACCTCTTTATTAGCTCCATAAACATAAGGGTAGGAAGTGGAAAATATATTTTTTCCTACTCCTCCGCTGTTATTTTCTGATTAATTTCGTTGCGGGATCCAAGACAGTTGAATCGTTTCTCCGGGACTCGTTGAGCTTCATTGACTCGGCGTTTTTCTGGTGGTCGCCACTGTTGATTCTGGCTTTCAGGAATTGCAATGGTTTGGGAATGTGGTGTGGCGGGCTTTTCCCAAAAAAAAAACCGAGGGTAAAAACCATTCGTATAAACTACGCAAAAAAGCCAAGTTTGTAAAAGTGTTAACAATGTTCCCGATAAAATAGTTATCAACTCATAAAACAATGGGTTTTATCAAAACAATATTGATTCAAAAAGTAATTATAGTCGTATCACGAATTCCGCGGTTTTCCGTCCTCCTCCAAATGAACTAGGTACAATAGGTGTTTCTGAACTTAGACAGGGTGGCGTTGAACTCCTGCCAGAGTTGTGGAATTTGTCCGAAAGAGTCACCGCGGCCCTGGAACGCAAACGGCATTTGGAGAAACACGGAAGTGTTTTAGTCAGTAATTCTGACACTACTCCCGCTCCACCCAGAGCGAAAGGAATCATTAAAAAAAAAGCCGTTGGACTGCGCCAGATCTGTCTCCGGTCGTGTTGGATGGCCGTCCCATCAGACTGAGAATATTGGAAGAGGGAGTGCATCTGTGTTTGCGCACACACTCTAGCACTAACATCTCCCGCGCCGATAGCTAGTCTCCGTTGAAATTGCCCCCCATGGCCAAACTGGGTCAGAAGGACCACTTAATAGCCAGAAATCATACGCCATAACGAATTCATCGAAAAACACCTTATCAAATAAATTGTTAACTAAGCCGCATCACTGGACAAACAGACGTTTTAAAAAAAATACCTGATAAGCAAAGTTAATGCCTTGGGCTTGAGGGAATCCCAACAGACATACCTCCAGAATCGGTTCAAGTGTTTAGATATTATCTTAGTATGTTATTGTTTTTGATATCGATTATTTTTAAATTTAATTTTAAATAATAACAACTGCAGGGGTCAAACTTTGAGATTAATTTACGATTGCCAAGGACTGACTCATAGAGTTTTAGTTACGTGCATCGAAGAGTACGTTTAGTCGTTGATTCCGGCTGTCATTTGATCATCTTTATCGTCAGTTTTGTTTTGTCTGTGGTGTGACCAGACTCGTTGTAGTTAATGACCGGTCCTGACATAGCTGGAGAGTGAAATAGGTTTTCACTTTCTTTTCTCACTAGGACACATGGTGGTGGCCACCATGGTGCCCGATTCAGATGAAAACTGAAACCGCATTGCTGATTTTTTTTTATTTTCATACGGTGTGGCCAAATCTCAAACAGGAATAGCGAATTATACCTTAAAGGAGTCTCGGGCCCGATTCAGATGAAAACTGAAACCGAATAACCGCTGATTTTTTATTATACATACATACATACGGTGTAATAGCACAGATTACTGAATAGTTACTACGTAATAGGTAGGTAGGTAACGTAGTCAATTTAAAGTTTTTTTTTAATGTGCTCTGTCCTGCTATTGTTATTATTATTACTTCCCAGAATTTGATCCTTATTAGCATCAATCAGGAGGTAGGATTTTTTTTTCAAAATCAACAGATTCGATTTCTACGCAATCTTTCTGAGGGCCTAGCACGAATGTTTTGACCCAACCCCAATATAAAACGAAACCGAAATGCTATGGGGTTGTTTCAACCCCATAGCATTTCGGTTTAATTGTATGCGAAATACACAACTTTTTTCATACATAAATAAATACGAATACAAAACGAGTATTATAGTCACGTCAAAAACTTTAAAATACTAGCTGCCGCCCGCGTCAATGTCGATAATTATCCCAAGGGAACATACTCCCGGGATAAAAAGTATCCTATGTGTTATTCCAGACTATAATCCACCTCTGTGTCAAATTTCATCAAAATCCATTCAGTAGTTTTTGCGTGAAAGAGTAACATACATACATCCATCCATCCATCCTCACAAACTTTCGCATTTATAATATTAGAAGGAAGTAGGATAACTAGGCCCTCAGTTAAAACCTTTTCAGGCGGTCAACGAAGCGCTTCTTCAGCGATTGCTTCATGTCAGCAACATTAATGCCCAACGCTTCCGACATACCCAAATACTTGTAGGTTTCGGTCGAGCTGAGGGATCTAACCTATATGGAATCCGAGAGTTGAATTCCCTCAGATTTCATAATCTCCCCTTTCTTTACATGCATGACTGCACATTTGTCCACACCAAATTCCATCCTAATGGCACTACTGAAGGTTTTCAGTTACTTTCAGTAGTCGCAAATTGTTGGGGGCAAAGAGTTTCAGATCATCCATGCAAAGGAGGTGAGATATGGCCTGAACACCTCTTCTCAACTGATATCCTAGGCTTGAATCCTCCAGCAGTGTGCTTAGAGGATTCAGAGCTAAGCAAAACCAAAGTGGACTCAAACTGTCGCCCTGGAATATTTCCCGTTTAATCCATACAGGCTCATCATTCCCTTGAATCGGTCGACATCCTGGATAGTGAAGGACCGTTTTCCATTGCCTCATACATGACATGACTCAAGGAAGGTGCGTAGTTGCATCTATTTTGAACAACTCCAGCATCTTCATGAGCCATGTATGTGGCACAGAGTCATAGGCCTTCTTGTAATCTATCCAACATGTCGACAGATCCTTGTGGGATCGACGAACATGTTGGCTTATGGCCACGTCTTTGAGGAGTAGCTGGGAATCAGTGGCGCAACAAACTCCCCAGCAACACATCTGTCTGTTTAGTTTTAAGAATTTGAATTAATATCACAATGTAGGTAATGCAAGAATGTAAAAGTAAAATGTAAGAACAGTTCACTAAGGTTTAATGAAACTTTTGTAAATGTTACACGATATTACAGACCTTATCATTTTGCGACTTCTGACATTAAACCTTAGGTTAATAAAATAAAAAATACGGCCAAGCGTGAGTCGGCCTCGCGAGCAAAAGATACCATACTACATTTTTTTTTTTAAATTATAAAGCTGATTTTTTATAGATATTCCATTTGTTTTGAATAAAATAAAGATACTAAATCAAAATAACCACTGCTATAATTTCATTAAGTTTGTTTTAGTTTTTTTTTACAAAATTGTTCAATCCCGGGAACTAGGGATTACTTATTTATTCAGAAAGTAATGTCCATATTATTCTTCCACGGGCAGAAGTTTAGGTATATAAACGCCCAATTATCTGATCACTACTTATAACCCTATTTGAGACCCTGCCTCATGATAAGCTTTTTCATTTGATATGTCACATCAGTACAGATTGTGTGACATCAAAAAAACGCACCATTCGGGTCATTTTTGGGGGCTGGGGTGTATCGGGCGTTTCCGCGGCCGGCTGCGCGACACCTCGCAGCTTAGCTCGACGTGATGCCCTTACTTCGCAGTAGATAAGTTAGTTTTTAAGTTTGTTGTATTAAGGTGGAAGCGCCAGGGTAGCCCGCGAAATTCAAATTTTCTAAAGTTTTTCGCAATTTGCAGGTCAGTGTCAGGTTGTATCTTGGTCAAAATATGATTCGCGGCCGTAGCAAGTATGTATTTATAAAATTATAATCATTAAAATCATCAATACAACTTTTTCAGTTAGAATTGATGCCAAATGTTATGATTTCAAGAAATACTACATTTGGCATCAATTCTTACTGAGAGAGTTGTAAAAAGTATTCTATGTGTCATTCCAGACTATAATCTACCTCTGTGCCAAATTTCATCAAGATCCATTCAGCAGTTTTTGCGTGAAAAAGTAACAAACATACATACATCCATTCATTCTCACAAAATTTCGCATTTATAATAATAAGTAGGATTAGTAGGAAGTAGGATAGGATAGTAGGATAATTAATATTATCTTTTATGGGCCTGAGATGCCTGAAATAAAGGATAAATAAACAGCCCTTTCAACTGAATCATTCTAGTAGAATTAGAGCAAATTGACGTTTGTCTGTTATTCTTTCATAGACAGTTATTCGTACACAGTAAAGTAGGTAAAAAAAAACGCGTAATGGCACCCAACTATAATTTAAATGTACAAAAAATCAGTGCTACGTAGGGGACGTGGCGAGTGTGGCGACACGTTACACAGGTTTACTGCAAAGGTTCTGCTGGATGCTACTATTTCTGAGAGACAGAAACACCAATAATACTATACACCACACGGGTACCGTTTTTTGACCGTATCACTCAAACTTTAACTTAACTGCAATTGCACTACAACTTCATCGGCGCGTCGTAATGTTACGAGAATTAGCAATCTGGACATATTTATATTGTTACACGCCAGAATTAATGACGGGTACCTACATAACGATAAAAGTTACTACTAGCGCCATCTAGTATCGAGTAGCAGAACTAGTATAGTCAAGATCCTTCTAGACATTTTGATACTAGAACATTCTAGAGTTTTCGATATCTGGTTAGTCGGGACCGGTATGTACTCGAACTTTCTAGATGTTTCTATACCAGACGGTTCTGGAATTATCTGCCGACCTATATAAGGCCCGCATAGCCTTTTTTTTTTTTTTTGAGGATGGGAAATCATCAAATGACCCCTCCCGCTCTGGGTGGAGCGGCAGGAAGTGTCAGACTTCTACTGAGTAAAACCCACCCATGCTCCTCCTAGTGCCTTTTACGTTCCAGGGCCGCGGTAACTCTTTCGAACAAAATCCGCAACCCTGGTAGGCACTGGCCCTAACGAGCCCCTACTCCTATGCTGACATCTCTTTGAGGCGCGCGTGGAACACAACGCGCCGTCGGCTTGGGTCTGGCTTTATTCGGACAGCGAGCCACCCAACGTGAGCCGTCCGCAGACCCGCACCTATGGTGGCCGGGAAGCGTATTGCCAAACTGTATACTGACCCAGACCGGGGTTGCTCTGAGTTCGATCGCAGTTTGCCTTTGTAGTTGAAGAGCAAACTGTATACCTATTCAGAGAGTGTCTGAATCAATATAAATTTTGCTTTAAAATACTAGAGCAAAATACATACAAGTCCAGACATCCATACTTTCCTGTGTGTGGTGTAGTATGTAACATGGTTTAAAAAAAAAGAGTCGGGGTGCCCCAAGTCCCGCAACAAATCGCTCGCAACAAATTGGAGTAAAATGCATACATTCTCAGATTGCTCTGAGCTCGTATGTACTTTGCTCCAATTTGTTGCGAGCAAAATGCATACCTCCCAGATTGCTCTGAGCTCGTATGCACTTTGCTCCAATTTATTTGTGATTTTAATGAGCACGATGTAGTTCAGTACAGACTACGGGTGTCTGGGTCAGTATACAGTTTGGCAATACGCGGCCGGGAATCGCCCAACGACTCCCGACGCCCGGTGCGTCTCCCTATGCCGCGGCGGCTGGGGCGTGAGGGTTGTCTCTCCCTCACGCGGCCCGCCTCCTCCTTCACTAGCATTACTGCTTCGCAGAAGGAGGTGACGGCTTCCCATGCCTCCTCGCTCCGGACCATGGATTGAACCAGGGCCGGACGCGAGACGTCGCCGCCGCCGATCGCCTCGACGAGGACACGGCGCTGCTCCGCCAATGCGGGGCAGGCCTCCACCGTATGCTCCACCGTGTCCTCCGGGCGATCCTCGCAGTGAAAACACCCGGGCGTTTCCTCCCGCCGAATCCGAAACAGGTACCTTCCGAAACAACCGTGACCGGTGAGTACCTGCGTCAGGCGGAAGGTGAGGACGCCGTGGCGCCTCTCCAGCCACTCCTCAAAGAGGGGCACTATCGCCGCAATTGTGGCGTGCCCTGCACTGGGTTGCGACAGTCGCTGATTCCATACCGCCATGGTATCTTGACGGAGCTCCGTCCGCCGCGCTGCAATCTGCCGCGGCAGCAGAGTTTCGCCCCGGCGTTGCGCCTCCACGCGCCACGTGTAAACGTGCGCGAAGTCTGTCGCCTCCAGATCCCATGGCGGCAATCCAGCAAGGAGGTTCGCCGCCTCGCGGGAGGCCGTGCGGTATCCCCGGGCAAGCCGAATAGCCATGACCCTTTGGGACGCGTTCAGCTGTCGGGCTGGACGCTTCCGCAGGTCCAGTACCCACACTGGGGCCCCATAAAGGGCCATGGACCGGGCCCGCATAGCCTGCGACCCGGTCAGTATTGAATTTGCGATACAAGCGACAACTTCGAGAGCGAACTTCGACTGCGAATTGAAGTGATCAGTAGTGCAATTGTGTTTTATAATTAGTGAGTTTTAAAGTTGTAATTAGTGTAGATTAATTTAAGTGTCATTTTGGTTATTTAATCGGCTGTTTTTACTGTCACGAACCCGAAGCTCGTAACAATATGGAACCCTAAAAATTATAAAGTTAACAGTTGACAAACTTGGTTATTCCCCAAATTATGGCAATGATAACGTCAGCAATAGCTCTTATAATAAAAACAATATATTTTTTAAGAGATATGGTTGTTGATAAGTTTTGAGCTGAGATAACCTCTGAGAGGTCAGGGGTGACTTAGGTTATAATAAAAATAATTGTTCTGAAACGGTCATTCTTTAATTCCATTACTTTTTTATTATGGTAAAATCCCGGCTATAGCTAATTATTAATATCATCTGCCTAGCCGTTTCCCAACTAAATTGGGGTTGGCTTTTAGTCAAACCAGATTCAGCTGAATACCAGTATTTTACACTACTCAGTAACTGGGTAAAAAACTTTTTGGCAAGACTGGTGTCAGATTTTTCTGGCTTCTACCAATTGGTGCCAAAGAAGTGCCAAAGATTTACAAATGACACGACCAACGGCTTAACGTGCTTTCCGAGGCACGGAGGATTCTCAGTATGTTAAGATGGTCACCCATACATATACCAACCTCAGCAAGAGTTGCTTAACCTTGAAGATCGACCCGTGCGGCTGTTGTAATGTAGCAACGAGCTTCTCATTACATGGGACTTCAACATAACTTGTGTTAAAGTTTTGGTGGGACTTAACAGTGCTGCCTGCTACCTAAGCCTAAGCCTCGAAAGCTAGTATTATTATAACAAACACTAGTGTAATTATACTAGGTATTTAAATCCTAGTACAGGCATCTAACATTATTATACCTACATTTTTAATTATAGATTCATAATGTATTTTACCTTTTAAGATTCTGAATAAAGATTTATTATTTTTATTATTATTTTTTATTAATTAATAAAACTAAATAATTAATAGCATGTTCTACAAATTAATTAAGTTATGAATCTGCCATAATTATCTATTGGTAATAAATAACCAACGAGATAAATGGCTATCATGTATAAAAATAATCTTATCATTTATCAACTTATTCATTGACAAAGTCAAATCGATATAATAGGAAAGGTTATTCTTTACTTTTAGAAAAGAATAGGGAGTGAAGATAATTTACATAAGTGAAGGTTGATTATGCCTATAATATTCCCACTGCTGGAACTCAGACCTGTCCGTGCAGACAGAGTGGCCAATAATGATTTATTAACACCAAGCAGATTGGTGAATATGTCGCAGCCAACTAGCTTAATCAGCCGTTTCATTAGAAGCCTAGCCTTTTCATGGAACTGCACTGTTTAATCACCGACACATAAGTGACATGGGCAAGTCATTAAACATTTTTTTTTTATAAAACTTTGCCCCACATTGGAATTACTCCTGTATCGTGGGTGCGTTTACAAACACATACACAAACAGTCAGTCCCGGAATAACTATCTGTAGGCCATACACATATTAGTTACGTGCGGCAATCGAACCCGTGACACGCAGCGCAGTAGTCGATCGCTCAACCACAACGCCAACCGTGTCGTCAAAATTAACAACATTGAACAAAAGATGTCACTTATGTCGCTGAAAAATCAGGCTAGGCCACCAATTAAACGGCTGATAAAGCTAATTGGCTGCGACAAATACATTAGAGAAATCTTTTCGCCCACAAGTTCGTCGGCGTCGATTTAGTGCAAACGATTTTCCCCCCTTTTCACATCCCTAGAGGTTGAATTTCCAAAAATCACTTCTTAGTGCTCATCTACATCAATAAAGGAAGCCTCCTGCAAAATTTCATGCTCCCAATCCCAGCAGTTTTGACTCAGTGTTGATATAAGTCAGTCAGTTTTACTTTTATTTGTCTCATTTTATTCTCTAAAGAAGTATGCAGGAGTATAGTACGATAATATTTCACATAAAAGTACTTTCATTCCTTGCCTAGCCTGTTGCTATAAATTATCTTCAAAACCATGCTCTGAAATGGTACATTTATTAATAACATACACAAACTATTCCATTACTGGTGACTAACTGAGTGCAGAGTGTCTGACAGACACCACACAGCCGAAACTATTACAAAAAAATAACTAAGAAAGTCTGTTGAGGCATGTTCCTTGGGGAATGTAGGGAACTGGGAAGCACTAGGATTTCCCGAAATTCAAGGAACGGGATAAACCGGGAATGTACGTACGAGGTTGCGGGCAAAAGCTGTATAATATAATGTCATCATCTGCCTAGCCTTTTGGGAAAAGACTAGGCAGATGATGAGGCTACATAATAAATAATATGTGCTCCATATCGTTATTGTTATAGCTATTTACGACAACTTCGCTACGCCTTTGGACACCGATTGGATTATAATTAACATTTTGGTGTTTTAATTGGTGCAAGAGCGAGCGAAGCGAGCTTGGGACTTGGGGCACCCCGACTCGGATAGTTTAGGTTAGAAGGGGATGGCGGGGTCAAGTGAGCGATTTAGCTTTAAATACTAAAGCTAAATTCGAGCTAGACAATGTCATCATCTGCCTAGCCTTTTCCCAACTACATAATAAATAATATGTGCTCCATAATCGTTATTGTTATTGCTATTTACGACAACTTCGCTACGCCTTTGGACACCGATTGGATTATAATTAACATTTTGGTGTTTTAATTGGTGCAAGAGCGAGCGAAGCGAGCTTGGGACTTGGGGAACCCCGAGTCGGATAGTTTAGGTTAGAAGGGAATGACGGGGTCAAGTGAGCGATTTATCTTTAAATACTATAGCTAAATTCGAGCTAGACAATGTCATCATCTGCCTAGCCTTTTCCCAACTACATAATCCTACTAATATCCTATCCTACTTCCTATTAATCCTACTAATATCCTACTTCCTACTATCCTATCCTACTTAATATTATAAATGCGAAAGTTTGTGAGTATGGATGGATGCATGTTTGTTACTCTTTCACGCAAAAACTACTGAATAGATCTTGATGAAATTTGGCACAGAGGTAGATTATAGTCTGGAATAACACATAGAATACTTTTTATCCCGGGAGTATGTTCCCTTGGGATAATTATCGAAATTCTCGCGGGCGTGCCATGGGCGGCAGCTAGTAAATAATATGTTTGGATTGGCTTCCTGTCTAACCATCATCATCTTCTGCCCTTATCCAGGCTTCCAGTCTAAACAAATGCAGCCAAATACCAGTTAACTAGACTGTCCACCTGGCCTCAATAATGTGAACTACAGAAAATTGGCCACACACACATTGAAGGAGCTTTAAATCCTAAAGCTTTTTAGCTAGGCAAAGATCATTATCTGCCTAACCTTTTCCCAATTATGTTGGTATTGGCTTCATCTTTTAACCGGAAGAGCTGAATACCAGTTTACTTAAAGAGACTGTTGACCTGACTCCACAACTCAATCATGTGAACTACAGAAAACTGGCTAAATTGCAGAAGCTTTAAATACTACAGCTAAACTCTAGTTAGGCAAAGATCATTATCTGCCTAACCTTTTCCCAACGATGTTGGTATTGGCTTCACCTTTTAACCGGATGCAGCCAAATACCAGTTTACTTAAAAGGTCTACATGAAGTTCACAACTCATCATCATCTGCCTAGCCTTTTCCCAACCAAATTGAGGTTGGCTCCCAGTCAAACCGGATTCAGCTGAATACCAGTATTTTACGTGGAGCGGCTGCCTACCAGACCTCCACAACCCATTAACTGGGTAACACGGTACTACGTTAACGTGCTTTCCGAGGCACGGAGGAGTCTCGGTATGTTAATATGGTCACCCATCCACAGACCAACCTCGGCAAGCGTTGCTTAACCTTGAAGATTGGTCCGTGCGGCTGTTATAATTTAGCCACAACCTCAATAACAAGATAATTGCTGTTTGTGAGTTTATATTTTTTTTTATTTATGAATGAGCTAGCTCTTGACCTCTTATATGTTTGTAAACGCACCAATGATACAGGAGAATTCCTAGACTGGGGCAATGTTTTTAAAATAAAGTCTCTGCAACCCAATAACATGATAATTCTTGCCAAGACTGATTGATAAAGAAAACAGGCAAAATTTCAGAAGCTTTCAATACTAAAGCTGAATTCTAGATAGGCAAGGATCATTTCTGCCTAACCTTTTTATAACTTTGTTGGGGACAACATGATAAATTCTTGAAGAAACGATTAATTTTCAAATATGTTGCATAATTTACTGAAATAAGCAGAGTGCATACACAATAACAATTTGATGCTGTCTTTTGAAATTTAAACAACACACATTGAGTTATTTAGGTTGTCTGTCAGACAACATTTTCGAACAAGACAAGCAATGGATTACAAATATCAATCTTTGGATTTAGACTGAAAGTGTGCGTCATCATCATCATCATCATCATCATCACATCAGCTGAAAGACGTCCACGGCTGGACATGGGCCTCCCCCAGGTGGGGAGGGCCTTTTACCAGTGTGTTATGCAGTGCAAATAATACAAAAAAAATGAGAAATACTTACAAATGACCATCAGCATCTCTAGTCAAACAGTCTTTTAAGTCATTAAAACCTTGACGAAGTAGCATCTTGATTCTTAGTTCTGGCGGCGTCCTATGTAGCGCTGCCTGCATTCCAAACGGTAACTTCTCATTCGTAGGACTCAAATCCTCTGGAGACCCCAAATCCCGAAACCGTTCGTTTGCTTCAATTTCACGTTGATTAACTTTATCGCTAATATTTCTTGTATGTTTGTCTACATTCGTTAAAATATTCAATGGATTTTTTAATAAGTCTGGTATGGTTGTTATGGATAGCGATGATAACCTACCGACACTGTTGATGGAGTCTTCATCAAATACTGAGGAACCAAGCTCCGGTAATGAGGAGTCCGTTCGAAGAGATTCATTTTTAACAACACTTTCTTCTTTAAACATCTTGTCAAAGTTATTCGGTGATATCACAATTCTTCTCGGTTGTTTCACTTCAGGTGTATCTTTCACTACGTATGGGGCTAATTGTTGTCTTCTATTCCGTCTCTTCTTTGGAACTTGTTTATTATCTGACTGTACACTTGTAAAATTTTTCTCCAACCACGACTCTGGTGTCTGACAGTGAATGTCGACCAGGTTTTTTAATGCACTACAACAAACCGCGTTAGGATCCTTCTGGCACTCAACACTTTTATTTTTTTTAGGAACTGTCAAAATCGCGTTGATGCCTCGAACTTTTAATTCTAGACTGATCACTGAACACAGGGAACCGAAGAGAATATCGTAATTCTTCTGGCCTATTAGCTTCGTTATTTCGTCCGAGGTCTTCTCAAAGATGTGGCCTGAATGGCTCTGGCATTTAGCGACCGTAACACTCGAGCTTGTCGAAACATTCAATCGATTCACTATAGTCATTTTACGGACTTCCCCCGCAGTGAAATCACCAGGTTTCGATGTGTAAATAATATCCTCTTTTACATTCTTAGGCTTCTTTAATATTATGTTTCTAGACAATATAAGTGGGATTTTTTTCACATGTACAGGCTTAACGTCCTCCGTAGACATTTTGAACTGTTTGTTACACTGTTGACGCGAATATTGTATGTCGTCACTGTTTATTGACCGTGTCAGCGAATGCACGCACGTTATAGTGAGCTGAAATCATGTTTCTGTAATAAATAACACGAGAGTTTGGGGTATCCCCCTCTGCTGTAATGTCATAGAATACCACTCACTCACTCATACATAATAGGTACCTACCTATCGAAGAACGAGTTTGTCTGGTTATAGGGGCGTTTACACTGTACGATAATGACCATAGACTATGACGTAGAAGCAGCCGAGCGAGGTTAAAAAAATATTGTCTTATCATACTTTGCCAAAAGGTTATCGTATTTTAATTCGAGACTGAATCGGTAGTAGTCAGACTAAAGTTTCGGGAATTCCCTATCATTTTATAGCTGAACTTGAAAAGGAGATGTTGTTATTCCACGGAGCGTATATAAAATTTATTTGCGACTATCGATAGTTTTACAATGGATTTCTAAACAATGATAGAGATATATTCAGTCTTTGTTTCTTGTCTAGTCATGCGCGGATACAGCGGAAGGGAAGGAGGAGGCAACGGCTGAAGTTAAAGTCTGCTAAAGGTACCACTTTAAATCATTCGTTCCTTTCGCGTGGGTATGTAACCTAAAAATAATCCAAATTCTAATATTGTTAAGCTAACTTGACTTGAAATTAGGTTCGTAGCGGTCGCTCTACTCTCAACCAGTGTGAACTACAGATCAAATAGGTTGTATGAACGCTACGAGCTTACTTACTACAAACGAAGTGAGTCCATTGTTACCCGTTGTGTATCTGTCGCAGCTAATTAGCTTAATCAGTCGTTTAATTGGTTGCCTAGCCTATCTAGCCTAGATTAGACCTAAGTGACGTCTTTTGTTCAATATCGTTATGACTTAACCATGTCGGGTTGGGTTTAGAAGCAACAACCTCTGAATTTGAGGAATCTGTCACTGAGCCCCCTTGACCCTCCTTCCGTCAAGAGGGCTTATCTCAAGCGCCTCCATGCAATTTCAGCTACCGGAGGTGCGTCGAAATATTTTCTAAAAATATTTGTAAATCACTATTAATACGTGAAACGGAACTATAATTATGGTATTAATTAGGTATTAATTAGGTAGCCCGCGAAATTCAAATTTTCTCACGTTTTTTGCGATTTGCAGGCCAGTATCTGGTTGTAGGTATGTTGGTCAAAATATGATACGTGGTTGTAGTAAGTACGTATTTACAGAACTATAATCATTAAAATCATCAATACAACTCTCTCAGTTAGAATTGATGCCAAATGTTATGATTTTATTGAAATCTAATTTTGAATGTTTAAAACTACATTAACCATCGAGTGGCTATAATAATCTAATTTTTATCCTGAAAATGCACGGTTATAATATTCTTTTCACTGTTTTCTATCTGCAATCGGATATACGAGGACAACCATAGACAACCACAATCAGATAGTTTTTTACGTGAATTGAAGCCGTGCGGTGTAAATGCCTTTCAGAACTTTCCACGAGGCATTCCCCCAGCGCGCAGCGGCCTCGTGCTATTAGTGCAGTGTTGCCAACCCTAATGTTTTAAAAATAGTAGATTTTGCGGTTTTTAGAGACTTCGCTGTTTCCTGTTTTAAATCTCGTATTTATTCAGTTTTTATTTATAATCTCTTTTAAAACTGTATCTAATGAATTATGTATAATTTTTTCAAAATATTAATTTACATCTTTTATTTTATTCAGTTAAATCTCAGTTCAACTCAAAAATAATAATAGGTAGGTGTATGTTATCGTGAAAACGTTTGGAGCTGTAACCACATCTAAACTAATAAGCTAATCACATCAAGCTAAGCTGCCTCGAAGGTGGGGTTCCTTCCCTAACTTAACCTGGTTAGTGAAGCAAGTTTGATCTATGATGATGATTCAAGGGCTTGGTCCACTTGCTTATCTAGCATAATGCACATGTGGAGCAAGTTCACCCTTAAATGGGCCAGTAAAACGAACGCCTTCGAGGTTAGGACTTCTAGCGAGCTGATTACCGCCCCAAGAAATGAGAGCTCTTACGATGCAGCAAGCTTGAACATGAGCAAAGCCAGCTCTCACCACAGGGTAAGGAATGCAGTAGCTTCAAACTTCCTTTTTTTTACGTGCGGAAGTCCTCATGGATGTCCTCCAGCCCCGAGGCGGGCGCAGGGGTCTGTCAGACTCGTACTGACTGCACTGCCCAGGCTGGGCACTCCAACATGTGCTGCGCGGTATCTTGAAGCAGTTACTACAATGGTGGCAATCAGGCGTCGGCTCCTGTCCTATGCGACGCAGGGACTTTCCATAACAGCCTTCAGAAAGCACAATCGCCAGGCGGAAATTGAAGGCGCTGTGCAGTCTCTCCAGCCACTCCTTCATCATGGGTCTTACCGCCGCTACCACGGCGTGCCCTGCGCTGGGTAGCGCAAGTCACTGCTCCTATTACATCGCTAGGACCAGTCAGAGCTCAACCCTGTGCTCTTCAATATGGCTAGGCCTCAGAGGCTCGCCCCGCTCTAACGCGCCATTGATTTAGTGACGCAATAAGTTTTGCGTCCGATCTCAGGGAAGTGATGCGGCCATTAATTAAATCATACGGATCATCACCCTGATGGTCACTCTCGGCGGTCTACACAAGTCTTTCGATATGGTGGGCCACCGGAAGTGGCGGGCCATCGGAAACTTTGTAGACCAACAAGCAACGCGAGTCCAAATATGAGTGGTGTTCGTTCCATTCTCCCTAAAATAGACTCATTGAACGTGCTTATTTGGAAAAGCTCGCTTTGCTTGCTAGTTTTAAGATTGCTATAGCTCCTCTGATTGCGTTGTTGGAGGAAATCACTATGCTCGCTCATTGCATGAGAGAGGTTACAGCCAGGTCCACTAAGGTACCACCCCCAAAAACAAGATGTTGTTTGTATGGATTGACAGCTCACTTCATGTTCACTTCACCTAAGCTTACATGGTGAGATGTTTACAGAATCGTACTGCTGGTATGGCTCTAGCTTTCTGAAAATTAAAGTTTTAATTCGTCACAAAAAAATTATAGTTCTATCAATTGGTGAAGAAATACTCGGAAATTACAGCCAATTTTATATGTTGGTCAATATTTTGCTTCTTTCGACGGTTTTTTATACTTTTTTGTTTGGTAGGTTTGGCAACACAGCGTGACGTTCAGAATACGTAATCGTAAAAAAAATATGATATGCGCAGCAAGAACAAGATCTGACAAAATCCAACCTTACTTAAATATATCATTTTATCGTACTAAAATTTGTAACAATAGGTTTTCCTTAGTGCAGCGAATTTTTTTGTGATTTCTTTGTCGGTCATTTTAATTTTGAACCTAGCATTACAATAGCAAAAATATATAAAATATATGAACATTTATAGTTTTTGAGCTTACCTTACTTAATCAATCAACAAAACAAAATTAAATGTTCGATGTTTTATTTGTCACAATTTTCGTTTGTTAAACACGTTTTATGAACTAATTAGTAAAGAATTGTGATAGTGACACTATGATTTAGAGTTGTTCTATCTATTTAAAGGTTATATTATGAGTTTTTACTGATTATTTTACAAATAAAATTAACTCAAAACTGGATAGTTAAATTGTTGTTTACATAATGAAAATACTACTTATTCTTACTACGAGTGTCGTTAATTTTGTATTATAAGCAAATAAATGGAACCTGATGTCAACTTTGGCAGAAATACCTACAGAAATGAGTAAAAATGACTTTAATTAATATGTTTTCTTTTATAATCATATTCTATGTATTTGCACGCCCTGTTTCACTTTAAATACCAGAAAATATTAGTCGCAGAAGCCAGCAGAAGATCCTCTCAGGAAATTTGCAAGAAATCATCAAAAACATGAACAAAAAAAATTAATACATTTTGACCACTATCACACTTATCTGTACCTACTTATCAATTACTGATAAGATCCACACTGATATTAACTAGATCTTTCTTTTTTCCATTAAAATACAGAGTCAGGCAAACTTGTAACAACACTAGATACACAGTAATAAAATTATGCTGAAGGCAACAAAGTGGGTCTCCGATAATGCTTAGGACGTCAAACGCAAATGAAGTAGGGGAATTCCCTTCATAAACATAGACTATCACTCTTACAGATTTAAAATAAAAGCATAGAGAATAGATCATAGATCAGTTTTTATGATAAACAAAAATAAACAGATAAAGACAAAAAAAAAACATGGAGTAGGTATTTTATTTATTTATGTATATTTTATATGAATGCCCTGTAGGTGACTGTTAAAGAGTTATATGTAAGAAAAATACATGTTTTGGCGACCATAATTTACAATAGGACATGGGCTGGGTAGGACAATGATGCATTGGTCACCCAGTTATACATAGAGACAGTATGTCATATTAAAAAATTAGCTAACATAGTATTAAGTGCTATTAACACCTACTGTGGACCAAAAGTTGTCTTCTGAAGAATAAATATTATTATAATTACCTACTTACCTACATTTAATTTGCTTTTTGTTAGCTCAAGAATGTTTTAATTAAAATAATTAGATCATCAGACCACATTCTCCAAAAGAGGTTGGCAGAAATGTCTCAGAAACACCTAGGCCTATGAAATAAGGGGCAAGACAGACATGTTGAATTGAAGTCATGCAGTCTTTATGGGAGATTGGCTGAAGGAAATAGGTACAGAAAAGTGGACAACTATGAGGACAAGAGATCTTTGCCCATTACTGCCCAGCAGTGTTTTTTTTTTTAACAACCTATATTGGCCCAGCTGGGCAAAGGTCTCCCCAGAGCCATTTACTCTGCCTGGTGTGTTGCCCTCCGACCAATCCGTCATGAAGGTTAATTTGAGCACAATCACACCTTATGGAAAGCGATGTGTGGTCGACGATGGAGCATGCTTGAAGTAACTTATCAATAACTAAGTCAGGAATTAGGCTATTATCGAGCCCAGTGGGAACGACCATGACTTACAAGTTATAGGTCGTAGGTTCGAATCCTGACACTTTACCGATTTGTGTGTTTAATGTCACCACTACTCCCAAACCTGTGAAACAAAATTGAATGGAATGCTTGACTGGCCTGTTCTAGAACCAAAACTTCGAAGACATGTCCACATTGTCCACCACCACGCACTGTGTCCGCTTGGTGAAATACAGCCCACTGTCAGAGAGGACGCCTGAGTCCTGAGATTAAGCTTATGCAGTAAGTTTACTGTTTGTTATGCAACGCTGCTGCGCTGGAGTTAGGGGCGGTGTGAGGTGTCGAGTGTGTTTTGTTTGCTGCAGAACAAAATTGCTGCTCCTGTCGCTAGCGCAGTATATGTAACTAGCTTCATCTATTTGACTGACCGACTATATAGCAATATTCAAAAGTGCCTGCAAATGGTCTAATTGAAATAAAATGTTTTTGGTTTTTGTACCTTCTGTCATTTTGTAGGTAGTTTCGCAACAGGCGTTAAATTACGCTGCGTGTGGCATTTGTAGCAATGTGTATTAGGAAGCTCTGTAACCGTATCAAGAGAAAGTGTTTTACCTCTAGGTAGTTCCCCAATACTTTTACAGAACCTGTAATATAAGTAGACTGCAGATTACATCAGCAAAAGTACCTACAAACATACTGAACTAATTTGTTATAATATTTTTATCGCGAGAGAGAAGTTAGGTATTAGCAATTCCAAAACGCAAAGCGATGAGCTTTTGGGACTCATTATCTCTTACAAAAGTACCTACCAACCTATGATAGTAACGTGTTATGTTGTGTGTGATACGGGTTAGTCAGAAAATAACATTAGATATTATGTAGGTACTTAGGTACCTATTACCCGAAATGATAGAGGTATTGCGATACCTACTCCCGACAAGGGTTGCCAGGTCCTAAAACCGGAAAACCGAACAGAACAGCTAATTTTGCCGAACCTTTAAAAATCCTCATGGAAACACCGAATAGGTTACTGTGGAATAGGTAACCGTTGTAGCCCACCTACCTACGTCTGCGTCACATTTTTCATTAATGCTCTGCTCCTATTCGTAGTAGCGTGATGTTATATAGTCTATAGCCTTACTCGATAAATGGGCTATTCAACACTAAAATATTTTTTCAATTCGAACTAGTAGTTCCAGAGATTAGCGCGTTCTATCGAACAAACTCTTCAGCTTTATAACATTGGTACAGATAATTAAAGTTTTACATGCGTAGTTAACGACAAAACAATTTTACTACTCTCTAAATGTATATGTAGTAGAGGGTGGGGCAGGCGCCTCACCTTGCCCCACCGTGGTTACGCCCATGGGCACATTACAGCACTCGGCAGTGACCCCGTCAGGACGAGCCAAGGCAAAGAAAGCGGGGCACTACCTACCTGCTTTTCTCGAAGCTTTGCGTCATATTTTCGAATCCGTATAGTTTCGGTCTGAATAACTCTAGAGAACCAAAATTCTCAGAATAAGATGTAGTTGGGGGACTAACCCACTTAAGTTTCAGTTGTCTGGCTTATACTGAATTAGATTTATCAATACTTAAAAGATGTTGATTTTGTACTCACTCACTGATCTTCAAAAACTATAGGATTCCTGAATTACTAGAAAGCTATTGTATGCAGGTTTAGAATTGGCCAAAAAAAATGATGAAAAAAATAAAATATCTGTAACTTCAACCTTCCAAACTTGCCTAGGGAGGTTGCAGATCTGTCTACAAGGGTATTTTGTCTAGGATACCTTCTTGAAGTTCCAGGAAGCTGAAATTTGACCCAACCATTAAAAAAAAATCTAGAAATAAAATAAACTAAAATAATGTAGCAAAAAAATCGTCCTTAAAGCTGTCAGCTGGTAATGTGCCCAAGAGACTGGCTGCATAGCCACGTTGCCTCTGGTCAAAGAATTATGAAAAAATCTCCAACGTCGTCAATCAAGAACCTTCAATCCACCAACGTCTTGTAATAGGATTGCGTATTTTGTCTAGAGTAGTTCCTGAATGCATGACATCATTCTCTGCATTGGCATGCATTCCTAATTTTGTTTATTTATTTTTTGATATGCGTCATGCTTGGCGCAAATAAACCCTTTTTCTTTTTCTGCGCTTTCAATACTGATTCCAAAGTGGTTCAGCCGGTCTATTCTGTCGATATCTCACGGGTACACCTAGGCGGAGTGAACGACAAGTGAGCTGTCATTCCATCATGTTTGTATGGTTTGTCAGCAGTGCGATTCTGTAAACATGTCGTAGAATTTCATTCTGTAAACACTTGGGCAGGTTGCACGACGGGTGAGTTGTGAAATAATACAAATAAGATGGAATGACAGCTCAATTGTCGTTCACTTCGCCTAGGTGATGTCGACAGAATCGACCGGCTGTAAACATGTCGAAGTGAACACCCGGGCGGGGCGCACGACAGGTGAGTTGTCAAACCATACAAATAAGATGGAATGACAGCTCTATTGTAGTTCACTCCGCCTAGGTGAACACTGTGAGATGTCGACAGAATCGACCGGCAGCTCATTTGTCATTCACTTCCCCAATTAGATTTCACATCGATATGTTTACAGAAACCACTGCAGAATCACGGGCAGATTACAAGCAAAATTTTTCCCTCAGGAACACAGCTAAACAAGATATGAAATACCATCACAAACAATAAATCTGCCTAGCCTTTTCCCAATTATGTCGGGGTCGGCTCCCAGTCTACCGGATGCAGCAAAGTACCAGTATTTTACTTGGAGCGACTGCCTATCATGACTTCCACAGCCCTCCACACTCCAACTCGGTATGTAATAATTGATGGTCACCGATCCACGGACTGACTACGACAAGCTTAGCTTATCCTCGAAATCCTGCTAATTAAAATTATGGCTTGTGTGTAGTCAGTGTCAGTGCATAACACAGCACTGGTAACTTTACTGTTACTCCCATGGACTTATAGCAAGAAATGAATTAGGGTCACTGATTTTGATTAATATTGTGTTAAGTATTTTATTTATTGGGGAAAACAAATAGTGACTCATTACATCTAGTAGAAAAAAATACATAGGAATACGATAAAATGTGTAACAAACAACATTTTTCACGGAATACACAGATTACAAACAGAAACACTGTAAATCTCTGTCATATTTGTACAAATAGCAATTTTCGAGTCTGCGGGTTCGAGCTCGTGCTAACCAAAGATCCACCCTGGAGGGCGCAGCGCACGCAGTGCCAGTCCAGCCAAGGCTTAAGTCAGAAGATGGTCCTCGTAAAGGCCATCTTCTGACTTAAGCCTTGGCTCTGTAGTTTTCGTCATTGGTGTCATTTTATTGATTTTCGGGGTCGCAAATAGCGAAAATGGACTCGATTCAAAATCCAAGATGGCACTAATCAAAAGCTATATATACCTACTTATACCCGTACGCAGTCTTGGAAGGTGCAAGCCGACCGGCATAATCACCGGCATAAATATCAGTTCCACTCTAATACAGTTTTATTGGTCTTGTCCCTTCCGTGGGTGGGGACCTGGTGATCTGTAATACAGGTATTTTCATGCCTACCTCAGACACCAGCTCCTCACATATTCTAGACTATGCACATACCTGTATCTAAATAGATTTAAGTAACATTGTAATTATGTAAGGTCTGTTTTTGTGAGGAGAAATAAACATTATATTATTATTATTATTATTATAATTAACTGATTTAAGCCGCGGTCTGTACCAGTAAGTACTGTAGGCCCCAACCAGGGCTAGTTGTTGTCGGAGAGTTTGACCTCGATTAGTTGGGGCTACTGAGGCCAGTAAATTCATTGCATTAGTTGGGCTATTGGTTAGTTGTTAGAACAGCAACTACTTATCTAGCATTGCACTATTCTGGCAGCAAAGCAACTTAAATGAATATGTGTACATTTTGTAGAAAAAAAAATACAAAAGCATATGATCAAATGTGTAACCAACAACATTTTCCACGGAATACACATAAATAATCTTTGCAAAGCACACTATTTTAACTAAAAACCTAAAAAGATAGGTACTACAATATTATATTTGGGAAAGAAACCTGAAAGAAACCTGAAGTGGTATTAAATTATAAAAATTGAAAAAAGGACGAATTACTAATGAAATTATCCACTATAACTGACTTGTGTTTTGAATACATGTGTTGGAATTGTTGTAATGCAACTGAGTAAAAATCGCGTTTATAACATTACAAACCGAATGAAGTCGGTTAAAAATCTTTTCCATAGCAACACTGTGATTGTTACCTGTGCTTTAAAAAAAAAGCTGTCACTGCTCTATGCGGGGGAATCCCCGGCGAATATTTTGGGAACCAACAACAAGGAAGGGTAGATGTACATTCAGCTAAAGAATGAGAGGGATAGCGTTATCCTTTTATAACTACGCAACAGATACGACTGTACCTATGTAGATAAGTACTTATATGTTTTGTTTGTTATTGACTTAGGTAAAGCTCAGAGGGTTTCAAGGTCGGACTAAAATAATGTAGTTTTCGTGTTAGCGTTACGATGTCAACGTTACTTCTTCTTCTTACTATTAAAAAATGCGAAAGTTTGGGCGGATAAATGTATATTTGTATTCTTTGTTACTTAATCACGCCAGAACGGCTGGACGAATTTAGATGAAATTAGGCACTGAGATAGCTTATGGTCTGGAATAGGCGGGCTGGTTTTCATTTCTGGAGTAGGTACCTACCTATGTTCCCTTGTCTAAAATATCTCTGCCCCAAAACTAGGTACCTACGAATTGTGAGCTAATCATTATCGTGAATTGTGTCCTATTTTGTTTCTTGACGAGTCCTCTCTTTAATTCAATCTCGCCTGGTGGTAAAGTAATCGATGTACGGGGTCAACGATCGGTACGCCGCCGCCAACACAACTGGGTTCTATAGACCCGACCTAATTTGAGTGCGCTGTCCGTGTTCAGAGCATGAGCCACACGTTTGTGCCCCAAGTGTCCGTATACCTGTACTTTGGGACATTTAATAAATGCCAATGGCGCGCAGCGCTGCATTTAACATAGCTACCTAGGTACTGGGCCCAAAAAATCCATGGACTCGGAAAACTCGAAACATGAAATGGCGGATCAAGGGGGGTTATTTCAAGCCGGCTGGGCTTGAAATAACCCCCCTTGATCCGCCATTTCGATTTCGATTCTGTCGACATCTCACGGTGTTCACCTAGGCGGAGTGAACGACAATAGAGCTGTCATTCCATCTTATTTGTATGGTTTGACAACTCACCTGTCGTGCGCCCCGCCCGGGTGTTCACTTCGACATGTTTACAGAATCGCACTGCTGGAATGTTAATTTAATTCTATACTTATCTTATTATGACGATTAGTAATAACAGTTGTTTTAATAAATACTAAACTAACTATATATATGTATTGTAGGTACCTATAAACTAAAAATATGGCGTCAAAAAATTGGGCCCAAAAGACTGGCGGCATTGCCACGTTGTATGAATGACAATGCTTATCCTATGTCCAAGGTAAAAGCCAGCCCTTGAGTCACGCGAAGTGTCAACTAAGCGTTTAACAACTTCTATACTAATCTTATAAAGCTGAAGAGTTTATTTGCTTGTTTGGTTGAACGCGTTAATCTCAAAAACTGGTTCTACATAATTGAAAAATTATTTTAGTGTTGGATAGCTTATTTATCAAGGAAGGCTATAGTATAATATACCTAGGTAACATCATTGAATTGAGCTGAACATTCATGAAAAATGTGGCGCAGACGAAATTGCGCGGGTTAGCTATTGTAGGTAAACCAGATAAGTAGGTATTTACTACGAAATGTGAATGAAGAAAGAAGGAATAGTAGATTGTTATACATGGGTCGAAAGGAATCAATTCCCATGATACGAGGTATACAACGTGTAACAGAATAAACGCAATACCTCTTAAGGGGTCATTGTGACGCTAATACTTAGTTCACCTTGTGTATGAGTAAATAATTAAGTGTTAGAAACAATTTAACGTAAACTAAACTTAGCTAGGAACCATCTATTTAGGATTTTTTTTGTTTATGAATTTTATGTGACATCTGTTTAATTGAGTAAATAAGGTTAATCAAATAAATTAATATAGCTCATGAACTATTTTAATATTAAGTAAATATAGTTAAAAAACTCGACGATTCTTAGTACATTGTTTGAGCCCTTGCCGCCTGTGATACAGGACCCTCCTAGTACAGGCATCTAACATTGTTCGACCTATAACTATCTAAGATTCATAATTCTATTGTACCAATTTGAATATTTTCGCCAATTGTCAACCGATTTTGATTATTCTTTTTTTGTTTGGAAGAGTATCTTCCCGAACTGGTCCCGTTTCAATTTGGTGAAGATCTGATGAAGCACCATGATCTCGCATCCGCATCTGCCTTTAAGTTTGTGCTAGGTACCTACACAAACGTATTTTACATTTCTCATACTTGGTACACATTGATTTTGTCTGATCCGAATAGCGGGTGGAAGACGCTGCTTCCTACCCAAAGGCGGGAAAGACTAATTGCTTCTCTCTCTATAGCGGGAATTCTCTGTTAGAATTGATGCCAAATGTAGTATTTCATGAAATCATAACACTTGGCATCAATTCTAACTGAAGGAGTTGTATTGATGATTTGAATTTTTATAGTTCTATAAATACATATTTGCTACGGCCGCGAGTCATATTTTGACCAAGATACAACCTGACACTGACCTGCAAATTGCAAAAAACTTAAGAAAATTTGAATTGCGCGGGCTACCCTGGCGCTTCCACCTTAAGTGATGGGAAAATCCGATCTAAGTATTAAAAAACGCCACCACGTGTGGCACCTAACTGACCTAACTACTTATCTGACACCTAACTGACGTCCGAATAACGTACCTACACCAATGCAGACTGAGCGCGAAAGTAGCGGCTTACGATTTTTGTACGTAATTTGGGCACCGAAACAGGCACGCGAAGTAGTTGCTCTTGCGTTATTTATGTCTAGATAACGCAAGAGATCTATAAGTGGTAGCGACACTTGGGGGAGGACGATGTCTAGCAGTGGACGTCTTTCGGCTGATAACATGAATCATAAAATAACTCCTCTCACTCTAAGCGGAGTCTCAGACCCTTACTGACTCAAACCCACTCAAGTTCCTTCAAATGCCCAGTGCCGTGCCAGTACCGAACCCGAACTAAGAACAACTGTCAAATCGTGTTGTCATTCATTCTTAGTTCGGGTTCGGGATTAATCGTAAGTCCGTAGGTGATACGGAGTAGAAAACGCCCGACACTAAGGCCGAAACTACGGACGTCGGGCTTAGAGAATAGACCCCCAGAGCCGCGGTAACCGTAACTCTACGAACAATTCCACAACCCTGGCAGGTATACTACTCGTTAACTTGCTGACATTTCTGTGAGGCGCGCGAGAAACACAACGCTCCATCAACCCTGATCAACCCGTAGAGGAACTCATCCACTTATTACGTTAAGTTTTCTTAGAATTGAGCTTGCACAGATAAGGCTGCGTTTCCACCAGAGATGTCTGAGGATGCGTAGCGAGGAATGTGTTAGTTAGGAACCAATAGAATCGCTTGCGCTGAGCGAGGCTAGGTAAATGGAGCGATTCTATTGGTTCTTTTTCTATGCATCCTCGCACATCTCCGGTGGAAACGCAGCCTAAAGCTGTCCCCTGTAGGTACAACATTTGCCCCTAACTAATAGGGATGTTTTCTGAGTTAAAAAAATATGATTCTGTTTAGTCCGTCAGTTAGATTATCGAAAAATATTGGATGTGTATATTTTTGTTCATCCACTAAAACTTAAAAAAATCGCCCTATATATTGTACTTACTCATGTTTGAGATAATACTTATTTATTTTATATTATAAGTAGAAAGAATTTTCTAATAAATAAAACAAAATCATAAGGTATTAATAATACTTTTTATTTAATACAAACATAATTTTCATAAGCTTTTTATATAAAAAAGAGATCAAAAGAGTACAAAAATTAAGTCTTTTAAAAATACTGTAATGTTAATAAAATCAGTCGTGTATCTTCAATCATTACAATTGGGGGGTAAACAGAACTCTTCAAACGTTTTTATACTGAGTTCATTTTAGGTTAATTAATATGACACACTAGCTTACGCCAGTAACTTCGCCCGCTTAAAATTAGAAAATTACCCCAATGGGGAGCTCGTGGCAAAATTATAACAGCCGCACGGACCGATCTTCAAGGATAAGCAACGCTTGCCGAGGTTGGTCTGTGGATGGGTGACCATCTTAACATACCGAGACTCCTCCGTGCCTCGGTAAGCACGTTAAGCCGTTGGTCCCGGCTGTTATTTGGAGATCTTTGGCAGTCGTTACGGATTGTCAGAAGCCAGAAAATCTGACACCAGTCTTGCCAAGAAGTACCGTGTTACCCAGTTAATGGGTTGTGGAGGTCTGGTAGGCAGCCGCTCCTCGTAAAATACTGGTATTCAGCTGAATCCGGTTTGACTGGGAGCCGACCCCAATATAGCTGGGAAAAGGCTAGGCAAATGATGGGGGCTACCGTTTTCCTGCTCACCAGTTGGCATTACTGGCGAGTAAGATCCTTAAGCATAGCATCAAATTTGTTATTACGCGCATGTGAACAAAGTTAGAAGGAAAATAATTTATAATGCCGTTAACGTGCGATTAAATACAACATAAATAGTGCAGCAGTTACGCGGACTCATCATAATCGATTTTTTTTTTTATAATATTTCAATGCAGTGGTCGGTAGAAACGTAACTTAATCGGCCATAGTGAGGCCAGGTTTCCACCAAAGCAGAGAGGAGCGGAGACGAGAAATGTGATGAAAAGCTTTTTCACAAAAAAAAAAAACAACAAAGTACAAAATAACTTTAATTTCGATAGTCGGTGTTTTTGGTTGCTTTTTTTCAAAAGTAGAAGTCTGTTTTTTTAAGATAAAAAGTTTTTTATTTTTCACTTTTTAGTGGTACCATACACCTAAGACTGGAAAATCACAGGAAAGCAAAAATACGCAATTTCGTATACATGGATGATTTTTCCACATATTTTTTCCAGCTATTTAGATTTAAAAACCAAACTACAGAACTGATTTTCATAAACTTACAATGGGACCAATCGAGAAGTATATCCTTTCACATAAAGCAAGATTTTTTCAAATCGGTTCATAAATGACGGAGATATGAGGTAATAAACAAAACAACAAAAAGAACCTCCTCCTTTTTTGAAGTCGGTTAAAAATAACGAAATCGGATTGGTTTATTCAAACACATCTCTCGTCTCCGCTCCTCTCTGCTTTGGTAAAACCGGGCCTCAGGCTGTTTTAGTAAAATATTCACAATAATCACAACTAATTAGTAAATAAACTCTTGTCATAAGCCAACCAACAGTGAAATAACTCACTTTTTTTCCTGTGCCCGACAGGGTCCATATGATCCAACTATAAGTTTACCACCTAAAAATACCTACATGAGGAATGCAATAATAGTATTGAGTATTACATTTGACATTTCGAGAACCTCACGCTACACCAGCGCCTCTAGCGGCGAATTCTAACGCGATAACTCTCATTGAACATACTTCCGGGAAGAAAAATATCCTGTCTTCTTCCAGGACATGTTCTACCCGTGTGCGTTTCATCCGAATCCGTTCAGCTGTTGTTGTGACATGAGGAGGTAACGAACAAACTCACTTTCGATGTTATAATATTATAAATATAGAAGTTTCTTGCACGGTCTTCTCCATACAAATCATTTTTTTTTCGAAAATGCGCGACGCGAATAGCTTAAACTTTCTGACTTTGTTGAAATAATTTTTTCAATTTAATATGGAAACTTGAGCACAAATCCGATTTACATTTGGCTCATTATATTCTAAATATAATAGTAGTCGACGATGGAGCACGCTTGCCTAGATACTTCTAGGCAAGCGTGCTCCATCGTCGACTCGTCGATGACAGGTTTTGTTTATTCGATTATTTTAAGTCAAGAGTGAATAGGGTACTCCCTATTCACTCTTGACTTAAAATAATCGAATAAACAAAACCTGTCATATTAATCATTATAAAATGAACCCAGTATAGTACATTAGGTAGTATAAAAATACATTTATATGTAGTTACTTTGCATTGATATCGCCTATAGAATACATTAAACTTGCATTATCTAAAAGCCTGACCTTAGAACTTGCCCAGGCTTGAACTTTTTGTCTATGAAAGCTGCGATAGTCACTTCATCGCCAATTTGATTTTTTATCAAAGTTGCGGTAAAATGATACTGGAATACATTTGGGTAGAGGATACTTGAACAAACAAAAAAATTTCAGAGCAGAGATATTTGGAAATAAAGATCTGAAATAAGATAAATTACGACTCAGGAAGTGCCACGTTGCCAAGATATCTGGAAGTACAGTTTTCATATAGCAATCTTTGCCTAAAAATATCTCGACAGAGTCACTTTAAGGCACCATAAATCTGGATTCATTTTTATTGATGTAAGTGTCCTCTATTTGCAAATATCATCATGCGCCGCAACATTTAAGAAAAGTCAAAATGGCGATGGGAGTTACCCATCGCCATTTCGGTTTTATTTTAACACCAGCCAGTATCTGTTCCACTGCTTATGCAGAAAAGGCACGAGCATAAATCACCACGTTTGCTGAATCCCAGCAGTGGGAAGGTTAAGGACCGATGCATTTTTACTGATTAGACTTCAAAGAATCTAGTAACAAAAATATTAGCAGAAATTCTGTAGGCTATTATAGTTTTAAAAATACAAAAATAACAATGTAGAAAAATATTGTTTTACAAACGTAAATGACAAACAGTACACAGAGCTTCAAGTATAATTATTATCATAACATCACGCTTGTATATCCTGAAGAGTTAGGCAAGCAGAGATGGTTACCACACTAACGTTTCGGAAGGTATGTTTAAGTCCCATGTACTTTGGAGGATTTAATTAATGCCACTGATGCTGCAATTTACGTAGCCACCTACTGAGTCCAAACATTATAAAGAATTAACCATCGACTCGAAAAGAAGCTGTATTGTATTGTAGCCAGTATATCATCTTCAACCGGCACAAATCAGACAAGCACCTCATGGCCAAATAATAACAGACGCACGGGTCTATCTTCAAGGTTAAGCAACTCCTGCCAAGGTCTGCCCATGGATGGGTGACCATCTTAACATACCGATACTCCTCTGTGCCTGGGAAAGCATGTTAAGTTGGTCTCGGCTGTAATTTTTAGATTTTTGGCAGTCATTACGGATTGTCAGAAGACAGAAAATATACCATGTTACCCAGTTAATGGGTTGTAGAGATTATGCAGGCAGAATACCATTGTTTTACATGGAGTGAATGCCTATCTGAACTCTACAACCTAGTTACTATACTTTTGCTTTTGGCTTTGGCTAATCTAGGGTGGCAAAGATCTACAAAATGACACGGGACCAATGCGCTTTCCGAGTCACGGAAGTGCCTCAATAAGTAATAGAGTGGGCGAACCATCCACGGACCTGAAGATATAATATTGCAATTGTTATTACAAAGCCAACACCAATAATGACGCATAATTTTATCGTTCTACTTAGTTTGTTGATACAAAAAAGCCTTTCACGATAACGATTCTGAGAAAGACACTTGAGATGAAAAAAATTAGGTATGCAATAATAATATGGTGTCACATTATCACAGTTAAAATTTTATTTTCAGGGGAATAACCATTTCATTAGTTAAGAGGTAAAGTTACTCGATAAACTGAAGCAGGAAATAACTAAAGTTTTTAATTATTATTCTGAGTATTTTGTTTTGAAATGCTGATATGAATAAATGAGAATAATGTAGGTAGGAATCGATCAAAACAGTTACCGCAGCCCCCACAAAGGAATTTAAAGTAACTCGGGTGGTTTTTAGTCAGTAAGAGTCTGACACTCCCTCCCGCTAAGCCCAGAGCGGGAGGAGTCATTTGATGATTTCCCATCCACAAAAAGGTTCTTTGTATGTTGTCCTACTGATTGCAAGCGGTACAACTAAGCATGAGATCCTTTGTATAATTACAGGGGCAATCAATGTATTATTAGGATTTTCTAGCTAAAACACTAGGAAGTGGTGACGGGCGGAACGTTCTTGTAGGACTCTTTTTGTAAACGTTGACGTTCAAAAAGTGCTGGCACTCAGCCTAACTTGAATAAATGACTTTAGACTACTCTACCTGTATTTAATCGGTACAAAGTTATTTTTTTAAATTATTGATAGGTTCGCGGTAAACCACAATCGCACCGATCAAGTGATGTTGTGGTCGACGATGGAGCACGCTTGCCTAGAAGTAACCTATTCACTCTTGACTTAGACCCGGGTTATCCGTGCCCGGTTGATGGCAATGGGCTCACTCCCTATTATATGGGACTTTAACATAACTGTCGAAATCTGGGTGTACTATAGATACATACAACGTGTACGTGAAAAGGGGTCACTGTACCCATTATGAAAAAACTTTTACTATGGAACTAACCGTAAAATCACGAAAAAAATCACCTGTTCAGTACATTTTGTCGAATTATCCAAACATTTTTTTAATTACGAAGATCAACGATTTCACAGTTTTTAAATGTTGTTATACTTGAAGCTCTGTCATCACCTTTAAATATGACAGTATTATAGCATAAGAATAATTAATTCGTATAGAAGCTACTTGGCTTCCCATACACTCTTTTAGCAGGTCAATATTAGACTTTGTATCATGTTCGGTGCACCTGTTAACTGTCACCTTGACCTGCATGGCACATTACCTGCCCCAGGATAATTAAATTTGAATTTATATACGGTTGAATAATATCAGCCGCACGGGTCGATATTCAAGGATAAGCAACGCTTGCCAAGGTCGGTCTGTGGAAGGGTGACCATCTTAACATACCGAGACTCCTCCGTGCTTCGAAAAGCACGTTAAGCCGTTAGTTCCGGCTGTTATTTGGAGATATTTGGCAGTCGTTACGGATTCTCAGTTGTCAGAAAATCTAACGTCAGACTAAGCAAGAAGTACCGTGTTACCCAGTTAACGGGTTGTGGAGGTCTGGTAGGCAGCCGCTCCACGTAAAATACTGGTATTCAGCTGAATCCGTTTTGACTGGGAGCCGACTCCAATATAGTCGGGTAAAGGCTAGGCAGATGATGTGTTATGCAATTATAAGGCAAAGATATTCAAATACTTGTGACATCCACCACTACGCACTGTGTCCGCGTGGTGGATTACTGCCCACTGCCTCTCACAGAGAGGAGACCTGAGCCCCAGCAGTGGAAACATTATAGCCTGATTATGTATGAACCTCTATACAAATTAATTATTTTTACAGAACATGTACAACATTTACTTAACAGAATAAACGCAATACCTCTTAAGGGGTCATTGTACTCATCATTATGAACAACTTTTACTATGGGACCAATACTGAAATCGCGAAAAAATATTTTAAAACTACAAAATTTACTGAACAGCTGATTTTTTTTCGCAATTTTTGGGTTGGTCCATAATAATGAGTACAATGACCTCTTATGAGGTATTGCGTTTATTGTTACACGTTGAATTATCAAGTTTCACAAAAAAATGTCTTCCCATACAAAATATTTGAGAAAACTTTAAAATTTCCCAAAATCCTACAAGTTATCTAAAACTTATATGTTTTGTAAAATATTTTATACAAAATCAGAGTTTTTACTTAGCTTATCTATACATAATATAAAAGCTAAAATCTAAGGCACTAAAATCGAAAACTAAAACTAAATCTAGTTATTTTTTAGTTTATATATTATTAGAGTTTTACCAAAAATGGTACAACTTTTTTGCAAAATCGGTGGTGGGACAGTCTCTTTTATCGAAATTCGCATTTTTTTTTCTATCGGTAGATTTATTGTTTTTAGTATACAAGAAAAGCTTGATTTTATGAATTTTGGTAAAAGGTAAAATTATTGCAAAAAAAAATAAATATTTTTTAGTCCGTTATTCATACATTAGTCCTAAAAATATTATAAGTGCGATTTATGTTTATTTGGACGTTAAAAACATTTGCAATATTTGTAGCAAATCGTCATACAAATAAATATTCTTTACAAAGAACGAAAATAAAAGCCGAATGTTTTGTTCAGACAAAATCTTTTGCAAAGACAATATTTTTATGCGAATCAAATTTTAATAATTTATTTTAAGTGAAATATTCGGACGTAATTATTACTTGCAATATTTGTTGCAACTAGAAATAAAAATATACTTAACAAAAAAAAAAGGAAATAAAAGACGGATAAAGAACACACCAAATGTTGGTACGAAATGTAAAACCAGCATTTTGCATTAAAAAATCCCATAGGGACAAATACAGGGGCGGATCCAGGATAGTCCTTTGAGGGGGGGGGGGGCTTGACCCCACAAAGGGTGAGTTAAAAAAAACCGTTCGTTAGGTTGTAGACTATCAACGAAATCTGGATCTTTTTGTTTGCGCCCCTCACCCCTCCTGGAACCGCCAATGGACAAATAGCATCAAAAACCCACATACTAAGTATAGCTTGGATCATAATTAGTATCCATGATAAAGTTAAACAAATAAATAAACAAAAATTAAAAATGGACTTATACTTATTTTTTTATCAACATCCGAATTCGTGTAAAAAAAAAAACACCTTGAATGTTTATTCATACGAGTATGAAATACGACCCAATATTTTGAGATCAACACACAAATTGAATCTTATGCTACCATAGAAATGTAAAAACATTATTTAAAGAAACTGGCGTATCCTGTTAGAGCAGGATCCCAAAATCGCCAAACATTACTTATCTTCTTACTAACAAAATGTGTGGGATAGAGTAGTTTTACTATGTACTTTGGACGTACGCATGACCGGCAAGTTTGGGCCGAAGGGATTTTTACGTATGAAGCAGCATCAATGCCTCCACAAAAAAGAGAACCACAACGCCATCTATCCCGCAAGCTGCGAACTAACTAACTGAACGAAATCCTGCATCGCGGTATCAAAGTTTTCCATGCGATTTGAATATATACAGTCCGAATATCAACTATCGGGCAGTTGCCCACCAGACAACAACCGTACGGTCGGAGGATCCTCCCTTTTCTTTGGAGGTTTGCGGGACTTTAAATATACATAAACACTATTGAGGAGCTCGTGGCTAAATAAAAACAGCTCCACGGGTCGATCTTCAACGACAAGCAACGCTTGTCGAGGTCGGTCTGTGGATGGGTGACCATCTTAACATATTGCGAATCTGACTGAAAGTCAACACCACTAGTTGGGAAAAGGCTAGGCAGATGACATAACACTACTCTTTACATCATATTTTGTTACTTAGAAGATGATTAAGTATCGTCTCTAGGATCGGAGCTCTAGGATCTTGGACTATAATAGGGATGTTTCCTGAAAAAATCATATTAATCTGTCAGATAGATTTCGAAAAACATGGGACACATTTTTTTTTTCACATAAGTAAACCAAACGATACAGTGCGTTGAAAACTCCTGTGTCGTCATAGACCGATACACGTTACCGGAAAGTGACGTCACAAGCCCCCACTCCTGATCATTGATGCGTTTTATTTTCGTCATTTTTTATTTATTTGATAAAACAAAAAAATACTTATATTTTTTGATAATCTAACTGATGGATTAAAATAGAATCGTAATGTTTTCTTGTCAGGAAACATTCCTATAAGTGCAATTTGGTTCTAAAGTAACATTATAAATCTTTTCCTATGTTTTACTAACATAGTATATTGTAAAAAACGGTTTAGAGATACTTTAAAGGCTCAATGTAAATACTAGGCGTTTAGTATTTCCTACATATACATAATAGGTTAGGTATGTGTGGAAAAATACAAAAAATATACATCATCTTAAAATCTAGAGGTGGGTATCTACAGTTATTACAATGACAGACATACACTCGGTTTTTGAACGAAATTAAGCTTCAAAAATTAAACGTAGATCAAGTGAGACGATTAGCTATTGACCACTTATTCTACTAGATAATCAACAGCAGTTGACACATGTTTGACAATTTGTTACTTCCATTTTGAGATTAATTTCGTTGCAGAAACTGAGCGTCCGACCTGCTTGTATCACAAAACATGGCATACATTTAGCACTAAACATAGCTAAAACATAATTTTGTCTCTGTCAAAAACATACATTGATTGAAATTTAAAGCTGTTTTTAGCGTTAAATGTATTTAGATATTTGTGATACAAATGGGCCTTAGTTTTAATAATTTTAAGAAGTATGATAGTATTTAAAATATTATCTTTAGTCGTGTTGAAGAAAATATCTTTCCTAGATGGAAATTAAGTTCTAACTAAAAACAGAATAAGAAATACTATCAATATTATTTTATGTAGTTTTAAGTACAGTCTGCCATTTTGATAAGTGTATTATTAATAGAAATACAGTCTTATTATCAAATACAAATTCTGCTGAAAAATAATTTTCGATTTTTTTTCTATGGAGGCAGGTATAGTCACTGCATCGCCATTTTGATATTTCACCATAATGTAGTAAAATCAAAATGGCGATGGTTGACTTTGCCATTTCGTTTCAATGTCCCTCCAGATATTTGTTTAATCCGACTTGACTTGACTAAATACATACAAAATGAGCGTGTATTAGTTTTATAAAAATTAGTTCCGTACTATTTTGGAAATATTTAGTCAAATGCAAGGTTTATCAGGAAACGGACATGTTAGCTGTTCCTAAGTTAATTTTTCAGCAGAATTCAGATCTTTCCATATCTAAGCTACATTCTCATCTATAACTAAATTATTACTTTCATCTAAGGATTCACTTAAGTTACTATTATCACAATCATCCTCATACTTAGATAATTCTCTACTACGCAGATAATTCTCCATATTAGAAAAACTCACCATTAGCTGCTTTTCAAACATATTCTTCGTGAAAATATTTCTTGCCATTGTATTCTTTAACAGATTCGCAAGTATAGGATTTGATCTTAACATTTCCGGTTTTAATGTATTCAAATCATAGTTTTCTTTGCCGTTAACTTCTGGGACTTGGTGTGACCTTTTATGTAAGACGAAGACATCGGGGTCTTTAAAGCATTTTGAGCACTCTTCACACTGGAATGAGGTCTTGTTTTCTGTGTCATTGTCGGTTCGTAAGTTCACGTGGGTAAATTGAAACTGGTTCGTGTCTGGTTGTCTTTCTGCGGTCATTGAAGAGTTTGTTGGGGTTGTGTCCTCGGTGGGTGGTAGTAGGCCTGTAAAAGAAATAAATATGCTGATTATGGTGGTGAGTTTGTTAAGAATATGTTTGTATCATAGACCTGAAATTAGAATTATTTCGATACAAACAGTTGCACTGACTGCCAGAGGCCCTTGAGGCGGTTTAGAAACTCGGACACTAGTGTGTGGGGGGTCGTTAGATCTTACTGCCTACATGATAAAGCAAGAACAAGTTACTGGGTTCTGAGGTTAGGCAGATGACTCTGTAGTATGGTGTACACATGGTGGTGAGCACCATAGCTAAAGTACACACATCTTTCATGGGGTACTGTGTTAAATGTTACAACAAAATACATTGTGAGTTTGTGACATATTAGAATTAAATAAAAGAAATTTTAAAACGTATGTAAAAAGCACACTTTGTAAACAAGCATATTACAAGTTGGAGGATTACATTCAAGATAAGAATACTTGGACACATGCTGGTCCTGCTCCATAGGACAATCAAGGGTGTAGTGTAGGCAAAATCAAACTGGTCAACTTATGTATTAACTTAATAGATGTATAAGAGTTTTTATTTTTCTATTAACTCACACACTGTTTTATTAATGGTTCCAATATTTGTAAATATGTGAGTGCCATGTACTTATTAAGAAAATGGAAATGTTTACCTCTGCTGGTAATACTTTGATCCTATAAGTAGTATACTATAGGTGCATCAACCTCACATATATTAAAATTAATTTTTGTACTCCAAATATTGTAAAACATTGATTTGAAAAGAGTAACTATGGAGTTTCTTGTCCGTTCTTCTCCATAAGAATCTACCCTTGCGAACGGACAGTAGAGTCACTTTATATTATTTTAAATGTAAATGATGACGTTCAAAAGTGCCGTTTAATGGCCTAATTGAAAATTTGAAATAAACGTTTTGACTTTGACTTTGGGTCTTGTACGATAACCGCTTACATAGCCAGCATAGTCTGTGTGTAAGCCGATTCAGCTGAATCCGGTTTGACTGGAAGCCGACCCCAATATAGTTGGGAAAAGGCAGATGTGGACTTTCAAGGGCCAAAGAAGCACTGTAGCGGCATTCATGCCGCCACAAAAATCAACGTAGCAGAATCAACATCACAACAAATGAGACTCGCAGCGCCATCTATCTCGACAGCTGCGAACTAATTGACAAAATCCTAAATCGCGATATCAGAGTTTACCGTGTGATTTGAACATATGCAAAGCCCGAATATCAACTCTCGGGCAGTTGCCCACCAGACACAAACAACCGTCTGGTCGGAGGATCCTCCCTTTCCAGTGGAGGTATGTGGGACTTTACTCTCTGTTCCGCTACCTCCAAAGCACTTCCCTCTATTGATGGCTGCTTCACCATACGGCTCTAAGACTGACTAAACAACAGTTGCATACAGTCAGAACTAGCCACAGGTCCTTCAATAAAACCTCTATATCATAGGAGTCACTAACACCTACTCCGCAGAGCCTGCATGGAGGAGGATGAGACAGCAGCACAACTGCTTCTAAGCTGCCCGGTAGTCGCTGATTAGTTTCGGAAGTCCAGGTACCTTCTGTGTGATACTAACACAAAGGCGTTGCTGGTCTTCCTTGAAGAGATGGGGTGGATCAAATGACATATTTTTATCCCACCTGTACGCGAAATACGCGCTTACACGTGGAGTTGCGGGAACCAAACCGAATTACATATTTACAGTATAGTTGGCGCCTGATAAATTTGGAATAACGGTCATTGACCCACCTACATTTATTAACACACTTAATTTCAAAAACACAAATAAATAATGAAAAACGATTCATAATTTACTGTCTGAGGGTACCTAAAAAGAGATATTAAGGTAAGGTCAATGTACTTTGTTTCACATTTATCTAGCGCCTACCATAGTAATAGTTTGCTTACCGTTACACATGGTAGTTAGTGCCAGGGAGTCTTGTACGCCAGCCGCTTGCATAGCCAGCATAGTCTGCATGTAGATAGCTCGAGCCAATTGCTGAGCTTGGTTTTGTAGCTGGAATTAAAAAGTTACGGGGTTTAATTGAGATATTAAGAGTTCTAGTGTTAGAGAAATTCTGTTCAAAAACCGGATAAGAAAAAAATCGACTGCTCCATACATTGCTCTGCGCGTAACTCGACAAAATGTACTGAATAGCTGATTATTTTTTCGCGATTTCGGGGTTGGTCCCATAGTAAACTTTTTACCGGAAATTGACGTCACAAGCCCCCACTCCTGATCTTTGTTGCGTTTTATCGTCGTCAATTTTTATTGATTTGATAAAGCAAAAAATACGAATCCAATATTTTTAGATAATCTAACTGACAGACTAAATAGAATCATATATTTTTTAACCAGGAATCATCCATATTGCTGTCTTTAGCGAGACTTTTGAAAAAAGACAGACTGATGACTGCGTGTAGGCTGCTCAGCCGACACAAGTCGGCTGTATTATGTGGCTCCACGCTGCATCCGAACCGAATCCAAATAAAACCGGATAAGTGCGAGTCGGATTTGCGCACGAAGGGTTCCGTACCTATCTATAAAAAAACGGCAAAAAAAATCACGTTTGTTGCATAGTACGTTTCCAATATTTGTTGTTATAGCGGCAACAGAAATACATCATCTGTAAAAATTTCAACTGTCTAGCTATCACGGTTCATGAGATACAGCCGGACAGCGGAGTCTTAGTAATAGGGTCCCGTTTTTACCCTTTGGGTACGGAACCCTAAAAAAGGTGGGCAGGCTGTTTTTTTTTATTTAATTATTGGCAGGTACGCGCTTGACGACTATCTCACCTGTTGGTAAGCGACGATGTGGTCGAAGATGGAGCACGCTTGCCTAGAAGTAACCTATTCACTTTATATTTACCTGAGGATCGAACGCGGGTACATTGTTAGGTGCCCAGGCACCAGACTGTCTCCTAGTGTATGGAGCGGGCGTATCTGATGGCAGATTCTGAGACGGTATCGCGTCTTTGCGTAGAGTCCGCCATTGTCCTGAAAATTGAGATGATACAACAATATGAGTAATGGTTTTTGAGCAATATTAGTTCTTAAGATTCAAGCTCGAGGAGGAGCTCGTGGCTAAGAAATCACAGCCACATGGGTCGATCTTCAACGTTAAGCAACGCTTGCCGAGGTCAGTCTGTGGATGGGTGACCATCTTTACTTACCGAGATTCCTCCGTGCCTCGGAAAGCACAGTTAATGGGTTGTGGAGGTCTTGTAGGCAGCCACTCCACGTAAAATACTGGTATTCAGTTGTATTTGGTTTGACTGGAAGCCAACCCCAATATACTTGGGAAAAGGCTAGGCAGATGATAATGAAGCTTGGGTGGATGCAGGAATCCATCATTATCTTTTTCAGGCTTTGGTTGTAGTTTACATGTGTTTCGCGCTATTGCAGTATAAAAAATTAGACTTTATAGCAAAGTGTAGTATTCCGGTATTGCAGTATCGAATCGAAGATATAGGTGAGGTAAAAAGATAAAAGATGGACCCTCCAGACAACAAAATGGCGTGGCCCAGCAGGAAATAGAAATGTTGAAAGTCAAAAAAAAATACAGGTTCAAAAATCAAAAGTTATTTATTCAAATTAGGCTGAGAGACAGCACTTTTTGAACGTCAAATTTTACATAAAGACAGTCCCCCAAAACGCCCAACCGTCACCACTTCCTAGTGTTTTAGCTGGGAAGAAGAAGTGGCGCAACAAACTCCCCAGCAACACATCTGTCTGTTACGTTTTAAGAACTTCAATTAAACAATAGTACGCAAAGTATTTTAAGACACGAACAAAAAAATAAATATGTATCCAACAACATGGAAATCATAAAATTGGATGTGTATGTTGCAGCCAATATTTTTATTTATTTTTTTATTATTGATAGGCACGCACTTGGCCACTATCTCACCTGATGGTAAGCGACAATGTGGTTGAAGATGGAGCACGCTTGCCTAGAAGTAACCTATTCACTCTTGACTTAAAGACTCCCAGTTTGTAGCTATCAGGAAACACAGACTCTGGCAGGGAATTCCACTCTTTAGCTTTTAGCTTATTATTTTTCATTATAAGTCTAGCCTTTTCATTTAACTGTGCCGTTTTATCAACGACATAAGTGACATGGGCCAGTCATTAAACAATATTGAAACAAAGATGTCACTAATAATTGGCACAGTTAAAAGAAAAGGCTAGGCTTTTTTTTAAATGGCTGATTAATCGACTTGGCTGCGACATATACACAGCTGCAGACAACAAAATGTGGAAAAAGATGGAGGATGCTTATACCCCTGTGCAATAGTTAGTAATACCAAGACGTTGCTGGCCTTCCTTGGGGAGTTGGGGTGGATCGAATGAAACATTTGTCCCACCTCCACGCAGCATACGTGCTTGGTCGTGGAGTTGTGGAAACCAGCCCGAATTACATACCCTTGGGAACCAGTGATGTGGGAAAAAAAATTATAAGAGTTATAACAAAGGCCTATACTGCATTGGAAATATATTTAGTGCAACAGCTGAATAGAATAGTTTTATCTTCATTCAAGTGACCACTTCATCACCGACCACAGTCATCTACACGTGACTGAAAAATGGCATTATGTTGGTAGGCACTAACGCTACACAAAATAAAAGAAATAACACAACAAATAATATTGGACCATGCAACAACCCATGAGTAATTGCACATCAGCAACCAACTCATACACAGTCCTAGCGAATCTCAATCGTGCTTCGGTTACATTGGTAATACTTGAAAGATTTAACCAAATAATTTGGTATTTTTAAGGTGATAGAGGTGGTGGCATTTGCCAAATATAATAACTACTCTTGCAAAATCAGCCTTTGCAACAGATTTTCAATGAATGCAGCGTTCTTTGAAATTCATATGTAAAATAGTATTATATTCAATTGGCCCTCAAATATATGTAGTTGATTTGATTTGAATGTATCAGAGTACAAGGTTTCGTTTAATGGGAACCCCACTGCTGAGAAGATGACCGGTTGTGGTTAGGGAGGAAAGGGTCGGTCAGTGGGTCGTCTTAGGGGCGGAGTTAGGTCTGGGAAAAGGAGGAGCCAAGTGTCACAGGAAGGTTGAGATAAACTGCAAAAAAAATGCCTGAATATCTTTGATTAGACAGTTTACGAGTTTACAGTGAATCGCCCATTCAGCTGTGGTTAGTAAAAGACTAGCTGGAAGGTCATGCATAAGTTTAGTCTCCCGAGAAAACCGGAAGATTCGCGCTTGCGAAACATCGCAAGAATGGAGGGAAATTTCTGCCCCGGAGTAGAACATAGTAGCAAGATCTATCGCATAAACACCAAGACTATACGCATCTAATTTATCGCCAAACAAGATTACGTGATAGCTATCTTAAATCAACAATAACTAGACGTAAACATAACAAACAATGTACACATTGGTATCAAAGTAGGCACAACACAACAAATATAAATAGATGCGGACGAAAAATAGGTATCGCACCAAAACGTAGGTAAGTTTTACTGAGAAAATCAAACGTGTAGGTACCTACCCTTATTTTTACCCGCACTCGTTATTGTGTAATCCTCAGGCTTGAAATGGAGGCTGCAGACTTTAGAGTACTTTGTATATGGTTTCCCTCGCTTTAGAATATCGTTCCAGAGTTTTGCAAGCTCTGCGTCTCTTGGAAACTGATGAAACGATACATTCTTTGCCTTCCCAGCCATTGACGTGCAACGCGGCACGGTGCAGTAGTAAGGCATCTTGTTAGTGCGAAACTAGTTCAAACACACAAATTAACATATCTAAGCAATTATACTGTTATTTAAACAGTTGTATTTTAATAGAAAAACAAACAAAACTCGCGCATAAACACCAAGCTCCGACATTTATCAAAGTTTAGGCAAAAATGTAGTGTTGCCAGTTTTGTCGAGGTGTTGATTTGTCTATGATCGATTTTGTGGAAATCGTATCGATTAAAACTTCAGTTTAGTCGATTGAGGTGAGTGAAAAACAAAAAATGTTTTGGATTTCAGTAAGGTTATCTAGCTATAGACCAGTCAAAAATCCTACTATATAGTAAATTTTATCTAAAAAAATTAAAAAAAAAATCATTGAAAACATTTCATTTAAAAAAAAAACAAAAACGCGTTTATTTCAATACAAGCTAGAAAAATTAAATTATCTCTCATTTCCTTTTTACAATATGTGAAGAATAGGTAAAACTAATTAATTTTGTCAGAATTATACACAGTCTTATTATTAAAAAGACGGTGTGTTATTACAAAACACGGTTTAAACCCATCAGTAAATAAATACGTTTTGAGAAATTGTTTAGATGTCTTTAATTTTTTTTATTTTTAAGTCGGACATGAAACTGATATTAGTAACATGCGCTAACAGGTAATGTCTAAAAAATAAAGAAAATAAATGCTACAAAACACTGATCTTGAGATCGTTTTTAGGGATCCGTAGCCAAATGGCAAAAACGGAACCCTTATGGATTCGTCATGTCTGTCTGTCCATCCGTATGTCACAGCCACTGTTTTCCTTTTTTTGGTAAGTACATGTATTCTGTGAACCACATTAAGATTTTCACACAAAAATAGAAAAAAACAATAAATTTTGGGGGTTCTCCATACTTAGAACTGAAACTCAATTTTTTTTTTCATTAAACCTATACGTGTGGGGTATCTATGGATAGGTCTTCAAAAATGATATTGAGGTTTCTAAGATATTTTTTTTCTAAACAGAATAGTTTGCGCGAGAGACACTTCCAAAGTGGAAAAATGTGTGACCCCCCCTGTAAGTTCTAAAATAAGAGAATGATAAAATAAGAGAATGATAAAACTAAAAAAAATATATGATGTACAGTCTGTTGTCAACATTATCTGACCCACCCTAATAACAAACGAATTTGAACCCTCTACCTGTGACATTAAGGTTTATTCAATTTATATGAGCTTATCGTAATTTATATAGCCAAATTGCTTAAAAATACTTAACGAGTTATTTGAAACGATTTACAAATGTGTGTGCGCAGTCACTGCTATTAGGCATAGTGTAACTTTTGTCACTTAGATGTATTTATTATCTACCTCACGAAGCAAATATATGTTTTACTTCGGATCCAACCATTCTTGGTGAACATAAATTCTGTGAACTTAAAGTTTTTTAATTTATCCACCTGTTTACAAGATAAGTTATTAGGCGTAAATCATATTGATCGTTCTTTAATAATGCAAGCAATATTGTAGAAATGAAAACAAAATTAAAAAAGAAACTGTTGTGTGGACTGTGTTTTCGAACCCACAGGTTGTTCGCCAATTCAGCATCAAACCGCTAAGCAACAAGAACTTGTTGGGACTACGCGAAATTAAAGATTGGGTTGTAATTATGTAGTGTGACTTAAAAGATTTTCAACTTTAATATCAACGAGATAATGATTAAAATAGTTTAACAAAATAATTTACAATGCTGGTGGCTCCGACAATGCTGGCGAGCACTTGTCTGATAAGCTCATATAAATTGAATAAACCTTATTGTTTCGGGAAGAGGGTCCAAATTCGTTGTTTTTAGGGTGGGTCAGATAATGTTGACAACAGACTGTACATTACCATGTAAACTTCCATCAGAAATTGGTTTGAACGAGATCTACTAAGTTTTTTTTTAATACGTCTTAAATCGCTTGCTGCTACGGAACCCTTCATGGGCGAGTCCAACTCGCTTTTTTAATATTACTGATATACAGAATGTATCGAAACTCAACGTCAAGCGGGTACAGGGCGATAGGCTAGGTTTTACCAGTTCAGACAAAAATAAAAAAATAAATTCCATGTTACTTGGTTCAAAGTGATAATAGGAATACTTTTGAAAATGTGGAAAATCAAAACCCTTTTTTTAAGGTGCGTTTTGTGTTCCAGGGCCGCAGTAACTCTTTCGAACAAAATCCGGAACCCTAGCTGGTTCTGGCCCTAACGGGCCCCTTCTCCTATGCTGACATCTCTTTGAGGCGCGCGTGGAACAGAACGCGCCGTCGGCCTGGGCGTAGCTTCGATCGGACTAAGAGCCACCCAACACTCGCCGTCCGCAGACCCGCACCTACGGGGGCCTGGAATCGCCCAGCGACTCCCGTCGCCGGTGCGTCTCCCTATGTAGCTGGCTGGTGGCTGGGGCGTAAATGCTGTCTCTCTTTCACGCGGCCCGCCTCCTCCGTTTCTACCATTACTGCTTTGCAGAAGGAGGTGACGGCTGCCCATGCCTCTTCGCTCCAGACCATGGATTGAACCAGGGCCGGTCACCGCCGCCGATAAATCAATACCCTAGATCATACATTTAGGTACTGTGATCACAATTTTCTCAATATGGTTGTGTTTTTTTTTAGTGTAATCCTAAATAACTATGCTATTGGTTGCAGTCACAAATCCAATAATTAACATGGTCAGTTTAGTGAAAAAAAAAAAATTTATTGGTTCATGTTTCATTAACAAACATTTTGTCAGATAACTTTGAGACTTCATCTTTCCAAAAAAATGTAATTTAAAAAAATGGCCCATTTCAAAATTTCAAAATGGTCAAAAAATATATTATTGCTTATTTTACTTACAAATTTCAAGTAAACTTTGACAAGCGGTTACGCACTCGATCCGATCCAAATCCGTGAATATACGTTACGAAGTAGTCATGGAACTATTTTTTATGGTAGTTTACTCTACTTCTTTGTAGTACACAAAGAAGTAGAGTAAAGTCGAATAACTCGGACCTCTGATCCAAGTAACATGGAATTTATTTTTCATTTTTGCCTGAACTGGTAGGTATAACCTAGCCTATCGCCCTGTACCCGCATTACGTTGAGTTTCGGGATATCCTGTATATTGTTTTAAATCGAGATTAAACTACTCGCACTTTAAAGTTATGAAATTCAAATTACTTTTTAGTCGATTTCTGGTAGGGATAACAATCGAACTACAATTGCATACCAAAAGGAACGACGTCAAAATAAAGTCTATGGTCCATACGAGTGGCCATTTTTTTTACGAAAAAAGTGGGAAGGGAAAAATAGATGTCAAATATTTCAAGGCTACAGTGTGATGATTCCATTTTTTTCCAAACCAACGTGATAACGTTTTCAACAAATAAATTAAATAACATATTTGTGTCCGGGACTAGAGGTTACAAACTGGTTCGATGTGTTGTGTTCGTTTCGCCGACTGTAAACATTAATACGCTTAGGAAACCAAATAAGAAAGGAACATGGGCTATTATTGCACAGTTCCTCAGTGCACGTCGCTCGCCGGCAAGACGAAAAACGTGAAATTTCATAGGTTTCCTCGTGACGTGACTATGGCAGACAAGTGGAACCTGATTTTGAAGCGAGGCAAGCCGTACACCAAATATTCAAAAGTTTGCAGTCTACATTTCACCCAGGCAGATTATAACGTCACAACTATGGGTAAGAATAAAGGTATTTCGGGTTTTTCCATCTCTGGTAACAACATTAATAATATTTCCTTCGGCGATGACTCATAAAAGTTTCACCAGTTTATTTGTTTTGACTTTTGTAACTCATGCAAGGGTCGAATGCATTTCCTTTTGTGCTTAACCATACTTTTTGCTTTTAAAACTCTGTCTCTTGTGCATGATCATAATCACTATTGTTTTTTTTTGCATAATTTTGGCGGACAATGAGAAATGATGTGGTCATTTGGCCAAATATAGCTTTGTCTTTGGTAAAATTGCAGAAAATTACGAGAAATCGAGAATGTAATCACAAAAATAATTTGGAAATATTCTAATAGCAATCTTGTTGGAATTTGATGATTAATGTAACCTAAAAATCTGTGTAAATACATGAGATAAAAGTTTCTACAGATACACAATTTTTATGACTAATCTTTAGCATTTTAACAGTTTAAATGACAAAGATTGGTCATTGCATCATTCTCTGAACACAAATGCATTAATTCTCATTTGAGACATCCCTTCTTTGGTTGCTTGGTGTCAAATATGATTCATTTGAAAAAAATTAAATATTTTTTTAAAACCATGTTTGCAATTCAAGAGCTAAGTTCGTTTTGTTTTGCTCTCCCAACTGAAGTAATTATTCTTACTTGTTTTCGTAGATTTTGTCTGCAAACAAGTACGATTAATTACTTCTGCTAAAGCTAAGCTCAATTTCGCTTAGCAATTAGTTTGCTACCAGCTTTAAATGTATCAAAACAGTTGTAAATAACCTTACTAACTTAGTTATAGTTGACAATTTAATTTTGCACATTATGAATCATTCTATTATCTAATCATTATCAAGGATTATTCTATTTTTATATAATATTTGTTTTTGTTATGACTCATGGAGTCATGGGTTTAGTTGCAAGCATGACAGTTGAGCATGCAGTTTTGGATTTGATTCCCAGTTCAGGCACAGACATGGGTGATTCCTTAGACTCCTAGCCGACCCCAACATGGTACCCGTTGGGAAAAGGCTAGTTTGAGAGTGTATATTATACGACGTTGGAACGCTCATATCCCATTCCCGTAGGATTTCCTGTTCCTGTACAACCTATACCCTTCCTCATGGATGTGGCTTTCATACAAAAATATTTTTTCCAAATCCGAATGGTACTTTCAGAGATTAGTAGGTTCAAACAAACGAAACTCTTCAGCTTTATTATTTTAGTACTAGCTGTGCCCTGCGGTTTTACCCGCTACTCGGCTTCTAAGGGACGTAACCTTCCTCAAGAACTGAGCTATCAAATGCAAAAAGATGAATGAAATCGGTAAAGTCGTTCTCAAGTCATGGTGTGATCAAGGGAAATAGGGATTCATTTTTACATACAGATAGATAGAAGTATAGATTTGGTCTTAGTTTTCTAGCCTCATTGGTCTTTGATCACAACTGCTAAGGCTGAGCACTAGGTCCTGGGTGTGATGCCCAGTTCCAGATATTGTTACTAGATTTTTCCATCATGAATTCCTTAGTAACAGTGTGAAATCTGAATTTGTGCCTGGTTGATGACAAGAAATGCCCGCCCCGTGTGACTCAAAATTTAAACGTAACTATCGAAATTTGGATGAACACTATATAGGTACACCTCTGCCTGACCCTTCAGGAGAGGCATGATGGTATAATTAGTATTCTCTATGCTCCATAGAATAGAGTATAATTTTGAGCCAATAATTTCTCTTGAAGTTGAACTATCCATAAAGAAAAGTTATCTGCTATATTTGTAAAGTATGTTTCCTTATACATACAATGTTAAACAGGGGACTCCCCTGAAATACAGTCCATAACAATGGGACTTATTAAGGATTATTATTGCACACATCCACAGTATTAATTTTTAATTTACCTCTTATTTTAAAATAAATAATATATAAAAATATTTTCAATAGGAAAATTGTTGATTGATGCTGTTTGTACCTATTAATTTGTTATTACCTTTTAGATTAGCTCGTGGTTAAATAAAAACAGTTGCATGGTTCGATCTTTGAGGATAAGCAACATTTGCTGAGGTTGGTTTGTGTATGGATGACCATCCGTTACTAACCGAGACTCTATTGTGCCTTAGAAAGCATATACAAGCATAATCTGCCAAGGCTGTTATTTGTAGATGTTTGATAGTCAGAAGCTGAAAATCTGACACTAGGCTTGGAAAGCAGTACCATGTTGTTGCGGATTTTGTTAGAAAGAGTCACCGTGGCCTTGGAACGCAAAGAGCATTTGGAGGAACACAGATGGGTTTTAGTCAGTAAGAAGTAATTTTAATGATTTCCCACACGTAACAAAAAAAAAAGGTGTACCGTGTTTCCCAGTTAATGGATTGTGAGTGTCAGATAGGCAGTCTCAGCTCTATGTAAAATACTGGTCCTCACCTGCTTCTGGCCTGGGAGCCTTTAAGTCAAGAATGAATAGGTTACTTCTAGGCAAGCATGCTCCATCGTCAACCACATTATCGCTTACCGTGAGATAGTGGTCAAACGCGTACCGTGTCATCAAAAGTAAAAGAAGGGCTCGTCTGGTTCATTGAAACACATCCCAACTTCCTCCACTGCTGAGCAGCATCTCTTTTCTTTCGTCAATCTCCACATTCCTGTGACAGCCTCATCCAGATTCTACAAAAGATAGCAACAATTTTATGCTTAATGAATTTGAATTGCAATGTAAAATTATCATAATAACCTAAATGTTTCCTATTATTGATAATTAAGGTTTTATGCTATAAAATGAATGCGTGCAACACAATGCAAGGTAATAAAGTAGATTTAAATGTGTCGTAAATTAAGTGGGAAAAAAAGTATTTCCTGTCATTTACCTAGTAGCATACCTTTTTAGGATGTGATTTTTATTATCTACTCTAGATTTTGCCCGCGACTTCGTACGCGAATATTACAGTTTTTTCCCGTTCCTGTAAGAATTTCGTGTCGTCGTGAATTTAGTGCTACCCTACAGTCTTTAAGGTTGAACTAGTCGCGGGCTTGAACTCACTGGTAGGAATGGCCAAAAAAGACGCTGTTTCACCGGACATCGTGCCCGACAGAGACAGTATCAGTGATGAGCAATTAGACGCTAGTCTACACGCACAATGTCTAGTTCCCACGCATACAAACGTTAGACGATGCACGAAAAGTCTATTGGATAGTTGAGTTTTATGAAAAAACCACTGCATAAATCACGCCCAAAGTTGCGTTAAAATTAGCAAGAAAAACGTATCTTAGTTGGCTTGTAACTTTTTAATAATGGCTTTTTATTTTACTATTTTGTTTCCGTACAGACAAAATTAATAATGAGATAAAACGATATCATGTTTAACTTTGAATGTACAATTTCATACAGTGGAGTAATACCCCCTCGAAATTTGTATGGACAAAATATCGACTAGTGCAACCTTAAGACAAACGCGACGTGCCAAATTTCAGCTTTCTACAACCAGTAGTTCCGACTGTGTGTTGTCTGTCAGTCAGTCACTCAAACACTCAGTAACGCAAGTTTTATAATATTGATTTATAATAACATAACATGATTATATTGTGTCAAATACAAAAAAAAATCTGCACCTATTTTCCTTAGGCAGTAGCTACAGACCTCTAATTTATGATTCTCCTTGTGTACACCGCTCCAGCCCTGACATGTGAAAATTCCCAAATAAAATAAATCTTATGTAATTGGTTAATAAACATTAAATTCGCGATTAGTTCGGCGCACACCGGTGTGTTGCCGGTGCTTGAGCGGTTAACTTTTTGTTTTTACCCATGGTTTTGAAAAAAACTAGACCATAATGTAAGCATGCATGTGTACATCAGAAACTCGCCAAATATTATGTTTCAAAACTTAACTATTATATAGACTAGTTAAAAAAAATATATATATGTCTATACTAATATATGTATATAGGAATATGCACAAATTTTGTGACTAAAATGATAAAAAACTATAAAAGAATGGCCACTGCAACGTTTTTATTTTAGTTAATATTGATTTTTAGCAATAATTACGTTTAAAAATAACGTGAAACGGAACGCATTTAGCAACAACAATCAGCGTCTAGTGACGTCACTGCTGTTATGACAACGAAAAGACGACCTTTTTTCTTTCATTTAAGACAGTTCATGAACAGTGACGGGAGTGACGTCATCATACGTTTTTGCGCGAAAATTTATTTTTGGCAATAAATTATAGCATTTCAATTTTTTAATTTATGTAATGCTCTATTTTTCATGTACTTTTTTCAAATGAAATCAAGATGAAAATATTGCATGTTGATCCCTATTAGTGATTGTAGCAACATGCGATATAACTTAAGTATATTAATATAACCTTATCTTCTATGTATACAATGTTAATAATACCACATTGTTGTCTTTTGGAATATACTTAAAACTTTTTTTAAAATAATTTACTGAAAAAGAACAATGGAATCCAGTCATTTCAGTGTGACTTAATTATGAGATCTAAAAAACTAAATAGTAATCAACTTTTTTATATTTTGATAAACTCTCAATTAAGTAACGATTGATTGAATACCTATACAATTAAAAGAAAATGTCCTACATTATTATATACATTGTTATATTCTAGTATTTTGTTCATGACAATAAAATAAAATAATTTATTTAAATATTTTTCTAAGTATCCGGATTATTCAAATTATTCGGATAGTAGTATATAATACGATATCCGGATAGCATGCCCTTTTAACGTTTGCGGGCCAAACTTGGCTATAGATCGCTCAGGATGGTTATGGAAAGACTAAGAAGTTAAAAAAATAGGAACAGTGAAAACAGAATCAAAACTGATCGAAAAATAAACGCAAAATCGCCGTTTTCTATGGAGCCGTGTGGGCGTCATGATTTCATGAACTGTGACGTCAGAGTTCGAGTCGGACTTCTCTTTCTAATTGTCAACGTTGTAGCCTTTTCCATCGCTGAAGAAGTTTTTTTTATAAGTGTTTACTAGAGCTAATAAGTATTTTATTTATCCACTAAAAATAAATGTGTATCTGATCTATTTTCTTAATGTCCTTCGGCAAATATCTGATTTCCGAATACAAACGAATGCTAATTTTCATGTCCGTCCATGAATTTGAATTCAGAACTAAGTAAGTACCTACTTACTTTGTTGTTTTTTTTTTATTTCCGTGTAAACTTTGTATAACAATAAAGTACTTCGTTCTAAATTCAAATTATTATACACGATTTAGCATTCGTTTGTATTCGGAAATGCGATAATACCAAGCGACATTAAGAAAATAGTTGTACTGTACATATCATAAATTCCACATATAACCCGTCTGCTTTCAAAGCAAGAGTGAACAGGCATCTTCTGGGCACGCTCGCTCCATCATAGACCTCATCTATCGCTTTCCATCAGGCGTGATCGAGGTCAAGAGCAAGCCCATTCCCCAATTAAAAAAAAAAAACATTTTGTCTCTCGATCTGTGTATATAAACGACGCTCTGTAGTCTGTTTAGCCTGCGCTTTTAAAATAAAACATGCGGTGTGTACTGTGTGTATGAAAGATACCTAACAATTTCGCTGTCTTAATTGTTTTAAGTGTGTCAATCTTTCTGCCTTTCCCATCTACATTGGGGTCGGCATCCAGTCTAACCAGATGTACCTGAATACCAGTATTTTACGGAAACACAGACTGGTAGGGAATTCCACTCCTTAGTTGTACGCACAATGAATGTGTTCCCAAAACGTGTCGTTGGTGGGATGTCCACCATGTACCGGTGGCGCGTCGCCTTACGTCTTGTGGTCCGATGATGGAACGGGCCTGGCGGAACTAAACTATACAATTCCTTCGCACACTTCCCAAAATGCGACCGATTGGAATCCGACAGGCTAGCAACTTGGCGACTCGACGAGCCTACCATTGCCGATGATCCTCTTGGCTCGTTTCTCAATTGAAACAAGGGCATCAAGCTAGTATCTGGCGGATCCGTTCCAAAGATGAGAGCAGTACTCCATACACAAACGAACTTGCGCTTGAAAAAGTTTGAGTAGCAGTTCTGGCGTGAAGTTCCGTCTCACCTTTGCTGGGATCCTCAACTTTTTGGCAGCCAATTGAGCCTTTGTCTCTATGACAGGATCGAAATTGAGGGTAGATATTATTTTGTTATTATAGTTATTAATCTATAATCTGGACTAGTTACTACCTACTATTTCATTTTAAAATTTTTCTAAACACAATTTGTTATTTTTTCCCTGTTTATTAGGATATAATTCAGTAATGACGTATTTGGGGCTTACCAATGTGGTCAGTTATTTTTTTTAATGATTTTCCTGGAAAATAATGATATGAAAGTAGCTAATATGTGTTGAAAAGCCGTCAGCCTTAAAATCAAGAGTGGATAAGCATCCTCTGTGCTCGCTCGCTCCATCGTAGATCTCATCCTTTGCTTACCATCAGGCGAAATCGACGTCAAGAGCGGACTCATCTATACTAATGTGTTTGTATGTTTGAATGCGCTAATCTCTGGAACTACCAGTCGGATTTAGAAAATTATTTTTGTATAAGATAGCCACATTCATGAGGAAGGCTATAGGCTATAAGGGAACGGGAAATTCCTCAGGAATAAATCACGTTTGATGTATGGGGTATGGGAGCCCCCATACAACAAACGTGATTTTTTTGCCGTTTCCTTCGTGCGCGGGTCCGACTCGCACTTGGCCGGTTTTTAGTATTTGTAGTTATAGCGGCAACAGAAATACATAATCTGTGAAAATTTCAACTTTCTAGCTATCACGGTTCATAAGAGACAGCCTGGTGACAGACAGACGGACAGCGGAGTCGTTGTTATAGGGTCCCGTTTTTATCCTTTGGGTACGTATCCCTAAAAAAGGGAAAGAACGGAGAGAAACCTTTGCTCAGCATTGGGACAGGACTTAAATATCTACAATAATAATCATAATATATTTTTTCTCACTACCGTTATCAGAAAACAATTGTATTTTTTTCTGCAAAACGAGGGCAACAACGATAAGGGATAACAAAAGTATAATACTGTCCGTCTGTGTGTTTCCAACTCGAAAACAGCTGAGCGGTTGTCAATGTAAATTGTCAAATTCGATAAAACATAGATAATTTTATGACTAATGCTGATATTCAGATATCGATGATATGATTATGACATAAGTTATGTTTTGGGTGGATTAAACGTGACTCAAAATCTTTGTCGTAATAAACATTCAAAATATGAAAAAAAAGTTTCGATTAAAATCTAATAAACAGATGAGGAAATTGACGCCGTTTATTTTAAATAAATTTTAAGCCTGAGGCGTCGTCCTTAACCGCTCAAGCACCGGCAACACCTCGGTGTGCGCCGAATTAATCGCGAATATAATGTTTATTTACCAATTACATAAGATTTATTTTTTATTTGGGAATTTTCACATGTCGGGGCCGCAGCGGATTGGCTAATAGCGATCGTCGCGCGAATACGCGATCTTGATCATTCTCTTGCTCTCGACCCAATTTAAACACTGCAATAAAAAAGTTGACTCCATGATGTAAAATATTTACATACAATCGCATCAGTTTATATTTCAAGCCGACCTCACGTAACACAATCAGAAACAGGCTGGCACGTTGATAATAATTATAATAAAGAAAAAATCTTTAAAAATTAATCTGGCCCTTATCTTGCATATTACGTACGAATTACGACATTCATGTCAAATGATTGTTTGTAAAAATAATAGTAATATGCGTTCTTATCGCGCGGCTCGGTAGTAAACCTAACTAATATAAATGCAAAAGAATGGATGGATGTTTGTCTCAAATAGTCTCAATCACGGCTGAACGGGTCTGGATGAAATTTGGCACTGATAGATCATAGTCTGGAATAGCCTTCGATAAAGAATTCACTGGATTAAGGATCAAAAACAAAAGTACGTCGGGAAAGTTGTCCACGTTTGCACACATATGACATCTTTTTTTGACACTAAATATACAAAACAGGATGAAACGTCACCTATCTAAATGTATTATATAAACCTATAAGCTCGAACACTAAGTTTGATTTCGTTTACAATATATTTGTGTTTCTTCTTGGCTACGGTTGGACGTTTCTTATTTGAAATAAGAATAAACTTTTATTTGTGGTCTTATAAATGTCTCTGGCCGTTTTTCAAGTGCTAATCGGATATCTATTGTATTCTTGATCGAAGGGAATAGAACATAGGCTTTTTATCCCAGGAGTATGTTACCTTGAAATAACATTGACGCGACCGAAGTCGCTGGCTGAAGCAAGTTGTTGGATAAAGTCGCGAGGCTGGTTTGGGTCTGTTCCTATCAGGATGCAGCGTTTTTTTTTTTTCATTTTACTTTCTGTCCTTTCTTAACTTCGATCTCGCCTGATGGTTCGAAAGAGTCACCGCGGCCCTGGAATGAAAAGGGCATTTGGAGGAACACGGATGGGTTTAGGCAGTAAGAGTCTGACAATCGTTATCATGATCAAGTCGTTACGGATAGTCAGAAGCCAGAAAATCTGACACCAGACTTGCCATGAGATATGGATGCCAATGTTTGTGCCAATAGTTGGGTAAAGGCTAGGCGGATTGATCGGCTCCTAATCTAAACGGATGGCGCTAAGTATATAGAGGTAGACAGAACAGAGAGTAAAGTCCCGGAAACTTCCATTGAACAGGGAGGATCCTCCTACCGGACGGTTGTTGTGTCCGGTGAGCAACTGCCTTACAGTTGATATTCGGGGTATTGTAGGTACATGTTAAAATGCCACGGTAAACTTTGATATCGCGATTCAGGATTTTGCCAAACTAGTTCGCAGCTTTTGAGAATGATGGCGTCGCGGGTCTCATTGTTGCGATGTAGACTCCGCTACGTTGATTTTTTTTGTGACGACATTGTCGCCGCTATAAGTACAAGTATTTTACCTTTTTTTTTTCGGGTGGAAATCCTCATGGAGTTCCTCCACACCACGCGCCGCCCCCTCGGGACCGAATGAATGGGGGGCGACGGACGTCCCCAAGTCCGCCAACCCTGGACCCAGTTAGGGGGGCCGAAGGAGGGCAGCGTATGCCTCCGACGCCCGGTGCGCCTGCTGCGGGCCGGGAGAGCACTCGACATCTCCCATTCCCTTTCCGCAGCCTCCTTCTGCGCGATACAAGTATTTTACCTGGAGCAACTATCTACTGACTGTTACTATACCCCTTCGCAAGACTGGTTTCAGACTACCCGCAATTACTATCAAAAGTCCGGTGGAATATGCGAGAAGTATTCAAATTCATCACCCGATGTATCATTTCTCTACTTCGTATTCAGTTTTCCTTATCCGCTCTTGCTTACAGTGAAAACCCCTATTTAAATAAATTATAATGGACTGTGATTGGTTGACTAGCAACGTGATTTATCGAAGCGCGTATGAAGGTTCTTCAGCGTAGGATGGATTTAGTTATCGGGAAGAAAAGGATGCAGTAAGAGAACCGCACAAGAATACTACCCATGAAGTCATTGTTTTACTTCTATCACTGTTTCTCAGTCTGCCTCGCCTTTTCCCAACTATGGCGAGGGTTGGTTTCCTATCTGACCTTCACAACCCAGTAACTGGGTAATACGATACCCCTTCGCAAGATTTGTGTCATATTTTCTTGCTACCCGTAACGACTGTCAAAGATCTACAAATGACAGCCGAGACCAACGACTTAAGAGCGTTTACGCGGTACGGCTTTTCATACAATCTTTCAAATCCTTATTCTTCAAAATGAATGAACCGATTTTAACGAAACTTGGTATGCATACGCTAGATATCCAGGTCTAAATAGTTATAAGAAAACATTTTTGAAAAAGAGTTCAGGGGGAAGGATATAGTGATTTTTCACTTTCTATAGAAAACTTAAAATCGCTCTCTCTCTCCCTCTGAAATCTTTTTCAAAAATATTTTCTTATAACTATTTAGACCTGGATATCTAGCGTATGCATACCAAGTTTCGTTAAAATCGGTTCATTCATTTTGAAGAATAAGGATTTGAAAGATTGTATGAAAAGCCGTACCGCGTAAACGCTCTTAACGTGATTTCCGTTTTACCCATCCACGAACGGACCTCGGCAAGTCGTTTTTTTACGGGGGTAAATCCTCATGGATGTCCTCCGGAGGGGTCTGTCAGACTCTTACTGACTAAAACCACCCCGGTGTTCCATCTCTCACTTACACGGAGGATCGCGGGAACGTACGCGATTTCCGTAATCCTCGGCTGGTGCACCCGCCTCTGCGAGCCACCTCTCTCACCCTGCGACGTCAGAGGGGCGCACGGGAACACCACGCGCCGCCACCTCGGGTCAGGATGAATGGGGGGCGATGGACGTTTGCGGGGAACCCTAATCTTACCTCTAAAATAAAAGTAACCTTAGTTATTCCTTATTCAGCTGTATGCTGTGAAAGTCCCGTCAAAGTCGACCCAGCCGTTTCAGAGATTAGCCGGAATAAACAAACAGAAGGACAAACCAAAATTTAAAAAAAAAACCGGCCAAGTGCGAGTCGGACTCGCTCGCGAAAAATTCCGTTATATACAAAAATCGGCAAAAAATCACATTTGTTGTATGCGCGCCCCACTTAAATATTTATTTTATTCTGTTTTTCTTCATCTGTAAAGATTTCAATTGTCTTGCTATCACGGTTTAGGAGATACAGGCTGGTGACAGACAGACATACAGCGGAGTCTTTTGTTGTAAGTATCGTCTAATAGGTAGTAAAGACGATACCATGAATATTTACTATGGGACCAAACCCGAAATCGCAAAAAAAATCAGCTGTTCAGTACATTTTGTCGAGTTATGCGCTCATTAAATGTATGGGGAGGCTGATTTTTGAGTTGGTCCCATACTAAAAGTTGTTCGTAATTATGAGTACAATGACCCCTTAAGAGGTATTGCGTTTATTCTGCTACACGTTGTATATGCATTTAGTAAAAAGCTGTTACTTTGATATTACAAACAAAATCTTTAATATAATTTATTTGTATGACAATTTTAGATGGGGTAATGGCGAATGATTCATCTTAGCAACACATGTTCGACAATTAATATTGTTATTTATATTCAGCCGAAGGATTAATGGTTTTTTTCTGGAACTGGGTAAGGCCCTGTTTAGCGTTGTTACTGATAGATAATAATATAATTGTTTCATTTTGATTTAAAACAATTATATTATTATCTATCAGTCGACCGATGACCTGAGGGCTCTGAACCAACAAAAAAGGCCTGAGGGCCAATTCTACTAATAAACGACGATTTTTAAGCAACGTTAGCATTCGCCTGTCAGTTGCAATATATCAAAAAAGCCACAACATACATTACCATGTAGGCGACATTACTACCGCCACAAAAAATCAACGTAGCAGAATCAACAAATGAGGCTCGCAGCGCCATCTATCTCGACAGCTGCGAACTAACTGGACAAAATCCTAAATCGCGATATCAGAGTTTACCGTGCGATTAGAACGTATGCAAAGCCCGAATATCAACTCTCGAGGCCACCCACCCCACCAGACACTACATCCGTCTGGTCGGAGGATCCTCCCTTTTCAATGGAGGTATGCGGGACTTTACTCTCTGTACCGCTACCTCCAAAACCATACATTTTTGACAGATTAAACTGTCATGCGAATGCGATACGTTGCTTAAAAATTAGTAGAATTGGCTCTCTGGTTAGGGTCGCTGGTAGCCGATGGATGCGAGACGCACAGAAACGGTTGCGACACGCGCGGGGAGGTTTGTCCAGCAGTGGACGTCTTTCGGCTGATATGATGATTTTTGATTTGTGAATTATTTATAATTGCTTACCTTCTGTTTGACTGCGTCTGCGTAGTGTTCAGGAGAAAAATACATGTTAGGGTTAAATACATCATAGTTAGTTAGTGGTGTCGTCGGCTCTTAATAGTTCCGGATTTCCGTAAAAAAAATATTTTGTACTCGTAAAAGTACAATAGTTCCAGCTTAAAACATATCGAAATACTTTCGGTTCTTTAACCATGAAACTTAACTAGTTACTCTTACTTTCGCTTTAATGTCAACAAAAACCCAAGCCGTCATCAGGGTGAGACATAACATTGAAAAATATAAGTTTTATTTAAGGTATTTTAATATACAGGGTATTTTTTTTCCAGTGCGCAAACTTTGAGAACCACTTCTGCCCATGTAAATGAACAACTTTCCCAAGGAAAGCCATAGTCAATTTCTAAAGAAAAAATTGAGTCTCCCATACAAATTGGTATCAGTAACAGTTGATAACAATTTAATGGGAAGTTCAATTTTATTTTGCATACTTCCAGATTTTTTCAAATCGGAATTTTTCTTCTCGATTGGTCCCATTGAAATTTTATCAAAATCGATTCAGTGGTTTGGTTGCTGAATCCAAATAGCTGGAAAAGATTTATGTGAAAAAATCATCCATGTACGAAGTTGTGTATTCTGCTTTCCTGTGACTTTCCTGTGGTGTTGTTAGTAAAAAAAAGAGTTCAGGAGGAAAGATAGTGATTTTTCACTTTCTATAAAAAAAATTAAAATCGCTCTCTCTCTCCCTCTAAACTCTTTTTCGAAAATGTTCTCAACTAACTTTTTAGACCTGGTTGGATGGCGTATGCATACCAAGTTTCATTAAAATCGGTTCATTCATTTCGAAAAATAAGGACTTGAAAGTTTGTATGAAATGCCGTACGGCGTAAACGTTCTTAAGTCTCTTTCTTCATTGACAATCTCATCGAACCTTTAAATCCAATTAAGCAAATGCCTTTAAACGAATCACTTTGTGACACAATGAATTAAGTTATCCTCAATATATTATTATTCGTTGCTCCACTATCTATGGGAAACACCCCATGTTTTTATGGACGTCAATGGAGCGTTATACTCGATTTTATTGCATCAATAATTCTTATAAATATAATGTAACAAACAATACCATAATGTGGTAATTTACTGATAGACTTCATGTGAAACTGAGCTCATTAAAATTGGGACATAAATACATCTTTTTAATTAACCGGAATTTTAAGGAAAATTGTTACCGTGTTGACATCAGCTGAAATTTGTTTTTATCTGAACTATTATTATTCGCAGTGTTATTTGTTTCATAATTATCATTCTATTGCACCTACCCCAATGTTTAGGGTTGGCATAATATGTCTTCTTTTTAACCGAATTTAAAAAAAGAGGAGGGAGTAGATATCTCCGTCATTTATGAACCGATTTGATAAATACTTGTTTCATGTGAAAGGATATACTTCCCGATTGGTCCCATAGAAATTTCATCAAAATCGGTACAGTAGTTTGGTTTTTAAATTGAAATTGCTGGAAAAATATGTCATCCATGTATATATGTATACAAAATTGCGTATTTTTGCTTTTCTGTGACTTTGGAGTGGTGTTTTCTTTAGAAGTGTAATATGGATGGTACATAATGAATTTCGTATGCAAAGCGTGAAAAATGACCTCTCATTCTTTCCTTGTTGAGAGAGAGACACAGCATTAAAAAACTTTCGCATGTGTTCTTAGAAGGATTAACATTGATAATTTTGCCAAAGCCGTCCACTGCTGGACAAAAGCCTCCCATACATCGATATACATCGTCACATCAACCTGTTCTGTGCTTCTTGCATCAATCTTTGTCCAGCAGTGTACTTATTTTGGCTGCTAAGATAATGATCACGATTTAATCAAAATCAACAAAATATAAATGAATATGACGCAAGTTTTTATTTCATGGCTTTCATCCTGTGGGGCTGTGGCCTATCTCACAGGAAACGTGTTTTTTTTCCGGAATAATATAATGTAGCCTATGACATAAATAATATTCAAAATAATATTCGTAATCGGATCTGAACTTCCAGAGATTACCTCAACTATGGTTAATCATCAAATGACTCTTACAGACTAAAACCCATTGGATCCGTGTTCCTCCAATGCCCTTTGCGTTCCAGGGGGTCTGCTCTCGAAGCCCGAAGTCAATAGTTTCGGCCTTAGTGTCGGGCGTTTTCTATTCCGTATCACCTACACCCGACTTACGATTAGTCCCGAACCCGAACTAAGAACAGCTGTCAAATCGTGTTGTAATTCATTCTAAATTGCAAAAAACGTGAGAAAAATTGAATTTCGCGGGCTACCCTGGCGCTTTCACCTTAAGATAAAATGACCTTAGCGTTACTTTTTAGTGGCGAGTGTCGAAATGCCACAATATAAGGGATCGATCACGTGACCTCTCGATAGCGTTTGTCAATCCAACTGCCAAAGCCACGCTACCGCTTACAGAATCACGTGACAGCAAGAGACAAAATGGCGTCACAAAACTTGAATCAGTATCAAAAATCACCACCCTCATACAGGAAAAGAAGTAATGGTTTCCAATCGCGATATATGAGGAAATGTTAAGCAGAATATTGTCGTCAAACGAACGGGGAAAGACTAGGACGATGCAATGATTGAATTTTTCAGAGAAATACGAATAATTATATATTGGTTCGCAGAAGATGCAGTTAATAATAATTTCGATGCTAAAGATTCGGAGAGATCAACATGTGTGCGCATTACTGCGCATGAGTCTCATTTCAAGATGCCTACATTACATTTTTGATCGCATAACTCGACAAACTGATTCATTTGTTCATCCATCACTAGCTGCCGCCCGAAGCTAAGTCAAAGTCAAAAGTCATTTATTCAAATTAGGCTGACTGTCAGCACTTTTTGAACGTCAAAGTTCTACAAAAGATAGTCCCCTAAAAACGCCCCCACGTCACCACTTCCTAGTGTTTTAGCTGGGAAGAAGAAGTGGCGCAACAAACTCCCCAGCAACACATCTGGCTCCGCCTGCGGGATCGGTCGCGCACCTATCACTGTACCAAAAATCGTCATAATAGGTTCGGCGATTCAGGTGTGAACAAACAAATTCACTTTCGCATTTATAATATTAAGTAAAGATGTATGCAGGGTGTTCCAGAAGTGAGTGATAAAAAAATTGCAAAACTAAAAGTGACTTTTCAAAAAAAAACGACTTCAAGAAACGACTAAAAAGTTCGAACGAATGACTTTTCAAGCAGTTTGTTAAAGTTGCTGGCATTTGCTTTGGTTCAATCACAGATTTGATATCACCAACTGCATCAGACTGCTTGAAAAGTGTGTTTGGAACTTTTTAGTAGGTTTTGTTTATTTATTTAAACTTGTATGTACAATGGTACATGGGCGGACATAATGCACATTCTCTACCTGTCAACCTGTGGGTTAAAAAGACTACACTGTGGTAGGTCATGCACCATGACAATCTTAATTTCAAAAACGGCATTAAGACATAACGCTGTCTTAAATTCACATGATCCTCTACATTCTTCAGTCATGAAAAATGATTCATAATTTCGTTTTTCTGGTACCTACGAAAAAGCAAGAGAAGTACAGCACATCAAGCTACCCGAAACTGTCAAATTTTCCCAATCAACCTTGAACCTAATACTGTAGTGATAAAGTTGAAAATCTATTAAGGTTGAAGCGCCAGAGTAGCCCTCGAAATTCTTACGTTTTTTGTAATTTGCAGGTAATATTGCAATCATTAAAATCGTCAATACAACTCGTTCAGTTAGAATTATTACTTGCTACGGCCGCGAATGATATTTTGACCAACATACAACCTGATACTGACCAGCAAATTGCAAAAAACGTGAGAAAATTTGGATTTCGCGGGCTACCCTGGCGCTTTCACAAATATGACAGATTGTTGTTGCTTGATTTGCTGACGACTATACATTGCCCATTTCCTAATATTGCAAATTTATGTGGCGTTTACCATAGACCTGCAGTCAAATTGCGTAATACAAAAATGAATGCCATCGGAAAATCAAAGCGTAATATGCAAATAATTATTATGCTTTTTAATTTGACATTGCAACCGTATCCATTGCGTGTTGAACGTTATCGATTAGACGAATTTTTAAACATATGAAGCAATGGATCTGAAGTTCCTTTCGATTATGAAAGAGTATGTGATTTTTTATAATACGCAGAAGGTTATGCGTGTATTTTTTTATTTGCTTAATAATATACATGTCGCAGCCAATTAGCTTAATCTGCCGTTTAATTGGTTGCCTAGCCTTTTCATTTAAATGTGCCGATTTTTCAGCGACCCAAGTGACATCTTTTGTTCAATATCGTTTGATGACTTGAACGTGTCACTTATGTCGCTGATTAAACAGCACAGTTCCATGAAAAGTTGGCTGCGACATATATACTTAGTAGTTCTATTGAACAATTATGAAAGCATTTTTTAAATATCTTTATCAGCGACAAAGTTATAAACTTATAAAGCCTCAAAGTTGACAAAAAGAGAAGTCCGACACGAACTCTGACGTCAACGTCTATGACGTCCATGCGCACACACAGCTGCCGCGATGGACAGATATACCTATTTATTTTAAATATCTCGCTTGTGCATCGATCAATAAATTAATTAATTTAATTCTGTTTTCACTGTTAGTAATATATTTTGCATGTCTGTCTTAATAATAAATATATTTTTTTCATGCATATTCCATATTGGGACCTGGTTAGCAGGATATTTTAAACATTAATTTGACGTAATAATAAAATGCTACTATAAAATTTGTATCAATTCGCCAAAGAAGTTCATTGAGGACAACATACTACGTCTAAATATGGATATTCTGTGGTCAAATGGCATGCGGTCGCTACGGGAAAGGCCCTTGACGTCATTGATAGCATGAGTACTGCTCTTTGTTCCCAACGGCCTTGGGATGCAATCAAATTTTTATATTATTGATTATTATGTAATATAATCAATTGCAAGCGCGACAGCTGGGTAGCGGGTATTTATTAGGGTTCCGTACCGGAAGGGTAAAAATGGGACCCTATTACTAAGACTCCGCTGTCCGTCCGTCTGTCTGTACGTCTGTCACCAGGCTGTATCTCATGAACCGTGATACCTAGACAATTGAAATTTTCACAGGTGATGTGTTTCTGCTGTCGCTATAACAACAAATACTAAAAACAGAATAAAATAAATATTTAAGGGGGGCTCCCATATAACAAACGTGTATTGATAATGGTACGGAACCCTTCGTGCGCGAGTCCGACTCGCACTTGGCCGGTTTTTTTTAATAGACTCGCGTTTCACCACAATCTCAGCTGATGGAAAGCGATGTGGTCGAAGATGGAGCACGCTTGCCTAGAAGTAACCTATTCACTCTTGACTTAAAGATTCCTAGGTTTTAGCTATCAGGAAATACAGACTCCAGCAGGGAATTTCACTCCTTAGCTGCACGCACAATACGTGTTCCCAAAAAGCTTTACTAAAATAATACTTTAACTTAATTGCTGAAATGTACCCGTGTTTTACACCTCAGCCTACCCCAATTAATAATAATGATGAGAATTTAATGTAATAAATAAGTTTTATCGGGGTATATAACAAGATAAAAGGTCAATTCAGGTGATAAAGTTGTCAAAATCGTTATTTTAATGGTTATTTGCGCACAAATGTTTATATTTTTCGAACGTCTTAACATACTTACTTGTATATATTTTGTAACGAAAATAAAAATAAAAAAATTCACCAGATTAAAACGTATAATTTTGGTAAATAAAATAAATACTTACCAAAAATTAAAAAAACAAAAATAAAAATAAACCGTCGTCAGACGTGCGGAATTTGTTCGAAAGAGTCACCGCGGCCGTGGAACGCAAAGGGCAGTAGGAGGAACACGGATGGGTTTTAGTCAGTAAGAGTCTGACACTCCCTTCCGCTCCGCCCAGAGCGGAAGGAGCCATTTGATGATTTAATCCAAAAAAAAAACTAAAAAGATATTGTATTGTGTTGGATTAGGAATGATAATTATGTCCGTTATCGCTGAAAAGCAGCGCTTTGACTGTCTCGCACACGAGTCTCAGCATTATGCTGAGCGATGTCTGTTTTGCGCGGATGTGACTCATATATTCCCAATTTGTACAAGTTAATCATTTTTATTAGACTCGTTGTTTGTGTTATGTATTTACTTGTAAGTAACGTGTACATAATATATCGATCTTTGTTGAAAATGAATAATAAATACGAAACTGAGGGTAAATATAAATGTGTATTTAATTTTGTTTTTTCCTTTTTTGTGCGTCATACTTGACGAATACGTTCACTATACTCTAGAAAGAGTAAGTGAATTATAACGTCACGTTTGACACAAGAGACTGTCACTTGATATTGACAGGTCGATTTCATGAAGGAGTCGTGTATCACACGTAGGTGTAGGGTCATAATCAAAAAGTGCCATAATATCAGTTGTAAAAAATCCTATCTATCTATACTAATATTATAAATTATGCGATAGTAACTCTGTCTGCCAGGGTTGCGGAATTTGTTCGAAAGAGTCTCCGCGGCCCTGGAACGCAAAGGGCACTAGGAGGAACACGGATGGGTTTTAGTCAGTAAGAGTCTAACACTCTTTTCCCCTTCGCCCAGAGCGGGAGGACTCATTTGATGATTAAAAAACTGACTCTTTTTTGTGACCTCTTAGCGCTTTAGCAGCTGAACAGATTTTGATGAGAATTGGCACACGGGTTTTTGACTTTCTCGCAGACTAAGCCGCTATCTAAAGCTAGTCTTTGTATGGAAAAGGGAAGCAGACTGACAACAGCGCACAGCCGAAACCACGAGTGTTGGGGCTAGCACGCGCGAATTCCGTCGAATTCGCGGGCCTTCTCTTTAACTCAAAAAAAATATGTGCATTACGTGGCGGAGATAAGGGTGAATTGCTATGGTTAAGTTTCAGATTAACGCTTCCGTTCCGCGTTAATGTAAATTGAGCCTTACGGTGTTAGTAAGCTGAGCACTAAAAAGGGATTTTTGGAAATTCAACCTTTGTCCCGGGTCGACGACACGTTGTGTTCCACGCGCGCCGCAAAGAGATGTCAGCATAGGACTAGGGGCCTGTTAGGGCCACAGACTACCAGGGTTGCGGATTTTGTTCGAAAGAGTTACCGCGGCCCTGGAAAGCAAAGGGCACTACGAGGAGCACGGATGGGTTTTAGTCAGTAAGAGTCTGACACTCTCTCCCGCTCCACCCAGAGCGGCAGTCATTTGATGATTTCCCATCCATAAAAAAGGGGTGGGGTGTACAGGGGATTTTTTTTGTACTATATCTGCGCAAACGAAGTCGCTACCGAAGTGCTATTCTATAAATCGGTCACCAAGATGACCGTCCTTTGCAATCTCGTGCAGGCTCGAGACAGCGCGGCGACGACGCGTCATGTGCAATGTTCATATCGTACAGAGTCCGTTGTAGCGGTGGGTCGTTGTCTAATTTTGGACGGACGGAACGCAACCGTTTTTCCGACGACGTCATCTTGCACTATCGTCGACTGAAGTAGTTGCAGTTTCTTGCAACTACTAACGGTTTCAAATTTGAAATGTATGAAACAGTTTACTAAATAATTCGTTTTATCGGTCGTCATTACTAAACGATGAAATGAACTTCCCTTCTAAACTTGCACGGGTTTGACCGTCGCATCACAAAAAAATAAAATATCGACAGTATTTCATTGATAAAAAGTCCATATTCATTAGAAGAACGGTTTGTGAATGAATGCGAAGCGATAAGGACGTGTCGACGCCACGTGTGTGATAGTCGAATCAATGGGTTTTCAACTGTATTTTCTTAAACGTAAAATAAAAAAATGGCAATAAGTAATTCGAAGACTGGATTGTGCAACGAAGACTGTTTGGACACAGGACGAAGTCTGCCTTTGTCGCACTAAAGTCGTCTACCGAAGCCCGCCAAGTGTGAGTCAATAGAGTGACTACCGCACGGGGTGAGTCAATAGGGTGACGGGGCCCGCTTTACAATCTGCAGTGCTATTCAGCCGGACTATTCTTTCAACCTCGTGTACACTTAGGTGGAATGAGCGTGAAGTGAACTGTCATTCCATCTTGTTTGTATCCATTGGCAACTAAGTTCATGTTCACTTCACACAAAATTGCGAATCCGGATACGGATGTAGAAATTCTACTTAATATTGTAAATGCGAAAGTTTGTGAGGATGGAAGTATGTATGTTTGTTACTCTTTCACGCAAAAACTCAACTCAACAAATCTTGATGAAATTTGGCACAGAGGTAGATTATAGTCTGGAATAACACAGGATACTTTTTATCCCGGAAGCATGTTCCCTTGGGATAATTATCGACATTCACGCGGGCGGCAGCTAGTAGTATTATAATTACCGGTTTCGGATACGGTTATGGATTTGAAATTGTTTCGGATTATCCGTCAGTTTCGGTTACAGTTAAGGAACTCCTTAACATCCCTAGCTTACATGATGAGATGTTTCCAGTATCGCACTGCTGTAAGCAGCTCACAACACTTAGGTGAAGTTAGTTGTCAATCCATAGATTCATATGGAATGACAGCTAGATCACGTCACGCTCCCTTCCCTTTGTTTTCACTGTGAAGTTTTAACAGATTAACTAGCTCAGGCATTGCGACTGTATTGCGACTGTCACACGATTATAGGGTTTAGGGACTTCCACAAGAAAATGTTTCATGTGTAGATTCTTGTAGTCTTTTATTGTAATCAATATGAATGATGTAACCATAATTTTGTAACAAAATATTATTTTTAAAAGAGTGTCCGTGGAGTTTCTTGTACGTTCTTCTCCATAGAGATCTACGCTTTGGAACGTGCAAATAGCTTCATCTTTTTGACCGACCGACCTTGACAATTCAAAAGTACCTGTAAATGGTCTAATTGAAATAAATGCTTTGACTTTGACTTTGACTTTGTATTTTACTTTTTTTTTTTTTTTTTCTTTTTTTCACACACGGCCATCTGATCCCAAGCTAAGCAGAGCTTGTGTTATGGTAACCAGACAACTGATATACATACTTATATAATTTATTAATACATACATATTAAAGATAAATTACACCCAGACACTGAACAATCAATTATGCTCATCACACAAAGTTTGTCCTGGGTGGAAATCGAACCCACGACCTCCGGCTTTGCAGTCAGGGTCACTAACCACTAGACCAACAGGCCTGCCAAAAACTACTAAAATAATAATTTCTGTCTATTCCTTCAGGGAAAATAATATCGTTCAAGTTCACTATTCTTTCATCAATGCTTCATATACCTATTGGCTATAGGAAAGTTTCGAATATGCAACACTAGATGGCATATTAAATATCTAAAGATAAAGATCACCACATTAATATTATATTATATCTCTTCTAAAATTTACCTCCTCAGGGAAAAAAACACAATATGACGTTAATAACTCACGTAATTATAATTATAATAATCAACCGTAATGCAACTGATTAACTGCTATTACAAGTTTAATTCATATGTTATATTGTTAGTAAGTATGTTATCCTCGAAAACGTCTGTCACCGTGGGTAAAACCTATGTTTGTGCTGTAGTTTCCTATATGGGCACACTCATAATATATGCCGCAGGATAATTAGAATAATTGACATTTCTAGATAATTCTAGAATTTTAGCAAAAGTACAGCACCTTCATTGCAATCTCCGGTTTCAATACCCACCAGAGGCGACAGCTTTTAGAAAATCTTGGGGGTGCTCATGCTAAGCTAATGCCTATTTAACGATACGTTCAAATTAAAAATCAAAATCACATGTACGAACGAATAATTATCATCAAATCAGTAGCGTATTCAAAGATTTGACGGCTCAGGCCAAATAGGTATGGTAGTGCCGCTCAACTGAATGGAACTCCTGATCCAAGGCTGTTTTTAAATCCGTCTGCGCGACAGCTTAAAACAGGAAATCTGTTCTTTTCGAGTTGATAGTTATATAATTGTCTGTCGCCTCGTTTACTAAAAATATGTAGATTCTTTGTAACGTACATAATGTTTTCATAGATAATTTGACAAGGCACCGTCATGATGTTAGATTTCTTTAAAGAGTTCCTTTTGAGAATCGCACCGTGAATGGCTCGGATGTCTCTTTTCTGAAGAATTAAAACAGACTCAATATCAGCAGCCCGTCTCCATAGTAAGATACCGTCAGAGTTTATACTATGAAAGTAGGTATCTAAAACAGACTAGTCTCGCGGTTTCAACATCTGTAAACTGGCGTTTTTTTTAAAAAAAAAATATGTTGCTGAACTTAGCATTCCTGAAAGCTCCTTAGGTTGTTTGGGTCATGAGGTGGCTACGTTAATTGCCTTGAGTCAGAGAAGAGCCGTTTGAGTTTACCATCGTAGTGAAAATATTAGTCAGCTATAAACAGGCAATTAATACTGTTGTAGTCGATTGTGTGAATGTGTGTTACGCATTATCGCACTCAATATAAATGTATACGAAGCAAAAGCAGTATGTCTGTTCAAGTTCGCGGAATTCGTTCGAAAGAGTCACCGCGGCCCTGCAACGCAAAGGGCATTTGGAGGAACACATCCGGGTTTTAGTAAGTCTGACACTCCCTCCCGCTCCCCAGAGCGGGAGGAGACATTTGATGATTTACCATAAAAAAATCTCTATGCGAGTATGAAGAGTTGGTAAGTAACGTATACTTACAAAAACTCTTTCTGCTGCTACGGCAGGCGTTATGTAGTTTCTACATACCCCGATGAGAAAAAATTTAAATCTAAAATACGTTTGTCCTTTCGCAAATGTGCTGGAAAAGAAATCTTTAGAAATAAACTTTTCATTTGTACTCATATTTAAAATGAAATAGTTTCTTTGTGTGTAGGTACATAAATAATAATTATTATCATTATTTATCCTTTATTTCATGCCCTAAGGCCCATAAAATACAATACGTATAATTAAGTATAAAAACAATAATTATACACAACAAAATTATAAATTACTGCACATGAATCCTAGGATTTTTACAGTAAAACCATTAAGTTTATTATCCTGCGACTTAAATAACTGAACTTTGTTCAATGAGTCACTTGGCATAAAGATAAGGTAAAAGTCATACAATTAATATAATGTTCTGTAATTTATAAATGTCATTTTGTAAAAGGGTTTTTAAGATGAATTTGTAAATGTTTGAAATGCCATTATGTCTGCCTACACATCTGAAGGCCAATTCCACTAATTTTTAAGCAACACTCATTCGCATTCTTAATAAAAAAACACCTCAATTTGCTTACATTTTTGGTAGATTGCGACTGAGATGGGAACATTGATTAGAAATGAGAAGAAAGGTCCTCTGGCCTCACGTTCGTTTCTATCGCAAGTCCACTTGTCCACTCCTCCGTACTTCGGAAAGCACGATAAGCCGTTGGTCCCGGCTGTCATTTGTAGATCTTTGACAGTCGTTATGGTTGTCAGAAGCCAGAAAAACACAGTCTTGCTAAGGAATATCGCGATAATACTTACGTAGGTTGCCAATGCTGCCAACGTCCGGGTTTACCCGGATTTGTCCTAGTTTGGAGGACGTCCGGGGAGCGTCCGGGCAGGGTATTCAAAAATAATTGATTGAAATAGCCCTTTGTTTCTGTGTAAATGGTAAAAAAACCTACGAGGTCCTATATTTTATTTAATTTGATGCCTAAAAGAAGAGTGTTCCTAATTTATTTTTGTTGTATTTTTAACAGACTTCCCAAAAAGGAGGAGGTTCTCAATTCGACTGTTGTTTTTTTTGTGTTTGTTACCTCATATCTCCGTCATTTATGAACCGATTTGAAAAAATCTTGGTTTATGTGAAGGGATATACTTCTCGATTGGTCCCATTTAAATTTTATCAAAATCGGTTAAGCAATTTGGTTTTTAAATCCAAATAGCTGGAAAATATATGTGGAAAAATCAGTCATGTATACGAAATTGCGTATTTTTGCTTTCCTGTGACTTTCCAGTGGTGTTGTTAGGTGTGGGTACCACACAAAAATGAAAAATAAAAAACTTATTCACAAAAAAAACCGACGTCCAAAAAAAACACTACACAGTACAAAATAACTTTAATTTCAGATCGGTGTCAAATAACTAAAAGGCAACCAAACACCGACAACCTAAATTAAAGTTATTTTGTACTTTGTGGTTTTTTTTGGAAGTCGGTTTTTTTTGGTGAAAAAGTTTTTATGACCGGATTATACCTCAGAAAATAAAGAGTGTATAATTTAATTTGAGTTTATATAATTCAATTTGTTACCAGCAAAGAAGCTTAAAAAAATGTCCAATAATGTTTTTATTTAAACTAAATTTAGACTATATATTATAATCCTATATTTTTTAACCAGGAATCACCCTTATTACCGTAGAACGTAACAGTAAATAATCCCAAATTAACATCATGTTTCTATCTTTCCAGGTCAATGGAAGACGTTAAGCAAAGACGCGGTGCCCTCACAGAACCTGCCTAAGCTCCACCCTGATGGAACCGTCATGGTCATCAGGAAGAGCCGCACCGTCAAGTACCGCGAGGGAAAGAAGGAAGAGATCCATGGGTGAGTGACAGGTCAACATTGAAGGACGTTGTCGTATCATCAGCCTTCAGCTGAGTGATGCCAACCAACGGCACGCGTGCACAAAGTCAAAGTCAAAACGTTTATTTCAATTATTAGGCCATTAAACGAACGGCACTTTTGAACGTCATCTTATACATTTAAAATAATACGTGTAACAGAATAAACGCAATACCTCTTAAGGGGTTTACTATTCCAGACGAACGTTAGTCGCTGCGCCTCTCAGGAACTGACGCTCCTGAGCAAGGCGCAGTGACTGACGCCTGCGGACAGCGAGCAATGGGTAGCTCGCTGTCCGATCAGGTCAGGCCAGAGTCGACGGCGCGTTTCACTCCGAACGCGCCGGAAAGAGCAGTCAGCAACGGAGACGGGGCCCGCCAGGGCCAGAGCCTGCCAGGGTTGCGGAATATGTTCGAAAGAGTTACCGCGGCCCTGGGAAGAAAGGCACTAGGAGGACTAAGGGTGGGTTTTTGTCAGTAAAAGTCTGACACTCCCTGCCGCTCCACCCAGAGCGGGAGGGGTCATTTGATGATTTACCATCCTCAAAAAAAAAAAAAAAAAGGGGTTTACTATGAGACCAACAACGAAATCGCGAAAAAAAAATCAGCTGTTCTGAACATTTTGTCGAGTTGCGTGCACAAAAAAGTATGGGACAGTAAATTTTTTTTTTCGCGGTTACAGTGTTGGTCTCGTAGTGAAAGTTGTTCATAATGATGAGTACAATGACCACTTAAAAGGTATTGCGTTTATTCTGTTACACGTTGTATAAAGTGCGCAACAAAATAATTCGGGCACACCAAAGTCTGTCTGTCTGTGGCCGGACCAATTTTGACGGGACTTTCACTGGGAGATGAGCTGGTGTAATAAGGAGGAACTCAGGCTACTTGATGTTTTTAAAAAAAGATTAGGGTTCCGTGCAAAACAAAATAAAATCCCTGAAAATACTTCACACTCGGGCAGATGCTAGTTACTAATATTATTGTATACAATTCATAGTGACAAGGAAACTATTACTTAAAAGGAAAATAGTTAAGGAAAGATTGAACTATGCTTTTAAAGTACAGATTAATAGCTCAGAAGGAAAGAACGAGAATTAATCACTATGATTGCTCACTGTGTGAGTAATTTCGGGAAATAGGGAATATGCATGAAGAGAATATTTACTATTCAGTATACAGGCTGGTTCAAACTGTTTGTTCAAATAGAAATACTAAAATTCATATTACTTCATAAAATTTTCTTACATAACAATTTGATAAAACTGTTTGAACCAGAATGTTTGATCAAATTACTTGAACGTGTATGGCTCACATAACAGTGGTAACAAATTAAAATTGATCTAAAAACAAACGAGATATTGTCAACATCGCATCATGAAACCTATGTGGAGTGAGCATGAAGTTGATATCGGGGTAGGCTTCCACTCAAACCAGATTCAGCTGAATTCCGTGTTCCGTATGGTGTCGGACGTAAAAGAATAGCACCATCCCGTCACTTCCCGTGGGTGTCGTAAGAGGCGACTAAGGGACTCACCAGAGAATGGGCAGCAGCATTCTCTGTAGGTACATTGCTACAGCTACACTGCGATACCCAACCCGCCTGCTAAGCGTAGCGATTATGGGGCCTATGTCCATCAGTGGACGTCTTTCGGCTGATATGATGATGATGATGAGTGTCTTGAACTCCACAGTCCAGTAACTGGGTAACACAGTATACTTCTTGGTGTAGTCTATTGTCAGCTTTTCTGGCTTCTGACAATCCGTAACGACTGTCAAAGATGTTCAAATGTCAGCCTGGATCAACGGCTTGATGATATGAACTCCACAGTCCAATAACTGGGTAACACGGTACTTCTTGGCGAAGTCTGGTGTCAGCTTTTCTGGCTTCTGACAATCCATAACGACTGTCAAAGATGTTCAAATTTCAGCCTGGATCAACGGCTTGGTGTGCTTTCCGAGGCAGGGAAGACGTTCAGTATGTTAAGATGGTTATCCATCGATAGACCGACCTCGACAAGCGTTGCTTACCTAACCTTTAATGATCGACCCGCGCGGCTTTTGTTATTTAACAACAATTTGGCTCAAATAAATAAATATATTTATTTTTCTGGACATCGTTTGGCGTGATATTAAATGTTAAAAATGTTGTATGTTTCAGTGAGAAGGTCGACAAATGGTCATTGAACCTAGCAGCAGCACACAGTGCGTTACCTACACACAGCGAACAACACATGGCTTGTGATCCCCAAGACAATAGTGTGAGTTGAGTTATATATTAACTATGATAGTCGCCAGATAAATGTGCAATAAAGGTCATTGACCCCCATACACTTATTGACTTTCTTAATATCAAAAAGGGAATGAAGACATAAAGCTGTACTGAATCGACGTCTTGTGATCCTTTACATTCTCTAGTAATGAAAAACTGTTCATAATTTATCGTGCGGGCATCTACGAAGGGATATTAGGGAAAGGTGTACTGTGTACTTTATTGCAAGTTTATTTGGCGCCACTATTTTTAAAAACAATTCAGATTCAGTTAAGACCACTGTTTTTTAATTGGTACAAAAAAAATGGGGCTCTATCCGTACCTGACCATATTAGTGTACCACCTAGTCAAAAGTAAAAAAAAAACGAAATCCCAAAATTGTCCACGAAAATTTTTCATAATTGGTGAACTCCCGAATTAATTATTCAAAGTCAAAGTCAAAGCGTTTATTTCAATTAGACCATTTACAGGCACTTTTGAATTGTCAAGGAATTCAAAAAAAATCTAAGTACTTGAAAATACTACACGCAGTGCTTTTCCATTTCGGTCGCCATTCATAGCGCCCGGCAATGATTAGTCTGTACAATATATATCCATAAATTGAATGACATTTTGGGATATAAACAAACGCTAATAACTTTGGTGTTTATGAATATTATTTATTGAGTCTTTACATATTATAATAAGATCTTCTCTAATAATCCTTCCCTTTAAGTATTTATACTAATTAAAAATTAATGGTGTATTAAAATAAATGAAGTACTAAAGTCCGGTCGCGGAGCAGAAAGAATTTCGTACAATGACCTCTTATTACCTGTCTCCTTCACTCCCACGTAAATATAATGCGTCACGCTCGCACAGATGCCATGACGGCCGTCCTCAGGGATTGTAAACCTTTTACCGTATTTAAGATTTGTTCTTGTTTGCATGTGGTTTTAGTTGGCCTTGAGTTACAACAAAAACCCACGGCTTGCTTGATATAGTTAATCATTTTTAAATAACGCACAACGACATTCCATCTTGGGATGCGTTAGTGATCGCTCAGTTTTCGGACATAGCTATAATAAAATGTCGTGATTATTTACGAACAATTTAGTACCAATAATAAATCATTTTGTTCTTTGTGATTTCGAAGTAGAAATCTAATTGCATAAACTTAATATGGGTGACAAAAGTCACCTTGCGCGTTCGAGCGGCCGTACCTAATACAAAAATGTTTGTGACCACTGTCAATAGGCAAAGAGGTCATTGTATGAAATTCTTCCTGCTCCGCGACCGGACTTTACCTATTTACCAAGCTCTAACGATTTCTCTTTTCCCTTACAGCTAGCATATAACCGCTATTCATCCCTAAACTCAACAATGAACTTATCCCCCCAAATACCACCCCCCCACTTAACACCGGTCATAAAACCCAAGAAACAAGACGCGTTCATGCAAACAGATCCTGTACAATCTGAAGAAGACGATTCACAGCCCAACAACACATACGCAGAAGTTTCCGACAAGTATCAAGAACAATATAGTCAGAACTACCCGAAGGAACCCGAAGCTAAAGACTATACGAACAAGCCCGATGACTATCTCCCACAAACGAATGAAGAATACAATAAAGAAGCTGAGAAATATGCTCTAGGGAGAAGTGGCAAAGCTTACGAGAAACCAACGGAAACTTTCACGAAGACTGCCGAAGATTACCCGAAAGTTACCGATCTTTACTCAGGTTTTGAAAAGCCGTTTCGTAGCGACTACGGTTTTCAGAGTTATCCGGATAGTGTTGAGTTACTGAGGAATCAGCAACATAATCTACAAATGTTACAGGAACAACATAGGATTACTGAAAATCAGAACTTTTTTAATGAGAATCATATAAAGCAGGAAATTGATATCAATGTTGAAGATGATAAGTTTTCTTATGAAAGGAGTAAGGAGCAGTTAGGTGAGTCTTAAATCTTAACTATTTTTATTCCTGACTTCATCTGCCTAGCCTTTTCCCAACTATATTGGGGTCGGCTTCCAGTCAAACTGAATTCAGCGAAATACCAGTATTTTACGTGGAGCGGCTGCCTACCAGACCTCTACAACCCATTATCTGGGTAACACGGAACTTCTTGGCAAGACTGGTGTCAGATTTTCTGGCTTCTTACAATCCTTAACGACTGCCAAAGATCTACAAATGACAGCCGGGACCAACGGCTTAACGTGCTTCCGAAGCACGGAGGAGTCTCGGTATGTTAAGATGGTCACCCATCCACAGACTAAAAGTTCCAAAGAAATAACTTTTCAAGCAGTCTGATGCAGTTGGTGACATCAAATCTGTGATTGAACTAAAGTAAATGTCACCAACTGTAACAAACTGTTTGGAAAGTCATTTCTTTACAACATTTTTAGTATTTTCTTGTGGTCTATCATTTTTAACGTTCAGTGCCTGCCAGGGTTGCCGAATTTGTTCGAAAGAGTCACCGCGGCCCTGGAACGCAAAGGGCATTTAGAGGAACACGGATGGGTTTTAGTCAGTAGAGTCTGACACTCCCTCCCGCTCCACCCAGAGTGTTAGGAGTCATTAGATGATTTTTCATGCTTAAAAAATATGCCTCTGCTGTAGTGTGAAAGACCAAGTTTGTTCACCGTACTTGAGAATGGGGAGAATACACGTCATGTCAATAATTCTACGTTTATGACTTATTTTTAATTTAATCATTTATTTGAAGCATCTAGGGCCTATAAAATAAAATACATGTACATAAAACAATAACTATAAATAAAATAATACATTTAACAATAAATTTAAACGATAAGCTACTGCACACGAAATGACGGCGTCGTGTTTCGCTGACATAGTAGAAGATCTCCTCTTAAAAGATCTTTCATTCGTATAATACCGGCGAGATATCATGATTTTATTACCTACTACCCAGTATTATTAAACTGTATAAAAATAATAATATTTCTCATGGAACCGCACTAATTACTATTACTATAATAGTAAGCCTGACAAAAACATTTACTTTAAAACTAATAATATTATGACAAAAGAAACGAGATGGTGACCTCAACTTATTAAGAAAAATCGTAATTAATTGTGAAACAATGATAGTGTTGATATCATGGTTCCACATAATGGAGAACTTTAACAAAACATCTTGCTTGTTTCCTGAAAGAGAAGGCAGATGTAGTTTAAACGTGTATTCATATTATTAATTTATTAATTTTGTGAACACAGGGTACAATGATGTTTTATAAAAGAGTTTTTGATCCATCCTATGTTCCAACGAAACGCATACTAAATAGTGACGCTAAAGTGTCGCTAAAGTCAATATTATCGGGATTAAACGTGAAAATGGGGGTTCCCCAGGGCTCAATTTTAGGTCCTTTTTTATTTTTAGTATATATAAATGATTTGCCCCATTTATTGCAACAAAAACTTGATATGGTGTTGTTTGCCGACGATACCTCTTTGATTTTTAAGATAAATAGACGAACCAATAATCTTGACGTCATAAATAACGCCCTAATGCAAGCCCAAAATTGGTTTACTGCCAATAATTTAGTTCTAAATGAAAAGAAAACGAAATGCATAAGATTTGCTTACCAAATGTCAAAGGCAGTGATTGTGACATAGTATTGAACGGGGAAAAACTTGAATTCGTCGATAAAACAGTTTTCCTGGGAATTACGCTTGACTCAAGGCTACAATGGGGTCCTCATTTAACATCTCTTGCAGGACGGCTAAGTTCAGCAGCATATGCTGTCAGGAAAATCCGCCAATTTACGGATGTAGATACCGCGAGACTGGTCTTTTTTAGTTACTTTCACAGTATCATGTCTTACGGTATTCTACTATGGGGACGGGCTGCAGACATCGAGTCTATTTTTATTCTGCAGAAAAGAGCCATTAAAGCCATATACAAACTCGGCCGGCGCGATTCTTTAAGGGAACTGTTTAAGAATATTGACATCTCATAAAATACAATGTCATCAAATGAAATTTTACAAAAATGGAATGAAATACTTGGTACAATCGAATGAAAAATAAAATACAATGTCAGTAATGTTACAATTGTCAGACTTAAATTAATTTAAATAGTACAAAAAGTCATGAAAAATACAACGTTGGCAAAATTTAAAATTATCAAAATTAAGTTAATTATAACCGTATCAAATTAATTATTAATACAAAAAAAAAATGTACAAAATTATCTGTCATTACGGATTCATCGACAGAGTAATATGTCCTTCATTAATTTGAAAACCTAGTAGTACACTTGAACTATGAAAATCGCCCTTCATCTACCGAGCCATTAAGTTGTTCGCCCATCCACAGACCGAGCTCGGTAAGCGTCGCCTTACCTTGAAGATCGATCGGTGTGGCTGTAATTATTTAGTCACGAGATCCTCAGTCAAGTCGGACACGTGAAGTATGAAAATCGCTCTTAAGGAGTCGAAATAAAGGCGCAAAATCAAATTGGTATGGATTACCAACAATTGATTGAACAAAAAAAAACTGACTTCCAAATAAAAAAAAAACACTACAAAGTATAAAATAACTTTAATTTTGGAAGTCGGTGTTAAAATACCTACGAAGAAACAACCAGAAACAACCGACTTCCGAAAGTTAAGTTATTTTATACTTTGTACTGTTATTTTGTATGAACAGAAAAGCATTTTAAAACAGATTATCATAATGTGTATATCTATGAGACTATGACATTCGGGAATTCCGAAATTGCGATAACCCCTTGTTTGTAATATTGCTCTTGATAATAAAATTATAATTATTGCTTAGATTGCAGCGTATTTTTAATATTATTGCTGTTCTAAGAATACATATTGTAATACTTAAAAAATTGAGAACATTGATAAAAAATACGACCTGACACCAAATCTGACACCTGTCTTGCCAAGAAGTACCGTATTACCCAGTTACTGGGTTGTGGAGGTCTGGTAGGCAGCCGCTCCATGTAACATACTGGCATACAAATTTCTTTCTTTCAAATAGACCAGTTATGTGCACTTTCGAATTATCAAGGTCTGTCAGTCGAATAGATAAGCTAGTTCTGCCGCGCTAGCGACAGGAGCAGCAAGTTGTTCTGCAGCAAAACACGCTCACCGACCCTATCTCCAGCGCGGCAGTTGCTCGTTCCAAAGAGTAGATCCTATGGAGAAGAACGTGCAAGAAACTCCATGGACACTCTTTTAAATCAGCGTTTACAAAATCATGGTTACATTCGTTTTGATATAATTCAGGCTGTATCCTGTTAGACTGGACGCCGACCCTGATATGGTTGCGAACAGGCGTTAGATTTATTTAAGATTGATCCGTGACTCGTCACTCAAGGTTCATAAGAAGATTAGCATCTGACAGCATCTGTCAGGCAAAATTGCTGAAATGAATCCTATTGGCGCAGCTGTGAGTGTGCTTTTTGACCACCTCCCTACCATTATTCTCTGCATCACCCAAAGGTTGAGTGGTAGAGAATGACTATGGCATTAAGCCCGCCTCTGTACCTACATTTATGTGAAAAAGTGATAAATAAATAAATAGTTTATTTCATTTGTGGACTGCCGTCAATGTTTTTTAGGGTTCCGTACCCAAAAACGGGACCCTATTACTAAGACTCCGCTGTCCGTCTGTCTGTCACCAGGCTGTATCTCATGAACCGTGATATCTAGACAGTTGAAATTTTCACAGATGATGTATTTCTGTTGCCGCTATAACAACAAATACTAAAAACAGAATACAATAAATATTTACGTCATTATAGATTATGGTACGGAACTCTTCGTGCGCGACGTGGCCAGATTTTTTCTTTCTTGGACCATTTCAAGATTATGCTTATGCTAGTATGCATTTAAATAACGGTTCAATAATTTCAGACGCAGATATGTACAATGGCAGGAGACTGATCGAGCAACAGCGTTTGTTGGAGCAAATACAGCACCAGGTCAAACAGGAGCCCGAAACACCTACCGGTGAGTACTTATCACTTTTACAAGCTGTCAATTAACTTGATTTCTTTCGTATGTGTGTCTCGTTGTATTTAACCAACTTCAAAAAAAGGTTCTCAATTCTGTTGTATTCATAATTCTGTCATTTATGAACCGATTTAAAGAAATCTTCTTTTATGTAAAAGGATATACTTTCTGATTGGTCCCATAGTTTGGTTTTAAATGAAGTAGCTGAAAAAAATGTCATCCAAGGAAATGAAATTGCGTATTTTGCTTTCTTGTGACTTTCCAGTGGTGTTTATGAATTATGAAAAATGATAAAGTACCTACTTAAAAAAAATAGTACCAAAAAGTACAGCCCACTTTCAAATAAAAAAAAACAACAAAGTATAAAATAAGTTTAATTTTTGAAGTCGGTTTCAAAAACGTAGAAACAACCAAAAACACCGACTTCCTAAATTAAAGTTGTTTTAAACTTTTATTTTTTACTCGATTTTTAGTCATCCATTTTTCAGTCAGTCATGCACTTCCTTGATATCTGATAAAATTTTTAAACCTTGGCATACTTAAATAACTTTGGACACAATGCAATCATAATTTGGTACTGTTCGCGTCAAATAAGTGTGCCCCTCTGAAGTTAGCCATTAGCAAAAATCGCTTGGTGCAGTCACGTAGCTGGGAGCAAGCGGGACGCAAGCATGCATCGAACGTAAACGTAAGACTGAGACATAAAATCGCGCCGCCATAATCCCCGCCCCCATTTCTCTTGCGCATGCGCAGTTGCAGTTTGTTCGTAATTTTGACTACTACGCAGCCACTCGTAGCCAACTTCAGAGGGGCACAGTTATTTGACGAGAACTGTATTATGGATCTGGTCTGATGATCGAGCCGGAAGGTTAGCAAATCAACAAAAAAGTTAGCACCACCGTGTTTGGGCTTCTTCTTCTTCGTGTGGGTACTACTAAGGTCTAACGACCCCACACACCCTAGTGTCAGAGTTTCTATACCGCCTCAAGTGCCTCTGACATGGTTTGACCACCGCCATTTGTCGGCCGGGACCACCGGCTTATACAAGAAAGAAAGAAAGAAAGAATGCCTGCAATGTCCTAGCCAAACTGGAAACATCTATACAAAGTATGCTTCCTGTAGGAATCGAACCTACGACCGCCGGGGTCACAAGGCAAACGCCAAAACCACTCGACTACGGAGGCAGTTTTGGCTCATGTTTGGGCTCATTCAATATTATACATATTGTAGTGTACAAACTGATTGACCAAATTCACAACACATTTAAGGTGTTACTACACCAATCGATCGATGCCATCGATTGACGTTGATCGATTAGTGTGGTAGCTTTGGCTGATCGAAGAAAGAAGTAGAAGGTATCGATCGACGACGACTAATCAATTCTACCATCGATCGATCGATTGGTAACACTCCAAGCATCGCCGATGTGGGGTGTGACGTATGCCAACATGCTCACCAAGGCGAAGGAGGCTGTCAACCTCGGTGAGCTTGGCATCGTTGGGGGTCTCCGGCTCAGGGTCACCATGACTGGGGCCAGGATGCTGGAGATCCCTGGAGCAGATAGCGGTCCGGCCGCGGACGCTCTAGCCGAAAGGCGGGCGTCCTTGAGCGCGGATGACGTCCGAGTGTCCAGGCCCACGAAGTGCATAGACATGCGCATCTTGGGTCTGGACGACTCCGTCACGGAGGAGGTGTTGGCCGCCGTCGCTTCCGCCGCAGCCGCCGCCACCGTCGCCGCCGCTGCCACTGCTCGGGAGGGGGCTGAAATGGAGTGCCAGTAATGGCCCCATTTCGCCTCCTCCAGACGAACGTTAGTCGCTGCGCTTCTCAGGAACTGACGCTCCTGAGCAAGGCGCAGTGACTGACGTCTGCGGACGGCGAGCAATGGGTAGCTCGCTGTCCGATCAGGTCAGGCCCGAGTCGCGTTTGGAGTGAAACGCGCCGGAAAGAGCAATCAGCAACGGAGACGGGGCCCGCCAGGGCCAGAGCCTGCCAGGGTTGCGGAATATGTTCGAAAAAGTTACCGCGGCACTGGAAAGAAAGGCAATAGGAGGATTATGCGTGGGTTTTAGTCAGTAAAAGTCTGACACTCCCTGCCGCTCCACCCAGAGCGGGAGGGGTCATTTGATGGATTTTCTCGCCGATGTTGTTGACAAATCTGCGAGAGTCGAGTGAATTTGAACGGCCACATTTACAGTACAGCAAGATCTCAGAGCCCCCATACATAAATTATTTTCTTAGTAACAAAATGTGTGGGATGAAGTAGTGTCTGTATGTAATTTGAACGTACGCGTACCTGCTAGCTTAGGCCGACTGCTGATTTGTGTGCCACTGCTGGGCAAAGGCTCCCCGTTCTCTTTCCATACCTCTCTTTTAAGATTGACCAATGAGCTGGTGAGAGTCGCGGGTAGCCGATGGATGCGAGACGCACAGGACGTTGTGGCGACAACAACCGGCGAATGCGACATTGCTAAAAAGTTTTTAGTAGAATTGGCACCCTCATCCTGCGCCTCATACTTTGAAATTATTATTATTTTGAGCCTGTACTGCCCCACTCCAGGGCAAAGGCCTCCCTTCCCCCCTTCCACTTTCTCCAGTCTTCTGCAATTTTTGGGCCAGACCTTTGAGAAGGAGTCTAGCTAGCATTTCGCCACATCTTTATGGACCTGCCGCGTTGTCGTTCCATGTGTTTGGGATCCACTGCGTGGTAATCTTGCTGCTCTGCCATTGCTCCTCCGACATGCGGCAGATATGACCAGCCTAGTTCCACTTTAACCTCGCAGCTGTATAGACAACGTCCGCTATTAGCGTTTTGGAACGAAGTATAGAGTTTCGAATGAGATCTGTGTGTTTGATATCCAGTATACTTCGTTCCATAGCTCGTTGGCAGACTCCTAGTGCGGTCTTCTGACGATTGGTAAGAGACCATGTTTGTGCGCCATAGGTGAGGGTGGGAAGAATGTCCATGAGCTTCCTTTTTAGTGATAGAGGTAGTTCTCCCATAAATACAATATGTGTTATTTATTCCAGGGTGTGAGAACGTGATGCAGCCACAGGGCAGCCCTTACTACCAGTCTAACAACCATAATAATGTGTCAGGTATGGTACACTTTACCATTGCTGATTCATGTGATTTCGGAAAAGTAACTTTAATCCCTGGAAATAAACTTTAGTTTCGCCTACAATTGTGTATTTTACTGAAACTGAAAAAATCTAATTAGTCGGCCAAATAGATTGCCCAAAAAATATTGGGCGATACGCACTGCGTTGAAAACACGCGTGACGTCACATCCCACTCTTGGACTTTGTTGCGCTGTATCTTCGTATTTTTACATTAATTTGATAAAACAAAAAGTACGTATCCAATATTTTTCGATAATCTAACTGACGGACTAAATAGAATCATGTTTTTTACTTGACTTGTTTATGTTCTGCAGCAGGTTACTACGAGCAGCTGTCACGGCCCGGGCCGGAGCTGCTGATCGCCAAGCAGAACGCGCTCGCTGCGCACACGCAGTTATGTGAGTACACGAGCTTGTCATTCCGCAGCAGGTTACCACGAGCAGCTGTCGGAGCTGCTGATCGCCAAGCAGAACGCGCTCGCTGCGCACACGCAGTTATGTGAGTACACGAGCTTGTCATTCCGCAGCAGGTTACCACGAGCAGTTGTCGGAGCTGCTGATCGCCAAGCAGAACGCGCTCGCTGCGCACACGCAGTTATGTGAGTACACGAGCTTGTCATTCCGCAGCAGGTTACCACGAGCAGTTGTCGGAGCTGCTGATCGCCAAGCAGAACGCGCTCGCTGCGCACACGCAGTTATGTGAGTACACGAGCTTGTCATTCCGCAACAGGTTACCACGAGCAGTTGTCGGAGCTGCTGATCGCCAAGCAGAACGCGCTCGCTGCGCACACGCAGTTATGTGAGTAACACGAGCTTGTCATTCCGCAGCAGGTTACCACGAGCAGTTGTCGGAGCTGCTGATCGCCAAGCAGAACGCGCTCGCTGCGCACACGCAGTTATGTGAGTACACGAGCTTGTCATTCCGCAGCAGGTTACCACGTGCAGCTGTCAGAGCTGCTGATCGCCAAGCAGAACGCGCTCGCTGCGCACACGCAGTTATGTGAGTACACGAGCTCGTCATTCCGCAGCAGGTTACCACGAGCAGCTGTCAGAGCTGCTGATCGCCAAGCAGAACGCGCTCGCTGCGCACACGCAGTTATGTGAGTACACGAGCTTGTCATTCCGCAGCAGGTTACCACGAGCAGCTGCTCATGAAATGGTCCGATTATTTCGTAAATATCTGATATAGAACTTTGGAGATAGTTAAATAGATATGGACTGGTAGGACCTTTTGGTGGCAGCAAAAGTGAAAAATGAATACTTTTTTACACAAAAATACAACCGTCTTCCAAATAAAAACCACCACAGTATTCAAATAATAACTATTTTTATATTATTATTACAGGGCAAAACACAATGAAGCGGCCTTTCTTCTACAGTGAAAGCCCGCACTACAATAGTACCCCGATGTTACATCGATACGAGGTAGGCACAAATATCTTAAATATCAACAAATGAGCCATTCTACTTTTTAGTGCCTAAAATGCAGATGAAAATTTATGATTTATTTTACAAAATTACAAATGTCTCGAAATATTTTCCTAGCAGTTTTACGTTAGTTCTCAACCGGGCCTCAATGTTTATTATGAATTTCTTCAATATTCTGGGTTTCCACTGCATTACTAGTTCTCATCTCCCCTCATATAAAATGTCCACTGCGTGACCAAAAATAGTTTTTTTTTATATTCTTAACCCACTTTAATTCGATAAAAGTGACGTGAGCGTGTGCAATTATGAATTAAAAATAATAAGTTTTTCGAAGATTATCTTAACGAATTAAAATTGAAATAAAGTATGCGTTAAAATGTACAAGGGACGTTTTTATAGGCATCGATACGATACGATCGTTAGACAACCAGAACGACGGCTAACGGCCGCTTTCTATAATATCAACCAATCAACGGCCGAGTTTGTGTCCTTCACCACACAATCCTCACCTTTGATTGGTTACAGACAAGGATCGGGATCAAGATTGGGATTGAGATATATTATAGAAAGCGGCCGTAAGTCGATATGCTAGACGGTCGCACACTGTAAGACATAATTTAGCTTTAAACAAGTGTTTTCTTTTCAGGATATCTCAAGAATTCTCCAGTGAGAAACATTCCAAAGTTTCGCAAAGTAATAAACTTAAAAGGTTTATTGAAAAATAAGAATTACCTACTCTACTTCTGTCGATAATCTCTAGTTGGTTATTTTTTTTTAATATTATTATAATAATAATTTTATTATTAATAATAGTAACGATGATAATATATTTTTATTTTTAATAAAAAAAAACTAGGTCCCTTGTTGAGAAATCATAGCTATTTTTTTATTTTTATTTATTTATTATTTTATTTTTTAATTAGTATTTTTGCAGGGGACCAGAAGTTAAATTACTATGCTACTTGTGATATAAATTTGAGTTTAGTATAAAATTGGTATTTAGGATTTTTTACAATAAAAAAGTTTATCCATCGTAAAAGAATATTTTACTAATATTATGGTTTATGATCGGGATTGTATGATGAAAATTATTTTTAATCACTTTTTGTAGGATTGGTGATCGCAATATAGTTATTAGCAGGAGGAAGCTTCTGCTTATCCCCTAAACTTAATACATTATTAAGGCAACATTTAAAAAAAAATGAGTTAGAGACACAAGCACACTGCGCACACCAAGACCGCCGTCCTAAGCCGAGGCTCGGACCCCACGGGGTTGCCCGCGAGCGTGTAGTCGCTATGTTTGTAAGCTTCTAATAAGCCCTGGCTGCAGGCTTTCATATTTATATTGTGGCTGCCACAGACAAGTCCGGTTAAACAGACGACAGTCGACAACCTCCTAGGATGACCTACGAGAAGCCACTCGTAAAAAAAGAAAAATATATAAGTATGAGGGATTGGTCGAAGAGGGCAACATACCAGGAAGAGTGAAAGGCTATGAAAGAGACCTCTGCCAAGCAGTAGGACAATAATAGCTTGATTAAAATATTAGTTTAAAAAAATATTCTTTTCCGATGTAAGTCTAAAAATTAACGGTCAGCCGATTTTATACTAAACGCAATTAATAACATAGTAATATATATAAATTATCTTATAGTTAATATTTAAATATTATTATACTTAATTAAAAAAATTAAACAAGAATTGTACAAATCGTCTGTAAATTTCAAACGACATCGTTTTTGTAATAGTATCTGTTTTTAAATGAAAGTTTTTTTTAAAAATAAATGCTATAGTCTGTGTATTTGTGCAAAAAGTCATTTCAAATGATTATAAAATATCAATTAAGTAAATAAGTACTTGTTGAATTACTAACTTTTGCCCGCGGCTCCGCTCGCGATACTATACAACGTGTAACAGAATAAACGCAATGCCTTTTAAGGGGTCATTGTACTCATCATTATGAACAACTTTACTATGGGACAAACCAAAATCACGAAAAAAAATCAGCTGTTCAGTACATTTAGTCGAAGTTCTTTCCGTGATTTCAGTGTTGTTGGTCCCATAGTGAAAGTTGTTCATAATGATGAGTACAATGACCCCTTAAGAGGTATTGCGTTTACTCTGTTACACGTTGTATACTAGTAACACGAATTAAACAGACTATAACAATTATTCACGATTTAACATTGCAGAAAAATAGTGTAATAAAAATATCCTTTATCAAATGTTGATTTTCATGTTCATATATAAACCGATTGTACATAAGGCGTCTTAAATACAAGAATCTTTTGGCGCTTGAAATTTGTTAAGAGGTTAGAAAATATTTGTGAGATTGTCTGAAGGAATACGATTGTATTTATTGGCCTAAGGAACCTGGAACCACAACCTCATCAGCGATGATGTGGACTCTTGATTCACTCACAGTCGCTCTTGACTTAAATACCCCCAGGTTTTAGCTATCAGGAAACAGACTCCGGAGGGAATTCCATTTTTTTATCTAAGTATTATTTTTACTATTTAAAAAGCATCTAGTTGATACTTTCTAAATAGATAAAGAATGGCCTATTGTATTGTAAAAACAAGATTTTAGAGCCATCATATGATAAATGATATTTATTTTGAAAATTAGATTTTTATACGTCGATTTAAACTAGATGAGACCGATGTTTCCTAGCTGACTACCCTGAGAAGAAACACTGAAAAAAACTCTAGAAGTCAATGTTTCTATAAAAGTTCATATTATTTTCGATGCTCCAAAAGATTCTTGTAAAGCCAATAAAAGGTGGTTGCGGACCATTGAATAAATAGTAAAATAGATGCCATTCTCTTGTTTAAGAATAATTTTCTCTTAGGTAGAAAAAAATATATCTATTAGTTTTTTTATAATAAATATATTTTATTTATACTTAAACATTTTCTCTAAATCTGATTATTTTTTCCATGTTGTTTTTTTAGTAAGTATTCTAGTTTCTTTGTTTGTTATTTACTATAAAAATATATATTTGTAATAGCCTTTTTTAATGTGATCGTGTGTGGGATTCCTAAGGGTTTTTTTTTAAAAGGAGTTTAAAAAAATACTTAGACTGTATGAAAATGCCTCTAGCTGGAAATAGGGCTTATCAACCATCAAATATAACAGAAGGATTGTTGATCGCAGTATGAAAGAGTTACAGGTTTACACAGTACAGAATTTTAACGAGACGCCGTTATTAAACAATAAAATGTGACAAGAAGTGTCATCTGTCCCTGCCTTAGTCACAATAGGGATGTTTCCTGGGTAAAAAAATCTATTTAGCCCGTCAAGTCTAACTGACGACTCAAAAAAATAATGTACCCGTAGGTATTCATATACAGGGTGCTTTTGAATTGGTCAAGGTCGGTCAGTAAAACTGGTGTCAGATTTTCTGGCTTTGACAATCCGTAACGACCGCCAAAGATCTCAAAGTTATCTGACTAACGGGCTAAATAGTTTTTAAGGAATATAACCCAATGACGGTTTCCAGTTCCAATCTTTGCCACCAGTTAGCGCCACATAGGCGACAGGTCCTCTTAAGAAAAAAAGTGATGTCACTTTTTTTTTTGTAAACATGTTGACAATTTAACAAATCCCTCATTTGCTGCAAGGTCAACATATCTCAAAATGTATGATTATATAGTTAATAATTATGAAAAGATTGCGCTTCGTTTACTGTCTGTCTTACTATAGAGCTTAGAGAAATATAGCATCTTGTGGGCACGCTCGCTCCATCATAGACCTAATCTATCGCTTTCCATCAGGCGTGATCGAGGTCAAGAGCATGACATTCCTCAAAAAAAAAAACAAAGTTTTTACAGTAAACGGAGCACAATTTTTTCAACAACTATTAGAATGAGCGAAATGTCAGAAAACAGCGTTTTGACATGTGCTTAGACCTGCCGCCTCAGTGCTGCCACCTGGTGCTCGTCGTTTCTAGAACCCCTCATTGCTCAGGTCGTCAATTGCTTTAAGTGACACGCTTAGTTTTTTGACAATGCCGTCTCTACCAGTCGAGTTGTCTCAGTTCTGTGTGTAAGTCCTATTTCCAGCATAAAAATTAATGCTATAGGCTGGTCCTATTTACTACTCAGACGAATATCCTTTTTTAATTAAACCTAATAATTTTACGCACGAATGTTTAATTTTAGACTGTGTCGGTGAAAGTGACATAACTTACTATATTCTTGGATTAAGGCTTCTATGATTATATTTTGACGAAAAGGATAACCTGTTCGATCATGCCATTAAAATATTAAAATCAATGTATTTTATGTACTTATGCCTTTTTAACCGACTTTAAAATAAAAGTAGAAAGTGAAAAAAAAACTGGTCTAAAATACCGACTTTTGAAACTAAAAAACTTTGAAGTGGTTTTTTCTAAGTCGGTTTTTTTTTGTAAACAGTTTTTTTTTCAATTTTAAAATGATATGAATGTTAAAAAAAAAACATAACCTTTTTTTTTTTCAAAGTAAGAAATATTAAGTTAGGTCACTTTTACACTGACGCATTTCTTTGATATTATTTTGTAAAGAAAAATAAATATAGTTTTTAACTTAAATCGACAAATAGTTACCAGAACTGTACATGTCTTTTGCCATTTTTAATGTTCTTTTTTATATTTTTTATTAATGTTTATGGTCATAGGCGATGTTTAGATTGAATTAAGAATATTTTATAAGAAAAACAAGTTGAAAAAAAATGTGTAGAAATAACTTCCTTATTATTGTGTGTCTGCCATAATGTGGTCGACGATGCAGCAAGCTTGCATGTAACTTACATCTAAAAGATCCTAAATACACTTTGGCTGTATCCTGTTTTGAACTTTGTCACATATACACATAGAGTTTGCTGTCGCTAATGTTAGTGTTTTACTGTTATTAATGTTAAATAGTTGTGTGTTTTTGTTACCCAACTCTTAGTCGAAATGTTTATACTTAATACTCTGTTTAATTTATATTGATAAGAATGACACATGCTTGTTTGAAAATTAACGCTTTTTAAAAACGAGAATTAAGGTTGATTCTCACATAGTTCGGAGCTCAAAAAAATATAGTTGCATACATTTTGTATGAACTCGTTCACACTCGTCCGTCAGGCCGCCGGAGCTTCCATGCCCGGGCCGACGCACGGACGTGCAGATACGGATGCACGGCCCTGACACTGCCCGGCTATGTGTGAATCAACCAGCCTTCAGGCTCTCTTGTAAGCAAAAATATAGGGGTTAGTATAGTTTTTTTAACCACCAGGTAAAATGGAACTTCACATATTTTCGAAAACTCGTTTTTGGCTACTCTGAACGATATGCAGTTAAATGCATACGTACATGTACATTTTGTCTGCATATCGCTAAGTCTTGCCAGCAACTAGTTCTTTGTTAATTGGACCACCAGCTCAATTCGACCACCTTTACGGTGGTCTAATACCTCATGATTATTTTGTATGTGTCATGTTATAAATATAAAATTATTGTTACCAGTAAATATAAAAATATGATAGTATCTATACGTCTACTTGTAGTCACTCAGTCAGTCAAAACATCGCCGGTGATCACAACTATAAGTTACAGCTTTGGGTTAAGTTGAACGATAGTTGAGCGACTGTGGGGCAACTTGGATTCCATTTGTTTCCGTCTTTTTAGTACGGTAGCCTTACGAATGATGTTTGTTTTTATATCTGTATTAAAGTCGGCGGTTACTTTTTAGTCATTAATGCGCACGGGATTTTTGAAAAAAGTTGTTATTTTTTTTTTGTTTTTATATTTATTTACCATATATCCGATACAGAACGTCCATTTAAAATATGATCACACTTGAAACTCACTGTAGAAACTTAATAGACTTAAACCTATTTACAAACGTCAATCGTAAGGCTCCCAGTTTTTTGTGTATTTTAACTATTGGTCAGAAGATAAAATAATGCTTGCAAAAAAAAAACTTTCTAAAAGAAATTATTGTGAAAGAAAACAAAATATTTTTTTAATAAGTGATAATTTATCGAATTTACACGGCAATTATTAAAAAATGCGAGAAAAATTGCAAAAATTATAGTTTTTAAGAAAAAAATATATTTTTGGTCACAACAAAATTAGAATTTCGTTAAAAAAAAAATCTTGCCAAAGTTTTGTTTTTTTATTTTTTTCGTTTTTTGATTGTTAATAAAAATAGGTGATCAATAGTCATTTTTGTTTAAGAAATTATGTAGTTTATAAGATTAAAGTTATGGGTGTGGGCGCGTCAAACATGACTTTAACTTTATTTTTAATTGATTTTGGTGCTCTTTAAATATTATCCAAATTGCATTTTTTTTCTACGAATTTTCTTTATGAGTACAATATTGAAATATTGTCATACGCACAGTAGAAAGATCGCTAGATTTTTTAAAATCTTTATTTAGATTACAACTTGAAAGAAAAAAAATCTTTTATTTACTCTAGAAATAAAGATAAGTAAGGAATGTGGGAAAGTAGATGTAAGGAAAGAAAGAGCGCGAAAAAGTGTTTTTTTTTGTGTTTTTTTTATAATGTTTTTTCGGTCCAAATATTCGGATGTTTTATGGCAGAGTTGAAATGTTATATTTTTTAAAACGCGCTCTACATAGACCAAAGCGATGTGAAATAATGTAAAAAAAGTTGTAAGATTAAGAATAAAGTATGCTTTTACACAAAATATTGTTATTTCTTTTTTACACCCTGTATAGTCAACGAAGCTCGGCGAGTCCCAGATAAATGATTCAACTGTCTTGGATCCCGCAACGAAATTAATCAGGAAATAACAGCGGAGGAGTAGGATATAAAACAACAAAGAGGAGGAGCTCGAACTTCGTGGTTAATCTGCGCTTTCCGAGGTCTGTCTGTGGATGGGTGGACATACGGAAAACATGTTAACACCCAACGTGTTAACATGTTTTCCGTATGTCCCGGTTGACACTTGAACATCTTTGACAGTTGATAAGGGTTGTCAGAAAATTGACACATGTGACTGAATCCGGCTCTTTATATAGGGGTAACAAGATACTTTTGGCAATCTAGCGTTGCAATTTCGAAGCTTAATACTTGTCAATGACAGTTCTGTACTTTAACGTTAAGAATACTTGACATTGCGCTTCTGTGCCACAGAAGCGCAATGTCAAGTATTCTTAGCGTTAAAGTTTCGAAATTGCAACGCTAGATGGCATTGTCAACGCCCTGTTGTTTCCTATAGACATCAAAACGGTGCTTTTGCTCTCGATTCGATCGTCGATTTGAACACCACGAAAGTATATTGATACCTACTGTAATTGCTGAGTTGCGCCCCTAACGTTAATTGATGCTTTCAGGCCATATTTACCTACTGCATAACACACAAAAATATTGTTATCCAGCTAAGCTTGAGGTTATGGTAGGCGCCAAATAAATGTACAATAATGGTCAGACATAAAACTGTCCTGAATTGACTTTTATCGTGATCCTTTACGTTCTCTAGTAATGAAAAACGGTTCATAATTTATTGTTCGGGTATCTACGAAGGGATATTAGGGAAAGGTCAATGTCAAAGGTCAAAAAAAGGGCAATGAAGTATCATTGCCCTTTTTTCATTCATCCCAGTAGTTAGTTTATTCATACTATTTAGTTTATTCATACTTCATTGATCCCAGTAGTTGGGAAAGATTTTATTTTATTTTATTTTGGGACATTAAACAGCTACAATATACATTATTTACTTAAATTATAGATACAATAGAGCGTTTACAATATTGCAGCCCATTGCATTATCCACATAATAAAACAAAAAACAAAAAAAATACAAATGGAGTCGTGCAACCAATCCAGTCAACACTGCTCTCAAAATGGTGAAGGAAAACGTCGTGCGGAAATCGAAATGTCCTAGAACTAAAAATACAGTCTTGTGACATCTGAGTTTCTACACCAATCGATCGATTGGTGTGGTAGCTTTGGTGGTTCGAAGAAAGAAGTAGAAACTATCGATCGACGACGACTAATCTATTCTATCATCGATTGGTGTCATCGATCGATTGGTGTGGTAGCACCCTAACCTGCGCTGTGTCCGCGTGGTGGATTGCAGCCCACTCTCTTTTACAAAGAGGTCTGGACCAGCAGAGAGATCGTTACAGATTGGTTGTATAAACCTAGTAACAAGCTTGGAAGTAGAGCTCGCGCTGTAACTCAATCTACCTTTTTTTTTTTTTTTTTTTTTTTTCTAGGATGGGAAATCATCAAATGACCCCTCCCGCTCTGGGTGGAGCGGCAGGGAGTGTCAGACTTTTACTGACTAAAACCCACCCTTTAGTCCTCCTAGTGCCTTTCTTCCCAGGGCCGCGGTAACTCTTTCGAACAAATCCGCAACCCTGGTAGGCTCTAGCCCTATTGGGCTCCGACCCATGCTGACGTCTGCTGGTTTGGCGCGCGTAGAACACAGCGCGCCGTCAACCCGGGCCTGTTCTGTTCGGACGGCGAGCTACCCATTGCTCGCCGTCCACAGGCGTCAGTCACTGCGCCATGCTCAGGAGCATCAGTTCCTGGGCGGCGCAGTGGCTGACGTTCAACAGGAGGGGGTGAAATGGGGCCATTACTGGCACTCCATTTCAGCCCCCTCCGGAGCCCTTTGTAGGGGCTCTACTGCGGCTGCTGCAGTAGCAGCAGCCGCAGTGGAACCGGCAATGGAGGTAGAAGAAGCGGCGGCAGCGGCGGCGGTCGCGGCAGAGACGGCGGTGGCGGAGGGCTTCCTCCTGTTTCCGGCTTTGGTGGGTGGGGCGCAGGCCCTACCCCCAGCCCAGTGGTCGGCCGGCTTGCCAGCTGCCGCACAGACTACGCAGTGCGGCGCGGCGACGCAAGAGCCGGCCCTGTGACCGGGCTGACCGCAGCGGAAACAAAGACCGCTGCGGTCCACCTCCGAGGTGCATTGTGCTCCCACATGGTGGCCCACTTGGCACCGGAAGCACCTCAGAGGTCGGGGTTCCAGCAGTTTGACCTGCGCGGAAACCCAACCCACCAAAAACCTTCGGCCCTCCGTGATGGTTTTGGCCGCCGACACGGGGCAGCTCACCACAATGGTGCGCGTGCCCGTGTTGTCAGGACGTAGGGTGCCCGCCTTCACCTCCTCTGCTGAGCACCCCCCCGTCCTTACGACGGCGGCCACCACCTCCGCCTCCGTGACGGAGTCGTCCAGGCCCAAGATGCGCATGTCGATGCGCTTGGTGGGCCTGGACACTCGGGCATCGTCCGCGCTTAGGGACGCCCTGAGCCTTTCGGCTAGAGCGTCCGCGGTTGGGCCGCTGGCTGCCCCGGGGATCTCCAGCATCCGGGCCCCAGTCATGGTGACCCGGAGCCGAAGGCCCCCCACGATGCCTAGCTCACCAAGGTTCACTGACTCCTTCGCCTTGGTGAGCACGTCCGCGTACGTCACGCCCCTCTTCGCCGCGTCCGGCTGCAGTGTAAGCACTACAGCCGCGGTTTTCGGGGGGCGCAGCGCAGCCGCGACGCTTCGCGCCTTCTGCCGCCGCTTCCTCTCCCGCCTCTTGGCCGCCCTGGCTGCCTTTCCCGCCTTCCTCTTCTCCCCGGCCACTTGCCATTCGGCTTGAGCCGGGGGAGGAGCAGAAGGCGAGGAAGCCGGGGGGAGCTGCTGCACAGACGGCGCAGGAGCCTTCGCCGTCCGCGCAGCAACCCCACCCTTCCTCTTCCTTCCCGGGGCCGGGTCCGGTTTTCCCGGCACCGGCTTCGCGGGTGCCAGCCCGGACCCTTTGTCCTGGCCGGACGACCCCGGTGTGGCAGCCACGGCGGCCGCGTACGACGCCGCCTTCTTGCCTGGAGCCTTCCCACTCGCCGCTAACGGGGGGCGCAGGACGATGCCCTCCAGGACGGAAAACCGCGCCTGGAAGGCAGCCATCTCCTGCCGCACCAGGTCCAGCACCTGGCCCTCCTGCGGCACGGGCTGGCTGTTCTCCCTGCGCCCCCCTTCAGGCGCCCCCTGTGGGCCGGCTCCCTGGAGCCTGGCCAGGTCTGCTCGGAGCCCCGCATTCTCCCTCTGGAGGCGCTCCGTGGCGGCAGCCAAGCGGGCGACCTCCGCCCGCAGCTTGGACATCTCGTCCCGCGGAGGCCCCCCTGGGTTACCCTCCGCTGCCGCCAGAATGGAGGCCATCGCCTCGCTTATGGCCTTGTTCTTGGAGGACAACTTCCTCTTCAAGGCCACATCGCGAAGCGCGGCCTCTACAACCTCCGCAAACCCGGCCCTCCGAACACGCTCCTGTCCGGAGTCATCCGGCTCACCGCCGGAGGACTCCGAACCAGGAGCCCTGCGACCGCCCTCTACGGGGGGTCGTCCGTCAGCGGCGAGCTCCTCGGCTCGCTGACCAGCCACCTTGGAGGCGGGAAATCTCCCCTTGCCTCCCTCTCGGCCCTTGCCCCGCCTGCTGGTGGGGATCTTGCGAGCAGAGGCCACCTCCTCGCTGCCAGACGACCCCCGGTCTTCCTCCGGTCTAGGCCGCTTGCGGAAGGACCTAGAGTCCTCCGCACCTGTCCCCGCCCCCTCGGGTCCAGAGCTTGCCGAGCTCACGGTCACCAGGTCGTCGGAGTCCAACTCGGACTCCGACTCTGCACCCGCGTGACGCTCAGGCAAGCCCTCTCTCCAACATGACGCGCCTCTTCTCGCGCTCTGCCCGACCGACGCTTTGTCGGGCGAGTTAAAACCAAACCCGATCAAGTCCTCGAAGGACGGCTTGGATCGGGGGCCTCCTCGGCCACTGTTGCCCTTGGCAAGCGGATGGTGGATAGCAGCGTTGCCCCCCCCAGAATACGAGGGGCTTGACGCATAAAGCGTGGCGGATTCCCGGACTGCTGTGCAGTCCGTACCGCCCTGGGGTAATATCTCTTTTTTGCTACTATCCATAATTTCCTTTTTGAGGGTGCGGTCCCTATCTCCCCTCCTCTCTCCCTCTCTCTCACTGCTTGCTCGCTGCCCTCACAGTCACGTCTGATGATCAGACGCGTACCAGAGAGCAGCGAGCAAGCCAATGAGACGCACACCGTCCGAGGACCCGAACACTGCTCAAGTCTCCGAACGGTGTGCCCCTCTTGTGTCTCTCTTGGTCTGGTCTCTCACTTGGGACCTTCCGGCATGAGTGGCTCTACCGGCAAAGCCCCCAAGATCACTGAGACACGCAAGCCCCACCACGACGGCAACGTGGAGACACGGTTGGTGGGGAACTCAATCTACCTTGAGTCAGTTCTAGCGGGGCGACAACCCTCGTTCAACTGTCGCATATTTTTGTAAATAATACACTCGCTCAAAGAAAGTGGCACAGCCATAGCTGGGCCTGCAGTCTCGCTATAGTTACCGAATGCCTACCGACCGAATTCTATCGATAAGTCCTCACGATTGAAATTACCGATATAATAATTGGTAGTCGCTACATTCAAAGTTAGGAAATGTCAAATTACTAAACTTTGTCGTAAACTTTTGCCAACCTAGCGTCGAATTATGATAGCTCGCTGAGTGTATCGATATTATTCGTTGGCAGGAAGTTTCGACATAGGTATAACCTGAATACAGTCGATAACAGACTCTTAAAGCTGCCCGTACACTGTCTGCGCCGTGCTAACGCCTGATGGTTTTGTAATAGCAAGTTGTACATTCAAGTGGTGCTATAAGTATAACAGACTTATTTTGTTATTTTTTACTAACACCTGCACACTTTTGACATTACACCATTATAATTTGTACACGGTTGCGAGACGACAATTAATTGTAAAAATTTCCAATAAATCGAAGATTAAAGCTGTTTCATTATAAAACTTCCAAATGTTCACTATTAGACACACTGTCAATCTTGAACGCGATCCACAGATCAGATCAGCGTCCAACCATCCCTCCTTCTCGCTCTCGAACTACTCACACTTTAACACGTCATGGTTGGGCCGCAGATCATTGATTTTGATCGTGGATCACGTTCAAGATTGACTGTGTATGGGCGGCCTTAGAATTTAACGACTGAAATCGGTCGTTATGCGATCGTTTACTATGTCAAGACTTCCCGCCCAACGGTATTACTCGGTAGAAATTACCGAAATCGCTATCAACCTCAATACTGCAGGCCCTGTGGAGTGCAGAATTGGTTTGAAAGAGTCACCCCGGCCCTGGAACGTAAAGGGCATAAGGAGGAACATGGATGGGTTTTAGTCAGTAACAGTCTGTCACGCTCGAAGTCATTTGATGATTTCCCATTCATAAAAAAGGCCCTGTGGAGTAGGTACCTATATTGGCGATGCAAAGCGCCTCTAGTGTCAAATTGTGAAGCTGTCTAAGAACGACAATTGACAGTTTTCGTGCAGCTGCCAACGTGCAGAGAATTCCCCATGCTGCGGGGAATCTCAAGTTGATTGGGGACTGGCATTATGCGTGATTATGCTGGAAAAATGCAGGGATTTTGAATATCGATTGTCCGGGCTAAATTTTCAAAATACTTAAATCTTAGCATTTTTGTTAGGTTACTCATGGATATCAAGTGACTCCCTTTTTCTAAATAGATTTATTTAAAAAAAAATGTTTATTTCAATTACATAAAGCATTAACATACGTGATTTGGAGATCACCTTTTAAGCAAGAAGATGGTTGTGTTAGGTGACTCCGCTCTTCCACTTAACATTACACACAGTGTACGCAATCGAATAGGTATTATACAGCTAACATAATAATATAATAGCTCGACCGATGCATTCGCAGTTCCTAGAGTAAATATATCTATCTAGGGAGGCCTTTCCCTAGCGGGACAAAATAGGCTATTTTGTACCGCTAGGCAAAGGCCTCCCTCTCCCTTTTCCACACAACTCTATCATTTGCTCTCGATCCAGAGGGGAATCAGTAGATTTTTGTCTCCAAATTGGGAAATTTGACTTGGATTTGATAAATAGATGTTCGGAGCGATGCAAGTGTCGTTCTTAGGCAACTTCTAAATTTCACCGCTAGAGGCGCGCGCGTAATCTTTGCATCGCCAATGAAAATGTACTCTGTACTCTGCGACGGGTCGGAACACTCCGAGTCGCTGCGTAGATTTAATTCATTTGAAAGCGGGGGTGAGGGATGGGGCACCTACTGCGTAGCGAGTAGCACGCATAACTTGACCGTGCTTCGGGCAGCACGTTAATTTGTAGTCCCGGCTGTCATTTGTAGTTCTCTGAAAGTCCTTAAGGGTAGTCAGAAGTCAGAAAATCTGACAACAGTCTAAAAGCCAAAAGGTATCGAGTTGCCCAGTTACTGGGTTCTGGAGGTTAGAGATAGGCAGTCGCTTCATGTAGAATACTGGTGGTGGATTGGTGCCGCTCAATGCAAAGAAGAATGGACCCACTGCTTCAGTCAATGGTTCCATCGCATGCGACGGTGCTTAGAAGGGAACGGAGACTACTTCGAAAAGCAATAAAAATATAAACAGGCTTCCACATCATTCAAATTTTCTAAAACTTGCAGTGTGGCCCCCGTAGTTCGGAAAAAGTAGGCAGATTTAAGTTGATGAAGTGCGAAGCGAGCCCTCTTTTACTAAAATAATGAGAATCAGTTTCGATCAATGTTTAGCTTGACCTAGGTATAGTCTGTGTCTGAGACTCATACCTGGTTGACGGCAATCATAGACGTGAAACTTCAACATAACTGGCGAATTGTGACTATACCAATACACTTTCCAAAAAGCTGAAAACAGTATTTGATATAAAGTTTTCAGAACATTCTTACAAGAACGATCGCCATCTACGGAGACGCCGTAACAACAGCAGCTTACCCGTCCAAGTAATGACTGCCCACCCCAATTTGTCAGCCCACAATAATTTACTATATCATTATTTGGGAGTGGCCTCCATTGCCCCACCTTCGAAAGTAATTCGTGCACAAAAAAACATATTTTGGCCGTGCCCCTAAACCAGTCTAACTTAAAACCAGCACAGAGCTAAAAACCAATCAAAATTGAATCATCGACCTTCCACTTAAAGGTTGATTTTCCAATGATGTTTTGGTTTGAAGCTATATTGGTTATGTCCGGAGCAATTGCTCAGTAATTATGGTCTGTTTTCTTGTTCAGAGCAACGTTTACGAGTTTTTCCGCGGATTATTTCGTACGATTCGGTTGGGTTTTTGTTTTAGTGCAAATATTTTGGGAGTAGGAGCTACGAAAGGGTTTTCGAGGCAGTTTTGGGAGGGTATATATTTGTCCTGAGTGCACATTCTATTAATTTTTAAGCAATGCAACGTTCACATTCGCATCTTAGACGCAATCTGTCAAAAATGTATGGAAATTGAGGCTTTTTTGACAGTTTGCGACTGAGAAAAAAAAAAAAAGAAGAAGAATTGGCACTCTGGTTTTCGTTTTGGTCAAACTATACGAGTATATCGACTCCAGCCCCGACATGTGAAAATTCCCAAATAAAAAATAAATCTTATGTAAGTAATTGGTAAATGAATACTAAATTCGCGATTAATTCGGCGCACAACGGTGTGTTGCCGGTGCTTGAGCGGATATAATGTTTTGCATAGTTTTTTATGACTATCTGCTAATAATTGCGTTGATTATTGATTGACATGTAGGTAACTCAGTTTTGTCAAAAATTGGACTTACATACTGTTGATATTATCACTAGCGCGGCTGGTACGGCTGATGTATTTTTTTAAAATAAAACTTTCATCCCAAAATTTACAGTTTTGTAAAACTACCACCTCCAAAATAGCTTCGCAACTCCTTCAAAAACACACTTAACTGTCATTCGGAACCCGTTTCATACATTTTTCTTGTGAAAAGCAAGAAGATGGTATTTTTTGGGGCAAACTGACTCGGTTCCACGCACTCCGGTCACCGGCCACTCGGTGATTATGGCATATCAGGGCATGCTGGACTTCTGACGATTTTAAGCAGCATTGCTGAGAGTAGTAACTCTTGTTGGTACCAGGTTGACTTGTAATTTGTTCCTTCAAATGGGATATCCGTAACGAGTGACAAAGATCTAAAAATGACAGCCAGGACCAATGGCTCAACTAACTCCTCAAGCACTGAGGAGTTTCGGTATGTTAAGATGGTCACACATCCACAGAACGACTTCAGAGAACCTTGCTAAACCTTGAGGATCGAACCGTGCAGCTTTTACACGAGCTCCTCAAACAAAATACATACTTATTAGCTAGTAGCCACCGTCCACTCATCAATGCACGTTTTTATAACTTTCGTCAAGAAACAAAGAAACAAACAGTTCTCAAAAGAACTCTATATCACAGTTTAGTTCTCAAAAGAACTAGAATTCTGTGAAAGGAACAGTACAGGGACTGCTGAAGACACGCCGTTATCGTATTCTTCGGTCTTCGCTCGCCGCGCACGTGGACAAACAGAAGACAAGCTCTATACTTTGTGCCAGATAAACTTGCAATAAAGTACATTGATCTTTCCCTAATATCCCTTCGTAGATACCCGAACAATACATTATGAACCATTTTACATTACTAGAGAACATAAAGGATCACGAAAGAAGTAGATTCAGGACTGCTCTAAGTCTTTATTTCTGTTTTTCATTTTAAGAAAGTCAATAAATGTATGTGGGTCAATGGCCGTTATTGCACATTTATCTGGAATCTACTATAGTAAAAAATTATGAAAGAATTTTGAAAAGAAAAGTGACAAAGTTCTGACGTTCAAGTTCATGACGCCCTATACAGCTGCTATAGAAAACGGCGGTTTCGCGGGAGGGACATTTAAATCTTCTTATGTTTAAAATTACTATTTTAAACATTTTTAACCGACTTCTAAAAAAGGAGGAGGTTCTCAATTCGAATATAAAGCAAATATTCGAATTGAGAACCTCCTCCTTTTTAATGTTTGTTCGCGCAAAACTCCGTCGCTTGCCAACCGATTTGAAAAATTATTTTTGTTGGAAAGGGTATACTTCCCAAATGATCACATTGAAATTTTATACCACAAAATCGGTTTAGTAGTTTAGTTTTTAAATCCAAATAGCTGGAAAAAATTTGTGTGGAAAAATCATCCGTGTATACGAAATTGCGTATTTTTGCTTTCCTGTGACTTTCCAGTGATGTTGTTAGGTGTGGGTGGTACCACTAAAAAGTGAAAAATAAAAACATTTTCACAAAAAAAACTGACTTCCAAAAAACACTACAAAGTTCAAAATAACTTTAATTTCGGAAGTCGGTGTCAAATAACGAAGAAGCAATCAAAAATACCGACTAAATTAAAGTTATTTTGAACTTTGTAGTGTTTTTTTTGGAAGTCGGTTTTTTATGAATATTCCTATCCTCTAATCGAATAGTTATTATCTTGTTTGTTTTTCTATCAATTTTGATTCTGTTTTATAACTGTCTGTCTGTAATTAAATTTCTTGCACACATCCTTATTGATTGCGTTCCTTCAAATGGGAATAGAAAATGCGACGATTTTGACCTCAGTAACTTGTGGCCCGAATTGGGTTGTTTTTGAGTAAATCGAATTCTAGTTAACAAGAGAAGTTTCAAGAAATTTTCATAATTAAACATAATTTTCAAAGTAGTAGGTAGTTTTATGATAAATATTACTATTCGAGGGATGATGATTGCAAGGTTTGGTCGTTCGTTAGGCAGAAAACTTTCCACAATCTTAAAAAGAACCCCAAAGGCCTCGAAAGCCTTTTATTAATTTATTTTTAAAAAATGTCGCCCACACTAAGAATTTCTCCTGTAATTTGGGTGCGTTTACAAATAGTATATAAACTCACATACACAAACAGCCAGACCCGGAACAACTATTTATTTTGTTTATTTAACACTTTACGCAGACAAATGTACAGAGGCGGACTTATTGCCATAGGCATTCTCTACCAGTCCACCTTTGGGTGATACACCGAGCGTCCGGCTCCCTGCCTATGCTACACAGGAACTTCCCGAAACAGAGCCATGCACCGTAGGAGATCGTCCGATAACTACCAATGACTACGGCCATCATCCTCTGCGGCTTCCGCAGAACAGAAATGGGGCCGTCAGGTCAGCTGCCCAGATCGGGGCCCCATACAGGGCCATCGATCACACGATCCGCCTGCAGGCGGTGCCCGGGTCCCCCAAATTAGGAAGCAGCGTTGACAGCGCCCCAGCCGTCGGAAGTGGGGGCCGAAATCCCACGCGGCTGTCAACCACCAATCCTAGGTTCTTCATGGTGGACTCGACAGCGATAGGGGTCCCACCGACCACGATGTGCGATCCCGCCGGGGGCCATGAAAAGCTATGGCCTCCAACTGGTTGAGGGCCACCTCCAGGCCAAAGCGCCGTATGTGGCTCACCACCTGTGAGACCGCGGCTGGAGGTCCTTTCCCGGCTGGAGCTGGCCCCTCAGCACCTAAATAGTGGTAGGTACAATAATTATGAAGAATAAAAAGCGATTGATATATTTTATTTAAATAAATAACATACATTTATAAACTATATGTTAAAAACCCCACTATAAATCCTTACTATATAATATTATACACGCGAAAGTTTGTATGTACCTATAGAAGTTTTTTACTCTTTCTCGCAAAAACTACTGAATGGATCTTGATGTAATTTGGGACAGAGGTAGATTATAGTCTGGAATAACACGTAGGAATAACACATAGGATTTTTATCCCGGGAGTATGTTCCCTTGGGATAATTTTAGGCATTCACGCGGGCGGAAGCTAGTATGTAATACATATCTAGTTAATTAACTAGATAAATACGACGCGTTCCACACAGCGGAAGGCGGAAGGGAGTGTCAGAGTCTTACTGACTAAAACCCATCCGTGTTCCTCCTATTGGCCTTTGCTTTCCAGGGCCGCGGTGACTCTTTCGAGCAAAATCCGCAGCCGTGCATCTACTAAAGTTGTCAAAAAATAAAAGGTCCGTTTTGACAGCAGGATACAACATTACTTTACTAGTAAGTATGAAGGAGACATGAAATAAATCTCTTTGTTGTATTTGCTGTCAAAACGGAATTTAAAATGTCTTAAACCGATTCATCATTAATCATCATCATCTGCCTAGTCTTTTCCCAACTATATTGGGGTCAGCTTCCAGTCAAACAGGATTCAACTGAACACCACTATTTTACGTAGAGCGACTGCCTACCAGACCTCCACAACCCATTAACTGGGTAACACGCTACTTCTTGGCAAGACTGGAGTCAGATTTCCTGGCATCTGACAATCCGTAACGACTGCCAAAGATCTACAAATGACAGCCGGGATCAACGGCTTAACATGCTTTCCCAGTCAAGGAGGAGTATCGGTATGTTAAGATGGTCACCCATCCATAGATCGACCTCGGCAAGCGTTGCTTACCCTTGGACATCGACCCATGCGGCAGTTATTAAGCCTTTATTAGTTTATTACTAAGCTTTTTTAAATAATGATTAATAACCCAAAAAAACCTTTAAAAACCCACAAACGACTCGAAAAAGATCAGATGATTATCAACAAAACATGCACACGGAAAAAAGCACAAAACGTTTGAAAAAGATTTAGTATTTGAGATACGGGCTCACAAAACATCGGACATTGATAATACATAACTTGACTTGTTTTTTTGTTGCAGTCGGTTAAGATATTCCTTGCATGCTGCCCTAGACTCATCAATAATATGAGCTATGTGGGGTTTTAGACGAAGCGAGACGGATACGATACGATGTTTTACTAATATCATTTGAGCAAAGTAATTTGCCTTGCTGTTTAATTAAATGCTGTGATGTCACTTAGGCCGCTGATTAAACGGCGCCGTACAATGAAAAGGCTAGGTTGCCAGTTAAAGGGCACATTAAGCCAGTTGGCTGCGACATGTGTACCATGTTAGGGACATGGTACACATGTCGCAGCCAACTGGTTTAGAAAATTTATTCAGTCACCTCTGCAGACAACTAGCGGAGGTGCTAGTTACTTTGTAACTTTTAGTAGTATATTAGTATTATTCTGGCTGCATCGTCCTAACATATAATATTAATTAATAGTATTTACAAATCGGGTCTTCCCGTGACCCAATAGCTGACTTTTACTTTGGCTAGAGACGTGGCAATTCCGCCAGTCTCTTGGGTACATTACCAGCTGACAGCGTTGGAGACGAATTTTTTTACGCTAAAATAATTTATTTTGTAGTACTTACTTAAGTTTTATTGTTAATTTGATAAAAGGTGTAGCGATGTTAAAAATAAAAATGCGGATGAAAAATGACGTATATTTACAAATTGTAAAACTTTTATTTGAAAAGAGTCACACTGGAGTTTATTGTCGGTTTTTGTCCTTACATTGCGAATGGACAGCTAGACTCACTTATTTTTTAAATCTCGACTCTACACCTTACCACAGGAGCTCCAAAAACATAGGTTTATACATTATATGAACTCGTTCAAATATGTCTGTGTCCGGGACGCATCGGACCACGCTGTAAAGGACCACGGCCCGGGGATAGCTCGGATGTGTATAGGCTTATAATGGTCTAATTAAAATAAGTGAATTGAATTAGACTTTGAAACATCAGTCACATTGCAGTAGCACGTGTCAATCCTAGACATTTTGGATTTTTTAACAATCGTTATAGGTATGGTCGAGGAGCTCGTGGATGAATAATAACAGCCGCAGGGGTCGATCTTCAAGAAAAGCAACGCTTGCCGGGGTCGGCCTGTGGATGGGTGACCATCTTAACATACCGAGATTACTCCGTGCCTCGGAATACACGTTAAGCCATTGGTCCCAGCTGTCATTTGTAGATCTTTGGCAGTCGTTACGGATTGTCAGTAGCCAGAAAATCTGACTCCAGTCTGCCAAGAACTACCGTGTTGCCCTGTTAATGGGTTGTGGAGGTCTGGTAGACAGCCGCTCCACGTAAAACACTGGGAAGCCGACCCCAATATAATTGGGATAAGGCTATGTAGATGATGTTATGCTATGGTCGGTAAAGATGGGTTAATACCGATATTTTTCAGTATTAGCTAATATGAATATATTAGAGGCTTATGATGATAATGATAGTTCATCGGATTACTAATATGTGAATCCATAGATAATGTACATGTTAGGTAATCTATGGATTATGTGAATATTAAATATTACCATATGACAGTTCGTCGGATTACTAATATGTAAATCCATAGAATAATACTAATCTCTTAACTAATAGTAATATATTTGTCACACTCCTAATGGTCGGTCCACTTGAGTCGAGTCGTATCGTTGACTCTAAACATCTCTGTAAGCACAACATTTCTTTAAGAGCGGCACTTTTTATCATAGAGCCGTCTCACAAACAGGGTAGGCAGACATGTTATATGTTTTTATCATTGTAAGGAGCTCAGAGTGAGGATTGTGGGCTTAGGAATAATGACAGCGATTTTAGGGTTCATGATGTTTCTGGATAAATAGATATTATTGTGAGTTAAGGTGGAAGCGCCAGGGTAGCCCGCGAAATTCAAATTTTCTTACGTTTTTTGCAATTTGCAGGTCAGTGTCAGGTTGTTTCTAGGTCAAAATATAATTCACAACCGTAGCTAGTACGTATTTGACGACACGGTTGGCGCAGTGGTTGAGCGATCGGCTGCTGCGCTGCGTGTCTCGGGTTCGATTCCCGCACGGAACAAATATTTGTATTGCCTACAGATAGTTGTTCCGGGTCTGGCTGTTTGTGTATGTGGCTTTGTATGTTTGTAAACGCACCCACGATACAGGAGAAATTCCTAGGATGGGGCAACGTTTAAAAAAAAAAAAAAAGTATTTACAAAACTGTAATCATTAAAATCTTGATGATTTTAAAGTATTTCATGATTTCATGAAAACAACTGTCCTAACTCAAAAACTTAATTAAGGTCGTCTTGTCGTTGTCATAACAGTATTGACGTCACTTGACGCAGATTATTGTTCTTAAATACATCTTGTTTCACTTTATTTTTAAAATCAATATTAACCAAAACAAAAACGTGGCAGTGGAATTTTAATCATAAAATTTTCATAAATTCTGTATTTGCATCTTCCCTATTGATGATGTAAGGGATTGATAGCTCACTTTAAGCTGCACCCAAGTTAACACGGTGAGATGAATGATACAATAAACAAGCTGGTATTTTGGACCAAAACAGAGTTGGGTAAACGCCAACAAAGATTGCACGGGAACCGAACTAACATACCACAGACACAGTAGAAATTATAACCACTGCATCTAACAAACTAATCGAAATAAATTACTGACAAAAGTGGTAAAACCAAAAAAAGTCGCAAACAATATTTGTAAATTGTATGGCAACATTGAGAGATAAATAATTTTACAAAATTAAATGACGCAGCGCCGCCCCGCGGCGTCGCCTGCGATTTCTTTTAAATGACATACATGGTATTCGTGGTGCTTGTTATGAATTTATTATTTATATTAGTGGTAGGTACTTGTACGGCAGTACTAGTTTAAAAATGAATGAAATAATGTTAAGAGCGATGAGTGATACGCGAAGAATAGAATACTTTTTATTATTATTTACACCATATAAATTACAGATAGAGCTGGGCAAAAAACGTACTATGCTTTAATTAAAATACAAAATACAATCTCTCATGTATTTAAAAAATAAAATACAAAATACAATTTAAACTATTTTTATTTAAAATACAAAATACTAATTACAAAATACAGTGATGTGTTAGGTTAAGCTAGCCTTTTTCTTACGAAAGCTATCGTGCGTTGTTTTTTGCAGAACGCACCCGTTAGTATGATTGTTATATGTATTTTGAAGCCATAATTATTTAAATTACTAACTACAAAACACCTCAGCGTCAGGTCTTTAAAATACCAATTACAAACTAAATTTTTAAGAAGTAATTAAAATACAAATACCAAATACGTTTTGTATCCGTTAATATGTTTTAATTTATTTTGAAGCCATAAGTATTTGAAATAACTATACTACAAAATACTTAAGTGTCTGAGGTATTTAAATACTAATTACAAATTAATTTTTTAAGAAGTTATTGAAATACAAATACCAAATACGTATTTGTTTTTTTAATTACGTGTTTTAATTACAATTTAAGTATTTCAAATACAGCCCAAGCCTCGTTACGAATAGAATTCTAGCGAATTCTTAAAAAAAGCTAGCGTGCGAGTCTGACCTCAAAAGTACCTGTGAATGGTTTATTTGAAATAAATGCTTTGACTTTGACCATCTGCCAGTCTGTCCGTCTGTAACAGTAAATTTTCTCCTAACTTACTTGACCGATCTACTTAATGAAATATTTTCTTCATCTATCTCTTCTGTAACCAGCATTAGGCAGTATTTGAATTATTAAAATACGTAATTGTAACAACGACGGAGACTGTCAGAGATTGGTGGCCTCAGGCGCTAGGACAAGTGCCATTCTAGCGAATGCGATTGTCGAAATGCTGAAGCATAAGCGATTGATCACGTGACATTTCATCAGCGTTTGTCAATCTCATACATTTTTGACGTTTTGACAATCGCCTTCGCCACGCTACCGCTGAATGTCACTTGTTCATCACATCCACATTCATTCTTAAAGGGCTCAGTGCGAGTTTTTTAACCGACTTCTAAAAAGGAGGAGGTTCTCAATTCGGATGTTTGTATTTTTTTTTTTTTTTTTTTTATGTTTGTTCGGGCATAACTCCGTCGCTTACCAACCGATTTGAAAAATTCTTTTTTTGTTGGAAAGGGATTTTATCAAAATCGGTTCAGCAGTTTGGTTATTAAATCCAAATAGCTGGAAAAAATATGTGGAAAAATCATCTATGTATACGAAAAAGCGTATTTTTGCTTTCCTGTGACTTTCCAGTGGTGTTGTTAGGTATGGGGTACCACTAAAAAGTGAAAAATAAAAAACTTTTTCACAAAAAAAAGAAACCGACTTCCAAAAAACACTACAAAGTTCAAAATAACTTTAATTTCGGAAGTCGGTGTCAAATAACGAAGAAGCAACCAAAAACACCGACTTCCGAAATTAAAGTTATTTTGAACTTTGTAGTGTTTTTTTAACGTACTCGATCGCGTGAACGTAAACGTTCGCTTATGTCAAATTGTTCAAAGAAAAAAGGTTTTCCATGAGTGTCACCAGATGGCGCTTATTCAGTTTCAATACAAATTGACGTTTACGCTAACGTGATCGAGTACGTTAAAAAACTTGCACAAGGCCATTAAAGTTCTACCACAACTTATGTTTTTATTCAACACCCACGCTCTAAAAGAAACGTGTTTCAAGTTATTTCGTGTTACCTTTTAAGTTTATTTTTATCAATATTTCGGTTGTCCTTGTTTTCTCATTGTTTTTGACATCTTATCATATTTATGTAAATTGAATTCTTGGCAGAAGGTGACGTAATCATACACATGGAATGTTCCTAAAGTTATATTTCCAAGATTTTGTTAATAAAATGCTACAGAGAGACTTCATCATCAGTATTCAGCTGAAAGATGAAAAGAGCTGGAGTATATTCTCCCACAAGCATTGGCATATCTACTGTGTCAATTTAGTGTGCTAATTAACATGTGGCATTTAATGTAATTTTCTAGTACTTATCATACAATTTTTAATTATATCTAGCTTTTTTTGGGGATTGAATATCATCAAATGACTTCTTCTTGAGCTCTGGGTGGAGCGGAAGGGAGTGTCAGACTCTCACTGACTAAAACCCATTCGTGTTCCTCCTAATGCCTTTTGCGTTCCACGTTGACTCTTTTGAAAAAATTCCGCAACTCTTGCAGTAATTATAAGTAGGTACCTTCTATTATATGAATTCAAGTTCTTCAAACTTAACAGCCAGATGTGTTGCTGGGGAGTTTGTATCGCCACTTCGTCTTCACAGTTTTTCATGTAAGTTTTTGACGTTCAAAAAGTGCTACCTCTCAGCCTTATTTCAATAAATTACTTTTTATTTCGATTTCGACCTGAACATCACATGACCATCAACGACTATGGCCGGGTCGGCTAAATCGATTTCGGATAAGCCAGTAACAAAATTCTCAATAACAGGCCCAAGTTTTAAATTCTGTTCGATAATGAGCAATAACGAACGCTCTCAAATTTTAAAGGCGTTAAAAATTGTTTTGATTAAGAAATAATAATTAGTGTATGTTTTTGTTATTGAAACAATCATTACATTGAGATTAAAACTGCTAATGATATTAATTTTGGGTTCTTTAATTATTGTTGGAAGCAGTCAAACGATCATTTCAAATTATTTATTTTCATTTTATCCAACGTCAGTTTGGGAAACACTATTCACACGGGGACAAAGACGCAGGGGGAAGCTAGTGTTTCACATATCTATGCTAGTCTGTACCTATAATAAATATGCTAAAGTAACTCTGTCTCTCTGTTTGTTAAAATTATCAAATGATTCCTTCAGCTCTGGGCGGAGCAGAAGGGAGTGTCAGACTCTTACTGACTAAAACCCATCCGTGTTCCTCCTAATGCCCTTTGCGTTCCAGGGTCGCGGTGATTCTTTCAAAAAACTTCCGCAACACTGGCAGATTCCGGTGCAAGCGAGACTTTAAAGTTAGTTAGTTTACCAGGCAATATAATGCGGAAGCTAATACTATAATAATTGTGCATGTGAGTTTGTATAATACGCATTCACGCTAAAACTGCTGAACGGATTTAGATGAAATTTATCACACGAGTAGACCATGTCTTGGAAAAAGATATAGGCTACTTTTTATCGACATACCACGCAGACGAAGCCACGGGCGGCAGCAAGTAAAATATAAATTCTCAGTAGCAGGTCAGATTTTTTGTCCTAAGGGGTCTTAGAAGTTGCGGAATTTGTTCGAAAGAGTCACCGCGGCCCTGGAAAGCAAAGGACTTCAGGAGGAGCACGGATGGGTTTTAGTCAGTAAGAGTCTAGCAGGGAGTGTTAGACTCTTACTGACAAAAACCCATCCGCTCCACTCAGAGCGGTTTAGCGACTCAAGTCAATTGATGATTTCCCATCCATAAAAAAGGGAACTTATAACTAAAAGATAAACACCTAAATATGTAATACAGATACTACACTCCTGTCCATCCCTTCAGGGTACAAGTTTGATACTAAACTTATGTAAAATAAGTGATATTCCACGATGTATGGCGGGTGATATACACGGAGGCATTTGTCTCCCAGTGGCGTACCGACCTTATTTATACCGCGGAACAAAAAAAATATTTGAAGGGTATGTTACGATTTCCAATAGGGGAGAGGGTTCTGTAGGATTTATTTTGGTTGTTTTTATGTTGAAGGTTGTTGAAGGAAAGTGTGAAACTTGGTTACTCAAGTTTTACCCATGAATCATCATCTGCCTAGTTTTTTCCCGACTTTATTGGAGTCGGCTCCCGATTCAAACCGGATTCAGCTGAATACCAGTATTTTACGTGGAGCGGCTGCCTACCAGACCTCCATAACTCATTAACTGTATAACATGGTACTCTTTGGCAAGACTGGTGTCAGAATTTCTGGCTTCTGACAATCTGTAAAGACCGCATAAAGATCTACAAATGACATCCGGGACAAACGGCTTAACGTGCTCTTCGAGGCACGGAGGGATCTCGGTATGTTAAGATGGTCACCCATCCACAGACCAACCTCGGCAAACGTTGCTTAACCTTGAAGATCGGCCCATACAGCTGTTATAATTTAGCCACGAACTTCTCGGATAGGAGAACGATTGACCAATTGGGGTATAAGATTTAAAAAAACATACATAATGATTGATAACTACTTATACAAACATCTATTTTAACACGACAAACCCGTTTTACAATCTTCCCACGGACCCTAAAAAATAAAACAACCGCGCACCGTTTTGTTTCTGTCCCATGCGCCTGCGCCGATGCTCCTTCCTTCTCTCACACCAAACAATAGAAAAAGACAGCTACATCTCTTTTTAAACCATGTCCTGACTGTCGTAAAAATATAAAAATGAATATTACTTTAAATATTTAGAATGTTTACTTTGATACCTTTCGATATTAAAATTTAGGGTTCCATGGTTTTTTATTTTTAGTTTCGAAGTGGAAGAATGTCGTCTCAAATTGGACACTAGTCCTTGACATGTGGGTTATAAAGATTACAAAACTACAAAGTTCAAAATAACTTTAATTTCGGAAGTCGGTGTTTTTGGTTGCTTCTTCGTTATTTGACACCGACTTCCGAAATTAAAGTTATTTTGAACTTTGTAGTTTTTTTTGGAAGTCGGTTTCTCTTTTTTTTGTGAAAAAGTTTTTTATTTTTCACTTTTTAGTGGTACCCCACACCTAACAACACCCCTGGAAAGTCACAGGAAAACAAAAATACGCAATTTCGTATACATGGATGATTTTTCCAGATATCTTTTCCAGATATTTGGATTTAAAAACCAAACTACTGAACCAATTTTGATAAAATTTCAATGGGACCATTTGGGAAGTATACCCTTTCCAACGAAAAGAATTTTTCAGATCGGTTGGCAAGCGACGGAGTTATGCGCAAACAAACATAAAACAAAAAAAAATATAAACATCCAAATAGAGAACCTCCTCCTTTTTTAGAAGTCGGTTAAAAATGATCTAGTCCAATGTCAAGTTTCATGCCTGGAGGTTTTTAATTCAGTCAAGTAATCATCTACCCATATAGTTTGCTGATCATCATCATCATCATATCAACCGAAAGACGTCCACTGCTGGACATAGGCCTCCTCCAAGTGTCGCCATAACAACCGGTCCTGTGTGTCTCGCATCCATCGGCTACCAGCGACCCCAAGTTATCGGTCCACCTTGTGGGAGGCCTTCCAACGCTGCGTCTTCCGGTACGCGGTCGCCACTCCAGGGGCCGATAGCTATATAGGGTGTATAGCTCCATCCCTCCTCCTCGCTCGAACGACTCACGCTTTAATACGTCATGATAGGGTCGCAGAACTTTTCGGCCCCATCGATCATCTGTTCTGCGAGGAATGTGCCCTGCCCACTGCCACTTCAGTTTGGCGATCCTTCCCACTTGGCTCATTGATTCATCAATTCATCAAACAGCCGGTGTGAGTGTGGTGCTGTACAAACTATGTCCCATTTCCTGGAGTGTCACAATAGTCACCTGCAGCTGAAAATGACTTGAACGTGGGCCACCTACTGGACCCAAACAATATAGCTTGATAAACCGCCAGGGCAGCCCACGAAATTCGAATTTTAACTCCAGATATTCAGGCAAAACTATTTTTGACCAACGTCTTCAGTCAAACTTACTTTTGCCTGATTTTTTTTCAGTTAATAGTACTTTTGACCGATTAAGCCTTTTGACTGTAAGTTATATAATTAAATTGATTGATCACACTGACATTTCGACAGAGTTTATAAACCCATACATTTTTGTTTTCGTCACGTTACCGCTGACAGAATGTCACTTGCCCAGATCCTCAGAGCAAGCTACAGCAGAACATTTTTCTAATACGGAACCCACACAAACTCACTAAAAACTCTAATAAAACCTCATTCATAGAGAAGTTACGAAAAAAACAAATCCTTTTTGACATCTGTGTCCCTTGAACAAAAAAAAAAGGAAAACTACTGATCATATCTGTTTTAAAATAAATAATATGGCGGACGAAATAGTTTTGATATAATTTATTGATTGAAACCGACCCCCGGGAGTTTCGGCTTGTCAAAATTAATTTTATCATGGGAATATTTGAAGGGGAAAAAACTCAAGGTCTTTGGGCAAAGAATGGAGCCTTTATTGATCTTAAAAAGTGGAGATTATGTCAAAAGAATGGGCAGTAGAAACCTATTTGCTAACTAGCACTTCAACCACAATATTTTTGTCTGCGCAGGTTTAGTACAAACAATTTTTTTTTAATTTCCAAAATTAATTTCGCAAAAAACTAACAAAAACAAATAAAATAATGGTTTCGAAAAAGGAATAACAGGCCTTGAATTAAATACTAGCTTTAGCCCGCGCCTTCGTTCGCGAATCTCGATTTTTCTCATTCTCGTAAGAATATTTTCTGCGCATTTTTCTTAACTTTTCTTTCCATAAGAACCTTCTACATAGTACTAGAAGACTTAAAAAAAATATGAATGAAGTACGGTAAAGTCGTTCTCAGGTTATGGCGTGACCAAGGGAAACAGGGATTCATTTTAATACCGAAGTTATGAAAGCTCAAAATGGACCGAAAAAAATAGCAACTTCATATGTAAAGACCTAATATTATATCGACCGCCTCCGTGGTCGAGTGGTTTAGGTGTTTGCCTTGTGACCCGGTGGTCGTGGGTTCGATTCCCACGGGAAGCATACTTTATAAAGTTGTTTCCAGTTTGGCTAGGACATTGCAGGCTTGAATCACCTGATTGTCTGATATAAAGATTCCGTACTTCGGAAGGCACGTATAAGCCGGTGGTCCCGGCCGCCAAATGGCGTTCGTCAAACCATGTCAGAGGCCCTTGAGGTGGTTTAGAAACTCTGACTCTAGGGTGTGTGGGGTTGTTAGACCTTACTGCCCATACGAAGAAAAAGACACATAATTATTTCATCATACTCATCGTCTGCCTAGCCTTTTCCCCACTATTATGGGGTCGGCTTCTAGTCAGACCAGATTAAGCGACTTCCTACCTGAGGGCGTACCATGACGTGTTAAATCGTCAGTCGTTCGAGCGAGAAAGAGCGATGGAGCTATATAGGGCGCCCTGTCCTTCTCGATCCAGTATCTGGGTAACACGTCACTGCTAGGCAAGACTGGTGTCAGTTTTTCTGGCTTCACACAATCCGTAGTAACGTCGACCAAAATTTACAAATGACTGCCGGGACCAACAGCTTGTCGTACTTTTCGAGGCACGGAGGAGTCTCGTTATGTTAGGGTCACCCATCCACAGCTGATCTCGGCAAGCGTTGCTTAACCTTGAAAGTCAACCCGTGCGGTGGTTATCATTTAGCCACAGGCTCTTCACATTCTTTTATCCAACTGAGAAGGTTTAAACAGTAATAAAGCCCTAATATTTATTTGACAAACTGTTTGGGTTGGGCGTCCAGTACATTGTTTTTGAAACCCCTGTGGCTAAGGCGAGAATCTGGCTAATATTATAAATATTAACTTCCTTTTATTTGTTTTGGTTTTTATACTTATTATACCTAATTGAATATACCTGGGCAAACAAGGGTCGATCGAAGGTTAAACTTTAAGTCAAGAGTGAACAGAGTGTCTAGCACGAATGTTTTGACGTATAGTATCGTTAACGTAAGTGAATTTTGAATTCAAAAAACTACAACCCCATAATATTAAAGTGTCTTTTTTTCTGTGGGTAGTTGTAACAGTTGCACAAAGAAAAATTAGCTCATATTTTAAAATTTAATATTATTTAATAGAAACAGTATTTACAATTATTAACGCTGTATTCTAAAAGTTAACAGTTTGTACCTGCTGGTGTAGCGTTATCTTCACTATTTTCCCACTTTAAACAACAATCACTTCACATTATTATGGATTCACTAACAACCACTCTAAGTGAACTAAAGGAGTTGTTTCACACAAGAATGTCCAACTTCGAAGAAGAATTACAGAAGACTCCTCAATCACCCATCACAGCTACCAGCCTCGCAACGGAGTTCACAATGTTCCGAACATTCATCTCTCAGGCTCTCAACAGTCTTCAGCAACAGGTGGGATTATTGGCACGAAGTGTTGATCAAATTGAGATGCGCGGACGAAGGAAGATCTTGTTGTTACATGGAGTAGCTGAAGAGCAGAAAGAGGACACTGCCAAGGTGATCGCTGAGGTTGTCCGTAACAAGTTACAGCTGAGCGACTTCACTGTTGCTGACATCAACCGCTGTCACAGGATGGGACGAGCAGTGCCCAGTAAAACCAGGCCTATCCTGTTCAAAGTTAGTAGTCTTGCGGTCAGAGACAAAATTTGGTTTTCCAAAACTAAATTAAGAGCTTCAGGCGTCACGTTGTCTGAGTTTCTCACAAAGGGGCGGCACGACGTGTTCCTGGCTGCGAGGGAAAGATGTGGCGTTTCCAGGAGCTGGACTAAGGCGGGCTGCGTGTACGTCCTTGGTTCTAATGATACGCGGCACCGGATTGAGTCTCTCGCTGAGTTGGACAATATTGCGCCAGTTCCTCTGACTCCCAGCGAGCCCGAGCAGCGTGATCCAAGAACGGCTGTGCCAGTGGCCACTGCTGCTGTGAAGACTGCAAGGCTAAAGCGTACTGCAGCTTTAAAGAAGTGATCTCTCAGCGCAGTAATGTTTTTATCAATGTCCGGGTAATATTGTGTTTATTGTGTTTTGTTTACCTTCTTTTATGTATGTCAATTGATATTTTTAAGTTGTCACTGTCAGTGTCAGTCGAGACCGAGTATCAACTTCTTTTCATCTTTTGAAAAACTCCTAGAAATCTTGATTCCTTCTTACAGTCACAGTGTAATCATGGGTGATTTTAATACTTGCCTCCTCAAAAAGGATCTTCGCTCTTCTTCTCTGACTAATATTACTGCTTGTAGTAATCTTTCAATTCTTCCACTAAGTGCCACTCACCATTTTCCAAACTGTACTCCTTCACTTCTTGACTTGATTTTCGTTTCCTCACTTGATCACGTCGCTAAGCATGGTCAATGCTCAGCTGATGCCTTTTCCTACCATGACCTTATTTTCCTTTCATATAAAATTCGCCCACCTAAGGCTAAAGCTAAAATTCTTATGCAACGCAATTTTGGTGGCATGAACATTGACAGTCTTTGCGAGGATGCCAGCAATATAGATTGGTCTCCCCTGTTTGCCTCCACGTCAGTCGACGAGCAAGTTAAAATTTTCACAAATAAACTCGTCGAGCTTTATGACCTTCACGCGCCTGTTCGAGCGGTAAAAGTTAGACATTTGCCGGCGCCGTGGCTGACAGATGACATTAAAAAGTTGATGAACAAAAAGGCGGCGGCAAAATCAAAATTTAAGCGACGGCCTACTGATGCAAATAGGGAAAAATATGCCTCAATCCGCAATCGCTGTAATAAGGTATGTAGGAATGCTAATCGCCAACACATCCATAACTCTGTCCAAAATGGGGACGCATCCAAAGTTTGGAATTTTCTAAGAAAATTGGGGGTCGGTAAAACACGACAGGAGTCACTACCGAAAGATTTAGACATCGATGCAATTAATAATCATTTTACTGCTTCGTCCAATTTTGATAGGACAATAAAATTGAATACATTGGATCATCTTTCATCTCTTCCGACTCCCAGTTATTCTCCATTTGTTTTTGGTCAATTCTCCGCTTGTGATGTTAAGAAGAGCATACTATCGATAACCTCAAATGCAGTAGGAAGTGACTGTATTAGCCGCAAAATGTTACTCCCCGTGCTGGACGTAATCCTTCCCGTCATTTGCCACATCCTCAACTTTTCTGTGTCCAGCGGTGTATTTCCATGTTCGTGGAAAGACGCTCAAATTATTCCATTGCCTAAAAAGTCCAATCCCACATCCTTCTCTGATTTCCGTCCAATATCCGTGTTACCATTCCTATCCAAAGTCCTAGAACGGTTAGTCCACAATCAAATTAGTCCTTTTCTATCCAAAAATAATCTCCTCAACCCCTTCCGGTCCGGCTTCCGTCCTGGTCATAGCACCACTACAGCGCTTCTGAACGTTACTGAAGATATAAGGTCAGCCATGGAAAGCAGTAATCTAACGGTCTTAGCATTGCTTGATTTCAGCAATGCTTTCAATACTGTTGATTTCGATGTTTTGCTTGGCATTCTATGCTCTCTTAATGTATCTCCATCGGTGATTGACTGGTTTCGTAGTTACCTGTTCGGTCGCCGGCAACGTATATGCATCGGAGATACCTCGTCTTCGTGGTGTTGTACTTCTGCCGGGGTACCACAGGGTGGCGTTTTATCCCCTTTACTTTTCGCAATTTTTATACACTCAATTTCCAATGAACTAACTTCTTCCTATCATCTTTATGCAGACGATCTACAAATTTATTCGCGAGCTCCTCTTGGGAATCTTCCCGAGGCCATCGTCACCATTAATCGAGATCTGGCTCGCATTTGTCAATGGAGCATGCGATATGGACTCATGGTCAATCCCATAAAGACGCAGGTTATCGTGGTGGGCAGTTCGAGGATGGTTTCAAGAATTGACTGGGAAACTCTTCCCCAAGTTGTTTTCGATAATACAGTAATTCCCTTCTCCGAGAAAGTTAAGAACTTGGGGATAATCTTTGACAGGAACTTCTCTTGGACTGCCCAACTACAAGAAGTTAACCGCAAGCTATTTGCATCTGCAGGATCTTTGAGGAGACTACGTAATTTTCTTCCGATTGCCACCAAGATTGCGCTTGCACAGTCACTTCTTCTTCCCATCCTTGATTATGCTGATGCCAGCTATCTTGACCTGACTCAAGAACAACTCGACAAACTTGAGCGGCTTCAAAATTTTTGTATAAGGTTCATATTCGGTTTACGTAAATATGACCATGTTTCCGAATTCCGTGTGAAGCTCAAGTGGTTGCCAATTCGCCTTCGCCGGAATGCTCATATTCTTTCCCTTTTATACAATGTGCTCTTTTCCCCTTCTACCCCTCTTTATCTCAAGAGACGTTTTCAGTTTCTCTGTGATTCCCACACTAAATTCCTGAGGTCATCAGATAATCTGCGACTTAAAATGCCAATGCATTCCACAACTTTTGTTGATAAATCCTTTACTGTCCAGGCTGCTCGTTTGTGGAATGCATTGCCGGTTCCAGTAAGACGCGCTCAATCGTTGCCTGTGTTCAAAAGGCTCGTGAAGGAACATTACCTGTCGCTGTGATATCGATGTTCGTCATTTATTTATTGCCAAAATATTTAGTATAGAATATGTATTTATCTGTGTATATTTTATATTTAAAGTAATGTCGCACCGATGACAGCCCCATTTGTTGTCCAGACAATTACTGTCCATTCCAGGTTGCCTGGAAGAGATCGCGGAATGCGATAAGGCCGCCCATTGTACATGTGTTTTAGTTAGTACCTAATGTTCATTTTATATTATTATCGGTGTACAATAAAGTATATAATAAATAAATAAATAATAAATAAATAAATAAATATTATAATTTAATTTTAGGCGACGCGACGTACACAATTTTGTAACATACAAAAATATGAATATTAGTATCCAATTCAAATAAATGTTATTCCCGTGGATATCGTAAGAGGCGACTAAGGGACTCACCAGAGAATGGGCAGCAGCATTCTCTATAGGAACATTGCAACAGCTACACTGCGATCGCCAACCCGCCTGCCAAGCGTGGCGATTATGCGATTATGGCAAACCCCCCCTATTTCGGGGAGGCCTATGTCTAGCAGTGGACGTCTTTCGGCTATGATGATGATGATGATGATGATTATGTGAGAAACGAGCATTTTAATAGTAACATTCACTCACATTAACGATACTGTGACATCGCTTTCCATCAGGTTCAATTGTGGCCCAGCCTATTAATACGAACAAAGCTGCACTTGCCAAGGTAAGTCTGTGGATGGGTGACCATTCATTACTCCTCCGTGCTTCGAAAAGCATGTCAAATCGTTATTTGTAGATCTTCGACAATCGTCACTGTGGTTAATAGCCTGAAAATTTGACATCAGTCTTGTTTTTTTTTTAAACGATGGGAAATCATCAAATGACTTCTTCAACTCTGTGTGGAGCAGGAACCAGAGGGCCTGGCACGAATGTTTTGACGGACACTAAAGTTAATAATAATAATAATAAACATTTATATGTACTATAATGAATAAAGGAAATAATAATAATAATAATAAACATTTATTTCAGAATCAGTTCCATAATGGAATTGAAATTTGAATATAAAAACATAATAAGGTTTAATTTTCTGCGACATACATTTGTATCATATGAATATACTATTCAATTTAAATAAATATTATGTACGAAACGAGTGTTATAGTTATAGTAAAGTTGTATGTTTCGTTACTATACGTCAAAAACATGGTCCTCAGTTCTACAAGAGCGTGTTTTTATCGCTTTTACCAAAATAGTTTGGCGATAGCATATCCCAAGCCACACAAGTTGTTTTCGTCGATTCCCATACAAAAAAAACATGAAAAAGTACTCTGACTTACTTTGCCTGAAGCAAAACATTCAAGAGATTCATTTATAAAAAAATATCTTCATATTTCTTACTCATTCAGCTCCCCTAATATTACAGCTTACATAACAAAACACGCTTGAAGATATACGCGAAGTTCGCACAAAGTTTCCGAGAAGCAGTCATAATTTGGGACACACATACAAAATAATATAATTTATATTATGCTCAGGAAATATTTTCAATTATATCATTGTGACCCTTTATTTTAGTGTGTTGAGGATCACGAAAGGATAGTGTGGATTTTATTTAGTTTTCAACCAACTATTAAACTTACTACTGGATGGATGGATGTATGTTTGTTTTTCAAAGTCAAAGTCAAAGTCAAGCACTTAGTTCAAATAAACCATAAACTCTCGGGTCGTGGGGTCCGAGAGCTCATTACTTTTTCAAAGATCTGTAAAGACGCTTAGTTGACACTTCGCGTGACCCTAGGGCTGGCTTTTACCTCGGACAAAGGATAAGCATTGCCATACAACGTGGCAATGCTGCCAGCCTTTTGGGTACTTTACCTGCGATGGTATGTACTGGCCTGCGATGCGGAGGAATTTTTCGACGCCATGTTTTAGATTATTTTTAGTTTTAGTTAAGACCTATATTTAAGTGTGTAAACAGCCTAGAAAAATAAACCATTCACAGGTACTTTTGAATTGTCAAAGTCAGTCAGTCCAAAATATGAAGCTATGGAGAAGAACGTACAAGAAACTCCACGGACACTCTTTTAAACCATTTTATGTTTTACAAAAATCCTGGTTACCATATCCTTGTTTCTTCTAAATGTGAGAACAATGTAAAGAAAGAAAAAACAATTCTAAGTATAAAATAAGCCAGTGACAGCTAAGAGAGACCAGTCTCCACTGATAGCGCCCGTTCACGAACATGATGCGTGCATCAGCACCTTTCAGCTCAACCATTTTGAAGGGAACTGAAAGATCCGATACATCGTTACTCAACCACGCCGGGACGGCTGACCAGATCTGTATAATATTTCTGTCAGCAAGCATGGGCTACATTTTATCCAGGAAGCTTGTTCGCTTGGGATAATTTCCGACATCCACGCTGCTGAACCCAATTTTTGAACCAACTTAAAAAAATGAGGTTTCAATTCGACCTGTATGTTTTAATTTTTGTCAACATTGCACAGTAATTGTTATAGTTGTCAAAAAATAAAAGGCCCGTTTTGACAGCAGGATACAACAAAGAGATTTATTTCATGTCTCTTTCATACTTACTAGTAAAGTAATGTTGTATCCTGTTGTCGGTTGGAGTATACGTAACGGGTCACAGGAAAAAGAGAAAATTTTTGCAATATTTTTTTTTTGGTAAATTGTTTATTTTCTCAATTTTATCGTATGGAACACCTAAAAATAAGGCGAAAAGCATCTGAGTGATTATTGTCTCCGACTAACCGTTGGTCTTAAAAACGATGTCGAAGATGTCTATAGGTTAGGTTAGGTTAGAACTGTGACACGGCGCGGCATACGCTGTCAGAGTGTGCCGCTTGGGAGGAGCCGCGCCGTGCCCTCGTCTCTGTGGTAGGCAGTGACCTCTCGCTACCGGCTGTAGTACGTTCCATGGTCGGCGGTGAGGAGTCCTGGGACGCGGTGGTCTCCTTCTGTGAAACTGTCATCGCGCAGAAGGAGGCTGCGGAAAGGGAGAGGGAGATGTCGAGTGCTCTCCCGGCCCGCAGCAGGCGCACCGGGCGTCGGAGGAGGGCATACGCTGCCCTCCTTCTGCCCCCCTAACTGGGTCCAGGGGCGGCGGACTTGGGGATGTCCGTTGCCCCCCATTCATCCGGACCCGAGGTGGCGGCGCGTGGTGTTCCCGTGCGCCCCTCTGACGTCGCGGGGGGAGTTAAACACCTCACTCCCCCCGCGTACGAGATGTGGCCCGCAGAGGCGGGCCGGCACCAGCCGGGGATTACGGAAGTCGCATATGTTCCCGCGATCCCCAGCGTAGGTGGAAGATGGAACACCGGGGTGGTTTTAGTCAGTAAGAGTTTGACAGACCCCTCCGCCCGCCCCAGGGCGGAGGACATCCATGAGGATTTCCCCCCGTAAAAAAAAAAAAGGTTAGAACAGTGACAAACTACGCGCGAGCCGAGCGAGCGCTGCCTCGAAGTTGGGCGCGAAATTTTTTACATAGTGCCCCGTTTCGTATCCACTGACCCTGCTGTCAAAACGGGCCTTTTATTTTTTTGCAACTTTAGTCTTTATCAGCTTTTAAAAATATGTGCAAAATTTCAGAAATGTATGTTAGTATGTTTGTCTGCGCATTTCTCAAAAACTATAAGTCGTAATGCAAAAAAAACTTTTGTACTGGCTACCGCTGACAGAATGTCTCTTGTCAAGAACCTAAGATGTCAACCTACTCATCAGCATATTCCTCCACGCAGGAAATTACATACCCAGAAAAATACTTTCCCAACTCTTAGATCAGCATTTTAAACGTCCATTTAGCATATGTAGTTAACATTTTTTGTGCAAGCAACATTTTTCCAAAGAAACAATATTATCGACGCTAGTTAACAGTCGTTAGTTCTCAGTGTTGCCATGTAAGGTGATGTGCGGTTTTGTTTTTTGTGGGGAATGAACAGGGAGGGAGCAGGAGTGTTAGTATTTATAATAAAGGGTTTTATTTCTTATAAGCCAAAGCTTACAGAGTTCAGTCCGCGGATGGGTGACCGTCTTAATATACCGAGATTTCTCCGTGTCTCAGAAAGCACGATAAGCTGTTGGTCCCGGTTTTTATTTGGAGATCTTTGACAATCGTTCTTAGTTGTCATAAGCCGGGAACTCTGTCCCCTTGTTATAGGGTAATGGAGATAAAATAAGCCATACAACCTATTGAACCTCCATGTTGAATACTGGCATTCAGCTGTATGTGATTAGATTGGAAGCCGACCACGACATATTAGGGAAAAGGTAGGCAGAATCAATCAATCGATCAATCAATAACTCAATGAATCAATCAATCAATGAATGAATGAATGAATCAATCAATGAATCAATCAATCTTATCGCTTATTTGTGACATAAAACATACTTTTTTTTTTTAAGAAACTTTGCCCCTCACTAGGAATTTCTCCTGTATCGTGGGTGCGTTTACAAACATATAAATTCACATACACAAACAGCCAGACTCGGAATAACAATCTGTAGGTCATACAAATATTTGTTTCGTGCGGGAATCGAACCTGCGACACGCAGCGCAGGAGTCAAACCGTGCGTTCTATATGGGTTACATACAGGTGTTCATTACATATTTGTAAACTTAATAATGTTCATTCCATTATCTTATCAGCCACTTGGACATACAAATTAAAAACAATATACTTAATGAAAATATGGTTAGGAAATTCTAATGACTTCATACGAATTCCATTTGCAGATTAAATATAAATTCGTTTTTTTTTTTCTTTCTGAGCGATGGCCGTTTTGCGCGAACGTATATCTTCCCAAAATGCATAACTTTTGTAATTTTGTTTATTTTTGGTATGCGTCATGCTTGGCGCTAATAAAGTATTTTTCTTTCTTTCTATAATTATGATGAAGAACAGGAAAAGAAAAAAATAAAATGAAATCAATAGATCATTGTTTTGGTCTTCTTTGGCTCATCAAAATATATTTTTTACCGATCCAAGTCCATCCCTATGTAAACCTCTAAGAACATATATTACTATATTAGTCTTGGGAGCATATCCGCATTTTTCTCCACCATACATTCTTACAAACTACTTGGCTTCAAACGCTTCCTTTGCGAATTTAAACAGCTTATGTAGACCTAGCTATGGCCTGCGTCTTCGCCTGCATGACCGTCGAAAATTAACCCAAGAGAACATATTCCAGACCGTGATCTAGCTGAGTGCCAAGTTTTGTACACATCCAATTAGTCGTTAAGATGTACAGAGGAAACATACAAACAAACACTTTCGTATTTATAATATTGTTATAGTTTGTATAGTGTATGTACTTAGTTGTAAAGGTATTTGCTGGGTTTTTCGTGTGATTCTTAGCTAAGAATTAGCTGGTAGTTATTTTCTTATAGACTTAAAAGGGGAATAAGCTATAGCTAAGAAGCTAAGGGCGTAATTATAGCCGTGATAAATAAGGTATTCTACTGAGAAATATCTAATTAGTACGTCAGATAGATTTACAAACACTATTGGACACGTATTTTTTCTTTTTTCACGTAAACAAAAAATGGCAAAGATACAGTGCATTGCATACTCGCATGACGTCACTACGATGGTACAATTTTTACTAGCGACATGACGTCACCAGCCCCCTCTCTGGAAATTTGATGCACTTTATCTTTGTAATTTTTTTAGCGATTTGAAATAACAAAAAATAGGTGACCAATATTTTTTGAAAATACGGACGGACTAAATATAATTATATTTTGTCTACCAACTAGAACACGCTTTTTTTAAGGATGGGAAATCATCAAATGACGGGGTTCCGCTCTGGGCGGAGCTGAAGGGAGTGTCAGACTCTTACTGACTAAAACCGTGTTCCTCCAAATGCCCTTTGCGTTCCAGGGCCACGGTGACTCTTTCGAACAAATTCCGCAAAGTAAAATGCCCTATTGGGTATATTTTAGTTAGAAGCCTAATTGTTTTCTTTTTCTTTATTATTTCCATAAGTCCGCTCTTGACGTCAATATTGCCTGATGGTAAGCGATGGATGAGGTCTACAATGGAGCGACAGCGACACAGATAAATAAGTAACAGTAACAGTGAGTAATTGTCTTTATTTTTGTTCTGAGGCAGCGACACTCCGGCTTACACTGAAAACCAGCGCCATGGATTCGTGTCTTCGTGCACGGGCCTCGGCATTATGCTGAGCGTTGGCCGTTTTGCGCGGTGGTGACGCATTATATTATTGTTTTCTGAATAACTTTACACCTGATTTTTTTTTTAGGCCTACACTTAACTTAATATTGTGTATGTGCGTCACTTTCACGTAAATAAAGAGTTTTTCTTTCTTTATAAATGTCTGTTCATTTGTCGAATCTTGCTTTGAAGGCTTACTCTTCATTCTTGCACAATGTTTCCCTGATTTCATATCGACAAAAGTAAGCAATTAGAGTTGCCCCTGTCATTATATCCTCAGTTTCACTTGTTCTAGAAATTCATTGCGCGTTAGATTCTTATTAGACTAATCATGGTTTAGTTTGGCATATAACTACGTGACATTTCAAAATGGCGACAGAAATGTGAGACAGAAACACAGTTCGTGGCAGCCATTTTGTTTTTTTTTTTGTTACATCTAAGAAGTATCGTTTAGTTAGTGATTTTATGTCTAGGTACTATTATTTTGAAAAAAAATTAAAACATCTGAAAATACTTTTCGCGGGAGCGCAGCAGTAGCGGGCAGAAGCTGTTATAAAAAATGAAATTACTCTTACAGGTGAAGATTTATTTAAGAAAATAACTTAAATCAAAAATACACGAATCTTCCAACAAACTAAAATATAGCATCAAAAAATTCGTCCTCAACGCTGTCAGCTGGTAATGTGCCCAAGAGACTGGCGGCATTGCATTGCCACGTTGAATGGCAATGCTTAGTCTCTGCCCAAAGTAAAAGCCAGCTCTTGGGTCACGGGAAGTGTCAACTAGCCGTTTCGAAATTTCATTGAAAAGGCTATGAGTACAAGGGCCCCACGGCCCAAGGGTTTCAACCTCAAACGGTTCGAAAATATAGTTACCAATGAGGCTATATTTACGCCGCTTGAGGTTTTCCGCAGCCGCAGCGGCAGCGCCAGCACAACACGATGAACTAGGAAGATGAGATGGCGCAAGAGTATCTTACAGGTTGGGTGTAGTTTATTTCACTTCCTTATTTTGCCATCATGTGAAACAAATTGGTAGAATTTTCTTAAAGGTACTCCCTCACTGGGAGTATTCGCCTGTTATGTAGAACATTTTAGATTCGGCTTTGAACATTACATTATAATACTGGCTCCCTGACGAGCTTGTAATGTAACAATTTAATTTTGAGCATTTGCCTGTAGCTGAATTAATTGTTTTCGCAATATTAAATGAAAAGATTGTTGTGTTGAACCCGACAATATTAATTCGATTTTGTTATTTATATATGTTACGGCTAATAGCCGAAGTGCGGCTACACCTAGTTTTAGCCGGCTACACCTGGTTTTAGCCGGCTACATCTGGTTTTAGCCGGCTACAACTAGTTCTAACCTAACCACAAAACACTTTAAAGTTTCTATTTCTGTGTGGTTTAAAAAAATAACCACGAAGGGGATGGCGGGGTCTGTGTTCGCTCGCTTCGCTCGCTCACTAGACCCCGCCATCCCCTTCTGACCTAACCTATCCGAGTCGGGGTGCCCAGTGATCGGCTAAACTTAGGTTTATGTTCACACCCACCTTTAGCCGTAACATATACAAAAACCAGAAGAAACGACATTGGTGACACAAATTATTTCAAAATGTATGTTAAAAGTTACTTAAAATTGGCACATTTTAATACTTGGTTCTCCTCACTCACTGATGAAACGCCTTAAAATAAACATTACTTGTTTCTTTGTCCATTCAATGTAAAACCATAACATTTTGTAGATCAATAAAATTCGCCTAAACCAGTTTATAGCACTTCACATCAAAAATCTGATCCTTACTAATCCAACGGGCAAGCAAACTTTTATATTTATGGCAAAAATTACCCCGACAACACAGCTTAATGTAACCCTTATAACTTTAACTTAAGGTTTATTTTCCAAAATATGTTGTGAAGAGAGTAAAATCGTTAAAATTTTGTATTTTATTTTTCAAAATCATAACGGAGTGTTTTTCATGCGGGACCCATATAGTTGAGTTGAAATACTGTCAATGTTCTGTGGTCAATTTTTGCGGTTTTAGACTTTACACATCTATACCTATAGATATGTAAGTACTAAAAAAGTTGTTAAAGAGTATGTATGTTATAAACTGTATTTCCGTCTGTTTTGCAAGTTTTTAGGACTTAAATGATTGAGAAATTTTGATATCTAAACTTTTCCTAACTAGGTACGTTTGGATCGGCTTCTTGTCTAATAGAGACGATTTCTGGTTAAAAAATATATGCTTCTATTAAGTCCGTCAGTTAGATTATCGAAAAATATTAGACACGTATTTTTGGCTTTATCAAATCAATAAAAAAGACGAAGATAAAACGCATCACAGATCAGGGCCCCAAGTCTGCTATTTTATAAATTCGTCATTCCAACACGATCCCATTGTCATTTTGCTATAAGTTCGTAATCTGCTAAATTCATAATGGTCGATCATTGGTCGGTCAATGGTCTCGTAATAGAATCGAGGTTCTAAATATTCAATGTCTTTGAAAAGCAATGACTGCACAATAACGTTCTAATGGTAGGTCACTGATCGAAGGAACTGTCAAAATTTTCATTATGTACGACATTACCATTTTAAGTCATTTCTTTCAATAGAGTGTCAGTGGTTGACCTTTGGAAAGTCATAATGACGCTTTTATATTAGTAGATTACTAAACTTGTCAAAATCAACAATTATGAAATCAATGATAGACCATTCTGACAATCGTTTTAATTTTTTGTTTTACGTGAAAAAAACAAAAATACGTGTCTAATCATTTTTGGAAATCTACCTGAAGGAATAATTCGATTTTTTTAAGTCATGACGCAACTGGTTAAAAAAAAAAAAATTACAGTATTTTACATGAAGCGTCTGACTATCTGACCTCCACAACGAGGTACAGGAGTTTCTTGTACGTTCTTCTACATAGAGATCTATGCTTTGGTACATCATGTTTTTGTCCAACTGACCTTGAGAATTCAAAAGAGCCTGTAAATGGTTTACTAAATGCTTTGAATCTTGAGTCTGGGTAACACGCAGTTCTTGGCAAGACTGGTGTGAAGTTTTCTGATTTCTGACTGTCTGTAATGACTGTCAACGAAAGGTGATTGGTATGGTTGGGATACAAAGTTCGATTCTCGGGGCGGGCCAAGTATTATTAAATTGTTATTGCGTGTTTATTTTTAATGATATTTTTTTCACTTTATCTTATATATTTTTTTTTTATATTTTTTTATTTATGAATGGGCTAGCTCTTGACCTCGATCACGCCTGATGGAAAGCGATTGATGAGGTCCATGATGAAGCGAGCGTGCCCAGAACATGCCTTGAGGCACTGGTACTCCCACGCGTCGACGAAACACAGCAGGCTGCTTGACGCCGAACTCCGGTGGGAGGGTGGTCGCGAACCAGGCGGGCGTTAGCCCTACCACCGCAAGGGAAGGATTGGCCAGTCTTATAAGGTGTTAGGTGAGACTGTCCAGGATGCGCCGAGCGTTCGGTTCAGTTGAGTGTCTGATGGAACAAATTGCGCTACACGAGGAGGCTCCTTCATGCATCCCAAGACATAGACATATATCTCATGTGCCTCTGTTTTAGCAGAATAAAAAATGTTTCTCCTCTTTAAGAATAATACATAATAACGTGTACTAGATCAACACTGAAAACGCAAAAAAACGACTGCCCCATACATTTATGTGCGCATAGCTGGACAAAATGTGTTGAACTGCCGATTTTTTTTACTCGATTTCGGGTTTGGTCCCATAGTATTAGTATTTCATAATGATGAGTACATTGAAGGTTTCAGGTATTTCGTTCATTATGTTACACGTTGTATAATACATTCAAAAATAAATACGTACCTATTTTACTTTATTTTTGAATGTTCATGGCACACACAGTGCGCGCGCGTTTATGTCTTTTGTAAATGTTTGTCCTTGTGTAGAACAAAAAGACATAAACGCGTGTACTAACACTATAGTGTGACGTCGATGTCTCATTTTCTATGACCGTCTTAACGGGTTGTCAGAATCCAGAAAACCCAACACCAGACTTGCTAAGGGGTGTCGTTTTACCCAGTACAGTTCGCGTCAAATAACTTTGCCCCTCTGAAGTTTGCTGTGGTGTCCTCGTTTGCTGCTGGGTTCGTAAATCAAAGCCACACACTCGTTTCACCAAGGAGCGCACACACATCCGCACCGGCCGGTCCGTCTCCCGTCCCGCGGACGTGCATGCGCCGCTTGCATTTTATTAATACGTCACATTTGCTATTTGCAAAGATCGCGTAGTCACGTAGACGGGAGCAAGCGGGACGCAAGCATGCGTAGAACGTAAACGAGCGACTGAGACATAAAATCGCGCCGCCATAATCTCCGCCCTGCGCATGCGCAGTTGCAGTTTGTTCGTAATTTTGACTACTACGCAGCCACTCGTAGCCAACTTCAGAGGGGCACAGTTATTTGACGCGAACTGTAATTTGGTTGTGGTGCTCAGAGGCAGTCGCTCCAGGTAAAAAAACTGGTACTAGGATTCCGGTTAGATTGGAAGCCGTTTATAAAGTTGGGAAAAGGCTAGGCAGATGACTATTAATCTCAGGACTGTGCTATTCGATTCGATTCGATTCTAAACAACACTTTCACAAAAATGGGACCCTATTACTAAGACTCCGCAGTCCGTTTGTCTATCCGTCTGTCTGTCAGTCTGTCACCAGTCTGTATCTCATGAACCGTGATAGCGGGGCAGTTGCAATTTTCACAGATGATGTATTTCTGTTGCCGCTATAACAACAAATACTAAAAACAGAATAGAATAAACATTTAAGTGGGGCTCCCATACAACCAACGTGATTTTTTTGCCGTTTTTTTATAGATAATGGTACGGAACCCTTCGTGCTCGAGTTCGACTCCCACGCCGGTTTTTTTTTCTATATTTTCGGCACAATGCCGTTGCATTTGCTTTTGGCGTTACAAAAGTCTAATATACAACAGTGCTTTAAAACAACCGTTAGGTTACGTTTTACGATCGTAACGGTCAGGATTCGATTCCTGGGTGTTGTAAACAGGCTATCAAGTGACATTGTGCAGTCATCGTTTTGTTTTTAAAGTGAGTTTTCTTTTTAAACGAATTGTTTCCAAAACAGCTAGTCCGGGGAAGTACTATCGCTGTACATAAAAAAAATCAATGTCAGCCTTTGGGGACTGCCGATAGAATTGAAAACTAAGTAATATTGTATTGTCTGTGCATGGAAAGCATTCGGTGACGATGATGCGAGTTACATGATTTTGTTCACCCAAAAAAAAGAAACCAACTTCCAAAAAACACTACAAAGTTCAAAATAACTTTAATTTCGGAAGTCGGTTTCAAATAACGAAGAAGCAACGAAAAACACCGACTATCGAAATTTAAGTTATTTTTTGTGAAAAAGTTTTTTATTTTTCACTTTTTAGTTGTACCCCACACCTAACAACACCACTGGAAAGTCAGAAAAGCAAAAATACGCAATTTCGTATACATGGATGATTTTTCCACATATTTTTTCCAGCTATTTGGATTTAAAAACCAAACTACTGAACCGATTTTGATAAAATTTCAATTATTATATTATTCAAGACCATTTAGACCTAAATATTTAGCGTATGCATAGCAAGTTTTATTAAAATCGGTTCATTAATTTTGAAAAATAAGGATTTGAAAGTTTGTATAAAAAGCCGTACCACGAAAATGCTCTTAACCTAGAAGACCGGCCCATGCAGCTGTTATTTTTAGCCACAAGCTCCTGAATCATTTTAAAAGTCCAGTGACTAAACATTCTCATAGTAAAAATCGCTACCGCTGTCGCCTCCGCTTATCGCTCCGCTCATACACTAAACTCGCTACCTAAACAAGAGGTGGACACTTTCAGAAACATTTTTTCTGACAATCGTTTATCATAATACGAAGTAATCTATTCGGGACCCCTCCGGTTCATGTGACTCATCTTTTAGGGTTCTTTACGGTGATTTTGGAGTTTTTAAAACCCGTTCTTAGCACAATTTTTTTCTTTTTTGACTTTGAAAATTAAAGTCTCTAGGTTTGTCTTTTTTGGTAAATAGAGATTTACCGTATCCCTGACAAACTAATTTTGGTTATTGTTTAGGAATTATTCAAGGAAAATACCCATTTTAACTTCTTTCGACTCAAGACACAAACTCAAGACTATACAATTATGTACTTACGCTTGGTATTTTCATTATCGTGGAAACACTTAGTGTACCTACTGTGCTAACCACTGTTTTACAACAAGAGGGCCAATTCTACACATTTTTAAACAACGTTCACCTGTCAAACTGTCAAAAAATCTTAATTTTCATACATTTTTGACAGATTGCGACTGAATTGGCACTTAGATCTTTATGAATGAGACCATTTCGGAATAAACTTTTTTCAAATAAAAAAAAGAATTTCGCTAAATCGTCCTTATTTGGCGGAGTTATGCCCGGAGGAGGTTATCAACTCGGGTTTTGAAGTCGGATAAAAAAAATATCCTTTGGCCAATTCCAGGTCATGGTTACACCAGAATCCATAAAAAAGGTAACAAGTAGACACACATACGGACAGACAGAGTTACCCACAACAACCTTTACAATATTAGTATAGATTCAGCGCTAAACCAGAATTATGTCTACGGAACCCACAAAAACAACATCGCTTCGCGCCTCTCAAACATTTTTTCACATCAAAGATTAGGGCAGGTCAGTTTACGATAAAACTCTTGTTTGAAAACAGCTCTTTTTTCTGTTAGGACATGATCTGTGTCATGGGTAGCCATTGTCGGAAGGTTGAAATATTTGAGCTCTTCATTATTAGTACTTATGCAGGATTCTTTGTACGAGATCGACATCATTTTTAACCGACTTCAAAATAAAGGAGGAGTTTCTCAATTCGACTGTTTTTTTTTGTGTTTGTTCACCAATATTTTCGCCAATTGTCAACCGATTTTGATGATTTTTTTTTTGTTTGGAAGAGTATTTTCCCGGACTGCTCCCAACTAGGTGAAAATCTGATGAAGAACTTCGGAGATAGGTAACGGCACTCTTTAATAATTAATGATAGCAAATCTTTCGGGATTGTTGATATCGCCAATTAGTTGTTTACACCAGAGGGCCAATTCTACTAATCTTTAAGCAACATTCGAAATCGCCTTTTTTAAGTTTTTAAAGTTATTTTATACTTTGTGCCTAGTGTTTTTTTTATTTCGAAAAAAAATAATTGTAGAATTGGCTCCTTCCGGGGCGCGTGGAACAAAACGCGCAGTCGACTTAAGCTTGTTCTGTGGCCTTAGTGTGAGTTTTTAACGTTGGTTCTCGATCGCGCCAGCGTAAACGTCAATTTATATTGAAACTAAATAAGCACCGTCTGGTGACACACACGGACAACCTGTTGTTTTCTATATAATTTGACATAAGCGAACGTTTACGTTAACACGATCGAGTGCGTTAAAAAACTCACACTAAGCCCTCTCATCGGGAGGCGAGCTACCGCGCGCCGTCTGCTGGCAAGATAAATTAGACCTAGGAGTTCGCTAAGCGTTAGTACGCTCCCTCGAGATTATTTCTTAGTTTCACACGGGCGATACCGTTGGCAGAACCTGGTAAAAAAATAACATTTATTTTCTAAGTAAATGTGTGTTTTCGATATTTATGACCCGAAACAATAAATAAAAGCTCTCAGAGTAGGTACCCTGTTACCCTATTGTCGCATAACCCACGAGGGACTAAGGTTTTACGATGCTAACGGTACGTCTATTCGATTCCTGAGTGGTGTAAAAGGACTAAGAAATGAAAATACAATACACGGTTTTTGTTTTTAAATGAGTCATTCAACAAATTCTTCGTTTCCACTGTTATTTGAAACGTTATGTGTGTTAACAATTGATAAGAAGTTCTTTCTGTTTTAAGGATTTTTATTACTTTTAAACGGCCGCTTTTACAAGGTTCCATTTGCATTTGTTTTGTCCTTGTACTTATATAGACAGTAATAGGTAGTAATGGGGTATTTTTCTACATAGAAAATATTTTTTATATTTAGCGGGACCTCATAGCACAGGTATGCATAGCATATATCTCTTACTTAAAAGGAAGTCCCTATGTAACAGTTACTTTAAAAGTTGTACAAGTTTCTGCAATATATATTATATATCATGAGTCATTCTTTGTTGTTGACGAATATTTACTGTGTGCCATTTGTGTGCTATCCACCAGCGAGAATATAAGTTGATACTGAAAACAAGTATTTCATTTCCAAAATGAGTAACCACCACCAGCACCATGATGATATGGAAATAGTGACGTCAGCATTGCTGACGTCACCGTTTTTAAAAATAACAAGGGGGCTCGTTCCCCGTCATATATATATATTTTTTAATATTTACTTAGACCGTTAGTTCGACTTTTCGTTAGACCGTAGATGAGCTTGTGGCTAAATAATTATCACACGGGTCGATTTCAAGGTTAAGCAACGCTTGCCGAGGTTGGTATGTGGATGGATGACCATCTTAACATACCGAAATTCCTCCGTGCCTCGTTAAGCACGTTAAGCCGTTAGTCCCGGCTGTCATTTGGAGATATTTGGCAGTCATTACGGATTTTCAGAAGCCAGAGAATCTGACACCAGTCTTGCCAAGAAGTACCGTGTTGTCTGGTAGGCAGACGCTCCACGTAAAATACTAGTATTCAACTGAATCCGGTAAGACTGGGACGCGACCCCGAAATCGCGAAAAATAATCACCTGTTCAGTACATTTTGTCGAGTTGCGTGCACAAAAATGTATGGAGCAGTCAATATTTTTTTCGCGTTTTCAGTGTTGGCCCCATAGTGAAAGTTATTCATAATTATGAGTACAATGAACCCCTTAAGAGGTATGGCGTTTATTCTGTTACACGTTGTATTTGGGAAAAGGCTAGGCAGATGATTAGTAGAGAGGAAGAGCGCGTTATATTAGATTTTCTTGTCATGAATAGGTGATGTTGGGTAGCTGATATACATCATATCAGCCGAAAGACGTCCACTGCTGGACATAGGCCTCCCCCAAGTGTCGCCACAACAACCGGTCCTGTGCGTCTCGCATCCATCGGTTACCCGCGACCCTCACCAGGTCATCGGTCCACCTTGTGGGAGGCCTTCCAACGCTGCGTCTTCCGGTACGCGGTCGCCACTCCAAAACTTTTCGGCCCGTTGCGGCGTTGATCACAGAGACATCATTGAATATCTGCTTCTTCGTCGACATGATGAAGTCGATCTCATTTTTAGTTGCACCGTCGGGGCTCTGCCAGGTCCACTTCCTGTGCTCACGTTTTCTGAAGAAGGAGTTCATCATATAGAGGCCCTCCTTCTCCATAAAACTGGCCAGTAGGTGTCCCCGGTGGTTCCGACGTCCATATCCAAATTGCCCCACTCGCAGCTCGTCACCGTCACGTTTGCCCAGTTTCGCGTTGAAGTCCCCCATGACCACGGTGAAATGAGTTTTATGACCATGCATGGCTCTGGATATATCCTCATACATGGTCTCTATTTCGTCGTCGGGGTGTGTTGAGGTTGGGGCGTAAACCTGTACGACCTTCAGCGAATATCTTGACGATATTCTGAGTATAAGGTACGCCACCCTGGTCGACACACTCTCGATCCTCACCACATTGGACACGAGGGACCTGTGGACGAAAAACCCGACACCACCCTGGGACTTCTGGTCACCCTCCCGGAAATAGAACAGGTTGCCGGATTTGAGAATTGTCGTGTCCTCGCCCTCTCTTCGGACTTCAGACAATCCCACAACACTCCATCGCAACCTGCTCAATTCCTCCTCAAGTTCGGTGATCTTCTCGTCGGTCCGGAGTGTTCTTGTGTTTAGTGTTGCCAGGTCCAGTCGTCGGTGCTTTTTACGGTAGCCGTATCCACTCCGGGGATTCTTAGCACCCCTTGCATCGTCATAACCTTGACTGCTACCGGAGTCAAGGGTAGACGCGCTGCCGGGCACTAGGGGCCATTTTTTTGTTGTGCTTGTCATTTGGGGGGGGGGTTTGCCCTAATCGCCACGCTTGGCAGGCGGGTTGGCGATCGCAGTATAGCTGTTGCAATGTACCGAAAGAATGCTGCTGCCCATTCTCTGGTGAGTCCCTTAGTCGCCTCATACGACACCCACAGGAAGCGATGGGATGGTGCTATTCTTTTGCGCCCCGGCACCATACGGGCGTTTTGCGCCCCGGCACCATACGGGCGGCTGATATACATTAAGGACAAAATAGCAAAACAAAACAAAATTTTGTTTTCATAATTTTTCCTTGAAATGTAATAAATCTTGTAATGTCAAAGCAAAAAGTTGAAATAAGTATTTTGGGACCTAGATGCCTGCCTACTTTGTAAAGGAAACAGCATCATTGTACCACTCTTACATTTCTTATTATTTCTACAAGTACTCGTCGAAGAAGCTTCGACACACTGAATAAATAAAAAGTAAATTCTGTACAGTCGGTGACGCAAGTCTTAGTAAGAAATATTCGTGACAATTTGTAGCTCAGTGTTTTTCATATTAATATCAGTTTTGTTTTGAACTTAAACTGAAAGCTGTATTGCATATAAATGATAAAACTAACTTTTGCCCGCGACTTCGTTCGAAAATATCATTTTTTTCCCGTTCTCGTAGGAATATTTTCTGCGCAATTTTCTTAACTTTTCTTTCCGTAAGAACTTCCTACAAAGTATTAGAAAACTTAAAAAAAAAGATGAATGAAATCGGTAAAGTCGTTCTCAGGTTATGGTGTGACCAAGAGAAACGGGCGCCGTCAGCTGAGACTGGTCATCTCTTGGCTGCCATGGTTTATTTTAATTATTTCTTTGAACTGTTTCTTTTTACTCCGGACTCTTTTTTCCTGCACGTCTTTTACATTGTTCTCACATATGTATTATTTCAATATGAATGTTGTAACCATAATTTTGTAACAAAATATTATTTTTTAAAAGAGTGTCCGTGGAGTTTCTTGCACGTTCTTCTCCATAGAGATCTACGCTTTGGAACGTGCAAATAGCTTCATCTTTTTGACTGACTGACTTTGACAATTCAAAAGTGCCTGTAAATGGTCTAATTCAAATAAATGCTTTGACTTTGACTTTGACACATTTTCATATATTTACATGAAATATGAATATACGAGTACAATACATATCAATAATATATTTAGAAAATAACAAGATCACAGAGACGGTTGGAGAAATCCTATTGAGCATACTAAATTATACCTACCTAGAATGAATACCAAAGGTAAATATAATAAAATTTAAGAGAGAAAAAAATCTGCAAACACAGAAACTCATTACTCATTCGATCCGCTTGAAAATAAAAAATAAACTAATAAAGACACGAGTATGTATTTTAATTCTTAGAAGATGTAGAAGACGTCTCGCCTGTCCTTGTCAACTCGATGATGAATCAAAATGGACGTCATTGCAGAGTATTTCATAATCTTTCGTAATGTTTTATCATAAAATAAGAAATCCCGAATCAGCGACCAAATCATTGTTAGTCTGAGTGTCAATTCTACTTATTTTTAAGCAACGTTCGCATTTGGATGTCAGTTGCAATCTGTTGCTTGAAAATCAGTAGAATAGAGAATTATGCATTTCTTTTTTTTGCAAAAAGAAATACTTTGGGATGCATGAAGGAGCCTCCTCGTGTAGCGCAATTTCTTCCATCAGACACTAAACTGAACCGAGCGCTCGGCGTATCCTGCAGTGCGATTCTGTAAACATGACGAAGTGAAAACTTGGGCGAGGTGCATGACGGGTGAGTTGTCAAACCATACAAATAAGATGGAATGACAGCTCTATTGTCGTTCATTCCGCCTAGATGAACACCGTGACATGTCGACAGAATCGACCGGTTGGACAGTCTCACCTAACACCTTATAAGACTGGCCAATCCTTCCCTTGCGGTGGTAGGGCTAACGCCCGCCTGGTTCGCGACCAAGGCATCTCCTGGGCATGCTCGCTTTCATCATGGACCTCATCTATCGCTTTCCATCAGGCGTGATCGAGGTCAACAGCTAGCCCATTCATAAATAATAAAAAAAAAAACTTATTAGCTCTGGAAGGCACTTATGAATCATTTTTAAAATATCTCTATTGACGATGAAGTTATAAAGCTTCAAAGTTGACAATTAGAAAGAGAGGTCCTAATATGAACTCAGACGTCAAATACCATGACACATGAACAGACAGCAACCATAGAAAACGTTTTCGCGAGAGGGATAGATATATTTGTCTTAAATAGTTATATCTCGGTTGTTTTTCGATCAATTTTGTTTCTATTTTCACTGTTAGTATGTTAAATATGTATTTTTGTATATTATTACAGTAACTGTGTAGATAATAAATATTTTATTCATGCATATTCCCTATTGGCACTCCGGTGATGTGCAGGGCCGGTCATGGTGACAGTTAACAGTTGCACGGTGCACCACACGTGATACTTTTCCGTGAGACACTTCACTTAACAATATTATTAAAAAAGTACGAATTGTGAAAAAAATAGGTAAATAGAGAGTTACTTACACGCTTTTGAAGCTTTCTAGCTTCTTCTAAAATTGACACGAAAAACGTTGTTTGTATCAACTAGACTCACTATGGCGTAGCTTGTGAGTGATGTCAACTCATGCGTTTATTATGTTTAAAAAACTGCGTCTTGTATTCTCCAGATTTATCAGAATTGTAAAAAAAATACCAGCGCTGAGCACAAGTTTCACCTATGACAATTTAGACTTATTGGTGTAGGTATATAGCCTAAAGTGCTCCGTAGATTTTGCGGTGCGTGGAGTCCTGGGTTCGATGCCCAGGTCAGACAGGAGGACTGTATTTATACATAGCCATAGACAGATTACAACTGGCTGTCAATTTCTATGAGTAAACGGTGACTCACTGACTCGCTCTGTTTGTATGGATAGCTTTGTCAGTAACGTCTCTAGAAATAGCAGCAAACGTGTCAGTGTTTTGTGGAACTACACAAATGTACCCATACGCATAAAATATTAATTGCGCGTAAAGCCAAAGAGTGGCATTCCCTGCCAGAGTCTGTTTTTCCTGATAGCTACAACCTGGGAGTATTAAGTCAAGAGTGAATAGGTTACTTCTAGGCAAGCGTGCTCCATCTTCGACCACATCATCGCTTACCATCAGGTGAGATATTGGTCAAACGCGTGTTAAACAATAGTAAAAAAAATAATAGGATGGTAGTACTACTAATAAGTAAATACAGACTCCCACAAAATTCTCACTGCGACTCTTTTAATAAAGAATTAACAGCACATAATATACGAGGAATGTCATTAACTTCTCAATAGTGATTATTCTCCCAATCTCGGGGAGCCCTGACTCTGTCGGTGTCAAATTAACATCGCGGGCGTGATGAATCTTACACCTGTGGGCCTTGAGCTGCGGCCATACTGCGGTAGTAAGGACCAAGTTTTTTAAAACATAAAAATTCAATTTATTTTTATTTCACTTATAAAACGTCAGAAACTGGACAGACAATTGGTCGTTTCCTATGGGGAAGAACTGGAAAGAAACTCTACGGTTAATCTTTGAAGAAAAATATTGTTTTCTATATTGTTTCATGTTTGTGTGTTGATAGCACAGATATAGATAGACATAGCTGATAACACAAGAGCAACTACTTCACGTGCCCGTTTCGGTGCCCAGCTTACGTACAAAAATCGTAAGCTGCCACTTTTGCTCAAGGCCACCGCCACACCACATTCCCAAGCCACTGCAACTTCTGAAAGCCAGAATCAACATTGGCGGTCACCAGAAAAAACGTCGAGTCAATGAAGCTCGACGAGTCCAGTCTGTTTCGGTGTTTCTTCTAAAGGTAGTCAGCTAGGAAACACCGGCCTCATCTAGTTTAAACGACCGAAAAGATTGACGTGTAAAAGTGTTATTTACAACCTGCTTACACAATAAACATCATTTATCATTTATATGACAATAGTGTGGATCGAAAAAGAATCCATGAGTCTATAGTGTTCTCACATTCTCATTATACTACTACTACTACACTATGTAAAAGCATTTCTTGTACTTAAAAATGTTAGAATTCAATCTTTTTTGTTTTTTTTAATGATGGGAAATTATCAAAGGACCCCTCCCGCTCTGGGTGGAGCGGCAGGGAGTGTCAGACTTTTACTGACTAAAACCCACCCATGCTCCTCCTAGTGCCTTTTGCGTTCCAGGACTGCGGTAACTCTTTCGAACAAAATCCGCGACCCTGGCAGGCACTGGCCCTGACGGGCCCCTACTCCTATGCTGACATCTCTTTGAGGCACGCGTGGAACACAACGCGCCGTCGGCCCGGGCCTGGCTTTGATCGGACGGCGAGCCACCCAACGCTCGCCGTCCGCAGACCCGCTACCTACGGTGGCCAGGAATCGCCCAGCGACTCCCGACGCCCGGTGCGTCTCCCTATGCCGCGGCGGCTGGGGCGTGAGGGTTGTCTCTCCCTTACGCGGCCAGCCTCCTCCTTCACTAGTATTACTGCTTCGCAGAAGGAGGTGACGGAGAGAGGTGACTTCCCATGCCTCCTCGCTCCGTAGAATTCAATCTGCAGTCAAACTTAAACTATGCATTTATTTCAAAGTAGCTTCTGCCGGTGACGTAGTTTTTACGTAATTCAGTACATTGTTTTTAGAACAGTTTTTCTTTCTTTCAAGAAAGTTCCGTCGTACTTCAACGGTCTCTGCCTTTTCGCAATTATATCAGGCTCAGCTTTCAGTCAACCTACATTAAGAAAAAAAGACGAAGGTCGGAAATCGGTCACATCGTTTTGTATCGATAAGTCCTTTTTTCTTATGACGGCAGTGTAGCTGAATACCAATTGTTTTACATCGATTGCATATCTAACTTCTAAAACACAGTAACTGGGTAGTTTTTAAGTTCACACTAACAATATAAATGTAATTGGGAATTGGATCAATGGTTGTCTGAATAAAAATTATTATTATTATTATTATTTACTTGCTCGACTAATACCACCCACTGCAAAAAAAATCATTTAAAAAAAAGATAACAGTTATTTCACTACACAATTCTAACCGTTACAATCATAAAACCTAACCTAACGGGCCTTTAAAACACTGTTGTAGATCCGATGGTTAGATTTGAGCTTTTGTTATTGTTCTCGATCATAAACATCGTAAACTATTGTATTGAGTAAATTGCATATTTTTTTAAAATAGGAATTCATCAAATGACTTCACCAGCTTTGGGCAGAGCAAGAGGGAGTGGCGGACTAAATAGCAAATAATAAAAATTTGAACTGCCCATAAAAATTGTCATCAACATAACACAATGAGACTTATTTTTTTTTTGGAATTGTATAAGGCTTTCTTCGGGGAAAGTTGTTCATTTACATGGGCAGAAGTGATTCTTAAAGTTTGCGCACTGGGAGAAAAAATACCCAGTATTATCATCTGAGCATAGGCCTCTCTTCTCTTATGCCAATCCCCACGTTCCTGTGCCAGCCTCATCCAGGTTCTACCCGCGATAGCAACAATGTCGTACGCCCGGTATCCTCATCATCATCATATCAGCCGATAGACATCCACTGTTGGACATAGGCCTCCCACAAATGGGGGGATTTGCAATAATCGCCATGCTTGGCAGGCGGGTTGGCGATCGTAGTATAGCTGTAGCAATGTACCTACAGAGAATGCTGCTGCCCATTATCTGGTGAGTCCCTTAGTCGCCTCTTACGACACCCACGGGAAGTGATGGGATGGTGCTATTCTTTTACGTTTGACACCATACGGAATAACCAGTATAATTACTATGTTGCTCTATTACTTACAGAGTTATCTCACCACCCGAAAATACCAGTATATTATATATTCTTCCAAAGAATATTCAGTCTGCGCCATTGTGGAAACGCCTTAGCTCATCAATCATTATCCAGAATCCCCGATTCATTGATATAATTACATTTGGCGAAAATAAAAAATAACAACAAAATCAAGATGGCGAGCGCATTGTACTGTTTGAGCAAAATTAATGATATTTTTGACGGACTTCTACAAAAATCGCTCTTAAAATATCTTTGATTAATTACTGCAGTACAATATTGGGTGTCTTTACGCTAATTATGAAGAATGGAGGGAATTCTGATTTAATATTAATTAGTCATTACTTTTAGATTACATTTTTGGCTGCAAAGACCGGTGTAGCCTTTCGACGAAAATGGATTGTGTAAATGATGAATGTTCCTGTCAGAATTATGTCAAATTTAGCTCTTACTTTGGTGCTAAGATATGCAACTTATTTTAATAATTTTGGTTACTTTCCACACACCTGATGGTAAGCGATGATGTGGTCGACGATGGAGCACGCTTGCCTAGAAGTAACCTGTTCACTCTTGACTTAAAAAACCTCAGGTGACAATCGGGAACACAGAGTTCCTTCCTTAGACATACGCACTATGATCCTTTTTTTTTTGGCAAATGACTCCTTCCGCTCTGGGTGGAGCGAGAGGGAGTGTCAGAATCTTACTGACTAAAATCCATCCGTGCTCCTCGTAGTGCCCTTTGCTTTCCAGGGCCGCTGTAACTCTTTCGAACTAAATCCGCAACAACAAACAAACTCTTCAGTTTTATTATACCTATTTCAGTTTATTCTCCTAAAAGTTGTTATGTGCGTTAAACTCTTAACGGTGTTTTCTCACTTTCAAGTCAAAAAGAGCAGTTTTAGATTTACTGTATGAAAAATCACTCTCTCTCTTTACCTTTGAAATATTTTTCGAAAATTACTTAACTAACTTTTTAGCCCCATATAGGTATCTTGCTTATGAAACTAGACACGCAATATTTCCTTCATTCCCAAGAATAAGAATTTAAAACTTTGATACACCGTGAGCAGTAATTCATTTCCACTTTCACCCCCTAGAATATTACCAATAAATTAAAACCACCTTGTATTTAAAAATGCAACTCCAAACAATTAAAAACTAAGCGAGCAGCAGACTTATTTCCGAAAACGTCCCTTCATATCTTAACCGACATTCCTGTCCCATGTTTCATTGTAGAACCTTGCTTGAAATATTTAAACTAAAAAAAAAACATAAAAGGTAGTGCTCGATGTTAATCTTGATTAGTTGGGCATAAACCTTTTCTATTTCGGGCATTTTTAGTTCGTTTGTCATTTGTTTTTGGGCAAAAAATGACCTATGACGTGTCTTGTGGGCTGTTGTTCGAAAATGGGGACTTGTTTGTACATGTTCTTTAGGAGTAGACAAACAAGTCTACTGAATTCTGATGATAAGACCGCGTTTGACAACTACCTCACCTGATGGTAAGCAATGATGTGGTCGACGATGGAACACGCTTGCCTAGAAGTAACCAGTCTTTTTTTTTTTCTCTCTTTATTTATTATTAGGGACTTTTATACAAGTGTACATGCCGGTCCCATCGGACCTTATAATAAAATTATGTAAAACGTAACAACACAAACTTAATTAGACTATGAGCAGCTCTAGAGCTAGGTGACGACAAAATATGATGGAACATGCTAACATCATACATATTTATATTAAGCTCTCTAAGTAAATCCTCTCTAGCAGACTGAAATCTGACACACTCCGTCAATAAATGTATCACATCCTCCAGTGTGCCACACACATCACAATTAGGTGACTCAATTTTTTTCATCAAAAATCCAAAATTATTGAGCGGCATGTGTCCAGATCTCAGTCTAAGTAACTACTCCTAATTTAATACTCCCAGGTTGAAAAAATATTAGAATATCAGTCCTAGCCAAACTGAAATCATCTTCATCATTATGACTGCCGATAGACGTCCACTGTTGGGCATAGGCCTCCCCAGCAGAATACGCAATTTAGTATACATCAATGATTTTTCCACATATTTTTTCCAGGTATTTGGATTTAAAAACCAAACTACTAAACCGATTTTGATAAAGTTTCAATGGGACCAATCAAGAAGTATATATATCCTTATTATTAATAATATTATATATTATATAATAAGATTTTTTCAAATCGTTTCATAAATGACGGAGATATGAGGTATCAGACACAAAAAAAAATACAACCGAATTGAGAATATCCTCCTTTTTTGAAGTCGGTAAAAAGAAGGCTAGTTTAGTTTTTAGTTTAGTTTTTTTTAAGGGCCTTTAAGTCAAGAGTGAATAACTTACTTCTAGGCAAGCGTTCTCCATCGTCGACCTCATCATCGCTTACCACCAGGTGAGATTATGCTCATACGCGAGATTATCAATAATAATAATTTAGAAAAAATTACAAAAACTAAAATATAAAACTCTCAGTAACAATTCTGTACTCACCAGTACACCATACTAACTCATTTTTATTCCTTCGATTGAAATAAGGCCTTGCGCGCACTGCCTTGCGGTGGAACGCGGTGCGTTTTTTCTACCGTGCGGTAGAATAAACGCATTCACGGGGCCGCGCACTGCGGTGAAAAAACGCACGTTTTTAACCGATTTCAAAAAAGGAGGTTCTCATTTCGGGCGTGTTTTTTTTTTGTGTTTGTTACCTCATATCTCCGTCATAATATATGATCCGATTTAAATAAATATTGTTTTATGTGAAAGGATATCCTACTTTTCGATTAATACCTACAATTGAAATTTTATCAAAATCCGTTCAGCTGTTTGGTTTACCCAAAAGTTAAACCCAAATAGTTTGAAAAAGATGTGGAAAAATCATCCATTTATACTAAATTGCCTAACGATAGCGAAGACAAAGAGATGCCATGTATTTGTAGGCGATGAAGCCTTCGCTCTCTCTGAGCATATTATACGGCCTTATCCACGGCGAAATTAATCAGAAACACAAAAAGTTTTCAATTATAGACTCACACGAGCAAGATGAAATGTCGTGGAATGTACATTTGGGATTCTGACCAATAAATGGCGAATATTACCTACACCGAGCCCTAGACGTGAAAATCAGTTTTTGTGAACGAATTATAAAAGCCTGCTGCGTATTGCATAATTACGTACGCAAACACGATGGGATTAGATTTCGTGATAAACTTTATGGAACTCAGTTAAGGAGCTTGCGAGCTACATCTACGCGATCTAGCATGAAGAACATTCAAAATATATTTTAATTCAGCAAGAGGTTCAGTTGCATGGCAGTATGATAAAATTTAAATAGGTTCTGGTTAAATGTAATCGGTGTTTGTGTTCATACTCCTCCGAAACGGCTCGATCGATTTATATTATATTTTAACCGACTTCATAAAAAGAAGGAGGTTCTTTTTATGTGTATTTGGTAGGTAAGTATGAGAATAGGTCGTAAAGTATAGGTAGTATATAATCATGTTATTTCACACCGCTAAGAGCACACATACAGGCGAAGCCGCGGGCAGCAGCTTGTAGTTTAAATAAAGGTTACCTAACAAAAGGTAAAAAAAAACATAGATTCGTCTCTAACATTACTTTATACATACCTACCTATCTCAAATCTGAGTAAAACAAAAAAAAACAGCTAAGTACAAATAAACTGATACACACTAATACACCTAATTATTTTGTTTAGGTACTTTAAGTTAGGTTTACCTTGATTATATCTACACTAACTGCCGCCCGCGGCTTCGCCCGCATGTATGCAAGCGCGATATGTACCTACTTATACTTTACCACAGTAACATGTCGAAAATATTGTGTCGAAACGCTGCATGCAAACCAACCATTTCATCGCTACCTACAGCAATCAAAACCTCTATCTACCTACTACAAAATCTTACTAGGTAGGTACTTACCTACCATTTTTATTAGTCTCATAGGGAGAAAAATTTTTATTGGTATTTATTAGAGACAGCACTAATAATAAAAATCAAATATCCTAAGTAAGTAAGTCTCATAGGTAATCATTACACAATGATATTTCGTCTAATTCAATAAAATATGTAAGTAGCTAAGTACACAAGTAAGTAGATCATAGCCTAGCCTAGGAAGTTTCCTAGGCTAGGCTATGATCTACTTACTTGTGGGTAGTTACCTAAGTACTTATTAGTTCTTTTTTAACCCGAGCGGGTACTTAAGTAGGTAGTTTACTCGTGTCACTTTTTTCACCCGTTCTACTTATTTATTTATTAATCCAAGTATTTCACTCGGTGAAAAAAACGAAATACCTACTTAAAATAAAGAAACCCATTACGTAGGTACTATTAGGTATTTAGAGGCAATCTAAAATGTTCTTCCGTGTGCGTTTTTGAAGAATTCAAGCAACCAAAAAAAGCACATTATCTATAATTTATCTTTCTCATATTAAGTAAGAACTTGTAAGTAAGTACTTATATCAATAACATAATCACAAGTCGCACGCTTACTGCTTACAAAATCATCACACCGTTCGTTCGCCACTGCGGCGCATTCGCAACTGGTTGTGTCCTACGTTCACCCTGAACTCGAGGCGCGTACAGTTCGCGTCAAATAACTGTGCCCCTCTGAGGTTGGCTACGAGTGGCTGCGTAGTAGTCAAAATTACGAACAAACTACAACTGTGCATGCGTGGGGTGGGGATTATGGCGGCGCGATTTTATGTCTCAGTCGCTCGTTTACGTTTGATGCATGCTTGCGTCCCGCTTGCTCCCGTATACGTGACTGCACCTGCGCGATCTTTGCAAATGGCTAACTTCAGAGGGGCACAGTTATTTGACGCGAACTGTAGGTATGACTCGCGTTCCGACCGTTTGTATGAAGATAGAATAGGTACCTACTGTAGATATTTTTACCGTGACTTTACGAACTATTCTCATACCTACCAAACACACATTTCATAAAAATGACGAGCCGTTTCGAAAGAGTAGGTACGAACAGAAACACCGTAACACAAGATTTTTATATTTTAGATTATAGCTCGAATACCTATTGTTATTATAAAAGATTTTAACCTAAGAAGTTAAAAACGAATTGTTAAACTTACTTATGGTTTTCTTTCTGATAAAGTTAAGTCGCTCCAATTATAAATAACAATATCATAAACTTCCTCCCACATCCTTGTCTTGAATACTCTGTCCGAATATTCAGGTACATGTTTCTTCCATATTGCTGGTCTGACTCCGATTGCATTAATTGATAGTTCAATGTCAATATTTGCGATCGACACTCGCGCCGCCAGCACCGGTGAAACACCAGGTAACGACATATCTGTGCCACGTACCAACAGCAACTGCACACACAACCTATTTGGTCTGTGTGTTGTTGAGCGATCGGCTGTGCGCTGCATGTCGCGGGTTCGATTCCCGCACGGAACAAATATTTGTATGGCCTACAGATAGTTGTTCCGGGTCTGGCTGTTTGTGTGTCACTTTGTATGTTTGTAAACGCACCCACGATACAGGAGAAATTCCTAGTGTGGGGTTGTAGCGTTTTATAAAAAAAAAAAAAAAACTGAGTGTGTCTCAGTGCCAATGTTGCCAACTGCTACCTTTAGTCAGTAGCTAGACAGTTTGCGCCAACTGCTACCTTTAGTCGGTAGCTAGACAGTTTATAAAAAATTGCTAAATAGCCAAATTTTTTGACCCAAAAAAGTTGCTAAAAGTAGCTGATCGCTACTTAGTACTTACTACATAGTAGAAAGGGAGGTAACAATATGTGGACAAATTATAATCACGTTTTGCATATATTAAGTCAAACACAGAAGTAAAAAAATCAGTACTTATAATTATTTTTAAGATAAACGTAGCAGGTAATTTAAAATTAATATAATAATAACAATGCCGTTAATCAATTAATGTAACTGAAGAGGAAGATGTCGATGGCTGAGGTTCATTATTGATCTTTGAGTTGGAGTATTTTCCTACAATAGGTAGGTACCCATTTTCTTTAGTATTTATTTTGGAAAAACATTCAATGTCATTTAAAAAGTTTCTAGAAATGTAGCTAAAAAATTTAGCTACAAGTTTTATTAAATAGTAGCGCCTGACACCGAAAAATAGCCAGATCTAGCTATGAAGTAGGCATCACTGCGTTTATTTCACCGCAGTGCGCGGCGCTTCATAGATCTCTATAGGATACAAAAATATTTGTGGTAGATTCACCGCAAATTTGCAGCGAGAGGACAACGGTGACTCCACCGCATGCCTTTTTTTCACCGCAGTGCGCGCACTTCTATGACACTCCATACTTCACAGATTGTGCGTTTAAAAAACGCAAGGCAGTGCGCGCTAGGCCTAACACTTACAGAGGTCCAAGTCTATTATTTATACAAACATAGTTAGTTATATTTGTGTAGTTATAACGTACTAACTGTTGCCCGCGACTTCGTTCACGTGTATGGAGTTTCTTGTCCGTTCTTCGCCATAAGAATCTACCCTTGCGAACGGACAGTAGAGTCACTTTATATTATTTTAAATGTAAATGATGACGTTCAAAAGTGCCGTTTACTGGCCTAATTGAAATAAACGTTTTGACTTTGACTTTGTATGTCGGAAAGTAAATGATGTCGCTTGGTAAGATCGAAGATAAGATTTATGAACAGTCAAAATCAAGCATTGCTTGACCCCTCTTAGATTAGGAATGATTTCTGGTCAAAAATATATGATTCTATTTAGTCCGTCAGTTAGATTATCGAAAAATATTGGACACGTATTTTTTGTTTTATCAAATCAAGACGAAGATAAAACACATCAAAGATCAGGATTGGGGGTTTGTGACGTCATGTGTACATACAAGTGTACTTACAAGTGACGTCACACGAGTTTTCGACGCACTGGATCATTTTCATTTTTTGTTTACATGAAAGAAGAAAAAATACGTGTCTAATATTTTTTAGTCATCTATCCTACTAGGATAAACGATCGTTAGATTTTTGGAGTCTATTCTATTTTATTTTTTATACATATATGGCAAGCAAAGCCGATGTTGACTATTCTGCTTTTGTCCAAAGTAGATTGGAGAAGCAGTTGTGCATTATTTTACTGATTATGGAGGGAGCGACGATTCCTGGAAACTAATTAGATTCTTCAATCAATACAATTGATTTGGTACTTGTTGGGTTAGTACGGGACTGAAACAAACAAATAATAAAAATACATGGAAATTTTATTATAATTCTTAAAACATAATATTATAACTTGTAACAGAATAAACGCAATACCTCTTAAGGGGTCATTGTACTCATCATTTTGAACAACTTTTACTATAGGACCTACCCCCGTGGAGCGGCTACCTACCAGACCTCCACAACCCAGTAACTGGGTAACACGGTACTTCATGGCAAGACTAGAGTCAGACTTTCTGGCTTCTGGCAATACGTATCGACTGCCAAAGATCTACAAATGAATACTAGTATTTTACGTGGAGCGGCTGCCTACCAGACAACACGGTACTTCTTGGCAAGACTGGTGTCAGATTCTCTGGCTTCTGAAAATCCGTAGTGACAGCCAAATATCTCCAAATGAAAGCCGGGACCAACGGCTTAACGTAATCTCCGAGGCACGGAGGAATCTCACTATGTTAAGATGGTCACCCATCCAAAGACTGACCTCGGCAAGCGTTGCTTAACCTTGAAGATCGACCCGTGTGGCTGTTATTCATCTACCAATAAAGTTAAAAAAAAACATAATATGCTTAGTACTAGGTCATCCACCATAACGGCATATTATAAATATATGTCTATAAACATCTTAACCAAACATAGTAGGCGCTCTTAAAACAACCCAGATCCCGGCATTACGCAATCCCGCATAAAAAACCATCAATTAAAAACCTCAACTAATTGATATTACTACTAGCATCAATTAATTGATCAAACCAATCATCTATGGCCCAAATCCATAGACAAAACGCCTACCATCGCCCGAAAAACAAACATCGTTGAAAAAAAAAATCAATAATAATCTACGGTCAGATATTATAGTCTATACTCAATGGGACCAGCGCGAAGGCATAACTCACGGCTGGTATAAAGATCTATAGAGAGCTTTCAAAGAAATTAAAAAAAAGTCCACTTAGGTACCATAATGCATGCCATTGCTGCTGTCTCTTTTCAACTTGGAGGAACACGAAGGTTGAAGAGAGTAAGGTATACGTCTTTATCCACAGCGTAAAGTTCGAACATTCTCAGTTTGGAACAAGTTGCTGTGTCGACCAGACGTGTGTTCGAATTTTTAATTCACGATTTTTTGTCTGAAATAGAGATACGATATTTTGGATATTCGTTTTCGTACTTTTTTGTGGTTTCATCGAAACTTATGTGTAGTGTTAGTGAGAAAGTGACATTACGTATTGTACTCTGACGTTACTGGAGATTTTTTGGAATTCATTTTCATAAAGGTTGGTAGAAACATGAAATATATTATTTTTTATTAAAAGTTTTAGTTATTAGCACGAATTGGTTGAGCCATTGTTATTTTTACCAGAAATACTAGAGAATTCAGCAGCGAATCGTTGTGTTTATATGAAAAGGTGACTGAAAAACAATAATAAACAATTCTACACACTAAAACACCACTAAACTCAGTGAAAAACTTCGGTAATATAAACCAAAATTTCAACACACTTAACCTCTAAAGTTTAATCATATTCAATTCAATATTAAACCTAATATTCTTAGAATATATAATTGAAAATAAACTACAAAAACATGCAAACAAAGTCCTCTTTGACCCTGGAAACTATTCAACTTATTTTCATAGACACAAACACATCATAACATCACGCTTGTCCTTCCTGAACAGATACATCCACATATCCCCAGCAATGTTTAAGTAATATGTAATAGGTGGCGAGACAATTGACATCCACCGTTGATATCACAATTGCTTTGACCACAATCGTCAACGATGGAGTACGATTGCCTAGAAGTAAACTGTTCACTCTTGACTTAAAGCCCCAAAGGTTGGCTAGCACATCGCCTGCGACTTTTTCCGCGCAGATTTAGTACAAACTATTTTCCAACCTTTTCATCTCTTAAAGGTTAAACTTCCAAAATTCTTAGTGCTCACCTGCATCATAAATGGAAGCCGTGTGCAAAAGATCATGTTCCAGTCCTCGTTGTTTCGGCTGTGCATTTGTAAGTCAGTCGGTCAGTTTCCCCTTACAAATTTAGTATAGGATATGGTAGTTTTTTTAGGGACATGTGCTAACAAACTTATAGTTACATTTTCTTGAGACATGTCGTCTTAGATAAATAATAGGCTTGCCAGTGTTGTGGAATTGTTTCGAAAGAGTCACTGCGGCCCTGGAACGCAAAGGGTATAAGGAGGAACACGGATGGGTTTTAGTCAGTAAGAGTCTGACACTCCCTTCCGCTCCACCCAGAGCGGAGGAAGTCATTTGATGATATCTCATACAAAAAAAAAGAATGTACTATGAGGCATCAGGCACAAACCACATGTTGGTGTCACAAATTCTAATATATTGTAGTCGTTTTTCTTCTATAGATAACCACATGCTAAACTTAACAGACAGATGTGTTGTTGGGGAGTTTGTTGCGCCACTTCTTCTTCCCAGCTAAAACACTAGGAAGTGGTGAGGGGGGCGTTTTGGGGGACTGTCTTTATGTAAAATTATGACGTTTGAAAAGTGCTGGCTCTCAGCCGGTTTAGGATTTATGAACTTCAAATATTATAGTTATTTTGTAAAGGTCATTTGAAACTATATAGATGGGGCCGGGTTTTTCTAACTACCCTGAGAAGAAATATGGAAACAAATCTATACAATTCGTCCTGGTCAAATCATGTCATTCTGATTTTGCTAGTAATTATTGCCAGTGGCCCATGAGAAATGCGAGACGGTTCCCTCAAAAACTCTTTGCCAGAACTGGGCATCTAACTCAGGATCCCACGCTCTGCAGTAGCGTTTGTAACCACAAGACCAACAGCATTCACAAGAAAACTAGTTTTGATCAATGACAAATGACGACCACCGATTCATTTGACAAGCGTATTAGTTAAATTTATGTATTAGAATACTTGTATGATTCATTCTTACGGCTAAGGATTGGAATTCTCGGTCAGAGGCTGTGTTTCCTGAAGGCCAATTTTACTAATTTTTGAGCGATGTTCGCATTAGCATGTCAGAGGCAATCGGTCAAAAAAGCCTTAATTATCATAATAATCATTTTTATTTGTGTTACATAGGTATTAAATACAGTTCTTAATTAGTTCATAGTTCGCTATGTTATGCTAAGAGGCGTACAAATACAATTGCATGCGAAAAAAGGAGAAAACAAAACAGACAAATCATAAATGTCAAAATGAATTAAATAATGATAAATAAATAACAAGAAATTACATTATGTCACAATATTCAAATGTTTCTTTAGTCAAATAAATAAGTTTACATAAATTTATCATTCAGAAATTCATCTGTCGTATAGTAACATTTTTCAATTAACAATTGCTGCCTTAATTTCCATAAATTTTTGACAGATTGCAACTGAAATACGAATTACTTAAAAATTCGTAGAATTGGCACAAAGATAGCTACAACCTAAAAGTGAATAGATTACTTCTAGGTAAGCGTGCTCCATCGTCGACCTCATCATCGCTTTGCATCAGGTGAGATTGTAGTCAAACGCGCGACTATCAATATAAAACAAAAAAAAGAGTTTATCTGCTCCAAGTGAGACGAAAAACTCAGTAACATCTTTCCCGACTCGGAAAACGAATCCAGGACCTCACGAACAACAGTAGCGCTTGAAACTATTGACGTTACCAACGAGGTATCCCTTTGTAATACTAATAACAGAAAAGTCTTCCCTTCAATATGTATATGTCGCAGCCAACTAGATTAATCAGCCGTTTCATTAGAAGTCTAGCCTTTTCATTGAATTGCATTGTTGTTTAATCAACTACATAAGTGACAAAGGCAAGTCACCAAACGATATTGAACAAAAAATGTCACTTCGAACGCTGAAAAATCCGTGCTTTTAAATGAAAAGGCTAGGCAACCAATTAAACAGCTGATTAAGCTCATTGGCTGCAACATATACAAAAACAAAGTACACTCAGCCGTCGAAGTATTCCTCCGCATCGCTGTCATCCGGAAACGTGTCCAGAAGGCTGGCAGTATTGCCACGTTGAATGGCAATGCTAATTCTTTGGGTAAAGAAGGACCCAGCCCTCTGGTCACGCAAAGTGTCGACTAGTCGGCGAGATATATCCTTGAAAAGGAGACGCGCACTCGGACCCCATGACCCAAGCGTTTCGACCCCAAACGGCTCAAAACTGTTTACCAATAAGGTAACACAGATTCAGTGACCCATTTTGCTCGACGTAAAATATTCTTAACCTATAAATTATGACAAAAAACGACATCTTTCTCGGAAGATAACAGTACTTTAAAAAGATTGTAAAGATACATATATAATATAATATTAGAAATTAGCATTTCTATAGGCAGAGAGCCCGGAAGCATATTTTGTTTGAAAAGCCCAAAGAAGTTAACGATGGTATGAGAACATGTTGACTGTTGAATTGTAAAATATATTTGGAAGTTAGCTTGTGAGCGTTTACGACGTATGACAATTTCATACAAACTTTCAAGTCCTTATTTTTCGACATGAATTAACTGATTTTAATGAAATTTCCTACGCATAAGCAGGATAAATAGGACTTTTTTATGGATGTGAAAATTGAAATCATCAAAAGGCCCCTTCCGCTCTGGGTGGAGCGGGAAGGAGTGTCAGACTCTTACTGACTTAAACCCATCCGTGCTCCTTTTAGTGCCCTTTGCGTTCCAGGGCCGCGGTGACTCTTTCGAACAAAATCCGCAACCCTGGCAGGCTCTGGTCGTAACGGGCCCCGTCTAATAGGATAAATAGGTCTACAAAGTTTTCAGAGAACATTTTCGACAACAGCTAAATTCGATCAATTTTAATTTTTCCATACAAATAGAAATGTCCTGAGAGAACATAAATAAAAAAAAACATCCGAATTGATAAAACCCTCCTTTTTGAAGTCGGTTAAAAACCCAATATCAGATACGATTATAAAGTGCCTGGTTTCACCGATCGCCTACGAGAAACGATAGATCAGCTATGGTCTGTAAGTCTAGACGCTGTGTGGTAACACTGAGCCTGGATTCCTAAAGCATTACTCACAAGAACAATGGTTGCACAATAGTTTTGACTAATAACTATCAGCCGGTTCCATTGAGAAACAAGATCGAGAGTTTTTGCGATAAACTGAAGTTAGAATTGAGGGGTTCTTGTATTTTATAAGCTTAATTTTAGTTTCACCTGTCCCAACGGTTGTTATCAAATCTTGCAAATTAAAGATCCGGTTACTGATTGAGCTTAAATTTTTAAAGAAGCATTCGCGTTCACATCGCAGTCGCAAACTTTAAAAAATATAACCGACTTCCTAATAAAAAACTGGCCAAGTTTGATTCGGACTCGCGAACTATGGGTTCCTTACCATTATCTTTAAAAAAAAAACGGTAAAAAAATCACGTTTGTTGTATGAGAGCCCCACTTAAATATTTATTTTATTTTGTTTTTAGTATTTGTTGTCATAGCAGCAACAGAAACACATCATCTGTGGAAATTTTGATTGTCTAGTTCATGAAATACAGCTTGGTGACAGACAGACGGACGGGCAGACGGACAGCGGAGTCTTAGTAATAAGGTCTCGTTTCTACCCTTGAGGTACGGAACCCTAAAAACACTACAAAGTATAAAATAACTTTTATTCCTGAAGTTATTGTTTTAATTATTTCTTCGTGTTTTAACGCATTTATACGCTAGATATCATGGTCTAAATAGTTGTTAGAGAACCTTTTAAAAAAAAGAGTTCAGGAGGAAAGATTGAGTGATTTTTCACTTTCTATAGAAAACTTCAAATCGCTCTCTTTTACCCTCTCATTTTTCGAAAATGTCTCTACTAACTGTTTAGACCTTGTATCTAGCGTAAGCATACCAAGTTTTATTAAAATCGTTCGTTCATTTCGAAAAATAAAGACTTGAAAGTTTGTATGAAATGCCGTAGGGCGTAAACGCTCTTATAAGAATTTTTTGATACAATCTAGCAGAACGACATCATGATATTTAACTAAGATCATGTCACACTTTTCATTTAATCAAATTATTTATTTAACATGTGAGCAAAGCCACGGGACGCTCCTAGTAAGTTATAGATCAGACGCGCAGGGCAGATCACGGGGGGTCTTACCTTTGATTCTAAACAATTCTTAACGTATAAGGAATAGTTATTATGAGATCTTTGTAAGGATTTGTAAAATATGGATCTTATAGTGCATCTGTTTAAGAAGCTATACTAGATAAGGTAGGATATAAAAGCACATGATTTTAAGATATAATATAAATAAGGAGATATACAAGGAGTATAAATTAAAATAGTGTATAATAAAAACCAAAGAATCAATGAATGAACTGCATGTTGTGTGTGCAGCTAAGGAGTGGAATTCTCTGTTGGAGTCTGTGTTTCCTGATAGCTACAACCTGGGTGTCTTTAAGTCAAGAGTGAATAGGTTACTTCTTGGCAAGCGTGCTCCGTTGTAGACCACATCATCGCTTACCATCAGGTGAGATAGTGGTCAAAGGTGAGACTGTCTAGGACATCATCCTACATCGACTCATAGGGACAAAATTCATACATGTTAATAAAATTGAAGTGTTACTTATGATTTCAATATAACAGCTTTTTAATAAATGTATTTAAAAGTATGAATAAAATCAGCTGTTCAGGGCCTAAACCACCAACTCTTAAAGCAGTATTACTTTAATATTACTTCCAGTGGAAAAGAGACGGAGCTATACGTCCTGTATAGCTTCGTCTCTTTCCCACTGGAAGTAATATTGAAGTAATACTGCTTTAAGAGTTGGTGGTTAGGCCCCAGTACTTTTTGTTGAGTTATGCGCACAAAAATGTATGGAGCAGTCGATTTTTTTTCGCGATTTCTGTATTGTTCCCATACTAAAAGTTGTTCATAATTTTGAGTACAATGACCCCTTTTAAGGTATTGCGTTTATTCTGTTACACGTTGTATATAACAAACAAAAAAAGAAACTTTGTCTGTTTGATCCGGCTAATCTCAGAAACGGCTGGACCGATTTTGAAGAGACTTTCACTGACAGATAGCTGACGTTCTAAGGAGGAACTAAGATATATTGGGGTTCCGTGCAAAAAAAACTGAAAATCATATTTATAGCGGGTTTCAGAAGCTAGTCAAGTAAATAATAATAAAAACGCAAAAAAGCCAGTTAATGGTTCCATTGAAATAAATACTTCGCGTTTCATTTTGATATCTTTATACTGGTAATCAGGCTCATCTTAATAAAATCTTTTAAAGCGGAATGTTGTAAAATAAGTTGTTATGGAAACATGATAATTACGGGTATGTTATACCCGAGATATTATCTTAACATCGATTTTTTTAAGTTTTTAATTTTATTGGTATGTGTGGGTGTTTTCCACTTTAAGTACCACTTCATAAGGTGTCAGTCTTGTTAAGCTTAAGTTAATTTGTATGTTAAAGGAGGTACGAATCGAAGTTTAAGGTTAAGCAACACTTGTCGAGGTCGGTCTATGGATGGGTGACCAATCATTATATATCGAGACCCTTCTACCTATGGTCCCCTATCTAGCCTACAAATGACAGCCGAGACCAAAGGTTTAACGTGCTTTTCGAACCACGGAGGATTGTCGGTATGTCAAGATGGTCGCCCTTCTACAGACCGACCTCGGAAAGTATTGCTTTACAATTATTAAACCAAGAGATCCACATAATCAAGATGAGAATTTACCCAAAAAACGAAAAACTCGGGAATCTCAAACATTTCTTTTCACCTCAACTCTTTCACATTTTTTCTCAAAACTATTCGAAATAAATCAATTACTGTATTGTACGCCCTGACAATGTCATGTCGTGACTTTTGACCTCAAGACCTTAAAATTTGAGGTCACGATGATCTCGGAGTCGTGCCACAGTGACTTTTGAACGTAGTTTTTTGGCTATGTCACATTGATACGCTCGGGTGTTAGAATTTGGAATAAAGAGCTCTTCAATGATAACTTTTTTAAGCGTTTTTGGTAAAAAAAGTGACCTGAGATTTCGGTCATGAACCGAGCTTAAATTGTCGTCGTTATCATCATATCAGCCGAAAGACGTCCACTGCTGGATATAGGCCTCCCCGCGACCCTCACTAGGCCATCGGTCCATCTTGTGGGAGGCCTTCCAACGCTGCGTCTTGCGGTACGCGATCGCCACTCCAGAACTTTTCGGCCCCATCGACCATCTGTTCTGCGAGGAATTAAATTGTGGTAGTTTTATTCAAACAGACGAGGTTTTAGTAGAACAGCTAAAGCAGTTCTACCACCATACTTCTGTATGCCACCACCAGCGTCACTGAGGCTCGGTTTGAAGTGTGTGCGTGTTGGTGTAGTTACAGACACATGCCAGCTTTGTGTCCAGGGTAACGCATCTGCTACGCCTCTGGATCTGACTGATCTTCCATCAGCCTCAACTCATGCTGTATATCGTCAGCACTGCTAGCAATATGCTGACAAGCTGTTACTATATTTTTACATTCCACGAACTACGTCAGAGTCTGTAGTTGTTTTGTAGTTCGTGTTTCCACAAAAATCTTGTTAACATCATGAAATCAATACTTGTGACAAAGTCACTTATAAAATCAATAGAATCTACATTATACACAAAACAGCTAAAAACACAAGTATTATTATTAATATTTGTATTAATATCAGGTCTAAAAGTAAAAAACTCATACGAATGATCTAATGAATTTTAATATTTAAGCTACGACTTTCGGAACTTGTTCATGACCTCGGGCGAATAGTGATGGGACTTCGTCGCCCTAAAGCGTATGATAGCTTACTACTGTTAGAATGTATTGTTTTGTTAGGGCGTAGTGGGTTGGTTGTTTTGTTTGGGTGCCTGTCAGGTTTGCGGAAATGTTCGTTACCGCGGCTGAGGAACGCAAAGGGCATTTAAAGGAACACGGGTGGGTTTTAGTCAGTAAGACAGATTCTATCTTCATTTCCATTCAAAATAAAAATAAAGTGGCTACCACGGATTCCCTCTGAACATCACTTTGAATATTTTCTTGTTTCACACTTTTTAGAGAAAGATTTTTCAGTAGTATTTTTTTAATTTATTATGTGCATCCTCATTTTAATATATTTTTTAAATACTCTTCTTTTTTGTAGGACGACGTGGGCTTATTTTATATGGTCCGTTGCCCTTTTTCTTTTAGCTACGAGAATTAGATCCTAAATAATAATTTTTCATTTTCAATTTTCTTTTCACAAAATTTTTCGGTTGGCCGAGGCCGAAGCCTCGGTTTTCGTTTTCGGTCTCTTCCCCAACACTAGCAATAAATTTGACGGTCCGCCACGAATTTGTCCATTTATAAGCATTTTATCATTTCCTTCGCGTATTTAAATAAATCAATATAAATTAACTTAGTTTCGAAATAAAGTTTGCTGTTTACGATAATACTTTTACTCTGACTATTATAATATCAGTCTACGTATAAAAAGCATTATAACGTTTCCACTGCTGCTGGGACACGGATACCCTCTCTGTTTCAGGGACCAGGGAGTGGTTCGTAATACACCTCGCAGACTCAAGGCTTGGTGCCAGTCAAAAATACCCGGTGAACGCAAAAAAATAGCTACCAACCCATCACTTCTCGTGTCGTCGGCCTAATTCGTTAACCAGCTAAGTCGATTTCTGCAAACTTTACAGGAGGAAGAAGATTATATCACTTCATTTTAGCAAACATAATTCTGAAAATCCCGTTGGTTTCTGTAGGATTTTGCAGTATTTCTTTGTGAACATTTCCTATAAATCAGGGAGCAGGCATTTCTAACGAAATAGATTGATAACTGAACTTTTTGGCAGACTTCAAAGTTAAATTAGCCCAACAAAGGACTTAGCTGGTTAACGAATTAGGACCATTGAGTGTGTCGTAAGAGGAGACTAAGGCACACACCAGAGAATGGGCAGCAGCATTCTCTGTACATTGCAACAGCTACACTGCGATCGCCAACTCGCCTGGGGGGAGGCCTATGTCCAGCAGTGGACGTCTTTCAGCTGATATTATATTGATCATGACTTTTACATGAAGTCCATCGGAGGTCAGTTCATGGATGAGTGACCTTCTATTATCCCGGCTGGCGTTTGAACATCTTTAAACAGTCCTTACGGGTAGTCAGAAGCCATAAAACCTGACCTTGCGAAGGGGTACCGTATACCCAGTTACTGGGTTGTGGAGGTCAGATAGGCAGGCAATGTATGTAAAGTACTGGTACTCAGGTCATGTTTCCACTGCTGGAACACAGGTCTCTTCTCTGAGGCTAGCTAAAACTGAAATAACTCATCGTCAATGATAGGCTCGTCGAGTCGAAGCTCCATAGTCTTGAGCATCGACGCCGAGTTGCTAGCCTGTCGGTTTTCTATCGGTTGCATTTTGGAGAGTGTGCAACGGAATTGCATAGTTTGATTCCGCCAAGCCAGTTCCATCATCGGACCACAAGACGTACGGCGATGCGCCACCGGTGCATGGTGGACATCCCACCCACACGCACAAAACTTGGGAACACATTCATTGTGCGGAATTATTCCCTACCGGAGTCTGTGTTTCCTGATAGCTATTACCTGGGAGTCTTTAAAACAAGAGCGAATAGGTTACTTCTAGGCAAGCGTGCCCAATCTTCGACCATATCATCGCTTACCGTCAGGTGAGATATTGGTCAAACGCGTGCTTATCAATAGTAAAAAAAAACATTTTAAAATCTTTAAAGAGTTTGTCTTAAAACCCCAACATTCTAATTAGTTTCAACATTTAGCATCCTCTTCTAAATAAAATCATTAAGGAACTTTTTAAATAAAAATACTTACATAAAATTATTGAAAATTACGTTCAAACATAATAAATATTACCGTTTATGAAATCAAGAATCGCACAAAAAAATAATGGATTTAGTAATACGATTACACGGATGAACACGTTTTTTATGTATTTTTATTAACATAATATAAAAAATATAATCTTAAGTGGAGTCAAATAATGTAAGGACTTCTTCATACTAATCGACTATTACAAGCTTGTAAATATGCACTTAGAATAGCACACTCTATATTATGTATACATTGTACACCTTACAAGTTACAGAAAATATAGATGAAGAAAACATTACCAATACAAGACAAGACAAGACAATACATTGATTTGTAGAAACATTAATACTACTACTATATAGGGTGTCCCGAAATTAACGCAAGAATTTTTTTTTTGCATTTGTGCAATAAACTGTTGGTAGCCCCAAAAATATTACAGTTTGATAGCTAATAGTTTAGAGTTAGTAAAATGGAGTACTACTCGAGGGAGCAACGGTTTTGTTGAAACATATCTTTAAAAAATATCATTTTAGATTGTGATTTAACACCATTGATTTTTTTTTGGAGTTCTCTAAAATAAAAGGTCAATGCAAACTAGCCTACAACTACCAGTCCATTGAAGGAGGAGATTCAAAGCTGAATCAACGAGACAGCGGCATTTATGCAAAATGGTAACGGAAAATTTCGATAAAATAGTGAGTATGTATGCAAAGCCTTGGAAATTATTTGTCCTTTGTGCTATTCCATACATAACCCTATCCTGTGTACTTTATGATTTAATTTAGGAAAATCAATTTTGTAAAGAAAAACTTTGTTGTCTAGTTAAATCAAATCTTACGTTAATTTTGGGACATCGTTTGTTACAAATGCGAAAGTCGGGATGGATGTATGTATGGATGTTTGTTACTCAATCGTGCCAGAATGAATGGCACAGATATAGATCATAATCTAAAATAGCAAATAGGCTACTTTCAATCGCGGTAGTATGTTCCCACCTGCCAGGGTTGCGGAATTTGTTCGAAAGAGTTACCGCGGGCCTGGAACGCAAAGTGCATTTGTAGGAACACGGCGAATACACGTGTTTTATGTCTCTTTTTCCTTGTTATAATCTTCGACATTAACTCAGGCGAAGCCATTGGCAGAAGTTAGTTAGAAATAAACAATTATTTAAATATAAGACGATAAATATTAATGACGCCTATAATTGCGACACGTTTGTCGCAGTAAATAGTCGCATAATGTGGCCGCAGCCTTATTTATTTTACACTCATTTTGTGGCGTCGTTCGTAGGTCATATATCTCTTTTTATTGGTAATAGATAATATCGTTGTTAAGACCAGAACGAGTTAATAGACTTAGAAATTTTGAAGTGAATATGTTAGTGATTTTATTTATATGAAAGTAAATAAGAAAATATTTTTAATAAATCTGCATAAGTAACTTAAATATTAACAATTTGTAAAATATGTACAAATATATATATAATAGTAGTTTATGCAACGGTCATATAAAAGGGGTTATTAAAACACGAGTGTGGTTTTATCACACGAGTGTTTTAGTACCTAATGATATGGCCTTTGTGTACATACCTACTATTTTATCTTCACTCATAAATAAATAAAACAAAAGTAGAAAAATGAGTTAAGTATTTGTTCCAAACTTACAGCCACGGTAAAAATATGTGGTATGGCGGGAAAATTGCGAATGACTGCCCAGCGCGCGCATCCATAGACAATGACACTATTTTTATACAAGGAGCCTACACGCGCCAATAAATTAAAAAGTAAAAATGGCTATAAAATTAAAAAGTTATTTTATGATGCAGTTTTATGATAATCGAAGGAGAATGTTGCACTTCAATGGTATTTTTTTAATATTACGTAACCACAAAAAAAATACCAATGTTTATACACTCTCATCATCATATTTAAGGGTGATGTTGGGTAGCTTATATAAATTAAGGAAAAAAAACAACACATAAAAAAATTGTAATTTTTCAAAAAATTCGTTCGAGAAATCAACTAAAAACTTCCGAAGAAATGACTGTTCAAGCAGTTTGATGCAGTTGGTGACATCAAATCTGTGATTTAACTATTTAGTAAATGCCAACAACTCTATGTAATATTAGTACCTATATAGATAGATATTAGTATAGATTTCCACGATCATCATCGAAAACAAAAAAAAATAGGTAAATGGCCTAATACAGCAGCACATTTTCTAGCGTCGTTCGTCATTTATAGTGTCCAACATTTGGTGACATATATCCTTGAAATGGAGACGCACATACGGACCTCATGACCCAAGTGTTTCGGCTCCGTATGAGTAAAAATTTAAATCAATAGTTCGACTTTTAATTGGAACAACTTGACAGTTGAATAAAATAATTAAAAAAGTTGTAATAGTTTTTTTTGTCAAAATAAAAAGAAAATATCTGATTTTTTGTACGTTTCTTTGTAATGAATAGGCTCTGAACTACTAGACCGATATTAAAAATTCATTTACCAGTAGACAGTTCTATTATCGCTGAATTAAATAGGCTACATTTAAGTTTCAGAAAGCAAAGTGCTACTTTAGTATATGTTTGTAAAAGGTAATCTCTAGAAGTACTGCAGTGCGATTCTGCAGTGCGATTCTGTAAACATGTCGAAGTGAACACTTTGGCAGGGTGCACGACTGGCGAGTTGTCAAACCATACAAATAAAATGGAATGACAGCTGTGTTGTCGTTCACTCCGCCTAGATGAACACCGTGAGATGTCGACAGAATCGACCGGCTGTAGGGCGCACAAAGTAATCTGTTAGCATTTGGAAATATTGTTGGACCGGATGAAGATTGTAAGAAAGCAATATTTTTTATTGTATAGACTCAATTTATTTAGCATTGTATAATTTCATGCATTAACGGCACATGTGTGAGTACTATGTAGGTCCCTCAAATTTAAACTATAATGATCATTTTGGGTAGGTCTTTGACTTGAATGTACCCTGGCGATTGGGGATGTCATGCTCACTCAAAAGTCTGGCTGATGGTGGCGTATGCGTTGGATCATTTGGCTCCCTTAAAAAGGTCGAGCCGAATGGTGCTAGCGTATGCGTCATGTTCGTGAACGGGCGCCGTCAGCTGAGACTGGTCATCTCTCGGCTGCCATGGTCTATTTTAATTATTTCTTTGAATTGTTTCTTTTTTACTCCGGACTCTTTTATCCTGCACGTCTTTTACATCGTTCTCACATATATGTATAATTTCAATATGAATGATGTAACCATAATTTTGTAACAAAAACTTATTTTTAAAAGAGTGTCCGTGGAGTTTCTTGCGCGTTCTTCTCCATAGAGATCTACGCTTTGGAACGTGCAAATAGCTTCATCTTTTTTTTTTTTTGACCGACCGACCTTGACAATTCAAAAGTGCCTGTAAATGGTCTAATTGAAATAAATGCTTTGACTTTGACTTTGTAAACATGTCGAAGTGAACACCCGGGCGGGGCGAACGACAGGTGAGTTGTCAAACCATACAAATAAGATGGAATGACAGCTCTATTGTCGTTCACTCCGCCTAGGTGAACACCGTGAGATGTCGACAGAATCGACCGGCTGATTCGATTACGAAAATTATTTCCGAAGAATTTTAAAGGCTGAAGTTTCGGCCAATTGGTTGAAACCAAAATTGTGGCCGACACCAACACCAAACCATGGGTTGGGCAATATATTTCGACTTTTATTGTATTCAATTTCGTTCATTCTTACACCAACTTACGATCTTTTTTTTTTTGTCAAAATCTATAATAATATGCTCACGTTTGAACACTATCTCACCTGACGGAAAGCAATGACATATGGTCTACGGTGGAACACGCTTGTCTGGAAGTAACCTGTTCACTCTTGACATTTAATCTTATTTTCCCAAGAATGACACATCAGACATCACATATAAGGAGACACACATGTACCTATAAGCTAAACAAAGCTAACTTTTTCCTAATACTAGAAGTGCCATCTTAACGGCTCTGTCATATAAGTTAGTTCCAATCCCAAACAATAAAATGCTAGGGATGTCGAAGTGTCAAAAAGAATCGATACATTTTCACAAAAAATATCGACATATATATTTTTTTACTATTGATTGCACGCGTTTGACCACTATCTCACCTGATGGTAAGCGATGATGTGGTCGAAGATGGAGCACGCTTGCCTAGAAGTAATCTATTCACTCTTGACTTAAAGACTCCCAAGTTGTAGCTATCAGGAATCTGCCTAGATTATTTTGGGCCAGCTTTCAGACAAAACGGATGCAACTTAGTATTTAGCATGGATTGACTGCCTGACCATCACAACCCGAAAAGTCCAAATATCGGCAACATTTAAAACGCAAATATACACAAAAGGGTCTACTACGAAGAAAAATTATAATTCTGTTAAGTCCGTCCGTTACATTTCCCAATGTTGTTATAGTATTATTTGCCATTTCAAATCGCTAAAAAATAATAATTATAAAGCGCATCAATACAAAACGTCTCTAGTAAAAATTGTACTATCATAGTGGCGTCTCGTGAGTTTTCAACGCACTGTTTCTTCGTAATTTTGTTTACCAACGTGAAAAAAAAATACGTGTCCAATTTTTTTGGATTTTATCTGACGGACTAATTTGATTTTTGCAGTTGCTCTATTACATACAGTAATTTTTCTTCATTGTGATAAGTTTTTCTAATAGATTCCCGAAGAGAATTAGAATACTTTTTAAGTACATAATAATTGGCCAGAGGGTCTGAAAAGTAACATTTTTGTCAGTGGTAGCGTGGTGAATGCGATTGTCAAAACATCAAAATGTTATGGGATTGGCAAACGTTGTAGAATGTCCTGTAATCCCTTATATTTTGGCATTTCAACAATGGCACTTTGTCTAGAGCCTATTGCGACAAATTTGAACTGATTTTAAGTCATCATCATCATCATATCAGCCGAAAGACTTCCACTGCTGGTCATAGGTCTCCGGTCCAACCGGTCCTGTGCGTCTCGCATCCATCGGCTACCAGCGACCCTCACCAGGTCATCGGTCCATCTTATGGGAGGCCTTCCAACGCTGCGTCTTCCGATACGCGGTCGCCACTCCAGTACTTTTCGGCCCCATCGACCATCTGTTCTGCGAGCAATGTGCCCTGCCCACTGCCACTTCAGTCTGGCGATCCTTCGGGCTATGTTGGTTACCTTGGTTCTCATGCGGATTTCATCATTCCTGATTCGATCACGTAAGGAAACTCCAAGCATTGCCCTCTCCATTGCTCTTTGGGTGACTTTAGGCCTTCTCATGAGGCCCATTGTGAGGGACCACGTTTCGGTTCCATAAGTCATCACTGGCAACACGCACTGGTCATAGACTTTCGTCTTGAGACACTGGTGTGTAAGACGAGAAGGTACCGCGCATACGCATCCTTTTTAAGTACGAGAATTGAAATGACGATACGATGTCGACATCGATAAATCGAAATACGTCACAAGCCATCACTAGCGGAATACAGGGCTGTGTTGATGGGATTGTTAGTCGTTTGTTCCAGGCGTGTCATTTGGCCTAAGACCTGAGTTACAGGTACCTCGTAAAAGCTATGGTCTTTTTAGATGGTCAATGACACTTGGCTGTCGAGTAAACTATTTGGCTTAAAGACGACAAACTCGTACTTGAAACTACATGCGAGATTGAAGAGCATTTTCGAGAATTAAATTTATTGGTAGGCATTAGAACACAGTATAATTTTACAAACTACATAGTGTACGATCATCATCATCTGCCCACTTTTCCAACTGTGTTGAGGTCGGCTTCCAGTCTAACTAGATGCAGCTGAATACCAGTGTTTGAACGTGAAGCGATGGCCTATCTGACCTTCACATCCCAGTAACTGGGTAACACGGTAACCCTTGGCAAACTAGTATGTAAATACGTCAAAACACTGTGTAAATATGACAAACTTTTTTTGTCAAATTAAGCTAGATGAGGCCAGTGTATCCCATACAATTCTGAGAAGAAACACCGAAACAAACTCATCTCTTTGAAGGTCCAAACAATGATTTAATTCATGAAATGATGAGGGCCAATTTTACTTATTTTTAAGCAACGTTCGAGTATTCGCAATCAGACAAGAAAGCCTCAATTTCCATAATCATTTGACAGATTGCGAATGAGATGCTGATGCAAACGTTGCCTAAAAATTAGTAGAATTTGAACTCTGGTCAAAACAAATGAAAACCATGCAGGTTAATGTCTGAGGTGGTCTTGGGAGGAAAGTACCACGCAGATTCGAGAGGACCTGCCCAAACAGTGCAAGCATTTGACAGCTTTCGTGTTGGTCAACTTAGAATTTAAAGCAGCTCAACGACTCTTTTCATTATATATATAATATATCCGTGGTGATGGAAAGAGTCATAGACGCGTCATGCACCAACACCACAGCTCTAAAAACAGCGCAAGAATTATTATACCGTCAGGCGGGGTAAATAGGAACGGAGGGTGAATAGAAACAAAATTTTGATGCCATGATATTGGTTGTTTAAGAAAGCAACTTTATTTTATTTATATGAGAATTAGAATACTTTTTAAGTACATAATAATTGGCCAGAGGGTCTGAAAAGTAACATTTTTGTCAGTGGTAGCGTGGTGAATGCGATTGTCAAAACATCAAAATGTTATGGGATTGGCAAACGTTGTAGAATGTCCTGTAATCCCTTATATTTTGGCATTTCAACAATGGCACTTTGTCTAGAGCCTATTGCGACAAATTTGAACTGATTTTAAGTCATCATCATCATCATATCAGCCGAAAGACTTCCACTGCTGGTCATAGGTCTCCGGTCCAACCGGTCCTGTGCGTCTCGCATCCATCGGCTACCAGCGACCCTCACCAGGTCATCGGTCCATCTTATGGGAGGCCTTCCAACGCTGCGTCTTCCGATACGCGGTCGCCACTCCAGTACTTTTCGGCCCCATCGACCATCTGTTCTGCGAGCAATGTGCCCTGCCCACTGCCACTTCAGTCTGGCGATCCTTCGGGCTATGTTGGTTACCTTGGTTCTCATGCGGATTTCATCATTCCTGATTCGATCACGTAAGGAAACTCCAAGCATTGCCCTCTCCATTGCTCTTTGGGTGACTTTAGGCCTTCTCATGAGGCCCATTGTGAGGGACCACGTTTCGGTTCCATAAGTCATCACTGGCAACACGCACTGGTCATAGACTTTCGTCTTGAGACACTGGTGTGTAAGACGAGAAGGTACCGCGCATACGCATCCTTTTTAAGTACGAGAATTGAAATGACGATACGATGTCGACATCGATAAATCGAAATACGTCACAAGCCATCACTAGCGGAATACAGGGCTGTGTTGATGGGATTGTTAGTCGTTTGTTCCAGGCGTGTCATTTGGCCTAAGACCTGAGTTACAGGTACCTCGTAAAAGCTATGGTCTTTTTAGATGGTCAATGACACTTGGCTGTCGAGTAAACTATTTGGCTTAAAGACGACAAACTCGTACTTGAAACTACATGCGAGATTGAAGAGCATTTTCGAGAATTAAATTTATTGGTAGGCATTAGAACACAGTATAATTTTACAAACTACATAGTGTACGATCATCATCATCTGCCCACTTTTCCAACTGTGTTGAGGTCGGCTTCCAGTCTAACTAGATGCAGCTGAATACCAGTGTTTGAACGTGAAGCGATGGCCTATCTGACCTTCACATCCCAGTAACTGGGTAACACGGTAACCCTTGGCAAACTAGTATGTAAATACGTCAAAACACTGTGTAAATATGACAAACTTTTTTTGTCAAATTAAGCTAGATGAGGCCAGTGTATCCCATACAATTCTGAGAAGAAACACCGAAACAAACTCATCTCTTTGAAGGTCCAAACAATGATTTAATTCATGAAATGATGAGGGCCAATTTTACTTATTTTTAAGCAACGTTCGAGTATTCGCAATCAGACAAGAAAGCCTCAATTTCCATAATCATTTGACAGATTGCGAATGAGATGCTGATGCAAACGTTGCCTAAAAATTAGTAGAATTTGAACTCTGGTCAAAACAAATGAAAACCATGCAGGTTAATGTCTGAGGTGGTCTTGGGAGGAAAGTACCACGCAGATTCGAGAGGACCTGCCCAAACAGTGCAAGCATTTGACAGCTTTCGTGTTGGTCAACTTAGAATTTAAAGCAGCTCAACGACTCTTTTCATTATATATATAATATATCCGTGGTGATGGAAAGAGTCATAGACGCGTCATGCACCAACACCACAGCTCTAAAAACAGCGCAAGAATTATTATACCGTCAGGCGGGGTAAATAGGAACGGAGGGTGAATAGAAACAAAATTTTGATGCCATGATATTGGTTGTTTAAGAAAGCAACTTTATTTTATTTATATCAATTCAATAAAGTAGGAGACCGCAAATGCTGCAAACAAGATTTAAATAAAGTGAAAATCCTCTTCAAAGTTTTGTGCCGATTCACCCCTGCATTCCTATTTACCCCGTTTATAGTTATTTGCCCGCACGCGGGGTGTAGGAGCCATTTTTAGAGTTCGGATTACGCATCTATAGTTTAATTAATATCATTGGTCTTCACGAAATATTAGTCGAAATCATAGACCTCAACCCAAAAGCCATAGGTACCGAACTCCCAAAAAGAACAGACAGCCAAGAAAAACGAATAATTCGGATCAATTAAAAAGCAACAATGAAAATTTTGCGCAGTCCAAGCCTCGTGGCAGGACGAACAAAACGCATAATCACTGTGATCGGTTTCTTGGAACGAAACTCACAAAGAGATTCCGTTGTCATTAGGGACTGCCTTGTTTTTGTGACGGGGACATATTGGCATGCAGTAAAGTCGGAATAGATACTTTCGGGTCTCTCTGTCTCTTGTAGGGCCTATTTCACTTTAGCATTTAAAAAGAAAGATGAGCTCGAGTGCACGGGTTGGTTTTTTCCTTAGTGAGGAAAGTCGACCCGTGCAGGATCTATATTATGATATATAAATTTATATGATATTAAACTTATAAATTTCGAATATGTAACGCTAAATGGCACAGTCTACTTCGTGCACATTCCCCTAAACGGAGCGTGCAGGAACATTACATAGGAAGCATTAAAGCGTCATTGTCAAGTATTCTTAATCTTAAAGTTTCGAATATGCGAGACTAGATGGCATAGTCAAAACTGTGCACGTTCCCTATAATTATGTCGAATTCTCGAGAAAAAATAAAATAAATAAAAAATGAGAATTATTTGAATCTAACCAAGTTTAGACATGCTCCCATGGGGGGCAATACCGTCAACGTACTCTAACATCATTATTGCGTTTCGTGCTTGATTTAAGAGTCTTTAAAAAAAAACTAGACGTGTTAGCTAAATCGGGATACGAGTTCATGCATTTGAATAATCAATATACAACGTGTAACAGAATAAACGCAATACCTCTTAAGGGGTCATTGTACTCATCATTATGAACAACTTTCACAATGGGACCAACACTGAAAATGCGAAAGAAAAATCGACTGCCCCATACATTTATGTTCGCAGAACCTGACAAAGTGTACTGAACAGCTGATTTTTGTTTCGAGATTTCGGTGCTGGTCCCATGATAGAAGTAGTTCATAATGATGAGTACAGTGACTCTTTACAATGTAAAGCGTTAATTATGTTACACGTTGTATAAAATAAACTCTTGCGCTACTGAGTGATTGAGTGACTGACAGACAACGCACAGCCGAAACTACTGGTTGTAGAAAGATGAAATTTGGCATGTAGGTTCCTTGGGGAGTGTAGGGGAGGATTTCCAGAAACCCCCACGGTAACGGTTAAAAACAGTATATTCGCGTACGAAGTCGCAGACAAAAGCTAGTTATCTATACTTTAATATTATAAAGAGGAAAGATTTTTATTTTTTTGGTGTGTGTATATGTTTGTAATGAATAAACTCAAAAACTACTGTGCCGATTTCAAAAATTCTTACACCAATGGAAAGCTACATTATTAGGAAGTAACATAGGCTATATTTTATCCACGTATTCCCACGGGAACGGGAACTATGCGGGTGAAACTGCGGCGTGCTGCTAGTATTTCTATAAAAAAACAATGTCTGAAAAATCGCCTTCATAAAACACTTGAATGTCGAAATCTCACGTATCCGTAATATTTAAATATCAATAACCGCACGGCACTTTTTCTAAAGCTTTACAATCATATTATATTGTATAGTAACCTCCCAGTAGCTTTAAACAAGAGTATAAAACTCTTGAAACATAAAAAACGTAAATTAACATACAGAATGAGCCGTAAAAACTTATTTTTACATACTCGTAAATTATTTATCTTGTAAGAATGTCCCACGGGGGGTAGACAATGACAAATGACATTACTGTGACATGTCACATATTTTATTATAACGCTGAAAATTCCATTGCATATTACAATTGCCATCATCATCTGCCTAGCCTTTTTCCCAAGATTATTAGGGTCGGCTTCCAGTCAAACCGGATTCAGTTGAATACCAGCTCCTAATTACAATTGCTATACATCCTTATAAAAATCTGCCTAGCTTTATTCTAACTACGTTGGGGTAGGAAGCAGCTGAATACGGGTATTTTATATGGAGCGGCTGCTTATCTGACAACCCAGTAACTGGGTAACTCGATAACCCTTGGCAAGACTGGTGTCAGATTCTCTGGCATCTGACAATCCGTAACGACTGCCAAATATCTATAAATAACAGCCGGGACCAACGGTTTAACGTGCTTTCCGAGGCACGGAGGAGTCTCGGTATGTTAAGACCGTCACCCATCCAAAAACCGACCTCGGCAAGCGTTGCTTAACCTGGAAGATTGATCCGTGCGGCTGAGCTCCTCAAATAGTAGTTGACCCAACATGAATTTTCAAATTTCAAAATGTAATATTTCGGTTGGGCACAGTGTGTTAAGACATTTAACCGGACGGTCGGGAATCGAACCCTGTACGTACCGCGCTGATAACATCGGCACCGGCGAGTTATTCGAAAAATTTCTGACTGAGATACCGAGTACGGTCAGCAGGCAAAGCAAGGATATCATTAAGTATTTTTTTTGTTTTAACATAATTATAGTTCTCATGGAGTTTAGTATGCCTATGATAGATTTGACTAGCCACCGTTTTTTTGACTATCTAATACCATTTGCTAACTGTGGCAAACCATGCAGGGTTTTATAAACACAATCCGTTCTGATTGTTAATAGGCATTTTCCTGGTTGAAAATTTGACTCTATTTAGTTCATCAATACAGGACGCGTATTTTTTGCTTTAACAAATCAATAATTGATTATTTAAGTTTACTGAGTGTTTATGATTATTAATGTTAATGAGTCTGTAAAACTTGAAATAAAATGATTATTATTATAATTAATAAAAATTGACAAAGTTGAAATGCACAAAAGTTGGGACGTACGATAGACAAGATGTCACGCGCAATTTCAACGCACTATAACTTCCTAATTTTTTATTTCGCTACGGACATCAAAATCAATTTTACGCAGAGTCCATTTATTTATTTCTTTATTTTTAATACATGATGCAAAAAAATGTACAGAGCCCGACCCGTTCACCTATCCAACTTTCACTAACAAATTTTATTAAACCCCCAGCATCCGCTTTTTCTGCTTACCGTACCAAAAAATCGTCAAGCCATATCATTGATGCGTACCTTTATACCTGTGTTTCACTTTTTTATTTTCCTGCCGAGCGCCTAAAGGCACAGGCGCTAATATACATTCATATAGCATCTTGTAGCATGCACGGTATGGGTAGCTTGCATGACGTTATCGCGGACCAATTTTTAAATAGGTCGGAATATGGAGATTATGTTTTTACAGAAATATAACAGCCTAGTTCGCATTTTCGAGCCGTTCGGGGTTGAAACTCTTGGACCGTGGGGTCCTTATGGGTTGTTTAAAGATCTGTGTAGACGCTTAGTTGACACATCGCGTGGCCCAGGCCCTTCGCTGGCTTTTACCTTGGTTAGAGGATAAGCATTGCCATACAACGTGGCAATGCTGCTTGCCCAGTCTTTTCACACAGCACGCTTCCAGTCGACAGCGATGCGGATGAATTTTTTGACGCTAAATTAATATCAACATGTACCTAATTAAAATAAATTAAAAGTAAAAAAACTTCTTTAAAGACAAGCTTTTATTCAAATGCGCTAAAAATAATAAAATAAACTTTTACTTTCAATTGATAACATCATTATACAATACATAATATAAAAGCTTGTCGCGAGATTTAAGCTGCTAGTCCCCGGCTGTCATTTGAAGATCTTTGACAGACGTTATGGGTAGTCAGAAGCCAGGAAATCTGACACCAGTCTTGCCTAAGTATCATGTTACCCAGTTACTGGGTTATGGAGGTCTGATTGGCAGTCGCTCCATGTACAATACTGATGTTCAGCTGCATCCGCTTAAACTAGAAGACGATCGATCAGGGTCAGGAGTTTGCTTGCTATCCATCAACCTTCCTGGATATTTTTGTCCGCCATTACTCTTAGTAGAGCAAGAGACATGGTTAAGATTGATTGATTTTAAAAATTTTGGTTTTTGCTAATTCATCGTGATTAGGCAAAGTCGATGAGTTTAATTAATGATAGAGATCGGGATGTCATAGACCAACAAGCTCTTGTACTATTAAGTGAGTGTTTCCTTGAGATGTAGGGGTGTATTATGAACCTGTTTCGCCTTCTTTTCTAAAACTACTTAAATTTTCTCTTGTAAGTCTTATACTGGGTGAGTTTTTTTGCAGTGCGCAAACTTTAAGAACCACTTCTGCCCATGTAAATGAACAACTTTCCCCAAGAAAGCCATAGTTAATTAGAGTGAGTGAGTGTGTGAGTTTGTGTGAGTTTTAGATTGGCAGTGAGACAGTTTGTATTTAGTTTTTAATTTTGTTTTTTTTTTTGTTATGTGCGCCACTTCGGGCGGAATAAACGAATTTTCTTTCTTTTCTTTCGTTAGAAAAAACTTACACAGTATAAACCGCTGGATTTATTTCAATGACACCTGAAGCGCTAGATAAAGTGCAGAGTGCCATTGTATCGATTGTCGAAATAGCAAAATACAAGCGATATATATATATATTTATATATATTTTCTTTTTTTTTTTAAAACATTGCCCCACACTAGGAATTACTCCTGTATCGTGGGTGCGTTTACAAACATACAAACTCACATACACAAACAGCCAGACCCGGAACAACTATCTGTAGGCCATACAAATATTTGTTCCCTGCGGGAATCGAACCCGTGGCACGCAGCAGCCGATCGCTCAACCACCGCGCCAACCGTGTCGCGCAAAATATATCACGTGTCATTCCGTCAGTTTTTGACGTTTTGACAATAGCCTTCACCATGCTACCGCTGACAGAATGTGGCTTGTGTCCTTGGTATTAAATTTTCTGGCTTCTGAAAATCCGTAACGACTGCCAAAGATCTACAAATGACAGCCTGGACCATCGGCTTATCGTGCTTTCCGAGGCACGGAGGAGGCTCAGTATGTTAAGATAGTCCATCCCATCCACAGACCGACCTCAGCAACCGATGCTTAACACACATTTATATTTTTTGTTTATTTACTTATTTATCGATATTACAACGTCCATGATATGGTAACAATATCATATGAGGTTCTGAAGCCTATAATAGAGTTTCACAACTTGAAAAATGCATGTTTAAATATAATAATAATGATAATTTATAATTTAAATTGTTGATTCTCTGTACGTATGGTACTAACCTTGAAAATCGTCGAGTGCGGCTCATATTATTTGCCACGAACTTAAATAAACAATGTTTTTCTACCAAACGCCACATCTGTTTTCATTAATCATTGCTCACAATGTCAATGGTCGGGATCTTCGTACCGTAGATAACATCATTGGTCGTCCTACCTTTTTGTTGGAATCCCATCGTTTTTTGTGCAGCCCTTACTGAGTCTAACTTATAGATGTATTTATAAAATATGTGTGTTTTTAGATGAATTATCGTCATCTGTCTTGCTTTTTCCAACAATATTTGGTTTGGCTTCTAATCTGAGTGGATGCAGATGATTTTTTTTTAATGGCCTGTTGTCTTTCATTGCTGGGTAAAGGCCCCCATATCCCTCCAGACACTCTTTTCTTGCTTCACCTCGAACCAGCGTGTCTACTCTCTAAACCCGAAGTCCGAAGTCTCGGCCTTAGTGTCGGGCGTTTTCTAATCCGTATCACCCACGGACTCACGATTAGTCCCGAACCCGAACTAAGAATGAATGACAACATGATTTGACAGTTGTTCTAAGTTCGGGTACGGGACTAATCGTACGGAATAGAAAGCGCCCGACACTAAGGCTGAAACTACGGACTTCGGGCTTAGTGAGTAGATCCCAGTCTTCGCAGTGTGCGTCTAGATCATCTCGCCACCGCTTTCTGGGCCGGCCTCGGCGACGCCGTTCCACCCTCTTGATGAATAATTCAGTTGAATAATAAAAAAAAATAAAAAACATTAATTAATATGAATTATCATTCTAATACTAACTAAAATTATAAATGCGAAAGTAAGTTACTTTGTCACCTCTTCACGGCTGAACGGATTTGAATGAAACTTGGTACACGGGTAGACCATGTCCTGGAATAATAATAAAATAATAATAAAGCATTAACTCCGCCTCAGTACATCTGTGTGCGTAAAATATAAAATTAATTTCCCACTTCCTTGAGGGCGAAGCCGCGGGAAAATGCTAGTATAAAATACTAGCTGCCACCCGCGGCTCCGCCCGCGTGAAAGTCGAAAATTATTCCAAGGGAACATACTCCCGGGATAAAAAGTATCCTATGTGTTATTCCAGACTATAATCTACCTCTGTGCCAAATTTCATCAAGATCCATTCAATAGTTCTTGCGTGAAAGACTAACAAACATCCATACATACAAACTTTCGGTGGTCAGCGCAGCATATCTACTCCTTCCATATTTCTCCATCAGACATCATCTCAGGAGGCACCTCTTTTTCGGTCTATCATCCTAACCTACGGTTCACAAATTTGGTCACTAACTGAACAACAAAAGTCCAGGCTCAAGATTTGTCAACGGGCTATGGAGCGCAGTTTTATAGGTGTTAAGCGAACAGATCATGATAGAAACACAACTGCGCTTCATAACTAAAGTACTCTAATAGATGTTGGGGAAAAAACAGCCAGGCTGAAGTGGGAGTGGGCTGGCTATGTCGCACGAATGCACCCGGAGAGGGGCGAAGATCGTCACTCACTGGACGCCTGAGGAAGGACGACGTCGTCAAGGTCGATCGCGGCGAAGGTGGTGTGACGATCTCATCATGTTTGCGGGGAAAATTTGGCCAGAGATCGACCAGGACAGAGAGATTTGGAAGAAGGTCTCTGTCTAGGAGTGCGACCCAAACGTCGGCTAAAAAAACTCTACGATATCCGGTCTTAGTGAGACTGTAATTGTATAAATCCATTCAAATCAATATCAATCATACACACCGATGGATACGATTACAAACAATGAAATTTCGTAAAGGCGGAAGCCTACCCGATACCTCCGTATATTTACGGCTGAGCCCACGTGTGGGTGGACACAATAGTTACCTGAACACAGTATAATATTGAGTAGGTATTCGTTTAACTAAGTTATGTGCTGGCTAAGATTATGTATTATTGTTTTAAGTATGGCTCGAGGGGTGGGCTTGTTTCTGAAGAGATTTCAAGCTGGACAAAGGAAAAACGTGACGTTATTTCGATTGACAAAAGTTTGAATAAAAATTGAATGGGAATGAACACGGTTGCGAAATTGTTCGAAAGAGTCACCGCGGCCCTGGACCGCAAAGGGCATTAGGAAGAACACGGATGGGTTTTAGTCAGTAAGAGTCTGACACTCTCTTCCGCTCCACTAAGAGCGAGAGGAGACATTTGATTATTTCCCATAAAAAAATGGGTATGGCCTCATGACATTTCGGTATGTAGACGCCAGATCAACTTGCAATAGAGTACACTGACCTTTCCCTAATATCGTAGATACCTGAACAATAAATTATGAACCGTTTCTCATTACTAGAGAACGTAAAGGATAACAATAGAAGCCGATTTGGATTCAGGACAGCTTTATGTCTGGGATGGGAACGCATTCATTGTGCGTACAGCTAAGGAGTGGAATTCCCTGCCAGAGTCTGTGTTTCCTGATATCTAAAACCTAGGAGTCTTTAAGACAAGAGTGAATAGGTTACTTCTAGGCAAGCTTGCTCGATCTTCGACCACATCATCGCTTACCATCAGGGGGTCGAGTCTGCTATTGCAATCGTGTCTCAATGACCGGTCAATGATCGATTTTTGACGTATAACGTCAAACTTATGACACATTTCCCATACAAAAACTGTCGAAGTTGTCAAATATTCGATCACTGACCGGTCATTGAGACACGATTGCAATAGCAGACTCGAGCCCCAGGTGAGATAGCACGTCGTCAAGCGCGAAAAAACATAGGTTAAATCTTAAATAAAATAATTAAATTAATTAATAATTAAAATAAAATCTTCATAAGATAACTTAATAAAAATCAATGAAATAATATAATATTTTGACTCAGACTTTCCCCTTATTAATTGCAATGACGTGACAGTTTCATTGTCAAACAGTTAACACTACTTTCGTCGAGTTGAGTCGGTTAAATATGGAGAAAGTACTTGACATGGATTTGGGAATAAGAGCTGGCGCACATGATTCTAATTTAAAAAGAATGCGTGAGTGTCTTTGAACACTCCCTCCCTCTCTATAGCCATCCAAATATATATTCATGATTCTTTAGTTCCTAGAAAAAAACAATGTAAACATGAATATTTCCACAACAAATAAGAAATCGGGTACATCTAAATCTGAGTCGTTTCATCAAATAAAGATCAAGAGTTTCAGACAAAGCCGGGCGACACAACAGATCACAATACTGATCAATTGATTAGGTACAACGACTCGATACATCTCGGCTAGATTCACAATCGATACTAAATCACACTTCGCAGGTAATCGCAGAAAATCAACTGCGGACAATTTCTAGATTTGCTATAACCATGTCGGGGTCACCACTTTAGAGGTATGCGGTACGGAGAGTTAAAGTCCCGCATACCTCCATTGAAAAGGGAGGATCCTCCGACCAGATGGTTGTTGTGTCTAGTGGGCAACTGCCCGATAGTTGATATTCGGGCTGTTGTACATGTTCAAATCGCACGGAAAACTTTGATACCGCGATTCAGGATTTCGTTAAGTTAGTTCGCAGCTTTATATAGCGAAAGTCTATGACCAGTGCGTGTTGCCAGTGATGACTTAAGGAACTGAAACGTGGTCGCTCACAATGGGCCTCATCAGAAGGCTTAAAGTCACCCAAAGGGCAATGGAGAGGGCAATGCACGGAGTTTCCTTGCGTGATCGAATCAGGAATGATGATATCCGCAAGAGAACCAAGGTAAGAAGGATCGACAAACTGAAGTGCACGGATACACACAATGTAGGAACAAAAATAAAAAAAAAAGTCAAGAGAGATCATAGGTTACCTCTAGGCAAACGGGCTTTTTTAGATCTGACAGTTATTGTTACGAGTAGACAGCAGCCCGAAAGTTTTTCACTAGTCTTGTCAGGGGTATCGGGTTACCCAGTTACTGGGTTGTGGACGTCAGACAGGCAGCCACTCCATGTACAATACTGGTAATCAGTCAGACTGTAAGCCGTCTCCAACATATTTGGGATTGATAGTATTATTATTGACGATGGATTTATAGTATTTTCGTGGATAAGCTAACAAAAATTAAGTCATAAAATAACGTCGACATCACCAACAAAAATTAAATCGCTTTAATAGGCTTTGATTATCTCAGAGGACAATATGTATGATTCCTGGTTAAAAAATACAATGATTCTATTAAATCCGTCAGTTAGATATCGAAAAATATTTCGACACGTATTTTTTTCTATATCAAATCAATAAAAAAATTACAAAGAACAATCGCAACAAAGATCAGGAGTGGCGGCTGGTGATGTCATGTGTACGTAAAAAGTGTACATACAAGTGACGTCATACGAGTTTTCAACGTACTGTATCGTTTTAATTTTTTGTTTACGTGATATCTGACGGACTGATTACATTTTTTAGCCACCCTATTAGCGTGTCAGGAGTGGGTTTTAGCCGGTAAGAGTCTGGCACTGCCCGATCGTCTCACAGTGTGAGGCTGTTGGGCGTTCATTAGGATTTCCTACTCCTGCCAAAAAAAAAACATGTTTGGGAAGTAGCAGAATTAGTCGAAAGAGTCACCGCGACCCTGGAACGCAAAGGGCATTTGGTGGAACACGCTTTGATTTTAGTCAGTAAGAGTCTGACACTCCCTTCCGCTCCACATGGGATGATTTCCCTTACAAAAAAGAATAAGTATTTCGGAAAATATAAGTAGATTAATTGAAGCATAAAGTGGAACTTCTGGTTCTAACCTACATTTCAACACTATGAATAAGATAGGTACCCCACGACTGCTTAAAACGTGCACACAAAATCTTATTGTTTGCTTTAAAACTAATATCCGGGTACCAAAGGTCAATCAGGTTAAGAGACAGTCGGCAAGACTTTGAATTTGATTGGTGAACGCTTTTGGAACCAAATGATCTTTATATGACATTTTGAGATATCATTTTCTGAAGAGAATTGAAACAGATGGTTTATAATGTTTTTTTTTTATTATTGATGGGTTTGCTCTTGACTCTAGTTAATGTCAGATATGACAGAGACAAAGTCTACGATGGAGCGAGCTTACCCAGAAGTAGCCTGTTCACTCTAACTTTGAAGAGATTAGGGCTGTAAGCTTTTGGAAACACAGACGCAGGCAGAGAGTTCCACTCCTTTGCTGTGCGCATTATAAAAGACGTGGAAACAATGCTTGAATGGCTGAGTTTCTCACCCTATATTCTGGATTTACGACCAGTTTTAGTCAATCGGCTCGCCCCTTTTATACGAGTTACTCAGATAATGGGTTGTGGAGGTCTGGTAGGCAACCGCTCCACGTAAAATATTGGTATTCAACTGAATTCCAGCTGAATCTGCTTTGACTGGGAGCCGACCCCTATATAGTTCAGAAAAGGCAGATGATGAAACGGGTGTTGTTTTGGGTCTGGTTGTTTGTGTATGTGACTTTGTATGTTTGTAAACGCACCCACGATACAGGAGAAATTCCTAGTGTGGGGCAACGTTTTTTAAAAGAATAAAAAAATTGCCAAATATGAAGGTTTTTTATCAATTTACTCAAAAATAAGTTGAGCTATTAAAAATCTAAAACAACAATGTTTTTTCGATTCGATTCATTATTTGGTATAAAGTAGGCTAGTAATACAGGATTTTTTTTTCTAAGGTCAATGTTAGAGGTAACTTTGACGATCATTTCTATCGAGGATTTTATTTTTAATCATGTTTCGGAAACAACAGTGAAACGCACTCTTTGAAATATAGTTAAATTTAACATATAATTTTTTCTGCAGCTTGAAACTAAACAGAGATTAAAACCAGCAATTTTTGCTGCTCACAGCGCCTTAAGACACCTACTTTGTCAACCGGTAGCCGGTCTCAATAAGCTGTTCATTTTTTAATAATTCTTCATGTCATAAAAATATTGATCGGCCGCCATTTTGCATGCAAAAAGAAACGCAGGACAGCTGTCAGTGTCGCTCAACCTTATCGGAAACATCTAACGAACGGGTTTCCCTCATGGTATACGTATGTGGGTAGGATCTGATACCACACTTGCCAATCGTATCGTGTTACCCAGTTATTGGGTCAGACAGAAAGGATACAAAATGCTGGCGGCTGAGTTCGTCGAGCTTAAGAGGAAATGCGGGCGAAGAGACTTTTCTCCTTCTTCTTCTTCGGGTGGGTAGCAAGGTCTAACGACCCCACACACCCTAGTGTCAGATATTCTACACCGCCTCAAGGGCCTCTGACATGGTTTGACGACCGCCATTTGGCTGCCGGGACCACCGGCGTATACGTTCCTTCCGAAGCACGGAATCATCTTTTTTATCAGACAATCAGGTGATTCAAGCCTGCAATGTCCTAGCCAAACTGGAAACCGCTTAACAAAGTATGCTTCCCTTGGGACTCGTACCCACGACTACCGGGTCACAAGGCAAACGTCTAAAACACTCGACCACGGAGAAGAGACTTTTGAAAATTAGGTATTTGAAGAAACTATTGCTGTCGCTCTGCGGGTGCTCGGCGTCCGGTTCATGCGATTAGGACAACTGCAGATCCGACTGAAAAGCCTGAGTAAAAAGTCATATATCGAGGTTTGGCCTATTTCCTCCTCCAATATTAAACCAATTTGAACATAAGGGACATCCCACCCATACGCACTAAACTTTTGGGAATAAGTTTTTCAGTGTGCGTACAGCTAAGAAGTGGAATTCCCTGCCAGAGTCTGTGTATCCTGATAGCTACAACCTCGAAGTATTTAAGTCAAGAGTGAACAGTTTACTTCTAGGCAAGCGTGCTCTATCGTCGACCACATCATCGCTTACCATCAGGTGAGATTGTGGTCAAGTGCGAGCCTGTCAAGGATAAAGAAAAAATCCGTACTAATATTATAAATGCGAAAGCAACTCTATCTGTCTGTTACGTTTTCACGCTGAATGGATCGTTATGAAAATTGGCAGATATTTATATTCAGATATAGATAGATGACAGATATAGCCTGGAATATGGAAAAGAACATAGGCTACTTTTTACGCGATAACTGACATCCACGCGAAACCGCGGGCAATAGCTAGTCTGAAATAAAATAGCATCTTTATTTTCAAAAACATTTACTATTTTTACAAACAAAAATCCTGACCGAAAAATAGACTACTAGATAAAACAGCATTCCAAAATCAGCAGGCATCGTTACCCAATATATAAATACACTAATATACACACCATAGGTTAACAAGACTTTTTGTAATGGCGACCAACCTCGGCGACCATTTTTTGTTTCTTTTTTTCGACCGGTACAGAATTAGGGTTCGTGCGATCGCCGTAGAGTATCCAAAAACCTTGGCGGCCATTGAGAATTTGAAAGAGCGTTGTTGTTGTGCGTTGTTGAAGAAGGAAATAAAGAATTTATATTATAGGACTCACAAGACAAACAACAAATTAAAATTATAGACACATTTCTAGTCGACAGCGATACAGAGGATTTTTTGACGCCATATTTCAAGGCCGTCATATTTTAATTAGTTGAGAGTTTTATTTTATTTTAATTATACTTAGTTAGTAAAGTATTTAAAAACAAAAATACAACATTTAAAAAATAGGTCAAAACCAACAATGTACTTTTGAGTCATCCAGCACAAACGACACATTTTGCGTGACAAGCCTAGCCTACCTAGCAGTCAAATACCGTATTAGACGGCCACGAATATTTGATTTAAGACTTCTCCATTCGCTGACAGCGTGGCGTTCCAAAGTCTATGCCATGGGATCAACAGGGGCCTGATTCAATTCGTTACACCTAGTTAGAATGGTCGGTTAGTTTTTTAACCGTTGATTCTTATAATAAGGGGAGGGTCGAAGTCTTATTTGGCGTTACGAAAAAGGTTTTTTCTATTTCTACGTATGTTTTTGTAACATTGTAGTGAATCGAAAGGAAAAGGTGTTTGTGAATGAACGGTTTTTTGAAGATACTTCTTTAGTGAGTTGAAAGTAATTAGAAACTATAAAGAATTTCGAAGTGAGGTTTATTTGTTAATAAGTTGTTTTTAATAGAAAAGTTGAATTTTGGGGATTTTTAACTAATTTTATAAAATGAGGAAATCAAGAAGAAGATATACCTAATTTAAAAAAAAAAACTTACCTTAATACTATCTACCTTCTATTATCCTTAACAGTAGTAAAAGTTACGATGAAGATTTAATTTACTCCGAAAATGAAAAAAAATACCACCCATAACCACACCACCCAATTCTAGGTTAGAAAGAAAGAAACAAAAAGAGTGTATTTACGCCAACCTTAACGCTTATTATCATAAAAACATCGAATGAGCTCGCCTTTGTACATAAGCTGTTTTGTGTATGCAATAAAGAATAATATTATTAATATAAAATATACAACTAAATATTTCTAAAAACTTTTTAAGTATCACTAAAGCAATACTTTTAAACTCAAAACAAAATCTTAAAAAGCCTACGGAACCCCTTATCGACCTCACTTGATAGACTGTATACCTTTTTTTCCTTTGCCAGTTTGTAAGAATTTTGTTAAACACATCCCTGGGACAACTCAGACCTTTTTGTAAAAAAACTTTTAAATAATTTGTAACTATACCGATTTGGAACTGGAACAACTGTTTTAGCGCTTAATTTGATTTACAAGTTTGACTTATTTCTTATATTTTTAGTTTCTAAGAAGGTTGTGAATTTGATTTTTATGGTCTTAGACAGCTCCCCAACCATTTTTTTATGTTATTGATAGCCTCGACTTTATCAATTGAAAATCGCGGGAAAAGAATTTTTGGCAGACTGATTGATGACCTTTGCTGAGATCCATATTTTTACGAATAGAATACGAATCGGATGTGGAGTGAAAAGCAATATCAGAATTCAATCCGAGTTTTTTTATATCCGTATTAGCACGGACTCAGATCGGAAGCAGCGCGTAACCGCTCTCACTGTTTTAAATCCAGCCTGCTTTATTTCATCGACGTGTGGGAGTACCAGTACCTCAAGGCATCTTCTGGGCACGCTCATTCCATCATAGACCTCATCCATCGCTTTCTACCTGGCGTGATCGAGGTCAAGAGCAAGCTCATTCCTCAATAAAAAAAATCTCAATGATAATAGATATTATTAATGACATTCCGTAGTGGTATCAACAACTGTATTCAACACAATAAAACTGGTATTAACAGCTCCTACAAAAACTAAAAATCTTTTTAAATTGAATGATTACTAAGTAACTTAATTGGGGGCGTTTGAAATGTCTGGTGGGCGGGTCTTGTCTGTAAACCTGCAATTATCTTTGAACTTACTGTAAGGGAGGGTCTGAATCTTTGTTTACCCAAACATTTTTTTAGTAGTATTGTTTTTTGTGGGGCTCGTGGCTCAATAATAACAGCTGTACGGGTCGATCTTCAAGGTTAAGCGACGCTTGTCGAGGTCGGTCTGTGGATGGGTGGATATTACCGAGACCCCTCGGTGGCGTTTGGTCTCCGGGTGATTTTTGAGAATCGTTAAAGGTAGTTAGATACCCCATTATCACACCCAATCTTAGCTAAGTATGTGTATTGCGTTATACAACGTGTAACGAAAAAAACGCGCCCGTAGCACGCGCGTCCCGTAGTGAAAATTGTTCATAATGATGAGGGGGTAACTGTAATCATCATTATGAACAATTTTCACTACGGGACGAAAAAAAAATCAACTGTCCCATACATTTTTGTGCGCAGAATGATGAATACAATGACCCCTTAAGATTAAGATAAATGACCCCTGTGTTTATTTTGTTACACGTTGTATTTTCATGTTTTTAGGATCCCATTTTTTAGGGTTGTTTACCTACTATAAAAATCATTTTGTTTACACATTAGTAGCTTATATTTCAACCAATCACTCCAAAAAAGCTAAAACTGAAAATGCATTTTGATTCTAATTATTATTTTTCTATTGTTACAGAAATTCCGTAAAATGACTACAGCTGAAGAATAGAAAAAACAAAAGAAGAATAACAAAAATGGACAACAAAAGAGAAGAAAAACTCCCCACTTTATCTTTTACCGACAGATTACCCACTCTAAAAGATATAAATGTAAAAGAAAAGAATATAGACAAAATGAATATGACCATAGACTTTAGGCACAGACCGTATGTAATATACAACGATTTTAGTAATAATAAGATGAAAACCAGAAGAGAAGGTGTCACCTATTGTTTTATAAGCGTCATAGTTAGTTTTATATTTGGTCTAGCAATAGGGATAGTGCTAATGAGTGGTCAATATGAAGAAAAAGTAATACTAAAAGATAGACATACAACCCCCCATAATATGAACACAATAAAACCAGAAACGAAGACTGAAAGCAATAGATTTGCCGCCGTATCTTTTACTGGAAAAGAAAACAAATATAATAAAGATATTTACCCGAAAGGACTGACAGAAGTCATGAAAGATATCTTAAAAGACACGAAGAATGATAAGCATCCATTTGTCTTGAATAAAACGTTTGTACCGGATGGTTCGACTGTGTTGTACGATAACATATATTGGGGTCCACAGATCGAAGATGCCATGCCTCAAGGATACGGAGAAAGTTCAGCTCAGATTTGGGAAGAATATATTGATGAAACTGAAGTTATAAAGATGGAAGCCGGTTGTGGGAGAATGCAGAATCGTTTAGTCACTTTCAAAGATGGTTTGCAAGCCTGCGTGAGATACAGACAGAACACTGATCAGATTCAAGGAGAGATTTTCAGTTTTTACGTCGGAAGGTTACTGAATCTGACAAATTTGGCTCCTTCGGTCGTCAGAATTGTTGATCTGAAGGACAGGTTGTGGAAAAATGTAGCAAACGATATTGTAACTGCCCAATGGAGTAGCAACAGAGCTGTAGTCTTAACGCAATACATACCAAGCCTAGAATCAGCGTCAATACCAGATGTTTTTAGACCAACGAATCGACATCTGAATAAAATGGACATACTCAAAATGTCTATGAAAGAAAATGATACTGAGATTAATAAACAAATCTTAATAGACAAGCTCAGAGTCAAAGAATTGAAGTTAAAGCAAGAACTGCAGAATTTCACTCATATTGACTTGAGACTGAACAAAAAGACAATTGATAGATTCTTAGAGCTCGCCCAATGGTCTGACTTAATAATATTTGATTACCTGACAGCTAATTTAGACAGGATAGTGAACAATTTATTTAATTACCAGTGGAATATCAACATTATGGACGGCCCTGCACATAATTTAGCAAAGAAAATGGACAGTGGACTTCTAATATTTCTAGACAATGAATCAGGACTGTTACATGGTTACAGACTTTTGAAGAAGTACAACGTGTATCATAGTTTAATGTTGGACAATTTGTGTGTGTTTCGAAAGAAGACTATAGACTCTTTGAAAAGACTTTATAATGCTAAGTCTGTAGGTTCATTATTGAGTGACATGTTCCATAAGAAGAATTCCATTGTTATTAGGGATATTTTACCTTCTTTGCCGGAGAAGAACGCAAAGATTTTGATAGAAAGAATAGGTAAAGTTTTAAATCAAGTTGAGAAATGTGAACAGAATTTTAGATAGCACCTTTTTTTTTGTAATCTCGCACTGAGTTGTATTAAAAAGTCCGTTTTTTTGTCAAATTGTAACGTATCTTGTTGAGCTGTACAGCAGGCCCAGACCAAAAACTTTTCTGTAGCGTTAACGTCAGACGCTCACTAAAAATGTATGGGAATGACATTAGGTGATGACATTTCCTTTCCACATTTTAATGTCATTCACATACATTTTGTCGTCAGCGTCTGTCGTTACAGAAAAGTTTTTTTGGCCCCCAGTACGCCGCGCTTCAGTGGTAACAAATCTATAAACTGGTTTAGCATTACTTTGGAACTTCATACTCGCTATTATTGTTACCAGAGATGTGTGGTGTTCAAAGACAAACTCATTCTGAAAGTGAGGCATAAGCGCACTAAGGCCTCCCATTCAGAATGAGTTCGTTTTTGTTATTTACAAACTTAACGCAAGTTTTTAAACGTACTCGTTCGTGTTAAAACTTTCACTGATGTCAATTTGTATTGAAAAGAAGTGGTTTTGCGTTATTGTCACCAAACGGCGCTTACTTAGTTTATATACAAATTATTGACGTTTATATTAACGCGATCAAGTCCGTAAAAAGCACGTACTAAGGCCACTGGGTATTTTAAAGTACGGTATTGCCAGCAAATCAAATAATTTCGAGAATTGTTTATTAAAAAAAAATAATGCCTACATATTTTATTTTTAATATTCTATTCTTGAATGTACATATATTTCAACCAGTGCGAAATGAAAAAGTGATAATGTAATAGTGTTTGATGCCAAATAATAATGTTATTTATTGTAAAAAACTATACGATTAGTAATAATTAATAAATAAATGTGCCAGTTGTCATTGTGAGGTCGAAAAATCTGTAAAAATTATCATATCTTAAGTCGGTTAACGGTTCTACAGTGGTTATCAAAATAGGCAACTTATCAGAAGGGCAATTACAATATTTTTAGCAGTCAAGAGTGAATAGGTTACTTCTAGGCAAGCGTGCTCCATCTTCGACCACATCATGGCTTACCATAAGGTGAGATAGTGGTCAAGCGCGTGCCTATCAATAATAATAATAATAAGGGCTTGATTCAAAGAGCAGTACTTCTGGACACGGCTCGCATCGTTAGGAGGTTCCTCTCTCTGGAGCCCTGACCGCCGGTAGCTTGGACCCTGTTCCCGATACAGGTGGGCTACTATTTTTTACATTTTTAAATAATTTTATATCCTTGTATTTTAATATTTAAAAATGTATTTTATATGTATGTACCATAAATAAAGGAAATAATAATAAAAAAGTGGGTAACCTAGTTTTGTGAAAAAGACTGAGTTATGCGCTGTTACTGTAGCTTTCAGTTTGTCTATTCTGTAAACGACTTGGGTGAAGACGTCTTGACATGAGCAGTCACTTCTTATGCTAAGAAGTTCACTTCACATTCGTTTTTAAGGTGATATTTTAAAGAGCGTGCAAAAAAATTTGACCATTTACAGGCAATTTTGAATTTATTGTCAAGGTCGGTCAGTCAAAGAGGTGAAGCTATTTGCACGTTCCAAAGCGTAGATCTCTACGGAGAAGAACGTACAAGAAACTCCACGGACACTTTTAACTGTAGGTACTTCTTTGGATATCTGTATATTTTCCCTCTATTTTCTAACAAAAATATCTAGGAAAATGTTAAAATAATAGCTATCATTTTCTCGATCTCACAATAAAATGAAGTGATATTTCTTAGATAGGTAATATTATAATTTTGTAAAAAAATTAAAATGTATGTAACTATTATAAATATTTATAATTTATTTGACTAAAATCTTTATAATAGGGAATACGCAAGAAAAAATAAATTGTTATAAACACAGTTTATCAAAATAAATACAACAGAACCACTTAAAACAGAATAAAAATGTATCGAAAAACAAAGGAGTTGTAACAATTTAAAAAATGTATCAGTCCCTCTCGCGAAAACGTTGTTTTCTATAGCAGCTGTATGGGAGTCATGGACTTTGACGTCACAGTCAATGTCGTATTTCTCTTTCTGCTTATCAACTTGAAAGCTTTACAACTTCATCGCTAAGGAAGAAATTTTAAAATTCTGAAGTTAGCTTAGCAACAATTTTACTATAAAATAATCTTTCATAATTGTTTAATAGAGCTAATATGTTAGTATTTTAATTAGAAAATGTATATTCCCTATTGATGAACCTGTTTGTAAAACTTTGTTGACTTTGATTTCTATTAAAATATTCATCGAGCTGCAGACAAGTGACATTACAAGTTTCTATCAAAAATAACGATTAATAAATTTCAAAAACTTTGACCGTTGTGACATTTCGGTAGCGCATGTCAATCCCATACATTTTATCTTGTCGACAATTGTTATTGAAAGAATGTCACTTTGTTTAGTGTGTCACTCTCCTGTCAAATAATATTTTGTAAATTAACTTTTTAACCAAAGGGCTATTTCTACAAATTTTTAAATAAAGTTCGCATTCGCGTTTGCAAAAAAAAACCTCAATTTCCATACATTTTCGACAAAAATGTGTGGAAATTGAGGCTTTTTGGAATTGGCCCTCTGGTCTAACTAAAGTTCAGTAATCTCCCTTTGTCTCGTAAAAAAGTGATTGAAATTGTTTAAGACAAGCTTTAAAATGAATATTGTAAATAAACTGTAAAGATGTATGTTAAAATAAAAATAAAATAAATGAAATACAAATAATTTTTTGTTGGCTTTTATTATTGTTTTCCTTGAAGACCATCTAAATGGAGGATGATATTTAAGGTTAAAAATACCAGCTTTACACGTCAATCTTTTTTGGTAATTTCAAACTGGATGAGGCCGGTGTTTCCTAGCCGAATGGTTTGAGTTAAAACATCGAAACAAACTCATAGGTCAATCCCTTTTAAAGTCCATACAATTGTACTGGTCAAATCATATAGAACCATGTAGTTTAATGTCTGAGGTGGTCTTTAAAATAGTAAACATGTAATGGTTAAATCGTATGTAGGTTGATGTCTGAGGTGGTCTTTTGAAGAAAGTACAACACAGATTTCAGTGGACCTGTCCAGACAGTGCAAGTAATGTAACTGACAAATCAGTTATCGTGTAGCTCCTCTGCATTAAGTAGTTAATTTCTATCTGTGTCTCTTAGCATTGCAGAGAAGTTGCTAGTGCAGTCGAAAAACGTAAATAAGAGTGTGACACTAGACACCCACTATTTGGTGCACTATTTGGTGTGCTGTGTCTGCTACTCAGTCTTTGAGTTGGTAGTTACCAACTCAAAGACTGAGTAGCAGACACAGCTCGCTGTCAAGTAACCCAGCCGACGCCCGCTGCAAACTGTGGCAGGATACTTCTCCCCCACCCATGAACTACTTACTACCAAGCGAACATCTTCCCGCAGGGTCTAACCATCCTTGGGCCACTTGGAAGTCCCTGAATCGCCTCAGAACGAAAGCCGGAAGGTGTAATTTCAACTTCGCTAAGTGGGGCTACCGTGACACATCAATTGCAGGGTGTGGATATGGAGCCGAGTCACAAACCAAGTTCCACCTCCTATCTTGCCCTCTGTGCCCCAAAACATGCAGCCTAAGTAACCTGTGTGCTCCTACCAACGATGCAGTAGAAGTGGCAACGTTTTGGGCCACCCAAAACTAACAAAATGTCGTGCCAGCGAAGAAGAAGATGAAGCATTGCTTCTACCATTATTTTTCTCAGCACCACCCAAACGTTGACTGATAGAAAATTTAATACCGTCCTAGTAACTGGAGGCCAAATTTTTTACCTATGTAGTTCAGAAAACAATCAGTGTCCAAAACTTATCGAAATGTCAGATTAGATGTATTTTTGACAGTTTGCGACTGCGGTGCGAATGCGGTCGTTTTCGCTACTAGCGACGTGACAGCAGAGTGCCAATTCTTCTAATTTTTAAGCAACGCAATGTTCGCATTTCGCATTCGCATGTCAGTTGCAATCTGTCAAAAATGTATGGAAGTTAAGGTTTTTTTGACGCTGACACTGACGACAAAATGTATGGGAATGACATTAGGTGTGGAAAGGAAACGTCATCACCTAATGTCATTTCCATACATTTTGTCGTGAGCTTCTGACGTTAACGCTACAGATTTTTTTTTTGTCTAAGCCTGCTGTTCTGGCTTTGACTCACGAGTACAATCCTTGGGCTGGAGACAAGTGAGATTCTGTCAACGGTAGCGTAGCGAAGGCGATTGTCAATACGTCAAAATGTATGGGATTGATAGATGCTATCGAAATGTCACGTGATCAAATTCCTACATTTTGGGCATTTCGACAGTCGCAATAGCTAATTGAATAGCATATTGTGTAGGGCCATTGTAGTGTAAGCCAAAGGTTTAATAGCCACGAGCCTCGACCAACACTTGAGAAGACTATCGTTAGGAGGCTGGATCTGTTACAGCTGGTTCATCGCCGATCTGGAATGTCTCGGTCACAGCCCGATATTAAGTTTTTGTCCGGTAGATGACTATAGGATATCTATCTATTACTTCTTAACTGGCCAAATAACCATTCTACCTCCAGGGCTTTCGCCGTAGGACTTCGTCTTAGATATCGACGGAAACCGGAATAAGGTTATGATGAAATATGATTGACCTATATGGAATCGTACGCGCATATCCCGTTTTTTTCGTTGCCGTAGGAAATTCAGGAAACTCTTCGGGAACCTTACATACCAAATTTAAGCTTTCTACGGCCAGTAGTTTCGGCTCTGCGTTGTCTGTCAGCCACTCAGTCACTCATCAGTAACAGAAGAATTTTATATATTCGAAAGGCAGCAAAGATCTTAAGTTGTAGACATGGTGATATTCTATCGGTAACATCAATTCTCCAAAATATTTGGCCTGAGTGCTAGTTCTACTAATGCTTAAGCAACGTTCACGTTCGCTTCTCAGTCGCAATCTGTCAAAAATGTATGGAAATTGAGTCTCTTTTGACAGTTTGTGATTTTTTGGCAGTTTTTAATTGAGATGCGAATACGGACGTTTTTTAAACATTAGTAGAATTGGCCGTCTGATCGCGTAACATTTCGGTAGCGCATTTCATTGCTATAATTTTTGACTATTGTCAATACGACGCCGAGTTGCTAGCGTGTCGGTTTTCTATCGGTTGCATTTTGGGGAGTGTGCAACGGAATTGCATAGTTTGATTCCGCCAAGCCCGTTCCATCATCGGACCACAAGACGTACGGCGATGCGCCACCGGTACATGGTGGACATCCCACCCGCACGCACAAAACTTGGGAACACATTCATTGTGCGTACAGGCTAAGGAGTGGAATTCCCTGTCAGAGTCTGTGTTTCCTGATAGCTACAACCTGAGAGTCTTTAAGTCAAGAGTGAATAGGTTACTTCTAGGCAAGCGTGCTCCATCTTCGACCACATCATGGCTTACATCAGGTGAGATAGTGGTCAAGCGCGTGCTTAACAATAATAATAATAACATGATAATCGATGTTACCATTCCACATGACGAGAACCTCGTGAAAGCTGAGAAAGAGAAACAAATCAAGTATCTTGACTTAGCACACGAGGTTGTCGACATGTGGAATGTGGACTCGGCTGTCATTGTGCCGATAGTCGTTACGGCCAATGGCTTGATAGCCAAAAGCTTCGACGACCACCTGTCGAAGCTGGCGTTACGCAGTTGGGTAAAGGGCCTGATACAGAAGGCAGTACTCCTCGATACGGCTCGTATTGTGAGGAGGTTCCTTTCTCTGGAGCCCTAACCACCGGTAGCTTGGACCCAGCTCCCGACACCGGCGGACTACTATTTTTATATTTTAAGTGTTTTTTTATTGTTTTTTTTTGTTATTGAAATATTTAAAAATATAAAAAGTATGTAAAAAAGATGAATAAAGGGAATAATAATAAAAATACTTAATTATCACTGATAGAATGTCCCTTCGCTTAAAGGCGCTTCTAACATCAATATCAATAGGGTATTTAATTAGAAAAAAAAAAAATTATTCTGTTTAGTCCGTCCTTTAGATTTTCAAAAAATATCAGACACGTATTTGATGCCATTTCAAATCGATGAAGATAAAGCGCATCAAAGTTTTGAGAGCTGAGGGCCAAATTCTATGCGACGGAACAAGATGTGGTTTTAGTTAGTAGGGGTCTGACAGGTTTGGGTTAAGGATTTTGTTCGAAAGAGTCACCGCGGCCCTGGAACGCAAAGGGCATAAGGAGGAACACGGATGGGTTTTAGTCAGTAAGAGTCTGACACTCACTTTCGCTCCACCCAGAGCCGAAGAAGTCATTTGATGGTTTCCTATCCTTAAAAAAAAAGAACCTGACAGACCCCTCCGTCCGCCACAGGACGGAGGATATGAGGATTTCCACCACGTTAACAAAAAAAAATCTCTCATAGGAAGGCTTAAAGCGCTGGAAACACTGAAAAGACGTGAGACCATTGGATCCTGGACCAATGGATCCTGGTTATTTGAGGACGGGGCGCGGACAGGGCACAGACGGGACGCCGCGGTGTGCCGTCGCGACTTTTCAAAACATATAGAAAAGACGAGGCACGGATGTGACGTGGTTGTGTGACAGCGACGTGCGAGGCCCTGCACCCGCGCCCGTCCGCCTGCACCCCCGTTCTCACCCGTCCCTTGTCCGCTCGCGCCCGTGCCCCGTCCTTTCTGTATGATTTACAATAGGGCGCAGACGAGTAAGCATCGTGTCCGCGCCCGACGTTTTGCGTCGCGACGCTAATATAAATTTTGTATGAAAAGGACGCGGAAGAGACATATGTCCGCGCCCCGTCCTCGTCTTACGTCTTTTCTGTGTGCCCAGCGCCTAACTCTACGACCCAAGCATGGCTTGCCCGCAGCCCTACACAGATGATAGCCGGGACCAACAGCTTTCTGAGGCACGGAGGAGTCTCGACACGGAATTAATGGTAACCCATCCCATTAACATAACTTCCCTTGCCAAATTAAAATGTTCCACTCACATTCTTGAGATAAATACTAAAACCATATTAAAAACTGTCCAGCCTTTTTGTTAAACAAAGGTGACATATAGACGTACAGTTTTTGATAACACACATTTATACTAGGGTGTTTCAAAATTCTTTGGTCATATTTACATGAACAGGGGTGTTGCAGAATTCTGATGCAGTTGGTGGTATCAAAATTAAATGTGTGATTGAACTAAAATAAACGTAACTTACCTACTGCATGAGACTGCTTGAGAGGTGATATGATTGGAACTTTTTTGTCGGTAACTGCGTTTGGGTTTTTGGAAAAAATCAATATTTTAATTTTTTTATTTTGCCGACGACCCTTAAATATGATCACACTAGCTGGCGCCCGCGGCTCCGCCCGCGTGTATGTCGATAATTATCCCAATGGAACATACTCCCGGGATAAAAAGTATCCTATGTGTTATTCCAGACTATAATCTACCTCTGTGCCAAATTTCATCAAGATCCATTCAGTAGTTTTTGCGTGAAAGAGTAACAAACATACATCCATTCTCATAAACTTTCGCATTTATAATATTAAGTAGGATAGGATTAGTAGGATTGATCACGCACTTCTGAAATACCTAGCCCTTTCTTAAGGATGGAAAATCATCAAATGACTTCTCCCGCTCTGTGCTGAGCAAGGAGTGTCAGACTCTTACTGACTAAAGCCCATCCGTGCTCCTGCAAATGCCCTTTGCGTTCCAGGGCCGCGGTGACTCTTTCTAACAAATTCCGCAACCCTGGCGGGTCTGAAACACCCTACCTACAGTGCAATTCTGTATACATTTCACCGTGTGAGCTGAAGTGAAGCGAACATGAATTGAATTGTCGATACTTACAAACAAGGTGAAATGGCAGTTAAATTCATGCTCATTCCACTTAAGGGTGTTACCACACCAATGGATCGATCGTTGAATGATGGTAACATGAATTAGTCGACGTCGATCGATAATATTTACTTCTTTCTTCTATCACCCAAAGCTACCACACCGATCGATCAACGTCGATCAATTCTTTGTTGCCCTGTATCAGTCTATCAGCCAAAGCTACCACACCAGTCGATCAACGTTGATCGATGTCGATCGATGGCATCGACCGACGATCGATCCATTGGTGTGGCAACACCCTATGTTTGGTTTTAAAGATATCTATACTAATATTATAAATGCGAATGTCTGTTTGTTACAGGCTGAACGGATTTTGATAAAATTTGTGTTCCCTAAGGGAACAAAAAACAGGAAGGGTCACAGTTGTGGGTATACTACACCCATATTTCGCCAGACGTTTTTGATAACATTATGTTATGTCCTTTCCAAACGAAGTGTAAAATACTTTACTACTTGCACTTAAGCGGGTGGTTGACCGATTACTGCAGTATTTGTGGCAGGTGCGATGGGGTGTTTCTGAGTGGGTTCCGTAGGTTTTTTTTAAGTTTGTCGATTGATTTTGTAAAATATTGTATTTGTGTTTTATTAGGGTTCCGTTCCCAAAGGGTAAAACGGGACCCTATTACTAAGACTCCGCTGTCCGTCCATCCGTCCGTCTGTCACCGGGCTGTATCTCATGAACCGTGATAGCTAGATAGTTGAAATTTTCACAGATGGTGTGTTTCTGTTGGCGCTATAACAACAAATACTAAAAACAGAATAAAATAAATATTTAAGTGGGGCTCCCATATAACAAACGTGATATTTTTTGCCGTTTTATCTCTTACTAGCGACCCGCCCTGACTTTGCATTGATGCAAATTATTTACACATTGTTTTTCTTTTTTATAGCTCTTTCAATTATTGTAAACAATATCAAAGTTCAAATATTTTCAAACAAAGTTCTCCCACACATTTCCAATTCTAATAACTATGGGAGATCATCAAATGACTCCTTTCGCTCTGGGCGGAGCGGAAGGGAGTGTCAGACTCTTACTGACTAAAATCCATCCGTGTACCTCCAAATGCCTTTGTGTTCCAGGGCCGCGGTGACTCTTCCCTAAAATCCGTTCTTAGCGGATGCTTACGTAATCAAATAAACCTTTTTTTTTAATTCTCGACTTTGTAGTTTTGGCTGTGCGTTGATAGTCATTCAGAACATAATATTTTATAATAAGAAGATACAGGTGCTAATTATTTTAGCCTCGAGCTTCTCCATACTGATTTCCATAGAAATCTCTTAATTATAAAAAGGACTTTTTTATCAAGTAGGGTTTATCAACTCACCGACTGAACCCTAAAGGCTCACCGCTAGGACGCGGCCTAATGGCGAGTACATTAAATAAAAAACGATTCCTTATGAATCATCCCGGTATCTGCATCTTAAAACTTTTGATAATGGCTTCTCACAGAGTCGCGGTGTAGACACGACACTTGGCTTGGAATACAATGGGCGTGTTTTCTGCCTACAAATCCGAATCTACCAAGCTTTTACACAACTATGCTACTGAGGCCCATCCCAAGGCTTCCATTCTAACCTTCTGCAGCTGATAACCAGTATTTTTTTACATGGAACGACTGCCTATCCGACCTATATAACCCAGTAACTGGGTAACACGGTACTTCTTGACAAAACTGCTGGAGTCAGATTTTCTGGCTTCTGACAATCCATAACGACTGCTAAAGATCTACAAATGATACCGGGACCAACGGATTAACGTGATTTCCTTCATACCGGCAGTTCTCCGAGACTCACGGAGGAGTTAAGATGGTCACCCATCCACAGACCGACCTCGGCAAGCGTTGCTTAACCTTGAAGATCAACCCAAGCGGCTGTTATTTTTTAGACACGAGCTCCTCGATTCATTAACTCAATAAAAATTATGTTATGTTTTGTAGGCAGAAAATCGACCCCACCTCTCAACCTGCTTACTATCCTACCTATCTGCAATATCTACTCTATGACAAAAGCCCACTTGCTCCGGGAGGTCTCAAAGTGACACGTCTGTCCCACTTGCCACTACAGCTTAGTGCCACCCGCCGCCGTGACACTAAAAGTACCTACTTACTGATGAGAGAAATATTCCACACATTCCTTTCGTTGGGAAAAAGAGGGGGTTCTATTTGGATTAACAGCTAGAAAAATTTCTTGGCTAAGTTTTAAGGGGTTCCGTATGGTGTTGGACGTAAAAGAATAGCAACATCCCATCACTTCCCGTGGGTGTCGTAAGATGCGACTAAGGGACTCACCAGAGACTGGGCAGCAGCACACTGCGATCGCCAACCCGCCTGCAAAGCGTGGCGATTATGGCAACCCCTCCCCCCTTTTGGGGGAGGCCTATGTCCAGCAGTGGACGTCTTTCGGCTGATATGATAATGATGATGATGAAGTGGTGCTTACACGAAGCTGCTAGTGCCACAGTACTCACTTTAGTTAAGATGTGAGATTTTTACAAAGACCATCACCACTGCTATAAGCGTGTACCTCTAAGCCATGTTTATGGGTGAGAGTCTCAAACACAAGCATAGAACTAGTTTGTCCATTGATTTGTATGACAAATAATTATCTTATTTAAATAATTCGGCAGTTACGGACTCACTCTACTAATAAATGTCTTTGACGTGAAGTGATATCTACTTAGTTTGGATGTGGCAAATATAATTTTAGTTATACAGGTTGTTCCAAAAAAGTGTGGTCATAATTATGGGTGATATTGTGTAACTGACTAACTATGGGTGATATTATGTTTGACGACACGGTTGGCGCAGTGGTTGAGCGTTTGACTGCTGCGCTGCGTGTCGCGGGTTCGATTCCCGCACGGAACAAATATTTGTATGGCCTACAGATAGTTGTTCCGGGTCTGGGTGTTTGTGTATGTGTGATATGTTTGTAAAACGCACCCACGATACAGGAGAAATTCTTAGTGTGGGGCAACGTTTTTTTTTAAAAAAAAAAAACTAATATTTACATTAAGGAAAAAAGTGTCATAACATAAAAAAATAGTGTTTTTTTCAAAACATCTACCAGAAACAACGACTAAAAGTTACGAAGAAATGATTTTTCAAGCAGTTTGTTACAGTTGGTGGCATTTACTTTAGTTCAATCACAGATTTTATGTCACCAACTGCATCAGACTGTTTGGAGAGTCGTTTCATCGGAAGTTTTAGTCGTTTGTCTGGTCGATTTTTTCGAAAAACATCTTATTTTTTGTTTTGAAATTTTTTCCTTAATGTATATCAGCTACCCAACATCATTCATAAATATGACCACACCATTCTGGAACACGCTGTAGAATAAGAAGGTGAATTTCTTTCTTGTAATGAATAGGAATATTGATATTATTATGACGCAGAAAACGTTTAATTGGGAATAATTGCATAGCGCGTACAGCTAAGGAGTGGAATTCCTTGCTGGAGTCTGTGTTTCCTGATAGCTAGGTGCTTCTAGGCAAGCGTGCTTCATCATCGACCACATCATCGTTTTCCATCAGGTGAGATAGTGGTCAAATGTAGTCAAAAAGAATTTTTTAAATGAAGAATTTTCAAAAATGACTTAAGTACAAAACTACCATTAAGGATGGGAAATCATCAAAATAATTCTTCAGCTCTGGGCGGAGTGGAAGGGAGTGTCAGACTCTTACTGACTAAAACCCATCCGTGTTCCTCCTCATGCCCTTTGCGTTCAAGGGCCGCGGTGACTCTTTCGAACAAATTCCGCCACTACATTACTGGGTACAACAGGATGTCGATTATCAAAAATAAAATTAAAAAAAAAAACATTTACTTATTTCAATCCATTCAGATCATAATTAAAATTTAAACCAAACTAATAATAATTACATAAACATATTTTTTTAATCAAATAATGTGAATAATAAATAAAATTTAAAATTGAAATTATTAAGCCAAATTATAATCATAAATGAACATAAAATTAAAATCATAAAATAACATAAGAATTTTAATAATAGGACCTGCGTCTGAGTCATTTGTTTTTTTTTTTTGAGTTTATTTGTATTTGTTATGTTTCTTGTTTGTTGTATAATATGCGGAATATACAAATAACAACAAACTTTTTGTTACATACTGTAAATGTTAGCATATCCATTTATTTAAACACTTTTTTTCTTCGTGACTCTTTGACACATAATTTGTCAAAATAGTGCCCGGTGTCCGCCATTTTAGATTGAATAATGTGGCATAGGTAACCGTTTGACGGAGCCATTTATTGTAACGCTAATATTACCTTACCGGTATGAGCAGAGCTGTTCCTGTAGGTGTTCGTAGTTATTAAGTAATTTATACAGACGTGATATTATGTTTCATTCGACTACCTAATGGTGTAGTGGTCGCTAGCTACTGCTTATCATGAGGTTCTGTGTTCGATTTTGGGGCCGGGCAAAGTGCTTTGAGTTTTTGTGTATTTAGATCTTTTACGCTAATTACTTATAACATAGGACTTCAAGCTAAAGCGTTTCTTCCGTGGCCCGTCACATGAATTTTCAAAATGTATTGGATACGTATTTTCTGCTTTTTCAAATCAATAAAAATTGACAAAGATAAAGCGCATGAAAAAAGAAAAAAACACGTGTTCATATTTCTTGTATTTTTTATTATTATTGATAGGCACGCACTTGACCACTATCTCACCTGATGGTAAGCGATGATGTGGCCGAAGATGGAGCACGCTTGCCTAGAAGTAACCTATTCACTCTTGACTTAAAAACTCCCGGGTTGTAGGTATCAGGAAACACAGACTCTGGCAGGGAATTTTACTCCGTAGCTGTACGCACAATGAATGTGATCCCAAAACGTTTAGTGCGTGTAGGTGGGATGTCCACCCTGTACCAGTGGCGCATCGCCGTACGTCTTTTGGTCCGATGATGGAATGGGTTTGGCGGAATTAAACTATGCAATTCCGTCGATCACTCCCCAAAATGTACTGACGTTTTCACTGACGTTGACGGATCATACAGATTTTTTCTACGAAAATACTCTATAGGCGGTATGGACGTATCACGATATGGTATACCACCTTCTCAGGGAATCGAACCTTTAACCTCATGGAAATTTTATTATTTGTAACTAAATTTTATACGACGCAAACACAATTTGATGAAATAAGGGTTTCAGGCCAAATTAAAGTGGCAGTGGGCAGGGCACATTGCTCGCAGAACAGATGGTCGATGGAGTCGAAAAGTTCTGTAGTGGCGACCGCGTACCGGAAGACGCAGCCTTGGAAGGCCTCCTACAAGGTGGCCCGATGACCTGGTGAGGGTCGCGGGTAGCCGATGGATGCGAGACGCACAGGACCGGTTGTTGTGGCGACACTTGAGGGAGGCCTATGTGCAGCAGTGGACGTCTTTCGGCTGATATGCTGATGATGATGAGGGTTTTAGAGACCCATTGGAAACCCAAGATGAGTGCGGTGTCACAGTTCAGAACATGAGCCACAGGTTCGTGACCCAAGTGTCTATGTCGCAGTCAATTAGCTTAATCAGCCGTTTAATTGGTAGCCTAGCCTTTTCATTTAAATGTGCCAATTTTTCAGCGACCTAAGTTCATTTTGTTCAATATCGTTAAATGACTTGCCCATGCGACATAGGTCTCTGATAAAACGGCACAATTCAATGAAAAGGCTAGGCTTTTAATGAAACGGCGGATTCAGCTAGTTGACTGCGACATCTATACACCTATCTATGGAGGACTTATTCAATGCCACCAATATGCTGTAATTAACGTATACCACCTACTGGACCCAAACTATCTATGGAGTTAGCCATCGACTCGAAAAAACGAGAAACAATAAAAAAACCGGTCAAGTGCGAGTCGGACTCGCGCACGAAGGGTTCCGTACCGTTATCTTTAAAAAAAACGGCAAAAAATGACGTTTGTTGTATGAGAGCTCCACTTAAATATTTATTTTGTTCTGTTTTTAGTATGTATTTGTTGTTACAGCGGCAACAGAAATAAATCATCTGTGAAAATTTCAACCGTCTAGCTATCACGTTTCATGGGATACAGGTGACAGACAGACAGACGGTCAGCGCGTGGACTCTTAGTAATATTGTTCGTTTTTTCTTTGGGTACGGAACCCTAAATCCTAAAACCGATTAATGCATAGTATTCACAAGATGTATGTCCGTCTGTCCCCTGTGACCTTAGCAACGTAAAAACGACTAACGCTTTTTTATTGATACCTAAGTCATAAAAAATACGACTGTTGTAAAAATTTTGCTCGTATTTTAGTACTAGGAATGTCACCTGGCGTTTCTTGCTATTTTTTTATTTTATTTTTTATTGAGGAACTGGCTTGCTCTTGACCTCGATCATGCTTGATGGTAAGCGATGGATTAGGTGGTTTTGATTTTGTGATCAGAAACATTGTCTCGTATAATTTTAATTGGTCGGTGCAGAATGCAAGAGTTATGAAAATACATAAATGTGGATGAATGGGGAGGAAGAGAGAGACCAAAGAGAAGATGGATGAATTGTGTGAGGAGCGATATGAAAGAAAAGGGAGTTAGTGATAGTGTGACGGCTAATGGGACAAAATGGAAGAAAAAAACGTGTTGCGCCGACCCTGAGTAACATGGGATAAGGGCAGGAAGATGATGGTCGATGCAGCATTGTCTTTTTCTTTCATAATAGACTCCGTAAGATTGTAATAAATCTTGATTAGATTAGGTATAATTTCTCGATATATTATGAAAAAATCGTTTTGTATAGGTACAGTAAATCCCATCCACATTCAATAGTTTAAAAAAAAAAATAGTCTTATTTAATAAAAATAGTTTACAATTTCACGCGTTATTTTACAATCTTTCGGCGTATGCTATTTTCTGGTGACAGAGATCCCGACCGAATGAATTTCGGATACAACGGCCCTTCTAGTCGGATATTAGCCAAGTATCCAGGAGATATTATAGTAGACGCGTGTGTGCGCATAAACAGGAGCACTGTCTATTCCTTCTTTCTCTTAGTCCTCAGGGACGGCATACGACTCGACCGGGGGGAGATCAAGCCCAGGGCCAACGGCTTTTACGTGTAAGTCAAAGTCAAAGCATTTATTTCAATTAGACCATTTACAGGGACTTTTGAATTGTCAAGGTCTGTCGGTCTAATAGATGAAGCTATTTGCACGTTCCAAAGCGTAGATCTCTATGGAGAAGAACGTGCAAGAAACTCCACGGACACTCTTTAATGAATAATGTAGTGTTATAATAATATGTTTAGGTACCTACATCATTCATGTTGAAATTATACATATATGTGAGAACGATGTAAAAGAAGTGCAGGATAAAAGCGTCCGGAGTAAAAACAATTAAAAAAATCGCAGCTGAGAGATGTCCAGTCTCCGCTGACGGCACGCGTCGCCCATTCGCGAACATGACGCATACGCTATCACCATTCGGCTAGACTTTGGTATCACACCACCAACTTCGTAACTCCGGGCTGTTTCTAACAAACCAATAAGTAATGTTACATTCGCAGCGAGCATGTTATGTTACGCCGTGTCTTAAAATCCGTGTAAAACAAAAGACATGCGCATGTTCGTGCTCGTTTCCATGTACTGACTGCACGAATACTCGCTGTGCAACATGTTACATTACTCCCTGTAACGCCAGTTAGTACCCACCTTAATGGAAAAACCGTATAACACTTTTTACCCGACCTGGGAATCAACATTGGCAAACACCAGAAAAAACGCCGAGTCAATGAAGCTCGACGAGTCCCAAAGAAATGATTCAATTGTCTTAGATCCCGCAACGAAACTAATCAGAAGATAACAGCGGACGAGTAGGAAAAAAAATGTAATTTCCACTTCCCTCCTTATTAAGCAGGAGACAGAACAGAGCTAGGCCAAATAGGCACCAAGGGACATAATACAACTGGGTTAAGCCCAGTTGCCAAGCACCACGGATTATACACCACTAGACCAATGAGGAGGTATTTAATAAATTTTCACCCATTCAAAGAGCAACCTCTTTAAGCGTTGCTAATCTTGAAGATCAGATCGACCCGTGCGGCTCTGGTAAAAACAAACAAACCAAGATTCAGTATATTAATTTATTCTTACTTAAAGCAAACATATATATTTTATGCACATAATATGCAAAATCATATTCAGTTTTTATTTCATAATAATTTGTGAATTCCTTTTATTGATTCTCTAATGTTGTTTTTTCTTATTCAAATAATAATTATAGGAATATTATTATGCTTCACTATCTTTTACAAGACTCGGGCGTTAATATGACATATCAAGTTTTCGGAAAAGACTTTATTATAAAATTATCCTTGTCATCTTCTTAGCAATCCAAGACGAGCTCGTAGCTAACTAATAACAGCTGCACGGGTCGATCTTCAAGGTTAAGCAACACTTTTCGAGGTCGTTCTGTGGATGGGTGACCATCTTATAATATCGAGACTTTTCCATGCCTCGGAAAGCACGTTAAGCCGTTGGTCCCAGCCGTCATTTAAACATCTTTGACTGTCGTTACGGATTATCAGAAGTCAGAAAATTTGACACTACCCTGCCTCCGCAGGTGCGAGCCTGCGGCCGGCGAGGGTTAGGTGGCTCGTCGTCCGATAGTCACCAGGCCCTAGTCGAAGTCGCGTTGTGATTCACGTGCGCCTTAAAGAGATGTCAGCATAGTAGTTGGGGCCAGAGCCCGCCAAGGTTACGGAATTTGTTCGAAAGAGTCACCGCGGCCCTGGAGGTCTACTCTTTAAGCCTTGGTGTCGGGCGTTTTCCACTCCGTATCACCTACGGACTTACGATTAGTCCCGAACCCGAACTAAGAATGAATGACAAAACGATTTGACAGTTGTTCTTAGTTCGGGTTCAGGACTAATCGTAGGTCCGTAGAGGTGATACGGAGTAGAAAACGCCCGACACTAAGGCCGAAACTACGGACTTCGGGCTTAGAGAGTAGACCCCCTGGAACGCAAAGGGCATTTGCCGCTCTTACACCCTGCATCCGATCCGAATCTGTGCAAATACGGAAATAAAAAACTCGGACCGAATTCGGATATGGCTTTACCTACGCATTGCATCTGAATTAAACCAAACTATTCATGGTCCGTTTTGGGCATACCTAAGGGTGTTACCACGCCAATCGATCGATCGTTGATCGATGTCATCGATCGATGGTAGAATGGATACATGTTCAAATCGCAAACGCTGATACCGCGCTACAAGTCGACGTCGATAGATAGTTTCTTCTACACCAATCCATCTATCGTCGATCGATGCCATCGATCGATGTTAGAATGAATTAGTTGAAGTCGATAGATAGTATTTACTTTTTTCTTCTATCAGCGACACAATCGATCAACGTCGATCAATGGCATCGATCTGCGGTCGATCAATTGTTTGTGGCCTGGTATTCGTCGATCAGCCAAAGCTACCACACCAATCGATCAACGTCGATCGATGTCGATCGATGTCGATCGATGGCATCGATTTATCGTATGAACGAAGACGGACAGATATGTCCGATTTGAATCCAAGGTAATGCGAAAGCGCTCATACAAACAGCTGCCCAGCTGCAGGCCTAGACAAAAAACGTTTCTGTAGCCTTAAGAGCGTTTACGCGGTTCGGCTTTTCATACAAACTTTCAAATCATAATTCTTCAAAATGAATGAACCGATTTTAACGAAACTTGGTATGCAAACGCTAAATATCCAGGTCTAAATAGTTATCAGAAAACATTTTTGAAAAAGTTTTCAGAGGGAGAGAGAGAGCGATTTTAAGTTTTCTATAGAAAGTGAAAAATCACTAAATCCTTCCCCCTGAACTCTTTTTCAAAAATGTTTTCTGATAACTATTTAGACCTGGATATTTAGCGTATGCATACCAAGTTTCGTTAAAATCGGTTCATTCATTTTGAAGAATAAGGACTTGAAAGTTTGTATGAAATGACATACGGCGTACACGCTCTTAACGTCAGACGCTGACGACAAAATGTATGGGAATGACATTAGGTATGGAAAGTTAAGTCATCACTTAATGTCATTCCCATACATTTTGTCGTGAGCGTCTGACGTTAATGCTACAGAAACGTTTTATGTCTAGACCCCCAGAGTACGAGTAGAAGGACTAAGTTGATGATTTCCCATTTTCCTAAAAATAAAAAAAATGTGATGGTCGGTGCATCCTGTTAGACTGAAAGCCGACCCCGACATGGCTCGGAATAAGCAGTCAAATTCATACAAATTCTTTAAGTTTTGTTACTGTGGAGTTTAATGCGCCATTTCTCACTCCGAAACAGGTACGTTTTATTGCGGAAAAAATAAAAGTTTTATACATAATGTCGAGTTAGTCATAAAATTGAGGTGTAAAGAATATGAATGCGCTATACGACCTTGTGTGACCAGAAGGAAGTCGTGGGTTCGATGCTTATGGACAAACAGACAACAAATATTTGTATTGTACACAGAAATGTTGGGTTTCTATTAATCTGAATCAAACAACATAATTATTTATATTTACATCGAGCGATTTGCAATTTTAGTCTAGTTTGTATATAGTTAGGTTTACCTGTAAATATTTATTTCTGGTTTCAATAATGTTACGTGAGTAATATATTTTGAATAATAAAATAATACGGGTACTTAACAAAAAGAAAAAAAGAAAAATAAGCGATAATTCAATTTCTTCAATTTATTTTATCTGGCTTTTGATTACTCGTAAAGTCGTAACTATTATAAAAGATCAACAACGTTTTACAGAATAAACGCAATACCTCTAAAGGAGTCATTGTTCTCATCATCATGAACAACTATGGGACCAAGCCCGAAATCGTGAAAAAAAAAACAGTTGTTAAGTGCATTTTATCGAGTTTTACGCACATAAATGTATGCGGCAGTGGATTTTTTTTCTCGATTCCGGGGTTGATCAGAAAATCAACAGGTTTGATTCCTGGCTAGGAAAGCCGATTTTTCAAAAAAAAATTAATGATGCAATTTTAGTTTTCATCATAATCGAGATCAAAACTACAAATAATATTGATAAAATATGTATTTTTAAAATCAAGGTTAACAGAGGTTTTTTTGACATAGCCTGCTATACTTTGTGCCATTATATTAATTTTATTATTTTTAACAGTCATTTTCAATAAAATAATATGACAATAACGTATAATCAAGCTATTCAAAATCAAATTTTATTATTTTTCACATAAATTCGCGTTATTATTATGATACTTTACAAATACTTTAATAGTATTGTTGAATTATTTTACAGCAATCATATTTAATTTTTATGATTTAAGTTTGAATATTTGGAGCCAAATCTTTACCAATATTATAAAATGCGAAAGTAACTTTGTCTGTCTGTTTGTTACCTGTTCAAGACGTAACGGCTGAACGGATTTTGAATGAAACTTGGAATGGGACGCTAAGAATGAATGACAACACGAACTAAGAATGAATGACAACATGATTTGACTTGACAGTTGTTTTTTAGTTCGGCTTCAGGACTAATCGTAAGTCCGTAGGTGATACGGAGTAGAAATCGCCCGACACTAAGGCCGAAACTACGGACTTCAGGCTTAGAGAGTAGACCTCCATGAGTACCAAGTTAACACTTACGGGTAGTAGGTACTTCGTTCGCTCGTTAAGGACGCGTTTCCAAATGGGTAGTCAAATCATTACTTATAATTGTACCACTCCAAAGACTACAATAGTATACTGGCTATAGACAGGCAACTCTACCTTATTTTTTAATATTAGGAAGTGGTCGAACTCAGCGCCATCTAGTTTTTAGTTAAGGGAACTAATAAATATAAATAAATGTATAGGTTGGTAGGTATATAGCTGCTGTCTGATCCTTTATGATATTAGGTAGAGAGATGAGTGTATCCGCTATATACTACAAACATACGTACTACATAAAGGAAAAAAAATCACATAATTGAATATTAAACCATTTTATTTAGAAAAACATCACACATTTACAATAAAAATTTATGTTCGCCTTTTTCCTCCCTTATGATTAGGGTAGTGCCGATTGGCCTTTTCTTTCATTGAATCGTTAATATCCCAAAAGGTTATTTTGCCAGTGAGAACATTATTGATATCTTTGCACCAGTTGTTTACAACAACAACACACATAACACAACACAACACGAACGTACGAACGAATTGTAAACCGGCTCAACAACATGGAGAAACGACAGCTCAATTCAACCTTCAGATGCACTAGCAAAACAACAAAAACTCTATTGCAAAAGGAAAATAAATGCGCACGAGTTGTTACACTCTCACGCAGCCATTTGCAATTCAAGTGTGGCCATTCAAAAACAAACTTTTGCACGTTTAAATACCAAAATATAACTTCTTCACTATTAAAGCTCATAATAAAAACCTAATTATGGACTAATTCATATATTCTATTATTTTTATATGAGAAGATCATGAAATTATATTATTTTTCTTGATTAATGTTATAAAGTAACTCCCAGAACAAAAAAAATATTTAACCGTAGCAACACCGCAATTTGTTTCCCTTAACTAAAAACTAGATGGCGCTGTTTTCAATAAAAAAAAAAAATGGAATTTTAATTTTGTTCTAAGTTGCCATAGCATGTACCACTCTAAAATTATATTTATAGTTCAGAATCGTACCATGTATTAACAATTCATGGGAAAAACATTTTAAGAATGCAAAGCATTTAATTTAATAAACATACTTTTGTGTAAAAAAGATGATTTGACTACCTATTTGGAAACGCGTCCTTAATACTTTTTACTGTTCTGTAAATGAAAAGTATATCAAATACTGTTTTTAATACCGTTGATATTTCCCAGCCATTATTAAACCTATATTATTATTTATTGTTTCTGTTGATTTAATAAAAGTATGTGCTTATTGCGTATGATTATAATTAACTTAAATTGTGGAGAGGCATTAATAGGTATTTCAAAAAAGATAGCAAATTATTCAAGAAACTCCAAAAATAAAATATGTACTGTTTTCTTTTCTGTAAAAAAAAATACTGTACATTATATTTCTACTACCGTACCTATACTTAATATAAATAATATTATGTATGAGTCTTTGTTACTTGAACTAATAAAATAATAGTAATAGTACTTTTTTCCTTGCCCAAAAAGTTGGGGAGCTTCTATCTGACCTCCACAGCTTGGTGACTGCGTAACACTAATTTACTGGTGCCAGATTTTCTAGTTTAGAATATCGTAACGACTGTCAAAGATCGGCTTAACGTGCACGGAGGCACGGGCACGGAGATTCCGAGGCACGGAGGCATCTCGGTGTGTTTATGGTCACCCATCCATGGTCCGAGCTCGGTAAGTTATTATTCGCCACGAGCTCCTAATTTTTCAGTCAACGCCTATAAATTGTAACAAAAGGTGCATCAACTTTTCAAAATCTAAGATGGAAGCCAAAGATTCCAATTTCAAATTCTATGAAAGTGTATTATTGTATTTACTTATTTTGTCCAATCCAATTTGTACTTAGAATATCGATAATACATCTGTTAGAATTCGCATATTTTTACAAACTTTTAGTTTACTTCTCAGAAAATTTTATGACATTCTTATAACTATTGAAATAAAGCACAATATCAAATATAAATTATTTTAGGAACTGCAAAACAGACTATGGTACTGATATTTAATTCTAAAATTCTATTGCAGAGTTTAACACAGATTTAATTTAACAATCCATGAAATCTTATAGCGCTCTACTTGCAAAGAAAATAAGGTCTAAATTACTTAAATGTTTTTGTGACAGCTGCATTGAAAACTTTGCTGTGACAGTTCTTTCGTCAAACTTAATCCTCAGAGAATGGTTCCCTTTTCAAAAAAGATCTTTTCTTTTCAAATTCGGCGTGCTCTATGGTAACTTAATACTTTTGGGATTCCAATTTCGAATTAGGTTAGAGAAAAAAATAACAGATGTTTTTGGCTAAATAATCTTTTCGCACTTATGGTTTCTTGGAAGCAAAAAAAAAAAAACAAAATGGCTTCTGTTTCCTTGTCTCTTGATTTCTTATTTTTCTTTCTATTATCGTCTCGTCATCTGCCTAGCCTTTTCCCAACTATACTGGATAATTTTTTTTCCAGAGCGCAAACTTTGAGAACCACTTCTGCCCATGTAAATGAACAACTTGCCCCAAGAAAGCTATAGTCAATTCCTAAAAAAAAATTTGAACTTCCCATAAAAAATTGTCATCAACTGACCACAATTTGTATGGGAGACTCAATTTTTTTTTTAGGAATTGACTATGGCTTTCTTGGGGAAAGTTGTTCATTTACATGGGTAGAAGTGGTTCTTAAAGTTTGCGCACTGGAAAAAAAAATACCCAGTATAGGTGTCGGCTCCCAGTCAAACCGTATTCAGCTGAATACCAGTAATTTACGTGGAGCGGCTGCCTACCAGACCTCCACAACCCATTAACTGGGTAACACAATACTTCTTGGCCAGACTGGTGTCAGATTTTCTGGCTTCTGACAATCCGTAACGACTGCCAAAGATCTCCAAATGGCAGCCGGGACCAACGGCTTAACGTGCTGTCCGAGACACGGAGGAGTCCCGGTATGTTAAGATGGTCACCCATCCACAGACCAACGTCGGCCAGCGTTGCTTAACCTTGAAGATCGGTCCGTGCGGCTGTCACGAGCTCCTCGCCCAGAAACATAATATGTATTTATAACATTACTTTTTGAGTTCAACTGCATTTGACAACATTCCCGGGAGAACCAAAAGTTCAATAATAAGATCCCAAAAAAAAGACTAACTGTGTGTGACTGCCTTAACTAACCGAATTCAAAACCCCTTTGTCAAATTTCTTCACAAAAACTAGCTCGTTTAGATCAAATACCACGTTGGACGTCCAATTTAAAACGACCTCCTATTCTTTACAAATCCTGTCAATAACAGATCTATTCAATCTGGTCGTTACAACCAGTATAAAGATACCTCTACGTTGATGGAAAGTTGAATAGGATACGCGTCATTTTATAATGGTCATGTCATGTGTAAGACAACCATATTAAGAAGACCTCTTCGTTAGTACAAATATGAATAGATTCGAAACCTTTTTAAACCGGTCTACTCTTTCATGCTTGTTATGCAGCCAGTATAATCAGACCTCGATTTTGATATTAAATTGTTTGGAACGGAGGTTTTGGTTTACAGGTTTACGTTATAATAGTTTGAAAAAAATATGATCGAGTAAGGTTCGACCAATATGAATTGCGTTTGCGTCGCATGGGGTCTCGATTTCCGCTATTTAAAGAAATTGGGTAAGCAGGAGTGTCAATACAGATTCAGAAATAAAAGGTTTAACGAAATTTTAGGAGGAGCTCGTGGCAAAGTAATTACCACCGCACGGCTTGATCTTCAAGGTTAAGCAACGTTGACTGCGGTCGGTAAAATGATGGGTGACCATACATTAGGGATACCGAGACTCCGTCGTGGGTTGGAAAGCTCGTTAAGCCATTGGTCCCAGCTGTCATTTGTAGAAGATCATTTCCATAAGAATCTACATTTGCGAACGGACAGTAGTCACTTTATTTTTATACATAGTATTTAAATGTAAAAGATGACGTTCAAAAGTGCGTTTAATGGCCTAATTGAAATAAACTTTAAATTGAAAGGAGATGGAACCGCTGTCATATAATCTTGGGCCTAGATGTATAAGGATGAGAGTGGTGTCAATATAGATTATATATATTATCAACCAATTTCTGAAAATTCTGCGGAATTTGGCAATCTGAGACCAGAGATAGAACAGATTTAGTATAATATTGCGCCTACATTACAACATGAAACGGAACAATGCCCGAAAAAAAGTTTTTACTAAAAAAATACACTGGCCGGTATCATAAACTTATGTTTTTTAAATATCCTTGTCAGGAGGTATATCTGTCGTGTCATAAATAAGTGCTGTCGTGCTGTCATTATGATTTGTCAGTGTTCATCAACAGCAATTAATATTTTGTCAACCAAACTGCTGTTTGACATAAAAACAATCAACTTTTCTAAAGAATACGTCATTAAACTGCTAAGAAAGCAACATTGTTGCAGGTTATTCGTGACCTAAACTGTTTTTTTAGATAACTCGTCTTCTAGACTGTGAATTGTGCAAATTTTTGGATTTTTGAAATAGAAAATAATAACATTTTTTTTAAACCATATCTCAACTCTTTACGTTTGGGCCCATTAGTTTCCGTCTCCTTTATCTTACCTAATTGAAATTTTGACTTTGCCTTTGACTTTGACTTAGATCTTTGAGGTTTCTTTCGCAACATTTAACGTGCTATCACGTTTAATGTTTATCATCAGCATTCATGGGCAGCAGCAATCCCTGTAGCTACATTGCTACAGCTACACTGCGATCGCCAACTCGCCTGCCAAGCGTGGTGATTATGGCAAACCCCCCCATTTGGGAGAGGCCTGTGTCCGGCCGCATCATTCGGCTGATATGTTAATCCACACAAATTCGGGCCGGAATATGTGTAAATAAACCTTAAGCCGTTAGTCCCGGCTGTCATAGCAGAAACAGCAGGTCTTCGACAGTCGTTACGAGTCAGAAGCCAGAGAATCTGACAATCAGTCTTGCCAAGAGTTACCGAGTTACCCAGGTACTGGGTTGAGCAGGTCAGACGGGCAATCGCTCCACATACAGTACAACTATTTTCTTAAGTCCCTCGGCAATCATCGCATTTCCGAATAGAAACGAATGCTAATTTCCATGTCCATCAATTATTAGATTTATTGTGTATTTGAACTTGAATTCAGAACTAAGTACTGTATTGTTGTTTTGTTTTGTTTTCCGTGTGAACTATTTATCTATAATATTGTTTGTTTGAGGGAACGTGAAATTGCTACGGCGACAGAAAGAAACGGGATATTCGCGTACGAAGTCGCGGGCAAAAGCTTCTTTGTTCCAACATCGAACCACAAGACGTACGGCGATGCGCCACCGGTACATGGTGGATATCCCACCCACACGCACAAAACGTTTTGGGAACACATTCATTGTGCGTAAAGCTAAGGAGTGGAATTCCCTACCAGAGTCTGTGTTTCCTAATAGCTACAACCCGGGAGTCTTTAAGTCAAGAGTGAATAGGTTACTTCTAGGCAAGCGTGCTCCATCTTCGACCACATCATCGCTTACCATCAGGTGGCTTAGTGGTCAAGAGCGTGCCTATCAATAATAATAATTAAAAAAAACTCAAATTGGCAGATTATCATGAAATTAACCCCTAATATATTCCAACATAATCATCACCATTATCGTCATATCAGCCGAAAGACGTCCACTGCTGGACATAGGCCTCCCCCAAGTGTCGCCACAACAACCGGTCCTGTGCGTCTCGCATCCATCGGCTACCCGCGACCCTCACCAGGTCATCGGTCCACCTTGCAAAACGTGGTCGCTCACAATGAGCCTCATTAGAAGGCTTTAAGTCACCCAAAGGGCAATGGAGAGAGCAATTCTCGTAGTTTCCTTGCGTGATCGAATCAGGAATTATGCACGGCAGGAGAACCAAAGTTACCTACATAGTTCGAAGGATTCTAACCCGTAATATGAATTCCTAAGGGCATTCAAAGTTATTCATTGACAAGTAATAATGACGCTGTGACACTGTGGTGTCAGTTTGACATTGTTGGTAATGTCAATTAGTTGGACTGTTTCCAACTAGCGCGTTGTTTGATCACTGAATGTCGCACGTCGCCTGTTGACTGTGTACACAGGGCCTTATTTTGTGTAGAGGGTGATACTGTTTTACATTATTGTTTAATTTATTTTTTTAACTAGTTTTTAATATTATTTCTAAATATAAGAATCCTGTTATTCAGACAAATTCGATTTGACTGGAAGCTGACCCATATAGTTGGGAAAATACTAGACAGATGATTAGCATCTGACCGCGGCTTTGCCCACTCGAAAATTATTTTAATGGGTTTTAATTCTTTTGCACGGAATCCTTATCTTTTTTGTAAAATAAAAGAAGCATAAATTACCTCTCACAGCATCATTTATCTAACAGTGAAAATCCTATGAAATCGGTCCAGTCATTTCTGAGATAAACCGGAACAAACAGATAAAAAGATAGACATTTAAAATTCTTTTATCGTTATAGGCACCCCTGAGAATAAACGGTTTATTATTTATTTATAATACTTAAACATACATTTAGTAAAAAACTGTTATTTTGGCATAATAAACATACACTTAAAATTTTATATAGATTAGTAAAGTCAAAGCATTTATTTCAAATGTTTGTACCTATAGTAGTTTGTATGAATGTATGTATGTTTGTTACTCTTTCACGCAAAAACTACTGCATGGATCTTGATGAAATTTGGCACAGAGGTAGATTATAGTCTGGAATAACACATGGAATACTTTATATACCGAGATTATGTTCCCTTGGGATAATTTTCAACAATCACACGGGCAGAGCCGCGGGCGGCATCTAGTTTCAATTAAAACATTTACCTACAGGTACTTTTCAATTGTCAAAGTAAGTAAGAAGAGTAAGAAAATAATAAGAAGAGAAAGAAGAGAAGAAGAGAGAGAGAAGAGTAAGGCAGTTATAAAATAACTTGTTCCATTAAGTTCGCCTAAGCACAACTACTGCACATAAAGTAAGTATAGATAAATAAGATATCGTTTCTACAATATCAAGCTCATGAAATCTGGCGCACCCTATATAAAGTATCACCTCAGTGTTGGTGGTCGGGTTTTTGTTTTACAATCATAATCTACAGGGTGTTGTCTTTGCGCATTCCGTTTTATAATCTGTGGTACACAGTGCAGGTAGACGGAGAATATCTGTTTTCTCTATGGATTAGCTAACACTTTGTCTATATGTGATAATCCAGCTGACAGACTAAATAGAATCATATTTTTCTTTAATCAGGAACAATCTACTAATTAGACTACGGCACATCCAGGGTTTCTTTGCCTTCCTGTTAAGGCATATCGTGCATCACGACGCATTCGTCCGTCGCTAATGACAGCAGGCCTGGGAACGCGTAATATGTCAAACTTCTGTCTGTGTGTCATAGAGTAGAGAGAGAGAGAGAGAGAGAGATGTGACTTGAGGCAGGAACGTCATGCGAGCCATACACGTTCAAATAATTTGATCAAACAGGCTGATTCAAACAGTTTTATCAAATTTGCATGAATGTCTGTGGGAAAATTTGATAAAAAATTATAGCCAAATGGCATGAAGAAATACGAAATTTCGTATTTCTATTTGATCAAATTACTTGAACGTATACAAGAGTTTGTGCGCTACTCTGCCATGGTTTTTTTATGGATGGGAAATCATCAAATGACTTCTTCCAGTCTGGTTGGAGCGGAAAAAAGTGTCACTCTTACTGGCTAAAACCCATCCGTGTCCCTCATGCTCTTTGCGTTCTAGGGCCGCGGTGACTCTTTCGAACAAATTTCACAATCCTGGCAAGCTCTGGTCCTAACGGGCCTCGTCTACTTTGCTGACATCTCTTTGAGGCGCGCGTGCAACACAACGGGCCTGGTTATGATCGGACAGCGAGCCACCCAACACTCGCTGTCTGCTCTGCAGGCCCGCGCCTACGGTGGCCGGGAACCACCTCATTAAATAGCATTACTGCTTCGCAGAAGGTGGTATGGTATGGTAAGTTAGTCCATCCAAAGATATGGCGGATATCGCTTGCGTCAAGCGTAAATAATGTGTGTGTAAATGTAAATAAGTTGTCACTTCTTCAAAATAATCTGTGCCACCTTCAAAAGTATCGCTATAATTATAATTTGCCAGTGAGTCCGTCCGTCCATCTTACTATTTTATATATTTAAACAATGTTTTAATACAAGCCGGAGGAATCTGGGGCCTTCGGTCAGCACGAAATGATGATGTAGTAATAAATCTGAGGGGCTTGTCTGTCTGTTGCTATGGCAGCATTTTGTCCGTTTCCTATGAACATGTAATATTTTATACCTATAATTATTTTTTCCAGGCTCGAAACGATTGACAAAAAAAACTCCTCTTAAAAAATAAAAAAAAACCGGCCTAGTGCGAGTTGGACTCGCGCACGAAGGGTTCCGTACCATTACCTATAAAAAATGCAAAAAAAACACGTTTGTTGTATGGGATAAATATTAACACTTAAATATTTATTTTATTCTGTTTTTAGTATTTGTTGTAAAAGCGGCAAAATAATTACATCATCTGTGAAAATTTCAACTGTTTAACTGTCACGTTTCATGAGATACAGCCTGGTGACAGACGGACAGACAGACGGACAGCGAAATCTTAGTAATAGGGTCCCGTTTTACCCTTTGGGTACGGAACCCTAAAAACGACTGCAAAAAACGACTTGCTAAACTATATAAGTAGGTAATAACTTTTCAAGCAGTCATAAGCAGTTGCTGACGTCAAATCTGTAATTGAACTAACATTAAAATTAACCCCCGTAAATCGGATAAGGCTTGTCTCACACGTACCACAACCACACCACACCGTCGCGACAAAAAGGTGGTCAAGCTATGGTTACGTGTGAATAGTGTAGCTGCGGCTTCTTGTGCTTGGTCTCTCACAAGATGGACCGATGACCTGGTGAGGGTCACTGTTAGCCGATGGATGCGAGACGCACAGGACCGGTTGTTGTGGCGACACTTGGGGGAGGCCTATGTCCAGCAGTGGACGTCTTTCCGCTGATATGATGATGATGATGATGATGATGATGATGATGAGAACAATGACCCCTTAAGAGGTAGGTATTGCGTTTATTTTGCTACACGTTGTTTATGGACCAGAAAGGTAATAGAAACAAGTGGTTTAATTATTTCAGTGCTTTCAAATGTCAACATTTTTAGCGAGATATACGAAGAGAAGAACATTTATTTTGGGATGCATGAAGGAGCCTCCTCGTGTAGCGCCATTTGTTCCATCAGACACTCAACTGAACCGAGCGCTCGGCGCATCCTGGACAGTCTCACCTAACACCTTATAAGACTGGCCAATCCTTCCCTTGCGGTGGTAGGGCTAACGCCCGCCTGGTTCGCGACCACCCTCCCACCGGAGTTCGGCGTCAAGCAGCCTGCTGTGTTTCGTCGACGCGTGGGAGTATCAGTGCCTCAAGGCATCTTCTGGGCACGCTCGGTGTCATCATGGACCTCATCTATAGCTTTCCATCAGGCGTGATCGAGGTCAAGAGCTAGCCCATTAATAAATAAAAAAAAAGAAGCACAGTACAAATTTTCAGAACATGTCATGAAAACGGATTCAACAATTTAACTTTTACTGTCATCGGGCGAACCCAGGAGCAAACATTATAGTTTTAACTGAATCCGAACTTTTTATTCTTTGGATTTTTTTAATTGGCCTCCTGCCCGAAAAATTTGTTCATACTAAACCTTGTTTATGAAAAACCGACCTTAAGGATGCTAAACAGAGTTTCATTTTAACTGAGCACGCGTTGCGAAAAATTTTCACGTGTATTCTGTGAAGACAATTGAAAAAGTGCTTTAGGACCACTGTGGTAAAGTTGGTTTTAAGTTGTATCAATAAGAAATGTCAGTCGCCAGTTCGAGGTGTAGTTTTTTGGTGGGCATTTGGGAAAATTACACAGATCTTTTCATTTTTCACCGACTAATTGTATTTTCTTGGGATCAATTTTTGTCATTTAAACGTTTTTTTTTTTCAATTTCTGTGAGCTCATAAGTACTTACGTACCTATCATTTATTAAAAAAAACATGCTGCTTACATCGGCAAGTTAAAAGTAGAAATCAGAAACTTAGCAAGTATTAAAAACGTGTCTGGGTATTATGTATTTTTATTAAAAAACTTTTTTAATTAAAAAAAATAAATAAAAAAAACGAACAGGACAGTTCGATTAAAACAAAAAAAAAAATGTCATGTCCTTCGCCCGCGACTTCGTCACCTTTCTGAAAAAGAAACTTTAACTTTTCAGAGGTTAGCTTTGTCTAAACCAAACGCAAAAAAAACATCAAGATCGGTTCATTAAAAAATAAAGTTATGCCCGAATAACTTAATTAACCCCAAAACTATGGTTAACTGATACACATCTGCGTACTCCTTCACAGCGTACCGGCGTGATATTATGTTATGAACAGGGGCCTAACCATCAACTCTTAAAGCAGTATTACTTCAATATTACTTCCAGTGGGAAAGAGACAGAGCTATGCAGGACGTACAGCTCCGTCTCTTTCCCACTGGAAGTAATATTAAAGTAATACTGCTATAAGAGTTGGTGGTTTAGGCCCTGGTGTAAACAATATGCAGATAATATTTTTTGGAAATCTCTCTGACAGACTAATTAGATTTTTTTAGGCCTCTACCCTTTATAGTGTTGACTAGGTTTTTCCAGCGGCCTCGCCCGCGTTAAAGACCTCCTTTTTTGAAGTCGATTAAAAACAGGCGTTAGTCCTCCTATAAGGAGTATGAAGCCATCTAAAGCTCCTGGTAGACACCTGAACAATGTAGCGATTGGTTGGACACATCTCAGTAACTGTTGGTAAGACTGATGTCAGATTTCCTGGCTTCTGACTACCCGTATCGACAGTCAAAGATCATAGCCGGGACCATAGAAATATAACTTGTGTATTATATCTATGGCCGGGACCAACGGCTTTTTGTATGGTTGAGAAATCATAAAATGACTCCTCCCGCTCTGGGCGTAGCGGGAGGGAGTGTCAGACTCTTACTGACTAAAACACATCCGTGCTCCTCCTAGTGCCCGCTGCGTTCCAGGGCCGTGGTAACTCTTTCGAACAAAATCCGCAAGCCTGGCAGGGGACCAGCGGCTTAACGTGCTTTTCTGTCACCCATCCACAGACCAACCTCGGCAAGTGTTGCTTAACCTTGAAGACCTCGTCCCGTGCGGCTGTTATTATTAAGCCTCGAGCTCCTACAACGAGAATGAAGTCATCTGAAGCTCCTGGTAGACGGCACACAGTCAGTCGCCTGTTCCCGCCAGGACAATGTAGCGACTGCATACATGTACAGGGGACTGTCGCTGGGGAGCAAAGTGGACGGAAGGAGAAATTTCTATTTTTAACCGACTTCTTAAAAAGGAGAAGGTTCTCAATTCGGATGTTTGTATTTTTAAAATTTTTATTTTATGTTTGTTCGCGCATAACTCCGTCGCTTGTCAACCGATTTGAAAAATTATTTTGTTGGAATGGGTATACTCCCAAATGTTCCCATTGAAATTTTATCAAAATCGGTTCAGTAGTTTGGTTTTTAAATCCTAATAGCTGGAAAAAATATGTGGAAAAATCATTCATGTATACTAAATTGTATATGTATTTTTGCTTTTCTGTGACTTTCCAGTGGTGTTATACCACTAAAAAGTGAAAAATAAAAAAACTTTTTCACAAAAAAAGAAACCGACTTCCAAAAAACACTACAAAGTTCAAAATAACTTTAATTTCGGAAGTCGGTGTCAAATAACGAAGAAGCAACCAAACACCGACTACCGAAATTAAAGTTTTTTTGAACTTTGTAGTGTTTTTTGGAAGTCGGTTTCTTTTTTTGTGAAAAAGTTTTTTTATTTTTCACTTTTTGTAGGTAAGCATTCTTGCATCGATAGTCAATGGTCATCTATTCAGTGTTTTATCTCTTGGTCTCTTGTGGAGTTCGAGGTTAAACATTAACAACCACACGGATCCTTGCTTACCGAGGTCTGTCTGTTTATGGGTACGATGTAGGTACCATCTTAACACACCGAGACTTCTTCATGCCTCGGAAAGCACGTTAAGCCGTTGATCCCAGCTGTAATTTGTAGATCTTAGGCAGTCGTTCGGGATTGTCAGAAGCCAGAAAATTGGACGCGGTATAGTAGTCAGTCGCTCTATGTAAAATACTGGCATTAATACAGTTTCAATAATATTACAAAAATAAGGGTGGAATTAAAAATGCGTTAGTCCTTCTACAAGGAGTATGAATCTAAAGTTCCTGTTAGACGGCTTACAGCCGGTCGCCTGTTCCCGCCAGGACAATGTAACGACTGCATGTACAGGGGACTGAAGCAGGGAGGCAAAGTGGTCTAACGGAGAAGATTTTTTTGCAATACATAGGCCCATATTCCAAAACGTAAATTCTTAATCTTTATAATTGATAGGCACGTGCTTGACCACTATCTCACCTGATGGTAAGCGATGATGTGGCCGAAGATGGAGCACGCTTACCTAGAAGTAACCTATTCACTCTTGACTTAAAGACTTCCGGGTTTTAGCTATCAGGAAACACAGACTCTGGCAGGGAATTCCACTCCTTAGCTGTACGCACAATGAATGTGTTCCCAAAACGTTTAGCGCGTGTGGGTGGGATGTCCACCATGTACCGGTGGCGCAGCGCCGTACATCTTGTGGTTCGATGACGGAACGGGCTTGGCGGAATTAAACTATGCTATTCCGTCGCACACTCCCCAAAATGCAGTCGATAGAAAACCGACAGGCTAGCAACTCGCGTCGATGCTCAAGACTTTGACAATTGACAATGAAAGCTTGCCTCGGAGTTTCTTCTAAGGAGTTTCTTGTACGTTCTTCTCCATAGAGATCTACGCTTTGGAACGTGCAAATAGCTTCATCTTTTTGACCGACCGACCTTGACAATTCAAAAGTGCCTGTAAATGGTCTAATTGAAATAAATGCTTTGACTTTGACTTTGACCTCATTGACGTTTTCGTACTCGAGAGATAAGCACAAACTTCAATTTATTACAAGCTCCGATGGTGTTGGAGTTTGAGTTGAGTTGGAGTTTACGTTTTGCATTATGGGCCATAGTCAATTATACTCTATTCAATTGATTTTTTACCTCCGAAGGTCTTGAGGATTAATACTATCAAAATAACGACTTCTGAATTGTGCATCTAATGAGTCAAATCACTTTCACAGTTTTTTTTTCACACATTTTTTTGTATTACATAATTCGGAATTTGTTATTTAAGCACTTAATGCGCCGATTTTACAGCGATCTCAGTAACATATCTTGTTCAATATCGTTTGATGACTTGCCCATGTCACTTATGTTGCTGATTAAACGGCGTAGTTCACTGGAAAGGCTATGCTTTTAATGAAATGTCTGATTAAGCTAGTTGGCTGCGACATAATATATAACATAGTACATGAAAATTCTATAAACCAAGAACCCAGAGAAAATATTCTTCAAATACCAGTAAAAGTCCAATCCACCCGCAAGTGCCAACCTAAAAAAACATGGACGTCTCAACAATACGGTTTAAATGAGACGCCATATTGAAATAAAAACAAAATAAAAGGTTGACCCGTCTACTTTGTGTCCCTCGTACAATAATTCTATATTATTGTAATTGAACTAGTTTTCTGTAAGTCTATGTTTTGGCTGCAACTTTTGCAAATGGTGGATTCTTTTTTTTACTACTAGGAATCTAAAAAGAAAAAACAGCATTCCTTCGGTACAAAATTATAAACATTTAGTGTGATTTTAATGTGTATTTTTTTTGTTAGCCTACTTTTGTGTCCCACTGCTGTGCAAAGGCCTCCACTTTCTCCTTCCAAATCGGTTGGAGTTTTACGTAACAGGGCACTGAGAAAAAAAGATTTTTGGTAAATTATAAATTTTCTCGATTCTATCGAATAGAACATCTAAAAATAAGGCGAAAAGCATCTGGGTGATTTTTGTCTCCGACTAACCGTTGGTCTTAAAAACGATGTCGAAGATATCCATAGGTTAGGTTAGGTTAGAACTGTGACCCCCCGGCGGGCGCCGCCGGCGGGATCACACATCGTGGTCGATGGGGCCCGTATCGCTGTCGAGTCCACCATGAAATACCTGGGATTGGTGCTCGACAGCCGGTGGGATTTCGGACCCCACTTCCGACGGCTGGCGCCCAAGTTGTTGGGCGCGGCTGGGGCGCTGTCAACGCTGCTTCCCAATCTGGGGGACCCGAGCACCGTCTGCAGGCGGTTGTACGTGGGGATCGTGCGATCGATGGCCCTGTATGGGGCCCCGATCTGGGCGGCTGACCTGACGGCCGGCACCATCTCTGTTCTGCGGAAGCCGCAGAGGGTGATGGCCGTCAGAGTCATCACGGGTTATCGCACGATCTCCTACGAGGCGGCTTGCGCACTGGCCGGATCTCCGCCCTGGGACCTGGAGGCAAAAGTCCTCGCGTCAATGCATCGGTGGCGCGAGGACGCGCGGGCGCGCGGGGAGCGACTGACGCAGCGACATTTTGAGCTGCGTCGGTCGCAGCTGCGCGAGGTCCTGGTGGCGGAATGGCGGAACAGGCTTTCACGCCCTACCGCCGGCCTCGTCACTATCGAGGCCATCCGGCCAGTGCTCGACCTGTGGCTCGGGAGAAGGCACGGCTCCCTGTCGTTTCGTGTGACACAGGTCCTCACGGGGCATGGTTGCTTCGGGAGGTTCCTGTGTCGCATAGGCAGAGAGCCGGACGCTCGGTGTCACCACTGCGTCGACTGTCGGGAGGACACGGCGCGGCATACGCTGGCAGAGTGTGCCGCCTGGGAGGAGCCGCGCCGTGCCCTCGTCTCTGTGGTAGGCAGTGACCTCTCGCTGCCGGCTGTAGTCCGTTCTATGGTCGGCGGTGAGGAGTCCTGGGACGCGGTGGTCTCCTTCTGCGAAACTGTCATCTTGCAGAAGGAGGCTGCGGAAAGGGAGAGGGAGATGTCGAGTGCTCACCCGGCCCGCAGCAGGCGCACCGGGCGTCGGAGGAGGGCATACGCTGCCCTCCTTCTGCCCCCCTAACTGGGTCCAGGGGCGGCGGACTTGGGGATGTCCGTTGCCCCCTATTCATCCGGACCCGAGGTGGCGGCGCGTGGTGTTCCCGTGCGCCCCTCTGACGTCGCGGGGGGAGTTAAACACCTCACTCCCCCCGCTTACGAGATGTGGCCCGCAGAGGCGGGCCGGCACCAGCCGGGGATTACGGAAGTCGCATACGTTCCCGCGATCCCCGGCGTAGGTGGAAGATGGAACACCGGGGTGGTTTTAGTCAGTAAGAGTCTGACAGACCCCTCCGCCCGCCCCAGGGCGGAGGACATCCATGAGGATTTCCCCCCGTAAAAAAAAAAAAAAAAGGTTAGAACTGTGACCAACTACGCGCGAGCCGAGCGAGCGAAGCGAGCGGTACCACGTCAGCGGCCGGCGAGCGCTGCCTCGAAATTGGTCGCGAAAAGTCTTTTTTCCATAGTGCCCCGTTTCGTATCCACTGACCTCCAAATCTCTTTGTCTTGGGCGATCTCTGGCCAATCCAATCCCCGCAAACATGATGAGATCGTCACACCACCTTCGCCGCGGTCGACCTCGAAGACGACGTCCTTCCTCAGGCGTCCAGTGAGTGACGATCCTCGCCCACCTCTCCGGGTGCATTCGTGCGACAAGGGCAGCCCACTCCCACTTCAGTCTGGCTGTTTTCTCCTCAACATCTATAACTTTAGTTATGGAGCGCAGTTGTGTTCGCTTCACACCAATAATGCTGCGCTCCATAGCCCGTTGACAAAAAGTTTCCCGCTTTTTGGAAATACTTTCATTGTATACAGCCTTTTTTACGGATAGGTACTCATCAAATGACTTCTTCAACTTTGGGTGGAGCGGAAAGGTGTGTCAGACTCTTACTGACGCAAACCCATCCGTGTTCCTCATTATGCCCTTTGCGTTCCAGGACCGCGGTAACTCTTTCGAACAATTCCGCAACAGAGGGTACCAGTGATTGCGCTCTATAATATCTCCTGCATACTTAGTGGTCTACGTGGTTAGTTGGTGAGATTCGGTCGGATCACAGGAATGAAATTGATTGCATTAGTAGTGGTGTTGCTTGTGACTCTTTCGAACACATTACGCAACACTGGCAAGTTATGTGTACAGCTAAGAAGTGAAATCCCCTGCCGGAATCTGTGTGTCCGGATAGCTATAACCTGGGGTCTTTGAGTCAAGAGTGAACAGGTTACTTTTATGCAAGCGTGCTCCATCGTCGACCACGTAAACGCTTTCCATCAGGTTAGTAATAAAATAAAACAATATTTTAAAGGTACCCGTGGAATACTCGTAATTTTTGAGCGAAGGTCCAGGCTAAAACTTGTACTTTTTTTTAGTAAGTGAAATCTTCAAACGACTCCTTCTGCTCTGGCTTTGGCGAAAGGGATGTGTCAGACTCTTACTGACTAAAAACCCATCCGTCTTCTCGCTTATGCTCTTTGCGTTCCGGGCCCGCGGTGACTCTTTTGAACAAATTCGTTATTTTTTTAGCACCACTTTCAACAAAATCCCTTCTAAAAGAGTCCATTTTTTTTTTTTTGTGGATGGGAAATCATCAAATGACCCCTCCCGCTCTGGGTGGAGCGGCAGGGAGTGTCAGACTTCTACTGACTAAAACCCACCCATGCTCCTCTTAGTGCTTTTTACGTTCCAGGGCCGCGGTAACTCTTTCGAACAAATCCGCAACCCTGGTAGGCACTGGCCCTAACGGCCCCTACTCCTATGCTGACATCTCTTTGAGGCGCGCGTGGAACACAACGTGCCGTCTCGGCTTGGGTCTGAAAGAGTCCTTTTGATTGAAAATTTACATGGTTATACAAAAGAAGCGTATCCGGGTCACAAACAGTGTGTCATAAATTTAAGCATTAGTCACCGTTGAGGACTGTGAATCAGCGAAAGCGATAATATTGGAAACTAAAGCAAGTCGAAAACAATTTGATTAAACCAAAATTAATACGAAAAATAAATAACACACATACACACACACACACCCTCACACACACATAGGATAGGGTTAAGTGTAGAATCCTAGCAAGGCAAATAGTCTCCAAGGCTTTGCATACTCACTATTTTATCAAAATTTTCCATTACCATTTTGCATAAATGTGGCTGAATCGATGATTCAGCGTTGAATTTTCTTACATTCCTATGTCATTTATTGACAGTCGCAACTTTTAAAGTCCACACAATGGTAAACATGTTTTTAATGGTAGAGCATTATAATGAAAACCACTAAGGTAATGTCTGAGGTGAGAATGTCTTTTGAGGAAAGAACCACACATATTTGAGTTGAACTATCCAGACAGTGCAAGCATATATCAGTTATCATGTAGCTCAACTTAGAACACTTTAAGGAGCTAAACGATTTGACGAACAACACCAAAATTAACTTCGGAAATTGAATAAACTATCAAAAGCAAAGCTATCGTAGGTATAGCATAGCACGCCGTACACTCCATTCCTAAGACCCAGAAAGAGAATAATTCTTACTACAGGAAATCGCAAATGTTTTTTGTCACTTATATCTATTGTAAAATCGAGACCCTTTTCAATGAATTTCTATTAAAAGGTTTACCTGAGACGCAGAAATGTGCCAAAACAAGAACAGTATTGATCGATTCTCTCTACTGGTGACAATACGAATGGGTGTGAAGACTGCCGCCATTTTTTTTTGTATTTAAGAACTTACATGACTCAGGTTACTTATTGTAGAAGTTGAGTTCTTTGTAAAGCAGCGATTTGAATTGGATGCTATGTTCATGTTTTTGTATGATACAAATTGTATATGTCGCATAAAATTGAGCCAAAATACTATGGGGTTGTAGTAGTATGTGTATGTGTAATTTGTGGAGATGAATAAAAACATTTATTATTATTATTATTAGTATAAGTCAAATAATTCGTGCCAGGCCCTAAGATTGGGTTGCGGATTTTGTTCGAAAGAGTTACCGCGGCCCTGGAAAGCAAAGGGCACTACGAGGAGCACGGATGGGTTTTAGACAGTAAGAGTCTGACACTTCCTTCCGCTCCGCCCAAAGCGGGATGAGTCATTTGATGATTTACCATCCAAAAAAAAAATGTCCCTAAAATTGCCAAAGAAGATGACTTGGTTCAACCAGAATGTCAATCAGTTGGAGCATTTGGGCTCGCTCGATCTGTCAGTCTATGGATAAATGACCATCAAAATCAAAGTCAATTAATTGACTTCAAGTAGACCATTCAAATGAACTTTTGAACGTCAAATTTACAGTTTTAAAATAAAATATTATAGTGACTCCATTTGTCCATTCGCAAAAGGTAGATTCTTATGGAGAAGAACGGACAAGAAACTCCATATTTACTATTTTCAAATAAAACTTTTAAAATATTTTTTATATAATATGTCGTAGCCAATTAGCTTAATTAAAAACCTAGCATTTTCATTGAACTGTGCCGTTTAATCAGCGACATAAGTGACATGGGCAAGTCATTAAACGATATTGAACAAAAGATGTCACTTAGGTCGCTGAAAAACCGATGCATTTAAATGACAAGGCTAGGCCACCAATTAAACGGCTAATTTAGCAAATTGGCTGCGACATATTATACATTAATCAATTGATTATATGTGAGATAAACTTTAAACATACTGAGCTGTCCTAAGTACATTCCGGTCTGGTATACATCCATTTTTGCAGATCTTTGAATATTTCATGTGTTGCTGGTAGTCAGAAGCCGGAACCCAGTATCTGGGTTGTGATGATTAGTTATGTAGCTGGGTAATACGAAACTTCTTTGTTAGATTGGTGTCAGATTTCTGGCTTCTGCTAATCCGTAGTGACTGGCTGAAAGGGACCCAAGTCAGTCATTCTTCCATACAAACGTAGTATGGGGATTACTCCATTGTTTGACGGTGTACGTTCAAAATCTAGTAATCTAGGCTTGCATGGACGCAAAAAAGTAAAAAATATGAAAGTTATGAGCGTCGAAAGTTCCAAATTTAAACACAACTTTGGGCATGAATAACTTAAGTAGTACGAAAACGGCAAAATATTAACCATACAGGCATATATAATTTCCTAAATTAATCTTTAAAGAGTTACATTCAATTTTACGAGCTCATTTTCGTTATAAATCATCTTATATGATATGGAACTGTAAATTTGTCTGCGCACTAGCTTCATATTGCTCATCACAGCGTTTATTTCTTCTTTTAAATGATTTTGGATGAGATATCATGCATTTAACCGCGCCTGTCAATAAGTTTGACTAGGAATGCTTTCCGAGCCACGGAAGAACCTCGCTATTACCTAATAAACGGCCACCCATCAACAGATCGACCTCTGCAAGCATTTTATAACCTTGAAGACGGACGCGTCCGGCTTTTATTATTTAGCAACGAGCTCTTTACACTTTTCCTAATTACTATGAATTGTTGGGAACTAGGCAGTTTGTCCAGTAGGATATTGTCTCGGTATGTTATAAAACCCGTAGTTTCCCAGTTAATTTGTAACATCCTTGATCAGTCAATATCGTTTAAGAGCAACATATCAAATCGTATCACAAATTGTAGTCACAAAAACAGACGGCAGGGGGCACTGTACATAATAATTAGTTGTAACGCTTTCACTTGGGAGCGATGAGGACATATTTTTAACCGACTTTAAAAAAAAGGAGGAGTTCTCAATTAGCTCATGCTGAGATAGGGACCTTCTTGTCTTCGCACAGATTAAATTCATGGTGTTAGCTTTTTTATGTTAATTAATTTTTTATTACCTACTTAAAACCACAGAGCTCAAAAAGCAGAGTATGTAAACCACTTAAAACCACAGAAAACCTATACTAGGGCTGGGGAGATGTAAACTCGGAATTGGCTAGTATCGTTTTTGCGTGCGCATAGACAAAATAAAAATGTTTAGTCGTGTGCGTCACTATTTGACCTGCGATTGTCTGCGCAACAGTTTATTGTTTGTCCATATCTATATATATATTTTTTTTTTTTTTATTCAACTACCTTTAGGCTGCTCCGGCCGACGTCTCTCAGTCTGAGCCGGCTGTCGCTGAAAACCAGCGCTGTGGCTCTGTCTCGCACACGAGTTCCAGCATTATGCTGAGCGATTGCCGTTTTGCGCCGATGTGACGCATATCTTCCTCAAAATCCCGTTTTACTTATATATATATACCTTTTTATTTTTATGGTGTGCGTCATGCTTGGCGTAAATAAACTCTTTTTCTTTCTTTCTTTCTTCTACTTACTGTTTAATTTTAATTTGGTTGCTATTTTTTGCCGCGTAGTTCCCGTGGGAATATAGCCTATGTTACTCCCTAATAATGTAGCTTTCCATTGGTGAAAGAATTTTCGAAATCGGCACAGTAGTTTTTGAGTTTATTCATTACAAACATACGCACACACAAACATATAAAAAAAAACAAATCTTTCCTCTTTATAATATTAGTATGGATGAATAGAAAATATTATTTCATTTGAAAAAATGTTTATTTTTTAAGAATTTCCATGACTTTTTTCGTTGTTAACTGTCGAATAGTGACTGACTACGATAACTGTTTTTAATTATTTTTTTCAAAACATCTGTAGTTTTGAAGATAAGAGGGGGGGAGGATGGTAAATTTTCGTCAATTTTCTCAAATAACTTTAAAGTTATTTATTTAAAAAAACTAGAATATAGCATAAAATTCGTCCTCAACGCTGTCAGCTGGTAATGTACCCAAGTGACTGGTGGCATTGCCACGTTGAATGGCAATGCTCAGTCTCTGCCCAAAGTAAAAGCCAGCTCTTGGGTCACGGAAAGTTTTACGCCGCTTGAGGTTTTCAACACGATAAACTAGGAAGATGGGATGCCGCAAGAGTATCGACACAGGTTGCATCCCATACTGAAAGCATGCCGTCCAGGCTTTTGCCACCCTCAAGTACCAAGCCATTGGGTTCTAATACGGCTGGAACGCCGACGGTAACGAGAACTCGTCACCGTTTTAAAAATATGATAAATCATTCGTAACCCTTCCTTTTGACTTTGCCGTAGTCGGGTAAACATATAATTGAAACGCCCAATAAGCCCCTTTCATTTCTAAAGCATTAAGTACCTAGTTACATCATGAATCTTGTTATTTAAAAAATGATCTAATTTGTCACACAGAAGTCAAAACATATTTGAAATTCATTTATTTATGTAACTCGTCCATGATTGGGTCACAGAAGTTCAAATGTGTACTAAATTTCAATTGAATCGGTCCAGTAGTATTTTCGGAAGACATTACCTGTGACAGATCATCATCATCATCATCATCATATTAACCGAAAGACGTCCACTGCTGGACATAGGCCTCCCCCGAATGGGGGGATTTACCATATCGCTACGCTTGGCTGGCGGGTTGGCGATCGCAGTATATCTGTAGCCCATTCTCTGGTGAGTCCTTTAGTCTTCTCTTACGATACCCACGGGAAGTAATGGGATGGTGCTATTTTACACGTCCGACACCATACACAGATGGACTGACAGAAATGAGGGTTCCCTTTTTTGATTCAGACTTCTGAAGAACTGGCAGACATGTCCTGTCCAGCCCCATTTAAGTTGGCAGCCTTTTGGGCCACATCAACGATTTGCATTCTATCAATTTAAAACCTAGTATACTGCACTCCAAAGAGAAGCTCGTGGCTAAATAATTACAGCCGCACGGGTCGATCTTTTAGGTTAAGCAACGCTTGCTGGGGTCGGTCTGTGGATGGGTGACCGTATATTAAATAGCGAGTTTCTTCCGTGCCTCGGAAAGCACGTTAATCTATTGGTCCCGACTGATGTATGTAGATCTTTGGCAGTCGTTACGGATTGGCAGAAGCCAGAAATCTGACATCAGTTTAACCAAGAAGTATCGTATTACCCATCTGATCATCACAACCCAGATACTGGGTAACGCCCCTTCCGGCTTCCGACTACCGCGATATAACGGCTAACGCAATCGAGAACGTTAAAAAACTCCCGCTAAGCCACTTTTGAATTCGACTCCTTAGCTGCACGCACATAAGAATATTTCCACAACGGTTTATGCGTACGGGTGGGATGTCCACCATGCACCGGTGGCGCATTGCCGTACGTCTTGTAGTCTGATGGACCGTTAGCCAGGCTAGGCGGAACTAAATGGAACAAGTTGTAACGCACACTACCCGAAGTGCAACCAACGTTTTGCAGTCATCATCATCATATCAGCCGAAAGACGTCCACTGCTGGACATAGGCCTCCCCCAAGTGTCGCCACAACAACCGGTCCTATGCGTCTCGCATCCATCGGTTACCCGCGACCCTCACCAGGTCATCGGTCCACCTTGTGGGAGGCCTTCCAACTCTGCGTCTTCCGGTACGCGGTCGCCACTCCAAAACTTTTCGGCCTCATCGACCATCTGTTCTGCGAGCAATGTGCCCTGCCCACTGCCACTTCAATTTGGCGATCCTTCGGGCTATGTCGGTAACCTTGGTTCTCTTGCGGATATCATCATTCCTGATTCGATCACACAAGGAAACTCCGAGCATTGCCCTCTCCATTGCCCGAAGTGCAACCAACGTTTTGCAGTAGAACTATTAAAATCGCTAACACATTTTGTTATGCTTGAAGGAGCCTCCTCGTGTAGCGCAATGTGTTCCATCAGGCACTCAGCTGAACTGAGCGCTCGACGCATCCTGGACAGTCTCACCTAACACCTTATAAGACTGGCCAATCCTTCCCTCGCGGTGGTAGCACCTGGTGGCGACCACCCTCCTAGTGGAATCAGAATCAGAATCAGAATCAGAATCAGAAATCATTTATTCGCAAAGAATGTAGGTAACAAAACATAGTTTTGATGTCGTAAAAAAGAAAAACAATTGGATCCATTACATTCTACCATAAGGCATGCAACATTAACACTATAGTAACTAATCATAAATATTGCAAATCTATTAATCAATAATTGTCAAATAATCAGATATTTAATAATGTCATATTCTTAAAAGTCAAATTCTCTGGAAAAACAATAATCATACATGTTAATACAATAAGAATAAACCAAATTTAATAAATTGAAATATTGTTGAATAATGTCATAGGGTGTTATTATTTAAAAATTCATTGACAGCGTAATAGCATTTTTCAACTAGTACTTTCGTTAATTTCTTTTTGAAAAAATGAGTTGTCTCATTTTTAATGTCGTTAGGTATTTTATTGTAAATAACTGGTCCCATATGCATAATATTCCTTTTCAGTTGGAGTCAAGCAGCCTGTTGTGTTTCGTCGACGCGTGGGAGTACCAGCATTCGCTCCATCATAGACTTCATCCATCGCTTTCCATCAGGCGTGATCGAGGTCAAGAGATAGCCCATTCCTCAATAAAATAAAACATGTCCCAAAAACCCGTCAGTGAACGCCGAGATACCGTCACCCAACCTCCATCTTGATTCCTGAATTTTTAATTATTATGTTTTTTGGCTCCCTCGCCTCTTATTGGACGAGCCCGTCGTCGACAAACATGTGAGTTTTTTGCGCGTACCCCAAAATTTTCAGAAATAAATTAACTAAATATATTTAATTTTTAAACGGTGCACTTTTAGGTCTCTAATTGTTTGTGAAAGATGATTTAAATAGTTCAAATTACTGAGTTTGTGAGTGCTTGCAGGGGAGGTTCGTGGATGGTAAGATAGTCAATATGTACGCCATATAAGGTACAGAAAAGATACCTAGATGAAGAAAACATGACATAGGGTGACACAATGGCCGGCCTTATCGCTAAAAGCGAATTCAATAAGTCTATACACACAGCCTGTTGGTCCTAGTCCCAGCTTTCATTTTTAGATCTCTAACAGTCCTTACGGACAGTCGAAAGCCAGAAAATTTGGCACTGGTCTTGCCAAGGGGTGCTGTATTACCTAGTCACTGGAATATGGAGTATATCTTGGAATACTATTACGTAGGGGTCAACAATACGGCCTACACAAATGTCCTTTCTTTGGCATGTTCGTCGGTTCGTTGAGCTCCTTTTTGGTTCTAAGTTGAGCTACTCGACTACTGACCAAAGCTTGCACTGACTGGACGGGTCCACTTAAATCTGTGTGTTCTTTCCTCAATAGACCATTTCAGACACTGATCTGCATGATCCTCATATCGTATTGTGAATAACTAAATATTCTGTGAATATTTCAAGCGTCTACCTTTTGCCGTTATCATAAATCACGCTTGTTGTATGGGAACCCCTTTAAATATTTATTTTATTCTGTTTTTTAGTATTTGTTGTTATAGCGGCAACAGAAATACATCATCTGTGAAAATTTCAACTGTCTAACTATCACGGTGCATGAGATACAGCCTGGTGACAGACGGACGGACGGACGGACAGCGGAGCCTTAGTAATTAAAAGGGTCCCGTTTTACCGTTACGGTACGGAACCTTAAAACAAGCTATTTATTTCATCATGCGTTCATCAAAATATTACATTTAAATAACGCTCAGTTTAGGGCTCAAATAGGGCTTTTTTTTCAGGCGATCATAAAACTAATCATTTCGAAAATGATGACATTACCCATCCCGGCTGTAGTAAGTTGGACCTTTACATCCTAGTAATAAAGTTTTAATTTGCAAAAATGGGGAAAAAAAATTATTACGTATGGCACCTGCCTACACTTGAACCGTTTGCTTACTAGATAAGCTTAAAATATTGAACAAATTAAACGTAATTAACCAACTTTGAGGGAATAACTAAATTGAACAGAGTGTATAAAATAATGATGTAACTTAGACTATAAAGGAGTAATCATTTTGTTTTTTATCTGTGGAGGCTTGTACTATAATGACATTAGTCTGTAAGTCTTCCGAAAAATAAAATAAGTAAGTTTTTGGTGCAAGACACATTCCGCCATACTAATATTTATACTTAAATTGTAGCTTTATACAGCAATAAACAAAGTTCGTAATCATCAAATTAACAGAAGAACAAAATCAATAATACTTTAATAAAACAACATCACCCTGTAACATGAAATAGGTAGGTATCAATCGAATAGAAGGTATCAACGAAGTACAATTTAAAGTAAAAATAACAGGGTTATAAAATTTGTGAAACACAAACACGAAAAGCCTACAGATTCAGGGATCGGCATTACAGAACAGAGTTAGTAAGTTGAGGGTTCCGGCGACTGGGAACACAATTAACTGGAACTGCGGTCCCAGTTGCCAGAAAAATCGAATAAAAAAGTCTATCGTTCAAGCCAAAAACAGTCCAGTTACGTCGAATCGGCAAACGTAAGGTGGGAATCCTTCAGGCTAGGTGGAGCGACTATCTTTGCAGGGTGGCTGGTAGCAGCTGGATGAGAGTTGACGGGAATCGAGCTGAATAGCGTGCACTAGGAGAGGCCTATGTCCAGCAGTGGACTGCTATAGGCTGATGATGATGATGATATGCTGTTTGGCTTGAACGATAGATTTTTTATTCATTTATGGGTGGTCTGGTCGCAGTGGTTGAAAGAAAAAAAAAACAAAACAGGATCCGTTAACTGGGACCGTGGTTGCCTTACTCATATTATGTCCAAAGGCTCTAGAGCTCTCCGCCATTCGGACAGTGAAAGCAAATTGTCAAAATTTCAAAACATAAAGGATTAATCACGTGACATTGCAACAGCGTTTGTAAATCCTGCACCACCAAACAAAAGGCTTTTCTGTAGCGTTAACGTGAGACGCTCACGACAAATGTATTGAAATGACATTAGGTGATGACGTTTCCTTTCCACACCTAATGTCATTCCCATACATTTTGTCGTCAGCGTCTGTCGTTAACGCTACAGAAAAGTTTTTTGTCTAGGACCTGTGCATTTTTGACGATTATACAATCGCCTTAGCCACGCTACCGATGACAGAATGTCACTTGTCTAGACAAGTGACACTGCTGACTGAGAGTATAGAGCAGCTATACTCAACCTGCGGCACGTGGGCCGCATGTTGCCCGCTAAGCTTTTCCGTGTGGCTCTGTAGCCCAGCAAATTATTGATGCTGTATTTAGTCAGTGCATAAATGTATTTTATGATAATGCCAATTTAATATAATTATTACAAGACTAAAAATAACTTAAAATTAAAATACATGAAACTTACAACAAAATAAAATATAGCATCAAAAAATTCGTCCTCAACGCTGTCAGCTGGTAATGTGCCCAAGAGACTGGCGGCATTGCCACGTTGAATGGCAATGCTTAGTCTCTGCCCAAAGAAAAAGCCAGCTCTTGGGTCACGGGAAGTGTCAACTAGCCGTTTCGAAATTTCATTGAAAAGGCTATGAGCACAAGGGCCCCACGGCCCAAGGGTTTCAACCCCAAACGGTTCGAAAATATAGTTACCAATGAGGTTTTTTTTTTATTTACGCTGCTTGAGGTTTTCCGCAGCCGCAGCGGCAGCGCCAGCACAACACGATGAACTAGGAAGATGGGATGGCGCAAGAGTATCGACACAGGTTGCGTCCCACACTAAAGGCCTACCCATCTTCCATGGAAACAAAGACATTCCGTCCGGTCTTTTGCCATCGTCACGAACCAAGCCATTGGGTTCTAATATGGCTGGAACGCCGACGGTGACGAGGGCTCATCGGATAATGTATTTGCATCTTTATTGTACTGATTCACTCCTTGACAATGTTCTGAGACTATATTGTTTGCCTACCATATGAAAACGGTCCTTTTGTCACAAATTCAGAAGTCCCATTTATGTAGATACTATTAATTAATGTAGAATTTTATTTTAATGTTATCTATTGCGGCCCATCATGAGTTCATGACAATAGTAGAAGCGCAATATGGCCCAGAGGCCAAAAAGGTTGAGTACGGCTGCTCTAGAGCCTCAGTCAAATAGGCCTCAATTCCCATACATTTTTGAAAGATTGCAAATGCAAACGTTGCTTAAAATTAAGTAGAATTTGGCTCTGAGATGTCTACAAGTCCTACGACGTTGACAACTTCGAATGGGCAGTTTACCACTCACTAATAAGTGTACTCGTAGCGACATCTAGTCTACGGTAGTGGAAACAATCGATTTACCCTGTCACCTTGTTTCCGCTTGATTATAATAGATGGCGTTTGTTTAAGAAAGGTATGTAAAAATGCTGTATTGTGCAAGAGAATTACTGCTGTAATATTTTTCTGCTGGTACTTTTAATTTACATTCATTTTGATCAGATGACATTTTCTTTTGTTTCATTATAAAATAATGTCACAATGTTTTGTGCATCATAATCTTCCTTCCCGTATACCATGTTACTTGAGGTTGGCGCAACATATTTACTTCCTCCATTCTGTCATGTTATCACTGACTCCCTTTTCCACGTGTATAAATTCGTTCTTTGTAAGTACCAAGTTTTTGAAGTGAAAACTTCTTTAGCGGCGTTGTGCACTTTTGGGATGGGTAAAAAATGTTAAACTCGCGACAGGACACGTGACCTTATCAAAAATTCGTAAGACGGATAATGTATTAATATAAATTGTCATGTTTATATACGATAGCGCAATAAATGAATATTGTATTTAACCACATAATGTTAGTACTTTTATACTGATAAAAATAAAAGCTTTTAAAAAGCAATTCGTGCCAAAATTTATACCAAATAGTGATTCGTATCTTAACGCAAAACTTTGTTGTTTTAGATTTTTAATAGCTCAACTTAGTTTTGAGTAAACCGATAAAATGCTTCATATTTGGCATTTGTCAAAGCATTGTGTCGTCGCGCTTCTCTTTCTTTTCTATGCAGTCTGAGAGTGACCGAGTTTTTGGTGATCACGGCGCCTTAATACTAGCTTCTGCATGATTTTCGTAAAAATGTAGCCTTTAATTGTCTCCTGGGTTACATCTATCTCTGTTATAAAATTCATCCAAATCAGTTCGGCTTAGGGGTGTACCTAACCATAATCGACTAACTCGCTTTAGACACAGCAAGCGTTTTTATTGTCAAAGTCAAAGTCAAAAACGTTTATTGCGAACTAAGTGTATAATGTTGATGTTATGTTATGTTACTAGGTACTTATGACTCAGCAGCCTTTTACAAGCATTGCAATATTATCATTCGCATGCTCTTATCATTCAAATGAGCATTCATTTAACATTATTAATACTTAATTATTTTCTTTTAAATAAGTGCAATTAAATTGAGAAATTAAAGTTAATTATGTTACAATTAAATGTCAGTTATTGTCAATTAACAAATGACTTCTTCCGCTCTGAGCGGAGCGGAAGGGAGTTTCTCTAACTGACTAAAACCCATCCGTGTTCCTCCAAATGCCCTTTGCGTTCCAGGGCCGCGGTGACTCTTTCGAACAAATTTCGCAACCTTGAAGCTATGGAACCCTAACAATTTAATCGCATCGTGAAATAAGTTTTCCGATTTATGATTTCTATGTCGAAAATCTTTTTTATTGATATGAAATAAATTGGATGCGGAATTTCGAAATTTATGCCTTTACAAGATTATTGTGAAATAATCGTCATAACTTCTCTGGACAACAACTAAGAACGTACGTATTTTTTTCAAACATTTTTTGCTTATCGTTTTAGTAGAGAAGGAAATAAAGGAGTTTATTTATTTATTTATTTAAACTCTATGTACAATAGTGGTCATGGGCGGACTTAATGCAACAAGGCATTCTCTACCAGTCAACCTTTGAGTCAAAAAGACTAGGTACACTGTGGTAGGTGTACAACAAATAAATAAGATTTAAAATATGATTTTATTTTGGAAATAATAAAGAAATAATATATATATAATACTAATAAAATACATACATATGCTAAAATAATAAACTAATAAATATGATGTTATATAATAATCTTTCTGATTGAGAGAACAAGGAGTGGCTAAATAAGAACACTGGTAAACCAGTGTTTCTCCTCTCCTCATGATTTATAAAGCCGAGCTGAAAGTTGTCAATTCTTATTTGTTATGGAAAGGATTATTTAGAAAAAATAATTTGAAAAAAAACTGTCCCGTCTGGTTTCAGAAATATAAATTTTTCAGATTCAAATTTATTTATTGTTTGTCACGGGTTGAAATTCAGTTTAAAAATTATTATTGGAACACGAGTATCACTGTACCAATAAGGTGTACTGTATTTTAATTTACAATTATATAAAATCGTCATATTACCTTCATAAAATTACAAAATTAATATTAGGGAAAAATAAGTTAATTATTCATTAATCAGTTGCTGTTAATTTGTCGTAATTATTAAGCATTATTATTTCATTAATATAATATTAAATAAATTTTAGTCAAAACATTTGTCATTTAGGAACTCATTCAAATTCAAACATTTTTATTTGTTGTGCATAGGTACACAAAAGATGTAAAATGAAATGAGCGCTATGTCTTGCCGTCAATGGCGTACAAATATTCTTATTAATTGGTAGAAATACAAAATATATAAAAAAAAAAATGAATGATAACTATTTAAATAAATAAAAAAACAATCATTGATTGTGTAATATTACTTTCTGTATCACTAATTCTTTGAGTTTGTATTTAAAAGTTGTTTGTTTCAATATTTTGAGTCTGGTAATTTATTACAAATTTTAACACCCATACCAAATATGCTTGAATAAAACTTAAGTATTCTGCACTTAACTGTCCTTTTTATGGATGGGAAACATCAAAATAATCACTCCTGCCACTCTGGGTGGAGTGGGAGGGAGTGTCAGATTCTTACTGACTAAAACCCATCCGTGCCGTAGTGCCCTTTGCTTTCCAGGGCCGCGGTAACTCTTTCGAACAAAATCCGCAACCCTGACAGGCTCTGGCTCTAACGGGTCCCTTCTCCTATGTTGACATCTCTTTTAGACTTAATTGCCCTTAATTCATGTTTATTTTTTTCATTGTTTCGTTATAATACTGATATCGCGCTTTGTGATTGTTGCTATTTGAATTCCGCTCTGCATGAATCGGTCTATTTAAGCACACCTAATACTTCTGATAATTTTCTACTTTAGGCTTTGAATGCAAATTCTCTTTTAGTAGAGTTACCCCAGCACAACATGCCATATTGAAGTGTGGAACCTACCTACTTATGCATGATAAACATTTAGTAGTACGTTTTTATTTACAATTAGTCGTAAGTAGTACATGGAGAGCGTGAATACTGGTTAAGTTTTTTGCAGACATCGTCCACATGCATTTTTCAGTTTAGTTCCGAGTCGAAATGGATCCCTAGAAACTTAGTGTTATTGACCTTTTTTTTTTATTTTGTCTTGAAAGTATACATTAATTTTATTTGACTTTATATTTTTAACAGTGAAGGACATATTGTTTTATCAATGTTTATTTTTTAATTATAAATTGGCAGCCAGTTTATATAATTTCCTGGTCTCTATACCTTGGCAGATCATTTATGTAGATAATGAACAGAAGAGGCCCCAGTATACTTCCCTGGGGCCTCTTTACGAATTTAGGATCTGACACATACAGGGTGTCCCAAAACTCAACGTCAAGCCGAAACGGGGTGACAGGATTGATCATAACCATCACGAGAAAAATCTGAAAAAAAATCTATCCCATGCAGTTTAAAAATTATGGGCGTTTTAAGAAAAACCTAGAAATTTGATCAAACTGTACCATTTTTCGGTTATTGTGGTTATTCTTTTTTATTTTTGTTCATTTGAACTTTGGAAACGTAATCCTAAATAACATTTCTAAAATCCCAATAAAAAATAATGACACAATTGCCTCAAGTTTCCGAGAATTGAGACTATTTGTTAAACTACGAATTTAAAATTTTCAAGATTCGTCGACTTTGACAGGCCCTCCTATAAAAAAAATGTACTAGAGTGCCTTGGCAAGTGGCATTAAAAGTTGGCGCATTTAATCAGAATTCTAAAATGGTACAATACTTGTTAGTTCCATACAATAGAAAAGAGTAAAAAAATTAAAACCTCAAGTAACCCGATTTTTGCTATCTCATTTTACTCAGTTAAAATGTTTTTAATTCACACAAGCTCTAGGTAGGTTCTTAATTTTAAGACAAAATGATGAGAGAGATGGATAATGGGTATGTTCGCCATGAGTGAGCGAGACAGATAGTGACGCCACTTTTACCAAAGTGAAAAAAAGTTAGTAAAATTAGTAAAATAATTAGGTTTGTTGGAATAAAAGTCAGATGATAGAGAAATAACGTTTTTTATTAAAATAAATGTTCAAATTGTTTACCATCAGCCTCAATACAAGCCCTACATCTTCTTAAAAAAGATCTACTTATTAGTCGGGCATATCTTCGAGAGTTGATCGCCTCAGCTGCTTGAGAAATGCGTTCACGCAGGTCGGCTACGTTCTCAATGGGCTTTGAGTAAACTTTTTCTTTGAGAACTCCCCAATAGAAAAAATCCAGGGGATTTAAATCTGGTGAACGGGCGGGCCACGAGATAGTGCCCGAACGTCCAATCCACCTTCCCGGATATTCCTGGTCAAGGAAATCTCTTACTTGCACTGCGAAATGCGCTGGGCAGCCATCTTGTTGAAACCACATGTCGCGAAGATCTGCTAGTGGTACGTCCTCTAACAGGGTTGGTAAATCTTCTCTTAAAAAATGTAGGTAATTAGTTCCATTCAAGTTCTCAGGCAGTTCAATAGGCCCAATAATTTTACCGTTTAAAATTCCGGTCCACAGGTTTACTTTAAAACGATACTGGGATCTATCTTCTCGCATTAAATGTGGATTCTCCACATGCCACTCGTGATAATTGTGCAAGTTCATGTAACCATCTTTTTTAAATGTCGATTCATCTGACCAGAGAATTTTTTGGATGAATTGGGGATTCTCATTATGCCTCTGTAGCATTGTTCTACAAAAAGAAATCCTTTCCTGATAATCTCGAGGTAGAAGACTTTGAACTCGTTGTACGTGAAACGGATGCATTTCGGCTCTTTGTAAAATACGATGAGCAGTGCTTTTCGGTATTCCCGTTCTTTCTTCAATTCCACGTACGGAAATACTTCGGTCACGTGCGACCTCTTGCAATACTTCTTCCTGGAAAGGAAACACAGGTCTACCTCCAGCCTGTATTTGATTCGGGAAATGGCCGCCCTCTGTGAGTGAACGGTGCACATTAACAAACACGCGGTGATCCGGGTAGCGCTCTAAATTTGGATATCTTTCACGATAAAGTCTAGCGGCAGCACTTGCGTTGCATCTGCATTCCCCATAAATGAGGTGCATGTTCGCATATTCTTGTGAAGTGTAGCGCGTAGGCATGGTAGATAAAAAGGATGCCAACACAAAAGTCCAGAGAGAAGCCAAAGTTGCCGGTATGTTATCAACAAGTCCAATTCACAAAGATTCAAGTCCAAAAAGAGAAGCCAAAGTTGTCAGTACTAAATCAACACAAGCGAATACGAACGTGCGCAGTAGACGAATGAGCGAAACGTACTAACTGGTTGGTGTCGGACTGGTAGCGTAGCCATTTGCTTGGCTGAAACTAGTGCGAATGAAACAGATAGATGCCATAGCATCTATCTGTTTCATTCGCACTCGTTTAAACGACGCATCTCCGTCTCAATGCGTGGCGTCACTATCTGTCTCGCTCACTCATGGCAAACATACCCATTATCCATCTCTCTCATCATTTTGCCTTAAAATTAAGAACCTACCTAGAGCTTGTGCGAATTAAAAACATTTTAACTGAGTAAAATCTGATAGCAAAAATCGGGTTACTTGAGGTTTTAATTTTTTTACTCTTTTCTATTGCATGGAACTAACAAGTATTGTACCATTTTAGAATTCTGATTAAATGCGCCAACTTTTAATGCCACTTGCCAAGGCACTCTAGTACATTTTTTTTATAGGAGGGCCTGTCAAAGTCGACGAATCTTGAAAATTTTAAATTCGTAGTTTAACAAATAGTCTCAATTCTCGGAAACTTGAGGCAATTGTGTCATTATTTTTTATTAGGATTCTAGAAATGTTATTTAGGATTACGTTTCCAAAGTTCAAATGAACAAAAATAAAAAAGAATAACCACAATAACCGAAAAATGGTACAGTTTGATCAAATTTCTAGGTTTTTCTTAAAATGCCCATAATTTTCAAACTGCATGGGATAGATTTTTTTTCAGATTTTTCTCGTGATGGTTATGATCAATCCTGTCACCCCGTTTCGGCTTGACGTTGAGTTTTGGGACACCCTGTATATTTGTTCGAATTTTGTGTCGTTATCAGTTTTCTCGTTATTTGTGTTATTTGAAACCTGTTTGATAAATATGACTTAATAAAATTTAAGGCATTCCCTCAAAATATATCTATCAAATTTGTTAATTGGGATATTATGATCAACATGATCCAACGCATTAGTCATGACCATAAAAAATGCTGTTATTGGTTGCTTGCTATACAATACCGTAATTACTTTCTTAAGAAAATTAAAAAGAGTATCGATGGTGGATCTTCCTTAACGAAAACCAAATTGTTCACTAGTAAATAAGTTATTGGCTTCAAAGTAATTATATAATGTAATTGTGATATAAATTACTATCGATTTTTTTGGCGATCACCAATAATAATGCCATCGGTCTATAAACAAGTTTAGTTTTGAAGGAAAAACACCACCTCCTAGACATTGGTTGATAATATTACTAATTACTGGAGCTATGTGACTAAATACTCGTTTAATTATTTTTGTACCCATGCTATGTTATCATACCCTGTACTATTCATGTTGTTTTGACCTTTTATAATTTGATCTATTGCATGTGAATGTATTGGCTTTAAAAATATGGAATTTGAATTTTTATTAGAAGACACTCAATCTATAAAAAAACACTAAGTTTTTGTAACTAATCTTCTGGAAATATACTGTACTTCATAAATGAAGTAACTGTTGAATGACTGTGCTGTTTCCAAGCATTGTAATTATTTGGTCTTTTACTTTTATTTGTGTAATATTTTCTTTCTGAGTAACTGTTTTTGAACTATTTATTATTGTCCATGTTTCCTTTCCCTTTTTTGCAGCTGAATTAATATAATAATTGTTTTGGGCCTTTCGGGTGTTTTAAATTATAATTCTGAGCCTTTTGATTAATCTTTGGTTTTATCATTTGGATTTGAAGTTAGCGTAGACTACCACAATAATTGACGTTTGCGTTTCGAGCATATCAGTGTACCTTTACTTAACCATGCAGGCTTTTTGGCAATTGGTATTTTTACACGTGCGTCAGGGAAACATAAATCATAAACTAGCTTTAAATTACCAAAAAAAATTGACGTGTATAAGTGTTATGTCTAACCTACTTACAAAATAAATATAATTTATCATTTAACCTCCAAAACCCAGTAATTGGGTAACACAGTACTTCTTGGCAAGACTGGTGTGAGATTTTCTGGCTTCTGACAATCCGTAATGACTGCCAAAGATCTACAAATGACAGCCGGGACCAACGGCTTAACGTGCTTTCCGAGACACGGAAGTCTCGGTATGTTAACATAGTCTCCCATCCATTGACCAACCTCGGCAAGCGTTGCTTAACTTTGAAGATAGACCTGTGTGCAAAAACCAGCCAAGAGCGAGTCGGACTCGCGCACGTAGGGTTCCGTACCCTTATCTATAAAAAACGGCAAAACAATCACGTTTGTTGTATGGGAGCCCCACTTAAATATTTATTTTATTCTGTTTTAGTATTTGTTGTTATAGCGGCAACAGAAATACATCATCTGTGAAAATTTCAACTGTCTAGCTGTCATGGTTCATGAGATACAGCCTGGTGACAGACGGACGGACGGACAGCGAAGTCTTAGTAATACGGTCCCGTTTTATCCTTTGGGTACGGAACCCTAAAAAATTATAAAATTCAACACACTTTCTCAAATACATACTATCCCCTGGTTCCTATCCCCATTGCTTTGTGTGGAAGGTACCATACGCAGCTCCACTACTTTTACTTGACTTTCTCCTCCATAATTGCCTGACAGATCCAATGACATTTTCTGCTCGATCTCGGAATCGAATCCGATACTCCACGATCAAGGAATCTATCCAGTATCGTGGGTGTGTTAACATTGATATATAAACTCACATACACAAACACCCATACCTGGAACAACTATCTGTAGGCCATACAAATATATGTTCCGTGCGGGAATCGAACCCGGCCGCGACACAAAGCGTAGCGGTCAATCGCTCAACCACTGCACCAATCGTACCAACAACGCGGCACGAGGCTACCACGAGATCAACGGAGCTGTTTAGAAGTTGATTGTGTGACACGTCCGTGGCTCAGAAGACAGATGGAGCCAGGTTGTGTCAGTATATCCCAACTGACAACAACTGATGCTGAGAGCATGAAGTGAAGTGTCATCCATCTTCAATTGAAAGTAACTTCATGTTCACTTCACATAAGTTTACACAGTGAGATCTTAACAGAATCGCACTGCTGAATCGCATCTCTCTCCGGTCGTGTCAGATTTTATTTTGTTTGGGAAAACAAACAATCGTATAATGTATATTATATAACTAGATACACAGTATGCTATAAGTAATTGTACAATCCACTAAGTTTCCACATGTTACTAGCTTAAATTAGATACAGTTTGGTAAAATTTTATAATACTAGTATATAAAAACAATACAATTTTTTCGCTATCTTAAAACATACTTAAGTAATCAATCAATACATAACAATTAAACATTTTGAGCAAGGCGCTTAATAATTTGTTTTTTAAATTTATGTTTAGACAGAGCAAATACATCAATATCGTTAATAGTTATTTATGATATTAGTGCGGTAAGTTGGTTTTTACAAACGAGTAGACGAATGTAAGCACGAGACGAAGTCGAGGGCTTACCATAGTCACGAGTTTGTAAAAACCAAATCCGCACGTGTGTCATACAACGTTTTTCGACACATTTGCGAGAAAACATTACAATAAGTAATGAAACAAACTTTTTGTCTTTAGAAATTAGTCGGAAAGTCGCAACAATCTTTGACGTTTCTAATATGAAAATGGCGCGAATTTGCAAAGGGTGCCACATGCGCGTGGTGAAAATTAGAACCACAATTTCATTTTTTTTATTTATCTTCTCTCATTTTCTCTATAATATTAAAATGAGACAAATGTAAACAGCATCCAAGGAGGTTCGATTATTCAGCTTATTTATTCTCGTGATGTGAAACTCCTTGGTGGAATTCTTATTAATTTTTATGGAAATTAAAAAAAAACTGTAAAGTATACGCACGGCGTATCACGGCGTTCAACACATTTGCTCAAAAAGTGCATTTACGATGCCTGTATGCATTGTTCGAAAGTTAAAAATTATGCACCACACAATGGAACGTGCGGCAAAATAGGTACTCTCACCTAAGTACATATTTTACCGCAAACTGCGTTGTATAGCGCCGCACACTGTGAAATTTTGCTTCAATTTCGGTCACCTATATTTTATCCCTTCATCTTATAGATTCAGCTAAGAACTAAAACTTCTGGGAAGGAACCATGTCTTTTTATGTTTAGTTTAGAAGTTATTTAACGTTATGCTGACGTCAGCAAAAAACTGTTTTTATTTGTACATTTCAAAATAATAATATGATTTACATAAATCATTTTCTTATTACAGTAAGAATACAATATCTAACTTCATACAAAGTTAAGGCATTGCATCTACGACGTACAAAGAGAAATCGATTTTTTTTCGATTTTCACTAAATTGCGATTTTCTCCGTATTCTTATCGATTCCGTATCTGATTTTAATTTTGGGGATGCATAATATAGTTATTAACAACACAAAATAAAAAGCAAATAAGTTAACAGTGGGATTTCGGAAATATTACTTTTCTAAAGTTTCTGTAGAATTTCTATGGAAATAGGGTTGTCAAATTGCATATGCCTAATACTTAATTTTACACCAAAGAAAACGGTTATATTTCACTTCATTATCTAGAAAGATAGTAAATTGGCAGTCAAAGTTTTCCAAGAATAGTTATAGTAAAGCAGGTGACAGCCCTAACCTCAAAAATAAAAATTCAATTACTCGGAAGTCCCGCATTATCCACACCTGTTTTTTTTGTAATATGGCATGTAATAATATCAAACTATTCATGTTAAAAAAATGCGGATACAATGAGACTAACCAAATAAAAAATAATTTTAATTTTCCAAAAATCTTGTTTTTTTCTTCTATTTACGACAGTTCTTTTCTTTTTTTCTACTCACCTAGTAGATATAACAGTCCTTTTTAAGACCTCATCTATAAAAATTGCAAAATCATATATCTGAGACAAAATAATGCATTTCTATGAAGTTTTCTCGAGTTTTAAAATGACTTCTAACCTAAACATAAAAAAATCATGGTTCCTTCCCAGGAGTTTTAGTTCTTCGCTGGATCTATAAGATGAAGGTATAAAATATAGGTGACCGCAATTGAAGCAAAATTTCACAGTGTGCGGCGCTATACAACGCAGTTTGCGGTAAAATATGTACTTCGGTGAGAGTACCTATTTTGCCGCACGTTCCATTGTGTGGTGCATAATTTTTAACTTTCGAACAATGCATACAGGCATCGTAAATGCACTTTTTGAGCAAATGTGTTGAAAAATTATTATTGTAAGCCTGAACCAATCTCCTGAGCGGCAGTCTCTCCCCTGCATTTGTACGACAGGGAGATGTAGCAAACAGTGGGTAAGAGCCTCCGGGTCGTCTCATCACCGTTCTAGGTACAATATAGCTTAATATGTTACTTATCAATTAAGAGCAATCGAATTTATTACGTACAAGACCATGAAGCATCATTCCTTGCAACAAGCGTAATGTTAAAAGCGTTTTTATAAGGTAAACGTTCGATGCGACATTTATACTGTATTGCACTGAGAAACTTACGCTGAACTCTCTCTATTGCAGTCTCGTATTTAATATAATATGGATCCCAGATCATACGAGCATATTCAACTTGTGGGCGAACTAACGAATTAAATAAATACAGATATGTGGTTGAGATTGCCGTGACATCAGACTGTGGGAGTTTAGAAAGCGGTAGTGCATACGAGTATGTGTTTGCGCACACATACGTCCCGCATCGATTGCTTGTCTCTATTGCGATTGGCCACAATGGTCGAGTAGACTTTACATTTTTTTTTTCAAATAGAATGGAAACCAACAAATGACTATATCCGCTCTAGACAGAGCGGAAGGTAGTGTCAGACAGACTCTTACTGATTAAAAACTCATCCGTGTTCCTCCAAATGCCCTTTGCGTTCCAGGGTTGCGGTGACTCTTTCGAACAAATTCCGTAACCCTGCCAGGAGGCTTTACATCTTAGGTACTCATACATTGTTTCATCAGCAGGTCAAAATGAAGATTCTTTTCGTGCTCGTTTGTGCTTTTGCATTGGCGCTTGCAGTAAGTAACAGTTTTATTGCAACAATCCATCCTAATTTATTAAAATTACTGTGTCCGTCTATATGTTTGTTACCTCTTAACAGCTGTACTGATTTATATGTAACTTGGTACAAGGTAAACCATGATCTGGTATAAGTTACTGTTATCTCGGGAATCTGTTCCCTTTGGATACCTTATTTTCAAATTTAAGGAGGGTGAAACCGCTGGTTGAAGCTAAGTTAATTTAACATTCCCATAATCGAACACACAACCTCCTACACAAGAGGAGAGGTCTCAACCATTGAGCCGTCACCACATTTGTCTTTGTGAACCTACATGTTTGGAAGTTGCTACCACAGATACATAGGTAACGTCCCCTGCCCGCAAGTGCTTTACCTAGGCATAAGATGGCCAAAGCTTAACATATTCGGGTGTGCGCCTGTCAAAAAGTGAATAGCAACGCACGCCCGTGTGTATTATTGCTTAATATGTTACAAAGAGCACCCCGCTGCGCCGCAGCGTTATGAGTCCGTGACTCAACGTCCGCGTCGCCATAATCTTGACATAGTTACCGATTGCCTGGCGACCGAATTCAATCGTTAAGTCCTAAGGCCAGTACACTGTCAATTTTGAACGCGATCCACGGATCAGAACATTGATTTTGATCCGTGGATCGCGTTCAAGATTGTCTATGTACGGGTTGCCTTAGGACTTATCGACCGAATTCAGTCGCTAAGCAATCGGTAACTATGTCGAGATTTCCTGTCCAGGGTCATATTTTGAATTGATTTTTTTTTTATATTATCTCTTGGCATGCTACCTTAATTATAATTGCTTGTTTATGTTTATTTTGTACGTCATATATTAGAAAAACATGGTGCACATATTTTCAACATTACACTATGTGTAACCATATACCTATGTTTTATAAAATAAATGAATGATTGATTGAACTTATTTCACTTTTTATTTTCAGAGAGTAAGTACCATGCACGATGAAGAGAAAGTACCGCTACACAAGGAGAGGGGAGAGCCTTCTCCTTGTGTAGTGCTATTTTTCCATCAGATACTAAACTGAACCGAGCGCTTGGCGTATCCTGGACAGTCTCACTTAGATTAGACAGTCTTACAAGACTGGCTAATCCTTCCCTTGTGGTGATAGGGCTAATGCCCGCCTGGTTCGCGACCACCGTTCCCCTAGGGTCCGGCGTCAAGCAGCCTGCAACAAGCAAGCTGAACAACAGCAACAAGCAGTTGTGTTTCATCGGCGCGTGAGAGTACCAGTGCATCTTCAGGGAACGCTAGCTCCATTATAGACCTCATCCATCGCTTTCCATCAGGCGTGATCGAGGTCAACAGCTAGCTCATTCATCATTAAAAATAAAAATAAAACGGAATGGGCTCGGTTTCCAGTCAAACCGGATTCAGCTGAATACGGCCTTGTACTCGGATAAATCAGTCAGAAAATATGAGGTTCTAGGTTAGATTATCAGACCAAGCAATGTGTTACTGGGTTTTTCATAAAAGAAAAAGAAACAAAGACAACTTCTGGAAATGCCTTTGAAGCAGCCCGGATCTTGGAAGTAAGCGGTGTGGTATCCCAAGACTTAGAAAGCATGTAATGCATCTCTTCCGGCCGTGTCAAATTGTCATCCCTAACGCCTGAAAGTAAGGAAATACAGGGTATGTTTTATTTAATGGGAAGTCATCAATTTGACTTCTTCCGCTCTGAGCAGATCGGAAGGGAGTGTCGGACTCCTACTGACTAAAATCCACCCATGTTCCTCCAAATGCCCTTTGCGATCCAGGGCCACGCTCTTTCGAACAATTCCAAAACAGAGGGTACCTGTGATTGCGCTCTACAGTATCGCCTACGTACCTAGTGGTCTACCAGGTCAGTTGACAAGGTTCGGTCAGGAGAGTCATAGGAATAATTGATTGCATTAGTATTGTTATTGTGTGAGTCGAAGAGTATACTAACAATTTCTCAATGACGCAATGGTAATCTCATTTTCCCATTTTTTTAGCCCGTAAGTAATTTAGTTGTACTATCTACTATACATCTATTCTAAATATACAAAATTTATGTGTCTGTTTGTAATATCAAATAACTCAGGCTGTCTGCTCACTTGTTACCAAGGCTGAAGGGATTTGTACGGGTAGACCCGGTCTTGGATTAGGATGTAGGATTCATCCCGGAAGTCGGTTTCTTGGGTAAGATGAGCGAAGCTGGGGCAGAATATAGTAAGATTACTACAGCGAAAGTTACTGTATCTGTCTGTTTGTTACCACTTTACATCTTAATAGCTTGGATTTCGATAAAAGTTGGCATTCGGATAGACTATAATTATCTTGAAATGGCACATAATTATGCTTTTTACTTGGGATAATATCTGAAATTCACGAGCATACACAGGTCCGAACCTTTGGTATTCAAATGTTGATCAGATTTCTCTTACGTTTTCAGCAAGTAAGTAGTAGGTTAAAACCTAGATGAGGCCGGCACAGGAACGTAGGGATTGGCACAAGAAGATAGAAGCCTTTGCTCAGCAGTGGTTGAAGTCGGGATGATGATGATGATGAAGTAACATTACTAATGACAGCCGGTCAGGTTGTCTTATAGGTAAGGAAATGCTTGCCGAAGACGCTCCGTGGATACGTATACTATTCATTACTAATCCATGCGTCGAAGACCAAGTCAAGTCGTGGGTCCCGGCTGACATTTTGATAAATGATATTTATTTTGTAAGTAGGTTAAACATAACACTTTTACACGTCAATGTTTTTTTGGTAATTTTAAGCTAGATGAGGCCGGTGTTTCCTACCTGACTACCCTGAGAAGAAACACCGAAACAATCTCAAAGGTCCATACAAATTGTACCGGTCAAATCATACGAGAACCATGTAGGTTAATGTCTGAGGTGGCCTTTTGAGGCAAGTGCCACACAGTTTTAAGTGGAGACAGTGCAATTGAAGTCAAAGCAAAGTCAAAGCATTTATTTCAATTAGACCATTTACAGGCACTTTTGAATTGTCAAGGTCGGTCGGTCAAAAAGATGAAGCTATTTGCACGTTCCAAAGCGTAGATCTCTATGGAGAAGAACGTGCAAGAAACTCCACGGACACTCTTTTAAAAATGATATTTTGATACAAAATTATGGTTACATCATTCATATTGAAATTATACATATATGTGAGAACGATGTAAAAGACGTGCAGGATAAAAGAGTCCGGAGTAAAAAAAGAAACAATTCAAAGAAATAATTAAAATAAACCATGGCAGCCGAGAGATGACCAGTCTCAGCTGACGGCGCCCGTTCACGAACATGACGCATACGCTAGCACCATTCGGCTCAACCATTTTTTAGGGAGCCAAATGATTCAACGCATGCGCCACCATCAGCCAGACTTTTGAGTGAGCATGACATCCCCAATCGCCAGGGTACATTCAAGTCAAAGACCTACCCAAAATGATCATTATAGTTTAAAGCTACACAGTACTCACACATGTGCATGAAATTATACAATGTTAAATAAGTTGAGTGTGTGGTGAGTATACAATGAAAAAGATTTGCATTCTTACAATCTTCAGCCGGTCCAACAATATTACGAAATGCTAACAGATTACTTTGAGCCCTTAGTGGCTACCTAGTGGCGTTGTGGAGCAGGACCAGCAGTGTCTGAAGTCTGAAGTGGTCTTTTGACGAAAGAACCACACAGATTTGAGTGAACTTGTCCAGTCAGTGCAAGCCTTGGTCAGTAGTCGAGTAGCTCTACTTAGAAACAATAAGGAGCTCAAGGACTCGACAAACAATGCCAAAGGAAGGACATTTGGGTAGGCCGCAATAGTACTTAAACTGGGGACGTTGTTCAACTGTCGCTGGTGTAACTTTACTAAAACATAATATCTTCTGCGACCTGTCGAAGGCGTTTGGTTGTGTGAGCCATGAAACATTACTCCTGAAACTGGAGCATTACGGACTAGGCAAAACAGCCTTGAACAAAATAAAATCGTATCTGAATGATAGACAGCAGCTAGTTCATATAAACGGCAACAATTCAACAGCATTAAACTTGAAAATGGGGGTACCTCAGGGCTCAATTTTAGGTCCTTTTGTGTTTCTAGTTTATATAAATGATTTGCCCTATATTTTACAAAATCCCGCTCAACAACGCATGGCTCCAATTGGAGCCAACCGACTTACGTGGTTTAACGTGGTTTAGAATAGAATAGAATAGAATACTCTTTATTATGTACACCATATAAGTAACCTCTGTTATTAAGTAACCAAAGGTCTTATACCCTATGGCAAGAATTAGACACTCGGAGGATGATATTCTACTGCAATAAAACCATTTAAATAAATAAAAAATAAGCTGGCAGCATTGAAAAAAAAGTTAAAATAGACGCTCGTAGTAGTTGATGGTCACTTGTTTGTGCAGTGTGTGATCCTCGTTTTAGTGAGTTTTAGTGTTTGTTTTTGTGGTTATTTCACGGTAAATGTACAAATATTCATTTACGAATAGTTATTACATTGTTTTACATAAACATTGGCATGAATTATCATAATAACAATTCGTTTTCGGTCAAAGGAAATGTTAGTGTCTTTTCTTTTTAACATGAGCTTTCCAACGCAACTTGGCGTCGAGAGTTATGCCAAGGTATTTGGCTGTATTAGCATAAGGTACTTGCATGCCATTTATGTAGATTGGGTAATAGTCCAAGTGTTTGTTTGTGAAGTCAATGTGAATTGATTTTGACTCATTCAGTTTGATCTTCCATTTTTGTGTCCAGTCATAAACTTTGTTCACAGCTAGTTGAACTTTTTCTATGCTTCTCTGTGGCTTGAACCGGTAGCCATTATAGCAGTATCATCTGCAAAGGTCGCAATGGTGTTGTTTTCCAGTTCTGGGATGTCACATGTGTACAACAAGTACGAAATTGGGCCTAGCATACTTCCTTGCGGTACTTTAGCTTTTATAGCTCGGAATATGCGTCCTCCTGCCGTATTCTAAACATTCTATTAGTTATATACGACTCTAGGATATCCGCAAATTCTGGTAGCATGCGTCTGAGCTTGAATATTAGACCTTTATGCCAAACTTTGTCAAAAGCTTGCGCGACATCTAAAATACGGTAGCGCAGACTTCCTTATTTTCAAGCGTTTTTTCAATTATGTTAGTTATTCTATGTACCTGGTCTATTGTTGAGTGTTTTTCCCTGAAGCCAAATTGATGTTTTAAAATCAGGTCTTTATCTTCTATTGTTGGTTTTAACCGTTTCAATAACAGTTTTTCGAATAGTTTTGATAACACGGGCAATAGAAAAATAGGTCTATATGATGACGCTGTATGGGGCTCCCTGGCTTCGCAATCATAATGACTTCAACAACCTTCCATGACTCAGGTACATGTTTTAGGATAAATGCAGCATTGATAAGCTTGGTTTAGTTTAATAATAAAAATATGATACTTTACAAAGTAAGTATTCATGTCAAACATAATTAATTAAAATAAAAGAAAATTACTTTAAAAAGTCAATATTCATGTGAAAAATAAAAAAATTGAATACTTAATAAAGTAAACATTCATATTAAAAGCAACAAACGAGAAGAACGAAAAGTATGCAACAGAGATTAAAAAAAAATGACAATGTCTAAAAATGAAAAAGGTATAATGGATAAAATGTAACATTCGGCCATGTCCATCACAGAAGCAGCTCAATACCAAGCTTTTGTGTCTTCAAGATAGTCCATAATTGTAAAAAAGCGTTGCCAAGTAGTTTTGATTAAATTGTTAAAACTTGAGACACTAGTAAAGCACTCTACAAATGTTTTTATTTTTCAACTTTTAATTCAGAGTTTTCAAATTTTCAACAACGGAGGAGAATGAAAAAAAAAATAGTAAAATAGCCACAGGATGCTAAATCTGGAGAATATGCTGGTTAGGCTAGCAGTTCGTTACCCAATTTACCCGTGCATTAGCGTGATGGAAACAAAACACTTTTTTCTTCGCCAAATGCTTTTTGCTTCAAATCAATATAAAATCTGTCCAAAAATTTTAAATAACTAATATTCGCTGGAGATGGTTTTATCTTTTCAAGGTAATCGATAGAATTGACACCGTGTGCATCCCAAAAAACTGTGGCCATGACAATGTTGGCCGATAAACACAATTTGGCCTTCATTGGTGCCCGTTCACCTCGATAAACCCAATGTTTTGATTGATCCTTGGTCTCTGGTGTATTGCGATGTATTCATGTTTCGTCAGCGATTATGAAACGGCGGAAAAACTCGTTCAGATAACGGCTGAACATCGCCAAACAATCCTTTGAAGTGGTTAGGGTCACACACACGGTTGCGCTTATGGTCGAGTGTTAGCAATCGCTGCACCCATCGCTCAGATAGCTTTTTCATATCCAAATATTCATATAAAATGTGAAGTAACCGCAGTCGACCTGAACGTTCGGCAACACTTGTGCTGATACGATCGCAACGGAACTCAGTAAACCACTTGTTAACCATAGAAATTGATGGTGCAGAGTACCTGTAGAATTTGTCAAGCCTTTGCTTGGATTCGGTTATACGCAGTTTAACGCAGTAAATAATTTTCTCAAAACTTGTACATAAAAAAAAATGTGAAAAATAAAGAAACACAACAAATCAACACAGTAATAATAATAGTATCATGTAACCCAGTTACTGGGCTGTGAAGGTCAGATAGGCAGTCGCCCCATGTAAAATACTGGCATTCAGCTATTTCCGATTTGTGAATTGCATTGGGTATATACCCGGGTTTTATTCCCAAAGTTTCAATCAATATTTCGGAAAGGTTTATCTTATTAAAAACTTCAAGAAAAGGCTTAATTTGGGTCTTTATATTCAAATGCCAATAGTGAAGTTACTTAATAAAAGTTTAATCCGTTTTCTCTTATTATTTTCAGGAAGTAAGTCAAAGTTTTACAATATTATTAAAAATGCGAAAGTATTGTTAAATGGATTTTTACAACTCAATCACGATTAACGGCTGTGTGGATCTGGATGAAACTTGGCACAATGATAACTTATACGCTGTTAATCCTTTTTTATTAAAGATGGGAAATCATCAATGTCTCTTTCCGCTTTGCGCAGAGCGGAAGAAAGTGTCAGACTCTTACTGACTACGGTATATGTTGCAATTTTTATTAAATGGTCTTCTATTTAGTAACACTTGCAACGTATTGCTTAAATTGGGACTTTATATTTAAATGCCAATATTGAAATTATGTAGTAAAAGTTTAACCCGTTTTCTCTTATTATTTTCAGGAAGTAAGTGAAATTAATACAATATAATTAAAAATTCGAAGGTTTGTTGAATTGATTTTTATTACTCAATCACGACGAACGGCTGTGTGGATCTAGATAAAATTTGTCACAAAGATAACTTATACGCTTTTCGTGCTTTTTTTAAAAGATGGCATATCATCAAATGACTCCTTTCTCTTATATCTTCTTTCGACACAATTTTTTTTCCACTCAGCCATTTATTCAGATTTGGAAATAGTCGCAGGATGCTAAATCTGGTGAATATGCTAGTTGGGCTAGCAGTTCGTTGCGTTCATCTCTGATCTTAAAATATCATTCCGTGGATTTTATCGACGATTTCTTGCGTGACGACCCCTTTAAGTCGACCTAAACTTTGGGCGTCCGTTGTGCTGTTACGACCGCAACGAACTCATTAAACCACTTCTGGTTCAGAGTCCTTATAGCCTTTGCTTGGTTTCGGTTATGGTTTTTTACGCAGTAAATAATTTTCTCAAACCACCTACCAAACCACCACATAAAAATAATTGTTAAAAGTAAAAGATATCAACAAATCAACGCTGTAATAAAAACAGTATCATGTTACCTAGTTACTGGGCTGTAAAGGTCAGATAGGCAGTCGCCCCATGTAAAATACTGGCATTCAGCTGTTTCCGATTTGTGAATTGCATTGGGAATATACCCGGGTTTCATTCTCAAAGTTTCAATCAATATTTCCGAAAGGTTTATATTATTAAAAACTTCAAGATAAGGCTTATTTTCCGAATGCTACTTTTTATCCCGGTAAGTGGCATGGATCAATGAAGACTGAGGAGGAAGTGGAAATTCAGAGCCGCTGCTGCCTTAGTACTACAGATTCACAAGTACCAGGAGACCATAAACATCAAGTACCAGGAAACCAGAAACATGTCATAGTATTTTTTGGGCTGGTTAGGGTAAGTGTAGGGTATGTGTGGTGTATGTATGCATGTACGCATACGTATACATATGTGCGCGCGGCGCACGGCGCGCGCGCGCCACTCGTCGTTCATTACTTTAGTAATAAACTAGCTTGATTGCCACCTAGTCGTTTCATTGCTTCACAAACATATCATTTGGCGACGAGAATAATTGTTTACCCGCGTGTGTGTCAGTCAATAGAAAATGAGTTTTATTGGATCATTAAGCGTATTTGACCATAAAAATCAAGAATGGCAAATATTTTATGGAAAATTAAACCAGTTTATGAAGCTGAATAAAATAGCAGGGGACGACCAAGCATCCTTATTACTCACGCATTTGTCAGATGAAACATATCGTCTGGCAAGGAACCTGGTTCATCCCAAGGAACTGGATGCAGTATCCTTCGAAGACTTAGTGTCGAAGCTTAACGGTCATTTCAAACCCAAAAGGTCGACTTTCGTAGACAGAGCCAAGTTTTATGACGCGGTAATATCCGAAGGCGAAAGTATCGAAGACTGGGCGGCGCGTTTAAGAGGACTCGCCGTATATTGTGAATTCGGCGAGGAGTTATTGGACACTTTGCTACGAGACAAGTTCATTTTAGGCCTAAGAGAAGGGCGTGAACGGGACCGTCTATTTGAGAAGGATTCGGCAACCTTAACCATTGCAAAAGCGGTGGAAGTTGCTCAACAGGCGGCATGCGCACGTGGAGCTCGCACCCATATAATGATGGATGGCGGGTCAGGAGGAGCGGCTGTGAAGGAAGAACCTGTCTACAGGGTTGGGCAGACTCGCGAACGGCGAGATTCATCAGCGGCTACTACTTCGACTGCACGTGCAGCCGTTAACAGTGTGCGTTGTGCAGTGTGTGGTTATAAAAATCACGAATCAGTGAAGTGCCGGTTTAAAAATTATGTTTGCCAAAAATGTGGTGAGAAAGGACATTTAAAAAAGATGTGTAAATCTAACATTGAAAAATCGAAATTGCATCACCTAGTTAGTGATGAACAGTCTCACAAATGTGAAGAATGCGATCTCTTCAATATGCGGTATGTTAATAATGATCCCATTATTATTTCAATAGAGATAAATAAATTGAAACTCGATATGGAATTAGATTCTGGTTCAGGTACTAGTGTAATTTCAGAAAAGTTATATCTACAACATTTTAAAAATTATAATTTAATTAAAACTGATCTGAGAATGTGTTTGTACAATGGGCATAAAATTGTTCCTATTGGCTATTTCATTTGTACCATTTCATATTTCAACACGTGCCAGAACATTAGGTTTTATGTTATACAAAATGGCGGACCACCGTTACTAGGCCGTGATTTCATGACTAAGTTTAAAATATATTTTTCTTCAACTTATTTAAATAAAATCAATGTTGATAATCAATGTATAGGGGAGGTGCAGCAGCTGTTAAATGAGTTCCCTGACCTGTGGAAGGACGAATTAGGGTGTTTTAATAAGTTCGAGATAGATTTTCAGCTCAAAGAGGGGGCGAGGCCTATTTTTTTTAAGCCGCGTTCTATTCCTTTCGCCCTTAAAAATAAAGTTGAAGATGAGTTAGTCAGGCTTGTAGACTTAGGTATTTTAGTTCCCGTAAACTTTTCTGAGTACGCGACACCGATTGTTCCTGTACTAAAGGCAAATGGACAAGTAAAAATAGCTGGAGATTTTTCGTGTACATTAAATAAAATTCTAAAAATAGATAAATATCCATTGCCGCGCATAGAGGAGGTATTTGCCAAAATTGGGGGAGGGTTGCAGTACTCTAAATTGGATTTAAGTAATGCATATAATCAATTCAAATTGTGTAATTCGTCACAGGATCTCACTACAATAAATACTCCTAAAGGACTTTTTAAATATACCCGCCTTGTTTACGGTCTTGCTAATGCGCCAGCCATTTTTCAACGGGCTATGGAAACGCTGTTAGCAGGTATAGAAGGCGTGACTTGTTGGTTAGATGACGTCTGTTGTACTGCTCCCACTCGTGAATTGCATTTGTGTAGGATTAAGGAAATCCTTAAAAGGATGCAGGATGCGGGATTACGATTGCAAAAGGACAAGTGTGCCTTTTTCCAGGACAGTGTCACGTACCTTGGGTACGTAATAAATAAAAATGGGCTTAGGACGTGTCCCAAGAAGGTAGATGCGATTTTAAAAGCGCCGCGTCCAACAAATGTCCTTGAAACCAAAAGGTTCTTGGGCGTCGTTAATTATTATCGTAATTTCGTTCCGAACGCTTCTTCTTTATTAAACCCGTTACACACATTACTGCGTGCAGGCGTAACATGGCATTGGGGTGAAAGTCAGCAAAATGCGTTTGATAAAGTAAAGGAGGAGTTGGCGTCTGACCGGCTGTTAGCACATTTTGACCCAGCAGTACCATTGGTACTTACTGTGGACGCAGGGCCGTCGGGTTTAGGTGCGGTTCTTTCTCACGTTGACAATAAGGGCTGCGAGCGTCCAATTGCTTTTGCTTCTAGGTCGTTATCAGTTAGTGAGAAGGTATATAGCCAGATTCAAAAAGAGGCAACTGCAATCATATTTGGTGTGAAACATTTCCACCAGTATCTTTACGGTAGGCAGGAGCCTTTCATTCTTAAAACAGACCACAGACCCCTTCTATCCATATTTGGAAAGAAAAATGGCGTCTCCGTAACGGCGGCGTTAAGATTACAACGATACGCAATTATATTGTCTGCATATAACTATGTAGTGCAATACATTACGGCTAAAAATAATTTAGTAGCAGATTATTTTTCTAGGGCGCCGTTACCACCGTCACAACACGTCTGTAAGGGGGAAGACGAGAACAAAGATATTCCTTTTCTATTTCTTGATGCCACTACAAGCCCGGTAACATCCGAAAATATCAAACAAGCCACTGAACTAGATACAGTGTTAGCCACCGTGGCAAAGTATATGAATCATGGTTGGCCACGTAAAATTACATGTCAATCCGTATTGCCTTATTTTTACTGTAAAACTGATTTGGAAATTAATGACGGGTGTCTGTTTAGAGGGCATAGAATAATAATCCCAAAGATTTACAGGGACAGAATGTTAGAAGAATTACACTCAGCTCATTTTGGCATTGTAAAAACCAAAAGTGCAGCCCGCAGTAGAATGTGGTGGCCGGGTATTGATAAAGACATCGAGCGGTGGATAAGTGAATGTAATGAGTGCTCGCGAGTTCGGAACGCACCGCCCCGCGCCGTCCCCGCTCCTTGGCCTCGCCCTTCTCAGCCGTGGTATCGTATCCACATAGATTACATGAGTTTAGGCCAGAATGTTTATTTGGTTGTGATTGACGCGTTTAGTAAATGGCTGGAATGTATTTATATGAACAGCGGTACCTCCACAAATGCATTGATTATGAAATTGAAAGGCATATTTTCAACATTTGGAATACCAAACGTTATTGTATCTGATAATGACGCAAAAATTCGCTCCACTGAATTTCACCAATTTTGTAATAATAATGGTATTAAGCATTTAACTTCCCCAGTTTATCATCCGGCTAGTAACGGTCAAGCGGAAAATTCGGTAAAAACCTGTAAAAAGATGCTAAAATGTATAATAGATGACAAAAGTATCCCACAGCGTGAAATACACGAGAAATTACTGAGTTTTTTGTTCGAATATCGTAACACCGCACATTGTTCTACGGGAATTAGCCCAGCTATGTTAATGTTTGGAAGAAATTTACGGTCTAGGTTAGATGTGATGTTACCATGTAAAAATGAAAATGTTAGTGACGATAAAGTTAAATTAAAATCAAGCAGAAATTTCCAGGTGGGTGAAGTTATATGGTGTAAATGGTTTTCAGGTAGGAAAGCGCAATGGGAATTAGGAAAAATAATAAGAAAATTAGGCATAAGAGTTTTTGATGTGTACATTGAAAAATTTAACACAGTATGTAAAAGACATCTTGATCAAATATGTAAACAAAAAGGAAGCGTTGTTACTAAATCTGTAGATAATTTTTGTGATGAATATTTGCCAGCTGAGATTTCTGAATACACGGAGTCCCAGCAGCAGCAGGCAGTGTTAAGTTTGCCTACTAATGAATCATCAGCCGCACCACCATGCCCACCATCACCCTCACAGTCAGCAATTGAACTCCAAGATGGAGCCAACATCCCTACAGAGGGAAATATTGAAGTTCTAGATGGACGGGTAGAAGAGAGGTCGGATGTTGTTGCGGGGGATGGGTTAAAGAAAACTGGAAGTACCGAGCCCGTACGTTCTTCTGATGCGATATCTTGTTGTGACAAACAAACAGAACCGGGCAGTGGGGCGTCCGGACTCGGTCGTTCCGTTAGGGAAAGAAAAGAAGTATGTTATAAGAAGTTCTTTTAAGTTATCCCTAATGTATGTATTATTTTATTGTTATAGAATATTTAACGAGTAGTGGTGGAGGAATGTGGTGTATGTATGCATGTACGCATACGTATACATATGTGCGCGCGGCGCACGGCGCGCGCGCGCCACTCGTCGTTCATTACTTTAGTAATAAACTAGCTTGATTGCCACCTAGTCGTTTCATTGCTTCACAAACATATCAGTATGTCTAGGGTAGGTCTAGGGAAGGTGTAGGGTAGGTGTAGGGTAGGTGTAGGGTATGTGTAAGGTAGGTTTAGGGTAGGTGTAGGGAAGGTGTAGGGTAGGTGTAGGGTAGGTGTAGGGTAGGTGTAGGGTAGGTGTAGGGTAGGTGTACGGTTGGGTGTACGGTTGAGTAGGTGTAGGGTAGGGTAACGGTAGGGTAGATGTTTCCTGAGTAAAAAAGTGAGTACAGTACAAATAAGGAAACCTTCCAATTTCCGATATTCACGCGGGCGAAGCCGCTGGTAGAAGCTAGTCCTACTAATACTACAAAGGTGAAAGTTTGTATGTTTGTATGTTTGTATAACAATCAGGCAAAAACGGCTGAAGGGATTTGGATGAAATTTGGCACAGGTGAAGTTCATATTCTGGAATAAGAAATAGGCTACTTTTTATCCCGGTAAGTGGCATGGATTAATGGAGACTGAGGAGGAAGTGGAAACTCAGAGCCGCTGCTGCCTTAGTACTCCAGATTCACAAGTACCAGGAGACCAGAAACATCAAGTACCAGGAGACAAGAAACATGTCATAGTATTTTTGGGCTGGTATAATTATGTAGGTAGGGTAGGTGTAGGGAAGGTGTAGGGCAGGTGTAGGGTAGGTGTCAGGTAGGTGTAGGGTAGGTGTAGGGTAGATGTAAGGTAGGTGTACGGTGGGTGTAGGGTAGGTGTAGGGTAGGTGTAGGGTAGGTGTAGGGTAGGTGTAGGGTAGGTGTAGGGTAGGTGTAGGGTAGGTAGGGTAGGTGTAGGGTAGGTGTAGGGTAGGTGTAGGGTAGGTGTAGGGTAGGTGTAGGGTAGGTGTAGGGTAGGTGTAGGGTAGGTGTAGGGTAGGTGTAGGGTAGGTGTAGGGTAGGTGTAGGGTAGGTGTAGGGTAGGTGTAGGGTAGGTGTAGGGTAGGTGTAGGGTAGGTGTAGGGTAGGTGTAGGGTAGGTGTTGGGTAGGTTTAGGGTAGGTGTAGGGTAGGTGTAGGGTAGGTGTAGGGTAGGTGTAGGGTAGGTGTAGGGTAGGTGTAGGGTAGGTGTACGGTTGGGGTACGGTTGAGTAGGTGTAGGGTAGGGTGGGTGTTTCCTGAATAAAAAATTTACAATACAAATCAGGAAACCTTGCTATTTTTTTTTTTTTTTATTTTTTTATTTTATTTATTTAGGGACAATAAACAGCTACAATATATGTGTTAGAACAGAGATAATAAGTAAATAATATTAACAATATTGCAGCCCACTGCATTATCCGCATATTAACAAAAGATAATATATAATTAATTAGTGCCACTAGATATAAAATGAATAATTACATCACATTTTCAATTATAAATAATATCATGCAAAATAGAAATTCTAATTGATTGATTGCTTGAGAACAGAGTAATAATCAACACCAGAAACAATTAAATAAATAATAAAATCTTGATTTTGATATGCTTACATTCCTAAATAATAGCATTATTGGTTCATAATAATTTTCATTACATTAGATTTAAATTTGAATTTTGAGCATATAAAAATATCAATATTAATAAAATTACAATTATAAGATTCAGCCATTCGACGGATAGGGCAGCGCAAACCAGAATTAGTTCGACAGGCATTGACAGCAAACAGGGTACCTGCACGGACACTACGTATATTTACAGTGCGGGGAACCACATAACATAGTTTGCTCGTGAGATCGATACAATCAAAATCCCCATGAACAATATTGTACAGTACAGACGCTTCGAGATACTTACGTCTAGACGCAAGGTTGACTTGCCCATATTTCTCCAATAATTGTGAGTACGACAAATACGTTTTGTGGCATCTGTAATGCATGGCTCGTAGAAACCTCCGCTGGACTTTTTCAATCTCGTCTATATATTTCTGGTAAAACGGGTTCCAGATAGGGACGGCATATTCTAATTGTGATCGTACAAGAGTCTTATATAAGTAAAGGTACGTGGAGACCCGCTTGAATTCAGTGGAGGATCTCATAACGAAACCATACATTTTAAATGCTTTATTCACAATTTTTTCAACATGCTGGTTTAGGGACAACTTATCATCAATTAACACACCAAGATCTCTTACAGAAGAAACATTACTGAGTGTTGTGTCATGCAATGAGTATTTAAAGTTAATAACAATTTTATTCTTTGTGAAGTTGATGCAATTGCACTTGGAGAGATTTAGGTGTAGTTTATTTTTTAGACAGTAGTCAGTGAGACTGTCCAAATCTTGTTGAAACAGTCTACAATCTTCTACAGTATGTATGGATCTATAGGCTTTGAGATCATCAGCGTATACAAGAAATTTAGTATTTTTAAAACATTTGTCTATGTCATTAATATATAAAATAAATAATAATGGTCCCAAGATTGAACCCTGTGGAACACCCGAGGTTATATGCACTGCCTCAGATTGATGACCATTCACGACCACCCTTTGTGTTCTATTTTTAATATAGGATGAGAGCCAGCGAAGCAAATTTCCTCGAATACCATTAAACGCAATTTTATTCAGCAGGATTTCATGGTCGACCTTGTCAAACGCTTTTTTGAAATCTGTATAAACCGCGTCAACTTGCAACCGCCTGTCCATGTTTTCAAAAATGTAATTTGAGAAAACTAACAAATTTGAAACAGTCGAACGTCGCTGAACAAACCCATGTTGCTCTGGGATGATGACGCTGTGTATGATTGGATAGATTTCGTTGTGTACGAGTCTCTCAAAAAGTTTTGACAAGGTCGACAGAATCGAGATAGGCCGGTATTGTTCTACGTCATGTTTTGGGCCATTCTTGTGTACAGGCGTGATATTAGCCCTTTTCCATTCATCCGGGAAAACACCCTCGTTTAAACATTTATTATAAATAATAAAGAGTGGCTTACAGATAGTGCCAGCGGTGGCCTTAAAGAACAGAGCTGGGTACCCATCGGGACCTGCCCCCTTAGATGGATCCAGTAATTTTAACTCTCTACATATTTTATCTTCTTCAATATGCAAGTTATCGATCAAGTTAACATTGGCATTACAGTGTGTAGGCGGGGTCCAGGTGGACAATGAAGGTGACCTAGGTTCAAACACAGACTGGAAAAAGTCAGAAAACATATCACAAATCTCATCTGGGACACTTGACTTAATGTTTTGATAGTGCATAGTGGATGGAATACCTGATTTATTTTTGCGATTTGATATATATGTCCAGAAATACTTAATGCTTGTGGTGAGTTTATCTTCAACTGATTTAATATAGTCTGTGTAGCAAGTCCTACAGGCTTCCTTAAAAGTTACTCTGTGTTCCGAAAACTCATTGTAGTCTTTGATGTTCTTAAATTTTTTCCATTTAACCCAAAGACGTTGTTTTTTCTTGTAAATTTTGATTAATTTCGCAGAGAACCAAACTGGAAAATCAAGTGTCCGGGACTTAACACGCGGCACATTACATTCAGTAATGCCACCGAGGACATCATAAAAGCGTTGCACTGCCTCCCGCGACGGAAGATGCTCCAGCAGGTTCACCCATTCAACCTCACTGATCCGTTCATTAATCACATCATAGTTAGCTTTGCGAAAGTCATATTTACTCAACAGTTTTCTTTTAAGAGCTTGTGTGGAGATACTTGTGGGGGCTGTGGCAACAAACGGAGGATGATGTGTGTCTATAGGTAGTAGTGAGTCCAATGGAGGGCCTATAGTACTAGTGGTGTTAGAAATAAACAAATCTAAGATTTTCCCATTAGCATTACGTATGTTATTAAATTGGTATGCATCCAGGGTTGACATGAGCTGTGCCAAATGTGAACATATAGGGGATGATCCAAAGCATGACATACCAGCAAGCTGATGCGACCCGAGAGACTGTCCAGCCTTCCACGTAATTTCAGGGAGATTATAATCACCAACAATAAATATATTTTCGACATATGGTTCATTTAACATGTCCTGCAGTGTATCAAGGTGAGATGTATATACATCGGTGGTTGCCCAAGGTGGTATGTATACAGAACTAACTACGTGCATTTTTGAGCTGTTGTCCCTGCTCGGAATACCAACCGCAAGATGCTCAATGCACGACGGTCGACCAGAAATGTCAAGTAAACATGACCGGAGCCCACGTGACACCGCTATTAGAACCCCACCACCATCACGCTTACAAGTCGTGTCGCGATCTCGATCACAGCGGTACACAATGTATCGAGGATCCACAAACTCACCGCTAGCAATATCAGGTATAAGCCACGTCTCAGTCAATATTATTATGTCGTAGGAAAACGACAGAATACTCAAATACAAGGAATGCAATTTGGTTCTCACCCCTCTACAATTTTGGTAATAAATAGTTATGTCGTTATGATCCATTAAACAAAAATCTTAACATAAATATGTATAGGGCAGCAAGTATTGTGCACACAGGGTTCAGCCGTGGTGTAAAATGATAGCAATTTGTGAACATATTTTTATACAGAAATACTATGTCGTACTCACAAATGAAGATCAGCATAATGTCTTCAGAAAAATACTTTTTAGAGGAATGTAAATAATAGTACTTTTTGGAATACCATTGAGTAGCAATTAATTTCATTAATAAATAATTGAAAAATGATAAAATTATAACAATTAAAAAAACATGCAACACAATACAATTACAATAATTCTGCTCAAATAATATTTTTTTGGAATAACATTGAATAATAATTAATTTCATTAATAAAAAGTAGTAAAATGATAAAATTAAAACAAATAAAGGAACATGCAAAACAATACAGTTACAATAATTCAGCTTTAGCAATGTAGACACTACCCCATGCTGATTACGTTTCATGGTTATAGCGTTGAAAAAAATAAAGAGGAAGCAGTCAATCAGTTGCCTTCTTTTTAATTTTATTAAGATCACCGTCTCCACGTATCGCAAAGGCGGTTGCACCATCACGCTCGCGTACCAGTATGGTACCATTCCTGATCCATACGTATTTATAATTATGGTTGTTTGCAACTTCTCGGGTTCTACGAAATAACTGCTTTCTCTTTAGGGTTAAGTGCTCATTAATATAAATAGATGTGGAAGTACCTGAGATACCAATCTGATCAGTCTTTAACGAGTTAGCTTTCCGATACGTGCTGAGCAAATTGTCCCTCTGTAGGCGAGAGGTGAACTTTAAAATAATATTCTTTGGTCTTGTACTCTGTTGATGAGCATGAGGCACTCTGTGTACAGCCACAATGTCATTGAGCAAAATTGGAGATTTAAGGACATTCCCTATGGTTTCAATGATAGAAGGTAAGTTTTCATTACGCCTCTCAGGCAGGTTACAAATCTCGACATTACACTGTCGAGCCTGCTGCTCAAGAACGTCAATCTTAGTTTCCAGGCTAAAAATTGTTGACTCAAACTCCGCTGACGATGTGTTACAGCTCAACTCATCAACACGCTTTTTGAGGGTGTCGTGCTCTGCTGTCTGGTTCTGAGAACTGGTTCGCAGGTCAACAATGTCATCACGAAGGGTGGACACTTGTTGTTTTAAAAGGGTTTGCTCTGCACGTAGCACTTGCATATCCTTCTGGATGCCAGTCAAGGTGGACTTGATATCGTCATGTATTTGAAGCATATCCTTGTTCATATCACTTCGCCATTGGCTAAGAGTTGCTTGTAGGTTTATTGTAAATGCCTCAAAGTCTGTGGAGTTTGAAGGCTGCGATGACTTTTCAGTGATCAGTGTCCTATTACCGCCAAGACTGGTGGACGAACTGAGATGACTGTGGTCTAAGTTATCACAGGATATATCCATGGTGTGGTCATCAACTGGAAGCTCAGTATAGTTGCGCACGGGAGTGTTTATGTTCGACCTGGCCCGTCTGGTTATGTTACAACATAAAGGACACTTCCAAACTGCCTTGTGTTCGTCTTTTAGAGCTACAAACTGGCTCGAAGTTAAACTCAAGCACTCATAGTGGTATTTCCCACCACATACAGAGCACTGAAGAACATTAGTTGACAAAGCAGAGGTATTATTACAGCATTCCATCGTGATTGAAGTCGCTTCGAGTATTATGTCCGTTGAATAAAATGTTCAGTAATTATTAAGTAAGTATGGCAAACTAGCGCCCTCTGTTCTACTTCACAGCAACGAAGTTCTCTATCGATCGCTAGTTATCGGTCAAATTATCACCGCTTCGCACGTCGTTCGTAGTAGGCACAGTTGGCTCCGTGATTCCCTAGTAAACCAGCAGATGGCGCTGAGTTCAATGACAGCAACTATCGAATGATTGTCAATGACTTTGCAAAATATAAGTGTCGTTGGATTTACAAAACATGAACAATCACTTCACCACAAGACTGATTAGACACTGGAGATGCTTGGTAAGGGTGACCTTAGTCCAACACTAGTAATTTACCGTCCAAATTATGCGTATAATCTATCCACTAGCTATGGTTAGGCTGCACACAGTTTTTCACTTCACACAATCAAGTTCTCTTCTAAGGTAAATTATTACACGGTTAACAAAGTATTACACCAAGCAACGTCTAAGCTTTAAGTTAAAGCCAAGAAATACTAGTATTAAGCACTTAAACTATTTTAAATAAATATTCAAAACGGAGTGATGTAGAAAGTAAACAAATTGAAGCGCCCTCTAGTGACGGACAATTTAGGATACTCACGCGGGCGAAGCCGCAGCTGGTAAAAGCTAGTACTTAATAAAGTAAACATTCATGTCAAAAGTAACAAACGAGAAGAACGAAAAGTATGCAACAGAGTTTAAAAAAAAATTACAATGACTAAAATTTAAAAAGGTATAATGGATAAAATGTAACATTCGGCCATGTCCATCACAGAAGCAGCTCAATCCCAAGCCTTTTTGTCTTCAAGATAGTCTTTAATTGTAAAAAAGCGTTGCCAAGTAGTTTTGATTAAATTGTTAAAACTTTAAACACTAGTAAAGCACTGTACAAACGTTTTCATTTTTCAACTTTTAATCCAGAGTTTTCCAATTTATTTTTAACACTTTAAATAATAAATAAATAATAAATAAATAAATGAATTATCTTATCTATTTATAAACATTATAATTTTATTAATAATTTAATTAATCAATTGTAATTTATTCAATTTACTATTTATTCAGGCATTTTCAATAAATGTTTTTTTTTTGTGTTGACGAATTTGTCTACCGTTATAATTATGTATTAGTTAATTTTAAATTTTGATTTCATTGTTGTTAGATAATTTTAAGTTCAATTAGGTTTCATGAATATGTTTAAGCCGTCATTTTTCGTGCATGTGGTGTTAACCTTTAATTAATTGTTGCACGTGCTACTGTTTTACGTAGTCATTAAGTCAGAAATGTATGTAGTGTAAACAATTGTTGGTTAACCTAAATAAATAAAATAAAAAATAAAATAAAGTAAGAAGCTTATTTGAAGCTCTCGAAATAGACGTTTGTTTCGGTGATGACATTTGACCCAAATTTCTTTCCACTTAGCCATTTTTTCAGATTTGGAAAGAAGAAATAGTTTAGTAGTTTTGTTTTTTTTTGGGATAAGCCCGCCACACCACATTCCCAAGCTACTGCAACTTTTGAAAGCCAGAATCAACATTGGCGACGACCAGAAAAACGCCGAGTCAATGAAGCTCTACGAGTCCCAGAGAAATTATTAATTTGTCTTGGATCCCGCAACGAAATTAATCAAAGTCAAAGTCAAAGTATGTATTTCAATTAGACCATTTACAGGCACTTTTGAATTGTCAAGGTCGGTTGATCAATAAGATGAAGCTATTTGCACGTTCCAAAGCGTAGATCTCTATGTAGAAGAACGTGCAAGAAACTCCACGGACACTCTTTTAAAAATAATATTTTGTTACAAAATTATGGTTACATCATTCATATTGAAATAAAAAATATGTGAGAACAATGTAAAAGACGTGCAGGATAAAAGAGTCTGGAGTAAAAAGCGACAGTTCAAAGAAATAATTAAAATAAACCATAGCAGCCAAGAGATGACCAGTCTCAGCTGACGGCGCCCGTTCACGAACATGACGCATACGCTAGCACCATTCGGCTCAACCATTTTTTAAGGGAGCCAAATGATCCAACGCACGCTACCATCAGACAGACTTTTGAGTGAGCATGACATTCCCAATCGCCAGGGTACATTCAAGTAAAAGACCTACCAAAAAAGACCTACCAAAAATGATCATTATAGTTTAAATTTAAGGTACATAGTACACACAAATGTGCCGTATGCTAAATAAATTGAGTCTATACAATGAAAAATATTGCATTCTTACAATGTTCATCCGGTCCAACAATATTTCCAAATGCTGACAGATTACTTTGTGTGCCCTAGTTGCTGTGGAGCAGGACCAGCATTGAGCCAAGCATTTTTATCTTCAATATACTCCCCTAACTTATAATATGCTTGCCTGCATAGTGTGCGTATAATAGAAGATTTAAATTTTGTCTTATTTAGTTCTAATATATGCGGAGGTATTTTATTATGTCATTTTAAACAGTAGGTACCCCATAAAAGATGAGGCTACTTTAGCCAGTCTGAAACCTGGTTGAACTAATTGGTCCCTATTTCGAGTAGCATAACTATGTTTGTCACCTCTTTTACTAAAAGGATGTAAATTCTTTCTAACTTACATTATGTTTTCGTAAATGTATTGACAAGGTATCGTCATGATGTTAATATTCTTAAACAATTCCCTTAGAGAATCGCGCCGTCCGAGTTTGTACTTGGCTTTAATGGCTCTTTAGCCCGTCCCCATAGTAAAATACAGTAAGACATGATACTGTGAAAGTAGCTAAAATAGACCAGTCTCGCGGTATCAATATCCATAAATTGGCGGATTTTCCAAACAGTATATGCTGCTGAACTTAGCCGTCCTGCAAGACATGTTAAATGAGGACCCCATTGTAGCCTTGAGTAAAGCGTAATTCCCAGGCCGTTTTATCGACGAATTCAAGTTTTTCCCCGTTCAATACTATGTTACAATCACTGCCTTTGACATTCGGTAAGGCAAATCTTATGCATTTTGTTTTCTTTTCATTTAGGACTAGATTATTGGCAGTTAACCAATTTTGGACTTGCATTAGGGCGTTATTTATGATGTCAAGATTATTTGTCCGTCTATTAACCTTAAAAATTAAAAAGGTGTCGTCGGCAAAACAACACCATATTAAGTTTTTGTTGCAATAAATGAGGCAAATCATTTATATATACTAAAAATAAAAAAGGACCTAAAATTGAGCCCTGGGGTACCCCCATTTTCACGTTTAATCCCGACGAATTGACACCGTTTACTTGAACTACCTACAGGCTTTCATTTAAATAAGATTTAACAAGGCTTAAAGCTGTTTTGCCCGGCCCGTAATGCCAAAGTTTCAGAATGTTTCGTGATTTACACAATCAAACGCCTTAGATAGGTCACAGAAGATGCCTATGGCATCCTGTGCCTCTTCCCAGGCATTAAAGATGTGCTTCAATAAGGTGACACCCGCGTCAGTCGTACAACGTCCTCTGGTGAAACCATACTGTTAATCATGCAAGATGTTATTGGTGTTAAAATGATAAAGCATCTGATTAAGCATCACTTTTTCAAATACCTTGCTGAACACTCCAATTCTGCATATTATACATACATAGCATGCACAGATACACATACCCAAATAACATGGATGGCAAATACAAATGATTCCCAGTAAATATATCAAGTTTGGTCTGCTGAATGCAGGATCTCTGGGAACTAATCATGATGAGTTTTTGATGGCTATGAGCAATCACACCGTGGACATCATGGCTATTAATGAAACTTGGCTTCGTAGGGGAGAGGACGACCGGGCGCCTAGTGTACCGGGTTACAGGCTTAAGCATATACCGCGACCGGTTACGGTACGAGGTGGGCGCGGTGGGGGTGTTGCGTTTTATATTAAAACCGGAATATCTGCACCACTTAAAGTCCACCCCGTCCATCCTAACGTTGAACAACTTTGGTTGGGCCTAACAGTAAATAAAAAGAGATTACTCATTGGGACTGCATACCGCCCACCATGGTTGGATTTGGAGCTCTTTCTCGAGGGCCTAACAACTAGTATCAGTGGTTTAGCCCCATATGACAACTTAATATTGCTAGGCGACCTTAATGTCAACCTGTTGGATGAAGGTAGCTCAAGAGCGAAACAACTTCTGGATTTTTTTAGCCATATAAATCTTAAGCAGTTCGTTCAGACACCTACACACTTTGTGGGTGACAGCAGTTCGCTTATTGATTTGATTTGCTCGGACGCCAGTATTCGAAATGTCGTGGTGGATCACAATAGCGATCTTGGCCACCACTCCTTTATCTCATGTGAAACTGTATTTAAGAAGCATAGGCTTAAACCAAGATTGGTTGTGTATCGCCCGCTTAGAGACATATTGGAGGATCACTTCGACACCGACTTAAGAATGATACCATGGTCAAGTATTGGAACCATGAAAAATGTTAACTTGATGGTACAAACTTTTAACACATATATTATCCAGCTTTTCGATTTACACGCTCCTATTAAGGAGAAGACATTTAAAAATCGCCCTACACCCTGGATAACTGATAACATACGTCTTATGTTCAAACTGAGAGATGAAGCCAGGGCTGCTTATCACAAATCAAAAGAACAACATAGAGCATATTATCTAGAGCTTAAGCGCCAAGCTGCTGTGGCACTCAGTAATGAAAAAAGGGCATATTTCACTAAAAGCATCAATGACCAAATCAGGGACCCAAAACTGCTGTGGCGTAATTTAAAATCAGATGTGCTCCCAGACCATCAACAAAGAATGCTTCCTGAAAATTTTGATAATCCGGATAATATCAATGCATCATTTCTGGATGTTCCGGGTAGTAGCCTTAATAACACTTTACAACTATCCTACTTCGACTCTCATAGATATAGCTCTGCCAAATTCTCCCTCACAACTACAAATCAGGAATCAGTTTTGAAAATTATCAAGAGTCTAGGGTCAAATGCACAGGGTGTAGATGGTGTAAGTCTTGACATGATATCTCTTACATTGCCTACGACACTGCAAGCTATAACAGACATTATTAACCAGTCTATCCTCACAAGCACATTCCCTGAAATCTGGCGACAAGCGGTTGTGCGTCCTATCCCTAAAAACAACAACCCGGCTAACATGAGGGATCTGAGGCCTATTAGTATTCTCCCCTGCCTGTCTAAGATCCTAGAACGTGTAGTATACTCGCAGGTTATTGAATATCTAGAGACTAATGCCATTCTCCCAGATCTTCAGTCTGGATTTAGAAAGGGAAGAGGTACTGCGACAGCTCTTGCTGATGTTGTGGGTAATATCCTTGAGGCACGTGACAGGGGTGAGGGATCAATTCTGGCTCTACTAGATTTTTCCCGGGCTTTCGACAGTATTAATACTGCTTTATTACTGTCAAAGTTAGCTTACTACGGTTTTGACGGAGGCGCAGTGGAGTGGTTTAAAAGTTATTTGACTGGCAGATCACAATACGTCGAGATCCGCAGGGAGGATGGATCTACTTCGTCATCTTCCCCCCTCCACGTGTCACGAGGGGTCCCACAAGGATCAATTTTGGGTCCATTATTGTACATAGTATACAGTGCTGATATTATTAAATCATTTCTACACTGCAAGTATCACATGTATGCTGATGATATTCAATTGTACATATCATTTAAGGCTGTTGACACATCCTTGGCGGTGAGGAAGATGAACGAGGACTTGGAGAGAGTGGTCTCATGGTCAGAGGAAAACTCCCTGGTCTTAAATCCTCTTAAGTCAAAATTTATAGTGCTAGGCACTAGAAAGCAGGTCTGTTCAATAATCTCGGCCAAACCTGAGATAGTAATCATGGGAGAGATTATTGACAGAGTAGAGCACGCTTGCAACCTTGGGCTACTTATGGATCCAGATATGCACTTTGAGGCCCATATAACCAATGTTCTCAGAAATTGCTTCTATAGGCTGAAGGTTTTGTATGGGATACGAAAATACTTGAGCATACCGGTGCGGAAACAACTTGTTGACAGCCTTGTGCTTTCTAAGTTAAACTATTGTGACATAGTCTATGGACCATGCCTACTCAGCAAAACGGAGAGAGTTATACAGAGAATTCAGAATGCTTGTGTTCGTTTCTGTGTTACTGTGCCACGAAGGAGTCACATAACTCCTTACATTAACCAGATAGGTCTGCTTAAGATGGCCGCCAGAAGGAAGCTTCATTTAGCCAACTTATTGTTTGGTATAACTATATCCAAAAAACCAAATTATTTATATGACAAACTAACTTGGAAGCAAAACTACCTAAAAAACAAACTTCGCTCCATGGTTGACCCGCTGACCGTGCCAATGCACAGAACTGCTTGCTTCAGGGGGTGCTTCAGGTTTGCAGCCACGCATTGTTGGAATGATCTCCCACCACCATTGAGACGCCTGAAAACATTACAGTGTTTCAAGTTCCAGCTTAAGAAGTTACTTATGCTTCAACAATTATCATCTCAAGCATAAGTTTTTTTGTTCTGCAATATTTTTCTGTACTGTACCTCAGGGGTCACGGCCATCAGGCTTTGGTTGGGATCTCCAACGGTGCGGGCTGCTCTGACCTTTGTGGTCCCATTTTTCCTCTGGCTTGTTTTGTTATGCCACTCAGAACATGTCTCCTTGGATGCCATTTGTCTCATTCCTGTATTTTTAAAATTAGTTTTATGTAAGTATACAATGACTTCACCGATTACTATTTAATTTTTATACTTTGACTTATTTATTTGCAATTTTTGCTGTTTTATTTATGAATTTTAATTATTTTCCAATTTGCTAGATTTATCTTACCAATTAATGTTATTGTTTTTTACGAATTTTTAATTTATAATCACTGTTTTATATAGTCAAATGACTTGCTCGATATGCATAAGGACTAAAATAACAATACCCATTCAAAACCCTTACCTAGTCAGTACCTCCTACTTAGTGCTTTTATTCCCCTTTTGCTGCTTTGTGAACTTATCTGGTTGTGTTTTTGTCATCTTTGTATATGGGTATTTACACCCCACTCACTCACTTTTAACTCACAATGCATTCTACAATAACACTTCTTCCCACTACTGCTTCATCCAGCAACACATAATATATAAACAAACTACGTGAATTGCGCAGGTCAAAAACTTTCTACATTCCATGAATTCCATCTTTCCACTGTGTTTGTGATTCGTTGTCGATCTTCGGCCATTTTGTGGGTGGTGCGCATGGACGGACATAGACTATGTAAACCACAGAACACCTATACTAGGGCTGGGGAGATGTAAACTCGGAATTGGCTAGTATCGTTTTTGCGTGCGCATAGATAAAATAAAAATTTTTAGTCGTGTGCGTCACTATTTGTCCTGCGATTGTCTGCGCAACAGTTTATTATTTGTCCATATCTATATATATATATATATTATTTTTTCTTATTTATTTTTTTATTCAACTACCTTTAGGCTGCTCCGGCCGACGTCTCTCAGTCTGAGCCGGCTGTCGCTGAAAACCAGCGCTGTGGCTCTGTCTCGCACACGAGTTCCAGCATTATGCTGAGCGATGGCCGTTTTGCGCCGATGTGACGCATATCTTCCTCAAAATCCCTTTTTACTTTTATATATATACTCATTTATTTTTATGGTGTGCGTCATGCTTGGCGTAAATAAACTCTTTTTCTTTCTTTCTTCTTTCTTTCACTGGCAGCACGGATACTGGTCTATAATTGTTTGTGTCTTTACTGTCCCCGGATTTGAAAAGTGGTATCACCTTACTGAATTCCATTAAGTCCGGAAAGACACCTTGATCCACACACAAATTAAATATTAAAGCTCAGGAAGGCGCTATAGCCTCAATAATTGAGGTACAAACTTTGATAGACAATCCCCATAAATCCTCGGTTAATTTAACCTTGATCCTTGGTCTCTGGTGTATTGCGATATATCCATGTTTCTTCAGCGATTATGAAACGGCGAAAAAACTCGTTCAGATAACGGCTGAACATCGCCAAACAATCCTTTGAAGTGGTTAGGGTCACACACACGGGTGCGCTAATGGTCGAGTGTAAGCAATGTTACCCATAGAAATTGATGGTGCAGAGTCCCTATAGAATTTGTCAAGCCTTTGCTTGGTTTCGGTTATACGCAGTTTAACGAAGTAAATAATTTTCTCAAACCGTCCTCGTACATAAAAATAATTGTGAAAAATAAAAGAACTCAACAAATCAACATACTAATAAAAACAGTATCATGTTACCCAGTTACTGGGCTGTGAAGGTCAGATAGGCAGTCGCCCCATGTAAAATACTGGCATTCAGCTGTTTCCGATTTGTGAATTGCATTGGGAATATACCCGGGTTTTATTCTCACAGTTTGAATCAATATTTCCAAAAGGTTTATCTTATTAAAAACTTCAAGATAAGGCTTAATTTGGGCCTTTATTTTCAAATGCCAATAGTGAAGTTACTTAATAAAAGTTTAATCCGTTTTCTCTTATTATTTTCAGGGAGTAAGTGAAATTGTTACAATATTATTAAAAGTGCGAAAGTATGATTAAAAGGATTTTTATTACTCAATCACGATGAACGGCTGTGTGGATCTGGATGAAACTTGGCACAATGATAACTTATACGCAGATAATCCTTTTTTATTCAAGATGGGAAATCATCAATGTCTCTTTCCGCTTTGCACGTGTTAGACTCTAACTGTTTACTGTTGCAATTTGTGCACATGAGATTGGTCCTCCATTTAGTAAAAATTGTAAAATAATTGCTAGTAACTAAATGAAATTACATAGCAAAAATTAATCCGTTTTCTCTTATTATTTTCAGGGAGTAAGTGAAATTGTTACAATATTATTAAAAGTGCGAAAGAATGGTCAAATGGATTTTTATTACTCAATCGCGATGAACGGCTGTGTGTATCTGGATGAAACATGGCACAATGATAACTTATACGCTGTTATTCCTTTTTTATTAAAGATGGGAAATCATCAATGTCTCTTTCCGCTTTGCGCAGAGCGGAAGAAAGTGTCAGACTCTTACTGACTACGGTATATGTTGCAATTTTTATTAAATGGGGGCGGTCTTCTATTTAGTAACAATTGCAACAAATTGCTTAAATTGGGACTTTAAATTTAAATGCCAGTAGTGAAATTATGTAATAAAAGTTTAATCCGTTTTTTCTTATTATTTTCAGGAAGTAAGTGAAATTGATACAATATCATTAAAAATTCGAAAGTTTTGTTGAATGAATTTTTATAAATCAATCACGACAAACACAATTTCGACTCATTTTTTTTCTACTCAGCCATTTTCTCAGATTTGGAAATAGTCGCCGGATGCTAAATCTGTCCTCGTCGAGGCGATCGGCGGCCGCAACCTCTCGCGTCCGGCCCTGGTTCAATCCATGGTCCGGAGCGAGGAGGCATGGGAAGCCGTCACCTCCTTCTGCGAAGCAGTAATGCTAGTGAAGGAGGAGGCGGGCCGCGTGAGGGAGAGGCAACCCTCACGCCCCAGCCGCCGTAACATAGGGAGACACACCGGGTGTCGGGAGTCGCAGGGCGATTCTCGGCCACCGTATGCGCGGGTCTGCGGACGGCGAGCGTTGGGCGGCTCGCCTTACAATCACAGCCAGGCTCGGGTCGACGGCGCGTTGTGTTCCACGCGCGCCTCAAAGAGATGTCAGCATAGGAGTAGGAGCCCGTTAGGGCAAGATCGTGCCAAAGTTGCGGATTATATTCAAAAGTGTTACCGTAGCCTTGGAAAGCAAAGGGCACTAGGAGGAGCACGGATGGGTTTTAGTCAGTAAGAGTCTGACACTCCCTTCCACTCTGCCCAGAGCGGGAGAAGTCATTTGATGATTTTCCATCCATAAAAAAACGGATGCTAAATCTGTTGAATATGCTAGTTGGGGTAGTAGTTCGTTCCGTTCATCTCCGATCCTAAATTATCATTCCGTGTATTTTATCGACGATTTCTTGCGTGACGACCTCTTTAAGTCGACCTAAACTTTGGGCGTCCGTTGTGCTGATACAACTGCAACGGAACTCATTAAACCACTTCTTAACCATAGAAATTGATGGTGCAGTGTCCTTATAGCATTCGTCAAGCCTTTGCTTGGTTTCGGTTATGGTTTTTTACGCATTAAATAATTTTCTCAAACCATCTACCAAACCACCACATAAAAATAATTCTTAAAAGTAAAAGATCTCAACAAATCAACGCTGTAATAAAAACAGTATCATGTTACCCAGTTACTGGGCTGTGAAAGTCAGATAGGCAGTCGCCCCATGTAAAATACTGGCATTCAGCTGTTTCCGATTTGTGAATTGCATTGGGAATATACCCGGGTTTTATTCTCACAGTTTGAATCAATATTTCCAAAAGGTTTATCTTATTAAAAACTTCAAGATAAGGCTTAATTTGGGCCTTTATTTTCAAATGCCAATAGTGAAGTTACTTAATAAAAGTTTAATCCGTTTTCTCTTATTATTTTCAGGGAGTAAGTGAAATTGTTACAATATTATTAAAAGTGCGAAAGTATGATTAAATGGATTTTTATTACTCAATCACGATGAACGGCTGTGTGGATCTGGATGAAACTTGGCACAATGATAACTTATACGCAGATAATCCTTTTTTATTCAAAATGGGAAATCATCAATGTCTCTTTCCGCTTTGCACGTGTCAGACTCTAACTGTTTACTGTTGCAATTTGTGCACATGAGATTGGTCCTCCATTTAGTAAAAATTGTAAAATAATTGCTAGTAACTAAATGAAATTACATAGCAAAAATTAATCCGTTTTCTCTTATTATTTTCAGGGAGTAAGTGAAATTGTTACAATATTATTAAAAGTGCGAAAGAATGGTCAAATGGATTTTTATTACTCAATCGCGATGAACGGCTGTGTGTATCTGGATGAAACATGGCACAATGATAACTTATACGCTGTTATTCCTTTTTTATTAAAGATGGGAAATCATCAATGTCTCTTTCCGCTTTGCGCAGAGCGGAAGAAAGTGTCAGACTCTTACTGACTACGGTATATGTTGCAATTTTTATTAAATGGGGGCGGTCTTCTATTTAGTAACAATTGCAACAAATTGCTTAAATTGGGACTTTATATTTAAATGCCAGTAGTGAAATTATGTAATAAAAGTTTAATCCGTTTTTTCTTATTATTTTCAGGAAGTAAGTGAAATTGATACAATATCATTAAAAATTCGAAAGTTTTGTTGAATGAACTTTTATAAATCAATCACGACAAACACAATTTAGACCCATTTTTTTTTCTACTCAGCCATTTTTTCAGATTTAGAAATAGTCGCCGGATGCTAAATCTGTCCTCGTCGAGGCGATCGACGGCCGCAACCTCTCGCGTCCGGCCCTGGTTCAATCCGTGGTCCGGAGCGAGGAGGCATGGGAAGCCGTCACCTCCTTCTGCGAAGCAGTAATGCTAGTGAAGGAGGAGGCGGGCCGCGTGAGGGAGAGGCAACCCTCACGCCCCAGCCGCCGCAACATAGGGAGACACACCAGGTGTCGGGAGTCGCAGGGCGATTCCCGGCCACCGTATGCGCGGGTCTGCGGACGGCGAGCATTGGGCGGCTCGCCTTACGATCACAGCCAGGCTCGGGTCGACGGCGCGTTGTGTTCCACGCGCGCCTCAAAGAGATGTCAGCATAGGAGTAGGGGCCCGTTAGGGCAAGAGCTTGCCAAAGTTGCGGATTATATTCGAAAGAGTTACCGTGGCCTTGGAAAGCAAAGGGCACTAGGAGGAGCACGGATGGGTTTTAGTCAGTAAGAGTCTGACACTCCCTTCCACTCTGCCCAGAGCGGGAGAAGTCATTTGATGATTTCCCATCCATAAAAAAACGGATGCTAAATCTGTTGAACATGCTAGTTGGGCTAGTAGTTCGTTCCGTTCATCTCCGATCCTAAATTATCATTCCGTGTATTTTATCGACGATTTCTTGCGTGACGACCTCTTTAAGTCGACTTAAACTTTGGGCGTCCGTTGTGCTGATACAACTGCAACGGAACTCATTAAACCACTTCTTAACCATAGAAATTGATGGTGCAGAGTCCTTATAGCATTCGTCAAGCCTTTGCTTGGTTTCGGTTATGGTTTTTTACGCATTAAATAATTTTCTTAAACCACCTTCCAAACCACCACATAAAAATAATTCTTAAAAGTAAAAGATCTCAACAAATCAACGCTGTAATAAAAACAGTATCATGTTACCCAGTTACTGGGCTGTGAAGGTCAGATAGGCAGTCGCCCCATGTAAAATACTGGCATTCAGCTGTTTCCGATTTGTGAATTGCATTGGGAATATACCCGGGTTTTATTCTCACAGTTTGAATCAATATTTCCAAAAGGTTTATCTTATTAAAAATTTCCAGATAAGGCTTAATTTGGGCCTTTATTTTCAAATGCCAATAGTGAAGTTACTTAATAAAAGTTTAATCCGTTTTCTCTTATTATTTTCAGGGAGTAAGTGAAATTGTTACAATATTATTAAAAGTGCGAAAGTATGATTAAAAGGATTTTTATTACTCAATCACGATGAACGGCTGTGTGGATCTGGATGAAACTTGGCACAATGATAACTTATACGCAGATAATCCTTTTTTATTCAAGATGGGAAATCATCAATGTCTCTTTCCGCTTTGCACGTGTCAGACTCTAACTGTTTACTGTTGCAATTTGTGCACATGAGATTGGTCCTCCATTTAGTAGAAATTGTAAAATAATTGCTAGTAACTAAATGAAATTACATAGCAAAAATTAATCCGTTTTCTCTTATTATTTTCAGGGAGTAAGTGAAATTGTTACAATATTATTAAAAGTGCGAAAGAATGGTCAAATGGATTTTTATTACTCAATCGCGATGAACGGCTGTGTGTATCTGGATGAAACATGGCACAATGATAACTTATACGCTGTTATTCCTTTTTTATTAAAGATGGGAAATCATCAATGTCTCTTTCCGCTTTGCGCAGAGCGGAAGAAAGTGTCAGACTCTTACTGACTACGGTATATGTTGCAATTTTTATTAAATGGGGGCGGTCTTCTATTTAGTAACAATTGCAACAAATTGCTTAAATTGGGACTTTATATTTAATTGCCAGTAGTGAAATTATGTAATAAAAGTTTAATCCGTTTTCTCTTATTATTTTCAGGAAGTAAGTGAAATTGATACAATATCATTAAAAATTCAAAAGTTTTGTTGAATGAACTTTTATAAATCAATCACGACAAACACAATTTAGACCCATTTTTTTTTCTACTCAGCCATTTTTTCAGATTTAGAAATAGTCGCCGGATGCTAAATCTGTCCTCGTCGAGGCGATCGGCGGCCGCAACCTCTCGCGTCCGGCCCTGGTTCAATCCATGGTCCGGAGCGAGGAGGCATGGGAAGCCGTCACCTCCTTCTGCGAAGCAGTAATGCTAGTGAAGGAGGAGGCGGGCCGCGTGAGGGAGAGGCAACCCTCACACCCCAGCCGCCGCAACATAGGGAGACACACCGGGTGTCGGGAGTCGCAGGGCGATTCCCGGCCACCGTATGCGCGGGTCTGCGGACGGCGAGCGTTGGGCGGTTACCCTAACGATCACAGCCAGGCTCGGGTCGACGGCGCGTTGTGTTCCACGCGCGCCTCAAAGAGATGTCAGCATAGGAGTAGGGGCCCGTTAGGGCAAGAGCTTGCCAAAGTTGCGGATTATATTCGAAAGAGTTACCGTGGCCTTGGAAAGCAAAGGGCACTAGGAGGAGCATGGATGGGTTTTAGTCAGTAAGAGTCTGACACTCCCTTCCACTCTGCCCAGAGCGGGAGAAGTCATTTGATGATTTCCCATCCATAAAAAAACGGATGCTAAATCTGTTGAATATGCTAGTTGGGCTAGTAGTTCGTTCCGTTCAACTCCGATCCTAAATTATCATTCCGTGTATTTTATCGACGATTTCTTGCGTGACGACCTCTTTAAGTCGACTTAAACTTTGGGCGTCCGTTGTGCTGATACAACTGCAACGGAACTCATTAAACCACTTCTTAACCATAGAAATTGATGGTGCAGAGTCCTTATAGCATTCGTCAAGCCTTTGCTTGGTTTCGGTTATGGTTTTTTACGCATTAATTAATAATTTTCTTAAACCACCTGCCAAACCACCACATAAAAATAATTCTTAAAAGTAAAAGATCTCAACAAATCAACGCTGTAATAAAAACAGTATCATGTTACCCAGTTACTGGGCTGTGAAGGTCAGATAGGCAGTCGCCCCATGTAAAATACTGGCATTCAGCTGTTTCCGATTTGTGAATTGTATTGGGAATATACCCGGGTTTTATTCTCACAGTTTGAATCAATATTTCCAAAAGGTTTATCTTATTAAAAACTTCAAGATAAGGCTTAATTTGGGCCTTTATTTTCAAATGCCAATAGTGAAGTTACTTAATAAAAGTTTAATCCGTTTTCTCTTATTATTTTCAGGGAGTAAGTGAAATTGTTACAATATTATTAAAAGTGCGAAAGTATGGTTAAATGGATTTTTATTACTCAATCACGATGAACGGCTGTGTGGATCTGGATGAAACTTGGCACAATGATAACTTATACGCAGATAATCCTTTTTTATTCAAAATGGGAAATCATCAATGTCTCTTTCCGCTTTGCACGTGTCAGACTCTAACTGTTTACTGTTGCAATTTGTACACATGAGATTGGTCCTCCATTTAGTAAAAATTGTAAAATAATTGCTAGTAACTAAATGAAATTACATAGCAAAAATTAATCCGTTTTCTCTTATTATTTTCAGGGAGTAAGTGAAATTGTTACAATATTATTAAAAGTGCGAAAGAATGGTCAAATGGATTTTTATTACTCAATCACGATGAACAGCTGTGTGGATCTGGATGAAACTTGGCACAATGATAACTTATACGCTGTTAATCCTTTTTTATTAAAGATGGGAAATCATCAATGTCTCTTTCCGCAGACTTTAACTGTTTACTGTTGCAATTTGTACAACATAGGGTTGGTCCTCCATTTAGTAAAAATTGTAAAATACTTGCTAGTAACTAAATTAAAATACATAGTAAAAATTAATCCGTTTTCTCTTAATATTTTCAGAAAGTAAGTGAAAGTCTCGTCAAGAAGTACCGTGTTACCCAGTTAAGGGTTTGTAGAGGTTTGGTAGGCAGCCGCTCCACGTAAAATACTGGTATTCAGCTGAATCCAGTTTGACTGGGAGCCGACCCCAATATAGTTAGGAAAAGGCTAGGCAGATGATGAATTGAAATTCTAACTACGCCATTAAAATGCGAAAGTTTGGTTAAATGGATTTATATCACGACGAGCGGCTGTATGGATCTGAATGAAATTTGGCGCAGAGATAACTTATACGCTTTTCATCCTTTTATTAAAAGATGGCATATCATCAAATGACTCCTTCCTCTCTGTGCAGAGACTAAGGGAGTGTCAAACTCTTACAGACTAACATCCATCCTTGTACCTCCAATTGCCCATTGCTATCCAGGGCCACGCTAACTCTTTCGAAAAATTCCAAAAGCTGTCATTGCGCACTACAGTATCGCCTGCGTACCTAGTGGTGTACCTGGTCAGTTGACGAGATTTGTTTAGGAGAGTCATAAGAATAATTGATTGCATTTGTATTGTTATTGTGTAAGTCGAAGAGTTCACTTACAATTTCTCAATGACGCAATGGTAATCTTACTCTTCTATTTTTTTAGCCCGTAAGTAATGTAGCTTATTTATCTACTTTATTTGTCTATTCTAAATAAACAAATTTAGAAAATTGATGTGTCTGTTTGTAATATCAACTAAGTCTGGCTATCTACCAACTTGTTACCTAAAGGCTACAGGGATTTGTATAAAACATTATGCATACGGGTACCTAGACAAATGCCAGTAGTGAAGTTACTTAATAAGAGTTTAATCCGCTATCTCTTATTGTTTTGAGGGAGTAAGTGAAATATTGTAACAGTATTATTAAAAATGCGAAAGTTTGGTTTGATGGATTTTCATTACTCAATCACGATGAGCGACTGTATGGAGCTGGATGAAATTCGGCACAAAGATAGCTAAGGCATTAAGTCCGCCTCTGTACATCTGTGTGTGAAAACTGTTAAAAAAATAAGTAAATAAATAGCTTATACGCTGTTCATCCTTTTTTCATTAAAGATGGGAAATCAACAATGTTTCTTTCCGCTTTGCGCAGAGCGGAAGGGCGTGTCAGATTCTTACTGACTACGGTACATGTTGCAATTTTTACTAAATGGTCTTTGTATTAGTAACAATTGCAACATATTGCTTAATTTGGGACTTTATATTTAAATGCCAGTAGTGAAATTATAAAATAAAAGTTTTACCCGTTTTTCCTTATTATTTTCAGGAAGTAAGTGAAATAGTTACAATATTATTTATTTATTTATTTATATCATTTATTTATTATATAAACTCGGAGCCGCTGCTACCTTAGTACTTCAGATTCACAAGTACCAGGAGACCAGAAACATGTCATAGTATTTTTGGGCTGGTATAATTATGTAGGTAGGGTAGGTGTAGGGAAGGTGTAGGGTATGTCTAGGGTAGGTCTAGGGAATGTGTAGGGTTGGTGTAGGTTAGGTGTAGAGTAGGTGTAGGGTAGGTGTAAGGTAGGTTTAGGGTAGGTGTAGGGTAGGTGTTGGGTAGGTGTACGGTTGGGTGTACGGTTGAGTAGGTGTAGGGTAGGGTAGCGTAGCGGTAGGGTAGATGTTTCCTGAGTAAAAAAGTGAGTACAATACAGATAAGGAAACCTCCCTTTTTCCGACATTCACGCGGGCGAAACCGCTGGTAGAAGCTAGTACTTAATAAAGTCAACATTCATGTCAAAAGTAACAAACGAGAAGAACGAAAATTATGCAACAGAGCTTAAAAAAAATGACAAAGTCTAAAAATGAAAAAGGTATAATGGATAAAATGTAACATTCGGCTATGTCCATCACAGAAGCAGCTCAATCCCAAGCCTTTTTGTCTTTAAGATAGTCTTTAATTGTAAAAAAGCGTTGCCAAGTAGTTTTGACTAAATTATTAAAACTTTAAACACTAGTAAAGCACTGTACAAACGTTTTTAATTTTCACCGTTAAATCCAGAGTTTTCCAATTTTTTTTTACTTTCAAGTAAAAAGCTAAAGCCAGAATCAACATTGGCGACGACCAGAAAAACGCCGAGTCAATGAAGCTCGACGAGTCCCAGAGACATGATTCATTTTTCTTGCATCTAGCAGCGATATTAATCAAAGTCAAAGTCAAAGCATTTATTTCAATTAGACCATTTACGGGCACTTTTGAATTGTCAAGGTCGGTCGGTCAAAAAGATGAAGCTATTTGCACGTTCCAAAGGAAACTCCACGGAAACTTAAAAAATAATATTTTGTTACAAAATTATGGTAACATCATTCATATTGAAATAATACATATGTGAGAACAATTTAACAGACAGTAGGATAAAAGAGTCCGGAGTAAAAAGAAACAGTTCAAAGAAATAATTAAAATAAACCATGGCAGCCAAGAGATGACCAGTCTCAGCTGACGGCGCCCGTTCACGAACATGACGCATACGCTAGCATCATTCGGCTCAACCATTTTTAAGGGAGCCAAATGATCCAACGCACGCTACCATAAGACAGACTTTTGAGTGAGCATGACATTCCCAATCGCCAGGGTACATTCAAGTCAAAGACCTACCCAAACTGATCGTTATAGTTTAAAAAGGTACACAGTACTCACAAATATGCTGTTAATGCATGAAATTATACAATGCTAAATAAATTGAGTCTATACAATGAAAACTATTGCATTCTTACAATGTTCATCCGGTCCAACAATATTTCCAAATGCTGACAGATTACTTTATGTGCCCTAGTGGCTGTGGAGCAGGACCAGCATTGAGCCAAGCATTTTTATCTTCAATATACTCCCCTAACTTATAATATGCTTGCCTGCATAGTGTGCGTTTAATACAAGATTTAAATTTTGTCTTATTTAGTTCTAATATATGGAGAGGTATTTTATAATAACATTTTAAACAGTACCCCATAAAAGATGAGGCTACTTTAGCCAGTCTGAAACCTGGTTGAACTAATTGGTCCCTATTTCGAGTAGCATAATTATGTTTGTCACCTCTTTTACTAAAAAGATGTAAATTCTTTCTAACTTACATGATGTTTTCTTATAAGTATTGACAAGGTACCTCCATGATGTTAATATTCTTAAACAGTTCCCTTAGAGAATCGCGCCGTTTGAGTTTGTAGATGGCTTTAATGGCTCTTTTCTGCAGAATAAAAATAGACTCGTTATCTGCAGCCCGTCCCCATAGTAAAATACAGTAAGACATGATACTGTGAAAGTAACTAAAATATACCCGTCTCGCGGTATCAACATCCGTAAATTGGCGGATTTTCCAAACAGTATATGCTGCTGAACTTAGCCGTCCTGCAAGAGATGTTAAATGAGGACCCCATTGTAGCCTTGAGTATAGTGTAATTCCCAGGAAAACCGTTTTATCGACGAATTCAAGTTATTCCCCGTTCAATACTATGTCACAATCACTGCCTTTGACATTTGGTAAGGCAAATCTTATGCATTTTGTTTTCTTTTCATTTAGGACTAGATTATTGGCAGTAAACCAATTTTGGACTTGCATGAGGGCATTATTCATGACGTCAAGATTATTGGTCCGTCTATTAACCTTAAAAATTAAAAAGGTGTCGTCGGCAAAACAATGCCATATTAAATTTTTGTTGCAATAAATGGGGCAAATCATTTATATATACTAAAAATAAAAAAGGACCTACAATTGAGCCCTGGGGTACCCCCATTTTCACGTTTAATCCCGACGAATTGACACCGTTTACTTGAACTATCTGCAGGCTATCATTATTATAAGATTTAACAAGGCTTGTAGCTGTTTTGCCCAGCCCGTAATGCCCAAGTTTCAGAAGTAATGTTTCGTGATTTACACAATCAAACGCCTTAGATAGGTCACAGAAGATGCCTATGGCATCCTGTGCCTCTTCCCACGCATTAAAGATGTGCTTCAAAAAGGTAACACCCGCGTCAGTCGTACTACGTCCTCTGGTGAAATCATACTGTTTATCATGCAAGATGTTATTAGTGTTAAAATGATAAAGCATCTGATTAGGCATCTCTTTTTCAAATACCTTGTTGAACACTGGCAGCACGGATACTGGTCTATAATTGTTTGTGTTTTAACTGTCCCCAGATTTGAAAAGTGGTATCACCTTACTGAATTTCATTAATTCCGGAAAGACACCTTGATCCACACACAAACTAAATATTAAAGCTAAGGAAGGCGCTATAGTCTCAATAATTGAGGTACAAACTTTGATAGACAATCCCAAACCAAATCTTTGGTTAATTTAACCTTGATTTGACAATCAGAAAATAACAGCGGAGGAGTAGGAAAAAAAATTAGTAAAATAGCCACAGAATGCCATATCTGGAGAATATGCTGGTTAGGCTAGCAGTTCGCTGCCCAATTTACCCGTGCATTAGCGTCATGGAAACACAACACTTTTTTCTTCGCCAAATGCTTTCTGCTTCAAATCAATATAAAATCTGTCCTAAATTTTTAAATAATATTCGCCGGATATGGTTTTATCTTTTCAAGGTAATCGATAGGAATGACACCGTGTGCATCCCAAAAAACTGTGGTCATGACAATGTTGGCCGATAAACACAATTTGGCCTTCATTGGTGCCCGTTCACCTCGAGAAACCCAATTTTTTATTGATCCTTGGTCTCTTGTGTATTGCGTATCCATGTTTCTTCAGCGATTATGAAACGGCGAAAAAACTCGTTCAGATAACGGCTGAACATCGCCAAACAATCCAACAATCCTTTGAAGTGGTTAGGGTCACACACACGGGTGCGCTAATGGTCGAGTGTAAGCAATGTTACCCATAGAAATTGATGGTGCAGAGTCGGGATATAGAATTTGTCAAGCCTTTGCTTGGTTTCGGTTTAACGCAGTAAATAGTTTTCTCAAACCGCCCTGGTACATAAAAATAATTGTGAAAAATAAAAGAACTCAACAAATCAACACAGTTATAATAATAGTATTATTACTGTGTTGCCCCTCTTCCCTTGGACCTCGACTACGAGTAGACGTATCCAATTTCACGTTTAATTTATTCCTTAATAGTAGTGCATAAGTAACCAGGAGCACGAGTTATACCGTTTCCACGCCGCCGCTTGAACGTTCGTGGGTGCCTCCTGCTACCGCGTGTGAGTACCTGCTGTGTCTGGGTGCGAGCGAGAACAGTAAACCCGTCTCGCTCGGCCGCACTCACGCTAGCCAAACTGCCCATGACACGCTGACCGAACCAACACCAACTCATGTGTTCCTAGTACTGCTGACTCAACTTTCTCAGAAATAACATCTCGGCATCGCCTTCTGATACGCTCCTGGGCGGGCAGTAGTCAGTCGAAGTGCTTCGTGTAAAAAGAAACCTTCAACCTCGACCATTGATCGATGTTTGAATCCTCATGCCATTCATGATCTTGGCCGCTCGTCAATAACACTATAACAATCCACTACAGTCTATGCGATCCTGGTACTTGCAACAATGAGTCTGGATTTTATTAGTACAGAAAGGAAACCACTCTGCCATCTAGCCACGGATTGAAGAACTGTTTTGACAAAGATTGACTCGTTGTCAATAATTATCTGAGTTCTCGCACCTCCACATATCTTATGCGACACTGGTACAACATCTCGCAAGCTATAACACGGAACGTTTAATTTACTACGAACATACCGTGCTCTCCTAGTACATACGGACAGATTATTACAGCCTAAAATTTGAAAACTAAATACTTAAAGTTCGCGCCTCCAATAAACCACTACAAGTCTATGCGATCCTGGTATCTCATTCTCAATACTTGCATCATTCACTCTGCTGGGAACTAACTGCGAGTATGTGTTGTTGACAAGTTCATCTACGAATCGTGCTCTCCTAGTAACTGAAGACAGATTAATACATCATAGGGAGGGAACCTATTTGAATTTTGCGCAACAGTGTTGTCTAATTAATCTACTACTACGAACCTATGTCCTCCTGGGAACCTGTGGACAGTTTATCATAACCTATTGTAACCAAAATATTCGTGAAAGCAGGATACAACATTACTTTACTAGTGAGACGTTACGAAGTTACCTTGAGTAATTGGAATTACGCTACGGTGACCGTACCGTATTAACTCCTACCTCTCTGTGGTCTCCTGGTACTAGCAAATATGAATAAGTCCTTGTCCGAATCAAATCTGAACGAACAATCAATAAGTGATCCAAATGTAACCCCTCCAAACTTTGTCTTTGGTCGTGCTAAAAAGAGGAAAGAACAAAATAGTCCTGCTGACCCAAGGTTGTCTACCCCCAACACTGATTTAGATGATTTTTACGCCTTCAAAGAAGAAATGCGGGGTATGTTTGCCTCTTTACTTGCCGCTCAGCGACAAGAATTTAATAATATAAACCCCATGTTGAAGAAAATTCAAGAAACCAATGCTAAGATTGAAACTTCTATTGAATACTTGCAAAATGAGAACGCAGATTTGAAAAAGAAGATTGAGAATTTAGAACAACAGAAAAAAGAAGATGCGAAATATATATTCACCCACCCTTGAAGATAAAATTGAAAATATACAAAAAACCTACAGAAAAGCCAACATTGAAATAAAAAATGTTCCAAAATTAGAAAAGGAGACAAAAGATGATCTGATTAAATATGCTACCAGCCTATCTACCACCGTTGGTGCAAGCATGACGAGATCGGATATCAGGGACATATACAGAGTTCGTGTGCAAAAAGGGGGTGTCTCTAATGCACCTGTCGTCGTGGAATTGACTTCAACCTTATTAAAGTCCGATATATTGCAGAAATGTAAGGCCTTTAACACAAAGAATAAAGGAAAACTTCGAGCGAAACACTTGGGATTCGTTGTTAATGAGGAGACCGCTGTCTTCGCCTCGGAACAATTGACACCCAAGGCCTCACGGTTCCCCACCAACCGTGTCTCCACGTTGCCGTCGTGGTGGGGCTTGCGTGTCTCAGTGATCTTGGGGGCTTTGCCGGTAGAGCCACTCATGCCGGAAGGTCCCAAGTGAGAGACCAGACCAAGAGAGACACAAGAGGGGCACACCGTTCGGAGACTTGAGCAGTGTTCGGGTCCTCGGACGGTGTGCGTCTCATTGGCTTGCTCGCTGCTCTCTGGTACGCGTCTGATCATCAGACGTGACTGTGAGGGCAGCGAGCAAGCACTGAGAGAGAGGGGGAGAGGAGGGGAGATAGGGACCGCACCCTCAAAAAGGAAATTATGGACAGTTCTGCTAAACAGAAACTACCCCAGGGCGGTACGGACTGCACAGCGGTCCGAGAATCCGCCACGCCTCGTGCGTCAAGCCCCTCGTATTCTGGGGGGGGCAACAGGGCTGTCCACCAACCGTTTGCCAATGGCAACAAGGGCCGAGGAGGCCCCCGATCCGAACCATCCGAGGAGGACCCGATCGGTTTCGGTTTTAGTTTTGGCTCGCCCGACAGAGTGTCGGTCGGGCGGAGCGCGGCAAGAGGCGCGCTGTATTGGAGGAGGGGCTCGCCTGAGCGTCACCTGGGTGCAGAGTCGGAGTCCGAGTTGGACTCCGACGACCTGGTGACTATTAGCTCGGTGAGCTCTGGACCCGAGGGGGCGGGGGCTGCTGCGGAGGACTCCAGGTCCTTCCGCAAGCGGCCCAGAACTGAGGAAGACCGGGGGTCGTCCGGCAGCGAGGAGGTTGCCTCGGCTCGCAAGATCCCCACCAGCAGGCGGGGCAAGGGCCGAGAGGGAGGCAAGGGGAGATTGCCCGCCTCCAAGGTGGCTGGTCAGCGAGCCGGGGAGCTCGTTGCTGACGGACGACCCCCCGTAGAGGGCGGTCGCAGGGCTCCTGGTTCGGAGTCCTCCGGCGGTGAGCCGGATGACTCCGGACAGGAGCGATTTCGGAGGGCCGGGTTTGCGGAGGTGGTGGAGGCCGCGCTTCGCGATGTGGCCTTGAAGAGGAAATTGTCCTCTAAGAACAAGGCCATAAGCGAGGCGATGGCCTCCATTCTGGCGGCAGCGGAGGCTACCAAAGGTGGGCCTCCGCCGGACGAGATGTCCGAGCTGCGGGCGGAGGTCGCCCGCTTGGCTGCCGCCACGGAGCGTCTCCGTAAGGAGAACGAGGGGCTCCGCGCAGACCTGGCCAGGCTCCGGGGAGCCGGCCCACAGGGGGCGCCGCAAGGGGGACGCAGGGACGACGGCCGGCCCGTGCCGCAGGAGGGCCAGGTGTTGGACCTGGTGCGGCAGGAGTTGGCTGCCTTCCAGGCGCGGTTCTCCGTCCTGGAGGGCATCGTCCTGCGCCCCCCGCTAGCGAGTGCGGCGAGTGGGAAGGCCGTCCCAGGCCAGAAAAAGGCGGCGTCTTATGCGGCCGCCGCGGCTGCCACACCGGGGTCGTCCGGCCTGGATAAAGGGTCCGGGCCGGCACCCGCGAAGCCGGTGCCGGGGAAACCGGACCCGGCCCCGGGAAAGAAGAGGAGGGGTGGGGTTGCTGCGCGGACGGCGAAGGCTCCTGCGCCGTCTGAGCAGCAGCTCCCCCCGGCTTCCTCGCCTTCAGCTCCTCCCCCGGCTCAAGCCGAATGGCAAGTGGCCGGGGAGAAGAGGAAGGCGGGAAAGGCAGCCAGAGCGGCCAAGAGGCGAGAGAGGAGGCGGCGGCAGAAGGCGCGAAGCGTCGCGGCTGCGCTCCGCCCCCCGAAAACCGCGGCTGTAGTGCTTACGCTACAGCCGGACGCGGCGAAGAGGGGCGTGACGTACGCGGACGTGCTCACCAAGGCGAAGGAGGCGGTGAACCTTGGTGAGCTAGGCATCGTGGGGGGCCTTCGGCTCCGGGTCACCATGACTGGGGCCCGGATGCTGGAGATCCCCGGGGCAGCCAGCGGCCCAACCGCGGACGCTCTAGCCGAAAGGCTCAGGGCGTCCCTTAGCGCGGACGATGCCCGAGTGTCCAGGCCCACCAAGCGCGTCGACATGCGCATCTTGGGCCTGGACGACTCCGTCACGGAGGCGGAGGTGGTGGCCGCCGTCGTTAGGACGGGGGGGTGCTCAGCAGAGGAGGTGAAGGCGGGCACCCTACGTCCTGACAACACGGGCATGCGCACTATTGTGGTGAGCTGTCCCGTGTCGGCGGCCAAGACCATCTCGGAGGGCCGTAGGTTTTTGGTGGGTTGGGTTTCCGCGCAGGTCAAACTGCTGGAACCCCGACCTCTGAGGTGCTTCCGGTGCCAGGTGGGCCACCATGTAGGAGCTCAATGCACCTCGGAGGTGGACCGCAGCGGTCTTTGTTTCCGCTGCGGTCAGCCCGGTCACAGGGCCGGCTCTTGCGTCGCCGCGCCGCACTGCGTAGTCTGTGCGGCAGCTGGCAAGCCGGCCGACCACTGGGCTGGGGGTAGGGCCTGCGCCCCACCCGCCAAAGCCGTAAATCGGAGAAAGCCCTCCGCCACCGCCGTCTCTGCCGCGACCGCCGCCACCGCCGCCGCTTCCTCCGCCGCCAAAGCCGGTTCCACTGCGGCTGCTGCTACTGCAGCAGCCGCAGTAGAGCCCCTACAACGGGCTCCGGAGGGGGCTGAAATGGAGTGCCAGTAATGGCCCCATTTCACCCCCTCCTGTTGAACGTCAGCCACTGCGCCGCCCAGGAACTGATGCTCCTGGGCATGGCGCAGTGACTGATGCCTGTGGACGGCGAGCAATGGGTAGCTCGCCGTCCGATCAGAACAGGCCCGGGTTGACGGCGCGCTGTGTTCTACGCGCGCCAAGCCAGCAGTCGTCAGCATGGGTCGGGGCCCGTTAAGGCCAGAGCCTACCAGGGTTGCGGATTTGTTCGAAAGAGTTACCGCGGCCCTGGGAAGAAAGGCACTAGGAGGACTAAAGGGTGGGTTTTAGTCAGTAAAAGTCTGACACTCCCTGCCGCTCCACCCAGAGCGGGAGGGGTCATTTGATGATTTCCCATCCTAGAGAAAAAAAAAAAAAAAAAAAAAAAGGCCTCACGGTTATACTTTCTTGCGCGGGATCTTATAAAATCTACTGCTTTTACCTTCTGTTGGACGGCCTACGGAAATGTATACGTTAGGAAGGACGAGAACTCTCCAATAATAACTATCACTAATGAAGCTCAAATCCAACAGCTTTTCAACACTGCATGACTAGATTTATTTATAGACTGTATTAATATCAGTGCCCATATTTTTTGTATCTTAATACTGGTATCTCTATTTCATATATTGTGTAACATTGTAAACACTCTTAACATAAATACACTCACCACACTTTCCAGTTCACTCAAAACCACTCGCATACACTTCCACCTATTTACAAACATAACATATACTTTTGACACTCATTATATATACACATTAGCCCTAAACAAAGCTAAGGTATCTCTAATTCATGTATTGTGTAACACTGTAAACAATCTCAGTATAAATACACTTACCACACTTTACAATGCATTCAAAACCACTCGCAAACACTTCCACCCATTCACATACACAACATACACTTTTAAGACTCATTATATATACACATTAGCCCTAAACAAAACTTACTTCACTCCATGCTTTAACTTTAAGCGCTCTTATTTACTTTTGCTGCATTTGACCGCTCCCCCACAAAATGAAACTCAGTCTGAACCCACAAAAATAAATGACAGATAACCTTAGAAACTTAAATGAAATAGACGACATCGCGATTGCAAAGTCGGTGGCATGTGATATAGTGGACTTAAATAAACACATAAACCATAATAAAAATGATTTAACATTAATTCAACAAAATATAAGAAGTATTTACTGCAACTTTGATAACTTTGAAGCCATACTCTCGGACTTTAATTCAGATATTGACGTTATAATACTTACCGAATGTCGCCTCAGCACTTACAAACCCGTCCCCTCCTTAAGTAACTATATTCATTATGCTACCACGTACAATTGTAATCAAAATGATGGAGTGGTCATATACGCCAAATCTAAGCTAAATCCAGTTTTTAAGGAACATAATTTGGATAACGCTTCTTGCATGCAGTTAAACATATGTGGGAGTACTATACTGGGAATATACCGATCACCTTCACATCGGAATGCATCTAATTTTATTACCTCACTTAATACTTTATTAGACACAATCAAACACAATCGGAATATTATAATATCTGGTGATATAAATATTAACCTTACTATAAAAGATAATGACTCATCTTACGAATGTAGTAATAGGGCCTCTTACCTTAACATGCTGTCCTCACATGGTCTTCTTCCTGGACACATAATTCCTACGCGAGAAAAAAGCTGTCTTGACCATTTCATTTTAAAGATTGATAAAACCAAGTTTTCGGCCAGTATTGCAGTCTTAAACACTACTGTAACTGATCATGCCTCGGTCTTCATGAGCATATCCAAAATAAAATCTAAATATCGTTCTCCTACTATCAAGACCTTCATTGACTTTGAGGAAGCTGCTGACAAGCTTATAAACAAAAACCTATCCAACTTATTATTAAGTGATGACCCTAACTTTGTGATCGAACATTTAATTCATAAACTTAAATCATCACTGGATGAGAGTGTTAAAGTAAAGAGGATCTCTAGTAAGCAACGCATTATTAAGCCCTGGATTACCAGTGGCCTATTACGCTGTATCAGGAACAGAAACAGTATGCAACTAAAATTAAGGTCTGATCCGTTTAATGTAATATTAAAAATAACATTTACTAGGTACCGTAATTATTGTAACAAATTAATAAAAAAAATAAAACGCAAATATGAATCTGAACTACTAAAAACTAATATTAAAAACTCTAAAGCACTGTGGAAATCTATCAAACAAATAGCGCAATTAAACACACCCAAAACTGGAACCTGTGAATTACTTAATACTCGAAGTTCTCCTACAGAGTCGGTAAACTGTGTAAATAGTTTTTTCGCCAGTGTCGGCAAGAGACTCGCAGAAACCATCCTTAGTGGATCCCCTCAGTCAGTTGATGGTCTAATCTCTACTCCAAAAACACACCTATCTTCTTTCGTACTTCTGGAGACTGACCCATGGGAAGTCGACAGTGTTATATCTAACTTAAAAACTGACAGTGCTCCCGGTTGGGACGGTATCCAGACTAAATTCATAAAAATGGTTAAACCCCTATTTGTTCCCATACTTAGCCATCTTGCCAACCTCTGTTTCAGAAAAGGCATATTCCCTAGCTTGCTAAAAAAATCTGTTGTTACTCCCGTCTATAAGGGTGGTGATAAAAAAGATATCAATAATTATCGACCTATTTCTGTCCTGTCAGTTATTTCTAAAGTTATTGAAAGGCTAATCAACTCACGTCTAATCACCTATCTCGAAAAATTTAATATTCTTTCCAGTTCACAATTTGGATTCAGAAAAGCAAAATCCACAGAAGATGCCATCTTAGGATTGTCCTCCTTAGTAACTAAGTATTTAGACCGTGGAGAAAAGTGTCTGACAGTCTTCTTAGACCTAAAAAAAGCGTTCGACACTGTTTCTGTCCCGACTCTTGTGAAAAAGATGGAGTATATAGGCATAAGGGGTACACCTCTAAAACTCTTAACTGATTACCTAAAAGACCGTACTCAAAGCGTAAAAATAGACAGTTTCATTAGTTCTGATGCTAAAATTGAGTACGGCGTGCCCCAGGGAAGCGTCTTAGGCCCCACATTATTCTTGATATACCTTAACGAATTAACTAATCTGGAGATTGAGGGAGGGCAATTATTCTCATATGCCGATGATACGGCCATTGTATTTAATGGTACTTCCTGGAACTCCGTTTTTGAAGCTGCTGAGCATGGTCTTCATAAGGTTGCAAACTGGCTGAAGTCTGCCCTCCTTACCCTAAATATTGCCAAATCGAATCACATTTGCTTTGCTTTAAACAAGCGTACACTTCCCCCCCCAAACTTAATATTAAGGATTCATACTTGTGGCTTCACTAATACTGCGCAATGTGGGTGCGAAGAGATTGGATGTGTTCAATCCACTTAATACCTTGGAGTAATCCTGGACCACCGACTTTCTTGGCACCCTCAAATTGAAGCTATAAATGATAGGATCCGTAAACTCATATGGGTCTTTAAAAAGTTAAGACATGTTACCTCTCAAGATCTTCTAAAGCGTACTTATATTGCATTAGCACAATCAGTTATGTGTTATTGTATCTCCATTTGGGGTGGTGCCACTAAAATTAAATTCCTTGAAGCCGAAAGAGCCCAGAGATGCCTGTTAAAGACAATGTTCTTTAAGCCATTTAGATTTCCTACTGACGAACTATACCTAAATCATAAAATATTGTCACTTAGAAAACTTTATATTATAAACACGGTACTTAAACTACATAAAACCTTACCTTACGTATATAAAGCTCATACAGGTAAAAGACAATGTATAGTAGCCTCTACTCCTCCCTGTGGAACTCTTTTTGCCAGGCGTCAATTTCCAGCCCACTCTGCCTACCTTTATAATAAGTTTCAAAATAAATACACAATACATAGCCTTCAATTCCATGAATGTAAAAAAACAATTATCCAAGAACTCGAGCCGCTTGGATACTGTGACACAGATAACTTATTATTTAAATACGAACATTAGACAATATTCGTAACTTCTAGTGGTACTTCCCGATCCCAAAATATTACATCGTAGGGCTAGAAATCTCATAATAGGAGCATAATTCACACAGACTTTATAAGAGATCGTATGTTCTGACTGTCATAAAGGCACACACACGCACACACCATTTAACACACAAACATACTCACATACACACAAAGAGTCATACCAGTATCTTTACCTTTTTAATTTAATTGTTTGTAAAACAAACGTATAAAATAGTTCAGTTATCTAGTTACTGTCTAGTTATGAAATATGCTTATTGAACCTAGGGAGGAGCGGAACCACACAACACAAGCATTACTACATGCTTCCTGGGTGGTTCTAGCCACCGAATAAATAATGTAAAAACGTTAAAGAAATAAACTATTTCATTTTTTTATTATTATGTTACCCAGTTACTGGGCTGTGAAGGTCAGATAGGCAGTCGCCCCATGTAAAATACTGGCATTCAGCTGTTTCCGATTTGTGAATCGCATTGGGAATATACCCGGGATTTATTCCCACAGTTTCAATCAATATTTCCGAAAAGTTTATCTTTTTAAAAACTTCAAGATAAGGCTTAATTTGGGCCTTTATATTCAAATGCCAATAGTGAAGTTACTTAATAAAAGTTTAATCCATTTTCTCTTATTATTTTCAGGGAGTAAGTGAAATTGTTACAATACTATTAAAAGTGCGAAAGTATGGTTAAATGGATTTTTATTACTCAATCACGATGAACGGCTGTGTGGATCTGGATGAAACTTGGCACAATGATAACTTATACGCTAATAATCCTTTTTTATTAAAGATGGGAAATCATCTATGTCTCTTTCCGCTTTGCGCGTGTCAGACTCTAACTGTTTACTGTTGCAATTTGTACAACATGGGATTGGTCCTCCATTTAGTAAAAAATGTAAAATAAGTGCTAGTAACTAAATGAAATTAAATAGTAAAAATTAATCTGATTTCTCTTATTATTTTCAGGAAGTAAGTGAAATTGTTACAATGTTATTAAAAATGCGTAAGTTAAGTCGAATGGATTTTTATTCAATCTGGATCTGGATAAAATTTGGCACACAGACAACTTATACGCTGTTTATCCTTTTTTTAAAGATGAGAATTCATTAATGAAAGGGAGTGTAATAATCTTACTGACTACGGTATAAATTGCAATTTTTGTGAAATGGGGCGGGCAGTCCTCCATTTAGTAAATATTGCAACGTATTGCTTAGTTTAGGCTTTTATATTCAAATGCCAGTAGTGAAATTACTTAATAAAAGTTTAATCCGGTTTCTCTTAATATTTTCAGAAAGTAAGTGAAAGTCTCGTCAAGAAGTACCGTGTTACCCAGTTAAGGGTTTGTAGAGGTGTGGTAGGCAGCCGCTCCACGTAAAATACTGGTATTCAGCTGAATCCAGTTTGACTGGGAGCCGACCCCAATATAGTTAGGAAAAGGCTAGGCAGATGATGAAGTGAAATTCTAACTGCGCCATTAAAATCATCAATGTCTCTTTCCGCTTTGCGCAGAGCGGAAGGGCGTGTGAGATTCTTACTGACTACGGTATATGTTGCAATTTTTACTAAATGGTCTTTTTATTAGTAACAATTGCAACGTATTGCTTAATTTGGGTCTTTATATTTAAATGCCAGTCTGTAGTGAAATTATATAATAAAAGTTTTACCCGTTTTTCCTTATTATTTTCAGGAAGTAAGTGAAATAGTTACAATATTATTTATTTATTTATTTATTTATTTCATTTATTTTTTATATAAACTCGGAGCCGCTGCTACCTTAGTACTTCAGATTCACAAGTACCAGGAGACCAGAAACATGTCATAGTATTTTTGGGCTGGTATAATTATGTAGGTAGGGTAGGTGTAGGGAAGGTGTAGGGTATGTCTAGGGTAGGTCTAGGGAATGTGTAGGGTTGGTGTAGGTTAGGTGTAGAGTAGGTGTAGGGTAGGTGTAAGGTAGGTTTAGGGTAGGTGTAGGGTAGGTGTTGGGTAGGTGTACGGTTGGGTGTACGGTTGAGTAGGTGTAGGGTAGGGTAGCGTAGCGGTAGGGTAGATGTTTCCTGAGTAAAAAAGTGAGTACAATACAGATAAGGAAACCTCCCTTTTTCCGACATTCACGCGGGCGAAACCGCTGGTAGAAGCTAGTACTTAATAAAGTCAACATTCATGTCAAAAGTAACAAACGAGAAGAACGAAAATTATGCAACAGAGCTTAAAAAAAATGACAATGTCTAAAAATGAAAAAGATATAATGGATAAAATGTAACATTCGGCTATGTCCATCACAGAAGCAGCTCAATCCCAAGCCTTTTTGTCTTTAAGATAGTCTTTAATTGTAAAAAAGCGTTGCCAAGTAGTTTTGATTAAATTATTAAAACTTTAAACACTAGTAAAGCACTGTACAAACGTTTTTAATTTTCACCGTTAAATCCAGAGTTTTCCTATTTTTTTTACTTTCAAGTAAAAAGCTAAAGCCAGAATCAACATTGGCGACGACCAGAAAAACGCCGAGTCAATGAAGCTCGACGAGTCCCAGAGACATGATTCATTTTTCTTGCATCTAGCAGCGATATTAATCAAAGTCAAAGTCAAAGCATTTATTTCAATTAGACCATTTACAGGCACTTTTGAATTGTCAAGGTCGGTCGGTCAAAAAGATGAAGCTATTTGCACGTTCCAAAGGAAACTCCACGGAAACTTAAAAAATAATATTTTGTTACAAAATTATGGTAACATCATTCATATTGAAATAATACATATAATGTGAGAACAATTTAACAGACAGCAGGATAAAAGAGTCCGGAGTAAAAAGAAACAGTTCAAAGAAATACTTAAAATAAACCATGGCAGCCAAGAGATGACCAGTCTCAGCTGACGGCGCCCGTTCACGAACATGACGCATACGCTAGCATCATTCGGCTCAACCATTTTTAAGGGAGCCAAATGATCCAACGCACGCTACCATCAGACAGACTTTTGAGCGTTAAAGTCTTACCCAAAAATTATAGTTTGACTTGAAGGTACACAGTACTCACACATGTGCCGTTAATGCATGAAATTATACAATGCAAAATTAGTTCGAGTCTATACAATGAAAAATCCATGTTGTTTTCAATATTCAGCGGGTCTCACAACTGCTAAAAATAAAAATAAAAAATAATTAAATAACTAATTTGTGCGCCCTAGTGGCTGTGGAGCAGGACCAGCATTGAGCAAAGCATTTTTATCTTCAATGTAATCCCCCAACTTATAATATGCTTGCCTGCATAGTGTGCGCTTAACACAAGATTTAAATTTTGTTTCATTTAATTCTAATATCTAAGGAGGTATTTTATTGTAACATTTTAAACAGTACCCCATGAAAGATGTGGCTACTTTAGCAAGTCTGAAGCCTTGTTGAACTAATTGGTTCCTATTTCTAGTGACATAGTTATGCCTGTCGCCGCGTTTATTAAAAAGATGTAGATTCTTTCTAACTTACATAATGTTTTCTTATAAGTATTGACAAGGTACCTCCATGATGTTAATATTCTTAAAACAGTTCCCTTAGAGAATCGCGCCGTTTGAGTTTGTAGATGGCTTTAATGGCTCTTTTCTGCAGAATAAAAATAGACTCGTTATCTGCAGCCCGTCCCCATAGTAAAATACAGTAAGACATGATACTGTGAAAGTAACTAAAATATACCCGTCTCGCGGTATCAACATCCGTAAATTGGCGGATTTTCCAAACAGTATATGCTGCTGAACTTAGCCGTCCTGTAAGAGATGTTAAATGAGGACCCCATTGTAGCCTTGAGTATAGTGTAATTCCCAGGAAAACCGTTTTATCGACGAATTCAAGTTATTCCCCGTTCAATACTATGTCACAATCACTGCCTTTGACATTTGGTAAGGCAAATCTTATGCATTTTGTTTTCTTTTCATTTAGGACTAGATTATTGGCAGTAAACCAATTTTGGACTTGCATGAGGGCATTATTTATGACGTCAAGATTATTGGTCCGTCTATTAAAAATTATTTGAAAGAACATTACATCAACCTGATTAAAACTTAACGGTTAATAGCGCGTTGAACAAATCTCAGGCCATGGCATGCTAAGACAGACCCCAGGGGTCTAATTGTGTGCCTTGTTTAAGAATAATAAAAACATTGTATTTATGAATAAATAAATAAATAATAATAATTAACCTTAAAAATTAAAAAGCTGTCGTCGGCAAAACAATGCCATATTAAGTTTTTGTTGCAATAAATGGGGCAAATCATTTATATATACTAAAAATAAAAAAGGATCTACAATTGAGCCCTGGGGTACCCCCATTTTCACGTATAATCCCGACGAATTGACACAGTTTACTTGAACTATCTGCAGGCTATCATTTAAATAAGATTTAACAAGGCTTGTAGCTGTTTTGCCCAGCCCGTAATGCCCAAGTTTCAGAAGTAATGTTTCGTGATTTACACAATCAAACGCCTTAGATAGGTCACAGAAGATGCCTATGGCATCCTGTGCCTCTTCCCACGCATTAAAGATGTGCTTCAAAAAGGTAACACCCGCGTCAGTCGTACTACGTCCTCTGGTGAAATCATACTGTTTATCATGCAAGATGTTATTAGTGTTAAAATGATAAAGCATCTGATTAGGCATCTCTTTTTCAAATACCTTGTTGAACACTGGCAGCACGGATACTGGTCTATAATTGTTTGTGTCTTAACTGTCCCCAGATTTGAAAAGTGGTATCACCTTACTGAATTTCATTAATTCCGGAAAGACACCTTGATCCACACACAAACTAAATATTAAAGCTAAGGAAGGCGCTATAGTCTCAATAATTGAGGTACAAACTTTGATAGACAATCCCAAACCAAATCCTCGGTTAATTTAACCTTGATTTGACAATAAGAAAGTAACAGCGGAGGAGTAGGAAAAAAAAATAGTAAAATAGCCACAGAATGCCAAATCTGGAGAATATGCTGGTTAGGCCAGCAGTTCGCTGCCCAATTTACCCGTGCATTAGCGTCATGGAAACACAACACTTTTTTCTTCGCCAAATGCTTTCTGCTTCAAATCAATATAAAATCTGTCCTAAATTTTTAAATAATATTTGCCGGATATGGTTTTATCTTTTCAAGGTAATCGATAGGAATGACACCGTGTGCATCCCAAAAAACTGTGGCCATGACAATGTTGGCCGATAAACACAATTTGGCCTTCATTGGTGCCCGTTCACCTCGAGAAACCCAATTTTTTTATTGATCCTTGGTCTCTTGTGTATTGCGTATCCATGTTTCTTCAGCGATTATGAAACGGCGAAAAAACTCGTTCAGATAACGGCTGAACATCGCCAAACAATCCTTTGAAGTGGTTAGGGTCACACACACGGGTGCGCTAATGGTCGAGTGTAAGCAATGTTACCCATAGAAATTGATGGTGCAGAGTCGGGATATAGAATTTGTCAAGCCTTTGCTTGGTTTCGGTTTAACGCAGTAAATAATTTTCTCAAACCGCCCTGGTACATAAAAATAATTGTGAAAAATAAAAGAACTCAACAAATCAACACAGTAATAATAATAGTATTATGTTACCCAGTTACTGGGCTGTGAAGGTCAGATAGGCAGTCGCCCCATGTAAAATACTGGCATTCAGCTGTTTCCGATTTGTGAATCGCATTGGGAATATACCCGGGTTTTATTCCCACAGTTTCAATCAATATTTCCGAAAGGTTTATCTTTTTAAAAACTTCAAGATAAGGCTTTATTTGGGCCTTTATGTTCAAATGCCAATAGTGAAGTTACTTAATAAAAGTTTAATCCATTTTCTCTTATTATTTTCAGGGAGTAAGTGAAATTGTTACAATACTATTAAAAGTGCGAAAGTATGGTTAAATGGATTTTTATTACTTAATCACGATGAACGGCTGTGTGGATCAGAGAGGGCGCTACTGTGCGTAAACAAACATTAGCTCCGTGTATCTTAATTCTTTAAAAATATCCAAAACGATTACATTGTGAAAATACGTGCAGCAACTTAAAGTTCTAAGCAAGTAAGAGTGATGAACGTTGTAGTACTTAAGAAATTCGAAATAAAGTTAACAGAAACAAAGTGCAAAAAATTTTAACGACTACCTACCTGTTTTGAACTTGAAGTTTTTTGTTTGAATTTCCAAACACGAACGAAGCCTCAGCAGTGAAAAGCAATTAACAAATGGAAACTTTCAACCTTTAAAAAGGTAGGAAACATATATATATAACTTACGCACTTACCACCTATCGATTATTATTCATAAATTGCAAAGTCACCTGAGCTAGAGGTGAGAACAACGCCATCTGTGTTTGACAGGAAAAACTAAATTCAATCAGATCATCGATCGCCAAAATTATTTTTACTATCCCTCCCTAGAGGGCGCCACTCATTACAAAGTCGTTTTTCAATCCAGCAATATTAGAAATGGATTCCCTATGCGCAGGATGTAATCAGATACTACTACAAGGAAATGAAAATCTGACCTGTGTACTCTGTAAAAATACATACGACCTAGACTGTGCAAATGTGTCTCTTGATCAATTCCATAATAAAATGACATTATATCTTAAAAATGCATGGCATTGTCAAGCTTGCTTATGCAAAAGACCCAAAATGGGTAACACAAATACCCCTATACGGTTAGAGGATCGTCAACTATCTCAGCAGATGCGAACACCTTCAGACGATAATGTTACTATTAGGAAAAGAACAATACATACACAAACCTTCACAACAGATTCTGAGGACCTCAGCTTACTAGGCGATACATTTCACACCCAAGAAACAAACGTCCAAGCGGAACTAACACTGGAAAATTTGAGCGAAATTATAATAATGCGGCTGAAGGAAAATAATAAGTCAATAATAACGGAACTTAAACATACAATACAAAGCGAAATCAACAAAGCTATAACTAAACTAAGAACAGACATAGAACAAAAAACCGATACCTTACTGAAACTAAACGACCAAAGAATAGAAGATATAGAGAAAATCAACAGAAAAATAGAAAATTTGGAAAGAGAAAATGAAAAACTAAAAAAAAAAATTAAAGATTTAATAACTAGGAATAATTCCCCTAATATTACTTGCACTGAAACCAACCTCAAGAAATTAGTTCTCTACGGATTCGCCGAATTTCACAAAGAACCAGAATACATCCTCCACAGCAGACTAATTGAATTATTTCGCGACACGATAAATGTAGACCTGACAGGTTATATAGAAGACATATATAGAATAGGAAGAAACAATAGCAATAATAGGCCATTGCTTATTGAGTTAATAAGTAAGAGGATGACCAAGCATGTTATAGAAAACGGTCATTGTCTCCAGGGTACCCGTCTGTTTATTTCTGAATATTTAGATGAAAATGCACGTAAAGAAAGACATTTAATGCGAGAAGAAATGCTTAAAGCACGAAGAAACGGCTTATTTGCGATAATCAGAAACAATAAATTATTTGTTGAGGGGCAAAGAATAAATTTAAAATATGAAACTAACAAAGCCCAGCAAAACAACAACACAAAATATTTAGAGCGAATCACACAAGACAACTACAACAATAGACATTCAAACCAGAATAACAACCAAATAAACACGAATGAAGATACTGGAAATTATTCCTTTCGAAAGCACCGACCCACAATTTAAAATACTTTTTCAAAACATCCAAAGCATGTACAATAAGCAACATATTATAGAAACATTCATAACGGAAAACCCAATATATAAGGCTATAATAATATGCATTTCCGAGACTTGGCTATCCCAAGAAAAAATAGCCCTTATGCAATTTAATGGATTCAAAATTGCTGCATCATACTGCCGTAACATTAGAGGAGGCGGAGGTGTCTGCATTCTCTTACAAGAACATATAAATTGCATAGAGTTAAGGGACATCACAGATATGTCGATCGAATATGTACTGGAAGTATGTGCAATTGAATTATCTAAAGAAAACCTAGTATTAGTTATTATGTATTGGAATAGAAGAGAGGAAGAAATTTTTAATAGCCAACTGAAACAAATTTTAAACTATCTAAATAATAAATATAATAAGTTCAATATAATTATAGGAGGGGATTTTAATGTCAATATTTTCGATAAAAACTTAAAAACTAATGCATTTCTTGACCTTATGTCGGAATTTAATTTCTCACAACATATAAAATCACCAACAAGAATCACACAAACTACTTCAACCTGCTTAGACCTAATATTTACTAACTTTACCAATAAAAATATGCTTACCACCGTGGAGGAATTAGGTTTTTCGGACCATAGCGCAACCATTGTACACTTACATATACCACAACAATTGAAGCAAAAAATCTGGTACACTGAAAAAAGAATGTTCAACCCTATAAATATAAAAAAATTCAAATCTATTCTAAGTAAACAAAACTGGAATGATCTGCTGCTACCAGACAAAAATATAAATGAAAACTACAAAATATTTAACGATACAATAATATCCATATTAAATCAATCAATTCCTTTGCGTAAAATTAAACTTAAAACAAAATTTAAAAAATACTGGCTGACCACAGGTATATAACAAAAGACTGTTAAAAATCCTAACATTAAAAACCAAAAGCCCAATAATTAGACAATATTATAAAAAATATGAAAAACTATTAAAAAAATTGGTTACGACAGCAAAAAAGACTGAATACATAAATAAAATACTAAAATCAAATAATAAGGTCAAAACAATGTGGAGCATCATAAATGAGAGAGCGAATAAGAAACGAAAAAAAGAACATACAATAGCAAATAAATGATAATATAACATCCGAACCTAAACAACTAGCCGACATTTTTAATAACTTCTTTTCATCAATAGGGGAGAGCGGCGTCAGACAACCTGGCAGCCGGGAGTCCGACGGCACGTCCGTGCTAAACCCCGAAGAAAATAGCATGTTTTTTAGCCCTATAGACCCTTGGGAAGTAAACCGGTTAATAAAACAATTAAAGAATAAAAGTAGCCATGGGATAGATGAAATCCCACCTATGTTATTAAGGCAATGTGCAGACGAGCTGACGCTACCGTTCTACCTCCTTCTGAATCAATCATTTGAAGAAGGTGCCTTCCCCGATCTATTAAAAAAGTCACTAATTAAACCAATCCACAAAAAAAAATCAAAATCAGATCCAAACAATTACCGCCCAATAGCTCTCTTACCTGCCGCCTCAAAGATCTTTGAAAAAGCCATGTGTGACCGGATATATTAATATTGCGAAAAATATAAAATATTTGACGAATGCCAAAATGGTTTTCGCAAAAATCGCTCAACAACTTTGGCAGTTTACAAATTTGTTCAAGAAGCACTAAACATAATTGATAAAAAAAAATATGCAGTAGGTATACTACTTGACATGAGTAAAGCCTACGACAAAGTCCAATTTAATATATTGCTTGCTAAATTATACGGAATAGGCATTCGTGGAAAAGCTCATGATTGGCTTGTATCTTACCTAAAGAACAGAGAGCAAACTTTTAGCTTAACTTAAATCTAAACGAAGAACTAAATTCAATTCTCACCAAAATCATCACTTGGATGAACGCACACAACCTCGAAATATACTACTCCAAAACTAAACTAATTACTTTTCATCCCCATCAAAAAACACCTTTAAATATAGATTTTACTTTTAATAACTCAAAAATAGAAGTTGTTAAAGAATTTACCTTGCTTGGACTGGATTTGGATACACATATAAATTGGAAATCCCACATACAAAAACTAAGATCAAAAATTTCAAGATTTTCATATGCCCTCCGTGAAATAAAAAAAACCACGAATCTCCAAACTGCGCTCACCACCTACTACGCGTATGCTTATGCATGGCTAAGCTACGGTGTAACCCTTTGGGGTAATAGCACAGATGCACTCTCACTATTTACACTCCAAAAAAAATTAGTTAGAATCCTGGCAAACATCGATCAAATTGACAGCTGCAAACCTCACTTCCAAAATTATAATCTCTTAACACTTCCCAGTATATATATATTAGAAACCTGCAAATTTGTTCGTAAGTATCAAGAATTTTATACAAAGCGCGAGGACATACAATCACGTTACACACTCCGACACAAATCAAGACTAAACATACCACATTCTCGACTAAAATTACATTCAACAAGTCCCTATGCAATGTCAATAAAAATATATAACAAACTACCTGAATTAATAAAAAAAGAAGATAAAATAAACATATTTATAAAAAAGTTAAAACAATTTTTAATAAAAAGATGCTATTATAGTTTAAACGAATTTTTCAACGATAAAATATAAAGAATCATATGTAGGTAATTAATCCATACTGAAAATGACAGTAGTGGATCTACACTCTTTTGCAAAAAAAACGGGCACCTAAGGAAATTTACGTTCTAAGGTCGATTTTAGTTAATGAAATTTATTTCTTTGACGTAGTCTGTATACTTATAATCGTGTAAATTAATGCACGTGAAGTGAATTCTAGCAATTAAAAGAAAAAAAAACGATGGATTCTTCAAAATTGATGTATACGCCCAAACAATAAGAACTGGTCGGCAATAAAGACAAGTTTTTTTTTTACTTTTTTTAATTAAATAAAGTTACAAATGTAAAAACCTAATAACGAGTGTGACCTCCTCTTGCCAAAATCACAGCTTGATGCGATTTTGGCAAGCTTCTCAAAAGCTTCTGGGTATGCTTTCCACGATGTTTTTAATAACGTTTTGAGGAATACGTTCCCACTCTTCTGCAATGACTCTTTTTAGCTCCCTGATGTTTTGTGGAGCAGGTTGCACTGATCTTACCCGTCTCTTTAGAACATCCCACACATGCTCAATTGGATTGAGGTCAGGACTTCGAGCTGGCCAATCTAAACGACGGATCTCAACTTCTTGCATGTACGCTTCCACGTCGCCAGAACGGTGCGGGCGAGCATTATCGTCCATAAAAATGGAATCTTCCCCAAGTGCAGTCAATGTGGGTTGTGCATATGGAATTTGGACTTCCATTATGTACCGGTGTGCATTTAATGTTCCATTTTCTATGAAAACTAACTCCGTACGCTCCGTCGAATTAATTGCTGCCCAAAACATAACGGAGCCTCCGCCATAAGGAGTGATTTCTTCGAAACACACTTCCGCATAGCGTTCCCGTGGTCTTCGCAGCACTCGCCGGCGTCGGTTCTCTCCACACAAAGAGATTCTAGCTTCATCAGAAAACAATACTTTATTCCAGTCCTCCAGAGTCCATGAAGCACAGTTCCGAGCAAACTGAAGTCGAGCAACACGGTGCTCACGGAGTAATTTAGGGCCCCGAGCTGGGCGTTAACTCTTGATATTGGCAGACAAAAGCCTCCTCCTGACCGTTCACAAGCTAACTTCTACTCCTCTTACTTCTTCAAGGCTCTTCTTCAGGTCCACACTTGACGCGTTACGATTACGCAACGCCTGACTCACCAAAAAGCGTTCATCTCTTGGTTCTGTGCATCGTTTTCTTCCCGAACCGGGTCTTTTTTTGACCGAACCAGTCTCTTGATACCGTTGCCAAGTCCTCTGGACAGTTGAACGACTCACATTTAGCCGCTGAGACACGTAAGTTTGCGAACGACCTTCTTCAAGTAGGGCTATAATTTTACCGGTCCTTATCGCTTTATCACTCATATCAAAAAGTGGTATTTAATGTAAAAAGAAAGATTAAATTGTTTAATTTGCAGAAAATATCCAAAAAGTTTTAAAATATCGTAATCAGTTAAAAATCGTTTCAGCAATTCGCGCCATTAGTAAAGCAATTTTAGAATAATCCACAATAATCATTATTTTTCTTTTAATAATTTCAAATTTTAAATTTGGAACGTAAAGAATCATGCCAGGATGCTTCAAAAAACATGCCCACACATCGTCAAATTAACAAAACCTATTTCTTGTTCTTCTTCATTGAAGTAGAGAAAAAAATCTAAAGTGCCCGTTTTTTTTTGCAAAAGAGTTTAGTTCAGAAAAAAATTTGGCTGATTAAAGCTTCCTCTCTCCTACTATATTTTTAATTCTTTTGCTGTGCCCGACAGGGTACATAATGATCACATTTTTTTTTTAACTTACCACCTAAGTACACATTGTGGAATGCAAATAAAGTATTGAGTATTGAGTATTGAGTATTGATCTGGATGAAACTTGGCACAATGATAACTTATACGCTGTTAATCCTTTTTTATTAAAGATGGGAAATCATCAATGTCTCTTTCCGCTTTGCGCGTGTCAGACTCTAACTGTTTACTGTTGCAATTTGTACAACATGGGATTGGTCCTCCATTTAGTAAAAATTGTAAAATAAGTGCTAGTAACTAAATGAAATTAAATAGTAAAAATTAATCTGATTTCTCTTATTATTTTCAGGAAGTAAGTGAAATTGTTACAATATTATTAAAAATGCGTAAGTTAAGTCGAATGGATTTTTATTCAATCTGGATCTGGATAAAATTTGGCACACAGACAACTTATACGCTGTTTATCCTTTTTTTAAAGATGAGAATTCATTAATGAAAGGGAGTGTAATAATCTTACTGACTACGGTATAAATTGCAATTTTTGTGAAATGGGGCGGGCAGTCCTCCATTTAGTAAATATTGCAACGTATTGCTTAGTTTATGCTTTTATATTCAAATGCCAGTAGTGAAATTACTTAATAAAAGTTTAATCCGTTTTCTCTTAATATTTTCAGAAAGTAAGTGAAAGTCTCGTCAAGAAGTACCGTGTTACCCAGTTAAGGGTTTGTAGACGTGTGGTAGGCAGCCGCTCCACGTAAAATACTGGTATTCAGCTGAATCCAGTTTGACTGGGAGCCGACCCCAACATAGTTAGGAAAAGGCTAGGCAGATGATGAAGTGAAATTCTAACTGCGCCATTAAAATCATCAATGTCTCTTTCCGCTTTGCGCAGAGCGGAAGGGCGTGTGAGATTCTTACTGACTACGGTATATGTTGCAATTTTTACTAAATGGTCTTTTTATTAGTAACAATTGCAACGTATTGCTTAATTTGGGTCTTTATATTTAAATGCCAGTAGTGAAATTATATAATAAAAGTTTTACCCGTTTTTCCTTATTATTTTCAGGAAGTAAGTGAAATAGTTACAATATTATTTATTTATTTATTTATATCATTTATTTATTATATAAACTCGGAGCCGCTGCTACCTTAGTACTTCAGATTTACAAGTACCAGGAGACCAGAAACATGTCATAGTATTTTTGGGCTGGTATAATTATGTAGGTAGGGTAGGTGTAGGGAAGGTGTAGGGTATGTCTAGGGTAGGTCTAGGGAATGTGTAAAGTTGGTGTAGGTTAGGTGTAGAGTAGGTGTAGGGTAGGTGTAAGGTAGGTTTAGGGTAGGTGTAGGGTAGGTGTTGGGTAGGTGTACGGTTGGGTGTACGGTTGAGTAGGTGTAGGGTAGGGTAGCGTAGCGGTAGGGTAGATGTTTCCTGAGTAAAAAAGTGAGTACAATACAGATAAGGAAACCTCCCTTTTTCCGACATTCACGCGGGCGAAACCGCTGGTAGAAGCTAGTACTTAATAAAGTCAACATTCATGTCAAAAGTAACAAACGAGAAGAACGAAAATTATGCAACAGAGCTTAAAAAAATGTCAATGTCTAAAAATGAAAAAGGTATAATGGATAAAATGTAACATTCGGCTATGTCCATCACAGAAGCAGCTCAATCCCAAGCCTTTTTGTCTTTAAGATAGTCTGTAATTGTAAAAAAGCGTTGCCAAGTAGTTTTGATTAAATTATTAAAACTTTAAACACTAGTAAAGCACTGTACAAACGTTTTTAATTTTCACCGTTAAATCCAGAGTTTTCCAATTTTTTTTTACTTTCAAGTAAAAAGCTAAAGCCAGAATCAACATTGGCGACGACCAGAAAAACGCCAAGTCAATGAAGCTCGACGAGTCCCAGAGACATGATTCATTTTTCTTGCATCTAGCAGCGATATTAATCAAAGTCAAAGTCAAAGCATTTATTTCAATTAGACCATTTACGGGCACTTTTGAATTGTCAAGGTCGGTCGGTCAAAAAGATGAAGCTATTTGCACGTTCCAAAGGAAACTCCACGGAAACTTAAAAAATAATATTTTGTTACAAAATTATGGTAACATCATTCATATTGAAATAATACATATGTGAGAATAATTTAACAGACAGCAGGATAAAAGAGTCCGGAGTAAAAAGAAACAGTTCAAAGAAATAATTAAAATAAACCATGGCAGCCAAGAGATGACCAGTCTCAGCTGACGGCGCCCGTTCACGAACATGACGCATACGCTAGCATCATTCGGCTCAACCATTTTTAAGGGAGCCAAATGATCCAACGCACGCTACCATCAGACAGACTTTGAGTGAGCATGACATTCCCAATCGCCAGGGTACATTCAAGTCAAAGACCTACCCAAACTGATCGTTATAGTTTAAAAAGGTACACAGTACTCACAAATATGCTGTTAATGCATGAAATTATACAATGCTAAATAAATTGAGTCTATACAATGAAAACTATTGCATTCTTACAATGTTCATCCGGTCCAACAATATTTCCAAATGCTGACAGATTACTTTATGTGCCCTAGTAGCTGTGGAGCAGGACCAGCATTGAGCCAAGCATTTTTATCTTCAATATACTCCCCTAACTTATAATATGCTTGCCTGCATAGTGTGCGTTTAATACAAGATTTAAATTTTGTCTTATAATAACATTTTAAACAGTACCCCATAACAGATGAGGCTACTTTAGCCAGTCTGAAACCTGGTTGAACTAATTGGTCCCTATTTCGAGTAGCATAATTATGTTTGTCACCTCTTTTACTAAAAAGATGTAAATTCTTTCTAACTTACATGATGTTTTCTTATAAGTATTGACAAGGTACCGTCATGATGTTAATATTCTTAAACAGTTCCCTTAGAGAATCGCGCCGTTTGAGTTTGTAGATGGCTTTAATGGCTCTTTTCTGCAGAATAAAAATAGACTCGTTATCTGCAGCCCGTCCCCATAGTAAAATACAGTAAGACATGATACTGTGAAAGTAACTAAAATATACCCGTCTCGCGGTATCAACATCCGTAAATTGGCGGATTTTCCAAACAGTATATGCTGCTGAACTTAGCCGTCCTGCAAGAGATGTTAAATGAGGACCCCATTGTAGCCTTGAGTATAGTGTAATTCCCAGGAAAACCGTTTTATCGACGAATTCAAGTTATTCCCCGTTCAATACTATGTCACAATCACTGCCTTTGACATTTGGTAAGGCAAATCTTATGCATTTTGTTTTCTTTTCATTTAGGACTAGATTATTGGCAGTAAACCAATTTTGGACTTGCATGAGGGCATTATTTATGACGTCAAGATTATTGGTCCGTCTATTTACCTTAAAAACTAAAAAGGTGTCGTCGGCAAAACAATGCCATATTAAGTTTTTGTTGCAATAAATGGGGCAAATCATTTATATATACTAAAAATAAAAAAGGACCTACAATTGAGCCCTGGGGTACCCCCATTTTCACGTTTAATCCCGACGAATTGACACCGTTTACTTGAACTATCTGCAGGCTATCATTTAAATAAGATTTAACAAGGCTTGTAGCTGTTTTGCCCAGCCCGTAATGCCCAAGTTTCAGAAGTAATGTTTCGTGATTTACACAATCAAACGCCTTAGATAGGTCACAGAAGATGCCTATGGCATCCTGTGCCTCTTCCCACGCATTAAAGATGTGCTTCAAAAAGGTAACACCCGCGTCAGTCGTACTACGTCCTCTGGTGAAATCATACTGTTTATCATGCAAGATGTTATTAGTGTTAAAATGATAAAGCATCTGATTAGGCATCTCTTTTTCAAATACCTTGCTGAACACTGGCAGCACGGATACTGGTCTATAATTGTTTGTGTTTTAACTGTCCCCAGATTTGAAAAGTGGTATCACCTTACTGAATTTCATTAATTCCGGAAAGACACCTTGATCCACACACAAACTAAATATTAAAGCTAAGGAAGGCGCTATAGTCTCAATAATTGAGGTACAAACTTTGATAGACAATCCCAAACCAAATGCTCGGTTAATTTAACCTTGATTTGACAATCAGAAAATAACAGCGGAGGAGTAGGAAAAAAAATTAGTCAAATAGCCACAGAATGCCAAATCTGGAGAATATGCTGGTTAGGCTAGCAGTTCGCTGCCCAATTTACCCGTGCATTAGCGTCATGGAAACACAACACTTTTTTCTTCGCCAAATGCTTTCTGCTTCAAATCAATATAAAATCTGTCCTAAATTTTTAAATAATATTCGCCGGATATGGTTTTATCTTTTTAAGGTAATCGATAGGAATGACACCGTGTGCATCCCAAAAAACTGTGGCCATGACAATGTTGGCCAATAAAAACAATTTGGCCTTCATTGGTGCCCGTTCACCTCGAGAAACCCAATTTTTTTATTGATCCTTGGTCTCTTGTGTATTGCGTATCCATGTTTCTTCAGCGATTATGAAACGGCGAAAAAACTCGTTCAGATAACGGCTGAACATCGCCAAACAATCCTTTGAAGTGGTTAGGGTCACACACACGGGTGCGCTAATGGTCGAGTGTAAGCAACGTTACCCATAGAAATTGATGGTGCAGAGTCGGGATATAGAATTTGTCAAGCCTTTGCTTGGTTTCGGTTTAACGCAGTAAATAATTTTCTCAAACCGCCCTGGTACATAAAAATAATTGTGAAAAATAAAAGAACTCAACAAATCAACACAGTAATAATAATAGTATTATGTAACCCAGTTACTGGGCTGTGAAGGTCAGATAGGCAGTCGCCCCATGTAAAATACTGGCATTCAGCTGTTTCCGATTTGTGAATCGCATTGGGAATATACCCGGGTTTTATTCCCACAGTTTCAATCAATATTTTCGAAAGGTTTATCTTTTTAAAAACTTCAAGATAAGGCTTAATTTGGGTCTTTATATTCAAATGCCAATAGTGAAGTTACTTAATAAAAGTTTAATCCGTTTTCTCTTATTATTTTCAGGGAGTAAGTGAAATTGTTACAATACTATTAAAAGTGCGAAAGTATGGTTAAATGGATTTTTATTACTCAATCACGATGAACGGCTGTGTGGATCTGGATGAAACTTGTCACAATGATAACTTATACGCTGTTAATCCTTTTTTATTAAAGATGGGAAATCATCAATGTCTCTTACTTAACTAAATGAAAATAGTAAAAATTAATCTGATTTCTCTTATTATTTTCAGGAAGTAAGTGAAATTGTTACAATATTATTAAAAATGCGTAAGTTAAGTCGAATGGATTTTATTCAATCTGGATCTGTATAAAATTTGGCACACAGACAACTTATACGCTGTTTATCCTTTTTTTAAAGATGAGAATTAATTAATGAAAGGGAGTGTAATAATCTTACTGACTACGGTATAAATTGCAATTTTTGTGAAATGGGGCGGGCAGTCATTTAGTAAATATTGCAACGTATTGCTTAGTTTATGCTTTTATATTCAAATGCCAGTAGTGAAATTACTTAATAAAAGTTTAATCCGTTTTTTCTTAATATTTTCAGAAAGTAAGTGAAAGTCTCGTCAAGAAGTACCGTGTTACCCAGTTAAGGGTTTGTAGAGGTGTGGTAGGCAGCCGCTCCACGTAAAATACTGGTATTCAGCTGAATCCAGTTTGACTGGGAGCCGACCCCAATATAGTTAGGAAAAGGCTAGGCAGATGATAAAGTGAAAGTCTAACTGCGCCATTAAAATCATCAATGTCTCTTTCCGCTTTGCGCAGAGCGGAAGGGCGTGTGAGATTCTTACTGACTACGGTATATGTTGCAATTTTTACTAAATGGTCTTTTTATTAGTAACAATTGCAACGTATTGCTTAATTTGGGTCTTTATATTTAAATGCCAGTAGTGAAATTATATAATAAAAGTTTTACCCGTTTTTCCTTATTATTTTCAGGAAGTAAGTGAAATAGTTACAATATTATTTACTTATTTATTTATATCATTTATTTATTATATAAACTCGGAGCCGCTGCTACCTTAGTACTTCAGATTCACAAGTACCAGGAGACCAGAAACATGTCATAGTATTTTTGGGCTGGTATAATTATGTAGGTAGGGTAGGTGTAGGGAAGGTGTAGGGAAGGTGTAGGGAAGGTGTAGGGAAGGTGTAGGGTATGTCTAGGGTAGGTCTAGGGAATGTGTAGGGTTGGTGTAGGTTAGGTGTAGAGTAGGTGTAGGGTAGGTGTAAGGTAGGTTTTGGGTAGGTGTAGGGTAGGTGTTGGGTAGGTGTACGGTTGGGTTTACGGTTGAGTAGGTGTAGGGTAGGGTAGCGTAGCGGTAGGGTAGATGTTTCCTGAGTAAAAAAGTGAGTACAATACAGATAAGGAAACCTCCCTTTTTCCGACATTCACGCGGGCGAAACCGCTGGTAGAAGCTAGTACTTAATAAAGTCAACATTCATGTCAAAAGTAACAAACGAGAAGAACGAAAATTATGCAACAGAGCTTAAAAAAAATGTCAATGTCTAAAAATGAAAAAGGTATAATGGATAAAATGTAACATTCGGCTATGTCCATCACAGAAGCAGCTCAATCCCAAGCCTTTTTGTCTTTAAGATAGTCTTTAATTGTAAAAAAGCGTTGCTAAGTAGTTTTGATTAAATTATTAAAACTTTAAACACTAGTAAAGCACTGTACAAACGTTTTTAATTTTCACCGTTAAATCCAGAGTTTTCCAATTTTTTTTTACTTTCAAGTAAAAAGCTAAAGCCAGAATCAACATTGGCGACGACCAGAAAAACGCCAAGTCAATGAAGCTCGACGAGTCCCAGAGACATGATTCATTTTTCTTGCATCTAGCAGCGATATTAATCAAAGTCAAAGTCAAAGCATTTATTTCAATTAGACCATTTACGGGCACTTTTGAATTGTCAAGGTCGGTCGGTCAAAAAGATGAAGCTATTTGCACGTTCCAAAGGAAACTCCACGGAAACTTAAAAAATAATATTTTGTTACAAAATTATGGTAACATCATTCATATTGAAATAATACATATGTGAGAACAATTTAACAGACAGCAGGATAAAAGAGTCCGGAGTAAAAAGAAACAGTTCAAAGAAATAATTAAAATAAACCATGGCAGCCAAGAGATGACCAGTCTCAGCTGACGGCGCCCGTTCACGAACATGACGCATACGCTAGCATCATTCGGCTCAACCATTTTTAAGGGAGCCAAATGATCCAACGCACGCTACCATCAGACAGACTTTTGAGTGAGCATGACATTCCCAATCGCCAGGGTACATTCAAGTCAAAGACCTACCCAAACTGATCGTTATAGTTTAAAAAGGTACACAGTACTCACAAATATGCTGTTAATGCATGAAATTATACAATGCTAAATAAATTGAGTCTATACAATGAAAACTATTGCATTCTTACAATGTTCATCCGGTCCAACAATATTTCCAAATGCTGACAGATTACTTTATGTGCCCTAGTAGCTGTGGAGCAGGACCAGCATTGAGCCAAGCATTTTTATCTTCAATATACTCCCCTAACTTATAATATGCTTGCCTGCATAGTGTGCGTTTAATACAAGATTTAAATTTTGTCTTATAATAACATTTTAAACAGTACCCCATAACAGATGAGGCTACTTTAGCCAGTCTGAAACCTGGTTGAACTAATTGGTCCCTATTTCGAGTAGCATAATTATGTTTGTCACCTCTTTTACTAAAAAGATGTAAATTCTTTCTAACTTACATGATGTTTTCTTATAAGTATTGACAAGGTACCGTCATGATGTTAATATTCTTAAACAGTTCCCTTAGAGAATCGCGCCGTTTGAGTTTGTAGATGGCTTTAATGGCTCTTTTCTGCAGAATAAAAATAGACTCGTTATCTGCAGCCCGTCCCCATAGTAAAATACAGTAAGACATGATACTGTGAAAGTAACTAAAATATACCCGTCTCGCGGTATCAACATCCGTAAATTGGCGGATTTTCCAAACAGTATATGCTGCTGAACTTAGCCGTCCTGCAAGAGATGTTAAATGAGGACCCCATTGTAGCCTTGAGTATAGTGTAATTCCCAGGAAAACCGTTTTATCGACGAATTCAAGTTTTTCCACGTTCAATACTATGTCACAATCACTGCCTTTGACATTTGGTAAGGCAAATCTTATGCATTTTGTTTTCTTTTCATTTAGGACTAGATTATTGGCAGTAAACCAATTTTGGACTTGCATGAGGGCATTATTTATGACGTCAAGATTATTGGTCCGTCTATTTACCTTAAAAACTAAAAAGGTGTCGTCGGCAAAACAATGCCATATTAAGTTTTTGTTGCAATAAATGGGGCAAATCATTTATATATACTAAAAATAAAAAAGGACCTACAATTGAGCCCTGGGGTACCCCCATTTTCACGTTTAATCCCGACGAATTGACACCGTTTACTTGAACTATCTGCAGGCTATCATTTAAATAAGATTTAACAAGGCTTGTAGCTGTTTTGCCCAGCCCGTAATGCCCAAGTTTCAGAAGTAATGTTTCGTGATTTACACAATCAAACGCCTTAGATAGGTCACAGAAGATGCCTATGGCATCCTGTGCCTCTTCCCACGCATTAAAGATGTGCTTCAAAAAGGTAACACCCGCGTCAGTCGTACTACGTCCTCTGGTGAAACCATACTGTTTATCATGCAAGATGTTATTAGTGTTAAAATGATAAAGCATCTGATTAGGCATCTCTTTTTCAAATACCTTGCTGAACACTGGCAGCACGGATACTGGTCTATAATTGTTTGTGTCTTAACTGTCCCCAGATTTGAAAAGTGGTATCACCTTACTGAATTTCATTAATTCCGGAAAGACACCTTGATCCACACACAAACTAAATATTAAAGCTCAGGAAGGCGCTATAGTCTCAATAATTGAGGTACAAACTTTGATAGACAATCCCAAACCAAATCCTCGGTTAATTTAACCTTGATTTAACAATCAGAAAATAACAGCGGAGGAGTAGAAAAAAAAATTAGTAAAATAGCCACAGAATGCCAAATCTGGAGAATATGCTGGTTAGGCTAGCAGTACGCTGCCCAATTTACCCGTGCATTAGCGTCATGGAAACACAACACTTTTTTCTTCGCCAAATGCTTTCTGCTTCAAATCAATATAAAATCTGTCCTAAATTTTTAAATAATATTCGCTGGATATGGTTTTATCTTTTCAAGGTAATCGATAGGAATGACACCGTGTGCATCCCAAAAAACTGTGGCCATGACAATGTTGGCCGATAAACACAATTTGGCCTTCATTGGTGCCCGTTCACCTCGAGAAACCCAATTTTTTTATTGATCCTTGGTCTCTTGTGTATTGCGTATCCATGTTTCTTCAGCGATTATGAAACGGCGAAAAAACTCGTTCAGATAACGGCTGAACATCGCCAAACAATCCTTTGAAGTGGTTAGGGTCACACACACGGGTGCGCTAATGGTCGAGTGTAAGCAATGTTACCCATATAAATTGATGGTGCATAGTCGGGATATAGAATTTGTCAAGCCTTTGCTTGGTTTCGGTTTAACGCAGTAAATAGTTTTCTCAAACCGCCCTGGTACATAAAAATAATTGTGAAAAATAAAAGAACTCAACAAATCAACACAGTAATAATAATAGTATTATGTTACCCAGTTACTGGGCTGTGAAGGTCAGATAGGCAGTCGCCCCATGTAAAATACTGGCATTCAGCTGTTTCCGATTTGTGAATCGCATTGGGAATATACCCGGGTTTTATTCCCACAGTTTCAATCAATATTTCCGAAAGGTTTATCTTTTTAAAAACTTCAAGATAAGGCTTAATTTGGGCCTTTATATTCAAATGCCAATAGTGAAGTTACTTAATAAAAGTTTAATCCGTTTTCTCTTATTATTTTCAGGGAGTAAGTGAAATTGTTACAATACCATTAAAAGTGCGAAAGTATGGTTAAATGGATTTTTATTACTCAATCACGATAAACGGCTGTGTGGATCTGGATGAAACTTGGCACAATGATAACTTATACGCTGTTAATCCTTTTTTATTAAAGATGGGAAATCATCAATGTCTCTTTCCGCTTTGCGCGTGTCAGACTCTAACTGTTTACTGTTGCAATTTGTACAACATGGGATTGGTCCTCCATTTAGTAAAAATTGTAAAATAAGTGCTAGTAACTAAATGAAATTAAATAGTAAAAATTAATCTGATTTCTCTTATTATTTTCAGGAAGTAAGTGAAATTGTTACAATATTATTAAAAATGCGTAAGTTAAGTCGAATGGATTTTTATTCAATCTGGATCTGGATAAAATTTGGCACACAGACAACTTATACGCTGTTTATCCTTTTTTTAAAGATGAGAATTCATTAATGAAAGGGAGTGTAATAAATAATCTTACTGACTACGGTATAAATTGCAATTTTTGTGAAATGGGGCGGGCAGTCCTCCATTTAGTAAATATTGCAACGTATTGCTTAGTTTAGGCTTTTATATTCAAATGCCAGTAGTGAAATTACTTAATAAAAGTTTAATCCGTTTTCTCTTAATATTTTCAGAAAGTAAGTGAAAGTCTCGTCAAGAAGTACCGTGTTATTTATTATTTTATTTATTTATTTATTTATAGTTAATTAAAACGGCACAGGTCCAATTACATTAATTAACATAGAATTATAAAAATTAAAATTAAATAAGCATTCCAATAACATACGGTACAAAATTAAATTCAAAGATATTCAATTCTTGGATAAAATTATTAACAATTATTTGAGTAAATGGTTAAATAAATTAAATACATCACAAAGTAACATAAACTAGCATGTAACAGTGGACACCCTCGCATATTGCCTCTCACAGAACACCAGACAAGCACGCATTATTTTCATCCATTCATCAGCAAACACATCACATTCAGGGTTGGCAGTCAGGAGGGCGTTTAGCATCCTTAGGGTTCGACATACTGGGGATTCAGCTCTAGCAACAGATCTAGATGGCGGTAGTGCGAACAGATTATGACGGCGGCTTTGACGGTGGCCAAGGTATTTGTCGGGCACAAATAGGCGGCAGAAAAGTCCGTGGAGCTCCGGGCAGTCAATACGACCGCTTAGGGTTTTACAGGCCATTGTGAGCTGATCAAAGCCTCTTCTTACCTCCAACGAATTGAAGCCCAATACCCCTAGAAGATAATTGGTTGGGTACATGAATGGAAAGAAATGGTACAGCCTTTGATACAAGAATCTCAGGAAGGTTTTCTGAACTTTCTCAAGCATCAGTGTCTGAGACGCAGTATGTGGATGCCAGACACAGGCGCTGGACTCGAGTTTACTCCGAACCAAAGTGGTGTACAGAAGTTTAATAATCCTGGGATTGCGAAAGTCACGACAGTTCCTCAAGACAAATCCCAGACGCCTGAAGGATTCCTTTGCAAGGGCAAACACGTGGTCTCTAAATGTCAGACTGCGGTCGAAAGTCACTCCTAAGTCTTTAACGCTGGTGACACGAGTGATCACTGTACCCCCCAAATTGTAATCGTATTTGATTGGTCTCAACCCTCGACCATAAGTCATAACGCTGCATTTACTAATATTAAACAACAATTTGTTCGCAATGCTCCACTCATAGACGGTATTGATATCTTTTTGTAGGAGTTCGCAATCCGCCTCTGTTTTGATCTGCGCAGCTAGTTTTAGATCATCGGCATATAGTAGACATTTTGCGAATCGAATCTTACAAATTAGGTCATTGATCATGATCAGAAACAGAGGCGGCCCCAATACGGATCCCTGACTCACGCCCGAGCGAGTGTAATAAGACTTCGACTCAAAGCAGCCATGCCGGACGAACTGTTTGCGATCCCGTAGGTAGTCGGCGAAGAAGTTAAGAAGGCCGGATGAGAAGCCCGTAGCCCCTAACTTTGCCAAAAGCACATCGTTGTCCACTTTGTCGAACGCCTTCCGGAAATCAAAATACAGAGTGTCGACCTGCTTACCGGATTCCAGGTTACTGGATATGAAGTCAACATGAATCATTAGGTTTGAGTTCACGGAGCGACCAGGTCGAAAACCATGTTGAGCATCAGAAAGATACATATTGGTTTGTTTACAGATAACAGTGTGAAGTATATGTTCAAAGACCTTTGCAATGGTAGATAAAATAGCGATGGGTCTGTGTTCCTCGACAGAGGTCTTGTCACTGGTTTTAGGGATGGGAGTAACACGTGAAGTCTTCCACAGCCCCGGGTACACGCCTGACTGAAGAGCTAGATTAAAAACATGACATAGAGGGGCTGCTAATATACTGCTACATCCCTTAACGATATACGCAGGGATGTTATCTGGGCCAACCGAACTGCAGGGTTTGAGTTTGGAAATACCCCTAACCACGTCCGGAGGGACTAAAACGGGTAGGGGAAAATTACCTCCCTCACTATTCACCGTGTTTGAATTCGGATCCAATTCTGGTGTGTCCGGCAGAAATACGCTGGAAAAATACTCAGCAAATGCCTCAGCAGCTTTGACACCTGAATAGACCTTGCCATCAAGCACAACGTTCGGCTCAAACCCACCCTTAGATCTCAGGCTAGAAATGTGCTGCCAGAACAGTTTTGGATTTTTGCCTAGGCTGTTTTCCACATTAGAACAATGCAGTCTATATGCCTCCTTGGTTCTCACTCTTAATTCCGACCGCAGTACGCTAAACTGAGCATATGTAGCATCACATCGGGATTGTTTCCATTTATTATGAAGTTTTGATTTACGTCGAGTATCGCTTACGATATCTCTAGTAAACCAGACCGGGTACCGCCTATTACCAGAGGTCCTTCTCGTCTTCTTTGGAATAGAGGAATCAAATATATCGTACATTATATCATAAAACTTACAAGCGGCGGTGGACGCGTCATTGTGGCGAAAAACGTCTTGCCATGGAGCAGAGCGAACAAGGTCGAACAATAATGTGTAGTCACCTTTACAAAAGTTCCAATCCTTACTACGGTCAATATTACTAGGGTCAAGTTTTTCATGTACCTTATGCCTTGGGATGGTAACAGCAATATCTAACGGAGGGTGATACAGATCAATCGGAACCAGTTCTGTACCCTCGACATACTCACAGTTTACAGCAGCGCCCTCCCGAGCCAACACTACATCTAACTTACTGCCACGCATATTCATCACCTCATTCATCTCTAACAGACTACAAAAGCTTAGAAAATAACAGTAATAATTATTAACATTTACTGACGCACTTTTTAGATTAAGGTCGCCTAAAATAATAATAGTTCCCTTCAAACTGTGAATTATGTCCTCGACCTTACAAAACCACGCCAGGTAATCATCGTCAGTTGCACTAGGTTTGATGTAAACAACACACACATATATATTCAGGCCATAAGTTGTGATCTTAGCCCACAAATCTTCGCCGCAGGCCGTCTCAAGTTCATGTAGCCTATTCACGGTGACCCCAGGCCGCGCAGCAAGCAGCACACCACCACCCGTGGTCACTCTGTCTCGTCGAAGAGTACGCCAATCTCCAGCCGATATTTCTGAGTCCTCAACTGAATTGTCCAAGTTTGTCTCGGTCACGGCTATCAAATCATGCTCAGACAGTAATAAGCTTGACCTCCATATGGGTAGCTTCGTTTTGAGCCCGCGCACATTCTGGTACAGTAAGCGCAGAAAGACGTTGCGATCAATACAACCACGAGAGTCGGGAGCGGCAAGTACGCAATAGGGCTTATTGGGTCTCATCGCTTCGGGCACGAAAATTACGGCGCCATGGTTTGACGCAAATATCCTCTGCCCAATTTTCAGGAGCCACAACTTGATCAGCCAATTTTGTGGGCACACCCAGTTTGAAGGATGCGTATTTACCACGGGACGTGTTACCCAGTTAAGGGTTTGTAGACGTGTGGTAGGCAGCCGCTCCACGTAAAATACTGGTATTCAGCTGAATCCAGTTTGACTGGGAGCCGACCCCAATATAGTTAGGAAAAGGCTAGGCAGATGATGAAGTGAAATTCTAACTGCGCCATTAAAATCATCAATGTCTCTTTCCGCTTTGCGCAGAGCGGAAGGGCGTGTGAGATTCTTACTGACTACGGTATATGTTGCAATTTTTACTAAATGGTCTTTTTATTAGTAACAATTGCAACGTATTGCTTAATTTGGGTCTTTATATTTAAATGCCAGTAGTGAAATTATATAATAAAAGTTTTACCCGTTTTTCCTTATTATTTTCAGGAAGTAAGTGAAATAGTTACAATATTATTTATTTATTTATTTATATCATTTATTTATTATATAAACTCGGAGCCGGTGCTACCTTAGTACTTCAGATTCACAAGTACCAGGAGACCAGAAACATGTCATAGTATTTTTGGGCTGGTATAATTATGTAGGTAGGGTAGGTGTAGGGAAGGTGTAGGGAAGGTGTAGGGTATGTCTAGGGTAGGTCTAGGGAATGTGTAGGGTTGGTGTAGGTTAGGTGTAGAGTAGGTGTAGGGTAGGTGTAAGGTAGGTTTAGGGTAGGTGTAGGGTAGGTGTTGGGTAGGTGTACGGTTGGGTGTACGGTTGAGTAGGTGTAGGGTAGGGTAGCGTAGCGGTAGGGTAGATGTTTCCTGAGTAAAAAAGTGAGTACAATACAGATAAGGAAACCTCCCTTTTTCCGACATTCACGCGGGCGAAACCGCTGGTAGAAGCTAGTACTTAATAAAGTCAACATTCATGTCAAAAGTAACAAACGAGAAGAACGAAAATTATGCAACAGAGCTTAAAAAAATGTCAATGTCTAAAAATGAAAAAGGTATAATGGATAAAATGTAACATTCGGCTATGTCCATCACAGAAGCAGCTCAATCCCAAGCCTTTTTGTCTTTAAGATAGTCTGTAATTGTAAAAAAGCGTTGCCAAGTAGTTTTGATTAAATTATTAAAACTTTAAACACTAGTAAAGCACTGTACAAACGTTTTTAATTTTCACCGTTAAATCCAGAGTTTTCCAATTTTTTTTTACTTTCAAGTAAAAAGCTAAAGCCAGAATCAACATTGGCGACGACCAGAAAAACGCCAAGTCAATGAAGCTCGACGAGTCCCAGAGACATGATTCATTTTTCTTGCATCTAGCAGCGATATTAATCAAAGTCAAAGTCAAAGCATTTATTTCAATTAGACCATTTACGGGCACTTTTGAATTGTCAAGGTCGGTCGGTCAAAAAGATGAAGCTATTTGCACGTTCCAAAGGAAACTCCACGGAAACTTATGACATGACATTCCCAATCGCCAGGGTACATTCAAGTCAAAGACCTACCCAAACTGATCGTTATAGTTTAAAAAGGTACACAGTACTCACAAATATGCTGTTAATGCATGAAATTATACAATGCTAAATAAATTGAGTCTATACAATGAAAACTATTGCATTCTTACAATGTTCATCCGGTCCAACAATATTTCCAAATGCTGACAGATTACTTTATGTGCCCTAGTAGCTGTGGAGCAGGACCAGCATTGAGCCAAGCATTTTTATCTTCAATATACTCCCCTAACTTATAATATGCTTGCCTGCATAGTGTGCGTTTAATACAAGATTTAAATTTTGTCTTATTTAGTTCTAATATATGGGGAGGTATTTTATAATAACATTTTAAACAGTACCCCATAACAGATGAGGCTACTTTAGCCAGTCTGAAACCTGGTTGAACTAATTGGTCCCTATTTCGAGTAGCATAATTATGTTTGTCACCTCTTTTACTAAAAAGATGTAAATTCTTTCTAACTTACATGATGTTTTCTTATAAGTATTGACAAGGTACCTCCATGATGTTAATATTCTTAAACAGTTCCCTTAGAGAATCGCGCCGTTTGAGTTTGTAGATGGCTTTAATGGCTCTTTTCTGCAGAATAAAAATAGACTCGTTATCTGCAGCCCGTCCCCATAGTAAAATACAGTAAGACATGATACTGTGAAAGTAACTAAAATATACCCGTCTCGCGGTATCAACATCCGTAAATTGGCGGATTTTCCAAACAGTATATGCTGCTGAACTTAGCCGTCCTGCAAGAGATGTTAAATGAGGACCCCATTGTAGCCTTGAGTATAGTGTAATTCCCAGGAAAACCGTTTTATCGACGAATTCAAGTTTTTCCACGTTCAATACTATGTCACAATCACTGCCTTTGACATTTGGTAAGGCAAATCTTATGCATTTTGTTTTCTTTTCATTTAGGACTAGATTATTGGCAGTAAACCAATTTTGGACTTGCATGAGGGCATTATTTATGACGTCAAGATTATTGGTCCGTCTATTTACCTTAAAAACTAAAAAGGTGTCGTCGGCAAAACAATGCCATATTAAGTTTTTGTTGCAATAAATGGGGCAAATCATTTATATATACTAAAAATAAAAAAGGACCTACAATTGAGCCCTGGGGTACCCCCATTTTCACGTTTAATCCCGACGAATTGACACCGTTTACTTGAACTATCTGCAGGCTATCATTTAAATAAGATTTAACAAGGCTTGTAGCTGTTTTGCCCAGCCCGTTATGCCCAAGTTTCAGAAGTAATGTTTCGTGATTTACACAATCAAACGCCTTAGATAGGTCACAGAAGATGCCTATGGCATCCTGTGCCTCTTCCCACGCATTAAAGATGTGCTTCAAAAAGGTAACACCCGCGTCAGTCGTACTACGTCCTCTGGTGAAACCATACTGTTTATCATGCAAGATGTTATTAGTGTTAAAATGATAAAGCATCTGATTAGGCATCTCTTTTTCAAATACCTTGCTGAACACTGGCAGCACGGATACTGGTCTATAATTGTTTGTGTCTTAACTGTCCCCAGATTTGAAAAGTGGTATCACCTTACTGAATTTCATTAATTCCGGAAAGACACCTTGATCCACACACAAACTAAATATTAAAGCTCAGGAAGGCGCTATAGTCTCAATAATTGAGGTACAAACTTTGATAGACAATCCCAAACCAAATCCTCGGTTAATTTAACCTTGATTTAACAATCAGAAAATAACAGCGGAGGAGTAGAAAAAAAAATTAGTAAAATAGCCACAGAATGCCAAATCTGGAGAATATGCTGGTTAGGCTAGCAGTACGCTGCCCAATTTACCCGTGCATTAGCGTCATGGAAACACAACACTTTTTTCTTCGCCAAATGCTTTCTGCTTCAAATCAATATAAAATCTGTCCTAAATTTTTAAATAATATTCGCCGGATATGGTTTTATCTTTTCAAGGTAATCGATAGGAATGACACCGTGTGCATCCCAAAAAACTGTGGCCATGACAATGTTGGCCGATAAACACAATTTGGCCTTCATTGGTGCCCGTTCACCTCGAGAAACCCAATTTTTTTATTGATCCTTGGTCTCTTGTGTATTGCGTATCCATGTTTCTTCAGCGATTATGAAACGGCGAAAAAACTCGTTCAGATAACGGCTGAACATCGCCAAACAATCCTTTGAAGTGGTTAGGGTCACACACACGGGTGCGCTAATGGTCGAGTGTAAGCAATGTTACCCATATAAATTGATGGTGCATAGTCGGGATATAGAATTTGTCAAGCCTTTGCTTGGTTTCGGTTTAACGCAGTAAATAGTTTTCTCAAACCGCCCTGGTACATAAAAATAATTGTGAAAAATAAAAGAACTCAACAAATCAACACAGTAATAATAATAGTATTATGTTACCCAGTTACTGGGCTGTGAAGGTCAGATAGGCAGTCGCCCCATGTAAAATACTGGCATTCAGCTGTTTCCGATTTGTGAATTGTATTGGGAATATACCCGGGTTTTATTCTCACAGTTTCAATCAATATTTCCGAAAGGTTTATCTTTTTAAAAACTTCAAGATAAGGCTTAATTTGGGCCTTTATATTCAAATGCCAATAGTGAAGTTACTTAATAAAAGTTTAATCCGTTTTCTCTTATTATTTTCAGGGAGTAAGTGAAATTGTTACAATACTATTAAAAGTGCGAAAGTATGGTTAAATGGATTTTTATTACTCAATCACGATGAACGGCTGTGTGGATCTGGATGAAACTTGGCACAATGATAACTTATACGCTGTTAATCCTTTTTTATTAAAGATGGGAAATCATCAATGTCTCTTTCCGCTTTGCGCGTGTCAGACTCTAACTGTTTACTGTTGCAATTTGTACAACATGGGATTGGTCCTCCATTTAGTAAAAATTGTAAAATAAGTGCTAGTAACTAAATGAAATTAAATAGTAAAAATTAATCTGATTTCTCTTATTATTTTCAGGAAGTAAGTGAAATTGTTACAATATGATTAAAAATGCGTAAGTTAAGTCGAATGGATTTTTATTCAATCTGGATCTGGATAAAATTTGGCACACAGACAACTTATACGCTGTTTATCCTTTTTTTAAAGATGAGAATTCATTAATGAAAGGGAGTGTAATAATCTTACTGACTACGGTATAAATTGCAATTTTTGTGAAATGGGGCGGGCAGTCCTCCATTTAGTAAATATTGCAACGTATTGCTTAGTTTAGGCTTTTATATTCAAATGCCAGTAGTGAAATTACTTAATAAAAGTTTAATCCGTTTTCTCTTAATATTTTCAGAAAGTAAGTGAAAGTCTCGTCAAGAAGTACCGTGTTACCCAGTTAAGGGTTTGTAGACGTGTGGTAGGCAGCCGCTCCACGTAAAATACTGGTATTCAGCTGAATCCAGTTTGACTGGGAGCCGACCCCAATATAGTTAGGAAAAGGCTAGGCAGATGATGAAGTGAAATTCTAACTGCGCCATTAAAATCATCAATGTCTCTTTCCGCTTTGCGCAGAGCGGAGGGGCGTGTGAGATTCTTACTGACTACGGTATATGTTGCAATTTTTACTAAATGGTCTTTTTATTAGTAACAATTGCAACGTATTGCTTAATTTGGGTCTTTATATTTAAATGCCAGTAGTGAAATTATATAATAAAAGTTTTAACCGTTTTTCCTTATTATTTTCAGGAAGTAAGTGAAATAGTTACAATATTATTTATTTATTTATTTATATCATTTATTTATTATATAAACTCGGAGCCGCTGCTACCTTAGTACTTCAGATTCACAAGTACCAGGAGACCAGAAACATGTCATAGTATTTTTGGGCTGGTATAATTATGTAGGTAGGGTAGGTGTAGGGAAGGTGTAGGGTATGTCTAGGGTAGGTCTAGGGAATGTGTAGGGTTGGTGTAGGTTAGGTGTAGAGTAGGTGTAGGGTAGGTGTAAGGTAGGTTTAGGGTAGGTGTAGGGTAGGTGTTGGGTAGGTGTACGGTTGGGTGTACGGTTGAGTAGGTGTAGGGTAGGGTAGCGTAGCGGTAGGGTAGATGATTCCTGAGTAAAAAAGTGAGTACAATACAGATAAGGAAACCTCCCTTTTTCCGACATTCACGCGGGCGAAACCGCTGGTAGAAGCTAGTACTTAATAAAGTCAACATTCATGTCAAAAGTAACAAACGAGAAGAACGAAAACTGTGCAACAGAGCTTAAAAAAATGTCAATGTCTAAAAATGAAAAAGGTATAATGGATAAAATGTAACATTGGGCTATGTCCATCACAGAAGCAGCTCAATCCCAAGCCTTTTTGTCTTTAAGGTAGTCTTTAATTGTAAAAAAGCATTGCCAAGTAGTTTTGATTAAATTATTAAAACTTTTAACACTAGTAAAGCACTGTACAAACGTTTTTAATTTTCACCGTTAAATCCAGAGTTTTCCAATTTTTTTTTACTTTCAAGTAAAAAGCTAAAACCAGAATCAACATTGGCGACGACCAGAAAAACGCCAAGTCAATGAAGCTCGACGAGTCCCAGAGACATGATTCATTTTTCTTGCATCTAGCAGCGATATTAATCAAAGTCAAAGTCAAAGCATTTATTTCAATTAGACCATTTACGGGCACTTTTGAATTGTCAAGGTCGGTCGGTCAAAAAGATGAAGCTATTTGCACGTTCCAAAGGAAACTCCACGGAAACTTAAAAAATAATATTTTGTTACAAAATTATGGTAACATCATTCATATTGAAATAATACATATAATGTGAGAACCATTTAACAGACAGCAGGATAAAAGAGTCCGGAGTAAAAAGAAACAGTTCAAAGAAATAATTAAAATAAACCATGGCAGCCAAGAGATGACCAGTCTCAGCTGACGGCGCCCGTTCACGAACATGATGCATACGCTAGCATCATTCGGCTCAACCATTTTTAAGGGAGCTAAATGATCCAACGCACGCTTCCATCAGACAGACTTTTGAGTGAGCATGACATTCCCAATCGCCAGGGTACATTCAAGTCAAAGACCTACCCAAACTGATCGTTATAGTTTAAAAAGGTACACAGTACTCACAAATATGCTGTTAATGCATGAAATTATACAATGCTAAATAAATTGAGTCTATACAATGAAAACTATTGCATTCTTACAATGTTCATCCGGTCCAACAATATTTCCAAATGCTGACAGATTACTTTATGTGCCCTAGTGGCTGTGGAGCAGGACCAGCATTGAGCCAAGCATTTTTATCTTCAATATACTCCCCTAACTTATAATATGCTTGCCTGCATAGTGTGCGTTTAATACAAGATTTAAATTTTGTCTTATTTAGTTCTAATATATGGGGAGGTATTTTATAATAACATTTTAAACAGTACCCCATAACAGATGAGGCTACTTTAGCCAGTCTGAAACCTGGTTGACCTAATTGGTCCCTATTTCGAGTAGCATAATTATGTTTGTCACCTCTTTTACTAAAAAGATGTAAATTCTTTCTAACTTACATGATGTTTTCTTATAAGTATTGACAAGGTACCGTCATGATGTTAATATTCTTAAACAGTTCCCTTAGAGATTCGCGCCGTTCGAGTTTGTACATGGCTTTAATGGCTCTTTTCTGCAGAATAAAAATAGACTCGATATCTGCAGCCCATCCCCATAGTAAAATACAGTAAGACATGATACTGTGAAAGTAACTAAAATTGACCAGTCTCGCAGTATCAACATCCGTAAATTGGCGAATTTTCCAAATAGTATATGCTGCTGAACTTAGCCGTCCTGCAAGAGATGTTAAATGAGGACCCCATTGTAGCCTTGAGTACAGCGTAATTCCCAGGAAAAGTCAGTTCAGTCTCGTCATAGGCCCTGTTGTCTACGATCGCGTTCAACTTGACCTGCTTTCGATTTTTAATAACCAACCAGTGTTCCTCAAAGTTACGAACTTCAAAATCTTAACAATAGAAATAACTTAAACTTAAAAATAATGGATGGTTCAAAGAAGTGTGGTATCTGTGATGACCAACTGACTGATGGAGTACGTTGTTCAGTATGCGGAAACGAGCTACATTTCCAATGTGCAGGCATCACTGAAGCTGGCCACCGTAAGCTGGGAGACAGGAAGCTCTCATGGCGGTGCATGAAATGCAAGCAAACGGGTGCTCTTCAGCCAACTAGTTCACCATTGTCGCCGAGGTTGGTACCGGAATCTGAGTTGTTACTGGAGATTCAAGCACTGGCTGCAAAGGCACTTAGGAGTGAATTCGCCGACATGAACCAATCCTCTTTAAACCAGCAACTCAATGAAGTTGTTAAGGAGCTTAATGGTAGAATTACTGACATGGAGCAGCGAGTTGTTCAGCTAGAAATAGTTCAAGGTCAGATGGAACAGCTTCAGGTGCGGCTGGATAAACTGGAAGAAGACTCGGATAACAAGGATCAATGGTCGCGAATGAATAATGTGGAAGTGAAAGGTTTATCGTCATCGAATAATGAAAACTTGTTTCAAATTATCTCAAATATTGGGGCTAAAATTAACTATCCCATTGCCAAAAGCAAGGTCAACTTTATAACTAGAGTGCCTACGTGCGAAAAAGATCACATTAAACCAGTCATTGTTTCGTTCTGCAATCGCTATGTTAAGGAAGATTTTGTTGCAGCAGCCAGATATGTTTCCAAGACATCGCCACTAACAACCAACCAAATTGGATTAGCAGGAAACCAGAGGATATATATAAATGACCATCTAATGACTAAAAATAAAATACTGCTATCTAAAACTAAAAAACTGGCGTCACTGGCGAAACGGATTTTCAATTTGTATGGGTCAAACATGCCAAAATCCATGTGAGAAAAACGGACACCACCCCAGTTATGATAATGAAATCAGAAAAGGATCTCTCAAAAATAATCTAATAGTACCTATTAACTTTAATACAACAGTGTTTAAATATTGTATCAGCTGTGCCCATAAACAGTTTGGGAATCGCAAGCCGTTGTGTGCTACTTGCGTTTTCCTAATTGTTCTGTGTTATTGCACGGTGCTACTGGGTAAGTTCTTTAAAGCAAACACTTAAATGAAACTATTATGTTCATGTTTTAACGACCCAATGACGTTTGTGTTATGGTCTAATTTCGAATACTCTGTTATGTGTGTTATTTCCTTTGTAAGCTGCAAACAATTCTTATCTTTCTACCGTTCGTCACCTTTTGTTTGTATTCAAAGCTCATGTGATTTATCCGTTTTAAAGTTATTTATTTTTGGTCACTGTGCCATGCTGTGCCTAATAGATTATTGTAAATCATTGCCTTCTACCTCCGTAATATCACTTTATCGAAAAAATGAATTCTGTTTACAGTTTTTGGCTCATAACTTAATTTGGTTCGCCCTTTTTAAATATTTATTTTATCTTGCTGCAGTTTTTACTAGTGATGGCTAATCTTAATATTTATTATCAGAATGTGCGTGGTCTGCGTACGAAGACGAACGAAATATTTCGTAAAATATCTCTTAGTGCATATGATGTCATTGTATTTACTGAGACGTGGCTTGTGAATGATATCTTTAGTGGTGAAATCTTTGACGGTCGGTATTTGGTGTATAGGCGTGATCGCGATTACTCTAAAACCTCTCAAAAGCGGGGCGGTGGCGTTTTGATAGCGGTAAAAAGTGAGCTTGCTGTTGTAGAACGACATGATTGGCGAAGTTCTGCCGAGGACATTTGGGTCTCACTTATTTTAAAAAGATCTAGGCCTGAGGTAAATTATAATTTGCACATTTGCGCCTTATATCTTTGTAAAGAAAACCTTGGAAATTCATATTACAATCAACTACATAATTTTGGTACTAATGTTAATCACTTAATCTTGACCCACCCGTTACATAAATTCATTATTATGGGTGATTTTAATTTTGGTAATAATGTAGACTGGATAGATTCTGAGGATAATGAACTGGTCCCACACAATGTATCATGTCACTTGAGGGAGTTTTTTGATGGTGTTCTCACTTCTAACCTGTCGCAATTTAGCGGAGAAAGAAACAGCAATGGTAGATTGTTAGACTTGGTTTTTTCTAACGACTCTGTCAATTTTACTGAATGTCATGATCCTTTAGCCTTGCCTGTGGACCAGCATCATAAACCATTAACGATTACTGCCAGGTTTGTTGAAATTCACAAGTTGACTGATAAATTGACTGTGAAGTATTTATTTTCTAGGGGTGACTACGCAGCTATTAAATCTGAACTCGACCAAATTAATTGGAATGAGTATTTACTTGCTGAGTCATTGGATAGTGCTGTTGAACTCTTTTATAATAAATTATATGAGCTTAGAGATATGTATATCCCAATTAAACCGGTTAGAAAATCATCGTATCCACCTTGGTATGATTCGGCTTGGTCAAAGTACTTAAGGAGAAATATAAATATCATCGCAAGTTCAAAACGTACGGTAATATGTCAGACTTTCACTCTTTTTCTATCTTACGGAATAGAGTAATTAACTTAGAGAAAACTTGTTTCAATAATTACATGGACAAAATTGAGTCGTCGATCATTGAGAACCCAAAATCTTTTTGGTCGTATGTCAAGAGCAAAAGAAACTCAGGTACTTTTCCTAAGGTAATGCATTATGCTGACAGAACCGCGAGTACGGGCGAGGAGATCAGCAATTTGTTCGCAACCTATTTCCATTCAACTTTCCAGGAACCCGATCCTGTGCCCACTACTTCCGGTGGCGTTAGCATTGAACATAATGCGTCATGCATCGGCTCGATTTGTGTGTCTCATTCTCAAGTGTTAAAGTTATTGAAATCATTGGACCTTTCAAAATCTGGCGGTCCCAATCACATACCTCCAGTATTTATTGTAAATTGTGCCGACAGCCTAGCATTGCCACTGTGTATTTTATTCAGGCGGTCACTTTCAGAAGGCTTAGTTCCGAAAATTTGGAAATCGGCATTCGTTACTCCAGTTTTTAAAAAAGGTAATAAGCCGGATATCTCTAATTACCGACCAATATATAAGATATGTCTGTTCTCCAAAATCCTTGAACGTATTGTGTTTACTGACGTATATGATGCAATGAAGTGCAACTTTGGTGATGAGCAGCACGGCTTTCTCAGAAAGCGTTCTACTACATCTAACTTAATCTTGTCCCATGAATTTATATCCGAGGGTATGGAAGAGCGTGCACAAGTTGACGTTATTTATACTGATTATAGTAAATGTTTTGACCGTATTGACCATAGACTGCTCATGGAGAAGCTATTAAAGGCCGGAATACATGGGGATTTGTATCGCTGGTTCTCCTCTTATATTGACAACAGAACGCAGGCTGTGGTGCTTCAGGGGTACACATCTGGATGGTATTCTGTCCCCTCTGGAGTGCCCCAGGGTTCGATTTTAGGGTCCCTATTATTTACTCTATTTATTGCTGACGCATTGCTTTAAAACTTGTTATATTCTACTTTATGCTGACGATATGAAGGTTCATAAAACTATCCGAGACATATCTGATACACACCTGTTACAAGCTGATTTGGATAGATTTGAAGAATATTGTAGACGTAACAGGCTGGAGTTGAATGTTTCAAAATGTTTTCACATGACCTTTACACGACAGAAGTCTGTAATTGATTCCACCTACACACTGCACAATATTAATATAGGCAAAGTCAATAGTATTAGGGATCTTGGGGTTATACAAGACAGCAAGCTGCTCTTCGATCAGCATATCGATAGCATAGTGAATAAGGCGTCGAGGGCACTTGGTTTCATAATGAGAACCACAGCATGTTTCCGATCACTAAAACCGATTAAAGTTCTATATTGTTCGTTCGTACGCAGCCACCTTGAGTATGCATCACAAGTCTGGAACCCTCAGAATGGGATCTACAAGTCTCGTATCGAGGGCATTCAGAGAAAATTTCTCAAGTACCTAGATTACAGGGCGAAACAAATATCTGTAGATTACACTCATCGATGCAAAAGGTACCATTTTCTACCGCTTGAACGTAGACGTCATATTAATGATTTATGCTACTTGTTGAACATCGCAAATGGTTCAATTGACTGTCCTGAACTTGTTTCAAAATTAAAGATACGCACTAATCAGATGGGGCTGCGACAGCGACCACTTCTGCATGTACCTAATGCAAACACTAATTATAGGCGGAATGCGTACTTTCAGAGAGCCAGTCGCAGTTTTAACGAAATTTGTTGTGACCAAGACATTGAAAAATAAATAAATAAATAAAACCGTTTTATCGACGAATTCAAGTTTTTCCCCGTTCCGTCACAATCACTGCCTCTGACATTTGCTAAGGCAAATCTTATGCATTTTGTTTTCTTCTCATTTAGGACTAGATTATTGGCAGTAAACCAATTTTGGACTTGCATGAGGGCGTAATTTATGACGTCAAGATTATTGGTCCGTCTATTTACCTTAAAAATTAAAAAGGTGTCATCAGCAAAACAATGCCATATTAAGTTTTTGTTGCAATAAATGGGGCAAATCATTTATATATACTAAAAATAAAAAAGGACCTACAATTGAGCCTTGGGGTACTTCCATTTTTACGTTTAATCTCGACGAATTGACACCGTTTACTTGAACTATCTGCAGGCTATCATTTAAATAAGATTTAACAAGGCTTGTAGCTGTTTTGCCCAGCCCGTAATGCCCAAGTTTCAGAAGTAATGTTTCGTGATTTACACAATCAAACGCCTTAGATAGGTCACAGCAGATGCCTATGGCATCCTGTGCCTCTTCCCACGCATTAAAGATGTGCTTCAAAAAGGTAACACCCGCGTCAGTCGTACTACGTCCTCTGGTGAAACCATACTATTTATCATGCAAGATGTTATTAGTGTTAAAATGATAAAGCATCTGATTAGCCGTCACATTTTCAAATACCTTGCTGAACACTGGCAGCACGGATACTGGTCTATAATTGTTTGTGTCTTAACTGTCCCCGGATTTGAAAAGTGGTATCACCTTACTGAATTTCATTAAGTTCGGAAAGACACCTTGATCCACACACAAACTATCTCAATAAATGAGGTACAAACTTTGATAGACAATCCCCATAAATCCTCTGTTAATTTAACCTTGATTTGACAATCAGAAAATAACAGCGGAGGAGTAGGAAAAAAAATTAGTAAAATAGCCACAGAATGCCAAATCTGGAGAACATGCTGGTTAGGCTAGCAGTTCGCTGCCCAATTTACCCGTGCATTAGCGTGATGGAAACACAACACTTTTTCTTCGCCAAATGCTTCAAATCAATATAAAATCTGTCCAAAATTTTTAAATAATATTCGCCGGATATGGTTTTATCTTTTCAAGGTAATCGATAGGAATGACACCGTGAGCATCCCAAAAAACTGTGGCCATGACAATGTTGGCCGATAAACACAATTTGGCCTTCATTGGTGCCCGTTCACCTCGAGAATCCCGATTTTTTTATTGATCCTTGGTCTCTTGTGTATTGCGTATCCATGTTTCTTTAACGATTATGAATCGGCGAAAAAACTCGTTCAGATAACGGCTGAACATCGCCAAATAATTCTTTGAAGTGGTTAGGGTCACACACACGGGTGCGCTAATGGTCGAGTGAAAGCAATGTTACCCATAGAAATTGATGGTGCAAAGTCCCTATAGAATTTTCAAGCCTTTGCTTGGTTTCGGTTTAACGTAGTAAATAATTTTCTCAAACCGCCCTGGTACATAAATAAATGTGAAATATAAAAGAACTCAACAAATCGACACAGTAATAATAATAGTATCATGTAACCCAGTTACTGGGCTGTGAAGGTCAGATAGGCAGTCGCCCCATGTAAAATACTGGCATTCGGCTGTTTCCGATTTGTGAATTCCATTGGGAATATACCCGGGTTTTATTCCCACAGTTTCAATCAATATTTCCCAAAGGTTTATCTTTTTAAAAACTTCAAGATAAGGCTTAATTTGGGCCTTTGTATTCAAATGCCAAGAGTGAAGTTACTTAATAAAAGTTTAATTCGTTTTCTCCTATTATTTTCAGGGAGTAAGTGAAATTGTTACAATATTATTAAAAGTGCGAAAGTATGGTTAAATGGATTTTTATTACTCAATCACGATGAACTTCTGTGTGGATCTGGATGAAACTTGACACAATGATAACTTATACGCTGTTAATCCTTTTTTATTAAAGATAGGAAATCATCTATGTATCTTTCCGCTTTGCGCGTGTCAGACTCTAACTGTTTGACTGTTGCAATTTGTACAACATGGGATTGGTCCTCCATTTAATAAAAAATGTAAAATAAGTGCTAGTAACTAAATTATTAGTAAAAATTAATCTGATTTCTCTTATTATTTTCAGGAAGTAAGTGAAATTGTTACAATATTATTAAAAATGCGTAAGTTTAGTCGAATGGATTTTTATTCAATCTGGATCTGTATAAAATTTGGCACACAGACAACTTATACGCTGTTTAACCTTTTTTTAAAGATGAGACTTCATTAATGGAAGGGAGTGTAATAATCTTACTGACTACGGTATAAATTGCAATTTTTTTTAAATGGGGCGGGCAGTCCTCCATTTAGTAAATATTGCAACGTATTGCTTAGTTTAGGATTTTATATTCAAGTGCCAGTAGTGAAATTACTTAATAAAAGTTTAATCCGTTTTAAAGTAAAGTAAAGTAGCGTTTGTAAGTGAAAGTCTCGTCAAGAAGTACCGTGTTACCCAGTTAAGGGTTTGTAGAGGTGTGGTAGGCAGCCGTTCCTACTGTTACTGGTTACTGGCAGACGTTCGTACTGGAATTCAGCTGAATCCAGTTTGACTGGGAGCCGACCCCAATATAGTTAGGAAAAGGCTAGGCAGATGATGAAGTGAAATTCTAACTACGCCATTAAAATGCGAAAGTTTGGTTAAATGGATTTTTATTAGTATATCACGACGAGCGGCTGTATGGATCTGAATGAAATTTGGCGCAAAGATAACTGATACGCTTTTCATCCTTTTATTAACAGATGGCATATCATCAAATGACTCCTTCCTCTCTGTGCGGAGACTAAGAGAGTGTCAAACTCTTACTGACTAACATCCATCCTTGTACCTCCAATTGCCCTTTGCTATCCAGGGCCACGCTAACTCTTTCGAAAAATTCCAAAAGCTGTCATTGCGCACTACAGTATCGCCTGCGTACCTAGTGGTGTACCTGGTCAGTTGACGAGATTTGTTTAGGAGAGTCATAAGAATAATTGATTGCATTTGTATAGTTCACTTACAATTTCTCAATGACGCAATGGTAATCTCACTCTCCTATTTTTTTAGCCCGTAAGTAATTTAGCTTATTTATCTACTATCTATATATCTATTTTAAGTAAACAAATTTGGCTATTGGCTGAAGTCTTGTTTGCTATATTTAAAAAAATAAAATTAAATGTGTTTAGTATCTTAAATCTAAACAATTAAGTTGCCGGGGCTTCCCAGAAAGTAATCCGGAGATACTTGGGAAGGGATAAATCTCGCTCTATATATGCATTATTTAACATATTTTTAGATCATCGCAGTATCATGTGACATAGGTATTTTTATACCGAACTATGTTTCGCTGATTTACAAGCCGGCCGAAGGCCGAAGCCTCTTTTGAACTTTTTTCATTTGCCATATTTTCGTCACACAGAAACAACATTTTACGGAGTATTATTTGGTCACAAATATACAGCCGGTAACTTGGTAGCATTTTCAATATTAAATTATAATAGTGTCATAAAAAGTCAATATGTTGTGCTACAAAATTACGTGGCAGAAACGAATCGCTGCAAAACGAAATTTACGCACTCTTCCATCGCGCGGATAGCTTTTTCAAGTCCAAATAATCATGTAAAATGTGATGTACCCGTTTATTTGCGATACATATAGCCTCAGCTATTTCACGCTCTTTCATTCTCCGATCTTAAAATAGGATTCCATGGATTTTATCGACTATTTCTGGCGTGACGACCTCTTTTGGTCGACCTAAACTTTCAGCGTTAATTGTGCTGATACGACCGCAACAGAACTCAGTAAACCACTTCTTAACCATTGAAATTGATGAAACAGAGTTCTTTATAGTATTTATCAAGCCTTTGCTTGGTTTAGGTGATGGTGTTTTTACGCAATAAATATTTTTTATCAAACCGCCCTGGTACATACAAATTTAATAGTTGTGAAAAATAAAAGAACTCAACAAATCAACGCTGTAATAATAATAGTATCCGCAGGGCAGTTTAGTGGCAAACTGTTGGGCAGTAGCGACCCCACAAACCTGATCTCCCGGGAGATGTCTTGTTCCTTATTACCGGATTGCCTTTATTGGCTGGCCGGATTGAAAACCGACGAAGAACAGAGCTCCTACCTCTTTCTTGCCTTAATTGGCCGGTCTGAGTGGAGATTCGCTAGAGCAAACGTGCTTGAAAGAAGGATGTATAATCCAGTAAGATGCTGGTGGATCTTGACCGTACATCTGGGATTGTCCTGATAGCCGCGATATACCTCTCCACTCCTCTAGCACCTCAGGATATGTTGCCCCCTTGACGCTACGTCACTTTGTGCTAGCGACCTTTTTCGGGGGCCCATTTATTGAGTGTGCAAGTCACCCCTGACATTTTAAAGCTGTGTACATTATAAGTAGTCAGGCAAGGGTCAATAGTTTTCCCATAGTATACGGTAATCAGTCCACTAAACCACCCAAACCCATAGCCTTTTATTTTTTTTCCACATTCTGCAATAGTCCAGCACCAACCGGGGATTATCCTTGGGTATATTTTATAGTGCATACAGGTATAATCGTCGGTTGGTGTCTCATTCCATTAAAAAGTCTAACAGGGCCTCTGCGAGTTGGCTTCGGCCGCTCGTACGCCTACCAAAGGACCGGGACCCCATGGTCCTGAGATTGTCCAAAATAAAAATAAAATAATAGTATCATGTTACCCAGTTACTGGGTTGTAGAGGTCAGATAGGCAGTCACCCCATGTAAAATACTGCTAGTAAGCTGTTTCCAGATTCGTTAATTGCATTGGGAATATACCCGGGTTTTATTCCCAAAGTTTTAATCAATATTTTCAAAAGGTTTATCTTATCAAATACTTCAAGATAAGGCTTAATTTAGTGAAGTTACTTAATAAAAGTTTAATCCGATTTCTCTATATATTTCTAGGAAGTAAGTTAAATTGTTATAATACTATTAAAATGCGAAAGTTTAGTAGAGTGATTTTTTTCACTCAATCACGATGAACGGCTGTGTGAATCTGTATGAAATTTGGCACAGAGATAACTTATACGCTGTTTATCCTTTTTTTTAAAAGATGGGAAATCATTAATGTCTCCTTCCGCTTTGCGTGGAGCGAAAGGGAGTGTCATACTCTTACTGACTTCGGTATATACCTATCACAATTTTTACTTAATGTGCCCCCATCTAGTAAAAATTGCAACATATTGCTTAATTTATGACTTTATATTTAAATGCCAGTAGTGAAATTACCAAATAAAAGTTTAATCCGTTTTCTCTTAATATTTTCAGAAAGTAAGTGATATTCTAACTACGCCATTAAAAACGCAAAAGTTTGGTTAAATGGATTTTTATTTCTCAATCACGACGAACAGCTGTGTTGATCTGGATGAAAGGCAGAGAGATAACTTATACGCTGTTTAAGCTTTTTTAAAGATGGAAAATCATCATTGTCTCCTTCCACTTTGCGCGGAGCGGAAGGAGTGTCAGACTGTTCCTGACTACGGTATAATTATGTTGCAATTTTTAGTAAATTGGGGCGGTCCTCCATTTAGTAGAAATTGCAACGTATTTGCCAAATTTGGGCCTTTATATTCAAATGCCCGTAGTGAAATTACTTAATAAAAGTTTAATCCGTTTTCTCTTACTATTTTCAGAAAGTAAGTGAAACTCTATCTATGCTATTATAAATACGAAGGTATGGTTAAATGGATTTTTATTAATCAATCACGACGAGTGGCTGTGTGAACCTGGATGAAATTTGGTACAAAGATAACTTTTCGCGCATTTCATCTTTTTTTAAAGATGGCATATCATCAAATGAATCCTTCCTCTCTGCGCGGGGCAGAAGGGAGTGTCAGACTCTTACTAACTAAAATCCATCCTTGTTCCTCCAAATGCCCTTTGCGAACCAGTACCGTGGTGACTCGAACAATTTCGCAACAGAGGGTACCTGTGATTGCGCTCTATAATATCTCCTGCGTATCAAGTTGTCTACGTAGTTAGTTCGTGAGATTCGGTCAAGAGTGTCATAGGAATCATTGATTGCAATAGTACAAACCCTTCTGAATGCCGAAATGTAAAACTTTGCGGTCTGCCCACTTGAAACAAAAAGGCTAAACAAATTTGGAAGAAACTTGGCACAAGTGTAGACCATGTCTTGGATTAGGATGTAAGATTTATCCCAGAAGTCTGTTCCTTTGGGAAGATGAGCGAAGCTGGGGCAGAACCTAGTTAAATTACTACATCAAAAGTTACTTTAGGTTTATGTCTGCTTATTTACATTACATTTTGAGGAAGTAAGGAGCAGGGTAAAACCTGAATTTGGCTGGCAGAGGAACGTGGAGATTGGAACAAAAACAAAAAAGCCTTTGCTCAACAGTGATCGAAGTCGGGCTACGGATGATGATGATGATGATGATAATGATGTAGTAACATCACTTATAACAGCCACTCAGGTTGCTCGAAAGGTTAAAAAACGCTTGCCGAAGACGCTCCGAGGATAGGTGTACTATTCATTGCTAATCCATGCTTCGAAGAGCAGGTCAAGTCGAGGGTACCAGGGCCAAAGGCTACTGGTTGGCTGGGTGTCTGCGCAGGTAAAACTGCTAGAACCCAGACCTCTGAGGTGCTTCCGCTGCCATGTGGGCAACCACGCGGGAGCTATGTGCACCTCGGAGGTGGACCGCAGCGGGCTCTGCTTCCGCTGTGGTCAGCCCGGTCACATGGCCGGCTCGTGTAGCGCCGCGCCGCACTGCGTAGCATGTGCGGCAGCTGGCAAGCCGGCCGACCACTGGGCTGGGGGCAAGGCCTGCGAACCACCCGCCAACGCCGGTGGTAGGAGAAAGCCCTCCGCCGTCGCCGTCTCCGCCGCAGCAGCCGGCGCTACCGTCGCCGCGTCTGCCGCCACCGCCGCCGGTGCCGCCGCCGTCGCCGCTGCCACTACGACAGCCGCGACGGCCGCAGCCGAGTCTTCACTGGGGGCTCGGGAGGAGGCAGTAATGGAATGTCAATAACGGCTCCATTACGCCTCCTCCAGGCGAACATCAACCACTGCGCCGCTGCTCAGGACCTGTTGCTCCAGAGCATGGCGCAGTGGTCGATAAATATCGCCGTCGTCGCTGAGCCGTATTTTGTCCCGCCCAGGGAGAACTAAGTGGAGGACCTGGACGGCTCAGTGACCCTTATTTCGTCGGCCGCCGCCGGCACCCCGTCCCTCGAGAGTGTCAAGAGAGGACGGGGTTGCGTAGCAGCACGGTTCGGGGAGATTGTCGTGGTGGGTGTCTACTTCTCCCCGAGCCGAACCCTCGCCGAATTCCACATCTCCCTTACGGAGTTGGTTGACGTCGTCGCCGGGTATCGTTCCCTCCCCGTGCTCGTTCTAGGGGACTTCAATGCCAAACATTTGGCTTGGGGTTCCCGTTACACGGACACGAGGGGTAGGATGGTGGAGGACTGGGCTCTGGAGACAGGCCTGGTCGTCCTAAACCGGGGTACTGCCCCACGTGTGTGCGGATGCAGGGCGAGTCAGTGGTGGACATCTCGTTCGCCAGCCCTGCTCTGTTACAGCGTGTCGTTGACTGGCGCGTCTTAGAGGAGGTGGAGACCCATTCCGACCACCGGTATATCCGGTTTGACGTCTCCGCCCAGACCTTGACCGCGTCGGTCCGACAGGCCCCGAGTGGTCCGCGGTGGGCGCTGAAGCAGCTGGACCGGGAGCTTCTCCTGGAAGCCTCGATAGTGCAGGCCTGGGTGTCACCACCAGACAGGCCTGCCGACATCAACGACGAGGCGAAGTGGTTCCGGGAGGCCATGTCCGAGATATGTGACGTGGCAATGCCCCGGGTCCGGCCAGGAAGCGCCCGCCGCCAGGTGTACTGGTGGTCGCGAGAGCTGGCAGCGCTACGCGAGGCGTGCGTTGCTGCACGGCGCCAGTACACCAGGCAACGCAGGCTTCGCATCCGCCCTCCGGATGCGCAGGCCAGAGAGGCGGAGCTATACGAGGAATACAGAGCGGCGAAGACCGCCCTCCGAGCGGGGATCCTGCGGGCCAAAGATCTGGCCCGCAAGGAGATGCTGGAGTCTCTGAACGGGGACCCATGGGGACGCCCTTACAAAATGGTGCGGGATAAACTCCGCACCTAGGCACCCCCGTTGACGCAGAGTCTCCGGCCCCAGCTCGTTGAGGACGTGGTGAGCGCTCTGTTCCCTTCGCGAGGCGAGCACACTCCCCCGCCCATGGCTCCGCCACCTGCGGTGCCTGTTGCGGACCACAGCGACGACGGCGACGACGACGACGATGTCCCGGAAGTGACCGAGGTAGACCTGAGAGTGGCGGTTAACCGGCTGAGGGCCAAGAATACCGCCCCAGGACCCGACGGCTTGCCTGGAAAAGCCTGGGTCCTGGCCTTGGAGGCTCTCGGGCCTCGACTGAGGGGGCTCTTCAGCGCATGTTAGGAGAGGGGCCAGTTTCCACTTCGTTGGAAGACGGGGAAACTGGTCCTCATTAAGAAGCCGGAGCGCCCTGCGGACTCTCCGTCCGCATACCGGCCCATCGTGCTGCTCGACGAGGTGGGCAAGCTCTTTGAAAGAGTCATTGCAAACCGCCTCGTCGCGCACTTGGTGAGGGTGGGGCCGGATCTGGCGGAGAACCAGTTCGGTTTCCGCACGGGGCGCTCAACGGTGGATGCCATCATGCGCGTGAGAGCTCTCACGACGGGGGAAGCGGTATCCCGGGGCAAGGTCGTCTTGGCGGTGTCTCTTGACATCGCCAACGCCTTCAACACCATGCCCTGGAGTTGCATTGGGGAGGCACTCCGGTATCACCGGATGCCGACCTACCTCCGTCGCGCGGTCGAGGCCTATCTGACGGATAGGGCCGTCATCTACCCCGGTCACGAGGGAGAGTGGATTCGGCGAGAGATGTCGTGCGGTGTTCCACAGGGAGCGGTTGTGGGGCCGTACCTGTGGGACATCGGCTACGACTGGGTGCTGCGCGCCGGCCTCCCTAGCGGCGTCAGCGTAGTATGCTACGCTGACGACACGCTCGTCCTGGCTCAGGGGGGGTCGTACCAGGCGGCGGCCGAACTAATGACACGCGGGGTTGCGATAGTCGTGGATAGGATCCGGCAATTGGGTCTCGAGGTGGCCTTGCACAAGTCCGAGGCCATGTGCTTTCATGGTCCTCGGAGCAGGCCACCACCGGGATCCCAAATCACGGTAGGAGGGGTTCACATCGGCGTCGGGTCGACGATCAAGTATCTGGGACTCGTTCTCGATAGCCGGTGGAACTTCGTCGAGCACTTCCGACGTTTGGCTCCCAGACTGGAGCGGGCCGGGGCTGCCTTCAAGCGGCTTCTGCCCAATCTGGGGGGTCCAAACGCCTCCTGCCGGAGGCTCTATGCGGGGATCGTGCGATCCATGGCCCTTTATGGGGCCCCAGTGTGGGCACTGGACCTGAGGAAGCGTCCAGCCCAAAAGCTGAACGCGTCCCAAAGGGTCATGGCCATCCGGCTTGTCCGGGGATACCGCACGGTCTACCGCGAGGCGGCGAGCCTCCTTGCTGGATTGCCGCCATGGGATCTGGAGGCGAGAGACCTCGCGCACGTTTACACGTGGCGCTTGGAGGCGCAACGCCGGGGCGAAACTCTGCTGCCGCGGCATATTGCTGCGCGGCGGACGGAGCTCCGGCAAGATACCATGGCGGTATGGAATCAGCGACTGTCGCAACCCAGTGCAGGGCACGCCACAATTGTGGCAATAGTGCCCCTCTTTGAGGAGTGGCTGGAGAGGCGCCACGGCGTCCTCACCTTCCGCCTGACGCAGGTACTCACCGGACATGGTTGTTTCGGTAGGTACCTGTTTCGGATTCGGCGGGAGGAAACGCCCGGGTGTTTTCACTGCGAGGATCGCCCGGAGGACACGGTGGAGCATACGGTGGAGGCCTGCCCCGCATGGGCGGAGCAGCGCCGTGTCCTCGTCGAGGCGATCGGCGGCGGCGACCTCTCGCGTCCGGCCCTGGTTCAATCCATGGTCCGGAGCGAGGAGGCATGGGAAGCCGTCACCTCCTTCTGCGAAGCAGTAATGCTAGTGAAGGAGGAGGCGGGCCGCGTGAGGGAGAGACAACCCTCACGCCCCAGCCGCCGCGGCATGGGGAGACGCACCGGGCGTCGGGAGTCGCTGGGCGATTCCCGGCCACCGTAGGTGCGGGTCTGCGGACGGCGAGCGTTGGGTGGCTCGCTGTCCGATTAAAGCCAGACCCAAGCCGACGGCGCGTTGTGTTCCACGCGCGCCTCAAAGAGATGTCAGCATAGGAGTAGGGGCCCGTTAGGGCCAGTGCCTACCAGGGTTGCGGATTTGTTCGAAAGAGTTACCGCGGCCCTGGAACGTAAAAGGCACTAAGAGGAGCATGGGTGGGTTTTAGTCAGTAGAAGTCTGACACTCCCTGCCGCTCCACCCAGAGCGGGAGGGGTCATTTGATGATTTCCCATCCAAAAAAAAAAAAAAAGTCGAGGGTACCGGCTGTCATTTGACAACAAGTAGTTTTTATTAAATTTTTAAAACTTTAAACACTAGTAAAAAGCACTGTACAAAGGCGGCGGGCATTAAGTACCAGTCGACCTTAGGGTTGAGTGGCGACAGAACATGGCAGGTGAAAAGTAATGAAAAGACAAAGAGGGAAATGAAAACCGTAAATACATACTTGATACATACGATGACAGTTTGATAAGACTTTTTGATGAAAATATTTTACTGTAGGCAAAAAACGTTTTACTTCTAAACATTTAGTTCAGCTTTTTCCAATTTTTTAAATCCTTAAAAATAATAGGCTTTTTATAAAGCTCTCGAAATAGGCGTTTGTTTCGGTGATGACCTCTTCATTCGACCAAAATTTCTTTCCACCCAGCCATTTTTTCAGATTTGGATAGACGAAATAGTCGCAGGATGCTAAATCTGAAGAACATGCTAGTTGGGATAGCAATTCCTAGCCCAAATTATGGATTCTTGCCTTGGTTACCTAGTGCATTAGCGTGATGGAACAACACTTTTTTCTTCGCCATATGCGGTCGTTTAATATTCACCGGTGTTGGATATACCCTTTTCAAGGTAGACGACAGAATTGACACCGTATGCATCCCAAAAAACTGTAGCCATGACTTTGGTGGCCGATAAACACAATTTGGCCTTCTTTGGTGCCCGTTCACCTCGAGATACCCATTGTTTTGATTGTTCCTTGGTCTCTGGTGAATTGCAATGTATCCATGTTTCATCAAAGATTACGGAACGGCGGAAAAACTTTTGGATTACGGCTGATCATCACCAAACAATCCTTTTAAGTGGTCAGGGTAATACGGTTGCACTTAGGGTAGTGTGTGAGCAATCACTGCACCCATCGCGCGATTAGCTTTTTCGTATCCAAATATTCATGTAAAATGTGATGTTCCCGTTTATTTGAGATACAGCCTCAGCTAACTCACGCGTTTCATTCTCCGATCATCCAATATCATTCCATGGACTTTATCGACGATTTCTGGCGTGACGACCTCTTTTATTCGACCTGAACTTTCGGCGTCACTTCTAAGTCATTAAGTAAGATCAAATTTTCGAGTCTGTATTATTACTGTATTTGTTTATCAAGTCCTCAAGCACTTGTCTGATAAGCTTATATAAATTGAATAAACCAATGGTACAGGCAGAGGGTCCACATTTGTTTGTTTTTAGGGTGGGTCATAAAATGTTGACAACAGACTGCAAATACAAATTATAGTGAAAAATAAAAAAACTTAACAAATCAACACTGTTATAATAATAGTATCATTATACCCAGGTACTGTGTCGTGGAGGTCAGATAGGCAGTAACCCCATGAAAAATACTGGTGTTCAGCTGTTTCCAGATTAGTGTATTGCATTGGATATATACCCAGGTTTTGTTCCCAAAGTTTCAATCAATATTTCCAAGAGGTTAATCTTATTAAAAACTTTAAGATAAGGCTTAATTTGGGACTTTATATTTTAATGCCAGTAGTGAAGTTACTTAATAAAAGATTAATCCGTTATCTCTTATAATTTCAGGAAGTAAGTGAAATTGTTGTTATACTATTAAAAAAGCGAAAGTTTTGTTGAATGGCACAGAGATAACTTATACGCTGTTTATACTTTTTTTTAAAGATGGGAAATCATGAATGTCTCCTTCCGCTTTGCGCGGACCGGAAGGGATTGACAGACTCTTACTGTTTACTGTTGCAATTTTTACAAAATGGAAAATAAATGCTTGCAGTGAAATTAGTTAGCAAACAAATACTCAGTTTTCTCTTATGATTTTCAGGAAGTAAGTATACGGTATAAATTGCAATTTTTATTAAATAGAGGCGGGTGGTCCCCCATTTAGTAAAACTTGCAACGTATTGCCTAATTTGGGATTTTATATTCAAATGCCAGTAGTGAAATCACTTATTAAAGTTTAACCCGTTTTCTCTTAATATTTTCAGAAAGTAAGTGAAATTCTAACTATGTCATTAAATACGCAAAAGTTTGGTTAATTGGATTTTTATTACTCATTCACGACGAACAGCTGTGTTGATCTGGATGATTGGATCCTCCAATTGCCCTTAGCGATCCAGAGCCGCGCTAACTTTTTCAAACAATTCCAAAACAGAGGGTTGTGACTGTGATTGCGCTCTACAGTATCACCTGCGTACCTAGTGGTCTACCTGGTCAGTTGACGAGATTCGGTCAGGAGGAATAATTGATTGCATTAGTATTTTCATTGTGTGAGTCGAAGAGTTTACTAACAATTTCTCAATGACGCAATGTTAATCTCACTTTCCTATTTTTTTAGCCCGTAAATTTTAAATAAACAAATATAGAAAATTGATGTGTCTGTTTGTAATCAACTAAGTCTGGCTGTCAACCCACTTGTCACCTAAAGGTTGAAGAGATTTGTATGAAACTTGGCACACGGATAAACCATGTCCTGGATTAGGATGTAGGAATCATTTCGGAAGTCTGTTCTTTTGGTAAGATAAGCGAAGCTGGGGAAGAATATAGTAAAGGGATTGGCACAAGAAAATAAAAGTCTTTGCTCAGCAGTGGTCGAAGTCGGGCTGCGGATGACGATGATGATGAAGTAACATTACTAATGACAGCCATACAGGGAAAACCGATCACTTTTCCGAATTCTTTTTTTCGAATTTTTTATCGAAAAATATTGGCCGACGTCTTTTTTTTCTATATTCATTATTTTTCATTTTATTTTGATCATCGAAGTATCATTGTGCCATTGGTATTATTATACCGAACTTTGTTTCGCCAATTTACAAAAAAACTTTTTGCTATAAGACGAAGCCTCTTTTGAACTTTTTTCATTTGCCATATTTTCGTCACACTGAAACAACATTTTACGTAATATTATTTGGTCACAAATATACAGCCGGTAAATTAGTAGCATTTTTTCAACATTTAATTAAAATAGTGTCATACAAAGACAATATGTTGTGATACAAAATTTAGGGACAGAAACGAATCCCTAAAAAACCGAGTTCACGCAATCGTGTCTGCCCTACTTCCCCTGTCCCTGTCTACGCGGGTTTAAATTGGCCGTCGCCGCGGCTGAAGCTGGCCGGCTGGCAGCAAGCCGAAGCTACGGTGGTGAGCGTTATAACCATCTGCGACGATAGGCTCGCGTGGGGCCACCCAAACCCCGCAGCGCCGGAGCCGTGACAGAAACAACGCTTGCTGCATGTTGAATGTCTGCTTGCATGTTGCATGCTTGTATACACGCTGCATGCTTGCTTGCATGCTGCACACCTGTTTGCATGCTGCATGCATGCTTGCATGCTGCACGCTTGAAGCAAGCATCCTTGTTTGGATGCTTTTTACTGTAACCGCTTAATAATGTTTGGAAACGTCATACTTCACAAAAATGTTATTTCGGCTAAGTGTAATTTTGGTAAAAAGTTTTTTGACTAAATGAAACGTCAGAGTAACGAAAAAAATCAAATTGATAATGTCTTTTTGTAGTATCAACTAACTCTTCCTATCTGCCCGCTTGTTACCAAAAGGCTCAACGGATTTGGATGAAACTTGGCACACGGGTAGACCATATTGTCTTGGATTAGGATATAGTATTTAATCCCGAAAGTCTGTTCCTTTAGTAAGATGAGCAAAGCTGTGCGAGAATCTAGTAATATTACTACTGCGAAAGTTACTGTAGGTGTCTGTCTGCTTGTTACCATTTTACATCTGAATGCTTGGATTTCGATGGCAAGGAGACTGTTACCACTGCCCCACACTCTGCTCACTATCGACGTCGCCCTCTTGCGCATGCTGGCGTAAAAACAGTCAATTGCACACATCCGCGAACATTCCCGACGCGTTGCAGAATCGAGGCAGCCGCAGCAGCGCCCTCAGCGCGTTATTATATTGAACGCGGAGAGCGCTGTAGGATTTCTGCGAAAATGAAACCCACAAGCCGCTCGAGTAAAAAGATGTGCAATAAGCTCGAAACAAGGTGCTTTTGACTTCCTTGGAGCAACGAGCAAACCTGCGGGCAATCATATTCACCCTCACAGACAGCGCCCTCCTTTCTCGTTCAATATTAGCGTCATCCTTCAGGTCAGACGTCACAATATGCGCAGGTAGCTTTTTCAAATGGATTTTGTCGACGATTTCTGGCGCGACGACCTCTTTTAGTCGACCTAAACTATCGGCGTCACTGCTGCTGTTACGACCGCAACGGAACTCAGTTAACCACTACTTAACCATTGAAATTGATGGTACAGAGGGGATATAGTATTTATTAAGCCTGTGCTTGATTAAGATGATGGTTTTTTTACGCGATTAATAATTTTTATCAAATCGCCCTGGTACATGTAAATATTATTGTGAAAAATAAAAGAACCCAACAAATCAACGCTGTAATAATAGTATCATGTTACCCAGTTACTGGGTTGTGGAAGTCGAATAGGCAGTCATCCCATGTAAAATATTGGTATTAAGCTGTATCTAGATTAGTTAATTGCATTGGGAATATACCCGGGTTTTATTCCCTAAGTTTTAATCAATATTTCCAAAAATTAATCTTATTAAAATCTTTAAGATAAGGCTTAATTTGGGACTTAATATTCAAATGCCAGTAATAAGTAACTTATTAAAAATTAATTCGTTTTCTGTTATTATTTTCAGGAAGTAAGTGAAATTGTTAAAGTATAATTTTATTAGAAATGTGAAGGTTTAGTAGAACGGATTCTTATTACTCAATTACGAAGAACGGCTGTGTGAATCTAGATGAAATTTGGCACAGGGATAACTTACACGCTGTTTGTCCTTTTTTTAAAAGATGGGAAATCATCAATTTATCCTGCTTCTTTGCGCGGAGCGGGAGTGTCAGACTCCTACTGACTACTGTTGTAATTTTTGCTAAACGGCGGCGGTCCTCCATTTAATATAAATTGCAACGTTTTGCTTTATTTGGGACTTAATATTTAAATGCCAGTAGTATAATATACCTAACTGAAGTTTAATACGTTGTGTCTCATTATTTTCAGGATGTAAGTGAAATTGTTATAATATTTTTAAAAATGCGAAAATTTAGTTGAATGATTTTTTATGACTTAATTACGACGAACGGCTGTGTGGATCTGGATGAAACTCTTCCATTACGTAAACATCGCAACGTGTTGTGAAATTACTTATCAAAAGTTTAATCAGATTTCTCTTCATATTTTCAGAAAGTAAGTAAAATTCTAACTACGTCATTAAAAATGATTTTTATTACTCAATCACTACGGGCGCCTGTATGGATCTGGATGAAATTTGGCACAAAGATAACATAACGCTTTTCATCCTTGTTTTGAAAGATGGCATATCATAGAATGACTCCTTCCTCTCTGCGCGGAGCAGAAAGGAGTGTCAAACTCTTACTGACTAAAATCCATCCTTGTTCTTCCAATTGCCCTTTGCGATCCAGGGCCGCGCTAACTCTTTCAAACAATATCAGAGCAAAGGGTTGGTTGTGGCAACCTGTGATTGCGCTCTACAGTATCACCTGCGTACCTAGTGGTCTACCTGGTCAGTTGACGAGATTCGGTCAGGAGAGTCATTGGAATAATTGATTGCATTTGTATTGTTATTGTGTGAGTCGAAGAGAATACTACGTTTTTTGGTTTGAACTCCTCCATTACGTAAACATTGCAACGTGTTGTTAAATAACTTATAAAAAGTTTAATCCGTTTTCTCTTCATATTTTCAGAAAGTAAGTAAAATTCTAACTACGCCATTAAAAATTACTTTTATTACTCAATCACTACGACCGCCTGTATGGATCTGGGTGAAATTTGGCACAAAGATGACTTATACGCTTTTCATCCTTGTTTTGAAAGATGGCATATCATAAAATGACTCCGTCCTCTCTGCGCGGAGCAGAAAGGAGTGTCAAATTCTTACTGACTAAAATCCTTTCTTCTTCTTTAAATTGCCCTTTGCGATCCAGGGCCGCGCTAACTCTTTCTAACAATATTTCGAACAGTATCGCCTGCGTACCTAGTGGTCTATCTTGTCCGTTGTAGAGATTCGGTCAGGAGGAGGAGGGATTGTTATTGTGTGAGTCGAAGAGAATACTAACAATTTCTCAATGTCACAATGGTAATCTCACTTTCCTATTTTTTTAGCCCGTAAGTAATTTAATTATTTCATCTACTATATATAATCTATTCTAAAGAAACAAATATAGAAAATTGATGTGTCTGTTTGTAATATTATCAACTTAGTCTGGCTCTCTACCTACTTGTTACCTAAAGGCTGAAGGGATTAAATTAGGATGTATGATTCATCTGACTCAGACGACAGTTACTGTAGGTATATGTCTGCTTGTTACCACTTCACATCTGCACAGCTTGGATGTAGATGATACTTGGCATTTGGGTAGACTATATCTTGAAATGGAACCATTGATATTGATGGCACAGAGTCCCTTTAGTATTTATCAAGTTTTTGTTTGGTTTGGGTGATGGTTGTTTAACGTAAAAGACATTTTTTATCAAACCGCCCCGGTACATACAAATTTAATCATTGTAAAAAATAAAAGAACTCGACAAATCAACGCTGTAATAGTAGTAGTATCATGTTACACAGTTACTGGGTTGTGGAGGTCAAACAGGCAGTCACCCCATGTAAAATATTGGTATTAGGCAGTTCCCAGATTAATTAATTGCATTGGGATCATAACCGGGTTTTATTCCCAAAGTTTCAATAAATATTTCCAATAGGTTTATCTTATTAAAAACTTCAAGATAAGGCTTAATTTAGGACTTTATATTCAAATGCCAGTAGTAAAGTAAATTAACAAAAAATAATCCGTTATCTTTTATTATTTTCAGGAAGTGAGTGAAATTGTTGTTTTATGTACAACAAAAAATGCGAAAGTTTAGTAAAATGGATTCCTTTTACTCCCATTCATGATTGGAAACCATCAATTTCTCCTTCCGCTTTGCGCGGAGCGGAAGGGAGTCAGACTCTTACCGACTACTGTTACAAATTTTGCTAAACGGGGGCGGTCTTCCATTTCATATAAATTGTATTTGTATTTGCTTTATTTGGGACTTCATATTTAAATGCTTTTAGTAAAATACCTAACTAAAGTTTAATACGTTTTGTCTCATTATTTTCAGGATGTAAGTGAAATTGTTACAATATTTTTAAAAATGCTAACGTTTAGTTGAATCAATTTTTATGACTTAAACACGACAATCGGCTGTGTGGATCTGGATAAAACTCCTCCATTACGTAAACATTGCAAAGTGTTGTGAAATTACTTCTTAAAAGTTTAATTCATTTTCTCTTCATATTTTCAGAAAGTAAGTAAAATTCTAACTACGACATTAAAAATGATTTTTATTACTGAATCACTACGACCGCCTGTATGGATCTGGATGAAATTTGGCACAAAGATAACATAACGCTTTTCATCCTTGTTTTGAAAGATGGCATATCATAAAATGACTCCTTCATCTCTGCGCGGAGCAGAAGGGAGTGTCAAACTCTTACTGACTAAAATCCATCCTTGTTCTTCCAATTGCCCTTTGCGATCCAGGGCCGCGCTAACTCTTTCAAACAATTTCAGAGCAAAGGGTTGGTTGTGGCAACCTGTGATTGCGCTCTACAGTATCACCTGCGTACCTAGTGGTCTACCTGGGGCTCGAGTCTGCTATTGCAATCGTGTCTCAATGACCGGTCAGTGATCGAATATTTGACAACTTTGACAGTTTTTGTATGGGAAATGTGTCATAAGTTTGAGGTTATACGTCAAAAATCGATCATTGACCGGTCATTGAGACACGATTGCAATAGCAGACTCGACCCCCTGGTCAGTTGACGAGATTCGGTCAGGAGAGTCATTGGAATAATTGATTGCATTTGTATTGTTATTGTGTGAGTCGAAGAGAATACTACGTTTTTTGGTTTGAACTCCTCCATTACGTAAACATTGCAACGTGTTGTTAAATAACTTACAAAAAATTAAATCCGTTTTCTCTTCATATTTTCAGAAAGTAAGTAAAATTCTAACTACGCCATTAAAAATGATTTTTATTACTCAATCACTACGACCGCCTGTATGGATCTGGGTGAAATTTGGCACAAAGATAACATAACGCTTTTCATCCTTGTTTTGAAAGATGGCATATCATAAAATGACTCCGTCCTCTCTGCGCGGAGCAGAAAGGAGTGTCAAATTCTTACTGACTAAAATCCTTTCTTCTTCTTTAAATTGCCCTTTGCGATCCAGGGCCGCGCTAACTCTTTCTAACAATATTTCGAACAGTATCGCCTGCGTACCTAGTGGTCTATCTTGTCCGTTGTAGAGATTCGGTCAGGAGGAGGAGGGATTGTTATTGTGTGAGTCGAAGAGAATACTAACAATTTCTCAATGTCACAATGGTAATCTCACTTTCCTATTTTTTTAGCCCGTAAGTAATTTAATTATTTTATCTCCTATATATTTTCTATTCTAAATAAACAAATACAGAAAATTGATGTGTCTGTTTGTAATATCAACTAAGTGCGGTTGTCTACCTACTTGTTACCTAAAGGCTGAAGGGATTAGATTAGGATGTATGATTCATCCTGACACAAACGACAGTTACTGTAGGTATATGTCTGATTGTTACCACTTTACATCTGCATAGCTTGGATTTCGATGAAACTTGGCATTTGAGTAGACTATATCTTGAAATGGAACCATTAAAACTGATGGTTCAGAGTCCTTTTAGTAATTATCAAGTTTTTGCTTGGTTTGGGTGATGGTTATTTAACGCAAAAGATATTTTTTATCAAACCGCCCCGGCACATACAAATTTAATACCTAATTGTAAAAAATAAAAGAACTCAACAAATCAACGCTGTAATAGTAGTAGTATCATGTTACACAGTTACTGGGTTGTGGAGGTCAAACAGGCAGTCACCCCATGTAAAATATTGGTATTAGGCAGTTCCCAGATTAATTAATTGAGTTGGGCATGTAACCGGGTTTTATTCCCAAAGTTTCAAGAAATGTTTCCAATAGATTATCTTATTAAAAACTTTAATATAAGGTTTAATTTAGGACTTTATATTCAAATGCCAGTAGTAAAGTAAATAAACAAAAAAATAATCCGTTATCGTTTATTATTTTCAGGAAGTGAGTGAAATTGTTATTTTATGTATAATAAAAAATGCGAAAGTTTAGTAAAATGGATTCTTATTACTCCCATTCATGATGGGAAACCATCAATTTCTCCTTCCGTTTTGCGCGGAGCAAAAGGGAGTCAAACTCTTACCGACTACTGTTGCTTGCTTAACGGGGGTGGTCCTACATTTCATATAAATTGTAACGTGTTGCTTTATTTGGGACTTTATATTTAAAGGCTTGTAGTAAAATATCTAATAAAAGTTTAATACGTTTTGTCTTATTGTTTTCAGGATGTAAGTGAAATGTTACAATATTTAAAAAAATGCGAAAGTTTATTTGAATGATTTTTTTTGACTTAATCACGACAAGCAGCTGCGTGGATCTGGATGAAACTCCTCCATTACGTAAATATTGCAACGTGTTGTGAAATTACTTATCAAAAGTTTAATCCGTTTTCTCTTAATATTTTCAGAAAGTAAGTACAATTCTAACTACTCCATTAAAAATGATTTTTATTACTCAATCACTACGACCGCCTGTATTGATCTGGATGAAATTTGGCACAAAGATAACTTATACGCTTTTCATCCTTGTTTTGAAAGATGGCATATCATCAAATGACTCCTTCTTCTCTGCGTGGAGCAGAAAGAGTGTCAAACTCTTACTGACTAAAATCCATCCTTGTTCCTCCAATTGCCCTTTGCGATCCAGGGCCGCGCTAACTCTTTCGAACAATATTTCAAAGCAAAGGGTTGGCTGTGGCAACCTGTGATGCGCTCGACAGTATCGCCTGCGTACCTATTGGTCTTTCTGGTCAGTTGACGAGATTCGGTCAGAAGAGTCATAGAAATATTTAATTGCATTTGTATTGTTATTGTGTGAGTCGAAGAGAATACTAACAATTTCTCAATGTCACAATGGTAATCTTACTTTTCATTTTTTTTAGCCCGTAAGTAATTTAGTTATTTTATCTACTATATATATTATCTATTCTAAATAAAAAAATATAGAAAAATGATGTGTCTTTTTGTAATATCAACTAAGTCTGGATGTCTGCCCACTTGTTACCTAAAGGCTGATGGGATTTGTATGAAACTTGGCACACGTGTAGTTTATGTCTTTGATTAGGATGTAGAATTCATCTCGGAAGTCTATTCTTTTGGTAAGATGAGCGAAGCTGGGGCAGAAATTAGTAATATTACAACAGCAAAAGTTACTGCATCTGTCTGTTTATTACCACTTTGCATCTTAATAGCTTGGCTTTCAATGATAGTTGGTATTCGGATAGACTATATCTTGAAATAGGACATATTATGCTTTTTACTTGGGATCATTTCTGAAATTCATGAGCACACACACGTCCAATCGTTTGGTATTCAAACGTTTATCAGATTTCTTTTACATTTTCTGCACGTAAGTAGTAGGGTAAAACCTAGATGAGGCTGGCACAGGAACGTGGGGATTGGCACAAGAAAATAGAAGCATTTGCTCAGCAGTGGTCGAAGTCGGGCTGCGGCTGATAATGATGACGATTAATAACATTACTTATGACAGCCGCACTTCGGAAACCGAACACTTTTCCGTTTTTTTTTTCAAATTTAATTTTACTGAAAACTTTTGGCCGACGGCGACGTCTTGTTTGCTTTATGCATTATTGAATATATTTTTAGACCATCGAAGTATCATGTGCTATAGGCATTTTTATACCGAACTATGTTTTCCCGATTTACAAAATAACTTTTTGCCATTGGCTAAAGCCTCCTTTGAACTTTTTCATTTGCCATATTTTCGTTACACTGAAACAATATTTTACGGAATATTATTTGTTCATAAATATTCAGCCGGTAACTTCGTAGTATTTTCAATATTAAATTAAAATAGTGACAAAAAAGTCAATATGTCGTGCTACAAAATTTAGTGACAGAATCGAATCACTGCAAAGCCGAACCATAAAAGTTGAAAATTTTTAGGTGAAACGAAATTCGGTCAAATATTTTTCGAACTTACATCTCCTTATAATTATATCTCCTGCATGCCTAGTGGTTTACGTTAAAAGTTTCGGTTACGAGTGAGTATCGGTGAAGAGTGTCATTCCTATGACACTCTTCACCGATTCATTCGATCATTGATTGCAATAGTGCAAAAACTTCTGACTGCAGAAATCTTAAACTGAATTTCTATTTTTTTTAGACCGTAAGTAAAATTCAAACTATCAATTTATATCTTTTCTAGGTAAACAAATAATTAAGTGTCTTTTTGTCATATCACCTAACTCTTAAGTTAAGATGCTAGTTGGGCTAGCAGTTCGTAGCCCAATTTATGGATTTTTGCCTTGGTAACAACACACTTGTTCATCTGTGCATTAGCGTGATGGAACAACACTTTTTTCTTCGCCAAGGTCATATTTGCTTTAAATGAACATAAAATCCTGTCCAAAATTTCTGAATAATATTCGCGGGTGATGGTGTTACTCTTTTCAAGGTTATCGATAGGAATGACACCGTGTGCATCTCAAAAACTGTGGCCATGACTTTGTAGGCCGATAAACACAATACAATTTGGCCTTAATTGGTGCACGTTCACCTCGACAAACCCACTGTATTGATTGTTCCTTGGTCTCTGGTGTATTATGATGTATCCATGTTTCATCAACGCTTACGAAACGGCGGAAAAACTCGTCCGAATTACGGCTGAACATCGCCAAACAATCCTTTGCAGTGGTCAGGGTAACAACTGTTGCGCTTATGGTCGAGTGTGAGCAATCGCTGCACCCATCGCATCGCGGACAGCTTTTTCAAGTCCAAATATTCATGTAAAATGTGATGTACCCGCTTATGTGCGATACATATAGCCTCAGCTATTTCACGCACTTTCATTCTCCGATCTTATAATAGGATTCCATGGATTTTATCGACTATTTCTGGCGTGACGACCTCTTCTGTCGACCTAAACTTTCAGCGTCAATTGTGCTGATACGACCGCAACAGAACTCAGTAAACCACTTCTTAACCATTGAAATTGATGGTGCAGAGTCCCTATAGTGTTTATCAAGCCTTTGCTTGGTGCAGGTGATGCTTTTCTTACGCAATGAATATTTTTTATCAAACCGCCCCGGGTAAATATAAATAATTGTGAAAAATAAAAGAACTTAACAAATTAACGCAGTAATAATAATAGTATCATGTTACCCAGTTACTGAGTTTTGAAGGTTAGATAGTAATCCACTCCATGTAAAATACTGGCATTCAGCTGTTTCCGGATTAGTGATTTGCATTGGGAATATACCCGGGTTTTACTCCCAAAGTTTCAATCAATATTTCGAAAAGGTTTATCTAGGCTTAATTTGGGACTTTATATTCAAATGCCAGTAGTAAAGTTACTTAATAAAAGTTTAATCCGTTTTCTCTAATTATTTTCAGGAAGTAAGTGAAATTGTAACAATATTATTAAAAATGCGAAAGTTTGGTTAAATAGATTTTTATTACCTACTCAATCACGATGAACGGCTGTGTGGATCTGGATGAAATTTGGCACAAAGATAACTTATACGCTTTTCATATGTTTTTTTAAAGATGGTATATCATCAAATGACTCCTTCCTCTCTGCGCGGGGCAGAAGGGAGTGTCAGACTCTTAATGACTAAAATCCACCCTTATTTCTCCAAATGCCCTTTGCGATCCAGGACCGTGGTGACTCTTTCGAACAATTCCGCAACAGAACCTATGATTGCGCTCTATAATATGTCCTGCGTACCTAGTGGTCTACGTGGTTAGTTGGTGAGATTCGGTCATATTATTGTCATAGGAATCATTGATTGCATAAGTACCTACTATGCGAAAGTTTATTTGAATGACTTTTTTTGACTTAATCACGACAAGCAGCTGCGTGGATCTGGATGAAACTCCTCCATTACGTTAATATTGCAACGTGTTGTGAAATCACTTATCACAAGTTTAATCCGTTTTCTCTTAATATTTTCAGAAAGTAAGTACAATTCTAACTACTCCATTAAAAATGATTTTTTTACTCAATCACTACGAGCGCCTGTATAGATCTGGATGACATTTGGCACAAAGATAACTTATACGCTTTTCATCCTTGTTTTGAAAAATGGCATATCATCAAATGACTCCTTCTTCTCTGCGTGGAGCAGAAAGAGTGTCAAACTCTTACTGACTAAAATCCATCCTTGTTCCTCCAATTGCCCTTTGCGATCCAGGGCCGCGCTAACTCTTTCGAACAATATTTCAAAGCAAAAGGTTGGCTGTGGCAACCTGTGATGCGCTCGACAGTATCGCCTGCGTACCTATTGGTCTTTCTGGTCAGTTGACGAGATTCGGTCAGAAGAGTCATAGAAATATTTGATTGCATTTGTATTGTTATTGTGTGAGTCGAAGAGAATACTAACAATTTCTCAATGTCGCAATGGTAATCTTATTTTTAAATTTTTTTAGCCCGTAAGTAATTTAGTTATTTTATCTACTATATATTATCTATTCTAAATAAAAAAATATAGAAAATTGATGTGTCTGTTTGTAATATCAACTAAGTCTGGATGTCTGCCCACTTGTTACCTAAAGGCTGATGGGATTTGTATGAAACTTGGCACACGTGTAGTTTATGTCTTTGATTAGGATGTAGGATTCATCTCGGAAGTCTATTCTTTTGGTAAGATGAGCGAAGCTGGGGCAGAAATTAGTAATATTACAACAGCAAAAGTTACTGCATCTGTCTGTTTATTACCACTTTGCATCTTAATAGCTTGGCTTTCAATGATAGTTGGTATTCGGATAGACTATATCTTGAAATAGGACATATTATGCTTTTTACTTGGGATCATTTCTGAAAATCATGAGCACACACACGTCCAAACGTTTGGTATTCAAACGTTTATCAGATTTCTTTTACATTTTCTGCACGTAAGTAGTAGGGTAAAACCTAGATGAGGCTGGCACAGGAACGTGGGGATTGGCACAAGAAAATAGAAGCATTTGCTCAGCAGTGGTCGAAGTCGGGCTGCGGCTGATAATGATGACGATTAATAACATTACTTATGACAGCCGCACTTCGGAAACCGAACACTTTTCCGTTTTTTTTTTCAAATTTAATTTTACTGAAAACTTTTGGCCGACGGCGACGTCTTGTTTGCTTTATGCATTATTGAATATATTTTTAGACCATCGAAGTATCATGTGCTATAGGCATTTTTATACCGAACTATGTTTTCCCGATTTACAAAATAACTTTTTGCCATTGGCTAAAGCCTCCTTTGAACTTTTTCATTTGCCATATTTTCGTTACACTGAAACAATATTTTACGGAATATTATTTGTTCATAAATACTCAGCCGGTAACTTCGTAGTATTTTCAATATTAAATTAAAATAGTGACAAAAAAGTCAATATGTCGTGCTACAAAATTTAGTGACAGAAACGAATCACTGCAAAGCCGAACCATAAAAGTTGAAAATTTTTAGGTGAAACGAAATTCGGTCAAATATTTTTCGAACTTACATCTCCTTATAATTATATCTCCTGCATGCCTAGTGGTTTACGTTAAAAGTTTCGGTTACGAGTGAGTATCGGTGAAGAGTGTCATTTCTATGACACTCTTCACCGATTCATTCGATCATTGATTGCAATAGTGCAAAAACTTCTGACTGCAGAAATCTTAAACTGAATTTCTATTTTTTTTAGACCGTAAGTAAAATTCAAACTATCAATTTATATCTTTTCTAGGTAAACAAATAATTAAGTGTCTTTTTGTCATATCACCTAACTCTTAAGTTAAGATGCTAGTTGGGCTAGCAGTTCGTAGCCCAATTTATGGATTTTTGCCTTGGTAACAACACACTTGTTCATCTGTGCATTAGCGTGATGGAACAACACTTTTTTCTTCGCCAAGGTCATATTTGCTTTAAATGAACATAAAATCCTGTCCAAAATTTCTGAATAATATTCGCGGGTGATGGTGTTACTCTTTTCAAGGTTATCGATAGGAATGACACCGTGTGCATCTCAAAAACTGTGGCCATGACTTTGTTGGCCGATAAACACAATACAATTTGGCCTTAATTGCTGCACGTTCACCTCGACAAACCCACTGTATTGATTGTTCCTTGGTCTTTGGTGTATTGTGATGCATCCATGTTTCAGCAACGCTTACGAAACGGCGGAAAAACTCGTCCGAATTACGGCTGAACATCGCCAAACAATCCTTTGCAGTGGTCAGGGTAACAACTGTTGCGCTTATGGTCGAGTGTGAGCAATCGCTGCACCCATCGCGCGGACAGCTTTTTCAAGTCCAAATATTCATGTAAAATGTGATGTACCCGCTTATGTGCGATACATATAGCCTCAGCTATTTCACGCACTTTCATTCTCCGATCTTATAATAGGATTCCATGGATTTTATCGACTATTTCTGGCGTGACGACCTCTTCTGTCGACCTAAACTTTCAGCGTCAATTGTGCTGATACGACCGCAACAGAACTCAGTAAACCACTTCTTAACCATTGAAATTGATGGTGCAGAGTCCCTATAGTGTTTATCAAGCCTTTGCTTGGTTCAGGTGATGCTTTTCTTACGCAATGAATATTTTTTATCAAACCGCCCCGGGTAAATATAAATAATTGTGAAAAATAAAAGAACTTAACAAATTAACGCAGTAATAATAATAGTATCATGTTACCCAGTTACTGAGTTTTGAAGGTTAGATAGTAATCCACTCCATGTAAAATACTGGCATTCAGCTGTTTCCGGATTAGTGATTTGCATTGGGAATATACCCGGGTTTTACTCCCAAAGTTTCAATCAATATTTCGAAAAGGTTTATCTAGGCTTAATTTGGGACTTTATATTCAAATGCCAGTAGTAAAGTTACTTAATAAAAGTTTAATCCGTTTTCTCTAATTATTTTCAGGAAGTAAGTGAAATTGTTACAATATTATTAAAAATGCGAAAGTTTGGTTAAATAGATTTTTATTACTCAATCACGATGAACGGCTGTGCGGATCTGGATTAAATTTGGCACAAAGATAACTTATACGCTTTTCATTTTTTTTTTAAAGATGGCATATTATCAAATGACTCCTTCCTCTCTGCGCGGAGCAGAAGGGAGTGTCAGACTCTTAATGACTAAAATCCACCCTTATTTCTCCAAATGCCCTTTGCGATCCAGGACCGTGGTGACTCTTTCGAACAATTCCGCAACAGAACCTATGATTGCGCTCTATAATATCTCCTGCGTACCTAGTGGTCTACGTGGTTAGTTGGTGAGATTCGGTCATATTATTGTCATAGGAATCATTGATTGCATAAGTACCTACTATGCGAAAGTTTATTTGAATGACTTTTTTTGACTTAATCACGACAAGCAGCTGCGTGGATCTGGATGAAACTCCTCCATTACGTTAATATTGCAACGTGTTGTGAAATTACTTATCACAAGTTTAATCCGTTTTCTCTTAATATTTTCAGAAAGTAAGTACAATTCTAACTACTCCATTAAAAATGATTTTTTTACTCAATCACTACGAGCGCCTGTATGGATCTGGATGACATTTGGCACAAAGATTACTTATACGCTTTTCATCCTTGTTTTGAAAAATGGCATATCATCAAATGACTCCTTCTTCTCTGCGTGGAGCAGAAAGAGTGTCAAACTCTTACTGACTAAAATCCATCCTTGTTCCTCCAATTGCCCTTTGCGATCCAGGGCCGCGCTAACTCTTTCGAACAATATTTCAAAGCAAAAGGTTGGCTGTGGCAACCTGTGATGCGCTCGACAGTATCGCCTGCGTACCTATTGGTCTTTCTGGTCAGTTGACGAGATTCGGTCAGAAGAGTCATAGAAATATTTGATTGCATTTGTATTGTTATTGTGTGAGTCGAAGAGAATACTAACAATTTCTCAATGTCGCAATGGTAATCTTATTTTTAAATTTTTTTAGCCCGTAAGTAATTTAGTTATTTTATCTACTATATATTATCTATTCTAAATAAAAAAATATAGAAAAATGATGTGTCTGTTTGTAATATCAACTAAGTCTGGATGTCTGCCCACTTGTTACCTAAAGGCTGATGGGATTTGTATGAAACTTGGCACACGTGTAGTTTATGTCTTTGATTAGGATGTAGGATTCATCTCGGAAGTCTATTCTTTTGGTAAGATGAGCGAAGCTGGGGCAGAAATTAGTAATATTACAACAGCAAAAGTTACTGCATCTGTCTGTTTATTACCACTTTGCATCTTAATAGCTTGGCTTTCAATGATAGTTGGTATTCGGATAGACTATATCTTGAAATAGGACATATTATGCTTTTTACTTGGGATCATTTCTGAAAATCATGAGCACACACACGTCCAAACGTTTGGTATTCAAACGTTTATCAGATTTCTTTTACATTTTCTGCACGTAAGTAGTAGGGTAAAACCTAGATGAGGCTGGCACAGGAACGTGGGGATTGGCACAAGAAAATAGAAGCATTTGCTCAGCAGTGGTCGAAGTCGGGCTGCGGCTGATAATGATGATGATTAATAACATTACTTATGACAGCCGCACTTCGGAAACCGAACACTTTTCCGTTTTTTTTTTCGAATTTAATTTACTGAAAACTTTTGGCCGACGGCGACGTCTTGTTTGCTTTATGCATTATTGAATATATTTTTAGACCATCGAAGTATCATGTGCCATAGGCATTTTTATACCGAACTATGGTTTCCCGATTTACAAAATAACTTTTTGCCATTGGCTAAAGCCTCCTTTGAACTTTTTTCATTTGCCATATTTTCGTTACACTGAAACAACATTTTACGGAATATTATTTGTTCATAAATATTCAGCCGGTAACTTCGTAGTATTTTCAATATTAAATTAAAATAGTGACAAAAAAGTCAATATGTCGTGCTACAAAATTTAGTGACAGAAACGAATCACTGCAAAGCCGAACCATAAAAGTTGAAAATTTTTAGGTGAAACGAAATTCGGTCAAATATTTTTCGAACTTACATCTCCTTATAATTATATCTCCTGCATGCCTAGTGGTTTACGTTAGTAGTTTCGGTTACGAGTGAGTATCGGTGAAGAGTGTCATTCCTATGACACTTTTCACCGATTCATTCGATCATTGATTGCAATAGTGCAAAAACTTCTGACTGCAGAAATCTTAAACTGAATTTCTAATTTTTTTAGACCGTAAGTAAAATTCAAACTATCAATTTATATCTTTCCTAGGTAAACAAATAATTAAGTGTCTTTTTGTCATATCACCTAACTCTTAAGTTAAGATGCTAGTTGGGCTAGCAGTTCGTAGCCCAATTTATGGATTTTTGCCTTGGTAACAACACACTTGTTCATCTGTGCATTAGCGTGATGGAACAACACTTTTTTCTTCGCCAAGGTCATATTTGCTTTAAATGAACATAAAATCCTGTCCAAAATTTCTGAATAATATTCGCGGGTGATGGTGTTACCCTTTTCAAGGTTATCGATAGGAATGACACCGTATGCATCTCAAAAACTGTGGCCATGACTTTGTTGGCCGATAAACACAATACAATTTGGCCTTAATTGCTGCACGTTCACCTCGACAAACCCACTGTATTGATTGTTCCTTGGTCTTTGGTGTATTGTGATGCATCCATGTTTCAGCAACGCTTACGAAACGGCGGAAAAACTCGTCCGGGTTACGGCTGAACATCGCCAAACAATCCTTTGCAGTGGTCAGGGTAACAACTGTTGCGCTTATGGTCGAGTGTGAGCAATCGCTGCACCCATCGCGCGGACAGCTTTTTCAAGTCCAAATATTCATGTAAAATGTGATGTACCCGCTTATGTGCGATACATATAGCCTCAGCTATTTCACGCACTTTCATTCTCCGATCTTATAATAGGATTCCATGGATTTTATCGACTATTTCTGGCGTGACGACCTCTTCTGTCGACCTAAACTTTCAGCGTCAATTGTGCTGATACGACCGCAACAGAACTCAGTAAACCACTTCTTAACCATTGAAATTGATGGTGCAGAGTCCCTATAGTGTTTATCAAGCCTTTGCTTGGTTCAGGTGATGCTTTTCTTACGCAATGAATATTTTTTATCAAACCGCCCCGGGTAAATATAAATAATTGTGAAAAATAAAAGAACTCAACAAATTAACGCAGTAATAATAATAGTATCATGTTACCCAGTTACTGAGTTTTGAAGGTTAGATAGAAATCCACTCCATATAAAATACTGGCATTCAGCTGTTTCCGGATTAGTGATTTGCATTGGGAATATACCCGGGTTTTACTCCCAAAGTTTCAATCAATATTTCCAAAAGGTTTATCTAGGCTTAATTTGGGACTTTATATTCAAATGCCAGTAGTAAAGTTACTTAATAAAAGTTCAATCCGTTTTCTCTAATTATTTTCAGGAAGTAAGTGAAATTGTTACAATATTATTAAAAATGCGAAAGTTTGGTTAAATAGATTTTTATTACCTACTCAATCACGATGAACGGCTGTGTGGATCTGGATGAAATTTGGCACAAAGATAACTTATACGCTTTTCATATGTTTTTTTAAAGATGGTATATCATCAAATGACTCCTTCCTCTCTGCGCGGGGCAGAAGGGAGTGTCAGACTCTTAATGACTAAAATCCACCCTTATTTCTCCAAATGCCCTTTGCGATCCAGGACCGTGGTGACTCTTTCGAACAATTCCGCAACAGAACCTATGATTGCGCTCTATAATATGTCCTGCGTACCTAGTGGTCTACGTGGTTAGTTGGTGAGATTCGGTCATATTATTGTCATAGGAATCATTGATTGCATAAGTACCTACTATTTTTGTGTAAGACGAAGGGTACCAACAATATCTGAATGCCACAATGTTAATCTGACCGTCTTATTTTCTAGCCCGTAAGTCGAAGTCATATTATATAATATTAATTTAAGATATACAAATATATGAAAGGGGAATGCACATTTTAGGCCCTCAGTGGATATTAAACTAGAGAAAAAAGACTGTGCATTAATTTTGCCAAAAAAATATGTATTTACATTCTTCGTAAACATGTCGAAGTGAAAACTCGGGCAAAGTGAACGACAAGTGAGCTGTCAAACCATACATACAATATGGAATGACAGCTCACTTATTGTTCACTCCACCTAAGTGTACACGGTGAGATGTCAATAGAATAGACCGGCTGGTTAAGAAACGCTTGCCTTATGATCGGCCTGATAGTTTGAGAAAAAAGTTGGTTTTTTGTCCATGAAAAAATTAATCCTACCTATATTTGCAGCCTGTCGCCGAGGTATGTAATATTTCTGAGCGCTTAGTATGTAAATAATGGGCATTTGTTAAAAAACGTTTCAATTGCACAGGGTACGATAATTGTTATGCCAAAATCGCTTGTTTTCTTTCTGCCAAATTTATTTGGTTTATAGCTGCGATAAATTAGATAATTATGCATCTTGATATCTAAATAATAAAAAAAGTTTGAGATAAAGACCCGAGCAGCCTTTGGTTGATTTCTTATTTTTTTTAAAGTTAATCCTACATTTATTTACATTTACAGGGTGAAAATGAGGTATATTGTAATGTTTTTGAGCGCAAAATATCTTAAAAAACCGGTCCAGTGCGTGTCGGGCTGCGCGCAGTGTAGAGTTTTGTCACAATTGCCGACTTAGGGCGGATTTCACCAGTTCTAAAGCTGATCGCGTTTAAGAAAACTTAGTCCTGCTTGAACGTCAATATTGATCTCGATTTTCATCCAACGGATTTTACCAGCCACATTTTGATCGCGTTTACGAGAGCCAAGTCTCTAGGGCTTAGAATGCAAATATTATCACATAAAACGCAATGCGTTTAGAATTTGCATCGTGCGGTAGCGACCTGCGATTGTAAAACCAAAAATTTTCAATTGATATCACTAAACGTATCCTGTTACCAAAACTGTTTTACGATTTCGACTTTGTCATCAACTGTGTACCTAAAGTATTATACATAACTACTACAGTCATTATTATTGTGAATGTGATACCTACTGTGTATCTATATTGTAATAATATGTAGAGATTTCAGATTTATCTGGAAGTTTGTTTACTTCAACCAGGTAGCCTTACTTTGGTATTGATCATCGCGTCGTTGTGTGAACTATCTAGGCAGATTGTGCACACAATATAGTGAACCTGTTTTGGTTCACAACTATCTGTGTGGTGCTTTCTGGTGATACCAATTCTGACATTATCCTACATGGTACCTACTCTTGAGATCTGTCCACTTCAATATAATAATGTAAAGTCTTTAGCCTACGGTTTGTCGGTGTTTCATCTCGAATCATATATAGCCGGCTGGGAAACACCGACCTTATAGTTATAAATAGTTATACTTAGGAGAAAAAAATAACTCAAAATAAATCCTTATTTAATTATTTATGTTTAAATATAGTTTTATTATGGTTTTCACATACTTACCTTTAACGTTATTAATTTTGAAATAGGTAAGTAGATACAAAATTACAAACACACAGATCCGATTTTGAACTTAAACTCACTTTTACAAACATTATGGTTAGGTACCAATAATTTATTACCGATTTGTTACCTAGCCGTAACAAATCTGTACCTAATAAAATATTGGTAACCAATCAATCCAATTGTTATTATCTGATCAAAATTCTTTTCATGTCAATCCAGTTTGTGATTTGTTACAATGTAATCTTGCCCTGAAAATACAAAATAAATAATTACATCTTATTTTATATTAGAATATTTTCTGGTGTTTAAAAAAGAAAATGTGGCATTGTCGGTTGAACCAATGGCAGCACTGACATTGTGCAGTCAAAGGCACATACTTAAACAGCATCTGGATAGCACCAAGTTGCATGGAAACGCAGAACATACATTTTATTGTTTTATGCACATTGGAATGTCTACGTAGTTTAAAAATTAAAAAAAAATTAAAATAAATGACAAACTCTGACAGCCCTTGAACTCGATCAAGGAGCCTGATCACCCAAACTCGGCCGATCAGAATGTGATCTCTTTTTAGCTTGAATTTCGTTCATTTTGTGTTGGTGAAATCAAAAAAGGAGTTTTGAACTCCGTCATCATCATCATCATATCAGCCGAAAGACGTCCACTGCTGGACATAGGCCTCCCCAAGTGTCGCCACAACAACCGGTCCTGTGCGTCTCGCATCCATCGGTTACCCGCGACCTCCCACGAGGTGGACCGATGACCTGGGGAGGCCCAGGTCATCGGTCCACCTTGTGGGAGGCCTTCCAACGCTGCGTCTTCCGGTACGCGGTCGCCACTCCAAAACTTTTCGGCCCCATCGACCATGTGTTCTGCGAGCAATGTGCCCTGCCCACTGCCACTTCAATTTGGCGATCCTTCGGGCTATGTCGATAACCTTGGTTCACTTGCGGATATCATCATTCCTGATTCGATCACGCAAGGAAACTCCGAGCATTGCCCTCTCCATTGCCCTTTGGGTGACTTTAAGCCTTCTGATGAGGCCCATTGTGAGCGATCACGTTTCAAGTCCATAGGTCATCACTGGCAACACGCACTGGTCATAGACTTTCGTCTTGAGACACTGTGGTATGTGAACTCCGATCAAGGCTTAAATCGAGTTCAGCTGGGCTTAATCGTGATCAATTTGAATTGGTGAAAATGGTTCTAATAGAATGGCGTCTTGCTAGTTTTGGCAATATTACTGTTGTGATTTTTTTTTCCCTAATTTCACATAGTTCGTAAATTTAACAACTTTATCTAACTAATTTTCAATGGAATTCGTACGTCTTCCAAGTACAATAATTTATAGATTTGTCGATTATTACTCATTGACTTGTAAAGCCGTTTTAGCTATATTAGATTTCTTTATATTTTCAGTCAAAAGAAGTAAGTAATTTAATGGTTCCAGCAGTTACCTTACTTACTATTACAAATGCGAAAGTTTGAAACAAAAGAAAGTAAGAAAAAAAAATTATTTCTTTCTTTTATTTCAAACTTTCGCAAATAAACAACAAACATTTAATGTATGTTGTGTTTTGTGTTGTTGTTTGGATGGGTGGATGGACAGATATTCGTTACTCAATCACGCCAGTACAACTGAACGGATCTGGATGCAATTTGGCACAGAATAGATTAGTCTGAAATAGCACATAATATGCTACCTTTTATCACGAGAATATGTTCCTTTGGGATAGTTACCGAATTTCACACGAGTGAAGCCTCTGGCAGAAGCTACATCGTAAATACCTGACAGTCGTTACCGGTGGCCAAAAGACCACATTCCGACGACCTAAAAAAACATATTTGAAGAGACGTAGAATACTTTGCTCTTTGATACTCTAACTACTATAACTTTATTTGTTACTTCGTCAGTTTTGTGCTTGTCTGTTTGATTTCTCTTCTGGTTTTAACGGCTGAACAAAATTGAATGAAACTTGGCACACGGATATACCATATTCCGGAAAAGTATTTTCTTGGGAATATTTTCTACATTTATGCCGCCAAAGCCTTTGGTAGAAGCTAGCATGAAAAATAATAAAAAATATCTTTCAGAAGTACTTTATAATTCATTAAAATAAACTTTAAAAAATATACAATATTTACTTAAACTTTTATTCTTCAGAACAAAACACCGGATGTAAGCATTTTAAATAATATTATATATGACTATACAGGCTGTTCCAGAATTGCGTGCTCATATTTTAGGGTTACGTTCTGTATCTCATATAAAGTATAGAAACAACTGAAAAATTAAAAAAAACATTGACTTATAAAAAACACAACCACGAAAAAAAAACGCTAAAAGTTTTAGGCAGTTGGTGACATTTATTTTAGTTTAATTTGTATGCCACCAATAGGGATGATTCCTGGTCAAAAAATATATGATTCTGTTTAGTCCGTCAGTTAGATTATCGAAAATATTGGACACGTATTTTTTGTTTTATCAAATCAATAAAAAAAGATGATGATAAAACACATCAAAGCTCAGGAGTGGGGGGTTGTGAGACAAGAGACGTCACACGATTTTTAAATCGTTTTTATTTTTTGTTTATCTGGAAAAATAAAAAAATATAAGTGTCTGTTTCTTGGAAATCTATCTGACGGACTAGGTAATTCAATTTATTTAGTCATTCTATTGAATTAGTGAGCTTAAAAAGTGTATTGTTTGGATTTTTTTAGTCGTTTTTGTCGTCGGGTGTTTTGAAAAAGTCGATATTTTTACTATTGTTTCCTTACTGTACACCGCATACACAGAACATTACCACGCACTAAAAAAACCTAAAAAACTCAAACTCTTTAGTGCATTCATGTGTACATTTTAGTTGTTACATGTAATAAACGACGACGTTGTTAATAATTTAATTTAATATGACCACGCATTTCTGAAACATCCTGTACTTATAAGAGTGAGTTTGAAAATCATGCTCAGCTCCTAGCCATTTACCAACTGCTGCACGTCGACCTTCGAGGGTAAGCAACGCTTTCTGAGGTCGCTCTGTGGATGGGCCCTATACTGAGTCTCATGCGTGCCTCGGTGAGCATGTTAAGTCGTTGGTCCCGCATTTTTTTTTTGGGACAAGCCCGTCACACCACATTCCCAAACCACTGCAACTCCTGAAAGCCAGAATCAACAGTGGCGACCACCAGAAAAACGCCGAGTCAATGAAGCTCGACGAGTCCTGGAGAAATGATTCAAGTGTTTTGGATCCCGCTACGAAATTAATCAGAAAATAACAGCGGAGGAGTAGGAAAAAAAAAAGTTGGCTGTCATTTGAAGATCTTTGACAGTGTTAGTCAGTAGCCAGAAAATCTGTCACCAGGTTGCTGAACAGTTTAGTGTTACCCCATTACTGGGTTAGGACATGAGATGCCTTTCTCACATCCTAACACTGGTTCTTTGCAATTCATCCGCATAGACTAAAACATGGTTAGGAAAGAAATACACAGATACACAGTTACTTTATGTAGAGAATCTCATTGGAGAACTAGTTAGATTTCTGGAAAATACCCCATTAAGTTAATAAAACAGTGGCCTAATTATGTATCTTAATTGCAGCCTCTGCAGGTATGTCCTAATTATCACCTACACAATTTATTTCTGAGGGTCAAAAGTTGGTCAAAAGTCTCAACAGTATGATAACTTTGGAATAATTCTAAAGTTAGCTAGCGACATAAGCGATCATATCTACACTAATATTATAAAGAGGAAAGATTTGTTTGTTTGTTTGTTTGTTTGTTTGTTTGTTTGTTTGTTTGAAATGTATAGGCTCCGAAACTACTGGACCGATTTGAAAAATTCTTTCACCAGTAGAATCCTACATTATCAGAGATGGACATAGGCTATAGAATATTTTCAAAAAAGTTAGGGATCCGTATGAAAACTTCGATAATGTGACCCAAGGTGTGAGAAAAAATCCTTATATCGCGTACGCTGCGGAATCTATTGACAATAGAGCAAAGTGATGTACTACAGTTTTATAGAAGTCATCAATATCTACAAAAAAGTCCGCGATACCATATGTCTAACTATTATGGATAAGTCACCATGACCGCTTTTTGTTAATATTAGTCAAGCAAATCCCATGGTGAAATAAAAAATGGTGATTATAGTACCATGATATTAATCCTTATCCATTTAAATGGTTTAATAATTAAGGTTGATTATGTCCGTGTAAATTACACTTTAAATCATTCAAATCGGACCTTTCGTTCAAAAGTTACGACGGTAATAAACATGCTCGGAGTAAGAAAAATGTCGCGGCTTGAGCGAACTGGGGAGAATCGTATCAATGCTTGGTCCGATGACGTTGAAACACCACGGCATTTAAATGTTTTCGATAAAACAATAAGAATATCAAATGTTTGGATTTTTCGAAAATCAACTAGGTACATACATAATAAGGGGTGAAGCAGGGGTGAATAAGTTTTTAGGGGAGGAAATTATAGCTTGCTTCAATTTACGTCGGAATTCTATGAATAAACTAAAAGTGGGATAATTGCAACAGATCATGTACCTAACAATTTTTGCATACTCAACCTCTGACGGGCTGAACGGGGTGAACAGTTGCGCTGAACCAATAATGAGAATCGTTGTGCTTAATTTTCCAAAACTAACCTTTATAAGGGGATATGTATAGGGGCGTTGCAGTTTGTGGAGTACCTACTATCCCCACGCGGACGAAGTCGCGGGCGAAGTGCTAGTATATCATAAATTAATCGCAATTAATTCGCATCGCTTGTGTCAGCCACAGTGTGTTATCAAGGAGACTGATTTTTTTTATTTAATCAAATGCGAATTAATACTTTTCAATCTCGCTTATAATTCTGTAACAACTATTTAATCGCAATTAAATAGTTCACCGTGTTTTTTTAATAGAGTAGTCCAATAATTTTATTATAAAAATATATTGGGATGCGCATCCTTGACACAATATACACCGTATTTCAACAACTTCTCAGTCGCAGGCAAATTTTCTAATCAGGGATTTGGTCAAATCCTACTGCTTTAGTGTAAAGACGAAACGACTGAAAAAACTTAACGATTTTAACTCACAAAATTACGTTTATTTGTTCCCATTTTGGAAAGAAATAAATAATAAAAAGATCTGTTTATTATTTTATGAAAATAAAAGTCTAAAATTAATTTATTAAATTAATTGTTTATTTATCCAAAAGTAACATGATACAGATTAAAACTAGGTTAATCCGTTTTCTCTTAATATTTCCAGGCTGTAAGTAAATGGACGAAATAATATTATTGAGATAAATAATTATGGTCGAGGTTGGTCCGTGGTTAGATGCATCACATGCCGAGGCTCCTCCGTACCTCGGAGAGCACGTTCAGCCTTTGGACCTGGCTGTAATTTGTTATAGATCTTTGACAATCGTAATGGGTTGCCAGAAGCCCTTTTTTATGGATGAAAAATCATCAAATGATCCCTTCCGCTCTGGGTGGAGCAGGAGGGAGTGTCACTGGCACGAAGGGTTCCGTACCATTATCTATAAAACAACGGCAAAAAAATCACGTTTGTTGTATGGGAGCCCCACTTAAACATTTACTTTATTCTGTTTTTTGTCATAGCGGCAACAGAAATACATCATAATATGAAAATTTCAACTGTCAAGCTATCACGTTTCATGAGATACAGCCTGGTGACAGACAGACAGACGGACAGCCGAGTCTAAGTGTGGATTTCACCAATAAAACTGAACGCGATCAGCGTATAAACCACGTTTATGAGCTGTCAGTGCCATTATTTTTTGATGGAATATTGACGCTGATAGCTCTTTTTTTTTTTTTTTTTATAGGATGGGAAATCATCAAATGACCCCTCCCGCTCTGGGTGGAGCGGCAGGGAGTGTCAGACTTTTACTGACTAAAACCCACCCTTAGTCCTCCTAGTGCCTTTCTTCCTAGGGCCGCGGTAACTCTTTCGAACAATTCCGCAACCCTGGCAGGCTCTGGCCCTGGCGGGCCCCGTCTCCGTTGCTGACTGCTCGTTGCTGACGGCGCGTTTGGAGTGAACGCGCCGTCGACTCTGGCCTGACCTGATCGGACAGCGAGCTACCCATTGCTCGCTGTCCGCAGGCGTCAGTCACTGCGCCTTGCCCAGGAGCGTCAGTTCCTGAGAGGCGCAGCGACCGACGTACGTCTGGAGGAGGCGAAATGGGGCCATTACTGGCACTCCATTCTCGCCCCCTCCCGAGCAGTTGCAGCGGCGGCGACGGTGGCGGCGGCTGCGGCGGAAGCGACGGCGGCGGCGGCGGCGGTGGAGGAGGGTTTCTTCCTCGTCCCGGCCCTGGCGGGTGGACCGCAGGCTTTGCCCCCAGCCCAGTGATCGGCCGGCTTGCCAGCTGCCGCACATGCGAAGCAGTGCGGCGCGGCGTCACACGAGCCGGCCCTGTGACCGGGCTGACCACAGCGGAAGCAGTGGTCACTGCGGTCCACCTCCGAGGTGCAGAGTGCTCCGACATGGTTGCCAACTTGGCAACGGAAGCACCTCAGAGGTCTGGGCTCCAGCAGTTTCACCTGCGCGGAGACCCAGCCCACCAAGAGCCTTCGGCCCTCTGAGATTTTCTTGGCCGCCGACACGGGGCAGCTCACCACTACGGTTCGCATGCCCGTGTTGTCAGGACGGATGGTGCCCGCCTTCACCTCCTCTGCAGAGCACCCCCCCGTCCTGACGACGGCGGCCAACACCTCCTCCTCCGTGACGGAGTCGTCCAGGCCCAAGATGCGCATATCTATGCACTTCGTGGGTCTGGACACTCGGACGTCATCCGCGCCCAGGGACGCCCTAAGCCTTTCGGCTAGAGCGTCCGCGGCCGGACCGCTGCCTGCTCCAGGGATCTCGAGCATCCTGGCCCCGGTCATGGTGACCCTGAGCCGGAGACCCCCGACGATGCCAAGCTCACCGAGGTTGATGGCCTCCTTGGCCTTGGTGAGCGTGTTGGCATACGTCACGCCCCTCTTGACCGCGTCCGGCTGCAGCGTTAAAACTACAGCCGCGGTCTTCGGGGCGCGGAGCGCAGCCGCGACGCCTCGCGCTCGCTGCCGCCGCCTTCTCTCCCGCCTCTTTGCCGCCCTGGCTGCCTTACCCGCCTTCTTCTTCTCCCCGGCCACTTGCCATTCGGCTTGAGCCGGGGGAGGTTCAGAAGGCGAGGAAGCCGGGGGAAGCTGCTGCACGGCTGGCGCAGGAGCCTTCGCCGTCCGCGCAGCCGCCCCACCCTTCCTCTTCCTTCCCGGGGCCGGGTCCGGTTTTCCCGACACCGGCTTCGCGGGTGCCGGCCCGGACCCTTTGTCCTGGCCGGACGACCCCGGTGTGGCAGCCACGGCGGCCGCGTACGACGCCGCCTTCCGGCCTGGAGCCTTCCCACTCGCCGCTAACGGGGGGCGCAGGACGATGCCCTCCAGGACGGAGAACCGCGCCTGGAAGGCAGCCATCTCCTGCCGCACAAGATCCAGCACCTGCCCCTCCTGCGGCACGGGCTGGCTGTCCTCCTTGCGCCCCCCTTTAGGCGCCCCCTGTGGGCCGGCTCCCTGGAGCCTGGCCAGGTCTGCTCGGAGCCCCGCGTTCTCCCTCTGGAGACGCTCGGTGGCGGCAGCCAAGCGGGCGACCTCCGCCCGCAGCTTGGACAGCTCGTCCGCTGGAGGCCCACCTCGGTTAGCCTCCGCTGCCGCCAGGATGGAGGCCAGCGCCGCGCTTATGGCCTTGTTTTTGGAAGATAACTTCCTTTTCAAGGCCACATCGCGGATCGCGGCCTCCACCACCTCCGCAAACCCGGCCCTCCGAACCCGCTCCTGTCCGGAGTCATCCGGCTCACGGCCGGAGGACTCCGAACCAGGAGCCCCACGACCGCCGTCTTCGGGGGGTCGTCCAACATCCTTGGAGGCAAGGACTCTGCCCTTGCCTCCCTCTCGGCCCGTACCCCGCCTACTGGTGGGGATTTTACGGGCCGAGGCCACCTCTTCGGTGCCGGACGACCCCCGGTCCTCCTCTGATCTGGGCCGCTTGCGGAAGGACCTGAAGTCCTCCGCAGCAGCCCCCGCCCCCTCGGGTACAGGGCTCGCCGAGCTAACGGTCGCCAGGTCGTCGGAGTCCAACTCGGAATCCGACTCTACACCCGCGCGACGCTCAAGCGAGCCCTCCTCCCAGTGCAGCGCGCCTTCGCCCGCGCTCCGCCCGGCCGACTCTTCGTCGGGCGAGCTAAAATCAAACCCGATCAGCTCCTGAAAGGACGGTTTGGATCGGGGGCCTCCTCGGCCACTGTTGCTCTTGGCAAGCGGATGGTGGATAGCAGCGTTGCCCCCCCCAGAATACGAGGGGCTTGACGCATAAAGCGTGGCGGATTCCCGGACTGCTGTGCAGTCCGAACCGCCCTGGGGTAATCTCTCTTTTTTGCTACTATCCATTGTTGTCCTTTAAAGGGTGCGGTCCCTGTCTCCCCTCCTCTCTCCCTCTCTCACTGCTTGCTCGCTGCCCTCACAGTCACGTCTGATGATCAGACGCGTACCAGAGAGCAGCGAGCAAGCCAATGAGACGCACACCGTCCGAGGACCCGAACACTGCTCAAGTCTCCGAACGGTGTGCCCCTCTTGTGTCTCTCTTGGTCTGGTCTCTCACTTGGGACCTTCCGGCATGAGTGGCTCTACCGGTAAAGCCCCCAAGATCATTGAGACACGCAAGCCCCACCACGACGGCAACGTGGAGACACGGTTGGTGGGGACGCTGATAGCTCTTGAATGCAGTTTAGATGTACTGCGGCCCTACCATGACGTGTTAAAGCGTGAGTCGTTCGAGCGAGAAGGAGGGATGGAGCTATACACCCTATATAGCTCTATCCTTCGTTCTCGCTCGAACTACTCACGCTTTAACACTTCATGGTAGGGCCCCTGATCGCGTTCAGTTTTATTGGTGAAATCCGCTCTTAGTAATAGGGTCTCGTTTTTATCCTTTGGGTACGGAACCCTAAAAACACCCATGCATTGTCAAACTTTTCTCCACATATTATGTGCCTATGATATAATGTTTGAATACAACGTGCAACAGAATAAAAGCGATCCCCGAAAACAGGTCATTGTACTCGTCATTATGAACAACTTTTACTATGGGACCAATACTGAAACCGCATAATTGAAACTTTTAACTGCCCCATACATCTATGTGCGCATAACTCGACAAAGTTACTGAACACCTGATTTTTTTTCGGGTTTGGTCCTATACTAAAAGTTGTTCATTATGATGAGTTCAATGACCCCTTTTCAGGTATTGCGTTTATTCTGTCACACGTAATAAGTCATTGGTGTAAATTCATTAAAGTCATGAGCATAAAAGTAAAATGTTTCCAAAAGAGTTTTTTTTAAATTCAAAGTACCAATTTCGTCGATTTTTTATCTGATTTCACATATTATTTCAGATTGTAAGTACTGATTTTTACTTATATTATAAAAGGGTGAATTTGTTTACATATTATGTATGTTGTCAGAACTGATGCTATAGCTAGAGAAAATGCCTTTCGATCAGCCAAAGCGATTGTCGAAATACCAAACTAGTGTGATTCAGCAGTGCGATTCTGCCGGTCGATTCTGTCGACATCTCACGGTGTTCACCAAGGCGGAGTGAACGACAATAAAGCTGTCATACCATCCTTTTTGTATGGTTTGACAACTCACCCGTCGTGCGCCCCGCCGGGTGTTCACTTAGACATGTTTACAGAATCGCATTGCTGTAAACATATCGAAGTGAAGGCATGGGTAAAGTGAAAGAAAAAGTATTTAATCGCCAACTAACGACATACATACCTACTTGGCCTCTCTTGATCTTGATTTGTGAAGTGATCACAAAGTGAGCTGTCAATCCAAGTAATCAAGACGGAAAGACAGCTTACTTCGTGGTCACTTCATTCAAGCATTCACTTCGACATGTTTACAGAATCAACCGGCTGTAAACATGTCGAAGTCAAAACTTGGCGATGTGAACGATAAGTAAGTTGTCAAACCATACAAAGAAGATTAGAATGACGGCTCACGTAACGTTCACTCCACTTAAGTGTACACCGAAGTAACGCTGTATAATAGGGTGGCTACCATCTTTACTTATGCATATTTTAGCAATTGCAAATATAATTTATTTGTCTTATGATTTTCATATTCAGATCCCAGAAAAGGTGAGCAATAATTATTTTGGGCCAAGGTCTGCACCATGGCTTTCCGATGTTCTTTGTGCTTTGCCTCCTCCAGGCAATTCATCAGGAACGAATCTAAATAAAAGCTGATACAATTTTGAATAAAAAACGTGTGAAAATATTCTTTACACGGAGTATTAGGACAAAGAGATTTTATTTATAAAAAAATAAAATAATAGTAGGTATCTACAGTCTATCGTTTTGTGTTCAAATGTTAATCCGATTTCTCTTTACATTTTCAGGACGTAAGTTACAAGAAGAACCTCATCCTTGTTTCGCCTTTCTGTTTTTTAATGGCATCGTACGATAGTACCTAATATTTGTTACGTATAGATGAACAAAAAATGTCCTTCAAAAAGTGTCACATTGCCGAGATAATTTACATTCAAATATTAGGTCATTTGACTGTAAATTAACGGTGTTATAAACGATCCCAGCAAAAACATAAATGTGAAAATGGAAGCCAAGTTCAATTTTAATGATATGCCTCATTGTCGACTTAAGCGCCAAAACAATGAGATCTAAATGGGTGCCAAGTTCTGAAGATAATCCAGTAATATGATAAATTAAAGCTCAAGATTCGATTTGGCTAGTTTTTACATACATATTATCTTGTGTAAATTTTGCTTAACTTATATTATTTAAGTTACAGTTTTTATATTCAGTCACTCGCGCACATTCTCAGTGATAAATGATAATGATAATGATAAATGATAAATGATAAATAATAAATGATAAATGATAAATGATAACTGATAAATGATAAATGATAAACGATAAATAATAAATGATAAATGATAAATGATAAATGATAAACGATAAATGATAAATGATAAATGATAAATGATATTTATTTTGTAAGTAGGTTAAACATAACACTTTTACACGTAAATATTTTTTGGTCATTTTAAGCTAGATGAGGCCGGTGTTTCCTAGCTGACTACCCTGAGAAGAAACACCGAAACAAACTCAGAGGTCACAGTCTCTTTTGAAGTCCATACAAATTGTACTGGTCAAATCATACGAGAACCTTGTTGAGAAGTGTGCTCTCGTACATACTATCGGTGTTCTTATACGTCACGCAATAAGTGCTTCTTTGCAATAGCGAAAGAATAATAATTAGTTTTTATCATGGGAAGTGGAGAAGATGATGAAGGGAGTTTACCAACCAATCAACAACAAAGTGACAAAACGTTGGAGTCGTGTATTTTAAGCGACATAACAAATGAAAATGAGAAGAGATTAAGTGAAAAAAGAAAAGGGAGAAAAGATGAAAGCATCGAGGATGATGACTTACTGTTAATAGAAAAGAACCCAAACAAATCATTCGAACTGGAAAATAATGTGAACTTCAATGATAAACATGAAGTATGTATTACATCGATGAAAAATATGCTCAAGCAAATGGCATTTGCAAAACTACTGAGATCAATAAATATCAAATACATTATAAGAATTGACAAATGGCCAAAAAGCACGCTGTCTCACCGGGCATCATGCCCGACAGAGACAGTATCAGTGATGAGCAGTTAGACGCTAGTCTACATGCACAATGTCTAGTTCCCATGCACAAAACACCGATCCGAACGGAAACAACGTTAGACAATGCACGAAAAGTCTATTGGAAAGTTGAGTTTCATGAAAAAGCCACTGCATAAATCAATTACAAATAATTGAGGTTTGTTGGTACAGACTTTGTTTTTGAGATTTTACACTTCTTTTATTACTTATTTACGCCCGAAGTTGCGTTAAAATTAGCAAGAAAAACGAATCTTTGTTGGCTTATAACTTTTTAATAGCTTTTTATTTTACTATTCTGTTTCCGTACAGACAAAATCAATAATGAGATAAAACGACATCATGCTTAACTTTGAATGTATAATGTCAAACAGTAGAGTAATGCCCCCCAAAAATTTGTATGGACAAAATATCGACTAGTGTAACCCTAAAAGTAAAAAAAATATCGCTTCATATTTATACTTATGAGTGCCGGTTTAAGGTTGAGTCTTTCGTTTTCCCTGTGACTCAGCGCTCGGGATGCTGACAAATTGCCAGCATCCCGAGCGCTGAGTAGCGCGTAGGACAATATTATATTACAATATTGTCCTACGAAGAAGAAAATAAGCCCAGAATGATTGTGATCTTAGTAATGTCGTATGCTTTAATTGTAAGGGTGATCATATTGTACATTTACACAACACAAATGTGTATTGTAAACTTGCATTTTTTTTCTAAAAGAAATAAGAAATGATGAGTACCTATGAGTACTGAGCAGCTAACATATCGAATGGCACTTTAAAAATTATTCAAAAGCGAGAAAAGAATAAATACGTATCACATGATACCTTTAAAAACATTGTAAAACCTACAAACTTACAAGTCCGAGCTGAAACCTGCACTAGTTTTGTCTGAAGAAACAAAATAGAATCAATATAAAATCAAGAAGAATTTTTTGAACAGTTAACTCAAGAAGAAGGTGAAGAAATGGAAATATCACAAGCAAATAACACAGAGAGTACACAACACAGCTCTGGGAAAAGAAGGTAATAAAAAAATCCGAAAAGTAGGAAAAGACAGAATGTACAACCGATTAGAAAAAGTAAAAAAAAACGGAATGAAGTATTCTTGGAGTCAAAATCAAAGACCGCATCAGAAACAGTATAGGTACTTCGTTCCAAAACACAAATCGCAGACGTAGGCAACTCAGCCGCCAATCTATAATGGAACTGGGCTGGCCACATCTGACGCATGTCGCGACAGAACTGGGCAAAACTGGCCACTGATTGAGTTCCAAACAGGAACTGGCGACGCGGTAGGCCCAGGACGAGATGGAGTGATGAATTAGACTCCTATCGAAAGGATTGGCCTGATGTGGCAAAGAACAGAGAACGGTGGAAGAAAGAAAGGGAGGCCATCCCCAATCGCCAAGGTACATTCAAGTCCAAGACACCCAAAATGATCATAAAGTTATATGTTATAATTCCTGAAAACAACATTTTGTTAATATTACTCAGCAAAAAGGTAAATGATGTAGGACAAAGAGCCTCTTCGAGTCCCATGGTTCAAATCGATGCAGATCAACTCAGTAGGAATAATGTTGAATTATTTTTTATTATTAATTAATTAATTTTAAGACTTCGCTCTGGACACTATCCATCAGTGAAGTTTGCATTCCTTATGAAAAAAGCTGATTCGCCGAATTGCAGGGAAAGTAATCATATTGAAGATTTGTTTGAAATTTGTTTGGAACATTTGTTTATGGATTGTGTCCGGAACAAGCGCGAGAGGGAGTCACTTTTGAGGGAATCAGATTTAAATAAGCTTAACGTGGGATTAATTCAATCAATTTTATCTCAACCAACTTCAGAAGATGCCAACAAGTTATGTCGTTTAACAGTCCTTCATCTTCACAAAGTGTTATATTACTTACATATTGTTAACTGTTTTTGTATTGATTATAAGTGTTAATGGGTACGATTGGGTTGGCATATCTGTTTAGATAAAAGCCCCAAAACAAATAAAGAAAAAAAAGTTTTCATATTGAAAAATCAACTTATTAACTAATCAAAAAAATTAGATGTTCTTATAAAACCTAACCACGTCAAATCTTGAGCCTTAATTTATTTTATTTCAGGATTATCTACAGAACTTGACACACATTTACAAATTATTTTGTCGCTGAAGTCGACAATCTCGCACATTATGAAGTAAAACGAACATTGAAGGTGAAGGGAACAGGAAGTGAGCAAACCAATTCACGTATTTAATATGGAATGACAAGTCACTTCATGCTCTTCATCATGTCATGAATTCTGGACACATCTCTCTTTCATACGGTGCTAAATTGTATACCTATACTCATTTACATTTTAATCCTTTTTTTTTGCAACAGTGCGTAAGTATTTTTTATTTTTTTAATTGGTACTTATCGAAGAATGACAACTACATTTACAAAAGACTTAATATAAATTGTACATTGCTCTTTGTTCTACGTAAATATGTCACTAACAGGTGTACACAACTAATACGCTTAGACATTATCTATGCTAATAATCCAATACATTTTTCGAACCGTTTGGGGTTGAAACCCTTGGGCCGTGGGGCTCTTGTGCTCATAGCCTTTTCAAAGAAATTTCGAAAGGGCTAGTTGACACTTCCCGTGACCCAAGAGCTGGCTTTTACTAAGTATTGCCATTCAACGTGGCAATGCCGCCAGTCTCTTGGGCACATTACCAGCTGACAGCGTAGAGGACGAATTTCTTGATGCTATATTTTAGTTTGTTGTCAGTTTCGTGTATTTTTAATTTAAGTTGTTTTCTTAAATAAACGAGTAATAGTGAAAAACAATCGGCAAAATTTTGACCGAAAAGTAATCTGAGACTAAAAATTTCTCCTGTATCGTGGGTGCGTTAACAAATAATGTAAACTCACATACACAAACAGCCAGACCCGGAACAACTTTGATTTGTTGCTTGATATATTTTTAATTCGATTTCATTCGTTATTTTCAGACTGTAAGTAACTGTTCTTTAACATTATTGAGATGATGTATTTGATACAACGTGTACCTAATGGAATAAACGCAATACCTCTAAGGGATCATTATGAACCACTTTTATTATGGAACCAATACTAAACTCGCGATAAAAAAATCGAGTAAATACCTGTGCACTGTAACACTGAACAGCTGAAATTTTTGTTCACGATTTCGGGGTTGTTCCCATAGTAAAAGTTGTTCATAATGATGAGTACAATGACCCCTTTTCAGGAAATGCGTTTATTCTGTTACACCTTGAATATGTTTACTTCAAAATAAATAAAACACCAAAATCTTTCAGCCGCTATAATAGCAGACACAATAGTAAAATAATGGCGCATCAACTCCATGAGTCGACGTTAGGGTTAAGAGGCAAATTAAGTAAACTCTAAAATATGGCGTCAAATTATAACAACCTACATTTGTGATAAATCCTAAAGCCTAGATGACACTTTGCTTGCCCCAAGGTCTGACTTTTACCTTGGACAAAGATTAGCATTGCCATACAACGTGGCAATGCCGCCAATTTTTTTTGGGCACACTTCCGTTTTTATTTTAATTATATGTGTGCTTAGGTTATTCCTTTCTTTCTTTCTTATAAATTATTTAGAAATATATTTAATTAACTCTTTGACTAAATACATAGTTTTTATTACTAAATAGGTAGTAACCAAGCTTTTTTTAAGTCAAAAAAGAAAATGTGATTTATTTGTGATTAACTTTCAGGAGGTAAGATTAATTAAATGTTTTTATTATTTATTATAGTCAAGGAAGGTGTTAAATTTAAAGAGGATCGTAGGTTAACTAAAACAATTGCTACTAATTGGCTAACGATCGTACGAGTAAACGATCCGATGCGATTTCGTCGCGCGATGAAAATGATCGTGAAAATGATCCCGGACTCGCGCGTTGATTTGCAAGCTTCAATTAGGACACTTAAGAAATGTGTAGGTACTATTTAATCTCGTCCTGGCCTTAGAAAGCCCGTTGAGTTCCGACTGAAAATTGTATAAACGACACACATCTTGTCAGCGCCCTGTCCGCTTTGTATATCAAGTCCCTAAGAGATAACGTATTACCTAGCACTCGGTTGTGGAGGTCTGAGAGGCAGTCACTGACCCGGTGAGGTGCTGTAAAATACTGGTATTCAGCGGCATCCTATTAAACTGGCAGCTGACCTCAGTATAGTTGGAAAAAGGCTGGGCAAAAGATAAAGGACTTGATAAAATTATTACGGTTTATTTATTTGTAAAATATAATCACAAAAATGTGAAAAAATCCAAGTACTTTTTTTGGTACTTCTACACACTTTTCGTTGCTTAAATGTAAAAAATTGTATTTGAGTGCGTCGTATAAATTTCAGCCGGTAAGTAAAAATAATATTGATTGAATAAATATTGAATAAGTAACTGATTACCTATTTAAACTGATTTCAAATGTTGTATAGGACTTACTTACAGTTGAAATATCAGTGTATTTTTTTAATTTTATAGAATTTCTGCAGCCTCCCACGGACTACAATGCCACTATTAGATTTTGCGTTATTTGAGTTACATCTTGTATATGTACACCACTGCTTACCACTTCGGCACTACAGGCTAGGCATAATGTTTATATCCTAGCTAAAGCTCTCTCGGCTAAGGGAAGTGGAAATTATATTTTTTCCTACTCCTCAGCTGTTATTTTCTGATTAATTTCGTTGCGGGATCACGGCCTTCTGGTCCCACGGACTAGAAATTATCTAGTCTGTGACCGGGACGTGTCCGGGCTGTGGTCCATCAGAACGTGGTCTGACACGGACGTGTGTTAACGAGTTCATATAAAATGTCCCGACTACGTTCCGGGCACCACCCGGATATATGTGCTTCAACCTCAAAGTAGGTCTTGCACGCTAAAAAAATAATTTATTTATACTTATATCTATAAGTACAAAGGCGGACTTAATGCCCTAGGCATTTCCATGGTGTGTTCATATTACATGACTGCATACACGACAGGGTTTACACGATGGTCCTAAAATGTAAACATCTTGTTTAGTTCGCAAACGAACTTAGTTCGGCGAACTACACGAACTACGCGAACTAGATCCCAGATCAAAGATCCATCAAGTCTTTAGTTCGTTAGTTAATTCAATAGCGAGAGTAAGCGAGAGCGCGATTCTGCCCGAGCTAGTCTCGTCACTATTACAACTCACACTACACATGAGATTCTCATCGTTCGTGAGTTCAATTGTCCGATCAATGGAGTGTATTATCTATGGTTAGCAGTAGCAAAGCGAGCGAAAGATCGGCCTTTATCTAGTTCGAGACGAGAGGTGATGAACTGAAAGACATTTGCTTAAAGCAAATCTAAAATTTTTTATCCAAATATTTACTTCCTCATAAGTCTCGCTGGTATGTGTTAGATCATTCGGTACCTTTCAAAATGGTTGAGCCATGAATAGTGCTAGCAAATGCATCATGTCCGTGAACGAGCGCTGACAGATCGGACTGGTGATCTCTCAGCTGCCACGATTTATTTGGGTATCGAATTGTAAAGGAAAACCTGCTATAACGTGTCTCATTTAAATTCCACCGCTATTCGAAATTATCCGAAACTTTTATATCGTATTTGGTTACGGACAGAATTTTTTTTCGGATATCCGATAGTTTCAGTTATGGTTACGGAGCTCCATAATTATCATCCCTAGTGAGATGGGAGTTAGACGGGTGTCTGTCCTTTACATTAGTCCTTCCAGCAAGCCTAGAAAAAAACTTTTCTTATGTTTTCGCTGCTCTATTATGTACATTTTTTATTTGAGCGCTTTGTCCTGTATGTTTCAGCCGGTAAGTAAAAATAATAAATTTGTGATTGATTAAGTATGGTTTAAACGAATACGTTTAAAGCTGTTCCAGAAATGCGTGATCATTCTTAAGGGTGACGTTGGGTAGCTGATATAAATCAAGGAAAAAATAGCAAAACAAAAAAAAAGTGACTCAAAATATACTTCCGCAGAAACTGACTAGAAAGTTCAAAATAATTTGGATTTTTTTTCTATACTCGTATAAAAGTATGTTCTTTTATAGGACATACGACTAACCAACAGTTGAAATATCAAACTGTAATTTGTAATTTTATAGAATTTCTTCAGCCATCTTCTACATTAAAAGTTGATCTCGAGACCATGCCCGGGACGTGTGCGGGCTGACTTTTACTATGGGGCAAACCCCGAAATCGCGAAAAAAAAATCAGCTGTTCTGGTACATCTCGTCGAATTATGCGCACAGAAATGTATGGAGCAGTCGATTTTTTTTTCGCGATTTCAATATTGGTCAGATAGTGAAAGTTGTTCATAATTATGAGTACAATGACCTCTTAAGCGGTATTGCGTTTATTCTGTTACACGTTGTGTATATATTTTTAAACTAGTCAAACCTAAACATAACCCAGATACTAACTCACATACAGGCTTATTTGTGAAACACTAACAACCCTTTGGGGAGTGAAAGTACACATCACTTTTACTTTGCGTGTGACCAAACCCGAAATCAGAAAAATAAAATGGCTGCCTTCGTCCATAACTTGATAAAATGTATTGAAAAGTTTTCATTATTTTTTAAGTTTTCAGGATTGGTCTCATACTAAAAGTTATTTATAATCAATCAATCATGCATACTTTGACTCCCTAAATATAAAAGGTTGTTAGTGTTTTACAAATAACGCTGCTTAAACCTTTTTTTATAGGTTATTGAAGCCACGGTAATTATTTTTTTATACTAATACTATGAATAAAAACTTGAAATATAAAAGGATGGCACGTTTGGGTTACGTCACGCAGTGGTTGAGCGATTGACTGCTGCGCCGTGCGTGTCGCGGGTTTGATTCCCGCACGGAACAAATATTTGTATGGCCTACAGATAGATTTTCTGCAGCCTGCTGCTGCGGCATGACGGGACGCGCCGCGGCAGGCTGCACCACAATAATGCGCTTTCGCACAAGGCCATCATTGTGAACAGATTTTTGACCAAAAACTCAACAAATACCATCGAGCAGTTCCACCTTATTCACCAGATATGGCGCCAGCCGACTTCTTTCTTGTTTTCATTCGGTAGAAGACATAAAAGAGAATCCGCGACAAGAACTGAATTCAAATCCGGAAAAAGCGTTTAAATAATGTTTCGATGGTTGAATTATTCGTTGACGTAACTGTATCATTTCTGAAGGAACATACTTTGAAGACGATAAAATAAATTTGGAAGCATAACCAATATTTTGTATTTTATTGACTTTCTCCTGTACTTTCTCGACTGAGTATAGTATATTATCTACTGCACTCGCGAAAACGCTGTTATTTATGGCAGCTCTATGGCCGTCGTGGACTTTGACGTCAAGAGTTCATGTTGGACTTTCCTTTCTAACTGTCAATTACTTTGAAGCTTAATAAATTCATAAAAAAGTACCAATTATTTTCGCAGTGGAATACTAACGATATTTAATGTTTTAGCTGAAGGTAAGTGACACAATACCCAATAAATCCTTCTCTCTTCTAAATTCAACCACAAGTAGTTTTTAATACATCGCTTCTTTCTTTCTTCTTTTTCTTCGTGAAATCTCGGTCTTCTTTCCCTTTCACACATATTCTCTGGTTTAAAGTTTTTATACGTTCAGAATCATTATATCCTACATTTAAGTTAATTTAAAAATAGTATTATTGTATTTAAAAGAATCCTAATTATTCATAAAATATCATCCTAAGTATTACCATTACAAAAATAATATTATTATATTTAGAAGAATCATAATTCATTCTTAAAATATCATCGTAAGTATTACTATTACAAAAGTAATAATAATTTTATTTGAAAGAATCATAATACATTCATAAAATATCATCCTAAGTATTCCTATTACAGAAGTCATATTATTTTATTTAGAAGAATCATAATACATTCATAAAATATCATCCTAAGTATTACTATAATATAATATAATAAAAAAGTTAAATGGGATGTGGAGGTCTGTTAGGCAGCCGCTCCACGTAAAATACTGGTATTCAGCTGAATACCAGTATTTTACGTAAGGCTAGGCAGACAACGAATAGAAAAAGTGAGTTTGTTCGTTTGTATTTCTTCTCTTTTTTTTGGGAAAATTTACATTAACGCGTTCAAGGCCGCGGGATAAACTGGATATTTATAAAATAGTGATGAGAATATTTATTAATTTTAAAAATATTAAGAATATTTTGTTCTTTTTAGATTTCTGTAAGTATTACTTACCTCTTATGGAATAAAATATTTTTTGTAAAGAATTTCTCACTGAAATCGTATTGTTTTAATAACATCTAGTAAATATGTATTCTTTGATGGAGATTTCATATTAAAGATGCCAAAGCCTTTAATTTACCTAAATAAGACTAACTTACCTAATAAGTTCTATAATAATGTTTTTATTACTTTTTAGTCAAATGAAGTAAGTTTTTTAACTAAGATCATCTCAATTCATAGCCCTATAATCTAGTTTTATTCAAAATAATGCCTAATTGAATGGCTAATTTAGGAGATTGTCTAAAAATGGAATAATTTATTTGACGCGTTAAAATAGCGCACTTTTTTGAAGTGTTTAAGAAGCAAACTATGTTGTTAAAGCGCTCCCACAGATAAACTGTGCGAAATAGATCCTAGATCCATCAGTCTTTTGATTGTAACGATTTAAATTGTAATAGTTAGAGTAAGGGACAATTTCACTTAGATGGAACTGAACGTGATCAGCCAATAAACTACGTTTATGAGCTGTCAGTGTCATTATTTTTCTATGGAATATTTACACAGACAGCTCTTGGGCGCAGTTTAGTTGTACTGATCGCGTTCAGTTTCATTGGTGAAATAAGCTCTAAGCCTGCCTTCAAAGCAAGAGTAAACAGGCATTTTCTGGGCACGCTCGCTCCATCATAGCATCTATCGCTTTTCATCAGGCGTGATCGAGGTCGAGAGCAGGCTCATTCCTCAATTAAAAAAAAGCGAGACTACCCGAACTAGTCGCTTCACATCTACCGCTCACTAAATGATCATGCGATTTTTATCGTTCGATTGTTCAATCGTCTGGTCAGTGGAGTGTATTTTCAATGGTTTTCAGTTGCGAAGCGAGCTTACAATCTGCCTTCCTCAGCTTCGATATAGTAGCTGAAACACCAAAAGCGTGACCTAGTACGCTAAGAAGCTGCGAACTAAACTGATCGCTTCTGGTCGGACTACTATGTGCAAGTCTTTTTCATCTTCTTCGTGTGGGTATTAAGATATAACGACCCCACACAGTCTAGTGTCAGAATTTCTAAATTTCTATTTGGCGGCCGGGAACACCGGCTTGTACGTGTCTTCCGAAGCACGAAATCATCTTTTTATCAGACAATCAGGTTATTCAAGCCTGAAATGTTCTAGCCAAACTGGAAACAACTTTACAAAATATGCTTTCCGTGGGAATCGTGTGCAAGTTTAATAGCTAGATTCCGATCTGTATTCGTCGGTTACTGTTGTATTTTCCGAGACAGCGTATACAATGGTTATTTACAACAAATATGCTATAATTATTGTTTTATTCCTTTTTAGGAACCAGTGAGTACCACATCCATAAATAAAAAAAATAATAATTTTGTGTTCGTAGGTTTTCTCTGAACACACTCGAAAACTGTCTCCTCGCCTTGTTTCTTAGCTCGCAATGAAGTTTATTTTACAAGTGCAAAAAATGCGACAATTGGCCCCATTGATTAATTTGTTTTTTTTTTTCAAAATTCACAAACAGTATTTTTTATTTGTATTTGAAACTAATTCAATACTAAAAAATTAATTTAAGGTCCGGGTTGAATCTGGGCAGAACTTACTATTTCAGAGTTGTCGGAAAAATAGCCAATTTATTAACATTCATACTATTATTTTTAGCCATTGGTAGTATTTTTTTAAATGTTTTATTTTATTGTTTATTAAAATTTAACAACAGTATTTGCTAATACAACTCCATTTGAGTTTTACTAATATAAATATAATTATATTTTCTTAAGCATGTGGTAAGTAACGGCATTTTAATTTGTCCATTCAAATACGTCGAAGTGTCTGTTAGTAATTTCAAAATAACAGGTTTTTATTAAACACATGACATATTATGAAAGTATAGAGGGTGTAAGGGACAGGTGCATTAAGCTCCTTATTTTGAATAATTTTCCACCGGAATTTTTCTTAGGAAAATTTTCATTTTATTTACCGTTTTTCTGTTACTTTTCCTTTCTAACAATGTAAAATTACATACTTTGTACGCAGCACTCCATTTTTTATAAATAATACAGCCAAAAATAAAAAATCCAGCAATGGATGTTGAAATACTCGTAACGATCGACGCATAAAATCAGCTGTTGTTGAAAGCTATCTACGCTAGCATGAAAGCTAGCTACGCTTGCCGATCACTATGCCGCGGTCACGATACATTGCGTATTTGTGGTTTTAAAACAAATCAGTTTTATTGGATTTCCATAACGTTCCTGAAACAATTTCATGTGCCAGTCTTCTTAGTATGGTATACTGAACTCACCCCATCAGTCTGCGGAACGCTGTCCCATAAACCCTGTATATTGATATTTATAACAAAAGAAACCGGCCTTAATGCATTACATAATTTTATTATATTTTATTAATGATACTAAACTTTTATTAAAGATTACTGTGAGTTTTAATCAAATTTTATTAATTTGGACAAAAGTGTGTATTTTATTTTCTTTTGACTTTCATCCCATTAAATTAACTACTTTCCTATTTTTAGAATGCTTTGGTAAGAATATTGTTTGGAAGAAATCAATGAATCAGCATTGTCACGATTAATGGCAATGCTGATTCATTGATTTCCGTGCCCGTGGTTTGGGACAATCACCGTTGACAGCGATGTGGAAGAATTTTTCGATTCCCAATGACTTCTTCCCCTCCCCTTTTTTATCTCTTGTACATACTTATTTTTTTTTATTATAGTTGTCAAAAATAAAAGGCCCGTTTGGACAGCAGGATACAACATTACTTTACTAGTAAGTATGAAAGAGACATGAAATAAATCTCTTTGTTGTATCCTGCTGTCAAAATGGGCCTTTTATTTTTTGACAACTATAGCCTGTTACATCGGACACAGTGCGCAAATTTTACGTATTATAGCAAGATCATTAATAGACACGTATTTTTTGTTTTACCATATTTCGAACAAAAAATTGAAAGTGAAGAACCTAATTAAAGTTACCATTTTCGACGAGATAAGTGATGTCAATTCATCAAAAATATAAGGTACCTACTTAATTTGTTTGGAGTACAGACTTTAAAAGGAGGAGGTTATCAGTTCGGATGTTTAATTATGTTTGTTCGAGCATAATTCCGTCACAAAGACGCATTTAGTTTAGAAAGAAGTTAGAAGTTTATTTCGAAATGGTACCATTTAAATTTCGCAAAGACCTGTCCTGGTGAAGAACTTTGGCGAAAGATAGTTAAATAGAAATGTACTGGTTGGAATTTTTGGGGGTGTCACTGAAAAGTGAAGAATATAAAGCTTTTTTACAAAAATTAAACTCGTGTCAAAAAACGAAGAAACCAGAAACACAGACTTCCAAAATTAAAATAATTTAGTACTTGGTTGTGGTTTATAATTGGACGTCGTTATTATTTTTTTGTTGAAATGTTTTTCTAATAAAAACGATATTGATTGCTCACAAAGAAAATGCGCATCGTCTCTGAAGTAACCCATTAAAGAATATAAATACGTTGATATATTATACATTACTCTTATATTTTATTAATCAAAATTCTTTTTTCCATGTCCGAACCAATTTTTGCTCAACATGGTAAGTTTTTACTATTTACCTTTGCTTATTTTAACTATTTAGCTTTTTCTGACAGCAACGCTCGCCTGACCTATCTTACAGCAAACCGTGCTTATTTTTATCTTGAGTGTAACAGAATGAATGCAATACCTGAAAACGGTTCCTTGTTAGTACTCATCATTATGAACAACTTTTACTATGGGACCAACCCAAAAAAAACGCCTATTCAGTACATTTTGTCGAGTTGTGTCAATTTTTTTTTGCGATTTCGACACAGTACCTAAATCATGAGTATAATGAACCATTTTCGGGTTGGGAATTTTGTTCGAAAGAGTCACGGCGGCCATGGAACGCAGAAGGCAATAGGGGGAACACGGATGGGTTTTAGTCAATAAGAGTCTGACACTCTCTTCCGCTCGACCCAGACTGGAGCGGAAGGAGTCATTTGATGATTTCCAAAAAACTCTTGTGCTCACCTATGTACATCATAAAAGGTATAAACGCATCATGTTCGTGAACGGGCGCCATCAGTGGAGACTGAAGACGTCATTCCTTAGCTGTCACTGGCTTATTTCAATATTTAATACTTATTTGATACTTCGACTTCTTTTTATTTCTTTCTTTACATTGTTCTCAAATATAGAAGCAACAAGTAACAATGTAACCAGATTTTTTGTAAAACTTAAAATGGTTTGAAAGAGTGTCCGTGGAGTTTCTTGCACGTTCTTCTTTATAGAGATTTACGCTTTGGAACGTGCAAATAGCTTCATGTTTTTAACTGACTGACTTTGACAATTCAAAAGTACCTGTGAATGGTTTATTTGAATTAATACTTTGACTTTGAAACCTGCAAATTTTCATGTTCTCAGTCCCAGTACGGATTCAGGATATAAGATTTTATGAAAATATATAAGTTAAGATAGTTTTTAAAACTTTTCAAAGAACTTAAAGAAATAAAGGTGAAAATAATTATTTTTACAGACATAGGGCGTAAGTGTTTTTTTTTATTTAATTTTTTTACCCTACACACTGACTCTTAAGCTTGGCTACTCTCTGGGCACAACCTGGAATTGGCGCAAGAACAGGGATGCCTATGCCCAGCTGTGGGTGAATTGATTTAAAAGAGTGTCCATGGAGTTTTTTGCACGTTCCTTTCCAAAGAGATCTACGCTTTGGAACGTGCAAATAGCTTTATCTCTTTGACTGACTGACCTTGACAATTCAAAGATCTGTAAATGGTTTGATTGAAATAAACGCTGTAAGTTTGACTTTAGGTTGTAAATAATTACTAATTATTTACTAATTGATAATAATTTATTACTAATTACTAATTGATAATAATTTTTCATGACGTCGGTAACCGTCTTTTTATTATTATTATTCATTGGCTCGCGTAAGACCACAATCTCACCTGATGGAAAGCCATGTTGTGGTCGACGATGGAGCACGCTTGCCTAGATATTGTTCAGTCTTGACTTAAACACCACCAGGTTGCCAGGATACAGGGAATTCCACTTCTTAGCTGTACGAACAATGAAAATTGTCGAAAAAGGTTTTTTGCGTATAGGTGAAAGAAAGAAAAATAATAATATTTATTTAACACATACATGAAACACGTGCGGTACACATAACTAACAAAAAAATTATAGATATGCCAAAAACTTAGAATGGAATATCCACCATGTAGGTACCGATGGCGCCATCTTTGGACTTATTTTTTTTCTACGGATATGAAAAGCGGCACATTTTAAAAAGTCTAATTTCATATCAGTACAAAAACTTGGAAATGTCCTCTTTTGTTAATAAAAAAAAAATATGCATCTTAACTGAATTATACACCTGGGGCCCGAACTGTCAAACGTCAACATCCTATAAATTATCTTAATTAAGTAATAATAGAGTTTTAAAACACTGGACCGTTTAAAACGCTGACCGGGAGTTTTAAAACGCTGGACCGTTTAAACATCTGTCTAGACTTTTAGTTGACAATGGCTGGCTTTTACATTGGACAGAGTATCAACATTGCCATACACCATGGCAATGCTGCTATCCATTTGGGCACATTACCAGTAGATAGGGAATAGCGATGTAGAGGAATTTTGCATCGCCACATTTAAGATTATTTTAGATTAGTTTGTTATAGTTTTTTTATTAAAGTGAATATTTAGTCATATGTAGTTACTTGAGAATTTTAAGTTTATTGTATGTAAATAAGAAATTTTGTGACCTCGTAACCATATCTAAAATAAAATAAACCCTCTAATTATATTATTCCTATAAAAATTTCAGTTGCCTGTAAGTATAACGACAACATTACCTTACAATACAATTATGGAAATAATTATGTTTGTTTAAAAATACATATATTTTAAACTTTTTAAAATTAAATACACGTTATTACATTACAGGTGAAGGTAAATAACTTCTATATATAACGTATACTCGTATAGAAAACCAAACTGAATTTAGTAAAATAATAATTAATAAAAATTGAATTGAAAAATTCATTGTGAACGAATAAAAAAATCCTTACATTTTTTTTGTTGCAGAAACTTGTAAGTTTCCTAATTTATTGTCCCCACAGATTGTCTGGAGAATGCAAGACATAAGAGCTGGAAATGTATGGAGCAGGCCTTGTCTAGCAGTGGATCGAAATGTGTGTAGTAAAAATAAATAAATAATAAAAAACGGTGTAGCAGTAGCTTGTTGCTAAATAATAACAGCCGCTTGGATCAATCTTCAAGGGTAAGCAACGCTTGCCGAGGTTGGTTCGTGGATGGGTGAAATTCATCCATCACATACCCAGTCTCCTCCGTGCCTCGGAAATCACGTTACATGCATGCATGGTGTATACTTGTTTGCATGTTTGTATTTTTCACAATCAACTGTTTTTTTGTGTTATCAATACATGCAGAAACTTAAAAAAATCCCGTGCTGGCTAAAACAAGTGAAGCATTAAGTCGCGTCCACCGGGATTGGGCTTGGTTTGAGCAGTGCTTTATTTTTCTTTTTATCTCCAACCATTGCGTCTGATTCGACGAGCGAATCAGGAATGATTTTATCCGCTAGAGAACCAAGGTTACCGACATAGCCCGACTGCCAATCGATCGAATCGATGCCGACCGCCAAACTGAAGTGACAGGAGGCAGGGCACATTGCTCGCAGTACAGTACCTCTACCATGAAATGTCATCGAAAAATTACTCGCTAGCGTTAAACTCGCTAGCGTACTAACGAAGATCGAATAGATTTCGATAATGCTTGCACCATGAGATTTACGGAGTCTTACGCAGGCGCCAAGGTAAGCTCGATAGATCGTGTCGTCTAGCTAACTTCACTCTACTCTTTAGAATGCTTCTTTCTCACTAATAAAAAGAGAAACCGCTCTTAAGCTCAAAATGTAGTTTTATCGCTATGTTAAAAATGTAAAGACAGTCAATATCACAAAATAAACCGACCAAATAAAAAAGTTGACGGTAAGTAAGACGTAGACGTAAGATTATCTATGGTATTTATTGATTCTTTAATTTTTATTAAATTTCAATTTCAAAAAATTTAAAGAACCTAAAATTTATTAAATTACAATTTCAAAAAATGGCTAGATGGCGCTTTAGCTACAAGCATCTGAATTGTTGTTCTCTGTTTTTAAAATTCACTAAAAATAATAAACAAAGTGTAATAGCAATAAGTGTGCACCAAAAACATTAAGCAAGTTATAAATATTAAGTGTCAACGTTATCCTCGAAAAAACTTAAGTGTTAAGGAAGATAATTAAACATTTGAGATCAGTGTTAAAAAGCCCTCTTACAAACGATAGTAATGAAATATGAACTCAAGTAAAGTAACAGTGCAAATTAGTGACTATCTGTGCATAACAAGTGAACAAAATTTATAAATAATCTGCCATTCAAACTTGAATCACTGGAGTTGTGAGGAAAAAATTCCATTGGCATGATTCACCTAACGACTTTTTATTATTTTAAAATCTTTCTCGCATAAAACTATCACCAATTTCAACCTCAACAAGAAATGTTCAATTGGTGCGACAAATCAGAAAGTCGATTACCGCGCACTAAGTCGTGCGTTCAAACCCCGCCGGCTGGAACACTTTTTGATAAAGTTAAAATTGTTAATTTGACAGTCGTCGTTGAATTGTAAATTAAATATGGCTGACAGTCGTGCACCAATGGAAAATTAATAAAACTGTAAGACAGCCGTTGCTTGTTTACATTTTTAAATCTTGACACCAATAATTGACAATATTTCAACCAGTATGACCATAATAACAATGAACGATCAACTAAACCGTTAACTGCACCATCTAACGGAAAAAAAAAAACAAACTTTCACAGTGCTACCATTTGACAACCAGTGTTACCCAAATAAAATAAATGTACAGGTAATATATTTTGAGAACAGAGCCATCTATTCCACCTATGATAAACTAGAACTCCGTTCACTGATAGTGGTCATCAATTCTGAACATTATATTCATGTTCTATTGGCCTAGCGGTGAGTGCTTTAGAGTGCCATTGCCGGAGTTGCAAGTTCAAACCTCAGTGCCCCTTGGATGTTCTTTTTGAGAATAGTATTTGTTTCATTCAGTAAGTATGAATAATTTTCTTGGAAATATAACATTCCGTGGTAAGCGCGTCCGAACCAATTCAGACCCGATACCAGATGACAATGACAATGAAGAAAATTTGACTTCTCAAACACTAGAGTGCACTACCAACAGTTTACCAGACATATCAGAAGACGAAGACTACGTAAAGACATTAAAAGAAGAAATCCAAAAACTTGAATCGCAATTAAATAGTGCTCACAAAGAGATTGAATTATTAAACCTAGAAAATTGTAAACTGAAACATTTAAATGAGAACTTGACCAAAAAGAACCAGATATTCAAAAAAGTAACATCCAATAGTCCTATAAAATCAAACCGAAGTACACCAAATAAAAAACCAAATAGTAACTGTAAATCAAAACAGACACAAACTGATACCTTAGTGAATCAAGAATATGACACTGAAATGGTGGAATATACACAAAAGCCTAGTACAAATACATCAGTAAACAACAAAACTACTCATCAGACATGTAGGAAAAAAAGAGTATGTGTTCTTAGCACCGATAAAAAACAAAAGGTCCTAAACATAGCAAAAAGTGTATTATTAAAAGATCGTGACGAGATGTGCCACTATCTGACACCGACAGTAGGAATAGAACACCTCCTTACTGGAATTGTGACAAAACTATCTGACTTCACCATGCATGATTATTGCATAATATTGATTGGATCAGAAGACTTTAAATCAACTCATGACTACAGCAAGATCATAATCCATGTTCGGAATGTCCTGAGTAAAATAAAGCACACAAATATTATTATATGCTTCCCAACATATACCTATACTATAAATAATGACATCTACAACTGCAGAATTGAGACATTTAACAACTTACTTTACCATGATAATATAATGTCCCATAAATACGCCTACTACCTAGATTCAAATCAGCACCTTAAGTGTGATTTAAGCATGTTTAGGAAAAGTCCGGATTTATAAACAATTTAGCAATGCGGACAATTTTTGAAGATCTTAAGGCTCTAATTAATGACATTGAATACTCTAATACTAACTATCATAGCGAATTTTGTGACAACAACCATGCGATTTATGACGAAGCCTCTGAAGACGAAAATGAAAACATTTTCTGTAACCATCAAACTTCAAACTTTTTTCGTGACTAAACATCTTCACGTGTTGCATCAAAATATCGCTGGACTATTAACTAAATCTGAATCCTTAACAGTGTGCCTAGAAGAATTAGAAGCCTCACAATCTGGTGTGGAGGTGCTATGCATCACTGAACATTTTATTATGGAGGGATATGAAAAACATCTAGATCTTCCTAATTACCAGCTCGCAGCCTGCTACGCAAGAAAAAAAAGCAAAAGAGGTGGAGCTTGCATTCTGACTAGAAACGGACTACAGTACAAGGAATTGAAACAGATTTCAAGATTTTCAGTGACTGGTATCTTTGAATGTTGTGCCATCGAACTAACTGACTACAAGATTGTTATTGTTTGTATTTATAGAGTCCCAAATACTAGTAATTTCAATATGTGCATTGAAAAATTACATTTGATTTTACGTGAACTGTCTAATAAGCCTTTTCTAAATAGCAATATTGTAATAGCGGGTGATTTCAATGTGAATATCCTTAAAAGAACTTATCAAACCTTAGATTTTGAATGTCTATTATTGAATTACAAATTGAGATTGTCTATTTTTCAGCCCACTAGAATTAAGAGTAAAACATGTATAGATAACTTTGCTCACAATTTTGAAAAAAAATGCAAGGCGGAAGTGATTGAATTTGCTCTATCGGATCACACTGCGCAATTGCTGAAGTGTCCCGTAAGAGTGGACTGTGTTCTGAAATATTGGTACAAATCTCAACGGGATTTTAGCCCGGAAAATATGATTAAATTCAGAACCTGTCTTGAGAAGCTGACGTTCTCTGAAATCTATGACAGCGATGATCCAAATGTTTCTTTTAACTTTTTCATAGATCAATTTAAATTATTTTACGACTTATGCTTCCCTCGCAGACTCATTCAAATTCAAACAAGTCAAAAGCCAAAATGGATATCGCGTGGACTCAAATTATGTAGCATAAAGAAAAGGGAATAATTATGGGCGTCTAGACTCAAACCGACACAAATAAACAAAATAAAATATTCTACCTACACCAAATTATTTAAAAAAATTATTAAACTGACTAAGCGATCTCAAAATGACTACAAGATTAATAACTCTGACAATAAAAGCAAAATGACATGGAAACTAATAAAGAACTCTAAATTTAATCTACCAAATGACTTGATAAATACAATACAAACTGACAGCAGAACGATTAACAATCCTCAATTAATTGCTGACAAGTTTAACGCCTATTTCATAGATAAAATTTTACCAGTACCAGGGATACCCAAAAAACAAACTGCTCATATTTTGAGCAAACAAAAATCCATGTTCATGGCACCATGTCAACCAATGCAAATGTTGAATATTATAAAACGTTTAAAAAACACTGGTAGCGTAGGTTATGACGAAATTTCAACAAAGATCATAAAACATGTTGCCGATCTGATTTCTGTCCATCTGAGTCATATACTTAATTTATGTATCTGTCACGGTGTTTTTCCTGACCGTTTAAAGGTATCTATTGTAAAACCAGTTTTCAAAAAAGGGGATAAACAGCAAATGGAAAACTATAGACCTATCGCGCTTTTGCCAATTTTTTCAAAAATATTTGAGAAGTATATTTATAACGAGCTTTATGCATATTTAGAAAAACACATGATTCTCTGCAATGAGCAAAAAGGTTTTCGGAAAAATAAAACAATAAATATGGCAATTTATGACTTTTTAAACACAATTATTATGACTAATATAGATAAAAAGACACCTGTTTGTGCTCTGTACTGTGACATGACACAAGCTTTTGACTATGTTGACCACAATATCTTAAGAAACAAACTTTACTCCTATGGTATAAGAGGTAATATTCTGGATTTATTAATCACTTATCTCTCAGATAGAAAACAAAAGCTGCTATAACAGACTTAAATTTAAAGACGAAAGAAGAAGTAACATCCCTATCCAAAGAACGTACTGTTTTCTTTGGCGTACCACAGGGCAGTGTTCTGGGTCCCTTACTTTTCTTAATTTACATTAATGACCTGCCCAAAGCCATAAATTGTCCTATAACCCTATTTGCTGATGATAGCACGGTAACCGTAGCTGGTACCAATCCTGACCATTACGAAGCTGATGTAAATGATGCGTTAATCTCGATAATCTCTTGGCTTAACAATAACAACTTAAAAATGAATCTAGGTAAAACTCAAATAATGCACTTTGGCCATAGAAAATCTAGTACAAGAATGGACGTAAGATTCCAAAATAATGTAATTAATGACGTGGACAGTGCTAAATTCCTAGGTCTTACTATAGATAGTCAGCTTAACTGGAAGAATCATATCGAAACATTATGTAAGAAAATAAGTTGCTCATCCTATGCCCTTTATAAACTTGCTCCAACTGTTAACACGGATGCACTACTCACAGCCTATCATGATCTTGTTGCATCTGTGTTAAGATACGGCATCATATTTTGGGGTAACTCTACAAATAGGGAAATCACGTTTAAAGCGCAAAAGCGCTGCATTAGATCTATGTTTGGGCTTCAGGTGACGGACAGCTGTGTGCCTTATTTCAGAAAGCATAAAATTCTCACACTGCCAGCTTTGTACATATATGAGACTGCCTTATTTGTGAGATTAAATCCGAATTTGTTTCCTTACCTATCTGATACTGTACAACGTAACAGGAGAAATGACATGCTCCGCGGGCGCAGAGCAAAGACAGCGCTCATGCGGAAAAGTATATTCTGCAGAGCCCCGCAAATTTATAATAAAATCAATAAATCAATTAGGGAGTTAGATTTGGCTGGTTTTAAGAAGCAATTTAAAGATTTTTTTGTAATAAATGCTACTATAATTTGAATGACTACTTAAATGACACTGACATATTAATTTAATTCAATTATTGTTTATATTATTTTATTTCAGACATCCTTTTTTCAATTTAAATTGTAATTATTAATAATATTTATTGTTAAAATTATTTTATATCATCAGCATCAATATGAACCTACTTGACATTTGTACGCCTATGTGGTAGAATGTGATGAGACAATATATTATATATAAATATAAGACCATGTAATATACATACCGACCATATTCTGTCAAATAAATGATTATTATTATTTTCTTTATTTAAAGTACATACATTTAAAATACATTTTTAAATATTTCTATAAAAACAATAAAAAAAAACATTTAAAAATATAAAAAATATTAGTCCGCCGGTGTCGGGAGCGAGGTCCAAGCTACCGGTGGTTAGGGCTCCAGAGAGAGGAACCTCCTAACGATGCGAGCCGTATCGAGGAGTACTGCCTTCTGTATCAGGCCCTTTACCCAACTGCGTAACGCCAGCTTCGACAAGTGGTCGTCGAAGCTTTTGGCTATCAAACCATTGGCCGTAACGACTATCAGCACAATGACAGCCGAGTCCACATTCCACATGTCGACAACCTCGTGTGCTAAGTCAAGATACTTGATTTGTTTCTCTTTCTCAGCTTTCACGAGGTTCTCGTCATGTGGAATGGTAACATCGATACGATCGATATATATCGGGCTTGTTAGCTATGATAGTCCTATCAGTGATGATAGACCGATCCCAGTACAACGTGACATGGTCATTTTCGAGAACTGGGTCGGGCACATACTTGTAATACGGTACCTCAGAATCCACAAGTTTGTATTTCAAAGCAAGTTGCTGGTGAATAATCCTAGCCACTTGGTTATGCCTGTGCAAGTACTCGCCGTTAGCCAGACGAGAACAACCAGAGATAATATGTCTGATGGACTCACCCGGACGGTGACATGCCCGACACACGTCCACCGTCCCGTCCTTCATAATATGCCTCCGGTAGTTGTTTGTCAAGATAACTTCGTCCATAATTGCACAAACAAAACCTTCAGTTTCTCAGAAGTATCACAGGTTTGCGCCAGTTCTCTTTAGCCATGGACAACGGGGTGAGTCCCTTGTCCACTGCGACCACATCTCGGTGCATACCCACATCGACTTTGAGAAAATATTCTCTGAGACTGCACATCTCGCGGTTGTGGAGAGTCTTAGCATTTAAAAAGCCTCGACCTCCACACTTCCGCGGGATGTACAGTCTCATCACCGACGATCGCGGGTGATGCATCCGGTTTGCAGTCAGCAGTGTACGGACCCTCCTATCCAGGGCGTCGAGTTCAGTTTGAGTCCATTTGAGTATGCCGAAAGAGTACATTAATACCGGCATGACCCAACCGTTGAAGGCGCGTACCTTATTTCCGCCCGACAAAAGGCTGTTCAAAACCTTTTTTAGGCGGCCAAAGAAGCGCTCCTTCAGCGATTGTTTCATGTCAGTACCGTTAATGCCCAACGCTTCCGACATACCCAAATACTTATAGGTTTCGGTCGAGCTGAGGGATCTAACCTGTATGGAATCCGAGAGTTGGATTCCCTCAGATTCCATAATCTCCCCTTTCTTTACATGCATGACTGCACATTTGTCTACACCAAATTCCATCCTGATGGCGCTACTGAAAGTTTCAGTTACCTTCAGTAGCTCCATCAGTCGCAAATTGTTGGGGGCAAAAAGTTTCAAGTCATCCATGTAAAGAAGGTGAGATATGGTTTGACCACCTCTTCTCAACCGATAGCCTAGACCTGAATCCCCCAGCAGTGTGCTAAGAGGATTCAGAGCTAAGCAGAACCAAAGTGGACTCAAACTGTCGCCCTGAAATATTCCCCGTTTAATCCATACAGGCTCATCGTTCCCTTGAATCGGTCGACATCCTGGATAGCGAAGGACCGTTTTCCAATGCCTCATACATGACTCAAGAAAAGTGCGTAGAGTTGCATCTATTTTGTACAACTCCAGCACCCTCATGAGCCATGTATGTGGCACAGAGTCATAGGCCTTCTTGTAATCTATCCAACATGTCGACAGATCCTTGCGGGATCGACGAACCTGTTGGTTTATGGCCATGTCTATGAGGAGTAGCTCCTTAGTGCCGCGGGACCCCTTCCTACATCCATTCTGAGAGGCGGTCATAATTGAATTAGTGTCAATGTGATCATTAATTTTCACTCTCAGAATGGATGTAAGAAGTTTATAGACCGTCGACAAACAAGTAATCGGTCTATAATTCTTGGGTTCCGCGGGACTACCAGTCTTATGGAGCCTTATGGGATGGGAGTCTTATGGGTAACGCCAGTTGTTAGAAACTGTGGTAGCGACCCAGACTCCAAGGATGACTGGAATTGAGATGCCAGGAGCGCGTGTGAGCTGCTATACCACTTAAGCCAGAAGTTGTGCAGTCCGTCCGGGCCTGGAGATTTCCAGTTCGGTAATGGACGGACTGCTGTGGCTACATCTAATGGTGTGATGCACAAACTTTCTGCTTCAGGAAGTCGATACGCTCTGTGACACGGGACGTGTATTCTCGAGGGCTGATTCCAGTCCCCGAAAACGCCCGCCTCACAAAGCGCATCACACGTGGTCTTGTATTGCCCTCCCTGAAGCAGTATAGTTTGCCGATGAGTGCCCTAGCCTCATCGATACGCCGCTCGATCCTGCACTGCCAGGCTGGTACAGCAGATTTTGGTAGTATAGCCTCGTCACAATTTGGAAACTTGACGTTTGCTATACGACATGCCGCAACAGCCCCGCAGTACAGGATTGAGTGCGTATCAACGAGGTTCTCGCTGCTTTCGAAGATGTTCTGCAGCAGCGAGTCTAAGGCACACACCAGCGCCCTATTCTTTCTGTGCATAGGTAACCGTGGTAATCGGGGCCTAAGATCGGTAGGACTCGATCTATACTCGCGAAGCGCATCCTCCAGCGCGCTCCTCAGTCGATCGTTGCACTGGCTACTTACCGTGACAACCCTATCATCTACCTCATCACTATTATTATTGGGCCGCGGTATGATTGCGCCACTAGTTGGCGCCGGTACCACGGCCTGTGTCGGGGTCGAGATGATAAAGTTGTTTAGTACCTCTGAGCGCAGCCTATCAAGTGCGGCATCGTCCAACTTGTGACTACGTTGGATGACTCGCACCTGATCCGACAATCGTTGGGCCGAGACGTTCACAGCCGGTTCCAGGTCCTGAAACAGAGACAGCATCCTGACACGGTACGCAGTGAGGTTAGTTCCCCCCTCTGTAGACCCGTAATATGCGCGCATGACGTTCTCGTTCATGGACTGAGTCCATCTCATGCGCTGCACACAACCACCGGTAGCGGGGACCCGGCTCGGGGCCGGTTGGCCCCTAGGTCCCAAGCCTCTCGGTGGCCGGCCTCTCCCCTGCCAACGCACAGGTGTTGGCGACGTCGGCGGAGAGAAATACTCGTCGCTCGAGCTCGACGCGACTGCAGCCGCCGATGACACCACTGGTGATCCGATGTCTGGCGGCGGTGAGGCGGAGCTGAGCGACGAGTCCGGGGGTGGTGAGCGTGCGCGTCGCGATGCTGCTCTTGTAATCATCTTCTAATAATTTCAATTTCGTTCATTATCATTTTGTTATTCCTTACATGACATTATGACATATGTCATCGGTCGGTCGTTTAATTTTCATTTTCTTCATAATTTATTAGGTTTTTGTAGTTTTTGAGTTTCTAATGGTCTGTTTGATTCCTGTGCGCTTCTATTGTAAAAATTGTGCATGTAAAAGGCTGAAAACTAATTTTCTTTGAAATAAAATTGCGAGAACGAAATAAAAATTTGGCTTGACAGTCAGAGTTGCCAGCTTGTTATTATTTTCTTTATTTAAGGTACATACATATAAAATACATTTTTAAATATTAAAATACAAAGATATCAAATTATTTAAAAATGTAAAAAATAGTAGCCCACCGGTATCGGGAACAGGGTCCAAGCTACCGGCGGTCAGGGCTCCAGAGAGAGGAACCTCCTAAAGATGCGAGCCGTGTCCAGAAGTACTGCTCTCTGAATCAAGCCCTTGATCCAGCTGCCTAACGAGAGCCTCCTAAGATGTTGGTCGAGGCTCGTGGCTATTAAGCCGTTGGCTGACACGACTATCGGTACAATGATTGCCGAATTCACATCCCACATGTCGACAACCTCGCGAGCCAAGTCAAGATATTTGATTTGTTTATCTTTCTCGGCTTTCACGAGGTTCTCGTCATGCGGAACGGTGATATCTACAATCATTGCACGCCTCTCGATTCGGTCCACCACCACTATATCAGGCTTATTTGCAATAATAGTCCTGTCAGTGATGATGGACCGATCCCAGTACAATGTGATACTGCCATTATCGAGAACTGGGTCGGGCACATACCTGTAGTACGGAACCTCCGATTCCACAAGAGAGTATTTCAGAGCAAGTTGCTGATGGATAATCCTGGCTACAAGGTTGTGTCTATGCAAGTATTCTCCATTAGCAAGACGAGAACAACCAGAGATAATGTGGCGAATTGATTCTCCCGGACGGTGACATGCCCGACATATGTCAACCGTGCCGTCCTTCACAATAAATCTCCGGTAGTTTTTCGTCATGATTACTTCGTCCATAATTGCACAGACAAAACCTTCGGTTTCCTCAAAGAGGTCACCAAACCGTAGCCAGGCTAAGGACGCTAATTGATCCACGTCGGGCCCGTGTAGGGCCCGGAAAAAGCGTCCGTGAAGTTCCTTACTCTGCCATACCGCCCTGCGATCGTTGGTGTCAAGCACTGCAGGTTTGCGCCAGTTCTCATTTGCCAAGGAGAGCGGGGTGAGTCCCTTGTCCACCGCCACTACATCTCGATGCATACCTACGTCGACAGCTAGGAAATATTCCCTGAGACTGAATATCTCGCGATTGTGGATAGTCTTAGCACTTAAAAAGCCTCGACCTCCACATTTTCGCGGGATATACAGTCTCATTACCGACGACCGTGGGTGATGCATTCGATGTGCAGTTAGCAGTGTACGAACCCGCCTATCCAGGGCGTCAAGTTCCGTTTGAGTCCATTTGAGTACGCCGAAAGAGTACATCAATACCGGCCCAATACTGACCCATCCGTTGAAAGCGTGCACCTTGTTTCCGCCCGACAGAAGGCTGTTGAAAACCTTCTTCAGGCGGCCAAAGAAGCGCTCCTTCAACGAATGCTTCATGTCAGTAACACTGATGCCTAACGCTTCCGACATACCCAAATACTTGTAAGTTTCGGTTGGAGAAAGGGATCTCAGGTTTATGGAATCCGAGAGTTGCGATCCCACGGATTCCATAATCTCTCCATGCTTTACATGCGTGACCGCACATTTGTCCACACCAAACTCCATCCTGATGGCACTACTGAAAGTTTCAGTTACCTTCAGTAGCTCCATCAGTTGCAGTTATTATTATTATTATTCCTTATAATATATTATATATAATTATTATTCAATTTGTAATTTTGTTTTGTTTGTTGGCGTTGTGTTACAGTTGAAAATTTACAACAAAAGATTATTATTTGGTTTTGTTTTTAGATAGCTGCATACCACACTAACTTAGGTACTACCTGTAGTTCTAATGAAACTCGTTCTGTTGACTTCACGTAACATTATTCAATAATATGCACAAATCCTCAAATGCTTCTTTGGAGAGTCTTGGTACCGTTTTGTATGGTGACAGCTGAAAAACGTTAGTGACTATCGAATAGATTACGTTAGGTTTTTAACCTATCGAAATCTATAGTGCTCATGATACAAATTTTAATTCTTTCTGTAACCGTTAGTTATATCATAACACCCAAATACTCCGAAATATTTTATTCCGAATTTCGATGTTCGCATTTTTAACAGCCGAATTTCATAATACCTAAGAATTATAATGTCTAATATTAAAAATGCCGCTGCCGCGGCTGAGGCTGGCCGGCCCAACCGGCCAGAAAGCCGCATGTCTGCCTGCATGCTGCAAATCCCCTGTATTATTGATGAATCACTTCGGTTAATTAAAATAATAATATCATCTTTTCAGACCAGGTCCATAGTGAGAAAGAGGTTTTACACCTTACACAGAAATTACTTAACCTAATTTACTTAAAACTAACAATACTGCGCCTAATACTACCCTTATCCAATGATTCTGGAAAGGGCAGTCATAACGTGCAGAAATGACCATAAGAATGCTGTTGCCGCTGTTCCGAAGGCGCTGCATCAGGGAGGCTGTTTTTTTGCGAATGATGGCTTTAAACCCGTCCACGTGTGCCTCCGCAAACATGCCTGAGGCACTGCAGCGCCACGGCAGCCCCAACAACATTCAGAATGCATTGTTATACTGAGAGCGCAGGGTTCTATAAGCTCGCTGCGTATATTTCACCCACAGGCCACTCGAGTAAAAAGATTGGCAGAATGCCTTAAAAAGAATAATCTTTACTTGAATTGTGCAACGAGTGAACCTGCGGGCGAGGATGTTGCCCCTTACTGCCAACGCCCTGCGCTCCCTCTCTATATCCTCATCATCCTTTAGGGCGCTCGATATTAAGTGGCCCAAGTATTTAAATATGCCAACCAGCTTCAAGGTAACACCATCAAGGATCACAGGAGACACGTGGGTAGGCTGATATTTGCCTGATTTAAAAACAAGTATTTCACTCTTTTTAGAGTTGTATTTTAACCCATGCGCCTCCGCGTATGTCTCGCACAGGGACAATAAAATCCTTAACCCATTAATTGAGGGGCTCAGCAGAACCATGTCATCGGCGTAGCTTATATTATTTACAGAAATACCATCAATAAAACAGCCCACATGAGTGCTACTGAGCTCCTCAATCAGCTGGTTAACATATAGGTTAAACAATAGTGGCGAGGTTAATCCTCCTTGCCTTACGCCACATTGTACAGGGTACCGGCCCATCTCACCTGGTTCCTCTGGTTAGAGTACCAGTACTTGAGGAGGGCGATAGACTCCGCCGGCACACCTGCGCAACCCAACTTGTCCCACAGTCTATCATAAACTACATGGTCAAAAGCTTTTGACAAATCAAGGAAGCACGCGTATACCCGGTCGTTCTCTTCGTGTAGTACATGACCGTATGTTTTAAGCTCAGTATGGCACTCTCAGTAGATAGGCCAGCCCTAAACCCGAATTGAGCATCATGTAAATTTACATGCTGTGCGAGATTGTCATTTAAAAAGCTGTCAAGCAGTTTGGCCGCTGTCGTTGCAAGTGAGATGGGTCGATAATTAGCCTTGTCGGATGCATCACCCGTCTTATTTTTCACAATAGGTATAACGATAGTACGCATCAGTGGCTCCGGCAAGTAAGAGTGACATAGGGACAAATTAAAAAACATGGCAAGAACCCGCGGCAAATGAACCCCAGCATACTTAAAGTGCTCGATGCTGAGGCCGTCGTGACCGGGCGATTTGCCTCTTTGCATACTCTGAATTATTTTTGAGACTTTTTTGGCAGAAAAACGCATCTTTCTTTCGGTCACCACAACCCCAGCCTCGTCCACCTCAGAAGACGACGGACCCAAAGGTGACTGAACTGTGAAATGTTCCTTAAAAATAGCAGAGATCAGTTTATGATCCTGAACGCCATCAACGCTCACGGGAAAGCCTGGCCTCACATTCAAGTTATTGGTGTTTTTCCAAAAAGCTTTAAATTTCTTTGTAGAATTATTAGAAGCTAGCAAGTCCAGTTTTAACTGTTCGTGTCTGTCTTGACACCATTTCAATTTTGACTTAAATGTTTTTCGTGTTTCACACATTTCTTGAAAAATTATACCGGTACTTGGTTTACCCGCCATGATCCATGTTTTGAATTTAAGCCTGGCGTCCGCGTGTGCGCTGGCAACGTGTTTATTCCAACCCGTTACATAACCCTGCTTTCGGTGACATTTTATGTGCGTATAGGTCTGTACAGCAGCCTCAGACAAAATATTGATAACATTATTATACATATTGTCCAATATTAAATAATGGTCACGATTGCGACAAAAAGAGTCACAGCATTGCCCTACCTCTAAAGGAAAATCAATTTCCCTGAGCTTACGATGGCAAAAATAGCATGACATTTATCAATTTGTTCTGATCGTCTCTCTCCCCAAATAATACGATTCTTTGAAACATCCTGTATAACTTTATGTTCAACTTTTAATTTGTACAAGTTACAATTTATAACAAGTGGATAGTGATCAGACCAATAAACGTCATTCTGTACCCATACATTGTCAATAGTAGCCAACGCCGACTGAGTCACTATGCAGTGGTCTAACCACCTTTCACAGCCGTGTGCGTCACTACGAAAAGTATGTGTTGGAATGAAGTCCTAACATTTGTATATCTGCACAACACCAAGAGTGATCACAACAGAAATCAGACAATTCTTTATGAAATATTTCGTTAGGGTGGGCATTAAAGTCCCCCAGTATGTAAAAAGCTTCGACACCGCAATTTTGTTCTATTTCTATAATGGATTGTATTGTACTAAGACACTCAGTAAACAAAGGAATGTTTTCAACAGAATTTGTTGGCATATAAACACTAAAAAACACTATTGATCTACTCCTTACAGTTATTTTTATCGCTGCAGTCCTAACGTTATCACAATTTATCACAGACACTGACTGAAATGCACTTTTTCTCCACAACAACGCCACTCCACCGAACGGTCTTCCCGTCAGTAATCCAGCCGATGTGTCGACTGCAGACGTGCCCGTAGCGCCGAAGTCGTCATCAATTGTGGACAGCAGTGGCAGCTCATGAGGCAACAGCCACGTCTCCTGCAGGGCAACTACATCAGCAAGACGACATTATTCCCTAACACCGTCTATTGACCTCTTGATAGATTTACAGTTATAATTAATTAATTTACTATCGTTTTTATCCATTGATTATCTTATCGTTAGCCACTCGCCCAAGGTTACCTTCGGTTTCCAACTTTTCTCTTAAATTAACAAACCTCCTAAATAAGATTCCAGGTGGCCATAACTTATCGTCCAAGAATACGTCTATTTTGTATTTTGTGACGAAAACTTTGTATGCATTATAGTCCCTCTCTTTTTTCATTTTTATTTTCATTAAAGAAACTGACTCGCCCGTTTTTTTGGACACATAATCCATAATGTCATGCTCTGATACATCTCTATGCACGTTTGAGATAAATAAGGCAACCTTTGTGTCAGCCGCCTTGAAAATACGGTTTTCTCCAGGCTCCGAAACAGCTTTTCCTCTATTAGAAATGAATCTATTCCTTAGCCTCCTTTTCTGGACTAAAATCCAATTCTCATCCTGATTATCATTCTTCCAGTCATTGCCATTTTTAAAAGCTTCTACAAATGATAATTTTCGCGCCACCGGCGCCTCCGATCGTTGAATGTTATCAATATTGATATTGCGAAGCGATTCGTTCGACGTTCTCTGTTCGTGATCGGTCTGTAGAACGATGCCTGCATCTGCTGTCTCGCTCGCACTCGTTTCCTCACCACTTCGAAACGTGACATAGCATGTTTGTTTAGCTAGCACTCCTTTCACTCCACTACAATCTTTAATGCTCGTATGCGATGTAGACGAAGATGCGGGTTTGTTTACGTTGATAGGGGAAAGGGCAAGGCATAATCCGTTGTTGTTATTAGTGAAAGTTACCTCCTTCACCGGTGTTTCTGTATTGCTACCCACTGTCTCTTCGTACATAGACAGTGCCATGGGTCCGCTATTTATCATATTATTTATGTTTTGCGAATTTGTCCCACGTTTTGTATTTATATTCCGCTTTTCGTCATATGATGGTAATTTGTGGGAATAATTGTGCTGTAATTCCATTTTTGTGACATAATTTTGTTGAATATCTTCTATACTTTTTTGTAACATAAGGATTTTCTTGAGTACCGGCGTAACGTCAATGTGATCAAATGTCACTGGGGGTAGCTTCTCCAAATCCTTGGCCACAAACATTGGTATTTTTTCTGGATCAGTTCCTTTGAATAACACAATAATATCGTCTAGGTTACGTTGAGTTTTCCCTTGGCGCTTCCTAGTTTTAGCCGTTTTTTGCAATGATTCAAATAGTAACGACTTTGCTTCTTCGATATCTTCTACACTGAATGCACTTTCACACATACGAACGAGACTTTCCTCATCCATAACATCAAGCTTATTTTGGATAAACGCTAACACTTCACAAATGACGATATTACAGTTTGCACATTTTAATCTCTTGGAGGACGACATATTCGTAACGTACGGCAGTTGACCTACGTACGCACGCGACCGCGGTCAAACGCAGACTGACGTTAAGTTAGATCAGTGACTATTAAAGCGCGCAGGCGTGCAAGCTCAGCGAGCGTGCCGTGGCAGCGGCCGCTGAGTGCAAGATCCCCTCTATTGTTGGTTAGGTTCTCATTTGGGTTAGGTTAGGTTAGAATTGTGACCAGGGAAACAAAATATTTAATGTGTTTATTTGTCTTGCTATTCAGTTTTACAAAGTGTTTTTATTTCGGAATTTTATTAATCGGTATTTTAATAATCAGATTATTTTTGATGTCTCGAATTATCATTAATTCGGTCTTTTTGTTATTCTATCAATTAAAACTCGGTATTTTGACTTTAAAACGTTAGGAATATTTAAATTCAGGAATTATAAAAATGGGATTAGTCGGAGTGGTTATATTCGGAATTTTGTAAATCGGTACCTATTTTGAATTTCGTATTTGTGACTGACGGAATAAAGTTTTTCGTATTTATATAGTGTACCCATGTCATACAAATAGTTTACGGAGACGCTAGCGAGTTGTGGCTGCGTAAACTCATGGTAGAGGTACTGATGGTCGATGGGGCCGAAAAGTTCTGGAGTGTTGCCGCGTACCGGAAGACGCAGCGTTGGATGGCCTCCCACAAGGTGGACCGATGACCTGGTGAGGGTCGCGGGTAGCCGATAGATGCGAGACGCACAGGACCGATCGTTGTGGTGACACGCGCGGGGAGGCCTATGTGCAGCAGTGAACGTCTTTAGGCTAATATGATGATTCTAATGATTCTGTCTGATCGAATAAATGTTTTTTTCTTCAAGTTTTTTGTTTGAGTTGTGTGTAACTAAATTTTATAATATTTTGTTTTAGGATAAGGTACGTAGGATTTTTTTTCAGGTTGTTAAAATATCTATTTCAAAGTTCAGATTCAGAAAAGAACGAATTTTTTTTTTAAATCACGATTCACAGTGATTTAAAAAAAAAAATTCGTTCTTTTCTTTCTATTTTCTTAGTAAACATCTTTTAATAAAATTTAAATTGTTTTAAACAGATCGAAGTAAGTACCTACATTTAACGCAATTTTTTGTTAAACCTGTTTTTACCTGGACCAACTTGCGATTGTCTTTTGGTATACCTACATTCATAGTGTGTATGTTCGCAGCCAACTAGCTGAATCCACCGTTTCATTAAAAGTCTAGCCTTTTCATTCAACTGTGACGTTTCATCAGCGACATAAGTTACACGGTAAATTTATTAAACAATATTGAACAAAAGATGTCACTTAGGTCATTGAAAATTCGACACATTTAAATGAAAAGGCTAGGCAACCAATTAAACAGCTGATTAAGCTAATTGGCTGAGACATATTATACAAGGATAAAATTAATCGTTAGTTGGTGCCCCATTAGAAGTGTGTGGGCCTCTACGTTGGCCTTGGCGCCTCGTACACCTACCAAAAGACACCTTACCCAGGATCCCAAAATTGTCATACACGCACTCTAATATTAATTCCAAACATTTCTTGGTTTAACAGCTCCCTTGATTAACTTTACTCAAATTTATATTTACGACGATTCTTTTAGTACGAGGTAAGTTTTTGTTTCTGCAAATGCTTGTGAGCAAACGACTCGTCAATCATGAAGAATTATGTTAATGTTTAATAATTCTGAAAATATTACCTTCGCAGATTGGAGTAAGTAAATTAAATCAATGTATTTCTAAAATATGTAAATATGCATTTCAAACGTTTTATTAAAATATTTTTATTGTTTTTTTAAACAGAATCAAGTAAGTGGTGTAATCTATACATGTAATAAAATTCTTACTGGCTCATGTCTGTACATAGCAGAGATGCAATAAAACTTATTATGAGGGGTCTAACTAAATAAGAGCTTACGGCTTTTTATGGCAGTGCTACAGGTACCCTTCAAAATTATTGTATAAAGATATCGTTTCAGAATCAGCAGTAGGATGCCAACAAGGTGACCCTCTCGGGCCAGTCATTTTCAGCTTGGCTATCCATCCAATAATACAAAAACTAAATTCAAAATTTAACGTCTGGTATTTAGATGATGGAACACTAGAAGGTGACGTAGACACCGTTTTAAAAGATTTCCAATTCCTGAAGCAGCAGTTCCAATCCATCGGCCTTGACCTCAATCACTCCAAATGTGAAATTTTTATTTGTGACAAGACCGACAGACAAATGACTTTTCAGAAATTCAATGCAATAGCCCCAGATATCAAAATTTTAGAAAAGAGTTCTTGCAGGTTCACCAATATTGGAAGACAGTTTTTCTTCATTCATTGACGTCAAAATTAAACATTTTAACGATATTTCGGAAAGACTGTCCAAAATCAATTTACATTCGGCTTTCACCCTCATGAGATATTGCTGTTTTGGGCCAAATTTTATGTATTTTCTCCGCTCTTCCCCTTTATGGAAGCAGTCACATCTTTTGGACAAAATTGATCATATCATTCAATGCACACTAACATCTATTTTAAATGTGGCTTTGGATGACCGAGCGTGACTGCAAGCCACACTGCCCGTTCGTTTTGGTGGGCTCGGCATCCGCAAAATTTCTAGTGTTAGCCTACCGGCGTTCCTGTCTTCGGTCCACAGCACTGAAAAGTTGACCAAAAGAATTTTAAATTCATCCTTGGTTAACTGTGAAGTGCCGTGCTTGACCGATGCAGTGAGCGCCTGGTAAGTGGCTTGCCCGAACACGGCGTTGCCCGATAACCCATTTTCCCAAAGACAATGGGACGAGCCGCTCTGCAGGTTGGTACGGAATAACCTCATAAATACGTCCACCAATACTGCGGAGCGTGCCCGCCTGCTGGCTGTGGGTGAATGGGAGTCGGGTCTTTGGCTACAGGCCCTACCGTCACCCAACATAGGTAACATGCTGAGTGACGGTACTTTCCGGATCGCTACGTGTCTGCGTCTGGGTGCTCCTAGCGGAGCTCCACATCGTTGTCAATGCGGTGAAGCAGTCGACCGCCTCGGACACCATGGCCTGTCCTGCAGTAGGAGCGCTGGTCGGTTAGCGCGGCACGCCAGCATTAATGACATTCTTGTCACCGCCGGGGTGCCAGCTGTTTTAGAACCTAATGGCTTGGCACGTGACGATGGGAAGAGGCCAGATGGGATGACAATAATGCCTTGGAAGGTGGGTAGGCCTTTGGTGTGGGATGCAACATGTGTCGACACCCTTGCGCCATCCCATCTTCTTAGCACGGCGGGCTGCGCTGGGGCGGCTGCTGCAGGTGCAGAAAATCTCAAACGGCGCAAATATAACAACCTTATTGGGAGTTATATATTTGAGCCGTTTGAGGTTGAAACACTAGGCCCATGGGGTCCGAGTGCTCACCGAGTCTTTCGGGACATCAGCAAACGACTTGTCGACTGTTCACGTGACCAGAGGGCTGGGCTTTTCTTTGGCCAAAGAATCAGCATTGCCATTCAACGTGGCAATGCTGCCAGTGTTCTGGGCACTTTTGTCATTGACAGCGATGTGGATGAGTTTTTTGATGCCCAATGATCGATTTGTTTTTTACACTTTTTGTACATAATTCGCAATTTTTAGTCTAGTTTGTATATAGTTAGGTTTAGTAGATATAAATAGAATATTATGAATGTAAAATAAGAGCAATAGAATCCAAAACAATTATTTTTAGAATTTTTGTCTATAATATGTTTGTACGCCCATCACATAAAATCTACTGCAGGATATTAGATAAAGTTGTTCTTCTTGTATTTTTGTGGGTCTAACTTAAAATCTGGTTTATTTTTCAACTTAATACACCGCCTGGAAAACAAGTTAAAAGCAATAAAATTATGTCTTTAAGAATGTTTCCCAATAGAGAAGATGACTAAAAATCTAATTAGTCCGTCAGATGGATCTCCAAAAAATATTAGAAATGATTTTTTTTCTTTTTTCACGTAAACGAAAAATTAAAAGTATACAGTGGGTTGAGAACTAGTATGACGTCACGTGCAAGTACACTATTTACATACACGTGACGACACAAGCCCACTCCTGATCTTTGACGCATTTTATTTTCGTCTTTTTTTATTTATTTGATAAAGCAACAAATACGTGTCAAATATTTTTCGATAATCTAAGTGACGGACTAAATATATGTCGCGTCATGGGTGGCCGAGACGCGAAGCACCGGGTCTTCTTCACAATCCAATATAGTTTTGAATGTGGACACTGTTGCAGGTACCTACTCGAACGAACGAAAATTTAAGTTAAAATAACTTTATTCAGACCAACAGTTTACACAGGAACAGACAACGTGCGTGGTTGGGTATTCAGCCGAGAGTTCCTGAGCGCTGCAGCGACCTCTCCCTAGCCCCGCCAGTTCTCGCTGTCCCCTCTACCAACGATCGTATCCAAGCGGCGCTTGCGTTTCCGGTCACGAGATTATTAGGTTTCAAAACAATTTGTCAGATGGCGCTGTCCGTAGTCCCATAGTAGCGCCATCAATCTACGACATATATATGACGGAATATCAGAATGGGCAGCGGAGCGGTCTTTGTGATAGTCATCCATCATGGGCGTGTTATAGAAGAAACGTTGAAATAATAGCACGTTTGTGATTCATAACAGTCCCTCGTTTCATTCGATTACATTTGTAAACAAAATATACGGTAAAACACAAGATGAAACTAGATTACGAGCCAATAGGTCAGCACGCGTGCACTTCGTACGCTGTCTGTCAAAAGAATGCCAGCTGTCACGGCGTATACGCAAACCTGCTACCCTATTCGGGGTTACCCGCTCATATTTATATTTATATTCGACCAATTGAAATAAATCACCATTTTAATTTTGAACTTAACAATAATGACTATTCAACCAAATAACACAATCAGTCTCTCATCTTAAATCTTGGATTTACTTTTAATTTAGCTGCGCGCCGTCACGGCCGTCCTGCATCTTCACACGTCCTCGTGTGTATTGCTCTCATCTTCACTATCGACGGTCAAACAGAAAGACACAATGATTAACATTATTCTCCACTCGGTCACCCTGACCCATATTTAAAGCAATACTTGTAAGGCACCTAAATCTGATTATTTATCATTTTCAATACAAGTGATAACCAAATATCTCAGATAACACGTCGAATCTTACATAGTACTCAGTGCCACCACAGCAAGTTAGTGCCAACCCAGCTGCTCGATGTCATACAGTTTGGTTGGCGCCACACAGGCTCGTCAATACCAGACAGGCTAGTCAGTGCCACACAGGCTAATCAATGCACACAGGCTAGTCGATGCCACACAAGCGAATCAATGCCACACAGTCTAGTCAATGCCACACAGGTCAGTCAATGCTACTCAGACTAGTCAATGCCACACAGGTCAGTCAATGCTACTCAGACTAGTGAATGCCACACAGGCTAGTCAACGCCACACAGGCTAGTCAACGCCACACAGGCCAGTCAACGCCACACTGGCTATTGCCACACAGGCTGGTGCCACATAGGCTATTGCCACACAGGCTGGTGCCACACAGACTGGTGCCACACAGGCTAATGCCACAAAGGCTATTGCCACATAGGCTGGTACCACACAGGCTAATGCCACACAGGCTAGTACCACACAGGCTGGTGCCACACAGGCTGGTGCCACACAGGCTAGTGCCACACAGGCTAGTGCCACACAGGCTTGCGCCACACAGGCTATTGCCACACAGGCTATTGCCACACAGGCTGATGCCACACAGGCTATTGCCACACAGGCTGGTGCCACACAGGCTAGTGCCACACAGGCTAGTGCCACACAGGCTAGTACCACACAGGCTATTGCCACACAGGCTATCGCCACACAGGCTGGTGCCACATAGGCTAGTGCCACACAGGCTATTGCCACACAGGCTCTTGCCACACAGGTTCTAGCCACACAGGCTCTTGCCACACAGGCTCTTGCCACACAGGCTCTTGCCACACAGGCTATTGCCACACAGGCTAGGGCCACACAGGCTATTGCCACACAGGCTGGTGTCACACAGGCTAGTGCCACACAGGCTATTGCCACACAGGCTATTGCCACACAGGCTATTGCCACACAGGCTATTGCCACACAGGCTATTGCCACACAGACTAGTGCCACATTGGCTTGTGCCACATAGGCTTTTGTGACCAATGGTTAATATTAGCAAAGGCCTTCACAGTAAACAAGTAAATCCAGCTGCACAACTCACCTGCGCCGTTATCGGCACATTCTGACTCTACACTATTAGTAGGCCTTCAAACCTATGTACATTCAACTCCAATGGAATGTAGCAATCTGGCATAGGTCGTATCCGATCATGTGCATACTTATAGGTTCTACTCTATTATTAGAGCCTTCAGTAAATGCCTATCGCCACGTGTTTGTTACTCATGGGGTGCGGTCAGACCCATTGGCACCACCTGAGGTGCGTTCAAGAGCTTCGAGTATGAGTAGACAAGCTATTCTTAACAAGATTTCGTTTCATTACCATTGTCTTCGACTAAGACATCTAATACACGAGAATACTTGGTGTTCGGGAATCTTCCTCAATCTTGCACAATCATGAAGAGTTAAGCGCCTTTAGTCGGTATCTATCTAGGTAAATAACCCTTCGATGATCCTTAAATGGACCGTTTAATTCAAGATTTTACGTACCTAATCTGGTTTCACTCATAATCTTCTAATAACACGAAATCGTTAACGGAAAACTTAATCTTTAGCTGCTTCTGTACAATCAAATTGAGCTTTACCTTATACCACGCATCGTTTTAAACCCTGTAATGAAATCTCAGGGACCTCATCTAATCGACTCCAGTACCTACATAACCAAACATCAATTATGGGTCTCGCAGTTTCTTAAATCAAACGCTCTACAGATGAAGCCTAACATTTTTGACGCATTATTTGCTGTCGTTGAGTTCTACGGCAATTGTCTACAAACTAGTGTTGGTCAGTCAGTTAGCCGTTTGAGAGTTCAAGAGCGGTTGTATATGACCTAATTGAAACAAATGCGGTTTGATTCAAGATTCGTGATTACCAAGTCCAAAAACCGGTAAAAGTCACCAAACTCACAATAATTTGAATAAAGAAAATCAAAGACCTGGTATCTCATCACAGTCAACAGCTATCATATCATAGCTCAACACAACACAATTACTACACTCGCTCTTCCCCATGGGAATAATATCAAGTAAGTTTTATTTTGTACGACAAAGAGCTACCGCAACCCTGTTACAGACTCCTTCGTCTGTATCACTCTGGGAAACTGCTACGATACTCTAGTACAGTTACTGACACACAGAACTCAGAACCTGTTCACATAAACTAAATTGCCACTAACTCATCATCTACTTCACAACGTCTATTGGTACTTTGCCTCGGGTGTCTTCTTCTCCATAAAGAGATTTTAAAACATGCCGACCGATAAGCTATGCACATCGGAGCTTCCAAAAAAATACAATGTTTGCGTTGAACGTTCATGTGAAGGAACTACGTTCACGAATTACTCTACGTTAATCTACGAACATCACGGTCATAACTGCACTGTTCAATTTGAATTAATAAATCTTATTTTAATCTCACCCGTATTAACTCACATACCGGGTAGGCAAACCAGTAGTGAGAATGGAAAATCTATTTAGAAATTTTAATAGCATGATTTCTCTATGCCTGTAAACCTTTAATTATTGTCATTAAAATCAAGTTGCTGTACGTGATGGTTTACTTACTATCGAAATAACTAACTGTTGGAAAACGTACACCAAAAAAAGTTTAAGTCGGAGCATGACCTTGCCATGCACTATCTCATTCTAAAGTTCGCACTGAACAAAATGTTGAAACTATTACCGCCAATGGGAAAACTAAGTACTCGCTTTATATTAAGTATGTCAAAATAACCTTGCACTATCAAACCAACCACTGAATACATATGAAGAATTTGGAAGCTTTTAAACTCACAATACAAATAAAATGGGAGCGACTCACCCAGTTCCAGACAGCTTTGAACGTTCTTACACCCCACAGATGTTGACAAGATGCTCGGCTATTGCAGTCTGCAAACTGGTTGCTGGCCTTTGGTTTGTCACGCTCAGAACTGCTCAGAACTGCTCAGAAGTTGCAGCTGCTCAGCAGTTATAGCAGCATGCGAACCGCTAGCCTCCTGCTAACATCCACCGTAATACGATATCTGAAAACTGAGAAACAATACGAGAGTACAAGTTCTATCAAAGCTGTGGCTGAAAATAGAGCTTTCAGGTAGTAGTAGAAGTCAATATTAATAAAGTCAATAAATCGAAAACTAAACAAAACATTGGCACAAGAAAAGAGGCCCACGCCCAGCAGTGGGCAAAGCCCGGGCAATGGAATGTAATGATAAATCAAAACATGGCTTTTGCGAATAACACAGTTTTCAGAAAAAGCGTTAGGTGGGTACGGTATTGAGAATATAGCGCTTTATTGTCCCATGGAGGTATTTACGCCACTATAAACCCAACAACAATAACACTTAACAATCAAGTCTATTACTCAAATAGCGATAGCAAAATAATATCGCTTCTTGAGCATTATATAAAGCATCGCTTAACCAGTCAACGTGAAAGCTATAGCGCTTAAACTACTACTATACTAAAGCGATAGCCAACACGACAATAACAACCTGACTTTAGCGTAGAGCAATAAAACGACAAGTCAACTGTCAAATATCGATAGTCTTCAATCATGAGACCGTAACCCTCTGTGAGTCAGTCTCCACAGCATAAAAATGTTCACCCGTAAACAAAGAGAAAAATTAACTAACTAGCACCTCACCTCTACAGCAATAACTAAACGAAAATGGCTCACCAGATTGTCGTGAATATCCCCACACACTCCTTTTTCTCCTTGACCTGGCCAGTTGCTGTGAAGTTGCTTGCCTCCGTTTTAGACTGGTTTTCCATTGTTCAGGTTGATGAGGGTAGTCGCATAAAACTCGACAAAAAGAAATCTTGACCTCGTAATTTTCCTTGAATTTTTCCTACGTTGAACCCAGATAGGTTATCTACGACAGGCATGAAGGCACGAAGCTTTTCAGCGCCTTACTAATGGTCAAAAATAAGCTGCACTGCACAATACTGCATCCTCGACGCAACATACCACCGTGATACCGCACTATGATCGGGCGTCAAACTTGGGTTTAACGGATCAAATTTCAGGGCACTTCACGGCACACATTGAGTTTTTAACGTCTGGATTAGCGTACGCGTTTCAAAAAGAACCGCAATTTTCACTATCACTGTCACTATGTGTTTTGCATTTCAAAACGTAACGCCTCGTATTTCACTAGTATTGTCACGAATTTCCTTGTGGGCCATGTGAGTTACATCCCACGTCTGATGACGGAATATCAGAATGGGCAGCGGAGCGGTCTTTGTGATAGTCATCCATCATGGGCGTGTTAAAGAAGAAGCGATGAAATAATAGCACGTTTGTGATTCATAACAGTCCCTCGTTTCATTCGATTACATTTGTAAACAAAATATACGGTAAAACACAAGATGAAACTAGATTACGAGCCAATAGGTCAGCACGCGTGCACTTCGTACGCTGTCTGTCAAAAGAATGCCAGCTGTCACGGCGTATACGCAAACCTGCTACCCTATTCGGGGTTACCCGCTCATATTTATATTTATATTCGACCAATTGAAATAAATCACCATTTTAATTTTGAACTTAACAATAATGACTATTCAACCAAATAACACAATCGGTCTCTCATCTTAAATCTTGGATTTACTTTTAATTTAGCTGCGCGCTGTCATATAATATTTTTAAACCAGGAATCATCCCTATTTGTATTAGTAGTAATTTAAAAGTAGAAGCGGAAAGTCAGATCATCAGTCTTACCAACCAGTTCATTAGAGGGCTAATTCTACAAATTTTCAAGCATCTTTCGCATTCGCATCTCAGCTGGCCGAAACTGTAAAAGTGTCACCTGAAACTTACCATTGACAGCTCACATCATTATTCACTTCACTTAAGTTATCAGGGTGAGATTTTTACAGCATACCACTACAGGCGCAAGCTGACAAAAACACCTCAAAGGGGATAGAATATTTGTGGCACAGCCACCCGCCACCATTTTGATTTTTTTTTTTTCATCGCGTCGCGTGTAAAAAGAAACATGAATATATAGGTAGAGGACAAACAAAAAATACTAACACAATCTCCTGCATATGCGAGTAAACAAATGATTCATTCATTTTTATTGATTATCATTACAAATACAAATTCCTTTGTACCTAGTTGTTCTTAATGATGAGTACAAAGTGACCCCTTGTAGGTATTGCGTTTATTCTGTTACGCGTTTTGTACAAAAGTCAATAAATGTATGTAGGTCAAGGTCAATGACCGTTATTGCACATTCATCTGGCACCTATCATTTATAGTTATATCTATTTTTTGATTAATTTATTTTTAAGAACATTATGAATACCTTTTATTAATGATTTGCAGACAGTGGTAAGTAAATCTAACATAATTATATCATATCTTTTTCAAAAAGAAAAAAAAATGTATGAAAACAAAAACGATAAAAACAGAATAGCTATGTTGTAGCCAACGGGCTTAATCAACTGCCTAGCTCTTTCATTGAACAGCGCCTCCTAAATGATATCCTGGCATTTAATTTAACTGCTAGGAAAATTACATGGTTCAATATCGTTTAACGACTTTCCCTGGTGCCCTGAGTTCCCAAATAGAACATAAAAAAATTATAAGTTCCATTTGGGAACTCAAGGCAACAATTTTTAATAAAATAAAATAATAAAATGAAATATCGTTTAATTCCAGCGCATCCATGTAAGTAATTTTTTATGTCTTAATTTGTTTTTGTATATAACATTTATATAGGTTTAGTATAAACTAAATTTTATTATCTAAAAATATATTATTATAAACATTTAGGGTATTTATTTATATTTTTATTTAAAAAAGATATACTAGTTATTATATAGTTAGTTTACTATTTATCTGTGTTTGTTTTTTTTAATCCTCTTTACTTAAATCAAATTTTAAATTGACATTATTTTACTTTTTAGACTGAGGTATGCATGATGAAAATTAAAAATCTATTCTTTGTGAATATTACTAATTTCAAGATCCTTACTTGATAATTATGAAAATAACTCAGTCTCGGTTCCCTCCTCTTTATGTCTAAACGACTGAACTGTTTTCTTAGATGAAAATTTGCATACGGGTAGACGATGTCCTAGAATGAGACATAGAATCCGTCCATCCTGGGAGAGTTTTCGATATTCTTGGGGCGAAGCCGCTTACAAAAACTGGTTTAAATAAATTCAACAGGATAGGAGCTACAGTAAGACACTAATGAGAAATAATTATGTTCCATGTACTATAAAAACATGAAATGATCTTTTTCTAAAAATATTCTCCTCATTTTACAGAGATGGGTAAAGTATCATAATAATTAATAATACTTGTTATTCAACAATGTTTTTTTTTAAATTTATTCATTGTTTTTGCAATTTTTACTAATTTTTTTTATTACTTTTTTCCCTATAAAGCTGACGGTTAGTTATTTTTCTATGTAATTAAAATAGTTATATTTCTAGAACTTGCTCTCGATTTAATTTTTTTATTAATAAACCATTAAAACAACGCTATTACTATTGTGCGGATATTAGTCATCTGTCTGCCCTGGGCGTCTACTCTCTAAGCCCGAAGTCCGTAGTTTTCTACTCCAGAGAAAGAGAGTAGAAAACGCCCGATACTAAGGCCAAAACTACGGACTTCAGGCATAGAGAGTAGACCCTCTGAACCCAATTATGGGGTCGGCTTCAGTCAAACAGGATGCAGCTAAAAACCAGTATTTTACGAGGAGTCTGACTGCCTCTCTGATTTGCACAACCCAGTAACTGGTTAACATAGAAAGAAAGGAAAACCGTTTATTCACGTGAAAGTGACGCACATAGGAACAACATTTTTGTAAATAAACTTACTTATGCCAAAAAAAACCTTCTAAAATAAAACCTCATGCGTCACATTTAATCTTCTTAATTCATCAACGCTACTTGACAGTATTTGCGTTTGAAGAAATGTGGTAAAAAAATCTTGTAACGCAATACATTTTCTAAATGTATAAAAGAACACTAAGAGGAATTTGTAGCTTAGTTATAACAGCCACACGGATCAACCTTCAAGGTTAAGTAACGCTTGCCTACTGCGGGCCATGCATACATTTTACTCCTCCATATCTCAGAATAGACGCTAAGCCGTGTTCCCGGCTGTCTTTTTTTGTGCCTTTGCGAGTAGTCAGAACCAGAAAATCTGACACCGGTCTTGCCAAGAGGTACTGTGTTGTGAACTAGGCTGTAGAGGTCAGACAGACAGTTCTCCATGGAAAATACTGGTATTCAAAAACTAAGGCAGGAAGATAGATTTGAATAGGTCGCTAAGGTAAAAATTAAATGTAGCTCAAACTGCAACTCTTCCGTATAAAGTTTTTGCTTCATAATATAGAATAATTACGGCACTTGTTATTCTAAAATTTACTTCAGTATTTTTTACTTTTATTTATTTTGTTTTATACTATTAATTTGGTAACTTACAGAAATACGTAAGTAATATTAAATTATTTTCACCGCGGCAGTCAAGCACTGTGAACTGATACTGCAACTTCTTGTTTTGTATTCCGTATTAGGTCGATAGCTGGTTAGGGTCGATTGAAGGATCAGCAGTGAACTCCACTGCACAGAGACCGCTCTGTATCTAGGATAGGACGTTTCAGATCTAAAGAGATTGCGCTAAACTTATACTACGACTAACCTCAGAGGTAGGTTTCTCGATAAAGTTATTTGTTGTTTGGGAGCTTTTCGTCAGCTTTGATGTAGCAGTTCACTAGGCACAGTACTTTACTATTCACAGTAATTAACTTGGCACATAAGTTCACTATACAGTTAAAATCATAGCAGTTTACCACGCGGCGAACGTGGTTTGGTATAGCGCTCAGTGGAAACCACCACAAGTTCGGCGGCGCAGCGGACAGAATCGATTGGAGACGATAATGATTGAGCGAAATCCAGGACTGCAGAAGATCAAGCGGTTAATTAACATCAGTATCCAACAACGTATATACAACGTGTTACACAATAAACGCAAAACCTGAGAAGGGTTCATGGTACTCATAATTATGAACAACTTTCTCAATGGGGCCAACACTGAAATGCAAAAAAATAAATAAAAAAACATTATCTATGCGACAACATTTTTTTTTCGCTATTTCGGGTTTGGTCTCATAGTACCTAATAATTGGTCATAATGATGAGTTCAATGACCTCTTTTCGGGTATTACGTTTATTCTATAATAATTATAATAATAATATAATAATAATAATAAAAATATAAAATGTATGTTTGTAAGATGAATAAAGAGAATAATAATAATTCTCATAGGGCATCAAAAAAATCGTCCAAATCGCTGTCAACAGGAAAAGTGCCCAGGGGCTATAGTCGATTGTCAATACGTCAAAAATGTACCTATGGGATTGACAGATGCTATCGAAATGTCACGTGATCAAATTCCTAAATTTTGGCATTTCGACAGTCGCATTCGCTAATTGAATGGCACATTGTATAAGGCCTCAGAACACTGGCAGCGGCCAACGAATCAGCATTGCCATTCAACGTAGCAATACGTTGAATGGCAATGCTGATTCGTTGGCCAAAGAAAAGGCCAGCCCTCTGGTCACGTGAAGAGTCGACTAACTGCTAGCTGATTTCGCGAAAAATTCAAAAATTTTGTTTTTTGTTAAAATTTTTGGATAAAATATTATTAAGAAAATAGTGGTCCCGCTCCAGAGACAGGAACCCCCTAAAAATACGAGCCGTTTCTAGCTGCCCACTAATATCGGTACAGTTACTGCTGAGTCAACATTCCACATGTCGACAACCTCGCCAAGATACCTACCATTATATTCTGTACATTTGACATTTTCATTCCTTTACAGACAAGGGTAAGTTATTTCACTCGTATTACGAAAGTGACAAAATGTTGAGTTACGTTTTATAATTTATACATTTCAATAATATTAGGTATTTAAATAATTTTTAAATTCTATTTTCCAGCCTCCGACCGTAAGATTATTTTGTTATTATTTACTGAAGTCAAATTTATTCATTTTAACAATGAATTTATTACTTATACATTTTTTTTATTTGTATTTTCTAGAAAGTGAGTACAGGGTTCATACACCTAATACTTTTTATTTTGTAAACGGTGCCCCATTCTAGGAATTTCTCCTGTATTGTGGGTGCGTTTGCAAACATAGAAACTCACATACACAAACAACCAGACCCGGAACAACTATCTGTAGGCCATACAAATATTTGTTCTGTGCGGGAATCGAACCCGCGACATGCAGCGCAGCAGTCAATCGTTCAACCACTGCGCTAACCATGTTGTCATACTTCATAATCAATATTATATAAAACTATTGCGTTACTGAGTGACTGACAGACAACGCGCAGCCGAAACTACTGGTCGTAGAAAACTAAAATTTGGCATATAGACTCCTTGATGTGTCTAGAGGAGCATTAAGAGAGGATTTCTCGAACTTCCCATGGGAACGGGAAAAAGGGAATAGGTAAACACAAAGTCGCGGGCAAAAGCTAGTGCAAATAATTATTTGAATTCAGAATTCGAAATTTTAACCAAACTTCGGAGCAAAGAGAACTCTATGCAACGCACAGCGAAGTTAAAATTCCATTACACTCCTTTTAGGATCTATTCAATACAAATGACCCCTTAAGGGTGTCCTAGTCGAACAGGTGAACTCATTGACGGGCACGGTTAAATGTTACTATCTCATCCAACATCATTTAAATGACGGAATAAACGCTGTCATGAGCAATACGAAGCTGCGCACACAAATTTACAGTTCCATATCATTTAAGATGATTTATAACGAAAATGAGGTTGTAAAATTTATCAAAAGACATTTGGTAGTCAGGATGTTATGAAAAAAGTGCTGAATGTATCTACTTACAATATTTTTTTTATTTTCAACATAAGAAATAATCTATCGTGTGGTTAATATTTTGCCATTTTCTTACTAAATAAGTTATTTATTTACGCCCAAAGTTGTGTTAAAATTTGGATGTTTTGACACAAATAATAATATGTAACTTGCACATCAATTTTTTTTTTCTGTTTTGTTTTCATACAGGGCTAGATAATACCGATCTAATATATATAAATATGACTTTTTTTCTGAACGTACTCCGTCAATCAGTAGAGTAATCGCCAGACTACGTTTATATGAAACTATGACTGTCTAGGGCACCCTTAAAATCAATTTCAAATCCACAACGCCTAAGTACCCGTAGATATTAAAGATCATACCGAATTATCAATATTAATTCAAGTACAAAACATGTAGGTAAGTTGATATATCTTTTTACCAAGTGATCTTTTTAAAACACATTTATTTGTGTTTTAGCCTAACGTGAGTATTAAGAAAATAATAAAAATAAATAAGGGGTTCAAACATTTTTGTATGGGAGCTGGCACAGCCACCAGCTGCCATTTTGATTATTTGTCAAAAGGTTAGCACATAATTAATTAATTCTTAATGATATTCATTGTTGCTACATGACGACTTTACTTCCAATTAACTCGGCAACGTAACAATTTACGGCACCGTCTTGCTAATATTTTTTGTTTTATGTGTTCTCTACATATATCATATTATACATGTTAAAACGTGCACCGTGATTTGGAAAAAAATATCAAAATGGCGGCCGGGTTACTATGCCGCAAAGGTTTTATCCCCTTTATTATGTTTTTTTTTATATTTTTTCTTAATCGTTCAGTAGAAAATGCATGATTGTTAGCTTATGCTCTCTCTATTCTAAAAGAATAAATACATTGTACCAAAAACCAGACAATTTTGAAGCTGCCTCATGCAGTTAGTGGCTGGTGGTACTGTATTTTAGAAACAGAACATCACCGTTAAAATATGACCACGTGCCTACATACTTGTGAAACTTAGTTTATAGAGAACGTGCAGGAACACAGGCAGTACAGAAGTGCCAATGGCAAATATTTCTACGAAAAAAGTTCTTAATGGCACAGTCTTCGCTACGAATGTTCCTCTAGGGAGCTTGTAGGAGTTGTAGGTGGCACGAAGTGTTTATGTCAAAAATGTGTGTCAATTAATACGGTAAAAGTTCTGAATTTACACTGGATGACAAAATCTACGTCTACTCCATGCAAGTTCACTATACCCAATTGTCTTACCACATGCAACCGGTTCCACGGGGAGGAGTTTCCCAATGAAGTTGGGAAAAGGCTAGGCAGATGATGATGTTCTTGCGATTCCAGTGCCTCTGTCAAACGCGCGGTCCGCTGTCGAACTTCAAGCTGATGGGTAACCTTCACTTCAAGAATATCAAGGTAATTTCCAAACCAATTTTCAAGTTAACAAAATTATAAATAAATTCAAAGCACTTAAAAAAAACATAATTTTACAGGCCGCATATTATTCACTTTTATTTTGTCAATTTATGCGAAGAAGAATGTACCTACTAAACTACAAAATTTATTCCATGTTAACAGTTATTTTTTTGAGTAAATCGTGTCTTTGATTGATTAGGTATCAAACAAAGACGATTTATACAAAAAAATACTAGAAAATATTTTTTTCGGATAGTGTTAAAACATTCGCTTGTATTTTCACCCCGAGCTATGTGATCTTCAAGGTTAAAGGCTCTTTAAATTTAAACGTTTCGTGTCGAACTGCTGCCGCACGTTTATTGTGCCGCTTGCTACGTCTCGAAGCAGGATCGCAACAGTTCGACACCAACCATCTAAATTGAATGCGTATCGGACAGTCTGTTAGTAATGTATTTTAATCGAGCCATGGACTCAAATAAAGAAACATTTAATTACAGTTAGTGCTTTTGCTAAATAAAAGGAAGCAAACAACGTTCAACAACAACGTCCTGCTGTCGTGCGTGAGCGGTGCCAACGCCGTACTGCGCGCTTGGTGCATAAATTGTTTGGAAAAAAAAAACACAACAAAGTACAAAATAACTTTAATTTCGGAATTCGGTGTTTTTCTTCTGCTTCTTCGTTATTTGACACTGACTTCCGAAATTAAAGTTATTTTGTACTTTGTAGTGTTTTTTTTGGAAGTCGGTTTTTTTTGTTATCTATTCATCACTTTATAGTGGTATCCCACACCTAACAGCACCACTGGAAAACCACAGGAAAGCAAAAATACGCAATTTATTATTTTTAAAAGAGTGTCCGTGGAGTTTCTTGCTCGTTCTTCTCCACAATCAACGCTTTGGAACGTGCAAATAGCTTCACCTTTTTGACCGACCGACCTTGACAATTCAAAAGTGCCTGTAAAGTTGAGAGTGTGAGTTTTGAGATTTTTAATCGGGTTTGGCTGGAAGCCGACCCCAATAGTTGGGAAAAGGCTTGTTGGAAATTGACTGCAATTTATGGCTGGTCTCTTTAAATGGCATAGAAATACTAAAATAACAGGTGAATGTGATAAGGGGCCGTTCAAGTATTACGTAAGCAGAATTTTTGTAATTTTTAACCCCTCCCCCAGCCATAGTAAGCAAAGCTTCTACCCCCCCTACTATGCTGACGTAAACATTGGTTAAAGCACAGTAGGTACTTCCTTACCATACTTCAATTTTTGAACTTAACTATGGAACACCGCATGAGAGCCAGTAAGCAACAATAAACTATTTTAGCAAATCTTTGATGTTACTTAGGAATAGGAAAGGGAAGGAAGGAAACGTGGTAATGAGGGAAATAAATGTTGCTGACGTAATCACCAGACTCCCGCGTCCCCCATGTCATCAAAAGTAAGCAAACCAAAGACCCCCTCTCCCCCTTTGGGGCTTACGTTATACTTGAACGGTCCCTAATTGACCCTAATGTCTCGTGCTACAATTATAAAATTAATATCGCACTGTTGAGCGCGCATTGATGTCTTTTGTAGTGCGAAGAGTAATTTAGTATTTTTAAATGTTTAAAAACTGGCTAATTGCTTTCAGGTTCCTGTAAGTATCTTCTGGAATAATATATTATTATAGCCTTTATTTAACAATCTTACAAACACTCTTATTATTTATAAAACAAAAAGTACTTACTTAACGTAATAAGGTAATTGTTTGATAGCGATATTGAGAGAGACCTTGCCCAATTCTCTTGTTATGGGTTTCCTTTTTTTTTTTTGGGCGAATAAAATGCCTAACGCTTGCCACGTCGTCCGGGAGATGACGTGGTTATGTGGGGCTTGCACCCACTAAAAACTTCGCCTGTGCACCTACTTTCGCCTTGATGGGTGGGCCGCGAGAACTGCTACGCATGACATTCGCGACCCACCCAGCGTGGCCCACTTCTGGGCTCCCTCTTCTTTGCCCAAGTCTGGGCTACCTCCTCTATCAGCGATATCCGGGTGCACTGGGATATCACCACAACTCTAGGGACCGTGCAGCGTGGACGATAGAGTCCCCAATCTATCGTCCGCTGGCCCTTCTTATGGCGGCATCAAGTCGGCATTTCGCCGCCTGGTTATCCTTTTTTTTTTTTTTTTTTACGGGGGGAAATCCTCATGGATGTCCTCCGCCCTGGGGCGGGCGGAGGGGTCTGTCAGACTCTTACTGACTAAAACCACCCCGGTGTTCCATCTTCCACCTACGCCGGGGATCGCGGGAACATTTGCGACTTCCGTAATCCCCGGCTGGTGCCGGCCCGCCTGTGCGGGCCACATCTCGTAAGCGGGGGGAGTGAGGTGTTTAACTCCCCCCGCGACGTCAGAGGGGCGCACGGGAACACCACGCGCCGCCACCTCGGGTCCGGATGAATGGGGGGCAACGGACATCCCCAAGTCCGCCGCCCCTGGACCCAATTAGGGGGGCCGAAGGAGGGCAGCGTACGCCCTCCTCCGACGCCCGGTGCGCCTGCTGCGGGCCGGGAGAGCGCTCGACATCTCCCTCTCCCTTTCCGCAGCCTCCTTCTGCGCGATGACAGTTTCGCAGAAGGAGACCACCGCGTCCCAGGACTCCTCACCGCCGACCATAGAACGTACTACAGCCGGCAGCGAGAGGTCACTGCCTACCACAGAGACGAGGGCACGGCGCGGCTCCTCCCAAGCGGCACACTCTGCCAGCGTATGCCGCGCCGTGTCCTCCCGACAGTCGACGCAGTGGTGACACCGAGCGTCCGGCTCCCTGCCTATGCGACACAGGAACCTCCCGAAGCAGCCATGCCCCGTGAGGACCTGTGTCGCACGAAACGACAGGGAGCCGTGCCTTCTCCCGAGCCACAGGTCGAGCACTGGCCGGATGGCCTCGATAGTGACGAGGCCGGCGGTAGGGCGTGAAAGCCGGTTCCGCCATTCCGCCACCAGGACCTCGCGCAGCTGCGACCGACGCAGCTCAAAATGTCGCTGCGTCAGTCGCTCCCCGCGCGCCCGCGCGTCCTCGCGCCACCGATGCATTGACGCGAGGACTTTTGCCTCCAGGTCCCAGGGCGGAGATCCGGCCAGTGCGCAAGCCGCCTCGTAGGAGATCGTGCGATAACCCCTGACGCCTGGTTATCCTACTCCAAGTTACATCAGCTACTCGCCGGATATCGTCTTCCCATTTTGGATGCCTCCTTTTCTTTCTTTTATTTTGCCTTGGACACCATTCAGTTCGGTTCAGTTTGGTGCATACTTACTTACATGCTGCATGTTGCATGTTGCATGTTGCATATAGCATGTTGCATGTTGCATGCTGCATATTGCATGTTGCATGCTGCATGTTGCATGCTTTCTTGCATGCCGCATGCATGGTGTGTTGTTTCCATGCTCCTAACTGTAAACTTTCTGAGATATGATCGTTCTGGCTATCTATATCAAATGTATGCCAAAAGACGATTCTGACTGTGAAGTTTCTGCGATATGATGATTCTTGGATAAATTGACTGACTCAACTAATTTACAAAATTATAAATTTAAAATGAAGTTTATGTTCTCCGCTGTTATGCAAAATAATATTATTATTATGACATTAAAAGTTTTGCTATACAGGGTAAACCCGTCGGGTAAAGGGTCATTGGGATTTTTCATTACAAACTCTGTGACAGCCCAGTTCGAAAATTGGTGGTGTAACACCCTCCGTACTGTGTCTGATTGCCGTCATATGGAATGAGAGCGATGGAAGCAGGAGTGCACCTTTGTTAGTGCCAACACTTGTGCGCTATGATATCTCTCGCGTCGATGGCTATAGTTGGCTCCAAATAAGCTGGCAATAGCGGCCATTGACCTTTCCCTTATATCTCTTTATAGGTACCCGAAAAATAAATTGTGAATGGTTTTTCATTACTAGAGAATGTAAAGGATCTCGATAGATGTAGATTCAGGACAGCTTTGTCTTTTTTTCTGATTTTGAAATTAAGAATGTCAAAAAATGTAGGTAGGTCAATGGCCGCTATTGCCAGCTTATGTGGCGCCAACTAGTCTCTGTTGGGATCATGGTTGAAATCGGTCAGAAGGACTACGTTTATCTACATAACTACTATTTAGTCATGTAAAAATTGGGTGGATGAATGTTTGTTACTCAATCACGTCAAATCAACGGCTGAACGGATTTAGATGAAAATTGGCACAGAGATAGATTATAGTCTGGAATAGCAAATAGACAACCTTGGGAGTGTGTTTCCTTGGAACAATTTCCGACATTCATGCGAGGGAAACCGCTGGCAGTAGGTAATTTGGTGACTGATTTAAAATCAATGGTACTGATGTTATTTTTGTCTTTTCTTCAGCCTAAACGCCGTGGCTACTCCACCACTGACTCGTCCAACACTAAATGTCCTCCTTGCAACTGTGCAGATTGCTCCACTACTCAATCTTCGATGAAGAAGATCGTACAAACTTGTTAAACTGCCGGTAGATTCTGTAAAATTCTTTCCGTGAAAACTTAGGGCCATTCGCATACATACAATATTCAAGTACACAACTGAACGTAAAGTGACCAATCAATCTGTTACGTCCAGTTGTGTGCTTGAATATTTGTTGGCGATTTGAATATTGCGTGTCGTATGCGGCTGACACTAAGTTTTCACGATGTGATGTTTACAGAATTGCCATGCAATAGTTTTAAACATAAATCTGGGTTCAATTATAATTATGTAATGTGTCAATAATATGTGTCAGAGTAAATGGGTTAAAAAAGCCTTGTTTAATTATTAAGATAACCTACTGACCCAAATCTATGTAAAACAGATTAAATTATTTCCTGATCTTTATATTGCGAATGTAAAATTAATTTTTTGGATGTTTGTAAAATAGAATCTCTAGCAAGAAGAACTGATCGGATTCAATAGTAATATAATTCTACTGATAGAAATCTCCACTATCGGTGGAAGTGATCTATGCTACTTTTAATCATGAAACAAAAATTGTTTCCTGTGAGATAAACTAAGAAAGTGAAAGCCACAGAATGAAGCTAATCACGAAAAGTTTAAATAAAAGGAAATGACACATTCAGATTAAAAAAAGGGTATGATTTAAGCTATCGCCAATTTTACAAGTTTTGAATTTCTTAAATAATAGGGTTTTTCCTCAAAATAGTAGATCTGACACTGTCACCCGCTCTGTGGGTGTGAGAACACACTAACCGTGCTTACAGTAAAGGAGGCGGGCAGATTTGGGCCTGGACGTTACACAAATGAAATATTTAGCAATATTTTTTTCAAGATATTTTAAATTCAGTCATAAAATATTAAGCTTTTCTATCATGGGATAAGAAATTAATTAATTAATTAAAATATTACTTACTTCCTTTATTTTCACTTTTAACAATGTTGCCAAATGAAATAAGGTAATCGATAAATCGAATCCTATAAATAAAAAATCAAGCAATAACAGTGATTCAGTGTTTTCGTCCGTAGATATGTTTTAAATACTTTTTGAATATTGGCTTATTAGTGATACTTGTCATCAACTTTTCTAGAACACCGTAAAAATAAATTGAATGAATTGATTAACGGGTCAATTTCACAATCGATTATCATATTTTTTATACTGGCAACAAAGTGAAACTTATGTTAATGTCACATCTAACGTCAAACGTCAAACAAAGTAAACAAATCATTCGTTTTGATTCGTTTGATTTTCGTTTGTGTTTTCGTGTGCTTTAATTATTCGATTAGTATATATTATTTTGTGACCTTGGCTACGTGTAAAGTATAAAGGATTCTGACGGTTATTACCGACTGATACGCTTGTCCCCCGCAACACACCCCGCATGAACGCTTGAACGTAATTATACATGTTGTTTTTTGGCGCGCCGCTCACACACAATGTTTCTATGAACTGATAGTGAACTTATGACTGTTCCGTATAGACGATAGACGAGGCTCGATTACACAACTTGTTTTAGAACTATAGATGACTTGCGATGACCCTATGTTTTTTTTTACTTAAAATGAAATTCCAATCATGATTCATACAATCACATCATAATATTCACCCTCAGACCAACAAAAAAATGTAGACAGCGCACCACGAACATCAAAAGTGAAGCCACAAAACCGTGCTCCTTCAAGTAAATACACAAGCTCACCCACACACCTACACTAAAACCATGCTCATCGCTCTTAGTACTTCATAAGCCGTCGTCTAGAAAACATTAATAGAAAAATATAATTATGCCTTCCTGTGTAGTAAAATTTGTAAAAACAATAGCAAATCACATAAAAAGTCTCACGGAATCACTTTTCACTTGTAAGTACTTGAAATAACATCGTTTTTATTATAAATTAACTATGAATTTTAGGTTATTTGGAAAAAAAACGTCAACAAACAGAAGCAGTGACATTAAGTGTGAGGGTTGCCATAATACGATTTAATATTTCCCCATTCGATTAAACAAATATATATGATTTCTTTCTTCGAGTTATATTCCTATTTTCTTTTTTTTAATATATAAAATATTTTAGATTTGAAGTTTTTAACACATTTGCGAGAAAACAGTAGCACCCCAAAATGAAATACCTGAAAGTGTTGAAGACGTCACGTCATTTGTCGACGTCATTACAACAACAAAACAAATCAGTGCCCTGTAGAAGAAGGAAGAAAGATAACAAAATAAAAATAAATTTCGGCCAATCCTATCAAACAGCTTCTGGAAAAATTATCGTTTTATTAAACGTCAAATGAAGGAACTACCTAATTGTCGAAATAAGTGTCGACAAAAAATAAGTGATGAGCAACGAGCTATAATTCACAAAGAGGTTTGGAATCTTGGGTCTTATGAATAAAGGGCAGCGTTCATTTCATCTTTAATTACCATTCGAGTTAAAAAAACCGAGCGTCGTCGGTTCGAAGATCCTAGTTTACAAAAAAATAGACAGTAGACTTATACGTATCATTTTAACGTCAATAGTTAAAAAAAATCCGTTTGTCAAGGCTGCTTTCTAAAAACCCTATCAATAAGTGACAATTTTGCAAAACTAATCGGTTTGAAGAAACGCGGCACCTCGAGTGGAATTATACCAACAGACCGAATACTACAATAGTATACTGGCTATAGACAGGCAACTCTACCTTATTTTTTAATACTAGGAAGTGGTCGAACTCAGCGCCATCTAGTTTTTAGTTAAGGGAACTAATTTATATAAGTAAATGTATAGGTAGGTAGGTGTATAGCTGCTGTCTGATCTTTTATGATATTAGGTAGAGAGATGAGTGTATCCGCTATATACTACAAAGATACGTACCACATAAAGGAAAATAAAACCAAATAATTGAATACCTATTAAACCATTTTATTTAGAAAAACATCACATATTTTACAATAAAATTTTATGTTCACCTTTTTCGTCCCTTATGATAAGGGTAGTGCCGATTAGCCTTTTCTTTCATTGAATCGTTAATATTCCAAAAAGTTATTTGGCCAGTGAGAACATTATTGAATTATCTTTGCATCAGTTGTTTACAACAACAACACACACAATACACCACAACACAACACAACACAACACGAACGTACGAACGAATTGTAACGCGGCTCAGCAACATGGAGAAACGAAAGCTCAACTCAACCTGCAAATGCACTAGCGGAACAACAAAAACTCTATTGCAAAAGGAAAATAAATGCGCACGAATAGTTACACTCTCACGCAGCCATTTGCAATTAAAGTGTGGCCATTCAAAAACAAACTTTTGCACGTTTAAATACCAAAATATAACTTCTTCACTATTAAAGCTCATAATAAAAACCAAATTATGTACTAATTCATATATTCTATTATTTTTATATAAGAAGAGCATGAAATTATATTATTTTTCATGATTAATCTTATAAAGTAACTCCCAGAAAAAAATATATTTAACCGTAGCAACACCGCAATTTGTTTCCCTTAACTAAAAACTAGATGGCGCTGTTTTCAATAAATAATAATTGAATTTTAATTTTGTTCTAAGTTGCCATAGCATGCAACAGACAATCGTGGAAAGAATACACCAGCAAACAAACATTCCGAAAAAAAAATTCAAGAGGTGATTAATCATATCAATTCGTTTCCGCTATATGAAAGTCATTACACTAGACGTAGAAGCACCTGCAAATATTTACCATCGCTTTTGACTATATCGAAAATGTATTCTCTTTATTCAGAATCACATGAAAATCCTGTGAGTGATAAGATATACCGCAAAGAATTTCATAAATTAAACCTAAGTTTCAAAAAACCAAAAGTGGACACTTGTCACACATGCGACTTGTTTAAAATGAAAAAAAATATTGCTACGGACGAGATCACAAAATTAGCCCTTGAAAAAGAACGCGACTCTCATCTGCTAGCCGCTGATATGGCGTACAAAGAGAAGCAGTGTGATAAAAATGTCGCAATTACAAATAACAAAATCAAATGCCTGACTTTTGACCTACAGCAATGCTTGCCAACCCCAGCTTTACAATCATCTGTAGCCTTTTATAAAAGACAACTTTGGACCTTCAACCTTACAATTCATGACAACGCAACTGGAATGTCAACGTACCACATGTGGCATGAGGGTATTTCGGGTCGCGGTGCTAATCAAATAGCCTCTTGTTTGTTTGCGTATTAACAAGAACAACAGGAAGAAATCTCAGAAGTGATTTTGTACTCTGACACTTTTGGAGGACAAAACAAGAACACTCACGTGGCTGCAATGTTCAGGTACTTGTTGACTGTAAAACCTTCAATGAAGGTAATAATAAATCAAAAGTTTATGATACCTGGTCATACACATATGGAGGTTGACTTAGACCATGCAAGAAAAAAACCGAAATACAAATTTATCACCCCCACGATTGGATGCAGTTAGTTAGATGGAGTAGCAAAAAACAGTTAGAGAAACGCAACATAATGATTTCTTTGATTTCGCTAGCTTGAAAGGTACCTTCAATAGCTCGAAAAAAAGACGATGACGAGAATATTTTCAAGTGGCATGATGTGAAGTGGCTGAGTTATGACTCTGAGTACGGCGTCATAAAATACAAAACATATCTTTCTAGAGAGGACTCATTTAAAAGTATTAATTTGAAACGGAGCACGCGGCGTGATAAGGAATTTAATTTGATGCAGATTACTGTCAAGCCAGTACTAATAAGTGTCGAAAAAAAACGTGATCTAATATCACTTTTGTCTTTAATACCAGAATCCTACTAATATTATAAATGTGAATGTTTGTGTTTCAATCAGGCAAAAACGGCTGAAGGGATTTGGATGAAATTTGGCACACATGTAGTTCATATCCTGGAATGAGACATATGCTACTTTTTATCCGAGTAAGTGGCATGGATCAATGAAGACTGAGGAGGAAGTAGAAATTTAGAGCCGCTGCTGCCTTAGTACTACAAATTTACAAGTACCAGGAGACCAAAAACATCAAGTACCAGGAAGCAAGAAACATGTCATAGTATTTTTTGGGCTGGTTAGGATAGGTGTAGGGTAGGTGTAGGGTAGGTGCAGGGTAGGTGTAGGGTAGGTGTAGTGTAGGTGTAGCGTAGGTGTAGCGTAGGTGTAGGGTAGGTGTAGGGTAGGTGTAGGGTAGGTGTAGGGTAGGTGTAGAGTATGTGTAGGTAGGTGTAGGTAGGAGTAGAGTAGGTGTAGTTACAATACAAATCAAGAAACCTCCCCCTATTTCCGATTTTCACGCGGGCGAAGCCGCTGGTAGAAGCTAGTGTTTCCATAATTGTTACCAAAATGTAGTAACCACTGACGGTACCAAGGATGTTGATCCAGATATACAAGATTCTGAAGAGAGTAACAAAAGCCTAAATCGCCATACTCTGAAATGTAACTAGTTCATAATTGTGTAATAATCTATACATATAATAAAACAAAAATTTGTGTCTGTACATTAACAAATTTGCCAAAAATGGGTTGGGGACGATGAAAAAGGAACAGACTGCGCAAAAAAATATTTTTCAGACTTTTTTGTCTGTCTGTCTGTTAACGCTAATCTCTGAAAATACTGTACAGATTTACTTGGAGACTGTACAGTTACATGTATGTTAGCTCTGAGCAACATTAAGTCTTTGTTTCAATTAAATTGGTGGCCAGTAAAAAAAGTTACGGGCATTTTACGGCATGATTTAAATAGTAGCCATTGGTAACCTCTGTATTGATAGGAACGCAAATTTTAAATTGTTTTAACAATTGAAATCAGCCAAGGCGATTGATGACCGGACTTCCACTTAGTGATGCGTGCGTTCGAACCCCGCCGTACGCAGGTGTTTTTGTAGGTTTTGTTTTTCTTTTGTGTTTTTGTTTATGTTTAGATTTCCAAACAATCTTATAACATACGTAACATCAATGTGTAGGTAATACATTCGCAATATTAATATTATTTTTTTCAAATACCTACAGTGCCAATATTAAAGAGGTTATGACTATAAATAACATTTTTTCGAAGTAAACCTCATTATCTGTAGCATCTCAGCGGCCACTTTCTGTATAAGCCTTTAATCATAAAGAGATGCCAAACGACATACTTTCAATTAATATTTTTATTTGTAACATTCATAGTTATGTGAACACAAGACAAGTAGAAATTATTTGTAACAATATATTCTTCAGGACCTAATAGTTGGTCCAGTATAAGTCTGTAAATCCAATGTAAATCTTCAGCCATCTTCAGCCATCTTCAGGTTATCGATGAAACAGTGGGCCCAGTAGATAGGTGCGGTACGAAAGATCGCTCGAAACATAGCAAATTCTTGGTTGTGTGAACGATATATCTGGCTCCAGGGAACGATCGATATTTAACTTTATTTTATTTGTTGACTTATAGAATACAGGGTGTAAGCCCTCCGCAGATTGACGGGGTGAGTTCAGTATACCATACCAAGAAGACTGGTACATGAAATTGTTTCAGGAACTTTATAGGAATCCAATAGAACTGATTTGTTTTAAAACCTCATACGCAATGTATCGTGCCCGTGGCAATCGCATAGTGATCGGCAAGCGCAGCTAGCTTTCAGCCGCCGTCGCCACTACGGGAGCCATGCGTCGATCGTTACGAGTATTTCAACATCCATTGCAGGTTTTTGGAACGAAGTACCTTATCGCGCGTTGCGAAACGGGGCTAGACGGAAAAAATGAAGACCAAAAGTTGTAACGACACCTTATGCATGTTTTTTTTTACTAAAAGTAGGAATTTATGTAATCATTTTTGAATATCAGGTCAAAATCAAAATCAAAGATGGCGACGATGAAATTTTCCATCCTTTCGTCATGGGTGTCATTTTCGAAAAATTCAAATCGAAATCCAAAATGGCGCAGACGAGATTTGCCAACTTTTCATCATGGGTGTCATTTTCGTGGTTTTCGGGGTCACCAATAACGACAACCGGGTCAAAATCGAAATCCAAGATGGCGCCCATGAGATTTGACAACTTTTCATCACGGGTGTCATTTTCATGATTTTCGGGGTCACCAATAACGATTACCGGGTCAAAATCGAAATCCAAGATGGCACCCACGAAATTTGACAAAATTTCATCATAGGTGTCATTGTCATGGTTTTCGGGGTCGCCAATAACGATTACTGGGTCAAAATCGAAATCAAAGATGGCGTCCACGAGATTTGACAACTTTTCATCATGGGTGTCATTTTAATGGTTTTCGGGGTCGCTAATAACGATAACCGGGTAAAAATCGAAATCCAAAATGGTGCCCATGAGAATTGACAACTTTTCATCATATAGGTGTCATTTTCATGGTTTTACGAAGTTCCTTATTGCGCGTTGCGAAAGGGGGCTAGACGGAAAAAATTAAGACCAAAAGTTGTAACGACACTTTTTGATATAGTTGTAAGCCGTGCGTATAACTTAAAAAAATAAAAAAAAAATACAATTCCTTCACTAACTAATCGAAAGGAATTTCGTTCCATCCGGGTGTCCCTTAACACCTCTCAAGTTTTTTTTTTAGCTGTATTTTTTATAAAAATGGAGTGTTGCGTACAAAGAATGTAATTTTATACTGAAAAAAAGGAAAAGTAACTAAAAAAAAGGTAAAAAAACATGAAAATTTTTCTCAGAAAAATTCCGGTGGAATATGATTCAAAATAAGGAACTTAATACATCCGCCTGCGGAGGGCTGTCTCTTACACCCTATATATCACAAAACAGAACGTCACACGACTGGTGCTACTTTTCAAACTAATTAATTAAATTGATTCTTAGGGCCAATTTCACCAATGTAACTGAACGCGATCAGCGAATAAACCACGTTTATGAGCTTTCGGTGTTATTATTTTTCTATGGAATATTTACACTGACAGCTCTTGAACGCAGTTTAGATGTACTGATCGCGTTCAGTTTCAGTGGTGAAATCCGCTCTTGATTTCATTAGAACCGGTAACATAGATCGAAACAATTGTAAGTTTTTAACCAACTTCAAAACAAGGAGGAGATTCTCAATTAGGTTGCTTTTTTATTTGTTTATGTTCGTTGCCTCATAACTCCGACATTTATGAACCAATTTGATATTTTTTCATGTGAAAGGAAATACTTCTCGAGATTCATCTGAATCGGTTTAGTAGTTAGATTTCCAAATCCAAATAGCTAGAAGAAAATTTCATCATTTCAGTAGTGTTGTTTGGTGTGAGAAATAAAAAATACTTTTACAAAAAATAACTCATCATCATCATATCAGCCGAAAGACGTCCACTGCTGAGTGCAGAGCCTCCAATCTTGATAGGAGTGGGTGCTACATGGGTATTTACCATGACCTTGGTTTTGTCCATGTTCATTTTAAGACCCACTCTTTCGGAAGCTCTACTGAGGTCATCGAGCATTGTACTGAGGTCCTCCGTGGTCTCAGCCATGACGACTATATCGTCGGCAAATCGAAGATCTACTGGCCATCAATGACATTAATGCCTAGCCTTTTCCAGTCCAAAACCTTGAAGACGTCCTCCATTGCGGCCGTGAACAGTTTCGGAGAAATTACGTCTCCCTGCCTCACACCCCGCTGCAGGAGGATAGGTTCAGATGTCTGATCCTGAAGTCGGACTGACATGGTGGCGTTTTCATACAAACACTTCAGCATCTCGATGTACCGGTAGTCGATCTGGCACCGTTGGAGAGACTGCAGCACAGCCCAAGTCTCGATCGAATCGAAGGCTTTCTCGTAGTCCACAAACGCTAAGCAGAGGGGCAGATTATACTCTTCGGTCTTCTGTATAACCTGCCGCAGCGTGTGTATGTGGTCTACGGTGCTGAAGCCTTTTCAGAATCCGGCTTGTTCGGGAGGCTGGAAGTCGTCAAACCTGCGTGCGAGACGGTTTGTGATGACTCTGGAAAACAGCTTGTAGACATGGCTCAGAAGTGTGATCGGCCCTTAATTCTTAAGCAGGGCATTGTCGCCCTTTTTAAAGAAGAGTACCACCACACCTCTGCTCCACGCTTGTGGCGTTTTCCCCTCGAGTATGACGGAATCGAACAGTTTCTGAAGGGCCTTAAGGACTGGTTTTCCACCCGCCTTCAGGAGTTCGGCCGTGATTCCGTCCTCACCCGTCGCCTTGTTGTTTTTAAGCTGCTTCAGAGCCATCCTAATCTCATACAGGCGTCAGTCCGGGATGTCTTCGGTATAATGCTGGCTGCGGGTTTGGTCATTGACGTGTATAACTGTCCATAGAATGTCTCGATCTCCCTCAGAAACGCCGATTTGGCGGATATGGTTCTGCCATCGTCGGTCTTCAGTTTTGTGAGCTGGCTCTGCCCAATAGACAAATCTCTTGCAAAGACCTTGGATCCCTTATTCCGCTCTATCGCGTCTTTAATCTTTTCAGTATTAAAGCGGCGGAGGTCACTTTTCAAGGACTTGGAGATCCGTCTATTGAGTTGCCGAATAAAATAACTGTGTAGATAAAATTAAAAATAGTCGGTGTTTTTGTTTGTTTCTTCGTAATTCAACACTGACTTCCAAAATTAAAGTTTTTTTTGTAATTTGTAGTTTTTTTATTTGGTCGGTTTTATTTTTATTTTTTTGTAAAAGAGTTTTTTAAGAACACAAGATCACCCGAGCTAACTCAACTCTTTTTGTCTTAGAAGCTCCGTTGTCACACGGCTTCGCCACCTGTCCGTGGGTGTTATAATAATAAATCGCCCATCTTAGCGTTACTGTAGCTTATTAAGCTTAGGAAATGTAAAACGCGCGCCTGGTGATAAAGATTGAAATAAATGGTCATTCTTCAAAATCATTCTTCCGCGGAGAATCTTAACACCGCAATTCTTAAAATGAGATCAAATGCACAACGCACATCACATCTATGGAAAATTGAGTTGAACTGTCAAAACAGTGGTTTGGATTTCTTTTTTATTGTATTGATAAATAGGAACAATATATTTTTTTTAATTTTTAATTTTTTAGATAGAAATAATCACTTTTTAAGACATTATAAGTTCCACTTAAAACAAAAAAAAAGTGTTTTGATGTAATTTATTAATCAGTTTGTTGTGGCGAAACTTGGGGGAGGCCTATGTCCATTGTCCAGTAGTGAACGTCTTTCGGCTAATATGATGATGATGATACAAACAAAATTACTATTTAGACTTCTTACTCTACTATCTTACTACTGTTTATTTATTTACTTTCTTTAGCTTACAGACTAATAATATAACAAACTTAAATCAGAATAATAATATCATGTTTCTGTAGGGTCATTTGCTAATTACAAAGCATTTACATGTATATTTCAAAGTATATAATAGGTCTTTACCTATGAAATTGCCGTTTTGTATGAAAAAATTTAAACGATTTTTTTTCATGTATTTTTTATTTGTATTAATCGAAGTAATCACCCATGCAATCAATGCATTTTTGCCAACGCAGTGGCAGTTTATTGATGCCCCTCTTAAAGAAATCTGCTGGACGGGAGGCAACAAATTCTTCAAAGGCATTTTGTACTGCCTCTCGGGTATTGAATTTTTTTCCCGCCAAGAAGTTATCCAAATTCTGGAAAAAGTAGTAGTCTACAGGCGCAAGGTCTGGTGAGTAGGGCGGATTACGGAGAGCTTCCAACCTCAGTTCTTCCAACTTGGAGACCGTCTGCTGTGCAGTATGAGGTCGCGCGTTGTCGTGCAGGAGCAGCGGAGACGAGCGATTGACCAATGCTGGTTGGAGATGTGCCAGCTTCTCCATCATTGTGTTCAGTTCTTCACAGTACACATCTGCAGTAATGCTCACCCCGTTTGGTAAGAAGCTGTGATGAATCACACCGGCGCTAGACCACCAAACAGTGACCATCACTTTTCTAGGGGTAAGTTTTCGTTTAGGGCATTGTTTAGGTGCTGAACTAGGATCCAACCAACTTGCTGAGCGCTTGCGGTTATCAAACAGAATCCAGTTTTCATTGCAGGTAACAATGCGGTTCAAAATTCCTTCATTTGTGTGTCTGTTGAGCAGTGCAAGGCACGTCTCGACGCGTACTTCGCGCTGGCGATCATTTAATTCGTGGGGCACCCATTTGTCAAGCTTTTTTACCTTGCCAATTTGACGCAAATGGTCAACAACAACAATATTGGTCATATTGTTTTGACGCTAACGTCGAAAGCTGCTGCTAATTCAGCCGTAGATTGTGTATCATCAGCTTCCACAATCGCCTTTAATTCGTCATTGTCGACCAAAGTCTTCGGACGACCGCGAGGTTCATTTTTCAGTTCGAAATTTCCAGAACGGAAACGAGCAAACCAATAACAGGTGGTGCGTTGGTTTGTAGTGTTAGCTCCACAAACGTCGTTGATGTTGCGTGCCGCTTGTGCCGCGTTGCTGCCACGACGGTACTCATATTCCATAATTACTCGAATTTTTAACGTATCCATGATGACGAAAATGATTGAAATGCGATGAAAATGTAACACTAATCAATAAACAAATGACTACTTTTGGAAAAAAAAACCGTTTTTAAAATAAAATTAATTTGAAATTAGAATTCTTAGCCAAACAAAAATTATTTTGATTTGAAATGGCCAGTACTGCAGAACGGCAATTTCATAGGTCAAATCAAATCTAACCATTTATTAACATTAAAAAACGCATGCTTATGCTTAAAAGTTTGTTATCGAGAAAATGAATTCATCTGTGAAATGCTTTACAGATTTATAGCTGCCTATATGTAGTGAATAAACATGTTATTTAAATATAAAAAATCTGTTTAAAACAATAACATCACTACATAATCTGCAACATTTTAATGGTTTAACAATCAATCCATTGAGCATTTACTTACATATATTGATATTTAAATGATTTTTCATCAGTGAAGATCACAACAGTTTTTTCCTAATTTAAATTTAAATATTCCTGGGCAAAGCGGACAATTTCTTCGCGATGAGCAGGTGTCAATGCAATTTTCTATGCCGGTTTATAATTCCTCATCCCAGCAGCGTGTAAATGCCTTCTCACTGTTTTTACTGAAATATTGTAGTTCATTCCGGTTACATGAATGGGCAAAAAGGGATTTTCAACATGGCTTGAAACAATGGCCCGGTGGCCGTCGAATTCGGGACTATATTTAATGGCTTTTACTCCTGGACGAATCCACTAATATATTTCTATTGTCTCCATAACGTCTTAGCCATAGTCTAACCATATTTCTGTAAAACAAAAAAAAAACATTTTTGCAACCGTGTATGTAACTTGTAAGGAGTGAATGTAATGGCAAAATAGCCAACTACGCGTTCATTAAATCACAATCAATAAAATAAAATAGGTTTAAAAAAAACACTTACTGCTATATTAAGTCGACGACCAATCTCTCTAACTCCACCATTCTGCTCATGTAAAAATATGATTTTATGTTTAGTATAGTCATTAAGTTGCGACATGATGCTTTTTTACACCAAATTGCTTAAAAATACTTAACGAGTTATGTAAAACGATTTACAAATGTGTGTGCGCAGTCACTGCTATTAGGCATAGTGTAACTTTTGTCACTTAGATGTAAGTATTTATTATCTACCTCACGAAGCAAATTATATGTTTAACTTCGTATCCAACCATTCTTGGTAAACTTAAATTCTGTGAACTTAAGTTTTTTTAAATTACGCACCTGTTTACAAGATAAGTTATTAGGCGTAAATCATATTGGTCGTTCTTTAATAATGCAAGCAATATTGTAGAAATGAAAACAAATTAAAAAAGAAACTGATGTGTGGACTGTGTTTCGAACCCATAGGTTGTTCGTCGCCAATCCAGCATCAAACCGCTAAGCCACAAGAACTTGTTGGGACTACGTGAAATGAAAGATTGCGTTGTAGTCCAAATTCGTTTGTTTTTAGGGTCGGTTAGATAATGTTGACAACAGACTACAAAATTATCGTTCGGATGATATTTTGGTTAAATGATAAATTATGACAAATCAATGACAATATTTATTTACGATATTAGTGCGGTAAGTTGGTTTTTTCAAACGAGTAGACAATGTAACGAGTAACTCTTACCATAGTCACGAGTTTGTAAATACCAATTTCCGCATGTATGTCATTCAACGTTTTTCTACACATTTGCGAGAAAACAGTACAATATTTAATGAAAAACTGGTTTTGTTTTTGGTTATCAGTCGGAAAGTCGCAATAATCTTTGACGTTTATAATTTATTTATTTAACCTTTTTCGTATTGTGCAAAAGCGCTTCCAAGGAGGTTCGATCATTCAGCTTAGTTGTTCTCGTAATGTGATACTCCTTGATGGAATGCTTTAATATTTTTTTGGAAATTAAAATAAACCGTAAAGGATACGCACGGCGCTATACTACGGAGTATGCGGTAAAATATGTACTTAAGTGAGAGTACCTACATATTTAACGGCACGTTCCATTGTGTGGTGCGTTATAATTTTTAACTTTCGAAAAAAATGCATTTTTTGAGCAAATACTCAAAAAATGCATTTACGAAGACTGTGTGACTGTGACCTGCATTTACAAAGACTGCTGAAAATGATATTATTGTGTAAGTAGGTTGTAAATAATACTTTACACGTCAATCTTTTCGGTCGTTTTTACACTGTATGAGGCATTTTTACTACTATGACACTGGTAGTTTTAATGTTGGTAATAAGCTATCTGTTTCAGAAACTTGTATAGAGGATAGCATGGAAGTAGATACAAAAAATGACGTTGACTAAGTAAGACTGTATGCGCTCTCTTGTCAACTAAACCAGTCGCCATGCAATCGTCACAACTACATAACTCAACAGTTTGATCGACTCAAAATTTGAATGTTTGCGGCTAGCCTAAGGTACGTACAAAATGCGTATTTCGACACAGTGCAGGCATAAAATAAACCTAATCATAATGTTTATTGGACTATAAATTCAATTATTACTATTTCGATAAATTTGTTTTGCACTTGAAGCGAACGACCCACACAGTAGCTTCTGGATTGTACTCGAAGTTGGTACCCGTTTCACAGCCAATAATTATTTTGATACTGCAATGAATTCTTTTACTTTAAAAGTAAGTAATAGGTTAAAGGACCGAGGTAGTTCAGCTCAAGGGTCGGTTCATATCTGACGGAAAATGCAGACAATTATAATAATATGATGAAAAATTCAACCTTGCACATTCAACCGATGATGCGTTTACCACGTTATACTGAATAGACGCGACCGTTGATACGCTCGACGTATCTTCCGTCAGATGTGTACGGACCCCAAAGGTGTACATGTAACTATATGATAAGCCACTTTGTATTTTTAAAAGCATGTAAGTACAATACTGCCACCATAAGAAAAAAAGTCGTATTTAACGAAAAAATCTATTTCCAACCTTAATTATTAGGGTTCCGTACCTCAAAAGGGAAAAACGGAATCCTTATAGGATCACCAAATCGATTACCTACCTACTTCGTTTTGTGTAAGTACGTTCTTTAGTCTTATGACGGCGGATTTTTTTTCCGTCTTTTACAAAGTTAACTAAATGTAGGTATAAACCTAGAGAAAAATTCAACTAACATAATCTGCCCAGCCTTTTCCCAACTATATTGGGGTCGGCTCCCAGTCAAACCAGCTTCAGCTGAATACCACTATTTTACGTAGAGCGGCTGCCTACCAGACCTCCGCAAACTATTTACTGGGTAACACAGTACATTGGAAAGACTGGTGTCAGATTTTTTGGCTTCTGACAATCCGTTTTGACTGACAAAGATCTACATATGACAGCCGGGACCAACGGCTTAACGTGCTTTCCGAGGCACGGAGGAATTTCGATATGTTAAGATGGTCACCCATCCACAGACCAACCTCGGCAAGCATTGCTTAACCTTGAATATCGATCCATGCGGCTGTTATTATTTAAAAACTAGTTAAAACTTCAACCAACAATAAATAAATTATTGCGTCAACAAATTCCTCTGCATCGCTGTCGATTGGAAGTTTCATGTGCCCAAAAGACTGGCGGCAATTGCCACGTTGTATGGCAATGCTTATTTTCTGTCCAAGGTAAAAGCCAGCCCTTGCGTCACGCGAAGGGTCAAGCGGATAGATCTTAGAATAGTGCATGAGCACTCGGACCTCCCGGACCAATAGTTTCAACCCCAAACGGCTCGAAAATGTACTTGCTAATTAAAATGCTAAACAGCGTTACTTCGGAGACAGTGCGCATATTTCTTCCTACAATCAGAACCTAGAACTTATTTCACCAAAAACGTATTAAATCATTTGTATTTTTTTTTAAATGTTATCACTTCCCTTTGTTAATCTTTTTTGATTTTTTGTTTGAAACATGGTAAGTAAAGAAAATATGTGTAAGATTGTTTATTTTGAATGTTCTTGCTATACATACGTAACACTAGCGCACTATCTCCGAAGTGGCCCTGTCTGTCCACCGCTTGGCTAGTGAAGACCTAGCAAGATGCGATGATGCCGAGTATCGTGTGCGTAGTCCCAGCGGAAAAATGTCGATTTTCTTAATTTCAGTTTAGCAGATATTTAGTGTATGACGTCCTGTAAATGTGTATGGTAAGTACAAATTAGTGCATCCTACCATTGTTGGGGAGTTATTCAACAAAAACTGTTTCCGCTGGAACTACGTCATCACAGAGGTACTTTTTTTTTCCTATGGACGTACAAGAAAAAAAATATATGCAATAAAGTGTGAGACAAGAGGTAAATGTGTATGTTTAAATGAAATTTGTGTGTCTTAAAACTGCGAAGTTATGCAAGTTTCTGCTGCGCTGACGTTTGGCTATTTGATAAAAATCGTATAAATCGGTTTCGTGCAGAGTTGAATTTTTTTACGCACGTTGCTATAATTGTGTTGAATTTGTGTATGATGTTTGTGAAAACAGATTTTGAAAAAAGCATACTGTTTAGGAGATATACTCGTAAAGGTAAAACATGGTTATTAGGTCCAAGTTCTTAAAATAAGAACTTTAGAGCCTAACTTTTAACGCTTATTTGTATCTTGTAAGGGTCTACAATGTCTTGCCAAGTTTAATTTATGTGCGCTTAGTAATTAATGAGCAATGGCATAATTTACTACGAATGGACCATTATATTTTATGACATCCGATTGTAGGTCTTTTTAAGCAAAATAAAACAATTCCAATATTTTGTGTGTTAATGCAACTATTCACATATAAAATTTCAGTTCATTACACTACATAATTAAAAAGAAAATTAAAAATACCAGAACAACCGAATTACATGGATAAACCGACCAAGTTTGATTGGCTACAAAAAAACGATGCTGCAGTATAAAGAGCTGACGTTCTAAAATTTCCAGTATAGTATCGTTATCGTGTTTAATAGTTTCGTACAGGCGCGTAAACAACAGTTTCGCAGAAAATAAAACAACTGCATTAACTTTGTACTCTTAAAAAAAAGTAGGTAGGTTATCTACGTAGTATTATTGCGGGATTATATTGATTGTGGTTTGAATAAATGCAAACAAGAACAAAAGAAATTCCCATCTCTCACTTCAAAGTATCTACCAAAGTACCTGGAAAATAAAAGGTACTAACACATATTCGAAACAAGTTCGAATAAGAGACTGCGACTTTTATACAGCTGGACCGACTTTCATCCAATATAGGTACTTAAGTACATATGGCTGTCATAAAAACTGTAGGCACTGGAATCTATGCATAGCAGATATAAGCAACTTTTAGGTTTTCGGCGTCGTCGAGATTCAAGTCCCGTTGTACCGTATGCACCATTGATCAATGGTGCAGAGGAGACTAATTAGTTTCGTTTGCACCATTAATGGTGCAAATGAAACTGCATTGATAGTATGGTCTCATCTGCACCATTGACAATGGTGCAAACGAAGCCGCATTGATAGGATGGTCTCATCTGCACCATTGAGTTGACACTATACTTACTTTCAATGCGGTTGTAGGCTCTTTTTTCTAGGTCTATGGTTGTAGGTATTTTCTCAAAGTATTACCTCTTTGCATATTCTAATATTGTTTATGTGCTGACAACTGGTAACTATTTTGTTTTAATTCTGTCATTCTAAATCAATAATTGTAAAATTGGAGCTTTGAATTTATTTATAGAACAAATTACAATGAGCGAAACTAATTTAACCTTTGTTGCACAAAGTCGAGGAAGACTTTTATTGTTCGAAGGGTATCAATACCATTTTCACACACAGTACAAAAATTTAAATAGCATATGGAGGTGAAGATATTTTAATAGAACTAAATGTACAAGAAAGATTACCATTACAGAGGTACGTACGAAGCGTTTATGATATAGAAAATATGTGTACACTTGTTGGTAAAGCCGGGGGTGCACGGGTTGCAGGGTTTATTTTCTTTTTCACAAGCTTATTTTTACCAGCATTATGGAAATATGACATTGACATTTTATTTTGTAGGATGAATCGAATTTTGTCAAAAAACGTGAGCATTCTAAAAACTGTATGCCTGATGAAAACAAAAATGTCGTAAAATCGTCGATAAATTAAAAAAAGGAGTTAAAAAGACTGCTTATAGTGTCGTAACTGAAGTCGAAATTGGTAACGATCATAAAGATTTCCTTTTGGTTGATTATCATCACGAACGCGAACGTATTTTAATTTATGCTCTGGTAGAAGCTAGAGAAATTATAAAAAATGGGCAAATCTTCTTTTGCGACGTTACCTTCAAAAAGTGTCCGAGACCATTTCAACAGTTATTATGTGATCTTTTGCGACCTAGGAAGCACCGAGGATACAAACTTTGTAGTGCCGGTTGCATTTATACTTTTGGGAAATAAAAAAAAGAAAACATGTTGGAAATGATTAAGTCGCAAATTCCACAATGGAACCCTTCTAAATTTATATCAGACTACGAACTATCTTTTATCGGGGCCGTAAGAAGTGCACGTGTTCCTTTATCAAATCAACATGGATGTTATTACCATTTCCAAAACCAATTATGGAGGAAAGCAAAACGTCTAAAGGATAAACTTTCCTTTATGGGCCGTGGCTTTGGAAGTTCATTTTTTTTGTGGATAATACTCATAAAGAGAAAGCTTTTTACAAATTTTCAACACCCGGAGAGTCACGGTTATCGAGATATAAATCTTTAAAGTTTCCATACAAATTGGAAAATAATACGCCATTTGTACATTTTTAGGTTAGATAAATTGTCATAGTAGACGTCAAAGTTGACATTTCACGTTCCGTTTATGGTAGAGGTGTATTTTATTCAATTTAATGGCATGGTTTTTACATAATTTACACTGTATAAAATTTTATTTTCACGTATTCATATATTAAATTTGGTGGGTTATTAATGTGCTGAATAACCGGGCTGTATCATGCAATTACATTGACTTTTTCAAACAAGAAATAACATTTTTTTTTACACTGTGGAACGGAACGTAAAGCGACGCCATTTTGCTATAGCTGTGTTTCGATCTGTCAGTCGTGACTGTCGTGACTGTCAGTCGGGACATGGGGCACACCGACTCTTATTTTTTTTTAAACCCTTGAGGGCTCCGACTTGCTATTAAGAGGACTAAGGATGCAAGAGGGTTAGGCTTCAAAAAATGTTTTTTTTTCGGAAATGGTTAGTTACCTTTTCATGATAGTGGTGCCAAGGAGGAGGGGGGGCACCATCACCCCCTCCCACCTGCGTCTTTCTGCTACTGGATACGAAATTTTAAGCAAATTTTTTATTCTATCCTATAAACTTTAACCATAGATATCTCCATAACCATGGGGTTCCGGGTGGTGGGGGTGGTAGAGGGGGGTAGCCAAAAAAAAATCTGTAGCGTTAACGTCAGACGCTCACTACAAAATGTGTGGGAGTGACATTATGTGATGACGTTTTCTTTCTACACCTAATGTCATTCCCATACATTTTGTCGTCAGCCCTGCTATGCTATTCTCTAAGGATTCAGCCTTGCGTACAGCGCTGCCGCAGCGGTGAAACTCAGTTTGGTATTCACTAGGCTGCGTAAAGCTACACTAGCGCTCAAGGCTGTGACGTCTGTGAGTTAGAACTACTCAACGGCGGGCAAATTGACGCTTTTGACAGTTTTTTGTACATTTTGGTATTCCCTAAGAAAAAACAGCGACGAAGACGCCTACAGCCTGCTACAGCCTCGCCCACAGCCTCGCTTCGAACTGTCAAATGCCAAAGCTACAATAATCGCGCATACGTCTAACATTTTATCTTCATCTTCATACATATTATTTGATAAAATGGCAGCTCGGTTGATTATAAAGCTACATTTATTAGAAGAAGCTAAGAAAAGTGACGATTTGAAAAACACACGCCAGGCGAAACAAATAAAAAAATTTGAAACAATATCCCGTGATACAGAGTTTATCCATATATGTATACCTATAGGGTTTCTGAAGATCTAATTAATATATTATAAAGTATTCCTCGATAAAAGGGCTATCCAACATTATAATATTCTGTTACTTCGAATCAATAGTTCCTGAGATAAGCGCGTTCAAGCAAACACACTCTACAGCTTTTTACTAGTATAGATTTAAAAAATATAATTGTCTTGTTTTGAGGCTTCGTTTCTTACATAAATCTGGAACAGGCACACGCTAGGAAATAATTTCAAATGGTTGTCGTTATCGAAATCGACTATAACAGACCTACGCGGCTGCAGCGCCTGCAGCCTATCGCGATGAGGATTTAGGTAGCTAGATACATCAGCGCTTAGGCTTTAAGTTTCATGTAGCAAAGGTTATCAGTAAGATCAAGATCACTTCAGAATTTGAAAACTATGTTTATAAGACAAGCCCCACTTACATCATTCCTAGCTTGTATTTGTTAATATTGTATCCTCTTAGGGGTTTGTTACGATCTCAGATTACAATAATCTGAGATTTGAATAACAGTTTTCTTCAAATTAAAAAAAGACGTAATTCTGGTAAATAGTTTTATTAATAATAGTTTCATTAGAATCAATATAATCATTATGATAATACAGTATTCATAAATTATGCAGGAGGCAGTCCAGAGTCCCCGGTCCTAAGTTCAATTAAATAAGCAGTTAATATAGTAAGGTTCAGAAACTGAGGCACATCATTAAATAGGTATCTGTCTGAATTGCTCAAACCAAACCAGTGTGCAGTGGTAAAAAGTATGGTATTACACAGACTCAACATTTCTACAATCCAATAAATTACAATCAGACTCTTTTAATGAAAACATATCTTGTTTTTGATTTGCACTTAATGTGTTGATATTATTATCACAAATTCATTCTCTTATAACTTCGTGCATAGGTATTGTGTTCTTGCGATGTACCAGTCCTAAGTTAATGGCAGCCAACTCTTCTCAGAAGAGAAAGTCTACAGTGGATACACACTTGTTGGTGTCATATAGGTGTTTGTTCATTCCCTTCTGGTCTATTGTCATCAAGAGGCATTGGCATGATTCCCCTTAGCAGACAAAGTAATTTTCATTTACCTGAAACAAACATTTATCATTAGACTATTAGGTCTAGCACTAGCATTTAGAAATAAACATCTGAGTGGCACATTTTGGTAAACATGTGAAACGTGCCTTTTTTTTTTTTTTTTTTTTTTTGGATGGGAAATCATCAAATGACCCCTCCCGCTCTGGGTGGAGCGGCAGGGAGTGTCAGACTTCTACTGACTAAAACCCACCCATGCTCCTCTTAGTGCCTTTTACGTTCCAGGGCCGCGGTAACTCTTTCGAACAAATCCGCAACCCTGGTAGGCACTGGCCCTAACGGGCCCCTAATCCTATGCTGACATCTCTTTGAGGCGCGCGTGGAACACAACGCGCCGTCGGCTTGGGTCTGGCTTTAATCGGACAGCGAGCCACCCAACGCTCGCCGTCCGCAGACCCGCACCTACGGTGGCCGGGAATCGCCCAGCGACTCCCGACGCCCGGTGCGTCTCCCTATGCCGCGGCGGCTGGGGCGTGAGGGTTGTCTCTCCCTCACGCGGCCCGCCTCCTCCTTCACTAGCATTACTGCTTCGCAGAAGGAGGTGACGGCTTCCCATGCCTCCTCGCTCCGGACCATGGATTGAACCAGGGCCGGACGCGAGAGGTCGCCGCCGCCGATCGCCTCGACGAGGACACGGCGCTGCTCCGCCCATGCGGGGCAGGCCTCCACCGTATGCTCCACCGTGTCCTCCGGGCGATCCTCGCAGTGAAAACACCCGGGCGTTTCCTCCCGCCGAATCCGAAACAGGTACCTACCGAAACAACCATGTCCGGTGAGTACCTGCGTCAGGCGGAAGGTGAGGACGCCGTGGCGCCTCTCCAGCCACTCCTCAAAGAGGGGCACTATCGCCACAATTGTGGCGTGCCCTGCACTGGGTTGCGACAGTCGCTGATTCCATACCGCCATGGTATCTTGCCGGAGCTCCGTCCGCCGCGCAGCAATATGCCGCGGCAGCAGAGTTTCGCCCCGGCGTTGCGCCTCCAAGCGCCACGTGTAAACGTGCGCGAGGTCTCTCGCCTCCAGATCCCATGGCGGCAATCCAGCAAGGAGGCTCGCCGCCTCGCGGGAGACCGTGCGGTATCCCCGGACAAGCCGGATGGCCATGACCCTTTGGGACGCGTTCAGCTTTTGGGCTGGACGCTTCCTCAGGTCCAGTGCCCACACTGGGGCCCCATAAAGGGCCATGGATCGCACGATCCCCGCATAGAGCCTCCGGCAGGAGGCGTTTGGACCCCCCAGATTGGGCAGAAGCCGCTTGAAGGCAGCCCCGGCCCGCTCCAGTCTGGGAGCCAAACGTCGGAAGTGCTCGACGAAGTTCCACCGGCTATCGAGAACGAGTCCCAGATACTTGATCGTCGACCCGACGCCGATGTGAACCCCTCCTACCGTGATTTGGGATCCCGGTGGTGGCCTGCTCCGAGGACCATGAAAGCACATGGCCTCGGACTTGTGCAAGGCCACCTCGAGACCCAATTGCCGGATCCTATCCACGACTATCGCAACCCCGCGTGTCATTAGTTCGGCCGCCGCCTGGTACGACCCCCCCTGAGCCAGGACGAGCGTGTCGTCAGCGTAGCATACTACGCTGACGCCGCTAGGGAGGCCGGCGCGCAGCACCCAGTCGTAGCCGATGTCCCACAGGTACGGCCCCACAACCGCTCCCTGTGGAACACCGCACGACATCTCTCGCCGAATCCACTGTCCCTCGTGACCGGGGTAGATGACGGCCCTATCCGTCAGATAGGCCTCGACCGCGCGACGGAGGTAGGTCGGCATCCGGTGATACCGGAGTGCCTCCCTAATGCAACTCCAGGGCATGGTGTTGAAGGCGTTGGCGATGTCAAGAGACACCGCCAAGACGACCTTGCCCCGGGATACCGCTTCCCCCGTCGTGAGAGCTCTCACGCGCATGATGGCATCCACCGTTGAGCGCCCCGTGTGGAAACCGAACTGGTTCTCCGCCAGATCCGGCCCCACCCTCACCAAGTGCGCGACGAGGCGGTTTGCAATGACTCTTTCAAAGAGCTTGCCCACCTCGTCGAGCAGCACGATGGGCCGGTATGTGTGAAACGTGCCTTAAGGCATCTTCTGGGCACACTCGCTCCATAAAAGACCTCATCCATCGCTTTCCATCAGGAGAGGTCGAGGTCAAAAGCTAGCCCATTCTTCAATAAAAAACATAAGCGGACGCTGTTATTACATTTCCATTGCAGGGACACAGGCAACCATACATATTCAGTCTGGATTGGTGATGTCACATGTCTCGAAAATGAATTTGTTGCACATTCTGGTACCATTTTATAAAATACAACTATCAACAGACAACAGACATAAGCGATAACACTATTAGTTTGATTACATTGAATAATTACATAGTACAAAAATGTTACGATATAGAAATATCGGATACTAACCATTTGCGGCGCGACCCATTCCTGTACAATTGCAAGAATTAATTCATTTTCCAATCTTCGCCTTTCTATTGTTCTGCAGCGGTTCGTTGCTACTCCGCAATTAATGCACAGGCTCATGTCATGGTGCATGATTTGTAAAAAGAGCAAAGCAAACAAATCTGGTTACCCAGCAAAGGTCAGCAGGGGTGGCAAGTACGCTGTCCAATGTTCAAGCGATTAGCGGGGGTCAGTCAGAAGGCAATCAATTTCGGAGTCCAGTATTCAAGCAGAGGTCATACGAAATAATATCTCAAGAAAAACGGAAAAACATATTTATTTGCGCATAAATACGAAACACAGACTACAATGTAATACGAAAAGCGAATAATATTATTTTACATGACATGACTTGACAGCCGTTGACATTGACCACAGAGTAAACAGAGCGCGCGAGATAAATCGCGGCACGTCATTGGTTACCCTTTAGTCTTGGGGTTGCCTCGTTACAAGGTATATTTATTTATTCTCTTGGTCACAGAAATAAGTTATGTTTCGAGCAATAGCTGCTGAATTGCTGATACAAACACTTGAATTTTCAAACTAAAAATACAAGTGGTTTTGTTAGCGTCGCGTCTGTTGTTGGATATGGTTTTTGTAACCTATTTGGTCTGTGGTTTTTGTCTACGTTCGTTTTCATCGTCGCGTCGCGTTGCTCGAACTAGGCAAAGGAATCGTCATTCAGTCTTAAAACGGAACAATAAATAAGCAATAAATTCTTATAATTATTAAATTTGTGTATGTTTTACTCTATTTCATAAAATACTTATAGAAAGCCCTTTATTTTAAATTTTAAACCCCTAAAATTCTCAGTCGAGATTGATCGATTATGATTAAAAGAATTTGTGTCAAGTTCTTAACTCGTCAACGAAACAGCGACGAGAGGCTACAGCTTACAGTTCGTCGACGAGCTCAGCCACGCTAGTGAATACCGTTTGGATCAGCGACACACGCTCGATCGATCTCAAGGCTGTCTCGTCGACGAGCTCGTCGCAGCTTACAGCCACGAAATTGTCATTTAGAGAATAGCACTGCTGGTTATAAAGTTGCCATTTTTAATTGTAGGCAACAATCAAACAAGTGTTTGTGTGGCGTCATTATTTTTATAATATTATATTACACTAGCTGTCCCCCGCGGCTTCGCTCCCTTCAACTGGCTACCTACCTACCTACCCTACACCTACCCTACACCTACCCTACACCTACCCTACACCTACCCTACACCTACCCTACACCTACCCTACACCTACCCTACACCTACCCTACACCTACCCTACACCTACCCTACACCTACCCTACACCTACACTACACCTACCCTACACCTACCCTATAGGGTAGGTGTAGGGTAGGTGTAGTGTAGGTGTAGATGTAGTAGTTATGGAATTTATTTGTAAAACATATTATTGTTGTTGCTATTTGTTTGTTTATATAATTATATTAAAAAGTGGTTCCGCACACAAACAAAATACGGGCTATTACTGGTTTTTATTTTACTGACCGTTGTTCTTTTGGTATGTTTTAAACATCAAATATCTCTATTGATCCAAGGGTCCTGACGCTTACCAAACCTCATCTGAATCGGTCCTTTAGATTCGGAGTAAATGGGATGTGACAGAAGGTCAGAAGCAGCTAGGCCATCGGACACTAGTCTTGCCAAGAAGTACCGTGTAACTCGTGGGTTATACAGATCAGGCAGGCAGTCATTCCACGTATAATACTTGTATTCAGCTGAATCCAGTTAGACTGGAAGCCGACTCCAATATAGTTCGGCAAAGGAAGGCAGATGTTTGTGATACCCGATGAACTTGTGAGCTCGTGATGTAATATAGTGTAGGTGGGTAAATATGGTCGGTCTACCATTAATCACGAGATGCTTTTGGTACAAAGTAACTAGGTCTTTAAAAAAAATTTTTTGGTTTAGTAATTATATATCACTGATCACATGTGGAGTTCCCCAAGGCTCTGTTCTGGGTCCATTGCTGTTCTTAATATATATAAATAATATCACAGATATAGGACTACGAGGTGATGTGTCCCTCTATGCTGATGACACGAGTTTGTTCTATTTTGGTAAAAGAATTGATACTCTTATGGAACAGGCACAAGATGACTTTCATATATTGTTTAATTGGTTCCAGTTCTAGTAGAGTTAAAACGTCATTATGGTTAACAACCCGACTCAGAGTACCCCGACTCGGATAGGTTAGGTTAGAAGGCTAAGGCGGGAGCAAAGCGGAGCAGAGCTCCCGCCTTAGCCTTCGTGGTTATTTTTTTTTAAACCACCGAGAAATAGGAGCCCCGCTAAGGTAGAGCCCCGGGGCTCCGTCGACCTATCTTAGCACAGGTGTTAATCAGTCAAAGTACTTTTGACTGGTTAAGAGTTTTAACTGCAACATATACATACATACATTCATGCGGGCGTGCGTTTGAAATCACTTTTTGAGCAGGCGCTCGCCCGAATAGTTTGTGCACTATATTGCAACACAACGACACGCCCGTTTTTATGGGCCGATGAAACGAAACCGCGGGCAGAAGGCTTAGCCACGTGCGTGGACGTAACGACTTTCACGGGACGTACCACCACACGTAACGTTTGTTTGCTTGTAGATGGCCGCCGCGCTACTCGTCAATTTCCTTCCGCAGCTGCTGGCGTGGAATATTTACAAAAATGTACCCGACAAAACTCTCTGCCAGAATAAAAAACTCTGTAAGGATCCCAACAAGCATCTCGCTTGCGCAATCGACGAAATAGTAAGTGTTTCTTATCTAGACATGTATACGGTAGTGTATCAACCAAGTTTGCAAATGAAAACGGCGACACACCGACAGTGGGTGACTACCTACACGGACCATTCTGGCCCACTTTCGTTAAAAGTCAAAGTCAAAGCATTTATTTCAATTAGACCATTTACAGGCACTTTTGAATTGTCAAGGTCGGTCGGTCAAAAAGATGAAGCTATTTAAACGTTCCAAAGCGTAGATCTCTATGGATCGTTATTCCTTCAACTTAAAATTTGTTTGATCATATTCATTATTTGATATCACGGTTTTTAAAACTTTTTTCTTTTAAATAAAATGTCTTTGTTGTCTCCCAGAAGTGATCCCATATACTCCAACGCTACGCTTTCGTGTTTGCGTCACAGATGTTGCTACTGATACCAAAACTCAACTGGATCATACTGGCTCGATTCACTTGTGATTTGATTCGCAGAAAATTGGATGTGACAGACAAACATATGTCACTTTGGCCTTGGACTCTGGCATGCAAATATTTGAAAAATAATACAAAAAAAAAATATTACTTTTTAAAATTCTAGACATATCTCAGGTTTTCATGCGGATGCATGGCCTTGTTTCTTTAAACTAAATGCAACTAATAGCTGAGCTATTAAAAAATCACTTCACGGTTCGTTCACTGTCTGGGGGGACAGCGCAACGGGTGATCGATACTGAAACCTTAACAGGACTAGTTTCAAATCTTATCTTATTATCATCGTCTTGCTGGTTAAGGCTTTGTATTTTTTTTTATTATTGTTACGATAAACTTACTGTTTATTATTATTACTATGTTGGCTCTAATTCATCACCTGTGGTTCCAGTCACAATCCTACTGTTCGGTTGTACCATTGCACGTATACACCATTAATATTTGACTTACTTATTGTATATCCAATGTGTCTGGTTTCGGACTGTACAAACTGAAAGGAGTGGTAGTTTGCTTTATTTATCTAGATTTTATCGATAAAATTAATCTACATGTGGGATCTAAACCCAAACGCCGCTAAACGGCAGCCATTTTTGTGTTTTGATAGACTTTTTTTAGTAGTGTATAATAAAAGCACGCCAACTTTGGTATTAAAAGACCAATAACCGTAAAAACTTTTAATAAGAGTATCAGCAATAGGCCTAATTACTCAAAAAATAAGTAAATGCTGTATCATATTGAAAGAAATGCTAAAAGATCAATTTTACGTCAAAGTTTTTAGTTTTTAGTATTTAAGGTTTTTACAAAATATGCCCGAAAGAACTTTTTTTACGGTAATTGGACTTTTAATACCAAAGTTACAGCAAAATAACTACAACATTTTAACTATCAATTAGGTAAAATAACTACATACATACGTAATAATATGCCTAATAAGAATTTTTTAGTTTGTCACCACAGTGACAATCTTTTATTTTTTGACATCAACAATTTTGTTGATAACTTTAAATCGACAGGAAATACTGTGTATCTGCCCACTTGTTTTAGACGTCAAAATGCGAGGCTATCAGCTTATAATATTAACTCAGACATAATTAGTACGTTGAAGTACTCTGGTATTAGCACAACAATTAGTAATAGTAGGTACTAATGTTATGGTTGCTGGCTCAAATAATTTTAACTAACTAATAAGACAACAGATGATACCATAGGCAATTTAGCTCAACTTAATATCAACCAGGTATCTTCTAGCACAAATAAAAGGCAGCAGCTTAGCAGAAATTCTTTAATTTATTCCTAAAGAATATTCAAGGCATTTCTTCGAAACAATTGGAAATTGAATTATTTTTAGAAAAAACAATGTTTGACATTATTTGCATTCCTGAGTATTGGTTAAAGTATTCTGAAATGTTAATAAATTATGAGGATTATAGTGTGGGCAGTTATTTTAACCGAAAAACAATGCTGGTCCACTCATCTTAATTAAACGGTGTATTTTTAAAACTCATAAAGATATAGTTGAACATAATAATGAACGGTCCTGTGTTGAGCTAGATAAGCATAGACCCCCAAATTAGCAAAACTATTATATTGTTACGCGCCAGAATTAATGCCGGGTACATAACGTTATAAGTTACTACTAGCGCCATCTAGTATCGAGTAGCAGAACTAATAGAGTCAAGATCTTTCTAGACATTTCAATGCTAGAACATTCTAGAGTTTTCAATATGTGGTTAGTCGGGACCGGTATGTACTCGAACTTTCTAGATGTTTCTATACTAGAAGGTTCTGGAATTATCTGCCGACCTATATAAGGCCCGCATAGCCTGCGACCGGGGCAGTATTGCCTTGGCTGGGGGCCTTAAATTCATTTGAGGCCACCACAGGTTAGTCCGGTTAAGCAGTTAATATCCCAAGTGTGTTAACTTGCTAGTGGTCATAGGTACCTAAAAAAAAAAAAAAAAAGCGACCGGGTCAGTATTGAATTTGCGATGCAAGCGACAACTTCGAGAGCGAACTTTGACTGCGAATTAAAGTGATCAGTAGTACAATTGTGATTTATAATTAGTGAGTTTAAGTTGTAATTAGTGTTGATTAATTAAAGTGTCATTTAGGTTATTTTATCGGCTGTTTTTTTTGTCACGAACCCTAAGCTCGTAACAATTGGTGTCAGAAGAGTGGATATTTAAACTATGCCGATTCTACCAAAGGACGACATGGAGGGTATCCGTACCCGAAGTCAACGCTAGCAGGAAACGGACCAGAGGCGTTTTGGAGGTGCAACGCCGCAGACGTTGGAGGGCCAGTTGCCGACCATGGAGCCCGGCCCATCCACAGCAGCTCCAGCATCTGCAGCACCAGATTTTGGAGCTCTGATGATGATGCTGCAGGAACAGGCTCGCCGGTTGGAAGAACAGCTCCAGCGTGATAAGATGGATCAGGCTCGCCGGCAGGAGGAACAGGCTCGCCAGTTGGAAGAAAAGCTCCAGCGTGATAAGGACGAACAGGCTCGCCGGCAGGAGGAACAGGCCCGTCGGTTAGAAGAACAGCTTCAGCGTGACAAGGAGGAACAAGCCCACCGATAGGAGGAACAGGCGCGCCGCCAGGAAGAACAGATGCTCCTAATGAAGGACCTTCGCGCGGCCTTCGGGAAAGACATGAAGGAGGTGAAGGAGAAGGTTGCTCAGCATGACAACCGCCTGTCAGAAGCTGAAACCCAGATCAGCAAGTGTAATGACGTCATTGCTGATGTAAAGAAAGAGTTGGGCAACCTTAAAGTAGGGGATGGAATTGCAACTCCCGTAGCTACTTCACCTTCGCTACGTGGATTCAAAGTGCCGCCCTTCGATGGGACATCTTCCTGGTCAGCCTACAAAATACAGTTTGAGGCTGTTATGAAGGCGAACGGCTGGAATAAAAATCAGGCCATGACTGCCCTCACCCTAGGCCTGCGCGACCAGGCCTTAACTGTCCTGGAAGCTCTCGGTAAGGAAGTGACTTACGAGCAGCTCCTTGAGGCGCTGGAAGCCAGATATGGTGACGCTCATCTGGAACACGTGTTTCGTGCGCAGCTCAAGGATCGCGTGCAACGTAGCAGTGAATACCTGCAGCAGTGGGCCCTTGAAGTGGAAAAGCTGGTCCGTAAAGCATACCAGTCTGTACCTGCACTCATTGAAGGGATCCTGGTGCAGGCATTCATTGATGGCATCCGCGACCTTGAGGTTAAAGCTGCTGTGAGGCTTGGGCACCACGGGACGCTTAAGGACGCCTTGGCTCATGCACTGGAGGTGGAAGCTGTGCGGCAGGATCACCGGTCCCATCGCGTCAGAGAGGTTGCAGCGGCCACAGTTCGCGACCGTGTTAAAGAATACAACCCTAGGTGCTATGGCTGTGGGGAAAGGGGCCACCTTCGATCCAGTTGCCCTAAGCGAACTGCAGACAGGGAAAATAACCGATCTCCAGAGGATAGGGCGGCTAACAGCACCACCCAGCAACAGCAGGGAAACGAGTAAAAGCCAGGACTGCGGGGCGGGTGCTAGCTGATGTTCAAAGAGCCCCAAGGATTTCGATCTCACAAACCCACGATGGGAATAGCCTAATCATCAAGGGCGAGGTCAACGGAACGCCATGTAAGCTGACTATTGACACTGGAGCCTCACGCACGGTTGTCAGTTCCCAACTTGTAAGTCGGTTCCTTGGGGACTCCGCATACAATCGAGAGCGCATTAATTTGGTAACAGCCACTGGTCAGCGCATACCCGTCCGAGGAGAGAAAGAGATGGAGCTGAAGCTAGGCAACAGAATCTACTTGCATAATGTTGTCGTGGCTGATATAATGGACGATTGCATCCTGGGTCTAGACTTTATGAGGAAGAATTGTTGTGAGATCGACGTTAAGCAAGGAGTTTTGAAATGTGGACAAGAAGAACTTTTCATGGAAGGGGCTTTACCAGGAAATGTGTACAGCCTAAAAAAAATTGTCCTTCCTCTGAGATCGGAAACGATTGTGCCGGTCAGTCTTCCTCGGAATCCTGGGCAGACTCATCGTTGTGTACTCGTGGAAAGGGTAAATAATGACCTTCCATGGAAAGTGGCACGAACTTTGGTCAGAGCCACCGACATCTCAGGGGTACGCGTGCTGAACCTTTGTGATACGGATCAGATGATAGAAAAAGGCACGCTGATTGGTACTTGCGAGGAGGTGGATCGGCTGCGTCGATGCCAAAATCTATCGACCGGAACCCTAAGAAAGGATGCACAAACGAGAGTGACCACACTTTTAGAAGACTGTCGCAGCGCTCTGTCTCACAATGAAATGATCAAAGCGAAGAGGATGTTACTCAAGTACGCCGATGTTTTCTCTTCAAACGATGCTGACATCGGGAAGACAGGCTTAGTTCAACACAAAATAAACACAGGAGAAGAATTGCCTATCCGTCAGCGGCCAAGGAGATTGCCGGTAGCACGTGAAAAGGAAGTGGAAACCATGATTGAGGGAATGGTGAAGGATGGTGTCATAGAACCTTCATCAAGCCCATGGTGTTCTCCTGTAGTGCTGGTAAGAAAGAAGGACGGCAGCATGCGGTTTTGTGTTGACTATCGTCGTCTGAATGACGTGACAAAGAAGGACAGCTACCCTTTGCCAAGAATTGACGACACGCTGGACATGCTTACTGGAGTGAAGTGGTTTAGCACACTAGACCTAAAAAGTGGCTACTGGCAAGTTGAAATCGACCCTAAGGACAAGGAGAAAACTGCATTCTCGACAGGAAAGGGTCTGTGGCAATTTAAAGTTATGCCGTTTGGATTATGCAACGCTCCTGCAACGTTTGAAAGGTTGATGGAACTTGTACTAACCGGGTTAATTGGTGATGCCTGTCTTGTCTACTTGGATGACATCATCATCGTAGGTCGTACGTTTGAAGAACATCTTCAAAACCTGGAACGCGTGCTCATGAAGATCCAGAGTGCCAACCTCAAGTTGAGTCCTAAGAAGTGTTCACTTTTCAAACGGCAAGTTAGTTTTTTGGGATACGTAGTGTCGGAAGAAGGTATCCGCACGGATCCAGAGAAAATTGCCGCTGTCAAGGATTGGCCAGTTCCAAAAGACAAAACGCAGGTCAGAGCATTTTTGGGTTTGTGCTCCTATTATCGGCGATTTGTAAAGAACTTTGCAGATATAGCCAAACCCCTGCACAAGCTAACTGAAGAGAAGCGACATTTCTGCTGGGATGAAAGTTGCGACATCGCGTTCCAGGAGCCAAAGGACCGTCTGTGCAAAACACCTATTTTGGGGTATCCTGATACGGGCAAGGAATTTATAGTTGACACAGACGCAAGTGACATAGGACTTGGCGGTGTATTATCTCAACGGAATGGTGATCAAGAGGTTGTGATAGCGTACTTCAGCAAATCGTTGTCGAAACCTGAAAGGAATTATTGTGTAACAAGACGAGAATTGCTTGCTGTAGTAAAGTCATTGCAGCATTTTAGCAAATATCTGCTGGGTCGGAAGTTCCACTTGCGAACTGACCATGCTGCATTGAAATGACTATTACAGTTTAAAAATCCAGCGGGACAAGTTGCGAGATGGATTGAACTACTGCAGGAATACGACTTTGAGATTGAACATCGCAGCGGAAGAACTCATGGCAACGCAGATGCATTGTCAAGAAGACCTTGCCCTGAAGACTGCAAGCATTGTACTAGGCAAGAGGGTAAAGAAGTCGTACCTGTAAGGGTGCTCAAGACAGATCTCAGCAACGAGTGGAAGGAAAGCCTACAACTTGTTCAGCAGGAAGATTCGGCCATCAAGCCGATTCTGGAGTGGATGAAGGCCAGTGCTCCTAAGCCAGCGTGGAGCAACGTTTAGCGATGAGTTCAATCACAAAAAGCTTTTGGGCCCAATGGGACAGCTTAGTGATTCAAGATGGAGTCCTGTGCCGTAAATGGGAAAATGCTCGGGGAGACAGCTGTCATTTGCAAATGGTTGTCCCTAAAGCTAAAGTACCGGATGTTCTACAGTTGTACCATAATGGTTGTTCAGGTGGCCACATGGGAGTTAAACGGACTCTACTGAAGATACGGGAACGGTTTTACTGGGTCCACTGTCGTGTCGTTTAAATGATATGTATATAAAATGAATAAAGAGAATAATAATAATAATAATCCATTTTGAGAGCTAAAATTAATAATCACATTAGCAGCAATAACATCATGTCTGCCTCTCAAAATGGGTGTAGGAATGGGTCCCGCGGTACTAAGGAGCTACTCCTCATTGATACGGCCATTAGCCAACAGGTTCGGCGTTCCCGAAAGGATCTGTCGACATGTTGGATAGACTATAAGAAGGCCTATGACTCGGTGCCTCATACATGGCTCATGAGGGTGCTAGAATTGTATAAAATTGATGCAACGCTACGCACCTTCCTGACGTCGTGTATGGGGCAATGGAGGACAGTCCTTCGCTATCCAGGATGTCGAAATATCCAGAGGAATAGTGAACCGGTAAGGATCGAGCGGGGTATTTTTCAGGGCGATAGTTTGAGTCCGCTTTGGTTTTGCCTAGCCTTGAATCCTCTCAGCACATTGCTGGAGAATTCAGGACTAGGCTATCGGTTGAAGAGAGGTGGTCAGGTTATATCTCACCTCCTTTACATGGATGATCTGAAACTCTTTGCCCCCAATAATCTGCAACTGATGGAGCTACTGAAGGTAACTGAAACTTTCAATAGTGCCATCAGGATGGAGTTTGGTGTGGACAAATGTGCGGTCATGCATGTAAAGCGTGGAGAGATTATGGAATCCGTGGGATGTCAACTCTCGGATTCCATAAACCTGAGCTCCCTCTCTCCAACCGAAACTTACAAGTATTTGGGTATGTCGGAAGCGTTAGGCATCAGTGTTACTGACATGAAGCATTCGTTGAAGGAGCGCTTCTTTGGTCGCCTGAAGAAGGTCTTCAACAGCCTTCTATCGGGCGGAAACAAGGTGCGCGCTTTCAACGGATGGGTCATGCCAGTATTGATGTACTCTTTCGGCGTACTCAAATGGACTCAAACGGAACTTGATGCCCTGGATAGAAGGGTCCGTACACTGCTAACTGCACATCAAATGCATCACCCACGGTCGTCGGTAATGAGACTGTATATCCTGCGAAAGTGTGGAGGTCGAGGCTTTTTAAATGCTACGACTCTCCACAATCGCGAGATATGCAGTCTCAGGGAATATTTCCTAGCTGTCGACGTGGGTATGCATCGAGATGTAGTGGCGGTGGACAAGGGACTCACCCCGCTCTCCTTGGCAAATGAGAACTGGCGCAAACCTGCGGTGCTTGACACTAACGATCGCAGGGCGGTATGGCAGAGCAAGGAACTTCACGGACGCTTTTTCCGGGCCCTGCACGGGCCCGACGAGGATCAGTTAGCGTCCGTAGCCTGGCTACGTTTTGGTGACCTCTTTGGGGAAACCGAAGGTTTTGTCTGTGCAATTATGGACGAAGTTATCATGACGAAAAACTACCGGAGATTTATTGTGAAGGACGGTACGGTTGACATATGTCGGGCATGTCACCGTCCGGGAGAATCAATTCGCCACATTATCTCTGGTTGTTCTCGTCTTGCTAACGGAGAGTACTTGCATAGACACAACCTTGTAGCCAGGATTATCCATCAGCAACTTGCTCTGAAATACTGTCTTGTGGAATCGGAGGTGCCGTACTACAGGTATGTGCCCGACCCAGTTCTCGATAATGGCAGTATCACACTGTACTGGGATCGGTCCATCATCACTGACAGGACTATTCTTGCAAATAAGCCTGATATAGTGGTGGTGGACCGAATCGAAAGGCGTGCAATGATTGTAGATATAACTGTCCCGCATGACGAGAACCTCGTGAAAGCCGAGAAAGATAAACACATAAAATATCTTGACTTGGCTCGCGAGGTTGTCGACATGTGGGATGTGAATTCGGCAATCATTGTACCGATAGTCGTGTCAGCCAACGGCTTAATAGCCACGAGCCTCGACCAACACCTCAGGAGGCTCTCGTTAGGCAGCTGGATCAGGGGCTTGATTCAGAAAGCAGTACTTCTGGACACGGCTCGGATTGTTAGGAGGTTCCTCTCGCTGGAGCCCTGACCGCCGGTAGCTTGGACCCTGTTCCCGATATCGGTGGGCTACTATTTTTTATATTTTTAAATATTTTTATAACTTTGTAGTTTAATATTTAAAAATGTAATTTATATGTATTGTACAAAAGAATAAAGGAAATAATAATAATAATAATTTTTATTTATAAAATACAGATTGAAACATGTTTTATAAAAGGACAACTTAAATGAGCTTTGGTAGAGAAACACAATGCAACACAAATGTAAGAACTGTAATCTGTTCACAATATGGAAAACCCTGCCTCTCAAACTAGGTAACCTGTATTTTGAGAGACAGTGATTCAGCTTAGAATGAGATGCTATAATAGTATAATAGTGGACTGCGTCGATCTACCTGAGCGATTTAGGATAATAATAAGGCAATTTAAGTATATATTTTAAATGTGATGTGTGTGTGTGTCTTTGTGTGATATGGTGTGTGGAGGTGTGTGATGGTGTGTGCGGGTGTGATGGTGTGTGTGTGGGTGGGTATATGTGATTGGAAATATGTAGATATTAGGCAACGTACTTAAGTAATGATTCTGTTTGTAGATAGTCACGCTCCAGTAACCATTCCGTTAATTTTGATTTTAATTCATGTTTATTTAGATCGATAATGTTTATTTTTTTATGAATCTGTTTGTAGATGTGTGTGCTTAATGTGTAGTATTGGTGTTGAGCGAAGCTGGTTTTGTGAGAGGTACTTAAGGGTAATTTCTTCCTTTTCGTCGGGTCAGTTGGGGGAACCCTAACATGTTTTCTAACAGCAGAGTTCAGTAGAAAAAGTTGGCGCACTGAAAGTACTTTGCAATCAGCGTATAGTTGCGTAGTAGGATAGCGATATGGTTTGCGCGTCATCACCGTACGGCTCTCTGCGCTCTTTCAACCTTCAGAAAACTGGTTTTATTTGCACCACCCCATACTGTGATGCAATATCCAATGACGGATTGACATAATGCATAGTATACCATTTTCAGGGTTTCAGGCGCAGCCGACTCTCTAAGGGATTTGAAAATATGCAAAAGTTTCGTAGATCTACTGGAAATGGCGTCAACCTGTTTATCCCATCGTAATCCTCCGTCTATTTGGACACCCAGATATTTCACATTATCAGTTCTTGTAAGTTTCGGACATAAGCAATGTGGGGATTGTTTGGAGCAGGTGTGCGCTGTTATGGAGAAAGATGTTTCGGGTAAGTTGTTACGGCGGATAGCGAAATTGCCGCTTCTGCGTAGCTCTTAACACTATCCCAAGTTGGTCCGTATACTATGACTGCGGTGTCGTCTGCATACGCAATTATCTTGGAGTTGGGAATGGTCATTCTGCACAACTCATTGACGTATATTAGGAAGAGGGTGGGGCCTAGAATGCTTCCCTGGGGTACACCGTAAGTGGTTGATACTTCGTCATTTATATGCTCTCCAATTTTTACTCGTAGGGTCCGGTTGATGAGATAGTCTTTGAAAATTTCGAGGGTGTTTCCACGTACCCCTAGGAGTTCCAATTTAGAGATAAGTTTGGGAACAGAAACTGTGTCAAAGGCTTTACAAAGGTCTAGAAAGATCCCTAGACTTTTAACTCTACTGTCAAGCTTCCTAGCCACGAATTGAGTCAGCTCAAGAACTGCATCTTCAGTTGAGATTCCTGTGCGAAAACCATACTGATTATCGGCGATGAGCTGATGTTTGTTGAGGAATTTTTTTAAGCCATTATTTAGGATCCTTTCTAGTATCTTAGACAGTGCTGATAGGACCGATATGGGTCTGTAATTGCTGACACAGTTTTTGTTCCCTTTTTTTTTTTTTTTTTTATTGGATGGGAAATCATCAAATGACCCCTCCCGCTCTGGGTGGAGCGGCAGGGAGTGTCAGACTTTTACTGACTAAAACCCACCCTTAGTCCTCCTAGTGCCTTTCTTCCCAGGGCCGCGGTAACTCTTTCGAACAATTCCGCAACCCTGGCAGGCTCTGGCCCTGGCGGGCCCCGTCTCCGTTGCTGACTGCTCGTTGCTGACGGCGCGTTTGGAGTGAACGCGCCGTCGACTCTGGCCTGACCTGATCGGACAGCGAGCTACCCATTGCTCGCTGTCCGCAGGCGTCAGTCACTGCGCCTTGCCCAGGAGCGTCAGTTCCTGAGAGGCGCAGCGACCGACATACGTCTGGAGAAGGCGAGATGGGGCCATTACTGGCACTCCATTCTCGCCCCCTCCCGAGCAGTTGCAGCGGCGGCGACGGTGGCGGCGGCTGCGGCGGAAGCGACGGCGGCGGCGGCGGCGGTGGAGGAGGGTTTCTTCCTCGTCCCAGCCCTGGCGGGTGGACCGCAGGCTTTGCCCCCAGCCCAGTGATCGGCCGGCTTGCCAGCTGCCGCACATGCGAAGCAGTGCGGCGCGGCGTCGCACGAGCCGGCCCTGTGACCGGGCTGACCACAGCGGAAGCAGTGGTCACTGCGGTCCACCTCCGAGGTGCAGCGTGCTCCCACGTGGTTGCCAACTTGGCAACGGAAGCACCTCAGAGGTCTGGGCTCCAGCAGTTTTACCTGCGCGGAGACCCAGCCCATCAAAAGCCTTCGGCCCTCCGAGACTTTCTTGGCCGCCGACACGGGGCAGCTCACCACTACGGTTCGCATGCCCGTGTTGTCAGGACGGATGGTGCCCGCCTTCACCTCCTCTGCAGAGCACCCCCCCGTCCTGACGACGGCGGCCAACACCTCCTCCTCCGTGACGGAGTCGTCCAGGCCCAAGATGCGCATATCTATGCACTTCGTGGGCCTGGACACTCGGACGTCATCCGCGCCCAAGGACGCCCTAAGCCTTTCGGCTAGAGCGTCTGCGGCCGGACCGCTGCCTGCTCCAGGGATCTCGAGCATCCTGGCCCCGGTCATGGTGACCCTGAGCCGGAGACCCCCGACGATGCCAAGCTCACCGAGGTTGATGGCCTCCTTGGCCTTGGTGAGCGTGTTGGCATACGTCACGCCCCTCTTGACCGCGTCCGGCTGCAGCGTTAAGACTACAGCCGCGGTCTTCGGGGCGCGGAGCGCAGCCGCGACGCCTCGCGCTCGCTGCCGCCGCCTTCTCTCCCGCCTCTTTGCCGCCCTGGCTGCCTTTCCCGCCTTCTTCTTCTCCCCGGCCACTTGCCATTCGGCTTGAGCCGGGGGAGGTTCAGAAGGCGAGGAAGCCGGGGGGAGCTGCTGCACGGCTGGCGCAGGAGCCTTCGCCGTCCGCGCAGCCGCCCCACCCTTCCTCTTCCTTCCCGGGGCCGGGTCCGGTTTTCCCGACACCGGCTTCGCGGGTGCCGGCCCGGACCCTTTGTCCTGGCCGGACGACCCCGGTGTGGCAGCCACGGCGGCCGCGTAAGACGCCGCCTTTTTTTGGCCTGGAGCCTTCTCACTCGCCGCTAACGGGGGGCGCAGGACGATGCCCTCCAGGACGGAGAACCGCGCCTGGAAGGCAGCCATCTCCTGCCGCACGAGGTCCAGCACCTGGCTCTCCTGCGGCACGGGCTGGCTTTCCTCCTTGCGCCCCCCCTTAGGCGCCCCCTGTGGGCCGGCTCCCTGGAGCCTGGCCAGGTCTGCTCGGAGCCCCGCGTTCTCCCTCTGGAGACGCTCGGTGGCGGCAGCCAAGCGGGCGACCGCCCGCAGGTTGGACATCTCGTCCACCGGAGGCCCACCTCGATTAGCCTCCGCTGCCGCCAGGATGGAGGTCAGCGCTTCTCTTATGGCCCTGTTTTTAGAGGAGAGTTTCCTCTTCAGGGCCACATCGCGAAGCGCGGCCTCCACCGCCTCCGCAAACCCGGCCCTCCGAAGCTCCTGTCCGGAGTCATCCGGCTCACCGCCGGAGGACTCCGAACCAGGAGCCCTGCGACCGCCCTCTGCGGGGGGTCGTCCGTCAGCGACGAGCTCCCCGGCTCGCTGACCAGCCACGTTTCCCTCCCTTATGAATCGGATGGACGTTAGCTTTTTTTAGTGCATCAGAAAATATGCCTTTTTGAAGGCAACAGTTAAAGATATACGTCAATGGTGGCGTCAAGATCTGGCGGCAACTCTTTAGCACTAGGGGAGATATGCCATCCCAACCTATTGCGGAATCACTTCGCAGTTGCAGAATAAGGGACTCCACTTCTGATTCATTAACCTCAAGTATCACCAATGAGCTGGCGGGACTAGATAAAATATTTTGACATGATCTCTTAGGTGGGTTTGTAGGTCGGTGCGATTGGGTCAGGATTTTGTCCGCCAAATTAGTGCCTATTTTACTGAAAAATCTACACACTTCGTTTACGGATGATGTAGCGTTATCACAGATATCCAACAGTTTGACCGGGCTAGTTTTCTTTTTGGTGGTATTTGTGATGTTTTTTATTGTTTTCCAAAGCGCTTTTGGGTTCTTCCGAGATTTTTCTAGCTCGCTTTGTTCATGGGCTATTTTTAGTCTTCGGAAGAGGTCGTTACAAAAATTCCGGTACCGCGTATAAGTAATTTTCAGGATAAGATTATTGGGATCCTTTCTTGATTTGTTGTGCAACCGGTCACGATTTTGTATACACTTTAAAAGGCCGGTGGTAATCCTTTTCCTTCTTGGGACTTTAATCTGGTTAGTGTGTTTGAAAATTACAGAACTGACAATACTTATGAACATATTCATGGATATATTCGGATCAATAATTTTGTATAGTGGGGTAAAATCAGAGTTTTCCAAATCTAACTTAACAGCATCGTAGTCTATGCGGGTAGCTATGTGGAGTGGTTTATTATCAGGGTTTGTGTTAGCAATAGTAAGTAGCACCGGTTTGTGGTCCGTGATGTGTGAGTCTAGTATAAGGGTAGTAACAGGAAGGGTAGTTTTAACGAGTGCATGATCTAGACAGCTATCCAGCCGAGTGTTGTACCGGTGGGTTGGCAGAAGACCGTGTGAGGCATTTAAAACGAGATAGTTGAAATAGCGGTTGTCTGCAGTATCTGGTTTGAGGTTTATATTAATATCCCCTATTAGAATTATATTTTTGTAGGAGGAGAGGCTCACGTAGACACTATTTAAACTATCCAAAAAAAATTCGGTATTTTCCTTGGAACTGTATGACGGGGATCGGTACGCTGCTACAATAGCAATATTCTGGTTAACTATTATGACATACCAAGCAATTTCCATCCACAAATCGAGGTTCCCACTCTGAGGTTCGGAGAGCTTGTTTTGTGAAGATAACAATTCCATCGTTTTGGTTACTGTTTATTCCGGTATGATAAGATTCATATCCACACAAAACTGGCATATTAGTGACTTTACTAAGCCAACATTCTGTAAGGATCACCACGTCTAAATCAAGTTTTGTTGAGTGCATTAGTGCCTGGAGTTGATCAAAGTTTTTATTTAAGCTACGGATGTTTATGTATTTTAATGTTGGAAGTGGTGGTGTTAACATATTCAATACAATTTTCTGGGGAACAGTTAAATAAGTTACCCACTGTTAGCGAGTCAAGCTCGCTGCATATGCTATTTATGGTAGCCATTTGGAGAATGTAGAAATAACGTGAGGTGACTCAAGGCTGACTTCTTTAGTTAGGATTTGTTTAATATTTAATATGTCGTTTTATTATTTGTTTTTTTTGTGTAAGAGTGGTTGTTATAGCAAGTGTGTGTGTGGAAGTGAGTTTTGAGTGTATTTTTGTGTAGAGTACTTATACAATGATGAGTTTTTATTAGTGTGGTTATGTGAATGTTAGATGATCTGTGTATCTTTTTAGTTTTAGAAACGAATACAATATCAAAAAATAACAATATCTGTAGAAAGAAGTACGCTAATTTATAGCTCTTAACCATACGGATTATTAGTCACATACCAGTGTTAATATCCTGCAGACATCTTTCGGAGTTGATTAGCAGATGTTTTTCTCCTTCCTTTTTGCGCAAAAATATGTTTCCGTTGGAAACCCAACAGAATTTGAACTCGTGGTTTTTCGCAAACTCTCTTGTTTGGTAGAACAGTTTTTTGGTGTTACCCGAAAGCTGTTCCGTGACATAAACCGGGTGACAAGTTCCATGAATGCCAATGTGAGCAGTGTTTAATTTATCGTTCCAATCTTTGGCCTTGTTAAACGTACGAACTGCAGATATGAGTGTCTCCTTTTTCATTACAGAAGAAAATTCAGCTATAACCTGTCGTGATGTGGTAGAGGGACTCGATGATTTCCCGGGCAAACGATAAATATCCCTCAGTTCAGTGTCTGTTATGGATACTCCGACAGCTTCGCCAATGCTGCATACCGTTGCTAGAGTGGCATTGTTTTCATTATTACATTGCGGTATATTACGGATTTCGATGCCAGACGACCTTGATTTATGCTGTAGATCTTGTATTCTTTTTTCTAAACTTTCTATATATTGTCTCTGTTCCCGGCGTTCTTTTCTAAGGTCATCAACTTCTTTTTTCAGCTCCTCAAACTGTTGGTTTATGAAAGACATAGACCTAGCTATCTCCTCGTTTGACTTGCGTATTTCTGTATTAGATGCCTGAATCAGGGTGTTCTGGGATTTTTTTTCTCCAATATCAGTCGCCAGTTTAGTCATCATAGCTGTTTGAGTCGCAAGTAGCTTTGCAATTGAAGAGTCTTGTTCTTCCTTCCAATCTGCGAGTTGAGTCTGAAGGTCGTACGAAGTCAGCGTAGCAGCGCCTTGTGGCGAGTTTGCCTTTCGGGCTCTTTTATTTCGATTTGTATTTACGTAATCACTCACCACTGCATTTGCGATATCTGATTCTGATTCAAAGTCAAAGTCAAAGTCAAAGCATTTATTTCAAATAAACCATTTACAGGTACTTTTGAATTGTCAGAGTCAGTCAGTCAAAAACATGAAGCTATTTACACGTTCCAAAGCGTAGATCTCTATGGAGAAGAACGTGCAAGAAACTCCACGGACACTCTTTTAAACCATTTTATGATTTACAATAATCCTGGTTACATTATCTTTGTTGCTTCTATATGTGAGAACAATGTAAAGGAAGAGAAAAAAAAAAAAAAAGAATTCTAAGTATCAAATAAACTATTGAAATAAGCCAGCGACAGCTAAGAGATGACCAGTCTCCACTGATGGCGCCCGTCCACGAACATGACGCGTGCATCAGCACCATTCAGCTCAACCATTTTGAAGGGAACCGAATGATCCGATACACGCGCCACCATCAGCGAGACATTCGAGTGAGCATGACAAACCCTCAACTGCCCCTGCTCATTTATGTCAAACAAGAAAACCATCTATTAACATAAAAAGGCTCCATGGTCCTCACATTTACAGGATTCCAAAATAAAAAATGCTTCTACTTTATATAAAACTATAAATATCAATTGGTAAGAACAGAAAAGTAAAAGTGTATTCCAAACATTATAGAAATGTGGAATATTATTATTATTAAACGTAAAAAGTAAAATAAAAAAGGGTGAGCATCTCCTCCATATATAAAATCCTAACTAGTGGAACCAAGCGGCTGAGGCTGTGGAGCAGGACCGGCATTTAGCCAAGCATTTTTATCAAGGATATAATCTTCCAGTTTATAATATGCCTGTCTACATAGTGTGCGTTTAATGCATGTTTTAAATTTTCTCTCATTCAGTCCGAGAATATCATATGGTATTTTATTATAAAATTTAACACAGTACCCCATAAAAGAAGTGTGTACTTTAGCCAATCTGAATCGGGGTTGATCTAATTTGTTCTTATTTCTAGTATTAAAATTATGCCTGTCACTAATCTTACTAAAAAGATGGAGATTTTTCCGAACATACATTATATTTTCGTATATGTATTGACAAGGTACCGTCATGATGTTAATATCTTTAAACAGTTCCCTTAGGGAATCGCGCCGACCCAGATTATATATGGCTCTGATGGCTCTTTTCTGCAGAATAAATATAGATTCGATGTCTGCAGCACGTCCCCACAACAAGATACCGTAAGACATGATACTATGAAAGTAACTAAAATAGACCAGCCTCGCGGTATCTATATCAGTAAATTGACGGATTTTTCTGACAGCATATGCTGCTGAACTTAGCCGTCCCGCAAGAGATGTTAAATGAGGACCCCATTGCAGCCTTGAGTCAAGCGTGATCCCCAGGAAAACCGCGTTTTCGACGAATTCAAGTTTCTCTTTGTTCAATACAATATCGCAATTATTACTTTTGATATTCGGTAAAGCAAATCTAATACACTTAGTTTTTTTCCCATTTAATACTAAATTATTAGCAGTGAACCAATTTTGGACCTGCTGTAGGGCTTTATTTACATCGTCAAGATTTGTAGAACGTCTATCTATCTTAAAAATTAAGGACGTATCATCAGCAAATAATACCATTTGTGGTTGATTTTTTAAAAGATGGAGTAGATCATTAATATACACTAAAAAGAGGAAAGGACCCAATATTGAGCCTTGTGGTACCCCCATTTTGACTTTTAAACCCCTTGAATTAACACCGTTTATTTGAACTTGCTGCTGTCTGTCATTTAAATAAGACTTCACTAAGCTGAGTGCAAGTTTACCTAAACCGTAATGTTCTAGTTTTAGGAGCAAGGTTTCGTGATTTACACAGTCAAATGCCTTGGAGAGGTCACAAAAGATTCCTATGGCATCTTGCGCCTCTTCCCACGCTGTATATATGTGTTTTAATAACGTGACACCAGCATCAGTCGTACAACGACCTTTGGTAAAACCATACTGTTGATCGTGTAAGATTTTATTGATGTTAAAATGAATGAGCATTTGATTGAGCATTACTTTTTCAAACACTTTGCTGAAAACCGGCAATACGGATACAGGTCTATAATTATTGGTGTCTGTGCTGTCGCCGGACTTAAAAAGTGGTATAACTTTACTGTATTTCATTATATCCGGAAAGACTCCTTGGTCCACACATAAATTAAATATTAAAGCCAAGTATGGTGCTATGGTCTCAATTATGTACGTGCACACTTTGATAGACATTCCCCATATGTCTTCGGTCAATTTGATTTTAATTTGCCGGAAAGCTTTTATAACTGTCATAGGGTTGATATGTTGGAATTGGAATTCAACCGTACAACCTGGAACGTTTGCTCTTAATAAACTAAATGCGACCTCTGGTGAAGAATTTAAAGGTTCAGTAGTTTTTGATGGTATTTCGGAGAAAAAATTTACAAATTCTTGAGCTACTTCTAGATTAGAGCTTATGGCACCATGTGCAGTCTCCAGTAAAAAATCAGTGTTTCGTACTTTATTCTTACATGTTTCATTATTAATAACTTTCCAAACTGTCTTTATTTTGTTATCTGCCGATTTGATCTTGTTGCTAATATACAGAGCTTTTGCTACCTTGCAGGTATTTCTGAAAACTTTAGAATATTTGTTTACATATTTATTGAAGGATTCCGTATTAATGAAAGGCTTAAGGCCATATAACTCATATAGTCTTTCCCTACTTATCCTAATACCTTTAGTCGCCCAGTCACTAAATATATACTTAGGGAAAGTATTTTTAGACTTCTTTTCAAAAGTTGAGTTGAATTCTTTTAGAACTACAGAAAAGAAATTATCATAAAATTTATTCGCATCCTCAATATTATGGCCCAAAAGATTTAACTTATTTTGTAAGGAACCATTGAATCTAACTAGTTTGCCTGTTGTTATTGGCCTATATTGTATTTGAATTTTTTGCAAGGCTGCTTTAAACTTAAATGTTACCAATTGACCGCTATGATCCGATGGAAGGTAATTAACTACGGCTTTATCTAAATAATCACAATCGCAGAATACATTATCAATACAGGTTGAAGAAGTAGTTGTTATCCTAGTAGGTTCCGTAAAAACATTAGACAAATTGAACGATTTAAAAAGGCTTAAAAATCTACTGCTATTTGAATTAATTTCTAAAATATTAATATTAAAATCTCCACAAATAATCGCGGATTTATTACCTGCTGCAAGTTTCGCAAGGATATCTTCCATTGTTGATTCAAATAAAGTAAAGTTTTGAGGGTTTGGGGGTCTGTACACGCACACTATAACATGCTTATCCAGCTCAACACAGGACAGTTCAATGCAATGTTCCACTGACAAGCTGACAATGTCATTACGTTGCTTAAATTTTAAGCACTTTTTTACTAAGATGAGGGAACCACCACGCAACATAGATTTGCGGTTAAAACAACTGCCCACACTATAATTTTCATAACTAATTAGCATCTGGTAATCCTTCAACCAATGTTCACTAAAACATACAATGTCAATCATTGTTTTTTCTAAAAACATTTCAATTTCTAATATTTTGGAAGAGACACCTTGAATATTTTGATGAAATAATTTCAAGGCATGCTGCTGACCCCCTTTTTGAAATATAGTTACTGGAGAGCAAGAAGATACTTTGTTGTTGGAAGGCATAACTATTCTGTTACTGGTATCTTCTGTTGTCTTATGAACTAGTTTAAATGATTATCCGGAGTTTGCCCCAAGACTTCAATATCATCCCTTGGCAGTAAGTTGCAACTACTTGTAGTCCCCATGTTAACAAATGAGTCGTCCATAGTAATACATGGAACCTCCTTCGTACAATTTGTAAAAGAATTTATAGCAATAGTGCTACAGTTATTTAGGCTCACCACCTGATTCTTAGTATTATTACTAAACATTGTGGATTTAATTACAGAAGACTTCGACATACTACTTATGTCTGAGTTAATATAATAAGCTAATAGCCTTGCTATTTTATGTCTAAAACTAATTGGCAAATACACAGTATTCCTAGTCGATTTTAAATGTTCCACAAAAATATTTGTGTCAAAAAACATAAACTTGTCACTATAATGAGAAACTAAGAAATGCATATGTTTATTTAACATATGAATATAATTATTTTGTTTAATTGACAATTTATTAAAATATGGAAAAGCACACAATATTATTTTTTTACAATTAACCTTTAACATCTCAGTTAGATTGTCTGTGATATCTGTTTTTTTTACATTTAAACTATTACCTATAAATACAGTTATGTTGGTTTTAGAACTATAATTATTATTTATTATTGATGCCATAATATGCTTGTAAGATGAACCAGGCATACAATAATTTTGTGTAGAATAACTCAGATTATTACTGATTAATGTACCCAAACCTCTTCCCATACTGTCCGAGAACATAACCGAATGATTACCACAAAGATTTGGTCTGAGACTGGCAAAGGTTGTGCATTTGCGTTTTTGGTGTGCCCGGGGGAGTGCGCTGTACACCGGACATGTTTCCAAATAGTTGTATTATATAGTGTCACGATCGATGAGCGCGTGCGTACTGCACCGTGAGCAAGTGTCGCGTGCGCACTGCACCTTGAGCCGGTGATGTCGTCAGGATCGATGAGCGTGTGCGTACTGCACCGTGAGCCAGTGTCGCGTGCGCACTGCACCCCGAGCCGATGATGTCGTCAGGATCGATGAGCGCGTGCGTACTGCACCGCGAGCCGGTGATTTCATAACGATCGAAGAGCGCGTGTGTTCTGCACCGTGAGCCAGTGTCGCGTGTGCACTGCACCGCGAGCCAGCGACAGGAGAGGGCGGAGTCCTCGGCTACGAGTACTTCGTGTTCGTAGCCGCGTAGGCAATCCGTAGCAGTTACGTCAGCGGCTACGGCGGTCGCGTAGCAGATAGCGAGTAGGTAGCTAATTCAAAAGACTGCGTCACTAGCACCGTAGCGCATCGGGCAGGGAGTCGGAACACAACACCACACCGAGTCGCGAGTTCAAATCCAACAATGGCACAGGCACTTTTCGAAAGTCAGATTTTAAAGTAGGTGACAAAATAGTTTGTATCTCACTCTATGACCGCCCCGTGGGCGTAAATTACTGGTAAGAAACAGGCAAGAGTGACAAGGAATTCACAATCACGAATTCCAGCCAATCACAAAAATCGAAAGCAAAAATTCCGAGGACAACTGACACTCGTCCACTCGGTACAACGTACGGGCGCCCAATATATTTCATGGTTGTAATGGATTACTTCACTAAGTGGCCGGAAGTCTTCGCCATTCCAAATCAAGAAGCTACAACAGTTGCAGATAAACTTGTTCATGAAGTCATCTGTCGTTTTGGAGTACCCTTGGAGATTCACAGCGACCAAGGAAGGAATTTTGAGTCCCAAATATTCCAGGAAACTTGTCGAGTTATGGGTACTCATAAAACGAGAACAACTTCTTACCACCCACAATCGGATGGAATGGTGGAACGATTTAATCAGACATTGGAGAGATACCTGGCAAAAGTGGTGGAGCACCGGCAACGGGATTGGGATAAGCATATACAACCGTTTTTGCTGTCATATCGAAGTGCTGTTCATGAAAGCACATCAGTGACACCAGCTTTCGCAAACCTTGGTAGAGAATTACGGCTGCCTGCAGACCTGATTACCGGAATACCACCTGATGCCCCACGCAGTATAACCGATTATGCGAATGACTTGCGGAACAAAATGAATGACATTTATGAGCACGTCAGAGAATCGGGCCAGCAAATGTCTGAAAAGATGAAAACCCGTTATGACCGCAAAGTGAACAATAAAGGATTCGACGAAGGTTCACAAGTGTGGTTACACAATCCAGTTCGCAGCAAGGGGAAATCTCCTAAGCTTCAAGCTAAATGGGAAGGGCCGTACCGGATTGTGACGAAAATCAATGATGTAACCTACCGCATACAGAAAGGTATAAGAAGTGCTCCTAAGATCGTCCATGTGGATCGACTGGCGCGTTATTATGGGACCGATAATGCTCGGGACGAGCATGTCTTAGGAGGGGGCAGTGTTACGCGCCAGAATTAATGCCGGGTACATAACGTTATAAGTTACTACTAGCGCGATCTAGTATCGAGTAGCAGAACTAGTAGAGTCAAGATCTTTCTAGACATTTCGATGCTAGAACAATCTAGAGTTTTCAATGTGGTTAGTCGGGACCACATATATAACAGAGAGTAAATTAAATAAATTTAATAGCACTCTAAGCAGCAAGTTACAAAATCGAAATCTCACAATGGACAATGGTAATCTACACTAATATAATATAATGACGGGGGACGGGCCCCCTGGTTGTTTTTAAAAGAGTGACGTCAGCAATGCCGACGTCACTATTTCCATTATTATCATGGTGCTGGTGGTGGTTACTCATTTCGAAAATGAAATACTTGTTTTCAGTATCAACTTATATTCTTGTTGGTGGATAGCACACAATGGCACACAGTAAATATTCGTCAACGACAAAGAATGACTTACGATGTTACGGAGCTCCGCACCGTCCGATGGCTCAGCGAGGCGGGCTGGCTCGTTAGGCAAAAGTCGGGGAGGGTTTTGAATAGGCCATCGTGACGGACCTCGGCGGCGAGGTCGGTATACGGAACGCGGTCTGTACTTGTTTTTTCTAAGGGTTCTGGTTTCCCTACAGCTTTCCTGAATCTTTGTGATCTCGTCGTCGGACTCGATAAGTGTATGCCGAGGGCGGCGAATCTTACTAATGCGAGAGGGAGTGTACTGGGTTGCCTTTGAAATCAAAGAGTTTTGGTGTTTTTCAGCGGATTCAATGAAACGCTTTGTAAGGCGTTTCATAAACTGCTTTATGGTCGGGATTTTGAAGTCGACATGGAGTCGTTCATTCCGTACATTTTTTTTTTAAATTTATTTATCGTTTATACGAAAGAATACAATATTATTCATTTAAATAGCAACCAAAAAACCACTAAGGTTTAGACTTGTGCTATCATGAGTCTATCTCAATATCGAACTATTAGATGTAAGTACAATGTTTATAAAGCACTTCACACGCGCAGGCCACTTTTCGGAGAAATCTGTTTTGGACTACTTGCATCATGAATTGTGAACGGTCAGGCGGTCGTATTTATACCCTTCGGTTAGAGTCGTTACAAGTCTATCGACTCATGTTTTCTTTGTGGTCCGTTTTTAAATAATTCTTGATTAATTTTTTTTTTTTTTTTTATTCAGAATGAAAGGACTTTGTCACACATGCGATGATGCCGCCCTGGTTGGTTTAACAAAATTAAATATAATAAATCGGTATTTAACCCAATCTTAGCATCGCTAGTTTGTAAAGTTCCCTAGCTGCGTCAGAAAGTGGCACAGCTAGAACACTATTGCAGTAACCTACCTCTCTAAGTTTACAATCTAAACTATTTCTAAATTCCTCGTTGCAGACACACTCGGTTAATATGTGATAAACATCATCAACGGAATTAATACAAAAATTACATTTAGCTGTTGTTAATTCTGCCATTAAGTATAGAAACTTAGTGCACGGAATGTGTCCGGATCGAAGTCTCAGCGCGATAACGGTATCACATCTGTTCAACAGCTGATTATCTATCCACGGCGAGTTCAAGGGATGTGGTTGGATCGTTTTGTACCAGGTTCCTTTTTCTTGTGATCTTTTATCGAAATACTCCTTCCAGAGCGAATAGCAATCCTGTTTGATATTAGGTATAAAGTTAGTAAAATAAGGAGAAAAGTTAATAGGAATGCCATCACATATGGCCTGCTTGGCTAGTTTATCAACAATTTCATTGCCTTTTACTCCGATATAGCTGCTACCCGCGACTTCGTCCGCGTGGAATCCTGTTTTTATTCTGGTTAATTTATCTTTTTTTGGTATAATAATATATATTTTTTTTCTTTTTTTTTTATTATTGATAGGCACGCGCTTGACCACTATCTCACCTGATGGTAAACGACGATGTGGTCGAAGATGGAGCACGCTTGCCTAGAAGTAACCTATTCACTCTTGACTTAAAGAAATATATGAAGGGGAGGCCGCATTATTAGCATCATCATCCGACATAGTGGGCGTATAAAATGGGTAATCGAGCATGAGACAACGAATTACACAACACGAATACACAAATCACAAATTAAATCACACTGTACAACGAAACGTGAGGAACAGTTTCTAGCTTTGTGGAGAACTTGTCTCCAAGACGACCCAATGGAATCTCCCTCTTTGTCTGACACCCCTCCACTAGGTAGGCTCTGTTGTAGCACGAACTTAGTTGTAAGATGGCGACGGTGCTGCCATCTACCGGAACTCGTGCTTCGTTTCGTTATCGGTCGGTATTAATATCCGTCTCCGACATATAATATTAATTTTATTGTCTCCCATCACAGGCAGTTCTGTTTAGGTGAGTATACTATAATATACAGGGTTACTGGTAATTCGACGTATATCCGTCAGGGGCTCATAAGGGGGCCAAAATGCAACAAATTGAACCCCCCATATGTATGGCCGAAATTCAATAGTTTTCGAGATATTTGAATTTTAAGGGTTTTTCGAAATTTACCCAAAATTTGACATTTAATTCCAAATAAAAGAACCCACATACCCATTCAAGGGTACCATTAAAAATGATGTTGTAGCTGGCACTTCAATGAAGCTATGGGCATCATTAAAACTACTTAATTTAACAAAATAATTAAAATAATGACCGAAGTAAGAATAATATCTTACCAATATTTTCATTTTACGCTTCAAAAATGTTGTCTCGTCAAAAAAAATTCTATGACATTAATCGTACAAATAACTAAAACAACTTACCTATTCAGTAGGCTTTCCAAAAAGATATAAAAGTCAATTTTAAAATACATAATTCGTAGCATGGCATGTGTTTGAACCGGCGCGGGGAGAGAAATCATCTGTGTTCTTAGTTTATCATCCTCGCTAAAACAATCGATTTTACTGGCGAAATTCTACCTGGGGGTCGATTCTGCTATTGCAATCGTGTCTCAATGACCGGTCAATGATCGATTTTTGACGTATAACGTCAAACTTTTGACACATTTCCCATACAAAAACTGTCAAAGTTGTCAAATATTCGATCACTGACCGGTCATTGAGACACGATTGCAATAGCAGAATCGAGCCCCTGATGGGGCGAAGTGTGCGGGTGGGGGAATACACGGCGTTTGCTGCGCTCGCGTCGCCTTCCTTAGTACAGTTCGCGTCAAATAACTATGCCCCTCTGAAGTTAGCCATTTGCAAAGATCGCGTAGGTGCAGTCACGTAGACGGGAGGTACCCTTGAATGGGTATGTGGGTTCTTTTATTTGGAATTAAATGTCAAATTTTGGGTAAATTTCGAAAAACCCTTAAAATTCAAATATCTCGAAAACTATTGAATTTCGGCCATACATATGGGGGGTTCAATTTGTTGCATTTTGGCCCCCTTATCAGCCCTTGACGAATATACGTCGAATTACCAGTAACCCTGTATACTTTGATGCATACATGTGAATGCTTTGTAATAGCAAATGACACTACAGAAGCATGATATTATTATTCTGATTTAAGTTTGTTATATTAATAGTCTGTAAGCTAAAGAAAGTAAATAAATAAATAGTGGTAAGATAGTAGAGTAAGAAGTCTAAATAGTAATTTTGTTTGTTTCATCATCATCACATTAGCCGAAAGACGTTCGCTACTGGACATGGGCCTCCCCCAAGTGTCGCCACAACAAACAATGATTAATAAATTACATCAAACCACTTATTTTTTGTTTTTTAGTGGAACTTATAATGTCTTAAAAAGTGATTATTTATATCTAAGCAAAATGAAAAATTTTGAAAAATATATTATTCCTATTTATCAATACAATAAAAAAGAAATCCAAACCAATGTTTTGACAGTTCAACTCCATTTTCCATAGATGTGATGTGCGTTGTGCATTTGATCTCATTTGAAGAATTGCGGTGTTAAGATTCTCCGCGGAAGAATGATTTTGAACAATGAAAAGGAGGTGGGAATTTCTGGGCCCAGCAGTTATCTGGTTGAAATGTGTACTAAAAAAACCACTATATTTTTGTAAAGAAAGTCACAAAATACGGTACCTTGTTTCTATCTAAGAAGCGAGAAAAGTTAAATTACGTTATGAAACTAAATAATCGATTCAACACATATCGAATTCTTAGGAATCGATTCTGAATAAATCGGTAAAATCGCAGAATATGTATGAAAATCGAGAGACATTTGTTTGTCAATCATTGCGTGGAATCGATTCCGATCGAATCGAGTACCTTTAATTTTTTTGAGTTGGCAACTCTGGTCTCCGATTGACATACGTGACAGCTGACAAAAATACCGGCCGGCACTCGTTCGTTTTCTTTCGTTCTGAGTGTGCTTGTATTTCTATGTTTTATTGTTTAACCCTACGACCTCGGCTTTGTATTGGACTCGACGGATCTTCCTACTTTGAATTACCTGGCTTTCTATTTTGGACAACTGGTTACGCCTATCGATCGGATTTCGACATGGATCGCTGTGTGAACTGTAATATTGGGACTGGTCGCAGTAACTATATTGGCAGAAGAGTCTTGGACGAAGAGGCGATTTTATCAGTTATTCGTCAGTGGCGTGCATCTCAGCCTGTAAGTAGCTATTCAAATGTTGCTTGAGCTTTTAGTCTGTCATGCGAACAAAACCAGAATGAGTAATATGTACTTACTGTTTACGGTCTCGGGCGACATTTCTATTTGCTGTCTTTTTGTTGGTTAGTAATTTATGTTAAAACTTAATAACCAATTAGATGATGAATAAAATTAGCTATAAGAATCCATGCAATGTGGAGTTTTACCATTTCACTCATAAAAAAGGTGTAGGTAATCTTCAAGTCCCGCGGCGACCGATTTTTTCCCAGGCTTTGTTACTTTGAGGAATTGATAGTTAATCAGATTATTCCGGTCTAGGCTAAGTCATAGCCATTTGGTTCAATATGCATTAGGAATAGGTACATGTAATGAAACTATTGTTAATGGTTGAATATGATTTAAATAGTTAACTTATTTCAGGTAACCAGTGAGAACTACGTGTGCCAAGCATGTTGGAACTTGGCCCAAGATGTGGTTCTTGGGAGACGTTCAATTGAAACACCAAACCAAGTTGGCCATTCCAGTGTTTGTGTCCGCTGCGGTCGTTCAGTGTTAGCACGGCGGAACAACCACCTTCTTCGCAATGATTCTGCTCGTGAATCTGCGATATATAATATTATTAGAGAGTGGATACTGCCACAAACAGTAAGTTACTTCAGTAATATCTGAATTAAAAAGAATAATAAAATTGTTTTTAATTTCACATTATTATTACAATAAATATAATCATTTCCTCTTTATTACTGTGTGAAAACACATCTTTCTATCGCAGTGAGAGTTCCTGTTAGAAAAATCAGTTCTGAGTTAATTAAGCTGGCCTTTGCATGAAATTCCAATGTCAACATTATGTGTGTGTACAATAAAAAGTATTAAAAAATAAATGTAATTATCTGATCTGATTAGTAGGCACATACAATATTACTATACTACTTTACTTTATTATAATACTAGCTGTGCCCGCGACTTCGTTCGCGCTTGCTTTTCGTATTTAGGAAGATATTAAGTACACAAACTCACTAAATGTATATAGGTACTCATCGTGATTATGACATGACTTACAAAATTACGAAGAACGAACGAATATTAACACTTAAAACATTTCTTTGTAAACAATATTACTTGTTATGTGATATTCATCAGTACGTATACACAGGCTTTGCGCGCTGCTTACATGCGACAAAGCGACATACAGCCTGACCGTGCGAGATACAGGACTACCGCAGATCCACACCAACACGACTAATAGTTTGTCCCTGAGCTTGATTAATGGTCATGCCGAAACTATCAGAAGATAAGTCTCCGCAGAGGACATGGTGGAGTATACGGTGGAGGTCTGCCCTGCTTGGGCGGAGCATCACCGTGTCCTCGTCGAGGCGATCGGCTGCGGCGTCCTGGTTTACTCCATGGTCCGGAGAAGAATATAAGAATGAATGACAGCACGATTTGATAGTTATTCCTAGTTCGGGACCAATCGTAAGTCCGTAGGTGATACGGAGTAGAAAACGCCAAACACTAAGGCCGAAACTACAGACTTCGGGCTTAAGAGAGTAGACCCCCTCAGCCGCCGCAACAGAAAAAGACAACCCGGGCGTTGCGTCGGGAGTCGCAAGGCAATTCCCAGCCACCCTAAGCGCGGGCCCGCAGATGGCGAGCGTAGGTTGGCTCACTGTCCGAACGGAGCGGAATTTGTTCGAAAAGTCACCACGGCCCTGGAACGTTAAAGGCATAAGGAGGAATACGGACGTGTTTTAGTCAGTAAGAGTTTGACACTCTCTTCCGCTCCACGCAGAGCAGAAGAAGTCATTTGATGTTTTCCTATCCATAAAAAAACCCACAACGGATAGAGTAGAGTAGAGACTCCGTTGTCCTGGGTAAGTTTGCAAGCCTAGCTCCGCCCAAATGTACAAAAGCCACCAGTGTGCTTCACAGGTTGAGTGGAGAGACGACCTATAATACTCAACCCGCAAGGGAGTGATAATCTGAGATAAAAGTCAGCTATGTATATGTACATTATGGATTGCAATAAACGATTTGATTTGAAACCTGCACCTCACCGTTCCGAGGATTTTTTCACGTCGGAAAGTCATGGCCAGCATGACGTAGCCGGCGTCGAAACAACCTCCGCAAATTGGGGTATCTGTAGTGCATAAGTTAAAAAAATTTAAGGGCAATGATCCGTAATAATAATCCCTATTATTACGGAGGTAATTTTTACTTAAGCTGAGAAGTCAATTAGTTAGTCACGTTTATAGACTTGTCATTGCCATTTTTCACTTTTTTCACCATTTGTTGTCATGAAGTTCAGTTGTTCTCTGGCAAATTCATGCACGAAACTGTGTGAAAGAAAGAAAGAAGGAGGAGCGGGTACGGGTCCAGCACTACCATCTCGAAACCTATCTTGGCGAGTTCTTCTGTGGCGTCATTGCCCAGGGATCCACAGTTCCCCTTGAAGCTCTGGAGTGTGAAACCCGCTACTGGTAATTTCTGGCCCTAGGCTGGTCACGACGAATCACCAGCTGACTGGGAATTGAACAGTTTTGTTTCAAAATTAACAGAAAATAATTAGGAATGAGGGAGATCCTGGGAAAGAAATTCAAGAGGTGAAAGTCTTGAGCATCGAAGCCGAGTTTTTAGCCTTTCGGTTTTCTATCGGTTGCATTTTGGGGAGTGTGCGACGGAATTGCATAGTTTAATTCCGCCAAGCTCGTTCCATCATCGGACCACAAGACGTACGGCGGTACGCCACCGGTACACGATGGACCTCACACCCACATGAACAAAACGTTTTGGAAACACATGGCGTGGAATTCCCTGACTGAGTCCGTGTTTCTGGATAGTTACAGCCTGGGAGTCTTATCAAGAGTGAATAGGTTACTTATAGGCAAGCGTGCTCCATCTTCGATCACATCATCGTTTGCCATCAGGTGAGATAGTGGTCAAACACGTTCCTATCAAAAGAAAAAAAAATGAAAACAAAGTCAGTGGAGCAATTTTATTTTGCATCAAATGCGTAACGCCTGGTAAGTATCAAAAGAATCTTACTAAAAAATACTTTTTGGTGTAATTCTCGTGCTGTTGATGGTAAGTACAGTTTCGCTCAACAGATGGCATTGCAAGTGTCATTAAAGATACTTACCGCTACTTACTATGCATGTAGATAATAAGTTGATTTCTTCTAGATTGCCATAATCCTATCAGGTTTATGTGAATGTTTTCTACATTAGTTTTGTATTTTTTATCGCGATGCAAACGAAACATAATACATATAAACAAAAAATAGGTTCTGCTTGTCTTTCTAAAGAGATATGCAAAATACAGCAATAACATATTATTAATATTTGAAAATATTAGGTTTGGTAGGAATAAAAAAATAAGGAAATAAATAAGATAAAAATAATTCAAAAATAATTACAAAATTTGTGGGATTTGAACCCAAACCTAGTCTTTCGAGAAGCAGGCTTTAAACCAAACGGACTATGACATCTGTTGACAATTGATTAAAATGGCCGATAGCTTAGCTCCCTGAAAGGGTTCCACATCAGATGCTCTAGACCTTCATTTTTTTTATGTCGACAGACAGTACTCATCATGTTGACCAACTATTCCTAAAGCGGTATATTAATATCTCTTATAGATTAGCCGGGCTGCTAAGGTTCCACGTCTTGTATTCAGATCTTCAAAATAAATTATAGCCTATATGTTGGCGAGGACTAATAGCTATACAACAAAAAAAGTTTCATTAAAATCCGTCCAGTGGTTTTTGCGTGAAAGACGAACAACAGACAGACAGACAGACAGACAGACAGACAGACAAAAAAATAAAAAAAAAAATTTTTGGCTTCTACTGTTTGTATAAAGCACCCCTGGAGTATTTTTTTTAGTTTATATTCAATGTACAGAATTGACCTCTTCTACAGTTTTATTATATGTATAGATAATTATTATGTTAGAAAATATTTTAATTATAGATTTCATTTTACTTTTGTTATAGGTGGGTGAGGCGGATCGTATATGCCACTCTTGTTGGATATTAGCTGATAGAGCTGCTGTTCACATGAGAACTGGTCCCTCAACTTCCTCGCAGAGCAACCCACCGCCAGCCCTATCGTCTGTTGATGTTTCGGATGGAAATCAAGACAACAATCTGCATGAACCTGTAATTGTTTCCATTCAACAAGAACAAAATGAAGGTAACGAGGTACCCTTAGAGCAACCAATTTCATCAGATGCCCCTATTGTGGAACCAGGACCGCAGCTCGCAGAACCAACAATTGTATTGCCAGATTACATGCGGGCAGTTGAATCAGAGAGACGGTGCTTCATAGAAGGATGCCAGAGACCTGAACGTTACAGAGTTCCTCTAGCAACAAGAAAAATGTTACTCAATGTGCATAAATATTATGCGCCTCAAAATAATAGACTTTGTGATGTACATTTAGTCTTCGAAGCATGGGATATCCTCGATAGTTTAAGGAGTAATTATTTACTGCGAGGCATATCCAAGATATGATGACATTAAAAGAGTCTTGTAAAGAAAGCTTTTTGAACTTTGCAAACATTGATAATATGGAAGACCATATTGTGTATACTTGGATTGGGTTTACTAAAGCTCAGTTCCATCAAATACTTAATGAGGTGCCGCAATTGTTAGAAATTCGCAACAGTTCCTCAGTGTTAGCAGCCTATCTTATGAAATTAAGAACTGGGGACTCAAATGAAAGGTTGGCAACATTATTTAAAATATCTAAAAGAACAGTTGATAAGTGGCTATTTCAAGCCCGTGAGATATTTCATGAACATTTTGTGCCCCAGCATTTAGGTTTGCAACACATAACTAGGGAACAAATAAAAGAAAGAAACCTAGCCATACCTAGTGCTTTATTTGAGGGAGATTCTAGGCCCATCAAATACTTAATGAGGTGCCGCAATTGTTAGAAATTCGCAGCAGTTCCACAGTGTTAGCAGCCTATCTTATGAAATTAAGAACTGGGGACTCAAATGAAAGGTTGGCAACATTATTTAAAATATCTAAAAGAACAGTTGATAAGTGGCTATTTCAAGCCCGTGAGATATTTCATGAACATTTTGTGCCCCAGTATTTAGGTTTGCAACACATAACTAGGGAACAAATAAAAGAAAGAACCTAGCCATACCTAGTGCTTTATTTGAGGGAGATTCTAGGCCCATTGCTATATTTGATGGAACATACTGCTATGTAGAAAAAAGTTCTAATTATTTATATCAGAAAAAAACATACAGTTTACATAAATATAGGAACTTAACCAAACCCTTTTTAATGGTGTGCACTGATGGCCATATTATTGATGTTTTGGGCCCCTATCCAGCCACCACGTCAGACTCAGATATAGTAAAACATGAATTTTTAAGTGAAAATTAGCCACTCCGGGAATTTTTCCAATATGGTGATGTATTTATACTGGATAGGGGTTTCCGAGACTCATTATCACTATTAAATCAATATGGATATAGGACATACGTGCCTGCTTCTTTGGCGCAGGGTGAAACTCAGCTGTCAACACTTGACGCAAACAAATCGAGAGCAGTCACCATTTGCCGTTGGGTTGTAGAGGTTGTGAATGGGAGATTTAAAAGAGACTTTAAATTATTTAGGCAGTGTTATTTTAATACAGCTTCAAGAAGTTTAATAAAAGATTTTAAGGTGGCTGCTGCTCTGATAAATAGATTTCACCCTCCCATAACTGACAGAATAGACAGTGGGGAAATCATTAATCAAATTAATTTAAACATGAATAGACAAAACATACTAGGTGATTTTATTGTAACCAATCAATATAATAGACGTAGGGCCGATTTTGAATCAATAACTGTTCAAAATGATAATTTAAATGATTTTCCCCAGCTGTCTTATGATGAGTTAATTCTTGTATCCTTGGGTACCTATCAATTTAAGCAGGCACGGTCCTATTTTGGCGAACATGTGAGGGGAAATTATGGGTTTATAATAGAAGTGTGCAGGGAGGTAAACAGCAGCCTTCTTCGACAGCTGTCGGCTTCAAATACATCATGGTTATTGCGGGGACGTATTCAATCCCGCCATATAAGTCGCAAAATATATTTTGTTTACATTTTAGTTGACAGCTGTCGAAGACGACGAGATTCAATATTAGGCTATTATTGTAATTGTATTGTAGGTAAAAGGACTGTAGGCTGCTGTGCCCATGTTATGTGCATAATATGGTATCTCAGTTGGGCAAGATACCAAGAAAATATCGTACCTCCTGCACAATTCTTAGATGATATTCTTATAATTATTGAAAATGAATTATAAATATTATACACGTAGATAGATTTTACTTCCTCTTCTACCTTTAGAAGGTACCTACCTAACCTACTGAGTTCTAAGTATTAGATATTGGATTTCGAGACTTGTCTTCGACTACTGGACTATCCAGAGGCCTAGACAATCTGCCATTCCATTAGCGCATGCGACTGTCGAATGTAGGAAGGTAAAATAAAATCACCTAGTATGTTTTGTCTATTCATGTTTAAATTAATTTGATTAATGATTTCCCCACTGTCTATTCTGTCAGTTATGGGAGGGTGAAATCTATTTATCAGAGCAGCAGCCACCTTAAAATCTTTTATTAAACTTCTTGAAGCTGTATTAAAATAACACTGCCTAAATAATTTAAAGTCTCTTTTAAATCTCCCATTCACAACCTCTACAACCCAACGGCAAATGGTGACTGCTCTCGATTTGTTTGCGTCAAGTGTTGACAGCTGAGTTTCACCCTGCGCCAAAGAAGCAGGCACGTATGTCCTATATCCATATTGATTTAATAGTGATAATGAGTCTCGGAAACCCCTATCCAGTATAAATACATCACCATATTGGAAAAATTCCCGGAGTGGCTAATTTTCACTTAAAAATTCATGTTTTACTATATCTGAGTCTGACGTGGTGGCTGGATAGGGGCCCAAAACATCAATAATATGGCCATCAGTGCACACCATTAAAAAGGGTTTGGTTAAGTTCCTATATTTATGTAAACTGTATGTTTTTTTCTGATATAAATAATTAGAACTTTTTTCTACATAGCAGTATGTTCCATCAAATATAGCAATGGGCCTAGAATCTCCCTCAAATAAAGCACTAGGTATGGCTAGGTTCTTTCTTTTATTTGTTCCCTAGTTATGTGTTGCAAACCTAAATACTGGGGCACAAAATGTTCATGAAATATCTCACGGGCTTGAAATAGCCACTTATCAACTGTTCTTTTAGATATTTTAAATAATGTTGCCAACCTTTCATTTGAGTCCCCAGTTCTTAATTTCATAAGATAGGCTGCTAACACTGTGGAACTGCTGCGAATTTCTAACAATTGCGGCACCTCATTAAGTATTTGATGGGCCTAGAATCTCCCTCAAATAAAGCACTAGGTATGGCTAGGTTTCTTTCTTTTATTTGTTCCCTAGTTATGTGTTGCAAACCTAAATGCTGGGGCACAAAATGTTCATGAAATATCTCACGGGCTTGAAATAGCCACTTATCAACTGTTCTTTTAGATATTTTAAATAATGTTGCCAACCTTTCATTTGAGTCCCCAGTTCTTAATTTCATAAGATAGGCTGCTAACACTGAGGAACTGTTGCGAATTTCTAACAATTGCGGCACCTCATTAAGTATTTGATGGAACTGAGCTTTAGTAAACCCAATCCAAGTATACACAATATGGTCTTCCATATTATCAATGTTTGCAAAGTTCAAAAAGCTTTCTTTACAAGACTCTTTTAATGTCATCATATCTTGGATATGCCTCGCAGTAAATAATTACTCCTTAAACTATCGAGGATATCCCATGCTTCGAAGACTAAATGTACATCACAAAGTCTATTATTTTGAGGCACATAATATTTATGCACATTGAGTAACATTTTTCTTGTTGCTAGAGGAACTCTGTAACGTTCAGGTCTCTGGCATCCTTCTATGAAGCACCGTCTCTCTGATTCAACTGCCCGCATGTAATCTGGCAATACAATTGTTGGTTCTGCGAGCTGCGGTCCTGGTTCCACAATAGGGGCATCTGATGAAATTGGTTGCTCTAAGGGTACCTCGTTACCTTCATTTTGTTCTTGTTGAATGGAAACAATTACAGGTTCATGCAGATTGTTGTCTTGATTTCCATCCGAAACATCAACAGACGATAGGGCTGGCGGTGGGTTGCTCTGCGAGGAAGTTGAGGGACCAGTTCTCATGTGAACAGCAGCTCTATCAGCTAATATCCAACAAGAGTGGCATATACGATCCGCCTCACCCACCTATAACAAAAGTAAAATGAAATCTATAATTAAAATATTTTCTAACATAATAATTATATTATAATAAAGTAAAGTAGTATAGTAATATTGTATGTGCCTACTAATCAGATCAGATAATTACATTTATTTTTTAATACTTTTTATTGTACACACACATAATGTTGACATTGGAATTTCATGCAAAGGCCAGCTTAATTAACTCAGAACTGATTTTTCTAACAGGAACTCTCACTGCGATAGAAAGATGTGTTTTCACACAGTAATAAAGAGGAAATGATTATATTTATTGTAATAATAATGTGAAATTAAAAACAATTTTATTATTCTTTTTAATTCAGATATTACTGAAGTAACTTACTGTTTGTGGCAGTATCCACTCTCTAATAATATTATATATCGCAGATTCACGAGCAGAATCATTGCGAAGAAGGTGGTTGTTCCGCCGTGCTAACACTGAACGACCGCAGCGGACACAAACACTGGAATGGCCAACTTGGTTTGGTGTTTCAATTGAACGTCTCCCAAGAACCACATCTTGGGCCAAGTTCCAACATGCTTGGCACACGTAGTTCTCACTGGTTACCTGAAATAAGTTAACTATTTAAATCATATTCAACCATTTGACAGGCCTGTTGGTCTAGTGGTTAGTGACCCTGACTGCAAAGCCGGATGTCGTGGGTTCGATTTCCACCCAGGACAAACTTTGTGTGATGAGCATAATTGTTTGTTCTGTGTCTGGGTGTAATTTATCTATAATATGTATGTATTTATAAATTATATAAGTATGTATATCAGTTGTCTGGTTACCATAACATAAGCTCTGCTTAGCTTGGGATCAGATGGCCGTGTGTGAGTTGTCCCAAGATATTTATTATTTATTATTATTTATTATTAACAATAGTTTCATAACATGTACCTATTCCTAATGCATATTGAACCAAATGGCTATGACCTAGCCTAGACCGGAATAATCCGATTAACTATCAATTCCCCAAAGTAACAAAGCCTGGGAAAAAATCGGTCTCGGCGGGACTTGACGATTACCTACACCTTTTTTATGAGTGAAATGGTAAAACTCCACATTGCATGGATTCTTATAGCTAATTTTATTCATCATCTAATTGGTTATTAAGTTTTAACATAAATTACTAACCAACAAAAAGACAGCAAATAGAAATGTCGCCCGAGTCCGTAAACAGTAAGTACATATTACTCATTCTGGTTTTGTTCGCATGACAGACTAAAAGCTCAAGCAACATTTGAATAGCTACTTACAGGCTGAGATGCACGCCACTGACGAATAACTGATAAAATCGCCTCTTCGTCCAAGACTCTTCTGCCAATAGAGTTACTGCGACCAGTCGCAATATTACAGTTCACACAGCGATCCATGTCGAAATCCGATCGATAGGCGTAACCAGTTGTCCAAAATAGAAAGCCAGGTAATTCAAAGTAGCAAGATCCGTCGAGTCCAATACAAAGACGAGGTCATAGGGTTACTACAATAAAACATAGAAATACAAGCACACTCAGAACGAAAGAAAACGAACGAGTGCCGGCCGGTATTTTTGTCAGCTGTCACGTATGTCAATCGGAGACCAGAGTTGCCAACTCAAAAAAATTAAAGGTACTCGATTCGATCGGAATCGATTCCACGCAATGATTGACAAACAAAAGTCTCTCAATTTTCATACATATTCTGCGTGCATTTACCGATTTATTCAGAATCGATTCCTAAGAATTCGATATGTGTTGAATCGATTATTTAGTTTCATAACGTAATTTAACTTTTCTCGCTTCTTAGATAGAAACAAGGTACCGTATTTTGTGACTTTCTTTACAAAAATATAGTGGTTTTTTTAGTACACATTTCAACCAGATAACTGCTGGGTCCAAAAATTCCCACCTCCTTTCCAGTGAAGGCTTGTTATTATATCCTTTTACAAATAAGGCTAGTTTGATTGAGATAACACCTGGGCCCAGAAAACTATGGAGTTCTTCCCTTCTCCTTTATTTCAATCTTTATCACCAGGCGGGGCCCGTTTTACATTTCCTAAGCTTAATAAACTACAGAAACGCTAAGATGGGCCATTTATTATTATAACACCCACGGACAGGTGGCGAAGCCTTGTTCTTAAAAAACTCACAAAAAAAAAAAAAATACAACGGACTTCCAAATAAAAAAGCAACTACAAATTACAAAAAAAACTTTAATTTTGGAAGCCAGTGTTGAAACAAAGAAACAACCAGAAACACCGACTATTTTTAATTTTATCTACACAGTTATTTTTTTAGTAAAAGTATTTTTTATTCCTCACACCAAACAACACTACTGAAATGATGAAATTTTATTCTAGCTATTTGGATTTAGAAATCAAACTACTAAACCGATTCAGATGAATCTCGAGAAGTATTTCTTTTCACATAAAAAAATCAAATTGGTTCATAAATGTGGGAGTTATGAGGTAACAAACATAAAAAAATAAAAAAGCAACCTAATTGAGAATCTCCTCCTTGTTTTGAAGTCGGTTAAAAACTAACGATTGTTTCGGTCTATGTTACCGGTTCTAATGAAATCAAGAGCGGATTTGACCACTGAAACTGAACGCGATCAGTAGGTACATCTAAACTGCGTTCAAGAGCTGTCACTGTAAATATTCCATAGAAAAATAATAACACTGAAAGCTCATAAACGTGGTTTATTCGCTGATCGCGTTCAGTTACATTGGTGAAATTGGCCCTAAGAATCAATTTGATTCATTAGTTTGAAGAGTAGCAGCAGTCGTGTGACGTTCTGTTTTGTTATATACAGGGTGTAAGAGACAGCGCTCCGCAGGTGGATGGGGTGCATTAAGTTCCTTATTTTGAATCATATTCCACCGGAATTTTTCTGAGAAAAAGTTTCATGTTTTTTTATCGTTTTTTCAGTTACTTTTCCTTTCTTTCAGTGTAAAATTACATTCTTTGTACGCAACACTCCATTTTTATTATTAATACAGCTAAAATAAAAAAAAAACTTGTTAATAAAAAAAAATACATAAAATAAAATAATACAGCTAAAATAAAAAAAAAGTTCCTTTCGATTAATTAATGAAGGAATTGTAATAAAATTTTATTTTTTTAAGTTAAACGCACGGCTTACAACTATAGCAAAAAGTGTCGTTACAACTTTTGGTTTTAATTTTTTCCGTCTAGCCCCCTTTCGCAACGCACAATAAGGAAACCCCGAAAACCATGAAAATGACAACCATGATGAAAAGTTGTCAAATCTCGTGGGCGCCATCTTGGATTTCGATTTTCACCCCGTAAGCGTTATTGGCGACCCCGAAAACCATGAAAATGACACCCGTGATGAAAAGTTGTCAAAACTCGTGGGCGCCATCGTGGATTTCGATTTTGACCCCGTAATCGTTATTGGCGACCCCGAAAACCATGAAAACGACACCCATAATGAAAAGTTGTCAAATCTCGTGGGCGCCAACTTGGATTTCGATTTTATTTTACTTATTTTTTATTTTATTTTTATTCAAAAGGAACAACAAACAGCCACAATATAAAACACACATAAATAAAATCACTAGGATGGCAGATAGATGATAATTAATAGAAATTACTTAACTATCGTGTTTATTTAAGTGATAAAGTTACAATGTGAAATAAAATAGTGGGAAAAAGTTGAAGAAATAGAGAGAAGGAAAATGGGAAATTCATGTAAGCTCCTTTAGTATAAGTCTTTTGAACGACTTCTAAATACTTACGTCTATTTTCCAGTGTTGCAAGCCTGTACTTGGTAAGCAAATTTTGATACGACAAATAATAACCATAACATCTATAGTGCATGGTACGCAAGAATTTATAATATACTGAACACGCTCAATCATTTCAATATACTTTTTGTAGAATGGACTCCAGACAGACACGGCATACTCTAACTGTGATCGTACGAGGGACTTATACAAGTAAAGATAGGAAGAGGTCTTTTTAAAGTCGATTGTAGAACGCATTATCAATCCGAATAGTTGATACGCTTTACTAACAATTTTACGTATATGTAAGTCTAAGCAAAGCTTCGAATCAAGGATGACACCGAGATCACGAAATAGAGTCCAATCTAAGCAGAGGGGCATCGCACAGTGTGTATGTGTGTCTTATAACAGTTTTATTTTTAGTAAAGTTTACATAATTACATTTTGGGAGACTTAATTGCAGCTTATTTTGCTGGCAATAAGAGGATAGTCGGTCCAGGTCTTAGGCAATCATTTAAGCTTCGTATGGCTCTGTACACCTTGAGGTCGTCGGCGTATAAAAGGAACTTGGTATTGTGAAAGCATTGACTGATGTCATTTATATAGAGGATGAATAAAAGGGGACCAAGTATTGACCCTTCAGGAATACCAGAGGTCACCTGTGCGATGTTAGATTGGTGACCATTTACTACAACCCTCTTACTCCGATTCATAATATAAGACGCAAACCATCTCAAAAGATTACCGCGGATACCGTTGAAATAAATTTTGTTGAGGAGAATTTCATGGTCTACCTTATCGAAAGCCTTACAGAAGTCAGTATACACTGCATCCACTTGTACACGGCTATCAACGTTATCAAACAAAAAACTTGAAAACAGTAAAAGATTAGTATTTGTCGACCGCCGTTTGACAAAACCCGTTCATTCCCATTAGTTCGATTCATTAGTTCGATCGTCGAACTAGTGAGAATTTTTTTTCTCATCTGTTCGACCGTCGAACTAGTGAGAACTTTTTTTCTCATTTGTTCGACCGTCGAATTAATTAGATTAAAAAATAGTTCTACTGTATTTAAATGTTTTACTAATTTCGTAATAAAATAAAAAACGCTTGGTTCGTTAAAAAATATGTATTCGTGTACTTATATTTGTACATCTATAGCATATCTTTGATCAAATAAGCAGTTGAAAAACTTATAAATTATAAGCTGGCTTCCTCACCTATCAAAAAATAATGTAATAATGAAATATTAAACGTAATCTAATATTTTTCTGTCTTGCTTATCTCAAAAACCTTAACCAGAAAGAACAGAAATTAGTTTTTATGTATAATAAATGATCAAAAATCAAATGGGACATGTCAAAATTGTTGTTAGTGTCGTATAGAAAAATACTTGTACATCTTTGGTGAAATATACATGATCAAATATAATTTTGTATGTCTTACTTATCTCAATAAGCAGAGACAAAAAGAACTACGAATACATGTATCCATCAAAGATATATATTTAATATTATATGATTACCATGATTTTATCTAATAATCAAATTTAAAAAATGTAATAATCAAATACTAAATGTAATTAACTAGCGCATTTTTTCTAAAAAATGTCCAACACTCATTTGTCCACATGCTAATTGCATTTGAGCATCAATAATATAATCGTCATTGAATAAATCAATTTTCCTCCTTTTAGAACTTTTCTTTGATGTGGAAGGTCTCTGAAGAATATCATTTCGATATGAAGACAATACAGAATCGTCCTGTAAAATATGCAATATTTGCAATAGGGTTACATGGCCTTTTGTTACAAGGTTATTTATTTTATGGTGCCACCCTTCTACGGCATTATTTGTTCGGTGGCGTTCACCATACACAGACCAAATTCTATGATAATCACCCTTCATCCAGTAATTATCATAATATTCTTTAAACTTCATCATGAATTGACAATTTTCCGTCATTTCATTTTGAATATAAACCCATCCTGAAACAATATCATTTTCTGGAAGCAATGCTAAGTTGGCGCATAGCGAAATAATTCTTCTGTTCCGTTTGTCTTTACTTAATTCCAGGGTTTTTGCCTTGCGCCACAAGCTGTTCACGTAATGGTAATAGCAACCTTTGATTGTAACCTTCATTTTTTGTAACGCTTTCATTGTGCCTTCTTCAAATCAAATAAAATTGAATAAGCTTTTTTAGTCCTGTGACTCATGAACGTGTTAGAAATTATAAATGTACATATGTATATATGTACATATGTATATATGTATATGTGTATATATGTATATATATATATGTATATATGTATAAAGTATGTCATACTTACTTCTGTATTATAGGTTTATGTACATGATATTTAAGATAAGGGCTAGGAATTAATTAAATAACACATTATTTTGGATGTAAATAAACTGTAATCATTGAACCAAATAAAACATATTTCTGATAGGATCTTTTATAATATAACCATTTAGGTACAAAGTTACACTTAACATAGATATACTCACATAATAATAATATTAACCGTACATTATATACGGCACATAATTTTACTACATACAAACAAACATAATTTATACTTATCTCGAATATACAGCAGAGTGGTGAGGTGGTTACTGTCCCGTGGTCGCCGAGCAAATGAATGTCTGGCTGTAGTGCGGCAACCATTTATAAAGGAATACCCCTACTACTCGGCGATCATAGGACGTCAATTGAATCACTGTCTATTTTAAAATAACGTTCTTAAAAATCAAAGTATGCCATTACAATATTTTAAAGGATGTAAAATGCCTATATTTAATAAATTACTTATAGAAATAACATTACCTAGTTAATACAATGACAACTTGTTTATAATATTTCACACGGCCATACTGATAGTGCTTCGTTCTCGAAGTACAAAAAAAAAAAAAAAATCTAATTCATAATCACCTTGCTTTAATCAATAATAATCTGACCTTACTGTGCAGACCAAACACCCGCAGTCAGTGAAGCTTAATCACCCGCAGCCAGTGAATGTCATACAACAGCTAAGGTTTCAAATTTTCAATCCATCCATAATAATAGGTATAATCACATAAAAAGAATAACTATAATAATATAAAAATGAAGAATAATTTATAGTAACATATCTTCTACAACAGCATTTTGTTCAGTCCACTCTCCAGGCCATAGGCGAATTTTATCTTTTGCAACTATTATGATTCTTAAATTACCAATGCCCCTTAATGAAAATCTATCATTATCTAATATGTCCATAATTTCATAAGGTCCCTTAAATTTTTCTTTTAATTTATCATGTCGCCTATGGTCTTGGTTTACATAGACAGTATCACCTATGTTATAATTTATGTTATCTCTACGTGTTCGGTCAAAGCGATCTTTGAATTTATCGGCAACAATTTTAAGGCGTTGATGTGCTAACTGACGGTCGGCGGTTACATCTATAATCGCATTATCATATTGTAATACCTCATCTAATCGAGCCTGAATACTTGGAATGTTAGAGTTCCTGCCAATTAGCAACCTAATAGGAGAAAAACCGGTTGATTGCTGTACAGTAGTATTTAAGGACAGTTGGACTTTCCATAAAACGCTCGGCCAATCTGACACATCAGTACAAGAAGTGCTTATCATGTTTGTTATTGTAGATACATATCGTTCAACTTGGCCGTTTCCCCGTGGGGTTCCGGTCGCTATCATGTGATGCCTAGTTTGCCACTGATCTAATAACTCTCGCAACTGTCTTGAACAAAAATTTGTTCCACGGTCGGTTATTATTAAGGATGGTGTGCCAAAGTCCGTGAGAGAACTCCGTAATACATTGACTAATTCCTCAGCACCCATTGTTTTTAAAGGTTTTAATATACTGAACTTTGTAAAACCGTCAATTATGAGAAGTAAGTGTTTATGACCACTGTTAGATAGTAGAAAGGGACCTGTGCAGTCCAAATGTACAGTATGAAAAGGTACTGGGGTTTTTTCTATGGGATGCAGCATTCCTTGTTTTGGTCCATGATGACTTTTCTTTTCGACACAAATTAGGCAGTGAGCTATATATTTCTTAATAAATTTTGACATGCCAGTAAACCAAAAATACTCGGATAATTTATGATAAGTTTTGCCAAAACCCACATGGCAATTCTCGTCGTGGAATAAACGAAGAATGCTGAGTCTACTTCCTTTCGGTATAAACAATTTAGGCGCAGATATTGAGTCGCTTTTATAATGCAGTAAATTATTTCGCACCATGTATTGATTGGAATCCAATTCGCCCGTTCGAACCTTTTCTATTAGGGTTTGAGATTCAGAATCCCTATCTTGAGCTATTTCTAACCAAGATCGCGGTAAGTTTATTGGACTAACTAAATAATTTTGGGGCGGGTTAGATAAAACAGCAACAGTTTGAGGAGTAAAACTTGAAGTTGATTCTGGATTCCTACTAAGGTAATCAACATGACCAACGTACTGACCTTTTCTATACACAATTTCAAAACAAAAGTCTTGCATATAAGTCCACCAACGTGCCACTCGTGGCGAAATGTCCTTTTTAGTTGCCGTGGACTTTATAGCATTACAATCAGTATTAATCTTAAAACTTATACCCAATAAGCAAACGCGGAAGTGTTTTAATGCATTATAAACAGCAAGAGTCTCTAATTCATAGGAATGGTAACGGGTTTCGCAGGGGCTCATTCTCTTACTATAATATGCAACCACCCGATTTGAACAATCATATTTTTGTAATAGTATAGCACCGAACCCTATGGCACTAGCGTCTGTATGTAATTCAGTTTGTAAATCTGGATTAAAAATAGACAACAGAGGTTGCTTTGTTAAGTGAGTCAAAATATAATCACGAGCCATTTCTTGTTCCGATCCCCATTCCCATTTTTGATCATTTTTAACAAGTTTTGTAATGGGAGCTGTTCTAGAAGCAAATTCTGGTATAAATCGCCTAAAATAACTAGCAAGCCCCATAAATTGCCTAACCTGTTTTATGTTGGTTGGGATTGGAGAATTTACCAAAGCAGATACTTTTCTAGGGGTGGGCTTTACTCCTTCTTGCGAGATAATACGGCCTAGGTATTCGATACTAGTTTCAAAAAATTTACATTTGCTAAGATTAATTGTGAAACCGGCGTCAGTTAAAGCTTTAAGAGTTTGTTCCAAATATTCAAGCCCTTCTGATATTGTACTAAATGGGATTAGCAGGTCATCAATATAGACTAAAATAAATTTAAGATCTTTAACTGCTTTGGTAATAGCCTTTTGAAACACTGAGGGACCATTACATATACCAAAAGGCATTTTCAAAAATTCAAAATGTCCGTCAGGTGTTACAAAAGCCGTATATTTCGTAGACTGTGGTTCAATAGCAATTTGATAAAACCCATTTTTCATATCGATGGCAATGTAATATTTAGCCTTTCCTAGTCGATCTATTTGGTCTTCGATAAGAGGGAGGGGGTATCGTTCTTTTTCAATAATTTGATTTAATGCTCTGTAATCTATGCAAAGTCTATCACTGCCGTCCTTCTTTTTCACTAGCAGAATAGGGCTCGCATATTCAGATTCACTTTCTTGTATGATTTTTTTTTCGAGTAAATCGTCTATTATTTGTTTAACCTTCTCCCTCTCAATCGGAGCCAAACGGTAGGGGCGATAGTTTATAATCTTATTTGTTTTTAATCGAATTTTAAGCTGACCTATTGTTACTGTACTTATATTGTTGTCCGATATGAATATAGAAGAATACTTTTGGAAGATATTGATTATATTATTTTGTAACGGCGAGTCTAGATGGGCAAGGGAAGCCGTGAGGGAGTCTATATTTATACAAGTATTTAATGGTGTTTGAAGTGATCCAATTATTAATTGTGGCACCTCTTTTTCTATCTTAATTAATTTAGTGCCTACGGAATCTAATATAATTGCTATATCAGGGTGCTCAACTGCGTTACGTCCGATTATACAATCGTAATGGAAATCTCTATCAGTGGCTACATAAAATTCTATATCAATACACAAATCTTGGAATTGTACAGGAACGTTTATTTTTGCAAAAACATGAAGTTTACCATGACCTATCCCATCTAAATACAATGAACACGGTACCAGACTAAATCCTAAGCGCTTTGCAACACATTCTTTAATTATGCTACAGTCAGCTCCAGTATCTAACAAAGAATCAATTTCGATACCGTTTATATGAATCTTAGTAAATTTGTTGGATAGTTTGCTAGATAGTCATTTAGTTTCAGCAGTATTAATGTTTTTACTTTGTTCACGTTGTTGAAAACGATAAAAGCATTTGTCAGGTGTATGACCCATCTTGTTACAAGTCGTACAAGCTACTCGATGAAAACATTTTTCAAAAGAATGACCCTCTTTCTTACAAAATGAACAAGTGATTTTAATTGTTTGCAAGTTTTTGGAAGAATTTGATTCTTTGTTGCTGGAGTGGGCTTCGATTTTTGGGCAACGAGCCATCAGGTGCCCACTTTTACCGCATGTGTAACATAATTTGTCTTCCTTATGTCCTACCTCAATATTATGTTTATATCGCTTAGCATTGTTGGCACCGGAGTTTGTAGCTACCTCCAAAGGTCTCTTCTTAGGGGCTTTTTCATATGTAGAAAATAAGGTTATTAAGTCTGGTATGGAGCCTATCGAACTATTTAAGCTTGCCATTCTTACGTTGACTTCGCTAATTCCACCACAAATAAGTTCAATTAACTGCGCTTCCGTAAAAGCTACTTTGGTACAACGTAGCAGCCTAACTTTCTCCCTTGCATATTCGCAATATGTGTCAGCAGCGTCAGATGTATAAAGAATGGCTTTGGACACCTTTTCAGTCAGATTTTTCTTTTCTGGATATAAGCCTACTAGGTCTTTGCGCAGGGCTTCCCAAGACCTTTCGGTTTCTGGTTCCCATGCCTCAAACCATTTTAATGCCGAACCTCGCAGGGACTTACCGGCTGTGGCAGCTTGCTGGATGCTAGTCCACTTGAATTCAGCGCCGAGTTTCTCTATACTTCTGCACCAACCCTCAGCACCGCTTTCATTTTTCTCCGGATCGAAGACAGGTAAAGCGATGTCATCGTAGCGTCGATTTGAAGTTATTGCATCCTGAATGGCTTTCACCAGACCTTCCAGTAGTTGTGACGGCTCCATAACCTGTACATAAATATACACATATTATTTTGAGGAAATTAGTATATCGATCCCACTTCTGATGTTAGAAATTATATATGTACATATGTATATATGTACATATGTATATATGTATATGTGTATATATGTATATATGTATATATATATATGTATATATGTATAAAGTATGTCATACTTACTTCTGTATTATAGGTTTATGTACATGATATTTAAGATAAGGGCTAGGAATTAATTAAATAACACATTATTTTGGATGTAAATAAACTGTAATCATTGAACCAAATAAAACATATTTCTGATAGGATCTTTTATAATATAACCATTTAGGTACAAAGTTACACTTAACATAGATATACTCACATAATAATAATATTAACCGTACATTATATACGGCACATAATTTTACTACATACAAACAAACATAATTTATACTTATCTCGAATATACAGCAGAGTGGTGAGGTGGTTACTGTCCCGTGGTCGCCGAGCAAATGAATGTCTGGCTGTAGTGCGGCAACCATTTATAAAGGAATACCCCTACTACTCGGCGATCATAGGACGTCAATTGAATCACTGTCTATTTTAAAATAACGTTCTTAAAAATCAAAGTATGCCATTACAATATTTTAAAGGATGTAAAATGCCTATATTTAATAAATTACTTATAGAAATAACATTACCTAGTTAATACAATGACAACTTGTTTATAATATTTCACAAACGCGTACACCAAAGGGATCACATTTGTGTTATTTATGTTACTGCCGATGTCCCCGTGTATAGTAAAAAGTTTTTGAAAAGGACTTGGACATGATTTAAAGGTCCCGTCCATAAAAATATGTTTTATATTTTTCATAATTTCTCGGGCGTCACTTGAACAAAACACTAATATTCTCATTTTTTTGTGACGGAAATCAGCGAGTAAGAATTCTGAAAAAGTATTGGGAACCTCGACTTCCTCTACAGTTTTCGCGCATATTTTTTTTACGCGTGCTAGCTTATTTCTGTTTCTATAAATGCTTGATTTTATTTGTTGAAATTCAGGTATACTACTTTTTGAAGCTAAATCCAGGCCTTGATTTTTTAATGTAATTAGAGCTCTGTTATAGATTCTTGGAACTGGTTCTCTTCCCAATGCTGCTTCATTGCAAGCATTATTTATAATAAAATTAACTGAATTTCGTGTTTCATCTGGTTTACATTGGCCGCAGTGAGGTTTTACTTGTAAAGTTTCAGTGAGGTCCTTTTTTTTTTTTTTTTATAGGATGGTAAATCATCAAATGACCCCTCCCGCTCTGGGTGGAGCGGCAGGGAGTGTCAGACTTTTACTGACTAAAACCCACCCTTAGTCCTCCTAGTGCCTTTCTTCCCAGGGCCGCGGTAACTCTTTCGAACATATTCCGCAACCCTGGCAGGCTCTGGCCCTGGCGGGCCCCGTCTCCGTTGCTGACTGCTCTTTCCGGTTCGTTTGGAGTGAAACGCGCCGTCGACTCTAGCCTGATCTGAGGACAGCGAGCTACCCATTGCTCGCTGTCCGCAGGCGTCAATCACTGCGCCTTGCTCAGGAGCGTCAGTTCCTGAGAGGCGCAGCGACTAACATTCGTCTGGAGGAGGCGAAATGGGGCCATTACTGGCACTCCATTCCAGCCCCCTCCCGAGCAGTTGCAGCGGCGGCGACGGTGGTGGCGGCTGCGGCGGAAGCGACGGCGGCGGCGGCGGCGGTGGAAAAGGGTTTTTTCCTCGTCCCGGCCCTGGCGGGTGGACCGCAGGCTTTGCCCCCAGCCCAGTGATCGGCCGGCTTGCCAGCTGCCGCACATGCAAAGCAGTGCGGCGCGGCGTCGCACGAGCCGGCCCTGTGACCGGGCTGACCACAGCGGAAGCAGTGGTCACTGCGGTCCACCTCCGAGGTGCAGAGTGCTCCGACGTGGTTGCCAACTTGGCAACGGAAGCACCTCAGAGGTCTGGGCTCCAGCAGTTTCACCTGCGCAGAGACCCAGCCCACCAAGAGCCTTCGGCCCTCCGAAATTTTCTTGGCCGCCGACACGGGGCAGCTCACCACAACGGTTCGCATGCCCGTGTTGTCAGGACGGATGGTGCCCGCCTTCACCTCCTCTGCAGAGCACCCCCCCGTCCCGACGACGACGGCCAACACCTCCTCCTCCGTGACGGAGTCGTCCAGGCCCAAAATGCGCATGTCTATGCACTTCGTGGGCCTGGACACTCGGACGTCATCCGCGCTCAAGGACGCCCTCAGCCTTTCGGCTAGAGCGTCCGCGGCCGGACCGCTGTCTGCTCCAGGGATCTCCAGCATCCTGGCCCCCGTCATGGTGACCCTGAGCCGGAGACCCCCGACGATGCCAAGCTCACCGAGGTTGACTGCCTCCTTCGCCTCTGTGAGCACGAAACTGGTTTTTTGACCACCCTCAAAAATTTTCTTCATCCCCTATTCCCGAAAACCTCACAGCTAGCTAGCCCGCGCCGAGACGCTTCTCCTGACACCTCGCCCGCGCGTCTGGCTCCAGGGAATCTGCAAAGAATTCAAAAAATTTCTCTGGCATCAAACGTTTGGGCTACTGTTTCAGGGGGTCGATTCTGCTATTGCAATCGTGTCTCAATGACCGGTCAATGATCGATTTTTGACGTATAACGTCAAACTTTTGACACATTTCCCATACAAAAACTGTCAAAGTTGTCAAATATTTGATCACTGACCGGTCATTGAGACACGATTGCAATAGCAGAATCGAGCCCCTGGAAAACTGTTATTGTGGTATTTTGTGATGAGGTCTTGGATTTCAGTATCCCTTTTTTGTTTCACTGATAACCAACCTCGGTGGAGCTCAATAAATTGAACAGATTTAGTTTGCACCTTTTCAGATTCTAAGGGAGTAACCGTATCAGAATTCGGAATAGGATTTCGGGACAAAAAGTCAGCGTGTTCCATTCTGCTGCCTTCGCGATAAACGATATCAAAGTCGTAAGCCTGACGAAACCAAACGATATACACGGGGAGTTAAATCGTTCTTAGACTTTGACGCCTTAATGAATTGCAGTCCGTAACAACTACAAAACTCTTACCATAAAGATAGTGTCTGAAATGTTCTACCGCTTTAACGACTGCTAACGTCTCTAGCTCATGTGAGTGGTAGCGAGATTCCGTATCTGACGTTCGATGGCTAAAGTATTCTACAACGTGGGGAAGGTTGTCTTTCTTTTGTAAAAGGATCGCTCCGTAACCGTCTGAACTAGCGTCTGTATGTAATTCTACAGGGAGTTCCGAGTCAAATATAAGGTAAGTACGGGTTCAGATGTAAGAATGTTTATTAACTTTTTGCGTATTCTCTCATGTTCAGTAGTCCAAGTAATTCGTCCGTTAAATTTAGTAAGAGGATATAAGGAACCCACAACCCGGGTGAAATCAGGGACGAACTTCCGGAAATAAGACGCTTATCCCAGGAATTCTCGGACATTCGTAGCTGTCTTCGGTTCAGGGGCACCTGCCAATGCTTGAATTTTCTGCGAATTGGGTCTGATCACACCAGATTGCACAGAATATCCTAAACAATCGATCTATTGCTTCATGAATTTTCATTTTTTAAGGTTAAATGAAAATCCAAGCCTAATTGCTTCCGACAATGCGGCCAATACATTGTCAAGACGCTGCAGACCCTCAGAGATGTCTATAGAGTGGCACAATACGTCATCCATGTAGATTAGTGGTTTATCTTTTAAATGACTAATAGCCTTTGTGATACATCTCTGAAAGACTGCAGGCGCATTGCCAGATATTCATATTGGCCATCATTGGTGACAAAAGCTGTTTTCTGCACTGAATCGGGATGAACAGGAACCTGGTGGAACCCAGCTGCCATATCTAACGAAGAGAAGAAATTGGCCCCAACAAGTTGATCGATTTGTTCCTCTATACGGGGCAGGGTAACGTTCGGGCACGGTACTGGAATTTAGCTCCCTGTAATCGACACATAATCTATCTGCATTGTTCTTCTTTTTAACAAGGACAATGGGGCTTGCAAAGGGAGAAGAAATCTCCTGAATCACTCTTGCATCTAATAATTTTTGGACCCTGATTATTTGTTTTTCTATAGGAGCGCGTTTAGTGGGACACGTATATACGACCTTTTGCGGATCCACTAATCTAAGTTCACATACCCCTGCCTTAACCCGACAAAGTCAAAGTCAAAGTCAAAGCATTTATTTCAATTAAACCATTTACAGGCACTTTTGAATTGTCAAGGTCGGTCAGTCAAAGAGGTGAAGCTATTTGCACGTTCCAAAGCGTAGATCTCTATGGAGAAGAACGTACAAGAAACTCCATGGACACTCTTTTGAATCAATTAATTATTATAAAGTTGTGGTTACATTGTTCTTGTTGAAATTATTCATAGACATGTGAGAACGATGTAAAAAGACATGCACGACAAAAGCAAAAAAGAAACAATTCAAAATACTAACAAATTAAAACAAACCGTGGCAGTTGAGAGATGACCAGTCCCAGCTAACGGAGCCAAATGATGAATGAAACACAAACTGCACCATCAGAGAGACTTGAGTGAGCATGACACTCCCAACAGCCAGGGCACATTAAAGTCTTACCCAAAAATGATAGTTTGACTTGAAGGTACACAGTACTCACACATGTGCCGTTAATGCATGAAATTATACAATGCAAAATTAGTTCGAGTCTATACAATGAAAAATCTATGTTCTTTCAATATTCAGCGGGTCTCACAACTGCTAAAAATAAAAATAAAAAATAATTAAATTACTAATTTGTGCGCCCTAGTGGCTGTGGAGCAGGACCAGCATTGAGCCATGCCGTTTGGTAGGTATACCGTTTGGTAGGTATACCTTCTATCAAATGATTTGCATACTTTCTTAAAATTGAAATCACCATTTCTTTATCGTACTTCTGTATATCAGTGTCAACATGATTTAAATCTGATGTATCTAAAGTCTTATTACAAAAAAATGAGATTGCTCTTTGGTGTATATTACTTAGTTATCAATATTAATTTTCACGCATAGTCCTAAACCAAAAATATCCCTACCAATTATTATAGGATCTGATATATTACAATCGGGGACCACATGAAACAGCAAGCTTATTAAACGTTCATCAATCTTTACTTCGCTCTGAATTTGTGTAGTGCATTGAATGTCATTACCACTAAGATAAACGATATCTTTACGCACAGTACCCAAGAGTTTATCGCAAAAACTTTCCTTTAAGAGTGAACAAAACGATCCACTAGCGAATAAAAAACGGACAAGCTCAACGGATGATGTTTCCAAAGTACCCCTAGAAGGGCGGTGCTCGCAATGATGAACCACCTTGACCGCAGCCTTGCTTCCGTTCTTCTTGTCGAGGCAGTTAGTTGTCACATGCCCCTTCTGTCCACACGTATAGCAGGTCACAGAAGTAATGTTCTCCGAAGCGCGTGATGAACTCGGTGTGTCCTGAGATATAGGGCCGGAATGATAACAACATTTTCTACATTCTGCGAAGCGGTGACCCATTATTCCACAGAAGCTATATCTGCCTGAGAAGCTTTCAGTGGGACGATAGCGCTTAATCCCAGGTTCGTTGATTTCTCCACCATCCGACCGACGCACAGTGTTTTCAATAGAACAAGCTAGCTAGACAAAAATATTTATTGGGTTTGTTTGCTTCGTACGGCTTTCTTATGATGTTTTATGCCGTTTTAAGTCCAAAATACACAAATAAAAGAAGGTGGGATCGCGGATTCCAAGAAAACAAAAAATAACATTAAATGTTTTGTAAAAATGAATACGTAAAACAATGCCAATAGAGAAAAAATTAACAACAGTCACAAAATACTTAATAACTAATGACGTAGCTACTAATTATAACAGTGGGACATCATCACTTACCTACCTACAATAATTTTCTTACTTATATACAAACAGATCATAAAACTTTGTATTAACCAAATCAATATATTTACAACTTATAATAAAGCTAGTACACAGCTTAGAAATATATTAGTAAAATAATATTTACAACTCTTATTTATTCTACATCACTAAATTCTTCTTCTGAAGAATCTTCTACATCATAATCTGACGTAGTGACGTTTTGACAAAACCTCATGCTGTGCAGTAATTAGACGTTCAGTCGTTTTATTTAAAACCGCCTGAAGTTTAATTTATGCACGCGTTTCGTTTACAAAAATCTGTTCCTCCGGAGGGTAATCAGTTTTTGCCTGCCTAATACTATAAAATGATGGGAATACCTGATGTCCCGCTTTGATGCTCCACTTTCTCGTTTGTTTATATGAGTGGCTTGTAGATTTGGCGTCCACATAATATGCCAAAGCCTCCTCTTTTGTCAAGCATCTTGGTGCTTCGTGAACATCCACACTTCTTTTCATCACTTGACACTTTCGGGACTTTCACTTGCTTCCTTAATCACTGAAGCCAAGTTCCGATGTCCGTACAATCGCGCCGAGATTTCAGCTGCCACTTCCAACTGGTTTACATCCCGTGATTCAAGAAGGTCGTCCACGCGCCTCCTTTTCGTTTTGTCACTAGCTTCATCGAATTCCTTTGATGGACGCCCAGGAGTCGAAGCGCGTCTTGATGTTGATGGTACTGAGTGGCGGACGGATACTTGGAACGTAAAATAACCAGCCAACCACTCAGAGTTCTTAGTCAGGAAGCGATTTCGGCGCTTCCCAGATATTTCCCATTTTTCTGTTAACTTCGATGATAATCTTCCAATTGTCATTTTAATTTCCCTCGCAGATGCATCCGTAATACTTGTAAAATCATTTTTCATTGAAAGAAAGTCGTAAAGTCTACTATTACGGTTCTCTTTGGGATGTTTCTGCCATTCATCAAAAAACTCCATTTTCGAAACCGAGAATTCGGATTCTGAAAAAAAGACAAAAAACAAAGTTGTACTCAAGTGCGCAGGCTAAAATGGGTACCAATTGAAAGATAACTGATGTGGTTACCACATACATAATTTCTAGCTCGGGTACATGAGGGTAAAAGTACTTTCTAGTCCAATGAATACAGAAAACATTCAAAAAACTATTTAGTTCTTTAAAATTGAGGTATTCTAAAAAAATTGGGGTTATATAGATTTATATATTAATTATAATTAAAAAGTACATACCTTTAACTTGAAGATCCATCACTAATATTATCCAAAAACTTAAAACTCACTGACATATAATGTAACTTCGGTAATCGCAAAAATGCAACTAATTTGTAACTTTCTCACCCTTTCCTTTTACACTGACCTAATTGCGTCATTGATGGTTGACATTAGTGCGAAACAATTTTTGGAATTGGGACAGTTGGGGTATTGGTTAGGGGCCCAGGTAAAAAAATCCGGCAAATTCAACAATGAATTTTGTCTAGCTAGCTTGTTCTATTGAAAACACTGTGGGACGCTTGAGAGATACACCTCCCAGTATTCGGAATAATTGAGTGCGGGTGGTAATATTGTGAGCGTTTAACTCGCGACGTATCAGGCTGTCCTTTTGACAAAGTACTGAAATCACAAATCCAGTCACCACTTCTTCGGGCATCACGGTCTTTGGAATTCGTTCTATCAAGGTCAACAGCCGAAGTGCAGATTCTGAAGCTGTTTTTTTGGCTCCGATTTGGAATCGTAGAATGTCATCAAAGTAGTCCTGAAGTAATTTAGGTTTAGAAAACTTCGCTATAAAAGACTGCTTGACCACGCTCCAGGTCATATCTTGTAGGTTCAATTTGGTAATGCAAGATGCAGCTCGTCCTTTCAAAGCACTCGTAAGAGCCATGAGTAAATCTATTCCATCCAGACCCCTCTTCTGAACAATGGCTTCTGTTATAATGCACCAACCATCAATGTCGGCATCAGGGTCGTCTGGATTGAAGAGTAGCAGTTGCGTAGGATGATTAGTGTTCAAAGTTGGTACTTCCTGAACCGCGAGAACTCGAGATAAAAGCGTCTCCATGCTGTTGAGTAATTTCTCGGCATCCGTTTTGATCCTCTGGTCCTCAACTTGGGCCCCGTTGCATCCCACTTCTGATGAAGAGCCAGGACGGCCTGGAGGCCCATCACCAGAACTCATCTTCCTCTAATTATGTGGGTAGGTGGGCACGGAAGTAGGAATAAATGGCTTCAGATCACAATCAACGTATTTTAATCAATATTCACACGAATTCACTATATAATTAGGTAATTAGCGATTACTTCCATATGAAATCAACTTAATTTAATCTTGAAATGGCGTGATGACGAAGATTCTGAACGCGTGGAGCGCGGGCGCCGTCTCGTTCAAAAAACTGAGTTTAAGATGGCCGCCCGCACTACCATCGACAATGACGCTTCGCTAGGTTGACATCGACAGTCTTGTCAACTTGACATTTGACGTAAACGCCGTCAAGCTTAATGTCTAACAAAAATAAGAAAAACCCTCAATTAGTAATTGCTTAAAATTATAAAATGCACTGGATGAGTGAAACAAATTCGAAATAAAGACGAACTCGATGTAATAGGTACCTACTTATAAATTTTAACATAAGGTAAACATTGTTCTCATGTAAGTGACTCTGTGTCTTTTTTGAGAATAAATATCTTTAAACCTACATATTCCCAATTCCATGTTTAATTGGGCACAATAATGAACTTGAATTTTATTTCTCCCATAATTTCTTATGACTCAAGCGCCATCTCTTAGCTTATCGTTGAAATACGAGAGATATCAATACTGACATTCACTGCACACACAGCTGTTTAACGAGACTTGCCTGTGGCGGCCGTAATATAAAGCCGCCTCCAGCCAGGGCTTATTAAAACTTGCAAACATAGCAACTTCACGCTGAGGGCTCCCCCTGTAGGGTACGGACCTCGGCTTAGAGCATTGCTGCGCGGAAGACAGATAAGGACGGACTGGATCGCATAAGTGAGGATACCAAGCTGTGTCGTTATGTTAATTATGTGGTGCGTAATGTGTACATTTAATTGCAGGTGAGGGACAACAAATGCGGGGAAGTGTTTTTTGTGAAGTTGGAGCTGCCCAATATCAACAAATACCTAAATATGTTGAACAGGTACCTTTTTAATTTACTACTATTATAAATGCGAAAGTTTGAACTAGATCACGCCACAACGGCTGTACAGATTTAGATGACACAAACTATCATGGGTATACCTAATAAATAATAGCTTTTTATCACAGAAGTAGAAAGAAGTAGAAATGCATAAGATTTGCCTTACCAAATGTCCTCATTTAACATCTCTTGCAGGACGGCTAAGTTCAGCAGCATATGCTGTCAGGAAAATCCGCCAATTTACGGATGTAGATACCGCGAGACTGGTCTATTTTAGTTACTTTCACAGTATCATGTCTTACGGTATACTACTATGGGGACGGGCTGCAGACATCGAGTCTATTTTTATTCTGCAGAAAAGAGCCATTAAAGCCGTATACAAACTCGGCCGGCGCGATTCTTTAAGGGAACTGTTTAAGAATATTAACATCATGACGGTACCTTGTCAATACATTTACGAAAACATCATGTATGTTAGAAAGAATTTACATCTTTTTAGTAAGAGAGGCGACAGACATAATTATGGTACTCGAAATAGGGACCAATTAGTTCAACCAGGTTTCAGACTGGCTAAAGTAGCCTCATCTTTTATGGGGTACTGTTTAAAATGTTATAATAAAATACCTCCCCATATATTAGAACTAAATGAGACTAAATTTAAATCTTGTATTAAACGCACACTATGCAGGCAAGCATATTATAAGTTAGGGGAGTATATTGAAGATAAAAATGCTTGGCTCAATGCTGGTCCTGCTCCACAGCCATTAGGGCGCACAAAGTAATCTGTTAGCATTTGGAAATATTGTTGGACCGGATGAAGATTGTAAGAATGCTATATTTTTTTTTTTTTTTTATTGTATAGACTCAATTTATTTAGCATTGTATAATTTCATGCATTAACGGCACATGTGTGAGTACTATGTAGGTCCCTCAAATTTAAACTATAATGATCATTTTGGGTAGGTCTTTGACTTGAATGTACCCTGGCGATTGGGGATGTCATGCTCACTCAAAAGTCTGGCTGATGGTGGCGTTTGCGTTGGATCATTTGGCTCCCTTAAAAATGGTCGAGCCGAATGGTGCTAGCGTATGCGTCATGTTCGTGAACGGGCGCCGTCAGCTGAGACTGGTCATCTCTCGGCTGCCATGGTCTATTTTAATTATTTCTTTGAATTGTTTCTTTTTTACTCCGGACTATCCTGCACGTCTTTTACATCGTTCTCACATATATGTATAATTTCAATATGAATGATGTAACCATAATTTTGTAACAAAAACTTATTTTTAAAAGAGTGTCCGTGGAGTTTCTTGCACGTTCTTCTCCATAGAGATCTACGCTTTGGAACGTGCAAATAGCTTCATCTTTTTTTTTGACCGACCGACCTTGACAATTCAAAAGTGCCTGTAAATGGTCTAATTGAAATAAATGCTTTGACTTTGACTTTGACTTTGAAAGTACTTATGCTCCCTTGGGATAATCTCAATATTCACGAAGGCGAAGCCACTAACAGAACCTAGTGTTTAAAAAATAAACCACGGTTTAACGGAGAAGGGAAGTCTTTGGCCCAGCTGTTAACTATTGAAATGTGTATTTAAAAAACCGTTTTATTTTTCTAAAGGTAATCACAAAATATAGTACCATGTTTCTATTTAGGAAGCAAGAAAAGTTGAATTAAGTGATGAAACTAAATAAACAATTAAATATAATTTCTTAATACTTAGTAATCGATATTGAATAATGAAAATATGTATAAAAATCGAGTGAGAAGTGCTTATCAATCGTTTCGTGTATCGGGTCATAGCGATTCAAGTTCCTTTAATTTTTGTCCAGATAGCAACACCGGTCACCGTCTGACAGATGACAGACACAAAAAAACCGGCACTCGTTAGTTTTCCTTCGTTCTGAGTGCGCACGGCTTTGCATATTACATTCGATGGATCTTGCTGCTCTGAATTACCTAGCCCTCTATTTTCAAAAATATTTCGCAAGTAACACCAAAATACTATCCTACTAATATTATAAACTAGCTGTCTCCCGCGGCTTTGCTGCCGTCAACTGGCGCACCCAACGCCTACCCTACGCCTACTCTACTCCTACCCTACGCCTAACCTACGCCTACCCTACGCCTACCCTACGCCTACCCTACGCCTACCCTACGCCTTCCCTACGCCTACCCTATGCCTACCCTACGCTTAGCCTACCCTACACTTTTTATAAATTGTTCTTCCTTTCCTGTCAAGGACTTTACATTGGTGACTCGGTGCTCCACACAACAAGAACATACCACTGTGATGTCCTACTTTCCCTCAATTTGTTGCTGTCTTCGTAAATAAGCCGCCACTTGCAAAAATCAAATACAATAAAACACATGAGTTGATTTTAACAAATTCCGCAACATTGACCGAGTCAAAACTGCTGACGCTGATAGTTCACCTTATGAATGAGTAAAGAATTAAGTGTGAGAAACTAACGTAATCTAAACTTAGCTAGGAACCATCTATTTATGATCTTTTTTATTAGTTTTATGGGTATCACTGTATTTTTTAAACAGATTAATATTTTTAAGTGCATACAAGAGATTCTCATAAATATATTGAGAGGGCACAGTCATTATATTAATCTCTTTAAATTTGTCTCCAAAGGGAGTGTCTGGGATGCAATTTATAAATCGCACGAATAGCCCTTTTTTGTAAAACAAATATTGTCTGAATATCGGCAGGATTTCTGGGACTTCTGGGTAAGCTCGCTCCATCGTAGACTTTGTCTCTGTCATATCTGACATTGACTAGAGTCAAGAGCAAACCCATCACTAATAAAAAACACAGAATACTATGAGACATCACACTATGAAAATAACTAAAGTATACTAGACGGGCTGTCTCTAAATCAGTTAGGCTACGAATTTTTCTAACAGCATATGCTGCAGAGCTGAGTTTTTTAGACAGTTTGCCTATATGATATGGGGGCTCTACTGAAGCTTTGCATCTAAAGTTATGCCTAAGAACACTGTGCTATCTTCGGGTTTCAACTCTTCATCCTTTATCGACACAACAGTGTTCACTTGTCTTACATGAGGTAACGTAAACTTTATGCATTTGGTCTTTTTCTCGAGGTGAATGGATGAATGCTCTCACTGCCATTTTGTCGCTAGATGGCGACACATCCACAATTTCGAATATTTTCAATTTTTACACCTAACATAGAAAGTTTTAATAGACAATTTTATTACAGGCGCCACCTAGGGCATTAACTTGATTTTTTTAGATAATCACTTTGCTTGTTAACTGCTACCATACAAAGATTACAGCAGAATAAAGATTTAGCCGCATGAATTTACTCTTTACACACACATACAAAGTAAATAGTAGTAACTTTCGACATCACTAGATGTCGTTTTATTCAACAATGGTTGGAAATTAAAATATCCAGAGGACCAAATTGTTATGTTCCAATCTATTTCTTATTAAAATAACCTTAGCAATGATTATCATCACGCTATACTTTCGGGGAGCTGAGCAGCTAAAAACCTTGACATAAATAAAGGCATAATATAAGGTCGGCTATTTGAAACAATTGTCAACTGTACAAATAGACTGTCGGTTTAGAGACTGCCTTTCGAAATACTTGGTGTAGGTTCAAATCTCAATAGTTGTATTTATTTTTGAATTATTTTTATCTTTCTTTATTCTTACCTAACCTAATATTTTCAAATATTAATAATAATAAAATTATTTGTCTATGCATATTTTTGTTTCTGGGCTCGATATCCGATACCTTTTCACCATAACAAATTATTCAGATAAATTATTTTGGGTAATATACCTAACAATATACCTTATATTGTACCTATATAGGTTGTTGTAATGTGACTGAACCTAAATAGTACCTAACGTCTAAATAAATTGTGACGTATAATAAATAAATAAAAGATTATTTATTCAATTGTTCGTCGCGATCTAAAAATGTTTTCATTAGGCGATACAGTCGTAACATTCAGTGATTAGTGTGATTACTGGCGTTCTTTGATGGAATGATTTTAGATGGCAAAGCAAAGGGTTGTTATCAGCTTAGATTCTTGTGGTATTAGTTGGTTAGAGTAGGTACCTATGTACTCGTATGTGTCACCGGATAATTCCAAACATCGTAATATTGTAATAAATCTTGTTTATGTTTTAGACTTTCTATCTGTTGAGAACAGATAATGGCTTGTGGAGGTCTGGTAGGCAGCCGCTCCACGTAAAATACTGGTATTCAGCTGAATCCGGTATGAAGCCAATCCCAGTAGGTATAGTTGGGAAAGGGCTAGACAGATGATGTGTTGAGAAGAGATAATTTCGAATACACTGAATCACACCCAAATTCAATAGTTTACAATACTTGTCTTATCTAGAAGAAATTATACTTGTAGGTAAACATACAATCATACGCGACTTATTACAATCATGCGATACAAATACAAAAAAATACATCATCTGTGAAAATATCAACTGTGTAGCTATCAAGGGTCATGAAATACAGTCTGGTGATAGACAGAGAGACGGACAGACAGACAGACGGACTGATAGACGGACGACCATTGCGTAGGTAGCTAGGAAAAATAGGTAAGTTTGCCTACGCTGATCGCCTGATTTCGGTATACCCTAAGTACACATGAACTTCTATTCTCTGATTTGATTCAACCCAAACCAATGAATTAGTACTTAACCGTGTCAGAAAATGTTTTATCAGTACCTACTTACATACAGTGGAAAGATTTTTAAATCTTTAGGTAGGTAGGCACTATTTACTTAAAGTAGATAAGTAATATAATAATAACATTAGTATTGTATGTAAACCGAAGGCAGATCGCAGATAATTGTTTTCACTTTCTAGCATTATTTCTCATTCCCTAATAAAAAATATTTTATCAATCATAAAATGTAAAACCGCGGGCAAACCCGCGCGCCGGCGCTAACTTGCTAGAAACACAATTTTGACACACAATCACGCATGGACTGGAACAATTTGGCAACACGCGTTGTTGCCAAATTGCGTCTTGAATGGCAACGTCGCTTCGCCGCGTCCGTCACTCGATGGTAACCTTGGCGCTTGTTCGAATTTTCGAACAGCGCCATCTACTAAAAATGTCTACCGCACGTAAACTCGTAACACAACAGCAACGAACTTTTTCTCGGTGGTTCTATAAATTTCTGTCAGATGGCGCGATTCAGGTCACTCACACATGTAAAGATTTTTCGTTTTTTATTGGGTCTATTTCTCCTAGAAAGACTGTTTTTTTTCTAAAATTTGGGCGATAGGCGATCACAATACAGTATAAAGTCTCATTATACTTGCTTTTATTCTGCAGAAACTGTTTATTAACGGAGATTACAGCTCCTGAAAAATGTATGGCGAGGTCTGTTTAGGGATCCCCCTTAAGCAAAAGATTATTAGCTTTAAACCAGTTAACTACAGTCGTTTAACCGCTTCGGCCCTGGCGACACACCGGTGTGTCGCGAATTAATCGCGAATTTAATGTTTATTTACCTACTAGCTGCTACCCGCGACTTCGTCCGCGCGGAATCCTGTTTTTATTCTAGTTAATTTATCTTTTTTTGGTATAATATATTTGTCTCCCATCACAGGCAGTTGTAAAATAAATAAATAAATAGTAGTAAGATAGTAGAGTAAGAAGTCTAAATAGTAGTAGTAGTAGTAGTAGGTAGTGACGGGTGGGCGTTTTGGGGGACTGTCTTTATGTAAAATTTGACGTTCAAAAAGTGCTGGTTCTCAGCCTAATTTGAATAAAATAAATGACTTTTGATTTTGATTTTGATATTGAGTAATTTTGTACACTAGTTAACTATTAAATGGTTATAATTATTAGCTAAATTAGCACTAAGATGGTTTGATTCGAGTAACGCGATTGGTATCTGAACACGCACTAACTGGCGATAGTTGCGATACATGCATTTATGGAAATGCATGCAATCAAAAGTGCTGAGCTGGTCGGTTGCCAATATTGTACCGAAAACGTTCACTACTGGACAGCCTCCCCGAAGTTTCGCCACAACAAACTGATTAATAAATTACAACAAAACACTTTTTTTTGTTTTAAGTGGAACTTATAATGTCTTAAAAAGTGATTATTTATATCTAAGAAAAATGAAAAATTTAAAAAATATATTATTCCTATTTATCAATACAATAAAAAAGAAATCCAAACCAATGTTTTGACAGTTCAACTCCATTTTCCATAGATGGGATGTGCGTAAGTTGTGCATTTGATCTCATTTTAAGAATTGCAGTGTTAAGATTCTCCGCGGAAGAATGATTTTGAGCAATGACAATTTATTACAATCTTTATCACCAGGCGCGCGTTTTACATTTCCTAAGCATAATTAGCTACAGTAACGCTAAGATGTACCATTTATTATTATAACACCCACGGACAGGTGGCGAAGCCCTGTGACAGCGGAGCTTTTAAGACAAAAAGAGTTGAGTTAGCTCGGGTGATCTTGTGTTCTTAAAAAACTCTTTTTCAAAAAAAAAAATACAACCGACTTCGAAATAAACAAACAACTACAAATTACAAAAAATCTTAAATTTTGGAAGTCAGTGTTGAATAACGAAGAAACAACCAAAAACACCGACTGTTTTTAATTTTATCTACAGTTATTTTTTTAGTAAAAATATTTTTTATTCCTCACACCAAACAACACTACTAAAATGTTGAAATTTTCTTCTAGCCATTTGGATTTAGAAATCAAACTACTAAACCGATTCAGATGAATCTCGAGAAATATTTCTTTTCACATAAAAAAAAATCAAATTTGTTCATAAATGTCGGAGTTATGAGGTAGCAAACATAAAAAAATAAAAAGCATGAGAATTTCCTCCTTGTTTTGAAGTCGGTTAAAAACTTACAATTGTTTCGATCTATGTTACCGGTTCTAATGAAATCAAGAGCGGATTTCACCACTGAAACTGAACGCGATCAGTACATCTAAACTGCGATCAAGAGCTGTCAGTGTAAATATTCCAGAAAAATAATAACACTGAAAGCTCATAAACGTGGTTTATTCGCTGATCGCGTTCAGTTACATTGGTGAAATTGGCCCTAAGAATCAATTTGATTAATTAGTTTGAAGAGTAGCAGCAGTCGTGTGACGATCTGTTTTGTTATATACAGGGTGTAAGAGACAGCCCTCCGCAGGCGGATGGGGTGCATTAAGGTCCATAATTTGAATCATATTCCAACGGAATTTTTCTGAGAAAAATTTTCATGTATTTTTACCGTATTTTCAGTTACGTTTCGTTTCTTCCAGTGTAAAATTACATTCTTTGTACGCAACACTCAATTTTTATAAATAATACAGCTAAAATAAAAAAAAGAACTTGAGAGGTGTCAAGGGACACCCGGATGGAACGAAATTCCTTTCGATTAATTAGTGAAGGAATTGTAATAAAATTTTATTTTTTTAAGTTATACGCACGGCTTACAACTATAGCAAAAAATGCTGTTACAACTTTTGGTCTTAATTTTTTCCGTCTAGCCTCCTTTCGCAACGCGCAATAAGGAACTTCGTAAAACCATGAAAATGACACCCATGATGAAAAAATGTTAAATCTCATGGGCGCCATCTTGGATTACGATTTTGACCCGGTAATCGTTATTAGCGACCCCGACAACCATTAAAATGACACCCACGATGAAAAGTTGTCAATCTTGTGAGCGGCATTTTGGGTTTCGATTTTGACCCGGTAATCGTTATTAGCGACCCCGACAACCATTAAAATGACACCCACGATGAAAAGCTGTCAAATCTCGTGGGCGCCATCTTGGATTTCGAATTTGACACGGTAATCGTTATTGGCGACCCCGAAAACGATGAAACTGACAACCATGATGAAAAGTTGTCAAACCTAGTGGGCGCCATCTTGGGTTTCGATTTTGACCCGGTAATCGTTATTGGCGACCCCGAAAACCATCAAAATGACACCCATGATGAAAAGTTGTCAAATCTCGAGGGCGCCATCGTGGATTTCGATTTTGTCCCGGTAATCGTTATTGGTGACCCCGAAAACCACGAAAATGTCACCCATGATGAAAAGTTGGCAAATCTCGTCTGCGCCATCTTGGATTTCGATTTGAATTTTTCGAAAATGACACCTATGACGAAAAGATGGAAAATTTCATCATCGCCATCTCGGATTTTGATTTTGACCTGATATTCAAAAATGATTAGATAAATCCCTACTTTTTTAAAAAAAAACTATGCAAAAAGTGTCGTTACAACTTTTGGTCTTAATTTTTTCCGTCTAGCCCCCTTTCGCAACGCGCGATAAGGAACTTCGTTCCAAAAACCTGCAATGGATGTTGAAATACTCGTGACGATCGACGCATGATCAGCTCCCGTTGTGGCGACGGCGGCTGAAAGCTAGCTGCGCTTGCCGATCACAATGCGATTGCCACGGTCACGATACATTGCGTATGAGGTTTTAAAACAAATCGGTTCTATTGGATTCCTATAAAGTTCCTGAAACAATTTCATGTACCAGTCTTCTTAGTATGGTATACTGAACTCACCCCGTCAATCTGCGGAGGGCTTACACCCTGTATTCTATAAGTCAACAAATAAAATAAAGTAAACTTATATTGGACCAACTATGAGGTCCTGAAGAATATTATTGTTACAAATAATTTTCTACTTGTCTATTGTTCATACATTGTTATGTTTGGCTTCATGATTAAAGGCTTACACAGAAAGTGGCCGCTGAGATGCTACAGTCAAAAAAAACTTAAAGTCATAACCTCGTTAATATTGGCACTATAGGTAGGTATTTGAAATATTGAATATTAATATTGCGAATGTATTACCTAAACATTGATGTTAAGTATGTTGGAAATCTAAACACAAACAAAAACACAAAAGAAAATCAAAACCTACAAAAACACCCGCATACGGCGGGGTTCGAACCCACGCATCACTAAGTGGAAGTCCGGTCATTAATCGCCTTGGCTGATTTCACTTGTTTAAACATTTCAAAATTAGCGTTCTTATCAGTACAGAGGTTACGATTTAAATCATGCCGTAAAATTTATCTTTAAATGCCCGTAACTTTTTTTCCTGGCCACCAATTTAATTGAAACAAAGACTAAATGTTGCTCAGAGCTAACCCACATGTAACTGTACAGTCTCTAAATAAATCTGTACAGTATTTTCAGAGATTAGCGTTAACAGACAGACAGACAAGAAAATCTGAAAAATCTTATTTTGTGCAGAATGTTCCTTTTTCATCGTCCCCAACCCATTTTTGGTAAATTTGTTTAATGTACAGACACAAACTTTCTACTGTTTTATTATATGTATAGATATAGGTTAAAAGTTTCACAATTAACTCAACAATTTGTTTTGATTTTATTTGTTTGATTGTGTAAATCACGAAACATTACTTCTGAAACTTGGGCATTACGGGCTGGGCAAAACAGCATTAAGCCTTGTTAAATCTTTTTTAAATGATAGACAGCAGTTAGTTCAAGTAAACGGTGTCAATTCGTCGCGATTAAACGTGAAAATGGGGGTTCCCCAGGGCTCAATTTTAGGTCCTTTTTTATTTTTAGTATATGTAAATGATTGCCCCATTTATTGCAACAAAAACTTGATATGGTGTTGTTTGCCGACGATACCTCTTTGATTTTTAAGATAAATAGACGGACCAATAATCTTGACGTCATAAATAACGTCCTAATGCAAGTCCAAAATTGGTTTACTGCCAATAATTTAGTTCTAAATGAAAAGAAAACGAAATGCATAAGATTTGCCTTACCAAATGTCAAAGGCAGTGATTGTGACATAGTATTGAACGGGGAAAAACTTGAATTCGTCGATAAAACAGTTTTCCTGGGAATTACGCTTGACTCAAGGCTACAATGGGGTCCTCATTTAACATCTCTTGCAGGACGGCTAAGTTCAGCAGCATATGCTGTCAGGAAAATCCGCCAATTTACGGATGTAGATACCGCGAGACTGGTCTATTTTAGTTACTTTCACAGTATCATGTCTTACGGTATTCTACTATGGGGACGGGCTGCAAACATCGAGTCTATTTTTATTCTGCAGAAAAGAGCCATTAAAGCCATATACAAACTCGGCCGGCGCGATTCTCTAAGGGAACTGTTTAAGAATATTAACATCATGACGGTACCTTGTCAATACATTTACGAAAACATCATGTATGTTAGAAAGAATTTACATCTTTTTAGTAAAAGAGGCGACAGACATAATTATCGTACTCGAAATAGGGACCAATTAGTTCAACCTGGTTTCAGACTGGCTAAAGTAGCCTCATCTTTTATGGGGTACTGTTTAAAATGTTATAATAAAATACCTTCCCATATATTAGAACTAAATGAGACTAAATTTAAATCTTGTATTAAACGCACACTATGCAGGCAAGCATATTATAAGTTAGGGGAGTATATTGAAGATAAAAATGCTTTGCTCAATGCTGGTCCTGCTCCACAGCCACTAGGGCGCACAAAGTAATCTGTTAGCATTTGGAAATATTGTTGGACCGGATGAAGATTGTAAGAAAGCAATATTTTTTATTGTATAGACTCAATTTTTTTAGCATTGTATAATTTCATGCATTAACGGCACATGTGTGAGTACTATGTAGGTCCCTCAAATTTAAACTATAATGATCATTTTGGGTAGGTCTTTGACTTGAATGTACCCTGGCGATTGGGGATGTCATGCTCACTCAAAAGTCTGGCTGATGGTGGCGTATGCGTTGGATCATTTGGCTCCCTTTAAAATGGTCGAGCCGAATGGTGCTAGCGTATGCGTCATGTTCGTGAACGGGCGCCGTCAGCTGAGACTGGTCATCTCTCGGCTGCCATGGTCTATTTTAATTATTTATTTGAATTGTTTCTTTTTTACTCCGGACTCTTTTATCCTGGACGTCTTTTACATCGTTCTCACATATATGTATAATTTCAATATGAATGATGTAACCATAATTTTGTAACAAAAACTTATTTTTAAAAGAGTGTCCGTGGAGTTTCTTGCACGTTCTTCTCCATAGAGATCTACGCTTTGGAACGTGCAAATAGCTTCATCTTTTTTTTTTTTTGACCGACCGACCTTGACAATTCAAAAGTGCCTGTAAATGGTCTAATTGAAATAAATGCTTTGACTTTGACTTTGATTTTCATGCTTACCTGCATTTTATCTTTCTCAATAGATGGCGCCTAATAGTCGGTCACCGCAACACTTAGCGCTGTATGAAGTTCCTTACTAAAATTAAAAATTCAATATCTTTTGATTTTGTTTGTCGATTTTGATGAAACAAACGCTAAATGTTACTCAGGTTAACACTTAATATTTTTAATAACTTAACTATCGAATCCACTCAGTGGTTTTTGCGTGATGCTGACACAAACAATTGAACAAACAGACAAAAAGACAAAACTTTTAAAAATGGCGTTTTATACCTTTCTCCTAACATTTCTCCGTTATTTTTATGCGAAAATATTCAATGTACAGACACGGCAAATCTACGATTTTATTATATGTATAGACTAGCTGCTACCCGCGACTTCGTCCGCGTGTAATCCTGTTTTTATTCTGGTTAATTTATCTTTTTTTTCCTCCGAGCAGTGGGTTAGGTATAGTGTCAGTATATTGGCGTCCCCATTTTGTAGGGATAAACAAGACAGTATATCAATGACAGAGTCTAATTACACTTTAAAAACACACATACACAATAAAAACAATAAGTAATAGAAATACAGTCACTCGAACAGACCTTTAAGGTCACAGTTCGTACAGAGGCCTAAGCCACCCAAGTACAAAGTGTATCAGCAAGCCAATACAGCTATGTAAATATACAGTAGTGCAGTACCAGGAAAACCGACAGTTTTGTCGGGAGCAGGAGCTCTATAGTGAGTCGAATCCAAGATAAGACTAAAAAGTGTACTGGCACACAGAGTGCAGGCTCTTTTATAATATCATGTTCTCCCTCCACAACAACTGTCCAATGCCGCACGGAAGTGCGTCACGTGTTTACTTGATACGAATCACTAAAATTAGCACAATCTAATAAGACTTGCATTGTAAATTAATCAAATTGTACAATAATAATTATCGTCATAAACAATAGTGGTTTAACAAAGTAAATCGTTTTAAATCAAAATAACATGTCATCATTTGTATTTTAGAAGACAAACGATTACTATTATTGAAATAAGTTTCCAAAACTCAATTCTAGTGTACTACGAGTACTCAATAAATTATGTTATGATTTATCAGACAGTAATTGATATTAAAATCACTTAAATTAAATAACACAAACAAAACAATTCAGTTTGTATAAAATAACACATTTTGACAACTACCCACAGTTGTATTTAATAAGATTTGACAACTACCCATAGTTGTATTTGATAACCGTCTCCGACATATTTGTCTCCCATCACAGGCAGTTGTAAAATAAATAAATAAATAGTAGTAAGATATTAGAGTGAATGTCTAAATAGTAATTTTGTTTGATTCATCATCATATTAGCCGAAAGACGTTCACTACCTACTAGACATAGGCCTCCCCCAAGTTTTGCCACAACAAACTAATTAATAAATTACATCAAAACACTTTTTTTTTGTTTTAAGTGGAACTTATAATGTTTTAAAAAAGTAATAATTTATATCGAAGAAAAATGAAAAATTTAAAAAAAAAATATTATTCCTATTTATCAATACAATAAAAAAGAAATCCAAACCAATATTTTGATAGTTCAACTCCATTTTCCATAGATGATGATAGATGTGCATTTTGCATTTGATCTCATTATAAGAATTGCGGTGTTAAGATTCTCCGCGGAAGAATGATTTTGAAGAATGACAAATTATTACAATATATATCACCAGGCGCGCGTTTTACTCGTTATTGGCGACCCCGAAAATCATGAAAATGACACCCATGCTGAAAAGTTGTCAAATCTCGCGGGCGCCATCTTGGGTTTCGATTTTGACCCGGTAATCGTTATTGGCGACCCCGAAAACCATGAAAATGACACCCATGATGAAAAGTTGTCAAATCTCGTGGGCGCCATCTTGGATTTCGATTTTGACCCGGTAATCGTTATTGGCGACCCCGAAAACCATGAAAATGACACCCATGATGAAAAGTTGTCAAATCTCGTGGGCGCCATCTTGGATTTCGATTTTGACACCGTAATCGTTATTGGCGACCCCGATAACCATGAAAATGACACCCATTATGAAAAGTTGTCAAATCTCGTAAGTGTCATCGTGGATTTCGATTTTGATCCGGTAATCGTTATTGGCGACCCCGGAAACCATGAAAATATGACACCCATGATGAAAAGTTGTCAAATCTCGTGGGCGCCATCTTGTGTTTCGATTTTGACCTGGTAATCGTTTTTGGCGAACCCGAATACCATGAAAATGACACCCATGATGAAAATGTGGTCAAATCTCGTGGGCACCATCTTGGATTTCGATTTTGACCTGGTAATCGTTATTGGCGACCCCGAAAACCATGAAAATGACACCCATGATGAAAAGTTGACAAATCTCGTGGGCGCCATCTTGGATTTCGATTTTGACCCGGTAATCGTTATTGGCGACCCCGAAAACCATGAAAATTTAACACCCGTGATGAAAAGTTGTCAAATCTCGTGAGCGCCATCTTGGATTTCGATTTTGACCCGGTAATCGTTATTGGCGACCCCGGAAACTATGAAAATATGACACCCATGATGAAAAGTTGTCAAATCTCGTGGGCGCCATCTTGGATTTCGATTTTGACCTGGTAATCGTTATTGGCTACCCCGGAAACCATGAAAATGACAACCATGATGAAAAGTTGTCAAATCTCGTGGGCGCCATCTTGGATTTCTATTTTGACCCGGTATCCCTTATTGGCGACCCCGGAAACCATGAAAATGACAACCATGATGAAAAGTTGTCAAATCTCGTGGGTGTCATCTTGGATTTCGATTTTGACCCGGTTATCGTTATTGGCGACCCCGAAAACCATGAAAATGACACCCATGATGAAAAGTTGTCAAATCTCATGGGCGCCATCTTGGATTTCGATTTTGACCCGGTTATCGTTATTGGCGACCCCGAATACCATGAAAATGACACCCATGATGAAAAGTTGGCAAATCTCGTCTAATAAAAATAAAATAAATATCTAAACTTACAGACTAACACTTGAAAGTAAGCTTAATTAAACATCTACAGGTATCTTAAACCGAACAGTGCGTCCTAACCGAGTGGTAACGGGTTGCTGAATGACAGCTGGCTCCGTCGCTGGTGTTGTTAGAGGCGCTGGCCGTGGCGGAGATGGAAAGCTGATTGGTTTCTGTGAGGTTGACGTGGGTTTCAAGCGATCTTTCGTACTGCACCTATCTACTGGGCCCACTGTTTCATTGATAACCTAAAGATGGCTGAAGATTTACAGTGGATTTACAGACTTATATTGAACCAACTATTAGGTCCTGAAGAATATTATATCGTTTCAAATAATTTCTACTTGTCTGGTGTTTACATAATTATGAATGTTACAAATAAAAAAGTTGTTTGGCATATCTTCATGACTGAGATGCTACAGATAAAAAAAACTTATTTATAGTCATAACCTCTTTAATACTGGCATTGTAGGTATTTGAAAAATTGAATATTAATATTGCGAATGTATTACCTAAACATTGATGTTAAGTATGTTGGAAACATAACTAAACATAAAAAAAAACACAAAATAAAATCAAAACCTACAAAAACACCTGCATACCGCGGGGTTTGAACACACGCATCACTAAGTGAAAGTACAGTCAATAATCGCCTTGGCTGATTTCACTTGTTAAAACATTTCAAAATTTGCGTTCCTATCAGTACAGAGGTTACCAATGGCTACGATTTAAATCATGCCGTAAAATTTATCTTTAAATGCCCGTAATTTTTTTTCCTGGCCTCCAATTTAATTAAAACAAAGACTTAATGTTGCTCAGAGCTAACCCACATGTAACTGTCCAGTCTCCAAGTGAATCTGTACAGTATTTTCAGAGATTAGCGTTAACAGACAGACAGACAAGAAAATCTGAAAAATCTTTTTTTGTGCAGAATGTTCCTTTTTCATCGTCCCCAACCCATTTTTGGTAATTTTGTTTAATGTACAGACACAAACTTTCTACTGTTTTGTTATATGTATAGATTACCAAAACAAAATAATATCGATACATTACCTGTTACGTATGGAGAAAACTTTGTAACAACTTTTATCTTTTATTAATAAACTAAAAACTGAGACCTCGCAACGGCAACATTACGCGCGAAAACGTACTCGCCGACCCGCGCGCCTCTATCGTACCAAGTCAGTCCGTGTTCAAACGCCGTACGCCGCACATGTTAGCGCGCGCTCCGCGACCCGTTCAAGTTAGCACCGCCGCGGAGTCTCAGTTACTTTTTACTGAACAATCGAACTGTATTTCATTTTGACCCGACTAATCACGTAGGTACTGCGTGCTGTACGCAACATTAAGTGGTCCTTCGAGCCGGATTTTGAATCTCGGCCACGTGTTTTAGTCGGACTGAAAACCTGTGTGCAGGGATGTCGCTGCTTCGCACACCCCCGAAAGGTGTTAAAACACGTAGTAAACGTGCCACGGAGCAGCTGACTACTAATAAAAGTGAACAGTTACTCGTAAAGTCAGTGAATAGTGATAAACCGCGTGTTCGTCGGCGGCGGCCCGTAAAAGGCTAGAGTATGAAGCGGCTCAACTTCAGGCACAAATCGACCTTGATTTAGCACAAAAACGTGCTCAAATTCAAAAAGACTTGGTTTCGAAAAAACTAGAAGTCGACATGGCAGACTTACAAGAAGATTACGGCTCCGTCTCGAAAAGTTCGCGAATAGTCGAGTCGTGGTTTGATAAACAAGATGGCGTCGCCTCCATCGCTAAAAGCGATTGCGCAGAAAATGTCTGCCCATTAGATTCGATGCCGATGCGCAATAATAATAAAACCTGGAACCATCAGCAACAGGATTTCGTCAGCGAGCGCCCGCCGCATGGCGACAGCATCAACCAGTTGACGGAGGCGTTGCACCAAGTACTTACTAGAAGTAACGCTCGTGACAACAACAGAGAACTCCTTGCGCGCCTAGCAACTTCCAAAGACTTACCGGTGTTCGATGGTGACCCTCTGCAGTGGCTGCAGTTCAAGGAGTCGTATAAAGAGTCTTCACACTTATGTAGTTATAGCGATTCAGAAAACATTTGGCGGTTACGAAAGTGCCTACGTGGTGACGCGAAAGAAGCCGTGTCATCGCTCCTCATCGGCAACACATCACCGCAAGCTATAATTGACACCTTAGAATTACGATTCGGCAGACCCGAGTGTATAATTAATAAAATAACAACTCAACTCAAGAAAATTCAACCACTCCCGACTGCATACCACACGGAGATCGTGAATTTCTCAATAAAAGTAAAAAACTACGTCACAGCTGTTAAAGCTATTAAGTTGCAGGAATACCTACAGTGTCCAGAAACGACGTCTATAATACTTTCAAAGTTACCGCCCGCCCTTATCAATAAATGGGCCGAGTATACCTACGAGAGACAGGATAGTTCTATACCTAAACTAGAAATACTATCGGAGTTTTTATATAGAGAAGCCACTATAGTCGCAACTTCAGGTGTGAGTTACATACATAGTCAGAACGACGTAAGGAAGAAATACGACCATAGTAATATAAAAAGTCATTCAGTGTTAGCGTGCACTACTCCCGACAATAAATGTATGTTTTGTCGAACCTCTCCGGAGCACGCTTTAGACAAGTGCGGCAAGTTCAAACGCGCTATGAGACGCGACCGATGGCAATTTGTACGTGCTAAACATCTATGCTACAAGTGCTTGAGCGCGCGGCACGATGAACCCGCCGCGTGCAGCGCTCCTGACTGCAGCGAGTGTGGACATCCACATCATTATCTTCTTCACTGGACGAAACCTATCGCGCGTCCGGCAGCGCCGGCAGCGTCCGCGCAGCCAGCGACAGCGCGCCCCGCCGTGTAAGCAGCCCGCGTGCACCCAACGACGCCCGACGACGAGTCGCGCCGCGAGGATACCGTTGCCCACGCCCACACCAGTGCGTCCACTAGTGTTAGTGTATCATCAATGCCTAAAGAGTTGTTAAAAATAGTGCCGGTTACCGTTCATGGACCTAAAGACAGTATCCACACACACGCGTTGCTTGACGACGGTGCCACCGTGACGCTAATATCTGCTGATCTTGCTGATCAGGCGGGACTCCACGGTAAGACAGTCACCATGCGCGCCCGCAGTGCATGGGACTCCGGCGAGCTCGTGTGCCAAACAGAAAACGTAAGTTTTGACATTTCTAATAAGAAGGGCAATCGTTTTAATTTGTGTGCTCGAAAAATGAAAGAACTTAATTTACCTATTCAACGATGTGTATGGACTTTAGTAATTATACGGATTATATTGACTACGACTTGTGCAAATGTGATGCACAACCTAAACTATTAATCGGGCAGGATAATTATGATCTTATTGCCCCTATCTTGTGTTTAAAAGGTAATAGGAAAAATTAACCTTATGTAACCAAGACACCGCTAGGGTGGTGTGTACACGGTGTTGTAAATAACATAAATGTGATGAACATGTCAGCTGATCGTACTGCTAGTGATGACAGCGCGCAACATTGTTGTGATTCTGAGTTGAACGAGTTAGTAAGAAAATCATTTTCGTTAGAATCAATAGGTATATTAAAACAACCGCGACAGAATGCGGACGATTTGCGCGCTATCACCATATTAAATAACACATGTGAATTAGTTGATAACCAATGGTTTGTGGAATTGCCTTGGAAATATGATAACTTTGTTATGCCTGATTCTTAACAAAATGCCTGTAATCGTTTAAAATCAGTCGAGAGGAAAATGTCAGCCGACAACACTTACGCGCTGCGTTACCGGGAACGTATCCAGCATTTATTTTCCAATAATTATGCCAGGAGGCTAAACGAGGGGGAGTCTAGCGACCACATTTGGTACCTACCGCATTTCGGGGTCGATAACCCGAATAAGAAGAAGTTACGTTTAGTTTTCGACGCAGCTGCGAAAGCGCAGGGATGTTCTCTCAATGATTTTTTATTGACAGGCCCGGACTTATTGCAGTCTTTATTTGGAATCATGTTTAGGTTTAGAGAAAATCAAATTGGAATTATTGCAGATATTAAAGATATGTTTCTTAGAATTAACGTTAAAGAAAAGGATCAACATGCACTTAGGTTTTTATTTACAGATCAAGCCACTAAGGCCGTTAATAAATATGCTATGACGTCATTAATATTTGGTGCGAACTGCTCGCCTTTTATCGCGCAACATATCAAAAATAAAAATGCATTACGTTTTACGGATACTTATCCGACTGCTGTCGACGCTATATGCAAGCAACATTATATGGACGACTATATCGATAGTTTACCCGAAGTCGACCATACAAAACAAATGATTAAGGAAGTCTCTTTCATTCACCAGCAGGGTGGATTTGAAATAAGGAACTGGGCTAGCAACGTACCGGATGTTCTGGAAAACGTACCGAAGGAAGCGTTGAGTGACAGTGTCTGTTGCACCTTCGATAAAGATCAATCGGAAAGGACACTCGGTTTATTATGGTACCCTGCTAGCGACGAGTTAGGATTCGACTTGACCTTGAAACGTATACCAGCTGATGTCTTAAATTTAAAAAGAAGACCAACGAAGCGCGAACTGTTATGTATTGTTATGTCTATTTTTGACATTCATGGTTATCTGATACCATTTACGATTAAAGGAAAAATAATAATGCGCGAAACTTGGAAAACAAACTTAAAATGGGATGAGGAATTAAATGATCAGTTAAATAAATTATTCCAGGGTTGGATAATTCAAGCTAAAAAGATAAATAATATTAGGATCCCGCGTTGGTATTTTCGTGATAGTGATATTAGCGCGAGTAACGAAAACTTAGAACTACACGTTTTTTGCGATGCGTCACCTAGCGCGTACGCGACGGTCGCGTACTGGCGTAAGGAAATGAGTAGTGGACATATTATTGTAGCGTTTATCGCTAGTAAATCTAAAGTCACACCTACGAAATCGGTTTCTGTGCCGCGACTAGAACTACAGGGTGCTCTGTTAGGATGCAAATTGGCAAATAATATTAAAAGGGAACATCGCTTAAAACCGAATTCAGTTTATTATTGGACGGATTCAACTACTGTTTTACACTGGATCAGGAACAATTGTAGAACATACAAAGTTTTTATCGCTAATCGTCTAGGAGAAATTGACGAACTAAGTAGGGCGGACGAGTGGCATTATGTGCCGACTGACGTCAATGTGGCAGATTTAGGAACTAAAAGTACCGACTACGTGCTTAGCAGCGACTCATCGTGGTTTACCGGTCCGTCATTTTTACATCAATCACGCTCTTGCTGGCCTCAGGAACCTGAAAATAAAATAAAAATTAATGAAGAAATTTTAGAAAAGATTAATATAGTAAATGAAAATAATAGTGTAAACGACTTACCTGTACCGAAGCCAACGCGCTTCTCCAGTTGGTTGCGATTGCTTCGAACTGCTGGAACTGTCTTGTTGTGCATAGATAAATGCAAGAAAATAAAAACAAATAAGCTTACCGACGAGTTGATAAAACGAGCTGAAACATTATTACTTCAGCACTCGCAAGCCATCGCTTTCTCCAGTGACATCTTACTGTTGAAACAAAATAAAGAAATAAAACGCGATAGTAGACTACGCACATTGACACCCATATTGGATGATACTGGACTGCTACGTGTTGGTGGAAGAATTGGAGCAGCTAAGGGTGTAGCGATGGACACAAAATCACCTGTGATCCTGGATGGACATGACCACGTGGCTCGACTCATTGTCAAGTATTATCACATCCGCGCTGGCCACGGATGCAACGAGTTGGTTGTCAATGAACTGCGTCAAAAATATTGGATGCTACGTCTACGACCTACGGTCCGTACAGTTGCGACGCAGTGCTTGATGTGTCGCATCAGGAAAGCTAATCCAAAGCCGCCAAGACTGGGTGATCTGCCTGAAGGTAGACTTACACATCACCAAAGACCATTTACCGTTACCGGAGTTGACTTATTTGGACCAATAGAGGTCACAGTTGGAAGATCAAGACCAAAACGCTATGGTGTCTTGTTCACGTGCTTGACAGTACGCGCCGTACATATTGAGGTCGTGCCGTCTCTCACTGCAGATTCCTTAATTATGGCTTTACGCAGAATGGCTGCCCGTAGAGGCTGGCCAAAGAAGATTTATTCTGACAACGGGACAAATATGCGTGGCGCAGAAATTGAACTAAAGAAAGCTTACGACGCCGTAGACAAAAGTACTGTCATGAACGAAGCTCTGAACAATGGAGTTTCCTGGAGCTTCATTCCGCCAGCTAGCCCACATATGGGAGGATCTTGGGAGCGGCTCGTGCGCAGTGTTAAAACCGGCCTTAGGGTGGTCCTGAAAGAGAGAGCTCCGCACGAAGAGACTCTGATTACTCTTCTAGCTGAAGTGGAGAATATTATCAACAGCCGGCCCCTCGGTCATGTTTCCGTGGACCCTCGGGACGATGAGACATTAACGCCGAATCATTTCCTCATTGGTTCGTCGTCTAATTTACCTACTGCAGGAGTGTTTACAGACAAAGACCTATGTCTACGGAAACAATGGCGTGTTTCCCAGCGCCTGGCAGACCATTTTTGGGCGAGATGGGTGAAGGAGGTGCTCTCCAATCTAGTGCCGCGTCGGAAATGGAGAGATGAAGGTACACAAGGTTAAAGATCGGTGATATGGTAGTGATAGTTGACCCTAACTCCCCCCGTAACTGTTGGCCTAAAGGTATCGTACAATCCGTGTACCCCGGTGCTGACGGACGCGTAAGGGTTGTCGATGTTAGGACCAAAACTGGCATACTCAAACGTACCGCAGCTAGGTTAGCAATATTTTAAATTTTATTTGTGGAATGTTTTAATTTAGGTTTATCGTTTTGAGTGTCGTGTCGACACTGAGGGGGAGAATGTTACGTATGGAGAAAACTTTGTAACAACTTCTATCTTTTATTAATAAACTAAAAACTGAGACCTCGCAACGGCAACATTACGCGCGAAAACGTACTCGCCGACCCGCGCGCCTCTATCGTACCAAGTCAGTCCGTGTTCAAACGCCGTACGCCGCACATGTTAGCGCGCGCTTCGCGACCCGTTCAAGTTAGCACCGCCGCGGAGTCTCAGTTACTTTTTACTGAACAATCGAACTGTATTTCATTTTGACCCGACTAATCACGTACTGCGTGCTGTACGCAACATTACCAAAATAAAAATAATATCGATTCGAAATTGCACTTGCAAATCGATTACAATAACATCAGTATTAAACTGTGTTCTAACTTGGACAGAGTCTAAGGGCCATTTTCACCAATTCAAACTGATCGCGATTAAGCGCAGCTGAACTCGATTTAAGCCTTGATCGGAGTTCAAAACTCCTTTTTTGATTTCACCAACACAAAATGAATGAAGTTCAAGCTAAAAAGAGATCACATTAGGATCGGCCGATTTTGGGCGATCAGACTCCTTGATCGAGTTCTAGGGCTGTCAGAGTTTGTCAGTGTCAGCATTGTTTTGTGAATTTTATTATTTAATTTTGTTGGTATATCGTGTATTAAAATGAAAATACTATAAAGAATATGCCTTGACAAAAATTGGGATGAAGATTAGTACAGTGCGCGACGTCCACGATCAAAGATGTCGCGAGAGGTAACAAAACTTCAAGCCCCTTGATGACCAAGACAGTTTTACAAAATTTCGTCGTTGTTAACAGTTTTGCATGTATTGGAGTGTATTAAAGATAAAATACAGTTTCCTACAAATATGTAAGTACCAAAATATGTAATTTTTATTACGTAGATATTCCAACGTGCATAAAACGTATGTTCTGCATTTCCATGCAACTTGGTGCTATTCAGATGCTGTGTAAGTATATGGATTTAACCCTTTGACTGCACAAATTCAGTGCTGCCATTGCTTCACCCGACAATGCCACATTTTCTTCTTTAGACACCAGAAAATATCCTAATACTTATAAAATTAGATGTAATTATTTATGTTTTCTTTTGAGATTAGCAAGATTACATTGTAACAAATCAAAAACTGGAATGGATTGACATGAAACGGATTTTGATCAGATAATAACAATTGGAGGGATTTGTCAACTAGTTGTAACAAATCGGTAATCAATTATTGGTACCCATAATGTTTATAAAAGTGATCTGTGTGTTGGAAACTTTGTACCTACCTATTTTAAAATTAATAAGGTTAAAGGCAAGTATGTGAAAACCATAATAAAACTATCATCATAATCATCATCATCATCATATCAGCCGAAAGACGTCCACTGCTGGACATAGGCCTCCCCCAAGTGTCGCCACAACAACCGGTCCTGTGCGTCTCGCATCCATCGGTTACCCGCGACCCTCACCAGATCATCGGTCCACCTTGTGGGAGGCCTTCCAACGCTGCGTCTTCCGGTACGCGGTCGCCACTCCAAAACTTTTCGGCCCCATCGACCATCTGTTCTGCGAGCAATGTGCCCTGCCCACTGCCACTTCAATTTGGTGATCCTTCGGGCTATGTCGGTAACCTTGGTTCTCTTGCGGATATCATCATTCCTGATTCGATCACGCAAGGAAACTCCGAGCATTGCCCTCTCCATTGCCCTTTGGGTGACTTTAAGCCTTCTGATGAGGCCCATTGTGAGCGACCACGTTTCGAGTCCATAGGTCATCACTGGCAACACGCACTGGTCATAGACTTTCGTCTTGAGACACTGTGGTATGTGAGACGAGAAGATACCGCGCAACTTCCCGAACGCCGCCCATCCGAGTCGGATTCGACGGTTGACTTCCTTCTCGAAGTTAGCCCTACCTAGCTGGATCGTTTGTCCCAGGTAGACGTACTCATCAACAACTTCGAGTGCAGAGCCTCCAATCTTGATAGGAGTGGGTGCTACATGAGTATTTACCATGACCTTGGTTTTGTCCATGTTCATTTTAAGACCCACTCTTTCGGAAGCTCTACTGAGGTCATCGAGCATTGTACTGAGGTCCTCCGTGGTCTCAGCCATGACGACTATATCGTCGGCAAATCGAAGATGAGTGATGTACTCGCCATTGACATTAATGCCTAGCCTTTTCCAGTCCAAAACCTTGAAGACGTCCTCCATTGCGGCCGTGAACAGTTTCGGAGAAATTACGTCTCCCTGCCTCACACCCCGCTGCAGGAGGATAGGTTCTGATGTCTGATCCTGAAGTCGGACTGACATGGTGGCGTTTTCATACAAACACTTCAGCACCTCGATGTACCGATAGTCGATCTGGCACCGTTGGAGAGACTGCAGCACAGCCCAAGTCTCGATCGAATCGAAGGCTTTCTTGTAGTCCACAAACGCTAAGCAGAGGGGCAGATTATACTCTTCGGTCTTCTGTATAACCTGCCGCAGCGTGTGTATGTGGTCTACGGTGCTGAAGCCTTTTCGGAATCCGGCTTGTTCGGGAGGCTGGAAGTCGTCAAACCTGCGTGCGAGGCGGTTTGTGTAATAAAACTATACTTAAACATAAATAATAAGCATTTATTTTGAGAGTTATTTTTTCTCCTAAGTACCTATACCTATCTATAACTATGAGGTCGGTGTTTCCTAGCCGGCTATATATTTCGAGATGAAACACCGACAAGCCATAGGCTCAACACTTATAAACAATTATATTGAAATGTCTAGATCTTATGAGTAGGGACAATGTCAGAATTGGAATCTTTAGAATAGCGCCACATAGATACTAATGTGAACCTGGACAGGTCTACTATATTGTGTGCACAATAGTGCACACAACGACCCGATGATCAATAGGTACCAAAAGTAAGGCTACCTGGTTGAAGTAATCAAACTTCCAGATAAATCTGAAATCTCTACATATAGTCCAGTAGCCAGAAGAATATGCCCTTCGATAATTCCAAAGTTTTTTATTTTCGCGGAGTGGATAGGTTTAGTGAATTCATTGCTATGTACAAAAATGCTAACAGTTTAGATATGCAATAGGAGATAAGCAGGTATTTCCTATTATTTCGTGTTATAACAAAATTAGAATATTTAAATGAAAATTCTATGCTAGTTCTTTGTAAGTACTATCTAAAGGATTTATTAGTGAAAATGCTAACAGATAGGTACTGTGGAACAATGCAAATCTGAAAATGTCCCTTAACTCATTCAATAAAAAAATTAAGTTTTCAAATCATTTCATACACACATAAAAGGGATTAGGTGTACCTTACAACAGAAGTTCTAACAACTGAGTAATATGGATCACAAGTAATTGTATTTTTACTTTGCGATTAGCGAAATATTGAATTTAAGTTTATAAGTTTGCGCCTACATATTAGTAATAATAAACTCTACTACCATACAAAAGTTTCAACAAATGCATATTATGGCTTTTGTTTAAATTGCAAATAACTATTTTCGCTACCGAGCCGCGTAGGTACGGCGCGTGCGATCACAACACTCCAGCTCCGATCGGGGATGTAGGTACCTAGCTCCGTATACTGACCGCTCTTGTTCAATCTTGTTTAATTTTCTCCCTGGAAAAAAACAATATTCAAACGTGACGTGCAATGCAAACGCATTGCACGTCACGTTTGAATATTGTTTTTAATCATTCTGTGTGTTGTGTTGGTTTATAAATGTTTATAAAGCATTGAGCACGAGCGATTTACTTTAAAATGAGTGAAAAATGTGCGGTTTGTGACCTTTTTCTAAATTCCGACGTAGTGACTGTAAAGCTACGGGCACTACACACACTAATTACCGCTAGCCATAAGCGAGAAGACGGGAAGCATGTTATTTTCCAAGGAAAAGAAGAACTGCAATTACATAGAAAGTGCCGAATGATGTACATCAATGAAAAATGTATCACAGCCCACAAGAAGCGTAAAGCGGTGCAACAGATACAGAGAGAACCAAATGACACCACCAGTAGAACATACGTACCTGGAAACTGCATTTTTTGCAATGAAACTGCGGATCAAGAGTTTATTAACTCGCAACAAAAATACTCCGCTGACAAAAGAATTACGGTTTCTCAAGTTAGAAGATCAGATACACAAGTGACCATATTAAGGGCTGCAGAAATACATAACGACGATTGGAGCCAACGAGTAAGTTCTTATTATTTATAAATTCCTACTAACTGTACTCCATCTACATCACCGCACAAGAACGTCTCGAACATAGTAAAGTAAACTTTCTGTAAATTAATTATGTTGAGGGTATTAAGAGGCCGTGCATGAAATTAAAACTTTTTGAACATCGTTTGTGACAAAGGTGAGAAGAATTTGAACCTACTTGTTTTAGATGATAAAAGTCAAGTTCTTATTCTCTCAGATGGCTTGAGAATTTTTCAAAAATAATGTATGTATTAATGGTAATTACCCATATTCAAAACCCTTTTTTCGCAAAAGTAACGAGCGAGTGATGTTTGGTTACGTTTTACACAAAACTACGACAGATTTATAACATTTACAAAAATATCACTACCATCATTGTATTGTCAACAATCAGATGCGTTGAAAACATTATTGACTTGAATAGATAATATGGCAGAAAAAAAGTGTTGAAAAAATGGAATTCTTGGAAAACATCTATACAAATAAATATTTTTTTCTATACCTTAGAAACACTTTTAAGAAAATTTAAAAATTGCACAATAATCTTAAGTTAACCTTTTAATAGGATCTAAAATTTATTTTATGAATAAACAATAACTTCATTTCGTAAATTACAAGAAAATTGAGCTATATTAGTGAGCGCGCAAACTCGATCGCGTCACTACCGATCGGGCTCTCCCAGCGTCAGCACGTACTACTTTGTTTCGCAGCCGCTCGATTGTTTTACGTAAATACATTTACAAAATTGTACGCCGACTACCACATTTTGAGTACCTAAGTACTATTTTTTATATTTTGTTTGTTTATTAGGACTGATTATATTTTTTTCACCTTTATAATAATTAGAGGTAACGGTTGTATGTTTGTATGTAAAAGTAAATCTGCGGAATTACTCTACTACTACTATTAAATTAAAATCAATTTAATTTAAGTGAGAGCTTGCGGGACCAGTTCATATGCGGACTCAAGAGTGACGTCATCAGGCAAAGACTGTTTGCGGAGGATGACTCAATAACATTTTCACAAGCCGTGAAGATAGCGAACGCAATGGAAGCGGCGGAAAGAGACGCAGCAGTAGTGGATGGAGCGTCCACATGCAGTCCAAAGGCGGAAGCGGTACATTTGGTCGCATCAACTACTGGGGACAGCTGCGGAGCGAGTCACAGCAGGAGTGGTGGCAGCACGCGGCCACACAGCCGCCGCGTACCGGGCGGTGCGCCTGGCGGCGGCGGCGGCGGCGGCGGCGGTGGCGGTGGCGGCGCCGGCAGGCGAGCCGCAAACCGCGTGGCGCGCCCGTCTACCACGAGTTTCGCATCGGGACGCTGCAACAGCTGCGCAGCTTGCGGAGCCACTAACCACGGTGTGGCAAGCTGTCGCTATAGGGAGTTCGTGTGCAGCAAATGCCAGCGGACGGGGCATTTACGTCGGGTTTGTCCGGAGAACGTCGAACAATCGTCGCGAGGAACTGCATATCGTCGCGGTCGACGGAGTGGAAATATGTATTCCGCGGAGGTCGTCAGTGAGTCCGACGTGGAAGACATCGAAGAGAGTTTAAACCTAATCGGACTCAATAATTATAAGCCCGTAAGTTTGCCTATTTTAATAGATGATATCGTGATTAAAATGGAGGTAGACACAGGGACGGCGATTTCATGTATAAATAATTTTACCTACGAACGTTATTTTTCACATCACATTCTTATGAATGATGATACAATTTTAAAATTTTATGATGGTACTAAAATAAAACCTTTAGGAATAATTCGCCCACGAGTTCGATTCCAAGGGCAGGAAAATCATCTAGAACTGTTTGTAATAAAAAACGGTACTACATCTTTAATGGGTAGGCAATGGTTAGCAGACCTACAAATAAAAATACCGGTGCTTACATGTACCCACAAAAGTATGAATAACATGAATTTTGTGCAAATTAATGAAGGAATTAAAAATATTCTCGACAGATATAAGGAGTTATTCAGCGGCGGACTGGGTCGGTACAGGGGCGGCAAGGCAACGCTGCGAGTGCGCCCGGGGGCGACGCCGGTGTTCCAGCGCGCGCGGCCAGTACCATACGCGCTGCGCGAGCGCATCGATGCTGAGCTTGATGACATGCTGCGCGACGGCGTCATCGAGCCCGTCGACTGCTCCGACTGGGCCTCACCTTTGGTACCGGTGACTAAAGCAGACGGTACGTTGCGTACCTATTTGTGCAGACTATAAGGCGACTCTGAATCCCGCCTTGCTGATCGATCGATACCCACTTCCTAAGATTGAAGATGTACTGGTAGGCCTCAACGGGGCACAGTACTTTAGTAAAATTGACCTTTCACGTGCGTACAACCAGGTAGATCTAGATGATTCAAAAAAATATACTGTTATCAATACACATCGGGGTCTATTTCAGTATAATAGATTAGTTTACGGTTTGTCGTCAAGTGTAGGTATTTTCCAACGTATAATGACGAATTTATTGGGCAATTTACCGAATGTGCAAGTGTTTCTCGATGACGTCATAATTAGCGGGAAAAATAAAAGCGAGCATTTACACGCGCTCGAACAAGTCTTACAGCGGCTATCTGAGAGTGGGTTAAAGCTAAAGCAAGAGAAATGTGTTTTCTTGGTTGATGAAGTGACTTATTTAGGCTATGTTGTTTCAAAAGAAGGGGTCAAAGCGGACAAATCAAAAATAAAAGCAATAAGTAAACTAGAAGCTCCCAAAAATATTAGCGAGTTACGTTCCTTTATAGGCATGGTGAATTATTATTCAAAGTTCATTAAAAATTTCAGTTCTATGTTAGTACCCTTACACAGACTATTACAAAAAGGTGTAGACTGGAACCGGGATGAACAGTGTGAGCGTGTGTTTATACAGATAAAACAAGCATTAATGGGTACCGAAGTATTAGCACACTACGATCCCAACAAACCTCTGATCGTGACGTGTGACGCGAGCGCGCGCGGCGTGGGGGGCGTGCTGGCGCAGCCCGGGCCGCAAGGAGAGCGCCCGATAGCATATGCGTCACGTACGCTTACCATCGCGGAGAAAATCTACTCGCAAATACACCGGGAAGCACTACCGATTATATTCAGTATACGTAAATTCCATCAATATATTTACGGAAGAAAGTTTATTTTGCGCACCCCCTAGTATCTATGTTAGGTCCGCAAACGGGGATACCTACCATGACGGCGAGTAGGTATCCCCGGACGGATATTATCAGCATACAATTACGACATAGAATATATTCGAACGAATGAAAATTGTGCTGACGGCTTATCACGTCTGCCAGAAAATAATAGTGTTAAAAACGTGAGGGAGGAGTCAATTCCAGAACAAACGTACCTACACTTTGCACAGGACGGGTTGTTGCTTGATTATAGCGAAATAAAAAAACAAACGGAGAGGGATCCGCTTTTAAGTAGAATTTTAAACTACCTACGAGACGGATGGTCAGATAGGTGTGAAATCGTAAACTTACAACCGTATTTCAATAGGAAAGCGGAACTGTACGAGGAGCTAGGTTGTGTCATGTGGGGTCACCGGGTGGTGATACCGGAAAGATGTAGGAGTAAGGTTTTAACAATCATCCATGAGCCACATATGGGCATCGTAAAGTCGAAGGCGTTGGCACGCAGTTACGTATGGTGGCCGGGCATCGACGAGGCGGTGGAGCGCGAGTGTCGCGCGTGCACCGTGTGCGCCGCGTACGCGGACGACCCGCCACGCGCCTCCCCCCACCCTTGGCCCTGGCTCGCCAGGCCGTGGTCTCGGCTGCATTTAGACTTCATGGGGCCTATATGTGGTAAAACTTACTTAGTTATAGTAGACTCGACATCCAAGTGGCTGGAGGTATTTCAAGTTCCCAGTACTGCAGCGAGTCATACGATGATGAGGTTGCGCGAGCTGTGGAGTAGGTGGGGAATCCCCAGGCAGATAGTGACGGATAATGGACCGCCGTTCACTAGTAGTGAATTTGCCCAATTCATACAAAGTGACGGTATCCAGCATATATTTACAGCCCCCTATCATCCCTCATCCAATGGGGCCGCGGAAAATGCAGTTAAGACTTTAAAAAGGGTTATTAAAAAAGCAAATTTAGATAATAACAGTGCAGAACAGGCTCTGAACACATTTTTATTATATTATAGGAATACCGAACATTGCACTACACGGGAATAAGCCCATCAGTCGCACTCATAGGAAGACGGTTGCGAACCAAGTTGGACGTGCTAAAACCCGATGTGGAAGTTAGAATACGAAAAGTGCAGCAAGGGCAGGTTGATAGTGCGGGAGGGACAGAAAGGAGGGTGGAAGTAGGAGACGACATTTGGTGTCGACAATATCTAAAGGGGGAGAAATGGCTGCCCGGTACTATAGTTAACTTGACAGGGCCAAGCAATTATGAGGTACTAGACAGTAACGGTAAACAAGTACATAGGCATATCGATCAGCTTAGGCGAAGGACTAGGAGTTCGCTAGTGGTCCCCACAGATTGGTCACGTTCACCAGAAGCTACATCGCCCCTCGAAGGCAGGTCGGAGCGGCCGGAGGTCTCGGTGGCATCGTCGTCGCCTGCGCGGGAACCTGCGTCGTCGCCGCCTCAGAAAAACGATCAGACCGATCAAGATACAGTGGCAGAAGAGTTTTCGACGCCACCGTCTATACCTGTACCGCCCCAGTCTTGCCCCATTAGGAAATGTAGGTTTAATAACGATGTTAATTATAAGATTTAATTAAGGATTTAGTTAAGTATTTAATTGTTAAATGTACGTTAAGTATTTAGTTAGTATAAGTTATGTTATCAGTATATAGAGTAAGTTAGTTATTGTAATTATTAAGTTAGTCACTTGTAGTTAATTAGTGGTGGAGGGATGTAATGTAGGTAGATGAATAAATATTTATTATGATTGTAAGTGAGGTAGATCAAGCGCTGGCCGCCGCCGGCAGTCCGCAATATACGAGCTAAGCGACTACACGCCTTTTATTTACTCCACCGAACGAACATTACACGGGCCAGTAGCTGTTTCCTGGATATTATCCCTCTTCAACGCGTGCCTTAAAGATTATAAGATCCCTAAACATTGGAGGCGCGCTAAAGTGATCGCTCTGCTCAAGCCAGGAAAATGCCTAAAGGATCCTAAAAGTTACCGACCTATTATCCCTCCTATGCCATACATTCAAACTTTTTGAAAGGCTTTTACTAAATCGCCTTACGCCCATCATCGAACCAAATCTTATCCCTAAACAAGCTGGCTTCAGGCCAGGAAAGTCATGTACCAACCAGACCCTCAAATTGACGCAAGTTATCGAAGACGGCTTCGAGATGAACAGTGTCACAGATGTTGTATTCGTTGACCTTTCAGCAGCCTATGATGCAGTAAACATCAAACGTCTCCTACTAAAAGTCGGTGAACTAACAAAGGATAAAAATGTCGTTCACATTCTTAGCGCTATTCTGAATAACCGACGCTTTCAGGTTCATTTTGGCAACAGCAAAAGTAGGTGGCGCTGTCAAAAAAACGGACTTCCCCAAGGTAGCGTGCTAGCCCCAGCCCTGTTTAATATTTACACGAACGACCAGCCTAACTCTCCGCAAACGCAACGTTTTCTTTATGCAGATGACCTTGCTCTAGCTGCTCAGACACCTACTTTCGAAGAGGCCGAAGAAAAACTGACAGAAGCTCTGGAAACACTTGGAAAATTCTACAAGGAAAACGCACTACGACCAAACCCTTCCAAAACCCAGTCCTGTGTTTTCCACCTCCGCAACCGCCAATCAAATAGGGCTTTGAGTATCTCGTGGGAAGGCGTTGACATAGAGCACTGTTCCCAACCTCGCTACCTGGGCATTACTTTAGACAGGTCCCTGACATACAAGTCTCACTGTCTAAAAACAAAACTAAAAGTCGGGACTAGAAATAACATCCTGCGTTGCCTGACATCCACTAGCTGGGGAGCGTATCCACAGGTTCTCCGCACAACCGGCCTTTGTCTCTCGTATTCGGCTGGAGAGTTTGCATGCCCAGTGTGGCATCGTTTCGCCCATGCTAAAGAAGTTGACATAGCGCTAAATGACACCTGTCGCATCATAACTGGTTGCCTAAAACCTACCCCTCTCACAATGCTGTACCCACTGGCAGGCGTAGCTCCACCAGATGTTCGCCGCGAAATAGCTAGCCGCATTGAGAAGGAGAAACAGGAACGAGACGGCCGATACCCTCTGCATGGTCACCAACAAATACCTGGACGTCTAAAAAGCCGCAAAAGCTTTATGAAAGGTACGACCTCGCTGGTGGACAGTGCAGCAGACGAGAGAAATACACTATGGAGACTCAAACACCCTCCTCCTCCACATTTCATCACCCCGGCAGAACATCTACCACCTGGACGCGAACTGCAATGGCCAATCTGGAAATCTCTTAACCGACTGCGGTCCCAGGTTGGCCGCTGTAAAAATAATCTGGCCAAATGGGGCATTCTTCACCCATCCCAAACGCAGTGCCTGTGTGGAGCCCCTTCACGGGACATGCATCACCTTCTTAATTGCCCCTCGTGCACAACCACCTGCACCATCCAAGATTTGAACGAAGCCAATGATAGAGCTGTACAAGTTGCTCAATACTGGTCAGACAAAATTTGAAATGAGTCAATCGACACGAAAAGAAGAAGAAGAAGAAGAAGAATATTCAAATTCAAATTCAAATTCAAATTATTTATTTCAAATAAACCATTCACAGGCACTTTTGAATTGTCAAGGTCGGTCAGTCAAAAAGATGAAGCTGTTTGCACGTTCCAAAGCGTAGATCTCTATGGAGAAGAACGTGCAAGAAACTCCACGGACACTCTTTTAAATTATTTTTCTTTACAATTTTATGGTTACATCATTCCTGTTGAAATTATACAAACATATATGTGAGAACGATGTAAAAAGAAATGCACGTAAAAGTATCCGGAGTAAAAAAATAAAAATCAACAACAAATTAAAATAACAAATCATTAAAATAAACCGTGGCAGCCGAGAGATGACCAGTCCAAACTGACGGCGTCCGTTCACGAACATGACGCACGCGCTAGCACCATTCGGCTCAACCATATTTAAGGGAGCCAAATGACCCAACACATGCGCCACCATCAGGTAGACTTTTGAGTGAGCATGACACTCCCAACCGCCAGGGCAGTCAAGTCAATTAAAAAATAAATAAAAGTAGTATAAGGTTCACAGTACTCACACATGTGCCGTTAATTAATGAATTTATACAATGCTAATTACATTGAGTCTATACAATGAAAATATAATGTTTTACAGTCTTCAACGGGTCCAACAATATTAATATAAATGCCAAAAGATTAGTTTGTGCGGCCTAGTAACTGTGGAGCTGGACCGGCATTGAGCCAAGCATTATTATCTTCAATATAATCCCCCAACTTATAATATGCTTTCTTGCATAGTGTGCGTTTGATACAAGATTTAAATTTTGTTTCATTCAGTTCTAATATATTAGGAGGTATTTTATTATAACATTTTAAACAGTACCCCATGAAAGATGAGGCTACTTTAGCTAGTCTGAAACTTGGTTGAACTAGTTGATCCCTATTTCTAGTAATATAATTATGTCTGTCGCCTCGTCTACTAAAAAGATGGAGATTCTTTCTAACGTACATAATGTTCTCATATATATATTGACAGGGTACCGTCATGATGTTAATATCCTTAAACAGTTCCCTTAGAGAATCACGTCGGCCGAGATTGTATATCGCTCTTATAGCTCTTTTCTGCAGAATAAAAATAGACTCGATGTCTGCAGCCCGTCCCCATAGTAAAATACCATAAGACATGATACTATGAAAGTAACTAAAATATACTAATCTCGCGGTATCAACATCCGTAAATTGGCGGATTTTTCTAACAGCATATGCCGCTGAACTTAGCCGTCCTGCAAGAGATGTTAAATGAGGACCCCATTGTAGCCTAGAGTCAACCGTAATCCCCAGGAAAACTGTTCTATCGACGAATTCCAGTTTCTCCTTGTTCAACACTATGTCACAATCACTACTTTTGACATTTGGTAAGGAAAATCTTATGCACTTAGTTTTTTTCCCATTTAAAACTAAATTATTAGCAGTGAACCAATTTTGGACCTGCAGAAGGGCGTTATTTACGTCCTCAAGATTATTACTACGTCTGTTTATCTTAAAAATCAAAGAAGTATCGTCGGCAAACAAGACCATGTTTAGTTGGTTTTGCAATAAATGGGGTAAATCATTGATATAAACTAGAAATAAGAAAGGACCTAAAATCGATCCCTGCGGGACGCCCATTTTCACGTTTAATCCCGACGAATTAACACCGTTTATTTGGACTAATTGCTGTCTATCATTCAAATAAGATTTTACTAAGTTTAACGCTGTTTTGCCTAGTCCGTAATGCTCGAGCTTCATGAGTAATGTTTCGTGATTTACACAATCAAACGCCTTAGATAGGTCGCAGAAGATGCCTATGGCGTCTTGCGCCTCTTCCCACGCATTAAAGATATGTTTTAGTAAGGTGACACCGGCGTCAGTTGTACAACGTCCTTTGGTAAAACCATACTGTTTATCGTGTAAGATGTTATTTGTGTTAAAATGATTAAGCATTTGATTAAGCATTACCTTTTCGAATACCTTGCTAAATACTGGCAATACGGACACCGGTCTATAGTTATTTGTGTCTTTACTGTCCCCGGATTTAAAAAGTGGTATAACTTTACTGTATTTCATCAGATCCGGAAATACTCCTTGATCCACACATAAATTAAATATTAAAGCTAAATACGGCGCTATAGTCTCAATAATTGAGGTACATACTTTGATAGACAATCCCCACAGGTCTTCTGTCAATTTAATCTTGATTTGTTTAAAAACCTTTAGTACTGTTATGGGGTTTATATGTTTAAACTCAAATTTAGTTGGGCAGGCTGACACGTTGGCCTGTAATAAATCAAAAGCCAGCGAAGGCGAGGAGTTTAAGGCTTCAGTTGTTTCAATAGGGATACTGGTAAAGAAATTTACAAATTCCTGAGCAACTTTCTTGTTATCGCTAATAAGACCATGAGGAGTCTCCAATGTGTAATCAGTATTATGTCTTTTGTTCCGCTTTGTTTCATTATTAATTATCTTCCAAACCGTCTTTATTTTATTTTCTGATGCTTTAACCTTATTGCTAATATATAAGGCCTTAGCTGCCTTACAAGAAATTTTATAAATTTTTGAGTAGGTAGCAACATATTTATTAAAAGTTTCAGTCATAATAAATGACTTAAGGCCATACAGCTCATAAAGTCTATCCCTACTTATTCTCAGTCCTTTAGTCGCCCAGTCACTAAATAAAAACTTAGGGCAAATAGTTTTAGTTCTCTTTTTAAAAGTATTATTAAACTCAGTTTGGACTACTGAAAACAATTCTGTATACAAAATATTACCATTATTCATTGTGAAGTCCCGATCACTTAACTTGGTAATTAAAGTGTTGTTAAATTTATTTAAATTACCGGATGTTATTGGTCTGGATTGAATTTGCACTTGTTGAATAGGTATATTGCACTCAAAAGATACCATTAGCCCGCTGTGATCTGAAGGGAGCTCATTTACAATGGCTTTTTCTAAATAGTTGCAGCAACAAAAAACATTATCTATACATGTAGCAGTAGCTGTAGTTATTCTAGTTGGTTCTATGAAAACATTTGACAAATTGAATGATTTAAAGAGATTTAATAATCTACTGCTATCTGAATTATTTTCTAAAATATTAAAAGTTCAATAATCTTTTATTTTAAAAAAATGACAAGGGAGGGATGTTGTGTATGCATACATAAATAACCAATAAATAAAGAGTAAAATATAACTTTATTAATTATCGTTGTATTATGTTAGCATTGGCTGTATATATGTTACGGGCAATTTGATAAGTCCGGGCACTATTAATAATGGCCGGTCTGTATTCATAATGCCCGACTCAATTGGGCATTGTGATTAAAACAGCATGATTAATCACTTTCCCCGGCCATTATGAATAATGCCCACCCTATTTTGGGCAAAGTAATAAAATAGGTGAACTGATAGTGCTTTTGTTTATTAAATGAAATTAAACTTACAAAATTTTCATGAAAAGTAAAAAAAAAATAAACTGTTGAACATAGTAGTTAAAAAATAAACATTTAAAAATGAAATAACCTCAGTAGTTACCTACTTTTATTTTTATAAAAATATTACTTTAGAACAATAGTTTAAAAATTAGTAAACAGAAAAATCAACAGAAATATCTAATAATTAAGGACTGTGCAAGAAAGTTATTAAGTTTAGAATTATTTATTCCTGCAAGGTAAGCTTTTGTGACATTTGGAATTGCAAAGAATGTTTGATTTCTTGCATTTACAACGTTTTGAATTGCAGTCACCACTACAGTTACAATACTGGAAGCCTTGTCCATCAAAATGAGAGTCTCTTCGAGCACATTCTCGAAGAGTAATATCAACTTTTGGAACATCGTCGATCGAAATGAACTTTTCTTTACACACAGTAAACTCATTTCTGGAGAGTTATATATAATACATAATAGTTATATATTATTATTATATACCATAGTTGGTTTAAAATACCGTGTTTAGTTCCAAGTTTGTAAAGTTTTTCTTTTTCGACAGATATAATAATAGCAATTATATTACGACTATCCGTCTTGGCTCGATCTTTGGCCTATTTCTGCAATAGGAAATTTTGCATTTGAACGCGCCAACATTTTTTCGGCTTGCTTATCAAGTGATACTTTAGCTGCGTTACGAGCCTTCCGAAATTCGTTTGATTTTGCGTTGAGTAAAGATGCAGTCTTTTCATTATCAGAATTTTCCTTATCATTGCTCATATCGGCAGAAGGCTGTTGATCGGCTGCTCGCGAGTTTTTATTTGACGGCGCGCAGCTAAATTAAAAGTTAAGCCAAGATTTAAGATGAGACACTGATTGTGTTATTTTGTTGAACAGTAATTATTGTTAATCGAATAAAACTAGTGACTGTGTGACGTTGCAAAATTGGAATTCATGACGGCTAGCGACATCTCTTATGATTGAGTGATTTGTCAGTATTGACATATCTTTTATTTCATCGTTCAGCAAAGAGATGGCTCTTGAGTCGTAGGAAATTAAGGAACGAAATAAATTCAATTAATTACAAGTTTATTATTGTGCCCAATGAAACATTGAAATGGTTTTTTAATGTTTATAAATTATAATTGTCACAATGATTGAAATGGTGATTTGGTTTCGAACAAGATGTAGACTATTTGTCTATGGATTATTGAAACCTATTGTGGGTAGGTGGACTTGTTTGAAAGAGGGAGAATCGAGGAGCCGCGAGCGGGGACGTCTGTGCGCCGGGCCTCCGCCGCGGCGGGAAATAAGCTCGTGGCATAAAAGCACGAGGTTTCTGCTGTAACGCGAACTCGTTGCTGGCAGCCGACGCAGACGATGGAGTTGCTGCTAATATTCCCTGTATGTGGGTTCCGATCCTGAATTTGCCCGAGGTAAGATAAGACCCACGTGGTTTTCTGTTCTGTTTCTCTCCCGAGGTTCTCGTGCGTGTTTCTGATTAGGGGGATTGTATTGTTATAGATCTGGCTCTTTTAACTAGCCTGAATATCCTGAATAGCCTATTTTCCTGAGGACGGACGCTGAGAGACGTGTCGTCTTGTTGTGTGCTGAGGTTAGACCAGACGAGGGTGGATGGCGTGCCGACCCATGTGGTACGACACATGATCCGACCATCGTCCATGGAAATCACCAGGTTAGTGTATTTTGTTCTTGGTTTATGAAGAGCAAGTTTTATCACTCTGTATTTATATGTACTATGTACTTATCAGGGTACTTATAACCACACAATTTTTATTTAAAATTGTATACAACAACGGTGAAAAGGTTGGTGACTTTTATTGTTATTTTTATAATTATACTCAAGTGTTGATATTGATCTATCTGAGATATATTCATACATTATACTCGTGCTTCGTTCTCGAGATTAGTAAGCTGAAATAATAAACCTATTACTTATTTACACATGTAGTATCACCCAGGATTCACCACATAGCACTGTATTTAGAGAGATAAGGGTCATTTTTTTTTTTTTTGTGAGGTAGTCGTGCCCTAAAACTCCGCTTGTCATTCACGTTACAGTGCTTCACCACTGCACACCTCTTTCTCGTCGGTACGGATTAAAGTATTTTTTCACTGTTTTTAACAAAACAAAAATGCCGAAGAGGAAGCGTGATATTGACATCGACAAATTGAGCAAGAAATTTCGAAAACTGGAGAGAAAATTAAAACGTGCCAAACGGCAATGTTCTTCGGTATCGCCGTCATCTCGAGAGGACTCCATGCTATCTGCGCATAGCTATGAAGGTATGTTATTTGTTATTGCTACAAATTACAGGTGTAACCTAAACAAATCTCTTGGCCGTGCAATGCATAAACAAAGGTTTCGTTGAATTCAGTTCATTCAAAATTTGACATATACCTACCTACTTTTTATTCGAACTCGAACAGTACAAAGGTCTGTTTATATCGTTATGTACTATGGTGCGTTCAATTCGTCGGAATTGCAACATCTACCATTGAGCTAAGGAAAGACGTTCAATTCACTGGAATTGCAACCTTTCTCTTTGACTTGCAGCAGCGGAAAACTCAATGGACATCTTCTCGGACGATAACTGCAATGTGGCAAGACCTAGACTGGCATCACACGTACGGGCCGTTTCGTCAGATGAGACAACGAAGTCGCGGGCGCCGCCCCCTGCGTGGTCCGCCGCGACGTCCCCCGCGCCGCAACCACGCGCGCCATCTCCACTGCCGGAGCCACAGCCAAACCCGCTGTCGCATCCGCCCCCCTCACCGCCGCCCCCGCAAACCGCTGAGCCTTGCCCGGTCGCTGAGCCTTGCGCAATTGTTGCCATCGCCAGCGACGTTACTATTACCCCCGATGATGACTTGATCGACATACTAGGTGATGATCCCACACAAACCACCGAGTATGGTAAAGATATTCACGTTGGCCTAGCAAAGCGCCTAGAGCATTTAATCGTCAATGGACTGGACAACGACGTGCGTAAGGAATTAGGGAAAAAGCACTTGACACCAGCCAACTGCCCTAGAATAATTCCACCGATGCTCAATCCCGAAATAAAGGTTGCCTTGCCCGAAGCAAGCTTGAAACGCGACAAGGGAATAGAAAACAGGCAAAAACAGCTTGGTACTGCCTTGGCCTGCTTGAGTGACGTCATCACAACTAAAATGCAAGAAAAGGACAAAGACCCGGCCCTTTTAAAACAACTTATGGATGCGGCAACATAATGTGCGACACGTTACACTCAGACTCAGTCAAAAGGCGCTACTTTGCCTTGTCGTCTTTAAAGAAAGACATTAACGACCATTTGATGCAGACAAAGATAGACAAGTATCTTTTCGGAGAAGCCCTGGCTGAAACCTTGAAGACTGCCAAGGCTGTGACGAAATCTGGTGCCGATATAAAAGTCGCTTACGATAAAAATAGGAAGACCACTCAACCTCAGCCATCAACATCGCGGAGTTTAAACTGGAAGGCTCCACCTTCGACTCGCAGGCAGTCGGGGCCGCAGAGGAGCCGCCAGCCTTTTCCGCCTGCTGGAGCGAGGGCGCCGCTGCCGCCGCCGCCGCCGACGAGCCGAGCACCGCCGCCGCCGCACGCCAGCTGGTCGAGGACATCGCGCTATCAGCCACGGCCGACCCGCCGCCAGTATATGAGGTACAATATGCTGGTCGTTTAACGTCGTTTGCAAGACAATGGTCTCACCTTACACAAGACAAAACTGTTCTTTCCTGGATCGAAGGCTATAGGTTACAATTTTCTAAACAAGTCTCACAAGAAAATGTACCTTCTGTTCCTGTTTTGACACAAACTGAGATTAATGATTTTTACAAAATTATTGATAGTCTCATGACAATTGGCGCTATATCTGAATGCGCCCCGTGCGCTAATCAATTTATATCGAGTGTATTTCTTGTGCCTAAACCAAATGGCAAGAAAAGGTTTATCCTAATCTAAAAAATCTGAATAAACATATACAAACTGACCATTTCAAGTTGGAGGATTTACGCACAACAGTAAAATTAATGACCAAAAATTGTTATATGGCAACATGTGTTTTGGGGTGGTTTGAGATCTACCTCCTCGCGGTCCACCCCGGGCAACGGCACCACAGGCTTGCCTGTGGTACGGCAGAACGATCCCACTTAAAGCGGTGGTAGGCTCCGCAAGGAGCCGCCTGGCTCGCGACCACCATCCCGCCGAAGTCCGGCGCCAAGCAGCTTGCTGTGTTCCGTCGGAGTGCGGGAGTGCCAGTGCCATTGGGGGAGAAGGAGACTGTCAGTTGCTCTGCTCAGAACCGGTCTTGGTCGCTGGGCTGGGCTTTCCGGGTAATTCATTTTGGAGGGTAGCGGGATCTGAAGCACGGTGCCAGCCGTTGGCCAACCGCAGTTAGTAGGGGGCCCAAGTAGCACGCCAGCCACGTGTGAAAGGCTGCCCCGCCAACTAGCGAAAAATCCCGGTATGCTCCACCGTGCCAGCTGGCGACTGGATGGGAGGACCCGGTGGCCATATCTGGGGGGGTTCGGGCGTCCCCGCAGTCTCCAAATGAGTTCCCCATAGGTTGGTTTAGCTCTAGTGTTCCACTTGGTTCACTGAGCAGCGCCTCGACAGTTCGACTTTATCCCCTAACACTCTAACACTACAATGACCAAAGCAAAAAGGAATAAGGTTAAACAACGGCTGCACTTCCTCCCACTCAAAGTGCACCTCACCAATATCAGGGGGTTGCACTCAAATCTCGATCCGGTCCATCATCATCTCGAGACCGAGAAGCCGCACCTGTTTTTCCTAACGGAGACGAAGATAACAACTCCGTCGGACGTGGCGTACCTCAACTACCCGGGCTACTCTCTGGAACACAAGTTCAGGAAGCAGGCTGGGGTCTGTGTGTACGTCCGCGATGACATTTGTTGTCGTCGTCTCCGTTGCTTTGAGAAATCGGGTTTCTCTGCCATATGGCTACTTGTGGACACTGGCGTGGAGAAACTTCTCTATATTGGCGTATACCGATCGCACAGCGGTGACCAGGAGACAACAGCGCTGTTTAATTCCCTCGTGGAGTCGACGGATGTAGCCCAGCAACGGTACCCAACAGCGAAGCTCATTTTTCTGGGGGACTTTAACGCCCACCATAAAGAGTGGTTGTTCCCGTACCAGAAAACTGACCATGCCGGGTTAGAGGCGCGCAAGTTTGCTGTAACGCTAGATCTAACCCAGCTGGTGAATGTGGCAACGCGGGTACCGGATGTTGACGCCCATACACCCAATTGCTTGGACCTTCTGCTGACAACCGATCCGGGCAGTCATTCAGTATCGGTCTCAGCTCCGCTGGGAACGTCTGACCACTGCCTGGTGAAATCCGTGTTGACCTGCTCTCCTCCAGATAAGAGTCCTAGGGGCACGAGACGAGTATGGCGATACGAGTCAGCAGATTGGGATGAGATGCGGCACTTTTTTGCGTCTTATCCTTGGCGGCAAGTGTGCTTCTCCTCGGGTGACCCCTCGTGCTGTGCTGATGTGATTGCGGACGTGATTCGGCAGGGGATGGAGTATTTTATTCCATTCTCCGACATCCCGCTCGGTCACAAGTCCCGGCCTTGGTATAATGCAGAATGCGCCCACGCAGAGGCCCGTAAAGAGTCTGCTTACCAAGCCTGGATCAAGGCCCGCGACCGAAAGGCTAAAGCACGAAGGGTTCGCGCGAGGAAAAGAGCCTTTAATTCTGCTGCCAAGTTCTGCAAGCGGGTTTTACGTAGGGCACGATTTGACCATGTCGGACGTATCGGGGCCAAACTAGCATCGCACCCTCCGGGTAGTAACCAGTTTTGGTCCCTGTCGAAGGCGGTTGAAACGAATTACTGTCGACCCACTTTGCCTCCAATGCTAAAACCTGATGGTTCCCTGGCTCACTTTGCAAGAGAGAAAGCAAATTTATTTCCCACTCTCTTTGCAAGCAATTCACGTCTGGACGCTGGCTCCAAGCAACCACCAACTTTACCTCGTTGTGACTCTTCGATGCCGGAGATCGCAGTTCACATTAAAGAGGTCCGAAGAGTATTGTGCCGTCTAGACGTGAATAAGGCCAGCGGACCTGACGGCATTCCAGCGAGAGTGTTGAGGCAATGTGCACCTGAACTGTCTCCTGTATTGACACGCCTGTACCGCCTCTCTCTTGAAAAAAGAACGGTGCCGAGATCATGGAAGCTTGCGAATGTGCAACCGGTGCCCAAAAAGGGAGACCGTGCTGACCCTGCACATTACCGTCCAATCGCCATTACCTTCATCCTATGCAAGGTTATGGAAAGGGTTCTGAACAGTAAGCTGCTGACCTACCTTGATGACAATGATCTCCTCAGTGACCGTCAATATGGCTTTCGCCAGGGACGGTCAACTGGTGATCTTCTTGTGTATGTCACGCACTACTGGGGCGAAGCCATCGAGAGACACGGCGAAGCACTTGCTGTGTCGCTCGATATCTCGAAGGCTTTTGACAGGGTCTGGCACGCAGGTCTACTCAACAAGCTTCCTGCTTATGGCATCCCAGCTGGTTTTTGTAGCTGGATATCAGACTTCCTAAATGAACGGTCGATCCGAGTAGTCGTTGACGGCTGCTCCTCTGACCTCATGGCTATTGATGCTGGAGTTCCTCAGGGGTCTGTTCTCTCTGCAACTCTTTTCCTGTTACACATCAATGACCTACTTCAGCCTGGTCTTGTTGGGTACGCAGATGACAGTACGGTTTCAGAGAGATACTTGTCCAGCGCAATAACCGGCGGGGATGAAGTCCGTTCCTTGAGAGAGGCCATGGTAGAGCGGACAAATTTGACCTTAAGCGTTGTCTCCCAGTGGGGTGATGACAATCTGGTCACTTTTAACGCCACCAAAACACAGGCGTGTCTTTTTACCGCAAAAAGGAGTCGCTTTGACCAAACTCCTACTTTACGGGGTGAATCTGTTCCCGTTACTGATCGGCTCGAGCTCCTAGGCATGGAGTTGACATCCAGTCTCAACTTCGGCGCCACCATCGAGTACAAATCCCAAATTGCGGCCAAAAAGCTGGGCATCCTAAATAAGGTGAAGCGATACTTCAGGCCTGGACAGCTTTTAACCCTTTACAAAGCACAAGTCCGATCCTGCATGGAGTATTGTAGCCACCTTTGGGATGGCTCAGCTAAGTATCAGCTAGCCGCGCTTGACTCGGTGGAACGCAGAGCTAAGAGGCTCATCGGTGACCAAAACTGGTGGATGCCAAGCTACATAGCTTGGCTCATCGCCGTAAGGTTGCCTGCTTATCGGTCTTCTACAGATTGTACTTCGGTGAGTGTGCCCAAGAACTCCACGACCTCATCCCACCGGCCCCCTTCTACCATCGGACATCCAGACGCACTGCATCTTACCATCCCTACCTTGTAGCTATTCCACCAATTCGCACTAAGCGTTTCCAAACGTCTTTTATAATGCGCACAGCAAAGCAGTGGAACTCTCTGCCTGCGTCTGTGTTTCCAAAAGCTTACAGCCCTAATCTCTTCAAAGTTAGAGTGAACAGGCTCCTTCTGGGTAAGCTCGCTCCATCGTAGACTTTGTCTCTGTCATATCTGACATTGACTAGAGTCAAGAGCAAACCCATCACCAATAAAAAAAAAATAAAAAAAAATGTGATCTCAAAGATGCATATTTTTTATTAAAAATCCATCCAGACTTAAAAAAATATCTCCGTTTTCAATTTGACGATAAGTTATTTTGAATTTAATGTCTTGCCATTCGGTTTAAACACAGCTCCATACGTTTATACTAAATTGATGAAACCCGTCGTTGGATTGCTTAGATTGGCTGGCTTTATATCTACTATATATCTAGACGACCTATGTTTAATTGGATATTCATACAACGATTGCTTAAACAATATTAATATTTCAATTAAATTACTAACAGCCTTAGGTTTTATCATCAACTATGAAAAGAGTTGCTTACAACCTTCCATGAGATGCAAATTTTTGGGTTTTATTCTTGACTCCCAAAACTTTTTAATTTTTTTGCCCGAAGATAAGAAACAACGCCTAATTAAAGAGATTTACATGTTTATGAAATTAAAGCGTATCAAAATCAAAGATTTTGCAAAATTAGTCGGTTCGTTAATTTCTGTTTGTCCAGCCGTAGAATACGGCTGGCTTTATACTAAAGAATTAGAACGTTGTAAGTACCTTAGTTTACAAGGTCATGACGATTACAATCGTTACATGAGTATCCCCGATCACCTGCACGATGACCTGAAATGGTGGCTACAAGCCTTGGTAAAGCCCGAGAACCGTATCAAAGATGATACCTACTCGGTAGAAATATTCTCTGATGCCTCAACTACTGGGTGGGGTGCAGCGTGTGGCTCAGACACGGCGTGTAGCCGGTGGTCGGTGTCAGAGCAAAAACAACATATAAATTACCTGGAACTTTTGGCCGCCTTTTTTGCACTGAAAGTTTTTGCAAGGGACTTTCACGATTGCCAAATACTTCTACGCGTTGATAACTCAACTGCTATTAGTTATATCAATCGGATGGGTGGAATTCAATACCCACATCTAACCAAAGTAGCTAAGAATATTTGGCAATGGTGCGAGTCCCGAAAAATTTATGTGTATGCGTATTATATTAAATCTGCAGATAATACCATAGCAGATAAAGAGTCAAGACGCAACCATCCAGATATAGAATGGTCCTTAACGGAAAATATGTTTTCCAATATACTTGAAAAGTTTGGTACACCATGCATTGATTTATTCGCGAGTCGTTTTAACAGAAAATGTATTAAATACATTGCTTGGCAAAGAGATCCAGATGCTTTGGCAATAAACGCCTTCACAATTAGCTGGTCTAAGATGTATTTCTATGCATTTCTGCCTTTTCCAGTTATTCTAAAAACTTTAAAAAAGGTCATGAACGATCAAGCAAAAGGCATCGTAATAGTACCTTTATGGCCTACGCAGCCTTGGTTTCCCTTGTTTAAAAAGTTATTAATATCGGAATTAATTACTTTTAAATCAGACAGTTACAATATAGTTTTTGATCATTCCAGCAACAACAACATTCAAAACCATCTTACCCTGGCTGCAGGGATTTTATCAGGGGAGCCTTATCGCGAAGAAACGTCCCAGAGTCGTCGGAACATATAATGCTCGCCTCTTTAGCCGACAGCTCTATCAGACAATATGATGTTTGTTATAAAAAATGGTTCGATTCAATTTCAATTTTCAATTTCAATCTTTATTGCGAAACACAGTACATAATTACATTCCAGCTGTTAGGTGAATGCGCAGTTCACTGTATTTTACCAATTTAGGCATGCAAAATTATTATTCAAATTATAAATGTCACTAATTATTATAAAAATCATAGGTACCGTATTGTACATTAAAATTCCAAACACACAATTTCATAAATATGATCCAAACCAATTACTCCAATAAAAACAATGTCATCAATTATCATTTAAAAATTAAAACATAAATTGATATGAAAAAGTAATGTCAAAGAATAAAATTAATGTCCTAATACGATCGATGTCAAAATAAATAATAAGTAACTAATGTCAGAGTTAAAAAGTAATGTCAGTACATTAAAAACAAAATAAATTATTAATCTAAAGAAATGAAAATAAATCGGACTAAAGCAATTACCAGTGTGGGTACTGTTATTACTATACAGATAGATTTCTGTCTGACATGTACTCGTGTATAGTGTAGTACGTTTTATTTAACAGTAACTCATTAAGTTGCTTTTTAAACATATTAATGTTGTTAATATTTAATATATAGTCAGGAAGTTTATTGTAAATCTGTGGTGCCATTCCTAGAAGGTTCTTATGGAATACCGCTTTTTTATGTTGTCTACCACTTATCTTATTTTTATGTCGCGCGCTGTGTAGTTTTCCAAATAAGTGCAAGTTTGTTTTTACAAAAAGAGCCACTTCATATATGTACAGGCAGGGTACTGTTAATATACGAAGATGGGAAAAGAGTGGTTTACAGCTTTCCGTGCTTTGAATGCCGCATATCGCCCTCACACACCTTTTTTGCGCTCTAAACACCGTCTCCATGTTCGTGGAGTTACCCCAATATACGATCCCGTAGCGCAACGTAGACGTAACATAAGCATGATATGCTGTAACTAAAACCTTTTGGTGTACCTCTTTTGCGAGATTGCGTAACGCATATGAATGCTGGCTCAGGCGATTACATATACTGTCACAGTGAGTTTTCCACGACATGTCTCTATCCAATTCCAAACCCAAGAATTTTGTAGTTGTCGTTTCTGAAATGGTATTGTCTCGAAATTTTATGTCAAGTTTTTTATGAATGGTCCTTTGTTCAAAAGTCATTAATTTAGTTTTGTCAATATTAATTTTTAAATTATTCGCGTTCATCCATTCGATTAATACTTGGAGACAGTGGTTTATCTCACCCTCAAGTGTCGTCGCATCACTATTATCTTTGAAAACGACTGTGCTATCATCAGCATACAACACCATAGGGTGATGTGTTTCCCTGGGCATGTCATTAACGTAAATTATGAACAATAAAGATCCTAAAATCCCACCTTGGGGCACACCATAGTTATTTGCTCTCTGACTCGATACATACGTACGCTCAATTTTTGAAGTAATGCAGACCTTATCTATTTTCGTAACTTGTTTTCTATCGGTCTAAAAGGTTCAAAGCATTGCCCCTTACTCCATATCTTTCCAACTTCTTTATAAGTATTTTTCTATCCACAAAATCAAATGCCTTGCTCATATCCATGAAAAGAGCGGCCACCGGACTTCTGTTATCAATGCCAGTTATAATTTTCTCAAAGAGATTGAAAATTGCCATGTTTATATTCTTTTTCCTTCTAAAACCATACTGTTCATCAGCAAAAAGATTGTTACGTTCAAAGAATGTATATAAACTGTTGTATATGACTTTTTCCAGAATTTTAGAGAAAATGGGTAGTAAAGCAATCGGCCGATAGTTGGCTGGATCATGTTTGCTACCTTTCTTATGTATTGGTTTTATAACGGCTAATTTCAACCTATCCGGAAACACACCCGATTCTAAGCACATATTTATTATGTAACTAAGTACTGGTGCTATAATAGTTGAAACAGATTTAATAGTATTTGTTGTAATGTTATCATATCCAGAGCTATTCGTGTTGTTTAATGAATCGATTACTTTTAAGATGTCAGGGGGAACAGTCGGCATTAAAAATAAAGAGTCAAGATGAATGTCAAATTTTAAATTTTGAATACTAATATTATTGTCAGATACTAATTCAATTTCGTCAATAAAGTAATTATTAAAAGTTTGGGAGATAATTTTTGGGTCAGTTATGTTTTCGTCATTTATTCTCAGTCTTTGTATCCCTACAACCGGTTTATTGTTCTTGCTGTTATTTATTATTTGCCAGGTAGCTCTGCTCTTATTGGACGCATTATTAATGTAATTGTTATTTTGGGATTTCTTAGTCAGACGAATTATGGTTTTTAAGCGTTTCGTGTATGTTTTGAAAAGTTTTTTAGTATTGGGGTTGGGTTCTCTTCGAAATTGCCACAACATTTCGCGCTTGCGTTTACAGCATAATTTAATACCTTTACTAATCCACTTAGGAGATTTTACTGCGTATCGTTTCAGTCTCTTAAGCGGAAAACACATGTCATAAAATAATCTAAATGTATCGTGAAACTTATTAAATGCGTCATTGGGATCATTAGAGGAATAAATATCATTAAATGTCAAATTTTGTAAACAACTTTGAAACTTTTTCATATTATCTTTACAGTAACTACGTCTAAATATGTACCAATACGAGAGAACGCAAGTTTTTTTAACAGGACATTGCAGTAGTTGTGCTGTATGATCCGACAATGCCAATTCGACCGTTACGCATTTACTTCCCCTTATATTGTCGATAATGTTATCAATGCATGTTCCGCTACACAGTCGTGTTGGAGTGAGCACACCTAGTTTCAGATTAAAACTTTGCAATAGGTTTTTAAAACTGCGAGAGGCGCAGTTATCCTTCAAAATATCTATATTAAAATCACCACATACAATTACCTTTTTCTTCCGATTAAAACATATGTCACTGAGAATTTTATCTAAACTAAAGAGAAAAGCATTAATTGAGGCCTTGTCCAAATAAGGAGGTCTGTAGACACACACAACTATTACGGGGTGATTTAGCAACTCAATCGCGCAACTTTCAATTAGGTTTGGTTTACACCATTTCCCTACATCAAGTTTTTTTCCCATTAAATTATTCCTCATTAGTATACACGATCCCCCATTCCTACTGTCTCGTGAATAATATGAGTGGAGTGTATAGTTAGGTACGTGAATATGCATATGATCGTCCTTTTTCATGTTAGTTTCTGTTATGCATATTATGTCCACCGATTTACCCTCATCTTTAAAGTTATTAAGGTGTACACTTAGTAAGTCCGATTTATTTACAAGTCCATTAATATTTTGGTGCAGTATAAAAATATGTTCATAGACGAAAAAGCTTATCACAGGCTGAATCAGAAACCTGACTAGATTCAACTTGTGCTTTGGTATTAATTGCTACCGTGCTGTCACATGAAATTGGCTTAAAATAATCTAAAATTGTCTTCTGACTGGAGCCTGATAAGCTAGTTAGTTTGCTATATTTTTCCAGATTATGTACAGTAAACATCACAGGCTTTCTCATAAGGAATTCTTTTGTGTATTTATTATAATCAATTTCTATATATGATTTCTGTGTTCACAATTCCCTTGATTTTTATACCACATCGATTACCGATGTTCTGAAATTTTTAACAATGTTTTTTGATACCGGTACTAAATACAGTAGTTTAAATAGTTTTAGAGCAGCCCTATCTTTGATATTGGGCCCTAGTGTCTACAAAGATGAAAGAATAATAAGGTTTTTCAAAGGCGTGTTTCGTTTATGTCCACCCATGCCTAGATATAATGTAACGTGGGATACCTCATGCGTTCTATCACACTTAGCTACTTGTTATCCTAATGAAACATTAGTGCTAGATCAATTGACAAAAAAATGTATAACCTTATTAGCTCTTGTTACGGCCCATAGGGTCCAGACCTTTTCGAAAATCAATATCAAGAACATTGAAATCAAACCTAACCAAATTATAATAAAAATACCTGACTTAATAAAAACATCAAAAAAGGAACTAATCAACCTCTCTTGGTATTGCCTTACTTTTTACAGAAAAAAGAAATATGTCCTGCACAGACATTAGTCGATTACATTAATGAAACTTCATCGTTACGTAAGAATGATACTTTATTTATCGGATGCAAAAAACCCCATAAGGCGGCGACCACACAGACGCTGTGTCGCTGGATAAAGAGTATGCTCCATGCGAGCGGGATCGACGTATCCGTATTCTCGGCGCATAGCACGAGACACGCCTCTACATCTAAGGCCCACCAGCTAGGCGTAAATATTGACCTGATCAGAAAAACCGCTGGCTGGTGTAACAATTCAGATACGTTTTTCAAATTTTATCAGAGAAATATAACTAAATATGACCCGTCAGTCTTAGCAAGAGCTATATTAATAATACAGATGATTAAACTTGAATCAAAATATGTAATTGATTTAAAACATAATTATTATTATAATTATAAAAGTTAATTACAGTTCCGCACTAAGTATACCTATAATTTGAGTATAAAATACTAACATATTTATAATTATGTATTATCATAGATACAACATGATTTTGATGATGTGATTAAACATAATATTGATTCTAATATTGTGTTGATATTTTCAGAATTATACCTCTCAAAGTCTACATGTGTAAATAAGTAATAGGTTTATTATTTCAGCTTACTAATCTCGAGAACGAAGCACGAGTATAATTGATGATTAAACGAACTTACTTGTACGTGAAGTTCGATCATAATTATACGAAGTGCTTCGTTCGAAGAGATTAGTAAGTCCCTCCCGCCCAACCCAAATCATTCCAAAAATATCAACGATAGACATTGGTTACAGATACTCTAAACTAAATGACAAGCGGAGTTTTATGGCACGACTACCTCACAAAAAAAAAACAAAAATGACCCTTATCTCTCTAAATACAGTGCTATGTGGTGAATCCTGGGTGATACTACATGTGTAACTATGTAATAGGTTTATTATTTCAGCTTACTAATCTCTTCGAACGAAGCACTTCGTACAATTATGATCGAACTTCACGTACAAGTAAGTTCGTTTAATCATCAATTCTTGGTAGCTTTAACATATTACAACACACATTAATATTGAATTGAAGCTGTTATTTAAGCTGAAAATTTGGTAATAAGTTACAAACTTGTATTGCATTGTATTTTTTTTTGAATACCTGACAATAAGCAAACTGTTTTTATGATATTGTAAACTTAGTACTCATAAATAACTTGAACAACACTTATAATATACTACTTAATGTAAGCACTGTACCTACTGTAAGTTAATTCGAAACTTGTAATGTTTACCAGGAAAATAATCAGAGCACCTAATATTATGCTTGCTCAGGTGGGTTTGTGAGGTACCTGTGGTGTGACACATTATTATATTTTTCAAGATACACACTTTCTTTTGGTTGTGCAGATACGGAAAATATATTCATATAGATTTATCAGTAAGTTCACAATAGCTAATTTATAAAATATCAACTTGGTATTAATACCATATAGCAACTACTCAATCACGTATATTTTCATTCCATTGTTTATTGCAGTAGCCCTGGTAGCTGGATTAATAGCATTTTAAACGAATATTAAAAGAATTCATCTTTGTTTACAGGCGTAAAACTTTTTTTCTAAGAAATAACCTACAAAACGTGACAGAAAGGACACTGACATTTTTAAGCTAAGTGATATTACCGAACTTGGATACTTGTCTTTTGAGAATTTCTACTTCAAACTTTATAATCAAAAGTTTAATTTTTGGATTTATACTTTAAATATAATAAGGAATTAAACAGTGCATAACATATCGACAATTAACGGAAATAATTAACTATTATTTTCAAAGAAAAGTAAAACTAAGCATTCCAAATCACTTTAAAGTCTTGCAAAAGTTTAGGTTTCAGAACTTCATCGGTAAACGTCATCCATAAAATGGTAAACAATGAGGAAGATCGAGTTTGTTCAAAACTTTGTTGTTGACAATATTTAACTTTGAATTTTAGAGAAAGTATATTTTCAATCCATCTTTCATGATGGATTGAAAATATTGTATATATTGTATAGGCTTATGAATAATATTGACGACAGTTGCGATGCCGTCGGATGTGCATAAGCTTAGGGTGCTTAAACAGAATATTAAAACTCTAATATACAACTTTAAGTATTTTGTGACACTTCAATCTGGTGTTATCGTTAAAGCTGTATACAGGCTGTATTTCACATGTAATCACTTACTTATTACAGCTCTAAGTGTTATTATAGTATCACTTGACACTTGTTTCTGTACAATGGTAAATGCAAATTCCGTTCTCAAACTTATTTTAATGGCGTAATTGTACACTATTGTAAGTACAGTGGTTTTATGACTTCCGTCTATGAGGGTGTTATAAAACTAAAAAAATAAATGACAGCTATACTACAACATTAGTCTGTATTACTATGTGTTAGTAATACAGACTAATGTTCGCTCGATTGCATTAATTAATATTTACATTGTGCACAAATACAATATGTAAAAATATAAAAAGATCTGGTGTAGTCAAGAGGAGGATTGAAAGGGAATATTTGAATATTACAAATTATCAAACAAATAACAGTTACGATAGTGAACTATCATTTGTTGAGGTAGATAGAGATCGTCAATGCCATTGACGGCCAACGAAGAGGGTTCCGCAGCAAAAACATCAATGCAAAAATGGCAAATGTGTAGATTTAGTTCAACTTTCGGAACCTGAAGATGATATATCTTCATGCAGCAGCGCAAGTAGATGATGATGATGACGACGAATTTTCAAGTTGTTTCTATATCTTGTTTCTCCTACATTAGACGCGTACAATGTCTGTGTCACTATTTTGATCCATAATCGCTTTCTTGGTCATCTTAACTAGCCCTTTGATTCCCACAAACATGGTACAATGCAAAGCCTGTTTTGCCCTTTCTCTATGGTTTCTATAATTTTAAACGGCATATTGTCCTGAAAATAAAGTAAAACAGGTATAATTCAGGTACACACTAATAATACTTAACAATTTTACTTAGGAATAAAATAAAACAACTAAGTAAGTAACTCTTAAGACGAAATGCGTGAGCGCTGATAAAATATTATTGATAAAGTGAGGAACGGATCAAAGTCATCTTGAGCTCAGGGTTTTTCATTTCTTATAAGTAACCCTAAAGAGAATTATAAGTTATGCATAAAGAACTGGTATACAGCCTAAGTAATAAAATATTCTTTTTAAAAGCTGATTAAAAGCCAATAGCTGTTCAATGTAATCTATTACTTACTTAGTACAGCTATTCAGACTACAATACTCTGCAAATACCGTTTAGGAAATTATCGCCATTTTCGAATGTACAAAAACAAAATTTACAGCAAAACTAAAGGAATGTTTTACAACAGCTAAAGCCGTATCATGATTATCAGCTTGAATAATGATCAGTGTGCCCTCACATCTATTACTTTAAAATTATTTTTTTTTATTCTAACCAAACAAACATTTACTTACCGTATTTAGTATTTTTCTTTATATCAGCTCGATTATTTTGCTGGCGCGTGAATTATTTGCCGGAAACCATACGCAGGTTTACAATAAATTTAATTTGCACTTTCAATTCACCAATATACACCATCAGATAAACAAGTCCACGAATATCTTTTACTTTTAGTAATAAATATTAATAATAATGTCGCCATTCAGTACGTTTCCTACGTATGTCATCGAAAATAGTTAGTTTTATTTTGATTCTTTTGTAATTCTCTTCAAAAACCTATTTAGAACACTTTTCTTTACAAAGTTCTAATAAGATAATATCTGTAGTATAATGGTTTCCTTGTACACCGAATAACAGCTGTAATACAGCTATTGTACAGCTTCTCTATTGCTTCCACAGCTACTATACAGCTATACTAATGCAAAAAGCTGTATAATATGGGCCCTTTTTTTACTTATAAGGATTGTATAAGCGCTTAAACAGCCTTTATACAGCCTGAATATACAGCTTCTAGTATACAAACGAACCTAAATACAGCTTGTATACAGCTTGCAATGCTACTTGGGTAGTCAATCTGCCATATCGCTGGATGTCCTGGTGAGATGCCCCCACTGTTCCCAAGCACGATTTTTTAAGGGTGAACGGCTTGAAGGTACATGTGGGCAAGAAACACAAACCCCACAATGTGCCTTCATCATGCCCAACAATACCCACTCCTTTAACACCTGATTCACCCCCTCAACCCCTTTGGAAAACCCTAGCAAAATTAAAAACATCAACCCCCGTTTTAAAAAGAGTTCCTCGTGGTGCGAGAGCATCTGTGGCTTTTAGTTTAGCGCGTTGTGTCCGCCTCGCCGTCTGAGAGAACTCACAAAGTGCTTGGGAGCAACTGCTCAACTTCCCATTTCGGATACTACATGTGCAAAGAAATTCGGCAACTAAAAAAACGCTAACAGCGCAAATAAATCAAAGATAACTGCAATATTTCGGCCCAAAGTTTCGAGACAAATTCTTTATCACACCTCCCCCAAAGAGGCTTATTGCACCATGTAGAATCCAAACTAGGCGAGGGTGATATCAGGGGTGCAGCTAGGATCATTTTAAGCAGCGATGTGGTTGCACCGTACTCTCCAGAGACACTTAAGGCTCTGGAGAGCAAACACCCCGCCCCGGCAGATGATCTCACCTTCCCCGACCCCCTTGATTCAGATACAAACTCACTAATAATTACAAGACAACAAGTATGTGCGGCTGTCTGTTCCTTCCGGAGTGGCTCCGCCGGTGGCCTCGACGGCCTAACCCCTCAACATTTAAAAGATTTAATATGTGCAGGCGCCGGGGAAGCTGGTGAGTCTCTTTTGAAGGAGCTGGCAGCCCTCATCAACCTGATGCTCTCCGGCAATGTGAACGAAGCCGTCATTGATATTTTGTACGGGGCAAACCTATGTGCCTTGCGCAAAAAGGATGGCGGCATTCGTCCCATTGCCGTAGGGTCTACCTGCAGACGTATCGCAGCCAAAATTTGCTGTGCATTTTATAGTGAAACTCTGTCCAGCAAGTTCCAGCCCCTACAGCTGGGATTCGGTACCAGAGGGGGCTGTGAGGCTGCGGTACTCGCTTTGTCCTCGTACCTCAAAAGTGACGAAGGTGAAGTCATTCTCAAGGTTGACGTTAAGAACGCCTTCAATTCCGTGAATAGGGACACCTTGTTGACAGAAGTTAAAAAAGAAATACCCAAAATTTACAGTTTCCTCCATCAGTGTTATAGGCACCCCTCGAAATTATTTTATAAAGAAAACCTTTTGGAGTCAGCAGTCGGTTGTCAACAAGGCGACCCTCTTGGGCCAGTCATTTTCAGTTTGGCATTAATCCCATAATACGGCAGCTAAATTCTAAATTCAATGTTTGGTATTTGGATGACGGAACCCTAGGAGGTGATGTAGACACAGTACTTAAAGATTTAACTTTTTTGATGGATAAATTTAGTTTAATTGGGCTAGAACTCAACCTTTCGAAATGCGAAATCTACCTGCCCCAAATCACTGACAGACAGACTACCTTAGCAAAATTTAATACTATAGCTCCGAACATCAAAATCACTGATAGAAATTCTCTTCACCTCCTGGGCTCCCCAATTTTTGATGAATCCTTTCCAACTTTCATTGAGCAGAAAATACAAAATTTTAATGTCTCGGAACGACTTTTCAAAATCAACATGCATTCGGCTTTTACACTTATTCGATATTGTTGCTTTGGACCAAAATTCACTTATAGTCTTCGCTCCTCCCATCTATGGAAACATTCACATCTTTTGGAAAAAGTAGACCAAATTATTAGAAACACACTTTCTTCCATCCTAAATGTGGCCTTGGACGACCGAGCATGGCAGCAAGCCACACTTTCCATTTGAATGGGTGGCCTCGGCGTCCGCAAAATTTCAAGTATAAGTTTACCGGCCTTCCTCTCCTCGGTCCACAGTACTGATACATTAACCAGGAATATTTTATCATCCTCACCGGTTGATTTTGAGGTACCGTGTTTGACCGATGCGTTGAACGCTTGGAAAATGGCTTGTCCCAACACGGATTTGCCCGACAATCTGTCCCCCCAGAGACGGTGGGATATTTTTAGGTGGGGAGTATTTTACGGAATAACTTAATTCATACGTTGTTGAGCGCGCGCGTCTGCTGGCTGTGGGGGAATGGGAGTCGGGTTTATGGCTTCAAGCACTCCCGTCATCCACCATAGGTACTATGATGGATGACGCATCGTTTCGGCTCGCTATCTGTCTTCGCTTAGGTGCACCTTGTGTTGCTCCGCATCGGTGTCACTGCGGAGTAGATGTCGACAACCTCGGGCACCATGGCCTTTCCTGTTGCAAGAGCGCTGGTCGCATAGCACGGTACGCCAGCATCAATGATATTATTCGTCGGGCTCTTGTCACCGCCGGCGTACCTGCGGTATTAGAACCAAGTGGCTTGGTACGTGACGATGGGAAGAGACCAGATGGTATGACGTTGGTGCCGTGGAAGGTGGGTAGGCCTCTGGTGTGGGACGCAACATGTGTCGACACCCTTGCACCATCACATGTTCCAAGTACGGCGGGCTGTGCCGGCGCTGCCGCTGCGACTGCTGAGGCCCTCAAGCGGCGCAAATACTGTAACCTTATTGGTAATTACAGTTTTGAGCCGTTTGGGGCCGAAACGCTTGGGTCATGGGGTCCGAGTGCACGTCTCCTTTTCAAGGATATATCTCGCCGACTGATCGACACTTTGCGTGACCAGAGGGCTGGCTCTTTCTTTGCCCAAAGAATTAGCATTGCCATTCAACGTGGCAATGCTGCCAGCCTTCTGGGCACGTTTTCGGATGACGGCGATGCGGAGGAATACTTCGACGCCTGAGTGTATTTTAGTTTTATATATTACTTATTTTGTTTCAATGAATAAATACATTTCTTTCATGATGAATTTGTTGTATGGGGTGTACCAAATGTTCCAGGAAAGTAGTTTCGACAGTCTTTAGATAGGTTTGTGGTAAATCCAGGTGAATGGAAGTTTTGTTAGAAATTGTCCAATGTTTTTATATCAATGGTTATTGAGTAGTGTCAGTACTGTTTAGAGCCAGACAGAGATAAGGATTCGGCCGCATCGTGGAGTTAATTTATATGATTAAACACTATATACATAGTTATATTCATTTGTTTGTAGGGTATTTTAATTTTTGTGTTTTACCTTCAAAAACTTCTATTGTAGATTTAGGACAGTAATTAATTAGCTTCCACATATATTAAAACCTTATTGTTTAGAGATTACTCAAACAGCGATGATTAGGTATAATTATGCATGTTTTTTTTGGATATTTTTTTTAGTGGCTATTGTCCATGTTTTGTTATGAAGCGGGTAGTGACTTCTAAAATAAGCCTTCACATTGCCAATGATTACCTAATTTACTGGTTAATTACTTTTTATGGTACTATATTTAGTATGGCAAAGTCCATATTTACATATGAAGCGGATAATGACTTCTAAAAAAAGCCTTCACAATGGTAATCACCAAGCTGGTTGGTTGATTATTCTTATTGTACTGTTTTGCCGAGATAGCATTCTTGCTTTCGGTTTGTTTCAGTAAACACAAGTTTTCAGTAAGCACAAGTTGTTTATCTGGTATAGAGCGGCCGGTGACTCTTTAAATAAGCCTATCCTCCATTATATATTATATTTTCAGTAAGCACAAGTTGTTTATCTAGTATAGAGCGGCGGGTGACTCTTTAAATAAGCCTATCCTCCATTATATATTACATTTTTCAATAAGCACAAGTTGTTTATCTGGTATAGAGCGGCCGGTGACTCTTTAAATAAGCCTATCCTCCATTATATATTATATTTTTCAGTAAGCACAAGTTGATTATCTGGTTTAGAGCGGCCGGTGACTCTTAAAATAAGCCTATCCTCCATTATATATTCTATTTTACAGTAAGCACAAGTTGTTTATCGGGTATAGAGCGGCCGGTGACTCTTTAAAATAAGCCTATCCACCACTATATATTTTTCAGTAGGCACTAGTTGCTTATCTGGTTTATGAGCGGCTGGTGACTCTTAAAATAAGCCTATCCACTATTGTTTTTTCAGAACTAATGGTTCAGAGAAGGCTGTATACGTTCTCCTGGTGAGTGGTATGGACACTTTTGTTCAATTTATTATGTTTCAGCTCGCTGAACATATTTACCAGGAGAATCGTTTAAAAAATCATTAAAACAAAACGAGTTCCACTGGTATACAGGAGGAATTCGGGGGAACTGAATGGAGTGGCTTTCTGCGAATGTAATGCAGGTTGCCACAGATTGAAAGAGAAGTATGACTGGGGAATGATTGTGGAATGAATAAAAGATTGGGGAGGGTTAAGCCCGGATAGTAGGAAGTTTGTAGGTAGAAGATGTTTCCTGGCAGTTGGATTTTTTAGGTTTGGTATAATTACTATTGGTAGGACACATTTAATCTAACTTGCTTTAAACCCTCAGTTTAATAGTAGGTTGGTAACTTTCCTTTTAGGTATTCTTTGCGATTTTGCTATTTCCTTTTGGTAGTTTTAACACCGAGGGCGGTGTGCGGTTTTCCGCATTCGCAAAAACCTTTTTGCGGGAAAGGGGGCATTGTGACGTTGCAAAATTGGAATTCATGACGGCTAGCGACATCTCTTATGATTGAGTGATTTGTCAGTATTGACATATCTTATATCTCATCGTTCAGCAAAGAGATGGCGCTTGAGTCGTAGGAAACCAAGAACAAAATACAGGAGAAACATAGAATTTCATTCCAGATTTTTTGCAGTAGCCCTGATAGCTAGATTAATAACACTATAGTATAATAGTTGAAAAATCTATCATTGTTTTTCTGACGCCAACTGTCACCAGGCCCGTGGGTGTGGGAACTCACTAACCGTGCTACAGTAAATTTATGGGGTATATAAGTTAGGGAATAAGTTCAATTAAACAAGTATCATACTATACAATACAAAGTTTATAAATATCAAACCATAAGCAGGTACTTACATCAAATACATAGGTTTATTTCCTTATCCCTAAACCCTGTAGCACAATTCTAATTCTGGAACACCCCGTCTCCGTACCAAGGTGTACCAGAGTGGGAAAATGTGCATGAGAAATAAAATATAGAAATACTCTTAGGGTCGCTTGAATGGATTCGTGAGGTGAACCGCTAGCAACTTCTAGCTCAACCGAATAAGTAGTTATAGATATACTAGGTGTGCTTGATGCAGAAAATAAACATGTTATAATATGCTCTAAAGCATAGCAAGTAGCAACCATTCAATTACCTAGATCTTTCTATCCTTTGTGAACTGAAGGTTCACACTCTCTCTCTCAAAATGTAACTTGACATAAAGTAACTTCTATTAGCATTAGCGAATCAGACGTTTAGCATTAGCAGACTATCAGATCAAGCTTTTAGCTTTAGCGTCATATAGCGTTTCGTTAGATATTTAGTCAGCGTGTACGTTAGCATCAACTAGCGGAACAAAGACCCCTTGGCATCGGCTACACGTGACAAAACACGGGTAGACCGCACTGACGACACGTGTCCTGCGGGGAAGGATGTTGATCCGGAACGAAATATAATGAACGTCGTCTGTACCTGGTGATTTCCATGAACGATAGTCGGATCATGTGTCGTACCACATGGGTCGGCACGCCATCCACCCTCGTCTGGTCTAACCTCAGCACACAACAAGACGACACGTCTCTCAGCGTCCGTCCTCAGGAAAATAGGCTATTCAGGATATTCAGGCTAGTTAAAAGAGCCAGATCTGTAACAATACAATCCCCCTAATCAGAAACACGCACGAGAACCTCGGGAGGGAAACAGAACAGAAAACCACGTGGGTCTTATCTTACCTCGGGCAAATTCAGGATCGGAACCCACATACAGGGACATCTCTTTGCTGAACGATGAGATATAAGATGTCAATACTGACAAATCACTCAATCATAAGAGATGTCGCTAGCCGTCATGAATTCCAATTTTGCAACGTCACAATGCCCCCTTTCCCGCAAAAAGGTTTTTGCGAATGCGGAAAACCGCACACCGCCCTCGGTGTTAAAACTACCAAAAGGAAATAGCAAAATCGCAAAGAATACCTAAAAGGAAAGTTACCAACCTACTATTAAACTGAGGGTTTAAAGCAAGTTAGATTAAATGTGTCCTACCAATAGTAATTATACCAAACCTAAAAAATCCAACTGCCAGGAAACATCTTCTACCTACAAACTTCCTACTATCCGGGCTTAACCCTCCCCAATCTTTTATTCATTCCACAATCATTCCCCAGTCATACTTCTCTTTCAATCTGTGGCAACCTGCATTACATTCGCAGAAAGCCACTCCATTCAGTTCCCCCGAATTCCTCCTGTATACCAGTGGAACTCGTTTTGTTTTAATGATTTTTTAAACGATTCTCCTGGTAAATATGTTCAGCGAGCTGAAACATAATAAATTGAACAAAAGTGTCCATACCACTCACCAGGAGAACGTATACAGCCTTCTCTGAACCATTAGTTCTGAAAAAACAATAGTGGATAGGCTTATTTTAAGAGTCACCAGCCGCTCATAAACCAGATAAGCAACTAGTGCCTACTGAAAAATATATAGTGGTGGATAGGCTTATTTTAAAGAGTCACCGGCCGCTCTATACCCGATAAACAACTTGTGCTTACTGTAAAATAGAATATATAATGGAGGATAGGCTTATTTTAAGAGTCACCGGCCGCTCTAAACCAGATAATCAACTTGTGCTTACTGAAAAATATAATATATAATGGAGGATAGGCTTATTTAAAGAGTCACCGGCCGCTCTATACCAGATAAACAACTTGTGTTTACTAAAACAAACCAAAAGCAAGAGTGCTATCTCGGCAAAACGGTACAATAAGAATAATCAACCAACCAGCTTGGTGATTATCATCGTGAAGGCTTATTTTAGAAGTCACTATCGCGCTATTTGATGCTAACGTAAACGCTGACTAAATATCTAACGAAACGCTATGTGACGCTAAAGCTAAAAGCTTGATCTGATAGTCTGCTAATGCTAAATGACTGACTCGCTAATGCTAATAGGAGTTACTTTATGTCAAGTTACAGTTTGAAAGAGAGAGTGTGAACCTTATGTTCACTTAGGATATAATTATCTAGTAATTTAATGGTTGCTACTTGCTATACTTTAAAGCATATTATAACATGTTTATTTATTGCACCTAACACAGCAAGATATTATAATTATCTGTATTTACTTATTCGGTTGAGCTAGAAGTTGCTAGCGGTTTACCTCACGAATCCATTCAAGCGACCCTAAGAGTATTTATATATATTTTTTCTCATGCACATTTTTCCACTCTGGTGCACCTTGGTACGGAGACGGGGTGTTCCAGAATTGGAATTGTGCTACAGGGTTTAGGGATAAGACAGTAAACCTGTGTATTTGATGTAAGAACCTACTTATGGTTTGATATTAATAAACTTTGTATTGTATAGTATGGTACTTGTTTAATTGAACTTATTCCCTAACTTATATACCCCATAAATTTACTGTAGCACGGTTAGTGAGTTCTCACACCCACGGGCCGGGGTGATAACTGTTATGAATCACAAACGTGCTATTATTTCAACGTTTCTTCTATAACACGCCCATGATGGATGACTATCACAAAGACCGCTCCGCTGCCCACCTGATATAACCGTTATATTTATTATGTCCACCACACTCACAGTGGGTTGCTGATTTTCTGGTAGACTATCGGCAGAATGTTGTTCCAGTTCAGAAGAAGGCTGTTGATCGTCTGGTCGAGGGTTTTCATTTATTATATCCACAGTAGGTTGCTGATTTTCTGGTTGAATATCGGCAGATTGTTGTTCCAGTTTGGAACGGGGTTCAGGTTCAATCGTAACAGAAATAGAACCAGTAACAGCGGCTGTGTTTTCATCTATGTTTTCGCTGTCTTCGGTTACGGCATCATCCGCTCTGTCCACAAATACGTTTTGACCTTCACCGGAATCACCATCTTTTAACATTGCCTACAGGTCATCTTTACTTACTATCTCCGTTAACCCGTAAAATTATGGCAAGACCGATTTTAAACCTACTTTGGGTTTGCAGCCAAACATAGCTTCGTAAGGACTGCGATCGATGCCGGAGTGGTAAGCTCTATTTTTCATGAACTGTACGAATCTTAACCCTTCTGACCATTTTGTAGTTTCATTTGTCTCTAACCATGTAAATACCATCTTTTCTATATCCTGACTTGCTCTTTCTACTGAACCTTGAGATTGGCCATGACGGGGTTTGCCGTGTACAATTTTGACTTCTTCCCACATTTGGCATAGTTCGACAATAACTTTATTTACGAATTCCCTGCCATTATCACTGTGCAAAATGCATGGAGCTCCAAATATTGTGAAGATATCCAGCAAATGATATGCGACTTCTTCGGCTCGTTTTGTTTTTAATGGTCTAAGAATCACAAACTTGGTGAGGTGGTCTTGATACACCATGATGAACTTAAAATCATTGTCTGCTTGTGTTTGCATGTCGATTAGGTCGACTTGGCATCGTGAGTTAAATACACTACTTTTTATAGGCTTAACCACTAGCCTATTTTTTAGGAACACTTATTTTTTTTTGACATGGTTCACACAAAGCCAAATACAACGCCACAAACTCTTTAGTAATATTTTTGTACTCCGGTTTGAGCTCTTTCATCATCCTATTTCTACCTCCATGCCCGATAGAAATGTGAGTTTCGTGAATAATATCAAATGTTTCTTCCAAATAACAGTAATATTGAATTGGTTCTCTGTGATTTTTCTCCGGTACGATTAATTTTTGAACTGTTCCGATCTTCACTATGTCATACCTCGACAATCGCTGATATTCCTCCGGAGTTTTGCCTGCGATCTTGTCTTTTGTCACTTGCACTTCGGTTAAAAATGAATGATATTTCGTCGCTTCATTATTCAGATTAAAATAACCATGTAGTGCCTTTATTCTACAAGGCTCTATTCGCACGTTTAAAGATTCGACTTTTAGTCGTCTTTTTCTTGTGAGGCATCGTTCGCACGTGTCTTACAAGACTAGTGAATATTTCGTGCTCAATAATCGTCATTATAATGCCGAAAAGAAGAAATCAAGATAGAATAGAACGTTATCAACGTAAAATACAAAAACTGGAAGATCAGCAAAGAAAATTCAGAAGAATTATTTATTCGTCATCGGGAGACACCGATGAAAATTCAGGTTAGAAAATCATTATTTAGTAAGTGACTAGCTGCTACCCGCGACTTCGTCCGCGTGGAATCCTGTTTTTATTCTAGTTAATTTATCTTTTTTAGGTATAATATATTTGTCTCCCATCACAGGCAGTTCTGTTTACGTTAGTATACTATAATATATACTTTGATGTATACATGTGAATGCTTTGTAATTAGCAAATGACCCCACAGAAGCATAATATTATTATTCTGATTTAAATTTGTTATATTATTAGTCTGTAAGCTAAAGAGAGTTAATAAATAAAAAGTAGTAAGATAGTAGAGTAAGAAGTCTAAATAGTAATTTTGTTTGTTTCATCATCATCATAATAGCCGAAAGACGTTCACTACTGGACATAGGCCTCCCCCAAGTTTCGCCACAACAAACTGATTAATAAATTACATCAAAACACTTTTTTTTTGTTTTAAGTGGAACTTATAATGTCTTAAAAAGTGATTATTTAAATCTAAGAAAAATGAAAAATTAAAAAAATATATTATTCCTATTTATCAATACAATAAAAAAGAAATCCAAACCAATGTTTTGACAGTTCAACTCCATTTTCCATAGATTGGATGTGCGTAAGTTGTGCATTTGATCTCATTTTAAGAATTGCGGTGTTAAGATTCTCCGCGTAAGAATGATTTTGAACAATGACAATTTATTACAATCTTTATCACCAGGCGCACGTTTTACATTTCCTAAGCTTAATGAGCTACAGTAACGCTAAGATGGGCCATTTATTATTATAACACCCACGGACAGGTGGCGAAGCCCTGTGACAGCGGAGCTTCTAAGACAAAAAGAGTTTTGTTAGCTCGGGTGATCTTGTGTTCTTAAAAAACTCTTTTCCAAAAAAAAAAATATACAACCGACTTCGAAATAAACAAACAACTACAAATTACAAAAAATCTTTAATTTTGGAAGTCAGTGTTGAATTACGAAGAAACAACCAAAAACACCGACTGTTTTTAATTTTATCTACAGTTATTTTTTTAGTAAAAATATTTTTTATTCCTCACACCAAACAACACTACTAAAATGTTGAAATTTTCTTCTAGCCATTTGGATTTAGAAATCAAACTACTAAACCGATTCAGATGAATCTCGAGAAATATTTCTTTTCACATAACAAAAATCAAATTGGTTCATAAATGTCGGAGTTATGAGGTAACAAACATAAAAAAATAAAAAACAACCTAATTGAGAATGTCCTCCTTGTTTTGAAGTCGGTTAAAAACTTACAATTGTTTCGATCTATGTTACCGGTTCTAATGAAATCAAGAGCGGATTTCACCACTGAAACTGAACGCGATCAGTACATCTAAACTGCGTTCAAGAGCTGTCAGGTGTAAATATTCCATAGAAAAATAATAACACCGAAAGCTCATAAACGTGGTTTATTCGCTGATCGCGTTCAGTTACATTGGTGAAATTGGCCCTAAGAATCAATTTGATTAATTAGTTTGAAGAGTAGCAGCAGTCGTGTGACGTTCTGTTTTGTTATATACAGGGTGTAAGAGACAGCCCTCCGCGGGCGGATAGGGTGCATTAAGTTCCTTATTTTGAATCATATTCCACCGGAATTTTTCTGAGAAACTTTTTTATGTATTTTTACCGTATTTTCAGTTACTTTTCCTTTCTTCCAGTGTAAAATTACATTCTTTGTACGCAACACTCCATTTTTATAAATAATACAGCTAAAATAAAAAAAAACTTGAGAGGTGTCTAGGGATACCCGGATGGAACGAAATTCCTTTCGATTAATTAGTGAAGGAATTGTAATAAAATTTTATTTTTTTAAGTTATACGCACGGCTTACAACTATAGCAAAAAGTGTTGTTACAACTTTTGGTCTTAATTTTTTCCGTCTAGCCTCCTTTCGCAACGCGCGATAAAGAACGTCGTAAAACCATGAAAATGACACCCATGATGAAAAGTTGTCAAATCTAGTGGGCGCCATCTTGGATTTCGATTTTGACCCGGTAATCGTTATTGGCGACCCCGAAAACCATGAAAATGACACCCATGATGAAAAGTTGTCAAATCTCGTGGGCACCATCTTGGATTTCGATTTTGACTCGGTGATCGTTATTGGCGACCCCGAAAACGATGAAAATGACAACCATGATGAAAAGTTGTCAAATCTCGTGGGCGCCATCTTTGGTTTCGATTTTGACCCGGTAATCGTTATTGGCGACCCCGAAAACCATGAAAATGACACCCATGATGAAAAGTTGTCAAATCTCATGGGCGCCATCGTGTATTTCGATTTTGACCCGGTAATCGTTATTGGTGACCCCGAAAACCTCGAAAATGTCACCCATGATGAAAAGTTGGCAAATATCGTCTGCGCCATCTTGATATTCGATTTGAATTTTTTGAAAATGACATCTATGACGAAAGGATGGAAAATTTCATCGTTGCCATCTTGGATTTTGATTTTGACCTGATATTCAAAAATGATTAGATAAATCCCTACTTTTAGTAAAAAAAACTGTGCAAAAAGTGTCGTTACAACTTTTGGTCTTAATTTTTTCCGTCTAGCCCCATTTCGCAACGTGCGATAAGGAACTTTGTTTCAAAAACCTGCAATGGATGTTGAACTCGTAACGATCGACGCATGATCAGCTCCCGTTGTGGCGACGGCGGCTGAAAGCTAGCTGCGCTTGCCGATCACTATGCGATTGCCACGGTCACGATACATTGCGTATGATGTTTTAAAACAAATCAGTTCTATTGGATTCCTATAAAGTTCCTGAAACAATTTCATGTACCAGTCTTCTTAGTATGGTATACTGAACTCACCCCGTCAATCTGCGGAGGGCTTACACCCTGTATTCTATAAGTCAACAAATAAAATAAAGTAAACTTATATTGGACCAACTATGAGGTCCTGAAGAATATTATTGTTACAAATAATTTTCTACTTGTCTATTGTTCATACATTGTTATGTTTGGCTTCATGATTAAAGGCTTACACAGAAAGTGGCCGCTGAGATGCTACAGACAAAAAAAACTTAAAGTCATAACCTCGTTAATATTGGCACTGTAGGTATTTGAAATATTGAATATTAATATTGCGAATGTATTACCTACCACATTGATGTTACATATGTTTTAAGATTGTTTGGAAATCTAAACATAAACAAAAACACAAAAGAAAATCAAAACCTACAAAAACACCTGCATACGGCAGGGTTCGAACGCACGCATCGCTAAATGGAATTCCGGTCATTAATCGCCTTGGCTGATTTCACTTGTTAAAACATTTCAAAATTTGCATTCCTATCAGTACAGAGGTTACGATTTAAATCATGCCGTAAAATTTGTCTTTAAATGCCCGTAACTTTTTTTTCCTGGCCACCAATTTAATTGAAACAAAGACTAAATGTTGCTCAGAGCTAACCCACATGTAACTGTACAGTCTCCAAGTAAATCTGTACAGTACTTTCAGAGATTAGCGGTAACAGACAGACAGATAGACAAGAAAATCTGAATAATCTTTTTATGTGCAGTATGTTCCTTTTTCATCGTCCCAAACCCATTTTTGGAAAATTTGTTTAATGTACAGACACAAACTTTCTACTGTTTTATTATATGTATAGATATAAAAGATATGTGCGTTGGTGACAAAATAATTAAGAGAAATATAAAGTATCTCTATTATAGTGCCTGGAGGTTGACCGTGTGTCATCACGAAGGTAACTACTATACCTAGAGGTTAACCGCGTGTTAGCACAAAGGTAATCCGTAATTGTTTAAAAGACGATTACGTTAAAACAAATAAAAACCTGGAGGTGGATCATGTATCCTCACGACGGTTATTTATACAGGGTTACTGGTAATTCGACGTATATCCGTCAAGGGCTGATAAGGGGGCCAAAATGCAACAAATTGAACCCCCCATATGTATGGCCGAAATTCAATAGTTTTCGAGATATTTGAATTTTAAGGGTTTTTCGAAATTTACCCAAAATTTGACATTTAATTCCAAATAAAAGAACCCACATACCCATTCAAGGGTACCATTAAAACTGATGTTGTATCTGGCACTTCAATTAAGCTATGGGCATCATTAAAACTACTTAATTTAACAAAATAATTAAAATAATGACCGAAGTAAGAATAATATCTTACCAATATTTTCATTATACGCTTCAAAAATGTTGTCTCGTCAAAAAAAATTCTATGACATTAATCGTACAAATAACTAAAACAACTTGCCTATTCTGTAGGCTTTCCAAAAAGGTATAAAAGTCAGTATTAAAGTACATAATTCGTGGCATGGCATGTGTTTGAACCGGCGCGGGGAGAGAAATCATCTGTGTTCTTAGTTTATCATCCTCGCTAAAACAACCGATTTTACTGGCGAAATTCTTCCTGATGGGGCGAGGTGTGCGGGCGGGGGAGTACACGGCGTTTGCTGCGCTCGCGTCGCCTTCCTTAGTACAGTTCGCGTCAAATAACTATGCCCCTCTGAAGTTAGCCATTTGCAAAGATCGCGTAGGTGCAGTCACGTAGACGGGAGCAAGCGGGACGCAAGCATGCATCGAACGTAAACGAGCGACTGAGACATAAAATCGCGCCGTCATAATCCCCGCCCCGCGCATGCGCAGTTGCAGTTTGTTCATAATTTTGACTACTACGCAGCCACTCGTAGCCAACTTCAGAGGGGCACAGTTATTTGACACGAACTGTAAAAAACGAACAAACTACAACTGCACATGCGCGGGCGGGGATTATGACGGCGCGATTTTATGTCTCAGTCGCTCGTTTACGTTCGATGCATGCTTGCGTCCCGCTTGCTCCCGTCTACGTGACTGCACCTACGCGATCTTTGCAAATGGCTAACTTCAGAGGGGCATAGTTATTTGACGCGAACTGTACTAAGGAAGGCGACGCGAGCGCAGCAAACGCCGTGTACTCCCCCGCCCGCACACCTCGCCCCATCAGGAAGAATTTCGCCAGTAAAATCGGTTGTTTTAGCGAGGATGATAAACTAAGAACACAGATGATTTCTCTCCCCGCGCCGGTTTAAACACATGCCATGCCACGAATTATTTATTTTAAAATTGACTTTTATACCTTTTTGGAAAGCCTACAGAATAGGCAAGTTGTTTTAGTTATTTGTACGATTAATGTCATAGATTTTTTTTTGACGAGGCAACATTTTTGAAGCGTAAAATGAAAATATTGGTAAGATATTATTCTTACTTCGGTCATTATTTTAATTATTTTGTTAAATTAAGTAGTTTTAATGATGCCCATAGCTTAATTGAAGTGCCAGCTACAACATCATTTTTAATGGTACCCTTGAATGGGTATGTAGGTTTTTTTATTTGGAATTAAATGTCAAATTTTGGGTAAATTTCGAAAAACCCTTAAAATTCAAATATCTCGAAAACTATTGAATTTCGGCCATACATATGGGGGGTCCAATTTGTTGCATTTTGGCCCCCTTATCAGCCCCTGACGGATATACGTCGAATTACCAGTAACCCTGTATACTGCCATAACGTTGTAATATTATCTAAGAGATTAACCGTGTGTAAAAAGCCGTGTGAAAAATAAAAATTACGTCTACCCTCAATTTTTAACTTTTATTGTTTTATTGTTATAGACGACACACGTCGTAATTAAACCGATCTAGACCCCATAGGGTTAGTAGATCAGACTAGCATGAACGACATGTCACAAAATGAGAAGACCAAACCTGATGGCGAACAGGAATCAACCCCAGTACCGGAATTGAATCCTGATATTCTCTACGCTTTAGGTGAGACCACGGAAGAGACGCCAAAGTTTGGCCCTAAAATTCATGAAAACCTATCGCGGCTTTGGCTACCTGTTCTCCGCAAAGGGATGAATAAGGAGACAAAGGAGAGGCTTCACAAAGAGTACCAAATTCCGGGGAATTGCCCATTATTACAAGCGCCTAAACTAAACCCAGAAATTTCGGCCGCAGTAAATGAAGGTACCCGTATTCGTGACAAAAGAGTAGAAGGAGTACAACAGCAATTAGGTCACGGAATAGCCGCTCTTAATAAGGGTTTAGACTTGCTTCTTGACGATGGCAAAGACAAAGTTCAGGCCATTAAATTTTTAAGCGACAGCTGTCGCTTGCTGTGCGATCTGCACTTCGAATGCGAGAAAAAAGTTCGTCACTCCAGGCCTAGATAAATCTTTTAGAAATATCATGCAAGATAGTGATCGTGATGAATTGCTTTTTGGAAGCAAACTTTCAGAAAAGATAAAGGCCACGAAAGTGATTGAAAAACATGGCTTGCAAATCAAGAAGCCTGTATCGACTCCCAAAACACTTTCTTCTTCTTACCAGCCATCATCGAACCGGCCGCGCTCCCAGGGAAACTGGGGAGGCCCTTCTCGCTTCTCGTCGAACAGAAGGGGGAGGGGGGGGGGCAAGGAGGACTGCCCTAGCACCTGGCAAGCCCCAGACAGGCGCAGCTCAACAGAAGTCATCTGTCCAGAGCAAACAGCGTGTGGCAGCAACCTAATGGAGGCAAAAGGTTTATTTTAAATTTAAAAGCTTTGAATAAGTTTGTTTCTACTGCTCACTTTAAAATGGAGGACCATAGGACTGCAGCTAGACTTTTACCTAAAGATGGTTTCATGGCAACTATTGACCTAAAGGAAGCATACCTTTTAGTACCTATTTGCAAAGAACATCGTAAATACTTACGTTTCCAGTTCGATCAAACATACGAGTTCATCGCAACGCCCTATGGTTTATCTGTAGCTCCTAGGGTTTTCACGAAGTTAATGAAGGAGGTTATTAATCATCTAAGACACAGGGGTTTCAGGTCAGTAATATTTCTCGATAACATTTTTTGCATCGGTAATACTTACGATAAATGTCGTGACAACGTTAATGATACAATAACATTGCTCAAATACTTAGGTTTTGTCATTAATTATGAAAAAGGTTGTCTTGAACCTCGACAAATTTATAAGTTTTTAGGTTTCATATTTAATAGCGTCGATATGTCACTAGGCCTGCCAGATGACAAACGAACAGGGATTATGCAATTTGTCACTAAGTTCTCTTCTCTTCCTAAGTGTTCCATTAGGGAACTATCACAGTTGATCGGAGTACTTACTGAAGCCTGCCCTGCAGTCAGATATGGTTGGTTATACACCAAAACTCTCGAACGTCAGAAATATTTAGCACTTCAAAAGTACGGTGACTTTGAAACAAAAATAAGACTGTCGGTAGTCGTCTTACCTGACCTAGAATGATGGAGATGGAACATCAACTTAACATACAACGCGTTGAGAAGAAATGGACATTTCGATTTATCTAAATATATAATGTTAATCTACACTGACGCTTCTAGGACCGGCTGGGGAGCAGTCTGTAATGGTAATCGAGCAAACAGTGGCTTGATAAGCCAGGAATTATCTTTCCACATCAATTACCTCGAACTGCTAGCGGTTTTTCTAGGTTTGAAGTGCTTTGCAAGCTAGTATTCTAACTGTTCCGTATTGCTTCGCGTGGATAATACAACTGTTATCAGCTATTAACCGTATGGGAGGAGTTCGGTTCCTGCATTTAAATGAACTGACCAAAACAATTTGGCAATGGTGTGAGAAGCGAAATATATTCCTATTTGCGTCGTACATCACTCATTATATTCACTCACACATGACAATAAAAAAGCCGATGAAGAATCTCGGAAAATAAATGTAGATGGGTGAATTTCAACAAATGCCATTTTTTTTTTATCATATCGGTGAACTTTTTCATTTATAATTTTTTTGTATATGACGGGGAACGGGCCCCCTTGTTATTTTTAAAAACGGTGACGTCAGCAATGCTGACGTCACTATTTCCATATCATCATGGTGCTGGTGGTGGTTACTCATTTCAGAAATGAAATACTTGTTTTCAGTATCAACTTATATTCTCGCTGGTGGATAGCACACAAATGGCTGTGTGCCATTTGTGTGTAAATATTCGTCAACAACAAAGAATGACTCACGATATTACGGAGCTCCGCACCGTCCGACGGCTCGACTTAGAATGACTTGTGAACTTTTTTTTTTTTTTTTTTTTTAGGTATGACCGCTAGCAAGTTAACACACTTGGGATATTAACTGCTTAACCGGACTAAATGACTTGTGAACGGTCGGGCGTTCGTATTTATACCCTTCGGTTAGAGTCGTTACAAATCTATCGACTCATGTTTTCTTTATGGTTCGTTTTTAAATTCTTGATTTAATTTTACAAATCATAAAATGAATTTAGAAGTACAAATTAATTAGTTTAATAATTTCTAGTAATCAACTAATAAAGTTAATTAAATAATCGTTTGAGTGACTTTTACCAACTTCAAATAAGCAATCACACAGTATTTGAACTTAGAATAATCAAACTGACGCTCGATTACGCCTTTCCGCCGGCATTCATATTGATTTATTCGACGCTTGATTAAGCCTTCGCGCCGATATATATTTTTCAGGTTCTATGTAATCTTTAGGATATTAAATATCCCCAAATTTAATATCATCAACGTATCATTTAAGACTAAGGAGAAAATTCAGTTTGAATTCTGGTTTCCACCGATGTGACAAACCGGCACCGATTATTTTTTCTGTACACCGATATGAAAAGTTTATCCACCGAAATGATGTACATATCCAGCGATATGATAATCTATCCACCTTTGAACATCAAAAAGGAAATAGTTAGTAGGTACCTTTATATTTTTACAAGGGTGACTTAGAACTGAAAACCTGAACTGAGGGTCTTATGTAAGTAGATCACCAAAGAGAACTGAGTTCTTAGAAATCCAATTAAAATATTTTTTTTGAAATTATATACCTACCTATTTTATTATAAGTATTTACTTTCTTCTTTTCTTTTTTTATTTTAATTACTATAGGTACTTAGAAATAAAAAAAAATGAATTTTAGCTGTTCTTATTCTTTCCAGCAACCTCTTTCTCTCTTTTTTCTCCTCCTCTTTTAGTTTTGGCCTCGGCATTCTTAAACAAAATTAAGCTTTTATGATGTTTTCTTTTTATGTATTTATTATTTTGTTATTTATTATTATGTACTTACTATGTTTTCACTAGAAAATATTTTCTAGAGAAACCTTTAATGCTTTCAATTGGTCCACCTCACCATCATCACCTCAGCCTATAGATGTACATTGCCGAATACAGACCCCCCTAATGATACATTTATACATCTACTACCCAGTGGTATCGTGGTAATGATTTTGGCAGTCTATGTAGGTATATATGTATGTATATAATGTATGTGTTTGTGTGTATGTTTGTATGTTCCATTGTTTCTTTGTATACTTAACGAAATGACACGGGATCAACCGATATGACAAATCGACTCACCGAGATGATAAAACGATTTACCGATATGATAAAGCAATCCACCGATGTGACAAAACTGTGCGTTGATCATGAATCAAAACACCGATATTATATATATGGTTGTGTTAACATACCATATAGGAGTCATGTTACACCATATATCAATGATTATAATATCTTGAAAATGGCAGCAAGGAGAAAGTTGCATTTGGCTAGCTTACTATTTGGAGTTATTACTACACAGAAACCACATTACTTATTTGAGAAATTAAGTTGGAGACACAGCAAATATGAACCACGTTTCTCCACATACCCACTTTGTTCACCGCATCACAGGACCGCAGCTTTCAGAGGGAGTTTCAAATATGCAGCCACGCACTGTTGGAACGACCTTCCTCCACCATTCAGAGTCCTAAAGACAAAAAAGCATTTTAAAAAAACATTTCATGCATATTCAACAATCCACATAGCTTGTAATGTAAATCAGACAACATTGAACTCTTTTTTAGCTTACCTGTTGGGTCATGGCCTACAGGCAATGGATATAATCTTCCCAGTGCTGGTGGTCTCTGGCTGAATCCTTCACTTCAAAATCGGTCTTCTTGACCTCAAGGTGTGATAATGGGCAGTCTTGTTGTGAAACATGGATGCTGAGGGTCTTTTTTGGGCGTTGTCGGGTTCCCGCATGTCTCTTTCGACTACTGTTCCGATTGACTCGCGTCCCATTCGGCCTCTAATACCATAGCATAGTAGCACAGTTTACACGCCTCATCTCATTTTGTACATATTATATACACAATCTTATTTGATTTCTCCACTTGGTGTACAGGGATTTCGCCGGAAAAGATAGGATTTGCGGTAAAATAATGTCTGCTGTTGCCAAGCCAATATGCAAATGGCCGCCATTGCCCGCCATCATACTATGGTGTAAAGGATGGTGTATTGTCTAATATCGTTACAGAATGTTTCTGCAAAAATAAGAATTGTGGTTATTGATAGATTTTTAGATAATTTATTTTATTATATGAATACATAGTTTATTTAAACAATATTGTATTTGTGTTTGTGTAATGTTATTTACTATATTTTGTTTTTAGTTTTGGAATGTTGGTATCAAAGAGATTTAAAGATACAATAGAGCGGCTATCAGAAGAAATGTCATAGAAAAACTGTGATCCCCTACCTCAGTGACGCCATCTGACTTTGAATAGCAAACATACGAATTAAATGTATAAATTCAGCTATCACTCGGTAGATGTCCAGTCAGTTATAGGGATGTTAACAGCCATTTAGGTATTAGGGATCGACTATCGATAATAAAAGTTGTCAATTTTTCTTCACATTGGAAAATATTGAAACTAGGTAATGCCAAAAAAAAATGCAGCAATTTCAGTGCGTATTATTTATTGGCATTTTTTTTTTCATTTAAATTACCTACTATATCATTACAAGTTACTAGCTTTTGCCCACGACTTCGTACGCGCAATCCCGTTGTTTACCCGTTCGCCCATCCGCATATAGCCTTTCTCATGACTGGCTATTATATACAAAATAATTTTCCAAATCCGACCGGTAGTTCCAGAGATTCAGAACTTACTAGGGTTGCGTAGAGCCTGCCAGCGGTTGCGGATTTGTTCGAAAGAGGGCATATTATAAGGAGGACACGGATAGGGTTTAGTCAATAAGAGTCTGACACTCCTTTTCGCTCCACCCAGAGCGGAAGAAGTCATTTCATGATTTACCATCCATAAAAAAATCCAGAGATTAGCGCGTGCAACCAAACAAACAAACAAACAAACGAGCGAACGTTACGGCAGTTAATTAAGGTTGGTGTAGTACGTGTAAATTACACTTTAAATTATTCAAATCGGACCTTTCGTTTAAAAGTAACGACGGGTATAAAAATGCTCTAAGTAAAGAAAATGTTGCGGTTTAAGGGGATTGGAGAGAATCTTAATGGTTATTTAAGTTGAAACACGGCATTTAATGATTTTGATAAGAATAACAAATGTTTGGAATTTTCGAAAATAAACCCCTTTTCTATGGAAATCCTCAAATGACTCCTCCCGCTTTGGGCGGAGCGAAAGGAGTGTCAGACTCTTACTGACTAAAACCCAACCGTGCTCCTCGTAGTGCCCTTTGCTTTCCAGGGCCGCGATAACTCTTACGAACAAAATCCGCAACCCTGGCAGGAAAATAAACCCCTTAAGGGGTGAAAAGGTGTGATAAAGTTTTTAGGGGAGGACATTATTGCTTGCTTCAATTTACGTGGAAATAAAAGTGGGATAGGTAATGGCAACAGATCTAACAATTTTTGCATAATCAACTCCAGTCGGGGTGAACGGGGTGAACAGTTGCGCTGATTCTGAGACCACAGAATCAACAGCAGAAATGGCTGGGTAATTAATGAAAATCGTTGTGCTCAATTTTCCAAAACTAACCTATAAAAGAGGGTAAAGGTGATGTTTGTGGAGTATCTACTAAATCCGCGCGGACGAAGTGCTATTATTATATTGTTAGGTTAATTTTTGCGATTTGTCGTAAACAAGTTGCCTGGCAACCTGTATACAAGCAGTTGCGCCCGCACGTGTGTCCTTACACAGACGTGCGTTGCTATTCGTTTTCGAGTAGCCGCGGGCCCGACGAAGCTCCGCTCACTAGGAGCAACCAGCGGGGACGTAGCGACTGCCAACAAGGCTCTGCCCTTTTCTTTGCCGGATTTCGTTGAGTAAGGTTGTCTAAGTGGTGATCGGCACTGTTTGCAATAAGTCGTAATTATTCCTTGATTATTTTTGTGTGTATTATTGCGTGTGTTATTATTTCGTTTGGAAGTGATGATTATTTGTTAATTCGTTTTCAAAGTAATTAAATTGATGTAAATAAGCTGTAAAGCTAGTGTTTTTTTTAAACAGAATCCTCCTTCTGGTTCTAAATAATTATATTATTTTATAATTTTATCGATAAAAAAATCGACAAACATCATTAAGTACATCTCTTACAAAGCAAGGTTAAACTATTCGTCAAAAGAGGGCGTATTTTACAAAATTAGCAAATTTTCTAGAACTTATTATGAAAATTATTGAATTTTAATTAATTACCGAGTAAATACAAAAAATACCAACGAAAATAAACCAAAATTAGGTCCAGTCATTTTACCGTATCTGGATTTGCAATATCGTAATGCGCAACTCGGCATGTTTTCTCAGTAAATTAATTTTCTTTTGGTGGATTGAGTGGACATAAATACGAGGTGTCATGCAGGGGTGTCACACTAGACTGAGCGACTTTTAACCACTAGGACATAAGTATTGGATTACGATTTTGTTCGCTATGTCCTGTCTATTGCTAGTATAAATTTAATGTCTTTGGTTGGTATTGATACGTATGTTTGTTTTAGTTAAGACTTGTACAAAATAGTTATTATTATCATTCGATTAATCTAAGTATTTAACTGTTAATGGTGTTTTATATAATATTAAGAACGTACCTGCTTTGTTTGCACTCGCGGGGGGACACCATAATGTCACTCAAACGGTGGTTGCTGAAAATCAGCGCCGTTGATTGTTGGACTTGTCCAGAGTCCAGAGTCGCGGCATATGCTGAGCAACCACCGATTCTTGCTAGGATGCGACGCACAACTCGAATTTATATACTTTATATTCACGATTATTCGTATTTTTTGTAAATTGTTCATTTTTAACATGTTTGTTTTGATAATATGTTGTTGTTTTGCTATTATGTTGTTTTTCGTTGTCAGTTGTCAGTTGTCACTGTCAATCGAGATCGACAGTCGGTGCCGGACGTCATGCCATAGACAACTGTTTTGCTTCGTCTGTGGCGTGACCAGAGACTCGTGGTAGTTAAGTCCGGTCCTGACATAGATTGGCAGTGAAACAGTTTTTATTGTTTTAGTTAGTTTTGTTTTTATTGTTTGTGCGTCATTTCTGGCGGAATAAAAGGATTTTCTTTCTTTCTTCTTTCTTCTATATAAGACACCGATTGATTTTTTCTTATAATTTCGGTGTAAATTATCACATCGATGGTAATAAAGACAACCGATTACAGCGATATGAGAACAGCGACGTGAGAAATAAAACACTTTTTAGAAAATTAGAAAAAATGCATAATATCTAGGATAAATTCAATAACAGTCAATGAAACTAATTCACTTACTACCTCTGTTAGAACCAAACAACAATAATAAAACTACTCATTACACTAGAAAAATGCAACCACCGATAATATAAAATAATTGTCCGGGAGCAACTGAAATGGCGTACTAACGTTATTGGCGGGAATATGCAGCGATTTGACACATGGCCGTCCTGACTGCGCACTAGCACACACTAACGCGGGAAATAAAATTGGGTTGGGGACTCTGTCGGACTCGTTGATGTAAAGTTAGGTTTAAATTACTTTTGTCCAGCGATATGAGAACATTTTGCAGGACAAGTACGTTTGTGCCTCTCAGTAATAATAATCGTTAATTAGGTATGTAATAAAATATGCTAAATATTAATAGCAAAACTAATACTCTTTGAAATAGAATAAGTTATATACTTAACTTACTTATGTTTACTAGTGTTTAAGCTTATTAGTTTGTAAAAAAAGTAGAGGGACAGCACCGATTTGAAAAAAATAGAGGTTTTATGTATTTATTTCTACCTTTGTAAATAGTCCTAGGCAAATTATATTTTTGCCACAACTTAATAACCACCTATTAAATACTAAAAAAATAATTCAGAACAATATTCCTTTTTTCAAATACTAATTTCACCGAAGACAAAAAAATAAGTCATTTGGGAAATTCACCCAGATACAGAAATGGGAACTATCGGATGTGGCCTTCCAAACGATATTTCAAACTTTAGGTGAACCAAAAATCGATCTATTCGCTTCTCGTGCAAATACCAAATGTAGCCAGTACATTTCATGGAGACCGGATCCTGATTCTACATCAGTTGACGCTTTTACAGTTAGTTGGTAATCAACTTTTTTCTACGCTTTTCCACCGTTTTGCTTTAATCTTAAAATGTTTGAGAAAAATCATTGACGACTCGGCCACCGGCATCCTAGTCTTCCCTTATTGGCCTGACCAACCTTGGTTTCCATTGCTGAAAAGAACGCTCATGTCAGATATTGTTTCCTTGGATCCTAATGAGTACCTTTTGTATTCAAATTACAGAACTCGTCACCCGCTTCACAGCAGCCTTACACTGGGGGCCGCGACCCTCTCAGGGCAGCATTTATGAGACTGAATATTCCGGACGTAGCGCTGGACATAAGCACCTAGGACCTAGCGCTAGGCTCCATCTCAGATATGAAACAATATTTCGTCACTTACAAATGTTGGTGGAAATTTTGTTTCGAAAATAACCTTAATACCTTCGAAACGTCGGTATTATCGGTCATAGCCTTTCTGGTGGATCTCTTTCACAAGGGAGCATCATACGGTGCTATCAATAGCCATCGATCTGCCCTTTCATTACTCCTCGGGAATAACATTGGAGCAGACGAAAAAATAAAACGTCTACGCATTTACAGGCAAGAGCCATCTCGTCCCAAATATAACACAACTTGGGACCCAAAAGTAATACTGGACTACATTTCCCAATGGTACCCCAATACCAATCTTGACCTTACTAAACTAACAAAAAAATGTCAATTTTATTAGCGTTATGTACTTCCCACCGAGTACAAACCTTCTCACTTATTAGAGTGCAAAATATCAATAGATCCCCCACTGGTATAAAGATAAACATTACTGACATGGTAAAAACTTCTGCAGCAAATCGAGAACAACCTGTTTTATATTTACCGTATTTCGTAGAAAACCCGAGGATATGCCTTGCAAAGACTCTAGATGATTTCCTCGAGATAACATCTGCTCCACGACCAGAAGGAACCGATAGTATTATGCTTACCGTTAAAAGACCACATAAGAAAGCATCGTCACAAACTATTAGTAGGTGGATCAAGCAGACCCTAGCGGAGAGCGGCGTCGACGTGACAGTGTTCAGTGCGCATAGCACGCGTCACGCCTCCACCTCGGCGGCGGCCTCCGCTGGAGTCTGTATTGACACCATCAGGAAGACGGCTGGCTGGGCTAGCTCGTCTCAGACGTTTGCTCGGTTCTACAACCGACCATTAATTGATGATGGAATGTTTGCTCGATCTGTCTGCGCCATTAGTAATTTTAATATTTTTTTAAATCCAGAGTAATAAATTACTACAAAACTATGAAATCAAAATACGTTTAGGTATTTACTGTTTCTCTGTAGTTCAAATGATTACATAGGTACTTAATTTATAATTATTTACAAGTTGGAACAAGTTTCTGTATTTTTGTTCTGTTGTTTTAGTCGAAAATCAATGCTGCGTGGTGGTTCATTAATATTGATTAAAAGCTGTATTAAATTGAAAACACATAAAGACATTGTTGAACTGTCGGTGAAACATAACATTGAGCTGTCTTGTGTTGAGCTGGATAGGCATATCATAGTGTGCGTTTAAAGACCCCCTAATTATCTAAACTACTCTGTATTTGAGTCAGTAATGGAAGATGTTTTAGCAAAACTTGCAACTTATTATAAACAAGTGAAAGTCTGTGTGTGACTTGAATATTAATATTTTAGAAAATAATTCAAATAGCAGTCGATTATTAAATCTTTTTAAATCATTTCATTTGTCAAACGTGTTCAAAGAACCAACCCGAATTACTACAAATTCTGCTACATGTATTGATAATGTTTTTTGTTGCTGTGATTACTTAGACAAAACAGTCGTAAATTGCCTGCCTTCTGATCACAGTGGACTTACAGTATCTTTTGAGTCCAACATGCCAATACAACAAGTGCAGATACAATCCAGGCAAATAACAATCGGCAAATTAAATAAATTTAACAGCACTTTACCCAGTAAGTTAAGTGACCAGGGCTTCACAATGGACAATGGTAAAATTTTGTATAAATAATTCTTTTTACTAGTACAAACCGAATTCAATGTCACTTTTAAGCAGCAGACTAGAACTATCTGTCCTAAGTTTTTATTTAGTGACTGGGCAACTAAAGGAGTCAGGACAAGTAGAGAAAAACTTTACGAACCTTAAGCCCTTTATTAATACGGAAACTTTTAATAAGTATGTCGCTTGTCACTCAAAAATCTTTAGGAATACTTGTAAGGCAGCAAAGGCTTTATACATTAGCAACAAGGTCAAATCGGCAGATAACAAAATTAAAACGGTTTGGAAAATTATCAATAATGAAACAAACAGGAACAAAAAACATGATAATGATTATACACTGCGGACTTCACGTGGACTCATAAGCGATAATAAAGAAGTCGCTGAAGAATTTGTTAATTTCTTTACCAGTATCCCAGTCAAAACTACTGAATCCTTAAACTTCTCGCCCTCGCTTTCTGTTGAATATTATTAAAGGCGAACGTTTCAGCTTGCCCGCTTTAAGCACATAACCCCCATTGCAATAATAAAAGCATTTAAGCAAATCAAGATAAAATTGACCTAAGATCTTTGGGGTATGTCTGTAAAGGTTTGGACCCCCATTATTGACACTATCGCGCCGTATTTAGCTTTTATATTCAATCTGTGTGTGGATCAAGGGGTTTTCCCGGACCTTATAAAATACAGTAAAGTAATTCCTTTATTCAAATCCGGGGACAGTAAAGATACTAATAACTATAGACCCGTATCTGTGTTGCCAGTTTTCAGCAAGGTGTTTGAAAAGGTAATGTTTAATCAAATGCTCAGTCACATTACCTAACGCGAATAACATCTTACATGATAAGCAATACGGTTTCACCAGGGGACGTTTTGTACAACTGACGCTGGTGTAACGTTACTAAAACATATCTGTAATGCGTGAGAATAGGCGCAAGATGCCATAGGTATCTTTTGCGACCTGTCAAAGACTTTTGATTGTGTGAGCAATTAAACATTACTCCTGAAACTGGAGCATTACGGACTAGGCAAAACAGCCTTGAACTTAGTAAAATCGTATTTGAATGATAGACAGCAGCTAGTTCATATAAACGGCAACAATTCAACAGGACTAAACGTGAAAATGGGGGTACCTCTTGGCTCAATTTTGGGTCTTTTGTTCTTTCTAGTTTATATAAATGATTTGCCCTATATTTTACAAAATAAACTTAATATGGTGTTATTTGCTGACGACATCTTTAATTTTTAGAATAAATAGACATGCTAACAAACTTGACGATATAAATAACGCCCTAATGCAGGTACATGATTGGTTCACTGCTAATAATTTAGTATTAAATGGATAAAAAACGAAGTGCATTCGATTTACTTTACCAAATGTCAAAAGTAGTGATTGTGACATAGTATTGAACAGGGAGGAATTAGAATTTGTCGATGAAACAGTTTTCCTGGGGATTACGCTTGACTCAAGACTACAATGGGGTCCTCATTTGACATCTCTTGCAGGAAGGCTAAGTTCGGCAGCATATGCTGTTAGGAAAATCCGCCAATTTACAGATGTTGAAACCGCGAGACTAGTCTATTTTAGTTACTTTCATAGTACAATGTCTTACGGTATCTTACTATGGGGACGGGCTGCTGACATTGAATCTATTTTCATTCTGCAGAAAAGAGCCATCAAAGCCATTTACAATCTCCGCCGGCGCGATTCTCTAAGGGAACTGTTTAAAGAAATTAACATCATGACGGTGCCTTGTCAATATATCTATGAAAATATCATGTACGTTATGAAGAATCTGCATCTTTTTAGTAGACGAGGTGACAGACATAACTATGTCACTAGAAATAGGAACCAATTAGTTCAACCAGGTTTAAGACTTGCTAAAGTAGCCACATCTTTCATGGGGTACTGTATAAAATGTTATAATAGGGAGGTATTTTATTATATACTAGCTGTCCCCCGCGGCTTCGCTCCCGTCAACTGGCTACCTACCTACCTACCCTACACCTACCCTACCCTACACCTACCCTACACCTACCCTACACCTACCCTACACCTACCCTACACCTACCCTACACCTACCCTACACCTACCCTACACCTACCCTACACCTACCCTACACCTACCCTACACCTACCCTACACCTACCCTACACCTACCCTACACCTACCCTACACCTACCCTACACCTACCCTACACCTACCCTACACCTACCCTACACCTACCCTACACCTACCCTACACCTACCCTACACCTACCCTACACCTACCCTACACCTACCCTACACCTACCCTACACCTACCCTACACCTACCCTACACCTACCCTACACCTACCCTACACCTACCCTACACCTACCCTACACCTACCCTACACCTACCCTACACCTACCCTACACCTACCCTACACCTACCCTACACCTACCCTACACCTACCCTACACCTACCCTACACCTACCCTACACCTACCCTACACCTACCCTACACCTACCCTACACCTACCCTACACCTACCCTACACCTACCCTACACCTACCCTACACCTACCCTACACCTACCCTACACCTACCCTACACCTACCCTACACCTACCCTACACCTACCCTACACCTACCCTACACCTACCCTACACCTACCCTACACCTACCCTACACCTACCCTACACCTACCCTACACCTACCCTACACCTACCCTACACCTACCCTACCCTAAGGATTCTTAAATTTTCTAATTTCCCGCGCAATTTTTTTTTTTTTTTTTTTTTTTTCATAAGAACCTTCTCCTGACAATAACAAACACAACAAAAAAAGAATTAGTGAAATCGGTCCAGCCATTCACGCGTGATGCCGTGACCAAGGAAAACGGGTTTCATTTTTATATATATAGATTTTAGAATTAATTGAGACGAAATTTAAATCCTGCATTAAACGCACACTATGCAAGCAAGCATATTATAAGTTAGAAGAGTATATTGAAGATTAAAATGCTTGGCTCAACGCTGGTCCTGCTCCACAACGCCACTAGGTAGCCACTAAGGGGCTCGAAAGTAATGTTAGCACTTGGTAATATTGTTGGACCGGCTGAAGATTGTAAGAATGCAATATTTTTCATTGTATAGACTCCACTTATTTTGCATTGTATAATTTCATGCACATGTGTGAGTACTGTGAGATACACAGTACTCACACATGTGCATGAAATTAAACTATAATGATCATTTTGAGTAGGTCTTTGACTTGAATGTACCCTGGCGATTGGGGATGTCATGCTCACTCAAAAGTCTGGCTGATGGTGGCGCATGCGTTGGATCATTTGGCTCCCTTAAAAATGGTTGAGCCGCCGAATGGTGCTAGCGTATGCGTCATGTTCGTGAACGGGCGCCGTCAGCTGAGACTGGTCATCTCTCGACTGCCATGGTTTATTTTAATTATTTCTTTGAATTGTTTCTTTTTTACTCCGGACTCTTTTATCCTGCACGTCTTTTACATCGTTCTCATATATATGTATAATTTCAATATGAATGATGTAGGTAACCATAATTTTATAACAAACTATTATTTTTAAAATAGTGTCCGTGGAGTTTCTTGTTCGTTCTGCTCCATAGAGATCTACGCTTTGGAACGTGCAAATAGCTTCATCTTTTTGACCGACCGACCTTGACAATTCAAAAGTACCTGTAAATGGTCTAATTGAAATAAATGCTTTGAATTTGAATTTGAATTTGTTATTAAAATTAAAGTTTTCTACTGATAAGTAAAATTTTATTTACTGATCTGAGAACCTATCTGTAAACATCTACATGGTTATTTGTATCTGAAGAAAGAAGCGACGAAATATAATATGAGATCAAACGAACTTCTTGAAGTGAAGTTCGATCATTATTTTATGAGTGGCTTCTTAATAATGCCCAGTTAATCACGTTGCCCGTAACATATATATATTAACTGTCGTCTCCGGTTATGTACTGCGCGGGCTTTACTGACGTGTGGGGCTGGTCGTATGACAGCTGTCAGGGAGTGAAGACGTGGTGCATGAACTAGTGAGCCGATATTTATGTAATTATGTATATTTAATTATCTAGTGTACATCAGAACACTACACTACATATATATGTTTTTATTGTAACATATACATTTGTAACATACTATTACCTACATTATTTTAAAAAATATGAAAAAAAACACATTTATACTTTTTATCATCATCATTTCATATATAAAACGTCCAAAAACTGGACTGGAGGAGTTATACACTTCTGGACACATCTATTGGCCCACCTTAGAGTTTAGGTTTCGATGGCCCCTACCGAAATATGATTGCTAGATTGAACAAAAACTGTTGATGCAGTTTTAAACCTGATACATTTTACCATCTTTTTCGATCGTATTGTTTTAAATTTGAATTCAGAATACCATACGACATGGAGCTACGCCTAACAAGTCGGATATGCGCCTTGTTAAAGGCAATTGATTTTTGAATAAAAAACATGTTTTATCAAATAAAGGTTCAATTTAATAACGCGTGTTGCCTCCATGGGCATCTACCACAGCTCTCATACGATTAGGCATAGAGTTTATCAACCGCTCTATGAAATTTTGAGGGATCATCTCCCATTCCTCTTCTATGGCAGTTTTCAACTCCTGCATCGTCTGGGCAACTGGCTGACGAGCCCTAACACGTCTTTTTAGCTCGTCCCACATGTGCTCAATGGGGTTCATGTCTGGGCTTCTGGCTGGCCAGTCCATAACTGTGATGTTCACATCCCGAAGATATTCCCTGACGATGCCGGCCGCATGGGCTCTTGCATTATCATGCATAAAAAGGAAATTTGGGCCCACATAGTCCGCGTATAGTATCACGTGAGGTTCTAAGCACTCACGAATGTACCTTTCAGCATTTAATGTTGGCAGCCGTGGTCCTGTAACAACCTCAAGTTGAGTTTTGCCGCTCGCGGATATACCGCCCCAGACAGTCCATGAACCACCGCCATAAGCAACCCTCTCTTCAAAGCAGCATTGTGCGAAACGCTCTCCCTTACGTCGGTAGACCTTCTTCCTTCCATCATTGCCATGTAACACAATTTTAGACTCATCAGAAAAGAGTTCACTGCTCCAATCTTGCTGTGTCCAATTTAAATGACTGCGTGCGAAATGAAGGCGCGCTGTTCGGTGGGCTCGCGTTAGTTTGGGCCCATTAGCTGGCTTGTGTGGTACCATATCGCGTTCTTTTAACCTTCTCCGAACAGTTCGAGCGCTCACAGATACTCCGTGGAAGTCGCGAAGTTGGTTTTGTATCTCAATGGAGGTAAGGTGACGATTTCTCAAGCTGGTCGTCACGATGAATCGATCCTGCCTTTCAGTTGTGACCCGAGATCGTGGCCTTCCTTGGCGACGAACAAAGCGGCCAGTCTCTAGGTACCTCCGATAAACATTTCGGACCGCAGATCGACTTAAATTAAGTTGAGCACTCACGTTTCTTTGGCTGTGTCCGGCCTGAATAAGTGCCACAGCTTGGGCGGCGACTTCAGGTGAAGTATCCATAGATTATTGATAGAACCTCACCTTAATGTTAAGAATAAGTAATGTTTGTTGCAAAACCAAAGATATCAATCACTTTTTCAAGAATTAAATCCAAGTAAACCAATAAAACCAAGTTTTCTTAATATTCGATTGTTTGATATCAACAAACAGGCTCCAAATTGTCTTTTGTTTCTTTAAATTCTGTGTTCGAAATTCAAAAAAAGACTATTGAATGAAATTGTGAATGTGCCAGGTTCAAAACTGCATAAAAACTTTTTGCTCGACCTAATGTAAAATTTTAGCTAGGACCAAACGAAACTGAAAATACAAGGTGGGCCAATTTAGATGTGTCCAGAAGTGTATTTATTAGATATCTTGCCCAACTGAGGTACCGCATTATTGATATTGTATGTGCACAGCAATCTACGGTTCTTCGCCAACAATGCAATTACAACAGTATAGCCTAACGTTCTCTCTCCTACTTTCATTGTTATGAATTATGTTTCATTTCATTGACACTAGATAATTACGAGTTATACAGGTTCAGGTTCAGTTTCAACAGCCAAGGTAGTCGTAAGCAGTAGGAAAATCAGAGTCCGGAGCAATAAACAACGCAATACTAAAAAAAACGGAAACACTTCGTCGCTCGTGATACCAAGGTGAAGGGTACTGTTACATACTCTTTGGTCGAGGATAGTCAAACTTTTTGGTAATGACAACTGAACAGACAAAATATAATATGAATATAATAATAATAATAATAACTGGCAACTCTCGATAGCAACACGAGTTGTTTTTTTCATTCACGAAAACTAAAATCAATTAAAATATAAAATATCAGCCTTTTTTATGTCATTTTGGTAAACATTCTCCAACAAAGCCTCCACAAACAAATAAAGTTATAAATTCAGACTCATCAGAACCATATAAGGCGAAAAAATGAAGAAAATAGAACTTAATTTATGCTGGACAGATGACATATGTCACCAATAAAATGATGAACTTATAACACAATAAAAAGGACCACAATGAATGAAATGAAACAACTATGATAACGAGAGCAGCATCGCAACGTGCACGCCCACCACCCCCGGACCCATCGCTCAGCTCCGCCTCGCCGCCGCCGGACTTTGGATTACCAGTGTCACCGGCGGTTGCAGTCGCGTCGAGCTCGAGCGACGAGTATTTCTCTCCGCCGACGTCGCCAACACCTGTGCGTCGGCAGGGGAGAGGCCGGCCACCGAGGGGCTTGGGACCTAGGGGCCAACCGGCCCCGAGCTGGGTCCCCGCTACCGGTGCCGGTGGTTGTGTGCAGCGCATGAGATGGACTCAGTCCATGAACGAGAACGTCATGCGCGCATATTACGGGTCTACAGATGGGGGAACTAACCTCACTGCGTACCGTGTCAGGATGCTGTCTCTGTTTCAGGACCTGGAACCGGCTGTGAACGTCTCGGCCCAACGATTGTCGGATCAGGTGCGAGTCATCCAACGTAGTCACAAGTTGGACGATGCCGCACTTGATAGGCTGCGCTCAGAGGTACTAAACAACTTTATCATCTCGACCCCGACACAGGCCGTGGTACCGGCGCCAACTAGTGGCGCAATAAAATTATTATTATTATTATTAATCATACCGCGGCCCAATAATAATAGTGATGAGGTAGATGATAGGGTTGTCACGGTAAGTAGCCAGTGCAACGATCGACTGAGGAGCGCGCTGGAGGATGCGCTTCGCGAGTATAGATCGAGTCCTACCGATCTTAGGCCCCGATTACCACGGTTACCTATGCACAAAAAGAATAGGGCGCTGGTGTGTGCCTTGGACTCGCTGCTGCAGAACATCTTCGAAAGCAGCGAGAACCTCGTTGATACGCACTCAATCCTGTACTGCGGGGCTGTTGCGGCATGTCGTATAGCAAACGTCAAGTTTCCAAATTGTGACGAGGCTATACGACCAAAATCTGCTGTACCAGCCTGGCAGTACAGGATCGAGCGGCGTATCGATGAGGCTAGGGCACTCATCGGCAAACTATACTGCTTCAGGGAGGGCAATACAAGACCACGTGTGATGCGCTTTGTGAGGCGGGCGTTTTCGGGGACTGGAATCAGCTCTCGAGAATACACGTCCCGTGTCACAGAGCGCATCGACTTCCTGAAGCAGAAAGTTTGTGCATGGGCAAACCGTATTCGGCGGTATAAGCGGCGGGTTGATCGATACTCGCAGAATCGCATGTTCCAGAGCGATGAAAGGTGGGTATACAGAGCTTGGGAGCGACCTGAAAAAGTGTGACGGACGTGTGCCGACCGGATGATATCGCCACGAATACATTCTGGCGAAACATCTGGTCGGTGCCCGTCTGTCATGCCGAGGGTGGTTGGATGCGCGATGTCGAGCGCGTGTGTGAAGCTATACCACCAATGGAACTAATCAACATCACCCCATTGGATGTAGCCAAAGCAGTCCGTCCGTTACCGAACTGGAAATCTCCAGGACCGGACGGACTGCATAACTTCTGGCTCAAATGGTATAGCAGCTCACACGCGCTCCTGGCATCTCAATTCCAATCATCCTTAGAGTCTGGGTCGCTACCACAGTTTCTAACAACTGGCGTTACCCACCTGCTCCATAAGACTGGTAGTCCCGCGGAACCCAAGAATTATAGACCGATTACTTGTTTGTCGACGGTCTATAAACTTCTTACATCCATTCTGAGAGTGAAAATAAATGATCACATTGAGAATAACTCAATTATGTCCGCTTCTCAGAATAAATGTAGGAAAGGGTCCCGCGGCACTAAGGAGCTACTCCTCATGGACATGGCCATAAGCCAACAGGTTCGTCGATCCCGTAAGGATCTGTCGACATGTTGGATAGATTACAAGAAGGCCTATGACTCTGTGCCACATACATGGCTCATGAGGTTGCTGGAGTTGTACAAAATAGATGCAACTCTACGCGCCTTCCTTGAGTCATGTATGAGGCAATGGAAAACGGTCCTTCGATATCCAGGATGTCGACCGATTCAAGGGAATGATGAGCCTGTATGGATTAAACGGGGAATATTCCAGGGCGACAGTTTGAGTCCACTTTGGTTTTGCTTAGCTCTGAATCCTCTTAGCACACTGCTGGAGGATTCAGGCCTAGGCTATCGGTTGAGAAGAGGTGGTCAAGCCATATCTCACCTCCTTTACATGGATGATCTGAAACTCTTTGCCCCCAACAATTTGCGACTGATGGAGCTACTGAAGGTAACTGAAAACTTCAGTGGTGCCATCAGGATGGAATTTGGTGTGGACAAATGTGCAGTCATGCATGTAAAGAAAGGGGAGATTATGGAATCTGAGGGAATTCAACTCTCGGATTCCATACAGGTTAGATCCCTCAGCTCGGCCGAAAGCTACAAGTATTTGGGTATGTCGGAAGCGTTGGGCATTAATGTTGCTGACATGAAGCAATCGCTGAAGGAGCGCTTCTTTGGCCGCCTGAAAAAGGTTTTAAGCAGCCTTTTGTCGGGCGGAAATAAGGTGCGCGCCTTCAACGGTTGGGTCATGCCGGTATTAATGTACTCTTTCGGCATACTCAAATGGACTCAAACTGAACTCGACGCCCTGGATAGGAGAGTCCGTACACTGCTGACTGCAAACCGGATGCATCACCCACGATCGTCGGTGATGAGACTGTACATCCCGCGGAAGTGTGGAGGTCGAGGCTTTTTAAATGCTAAGACTCTGCACAACCGCGAGATGTGCAGTCTCAGAGAATATTTTCTCAAAGTCGATGTGGGTATGCACCGAGATGTGGTCGCAGGGACTACCGTATTACAAGTATGTGCCCGACCCAGTTCTCGAAAATGACCATGTCACGTTGTACTGGGATCGGTCTATCATCACTGATAGGACTATCGTCGCTAATAAGCCCGATATAGTGGTGATAGACCGATTAGCGCGCCGCACAATGATAATCGATGTTACCATTCCACATGACGAGAACCTCGTGAAAGCTGAGAAAGAAAAACAAATCAAGTATCTTGACTTAGCGCACGAGGTTGTCGACATGTGGAATGTGGACTCGGCTGTCATTGTGCCGATCGTCGTTACGGCCAATGGTCTGATGGCCAAAAGCTTCGGCGACCATCTGTCGAAGCTGGCGTTGCGCAGTTGGATAAAGGGCCTGATACAGAAGGCAGTACTCCTCGACACGGCTCGTATTGTGAGGAGGTTCCTTTCTCTGAAGCCCTAACCACCGGTAGCTTGGACCTCGCTCCCGACACCGGCGGACTACTATTTTTTATATTTTTAAATGTTTTTTTTATTGTTTTTATAGAAATATTTAAAAATGTAAAATATATGTGTATTATCAATGAATAAAGAGAATAATAATAATAACTTTATTTCCACATTTACAATTTACAAGAATTTGAGAAACACGAGGAAAAATATTATTAAAAATTGCATGTAACACAGGTTATCGACCTCTGGCACCCAAGCTAAGATTAAACTTGTGTTATGGATGCCAGGGCACACCCTATTTATTACATCAACTTACAAATGCAAACAAGTTTGGCGATACAACGGATCATTAACAATTATGTGTAAAAACAAAATAAAGTGAAAAATAAAAAAGACAAAGAAAATGTGTAGCCTCTCTTTGCTGTGAAAGCGGGTGTATGGATGTGTATGTGTTGTGTGTATAGTGTGTAATGTGTATTTGTGTAATCGAAAAATCTGAAATGTCAAAAAAGCTTTCCCAACAGGTTCTCAATCTCCTGATAAGTAAGAGTTGTGAGCCATTGACTCACTCTCTTTTTACATTCGAATTTATTGGTTGTGCATATATTGCATTGTTTATTCACTGCATTATAAATTCGACAGCCTAATACTCGGAAGTGTCTCTCAGCTAGTTTGGTTCTACAGCGTACTGCAGGACAGACATATTTTGATCTTCTGGCAGCCAGATGACCCGCACCAAAATCCAGTGAGCCATGTCTCCGCAAGACAGTGCCGAGCACAAAGAGCTGCCTGACGGACATAACATTGCAGTCTTTATTGTATAATTGTAAGGTGCTATACCGGAAGTGCTTAAAAGTCATGACCTTCAGAACAGCTCGCTGCGCTCTTTCAAGCTGAATCATGTACGATTTTGGAGCACCACCCCACACTGTGATACCAAAAGAAAGTAACGACTGGCAGAGTGAGAAGTAAACCATCCGCAGAGTATCTGTATCAGCACTATGTCGTAGATTTTTGAAGATAGCTATCAGTTTCCTGACTCTGCCAGACACACCCTCAATCTGCACCTTCCAGGACATCAGGTTGTCTATTGTGATGCCTAGGTATCTAACTTGACTTGTTCTGACCAGGGGACAGCAGAGGCATTGGTGTCCCTGGCCATTACAAGTATGAGCTCTGATACAATATAACTCATCCGGCTGCGTAGAAGATTTAATAGTGAACGGGATGTATTTTGTTTTTTCTACATTTAGTGTAAGAATATTGCAACCTAACCGAGACATCACAATCCCGAGTGCAAACTCCGCTCGCTCCCGGATCTGCTCCCAGTCTAGACCATGCACAAGCAAAGCCGTATCATCGGCATACGTATATATACTACAGTGTGGGATGGATAGGTTACAAAGGCCATTAACATATATTAAGAATAATGTAGGTCCTAAAATTGAGCCTTGAGGAACTCCGAATGATAACGAGTGTTCGTCACTAATGATTGAACCAATTTTGATGCATTGTGTCCGTTCAGAGAGGTAACTCTTAAAAATTGCAAGCGCAAGACCTCTTACACCTATTCTCTCTAATTTGGATAGTAGTATGGGGACAGAGACAGTATCAAATGCCTTAGATAGGTCTATGAAAACCCCCAGACATTTAGATCTTTCATCTAGTATCCTTACAGCACTATCAACAAAGGCAGCTACTGCGTCATCGCAAGATTTTTTTCTACGAAAACCATATTGGTTTTCTGATAGAATACCATGCGCGTCCATAAAGTTGACCAACCGTGTATTTAATATTTTTTCCAAAATCTTTGACAGCGCTGGAAGGACAGATATAGGTCTGTAATTATTGATACTGTCTCTATCTCCACCCTTGTGAATAGGATGTACTATCGCTTTCTTCAAGGACCTTGGAAATACACCCTTGGAGATGCACAGATCACATATGTGTGTGATAGGGGGTACTAAGAACTCTCGGCTCAATTTCAGCATTTTGGTTGTAATCCCATCCCACCCTGCAGTAGAACCAGAACGAAGACTCATAATGATTCTCTCTACCTCAGCACGATCTGGCGTAAGCAGCACGAGGGAGTTCAGCTGCGCGTCATCCCGGAGATATAGAATGTACTTTTCATCTTGCATATTTATATGTCTGTCCGCAAGGTTTTTGCAAACGTTAGCAAAGAAACTGTTGACCTCGTTTATTGAGGATTCTTTGTTAGAGCCATAGATGGTCAAAAGGTCTGTGGGTGGAGATTTAGTAATTGGTTTATTTAGAATGTTATTTATTGTTTTCCAGGTCGCTTTAGGGTTATTTTTTGCCTTATTGAACTCATTTTTATGGTAATTAGTTTTAAGTCGGTTCAATAATTTATTACAGAAATTACGGTACCGGAGATACGTGATTTTCAAAGTATAATCTTCTGGAGACTTTTTATGTTTCCTATGCATATTATCCCTATTTCGTATGCATCTGAGTAGCCCCTGTGTGATCCATGGCTTCAAAATTTGTAACTTCGAAGGGACACGACTAATCTTGGTGTTTTTTTGTAAAATTGAGGTAAGAGAGTTTAAAAGAAGATCAGTCGCTTCATTTGGATCATAATTTCTCATAATAGGACTAAAATCAGTATTTGCTATATCTGTGGCGACATTAGAGTAATCAATCTTTGTGATGAATCTATTTTCTTTTCGTGAACTCTGATTATTTTTTAGGCAAACTAGTATCGGTACATGGTCCGTAATGTGAGTGTCTAGTATAAAAGTGATAACTGATTTTTTTACCTTGACCATAGTATGATCTAAACAAGTGTTTTCCCTCGTGGCACATGTATATGCGGGAAGCAGTCCATGTGTTGCAGTCAAGTTCATATATTCATTGTAATGTGGGTCCTTCTGAGTTGGGCTTATATTTATGTTTATATCTCCCACGAGAATTATATTTTTATACGTAGACACTGAGGATAATACGTTATTAAGGCTGTTTAAAAAGTTATCTGTACGTCTAAAGGAGGGCGGCCGGTACACTGCTATAACTACTGTTTCGAAATTGAGTTTACAAACAAAACAATTTGCTTCCATGAATTGTGGCTCAGTGACATTATGTTGCATATCCGAGCGTAAATAGATCACTAAACCGTCATTCTGGTTAAAAGAATTACTTGTAGAGTAAGTAGAATACCCTTGAAGTTGCGGAATAGACGAAGTTGATATGTTTATAATATGTTTTAGATCAAAAGTAGCCAGCACTACGATAAAATTATTATGAATAAACTATTCTAAACGGTATCGATAATCGAATTAAATCATTTTTAATTAATACCTTACTGTAAAACGACGATATCTCGGAAGTTAAGATACTTAACCTTCTACCAGTAAAATCATTGAAATCGAATTTTGAACGATTTTTTAATCTAAAAACTAAAGTGAAAACCTTTATTGCAACTTTAACTATACAGGGTTATTTGTAAAACACCAGCAACCTTTCAGGGGGTGAAAGTACTCATCATTATAAACAACTTTTGCTAGGAGACCAACCCTGAAAAATCTAAAAATATATCTGCTATTTCATACATTTTCATCGGGTGACTATTGCATTTTGTATGAAACAGCTGATTTAATTTTTGATATTTCAGAGTTGGTCCCATAGTAAAAGTTGTTTATAATGACGAGTACTTTCACCCCCTGAAAGGTTGCTGGTGTTTTACAAATAACCCTGTATACACACACACTTAAATAAAAGACTCAACTAAAACTAAAAGTAATCTAAAACATGGCGTCGAAAAATTCCTCCGCATCGCAGGCCACTGGTAATGCACCTAAAAGGCTGGCAGCATTGCCACGTTGTATGGCAATGCTTATCCTTTGTCCGAGGTAAAAGCCAGCCCTAGGGTCACGCGAAGTGTCAATTAAGCGTCTTGACAGATCTTTAAACAAGTAATGAGCACTCGGACCCCACGACCCGAGAGTTTCAACCCCAAACGGCTCGAAAATATAACTACCTACAAGGTTATTATATTTCCGCCGCTTGAGGATCTCCGCAGCCGCAGCGGCAGCGCCAGCGCAGCACGAAGAGCTAGGAAGATGGGATGGCGCAAGAGTATCGACACAAGTAGCGTCCCACACTAAATGCCTACCCATCTTCCATGGAAATAATGACATGCCGTCCGGTCTCTTGCCATCGTCGCGTGCCAGGCCATTGGGTTCTAATACAGCCGGAACGCCGACGGTGACAAGAGCTCGTCGGATGATCGTTAATATTCGCGTGCCGCGCTATGCGACCAGCGCTACGGCTGCATGACAGGCCGTAGTGTCCGAGACTGTGAAATCGTAATTAAATTACTTAACTAGTTATTTATGGATTTAATAATATGCTTTTAACATTGTTTTAATAAAAAATAGCAATTGTAAAGTGAAATAAAATATCTCTTAGGGCGGATTTCACCATTTCTAAAGCAAATCGCGTGTAAGAAAACTTACTTCTGCTTGAACATCAACATTGATCTCGATTTTCGTCTAACGGATTTCACCAGCCACATTTTGATTGCGTTCACGAGAGCCTAGTCTCTTTGGCATAGAATGTAAGTATTATCACATAAAACGCAATGCGTTTAGAATTGACATCATGCGGTAGCGACCTACTGCGATTATAAAACCAAAAAGTTTCAATTAATATCACTAAACGTAGCCGGTTACCAAAACTTTTATATGATTTCGACTTTGTTATGTAGGTACTGTGTTAAGTATTATCCATGATTGTTACAGTCATTACTGTCACGAATGTGATACTGTGCACCCATATTGTAATAATATATATTAGTCCAGTAGGGATACAATATTTTTTCCACAAATCCTCCGATAACTCCAAAGTTTTTTATTTTCGCGGAGTGGATTGGTTTAGTGAATTCATTGCTATGTACAAAAATGCTAACAGTTTAGAGTTATGCAATAGGAGATAAGTAGGTATTTCCTATTATTTCGTGTTATAACCAAATTAGAATATTTAAATCAAAATACTATGCTGGTTCTTTGTAAGTACTATCTAAAGGATATATTAGTGAAAATGCTAACAGATAGGTACTGTGGAACAATAGAAATCTGAAAATGTCCCTTAATTCATTCAATAAAAAATTTAAGTTTTCAAATCATTTAATAAACACATAAAAGGAATTAGTTATACCTTACAACAAAAGTTCTAACAACTAAGTATTAAGGATCACAAGTAATTGTATTTTTACTTTGCGATTAGCGAAATATTGAATTTAAGTTTATAATTTTGCGCCTACATATTCGTATTAATAAACTCTGCCACCATACAAAAGTTTCAACATAATATACATGCTATGCCTTTTGTTTAATAAATAAAATACAATTTGGATATTGGGGCGCAGTGTAGGTACGCGGCAATTCGTGCAGCACGGGCCACGGCGCGGTAACACTTCGAACCAAACTCACTGCAAACGTACCTATTGAATGAGGCGCGAAATCATTTAATTATTGTCACATCTCACAAATTACTAGGTACGTACTTACTCTGTTCCAGTCCGTGACTTCGTCCACGTGTAATTATGAAAATCCCGTCACTGCTGTTTTAAAAATCTGTTTTGAAAATACGTTGTTGATAGTTTATTTCAAAGAATTTAATACCTACCTACCAAGATCGCAATATGTTGACTATAGTTTTATTATTATTATGCATCTACTTGTTATATGGATAGAGGAACAGAGACAGAAAGTGGAGATTCCATTACAACATATTTTTCCGGGATAGCTGTCCCGGGTTTTGGGACATCACTTAAGTAAGTACAAAAATAATTATAACAAAGCAATAAAATAATTGGATTCAATAAGTAGGTACCTGTTTTTGTTTCATTATTAATTTAATGTACACTTAGTGATACCTATCCCGATAGGTACTCGAAACAATTTCCTGAAAAAAAAGTTGTCGCATGGAAGTCACTATTTGTCTCTGATACTATAACAAATGCTGTCTACCTATTCCGATCTGTCAAACAGATGGTGCTTTTAAATTTTCCCCATTCACATAATTAAGAGGCCGTGCATAAAATTCACTTGTTAGATTCGCTGCAAATCTATGTTCGTGTGCATCGTTCATGCAGCTACACGCACACGCAGGCAAAAATCGAGCTCAGTGAGCGCTCAAATAATGTTGATCATTTAGAAGATATTATTTTAAGTTACAAAATTATATAGTAGTAAGGTTTATAAATAAAAATCTGTACCGTCTGTATATTTTATATTTATCACAATTCCCATTAAATTTATTCAATTTTGTGTTAGATGGATGTTGATACATTGAGACATTTAACAAAATGATAAATAAAAAAACGATACAATACAATGATACTTGTTTTTTGTAAAATGGTTGTACAAAAAAACACTTTCCATAGGGACATATTTACGAGAATTCTCTTTTATTCTGATATAATATATATCGGCGCGAAGGCTTAATCAAGCGTCGAATAAATCAATATGAATGCCGGCGGAAAGGCGTAATCGAGCGTCAGTTTGATTATTCTAAATTCAAATACTGTGTGATTGCTTATTTGAAGTTGGTAAAAGTCACTCAAACGATTATTTAATTAACTTTATTAGTTGATTACTAGAAATTATTAAACTAATTAATTTGTACTTCTAAATTCATTTTATGATTTGTAAAATTAAATCAAGAATTTAAAAACGAACCATAAAGAAAAGATGAGTCGATAGATTTGTAACGACTCTAACCGAAGGGTATAAATACGAACGCCCGACCGTTCACAAGTCATTCTAAGTCGAGCCGTCGGACGGTGCGGAGCTCCGTAATATCGTGAGTCATTCTTTGTTGTTCACGAATATTTACTGTGTGCCATTTGTGTGCACCAGCGAGAATATAAGTTGATACTGAAAACAAGTATTTCATTTCCGAAATGAGTAACCACCACCAGCACCATGATGATATGGAAATAGTGACGTCGGCATTGCTGACGTCACCGTTTTTAAAAATAACAATGGGGCCCGTTCCCCGTCATCAGAAGTGGGATTGGATTAGAATCCAATCCAAACCACCTCCTCATCAGCTCGATCACCAGCTGACCAACCTGGAACTGTTCTTGCTCAACAATTGGAACCAATTCTGGTACCCACCACTTCGTTGGGTATCCATTATGAGATGATTCACGCCCCGGTTCGTGATCCTTCGGCGGGTTGTGGTAGGCACCACAATTCTTCATGCAAATGATGGAAATGATGCAGAAAATGTCTGAACGGGTATGTGCACCATCAGCAGAATCTAAAATCAGAATTAAGGGTGTCTAACTTCCATCATAATGATCCTGATACCAACGTTGGCGTACGTGAATGGTGTCAGCTTACAGACAAGGCTGTGGACCAATTTAAATTGAACGATTTCGACGTTCGTATAAAAAAAAATGCCGCTTACAAAGGACGTGCCAGGATGTGGGTTGACGACTGGATGATGCAGTTACATCTTCATGGGAAGAACTACGCAGCAATCTGATTACTACGATTGAGCCTGAAAACAGACATTCACGGTATATTTTCAGGTTCCGATTGTTTACGATTCTTCAATGAACATTGCTGTTCTTGTCACGTGCTTGGGTTCTTTGGAAAAGAGTGACAAAGGATAAACCGGACAATGGGCAAGATGTCATCATCTGCCTAGCCTTTTCCCAACTATATTGAGGTCGGCTCCCAGTCAAATCTTTAGCTGGATCTCTAAATGCTAGTATTTTACTGGTGTCAGATTTTCTGGCTTCTGACAATCCGTAAAAGACTGCCAAAGATCTACAAAGGACGGCCGGGACCAACGGCTTAACGTGCTTTCCGAGGCACGGAGGAATCTCAAATTGTTTGCGAATAGAGCTGCTCAACGCAAAAGCAACCACAACCAGAACAAATCATCCCAGAGCTATGAAATCTGCAAGAAAACAAACCATGCGACAGACATTTGCTTGGACATGGCAGCCGGTTTCACCAAATACCAATTGCAGGAGGGTCAATTGAGAAGACTGCCTGCGTTACACCAGACGGACTCTTATGAGTACCTCACGATTCCATTTGGATTCAGTAATGCTTGCACAGTTTACCAACGCTGCATCAATAGGGCCCTGTTATCACTCCTTGGCTCGGTTGTGCAAGTATATTTTGATGATGTACTAAGCAAATGTACGAATTTTACTGAAGGATTGTTACACCTTGAACGCATTCTGATGGCACTGTAGCAAGCTGGCTATTCCATCAATGCGGACAAATGCAGCTTCTTCAAGTGAACCATCGAATATCTGGGAAACGTTTTCTCAGATGGACATGTGCAACCAAGTCCTAGGAAGGTGGAAGCTCTCGTCAAGGCACCAGTTCCAAAAACAAAAAAAAAAAAAAAAACTGTCAAAAACAAGTAAGGCAGTTCAACGGTTTAGCTGATGACTTCAGAAAATACATCCCAAACTTCCCATATAATGGTGCCTCTGTACGAATTAACAAAACAAGGTGCAAAATGGGAATAGGGTGAAACATGAAGATGTAAGAAGTACAACAATACAATGCTTAAATATCGACTCTTGTTCTGACATTGTTTCAAGAGGCAGTACCCATACAATTGTACACTGATGCCAGTAGTCTTGGTTTTGGTGCAGTACTTTTCCGAATTATTGATGAAAGACTACGAGCTGTGGCTTTCATGAGTATGAGAACAACTGCAGCAGAAAGTCAGTATCACTCATACGAACTTGAGACTCTAGCAGTGGTTCGCGCCATAAAACACTTCCAACAATACCTCTACGGACGAAGGTTCACGGTCATAACGGACTGTGATGCACTTAAGGCGTCGAAACACAAAAAGGACCTCCTCCCAAAGATTCTCCGCTGGTGGGCTTTCCTGCAAAATTACGATTTTGAGGTGGAGTACCTTAAAGGTAAACTGGGAAATGAACATCAATAAGTCATTGTCACGATTGATGATTTCATGAAGTATGTGATGTTCTATTACGCCGACAACAAACGCCCTCAATGCACTCTCGCTGCTCTGCATCGCCTTGTGCACCTCTTGGGTACACCGGCCTAAATCATCGTTGATGGAAGAAGAGAGTTCCTGGGGGGGATTCAAAAACTACTGTGATCGATTTGGAATGAACATCCATTATATTACGCCAGGAGTCAGCCGAGCAGTGGCAGTGATCTCGAAGAACTGCAGTTGGCTTTAAATTGTACTTCTCAGCGTGTGACTGGAATAGCTCCACTCACTCTCATCACCTGGCGAAAATGGCGGTCGTCAAACCATGTCAGAGGCCCTTGAGGCGGTTTAGAAACTCTGACAATAGGGTGTGTGCGGTCGATAGACCTTACTACCCACACGAATAAGAAGACCTGGCGAAAACATTGTGTGCCTCCAGAAGTCCTGAGTCTCGTTAATATTGATGACCAAACATAAATATGGAAGCCCTGACTCAACTTGCTCAACAAAAAACCCCATCTGCGAATCAAGATAGACACCGATTCAATCAGCCAAAATATTCATCCTTTCCAAAGAGGATGACCACGAAAGGTTGCGCATTATCAGCTGCAGCTCCAAAAACCAGGTGATCAGGCAACCATATCGGCAGCTGAAGATGAACAACCTGCAATGCCAGCTGGGGCAACACAACCAGTGCCTTCCACCTCACAAACAAAGGCAAGAGCAGCAAACACAAAAACTCAAATACAGAAAACACACATCCACAACAAAAGGCGAGTAACAAAGTGCTTTTATAAAAAAATAATGACTCCTTAACCTTTACCATTTAGAGCCTCTGTGTATAGCACAGCATCGACCTTGTTCATCTTCCCAAATCTACGAGACCCTCCGAGAAATCTACGAGACCCTCCGAGAAATCTACGAGAACCTCCGAGAAATCTACGAGACCCTCCGAGAAATCTACGAGACCCTCCGAGAAATCTTCGAGAGCCTCCGAGACCCTCCGAGAAATCTACGAGACCCTCCTAATCTTTAAACCATAGTTCAACATTTGCCTACAGGTACCAATCTCAAAGAAATACCATAACTTGTTTCAGATTAGAAGACTAAATCTACGAGACCCTCCGAGAAATCTACGAGACCCTCCGAGAAATCTACGAGACTCTCCGAGAAATCTGCGAGACCCTCCGAGAAATCTACAAGACCCTCCTAACATTTAAACAATAGTGCAACATTGGTTGACTACGGATGTCGGATACTAATCTCTTTGAGATTGGTTTCCGTTAATCCGTGAAAATCCGTGGTTTGAGACCCGCAATAAATATTGTAAAACATTTATTTGAAAAGAGTAACTATGGAGTTTCTTGTCCGTTCTTCTCCATAGAATCTACCTTTGTGAACGGACAGTAGAGTCACTTTGTATTATTTTAAATGGAAATGATGACGTTCAAAAGAAATTTTTAAAATAAAATGAACGTTTTGACTTTGACCAAAACTACCAAGAGCTACATTCAGGCTGGTGCAGAGCGCGCACCGCCTGTCAGAATGGCCGTATCGGCGCGAAGGCTTAATCAAGCGTCGAATAAATCAATATGAATGCCGGCGGAAAGGCGTAATCGAGCGTCAGTTTGATTATTCTAAGTTCAAATACTGTGTGATTGCTTATTTGAAGTTGGTAAAAGTCACTCAAACGATTATTTAATTAACTTTATTAGTTGATTACTAGAAATTATTAAACTAATTTATTTGTACTTCTAAATTCATTTTATGATTTGTAAAATTAAATCAAGAATTTAAAAACGAACCATAAAGAAAAGATGAGTCGATAGATTTGTAACGACTCTAACCGAAGGGTATAAATACGAACGCCCGACCGTTCACAAGTCATTCTAAGTCGAGCCGTCGGACGGTGCGGAGCTCCGTAATATCGTGAGTCATTCTTTGTTGTTCACGAATATTTACTGTGTGCCATTTGTGTGCACCAGCGAGAATATAAGTTGATACTGAAAACAAGTATTTCATTTCCGAAATGAGTAACCACCACCAGCACCATGATGATATGGAAATAGTGACGTCAGCATTGCTGACGTCACCGTTTTTAAAAATAACAAGGGAGCCCGTTCCCCGTCATATATAATATATATTATATAATATAATAATAAATATATGTATTAAATATTATATAATATATATTTTATTGTAATCTTGGTAAAAACTAGTGTCTAAGATGTTTTTTTGAGGATGGAATCATGCACATTAGAGTAGACCTGTTCAGTCAGTGCAACCATTTGTGAAAAATTACTTTGACAAAACAATACAAAGTTGAGGTTGTCATTAAAAAAGGAAATAAAAAGACTTAAATATACAGGGTTATTTGTGAAACACTAGCAACCTCACCTACAATACTAGCTATTTGGCATTGCCGAGAGTCGCAAACATTATTGAAAACAAAACTGGTCAACTGTTATACATGACTATTAAAAATACGAATTGTGTCGTGTGTGACCAAGCAAACTTCATATCGGATTTTCAACAAGCAAGGCGTCATAGTCGAAGGTTCAACTGGGAGGCAAAACGTGAAATCCGGCGAGTTGATAGCAGATGATGATGATGGCAAAGTCACGTATATAACGTTTAAAAAGATATTGGAAGCAGAAAATTAAAGTGAACAGGCTGTGGCGTAGATTAATAGCTTGGTACCTACTTAGCTGTAATAATTATTTTTTGCGTACTTTTATAAATATATATTCCTTAGAATGTAATAATAAATAATGTTACCTATATATATAAGCGGACGGACAAGCAAACCATGTTTGTTATTAGTGACCAAACCGGTTGGCCGCCTGTATGCTCCATTGTTTAACGTGCAAGGTGGGGACGCATTCCAGAGCCGCGCCCGCGCATCAGTTTATACCGGCGGCCCGCCAGTCAGCTTATTGCCTTCCGAGTGACCACTGTGTCGCTCAATCCGCTGTCGCGCTTCCGCTAAAGAGCTTTAAATAATACAATTCACTGTGCTTTCTATCTGTCCGCTTCTTCTTCTATCTATCGTTCGCTACTCTTCGATCTTACTGTGCTGTGGAACTTAACCTGTGTGCCTGTCCTGATAAACAATAAACTATTATTCGTCGACTGTGTCTGTGTAAAAACTTTTATTCGTCCCCTCACACATACCTCAAGAAAGAACGCTAAAAGGCCCTTTACCTGCTACGACGGAAAAATTCGAAATGGCAATCACCAATCATAAAAGGCTTTACTCGATCGGCAAATGAGTAATAAGGTTTCTAAAAGCGCAGTATTTGTCTCCTACCGAGCAGATTATAAAAAATAAGTATCTTAAACAGTCCGGTGCATATCTTTGGTTACCACCACGCTAGTAAGAACTATCACTATGCTAAAAATAGGAAAGTAGAAGTTAATATCCTTATAAAACTGCACGGCTCAATTATTATTCATTAAGTAACAACAGAACTAAGCAATTTAATCAATTGCGGCAAAATTAGTACGCGGAAATCGCATAATTAAAAAGAAAAAAAATCGTATCCAGCACGCTGTTTCATTTAATTCATAGTTAATTCACAGTTATTTCATTTAATTCTACACGACCTCAGTAAGCCATATTTTGAAAAACAAAATTGAACAAGAGTCCAGGTATTCACCATCACTATATCAGGTTTATTGGCTACAATAGACCTGTCAGTGATGATGAGTTGACTGTAGTACAATGTGATATTATCATTTTGGAGAACTAGATCGGGCAAATACCTATAATATGGCACTTCCAATCCCACACGGCTGTATCTAGAGAAAATTACTGGTATTTAATCCTGGCTACAAGGTTGTGTCTATGCAAGTAATCTCCGGTAGTTAGTTATCATCATAAGGTCATCCATAATCCATAGAGTACATCAAAACCAGTATGATCCAACGGACAAAGGCACGTGGAGAACTAGATCGGGCACATACCTACAATATGGCATTTCCAAACCCACGAGGCTCTAATTTAGAGCAAATCGAGGGAAAATAGTCCTGGCTACAAGGTTGTATCTATGCAAGTAATCTCCAGAAGTTAATCATCATCATTACTTCATCCACAATCCAAAGAGTACCTAAACCAAAACCTAAAAAAATCTTAAAATGTTGTGTCCCTCAGTGGCATGGAGCGAGTTTTTCTCGGATCTACTATTTCTGGTAGAAGACAAGTATTGTGACGGACGGACGGACTCAGACTACTTTTTTCCATAGCCATAGAAGCTTTTTCTTTACCGGCAGCAATCATACATGATTCAGCCGTAGTCTTCCACCAGTCATACAAGTTGTCGTGACATTTCTGGTAGGTCGATTTGCTAATAAGTGGCAAATTAATGGATGCTGCCAGCTCGTTCAAGTTGGCCCGACCACAACCGATACTAACAATACCCGAAACTACGCTATGGTTTACGTCCAATTCGTTTTCTTACTGTCACATGTGTTTATTTCGAATCGACTTCCATTAAAACGACACCTATGACGAAAATATTGATATAGAATACCTATTGCAGTCGCCATCTTGGATGTACTTATTGTTACCACTATCACTATTGCACTATCAGCTTAAAATACCCTCAAAACCGCCGCATTAATGATTTACAAGTAAGTTCACGAATTCATTATGATCGATCACACGGACTTATACGTAATTCGATAACAATTAAATAACAATAACTAGAAATCATTCTTACCTTTCAATATCAGCAGGAAGTTTAAAATACGATAGCTCCGGTTTTGATGAAGTCGAGTTCAAACAGCCGTATAGGTACTACGCAATACTTTCCTGGCATTTTCAAAACGATCGCGGAGATAAAGTTAAACATGACCAATTCGCGGGACTAGCAGTAGCGAGTGCCGTATCAAGTACGGCACTCGCTACTGCTAGTCCCGCGAAGTCACCTTAGGAGTCTCGTCGGTGTGCATGTTTGTGTGAGTGTGCCGTTTCGAGCATTTGTAGGCAGTTTCCCTACTGTCCATATTTATATTGTGGTATAAGTAACCATAAAAAATGTCAAAATTCTGTGGATGATAATATAGCTGCACTTAACCATTGTAGATTAGAGATTAGAGAAAGTAGATTACGATAGACTAGTACCATTAAATATTCTGAAAACTTACAGTTTCTAGCTAATCTTTTTAACTCCGTGACATAGGTTGCCACGTTCTCGTCCCCTCCCTGTCTTTTCTGCCGAAAACGGTACCTTTCCGCTAATGAAGATGGCGTCGGCTGAAGGTGCTGACGCATTATACCCACGGCTTCACCGTACTTTAACTCTGACGGTTTCTTTGGACTCGATAGATTGACGAGTAACTCATACGCTTCATCACCGATTATAGAAATTAGGGTAGGTAACTTCAACTCCTCCGCCACTTTGATCACTACAAAGTACATTTCCAACCTATCCACGTAGGATGACCAGTGCCCCGTTCCCACGTCAAATTCGCTCAACTTCCCAACCGACATCTTGACTATTGTTCTATAACGCACGCGCACAAAAGTACTTTACTCTCGTCGCCACTGTAATGTTCGTTCGGTGGAGTAAATAAAAGGCGTGTAGTCGCTTAGCTCGTATATTGCGGACTGCCGGCGGCGGCCAGCGCTTGACCTACCTCACTTACAATCATAATAAATATTTATTCATCTACCTACATTACAGCCCGAGGTGTTTTAATTGGTCAACAGTAATGTCATCAAAACTTGCTGGCTTTGCCACTTTTTAGTTTTTTTATCCCGCATATCACATCTGATAATGTAAAAGGCTTGCTTATATCGGAGGCATTATTATTTCCTATTTCTACGATAGACAGCTTTCTGGTTTTGGATAAGCGACGTGGAGGTTTTCCGTTAATAAGAAGTTGATGGGCAATTTGATTAGCGGTCACCTGGCCCGGATTTAGAGCTTGTGGGGGGTTATCAGTGAGTTTGTGGATAGTGTTCCAAGCCTTTTTGCTGTTATGTGTCATGTTTATTTCAGTGACTACTGCCATCCACTTTTTTCTGCGGCTATTACCTACTTCGCGCATTACTTTCTCTCCTAGTTCTAAAGTTTGTTCTGAAAATAGGTCTGTGTTGTACGAGTTTTCATAATCTACAAGGAGTGAGGCGGAATTCTTGTCTAGACCTGAAATGTAAGCAGTACGACAACCCCGCGGGATGAACTGTCGTGATGTAGCCCACACAATTCTAACAAACTTCTCGTAGTTGGTCGGTACGGGATCTATATCTCGTTTTTGAATCAATGCCATCGGAAAACATCTGCCAGTTGGCCTTTGTGAAGTTTAATCGTCGCCTGAAAGGCACAGTTTGAGGTTTTACAGCGAATTCGACGCAGCATCCAATTGGCCTATGTTGGGTTCTTGGTATAGGCTGGTGCACTGTCTTAGTGCAAAGAGGGCTTATATTACCGGTGGCAAAGATCAGGTCAGGGTTATAGCCACGGCGCCATCGACCGCTGTTAAAGGATGCTTGTAGTTTGGCGTTGTGTATTAGAGTGAGGTTCTCTGCCTCCGCCCATTCTTCTACAGCATCACCATCCGTATTATTAGTGATGTAGCCCCATGCGGTGCCGTGGCTGTTGAAATCTCCTATTACGATTTTAATTGGCCTGTCGTGGAAATTGCTCGTGCAGTGGAAATGGAACGGCTTGTTTGGAGGTTTGTATATAGAGGTTAATGTGCAGCTGCCTGTATCAATTGTAATTATCTCGACGGAGTCGACAGATTTGCAGGCCGAGGACTGCACAGCAACGTTTGGTCTTACAAAAACAGCGCTTCCGTACTTTGCATGAGGAATTTCGGCTGTGAGGATCATTCCAGGTATTTGTGGCCTAGGTAGTTCACTATCCCGGTGAGTTTCTTGAACGCAGAGAATATCGCAACGTAAGTCCTGGCACAGATTCCCAAGAAGCTGTGCCTTGTTGCTTGAAAACCCTTTTATATTAATAGAGACTACGTTCAAAGCTGGTTTAGTAATTGTTGAAAAACCAGAGTTGGCAGATGAAGATGCCGTTAAGATTGGCGCTGATAAGTGCTTTTGTGATCGAGTTTGAGTTTGAGTCATCGTGGTGAAAGGATTTGTCAGCTAGACTCTGCGTTACCGAGTGCTAGCTGTCCAGGGTGCGCCGGGCGTTTAGAATCGCAATACGATATTTTTAACGCCGCTCGGGGAGGCTCCTTTCATGCACCCCAACTTTTAATATTAACATTCTTTTTTTTCTTTTTAAAACTTTTAATATTCACCTTTGATACATTGAATTTATACTGGTTTGAAAATATTGTTTTTAATTTTAATAATAATATAGTGTTGTGACATTCACATAAGTTTATTAAAGTTATATTAACTAAAGTTTACTGCTGCGCCCCAACACGTCTAGACTGCACAATACTCTTCGGACCTCTTTAATGTGAACTGCGATCTCCGGCATCGAAGAGTCACAACGAGGTAAAGTTGGTGGTTGCTTGGAGCCAGCGTCCAGACGCGAATTGCTTGCAAAGAGAGTGGCAAATAAATTTGCTTTCTCTCTTACAGAGTGAGCCAGGGAACCATCAGGTTTTAGCATTGGAGGCAAAGTGGGTCGACAGAAATTCGTTTCAACCGATTTCGACAGGGACCAAAACTTTTAATAAGTAGTAAAATAAAAGTGAAAATTTTAATATCATAACGTTACTTATTGTTATACATATATGGGCTCCTTATTTACCGTCTTCATTCGGCCAAACATTTTGTCAGTTTACCAAATGGTCGATAGATGGCGTTGCACTGATGACGCGTTTTTCTGAATCACGGTGTGTTAAGATTTTCCGTCAGAGTATCACTCTCACACGATTTTAACAGCATTGTCGTCCGCTAGGGTATTCGGTCGCATTCGGATTGTTGTTGTCGCCTTGGACGTCGGACTTGGTCGGTCTTGAACAATTCTGGTTCTTGCGTCGTAACAGTGCTGAACTGGACGGTTCGACTTTGCCATAAACAAAAATAGAACAGAATAGAATGTAACCAGTATTTTTCTTACCGCACGAGCACTCCGCTATGCCGCGAATTTATCGCGAATTTAATGTTTATTTACATTACGTAAGATTTATTTTTTAATTAGGAATTTTCACATCTCAGGGCTCATGATTTAAAAGAATGGTCGTGGAGTTTCTTGCACGTTCTTTTCCATAGAGATCTACGCTTTGGAACGTAGCTTCATGTTTTTGACTAACTGACCTTAACAATTCAAAAGTGTGTGTAAACGGTTTATTTGGACAAAATGATTTTCAACTTACATCTTTCCCAAGGTACTCCCAAATTAAGAAACAGCCTGTGTGCTATGCTATCCCAGACTACAATCTATCTCTGTGCGAAATTTCATACCGATCCATTCAGCCGTACTAGCGTGATTGAGTAACAAATATCCAACCATTCAAACTTTCGAATTTCAAGACCTAAAATAGTAGGCTAGCATAGATCTAAGCCCACGCGGACGACGTCGCGGGCACAGCTTGTTTTGAAATAAATAGATATCTTCTAAGATTTACAAAATAATTCAATTTCCCGTTACTTATACAAATTCTCTTTAACTTTTTTTTTTCTCATGGTCCAGTTGAGACTATTCAACAATTTCTTCCAGTCTGTGAATATGGTCTCCGAATATCGTCAATGGATTTAACGCCAATTTGCACTTTGCTACATTTAACTTTGCCACTTCATTTATCCTGTATTTATCGGCCTGCAGCCTTAAACCCAATGCTCAATTTAGTTTTCTTTATTCATTAATTCAAACAGTTTATTGTCGGTAACCATATCAAACTTCTGAACATAAATAACTTATTAAAATGTTCACAAGCCCACACCTAACGTAAGCGCTTCTTTATTGGTCTGAAAATATCGACGCCCTCACTCAAAGTTCTATTTCCAGGACAAAATAGTTAAAGTAAAGTAAATTAAAGTAAAGTAAAGTAAATTTATTAAGACACAATTTTTGACATCTTAAGCACAACAAATAAAAGATAATAAAATAAAAAAAAGAAATAAATAAAGATAAAGTGCAATAAAGTAACCCTAGATCCCACACTAGGATACCCTGTGTCGTGGAATCTAGTTATTTCAAAGATAATGACTTGTTACAAGTGCACTAGTGGGTAGTTCAGTATCCAATCGTTTGGTTGCTTAGTCTAAACAACATCTTAACTTACATATTTAAGGAAAACATGCAAAATTACAATAAAATATAAGGTTTGTGTTGAGTGTAATGTAGTGTAGATTGTATGTTTTTGTAGTTATGTATATGTATGTCTACGCGTCGTCATCCATCACGTACGAGCCCACCACTATTAGACGTCACGAGTGTAGTTCCGTATTCCTCCACGAGCGGCGCCTCAATCATTAAAAAATCGGTCGACGAACACGCACGACAAACGCATTAATTTTGTTAAAAACCTGTCCTTAATTACTGATTATACGCCTTATTGCTATCGAAGAAGATTTTCATTCATCTCCAAAACATATTTTGGTCCTTCGAGCCGGATGCAGCAGAAGAAATCATCGCGACCAGCATAAATCGGACGCACGAAGCCATCAGCGAAGTCACCCACGGTACCAGCATAAAACGGTCAGGTCAATTATCATCAATCATCATTATTTATCCTTATTCCACTTTTCTTTGTTCAGTGCTTCATTTGTGTTGATAATGTGTGAAATAATAGTATTTTATTCCCGTTAAACAGTTAAAAACGCTTAAGAATTTTGTTTTGTCGCTACCCTCAACTTAAAAATAATAATAAAAAAAATAATCTTTTGCTAATCTATAAAATATAACTATTTTCCACTGTCTTTCACAAACTCCAAAATGACTAAAACTCCATCAAAAGAAAGTTGTAGCAGTGGTGAGGATATATTTCGAGATTTAAATAAAAAAAGTGGTGTTGTTCGCGGTAAATTTCGACTATTCATGAAGTCTTTAAAAGATCGCTTTTAGCGATAAGGCCGCCCATTGTGTCACCCTATGTAATGTTTTCTTCATATATATTTTCTGTAACTTATATGGTGTACATAATAAAGAGTATTCTATTCTATTCTATTCTATTCTATGTAGACTCTGTAGAAATAATGCCCATTACTGAAATCATAAAAACAGAATTACAAACGCGTTTACAAAAGGCAGATTTATTGTTAAAGCAGTTTTCAGAAATTCAGGACGAAATAGACTTGCGAATACTTGATAGTCAAATAGAAAAGGAATTATCTGATAGGGAATCTTTCGAAACCCATTGTTATGCTTATGTGGCTAAAACTAAGTGTATTATTAACCCAGATATTGCTCAAAATTCTTCTAAAGTTTTTAGTAAAGTTCAATTACCTACAATTTGACTTCCATCCTTTGATGGCTCTTATGATCATTGGTTGGAGTACCAAGATACTTACCTATCTCTCGTCCATAACTCTAACGAAATAGATAATGTGCAGAAATTCCATTACTTGGGTAGTTCTTCGAAATTTGATTCTTTGACTGATTCATATGGCCAAAATTTCATTTCACTTTTAGCTCAGTAACACATGTTCATATGAAAATAGGTATGCTAAATAACATATATTTAGATGAGGGACTCGTTTTTAAAAAGTAGTTTTCAAGATGTCGACATTTAAATATTTTGTGTCCAGATGAATCAAAATTTGTTACAGATGAATCAGAAACAGAAATAAAAATGAAAAACTTTGAATGTAAATGGACTCTGTATTAACAAAATAATTATAATATTATAATATTCTCTCTGTTTACTTTTGTGTACACACGGCTACAAATCAAGCTTTGCCAAACCAGTATTGGCTGACCGTTCATTGTGAGAAAATATCATACAAAGTGAGGCCAAGACAAACTGGTTTTGTATAGCTTGACGTGTAGCCGTGTGTACAACTCACTGATCCTATTTATAATACTTATTGACTTACTATAACCTACTTATTAAAATCACAGAAGTGATAATAATAATGGCACTTTTAACATCAGTCTTAGTTAAGCAGTCTTAATTATTAGTTAATTGGAATTATCAACCACGTTAGTGTATTAATTGCAGTCTTGTTGCGCAAGCGGCTGAGTGCGAACGCGTTGGCAGTGCCGTTGTGATCGGTGACTCACTGCAGTGAACAATGTCGTTAAGTACGGTGAAATGTAATAGTTGTAATGTCGTCATTAACGAACTATTGGCGTTCTTACGAAATGTTTTGGACGTTATGGACGAAGAAAGTGTTCATCAGCTCAGTGTACTTCTTCTTTCACGGCGGAAGAAATAGTTAAAGCCAAGACTCTGCTGTTTGAGTCGATACCAAGCGGGAAGAAGATGCCTGTGCGACGAAAGGATGGCAAGAAGAAAACGTCTCGGGATCTTGATGATATGATTTGTTTGCTGAAAGGAACAAATCCAGAACTGTTCCCGATATTTGTGGCGAAGGAGTTGCACAAACTCCCTCCAGTCTCTTTCGATCATGTGGATGTTACCAGACTATTAAAGGACATCGTAAGATTGCAAAATAAGGTCAGTGTACTAGAAGAAAAAACTGTCAAAATGGAACAATTCGATCTATTGAAGCTAGAAGTAGAAAATATGAAATATTCATCGTTAGTTGACAATTACACGATAGGCATGAATGTAAACAAAAGAAGGGGAGCTTGTTTACAAAGCAGTATTAACTTAGATAGTGGCCCCATAGGCTTACAATATGTGCCGATTAAGTATTCGCAAGTAGCAGCTGATTCAAACGTCAACGGCCAGCTGGCGAAGAACGCGTCATCAACACCGGATCAGAGTGTGAATAACAGCATCTCTGTTTTGCATGAACAGATTAATGCGACGGAGAATAGTAGGCGCGAAAACGAGCGAGCGGGTACGGCCGACAAGGAGAGTGCGAGCGAGATCGAGTGCGTGACGGGCAAAATTGCGACGATGAGCGGCAAGGAACCAGTTTCGTTATCAGCTACCTGTGCGATGATGTCACGGTCCCCTACTACCGGACGGCGTGCTACTGTAGTCGTGACAAAATCACATGAATCGGTATCGAGTGATGCATGTGCTTCGCCAGCGACGATGCGGTGTGCGGGTTTGCGTGATGTTAACGTGAGTAGTGAACAAGTGGTAGGTGGTGTTGGCACTATGGATTCTGAATGGAAGGTAGTGCAGAAAAAACGTTTTAAACAAAATAGGTTGGATAGTAGGAAGAGAACGGCTATAACTGCGCCGGACGGTAGATTTCGAGCAGCGGATATCAAAGTGCCGTTGCTAATTTCTAACGTTAGTACAGAAGCAAGTGAATATGACATTATTCGTTATATTAAAGACAAGACAAGTGAAACGGTAACATTAAAAAAGATTAACATGAAGTCATTTAGAAAGTATAATGCGTACAAACTATATGTTTCCAAACACAAGGTAGACTTGTTTTTGAATAGCGAGGTATGGCCTGATGGAATTGTGTTTAGGCGTTTTGTACATTTTATGTATCGAACAAAATCGCAGGAGTCTAAAGTTATAGTCAATTAATGTCGTAATTTATGGATAGAAAAAATAGTAATAAATATCTTAAATTGACTAGTTTTAATTGTAAGTCGGTTAAACGATCTATAGATAATGTTAAGGATATATGTATATGGTCTGATTTGGTAGCCCTACAGGAGACGTGGCTGCTTCCCCATGATATTCCAATGTTAGGAACAATAAGCCCTGACTTCGAGTGTACGGGTAAGTCGGCTGTGGATACTGCTGAGGGCTTGTTGAGAGGAAGACCTCATGGGGGGGTTGCCATTCTCTGGAGGAAGGGCATTTTTGAGAAGGTCTCTGTTGTTGACTGTAGCAGTCCTCGGTTAGTAGCCATTACAGCCACGTCAAAGGGTCGTACCATTATTGTATTTTCTGTATACATGCCTACAAATTGTCCACATAACTTACCAACTTTTACGGATGTATTAAGTGAGATTAGTGCTACTATAGCAAGCTGTGATGTAGAGAATGTTTTTATATTGGGTGATTTCAACGCTCACCCCCATGAGATGTTCTATAGAGAATTAATGAACTTTTGTTCTGACCAATCCTGGGTTTGTGCTGATGTAAAGAAAAGGGGGGTTGATAGTGGTACCTACACTTTTATAAGTGATGTGCACGGAAGCAGGAGATGGTTAGATCACTGTGTGGTATCTGTATCAGCGTGGCACACAATCGCAAATGTTGATGTATCGGAGGATGTTTACGTCTCGGATCATTTGCCGATACATCTGGATTGCGACTTAGAAGTTGTGAGGCCTAAATTGATGACTGGGGGTGCTGGCCGCAATTCTGTCTTTTGGGGTGAAAGAACTAAGTCAGAAACGCAAAGTTATCATAATTTATGTACCAGTAAATTGCGAAACGTTGATTTCCCCCATGAGTTTGAAAAGTGCAGCGTTGGATCATGCGGTTTGGCTGATCATAGAGTTGTTCTGGACAATTTGTATGAACAGATTGTGGAAAACCTATGTGCGGCGGCTAGGCAATCGAGAGGGACATCTGCGGGGGGACCGAGGCGAGGTAAGCGAGTGTGTGGGTGGAATAAGTATGTGAGAGACGCCCATCGCGAGGCCAGGTCTAGCTTTCAGACCTGGGTACTGAACAATCGTCCCTCGTCAGGCCCTGTTTACGATGAAATGTATGAGAAGCGAAAAGTTTTTAAAAGTCGACTGAAATTTTGTCAAAACCACGCTGAGCAAATTGTAATGGATAGGCTAGCAGAACAACGAGCGAGTAAAAATTTTGGTAAATTCTGGAAGTCTACTGGTAATCTGGATGCGAGACCTGGCCTCTCTGCGTGTGTGGAAGGGATAAGTGATAAGAAGGGAATTGCGAATGTGTTCATGGACCATTTCAAAGTTCGATCTCCTCTCGGTCCCTCAACCATGGTGAATGATGGTGGGCCCATTCGTCCTGACGCTAATCCTCTGATACGGTTCTCAGCCAAGCAAGTACGTGAAATCATTTACAACATGAAACGAGGCAAATCTCCAGGACATGATGGGCTCAGCATTGAGCACTTGAGGCACGCGGGTTTCCATCTGCCGCGAGTCTTGTCTATGTTTTTCACAATGTGTATTAGTCACGCGTACCTACCTGATAATCTTATGAAGACCATCGTGGTTCCCATTGTGAAGAACAGGACAGGTGACATTTCAGACAGAGGTAACTATCGTCCCATTTCTCTTGCGACTATAATAGCCAAGGTTTTGGACGGTATGCTTGATTCACACTTAAGTAATTACATACAGCTTCATGATGCACAGTTCGGGTTCCGCCCCGGACTGTCAACTGAAAGTGCTATTTTAAGTCTCAAGCATACCGTTCAATATTATAAAGATCGCGGTACGCCGGTGTACGCCTGTTTCCTTGATCTCTCCAAGGCGTTCGGTCTTGTCTCATACGATGTGCTCTGGAGAAAGATGGGAGACAGGGGTATACCTGCGGAAATATGTGGGCTATTCAAGTATTGGTATGGTAACCAAGTCAATCGGGTGAAATGGGATGATACAGTTTCTGAGCCGTATAGGTTGGAGTGCGGGGTGAGACAGGGTGGTCTGACGTCTCCCAGACTCTTCAACCTGTACGTGGATGACCTGATAGTCGCACTCAGCAGCATGCGTGTCGGATGCAGTGTTGATGGGGTTAGAATTAACAACATCAGCTATGCAGATGACATGGTGCTGCTGGGTCCGTCGGCGGGAGCAATCAGAGAGATGCTTAAAACGTGTGAGGCCTACGCTGCCGCACATGGATTAAAATATAATGTTAAAAAGTGTGAATATATGGTCTTTGAGGTCAGCGGCAAACGCCGTGGAGAAGGACCCGAGTTGCTTGTGAACGGGTCGCCAATTAATAGGGTGGCAACTTTTAAATACCTAGGGCATTGTCTTGCCGCTGACCTCAGGGAAGATGTTGACATTGAGAGGGAGCGCAGGGCCCTAGCGGTCCGTAGCAATATGTTGGCCCGTAGATTTGCGCGGTGTACAGATCAAGTAAAAGTAACACTTTTCAAGGCTTATTGCCAAAGTTTGTCCACGGGCAATCTATGGGTCAATTGTGCTAAGAGATCGCTGGATGTCCTGCGCGTCCAATATAACAATGCTTTCAGGATGTTGTTGAGGCTACCTCGTTATTGTAGCGCGTCGGAAATGTTTGCGCAAGCCCGTACCGACGGCTTCTATGCAGTTATACGAAAAAAAACGGCGTCGCTACTGAGGAGAGTGAGGGACAGTCAGAACAGCATCCTGAAAACTGTAGCCGAGAGCTTTGGTTCTCCGATTGTGCAGCAGTTTGTGCGGAGGTTGATTTTTACTAACACTAGGCAATAAGGTATTTTTGTATGTTTACTAACACTATAATATGGATGTTTGTGTGTCCGAAATAAAGATATGATATGATATGATATGATATGATTAATAGTTTTCCATCCTTCTTCGTTCTGTGAGTCTCTTTTTCTTCTTCTTTTCTTCTGTTGATAGTGGCATATTGTTTGCAATATCAAAATTGCTATTTATTTAGTACTGGATCAATTTTATTACCTACTTTATTGTTAGTAATAAATACACTGTTAGTTAATGATTGTAATTAAGAAATATCAAAAATATTATGTAGAACAAGTAAACTCCTGTGATTTTTGAGTTATTTATATGGTTATTTACATTGCTAAGTAAATATATAACAAATAAGACTAGAACTACTGACTTGTGCTCAGTTAAAAGCACTGACATACACTCTACTGACATGGATAAGGAAAATTACGCAACAAAAGTGCTCCTTTCTTGCTGGAAAAGGGAAAAACTAATTTATTTTCTGATTCATAAGGGGTATTGAACATATCAATCAGGCACAGATGAATCATGATTTCATGCATAACTCATCACACATACAGACTTCAGTATTGTCATTTTTCTACACGAATCTATAACCCAAAAGCATCACACAAAACTCAGATTGAAGTTTTAAAACAACAAAATAAATTTTATAATGTAGGCATTGTAATCAGGAAACTACCTGGACCAAGCACAGATGAATCAGGTATTTACCTTCGTTACACCGGGATCTAAGCCAACCAGCCGCACGTCCGCCTTCCAGCTCGTCGATTGCACTTCCCCTGACTGGCTTCCCCCCGGCCCCCGCGCGGGATCCCAGACTCTCATTGTTATTACTCGACCAATTACGGTCAAGCGCAGCTTACTCCACATTAATCAGTATTATACGACGGACACTTCTTTTTCACTAAATTGTAAACACACTAACGTGGTTATAACTAGTACATATTTTTTTTGTAAGAGGTCAATTCATTGCCTTTCGATATAACTTTAATTTATATTGATGAATAAAAGGGAAATTGCGACATCGACCATTATGTTCCAGAAAATGGCAAACGGACGCCCTATATGAATCAGGAGAACAAATTTCAAATATTTTAACTTTGTATCTAGACAGCAGTTAGAACTAAAGCTAATTTCTTTAAAAAAAATATAACATGCCGTTTTGTTAGTTGGTTACAGAAATATACCCACAGACATCGAAAATTTTGTCTCTGAAGAACTACCCACTTACGGTCTTCTCTTTCTAGCAGTGCATTATCGGTTATTAAATCATTAGAATTTTCTTCTGAGAATTACAATATAACATGGGAGTTATTGGAGAACAGATTCAATAATAACCGTTTACTTGTGCAAAACCATGTAAAGGCTTTATTTTCTATTACGTCACTTAATAAAGAATCATCTAATCAAATTCGTAAACTAATAGATACCGTTCTCAAAAACCTACGTTCCCTTAAAAACCTCGGCGAACCGATCGAGTCTTGGGACACGTTGATTATATACTTAATAACATCTAAACTTGATTCAGTTACCGAAAAAGAGAATGGGAAACTCATAAAAGTTCAATTTATAAATAGTCACAATCAGGCAAATACACGTACATGTCTTGATTATTTGATTACTTTTCTTAAAAATAAGGCTGACGTACTAGAAACTATTTATTTAGCACATAGTATATCTTCCACAGAGAATAACGCAAAGAAACCATCACATTCACAACAAACAAATAAGACACATAGTTACACATCAACACAAAATAAACAATCTAATAATAAAAATACTAAACGTTTACTTATTTGCGCTATGTGTCAAGCTAACTATCCGCTTTATTCTTGCGATTCATTCTTAAAATTAACCGTTAACGATAAAATTAAATTCATTAATGAAAAGAAGTTATGTTGTAATTGTTTACGCGCTAATCATTCGGTAGATGAGTGTTGGTTCGGTCCTTGTAGGCAATGTAACAAGAAACACAACAATTTAATTCATGATAAATGTGACGATAGTGCGATTGCATCCACATCGTCAGCTGTTGCGCTTAATTCACAGCCATCGTGGCAGGATACAACTAGTGGTGAGTCTTCAAACACTACTACATTACATTCTGCATCTCACACAATACATCAAAGTACTACTCATTCATCATTAGAGACTGTACTGCTGTCTACAGCTTTAGTTGAGGTTGCAGATAATATGTTTAATAATATGTTTATTGCATCAACTGAAATTCTTATTCTATTTACAAAAGAAGCATCCTTTTAAGCAAATAGTTTGCTTGTGTTAAGAAGCTCTGCCATTATCAAGGTTATAGTATAATAATGACAATAAAATTAATGAGCTTGTTCAGGATAAGTGTCAACTTATACAAATATAAAAATAAAACTAATTGAAAACACAAATGAAAATAAAAGTGAAAAATTAAAATGAAAACAAAAATAAAAAAATAATAATAATAATAATTATAATAGCTGGCAACTCTGACTGTCAAGCCAAATTTTATTTCGTTCTCGCAATTTTATTTCAAAGAAAATTAGTTTTCAGCCTTTTACATGCACAATTTTTACAATAGAAGCGCACAGGAATCAAACAAACTATTAGAAACTTAAAAACTACAAAAACCAAATAAATTATGAAGAAAATGAAAATTAAACGACCGACCGATGACATATGTCATGATGTCATGTAAGGAATTAACCGAAATGACAATGAACGAAATTAAAATGATTGGATGATGATAACAAGAGCAGCATCGCGACGCGCACGCTCACCACCCCCGGACTCGTCGCTCAGCTCCGCCTCGCCGCCGCCAGACATCGGATCACCAGTGGTGTCATCGGCGTCCGAGACGTTCGCAGCCCTCGAGAATATACGTCCCGTGTCACAGCGCGTATCGACTTCCTGAAGCAGAAAGTTTGTGCATGGGCGAACCGTATTCGGCGGTATAAGCGGCGGGTTGATCGATACTCGCAGAATCGCATGTTCCAGAGCGATGAAAGGTGGGTATACAGAGCTTGGGAGCGACCTGAACAAAGTGTGACGGACGTGTGCCGATCGGATGATATCGCCACGAGTACATTCTGGCGAAACATCTGGTCGGTGCCCGTCTGTCATGCCGAGGGTGACTGGATGCGCGATGTCGAGCGCGTGTGTGAAGCTATACCACAAATGGAAGCTATTTCCATCACACCATTAGATGTAGCCACAGCAGTCCGTCCATTACCGAACTGGAAATCTCCAGGCCCGGACGGACTGCACAACTTCTGGCTTAAGTGGTATAGCAGCTCACACGCGCTCCTGGCATCTCAATTCCAGTCATCCTTGGAGTCTGGGTCGCTACCACAGTTTCTAACAACTGGCGTTACCCACCTGCTCCATAAGACTGGTAGTCCCGCGGAACCCAAGAATTATAGACCGATTACTTGTTTATCGACGGTCTATAAACTTCTTACATCCATTCTGAGAGTGATAATTAATGATCACATTGAGACTAATTCAATTATGTCCGCCCTTTCAGAATGGATGTAGGAAGGGGTCCCGCGGCACTAAGGAGCTACTCCTCATAGACATGGCCATAAGCCAACAGGTTCGTCGATCCCGCAAGGATCTGTCGACATGTTGGATAGTGTAGCAGAGTGCTGACTATGCGGTGAAGCGTCTCATGCGAAACTTTAAGGATTGTAATGAGAATAATAGAAAATATAATTACAGAAAATGTATATTAGACGACAATTGAACAATGACAGCTTAACGTCTCAGTAAAAAAGAAAACACATCCAAAACTCATGTCACTGCAGCTGAAACGTGCCAAAGAGGCTTTAACACTTTCCCTCAGCTGATAGTCGACCGACTTTATCCTTCAGACCCAATTTCTGAGCTAGTTCTTGCAATCTGGGTCTGGGCAGGGCCTTAGTTAGGAGGTCTGCTAACTGGGTAGCAGAGCTAGTCCTTTTGACCACGATGTCGTTTTGAAGCACAAGCTCCCTCACGAAGAAGTGCCTCACACGAATGTGTTTAGTGCGACGGTGAAACTCTGGATTATGTGCCAATTTCACCGCAGCTTCGTTGTCCACGAACAAAACTGGAATTTCTTTTTGACCATTCAAGTCTTTGAACAGTCTCTTTAGCCAAATTAGTTCTCTTGCAGCTTCACTTGCTGCCACAAGCTCAGCTTCTGTAGTACTAATGGCAACTGAAGCTTGTCGTTGGCTCATCCAGGAGATTGCTCCTCTTGAAAATAAACACAATACTCCAGTCGTAGAGCGACCTGTTTTCAAGCAGTCAGCATGATCAGCATCACTGTAGGCTTTTATTTGGTTAGGAGAATTTTCATCATGAACATACATTATTCCTCTTGACAATGTGCCTTTCAAATATCTCATTATGCGCTTAACCATACTCCAGTCGCTAGAAGTTGGTTTCTCTAAGCTCCTCGAAGCCAATCCTACAGCATAAGCCAGATCAGGGCGAGTGCCCACCATCAAGTAAGCGAGCGAGCCTACTGCTTCTCTATAGGGAAATGACAGTGAATCTTTGTCAGCTTTCCCTTTTTCAATAATTCCTTCTTTCTGTAAAGGAGTTGATACTGGATTACAGTCTTTCATATTGAATCTCTCCAAGACCTTATTTGCATAAGCTTCCTGCTTTATGAAAATCGAGCCATCCTTCTTTTGTTCTATCTCTAACCCTAGATAGTAAGAAGCTGGTTTGCTAGTAATCATCAGAACTTTCTTTAGGTCGTTGATGAAACTATTTGCAAGGTTTTCATTACTCGCTGCAACTAAACCATCATCAACGTAGAGTGCTATTAAGATTTTCTTATCTCCTAGGATTTTGGTGTATAGGCATGGATCAGCGTCGCTTGTCTTGAAGCCTAAAGATTCAAGTGTTTCTGCAAAACAGTAGTTCCAGCAGCGTGGTGCCTGCTTTAAACCATATAGGCTTTTTCTTAGACGACATACTCTGGATGTTCCATCTTGAAAGCCTTCTGGCTGCATCATATAAATCTCTTCAGTTAAATTTCCATTAAGGAAGGCTGTTGCAACATCAAACTGAATAAGATGAAGTTTCTCTCTTGCTGCAACGCTGAGCAAAGATCTTATAGTAGCTAACCTCGCTACTGGGCTAAATGTTTCGTTATAATCAAAACCTTTCTTCTGCTTAAACCCTTTTACAACTAGTCGGGCTTTATACTTTTATATTGTGCCGTCAGGGTTGCTTTTGACTCTAAAAACCCATTTACATGGCAGAGCTTTTCGATTGCTCGGTAGATTTTGCAAGTCCCACACTTGTAATCTTCGCAAAGAATCGATTTCACTCTTCATGGCTTCTAACCATCTATCTTTACTTTTTCCACTTGATACTGCTTCCTTATACGTCGAAGGTTCTTTTTCAGTATCGACTAGGAATAAACTATAGTCATCTAATTTACGTGGAGGTCGTAGAGTACTTCTGTCCCTGAGATTATATCTTGGAGCGTCTTCCTCAGAATTCATCGGAATCTCAACATAAGTAGGAACAGCATCTACGAATTCTTCTTCAGTTTCACTATCTGAAAATGCGGTTTCGTTTTCTATGAACTCTCTTTCTTTCTCTCCCTCTAATTGGACTGACTGTCTCTGATTTCCTGATTCATATGCCTCTATTGCTATCTCAATAGGCCTCCTTATATGTCTATCTTGTTCTAAGTCTCCCTCTAATTGAATAGATCTCTGTTCTGATTGGGCTTCCTGATTCAAGGGATTGGCGATTTGCGAATGCTCTTGTCGAATAGTTTCTTCAGGAACTGTACCATATGAAACTGTCCACTCTTTCTCAATCGGTTTTGGGTCAGATTTCACTTCTGAAGCTTTAGCTTCAATCCCTGGAATAGGTCTCTCTTCGAAGATAACATCTCTAGAACGGATAAGATTGTCAACTTTATGCTGTGTTTCATACCAAATACGATAACCATCATCATTGTCGTACCTATGAGAATGCCTTTAGTTGCTTTCTTATCTAATTTTTTCCTTTTATGTTTCGGAACATGTGCGTAACAGGTGCTTCCAATGATCCTAAGATGCTTTATGTTAGGCTTGTTCCCAAACCATAATTCATAGGGTGACTTGTCCTTCTCTCTAGTTGCACCTGTTCGGTTTAAAATATACACAGCTGTCATTATAAGTTCCGCCCATAATGCTTTTGGCAGTTCTCTCTGAGCATTCATCAATGTTCTTGCGGTTTCTACTAATGTCCTGTTTTGGCGCTCGCTACAGCCATTCTGCTCTGGCGTGTACGGCATAACAAGACGTTGCTTAATTCCTTTTTTATTTAAAATATCTTTGACCTCCTTGTTGTCAAACTCGGTTCCGTTATCACTCAACAGTGTTTTGATTACATGTCCTGTGACCGTCGCTTCTTGAAGCATTATACTCAATTTGCCTTTGACGTCGCTTTTGTTTCTAATGCAATACACCATGCAGTATCCGGAATAGTCATCTTTAAAAAGTACATAGTAACGATATTTTGTAAAACTCATAGGGAAAGGACCGCAAACATCTGCATGAATTATGTCTCCTGGCTGTGTAGATCTCTCTCGTATGCCAAACTTTAATCTATGCATCTTTCCGTAGATACAAGCTTCACACAACTCTTTGTTTACTGGAAGTGACAATCCTAATTCTCTTTGAATGACTTCCTTAACGTGTCTTTTATTTTGATGCGCTAATCTCTCATGATAGAGCTGCATCAAATCACTTGTAGTAGTGGCAAGTATAGGTACTGGTGGCAGGACATTGCGTACTTTCAACTTAAAAAGTCCTCCATAGTGATTACGTTTGCCAACAACTGAAACTTCCCCATTCAAAATTACTTCGCAAGATTCCGGGGTCGAGATGAACTTGCTATTTTTCTGTTTATCATGCATAGCTAGCACTGAATACAGATTTCTCTGGATCTCTGGTACATACCAAACGTCCGTAAGTGCTATTTTCACAATTTTTCCTTTGACATCTGCTTCCAAATAAATTGTTCCTTTGCCTTTTGCTTGAACAATATTACCATTAGCTGTGGTAACTCCTTGGATCTCGTCAAACTCTTGGAATATTTGGAACAGGTCACTTCTGTTGGTAACGTGACTAGTCGCTCCATTGTCCACGTACCATGACTCTCTATCTTGCGGTATGAATGCCATAATATCCACGCTCATAATAGCCATATTCGCACCTTGACTTGAAGATGGCATGTCTTTACTGTCTTTTGGCAGGCGACCATCTTTCATCCACTTTTGGCAGGATCTTACTCGATGTCCCATCTCATGGCAGTAATTGCATCTCATATGCTTATCCTTATTCTTCTTGTCTTTACGAATCATGCTATTCTGTGTCGTCACTAATATCTCTTCACTTGATTCACCATTCTTCTTTTCAAGTGATTTTTCGTGAGCGCAAAGGTTACTTGTCAAACCTTCTACTGTCCTCTGTTCTTTGGCTAACAACAACCAACTTGATTTAAACTCGAAATACTTCTGATCTAATTAAATGTATCCAGAATTTTGCAAATAAGGAATATTTCTGGTAGTTTCATATTGGGATCATCTTTACCAATCTCTCTATTCAACTGACACCAGACAGTCTTCAATTTGCAAATATGTGTGACCATATCATCAGAATGATTTAATTTAAATCCGAAGAAATCCAGGCAGAGGTTATAAGCTCGATTCTCATTATCTCCGTCGAATAACCGATGTAGTTCTAGCCAAACATCTCTTGGACATGTAAATGACATTACCTTTCTAACGGTATCTTCGTTCAAATTTGTTGAAAGCAGGATCATAGCATTGTTTTCTGCCTGTATAAAACGCGCTAGTTTCGTTCTAAATGCATTAACTTCTGCGTCTCCTACACCTGCCGGCAACACGGGTCTCTGACATTTCCCTTCTACTATATCCAACGCATCGGGTATGCTTCTTAGCAGGATGGATATTTTATATTTCCAGGTATCCCAGTTACTCTTGCCTTGAAGTGGTGTTATATGTACCTTTGTACTTAAATTTTCCACTTTTTCGCACGTTTCCATTTTTCCGCTAGCACATAACCTGTAGCAGAGTGCTGACTATGCGGTGAAGCGTCTCATGCGAAACTTTAAGGATTGTAATGAGAATAATAGAAAATATAATTACAGAAAATGTATATTAGACGACAATTGAACAATGACAGCTTAACGTCTCAGTAAAAAAGAAAACACATCCAAAACTCATGTCACTGCAGCTGAAACGTGCCAAAGAGGCTTTAACAGATAGATTACAAGAAGGCCAATGACTCTGTGCCACATACATGGCTCATGAGGGTGCTGGAGTTGTACAAAATAGATGCAACTCTACGCACCTTTCTTGAGTCATGTATGAGGCATTGGAAAACGGTCCTTCGCTATCCAGGATGTCGACCGATTCAAGGGAACGATGAGCCTGTATGGATTAAACGGGGAATATTTCAGGGCGACAGTTTGAGTCCACTTTGGTTCTGCTTAGCTCTGAATCCCCTTAGCACACTGCTGGGGGATTCAGGCCTAGGTTATCGGTTGAGAAGAGGTGGTCAAACCATATCTCACCTTCTTTACATGGATGACTTGAAACTCTTTGCCCCCAACAATTTGCGACTGATGGAGCTACTGAAGGTAACTGAAACTTTCAGTAGCGCCATCAGGATGGAATTTGGTGTGGACAAATGTGCAGTCATGCATGTAAAGAAAGGGGAGATTATGGAATCTGAGGGAATTCAACTCTCGGATTCCATACAGGTTAGATCTCTCAGCTCGACCGAAACATACAAGTATTTTTATATGTCGGAAGCGTTGGGCATTAATGTTGCTGACATGAAGCAATCGCTGAAGGAGCGCTTCTTTGGCCGCCTGAAAAAGGTTTTAAACAGCCTTTTGTCGGGCGGAAATAAGGTGCGCGCCTTCAACGGTTGGGTCATGCCGGTATTAATGTACTCTTTCGGCATACTCAAATGACTCAAACCGAACTCGACGCCCTGGATAGGAGAGTCCGTACACTGCTGACTGCAAACCGGATGCATCACCCACGATCGTCGGTGATGAGACTGTACATTCCGCGGAAGTGTGGAGGTCGAGGTTTTTTAAATGCTATGACTCTGCACAACCGCGAGATGTGCAGTCTCAGAGAATATTTTCTCAAAGTCAATGTGGGTATGCACCGAGATGTGGTCGCAGTGGACAAGGGACTCACCCCGTTATCCATGGCTAAAGAGAACTGGCACAAACCTGTGACACTTACTACAGATGACCGTAAGGAGGTATGGAAAGGCAAGGAGCTGCACGGGCGCTTCTATCGGGCTCTCTTTGGGTCCGATGTAGATTTCTCAGCGTCCGTGGCCTGGCTACGTTTTGGTGATCTCTTTGGAGAAACTGAAGGTTTTGTTTGTGCAATTATATATAGGATTTAAGTGGCATCGAAACCGTCTGCCAATCTCGGTTTTTTAGAGATAACCGGTTCCTCGAAAAATCTACAATACCATTATACTTCTGCAAGAAATCCTGGCCCAAAATACCAACCGACCTACATGGTAAATCATCGAATATATAAAACTTATGCATGAACGAACATTGTTCGTATTCCAACTTCAAATATACATAACCTGTAGCTCGTAAACTACCACCTACACCATTAATCACTAACCCTTCCTTAACTACCTTACAGCACAAAGCACTATTCCTCAAGAAATCGCTCTTAATGGCTGATATCGACGCACCCGTATCGACCAACCATTCCTTGCTCAGATACTCAGAATATCGTCAAGATATTCGTTGAAGGTCGTACAGGTTTACGCCCCAACCTCAACACACCCCGACGACGGATATATCCAGAGCCATGCATGGTCATAAAACTCATTTCACCGTGGTCATGGGGGACTTCAACGCGAAACTGGGCAAACGTGACGGTGACGAGCTGCGAGTGGGGCAATTTGGATATGGACGTCGGAACCACCGGGGACACCTACTGGCCAGTTTTATGGAGAAGGAGGGCCTCTATATAATGAACTCCTTCTTCAGAAAACGTGAGCACGGGAAGTGTATCTGGCAGAGCCCCGACGGTGCAACTAAAAATGAGATTGACTTCATCATGTCGACGAAGAAGCAGATATTCAATGATGTCTCTGTGATCAACGCGGTGAAAACCGGAAGTGATCACCGCATCGTAAGAGGCACATTGTATCTAAATATCAAGCTGGAAAGGTCTCGACTGATAAAGTCTACGCTCCGTCCAGCACAGATCCAGATCCAAAACTCCGAAAGCTTTCAGCTCGAACTTCAAAATCGTTTCGAGTGCCTAGGGAGCTCCGTGGACGAATACAACGATGGGTTCGTGGAAACTGTTCATACGGTCGGATTTAAGTTCTTCAAGACTCGCCGTACAGATAAGACCAAGAGGCTCTCTGATCCGACTCTCATGCTCATGGAAGAGAGGCGGGAGATGATTCTGCATGATGCGTGCAAATACCGGCAGCTCAATAGACGGATCTCCAAGTCCTTGAAAAGCGATCTCCGCCGCTTTAATACTGAAAAGATTAAAGACGCGATAGAGCGGAATAAGGGCTCCAAGGTCTTTGCAAGAGATTTGTCTATTGGGCAGAGCCAGCTCACAAAACTGAAGACCGACGATGGCAGAACCATATCCGCCAAATCGGAGCTTCTGAGGGAGATCGAGACATTCTATGGACAGTTATACACGTCAATGACCAAACCCGCAGCAAATCTAGCGAACGACCCAAGAGCTAGATTGACCCGGCATTATACCGAAGACATCCCGGACGTCAGCCTGTATGAGATTAGGATGGCTCTGAAGCAGCTTAAAAACAACAAGGCGTCGGGTGAGGACGGAATCACGGCCGAACTCCTGAAGGCGGGTGGAAAACCAGTCCTTAAGGCCCTTCAGAAACTGTTCGATTCCGTCATACTCGAGGGGAAAACGCCACAAACCTGGAGCAGAGGTGTGGTGGTACTCTTCTTTAAAAAGGGCAACAATGCCCTGCTTAAGAATTACAGGCCCATCTCACTTCTGAGCCATGTCTACAAGCTGTTTTCCTGAGTCATCACAAATCGTCTCGCACGCAGGTTTGACGACTTCCAGCCTCCCGAACAAGCCGGATTCCGAAAAGGCTTCAGCACCGTAGACCACATACACACGCTGCGGCAGGTTATACAGAAGACCGAAGAGTATAATCTGCCCCTCTGCTTAGCATTTGTGGACTACGAGAAAGCCTTCGATTCGATCGAGACTTGGGCTGTGCTGCAGTCTCTCCAACGGTGCCAGATCGACTATCGGTACATCGAGGTGCTGAAGTTGTAGCGGCATTCATGCCGCTACAAAAAATCAACGTAGCAGAATCAACATCACAACAAATGAGACTCGCAGCGCCATCTATCTCGACAAGCTGCGAACTAACTACAAAATCCTAAATCGCGATATCAAAGTTTACCGTGCGATTAGAACACAAGCAAAGCCCGAATATCAACTCTCGGGCAGTTGCCCACCAGACACAAATAACCGTCTGGTCGGAGGATCCTCTCTTTCCAGTGGAGGTATGTGGGACTTTACTCTCTGTTCCGCTACCTCCAAAAAGTGTTTGTATGAAAACGCCACCATGCCAGTCCGACTTCAGGATCAGACATCAGAACCTATCCTCCTACAGCGGGCGTGAGGCAGGGAGACGGAATTTCTCCGAAACTGTTCACGGCCGCAATGGAGGACGTCTTCAAGGTTTTGGACTGGAAAAGACTAGGCATTAATGTAAATGGCGAGTACATCACTTATCTTCGATTTGCCGACGATGTAGTTGTCATGGCTGAGACCACGGAGGACCTCAGTACAATGCTCGATGACCTCAGTACAGCTTCCGAAAGAGTGGGTCTTAAAATGAACATGGACAAAACCAAGGTCATGGTAAATACCCATGTAGCACCCACTCCTATCAAGATTGGAGGCTCTGCAATCGAAGTTGTTGATGAGTACGTCTACCTGGGACAATCGATCCAGCTAGGTAGGGCTAACTTCGAGAAGGAAGTCAACCGTCGAATCCGACTCGGATGGGCGGCGTTCGGGAAGTTGCGCGGTATCTTCTCGTCTCACATACCACAGTGTCTCAAGACGAAAGTCTATGACCAGTGCGTGTTGCCAGTGATGACCTATGGACTCGAAATGTGGTCGCTCACAATGGGCCTCATCAGAAGGCTTAAAGTCACCCAAAGGGCAATGGAGAGGGCAATGCTCGGAGTTTCCTTGCGTGATCGAATCAGGAATGATGATATCCGCAAGAGAACCAAGGTTACCGACATAGCCCGAAGGATCGCCAAATTGAAGTGGCAGTGGGCAGGGCACATTGCTCGCAGAACAGATGATCGATGGGGCCGAAAAGTTTTGGAGTGGCGACCGCGTACCGGAAGACGCAGCGTAGGAAGGCCTCCCACAAGGTGGACCGATGACCTGGTGAGGGTCGCGGGTAACCGATGGATGCGAGACGCACAGGACCGGTGGTTGTGGCGACACTTGGGGGAGGCCTATGTCCAGCAGTGGACGTCTTTCGGCTGATATGATGATGATGATGATGATGATGTCATATCAGCAATGCGTCTGCGCTCATACAGTGGTAAGATGTGAAATCTCTTGCATCACGCTACATAATTGGGAGTATATTTCCTAGTTTTATACTAAAGGAAACGTAGGAACCGCTTTTGGATTCCCTCAATTCTGTCTACATAAATATTATAAGTAGGGTTCCACACTTGTGAAGCGTACTTCAGATGGCTGCGGACAAAAGCACAATAAAGTATTTTATAGGTTTTAAGGTTTTTAAAAACAGCTGACAACCTTAGTATGAGTCCAAGTGCTTTAGAAGCTTGTGAAGGCGGGCACCCTACGTCCTGACAACACGGGCATGCGCACTATTGTGGTGAGCTGTCCCGTGTCGGCGGCCAAGACCATCTCGGAGGGCCGTAGGTTTTTGGTGGGTTGGGTTTCCGCGCAGGTCAAACTGCTGGAACCCCGACCTCTGAGGTGCTTCCGGTGCCAGGTGGGCCACCATGTAGGAGCTCAATGCACCTCGGAGGTGGACCGCAGCGGTCTTTGTTTCCGCTGCGGTCAGCCCGGTCACAGGGCCGGCTCTTGCGTCGCCGTGCCGCACTGCGTAGTCTGTGCGGCAGCTGGCAAGCCGGCCGACCACTGGGCTGGGGGTAGGGCCTGCGCCCCACCCGCCAAAGCCGGAAATCGGAGAAAGTCCTCCGCCACCGCCGTCTCTGCCGCGACCGCCGCCACCGCCGCCGCTTCCTCCGCCGCCATAGCCGGTTCCACTGCGGCTGCTGCTACTGCAACAGCCGCAGTAGAGCCCCTACAACGGGCTCCGGAGGGGGCTGAAATGGAGTGCCAGTAATGGCCCCATTTCACCCCCTCCTGTTGAACGTCAGCCACTGCGCCGCCCAGGAACTGATGCTCGTGAGCATGGCGCAGTGACTGATGCCTGTGGACGGCGAACAATGGGTAGCTCTCCGTCCGATCAGAACAGGCCCGGGTTGACGGCGCGCTGTGTTCTACGCGCGCCAAGCCAGCAGTCGTCAGCATGGGTCGGGGCCCGTTAGGGCCAGAGCCTGCCAGGGTTGCGGATTTGTTCGAAAGAGTTACCGCGGCCCTGGGAAGAAAGGCACTAGGAGGACAAAGGGTGGGTTTTAGTCAGTAAAAGTCTGACACTCCCTGCCGCTCCACCCAGAGCGGGAGGGGTCATTTGATGATTTCCCATCCTCGGAAAAAAAAAAAAAAAAAAATTGTTTTAGAAGCTTTATTGACAATGGTTTCAATGTGAGCATCGAAAAGCAACTAAGAATCAAATGCCTATAAAAGCAAATAAGAATGAAAGCAAATCCTTAATGACACCTATTCTGTTTATATTAGTATCATGTAACTTATACTGAAATATGATTGCATGTGATTTGCGTGTGTAGGTATTAACAAAACACTTGGAGACATTAAGTTCAAGTAATTACGTCAGCTAAGTTGACAGCCGGGCCACAGATTATTATTATTATACGCTCTTGAACGCAGTATAGATGTACTGTTCGCGTTCAGTCTCAGTGGTGAAATTTGCTCTTCATTTAATTAGAAACAGTAACATAGATCGAAACAATTATTGTAAGTTTTTAACCGACTTCAAAACAAGGAGGAGATTCTCAAGTAGGTTGCTTTATTTTTTTTCTATGTTTGTTGTCACATAACACCGATATTCATAAACCATTATTTTTATGTGAAAGGATATACTGTGGTTCAGTAGTTTGATTTCTAAATCCAAATAGCTAGAAGAAAATGTCATCCAAGTAAACGAAATTGCGTATTTAGCTTTCCTGTGACTTTTCAGTGGTGTTGTTTGATGTGGGGTACCACTAAAAGCGAAAAATAGAAAACTCTTTTACAAAAAACCAAAAAAAACTGCAGATAAAAATAAAAATAGTCTGTGTATTTGGTTGTTTCTTCGTAATTCAACGCCAACTTCCAAAATTATAGTTTTTTTGTACTTTGTAGTTATTTTTTTATTTGGAAGTCGGTTGTTCTTTTTTTTGTAAAAGAGTTTTTTAAGAACACAGATAGACACCAGATTACCCGAACTAACTGAACTCATTTTGTGTTAGAAGCTCCACTGTAACAGGGCTTCGCCACCTGCCCGTGGGTGTTATAATAATAAATGGCCCGTCATAGAGTTACTTTAGCTTATTAAGCTTAGGAAATGTAAAACGCACGCCTGGTGATAAAGATTGTAATTGTCAGTCATCAAAATCTTAACACCGCAATTCTTAAAATGAGATCAAATGCACAACGCTCGTCACATATATGGAAAATGGAATTGAACTGTCAAAATATTAGATTGAATTTCTTTTTTGTTGTATTGATAAATAGGAATCAAATATTTTTTTTAATTATTAATTTTACAAGTAAATTAACAAAGTTTAAAAAAGACAAAAGTCCTAGTATCCGGGACAATAATTATAGTATTTTATTTGGTGTTTTTTATTTTCTTGGTGTTTTATGTGTTTTCTCACATGAATTTGTTTAAAATTATTTGTTCGTGTTTTATTTTTTTTTATTATCATTATTTTATATTTTTTAAGTATTAATTTTGCATTCATCCCATTTTGTTTTCCCTTTAATTTCTGTAATATATTTTTGTTTATTTTAATGTTCTCGTCCTTGTCTAACTTTATGTACCTACCTAGATATTAAGTGAATGATGTGGTCGCCTATATTGGATGCGCACTCTTGTATTTGTCCCTGTCTGTATTATAATGCATGTGATTGTGTGGCCTCTGTTGGCGATCCGATAAATAAATAAATATATAATTTTTTCTAAGATTATAATATATTATAATAATCGCTTTTTAAGACATTAAAAGTTCCACTAAAACAAAAAAAAGGTTTTGATGTAGTTTATTAATCATTGTTTGTTGTGGCGACACTTGGGGGAGGCCGATGTCCAGTAGTGAACGTCTTTCGGCTGACAATTATATGATGATGATGAAACAAACAAACTTACTACTCAGACTTTCTTACTCTAGGTACTATCTTACTTCCACTTTCACTCAAAAAGATACTCATGGATATGTTTGTCCTCCCAACCCTCACCTACGGAGCGCAAACGTGGTCATTAATAAAATATTAACAAAATGTCAATAGTCCGCACTCGGGGTCTGCCAGCGAGCAATGGAACGAATTCTTGGAGTCAAAATGAAAGACCGCATCAGAAACAGTATACTTCGTTCCAAAACACAAATCGCAGACGTAGGCAACTCAGCCGCCAATCTAAAATGGAACTTGGCTGGCCACATCTGCCGCATGAACTGGGCAAAAGTGGCAACTGATTAGGTTCCAAATAGGAACCGGCGACGCGTTAGGCCCAGGAGGAGATGGCGTGATGAATTAGACTCCTACTGAAAGGATTGGCCAGATGTGGCAAAGGACAGAGAACAGTGGAAGAAAGGAAATCAAATCAAAATCAAATCAAATACGTTTATTTGTGTACACAGGTGAAAAAGGTGGAACAATTACAAGATTAATGGGTCTCTGTGTCCTGCCACAGTAGGTAGCATACAAACCTTAAATATTACATTTCAAATGTGCCAAAATATTTTAAATTATATTTAAATCAAATATAATTAACATAAGTGAGTACAAACTTCAAAACATAATTCTAGGCTTAATTTTATTGGCTACTATTTAATTTTTTTTTTTAAGAAATTACGGAATTTCTACTTATACCTCTGAGATATATCATAACTATCAGTCTCATAATCTAGTAGAAATTCACTGATTGAGTAATATGTATTTTTTAATAAAAACAATTTTAATTCTTTTTTAAATAACCATAAGTCACTAATTTCTCTAATAGATGCTGGAATTTTATTATATATTTTTGGTGCCATACCGATAATATTTTTGTCATACAAAGCTGTGGTATGACTGATTGCCTTAATTTTGTTACGATGACGTCGGCTGGTAAATTTTTCAAAAAATTCTGGATGGTACTTGATAAATACTGCTAATTCAAATATGTATACAGATGGGAAAGTTAGAATTTTTAGATTCTTAAAGTGTGGTCTGCAACTATCAGGTAATCGTAAACTACAAATAGCTCTAACACATTTCTTTTGAGCCTTAAAGGCTTCTTCCCAGTTAGTGGAGTTTCCCCAGAATATGATGCCATATCTTAAAGTAGATGAGACATACGCATTATAAGCTGCCAAAACTGCTTTTTGTGTTACAACCTTGGAAAGCATATACAATGCATAAGAAAACTTACTAAGTTTCTTACAGATAGCATCAACCTGTGTTATCCATGACATTTCTTGGTCAATCCAAAGACCCAAAAATTTTGTGGTATTGACCTCGTCTATGTTTATATTTTCATATTTTACCTTTATATTGTCTAACGTTTTTGTTTTTTGTTTGTAATGCACAATTTTAGTCTTATCTAAGTTTATCTTCAGGTTGTTTTCTTTGAGCCACTTTATAATCGATTTGATTGAATCATTGACTTTTCTTTCGTACATTTCTAAATGTTCATTTTTATCAATAGAAAATATTACAGTACAGTCATCGGCAAATAGAACTATGGGATAATTTACGACTTTAGGAAGATCATTTATATATATAAGAAAAAGTAACGGCCCCAATATGCTACCTTGAGGGACACCAAAGCGAACTTCACGGGGATTTGAGTTGAAGAATATCTCAGTTTTAGACTCAGGACATATTTTCGTAATTTGTGTAATCTGTTTTCTATTACTTAAGTAAGATTTGAGTAGGTCAAGGATGTTACCCCTTATTCCGTATGCTTCAAGCTTTCTTAACAAAATACTAAAATCTACATGGTCAAACAACTTGCTCATGTCCATGTACAGGGCTGAAACTGGTGTTCTACTATCCATATTATTCAATATCCTTTCGATTAAATAATATACAGCAACATCCACAGAAACATTTTTCCGAAAGCCTTTCTGTTCTATCGTGAATAAGTTATTTTTTTCAAAATAATTGTAAATAGCCTTATTAATAAATTTCTCGATAATTTTGGAAAAGACAGATATTAGTGCCACAGGTCTGTAGCAGTTTAAATTATCCTTTTCGCCCTTTTTGAAAATAGGCTTAACAATGGATATTTTTAATAAGCTTGGATACATTCCATTTTCAATACAAAGGTTAATAATATGGCTGAGTATGGGAGAAATTATTTTGGAAATTGATTTTATAACACTGGTATTTATTCCATCATCACCTTTGCTTTGGGTATTTTTAAGTGATTTAATAATTTCATAGATATCAGGTGGTGTGGCAGGTGGCATGAATATTGAGTTGGGATGACTAAAAGTAAGAGTTGTTTTATTAATGTTATTTTTTGCGATCGGTTGTACTAAATCGATATTAAAATCATTAAAAACTTGAGCTATTTCTTGAGGTTGGGTTATAATTTTTCTATCTGATTTAATTTTACAAATGCTTTAATGGGGCTGTTTTAATTTGTTTCTTTTTATCACGTTCCAAGTAGCTTTTGATTTGTTTTGGGCTGTTTTGATATAAAAGTCATTTTGGGATTTTTGTGTAAGTTTCAGGATATGTTTCAAACGTACTGAATGCTGTTTCAATGATATTTTGTTTTTTCTGTTGGGATGTAATCGGTACTGCCATAGTAATTCCCGTTTACGTTTGCAACATTTTTTGATGCTATCAGTAAGCCAGATTGGCTTATTATGAAGGGAATTTTTTACTTTAATTATTGGAAAGCATAAATCATAAAATAACTTGAACAACTCAAAGAAATTATTAAATGCTTCCTCAGGATTATTGTTCTCGAAACTTTCACAAAATGATAGGCTTTTAATGCAGTCTATAAATTTTGTTACATTGTCAGTGCTATAGTCACGTCTGTATGTAAACCAATAATTTAACGTAGTACGTTTTTCCTTTGTAGGACATTTCAGTAACTGCGCTGTGTGGTCAGAGAGTGCAAAATCTAAAACTTCTGATTTAGCTTTTGAAATGTTATGAAAAATGTTATCAATACATGTGCCGCTACTGATACGGGTGGGCTTGTTAATTTCTATTTTTATATTAAGGGAGGGAGGTTTAGACCAAAAAAGATAAATTAACCAGAATAAAAGCAGGATTCCACGCGGACGAAGTCGCGGTTAGCAGCTAGTTTCTTTAATAAAATATCTAAAGTATCCAAAAAAGTGTCAATATTTGACACATTTGACACATACGAACGACAATTAATCCATGTTGAGTTAATTTTATTGCGTAATGCTCAAATACTCCGGTTATTGACCTGTTAGGAATTTCCTTGTATTCAAATCTATTTCGGACCATTTATTCTTCACATCATCCAATCTACCAAACATACTAGGTTTCCGCGACGCTCGAGTAAATCCACATCTAGCATCATGGGCTCCCCTACCATATGAAAGTATAACTGAAGACAAAACTGTTCAGGAATTCAAACTTTATATTTTAACATACACTGATATATGTTTCATGCAGACGCATAAAAAAAATGTCAACAAAATTTTTTTCGAGAGATCGCCAGTGTTTTCAGAACATGGTTAAGGATTTGACGGTCGTAGTTCTTTAATTTTTTTTTGCGAGTATCATTAATTTAAAAATATACAAAGAACCACAAACTCAAAAGTTTAAAGTAAAATTTTATTCGTTAGTTTTGTCACCGTTTTTACAAGCGCTCGTAATAATGTTACGCCTAATTAAGGGGAATTGGATTCGGCGCCGACTTATTATTTACTGTCAAATGACTGAAGCATGTTTGCAGTTACAGGAGGGACATCGCCAGCGGCACCGCGACCGGCGCCCCCGACAAAGACGGCAAGCCCACGCCACTGCCCCGAGCGTACGGACTGCGGCCCCTGGTGCGTACCTACTACTCACATGCGACCGGCACACGGTAGGCTAAAAATCGTCTTTCAAAGACATTGAGACTTGAAATTTAAAAATTCCTTTCTCGGCTTGAAATCGATTCTGCTGATCATTATCCAACTAATATTTTATGTTTGTATGTTTGTATGTTTGTATGTTTGTATGTTTGTATGTTTGTATGTTTGTATATTTGTATGTTTGTATGTTTGTATGTTTGTAAGTATGTATGTTGATATGTTTGCATGTTCGCATGTTTGCATGTTTTCATGTTTGCATGTTAGCATGTTTGCATGTTTACATGTTTACATGTTTGCATGTTTGCATGTTTGCATGTTTGCATGTTTGTATGTTTGTATTTTTGTGTAACAATCAGGCAAAAACGGTTGAAGGGATTCGGTTGAAATTCATACACATGTAGTTCATATCCTGGAATAAAATATAGGCTACTTTTTATCCCGATAAGTGGCATGGATAAATGGAGGCTTAGTTCTACAGATTCACAAGTACTAAGAGACCAGAAACATCAAGCGAACGAAAGGAGTCATTTAATGATTTCCATCATTAGAAACGAAAAAAGATGACGACTTGTTGAAATATTTTAGAAGCTGGAATTATAAGCGCTAAAGATTCACAAATACCAGGAGACTAGAAACCTGTCGGTGTATTACCGGAATTTGCGTTAAAGATTCAGGGATGTTTCTCGAGTAAAAAAAATTATATCCAACGAACTAATTTTTCACGTCTAATGCGGGCCATATACGTTCAAGTAATTTGATCGTTTGATCAAATTACTTGAACGTATATCATCATAACTTCGTCCATTATCGCACAGACAAAACCTTCGGTTTCCCCGAAGAGGTCACCAAAGCGCAGCCAGGCTACGGACACTAAAAAGTCTACATCGGGTCCATGTAGGACCCGATTAAAACGCCCGTGCAGCTCCTTGCTCTGCCATACTTTCCTGCGGTCATTAGTATCTAATACCACAGGTTTGCGCCAGTTCTCGTTAGCCAAGGAGAGCGCAGTAAGGCCTTTGTCCACCGCTACGACATCCTGATGCATACCCACGTTGGCTTTTAGAAAATACTCCCTAAGGCTGCATACCTCGCGGTTGTGCAGGGTCTTAGCATTTAAGAAGCCACGACCCCCGCACTTCCGCATGAGGATTTACAGCCTCATCACCGATGACCGTGAGTGATTCATCCGATTTGCGGTAAGCAGTGAGCTAACCCTCCTATCCAGGGCGTCAAGTTCCGTCTGAGTCCATTTGAGTATGCCGAAACAGTACATCAATACCGGCATGACCCAACGTAAAGGCGCGCACTTTGTTTCCGCCTGATAAAAGACTGTTAAGTACTTTATTCAGGCGGCCAAAGAAGCACTCCTTCAACGATTGTTTCACGTCGGCAGCATTGATGCCTAACGCTTCCGACATACCCAAATACTTGTAAGTTTCGGTTGAGGAGAGGAACCTAAGGTGTATGGAATCCGAGAGTTGAAACTTTACATGCATTACCGCACATTTGTCCACACCAAAGTCCATCCTGCTGGCGCTACTGAAGGTTTCTGTTACCTTCAGTAGCTTCATCAGTTGCAAATTGTAAGGAGCAATGAGTTTCAAGTCATCCATGTAAAGGATAGGTGCGATATGACCTGACCACCTCTTCTCAACCGGTAGCCTTGGCCCGAACCCTCTAGCAGTGTACTGAGAGGGTTGAGTGCCAGGCAAAACCACAGTGGACTCAGGCTGTCGCCCTGAAATATGCCACGCTCAATCCTTATCGTGGATCTTTCGACATCGTGGATAGCGAAGGACTGTCCTCCACTGCCTTATACACGACATCAGGAAGGTGCGTAGAACTGGGTCAACTTTATACAGCTGCAGCACCCTCATGAGCCATGTATGTGGCATTGAGTCCTAGGCCTTCTTATAATCTATCCAACATGTCGACAGATCCTTTCGGGAACGGCGAACCTGTTGGCTAATGGCAATATCAATGAGGAGTAGCTCCTTAGTACCGCGGGTCCCGTTCCAACATCCGTTCTGAGAGGCAGACACTTTCAATATGATGGGTAATCTTTCCTCTCAAAATGGATGTAAGAACTTTATAGACCGACCACTTGGTAAACAAGTGAATAATTTTTAGGTTCCGCAGTACTACCTGATTTATAGAGCAGGTGGGTTATTCCTATAGTTAGGAACTTGGGCAGCGAACCTGACTCTAATGCAGACTGGAATTGAGATGCCAAGCGAGCGTGCGATCTTTGAAACCATTTAATATAAAAGTTGTGCAGCCCGTCCGGCCCTGGAAATTTCCAGTTAGGCAACGGACGGACTGCACGAGCAACATCTTGGGGGCTGATGGTAATTGCCCCTATTTCTGGTATCGGATCCCACACACGCTCGACCGCCCGAGTCCAGTCACCCTCGGTATGACTGACATACACTGACCAGATGCTGCGCCAAAATGAACGCATGGCATCATCATCCGGTAGATGCGCATCACTCTCATCTTGATCCGGTCGCTCCCAAGCCCTATAAACCCACCTTTCGTTGTTTTGGAATGTGCGATTCTGTGTATCGCTCCACTCGCCGCTTGTACCGACATATACGGTTTGCCCATGCGTAGATTTGCTGCTTTTTTTTTTTCAGAAAGTCGATACGCTCTGTGACTTGGGTAAGATAATTCTTAATAAGTTTGCCGATGAGTGTTCTAGCCTCACCGATACGACGCTCGATCCTACACTGCCAAGCTGGTACAGCTGGTCGTGTAACTCTGTCAGTGTTAGGAAATCTGCTACACGACATGCCGCTGCAGCCTCACAGTACAAGATCAAGTGGGTATCGGCGAGATCATCGCTGCTATCAAAACAATTTCCTAGTTGCGAATCTAGAGCACACACCAGCGCCCTATTTTTCTTATGCATGGGCAAACGAGGTAGCACGAGGCCTAAGCTCAGGTGGTGTGGAGCGATACTCCCGGAAAGCATCCTCTAAAGCGCTCCGCAATCGCTTATTGCATTGGGTATTCACGGATATAGCGCCGTCATCATCATCTTTACCAATATAGTCGGGTCGCGGTGAAACACTAGGTTGTATTTGCACCGCGGCCGGTGGTGAAGCAGGTGACCCGCACCTGATCCGATAATCGTAGGGCTGAAACGTTGATAGCTGGCTCAAGTACCTGAAACAGAGAAAGCATCCAACCCCGGTCCGCAGTCAGGTTATTTCCCCCCTCTGTAGCCTCAAAGTATGAGCGCATGACATTTTTGTTTACCGATTATGTCCATCGCATGCGCTGCACACTTCCACCGATAGCGGAGACCCTGTCAGAGGCCGGTGGGCCTCGAGGTCCCAAGCTGGTCGGAGGTCGGAATCGTCCACGCCGACGCGCATGTGGTGGTGTCGTCGGCGGCGAGAAGTATTCGTCGCTCGAGCTCGACGCAACTGCAACGACCGTAATCTCAGGACTCACGGCTGGCGCAGGTCCTGGCGGCTGCGAGATGGAGCTTAGCGACGAACATGAAGATGTTGGTTGTGCGGTTTGTTCTCGTGCCCGGCTTCGTGTCAGCATGTCAGCATTTATTTGTTTTATTCCAATTTTCTATTGAGCTGCATTATTATTATTATTTTAGTAGCACCCATATTTGATGCTTAAGAATAGGAAAATCAAATTTGTCAGTATACCTTAGCATGCCATTGCCGCTAGCACGAATCCTGCTTAATAAGGAGGCGAAATATTTACGCAAAATAGCTGCGAACCCGTCTGTACGAAACTTCATAAACATACCTGATGCGGTGCAGAAACGTGGTAGCCGCAATAGCATCCTAAAGGCGTTATTGTACTGGACGCACGTGTTGAGGGTTTTCCGAGAATATGTTGTCCATATGCTGCTGCCATAGAAGTTTTGGCAGTATGCCTTAAACAGTGTAATTTTAACCTGCTTCGAACAAGTCGCAAATCTTCTGACTAACATTTTAGCTCTCACCGTCAACGCCCTGCGCTCCCTATCGATGTCAGCGTCATCTTTAAGATCAGCGCTAACAAAGTGACCCAAATATTGTAATTTAGAAACTCTATTGAGAGTATCATCATTCACCATCACGGGTGGTACACTGTCAGGCCCTAGACCACCTTTTGAAAACAACACAAATTCTTCATCTGGTCGGTGCCTGTCAGTCACACCGAGGGTGATTGGACTCGGGAGGTCGAGCGTGCGTGTGATCCGATACCACAGATGGGGGCAATTACCATCAGCCCCCAAGATATAGCTCGTGCAGTCCGTCCGTTACCTAACTGGAAATCTCCAGGGCCGGACGGGCTGCACAATTTCTGGATTAAATGCTTCCAAAGATCGCACGCTCGGTTGGCATCTCAATTCCTGTCTGCCTTAGAGTCCGGATCGCTGCCACAGTTCCTAACTACAGGAATAACCCACCTGCTCCATAAATCAGGTAGTACTGCGGAACCTGAAAATTATAGACCGATCACGTGTTTACCGACGGTCTATAAAGTTCTTACATCCATTTTGAGAGCAAAGATTAACGAACATATTGAGAGCAATTCAATAATGTCTGCGTCTCAGAATGGATGTAGGAACGGGTCCCGCGGTACTAAGGAGCTACTCCTCATCGATGTTGCCATTAGCCAACAGGTACGCCGTTCTAGAAAGGATCTGTCAACATGTTGGATAGATTATAAGAAGGCCTATGACTCAGTGCCACATACATGGCTCATAAGGGTGCTGGAGTTGTATAAAGTTGATGCAGTTCTGCGCACCTTCCTGATGTCATGTATGGGGCAGTGGAGGACGGTCCTTCGCTATCCAGTATGTCGACAGATCCAGGCGAACAGCGAACCGATAAGGATAGAGCGTGGTTTATTTCAGGGCGACAGTCTGAGTCCACTGTGGTTTTGTCTGGCCCTCAACCCTCTCAGTATACTGCTGGAGGATTCGGGCCAAGGCTACCGGTTGAGAAGAGGTGGTCAGGTCATATCGCACCTCCTTGACATGGATGACTTAAAACTCTTTGCTCCTAACAATTTGCAACTGATGAAGCTACTGAAGGTAACAGAAACCTTCAGTAGCGCCATCAGGATGGAATTTGGTATGGACAAATGTGCGGTCATGCATGTAAAGCGAGGGGAGATTATGGAATCCATGGGAACCCAACTCTCGGATTCCATTCTTAAATGCTAAGACCCTACACAACCGCGAGGTATGCAGCCTTAGGGAGTATTTCCTAGAGGCCGACGTGGTTATGCATCAGGATGTGGTAGCGGTGGACAAAGACCTTACCGCGCTCTCCTTGGCTAACGAGAACTGGCGCAAACCTGTGGTATTAGATACTAATGCCCGCATGGAGGTATGGTAGAGCAAGGAGCTTCACGGGCGTTTTTATCGGGTCCTACATGGGCCCGATGTAGACTTTTTAGCGTCCGTAGCCTGGCTGCGTTTTGGTGACCTCTTCGGGGAAACCGAAGGTTTTGTCTGTGCGATTATGGAAGAAGTTATGATGACGAACCACTACCGGAAATACATTGTGAAGGACGGTACGGTTGACATAATGTCGGGCCTGTCACCGGCCCGGGGAATCTATCCGCCACATTATTTCCGGTTGTTCTAGTCTGGCTAACGGAGACAATTTGCACAGGTACAACCTTGTAGCCAGGTTTATCCATCAGCAACTTGCTCTTTAATACAATCTTGTGGAAGCGGAAGTACCGTACTATAGGTATGTGCTCGACCCAGTTCTCGAAAATGGCAATTGCACATTGTATTGGGATCGGTCTATCATCACTGACAGGACTATTTTGGTTAATAAGCCTGATATAGTGGTGATAGACCGACTAGAGCGTCGCGCAATGATTGTTGATATAGCAGTCCCTCATGACGAGAACCTCGTGAAGTCTGAGAAAGATAAACAAACAAAGTATCTTGACTTGCGCGGACAATGCCCGAGTGTCCAGGCCCACCAAGCGCATCGACATGCGCATCTTGGGCCTGTGCGGCAGCTGGCAAGCCGGCCGACCACTGGGCAGGGGGTAGGGCCTGCGCCCCACCCGCCAAAACCGGAAACAGGAGGAAGCCCTCCGCCACCGCCGCTGCCGCCGCTTCTTCTGCCGCCATTGCCTACAAAGGGCTCCGGAGGGGGCTGAAATGGAGTGCCATTAATGGCCCCATTTCACCCCCTCCTGTTGAACGTCAGCCACTGCGCCGCCCAGGAACTGATGCTCGTGAGCATGGCGCAGTGACTGATGCCTGTGAACGGCGAGCAATGGGTAGCTCGCCGTCCGATCAGAACAGGCCCGGGTTGACGGCGCGCTGTGTTCTACGCGCGCCAAACCAGCAGTCGTCAGCATGGGTCGGGGCCCGTTAGGGCCAGAGCCTACCAGGGTTGCGGATTTGTTCGAAAGAGTTACCGCGGCCCTGGAACGTAAAAGGCACTAAGAGGAGCATGGGTGGGTTTTAGTCAGTAGAAGTCTGACACTCCCTGCCGCTCCACCCAGAGCGGGAGGGGTCATTTGATGATTTCCCATCCAGAAAAAAAAAAAATATATATATATCTTGACTTGGCTCGCGAGGTTGTCGACATGTGGGATGTGAACACAGCAGTCATTGTGCCGATAATCGTCACGGCCAATGGCGTAATTGCCAAGAGCCTCGACCAACATCTCAAGAGGCTCTCGTTGGGCAGCTGGATCAAGGGCTTGATCCAGAAAGCAGTACTCTTGGACACGACGCGTATCGTTAGGAGGTTCCTCTCTCAGGAGCCCTGACCACCGGTATCTTGGATTCTGTTCCCGATACCGGTGGGCTACTATTTTTTATATTTTTAAATGTTTTTTTTTTTTATTTTTATAGAAATATTTAAAAATGTAAATGATATGTATATAAAATGAATAAAGAAAATAATAATAATGTAATAAAATTGTTTATTTATAAAATAGGACACATTTACAATAAATATCTCACAAAATTTAAAGAACACAGTTGCTTATTTGCCTGAACTAGGTTTAACCTGTGTTTTAGGCTAGATTGAGCTTATGTGAACTTAAAATAATAAATTAACAATAATGGATCAATTTTATTGCCTATACTTAAAACATAAAATTAATGGACACGTCATGTTTTATTTACAGACAAAAAGAAGCTCTTCTGTCTCTTTGTAAGAGATGCTTAGTAAATATTGCACAATTGTCTTTTTACAGCTATAATAATTTAACTTATAGATACTTAATTTTCTATTTAACCGGTTGTATAGAAATGGACCTAAAAATGTAAAAAATCTTTTTATAAAAACATATTTTGAGAACGCATTTGAATCGCATACAATATCATTCCGAATGGTGTGCTGTTTTAATACCAAGTGCATAATGAAAAAGAAAAATGAATCCAACACAAAACACCAGAAAAATCTGGTGAACAGTCAGTACGTTACATGATTTGTATAGCAGAACTGTGGGATAAAGAAAGGGATGGAAATTTGCTACTTTTAAAATGGCTCTCTGAGCTCTTTCAAGAAGAGTAAGTGAGTTTTGAGTGCTCCACCCCATGTAGTGATACAGTACTGGATTACAGATTGACCTAGGGCCAAATAAACTTGTTTGATTAATTTTGAATTCGCAATAGCTCGCAGTTTTTTAAAAACGTATATTAATTTGCGCACTCTTTTGACCAAACTTTCAATATGTGGACTGAAAGTAAGTGTTTCGTCTATTATTACTCCGAGGTATTTTATGTTGCATGTATGGGAGATAATAGGTCAATCACATGTACTGATTGGATGGAGTCCACATTGATGAGCAAACAGATGAGGATTAGCTATGTTAAATTTAGGCTTACGCATGGAGAAGTGAATACATTTGGTCTTGTCAGCATTTAATGTTAGTAAATTACTTTGAAGCCAATTAGTCACAGTGCTGAAACCTAATTCAGCGTATTCGTACAATTCGTTACTGGTTTTAGCGGTAAATAATTATTAAGGCCGTGTCGTCAGCATATGAAACAATTTTGCCTTGTTTAATGTTTAAATTGCACAAATCGTTAATATAAACCAGGAAGAGGGTTGGGCCCAGTATGCTTTATTGGGGAACACCAAAACCAGTATTTTTTTGCTCATCGCTCGCAATATTATATAATTCTAACACATTGATATCTGTCGTTAAGGTAATCAGCAAAAAGTTTCAGCGGCGTTCCCCTTATTCCCATAGCCTCTAATTTGTTCAGAAGCATAGAAACAGATACTGTGTCAAAGGCCTTCGCCAGATCAAGGAAGACCCCCAGGGTCTGGTTTCCTTTGCCAAGTTCCTCTGAGACATAATCGGTCAGGTGGTGCACCGCATCGGCTGTGGATAATTTGGCTCTAAAACCAAATTGCGCTGGTGATAATATTTTTTTTTTCTAAATAGTTAACTAGCCTACTGTTTACAAATTGTAAACAGTAGGCTAGTTAACTATTTTATTATTATTCTCTAGTATTTTATCTACACTCACAACGTAATGTTCCAAATATGAGTTCAAAAACGAATTCATAAACACGTACTTTTTTTTCGTGGATAGGTAAAATTTAAAAAAAAAAACCATTACAGTTCAACATTTCCCTTCGATTTTTAAACAACTGCATCATAAAATAACTTTTTAATTTTTATAGCACACTTTTTCTTTTTAATTTTTGGCGCGGGCTCATTGACTTAAGTCAATGAGCCAGCTTCTATCTTTGTTTATGGATGAGCGCGCTGCGCAGTTATTCGAATACGCAATGAGAATATCCGCCATATTGGAATAAACTATTTTTCCACTTATTTTATTTTAACTGTATGAGTGAAGATGAAATAGTGTATGCAACGGCATATAATTAGGTATTAAAACACTCGTGTGATGCTATTATCACACTCGGCTACGCCTCGTGTGATAAACCCACACTCGTGTTTTAATAACCCTTTTTATATGGTCGTTGCATAAACTACTATAATTATTAGATATTGAGGGGAGTAACGATATTGGCCTATAATTATTAACTAAGTCTTTCTTCCCGGATTTAAAAATAGCGATTACGACTGCTTTTTTAAGGCATTTAGGAAAAATACCTTCGGAAAAACAGATACGAAAAATATGTGTTAAGGGTGGTACCAGGATGTGCTTGATTTGTTTAAGAATCTTATTGCTAATATTATCCCAACCCACTGCACAGTCATCTTTTAGTCCACTAATAATGCGGGTTATTTCGTCTTCGTCAGTGTCCAGCAAGCCAAAAGATTGTAGTGCGCGCTTACTATTCAATTCTTGGGAAGATGGTTGAACACAGTGATTCATAGGAATCTGTTCGGCAAGAGTTTTCCCAACATTCACGAAAAATTATTGACAATGTTTGCTGATAGAAGCGATGAACGATTAGTAGGCAATAAACTCGAATTTGATTCCCGTTGTTTTGACATATAAGTGACGTTTTTAATATGTTTCCAAAGTTGTTTACTATTGTTTCAGGTTTTTGCTTCTTACTTTATTATTTTTCCTTCAGGTTCTTTTTATGTTGGTCATTAATTTTGCTTTCTTGTCCTTCTCATTTTCGTTTCTTCTTACTTAATGGTACGTACGTCCTTTTTTTTCTTAGAAAGGGGGTACTGCAGTGTGGTCACTACATAATTCCTCAAATCACTCCAAGAAATAGGTGGAGGTTTTAAAAGTCTTGTTATTTTTTCTGTTTGAAACGCGAAACTCCTTGATGATTTTCTCAGATCACGTACAGTTGATTTTTGAAAGTCATTCGATTTTTTTTGACATGAAAAAAAAATATGGAGTTTTGTTTAGAGGTATGTTGTCAACGGCCAGTTGAGGTCATGATTTTTATTCGGGACATTAATAAATAAAATTTACTGTGAGTTTTTTAGCCAGTTGAGCTTAAGCGATGGTGCATATTTCCATGCGATTATCAACTAACTCTTGGTAAGTTTCTCTTAAATTGTCTGCAATTTTGTTTCGTGATTTAGGTTTCGTTGACTTTTTGTGAATTGGGTTTTAATTAGTTCATTCTTTGTCATAGAAGCCGGATCACCGGTTTCATGGTCTGGCGATATAAATCGCTAATAAGCGGGCGAGGTTCCCAGGCTGCCACCCGAGAAGCGAGTAGCAGGGAAGGTTATATCCCCAGAGGATACTGCGGGAGAGACGCCCTATAGCCGTCGTCAGGAGGACGACGGGAAGGTTTCCTTTAAAATATTCGCCCGAGTATATTATTCTTTTTTCGATACCCATTTATTTTACGCTTTTAAAACTTTTAGTAATAAGGTTTCCTTTTTTTTTTGTGAGCGAACCAATCATTACGAGTTACTTATCCTTTAGGAATCGGCCTACCGGGTTTAAATAAAACGTGTTGCAACCGTATTTTTTTTAAATCCGCTATATTCGGTCAAGAAAATTTTATTACCATCTCAAATTAAAAATGTAATGATTTTCGTACAGTAAATTAGATCTTTGTTGTATAAAATAAACGGTCACGACAACATACAATTCCTATTTTTTTTGTACTTTTCTACTACACTCCCTGCGTAAGTGTGGATATGCGTGTCATGCTCTGTGAGTCTCTCGTTTTATCCAAGCTGAACTACGCTGACGCTGTGTATGGGGCGTGCATTCTTGGCAGGAGCGAAAGGCTGATCCAGCGGGTACAGAATGCGTGTGCGAGATTTTGTTTTAATGTCCCTTCTAGATCTCACATAACTCCATTTTTAAATAAGGGTAACTTGATGAGAATGTCAGACCGGAGAAAGCTTCATCTGGCTACCCTGTTATTTGGCATAATTCTCACAAAAAAGCCAGACTATCTGTATGGTAAATTAACTTGGTCCCGTGATGTGAACAAAGTGAAAACAAGAGCATCTGCTTACCTTTTGTTAACCTTGCCCCATAGAACAGCTGCATTCCGTGGAAGTTTTAAAATTCGCAGCTTCTCGCTGCTGGAACGACCTGCCACCGCCGTTTCGTGCTATAAAAACAGTTGGTACGTTTAGTTCTAAATTCAAGCAACACCTACTACACATTCAAAAGGAAACAAGTTGAACTTACCCTGGGTCTGCACGCATTCAGTAGTGGTGACTTCATGTTCTGGGTTCTCAGCATGGAAACTCTTCCATGCGACAACACACTACCACACTACACTACTCACTCCACAACTATTCAATATTTATTTATTCTAATTATCTCTTCAGCAGTTACTCCATATTGGGACGCCATTGTTTTATTATTGGGTCTGCTGATGAGTAATTTTTACAAGCTATTTAAATTTTAAACTATATAATTGTTAAGGATATGTGTGTATTATTGTTTAGCTTTATTTATGTTTCTTTCTGTTTCTACCATTTTTTCTTTTTTTCGACCATAGCCTCCTGCGCTCGCGCGTTCCGTCATTTGTCTATGCGATCGACAAATGAAACTGGAGCACTGGGCTATTGAGCTTTGGTCAAGTATGTGTATTATTGTATAAGTACCTTTTTCACATTTATGTATGTAAGTTGTTCATATTTTTACGTTTATTTATAATAATCATTATTTTATTTTTATATTTTATTTTAATTTTAATAAGTACCTATGTGCTCCGTAAGTGTATCCGTGGCATCACAGGGCCCTATCGGAACACCAGCGCTGTGATATTTTATTATAAGTATCGCAGCATAATGCTGGGACAGTGACCTTTTTGGCCTCGCCTTGCTTGTGTACCTACCTTTTGTTACTTCTATTATTATTACTTATTTTTTTATATTATTATTATTTTTTTTTACTTTTTGTGTCTTGTGAGAGGTACAAATAAATATTTTTCTTACTTTCTTTCTTTCTTTCTTTCTAATATATGTTCCTTGGTACGGACTCTCCTACCCAGGGCATCGAGTTCGGTTTGAGTCCATTTGAGTATGCCGAAAGAGTACATTAATACCGGCATGACCCAACCGTTGAAGGCTCGCACCTTATTTCCGCCCGACAAAAGGCTATTTAAAACCTTTTTCAGGCGGCCAAAGAAGCGCTCCTTCAGCGATTGCTTCATGTCAGCAACATTAATGCCCAACGCTTCCGACATACCCAAATACTTGTAGCCATTCAAACGCGGACGTTTGAATGGCTACAAGTATATGGGTATGTACGCACCCCGCGCGACCGCGCAGCTCCGTCTTAACAAAAACCTTTATAGCTACTTAACCGTAAAAGCTAGAATAAAGAAAAAAACACGAAAAAAATTATGAAAGTATACAGATCAAACTAATCTATTTTATAAAATCATCAGATATATTCTATGATACTCAAAACGGGGGTAAACATGTAATTAGGAAAAAAAGAAAAAAATAATTTCGATCTTTTTAAAACAATTAAAAAAGTAATGACGACACGGTTGGCGTAGTGGTTGAGCGGTCGACTGCTGCGATGCGTGTCACGGGTTCGATTCCCGCACGGAACAAATATTTGTATGGCCTACAGATAGTTGTTCCGGGTCTGGCTGTTTGTGTATGTGATTTTATATGTTTGTGAACGCACCTACGATACAGGAGAAATTCCTAGTGTGGGGCAACGTTTTTAAAAAAAAAAAAAAAAAAAGATAAAAAAAATGCTTTTTTTATGAATAAAATAATTTCACAACAAACTAGACTTATTTTCCTTTCTTATGATGTACAAGTCATTTTAATCAGTTAATTTTAAGTATTAAGAGGCCGTGCATAAAATTCACTTGTTAGATTCGCTGCAAGGCTATGTTCGTGTGCATCGTTCATGCAGCTACACGCACACGCGCGCAAAAATCGAGCTCAGTGAGCGCTCAAATAATGTTGATCCTTTAGAAGATATTATTTTAAGTTACAAAATTATATAGTAGTAAGGTTTATAAATAAAAATCTGTAACGTCTGTTTATTTCATATTTATCACAATTCCCATTAAATTTATTCAATTTTGTGTTAGATGGATGTTGATACATTGAGACATTTAACAAAATGATAAATAAAAAAACGATACAGTACAATGATATTTGTTTTTTGTAAAATGGTTGTACAAAAAAACACTTTCCATACGGACATATTTACGAGAATTCTCTTTTATTCTGATATATTGTAATCTTGGTATAAACTTGTGTCTAAGATGATTTTTGAGGATGGAATCATGCACATTAGAGTAGACCTGTTCAGTCAGTGCAACCATTTGTGAAAAATTACTTTGACAAAACAATACAAAGTTGAGGTTGTCGTTAAAAAAGGAAATAAAAAGACTAAAATATACAGGGTTATTTGTGAAACACTGGCAACCTCACCTACAATACTAGCTATGTGGCATTGCCGAGTGTCGCAAACTTTATTGAAAACAAAATGGAAGCAGAACATTAAAGTGAACAGGCCCTTTACCTGCTACGACGGAAAAATTCGAAATGGCAATCACCGATCATAAAAGGCTTTACTCGATCGGCAAATGAGTAATAAGGTTTCTAAAAGCGCAGTATTTGTCTCCTACCGAGCAGATTATAAAAAAATAAGTATCTTAAACAGTCCGGTGCATATCTTTGGCTACCACCACGATTGTAAGAACTATCACTATGCTAAAAATAGGAAAGTAGAAGTTAATATCCTTATAAAACTGCACGGCTCAGTTAGTATTCATTAAGTAACAACAGAACTAAGCAATTTAATCAATTGCGACAAAATTAGTACGCGGAAATCGCAAAATTAAAAAGAAAAAAAATCGTATCCAGCACGCTGTTATATCAAAGTTATTTCATTTAATTCTACACGACCTCAGTACGCCATATTTTAAAAAACGAAATTGAACAAATGTCCAGGTATTCACCATCACTATATCAGGTTTATTGGCTACAATAGACCTGTCAGTGATGATGAGTTGACTGTAGTACAATGTGATATTACCATTTTGAAGAACTAGATCAGGCAAATACCTATAATATGGCACTTCCAATCCCACACGTATACTGTATCTAGAGCAAATTACTGGTATATAATCCTGGCTACAAGGTTGTGTCTATGCAAGTAATCTCCGGTAGTTAGTTATCATCATAAGGTCATCCATAATCCATAGAGTACATCAAAACCAGTATGATCCAACGGACAAAGGCACGTGGAGAACTAGATCGGGCACATACCTACAATATGGCACTTCCGATCCCACAAGGCTCTAATTTAGAGCAAATTGAGGAAAATAGTCCTGGCTAGAAGGTTGTGTCTATGCAAGTAATCTCCAGAAGTTAATCATCATCATTACTTCATCCACAATCCAAAGAGTACCTAAACCAAAACCTAAAAAAATCTTAAAATATTGTGTCCCTCAGTGGCATGGAGCGAGTTTTTCTCGGATCTACTATTTCTGGTAGAAGACAAGTATTGTGACGGACAGACGGACTCACACTACCTTTTTCCATAGCCATAGAAGCTTCTTCTTTACCGGCAGCAATCATACATGATTCAGCCGTAGTCTTCCACCAGTCATACAAGTTGTCGTGACATTTCTGGTAGGTCGATTTGCTAATAAGTGGCAAATTAACGGATGCTGCTAACTTGTTCAAGTTGGCCCGACCACAACCGATACTAACAATACCCGAAACTACGCTATGGTTAACGTCCAATTCGTTTTTTTACTCTCACATGTGTTTATTTCGAATCGACTTCCATGAAAACGACACCCATGACGAAAATATTGATATAGAATACCTACTGCAGTCGCCATCTTGGATGTACTTATTGTTACCACTATCAATATTGCACTATAAGCTTAAAATACCCTCAAAACCGCCGCATTAATGATTTACAAGTAAGTTCACGAATTCATTATGATCGATCACACGGACTTATACGTAATTCGATAACAATTAAATAACAATAACTAGAAATCATTCTTACCTTTCAATATCAGCAGGAAGTTTAAAATACGATAGCTCCGGTTTTGATGAAGCCGAGTTCAAACAGCCCGTATAGGTACTACGCAATACTTTCCTGGCATTTTCAAATCGATCGCGGAGATAAAGTTAAACGTGACCACTCGTCTTGACGCGGCACTCGCTACTGCTAGTCCCGCGAAGTCACCTTAGGAGTCTCGTCGGTGTGCATGTTTGTGTGAGTGTGCCGTTTCGAGCGTTTGTAGGCAGTTTCCCTACTGTCCATATTTATATTGTGGTATAAGTAACCATAAAAAATGTCAACATTCTGTGGATGATAATATAGCTGCACTTAACCATTGTAGATTCCATTAGAGAAAGTATTTTAATGTAATAGTAGTAGTAGAGTAATTCCGCAGATTTGCTTTTACATACAAACATACAACCGTTACCTCTAATTATTATAAAGTTGAAAAAAATATAATCAGTCCTAATAAACAAACAAAATATAAAAAAATTATACTTACTCAAAATGTGGTAGTCGGCGTACAATTTTGTAAATGTATTTACGTAAAACAATCGAGCGGCTGCGAAACAAAGTAGTACGTGCTGACGCTGGGACAGCCCGATCGGTACTGACGCGATCGAGTTTGCGCGCTCACTAATATAGCTCAATTTGCTTGTAATTTACGAAATGGAGTTATTGTTTATTTATAAAATAAATTTTAGATTCTATTAAAAGGTTAACTTAAGATTATTGTGCAATTTTAAAATTTCTTAAAAGTGTTTCTAAGGTATAGAAAAAAATATTTATTTGTATAGATGTTTTCCAAGAATTCCGTTTTTTCAACCCTTTTTTTCTGCTATATTTTCTATTGAAGTCAATAATGTTTTCAACGCATCTGATTGTTGACAATACAATGATGGTAGTGATATTTTTGTAAATGTTATAAATCTGTCGTAGTTTTGTGTAAAACGTAACCAAACATCACTCGCTCGTTACTTTTGCGAAAAAAGGGTTTTGAATATGGGTAATTACCATTAATACATACATTATTTTTGAAAAATTCTCAAGCCATCTGAGAGAATAAGAACTTGACTTTTATCATCTGAAACAAGTAGGTTCAAATTCTTCTCACCTTTGTCACAAACGATGTTCAAAAATGTTCAAAATGATTTAATTTCATGCACGGCCTCTTAAAATTAATCGAAACAAAACACCTACTCCTCGTGATTTTATCGCGGATTCTCGAGCGCCTCGTTTCGCTCGCGAATGCGAAATATTAGCAATATGGCACCCATCTAAGGTTTCCCACACAATTTTTGATTAAAAAATGGCATTTATTATTGCATAAATAATAATATGTTTTTGTTGTTTTTTTTTATTTTAGTTGGGCTTTTTAATTAAAAACAAATTTTAATAAAATAAATATACTCGTTTAAAGCTCAATTTTTTCATGATATTATGTGAAAGGATTTATGTAATCCCAGAACTATTTATTAATAAAATACTTAAACTGAGCAAGAATCTTTTTTATTACGGTTAAGACAATAAGGCAAGGGGCAAGTGTGTGTCGTTCACAGATTCACAAAATTAAAGATGGCGTATTGAGTTCAGTGTTGCAATTATTTAATTTCAACATCCTCTTCTTAATTGCAAACCCATAGCCACAAAACAGTCTTCAGTCTTCTTTTGAGAAATCGGTTTTGTAAGTGGGTGAATTTCAATAAATGCCATTTTTTTTTATCATATCGGTGAACTTTTTCATCTATATATTTTTTGTATATTTTTCAGGTTCTATGTAATCTTTAGGATATTAAATATCCCCAAATTTAATATCATCAACGTATCATTTAAGACTAAGGAGAAAATTCAAATTGAATTCTGGTTTCCACCGATGTGACAAACCAGCACCGATTATTTTTTCTGTACACCGATATGAAAAGTTTATCCACCGAAATGATGTACATATCCAGCGATATGATAATCTATCCACCTTTGAACATCAAAAAGGAAATAGTTAGTAGGTACCTTTATATTTTTACAAGGGTGACTTAGAACTGAAGACCTGAACTGAGGGTCTTATGTAAGTAGATCACCAAAGAGAACTGAGTTCTTAGAAATCCAATTAAAATATATTTTTTGAAATTATATACCTACCTATTTTATTAGAAGTATTTACTTTCTTCTTTTCTTTTTTTATTATTGGCACTACAATCACATGGCGAATTCGTGAATTTTTCGGCGTCAAAAACTTGTATTCTTATTACTTTGCTGCGATGACCCGTTGATGGTTTCTGTATGTACGAGTATACAACATCATTTTTTCGCTTTTTATTATTGTTGCTGTTGTCACCGTTGCTGCATGGTGGAGTGTCTTCAAATTCGAACGGTTGGAATGGTCTTTCTCTCTCTAAATAGTTGACCACTTTTTGATGTAGGGTTTGTTCGGCAGTAATTGGTAAGTATGAAGAGTCAGTGGGGAAAATATCGCTGGACATCTGAAACAAAGAAGTACATATTATTAATACAATAAAAGTAAAATTAGAAGTTGTCGCAGACTATGAATTATTCTAGAATAGATCCTTGTGAAAACATTTTAAATTATTTAATAACATAGATTTCTTCAATTTTAAATGTGGCCATGGACGACCGAGCTTGGGCTCAAGCTACCCTTCCCATCCGTATGGGAGGCCTTGGCGTTCGCAAAATTACCAGTATTAGTTTACCGGCTTTTATATCCTCGGTTCATGGCACTGATAAATTAATCAGTAATATCCTAGCTTCCACACTGATTAATTTTGATGTGCCGTGCTTCACCGAGGCTATGAATGCCTGGAGACTCGCTTGCCCGAATGAAAATCCACCCGACAACCCATCATACCAGAGGCGGTGGGATGAACCGCTCTGCAGAGAAATTCAGAAGAACCTAATTGCCACTTCTGCTACTTCTGCGGAGCGTGCGCGCCTGCTGGCTGTGGGTGAGTGGGAGTCGGGCCTCTGGCTTCACGCACTACCGTCGTCGAACATAGGCACCTTGTTAGACGATACGACTTTCCGCCTCGCTGCTTCCCTTCGCTTAGGCGCATCGTGTTGTTCCCCTCATCGCTGCCACTGTGGCGAAGCTGTCAACAGTCTCGGGCACCACGGCCTATCATGCAGGCGAAGTGCTGGTCGCATAGCGCGGCACGCTAACATCAACGACATTATCCGACGTGCTCTTGTTGCCGTCGGCGTTCCAGCCGTACTAGAACCCAGTGGCCTGGCACGCGACGTTGGCAAGCGACCGGACGGTATGTCTTTATTTCCATGGAAGATGGGTAGGCCTTTAGTGTGGGACGCTACTTGTGTCGATACTCTTGCGCCATCCCATCTTCCTAGCTCGTCGTGCTGTGCTGGCGCTGCCGCTGCGGCTGCTGAGAACCTCAAACGGCGGAAATACAATAACCTAGTTGGCAATTATATTTTCGAGCCGTTTGGGGTTGAAACTCTTGGACCGTGGGGTCCGAGTGCTCATGCGTTATTTAAAGAACTTTGTAAACGCTTAGTTGACACTTCGCGTGACCCAAGGGCTGGCTTTTACTTCGGACAGAGGATAAGCATTGCCATACAACGTGGCAATGCCGCCAGTCTTTTGGGCTCACTTCCAGTCGACAGCGATACGGATGAATTTTTTGACGCCTTTTAGTTAGGAGTTTTCCTTTTGTATTTTATTTTAAGTGTACATAGTTAAATTAGTATTATATTGTAAATAAGTTACTTCCAAATAAAATTAATAAATAACTGAAAAAAAAAAAAATAACATAGATTATAAACATTTTAACTAATAATTTAAATAAAATACTTTTTTGATAAAATATTTACTTACCGACATCGTAGAGCAGATCAGACCACTTGAATATATTTTTTTGGTATCTTCCATCGGTTTATATAGGCGCTCACCAATTTTTTCAATAAGGTTCAATTTAATTTCGTTTTATGTATGTAAAGTAATCCTAAACTTACCGTTCTTTATATGGCTAGGAATTTGTGCCACGTGCACTAAGATGTATTGAAATCTACAGACGAGCGTTATAACCGCAGCGTTTGTCCCTCCAACACGTTAAATATAAAAATCACACTATGTTTAAATTAAAATTTAAATTAATTATATAAGTACGTTTTCATTTATTATGAGACACAATTTTAATGATAATCTTTTTTTAGTGGGAGCTCGTTGATACTTAATGAATGAAGCGTTTAAAACTCTGCGGTTGTAACGCTCGTCTATAGATTTTTGTCGATGTAAAAATGCTGTGCTTGCAATCTTTGTCATGAACTTATTTTTGCATGTATGCATTTTTACAAATTTGGCTATGCGTGACGCGTTTTTACGCCAATATCAACGGGTCCAGGGCAGCAGTTTGTACCAATCCACCACTGGAAGGACTCGGTGCTCCTGAATTTCTACATCAAGTACAGAACATAAGTACATCAAGCAAAACTCAGCAGGCTTTGAAATGTCAGTAATTTATTATTTATCTTTTCAATCAATCCTCTGTTGAATAATTTCATCTACTCACTCATTTTATCTATTCAATCGTTTTCATTTATTCCTCGATTCAATCATTTATCTATTCCATCGTTTCATTTATTCCTCGATTCAATAATTTTATTAATTTACTCATGTCATTTATCAATTATCTTTCAAATTATAATCGATTAATCTATTTGAGTCAAATAATTAATCTACCTTTTCTTGTGCATTAAATCTATTCATTCAATTAAAGCAAATTAATCCAATCCTGTACTGAACTGAGAAAATGTTTTCTTTATTATCTAATACATAAATGTATATTGTTGCAGGTCGAAACAAACAGCTGCTTCCGCTGTGGTCAGCCCGGTCACAGGGCCGGCTCGTGAAACGCCGCGCCGCACTGCTTCGCAAGTGCGGCAGCTGGCAAGTCGGCCGATCACTGGGCTGGGGGCAAAGCCTGCGGTCCACCCGCCAGGGCCGGGATGAGGAGAAAACCCTCCTCCACCGCCGCCGCCACCGCCGTCGCTTCCGCCGCAGCCGCCGCCTCCGTCGCCGCCGCTGCCACTGCTCGGGAGGGGGCTGAAATGGAGTGCCAGTAATGGCCCCATTCCGCCTCCTCCAGACGTACGTTAGTCGCTGCGCCTCTCAGGAACTGACGCTCCTGGGCAAGGCGCAGTGACTGACGCCTGCGGACAGCGAGCAATGGGTAGCTCGCTGTCCTAACAGGTCAGGCCAGAGTCGACGGCGCGTTTCACTCCGAACGCGCCGGAAAGAGCAGTCAGCAACGGAGACGGTGCTCGCCAGGGCCAGAGCCTGCCAGGATTGCGGAATATGTTCGAAAGAGATACCGCGGCCCTGGATCGTAAAAGACACTAAGAGGAGCATGGGTGGGTTTTAGTCAGTAGAAGTCTGACACTCCCTGCCGCTCCACCCAGAGCGGGAGGGGTCATTTGATGATTTCCCATCCAAAAAAAAAAAGAAAAAGCATTACAAGGATGGTTTAGGCATTTACATATCACAGAAAAAAAACTGAAGTTTCGGCTACCCAATAGAGCTTTAACCAATATTGACATAATCAAACACTCGAATAATGTGCCATTCTTTCGAGGTGTGTTTATGAGAGATAAATTACCAGATAAAGTTTTGCCGATAGAATGTGGAGTAATCAATCTTGATTCTTCTGAAAACTCTGGTACTCATTGGGTAGCCTATGGCAAAATAAATGACTACATTGAATATTTCGACAGTTATGGTAACTTGAAATCTCCAAAAGAATTTATGAAACATGTAGGAAATAACATTCAATATAATTATGAAAACGTACAGCGTGATCATTTGTATAATTGTGGACACTTGTGTTTAATATTTCTTTACTCATTATGGAAAGACAATAAAATAGTATAACATATCAATGTTTTCATTAATACAAATAGATGTAATATGAACAAGTTATAAAAGTTTATATCCTGGCACTCTACACACATTCTTAGATTGCGCGTGATGATAATCACTACTCACATTGTAAAAAATAATTGAATTAAATTTAATAATAGTAATAGTACCTATTTTGTTTATACATAGAAACAATATGCTAGTTTTCAATAAAACGCCTACCGTGAGAAGTCAATGTAATATTTCACTTCCTGTTTCCAAAGAAGTCAGACGTATCAACTCTATAAACTTTAAAAGACAAATTAAAATTACTAAAGAGAATAAAAGATTTCTAAGATATATTGGATTAAAATTGAAATAATAACAACATGCTTCAAATAACAGATTTAGCGCAACATGACAACTCTATTGAAAGTTATGAGATTCATAGCTTCAATCCGTATAATACTAGTTTCAAAGAAAACGATGAAATCAGAATACCCATTCATCATCAAGATTTGTATGTATTGCCCTGTAGCAGTTCCATTTTTATAGAAGGGTATGCAAGTGTATCTACTAAAGATGCAGCAGGAAAAATAATTAAAAAAGATGTTGATTTCATAAACAACCCAATCTTATATTTATTTCAAGATATCAGGTACGAAATAAATGGTGTTGAAATTGATCGGATTAAAAATGCTGGCATCACAACAACTTTAAAATCGTATGTCTCCATGAATGAAGGTGAAAGTAAAGCTGCAGCAATTTGGGGGTGGAACTTAAGTGGTACGAAAATAGAAAAAGAACATTTTAGCGTTATTGTACCGCTGAATAGAATTTTGGGATTTGCAGAAGATTATAACAAAATAGTAATGAATTGTAAACATGAACTAATTTTACAAAGAAGCAGCTCCGCATTAAACAGTGTGCTCATGGAAAAAAATGATATCTTAGAAATAGATATACAAAAAACACAATGGCGTGTGCCACATATAAAAGTTTCTGATCGCAACAAATTATCATTGCTTAAGAGTTTGGAGAGAGATCGTTCTATTCAGTTAGCATTTAGAAACTGGGATTTGTATGAATATCCGTTGTTACCAAGAACAACAAAGCATTCATGGTCGGTAAAGACAACTTCACAATTAGAGAAGCCAAGGTTCGTTATATTTGGTTTGCAAACTAACCGAAAAACTAATAAAACTAAAAGTTCTTCCTTATTCGATCATTGTAATGTAAGCAATATTAAATTATTTTTAAATTCGCAATATTATCCATATGACTCACTTAATCTGAAATTTGATGAAAACAAATACAGTATATTATACGAAATGTATGCTAACTTTCGTCAGTCGTATTACAACTTGGGCATAGATCCGTTGCTTAGCTTAAATCAATTTAAGGAAATTGCTCCACTTTTTGTAATTGATTGCTCAAGACAAAACGAATCGCTCAAAACTGGACCGGTCGACGTGCGATTAGAAATTGAATGTTCAGAAGATATTCCGGCTAATACATCTGCTTATTGTTTAATAATAAACGATCGACTTTTGGAATACAAACCTTTGAGTAATATTGTGAGAAAATTATCATGAATGTCATTGTGGATGTCCAAGGGTTTAAGTATGAAGAAAACGAATTTATTCCAAAAGAAATAGCAATGATGTATGAAGGACGCATACAAGTATAATAATAATAATAATATTAACAGTCTGCTCAATGTCAACACAAGTCTTATTTTCGTCCAAGCAAATTTAAATTTAATATAACAGTTTTTGATGATATTTATGCACATATTTTTCGCCCTAAACTTCGAAAAACCCACATATTATTGATTAAAAACTTTACAATATCATACGGCCATAAAATGATAAAAATTTCAAAAAACTATGAAGTGAAGACAGATGACATTTTATGTCATTACGAAAATATTGATGAGTACGTATAACGTACGTAAAATGTATAAAATAATACTTGTATAATGTTAACAAGAGCAGCTGCCCGACGCGCACACCATCCACCCCCGGACTCGTCGCTCAGCTCCGCCTCGCCGCCGCCGGACATCGGATCACCAGTGGTGTCACCGGCGGCTGCAGTTGCGTCGAGCTCCAGCGACGAGTATTTCTCTCCACCGACGTCGCCAACACCTGTACGTCGGCAGGGGAGAGGCCGGCCACCGAAGGGCTTGGGACCTAGGGGCCAACCGGCCCCGAGCCGGGTCCCCGCTACCGGTGGTTGTGTGCAGCGCATGAAATGGACTCAGTCCATGAACGAGAACGTCATGCGCGCATACTACGGGTCTACAGAGGGGGGAACTAACCTCACTGCGTACTGTGTCAGGATGCTGTCTCTGTTTCAGGACCTGGAGCCAACTGTGAACGTCTCGGCCCAACGATTGTCGGATCAGGTGCGGGTCATCCAACGTAATCACAAGTTGGACGATGCCGCACTTGATAGGCTGCGCTCAGAGGTACTGAACAACCTTGTCATCTCGACCCCGACACAGTCCGTGGTACAGGCGCCAGCTAGTGGCGCAATTACACCGCGGGCCAATAATGTTTGTGATGAGGTAGATGATAGGGTTGTCACGGTAAGTAGCCAGTGCAACGACCGACTGAGGAGCGCGCTGGAGGATGCGCTTCGCGAGTACAGATCCACTCCGACCGAACTTAGGCCTCGAATTCCACGGTTGCCTATGCACAAAAAGAATAGGGCGCTGGTGTGTGCCTTGGACTCGCTGCTTGAGAATATTTTTGAAAGCAGCGAGAACCTCGTTGATACGCACTCAATCCTGTATTGCGGGGCTGTTGCGGCATGTCGTATAGCAAACGTAAAGTTTACAAATAGTGACGTAGCTATGCGACCAAAGTCTGCTGCACCAGCTTGGCAATGCAGGATCGAGCGGCGTATTGATGAAGCCAGGGTACTCATCGGCAAACTATACTGCTTCAGGGAGGGCAATTCACGACCACGCGTGATGCGCTTTGTGAGGCGGGCATTTTCGGGGACTGAAATCAGTCCTCAGGAGTACATGTCCCGTATTACAGAGCGCATCGACTTCCTGAAGCAGAAAGTTTGTGCATGGGCGAACCGTATTCGACGGTATAAGAGGCGGGTTGATCGATACTCGCAGAATCGCATGTTCCAGAGCGATGAAGGGTATACAGAGCTTGGGAGCGACCTGAACAAAGTGTGACGGACGTGTGCAGACCGGACGATATCGCCACGAATACATTCTGGCGAAACATCTGGTCGGTGCCCGTCTGTCATGCCGAGGGTGGTTGGATGCGCGATGTCGAGCGCGTGTGTGAAGCTATACCACCAATGGAACTTATCAACATCACCCCATTGGATGTAGCCAAAGCAGTCCGTCCGTTACCAAACTGGAAATCTCCAGGACCGGACGGACTGCATAACTTCTGGCTAAAATGGTATAGCAGCTCACACGCACTCCTGGCATCTCAATTCCAATCATCCTTAGAGTCTGGGTCGCTACCACAGTTTCTAACAACTGGCGTTACCCACCTGCTCCATAAGACAGGTAGTCCCGCGGAACCCAATAATTATAGACCGATTACTTGTTTGTCGACGGTCTATAAACTTCTTACATCCATTCTGAGAGTGAAAATTAATGATCACATTGAGAATAACTCAATTATGTCCGCTTCTCAGAATGGATGTAGGAAAGGGTCCCGCGGCACTAAGGAGCTACTCCTCATAGACATGGCCATAAGCCAACAGGTTCGTCGATCCCGCAAGGATCTGTCGACATGTTGGATAGATTATAAGAAGGCCTATGACTCTGTGCCACATACATGGCTCATGAGGGTGCTGGAGTTGTACAAAATAGATGCAACTCTACGCGCCTTCCTTGAGTCATGTATGAGGCAATGGAAAACGGTTCTTCGATATCCAGGATGTCGACCGATTCAAGGGAATGATGAGCCTGTATGGATTAAACGGGGAATATTCCAGGGCGACAGTTTGAGTCCACTTTGGTTTTGCTTAGCTCTGAATCCTCTTAGCACACTGCTGGAGGATTCAGGCCTAGGCTATCGGTTGAGAAGAGGTGGTCAAGCCATATCTCACCTCCTTTACATGGATGATCTGAAACTCTTTGCCCCCAACAATTTGCGACTGATGGAGCTACTGAAAGTAACTGAAACCTTCAGTAGTGCCATCAGGATGGAATTTGGTGTGGACAAATGTGCAGTCATGCATGTAAAGAAAGGGGAGATTATGGAATCTGAGGGAATTCAACTCTCGGATTCCATACAGGTTAGATCCCTTAGCTCAACCGAAACCTACAAGTATTTGGGTATGTCGGAAGCGTTGGGCATTAACGGTACTGACATGAAGCAATCGCTGAAGGAGCGCTTCTTTGGCCGCCTGAAAAAGGTTTTAAACAGCCTTTTGTCGGGCGGAAATAAGGTGCGCGCCTTCAACGGTTGGGTCATGCCGGTATTAATGTACTCTTTCGGCATACTCAAATGGACTCAAACCGAACTCGACGCCCTGGATAGAAGGGTCCGTACACTGCTGACTGCAAATCGGATGCATCACCCACGATCGTCGGTGATGAGACTGTACATCCCGCGGAAGTGTGGAGGTCGAGGCTTTTTAAATGCTAAGACTCTCCACAACCGCGAGATGTGCAGTCTCAGAGAATATTTTCTCAAAGCCGATGTGGGTATGCACCGAGATGTGGTCACAGTGGACAAGGGACTCACCCCGTTGTCCATGGCGAAAGAGAACTGGCGCAAACCTGTAATACTTACTACAGATGACCGCAAGGAGGTATGGAAAGGCAAGGAGCTTCACGGGCGCTTCTATCGGGCTCTTTATGGGTCCGACGTAGATTTCTCAGCGTCCGTGGCCTGGCTACGTTTCGGTGATCTCTTCGGAGAAACTGAAGGTTTTGTTTGTGCAATTATGGACGAAGTTATCTTGACGAACAACTACCGGAGGCATATTATGAAGGACGGGACGGTTGACGTGTGTCGGGCATGCCACCGTCCGGGTGAGTCCATCAGACATATTATCTCTGGTTGTTCTCGTCTGGCTAACGGCGAGTACTTGCACAGGCATAACCAAGTGGCCAGGATTATTCACCAGCAACTTGCTTTGAAATACAAACTTGTGGATTCTGAGGTACCGTATTACAAGTATGTGCCCGACCCAGTTCTCGAAAATGACCATGTCACGTTGTACTGGGATCGGTCTATCATCACTGATAGGACTATCGTCGCTAATAAGCCCGATATAGTGGTGATAGACCGATTAGCGCGCCGCACAATGATAATCGATGTTACCATTCCACATGACGAGAACCTCGTGAAAGCTGAGAAAGAGAAACAAATCAAGTATCTTGACTTAGCGCACGAGGTTGTCGACATGTGGAATGTGGACTCGGCTGTCATTGTGCCGATCGTCGTTACGGCCAATGGCTTGATAGCCAAAAGCTTCGACGACCACCTGTCGAAGCTGGCGTTACGCAGTTGGGTAAAGGGCCTGATACAGAAGGCAGTACTCCTCGATACGGCTCGTATTGTGAGGAGGTTCCTTTCTCTGGAGCCCTAACCACCGGTAGCTTGGACCCAGCTCCCGACACCGGCGGACTACTATTTTTATATTTTTAAATGTTTTTTTTAGTGTTATGTTTTGTTATTGAAATATTTAAAAATATAAATCATCGATTATCATTGTGCGGCGCGCTAATCGGTCTATCACCACTATATCGGGCTTATTAGCGACGATAGTCCTATCAGTGATGATAGACCGATCCCAGTACAACGTGACATGGTCATTTTCGAGAACTGGGTCGGGCACATACTTGTAATACGGTACCTCAGAATCCACAAGTTTGTATTTCAAAGCAAGTTTCTGGTGAATAATCCTGGCCACTTGGTTATGCCTGTGCAAGTATTCGCCGTTAGCCAGACGAGAACAACCAGAGATAATATGTCTGATGGACTCACCCGGACGGTGGCATGCCCGACACACGTCAACCGTCCCGTCTTTCATAATATGCCTCCGGTAGTTGTTCGTCAAGATAACTTCGTCCATAATTGCACAAACAAAACCTTCAGTTTCTCCGAAGAGATCACCGAAACGTAGCCAGGCCACAGACGCCGGGAAATCTGCGTCGGACCCATAAAGAGCCCGATAGAAGCGCCCGTGAAGCTCCTTGCCTTTCCATACCTCCTTGCGGTCATCTGTAGTAAGTATTACAGGTTTGCGCCAGTTCTCTTTCGCCATGGACAACGGGGTGAGTCCCTTGTCCACTGCGACCACATCTCGGTGCATACCCACATCGGCTTTGAGAAAATATTCTCTGAGACTGCACATCTCGCGGTTGTGGAGAGTCTTAGCATTTAAAAAGCCTCGACCTCCACACCTCCGCGGGATGTACAGTCTCATCACCGACGATCGTGGGTGATGCATCCGATTTGCAGTCAGCAGTGTACGGACCCTTCTATCCAGGGCGTCGAGTTCGGTTTGAGTCCATTTGAGTATGCCGAAAGAGTACATTAATACCGGCATGACCCAACCGTTGAAAGCGCGCACCTTATTTCCGCCCGACAAAAGGCTGTTTAAAACCTTTTTCAGGCGGCCAAAGAAGCGCTCCTTCAGCGATTGCTTCATGTCAGTACCGTTAATGCCCAACGCTTCCGACATACCCAAATACTTGTAGGTTTCGGTTGAGCTAAGGGATCTAACTATTATTATTATATCCTTTATTCACTTTTCCACATATATTTTACATTTTTAAATATTTCTATAAAAACAATAAAAAAACATTTAAAAATATAAAAAATAGTAGTCCGCCGGTGTCGGGAGCTGGGTCCAAGCTACCGGTGGTTAGGGCTCCAGAGAAAGGAACCTCCTCACAATACGAGCCGTATCGAGGAGAACTGCCTTCTGTATCAGGCCCTTTACCCAACTGCGTAACGCCAGCTTCGACAGGTGGTCGTCGAAGCTTTTGGCTATCAAGCCATTGGCCGTAACGACTATCGGCACAATGACAGCCGAGTCCACATTCCACATGTCGACAACCTCGTGTGCTAAGTCAAGATACTTGATTTGTTTCTCTTTCTCAGCTTTCATGAGGTTCTCGTCATGTGGAATGGTAACATCGATTATCATTGTGCGGCGCGCTAATCGGTCTATCACCACTATATCGGGCTTGTTAGCTATGATAGTCCTATCAGTGATGATAGACCGATCCCAGTACAACGTGACATGGTCATTTTCGAGAACTGGGTCGGGCACATACTTGTAATACGGTACCTCAGAATCAACAAGTTGGTATTTCAAAGCAAGTTGCTGGTGAATAATCCTGGCCACTTGGTTATGCCTGTGCAAGTACTCGCCGTTAGCCAGACGAGAACAACCAGAGATAATATGTCTGATGGACTCACCCGGACGGTGACATGCCCGACACACGTCAACCGTCCCGTCCTTCATAATATGCCTCCGGTAGTTATTCGTCAAGATAACTTCGTCCATAATTGCACAAACAAAACCTTCAGTTTCTCCGAAGAGATCACCGAAACGTAGCCAGGCCACGGACGCTGAGAAATCTACATCGGACCCATAGAGAGCCCGATAGAAGCGCCCGTGAAGCTCCTTGCCTTTCCATACCTCCTTGCGGTCATATGTAGTAAGTATCACAGGTTTGCGCCAGTTCTCTTTAGCCATGGACAACGGGGTGAGTCCCTTGTCCACTGCGACCACATCTCGGTGCATACCCACATCAACTTTGAGAAAATATTCTCTGAGACTGCACATCTCGCGGTTGTGGAGAGTCTTAGCATTTAAAAAGCCTCGACCTCCACACTTCCGCGGGATGTACAGTCTCATCACCGACGATCGTGGGTGATGCATCCGGTTTGCAGTCAGCAGTGTACGGACCCTCCTATCCAGGGCGTCGAGTTCAGTTTGAGTCCATTTGAGTATGCCGAAAGAGTACATTAATACCGGCATGACCCAACCGTTGAAGGCGCGCACCTTATTTCCGGCCGTCAAAAGGCTGTTCAAAACCTTTTTTAGGCGGCCAAAGAAGCGCTCCTTCAGCGATTGTTTCATGTCAGTACCGTTAATGCCCAACGCTTCCGACATACCCAAATACTTATAGGTTTCGGTCGAGCTGAGGGATCTAACCTGTATGGAATCCGAGAGTTGAATTCCCTCAGATTCCATAATCTCCCCTTTCTTTACATGCATGACTGCACATTTGTCCACACCAAATTCCATCCTGATGGCGCTACTGAAAGTTTCAGTTACCTTCAGTAGCTCCATCAGTCGCAAATTGTTGGGGGCAAAGAGTTTCAAGTCGTCCATGTAAAGAAGGTGAGATATGGTTTGACCACCTCTTCTCAACCGATAGCCTAGACCTGAATCCCCCAGCAGTGTGCTAAGAGGATTCAGAGCTAAGCAGAACCAAAGTGGACTCAAACTGTCGCCCTGAAATATTCCCCGTTTAATCCATACAGGCTCATCGTTCCCTTGAATCGGTCGACATCCTGGATAGCGAAGGACCGTTTTCCAATGCCTCATACATGACTCAAGAAAGGTGCGTAGAGTTGCATCTATTTTGTACAACTCCAGCACCCTCATGAGCCATGTATGTGGCACAGAGTCATAGGCCTTCTTGTAATCTATCCAACATGTCGACAGATCCTTGCGGGATCGACGAACCTGTTGGCTTATGGCCATGTCTATGAGGAGTAGCTCCTTAGTGCCGCGGGACCCCTTCCTACATCCATTCTGAGAGGCGGACATAATTGAATTAGTGTCAATGTGATCATTAATTTTCACTCTCAGAATGGATGTAAGAAGTTTATAGACCGTCGACAAACAAGTAATCGGTCTATAATTCTTGGGTTCCGCGGGACTACCTGTCTTATGGAGCAGGTGGGTAACGCCAGTTGTTAGAAACTGTGGTAGCGACCCAGACTCCAAGGATGACTGGAATTGAGATGCCAGGAGCGCGTGTGAGCTGCTATACCACTTAAGCCAGAAGTTGTGCACTCCGTCCGGGCCTGGAGATTTCCAGTTCGGTAATGGACGGACTGCTGTGGCTACATCTAATGGTGTGATGGAAATAGCTTCCATTTGTGGTATAGCTTCACACACGCGCTCGACATCGCGCATCCAGTCACCCTCGGCATGACAGACGGGCACCGACCAGATGTTTCGCCAGAATGTACTCGTGGCGATATCATCCGGTCGGCACACGTCCGTCACACTTTGTTCAGGTCGCTCCCAAGCTCTGTATACCCACCTTTCATCGCTCTGGAACATGCGATTCTGCGAGTATCGATCAACCCGCCGCTTATACCGCCGAATACGGTTTGCCCATGCACAAACTTTCTGCTTCAGGAAGTCGATACGCTCTGTGACACGGGACGTGTATTCTCGAGGGCTGATTCCAGTCCCCGAAAACGCCCGCCTCACAAAGCGCATCACACGTGGTCTTGTATTGCCCTCCCTGAAGCAGTATAGTTTGCCGATGAGTGCCCTAGCCTCATCGATACGCCGCTCGATCCTGCACTGCCAGGCTGGTACAGCAGATTTTCGTCGTATAGCCTCGTCACAGTTTGGAAACTTGACGTTTGCTATACGACATGCCGCAACAGCCCCGCAGTACAGGATTGAGTGCGTATCAACGAGGTTCTCGCTGCTTTCGAAGATGTTCTGCAGCAGCGAGTCTAAGGCACACACCAGCGCCCTATTCTTTTTGTGCATAGGTAACCGTGGTAATCGGGGCCTTAGGTCGGTAGGAGTTGATCTATACTCGCGAAGCGCATCCTCCAGCGCGCTCCTCAGTCGATCGTTGCACTGGCTACTTACCGTGACAACCCTATCATCTACCTCATTACTATTATTATTGGGCCGCGGTATGATTGCGCCACTAGTTGGCGCCGGTACCACGGCCTGTGTCGGGGTCGAGATGATAAGGTTGTTTAGTACCTCTGAGCGCAGCCTATCAAGTGCGGCATCGTCCAACTTGTGACTACGTTGGATGACTCGCACCTGATCCGACAATCGTTGGGCCGAGACGTTCACAGCCGGTTCCAGGTCCTGAAACAGAGACAGCATCCTGACACGGTACGCAGTGAGGTTAGTTCCCCCCTCTGTAGACCCGTAATATGCGCGCATGACGTTCTCGTTCATAGACTGAGTCCATCTCATGCGCTGCACACAACCACCGGTAGCGGGGACCCGGCTCGGGGCCGGTTGGCCCCTAGGTCCCAAGCCCCTCGGTGGCCGGCCTCTCCCCTGCCGACGTACAGGTGTTGGCGACGTCGGCGGAGAGAAATACTCGTCGCTCGAGCTCGACGCAACTGCAGCCGCCGATGACACCACTGGTGATCCGATGTCTGGCGGCGGCGAGGCGGAGCTGAGCGACGAGTCCGGGGGTGGTGAGCGTGCGCGTCGCGATGCTGCTCTTGTTATCATCATCCAATCATTTATATTCGTTCATTGTCATTTCGTTTGATTCCTTACATGACATCATGACATATGTCATCGGTCGGTCGTTTAATTTTCATTTTCTTCAATTTATTAGGTTTTTGTAGTTTTTGAGTTACTAATGGTTTGTTTGATTCCTGTGCGCTTCTATTGTAAAAATTGTGCATGTAAAAGGCTGAAAACTAATTTTCTTTGAAATAAAATTGCGAGAACGAAATAAAATTTGGCTTGACAGTCAGAGTTGCCAATTATTATTATTATTATTATTATACTTGTATGCGTCCTTCATACATCATTGCTATTTCTTTTGGAATAAATTCGTTTTCTTCATACTTAAACCCTTGGACATCCACAATAACATTCATGATAATTTTCTCACAATATTACTCAAAGGTTTGTATTCGAAAAGTCGATCGTTTATTATTAAACAATAAGCAGATGTATTAGCCGGAATATCTTCTGAACATTCAATTTCTAATCGCACGTCGACCGGTCCAGTTTTGAGCGATTCGTTTTGTCTTGAGCAATCAATTACAAAAAGTGGAGCAATTTCCTTAAATTGATTTAAGCTAAGCAACGGATCTATGCCCAAGTTGTAATACGACTGACGAAAGTTAGCATACATTTCGTATAATATACTGTATTTGTTTTCATCAAATTTCAGATTAAGTGAGTCATATGGATAATATTGCGAATTTAAAAATAATTTAATATTTAATTTAATATATATTATTAGCACAATAGAGCTAAATAACTTAAAAAAAAGACAACGATTGAAAATGACGGTTTATTTTTTAGTACAACAAATTCAAAAATTAGATATTACAAAACAAAAATTAGAAAAGGCAGAACTGGCTATCCAAACGGGCAGAGGTTTCCCATAACAAGTTCACCCAACGATAAAAGAGAGCCCAAATGAGCGTGCGGCCGCTTATATAGGCGTGCGGCGGCGACTGTTTGCCATCCCCTCCTCACGATAGATGTGACATCACTTCTCTGCTAACACGGCCTCTCCTGACTGGAGGACGTCCTCGTGCTCCTGTGTCCGAGGCTGTGCCGCACAGGAAGTGCTTGGTACAGGTTCTGGTGTCATCACACCAGTAGGCACATTGCCGACAGCTCGCTCAGGCGTGGACTCCATGTCGTCATCATAACAGTCTGCACCTGAGAATAGAGTAGAAACAGTGTCTTTACTTTTTGATTCTCAAAAATAACACGTAATTTCCGGAAATTAATTTTCTAGAAATTACGTCCATTGTAACAATGCAATTGAGCCGCTGCAGACACCTCAAGTGCATTATCACTGTTAGTCATCTAGTTGCACAGTTAGGTCGGGTCTTTGCAAACATAGGCACGACGTTAGCATGTTGCTCGCAACCCCATATGGCATAGGCACAACGTTAGCATACCAAATTCACACAAGACAACCGTAAGAAACATAGGCACGACGTTAGCATATTTCTTACAAACCCATATGGCATAGGCACGACGTTAGCATACCACATGGTTTCCACACTCGCATGACATAGGCACGACGTTAGCTTATCAGCAAGTGTAGCACAAATTACCTTCGAAAAAAGTGGCACACGTTTCAGGAGTCCATTCCCCTCGCCACGGCACCATAAACTCTGCCGCAGCCTGGGTCGCTTTTCCATAAGAGCCTGCCAGCAGTTGCAGCTCGTATCGACCATGGGGAAGCGCCTTGACCACTCGGTATGGGCCACGCATGCCTGAGTCGAGCTTGCCAGTGGTTTGTGCCTGTTTTTTAACAAAGACAAATGAATTAATTTCAAATAACCGAGGAGATCTGCGATCAGCGTTAATGGTTGCGTCTTGCTGTTGCTGATTAGCCTTTAAACGCTCGGAAACTCTCTGTCTATGCATCTCTCTCAACGCTTCGCGGTTCGGATGAGAGTTCTCCAGGGCGACATCTCTGACCAGGTGTCGTATAAGCGGTGTAGCCGCTTCGATACCCACAAGGAGATTCAAGGGAGCTAACTTGGTGGTTTTTTGTTTTGTTATATTCAGAACCAGCTGTAATCGCCACATGACATCTGACCATTCGTTTTGCCGGTGATTGCATTCTATGCGGACCATGTTTAATAACGTTCGACAATAACGTTCAACCTGCCCGTTGGAATGATGCATCTCAGGAGTGATGAGGTGCACGTCAATGCCTAATTCGGTTACAAGCCTCGAGAACTCAGAGCTCTGGAACATACGGCCGCGGTCTGCTACAATTAATTTTGGAGTACCAAACAGGGAAATTACATTGGTAAACAGTCTTTTTAATTCATTGGCATCTTGACCAAACATAGGGTATAGGAGGCAATATTTAGAAAATGCGTCTACAACAATAAACACGTACTTGTAACCATTAGATTGAGGTAAAGGACCTAATGCATCTGCATGTATAACCTCAAAAGAGGTACCCGGTTTTTCCCAAGAATGTATAAGTTGATGAGGGGCTCTGGGGACCTTTTTATGCGTTATACAAATAATACAGTGACCTACATATTTTTGAACAAATGATTTAAGAGAAGGGAACCAAAAATGTCTCCTGATAAGTTCTAATGTCTTATCAACTCCAGAATGGTCATGTTCATCATGAAAAATTCTGAGCAAGCTGAGCCTATGACCTTTGGGCACAAAACATAAGAGTCTGGAATCTTCTCCCACTGGAGAATACTTATAATAGAGCAAATCATTCTTTTTAACGTAATGTCTGGTATCCAATTGTCCTTCCGTGAGTTTATGAAGAAGTTGCTGGGTTTCCTCATCAGCAGCCTGTGCTATCTGAGCCCAGTTCTGATGTCTACGTTCTTCGCAAACGTTCACGGGGTTACGGCTCAAATAGTCAGCGTGCGACATACTAGTACCCTTACGGTATTCCAGAGTAAAATTGAAGTCCTGCAAATATATCCACCATCTGGCTACGCGTGGCACTAGGTCTTTCTTTTGCTGTGTAGCCTTTAGTGCATTACAGTCAGTTATGACTGTGAAATGAACACCAACCAGATAGTGTCTATAATGTTGCAAGGCTTTAACGACAGCCAAGGTCTCGAGCTCGTAGGAATGGTACCTCGGCTCGGCACCTTGAGTTCGCTTACTGAAATAACTAACTGCCCGTTTGTACCCTTTTTCGTGAGTCTGAAGAAGCACTGCACCATAGCCAATCGAGCTAGCATCTGTGTGGACCTCAGTAGGTAAATCAGGATCGTAAATGGCTAGCACAGGTTCACTCGTAAGCTGTGAAATTATATCTTGCCGTGCTTCTTCTTGCTCGGCACCCCAGACAAAAGATGCACCCTTTTTTGTTAATTTTGTAATAGAAGCAGTCTTAGTTGCAAAATTAGCTATATAGCGTCGAAAATAGCTCGCTAGGCCAAGGAATTGACGAACTTGTTTTACGGTTTTTGGAATAGGTGCCTCAACCAAGGCTTGAACCTTTCCTTCGCTCGGCTGTACCTGACCTTGACTTATGGTACGTCCTAAGTACTCTATCTTAGTCGATAGGAAAGAACATTTCTTAAGGTTTAGGGAAAATCCTGAATTTGTCAAAGTCTGGAGAACCTTACGAAGGGTTAAAAGGCCTTCATCTACTGTGTGACACATTATAAGTACATCGTCTATGTACACCAGGACTTCACCAGATTCCAGGTGTCGAGAGAGAGTTTTTGACATTATTCGTTGGTAAACAACGGGAGCATTCGCCAAACCATAGGGCATTTTTAAATATTCATAATGCCCCTCTGGTGTAACGAATCCTGTGAGCGGTATAGAGTCAGTATCTAAAGGTATTTGGTGGAATCCTGTGGCCATATCAAGACTTATGAAATATTTATGTTTGCCTAACCGATCAATGTGGTCGTCAATGAGTGGTAATGGGAATCGATCCTTGACAGTAATCTCATTTAATTTGCGGTAATCGACGCACATGCGATCGGATCCGTCCTTCTTCTTAACTAATAATATGGGACTCGCGTACTCCGATTCAGACTCCCGGATAATATTCTTTTCAAGTAGATCTTTAATTATTTCACGAACTTTCAAAATTTCAGCATATGAAAGCCGGTACGGTCGGTAGGTAACCGGCGTGCTACTATTCAATCTAATTGACATACTGCCAGTATTAACAGTGGAAGTCGCAGTACCAGTTATAAAAAAATTGGAAAATTCATCAATTAAACCGAGTAACTTTTTAAAATTTTGACCAGTTAAGGGAGTCTTAATCGGAACCCGTGCAGACGATGAAGTACACATAACATCATGTATGACACGGGGCTCGTAAGTAAGGTATTGCTGCTTATGCGTACGGACATAGGTAACGCCTTCTCGGTTCAATACATCTGTACCAACAATGATTGGGGTGTTCATATACTCGGGGGACACGGCATGCAAATCTACCTCCAAAGTTATTTCATTAAACTCTATAGGCAAAGTAACAAAATAAGTAGACTCGATTTCTACACCGCCAATGCCTCTCAGAACTCTCAAAGCTGGCTTGCGCGCACATTTAAAATGTTTTAGCAAGGATGAAGAAATAAGCGATATACATGAACCGCTGTCAATAAGGATATCAACGGGAACCCCTTGTATAACCGCCACAACAATATCTTTGTTCTTATTATCAGGGCTTTCCTGGCAAAGATTAACATTGTTGGTATTGCGAGAACTGGATTTTAGTTTAGCAAAACAAGTTTCAACCTTATGGCCTGGTTTTTTACAGAAACTGCACGGTTCAGATTTATGTGAAGTATGAGTAGGACGACTTTTTTGATCATTGTCATCACTGTTGGCGTTACTCGAATTAGGTTTAGGTTTCTTAGTACAATTCGATTGTTATGGCCACGTTGGCCACACAAAAAGCATTTACCATCTTCAAATTGTCGTTTGCGAGTGCTTGTAATATTTGATTTTGAAGAATTATTATCAGGACGTGAGGTATAGTTAGATTTTTTATTATAATTTGACGTATTTGATTTAACATAAATCGAAAAGAATTCTACTAATTCGTTCGGCATTAATTTCGCGTTAGTCGCCGAAGCACGGATTTGCGGATCTATAATACCTCGTATCACTATAGCTGAGATTAGCTCATCGCTTAACCCTTTGACTATGCGCAATCTAAGTAACGACCGGCGAGCATAATCAGCATATGTCGGGTATTTGTCAGAATAGTGTTCATGACTTCATATAAAATATTTGCTATGTCAGGCTTCCTAGGGCACAAAGGTTTGAACTCTTTCTTAAAATTGCTCCAAATACGGTCGTTGGTGACCCACTCGTTGAGCCAGGTCCTAGCATCACCTTTCAAACAATTCCCAATGCGAGATAGACACTCATTATCATTCCAATAATTTAAAATCTTAGCACGGTCTACTTCCTCGCACCAGGTGTCGATATCATTGATGCTTGGATCGAAGTTTGAAATATAATAAGATTGGTTAGATCTCACCATCGTGTTGATTGACCAAATAGCCTCGACTATTCGATCGGTTGCGCCTGCATCGCGGTCAACTGCAACGCTTACGGAGGGACCCGGCGAGGAGGGAGCCGCCGACCCTCGAATCTCTGCCGCTACTCTTCGACACTCTGCTGTGGCTGCAGCTGGTGCCTGCGGCCGCGGCGGCGTCACTGAGGATGCACCAGCATCTGGCTCACGTGATCGTGGTGGCGGAGGCGTACGGCGCTGTTCCTCCAATGATGTCAGCCGATTCATTATTTGTTGCATCTGTTCAGTTAATACATCATTAGGAGACCTACGTCGTTTTCTAGCATGTCTAGAGCGTTTGCTAGGGCTCGCATCATGAATACCAGAATGCGAATCACGGTTCCTAGATCGACTTCTACTTTTATGGCTATTATTAGGCATGTTTACACTTTTATCAACGCACGAGGGTAGTAGGGTATTTTTTATAGTTCACTGAACAACACAATTAGAAGAGACTAACTTAGCCAATTAACTTTAGAGCAAGCAGAATGAAAATAACAAAAATGTGATCTAGCAAGCTACAAAGCTGCTTTAAAAATGTATTCGTAAACACAGTATCGTCTTTTACAGTAAACAAATCGGAACGTACTCACCAGATTTTACCAATGTATACGTGTATACCTTACCACGTAGAATTACCACTTACACACCCGCAGTACGACGTAAAATTGAACCGTTTTTTTTTTTTTTTTTTTAACTTGAATAGCCAAACTGCCTCTAAATCAGGGAGCGGAACGGACCAGGACCCGTATCCCACTTCTGATATTAGCACAATAGAGCTAAATAACTTAAAAAAAAGACAACGATTGAAAATGACGGTTTATTTTTTAGTACAACAAATTCAAAAATTAGATATTACAAAACAAAAATTAGAAAAGGCAGAACTGGCTATCCAAACGGGCAGAGGTTTCCCATAACAAGTTCACCCAACGATAAAAGAGAGCCCAAATGAGCGTGCGGCCGCTTATATAGGCGTGCGGCGGCGACTGTTTGCCATCCCCTCCTCACGATAGATGTGACATCACTTCTCTGCTAACAATATTATATCCATTTTATTGCTCTCGCTGTCCACCTATCATCCTTGAGCCTAGCCACGTGACCTGCCCACTTCCATTTTCTTTGGAGTGAGAAGGTTAGAGCATCCGTTACGTTGGTTCTCTTGCGTATTTCTACATTCCTCACCCTGTCTTTCAGCTTTATGCCTAGGCAACTTCTTTCCATTCTTCTTTGTGTTGTCTGGATTTTGTTTCTAGTCTTGCGGTCGAATGTCCAAGTCTGGCATCCATAGGTTAGACATGGTAATATTTCTGAATCCATTACAATTTTTTTAGTAGGTAGTGGAAGCTGCGATTTGAAAACTTCCTTGTGGTACCAGTACTTATTCCAGGTAATCGCAATTCTTCTGTCCACTTCTTCTAAGTTTCGTTGTTTGCTGAAAGAGATTTGTTTGCCTAGATATACATACTTTTGGACAAACTCGAGAGGTTTGTTGTCTACCAAGATGGGTGTCATTAGGTGGTTAGTAATAACTTTAGTTTTGTCGAGATTCATTTCTAATCCAACTTTTATGCTGGCTCGGTGTAAGTCGTTTATCATAATATTTAGTTGTTGTGGGCTTTCCGATAATAGGATAATGTCGTCCGCGAACCTCAGGTGGCTCAGAAACTTCCCGTTTAAATTGATGCCTCGCTTAGACCATGGTAATCCGTTCATTATGTGTTGTAAGACTGCAATGAACAATTTCGGTGAGAGTGGGTCGCCTTGTCTCACGCCTCTCTTTATGTTTATTTTAGTGCCTATTCTATCTAGCTTGACTCTACTCGAACTGTTGGCATAGATGTTTTTTAAAATATTTGTCGCAGATCGCCTAATGGATTGTCAAGCGTTTATCATAATTTTAATTTAGTTTGTTTAATTTGATTATTAGTCTGGCAATGCTTGAGTGTGTTTAGTCGAATAAGTTGTCGTTGGTCATTTTTGAAGTTTATAAAAAGGCGGTAGACTTGTGCAGTTGACACATTTGAAGTGTGATCGTGGCGACCAACGGTTGACTTGGCTAACCTCACTACATTCCATTTTTATTTTATTTCAATCCGAAAATACATTTTTAATCCTTTTATTATTTTTATTGTAAAGTGTTGCGAACAGTAAAGTTGAGTGTACCGAACAGTGCCTGTGTATTATTTCACGCCGGACTCCACGTGCCATCATGACCGACCAACAAAATAATGAAGACACCCCTAATCTGTCGTCATCAGAAGTGGAATGCCCACATGCTTCCCGACCCGAACCTGATGGAGATGAAAAATGGCGCATGATGTTCGAGCAACAGAACCAGAACTTTCTTGCAATGTTGCAAGCAATGTCACCTGCTTCAAGCAAGAAAGTGCAGCTACCCGAGTTTGATCCCGAGAAACCAAACGTCGATGCACGTGCGTGGGTCACCACCGCTGATATGTGCATGGCGGATTGTGAGCTTCAAGGTGCGTCACTTATGATTACTTTGAGCCGAGCGCTGAAGGGCCAAGCGTCGTCGTGGTTGTCACAGATTTCGTTTCCTGGCATGACATGGAACGATTTCAAGGACGTATTTGTGGCAAGATATGATTGCCCCGAAACACCAGCTGCTTCGCTTATTAATCTTAATAACAGTGCACCAAAAGAAGGTGAGTGTTTTGCTGCTTATTCCTCACGTGTGCTTACGTCATTAATGTCACGCTGGAAGAACCTGACGGTGGAGCAGATAGCTATTTCTACCGTGCTAGCACACATGTCACACCTCGATCATCGTGTCCAGCGACTGGCATTCACTACCGACATCGACACAAGATCTAAACTACAACAAGAACTTCATGCGATGTCGTTCCTGAAACGCAAAAACCCGTTTCACCAGGGTGCTCCAGGTGTGGATAGCAAGCATTTCAAGCCTAACCCTACAACTAGTGCACCCAAGTGCTACGTATGTGGTAAGGCAGGCCACAAGGCTTCTACGTGTTACCAGAGAAGAGACAGCAAGACTGAAAGAAGACCCCACTCCTCAAGCTCTTCTCCTGGGAGTACATCATCTGTTCCGGCGAAGCCCAAGAACACCAGCTCCGTTACCTGCTTCCGGTGCAAGAGCCGAGGCCACTACGCGAACCGTTGTCCTGCAGCAGCCCAGGGTTCCGGCAGCAGCGGCACTGGTGGCGCTGGTGCAGCTCCTGAACAACGTCGTGTGGACTTGTGCGTGGTTAACGCGCCTACTGGTACTCTCCGTCACTCTGGTGAGTCATTTAATTTTTGTTATGATTCTGGAGCAGAGTGTTCATTAATGAGAGATTCTATTTCGTGTAAATTTAATGGTGAGCGTAATTATACTGTCGTTACTATGACGGGTATTGGTTAAACTTCCGTGAATAGTAACCTGAACATTTTAGTTAATGTTGATATTGGTAAAATTGCTTTAGATATTGTTTTTTATGTTTTACCTGATGAATATCTTCAACATGACATCGTGATTGGACGTGAAATTTTGATTAATGACTTGGTGATTAACATGACTTCTAAAACTTTAACCTTTTCGAAAAATTTACCTAATGTGAACATTTTAAATGTAGAGTCGAATGTAGAGTCGAATGTAGAGTCGAATGCAGAGTCGAATATCAACTCGTATGTCGAATTGAATGTTGACTCAAGCATCGATTTACGTACCATTTTAAATGTAGAGTCAGATGCAGTTAAATTTAACGGTATTGATACCGACGTTTCTCCAGATATCAAAGCCAGACTTATTTTAATTTTAAATCAATTTTCAAATAACTTTATTTTTGGAACACCTAGCTCTCCCGCAAATATTGACCCTATGGAAATTAGACTCAAAGATCCCAATAAGACAGTTTATCGTCGTCCTTACCGGTTGAGTCCCCAGGAAAGACAGGTAGTGCGTAATAAAATTGAAGAACTTCTCTCCTCTAATGTGATCCGCCCAAGCTCCTCACCTTTCGCCAGTCCTATTCTTCTGGTGAAGAAGAAGGATGGCAGCGACCGCATGTGCGTTGATTATCGCGAATTGAACGATAACACAGTGCCTGACAGATTTCCATTGCCAAGGATTTCCGACCAAATTAATAGGCTTCACGATACTCATTACTTCACAACTCTAGATATGGCTAGTGGATTCCACCAAATACCAGTTCATCCGGATTCCATTGAGCGCACTGCATTTGTTACGCCCGACGGGCAATACGAGTATTTAGCCATGCCATTCGGTTTGCGCAATGCCCCTTCGGTTTTTCAACGTGCAGTGACTAAAGCCTTAGGAGAGCTTGCAAATACGTTTGTCGTGGTCTATATGGATGATTTAATGGTCGTAGCGTCAAATGTCGATCAAGCTCTACATAGGTTGCAATTAGTTTTAGATGTTTTGACAAAGGCTGGATTCTCATTTAATCTCAAAAAATGTTCATTCCTCAAACAAAAAGTTGAGTACCTGGTTTTTGAGGTTAGCTCTGGTGAAATTAGACCGAACCCTAAAAAGATAGAAGCCCTTGTTTCTCTCCCTCCCCCAAAGACTGCAACTCAGTTACGACAATTTATTGGTCTGGCATCGTACTTTCGCCAATTCATCCCAAAATTCTCGCAGATCATGGCTCCTCTTTATACTCTGACAAGTGTCTCTAAAGGTAACATCAAATGGGAACCTTCTCACGAGACTGTTAGACAAACAATTATCTCTGCCTTAACCAACCACCCTGTTCTGACTATATTTGACCCAAACTGTCCCATTGAATTGCACACAGATGCCAGTTCGTTAGGTTATGGTGCAATTTTGATTCAGAAAAAGGATGCCAAACGTTGCGTGGTCGCCTACTATAGCAAACGCACCACAGCTATAGAGTCTAAATACCACTCATATGAGTTGGAGACTCTCGCAGTTGTGAATGCGGTTCGGCATTTTAGGCATTACTTGTACGGCAACCATTTTACAGTTATGACCGATTGTCACGCTCTTGAGTCCACTCGTAAAAAGCTTGATCTCACACCTAGGGTTCATAGGTGGTGGGCATTTTTGCAGTCGTTTGACTTTAACATTATTCATGTTGATGGAAAACGGATGCAACATGCTGACTTTTTCTCTCCAAATCCCGTACCTGACAAAACCCCATTCACAAAGGTAGAGCAGAAGCAAATCAATATCACGAATTTCTCTGCCAATTGGTTACTGGCTGAGCAACAACGTGATAACGAAATCTCTGAGCTCATGGTTAAACTTAAAGACGGGAATCTTGACAATGATATCGCAAAAACTTACGAGATCAGATCTGGTGTTTTACATCGTAAGATACAGCGCAACAATAGGAGTTTATGTCTGCCTATAGTACCTAGAGCTTTGAGATGGTCTATTGTTAGCACCACTCACGAGTCCCTTATGCACCTAGGCTGGGAGAAAACCCTTGAAAAAATGTACGATTTGTATTGGTTTGAGCATATGGCAAAATTTGTTAGGAAATTTGTTGAGAGTTGTGTTGTTTGCAAAATTTCTAAATCGCACTCAGGCAAAGTTTCAGCGGAATTACATCCCATTCCTAAAATAGCGATCCCTTGGCATACCCTTCATATTGATGCTACAGGCAAGTTAAGTGGCAAAAATGATAAGAAAGAGTATGTCTTTGTTCTCATTGACGCCTTCACAAAATATGTGCTTCTACATCACACCCTGAATATTAATAGTGCTAGTGCTATTCGTGCTTTAAAAAGCTGTGTCACATTGTTCGGAGCACCGACGCGAGTAATCGCAGACCAGGGCCGTTGTTTTGCAAGTACCGACTTCCGCGAGTTTTGTTCCTCTCATAATATTAGTTTGCACTTAATTGCTACTGGTAGTTCCCGCGCGAATGGTCAGGTAGAGAGGGTTATGAGCACTCTAAAAAATATGCTCACGGCAGTAGAGACTAGCAAGGACCGTTCATGGCAAGACTCTCTCCCAGATGTGCAGTTAGCTCTTAATTGCACTGTGAATAGAGTAACCAAACACAGCCCTCTAGAACTTCTCATAGGTAAAGTCGCACGTCCTCTAGATTTAATGTTTTCCGATGAGCCCGAAATTAGTATTGACGAAATAAGATCGGACGCTGTCGTTACTAACATGAATAGGAATGCAAATTATGAGAAAGCTAGATTTGATTCCAATAAAGCTAAGTTTGATCGATTTGTCGTAGGTGATTTTGTTCTCTTGAAAAACGAAGAGAGAAATCAGACAAAACTTGACCCTAAGTATAAAGGTCCATTTAAGGTCGTTGAAGTGTTAGACGGTGACAGATACAATTTAAAGTCTCTAACAAGTAATCGCCACTATAAATATGCTCACGATCGCCTTAGAAAAATGCCTGATTCTAATGTTCCAATGGAAATTAATGATGATGTAGAGACTAATGAATGAACCTGTTTAATTTTTGGAATTGTAATTTTTTATTTCTATCATTACTCTTTCCCAATACGTTACCGCTGGTTAAGCGAGTTAGTTATGCAAACTATCGCTGGTTAAGCGTTAGTGGTGTTCTCGCTGGTTAAGCGAGTGATGTTGACTATCGCTGGTTAAGCGCTAGTAGTGAAATCGCTGGTTAAGCGAGTTGTGTTGACTATCGCTGGTTAAGCGTTAGTGTTATAATCGCTGGTTAAGCGAGTTGTGTTGACTATCGCTGGTTAAGCGTTAGTGTTATAATCGCTGGTTAAGCGGATTATGTTGACTGTCGCTGGTTAAGCGTTAGTTGTTGAAACGCTGGTTAAGCGTATTATGGTGTGCTTTCGCTGGTTAAGCGTTAGTGTGTTAATATCGCTGGTTAAGCGTTATTATTATTATTATCACTGGTTAAGTGATAGGATTTGTAACGCTGGTTAAGTGCTACAATTTTAAGCACTGGTTAAGCACTGCAGTGAATTACACTACTGGGTAAGTAGTGATGTATGGCACTGGTTAAGTGCTGTGGATTTATTTGATAAGAGTCCCAAATGCTTTCAGAATTTTGTGCTTTCAGTAATGTTTAATTTATGCTTTCTTATTATGAGTATTGCGTTTTAATCTGACCCAATCATTTTGTGAGAATGTCCCTGACGTGGGTCAGGATAGCCGAGTGAACTAGTTACTTTTCTGGATTATTTGTCTTTTCAGGTACCTCATCCCACGAGGTCGTGTGAAGGTCAGAAATGGCCGTGTCGCAGATCGCCTAATGGATTGTCAAGCGTTTATCATAATTTTAATTTAGTTTGTTTAATTTGATTATTAGTCTGGCAATGCTTGAGTGTGTTTAGTCGAATAAGTTGTCGTTGGTCATTTTTGAAGTTTATAAAAAGGCGGTAGACTTGTGCAGTTGACACATTTGAAGTGTGATCGTGGCGACCAACGGTTGACTTGGCTAACCTCACTACATTCCATTTTTATTTTATTTCAATCCGAAAATACATTTTTAATCCTTTTATTATTTTTATTGTAAAGTGTTGCGAACAGTAAAGTTGAGTGTACTGAACAGTGCCTGTGTATTATTTCACGCCGGACTCCACGTGCCATCATGACCGACCAACAAAATAATGAAGACACCCCTAATCTGTCGTCATATTAATGTATTTTTCGTTTATGTTCTGATCTTGTAGTGCTTCCCAGATACTGTCGTGTGAGATAGAGTCAAAAGCTTTTTTATAATCAATGAAGGCTACATATAATGGTCTATAATACTCTAAGTATTTCTCTATTACTTGGTCCACTACCTGGATATGATCCGCTGTGCTGAATCCGCTTCTGAATCCTGCCTGTTCAATCGGTTGGTGTAAGTCGATGTCTGAGGATATTCTTTCGAGCAGGCAGGAGGCGAATAGTTTATAGAGACAGGACATCAGGTTTATGGGGCGATAGTTCCCTATGTCCGCTGGGTCGCCTTTTTTATAGAGCAAGATTATTTCGGATTCAGTCCACGAATGTGGTACGACTTCTTCGTGTAGTATCTTATTCCATAGTAGTGTGATAGGTGCCAGTAGTAGAGTCCTTGCCAGTTTGATACTTTCGTTCGTGAGTCCGTCGGGCCCTGAGCTTTTTTCTGATTTAAGCTTTATTATGTGTAGCAGGATTTCAGGTCCCGTGAACTCTTGGACCGGAACGCTGTCTCTACATGTATTGATGACTTTTGCTTGTATTAATGAGTCTGGGTGGCTATACAGCTCGGCATAGAATTTCGTTGCTATTTTTATGATCTCTGTGCGGGACTTGCATTTGGTAGAGCCAGGTCGAAGTGAAGGAATCCATTTCTTTGAACTATTAAGTGCTTTGAAAGCTTTTTTGGCAGATCTAGATTTGTCGAGGTGACTCTGTATAGTGCTTATTCTATAGGTATCATAGCATTTTTTAATTTCCTTGTTTGTTAATTTGTACAGTTTTTTCAGGTTTTCTTTATCAGTTTTGTCTAGTTTTGGCTTATTTTGGAGTTTGTTTCTTTCGTTCATGAGCTTCAATGCATCCTCTGACAAGATTTTGCGTTTTTCTTTTGATTTTGAGCCTCTTAAACTTGTTAATATTGATTCTGTGATTATTTTATTGTATTCATCTGCTTTGATATTTGCCGCTAAGTTTAAAAGGTCTGGTATACAATTGTTTAGTTTTTCAAGGTATGTTTCTTGTTCTTTCAATGTTTTCATAGTGGTTGATGTGTTAGAAAAGTTGCGTCTGCTTTTTTTTGTTGATTCCAAGTTAATGGAAGTTCTCAGCAATCTGTGGTCTGATCCGAAGCTGAATGAAGATAGTACTTCATACTTAGAAAATAAGTTGGGTTTTGTGGACATGACAAAATCAATCTCATTTCTAGTGTTTCTGTCGGGCGAAATCCAGGTCCATCTGTTAGTATCTTTGAGCTTGAACATAGTGTTGATTATTTTCAGGTTTTATTCGTAAGCGTATTGGATAAGTCTTTCTCCGCGGGCGCTTCTTTTCCCAAAACCATGTGGGCCGGCAACTGAATGCTCGTGTTTTTTGGGTTTCCCAATCTGCGCATTGAAATCACCCATGGAGATTACGTATTTTGTGGAGATAGAGTCGTGAGCTTTTTCCAGGTCTTCATAAAACTTGTCTGCGTTTTCATGAGATGCACTCTCTGTAGGTGCATATGCCTGTATTATTGCAAAGAGTAAGTTTTCAAGCTCTATTTCCAGGATGCATACTCTTTCCGATATGCCTGTAAATGCTTTTATATTTCCTTTGTATTTTTTCTTAACTAGGAAGCCCACGCCATATAAGCCCTTGGTTTCTCCTATGTAGTACATTATGTAGTCATCATCCTCAATGATATCTTCTCCCAGTCGGCGTACTTCACTCAGTCCTACTATGTCGTGGTGAACGTTTTGAAGCGCTGATTTTAGTTCAATAAGTTTCTCTGCTGAAGATAGTGTTTTAGCATTAAAAGTGCAAATATACAAATTGCTTTTGTTTGCCACAGGCACTTGTTTAGTAGTGTTATGCCAAGTTTTCTGTTGCTGGTTTGCTTGTTTTCTTGGAGGGTTGTAGTCTAACTCTCCCGCGGTGACTAGCCGTACTGGGAAATCGCGAGAGGGGGGCCTCAGTGGTTGCTATTCGGCGTTAACTTGATTCTTGTGTGTTTGTTCATAACCAATGTTTTCTCGGTTGTATACTAGTTTTGGTTTTTGTATAACATAATTCTTTAGATCAGCTGTTTTATTTTTCTTCGCAGGTTGAGTCTTTTTGCGTTCTGTGTGCTGGTTGCCATTTGCTGATGACTCTGGCGACTCTGATAAGTTTCTTTTACTTGATTGGTTAAGAGACGAGTCGTATTCTTTGTTATCCATTATAATAAGTTTGTCATATTTAATAAATGCCTTTTTCCCCAATTCTTTTTCTTTTTTTAGTTGACCTTATAAGTCCCTTCGTTTGTTGAGTACGTCCAAAGGGTAGTCTTGTTTGATGTAAAATGGTGTGTTTTCTAGGCATTTACTATTTTTCTGAATATTTATTTTTAATCCAAGGGTAGAAAACGTTATTATTACTGGTCTAACCTTTTCGCTCTTTTTTCCAAGTCTTCTAACAGATTCAATACAGGTGTTCTCGTATTGGAGTTTGAAGTAGGTATTAATTATGTCAATAATATTTTTTTCCAATTCGTGGTACGACTTTTCCCGTTCTTCAACCCCAAACATGATTAAATTCTTGCGCCTTATATGTCTCTCCAGGTTGTTGATAGCTATATTTTGGTTTTCTATTTTTTTCTCTAGAATATCGTTTTTTATTTCCAAGTTTTTGAATTTTTCGTTTATGTTGTTGTTTATAGTGTTCTTTATGTCTTCTTTCATTTCCATCATTTCAATTTTTTGTTGTTTGATTTCTTGTTGCATGTCTAGCAACAATTTCTTTATATCATCCATTTTTGCAAGGTGTTTATGTACATTTTTTATTATGCGTACAGCGCCCTCTTTTGAATATCTGATGAAACGTTATCTATGATTGACGTGTGTGTCATCGATCTTAAGTACACTGCAGTACCGCATACAAGTACTGTTGATAAAACCACCACAACCATTTTATGAATTAACGAAAAAAGAACGGCTACAAGTAGCATGGATTGAAAAAAATAGGGGTATACATTGGAATGAAGGTTTTGTACCATATTTCAGCTAAAAAAATAACTTTGCAATTTTTTTAAAAATAAGGCTATTTTTACAAAAGGAAGTGAAAAAGTGTTATGGTTAAATTGATGATGTATATAATTTAGAAAGTAAGCAGTGCCCAAGTATAGTAGCATTGTATAAACAATATTCAACTTCACCTGATATTATAAGTTATATCAATCATACTAATATTTGTGCCTTAAAAAATGTATTTTGTTTAAATAAGTGGTGTGTTGAAAATAATGTTTTTTTATAATAAGTAGCAAAGCAGTATAAATATTAAGGTAATTGTGTAATGTACGTGATGTGGCTGTACTTAATTTAAATAAATAAATAAATATATAAATCATAGTTTTATTTTCCGTACCATCTTCGTTAAATTATTAGGAATATAATATAAAATAGAGGCGTCGGCTCGCCTGAAACAGCATACTCAGCACATTATATAGAATTTACAATTAAATGTTACTAGCTGTTAAGTCTATAGTATGCCATTGCTAAGTATTTATTATCGTCTGCATGTCCCCACTACCATTAGTCGCAAATAAACAGTCTTGAAGCAAACACGTATTTTAAATTACCAAGTTCCTGCTAAGCAAATACCAACCTTATCCTAAACAACATAGTGGTCCTTCGAGCCGGATTAATTAACAGAAAAAACAAGTTATCGAAGATACCGGGCAGCCGCCACCGGTCGGCGCGAACAATAGCGAGCCGCATTCCAGAGGTGATTAGTGAATATTAGCAAAACATTATAAGGTGCGATGAGTACTACTGAGGAGTTAATTAACGTTTTAGAAGACACAGCTGCATTATTACAAAAAACACAAGTGAATTTAAAGAAATGTCCTAAAATCAGGTTGACAAAAGGGTACGTTGAGGCAAGAATCAGATGTATTGAAGAATATTGGATAACGTTTAGAGAAACACATCAACAATTAGTGAAGATAACTCCGAAAGAACAGAGACAAACTTTACACTACTTTGTTAACGAAGATTTCTTTATTTACGAAGACTTATATCTTGTGCTATTAGCCGATTTACAAGACCTTTTGTTGACGATAAATGCTGTGTCCGCACCATCCACATCATCGAAAAATGCTTCGTTTGCAAGTACGAATAATGATCAACTCGTTAGGCTGCCGAGGATACAACTACCAACTTTTAGTGGGAATTATGAAGACTGGCCAACGTTCCAGGACCTATTTATTTCATTAGTGCATGAAAACACGGCGATCAGTGATGTACAGAAGTTGCATTATTTGAAAAGCAGCGTCACGGGGGAGGCTGAGACATTATTGAAGCCCATTCAAATTACGCAAAGCAATTATATACAAGCATGGAGTGTTCTTAAATCAAGGTACGGAAATAAAAGATTGATAATCAATTCAGTGTTAAAGAAATTATTTAATCAGAAGAAAATAAATACTCAATCTGCAAATCAAATAAAAAAATTATTAGATGTCACTACGGATTGTTTGAAAACTTACAAAACTTAAATATAATTACGAGCTCATGGGATCCTATAATTATTTTTCTTGTTATACAGAAAATGGACCCTGAGTCTCACAAAGAGTGGGAACAATCTGCTAGCACAAATAAAGAAGATAAATTACCTACCTGGAAGGATTTGAAGGAGTTTTTGCAATCAAGATACCGTACGTTAGAGCTTATAATGTCAACATCGGGCACCCGAGAAAAACCAATAAAAGAACGTTCACATCTTGTTACTGCTACAGCCACCACGTCACCATCGTCGGCAGATAGAAAATGCGTGCTGTGTAAAGAAAAACACACTTTATGCCATTGTAAAGACTTCACCAAACTGCAACCTGCTGAGAGATCTGAATATGTTAAGTCAAACAAACTTTGCTTTAATTGTTTGGTACCAGGCCATTCCGCATACCAATGTAAATTGCAAATGACCTGTCGCATATGCAGTCGACGTCATCATACTCTTCTACACCGTAATAAGGATTCTGCTTTGGGGCAAACTGAGGACTCTAAACAACCGAAAGTATCACAACACAGTGTAGAAGAGAAGGAGGAAATAGTCAACACTACGATCGCGTCGCATCACAGTGCCAAACAAAGCAAAAGTCTAGCACTACTGGCCACGGCAACAGTTTTAGCAAAGAATGAGCATGATCACACTGTTGTTCTACGTGCGTTAGTGGACCAAGGTTCGCAGGCGTCATTTATCAGCGAGAAGGCGACACAATTGCTCAAACTAACCAGACATACAGCAAGAGGAAATATCATTGGGGTGGGATCTACAAGAACCAACGTCGATCACGTGGTGCAACTAAGGATTGGTTCTCGATGGCAGTCAAACTTCGAGATCAACATACAAGCATACGTCATGAGTAAACAGTTGACCACGAGAATCCCCTCCAAAGCTGTTACTGTCACACATTGGCCACACCTAGAAGGTCTCAACTTGGCTGATCCAGACTATCACAAACCGGGTCATATTAATAAATAAATTTTTTTATTCATAAGTTCACATAAGTTCACATAAGTATAAATTATATAGAAGTTACATCAATACAAAGTTACATATTAATATTATGACGAAAACATTAAACTATGCCTAAAATAAATCTAGTGTATAACTTATATTATATTGGTTAAAGGCCCACTGAATCCAATAATAGCGACCTGCCTGATGTAGGTTTATTCAAACCTGTGTTTCAGGCCATCACTTAACAACGCTGAGGGTTTTAGTGGACTATTATGTTGCTGAACATAGAGCTAGCATTGATACATAATAATTATATTTTTAACAAATAATTGACTTAACATTAGTAAACTTATTGCATTACTTCTAGCAATTTTTCAGTGTCTGAGTAATTAAATGTCGCTAAGTATTCACTCAACATTTCACTACATTTTTTACAGTTTTCACTATATATACTTAGAGACTTATTGATTTTATTATATAAGAACGGACCTAAAAATACATAAAACTTATTTATAAAAGTATGTCTAGTTTGAGGCTTTATGCAAACTAAGTCTTTTCTTCTCTTATATAAGGAAGTTTGCTATGCTGGTGCAGTACTGTTTTCAATATAAAAAGTTGACGCACAATTAAAACCTTACATGCCGTGTAAAGCTCGTGTGTGGGAAATCTAAATGGGCGAAAGGTTGCTACCTTAAGGATAGCTCTCTGCGCACGTTCTAATGGCAATAGGATTGATTTAGCAGCCCCACCCCATGAAGTTATACAATAAGTGAGAATGGATTGACACAAAGCTAAATAGACCTGTTTAATTAATTTATAGTCCGATATATAACGTAAATTCTTAAAAATGTATATCAATTTACGCATTCGAGTGCATAACAAATCAATGTGTTTACGGAAATTCAGATTTGTGTCAATCGTTACACCAAGATATTTCATATGATCGGTTTTTGCTAAAGTAGGACAATTACATGCATTGTCAGCATACGTGCCGCACTTATGCGCATAAATGTTTATGTTAGTAGTTGGCAGGTTAGTATTTTTCATAGTAAATAAAATGTGTTTGGTTTTCTCTGCATTTAGTGTAAGAAGATTTTCATATAGCCAATTAGACACTATATTAAAACCGTTCTGGGCTTGTTTATACACCTCATCTCGAGATTTGTCTGAAAACAATAGAGCTGTGTCATCTGCATAAGACATTATGACACCATTTTGGAGTGTTAAGTTGCACAGGTCATTTATATATACAAGGAATAAAGTAGGACCCAAAATACTACCTTGTGGTATTCCGTAATTACTATTTGGAAGCTCAGAACTGACGTACTGACCAATTTTAACACATTGTTCGCGGTCACTAAGATAATCAGAAAGCAGTGAAAGCGTTGTTCCTCTTATTCCGAGTGTTTCAAGCTTGTCCAATAATAAAGGACCGGAAATTGTATCAAAGGCCTTGGCGAGGTCCAGGAAGATCCCAATGGAGTGCAAACCCTTATCCAAATTAGTTGTTATATACTCCGTCATTTGATGTACTGCCTGATTAGTTGATTTATTGGGCCTAAAGCCAAACTGTCTATCTGAAAGCAATTTGTTATCTTCTAGGTATTTCATTAATCTAATATTAATGATTTTCTCTAGGATTTTGGAGAGCCCTGTTAAAACTGAAATGGGTCTGTAGTTGTTAACACATTTTTTTGTCACCAGATTTATATACAGGAGTAACCACTGCTTTTTTAAGCGACTTAGGGAATATACCATTAGTTAAGCATAACTGAAAAATATGAGTTAGTGGCGGAGCAAGTAGATATTTGAAATGTTTAAGTATCTTGTTAGATATGTCGTCCCACCCAACCGCGCAAACATCCTTTAATCCAGAAATAATTGTTAATACTTCATCGACATCCGTATCTAGTAAGACAAACGATTTGAGTGTGGGGAAAGTTTTAGGTTTGCTTTGAGGGAAAGAACTTCTAGATTGTATGGTCTTTTCTGCTAAAGTTTTGCCTACGTTAGAAAAATAGAGATTAACTTTATTTGTTGATTCGACTGGGTTGTTCTCTATTGTCAATAAGTCAAGTGGAGGTTCAGGTTGTTTTGTTCTAAATGTATTTGTTTTTATAAATTTCCAAATAAGTTTACTATTTTGGCCTGCTTTCTGCAGTTCTTTTCTATCATATTCATTTTTTATTTTTCTTAGAAGGTTGTTACAGAAGTTTCTATATCTTTTATACGTAATGGAAAGAATTTCATTTTCAGGCTCAAGTTTGGACTTTATGTAAAGTTTGTCTCTATGCCTGATACATCTAACAAGTCCGGGTGTAATCCAAGGTTTAATGCACTTATACTTCTTTGGCGTTATTTTAGCAAATGTATGTTTTATTATTGCTGAGTGAAGTGAATTTATAAAATAATTAATAGAAATGTTTGCATCGGTGGAATTATAAACGGGGTCAAAATTAATATTACGTATGTCTTTTTCGAGGTGAGTCATGTTGACTTTATTATGGCTACGTAAATAATTATTTCTGGGTAAAGAAACCTGCAATGTTAGTAAAACTGCTTGGTGATCAGTAAGCGACGAATTAGTAACAAATGTTTTGGTTGGGTTATTTGTTTTTATAATGAAATGATCTAGGCATGAACCGCTTTGATGCGTGGGGTGGTAATGAGCTGGCAAGAGTCCGTGGAATGAGCAGATATTAAGATAGTTATGGGCATGTATATCCATTTTCCCGGAAGCAATGTTGATATTGATGTCCCCCATTAGTATTATGTGTTTAAAAGTTGTAAGACTTTGTAACTGTACGTTTAGTGAATCTAAGAAATTTGCGAGATTTTGAGAAGGAGGTCTGTATATAGCCATAACTACCGTTTCTGAATTAATTTTAATGAGTAAGCAATTACTATTTTGTAGCAAAGGTTCTTCTACAGATGTACTTAAATTATTGTTAACATACACAACTAAACCATCATTCTGGTTGATGTTCCTGTTGGTTTTATGCGAAACATATCCGTCTAATGATGGTATAACAGCTGTTTGGTTTGACAACCAACATTCTGTTAGGACGATAATGTCGCAAGTTATGCCCAGGTTCTGTAGCAATATTTCAAAACCATTAATATTTCGATTTATACTGCGAATGTTTTGTGTGAGTAGGGTCAGCGGTTTCTCTCCCAAGGGAAAGAGGTGCTTACACTCTTCAACATTACAGTTTATAGCTTCAGACACAGAAAATTGATCTAGGTCACTAAGTAAATGATCAGTCATGATAAATAAATAGCTTATAAATATAAACAAACAAAAACGACTACTGGTGTGCTTAATAGATAGGTTATTAGGTAGCGCTCTTAGGCGCCTTCATAATCAATGGAGTGGATATAGTTGTCCTCGGCAAATTTTCGTGCTGGACAATTTACATCACCAGTTTTATGATCTGTTTTTCTCTTAAAACGTTTGCACGTCGCACAGTTGGGTGGACTGGTTTTTGTGCTGCATTCCTTAAAAGAGTGGCCAGTCTCTCTGCAGTGATTGCACGTCGGGCTAGTTTCACGACAGAACTTGGCCGCGTGACCGAACTGCTGGCAGTTAAAGCACCGAGTAACGATCGTGAAATCACGTACTGGGCATGACGTCCAATTGATGAATATTCGTCCTTGATTCACTAGAATCTTCCTGATGCTAGCTGGCACTTCTAGTACGTAATTGCAGACAGGGAGGTCTTTTTTTCCAGATTTATGGCTCAATTTTATTTGTTCTTCAAACGACTCACGAGTTATCATCTTATCGGAGAGGTTTTGCTCGTAGATGCAGTCAAAAACCTCCTTATCAGTCAGGGCTACCGGGACTCCAATAACAGTGATTCTTGGGCGCCGTTTTGATGGTTCTTCAACCTTAAGGCCCGAAGAAGCGAGTTTTTCTAAGGTTCTTAGCTTCTGAATGTCCTCTTTGGAGTCGGTACTGATAAGAACACCTCCATTTTTTACTTTTTTAAGGCCACGAACATGTAGTTTAAGTTCCCCGGGCGAAATAATTCTCTGTACGAGAGACTTGGTATCGTCACTGGATTTGGTCTTGTCGCTGGGATATATGGCAACTGAGCTTAAATTTGCTGGGCGCACAAAGTTATCCGAGCCTTTTTTGACCATATTAGCGTACGAAAAGGGTTCTGGAGGGTTTGAAATGCCTTCAAATACTTCTTTGAACTGCAGGAGAGAGTTCGCGATGTTCTGTTGTTGCTGTAAGTGCTGAATGGTACTATGGGCTTGAATGGTTTTTTGCTTTAAGGATTGATATAAAACAGCCATCTGTGATGCGCCATTTGAGACACTACGGCAAAGATTGGCTACACGAACCTTTTGTTCCGCGATCATTTTTCCCTCAGCGACTAAACTGCATACTTCACTTAGGATTTTTTCTATGGACCCCATCCATTTTTGTATCTCCGGCGTAGAAATAACTTCAGTTGGTAGCTCATTTTCCAAGGGAGGTGGTGGATTTGGGTCTACAGGCTGGAAAACTTGAGTTGGTGTCGGCGGAGGACTTCGCTGTACTAGATGGCTACGGCCAAACGGGCTAGATCCTGTGTTAGACATATCTAACACAGAAACACTATTTGTCTTTAAAAATACTTTAGCTCATTCTTACACAAAGTCAGTAACCTCGTAATAATCACTCACGACACACTTAAATCACTGACGACGCAAATGATTCTATCAATTTTATTTGTAATTAATTAATAGTATCATAATAAGCTGAGCAAGATACGTCCGCGCTGTCAAGCGATTGACCGCGAATGAAAATATTGACTTGCTTCTAGGTGTTAAAGAGTATGCACAAATCGTGCAACAACAATTAATCAAGGGTCCTCCCGGTTCTCCATGTGCCCAATAAACAAACCTGGGATGGATCTTGTTTGGAGAAATTAACACCAATTTACAAGAAGAATCTTTTCTGGTCCTTCATCAGCAAATAGAAGTAGAGAACCTGTTAAAATCTCTTTAGGAAATTGACACTGAAAGAAAAAGAAAGTTGACAAGAGAAGAAAAGCTATGTGAAACAATATATGAAAACACTCATGCAAGAACAAACGAAGGAAGATACATAGTGAAGTTACCTTTTAAAACCGATAGTCCCTTATCGCCCAACGGTAACACAACACGTTTGTGATTCTTAACAGTCCCTCGTTTCATTCGATTACATTTGTAAACAAAATATACGGGCAAACACAAGATGAAACTAGATTACGAGCCAATAGGTTAGCACGCGTGCACTTCGTACGCTGTCTGTCAAAAGAATGCCAGCTGTCACAGCGTAGACGCAAACTTGCTACCCTATTCGGGGTTACCCGCTCATATTTTATAAATCGCCATTTATATTCGACCAATTGAAATAAATCACCATTTTAATTTTGAATTTAACAATAATGACTATTCAACCAAATAACACAATCAGTCTCTCATCTTAAATCTTGGATTTACTTTTAATTTAGCTGCGCGCCGTCACGGCCGTCCTGCATCTTCACACGTCCTCGTGTGAATTGCTCTCATCTTCACTATCGACGGTCAAACAGAAAGACACAATGATTAACATTATTCTCCACTCAATCACCCTGACTCATATTTAATGCAATACTTATAAGGCACCTAAATCTGATTATTTATCATTTTCAATACTAGTGATAACCAAATATCTCAGATAACACATCTCAGTGCCACCACTGCAAGTTAGTGCCAACCAAGCTGTTCGATGTCATACAGTTTGGTTGGCGCCACACAGGCTCGTCAATACCACACAGGCTAGTCAGTGCCACACAGGCTAGTCAATGCCACACAGGCCAGTCAATGCCACACAAGCGAATCAATGCCACACAGTCTAGTCAATGCCACACAGGTCAGTCAATGCCACACAGGCTAGTCAATGCCACACAAGCGAATCAATGCCACACAGTCTAGTCAATGCCACACAGGTCAGCCAATGCTACTCAGACTAGTCAATGCCACACAGGTCAGTCAATGCCACACTGGCTATTGCCACACAGGCTGGAGCCACATAGGCTATTGCCACATAGGCTATTGCCACACAGAATGGTGCCACACAGGCTAATGCCACAAAGGCTATTGCCACACAGGCTGGTAGCACACAGGCTAATGCCACACAGGCTGGTGCCACACAGGCTAGTACCAAACAAACTGGTGCCACACAGGCTAGTGCCACACAGGCTTGCGCCACACAGGCTATTGCCACACAGGCTATTGCCACACAGGCTGATGCCACACAGGCTATTGCCACACAGCCTTGTGCCACACAGGCTAGTGCCACACAGGCTAGTGCCACACAGGCTAGTGCCACACAGGCTATTGCTACACAGGCTATCGCCACACAGGCTGGTGCCACACAGGCTATTGCCACACAGGCTCTTGCCACACAGGCTCTTGCCACACAGGCTCTTGCCACACAGGCTATTGCCACACAGGCTATTGCCACACAGGCTATTGCCACACAGGCTATTGCCACACAGGCTGGTGCCACACAGGCTATTGCCACACAGGCTATCGCCACACAGGCTGGTGCCACACAGGCTATTGCCACACAGGCTCTTGCCACACAGGCTCTTGCCACACAGGCTCTTGCCACACAGGCTCTTGCCACACAGGCTCTTGCCACACAGGCTCTTGCCACACAGGCTATTGCCACACAGGCTATTGCCACACAGGCTATTGCCACACAGGCTATTGCCACACAGGCTATTGCCACACAGGCTATTGCCACACAGGCTGGTGCCACACAGGCTAGTGCCACACAGGCTATTGCCACACAGGCTGGTGCCACACAGGCTATTGCCACACAGGCTGGTGCCACACAGGCTAGTGCCACACAGGCTATTGTGACCAATGGTTAATATTAGCAAAGGCCTTTACAGTAAACAAGTAAATCCAGCTGCACAACTCACCTGCGCCGTTATCGGCACATTCTGACTCTACACTATTAGTAGGCCTTTAAACCTATGTACTTTCAACTCCAATGGAACGTAGCAATCTGGCATAGGTCGTATTCGACCATGTGCATACTTATAGGTTCTACTCTATTATTAGGGCCTTCAGTAAATGCCTATCGCCACGTGTTTGTTACTCATAGGGTGCGGTCAGACCCATTGGCACCACCTGAGGTGCGTTCAAGAGCTTCGAGTATGAGTAGACAAGCTATTCTTAACAAGATTTCGTTTTATCATCATTGTCTTCGACTAAGACATCTAATACACGAGAATACTTGGTGATCGGGAATCTTCCTCAATCTTGCACATCATGAAGAGTTAAGCGCCTTTAGTCGGTATCTATCTAGGTAAATAACCTTTCGATGATCCTTCGATGATCCTTAAATGGACCGTTTATTTCAAGATTTTACGTACCTAATCTGGTTTCACGCATAATCTTCAAATAACATGAAATCGTTAACAGAAAACTAAATCTTTAGCTGCTTATGTACAATCAAATTGAGCTTTACCTTATACCACGCGTCGTTTTAAACCCTGTTATGAAATCTCAGGGACCTCATCTAATCGACTCCAGTACCTACATAACCAAACATCAATTATGGGTCTCGCAGTTTCTTAAATCAAACGCTCTACAGATGAAGGCTAACATTTTTGACGCATTATTTGCTGTCGTTGAATTCTACGGCAATTGTCTACAAACTAGTGTTGGTCAGTCAGTTAGCCGTTTGAGAGTTCAAGAGCGGCTGTATATGACCTAATTGAAACAAATGCGGTTTGATTCAAGATTCGTGATTACCAAGTCCAAAAACCGGTAAAAGTCACCAAACTCACAAGAATTTGAATAAAGAAAATCAAAGACCAGGTATCTCATCACAGTCAACAGCTATCATATCATAGCTCAACACAACACAATTACTACACTCGCTCTTCCCCATGGGAATAATATCAAGTAAGTTTTATTTTGTACGACAAAGAACTACCGCAACCCTGTTACAGATTCCTTCGTCTGTATCACTCTGGGATACTGCTACGATACTCTAGTACAGTCACTGACACACAGAACTCAGAACCTGTTCACATAAACTAAATTGCCACTAACTCGTCATCTACTCCACAACATCTATTGGTACTTTGCCTCGGGTGTCTTCTTCTCCATAAAGAGATTTTAAAACATGCCGACCGATAAGCTATGCACATTGGAGCTTCCAAAAAGATACAATGTTTGCGTTAAACGTTCATGTGAAGGAGCTACGTTCACGAATTACTCTACGTTAATCTACGAGCATCACGGTCATAACTGCACTGTTCAATTTGAATTAATAAATCTTATTTTAATCTCACCCGTATTAACTCACATACCGGGTAGGCAAACCAGTAGTGAGAATGGAAAAATCTATTTAGAAATTTTAATAGCATGATTTCTCTATGCCTGTAAACCTTTAATCATTGTCATTAAAATCAAGTTGCTGTTCATAATGGTTTACTTACTATCGAAATAACTAACTGTTGGAAAACGTACGTAAATGTAAACGTATGTAAGGAAAACTGTCGCCGACACGTTAGTACATAAGCCTGGGTCCAATTTTTCACCAAAAACGTCTAAGTCGGAACATGACCTTATGGCAACCTTGCCATGCACTATCTCATTCTAAAGTTTCGCACTGAACAAAATGTTGAAACTATTACCGCCAATGGGAAAACTAAGTACTCGCTTTGTATTAAGTATGTCAAAATAACCTTGCACTATCAAACCAACCACTGAATACATATGAAGAATTTGGAAACTTTTAAACTCACAATACAAATAAAATGGGAGCGACTCACCCAGTTCCAGACAGCTTTGAACGTTTTTACACCCCACAGATGTTGACAAGATGCTCGGCTACTGCAGTCTGCAAACTGGTTGTTGACCTTTGGTTTGTCACGCTCAGAACTGCTCAGAAGTTGCAGCTGCTCAGCAGTTATAGCAGCATGCAAACCGCTAGCCTCTTGCTAACTTCATCCACCGTAATACGATATCTGAAAACTGAGAAACACTACGAGAGTACAAGTTCTATTAAAGCTGTGGCTGAAAATAGAGCTTTCAGGTAGTAGTAGAAGTCAATAAATAAAGTCAATAAATCGAAAACTAAACAAAACATTGGCACAAGAAAAGAGGCCCACGCCCAGCAGTGGGCAAAGCCCGGGCAATGGAAGGTAATGGTAAATCAAAACATGGCTATTGCGAATAACACAGTTTTCAGAAAAAGCGTTAGGTGGGTACGGTATTGAGACTATAGCGCTTTATTGTCCCATGGAGGTATTTACGCCACTATATTCCCAACAACAATAACACTAAACAATCAAGTCTATTACTCAAATAGCGATAGCAAAATAATATCGCTTCATGAGCATTATATAGAGCATCGCTTAACCAGTCAACGTCAAAGCTATAGCGCTTAAACTACTACTACACTAAAGCGATAGCCAACACGACAATAACGACCTCACTTTAGCGTAGAGCAATAAAACGACAAGTCAACTGTCAAATATCGATAGTCGTCAATCATGAGACCGTAACCCTCTGTGAGTCAGTCTCCACAGCATAAAAATGTTCACCCGTAAACAAACAGAAAAATGTTAACTAACTAGCACCTCACCTCCACAGCAATAACTAAACGAAAATGGCTCACCAGATTGTCGTGAATATCCCCACACACTTCTCCTTGACCTGGCCAGTTGCTGTGAAGTTGCTTGCCTCCGTTTTAGACTGGTTTTCCATTGTTCAGGTTGATGAGGGTAGTCGCATAAAACTCGAAAAAAAGAAATCTTGACCTCGTAATTTTCCTTGAATTTTTCCTACGTTGAACCCAGATAGGTTATCTACGACAGGCATGAAGGCACGAAGCTTTTCAGTGCCTTACTAATGGTCAAAAATAAGCTGCACTGCACAATACTGCATCCTCGACGCAACATACCACCGTGATACCGCACTATGATCGGGCGTCAAACTTGGGTTTAACGGATCAAATTTCAGGGCACTTCACGGCACACATTGAATTTTTAACTTCTGGGTTAGCGTACGCGTTTCAAAAAGAACCGCAATTTTCACTATCACTGTCACTATGTGTTTTGCATTTCAAAACGTAACGCCTCGTATTTCACTAGTATTGTCACGAATTTCCTTGTGGGCCATGTGGGTTACATCCCACTTCTGATGACGGAATATCAGAATGGGCAGCGGAGCGATCTTTTTGATAGTCATCCATCATGGGCGTGTTGTAGAAGAAACGTTGAAATAATAGCACGTTTGTGATTCTTAACAGTCCCTCGTTTCATTCGATTACATTTGTAAACAAAATATACGGGCAAACACAAGATGAAACTAGATTACGAGCCAATAGGTTAGCACGCGTGCACTTCGTACGCTGTCTGTCAAAAGAATGCCAGCTGTCACAGCGCAGACGCAAACTTGCTACCCTATTCGGGGTTACCCGCTCATATTTTATAAATCGCCATTTATATTCGACCACTTGAAATAAATCACCATTTTAATTTTGAATTTAACAATAATTACTATTCAACCAAATAACACAATCAGTCTCTCATCTTCTTCATCTTGGATTTACTTTTAATTTAGCTGCGCGCCGTCATATAAAAGCAAATTACATGGAAGAAATACCTGAAAAGGAAACTAAGAAAAACAAAGCGGTGTACTTACCTCATCACGCCGTTGTCCGCGTCGAAAAGGAAACCTCGAAGACACGTGTCGTGTTTGATGCTTCAGCTAAAGGCTCGAATTACGTCTCTCTCAACGATGAACTGCTTGTAGGTCCTCAACTGCAAGAGGACCTTAGAGATATTGTTATGAGATCAAGATTATATCGCGTCTGCTATGCAAGTGATATACAAAAAATGTACCTGCAAATCTTATTAGATGAAGAAGACGCCGATACGTATCAACGCCTTTTGTGGAGAGAAGAAGATTCAGATCTAATCAAAGAATACCGTATGCTTCGTGTCACGTTTGGTACAGCATCAGCACCCCATCTAGCAGTAAGAACTCTTCATCAAGTGGCTGAAGATGAAGGTCAAAATTACCCAAAGGCTGTACGCATTATTAAAGCTGACTTCTATATGGATGACTTAATATCTGGTGATGACACTGCAGAGAAAGCCATACAGGCAGCTCAAGAAGTTTCATATTTATATTACAAAAGGGTGGCTTCATATTATCAAAATTGTCCTCCAATTCTACTGAGTTTATGCAATCTATAGATGCCAGTAAGAGAACAACTCGAGTACACTTAGATTTAAAATTAGATGGAACTGTGCAAGCCCTAGGATTGATCTGGAATCTTGGAACAGATCAGTTTCAATATAAAATAAACTTACCGCTGATGACAGATAATGTCACAAAGCGAACAATCTTATCGGACATGCAAAAACTATTCGATCCGCTGGGATGGATCGCTCCGAGTTTAATCTTGGCTAAAATTCTTATACAAAAACTATGGCTAGAAAAGATTGGCTGGGACGACAAAATAAACCAACAACTGGTGGACGAGTGGTTGATTCTTCGTGAAGACTTTGAAGAAGTAAAAGAAGTATATATTGATCGATGGCTTGGCACATTAAGTATTGATGTAGAAAATATTGAAGTCCATGGCTTCAGCGACGCCTCCACGCTAGCATACGCAGCAGTGGCTTATATCCGAATAAAGATGCGAGATGGCTCGGTATCAACAAAACTGCAAGCGGCAAAGACTAGAGTAGCACCATTGCGAACTGTTTCCCTACCACGTTTGGAGCTGTGTGGAGCGCTGTTGTTGTCGAGGTTGCTTAAGCAAATAGAACACGCCATGCGAATACCTTCATCAAACATTTATGCATGGACAGATTCAACCATTGTCCTTGCATGGTTATCTGGTGATCCCCACAAATGGAAAACATTTGTAGCGAACCGGGTTGTAGAAATCGCTGAAAATTTAAACAGCAACCGGTGGTTTCACGTCTCATCTGAAGATAATCCTGCAGACATTGGGTCCCGGGGTATGTTACTGATTGATCTAAAAAAGTCCGATTTGTGGTGGAAGGGTCCAGCTTGGCTCTCTGAAACAAACATAAGATTAAAACAAGAAAAGTTATCTACAGAATTAGAAAGGAAAAAGGATAAAATACAAGTAAATTTAAAAGAAATAGAACATGAAGAAAGTATAAGTTTACAATTTAAAGAATTCGATAATCTAAGAGAATTAATAAAAGTGATAACCTATTGTCGAAGATTTTTACATTTTAAAAGAAACTTAGAAAACAATGAAAAGGGTTTTACTACAAAGGAATTAGAAAGGTCTCTAATGAAATGCATAGAATTAGTTCAACAAGAAGAATTTAAAGATGAAATACAAAGACTAAAATTAAATAAAGCTGTAAAAAGAGAAAGTAAAATTAAAACCTTGAATCCTTACCTTGATGGAGACGGTATCCTCAGGGTGGGCGGTCGACTTCGTAACGCAAACGTGGATGAGCAGATTAAACATCCTATTATATTGGGAAACAAGAACGATTTGGTAACTTTGATTATCGCTGATGCACATGTTCACACATTGCATGGCGGTGTTCAACTTATGTTGAGTTACATAAGCTCAAAGTATTGGGTGGTACGAGGTAAAGCACTTATAAAATCATGCATACACAGATGCCTAGTATGTACTAGACTCAGAGCGAGATCAAGAACACAGATTATGGGTGACCTGCCTAAAGCGAGAGTAACTCCTGCTCGAGCTTTCATACATACCGGAGTTGATTTTGCAGGCCCATTTCAAATAAGCATGTCCAAAGGAAGAGGCATCAGAACTCAGAAAGCATATATCTGTGTATTCATATGTATGTCGACCAAGGCTATGCACCTTGAGCTTGTTAGCGATTTGACGTCCGAAGCCTTTATCGCTGCATTCAAGCGATTTGTTTCCAGGAGAGGAAAATGCAGCGATATATGGAGTGACCAGGGCCGAAATTTTGTTGGGGCCAACAAAGAACTAATGGCCGCATGGAAAGAAGCAAATCTGGTTTTTGAAGGTGACATATCAAATACACTGGCACTGGAAGGAACACAATGGCATTACATCCCAGCATACTCACCAAACTTTGGAGGCTTGTGGGAGGCGGGTGTAAAGTCAGTAAAACACCATTTGAAACGCGTGCTCACCACTAATCTCACCTATGAAGAGATGACCACGGTACTCTGCCAAATTGAGGCTTGCCTCAATTCTAGGCCATTGTGTCCTATCGATGACAAAGATCCAGACTGCATAGAAGTACTGACACCTGGACACTTTCTAATCGGCGAAGTTCCTATCGTTGTGCCATCACCGGATTTCAAAGAAACAACGATTAATTCATTGTCCCGATGGCAATACACTCAAAAATTGCTTGGCGATTTTTGGCGACGTTGGCAACAGGAATACCTTACACGATTGCAACAACGTCCCATTTGGTTAAAGAAAGCAGAGGAATTCAAGGTTGGCGATGTTGTTTTAATAAAACCGATGGATTGCCGCCTGGCAAATTTTCTCTGGGTCGTGTGGTAGACAAACATCCCGGAGAAGATGGCATAACCAGAGTCTACAGCATAAAAAGTGGCAACAGCGTCGTGAAGAGATGTTGTTCTAAGTTATGTCCCTTACCCATTGCTACTGAGTAAAATGTTAAAGATAATTTAGGTTAGAGTAAAATGTTAAGTTTAGATTTATTATTAAAAGTACTACATCCTTTTGGTGGGCGGCATGTTAAGTCTATAGTATGCCATTGCTAAGTATTTATTATCGTCTGCATGTCCCCACTACCATTAGTCGCAAATAAACAGTCTTGAAGCAAACACGTATTTTAAATTTTCAAGTTCCTGCTAAGCAAATACCAACCTTATCCTAAACAACACTAGCATTAGAGCCCGAGTAACTTATAAATAGCTTGCAATTAGGTTTGAACGACATTTTATCAGCAAAATTGTATTGTGAAGGTTCAATTTTACTTTATCTTTTCCATCTTATTAAAAATAAATTTTAACCACAATGTCTAATTCATTAAAATCTGATTTCGAAGGCATTCGTAAAATTATTTGTAAGAATGCTAGCGGTGAAATTATATTTACTCAAGATATGCAGACTGACCCGAAAATACCGAATATAAGTTCAATGAAACACAAGGAAAGTGATACAAGCCAGAAAAAAGATTTATTTAACCTCAAGATGCATGATTCGGCGAAGTCTGAGTTTGAATACCCTGATTATCTTATAATCAAGAGTGAGGGCTGATCAGGAAAAATATGATGCGAGCTCATCAAAGTCTAGTGATATATCAAAAACCACAGACACAGTTCTACCTGATTTAGAAGATGTTTTGTGCTACCAGATTCAGCCAGGAAATGAAATTATTTTCTTTTAAGCCGTTATCTTCACTGTATCAGTTCGACTCCAGTTCAAAGTATAAAATACCAGATGAGACAGCTGTCAAATATTAAGTTACAGGGGAGTGTGTTCCGCAGCAAACAGACCAAAACAATGTAAATATCTGTTAATAAATTATGTTCCACATTATCTATTGTTTTATTTACACAACATACCTCCATTTGGTGTGCATTATACATGATCTTAATATAGGTATATATATTAAAGCATATTACTAAGTTATTTAAACAGATGGAATTTGGGGAACAAGAGTTATTTGATAACGTAGCTATCGTAGATAGATAAATATTCTAATGCAAGCATTGTACCTATTCATCTAATTTAACAATTAATTGAACGATTAATAGTTAAGTAACATACCTTGATGATCTTGCTAGAGTTTTCATTTTGATTTGAATGCAACACTCATTTTGAATAGAGGATTCTGAATAGATGATTCTGAGTAGATTACTCATTTTGAATAAATGATTCCGAATAGAACACTCATTTTGAATAAAGGATTCTGAATAGATGATTCTGAATAGATTACTCATTTTGAACAGATGATTCTGAACAGAACACTCATTTTGAATAGATGATTCTGAATAGAACACTCATTTTGAATAGTGTATTGGGGTGCCTGGATCTCTTGATCCAGGTACCCCAATACACCCCTACTGCCACTTCTTCTTCCCAGCTAAAACACTAGGAAGTGGTGACGGGTGGGCGTTTTGGGGGACTGTCTTTATGTAAAATTTGACGTTCACAAGTGCTGGCTCTCAGCCTAATTTGAATAAATGACTTTTGATTTTGATTTTAATTTCAATATTGTGATGTTATTGTCGCTAATAATATAATAAAAGTAACCATGAACATAATACATCTTTCATACCTTGTTCAAACCCAATTGAATTGTTAAAAAACGTAAATAATTGTAAATGTGGGTAACAAGTAAAATCTTATTTTTTTTTTATGTGGGTAGGTATGACATATTTTTAGTGGGCTATGAAAACGCCACTCGACATTATGTAAATGTATAAGTAGACTAAGATAAAACTATGAGTTTTATATGTGTGTGCCATACTCATTTCCTTCTTTCTTGGAATAACCATCGCATTGCAAGGGTTCTACCGGTGGTAAATTGTCGAGAAACACCCTTGCACTCAAATTTTTCTAACGTTAGGTTTGCCATTGTTACCTGTAAATAACGAAATAGGTCACAAAACGGGCACCATCTGTTCTATGACTTCGGAAAACACATTTATGCAAGCTTCCATCATCACTTATCATAATACTTCTGGTCATGAACGGGCATCATCCGTTCTGACCGACAACATTCATCATAATACTTTTAGTCATGTAAGGGCATCATCCTTTCTGATCAACTTTTAAGAAAGTTTCCATCATCACTTATCATAATACTTCTGGTCATGAACGGGCACCATCCGTTCTGACCAACAACATTCATCATAATACTTCTACCTAGTCATGAACGGGCATCATCCGTTCTGACTAACCTTTCTGAAAGATTCAATCATTACTGATCATAACACTTCTAGTCATGAACGGGCATCATCCGTTCTGACTAACTTCCCTATGTACGCAATGTAACCGTATTTAGTAGAATAATTCAACCCATTAATCACAACTTATCGCTCAAAATATGTAAAACAATCATCTTTTCAAGTTTTAAGCAACAGACATCAGATACTCTGTATTTAACTAATTACGATAAAAACATATTTCAAATAATAAATACCCACAATGGAAACATAATGCAATAATATAAAGCTGTTAAATTGTAATATAAACCAGAAATCAACAGACATTTTATCGGGACTCGAACCCGATAGGTATATAGTGGGTAGTGTAGCGTTATAATGAGGAAAGAAATAAAATACTCATTACGCTTCGTATACGTATAATTTTGTAAATGAAAAAAACTAAATTTGATGATATAAAAAAAGGCATGTAATTAAATCGATATCTGTATTTTCCCTTTTTTCGAACAAAATATTTCAAAGTTAAATCAAAAATACTGACTTGCACACAAATTATGCACACTAAATAAATCATATTAGATATACTGTTTAATGGTATTTGCAGAACTGTTTTACTGAACGAATATTTGGCTAATGATATTTCTGGGTGGTTTAAAAAAAAGGCATGTAATTAAATCGATATCTGTATTTTCCCTTTTTTCGAACAAAATATTTCAAAGTTAAATCAAAAATACTGACTTGCACACAAATTATGCACACTAAATAAATCATATTAGATATACTGTTTAATGGTATTTGCAGAACTGTTTTACTGAACGAATATTTGGCTAATGATATTTCTAGGTGGTTTAAAAAAAAAGGCATGTAATTAAATCGATATCTGTATTTTCCCTTTTTTCGAACAAAATATTTCAAAGTTAAATCAAAAATACTGACTTGCACACAAATTATGCACACTAAATAAATCATATTAGATATACTGTTTAATGGTATTTGCAGAACTGTTTTACTGAACGAATATTTGGCTAATGATATTTCTGGGTGGTTTAAAAAAAAGGCATGTAATTAAATCGATATCTGTATTTTCCCTTTTTTCGAACAAAATATTTCAAAGTTAAATCAAAAATACTGACTTGCACACAAATTATGCACACTAAATAAATCATATTAGATATACTGTTTAATGGTATTTGCAGAACTGTTTTACTGAACGAATATTTGGCTAATGATATTTCTAGGTGGTTTAAAAAAAAAGGCATGTAATTAAATCGATATCTGTATTTTCCCTTTTTTCGAACAAAATATTTCAAAGTTAAATCAAAAATACTGACTTGCACACAAATTATGCACACTAAATAAATCATATTAGATATACTGTTTAATGGTATTTGCAGAACTGTTTTACTGAACGAATATTTGGCTAATGATATTTCTGGGTGGTTTAAAAAAAATAACCACGAAGGGGATGGCGGGGTCTGTTCGCTCGCTTCGCTCGCTCACTTGACCCCGCCATCCCCTTCTAACCTAACCTGTCCGAGTCGGGGTGCCCAATGACCGGCTACTATTGTAACCATGATAACCACCTGCTATTTCAGGGAAGTGCAATTTAGAGTGCAAGTTAGTATTTTTGATAAACAATTCGTATTTTTGTTTTATAAATCATAAATCCGATGTATGAACCACATTTTTGGTGTGAATTCGATAAAAAGGTCATCTCGTTTTGGATGATTTTTTTAGTTTTTTTTGTAAGACATGTTTTCTAATCAATTGGGATTTTTTGCACAGCATTATTTTTTCTGGTATGCATTAAAATTATACAGATGTGCATTTAAAAATATCCCTAAAAAAAATAGGAAAATTAGTATATAAAAGTACAAAAAAATAGTAATTGTATGTTGTCGTGACCGTTAATTTTAAACAACAAAGATCTAATTCACTGTACGAAAATCATTACATTTTTAATTTGAGATGGTAATAAAATTTTCTTGACCGAATATCGCGGATTTAAAAAATACGGTTGCAACACGTTTTATTTAAACCCGGTAGGCCGATTCCAAAAGGATAAGTAACTCGTAATGATTGGTTCGCTCACAAGGAAAAAAAAAGGAAACCTTATTACATAAAGTTTTAAAAGCGTACGATAAATGTCTTTTCACGCTCGAACTGGAGACAACCGATGTCAACCCAAAATGGGTATCGAAAAAAAAATATTATACTCAGGCGAATATTTTAAAGGAAACCTCCCCGTCGTCCTCCTGACGACGGCTATAGGGCGTCTCTCCCGCAGTATCCTCTGGGGATATAACCTTCCCTGCTACTCGCTTCTCGGGTGGCAGCCTGGGAACCTCGCCCGCTTATTAGCGATTTATATCGCCAGACCATGAAACCGGTGATCCGGCTTCTATGACAATGAATGAACTAATTAAAACCCAATTCACAAAAAGTCAACGAAACCTAAATCACGAAACAAAACTGCAGACTATTTAAGAGAAACTTACCAATGGCTTTAGCTCAACTGGCTAAAAAACTCACAATAATTTTTATTTATTAATGTTCCGAATAAAAAATCATGACCTCATCTGACCGTTGACAACACACCTCTAAACAAAACTTCATATATGACGGCGCGCAGCTAAATTAAAAGTAAATCCAAGATTTAAGATGAGAGACTGATTGTGTTATTTGGTTGAATAGTACCTAATTATTGTTAAATTCAAAATTAAAATGGTGATTTATTTCAATTGGTCGAATATAAATGGCGATTTATAAAAAATGAGCGGCCCGAATAGGGTAGCAAGTTTGCGTCTACGCCGTGACAGCTGGCATTCTTTTGACAGACAGCGTACGAAGTGCACGCGTGCTAACCTATTGGCTCGTAATCTAGTTTCATCTTGTGTTTTACCGTATATTTTGTTTACAAATGTAATCGAATGAAACGAGGGACTGTTATGAATCACAAACGTGCCATTATTTCAACGTTTCTTCTATAACACGCCCATGATGGATGACTATCACAAAGACCGCTCCGCTGCCCATTCTGATATTCCGTCATATATTTTTTCTCATGTCAAAAAATTCGAATGACTTTCAAAAATCAACTGTACGTGATCTGAGAAAATCATCAAGGAGTTTCGCGTTTCAAACAGAAAAAATAACAAGACATTTAAAACCTCCACCTATTTCTTGGAGTGATTTGCACCTCGCTCCCTCATGAGCCATGTATGAGGCACAGAGTCATAGGCCTTCTTATAGTCTATCCAACATGTCGACAGATCCTTTCGGGAACGCCAAACCTGTTGGCTTATGGCCGCATCAATGAGGAGTAGCTCCTTAGTACCGCGGGACCCATTCCTACACCCATTTTGAGAGGCAGACATGATGTTATTGCTGCTAATGTGATTATTAATTTTAGCTCTCAAAATGGATGTAAGAACCAGAATTATAGACCGTTGGCAAACATGTTATCGGTCTATAGTTTTTGGGTTCCGCGGTGCTACCAGATTTATGGAGCAGGTGGGTATCTCCTGTCAAAAGGAATTCGGGCAGCGAGCCAGACTCCAAGGCAGTTTGGAACCGAGATGCCAAACAAGCATGCGACCTTTGTAACCACTTAATCCAAAAGTTGTGCAGTCCGTCCGGCTCTGGAGATTTCCAGTTAGGCAGCGGACGGACTGCACGGGCTACATCTTGGGGGCTGATTGTAATTGTCCCTATTTCTGGTATTGGGTTGCATGCTCGTTCGACCTTGCACTGGGTACTTACGTTTGTAACCCTGTCATTACTATCCTCGTCAGCGTGGTTGGATATTCGGGTTGACTGTGGCGGTGCCACAGCCTGCGACGGAGGAGTAATGACATGGTTACACATTTCCGTTCGGAGGCGATCAAGCACACTGTCATCCAACATACGGTTACGCTGGATGACGCGCACCTGATCCGACAGTCGTTGGGCCGAAACGTTGACCGCTGGTTCAAGTACCTGAAACAGAGAGAGCATCCGACCACGGTGCGCAGTCAGGTTGGTTCCCCCCTCAGTAGCCCCATAGTATGCGCGCATGACGTTTTCGTTGATGGATTGTGTCCATCGCATGCGCTGCACACTTCCGCCGGGAGCTGGAACCCTATCAGAGGCTGGTGGGCCTCGAGGTCCTAAGCCGTCCGGCAGCCTGCGTCCTCTCCGTCGACGTGCAGGTGGTGGCGTCGTGGGCGGCGAGAAGTGCTCGTCGCTTGAGCTCGACGCGACTGCCACGGCCGGTGTCACAGCACTCACGGTGGGGCTGGGTTCCGGCGGCGGCGAGGCGGAGCTGAGCGACGAGGCCGGAGGTGTTGGGCGTGCTCGTCGAGCTGCGGCTCTTGTCAACATTTGCTTTGTGCTTGGAGAAGAGGTATTCTGACTGACTTCCGCGATTGTATGGTCAGTATGCTCCATCATCTTATCCGCCATCATTGCTTGAGTGTTGAGAGAAGATTCCGTATTGACTGACAACATGTCACGAACTTGACCCCTAAATATATTTTATACAATTTACTAAAACACTTCCTACTCCTCATTGGCTAAGCACCTGCTACGGAATATTATCAGCCAATCACCAGCGTTGAAGTCGCTGTATAAAAACTAGATGCGGTCGGTGCGCCGCTCAGTGATTCCAAGGCAATCGTCGTGGGAGCACGTCCGATTTCCAAGCGCCGCTGTCCTCGGTGACTCCAGCGCAACATTTATACGGCCGCATGGGCTGACCGCGCTCAGTGTTGGTCCGCGCGTGGCGCGTGTCAGTAGTGTGCGCTTGACGCCGAATGTATGAACTCCCACAATATTATTTAGGTATGCATGTGAGTGTGTATAAGTGCATGAATGTAAGTGTAGCGTTTGTATTTGTATTTGCGCGTAAGTGAATTTGTAAGTATGTGTAGGTATACGTATGTTTGTCTGTTTGTGTGATTTGGAAGGAAGTGGGAATTTTCAGATTTTTACAAGATGTTCAAGCTCTTCATAAGTCAGGAAACTAAACCACTTATGTGTAATTGCTCTACACTCACGTGAAGTTAGGGGGTAAATTTTCAAAATACCATTTATTTTGTTGTACATATAATAATAATAATAATCCTTTCAAGCCGTTTTCGGCTACGGCGACCGCTTCATGATCAACCTACTGGCGTCTATCATGGGCTCTCATGTGGCTAGAAAAACCACCTTTGTTTACAAACATTCTTGCACAGAGTGGACACGTGAGAGCACCATTAACATAATTATAATTGCTTGCCGCTGGTGGTCGGGCTTTTAGTTCGTCACGCTTAGAATCCAGTTTTGAAAGCCGACGAGTCTCAAAGTCAAAAACTTTCTGTTGTACTAGTGACCTCCACTCTCCGTGGTTAGACGCAAGCACTTCCCACTAAGATGGATCTACATCACAACCCTTCATGTGTCGCTTAAGCACATCCTTAAATCTTAGGAATTGCCCGCCATGCTTTCGCTTGCCCTCCTGCAGTTCTGAATAAAGGATTCTCTCTGCTCCGACATGCGTGTCACATGGCCGCACCACCGAAGTTGCCTCGTTGCCCAATACTTCAGTATTGCGTACTTGATAATACCAATGAATATTAAGATTTTTACGAAGGCATTTAAGGTGAAATCGGTCCAATTGTTGAATGTGACGTCGGTACGGTGTCGATGTCTCGGCAAAGTATAGAATATTAGGTAGCACAACAGCCATATACACTGATATTTTTGTGGCGCTATTTAGGTCATGTGAGCAGAAGACCCTGGCATTTAACATACCGAAGGCTACAGCAGTAGCACTGATTCTGCTGTTGATTTCGGCATCAAGGTCACACTTAGATGATAATGTGCTCCCCAGATACCGGAACTTATCAACCTGCTTCAGTACGCTTTCACCAAGCTTAATGTTCAGCGTCTCATGACCATGAACGTCCAGATACATAACTTCCGTCTTTTTGACGCTGATCTTAAGGCCAGATTTAGAACACTGCTCGTCAAGGTTTGTAATAAGCTGTTGAAGACTGTCTGGGGATTCTGCCACAAAACACAAGTCATCTGCATACATAATTTCTTCAATATGTGCAAGAAACACTTTAGTGCTTGCCTTTAGTCTCGACTAATTGAAAAGACTGCCATCTGTTCAAAAACGCAGTCGGACTCCCTCTGATGATACCGCAAGGACTTCACGAACTACCACTGCAAAATAAAGGGTGAACAAAGTGGGGCCCAGGACGCAGCCCTGCTTCACTCCACAGGTAACAGAGAAAAACTGCAACTGTGTTCTTCCGCCACCACACAATACTCAATGTCATCATGTTGGAGACGCACAAGTCTTACGAACTTTTCTGTAAATCCCAATTTTTGCAGTACCATCCAAAGGGCCTCACGAGGAACGGAATCAAACACTTTTTCCAAGTCGACAAAGCAGGTAGACAAGTGTCTACCTTGCTCTCTGCTCTTCTCCTGCAGCTGTCGAACAGCGAAGATCGCCTCGCAAGTACCATCCGGTCGGAAACCGAACTGCGTTTCTGGCAAGACCTTTTCGGACAGTTTTCTTAGGCGGTGCAGCGACGGCCGATGCGGAGACTGACTCTGCACCACCGACATCACCCGGGTGGACGTCGCAGCTGCTCGCATCCTCGCCGTGCCGCGACAACTGGCCCGGAATGTAGGAGGGGGGAAGACTATCCGATGAATCCTCCTCCTCCTTACCCCACACCACCGCCGACGGCGCCCACACCCGACACCCCCACACTCAACACCATCCAGATTATCCAGACGAACCTTCAGCACAGCCAAACTGCCACGGCGAGCCTACGCAGGGCTTTGGAGGTAAAACCACGAACAATCGCACTCATACAAGAGCCGTGGATTAGAAGTGACAGGATATGCGGCCTTGGAAACATCGGAGGTAAATTAACACTCAACACAAACAACACGGATAAATCACGAACATGTATTTATACACCTAAAGACGTACCCATTACGCCACTAACTCAATTCTGTTCCAGAGACCTGACAGCGATCAGGCTCAAAAACAACAGAGACATTCCAGACCTGGTACTAGCCTCGGTGTACATGCCAGGCGATGACGAGAACTGCCCACCGAAGGAGATAACTGATTTAGTCCAACACTGCGAGAACGCCAACCTGGACCTGATCATCTGCACGGACTCGAACGCTCATCACCCACTTTGGGGTAGTGAAGTATCAAACAACAGAGGTGAGGCACTATCGACATATTTATTCTCGACTAACCTTAACATCGTAAACCGTGGCTCTGAACCCACTTGGGTCACTTCCAGGGGACAAACGATCATAGACCTAACGCTGGCCACAGAAAACGCGACAAAAATTATCTCAGATTGGCGAGTATTCGACGAACCCTCCTGCTCTGACCACAGGAGGATCCGCTTTGCGCTAGTAGCCAACACAAAGAAGCCTGCACCCAGACGTAATCCGCGGCGAACAGACGTACCTAAATTTAAGCGCCTCCTGGCTTCTATGCTAGTTAGGCACCAACTGCACCAAGCTCCAATTACAGATCGCACAGAACTAGAAAACACTGTAACAAAACTAACCGACTACATAACCAAAGCATATCATACGTGCTGCAAGCTAAGGGTATCACACACCAGGGGTAAGGGTAACCCCTGGTGGGATGCTGAACTTAGCAAACTCAGAAGTACACTACGCAAACAATTCAACAGAGCAAAAAACACTAGACTCCCAGAAGACTGGGAAATGTACAAAAAAATACAATACACTTTCAAGAAACAAATCAGAACCGCCAGGAAAACCGCCTGGCGGAAGTTCTGCGAATCCAAAGAAACAAACAACGAAGCTGCCCGGGTAAGGAAGGTGATATCAGCCGATCAGGACCGAACTCTCGGTGCACTGAAAAAACCCGATAACTCATATACACAAACGGACCAAGAGACCAGTAGGGTCCTTCTAGAAACGCACTTCCCAGACTGTACTCTTCTCGAGGACAGAACGTGGACGGGCGAATCGGGACGGGCTCCTGCTGATCAAGACTGGTCTACAGCCCGTAACATAGTAACGAAGGATCGAATAGCATGGGCTATAAAGACCTTCCAACCGTACAAATCTGCAGGACTAGATGGCATCTTCCCAGCCCTACTACAGTGGAGAGAGGAAACCCTAACACCGTGGCTGCTAGGTATCTATCAAGCCTGCATAGCACACAGATATGTACTCCTAGCATGGCGAGAATTGAAGGTCATTTTCATTCCAAAGCCGGGAAAAACAGACTACACACAACCCAAAGCGTACAGACCAATAAGCCTAACATCTTTCCTACTGAAAACTCTGGAGAGGCTCTGTGATAGGTACATACGGGATGGACCCCTGCGCCAACACCCACTCCACAGACAGCAACACGCCTACTCCGCAGGGAAATCAACAGACTCTGCTCTGCACAGCGTGGTCTCAAAGATCGAATGCGCTATACACCAAAAATGCTCCTCACTGGCTGTCTTCATTGACATCGAGGGTGCCTTTGACAAAACCATGTTCCAGAGAATCAGCACAGCACTTAGTAAGCATGGCGTGAACACTACCCTAAGTGGCTGGATCACAAACATGCTCAAGCACAGAGCTATACAAGTTACCATGAACAACACAACAAGGGCCATTGTGGCGAAGGGGTGCCCCCAAGGGGGCGTTCTCTCGCCGCTACTATGGTCGCAGATAACCTAATTAAAAGACTCAACGATAAAGGATACTTTACCGTTGGCTACGCTGATGACATAACCATAATAATAAATGGCACACACGAAAATACGCTATGCAACCTCATGCGCCAAGCCTTGAAAATAGTAGAGGACTGGTGCAAAGAATATCAGCTAGCAGTGAACCCTACAAAAACTGAACTTGTCCTGTTTACCAAGAAGAGGAAGTTGCCAGCACTAGAATTACCACGGTTCGGAACGACCCTAAGCCTTTCAACTGAAACCAAATACCTGGGCATCTATTTGGATAAGCAGCTGAATTGGGCGAAGCACACGGAATACACCACCAGGAAAGCCAGTATATGCATGTGGCAATGCAAACGCATGCTGGGTAGGAACTGGGGCATTAGTCCCAATACGACCCACTGGCTATACACCACAGTCATCAGACCAATAGTCACATACGGCTCTCTAGTATGGTGGCCCAGGACCGACATGAGCACGACACAGAAAGACCTCGAAAAGCTGCAACGACTTGCCTGTGTGGCAATCACTAGCAGTATGAGAACCGCACCTACTGCGGCCCTACAGGCAATGTTGGGACTGCCACCACTACATCTTATAGTACGAGAGGAGGCAGCCCTAGCGGCTTTTAGGCTCAACACGTCTGGCACTTTACGACCAGACTCCAGAATCAAGCACACACGCATCATGGAAGATGCCGTCAAGCGACAACCCATGATGCTGTCACCCAATGACAAAGCTCTGAAGACACACCATTTCCAAAAACACTATAACATAGTACTAACACAAGAATTGAATGACTACTCAGGTCCCAAAGAGTTGAAGATATACACTGACGGATCTAAGACAAGCACCGGAACTGGAGTTGGAGTTTACTCCAACGACCTCAACATAAAGATATCCAGGCCGCTAGGAAAGCTCAACACCGTCTATCAAGCGGAATGTGTAGGCATTATCCAGGCGGCCCATGCCCAAGAGGCCAGGAGGGTTACGGATACCCATATTCGTATACTAACCGACAGTGCATCCGTCCTCCAATCCTTAGGAAAGAATTACATCACCTCGAAACTTCTACAAGAATGCCACAATGCACTAGAACGTGTCACGGTGACCAACCGCATCACCGTGACACTGCAGTGGATAAAGGGACACAGCGGATCACTAGGAAATGACGCGGCCGATGAGCTGGCTAGAAGGGGATCTGGTGCTGTGGTTGTTGGACCCGAACCCATAGTACCGCTCCCTTTCATCCAGCTGCGTACGTGGATACAAGAACACAACCACACACAAGCAGAGCGCTGGTGGACCTTGGCACCAGGCTGCAGGCAGTCCAAGGAGGCTATGCCATCCTAAGACAGGAGACTTACCAGGCGCCTCCTGCGACTGGATAGGGGCAGCCTGCGAATGGTGGCGGGGACCATCACAGTCCTCTGGGCAGAGCATGCATGGAGGAGGAAACGGTATCGCATGTGCTCCTTGAGTGCACAGGCGTTACTGATATACGGAGGCAAACAATAGGGACACCTAATTCACTCACAGACACCCTGAATACACTGAGTAGACTGATCTGTTTCTGGAGGGAGGTTGGCTGGTTGGAATGACGGCCGACATGGCTCACGCACAATGGTCCACAGCAGGACTAAGTGCGGAAACCATATCCGATAGATAGATAGATAGGTCCAAGCCAACCGCACGTTTATTGTGCTGTTCTTTTATCGCACAGACAACTTCGTCCAAAGACAAGGGATCAAGGCACCCCATCCTTACTCTTCAGAAGACACCCGCCATCAAGTGACTTCAGAGGCACCTTGACAAAATCGGAGCTACCTAGGAGTTTACGAACCTCGTTATAAAATTCTCCAAGTTGATGACTGTCAGCAAGCCACTGCGTATACCGCGCCTTATCCCTCCACCACTTGTCTTCAGTTTCTATCGTGAGTTTCCGCAAGTCTCGATCACTAGCTTTTATCATCGCACTGTTTTCCTTGCTCTTAAGCAAATCTCGGTGATTGGCGATTGCTTCCGTCAGGACCCCGTCATTTTCGTCAAACCAATCTTCCCGTTGCTGAGGTTTTACACCTAAAGTTGCAGCTGCGGCATCTAGTAATGAAGACGACAGAAATTCCCAAACAGAACCAATATCAGGAGTATCCGGGATCGTCGGCACAACACTACCAGCAACAGTCTCCGCAAAAGCCCTCCTCGTCTCGGAGTCAGCTAGCTTCTCTACATTTAACCGTTTAGCTTTACTCTGGCTGACTCGGCAAGGGCGACGAAGGCGGATACGCAACCTAGTAATGACAAGCCTATGGTCCGTCCAGCAATGTGCACCACTCATAACACGGGTAACTAAGACCTGGGACACGTCACTTTGTCTTAAAATTTTAATAGTTCTTCATAAAATTTGCACTGTCTTAATGTCGTCAGCACCATCCAGAGTCGGTGCATAAATACTGACCACATTAAGGTAGTTATGGTCACTTAAGTGTAGACGAAAGGTAGTAATGTGGTCCGAAATGTGAACAGAACATTCCAGAAGACTCTTAGCGATGTGATTTTTGACCGCAAATCCGACTCCCGATCGCCTCGGTTCAGAGGCAGTGGTTCCTTTCCAGTAAAAAGTATAGCCACCGCCATGTTCCATCAGTACACCTTCGTCAGCTAGATGTGTTTCACTGATAGCAGTCACATCAACAGTATAGCAACGAAGTTCCCGAGCTACGATGGCAGTTTTCCGTTTCGGGTAGGCATTAACATCACGGTCAAGAAGAGTCCGCACATTCCACGCGCCAAATGTCAAATGTTGTGATAAATTTTATGTAATATATTTATTTTTGATATTGCTGCGTCGACCACGAGTTTCAAAGATGCGGAAGCAGCCATGGTTACTGCTCTCCTAAGATTTTGGAGTGAGCAATTTTTAGGGCACCTTTTCTAGCCCCCTCCCCGGCTGAGCGGGGAAAGCCGTGCTTCCCTAAATAAGGCTGCTTTGTCACTCTGGGTGCTGCCGACTTTACCCTGTCCCCCCAGTTCAGAGTAAAAGCGACCACGGTGTGTACTCACACCCCCAGAGCCGCTGATGTGTCGTCGTATCCTACGAATAGGGGCGTAACTGCAAAATAGCTACTTTTCAGGAGACACTTTTTTGTGTTTAATTAAATTGAATAATTATAAACAAATAAGTATTGGTGGTTTCAAACATTGTGTAAGGGTAGCTTATGGTTTTGGCTGAGATTGTTTTCAATAAATTTTCTCTATATTTAATACCCATTTTGTTCCTTAAATCCTTATTCTCCGTTGTGTTTAGGCAGAGTAAGGCTGGACTTGAGCGATAAGTAACATTATGCCTTTTATCTCCGGAAATGTTGAGGCCACAACCGCCTTAAGGTTTTTTTTTTATATTATTGTGATGCTTGTATTTATTTTTATGTCATAGGAATTTGTGTTTAATAACTATTTTACCATTATTGAAAGAACGTTTGAATGTAATAAAAGAATATAATTAAAGAATTATAAAATTTAATTCGAAACAAAATCTGAATTCTATTAACCTAAGTATTTGCTCTTGTGCATACAGTATACATAATAAAGTTTTTTCAAATATATAAAAATATCTATAGGATTACATTTATTTTTAACTTATGAAAAAATTTCAAAAAAATCAAGATAATTAATTATATAAATAGTTCCTATAACTCTACAAACCAAAAACTTGTATTTTCATAAAAGATTCGGTTACTTTAATGTATCGAAACAAAAGAATATCTCTATGCAATCAGAGCATATTTTTTAATTTTTTTTCGCGGTTTTTTCTTCCTTTCTGTCCTATCAGCCGTCACACTATCACTAACTCCCTTTTCTTTCATGTCGCTCCTCACACAATCTATCCATCATTTCTTTGGTCTACCTCTTCCTCTCTACCCATTCACATTTATATTCATAACCCTTTTAGTTACATACGTTTCATCCCTCCTCTTCACATGACCATACCAGGACAAGCGGTTACCTTTCTACTTTTCCGTCACTGGCGCCACTTTTAAGCTACCTCTAATGTACTAATTTCTCAATTTATCCATTCTCGTTACTCCACAAATCCATCGTAACATTCTCATCTCCGCAACATGCAATTTATTTTCATCCATCTTTTTCACAGTCCAGCATTCTGATCCATACAGTACGACAGGTCTTATCACGGATTTATGGATTTTTCCCTTCAATTTGAGGGGCATTCGTGGGTCGCAAGTTGTTCCAGTAACCTGTCGACATCTTGAGACGATTCGTTACGTCTCGGTCTATATTGCCATCCCCCTGGATAAGCGACCCAAGGTACTGAAAGTCGGAGCAGATTGGTGTAGACGTTCCGGTGAAAGCTATAGGCATAGAACTGGAGAGACCGCCGAAATTGCAGAACAGGTATTAATTCTGTTTTGGTTCTGCTCAATTTCTGGCCAACACTCTCTAGCCTCTGCCACCACGTCTCCAATCTGCTCTGGACCTCAAGGCCGCTTTCGGAAACTAGCACAATGTCATCAGCAAACAGCATACACCAGGGAGCCTCTTCCTGGATGTCCAACGTTAGAGCGTCCATTACCATCAGGAAGAGGTAAGGGCTAAGGGCCGACCCTTGGTGCAAACCGACTGCCACACTGAAGCTCAGTGGTGCCTACTGCAGACCGGACTTGGGTACTGCATCGACTGTACATACTTCCCAGGCACACCTTTCTCCTTATGGGCCCACCACAAAACCTCACGAAGCCTATGCCTAGGTCGTATGCCTTTGCGAGGTCCACGTACACGATGTGCAAGTTTTTATAAAGCGCTGTATTTCTTGCACAGCTGACGGATAGCGAAAATGGCATCCATTGTACCCCGACCAGGCATAAAACCGAACTGGTTCTGTGAGATTTCAATCTGTTCCCTCAACCGCCTTTCAATAACTTTTTCCCAAGCTTTCATACTATGTGACATTAGTTTTATTCCTCTATAGATGTTGCACTCTAGCACATCACCTTTGTTCTTGAAGATGGGCACCAACGAACTGTTGCACCACTCATTATGAATGGCTTCTTCCAGCAGCAAATTATTGAATCCATCTACCCGTAATGACTTCCATACTTCAATTTGTAAACAACTTTCAAAAGAATTGGCTGAAAAAAAATTAAAATCGTAGCCAACCCCTGTAATATGAAATAGATCAAAAAATTTGCATATATTCTTACTAACATTGCATAGCCATAACATATAAAATATATTTTTTCCAAAACATTATGAAAAAGGTTAAATAAAGAAATAAATGTATTGTCATCTTCGTGTAGGATGCTAAGAATGCGGCCACAAATGCTTTTATATACATTTTCAAGCAATAGAAAAAAAACCTAAGTGCAATTAGGCCCCATCCCAGAAAAAGCATGAAATTATGCATTCAGTGTTTAAATTTGTACAGAAGGGTTAAAATTGTGTTAGCGTAAAAAATATTGTATTTTAAATAAAAATGTGGATTTTTACATGCATCAAAGAAAGAATAAAAGACAAAAACATATTTTGAACGTAGAAGAAAGACATAAACGAAATTAGGGCTTCGTCTCTTCTATACATACGCAATTTAGCCATTCCGTAAAACACGGCCACAATCACCATTAGGGTTTTTTTCTACGTACCCAATATTGAAAATTGAATAAGTTATTAAAATTACTTAATTAAGTACAAACTCGTTGATATGAAGTGTTTTGAACTTATAATAATAATAATATAATAATATAATTTATTTATTAGACATCAGAGGTCCATGGGTTAGTTACAAAAGCACTTATAAACTATGTTAGTAAAACACACAAAGAATAAAAAAATAACATTATTCTTGCCTCACCAGTACTCGCATAAATTGTTGCAGGAAAGGTGAGTCAAGTTTATTTGTTAACATCCTCAGAATGCCATTTGAGCTCGACCGCGCCCTATGCAAAAGTGAGGCTGTCTTTATTCTCATCATGGCATAAAATGTGTGTAAGCCTGTGCAAACATGACCGAGGCACTACAGAAACGCGGCAAGCCCAAAAGCATTCTGAAGCTGTTATTGTACTGGATTCGCAGCTTATCCAATACTCCATGCGTATAACTGACCCACAGGCTACTCGTATAGAAAGTTTGGCAATACGCTTTAAACAAGGTTAGTTTTACCTCTCTACTACAACGAGCAAACCTGCTGGCCAACATATTAGCTCTCATAGCGAGAGCTCTGCGTTCCCGCTCAATATCTGCATGATCCTTAAGGTCGTCCGTTACACAGTGTCCTAAGTATTTAAATTGTGTCACTCTCTGCATTACCTGTCCAATGAGTGTAATGACTGGCTCAAGAGATATTTTTTTGCCGACGGCCTTAAAGATCATGTAGACACTCTTTTTAGAGTTGTACAGCAGACCATGGCTTGCAGCGTATTTGGTACAGCAGTCTAAAAAATCCCGTATTGCGCTGGCAGTTGGGCCCAGCAGCACCATATCGTCTGCGTAGCTAAGGTTATTGACACAAGTGTCATCAATCCAACATCCAATACGTTTGCTGCTGAGCTCAGCTATCAGCTCATTTACATACAGACTGAAAAGCTTCGGTGAGGTAAGTCCTCCCTGCCTCACCCCGCATTCCAGTCTGTATGCGTCCGAAAGCGAGTTTTGCCATCTCACATTATTCACCTGATTGGAGTACCAATACTGAAACACACGAACTATTTCAGCAGGTACGCGTGAGTTAAGGAACCCCAACCTACCAATATTAGCTTTGTCAGACAATAAGTATTTACTAGATTATTATTTCTCAATTTCCCCACTGCGCGATCAGCATTTATAATTATCTAGAACATGCGTCAATCTGATCACGCTGTGGATGTACTACGTTAGCAATTAAGTTAGTATATAAGATCAATATCTTGTTACATGAATTCAATTACTGTTTCGCTGTAACTCTGTCGGAATAAAGTTATTTTCTAACACTTCCGTTGTCGCTTACTTAATTGGCGCAGCCGGTAGGATCTCTGTAGTCAGTTTGCCGTGTATACAATTCTACGTGGAGTAGCCGACGTCCGTGTCTACGGTTTAGCAGAGATAGCCGAACAAATAAATTCATTAAGGAGCCACTTCGAGTTACGGAAGAGGACCAGCCACAGCAGTAATTCAGGGAGCATGGAGCTAGCTGCGGAATTGTGAGTAAACCTTTTTCACCTTCCTCTCAGCTCTTCCATCTATATCCCAACCTTGTAATAGTCTATGTGTTTGTGTATTATTAGGGATTGGACAACGCCGTAATAATATTTGCATAGATTTTAAACGTACTAATATTTTAGAATAGTGATAGTTTAGTAGCACATTAGTGTGATTTTTTTTTCTCTCCGCGTTTGTTTCTTTCATAACTTTTCACAATGGAAAACGTAACCCGTGTCCCACAGGAATTGGTTAACATCATACCAATATTCAGCGGCGACACTAGAATGTTGCCTTTATTTATAAAGAAATGTGAATACATCTTGTCTACGTTCTTAGGAACCGCAGCCCAAAATGAATATTTATTTCATGTAGTAACTAGTAGGTTATCAGGCGAAGCAGCCAGTTTGGTAGGCGAAAGAGAAGCTATAGGTACGTGGGACGAGCTGAAGAAGTTGTTAAACCAACACTTCGGTGATCCACGCACAGAGGATTGTTTAGCAATGGAATTAGAATCGTGTAGAATAAATAAGGGTGAAAGTTATTTAGATTTTTGCCATAGAATACAGCGGATGAGAAGTGTTTTATTTGCTAAAATATCAGAAACTATCATTGATGAATCTCTACGTAAGGCAAAGCAAATCATTTATAGTAACAGAGCGATGAATGCTTTCTTGTTTAATTTACCGCCATTTTTAGTTAGATTAGTTCGTTTGCGCGACGTCACAACGTTAGAGGATGCATTAAAAATAGTTTTAGAAGAACAAAACTTCCAGGCAGTCTATGAGTCGAAAACAAACGACAGACGTAATTTTAGCAGAAATAACAGACCCAATTTGCCTAATAACCAAAATGCAATTGAATCTAATAATCAAAAGAAAGATTCACATAGCATATCAAGTACACATGTACCGAATAGTGCTACAAACAGCACATCTACACCGAACAATTCGCATCAGCCCAGACATTATAAACAACATAATAATATTCAAAGAAATCAAGACAATTTTAATCGTACAAACAACAATAATGCGTCACCGCAGTCAAGTAGGTCATTTGTTCCGATTGCACAACCGAACCAACAGTTCGCGGCACATGCACCGAGCACGCCGTCTTTTGCAGCGCAAGCATCTACGTCGGGTGCGAATACTGATGTCACCATGCGTACTGCAAGGTCGCGACGTGTTAATTACATAAATAATTCTAATAATAATGAACAGAGTTCAAGTTATTCGTACAATGAGTGCCAAGAATTTTCTCCTGAAGAACCCGGGGCGGGAAATTTTTGCATAACGGCCTCTACCCTAGAGAACGAATAAAAATAAATTGTAATAAACGCTTAAATTTACCACATATAGTTATACCAGAATTAAAGGCAGTTTTTATGATAGATACGGGGAGTGTTAGATCGTTTATAAGCCCGTATATAGCGAATAAATATTTTAAAAATTATCTACAGTATGAACCCTTCGAAGTTGTTAGCACTCACGCATCGAGTGTTCATAGTGAAACGGCTATTATTCCATTACCGGTTACCTTTGGAAGTCAAGAGTTCCATAAGTTTTATGTCTATAGTGTCGACGATAGGTATGATGGGTTAATAGGTAGCAATTTGCTGAAGCAATTACAGGCAAAGATTAATATGGAAAATCAGATATTACATTTAAAAAATACTGATATTCCTATCATATATTCACCGCCTATGAGAGAGGTATATAATCTACCATCTCGTAGTGAACTTAGAGTAAGACTCCCAGTCAACTTACTGAACGGGGAAGCTGTGTTAGATTTTAAGCAATTTACGGAAGGGATTCGAATGCCCGCCGCATTAGTTACGTGTATTGAAGGCTATGCAACAACTGTTATTCAGAATTATAGCCATGAAAATAGAAAATTAGTAGTTACGGGACCTTTTCAAGTGGAACCATACATACAAGACCCATCTGTTAGTGTTAATTTCATAGATAATAATATAGAAGTGGACAGCTTGCTAACAGAGAATTTAGACAAATTACAGTTAAATCATATGAATTCAGAAGAACGAACGGTTATGGAGGGACTTTGTAAAGAATACAAAGATATATTTTATTGTGAAAATATTCCGTTAACCTTCACAAATCAGGTTAAACATAGAATAAGAACAAAAAATGAAGACCCAATAAACATTAAGGCACATAGATTGCCACCTATTCAAACAAAAGAGATCAGTAGTCAAGTCGAGAAAATGTTAAGGGATAACATTATCCAGGAATCTCATTCTCCCTGGAGTGCTCCCGTACATTTAGTGCCGAAAAAATTAGACGCGTCAGGCCAACAAAAATGGAGGATGGTAGTTGACTATAGACGGCTCAATGAAATCACAATTGATGATAAATACCCTTTGCCCAACATTAACGATTTATTCGACATGCTAGGTAATAGTACATACTTTACGACCCTCGATTTAGCTAGCGGGTACCATCAATTAGAGGTTCAGGAGGAAGATAGAGCTAAAACTGCGTTTAGCACACCTTCAGGTCATTATGAATTTAACAGAATGCCGTTTGGGTTAAAGACCGCACCCGCAACTTTTCAGCGAGCGATGGATAACGTCTTACGAGGCCTTCAAGGCTTACATTGCTTAGTATATCTCGATGACGTCATTATTTTTTCTAAAAGCTTGCCTGAACATGTAGAAAAACTTAGGGCAGTTTTTGACCGCTTCCGTCAAACAAATTTAAAAGTTCAATTAGATAAGTCTCACTTTCTTAGAAAGGAAGTACTCTACCTAGGGCATACTATTACAAGTGAAGGTTTGAAACCAAATAATGATAAAATAGACGCTATTCTTAGGTATCCTATACCGGAAACGGTTACACAGATTAAAAGCTTTTTAGGACTAATCGGTTATTATAGGAAATTTATCAAAGATTTTGCCAAAATAACTAGACCATTAACAGCTTGTTTAAAGAAAGGTCGCAAAATTGTAATTAATGGGGAATATAAAGAATGTTTTGAGACATGTAAAAAGCTTTTAACAAATGCACCTTTGTTACAATTTCCTGACTTTAGTAAAACTTTTATTTTAACCACGGATGCATCCAATTTTGCGATTGGGGCTGTATTGTCACAAGGAACGATAGGCTCAGATAAGCCTGTAGCCTATGCTAGTAGAACCTTGAGTGACACAGAAGTAAAATATAGCACTATCGAGAAGGAACTTTTAGCCATAATATGGGCAGTTAAGCACTTTCGACCGTATTTGTATGGTAATAAGTTTACCATATTTACAGACCATAGACCATTAGCTTGGCTGTATTCATTGAAAGAGCCCAATAGTAAACTCACGCGATGGCGGTTAAGGTTAGAAGAGTACGATTTCGAAATAAAATATAAGAAAGGCCCTCAAAACACGAATGCAGATGCTTTATCTAGGATTAAGATTAATGCAATTGACGACGATTTAGATTCAATATTCGTAAATATAGGAGATAGGCAGGAACGTATACAAAAAATTATAGAAAGCGAATTGCAAGACCCCGAAACTCCAATAGAAACGATAGAACTTTCGGATTCTGATGATGGGGTCACTGCCAACTCAGTTTCAAATAGAGAACACGAAGGCATTCCTAGTTCAAACGAAGCTGTCGATACTAAACCAAAACAGATTTTAATTCATTCATGGTTTAAAAATAAATTAGACGTAAAAGATATTTCAAATAATAAACAAAAAATTCTCGAAGTTCACTTACCGACAAATAACGATATATTAGTTAAAGACTTTTTGAAAGAGTATATTGATCCAAAACATAAGTACTTTATATACTTCGAACACCCATCTTTTAGAAAAACTTTTTCAAACATGGTAATTAAGTTATTTAAAAAGGATTCAGTTAAGTTAACCGAGTGTACAGAAAGAGTTATAAATTTGACAGGATCTGAAGAAGATCAAAAAGAAGTTATTTTAAAATACCACGACGGGAAAACATGTCATAGAGGTATTAAAGAAACTTTAACCAAACTTAAAAGACATTATTGGTGGGCAAACATGAAAGAGACAGTCACGGCAATCATAAATGCTTGCGAAACATGTAAACGTATGAAATATGATAGAAAGCCGATTAAACCCCACATTCAGTTAACACAAACCCAGGATGCCCCTTTTCAGGAAGCTTTTATGGATTTATTATATATTGAAGGGAAATATTATTTAACTATAGTGGATGCATTTAGTAAGATAGCACAAGCCATAGAGGTACCGAATAGGAGTACACCAGAGATAGTTAGGGCATTGATTAAATATTTCAGCAGGTATGGTCTGCCTAGGAAAATTAGTTGCGATTCCGGTACAGAATTCAACAATACTTTGATTAAAGAAATGTTAAGCTTTTACAAAATTGAACTTCATATTGGGACGCCAAATAATCCCAGTTCAATGGCAATAGTAGAAAGGTTTCATTCTACCATTATTGAGATTTATCGTATAGCAAAATACGATAAAAACGATTTAGATGCAGCATCAGTTATGACTTATGCCATCATGGCTTATAACAACACCATACATTCAGCAACAGATTTTACGCCTTTTGAACTAGTATTTGGTCACACTTATTCCGAAAATGTATTTAACGTGGATAGAGAGAAGAACTTAACTCAGAAATTATTGTTAGATCATAGAAAACGCCTTAAAATACTCTATGAATTCATAACAGAAAAATTAGAATCCGATAAAATTAAAATAATTAATAAAAAAGGTGGCGAAACGACACCGATACTCGAACCAGACGATAATATTTACATGAAAGACACTAGGATTAGAAAAGCTAAAGAAAAACCTCGATATGAAAAAGCGAAAGTAATAGGTGAAGTTGAAAGAAATATAGTCCCAGTAGAAGTAAAGAAAAGGAAAACTAGAGTAGCCTTAAAAAATGTAAAACGTCCTCCACAGATCGTGCCTGGTACTTCTGGTACTAGTGGTGCCAACACTCACGCTGGACCTCCAAAACCTCGGTCAGAATCCGGGGATAGCAGCGATAAAGCGGGGAGTAGCAGTGAAGAGGAATAGTTATTGGACAATATACAAAATTGTAGATTTAGAATCATTACACTTACAAATAGATAATAATATTCGGGATTTTATTAACTTGAAAATTAAAATTAAGGAAAATAGTCTTAGTAACGAAACTATAGGAATAGAAAGCCAAATAGAATATCTTATTAAACTAACTAAGGATAGATTTTTTCAAATCTTACCTTTCCATTATAGAAACAAAAGAGCTTTGTTTAATCCATTAGGCTCACTTGTAAAAGCTATCACAGGAAATTTGGATGAAGACGATGCAATTAAATATGATAGAGAAATCCAAATGATACAGAACAAAGAGCATGTGGTCGAACGTAAAGTATCATCAATGCAAAAAGCTTTTGATAAATTAGTAAATGACTCTGAAATAATAAATTCAAATATTAAAAACTTGGGTTTACATACCAATGAAATGGAAAAATTAGTTGAACATGAGTTCAGGTTTAACAAACTTTTCCAAATATTAAATACTATGTATCAAATTTTAAATAACTTTCGAACCTGTTACGAAAACATACAAGAGATTGAAACGGCAATAGCCTTTAGCAAACTGAATACATTGCACCAATCCATTATAAATAGTACAGAATTATATAATACGTTAGAAGTCATTGCTAAACATGCTAGAACAATATACCCAGTAAACAAACATAATTTAATAAAATTAGAACGTAATATCATACTTAAATCATATATAAATAACAACAAGTTAGTTTTTGTTTTAGAAGTTCCCCTAATAAATAACGAAACATATAATTATTACAAGGTTATACCCATCCCTATATTCCATTCTCCAAATACCTTTACAATAATACCCAAATATCCTTACCTGATGGTGAATAGATTGAAATACATGCCCGTGGTAAGCCCATGTACTGAGATTGAAAATGGAAAATTCCTTTGCGCTGAAACTAATTTAGCCCAGTTTCCAACCGAGACCTGCATTGAACAAATAATGCTGATGAAGAACAACTACAAAAACTGCATACAGAACCATATTGAAATAGAAAAAACTAAGATACAGAAAATAACCGACAACCAATGGTTGGTTTACTCAGAGGAAAATCTCATCATCACCGAGAATTGCAATACAGAAATCCTGAAGTACACTATCCTTGGGACCTACATCGTGACACCTGGCCAACAATGCGAGACACAAATAGGCGAAGTCATCATTGCCGCCACCACAAACACTACAGTTTCCAGTCTCCAGCTGCCATTGATCCAGATGCCAGACCTACAACAGGACATCCAGAGAAGATCAAAGAAAGTGGATCTAAGAAATGTGGACTTCAGTGATGTGAAAGAAGTGTTACAAAGTGCAAAATTTAGTGAAATAGACGATACGACACAAACAGTGACAATAGAAATTAGTATATGGACCATCTTTGAGTATGTGGTTATTGTAATAGCAATAGTTATCTTTATAATGTATAAATTTCAGTTCATAAACTTTTGTCGAAATTCTCCGAAACCGTCTGCGACACCTTCGGATAATTTCTCTCTTAGGGAGGGAGGAGTTAAGGAACCCCAACCTACCAATATTAGCTTTGTCAGACAATAAGTATTTACTAGATTATTATTTCTCAATTTCCCCACTGCGCGATCAGCATTTATAATTATCTAGAACATGCGTCAATCTGATCACGCTGTGGATGTACTACGTTAGCAATTAAGTTAGTATATAAGATCAATATCTTGTTAGATGAATTCAATTACTGTTTCGCTGTAACTCTGTCGGAATAAAGTTATTTTCTAACACTTCCGTTGTCGCTTACTTAATTCGTGCCTCCCTGAGCTTTTTCCACAAAATTTCATACGACACAAGGTCAAAAGCCCTGGAGAGGTCAAGGAAGCACGCGTAAACTGGTGTGCGTCTATCAGTATAATATTTGACGGTTTGCTTTAGACTTAATATTGCGCTTTCAGTGGAAAGTCCTGGCCTAAACCCAAACTGAGCGTCATGTAGATTTAAAAATTTATCCAGTATGTTGTCCAGCAAACCGTCAAATACTTTGGCAATCACAGTAGCGAGCGATATAGGCCTGTAATTATTTACGTCTGTGATATCACCCGTCTTATTCTTTATAATGGGTACCACTAGCGTTTTCATTAAATCTGGTGGTAGATAAGAGTGACTGATACTCAAAGAATAAAACATAGACAACACCCGAGCACAATGGAACCCCGCATATTTTAGGTGCTCGATACTGAGACTGTCATGTCCTGGAGATTTTCCTCCCGTCATTTTTTGTATAACGCTAGATAATTGCTTAGTCGTAAATCTAATAACAGTACAATTTATAAATACTTATGAAATACAGTACAATTTAACAAAACATTATTTCATTTCCTTAAAATCCCTTGAGCTATAATAGTTATTTGTTATACAATTTTGATGACCGAGCAAGCGAAGGATTCCAAAATTGAATCACGAGCGCAGCGAGTGATTCAAAATTAGAATCCTGAGCGTTAGCGAGGGAATCAAAAGAACATGAGGTGAAAAATCTTAACTTTTCATTCCACCTCAGCGAGGAAATGACTAAATGCAAAAAAAAAACGTTTACAATCACAAGATAGGTACACTTTTATTTCAGTTTAGGTATTAATTACTACATTATGACAGGTAAGTATTACAGAATAATCTTTAAATTATAACAAAATAATACTAAAGTATAATTAAGAAAATTTTAAAGTAACGTTGCTACAGTTATTTAAATTGAGTGTAATATTTTTGTTTGGTACTGTAATATTGGTGTTAGTCACTTGTGTACTGTTTTTCGGTAAACTATCTGTCATACTTAATAGTTGTACCGATTCATTGGATTCCCTTGGCGTGAATGTTGGAGAGAGAGGGAGATGGTTAGGTGTTTCATAACGGCTTATTTTTGATGTAGAAGGGCCAGTCCAAGGATCCGATTGAGACTCTTTTAGTGTAATGGCTCCTACGATGCCTTCACATATTTTAGACTTATTTTGGATGGAATCCTCTATGTATCCCTCTACAACTGCATTGGACTTCCAGCCTCCGTGGCGCTTAAGGGACAGGAGATCAGCTCCGGAATCAGCCAAAAGTGTGGCTGAAGTTCGTCGGAAACAATGACCCGTGTACAACAGGGGTTCTGGAAGTTCAAGAAATGTTGCTATTTCTCGTGGGATACTGCCAATTTTATTAGTACCCATAGGCTGTCTAACACACTTTCCATTGCGATCCTGTAGAAAAAATCGATTGATTGGAGTGTTAGGCGGGCGTAAGGTTTGATATTTCTCAACAATCGTTACGTATTCCTTGCGAATGACGAAGTTGCGGTCTCTTTTTGTCTTTGAATTAGGTAAATTAATTAAAAGTAAGTCATCTGAATGTTTCTCAATGTTTTTGACATTAAGTTGTGTTAGTTCATTAGTTCGACATGCTCCGTTTATTCCAATAATAAGAACAACCTGTAACGTAAAGAGTATTGTAGTAGATAAATGAAAAAAAAATGATATGAACGCATAATTATTATGCCTATCAACATCTACTAAGTATACTATTTAATTGAGATTAATATACTTAAGTAGATACTGAATGTACGACTGACTTACTTTTGCCGCCAAATACACGGAATCGGGTGCTTCGTTAAGAAACTTTTCAATATCAGATACTGTGAAAACCTTCGATTTTTTTGGTTGATGATCAGATGAGGCTCTTTTTAAAAATGCCACTAATTTAGGATAGGTATCGATATGTATGTCTTTTTCATCTTTATTGTTGCTTTTAGCATCGAATACGTACTCCATAGAGTGCTTGCTTTCTTGTTCTCGGATAATTCTATAAAATATGCCAGCAAAACGTTTTCTGAGAAAGTTTTGGCTCCTTTTGCTAGTCGCCACGTGTTAAACATATCGTACTGTTTTAAATACTTCTCGCGTGATTGTTGAGGGAGAAAGCTCATTTGCGCACTATTAACAGTTTCAGTCAATTCTGTTGGCGTCAAAAAAACTTCCTCGTCGCTAGAATCACTCATTTTAGTTTTTTCACTTGTTTTCAAGTTTCTTGTTTTTAATATAAGGTTTAACAATGACGTGAAAAAATGCCGCGTAAAGAACCGCGTACAAAGCAAATTGAAAAAAGAACACCAAGAAGGTTCCGAGTCTGAGTTTTTAACAAATTAAAAAAAAGTTGTATGATATATTCGGCACCATAGAGGTAGCAGTAAATAGGTTTAATGTTTTTTTTAATTCACAAACTTAGTGCACACGATGTTCTTAATTCAATTTACTTTATCCTCTAGAGAATAAAAACGGCTTTTCCACTCAGATATTGAAGATTAAAAATACTCGTTCCGAGATGGTGGGATGAAAAATATTTTGATTTACTTACTTGATATAATCTTCGTCTGTTTTCTTTCATTTACCCGTTCCAATCTATTACACCTACTGTTGTCCTCGGCGTTTTATTATTTACTAGCTGCTACCCGCGACTTCGTCCGCGTGGAATCCTGTTTTATTCTGGTTAATTTATCTTTTTTTGGTATAATATATTTGTCTCCCATCACAGGCAGTTGTAAAATAAATAAATAAATAGTAGTAAGACAGTAGAGTAAGAAGTCTAAATAGTAATTTTGTTTGTTTCATCATCATCATATTAGCCGAAAGACGTTCTGTAGAAAGTAGTGCCTGCTTGGTTTAGCACTATTCCTAGTGTTGGTTGATAGATTGGTTGATTCGGTTGAGTTTATACCGGAATGTTAATGGTTTGGTTGTTGGTTTACGAATACTGGTTTAATGATACGCAATAATAATAATAATAATAATAATAATAAATTGTGAAGGACGGCACGGTTGACATATGTCGGGCATGTCACCGTCCGGGAGAATCAATTCGCCACATTATCTCTGGTTGTTCTCGTCTTGCTAATGGAGAATACTTGCATAGACACAACCTTGTAGCCAGGATTATCCATCAGCAACTTGCTCTGAAATACTCTCTTGTGGAATCGGAGGTTCCGTACTACAGGTATGTGCCCGACCCAGTTCTCGATAATGGCAGTATCACATTGTACTGGGATCGGTCCATCATCACTGACAGGACTATTATTGCAAATAAGCCTGATATAGTGGTGGTGGACCGAATCGAGAGGCGTGCAGTGATTGTAGATATCACCGTTCCGCATGACGAGAACCTCGTGAAAGCCGAGAAAGATAAACAAATCAAATATCTTGACTTGGCTCGCGAGGTTGTCGACATGTGGGATGTGAATTCGGCAATCATTGTACCGATAGTCGTGTCAGCCAATGGCTTAATAGCCAAGAGCCTCGACCAACATCTTAGGAGGCTCTCGTTAGGCAGCTGGATCAAGGGCTTGATTCAGAGAGCAGTACTTCTGGACACGGCTCGCATCGTTAGGAGGTTCCTCTCTCTGGAGCCCTGACCGCCGGTAGCTTGGACCCTGTTCCCGATACCGGTGGGCTACTATTTTTTACATTTTTAAATAATTTGATATCTTTGTATTTTAATATTTAAAAATGTATTTTATATGTATAATAATGAATAAAGAGAATAATAATAAAAACGTTTTGCTGGCATATTTTATAGAATTATCCGAGAACAAGAAAGCAAGCACTCTATGGAGTACGTATTCGATGCTAAAAGCAACAATAAAGATGAAAAAGACATACATATCGATACCTATCCTAAATTAGTGGCATTTTTAAAAAGAGCCTCATCTGATCATCAACCAAAAAAATCGAAGGTTTTCACAGTATCTGATATTGAAAAGTTTATATAAACCTACAGAAAGCTGCCATATTAAATACATGTAGAATTGTCCGAAAATTCATGCAGTTGGAAAACGAAAACACACTCTCATCTTGAAAACCTACACATTACACGCTGCATTTACTTGGCTTTGACCCGTAAATGTAGTTGAAACCAGCTAAGAGCTGAGAAAAAGAAAACATCCGAAAATAATAATAATAATCCTTGGGACCTCGAGGCCCGCCGGCCTCTGGCAGGGTCCCCGCTATCGGTGGAAGTGTGCAGCGCATGCGATGGACACAATCAGTAAACGAAAATGTCATGCGCTCATACTTTGGGGCTACAGAGGGGGGAACTAACCTGACTGCGTACCGTGGTCGGATGCTCTCTCTGTTTCAGGTACTTGATCCAGCTATCAACGTTTCAGCCCAACGATTATCGGATCAGGTGCGGGTCATCTAGCGTAACCGTATGTTGGATGACGCCGTACTTGATAGACTGCGTCTGGAATCACGGAGCAGCCGCGTCTCACCTGCTTCACCACTGGTCGCGGTGCAAATACAACCTAGTGTTTCACCGCGACCCGACTACGTTGATGAAGAAGACGTTGACGGGGCTATATCCGTGAGTACCCAATGCAATGAGCGATTGAGGAGCGCTTTGGAGGATGCTTTCCGGGAGTATCGCTCCACACCGCCTGAGCTTATGCCTCGGCTACCTCGTTTGCCCATGCATAAGAAAAATAGGGCGCTGGTGTGTGCTCTAGATTCGCTGCTAGCAAGTTGTTTTGATAGCAGCGAAGATCTCGCCGATACCCACTCGATCTTGTACTGTGCGGCTGCAGCGGCATGTCGTGTAGCTCATGTCAGATTTCCTAACACTGACAGACCTACACGACCAGCTGTACCAGCTTGGCAGTGCAGGATCGAGCGACGTATCGGTGAGGCTAGAGCACTCATCGGCAAACTAATCTGCTTCAGGGAGGGCAACACTCGCCGTAGAGTGATGCGCTTTGTGAGGCGGGCATTCTCGGGGACTGATATTAATCCTCGGGATTATCTTACCCGTGTCACAGAGCGTATCGACTTCCTGAAGCAGAAAATCTATGCATGGGCAAACCGTATACGTCGGTACAAGCGGCGCGTGGAGCGATACACTCAGAATCGCATATTCCAAAGCAATGAGAGGTGGGTTTATAGGGCTTGGGAGCGACCGGACCAAGGTGTAACTGATACGCGCCTACCGGATGATGATGCCATGTGTTCATTCTGGCGCAGCATCTGGTCGGTGCCTGTCAGTCATACTGAGGGTGATTGGACTCGGGAGGTCGAGCGTGCGTGCGATCCGATACCACAAATGGGGGCAATTACCATCAGCCCCCAAGATATAGCTCGTGCAGTCCGTCCGTTACCTAACTGGAAATCTCCAGGGCCGGACGGGCTGCACAACTTTTGGATAAAATGGTTCAAAAGATCGCACGCTCGCTTGGCATCTCAATTCCAGTCTGCCTTAGAGTCAGGGTCGCTGCCCCAGTTCCTAACTACAGGACTAACCCATCTGCTCCATAAATCAGGTAGTACCGCGGAGCCTAAAAATTATAGACCGATCACGTGTTTACCGACGGTCTATAAAGTTCTTACATCCATTTTGAGAGCTAAGATTAACGAACATATTGACAGTAATTCAATAATGTCTGCCTCTCAGAATGGATGTAGGAAAGGGTCCCGCGGTACTAAGGAGCTGTTCCTCATCGATGTTGCCATTAGCCAACAGGTACGTCGTTCTAGAAAGGATCTGTCGACATGTTGGATAGATTATAGGAAGGCCTATGACTCAGTGCCACATACATGGCTCATGAGGGTGCTGGAGCTGTATAAAGTTGATGCAGTTCTGCGCACTTTCCTGATGTCATGTATGGGGCAGTGGAGGACGGTTCTTCGCTATCCAGGATGTCGACAGATTCAGGCGAACAGCGAACCGATAAGGATAGAGCGTGGTATATTTCAGGGCGACAGTCTGAGTCCACTGTGGTTTTGTCTGGCCCTCAACCCTCTCAGTATACTGCTGGAGGGTTCGGGCCAAGGCTACCGGTTGAGAAGAGGTGGTCAGGTCATATCGCACCTCCTTTACATGGATGACTTAAAACTCTTTGCTCCTAACAATTTGCAACTGATGAAGCTACTGAAGGTAACAGAAACCTTCAGTAGCGCCATCAGGATGGAATTTGGTATGGACAAATGTGCGGTCATGCACGTAAAGCGAGGGGAGATTATGGAATCCGTGGGAACCCAACTCTCGGATTCCATACACCTTAGGTCCCTCTCCTCAACCGAAACCTACAAGTATTTGGGTATGTCGGAAGCGTTAGGCATCAATGCTGCTGACATGAAACAATCGTTGAAGGAGCGCTTCTTTGGCCGCCTGAACAAAATACTTAACAGTCTTTTATCAGGCGGAAACAAGGTGCGCGCCTTTAACGGTTGGGTCATACCGGTTTTGATGTACTCTTTCGGCATACTCAAATGGACTCAGACGGAACTTGACGCCCTGGATAGGAGGGTTCGCTCACTGCTTACCGCAAATCGGATGCATCACCCACGGTCATCGGTGATGAGGCTGTATATCCCGCGGAAGTGCGGGGGTCGTGGCTTCTTAAATGCTAAGACCCTGCACAACCGCGAGGTATGCAGCCTTAGGGATTATTTCCTAGAGGCCGACGTGGGTATGCATCAGGATGTGGTAGCGGTGGACAAAGGCCTTACCGCGCTCTCCTTGGCTAACGAGAACTGGCGCAAACCTGTGGTATTAGATACTAATGACCGCATGAAGGTATGGCAGAGCAAGGAGCTTCACGGACGTTTTTATCGGGTCCTACATGGGCCCGATGTAGACTTTTTAGCGTCCGTAGCCTGGCTGCGTTTTGGTGACCTCTTCGGGGAAACCGAAGGTTTTGTCTGTGCGATTATGGACGAAGTTATGATGACGAACAACTACCGGAAATACATTGTGAAGGACGGTACGGTTGACATATGTCGGGCATGTCACCGGCCCGGGGAATCTATCCGCCACATTATTTCCGGTTGTTCTAGTCTGGCTAACGGAGACTATTTGCACAGGCACAACCTTGTAGCCAGGATTATCCATCAGCAACTTGCTCTTCAATACAATCTTGTGGAATCGGAAGTACCGTACTATAGGTATGTGCCCGACCCAGTTCTCGAAAATGGCAATTGCACATTGTATTGGGATCGGTCTATCATCACTGACAGGACTATTTTGGCTAATAAGCCTGATATAGTGGTGATAGACCGATTGGAGCGTCGCGCAATGATTGTTGATATAGCAGTCCCTCATGACGAGAACCTCGTGAAGTCTGAGAAAGATAAACAAACAAAGTATCTTGACTTGGCTCGCGAGGTTGTCGACATGTGGGATGTGAACACAGCAGTCATTGTGCCGATAATCGTCACGGCCAATGGCGTAATTGCCAAGAGCCTCGACCAACATCTCAAGAGGCTCTCGTTGGGCAGCTGGATCAAGGGCTTGATCCAGAAAGCAGTACTCTTGGACACGGCGCGTATCGTTAGGAGGTTTCTCTCTCAGGAGCCCTGACCACCGGTAGCTTGGATTCTGTTCCCGATACCGGTGGGCTACTATTTTTTATATTTTTAAATGTTTTTTTTTATATTTTTATAGAAATATTTAAAAATGTAAATGATATGTAATAAGATGAATAAAGGAAATAATAATAATAATAATATCTTGGGACAACTCACACACGGCCATCTGATCCCAAGCTAAGCAGAGCTTGTGTTATGGTAACCAGACAACTGATATACATACTTATATAATTTATAAATACATACATATTATAGATAAATTACACCCAGACACAGAACAAACAATAATGCTCATCACACAAAATTTGTCCTGGGTGGGAAAGTTATATTGTACACTAGTTAACTATTAAATGGTAATAATTATTAGCTAAATTAGCCCTAAGATGGTTTGATTCGAGTTACGCGATTGGTATCTGAACACGCACTAACTGGCGATAGTTGCGATACATGCATTTATGCAAATGCATGCAGGCAAAAGTGCTGAGCTGTTCGGTTGCCAATATTGTACCGAACACGTTCACTACTGGACAGCCTCCCCGAAGTTTCGCCACAACAAACTGATTAATAAATTACATCAAAACACTTTTTTTTTGTTTCAAGTGGAACTTATAATGTCTTAGAAAGTGATTATTTATATCTAAGAAAAATTAAAAATTAAAAAAGAATATTTTTTCTATTTATCAATACAATAAAAAAGAAATCCAAACCAATGTTTTGACAGTTCAACTCCATTTTCCATAGATGGGATGTGCGTAAGTTGTGCATTTGATCTCATTTTAAGAATTGCGGTGTTAAGATTCTCCGCGGAAGAATGATTTTGAACAATGACAATTTATTACAATCTTTATCACCAGGCGCGCGTTTTACATTTCCTAAGCTTAATGAGCTAAAGTAACGCTAAGATGGGCCATTTATTATCATAACACCCACGGACAGGTGGCGAAGCCCTGTGACAGCGGAGCTTCTAAGACAAAAAGAGTTGAGTTAGCTCGGGTGATCTTGTGTTCTTAAAAACTCTTTTTCAAAAAAGAAAAATACAACCGACTTCGAAATAAACAAACAACTACAAATTACAAAAAATCTTTAATTTTGGAAGTCAGTGTTGAATTACGAAGAAACAACCAAAAACACCGACTGTTTTTGATTTTATCTACACAGTTATTTTTTTAGTAAAAATAATTTTTATTCTGCTGCTGACGACACATCTTTAATTTTTAGAATAAATAGACATGCTAACAATCTTGACGATATAAATAACGCCCTACTGCAGGTGTGTATGTATTCCCAGCGGAAAAAGGTAGATTTTCTTAATTTCAGTTAAGCAGATATTTAGTGTATGACGTCGTGTAAATGTGTATGGTAAGTACGAATTTGTGCATCCAACCATTGGGGAGTTATTCAACAAAAACTGTTTCCGCTGGAACTACGTCATCCCAGCGGCACTTTTTTTTTCCTATGGACGTACAAGAAAAAAATACATGCAATAATTAGTGTGTGACGAGAGGTAAATGTGTATATTTAAATTAAATTTGTGTGTCTTAAAACTTCGAAGATATTCAAGTTTCCGCTGCGCTGACGTTTGGCTATTTGATGGAAATCATATAAATCGGTTTAGTGCAGAGTTGATTTTTTTGACGCACGTTGCTATGAATTTGTGTATAATGTTTGTGAAAACAGATTTTGAAAAAAGCATACCGTTTAGGAGATATACACGTAAAGGTGAAATATGGTTATTAGGTCCAAGTACTTAAAATAGGAACTTTAGAGCCTAACTTTTAACGTTTATTTGTATCTTGTAAGGGTCTACAACGTCTTGCTAAGTTTCATTTATGTGCAGTTAGTAATTAATGAGCAATGGCATAATTTACTACGAATGGACCACTATATTTTATGACATCCGATTGTAGGACTTTTTAATGGAAAAGCAAAATAAAACATATTCCACTATTTAGTGTATTAATTCAACTATTCATATGTAAAATTTCAGCTCATTACGCTACATTATTAAAGAGATATAATAAAAATACCAAAACAACCGAATTACATGGATAAACCGACCAAGTTTGAATGGCTACAAAAAAGCGGCCGTGCAGTACATAGAGCTAACGTTCTAAAATTTCCAGTGTTTTACCATTATTGGACTAGTACAGGTCGGAACACAATAACTTGAACTGGCTCGATACGTTTCGAAACGCTTTACTTGGCATCACTGTTACCATTGCGATTATATTATTTGGGTACATCGAAATTGAAATGTTCAATTTTAATTAAAACGTCATTCGAAATGTGTCGAGCCAGGTGCCAAGTTAACGCGTACGGGTAGTAGTTATGCGCGCGCTTCCTGTTCTGTTTTGTTTATCAGTCACAAATGTGCACCCAAGGACAACGTGCGTATGCGCTGTTTATTTTGCCGCAACGTAATATTATGTACCTATTGGACTCGGTTATTGACATAGTGTAAGTGACTGTGACATACTTATTGAGCCAGTAGTGAGAATGATTAAAAGATAAACAAGGTAAGTACTTCCTAATAAAATACCTCATGAAAATGTTATCTGTTGGAAGGTAGGTATATAGGTTCAAGTGACAACTGTATTTTGTTACTTACATCTCGACGACGCCGAAAGCCTAAAAGTTGTCTATATCTGCTAAGTACAGATTCCAGTGCATACAGTGTTTATGACAGCCATGTAAATACCTATTAGTTATTTGATGAAAGTTGGTTCAGCTGTTCAAAAGTTGCAGTCTCTTATTCGAACTTGTTTCGAATAATAATATAATAGTACCTACCTAGAAAATAAAAGGTATCTACACAGAATAGATACCTTTTATTTTTTAGGTAGGTACTTTGAAGTGTGAGACGAGAATTTCGTTTGTTCTTGTTTGCATTTATTCAAACCACAATTATTAGGTATAATCCCGCAATAATATTACGTAGGTACCTACTTATTTTTAACCTGTCAGGCATTGCAAGCGCGAAACACAGAACGACAGTCAAGCCCCGCCCGCATTTTTATATAATACAAGCTGTTGCCCGCGACTTCGTACGCGCATATCCCGTTTTTTCCCGCTGGAATTCCCGTTCCCGTAGGTATTCACGTTCCCGTAAAAATATACGCTAGAACGTAGGTAAGTAGGTCGGTACTGCACTACACTATAAACCTACCTTCAAATTGACTTAATTACTTAGTACTGATCTGTGATTCTGTGATTATAAGACATACTTATTTGTTGCTGTAAAAGCTCGAACGAGAAGACCAACTTCCGAAAATTTACTAGTAGGCACTTAATACCTAAGATTTACCTATACATAAGTATTTGAGCTTTTACAGTAGGCAACGTATTTCTTATTTATAAAAAACTGATTCTTAATATCAATGTGTGGTGGCGTTGTTAGCAGCACAATAAATCTAACAATTATTTGATGTTATTATTACTGTGTTAATAATGTTTTTTAATTTTAATAGTAACTAATAAATAATTTTAAGAGTGCAAAGTTAATGCAGTAGTTTTATTTTCTGCGAAACGGTTGTGTACGCGCCTGTACGAATCTATTAAACACGATAACGATACTATACTGGAAATTCTAGAACGTTAGCTCTATGTACTGCACGGCCGCTTTTTTGTAGCCATTCAAACTTGGTCGGTTTATCCATGTAATTCGGTTGTTTTGGTATTTTTATTATATCTCTTTAATAATGTAGCGTAATGAGCTGAAATTTTACATATGAATAGTTGAATTAATACACTAAATAGTGGAATATGTTTTATTTTGCTTTTCCATTAAAAAGTCCTACAATCGGATGTCATAAAATATAGTGGTCCATTCGTAGTAAATTATGCCATTGCTCATTAATTACTAACTGCACATAAATGAAACTTAGCAAGACGTTGTAGACCCTTACAAGATACAAATAAACGTTAAAAGTTAGGCTCTAAAGTTCCTATTTTAAGTACTTGGACCTAATAACCATATTTCACCTTTACGTGTATATCTCCTAAACGGTGTGCTTTTTTCAAAATCTGTTTTCACAAACATTATACACAAATTCATAGCAACGTGCGTCAAAAAAATCAACTCTGCACTAAACCGATTTATATGATTTCCATCAAATAGCCAAACGTCAGCGCAGCGGAAACTTGAATATCTTCGAAGTTTTAAGACACACAAATTTAATTTAAATATACACATTTACCTCTCGTCACACACTAATTATTGCATGTATTTTTTTCTTGTACGTCCATAGGAAAAAAAAAGTGCCGCTGGGATGACGTAGTTCCAGCGGAAACAGTTTTTGTTGAATAACTCCCCAATGGTTGGATGCACAAATTCGTACTTACCATACACATTTACACGACGTCATACACTAAATATCTGCTTAACTGAAATTAAGAAAATCTACCTTTTTCCGCTGGGAATACACACACACTGCAGGTACATGATTGGTTCACTGCTAATAATTTAGTATTAAATGGAAAAAAACGAAGTGCATTCGATTTACTTTACCAAATGTCAAACGTAGTGATTGTGACATAGTATTGAACAGGGAGAAACTAGAATTCGTCGATGAAACAGTTTTCCTTGGGATTACGCTTGACTCAAGGTTACAATGGGGTCCCCATTTAACATCTCTTGCAGGAAGGCTAAGTTCAGCAGCATATGCTATTAGGAAAATCCGCCAGTATACAGTGTTGATACCGCGAGACCAGTCTATTTTAGTTACTTTCATAGTATAATGTCTTACGGTATCTTACTATGGGGACGGGCTGCTGATATCGAGTCTATTTTCATTCTACAGAAAAGAGCCATCAGAGCCATTTACAATCTTCGCCGGCGCGATTCTCTAAGAGAACTGTTTAAAGAAATTAACATCATGACGGTGCCTTGTCAATATATTTAGGTAGGTCTTTGACTTGAATGTACCCTGGCGATTGGGGATGTCATAATCACTCAAAAGTCTGGCTGATGGTGGCGCATGCGTTGGATCATTTGGCTCCCTAAAAAATGGTTGAGCTGAATGGTGCTAGCGTATGCGTCATGTTCGTGAACGGGCGCCGTCAGCTGAGACTGGTCATCTCTCGGCTGCCATGGTATATTTTAATTATTTCTTTGAATTGTTTCTTTTTTTACTCCGGACTCTTTTATCTTGCACGTCTTTTATATCGTTCTCACATATTTGTATAATTTCAATATGAATGATGTAACCATAATTTTGTAACAAAATATCATTTTTAAAAGAGTGTCCGTGGAGTTTCTTACACGTTCTTCTCCATAGAGATCTACGCTTTGGAACGTGCAAATAGCTTCATCTTTTTGACCGACCGACCTTGACAATTTAAAAGTGCCTGTAAATGGTCTAGTTGGAATAAATGCTTTGACTTGACTTGACTTGACTTGAATTCCTCACACCAAACAACACTACTGAAATGATGAAATTTTCTTCTAGCCATTTGGATTTAGAAATCAAACTACTAAACCGATTCAGATGAATCTCGAGAAATATTATTTTCTTTTAACGTAAAAAAATCAAATTGGTTCATAAATGTCGGAGTTATGAGGTAACAAACATAAAAAAATAAAAAGCAAACTAATTGAGAATTTCCTCCTTGTTTTGAAGTCGGTTAAAAACTTACAATTGTTTCGATCTATGTTACCGGTTCTAATGAAATCAAGAGCGGATTTCACCACTGAAACTGAACGCGATCAGTACATCTAAACTGCGTTCAAGAGCTGTCAGTGTAAATATTCCATAGAAAAATAATAACACTGAAAGCTCATAAACGTGGTTTACTCGCTGATCGCGTTCAGTTACATTGGTGAAATTGGCCCTAAGAATCAATTTGATTAATTAGTTTGAAGAGTAGCAGCAGTCATGTGACGATCTGTTTTGTTATATACAGGGTGTAAGAGACAGCCCTCCGCAGGCGGATGGGGTGCATTAAGTTCCTTATTTTGAATCATATTCCACCGGAATTTTTCTGAGAAAAATTTTCATGTATTTTTACCGTATTTTGAGTTACCTTTTGTTTCTTCCAGTGTAAAATTACATTCTTTGTACGCAACACTCCATTTATATAAATAATACAGCTAAACTAAAAAAAAACTTGAGAGGTGTCAAGGGACACCCGGATGGAACGAAAATTCCTTTCGATAAATAAATTAGTGAAGGAATTGTAATAAAATTTTATTTTTTAAGTTATACGCACGGCTTACAACTATAGCAAAAAGTGTTGTTACAACTTTTGGTCTTAATTTTTTCCGTCTAGCCTCCTTTCGCAACGCGCGATAAGGAACTTCGTAAAACCATTAAAATGACACCCATGATGAAAAGTTGTCAAATCTAGTGGGCGCCATCTTGGATTTCGATTTTGACCCGGTAATCGTTATTGGCGACCCCGAAAACCATGGAAATGACACCCATGATGAAAAGTTGTGAATCTTGTGAGCGCCATCTTGGATTTCGATTTTGACCCGGTAATCGTTATTGGCGACTTCGATAACCATGAAAATGACAACCATGATGAAAAGTTGTCAAATCTCGTGGGCGCCATCTTGGATTTCGATTTTGACCCGGTAATCGTTATTGGCGACCCCGAAAACCATGGAAATGACACCCATGATGAAAAGTTGTGAATCTTGTGAGCGCCATCTTGGATTTCGATTTTGACCCGGTAATCGTTTTTGGCGACCCCGATAACCATGAAAATGACAACCATGATGAGAAGTTGTCAAATCTCGTGGGCGCCATCTTGGGTTTCGATTTTGACCCGGTAATCGTTATTGGCGACCCCGAAAACCATGAAAATGACACCCATGATGAAAAGTTGCCAAATCTCGTGGGCGCCATCGTGGATTTCGATTTTGACCCCGTAATCGTTATTGGCGACCCCGAAAACCATGAAAATGACACCCATTATGAAAAGTTGTCAAATCTCGTGGGCGCCGTCTTGGATTTCGATTTTGACCCGGTAATCGTTATTGGTGACCCCGAAAACCACAAAAATTACACCCATGATGAAAAGTTGGCAAATCTCGTCTGCGCCATCTTGGATTTCGATTTGAATTTTTCGAAAATGACACCTATGACGAAAAGATGGAAAATTTCGTCGTCGCCATCTTAGATTTTGATTTTGACCTGATATTCAAAAATGATTAGATAAATCCCTACTTTTAGTAAAAAAAACTATGCAAAAAGTGTCGTTACAACTTTTGGTCTTAATTTTTTCCGTCTAGCCCCCTTTCGCAACGCGCGATAAGGAACTTTGTTCCAAAAACCTGCAATGGATGTTGAAACACTCCTAACGATCAACGCATGATCAGCTCCCGTTGTGGCGACGGCGGCTGAAAGCTAGCTGCGCTTGCCGATCACAATGCGATTGCCATGGTCACGATACATTGCGTATGAGGTTTGAAAACAAATCAGTTCTATTGGATTCCTATAAAGTTCCTGAAACAATTTCATGTACCAGTCTTCTTAGTATGGTATACTGAACTCACCCCGTCAATCTGCGGAGGGCTTACACCCTGTATTCTATAAGTCAACAAATAAAATAAAGTAAACTTATATTGGACCAACTATGAGGTCCGGAAGAATATTATTGTTACAAATAATTTTCTACTTGTCTATTGTTCATACATTGTTATGAATGTTACAAATAAAAATATTAATTTAGAGTATGTCGTTTGGTTTGGCTTCATGATTTAAGGCTTACACAGAAAGTGGTGGAAGTCCGGTCATTAATCGCCTTGGCTGATTTCACTTGTTAAATCATTTCAAAATTTGCGTTCCTATCAGTACAGAGGTTACGATTTAAATCATGCCGTAAAATTTGTCTTTAAATGCCCGTAACATTTTTTCCTGGCCACCAATTTAATTGAAACACAGACTAACTGTTGCTCAGAGCTAACCCACATGTAACTGTACAGTCTCCCAGTCTGTCTCTCAGTCTCAGTAGCGTTAACAGACAGACAGACAGACAAGAAAATCTGAAAAATCTTTTTTTGTGCAGTATGTTCCTTTTTCATCGTCCCCAACCCATTTTTGGTAAATTTGTTTAATGTACAGACACAAACTTTCTACTGTTTTATTACATGTATAGATAATAAAATGTAACGGTAAATTTGATAAATAATAATATAACTAAAGTTTATTAGTATATGCAAAACTGTTATTTATTTAGAAATCAGATTACGTTCGCCGCAGCTAACAATCTTTGCGTTCCGCCGAATAGTGGCCGAACGGCGCTAGCGCGCTCTCTCCGCGCCCGCGCACCGCCACTACTCGCAAAAAAAGAGGGCGTGACGGCGACTTTATTCTTCGTTGAAAATGTAGTGCTTAAAATTGTGGCTTTTTAGAAAACCTAATTATTTGATAGCCTGTACCGTTTTTAATTGTTTTGTTGCACTGTTGCTATGTGGTATGATGAGCAGAATTTAATTATGCAATAAAAGATAAAAGCCCTTATGTTCGTTAGGGCAGTATTCGTAGGATACGACGGTGTAGACCTCGGACAAAGCTCGGTTTGCATCCAACCGAACCTTTCTATCTCAGCCCATCGCCACCAGACTGCCAGATCGGAGTCCAATAAACGGAAACGGTCAGATGCGCAGGATATATTAAAGTGCTCAAATGTTTGCGCAAACACAGGAGCACTCTTTCGTCCGTGCCCCCCTGGATCCAGTGGAACGGAAAACCGCTACAACCGGAGGGGTGCTGGATGTAGTAGATTAGCAAGCAATAACATGGCCCTTGTGCCTGTCTTAAGGCCACCCTACAATTGCCTAGGTGTCTTGCCACCGGCAGTGGACTGCTGTAGACACAGCCAAGACACAACTCGGAGGGCAACCGAGCAACTCGGGAGGTGTTGTACCCGAGCCCCTCCTCCAGGTTTGGCCCACGAGCCGACGTGGTTTCCGGGATGTGGCGCTGAGAGCCACTGGAGAAGAGTTTGTGGGCTGTTGACGGATTCTTTGAACTATGTCACCTGTACAGGTCGGCTAACATAGAACAACGCAGACAACCAACTACATCCCATTGTTGTACAAAATTGGGCTTATATAGTAGTAATTGTCGTCTAACCATCACGATGCCAGCTGGTATAACAGAGCAGAACAGGTCTACGCTTTTGCCTACTCTGATTACCAAACCACTGGTCGAAACAAAATTCTGTATGTTTTCTTACGATTAAATTCAGAAGAAAACTGTGTCGTACCCTAGGTATTTGCAACAGAGCATACAGTTCATCGGTCGGAAAACGGACTGGCTTGTGTGACATGACTTTGAGAACCGCTCGCTGCGCTCTTTCTAAACAAAGTATTAAGCACTTTCCAGAACTACCCCATACGGTTATACAATAGTTTAGGATAGAGTTTGCCAGAGCATAGTAGACTGTTTTAAGCGTAGTAAGATCTGCTGATAATCTTAATTTATTGAACACAAATATTAATTTTCTTTCTCGTACAACTAATAATCCAATGTGATCGTTCCAAGATATGGTGCTATCAATTGTTACGCCTAAGTATTTTATACTAGGTATTAGTTCGCGAGATAGATTTACAACAGCAGCTATTAAGGCAATTGTGGATAGTCAAGGCGAAGGGTGAAGCCGGTAGGGAAGCTATACGTGGAGCAAATGTGATAAATTAAGTTTTTTCCACGTTAAGGGTAAGCAAATTATTTGATAGCCATTCAGAAACTATTCGCAATGCGGATTCAGTATGGCAGTGGGTTTTAAGTCAGTCTCTTCCTTGAATAATAATTGCCATATCGTCTGCGTAGACTATAAGATTCGAATTTGGTATATTGAGTCTACAGAGCTCATTAATATAAATTAAAAATAAGGTGGGTCCAAGAACACTACCTTGTGGGACGCCATAGCTCATGTATTCTTCGCTGCTCATATATTTCTCCATTTTTACAATCTGAGAACGATCACTAAGGTAACTTCTAAAGATATCCTGTGATAATCCTATTATGCCTATTTTTTGGAGTTTACTCAGCAAGAGGGGAACAGAAACAGTGTGAAAAGCTTTTGAAAGGTCTAGGAAAAATAGCAATAGTTTTGGATATACTATTAAAGTTTTTAGCCACAGTACCAATCAATCTGAGAACAGCATTTTCTGTGTTTTTACCCGATCGAAATCCAAATTGATTGTCCGCCAGAATATTTTTTGACTTAAGATAGTTAAGGAGCCTAAGATTAAAGATTTTTCCAAAATTTTAGATAAGGTTGTTAACACAGAGATTGGTCTGTAATTGTTGACACTGCTTCTGTCCCCATTCTTGTGAATAGGGTGCCCAACAGCTCTTTTAAAGACCTTGGGGAAAACTTCTGACAACAATGAGAGATTATGCATGGCAAATAATTGGAACAAGAACGTGTCTGGCAGCCTTAACCAGGGCAGCAGATACACCGTCCCAGCCCAAGGCACTATTTAGTATAAATATAAAAATAATTAAGATAAGTACCTTCAATCAGTATGAGCCCCTTAATATAGGGGGGTACGCTCAGGAGAAGCCGTCAGATTAGTAAAAAAATTAGATCATCTGAAATATTCGAGCGCGTCAGACGAGGTTATAGGGGATTCATTACTAGATAAGAAGTGTCAATTTTGCTAATCTGTCGATTGAAGCGTAACCTAAGGAAGCGAGAGAGGGTAACAAAGTTGCAAAAAAAAACGATGTGTGGACTTGCTCGAGCGCGGTTGTTTTTTAATTTATTTTAAAGGTATACCAGAATAACAAAAAACATATAATCTGACGATTTCCGCAAGCCAAAGGTAATAAAATCGTCAATTAAGTTCAGACCATGCAGTAAGGTAAAGCATGTGTTTCCCACACCGCGCCTCTCGGTCCCTTTCACTTTTCCCGTATCTTTGACTCTCTCGCACCTTCCCCACACTGTTTTCCGACGCCATGACACCATTACAGCTGTTCATTATCATCTGCCTAGCCTTTTCCTGACTATCAAGCTTCCAGTCAAACTGGATTTGGCTGAATATTTCACGTGAAGCGGCTGCCTACCAGACCACCACAATCCATTAACGGGGTAACACGGTACTTCTTGGCAAGACTAGAGTCAAATTTAATGGCTTCTGATATTCCGTAACGACTGCCAAAGATCTAAAAATGACAACCGGGACCAACTTCACGTGTTTAAAAAAATAAAAAAGCATGTTTTTTTAAGTTGTCAGATTACCAATACCCCTCAAAATAATTATCAGAATTTTGATCACTATGGCTGGGACATCATGATGAACTTTCAGTATGCTCATCTGACGCGCCCGAGTATTTCAAGATGGTGATTTTTTCTTACATTTTCAAGAATTCGCGGCAAGCTTGCGTCACTTCCAAATAAAAAAAAAAAAGAATAAGGAATGAGAGCATCTGTAGGGTTCTCTGAAAATCTGACATGCTCGAGTTAATGTATTTTTTATTTTTTTCTCCCCTCCCGCATGCCCACCCCCACCATGCAAATCGCCAGATTGATATATATTTCGTATCAGAGACATGTTGGATCATGAAAATTATCAATATCTGACACGCTTCAGTATTTCCATGTCACTGTTTTTTTTTACAACTTTGAAAATCTGTATACACTTCCCCCACCGCTGAACGTGGAAACATGAAAGGACCATTTATTCTTCAAATCATCCAATCTACCAAATCTACTAGGTTTCCGCGACGCTCGAGTAGGTCCACATTTAGCATGATGCTCCCCTACCTTTGGAAGACTGTCTTTTGTAGAACTTTGTCGTTCAAAAAGTGCTGGCACTCAGCCTAATTTGAATAAATGACTTTTGATTGATAAATAAGTAAAATGTTTCAATGTTTCAGCGCTGGGACGACGAGATGGCCAAGATGGGAACGCTGATCGCTTTATCTTGCGATAAAAAACACGACTCCATGTGCACCGCCACTGGTAAGTCTACTTGTCGGGTGCACTCTTAGCAATCTGAATATTTACCATCGCCCCCTGGTCTCCTATAGACTCTGCGTCGATGAGTGCTACTATGCAGGCATATCCTGGCCCATATTCCAAAACGAAAACTCCAACTGAACTCGAACTCCAACATGAGCACAAAAACCTAAAAAAAAGTATTAGCGAAGTATTTGAAAATTATAGAATTATGTAAAAAAATCGATTGCTCTGATAGAAAAAGGCTTTCCATGCATGACAAGAACAGAGAAACCCTAATAACTTCGTCCCCTACACAAAACGTTGCAGTATCCCCAGAAACTAACAAATGTGATTTGGATCCCTCTGTCAATGAGTACCTATCCAACTTTTAATAAAATGTTGACGGAAGGCACTCCAGCATCAACAGCTATCTTGACCCCAGGACCTGTATATAATATGAACTCTAGCTTCAGTACTCCTATACAATGTATATCCACTACGCAGACGGCGTCAACCCACTGAACCATAGCTGTGCAACTGAAGAAGGACATAGTTTTAGGTGATGACCAAGGGCGTTATATTGGATACACCTTGCAAGCCCTGCTGGACAATGAATTTCATGTATTATGCTTCTGGAAACCTGGTGCAAAGACAAAAGATGTCTTAATCAATTCTTGACTCTCTAACTAAAAATGACTATGTTATTAAATTGTCAGGTACTAATGATACCAATCCTCTGGATTTTTAAATTGACCTCAGTGTTTGGTTTAGAAGTATTAAACATGCCAACATTATTGTATCAGAAGTTCCTACATCATCATCATCATCATCATAATATTAGCCGAAAGACGTCCACTGCTGGACATAGGCCTCCCCAAGTGTCGCCAAAACAACCGGTCCTGTGCGTCTCGCATCCATCGGTTACCCGCGACCCTCACCAGGTCATCGGTCCACCTTGTGGGAGGCCTTCCAACGCTACGTCTTCCGGTACGCAGTTGCCACACCAAAACTTTTCGGCCCCATCGACCATCTGTTCTGCGAGCAATGTGCCCTGCCCACTGCCACTTCAATTTGGCGATCCTTCGGGCTATGTCGGTAACCTTGGTTCTCTTGCGGATATCGTCATTCTTGATTCGATCACGCAAGGAAACTCTGAGCATTGCCCTCTCCATTGCCCTTTGGCTGACTTTAAGCGTTCTGATGAGGCCCATTGTGAGCCACCACGTTTCAAGTCCATAGGTCATCACTGGCAACACGCACTGGTCATAGACTTTTGTCTTGAGATACTGTGGTATGTGAGACGAGTAAATACCGCGCAACTTCCCGAACGCCCCCAGCCGAGTCGGACTCGACGGTTGACCTCTTAAACTGAACATGGACAAAACCAAGGTCATGGTATATACCCGTGTATCACCCACTCCTATCAAGATTGGAGGCTCTACACTTGAAGTTGTTGACGAAGTACGTCTACCTGGGACAAATGATCCAGTTAGGTAGGGCTAACTACGAGAAGTTCCTTACAACAATCATTTAAATAAACGGCGCTTGAATAGTTCTTTACGCCTCGTATGTAATAAATATAATGGTCTTTTTGTGAACATGGGATACAGTCAATCTGTATCACGAAGTCAGCGCCATCTCACTGTTAATATTTGCAGACTCTTACTGAAAAAAATATTACAAATTGATTATAAAACTAAATTTATGACGTTTAATGAACAAAATCGAATTTTCACTAAGCCAAAAACTGACCAATCAACTCAAACTCCCAACATACCTGACGACATTGTAATTACTGACTGTGACAAATCCACTCAAACTTGTGACATTCCTGATGACAATGACAATAATAACTGCGAATTGTCTATGTTTAAGGACAAAGTGCCTACGGCTGGTAGTAGTAACTGTTTTCGTGTATTAATATGTAAATATCTTTCATTAGAATGTTAATGGCTTGATTGGTAAGTCAGATTTACTTACAATCCATTTAGAGGAATTATGGACAAAGGACAAAGCATTGACATACATAATATGTATCACTGAACAAATTATGCTGATTGGAGATCAGTTCCATCTATCTATCCCTAACTACGAATTGGCTACGTTTTCAAGTCGGAATACTAGTCGTGGTGGATCATGCATCCTTATAAATCGTATGCATGAGTATTAAAACATTGATTTTAGTAAATTCTATGTAGCTAATGTCCTTGAATGCTGTGCAGTAGAATAAATAATACATAATTTAATACTGATTTGCATCTACAGACCACCAAAAATGACTCTTTAGAACTATTTTTTGATAACATGGATGGTATTTTGCGAATGTGTAGCCTCGGTATTTTAAAAAAAGTGGTTATTTGTGGTGATTTTAATATGGACACTTTGACACAATCAAAACCATCTAATCAGCTTGAAACTCTCCGTTTAACCTATGACCTAAAAATTGGAATCCATCAGCTTACACGATTAGCTGGTGGTAAATGCATTAGACAATATCGTTCATAACGTCAGAGGTAGTAAGTGTACAGTACTTGATTTATCTTAGGGATTAAATATAATGACCACCATAAAATGCTTTGATACCCTTAGTTCTTTTACCAAAAATATATATTTGACACCAGAAAAATGAAGTCTAAAATTACAATAGTACTAGCTATTTTAGTCACGACTGCACCTCAAATTGTATTCGAACACCAAATGTAGTAAATGATCACCAAATCTTAGCGAGCAAATTAATGCGCTATTTTTGCCTAAATAAACTACTGTGATTGCCATAAAATGTAGGCTTGGGGTTACAAACTGGATAAAATAGATTAGGTTAGGTTATAACTGTGACCAACCGCGCGCGAGCCGAGCGAGCGAAGCGAGCGGTGCCGCGGCAGCGGCCGGCGAGCGCTACTTCTCGAATATTTTTTTGAAAAAAGTTATTTATTTCACACTTTTTTAACTCCAAACACCAAACAATAGCTGCCAATAAAAATGAAAGAAAGCTTATAAATTAAAATAAAGCTTTATATTTACTTAAAAGTTTTGGATTAACAATGATTTGTTTGACATTAGTTTGCTTAAACAGGATAGCAAGATGTAAAAACTTTGATTTTAATTTTACATTAAAATGCTGGTATGATTTTGGTGATCATTTATTACTTTTGGGTTACCAATGATTTATTTGGAGTCATTTTGCTTAAATAGGATAGCGAGACGTTAAAATTTTGGTTATAATTTTAAAATTAAAATGCGTGGTTAATTTTGGTGATCATTTACTATTTTTGTCTCCTAAATATTACTATATCTGGTGGTAAGTTAAACATAAGCCTTTATCTTATCATACTGCCCAAATGCTCTGTGAAAAAACTTGTTCCATTAAGCATTGGTATGTTCTGAGACGCGACTGCTGCCAAGAAAAGTTGTCGAAATTCATTGAATCTCTTCATAATCTTAGTTTTAGTGAAGTCTATCTACACGACAATCCTGAGGAAGCATTTAACTGTTCTACATATGTACATCTATGACCTATTTAAGCTTTTCATGACCTCTGTTTCCCTTTAATTGAGGAAAGTAAGAATCACTCTGCGTAAAAAGTCTAACCGGATTTCCAAAGGAATTAGGCTCAGTAGTAAGCGTAAAAGAGAAATGTTATGGCAATACAAGCGAGCCCCTACTTCTAAAAATAAACTTTTGTTGAAGCAATATGCTGCTCATTTAAAGAAAATAATAACACTGACCCAAAAATCTCAGAATTACTTTCACATAAATTCGGCAAGGAATAAGTCTAAAGCTACTTGGAGCATAAATACATATAATAAAACAGTAACGAAAGAAAAACTGTACATTTAGAATTTTAGAGAAAAAATAAGTGGCTTTTGTTAGAAAAACGTAACTGATGACAAAAAGTGACTTTATAGAATTTTTGTCTGTTTGTCTGTTTGTATGTGTGTATGGTACGGCATCACGCCAAAACTACTGCATAGATTGAAATGAAATTCAGCAAAAATGTTCTTTGTAAACCAAGGAAGACTTTAGGCTACATATTATCACGCCGTATGTTATGGGAGGTAAGCAATATTGATTTTAAAAGGTTTTTGTTCGTAATTGAATGCACAAAATGACATGTTAGTTAGTTACAAAACCATTTAGATAATTTTTACACATAAACCTGATAGGAATTGTAGGAATCTAGAAGAAATCAACTTATTATCTACATAATTCAGATACCCGTAATGCCATCTGTTTACTGAAAAAGTACTATAACTATCAAAAGCATGAGAATTACACCAAAATATATTTTTTAGTTAATGGTACTTTTAAAACGTCATAAATCTCATCATCATCATCATAAATCCGTTTTTTGATACAAAACTTACCGTTATGCATTTGATGCATAACATAAAAAAAAGATTTGGTCTGATTGCTCCACTGACGTTATTTTAAGTTTTTTTTGAACGGTTAATTCTCTCCACTCAACCTTTAAAGCACCCTGGTTGTTTCTGTACACTTGGACGGAGCTCGGCCGGCAAATTTAGCCAGGACACCTACGCACAACGGAGTCCATACTCTACTCTATCCGTTGCGGGGTTTTATTTTATGGATGGGAAATCTCTGATACCAAAGGTGGATAGTGGGGGCAAACTGATGCTGCTTACTTTGACTTCAGAAAAGCATCTGACTTAGTCGATAATGACATGCTACTTCCGAAGTTAGCTGGTGTTGGTTTCACCCCACATTTACTACAGTTCTTTGCCAGCTATTTGAGGGATAGGCGACAATATGTGGAATATGCGGGACACGTGTTAGATCCATATTTTACGATATCAGGAGTGAGTCAGGGTAGTAACCTTGGACCTTTAGGGTTCCTCCTTGTGGTAAACGACTTACCAGAAGTAGTCCAAGATGCTGTTTGTTGTTTGCCGACGACCTCAAAATTATCCCTCGCAGTAAAAAGCGGTGATGACTGTGTCAGGTTACAGAGGGACATTGACAGAGTGGTGAGTTGGAGCAAAGAAAACCTCCTACAATTTAATAGCTCGAAGTGTGTGACAATCACTTTTTCTCGTGCACACAATCCCATCGTATGCAGCTACCATATTGACGGGTTGCCTATGGACCGGGTCACAGAAGTCAAGGACTTGGGAGTAAGTTTTAACACCAGCTTGACTTTTCGTGATCACGTCATGCGTTGCTGTAGGAAGGCTTTCAGAAATTTAGGTTTCATGCTTCGCACAGTCCAAGGGTTCACAAACGTAAAAGCTGTCATTGCGCTATATAACGCATTGGTTAGGAGCCAGCTAGAATGTAACGCAGTCATCTGGTCTCCGCATGAGGTTAAATATAGTCTCATGCTGGAGAGAATACAAAATAAATTTATAAGATATTTATATATGAGGTATTATGGTGTCTATCCATTTTATTCGTTAATGTATCCCACCTTATTTATTTTAGGTATGGTGGGATACAACGAGTTGAGGGTTAGGAGGGATTTGGCACTGACCTACCATATTTCAAAGTATTGAGAGGGAAGTTGCATACTGCAATTATTTTAGGGCAGTTGAGCCTGTGTGTCCCCGACAGGTACGTGTGGCGACGACGGCGACCGCGCCTGCTGGTGGAGCCGCGCAGTCGGACTAACCTTCTAAGAGAGGGGCCGCTGACGCGGGCACTTCGCACGCTCAACCTGATTGCTAATGAGACGGACCTATTTTGTTGTACTCTGGGTGAATTCACAAGGAATGCATTATATATAATTAGTTATAGATGTTAGTATAAGTTAGGATAAGCGCATTTATCGCATTGGGGAAAAACCCTATAAGGATAGATGTAAGGTGAATAAATAAATAAATTAAATAAAAATCATCAAAATGACTTCTTCCGCTCTGGGTAGACTGGAAGGGAGTGTCAGACTCTTACTGACTAAAACCCATCTGTGTTTCTCCTTATGATGTTTGCGTTCCAGGGTCACGGTGACTCTTTCGAACAATATTCGCAACCCTAGCAGGGTCTGGCCCTAACGGGCCCCGTCTACTTAACTGACATCTCTTGGAGGCGCGCATGGAACACAACGCTTCGTCGACCCGGACCAGTGGCGCTATATAGGGTGTATTGCTCGATCCCTCCTTCTCGCTCGAACCACTCACGCTTTAACACGTCATGGTAGGGCCGCTGGTTGTTATCGGGCCGCGAGCCACCCAACGCTCGCCGTCCGCAGGCCCGTGCCTACGGTGGCCGAGAATCGCCCTGCGACTCCTAACGCCCGGGGCGTCTTCTTCTGTTTTGGCGGCTAAGGCGTGACGTTTGCCACTCCTTCACGCGGCCCGCCCCTTCCTTTACTAGCATTACTGTTTCGCAAAAGGAGGTGACGGCTTCCCACGCCTCCGCGCTCTGGACCATGGCGTGAACCAGAGCTGGTAGCGAGAGGTCGCCGTCGCTGATCGCCTCGACGAGGACACGGCGGTGCTCCGCCCAAGCAGGGCAGACCTTCACCGTAAGCTCCGCCGTGTTCTCTGCGGGGGTTGACTTCTCTTCTGGTTGGTTTTCCCATGGACATGTAGCTCTATCGCGTGTTTACAAACTTAGCAAGTTTCATCAACATCGTGTATCATCATCATTATCCACAGTCCAACTTCGCTCACTGCTGAGCATAGGCCTCTCTTTTCGTGTGCCAATCCCCACGTTCCTGTGCCAGCCTCATTAAGGTTCTACCCATGATGGCAACAATATCGTCCGCCCATCTCGCCGCCGGTCGACCAATACTTTATCTTCCAGTCCTCGGACGCCACTCAGTCACTGCCTCACTCCACCTATCATCACCGCGCCTTGCCAAGTGTCCTGCCCGGCTCCACTTTAGTTCTACAATTCGTTTTCCGATGTTGAAAACCTTCGTACGTCTTCGTATCTCGACGACGTACCTCTACCAAGCATGGAACGCTCCATGGCTCTCTGTGCAACTACCAGTCTGTAAACAGCCTCCTGCGTGAGCGTCCATGTAAGTAAGTAAGTCATGGTGGGAAAAGCACACTGGTTATAAAGGCGGGAATTCAGAAATTGCGGAATTTTGGCAGGCTTCGGAATGTCGTCCATTTTGATAAAAGCGGCCCATCCAAGGAGTGTTCCTCTCGATACCTCCGTTTGTTGATTTTCTTTGCCAATTGAAAGGATATGGCCAAGATAAACATATCGGTTAAATCATCTCCAACAATTCATTTCCAGATTTGAATCGCTGAAGGTGTTTTCCATAACCTTCGTTTCGGTCATATTTATCCCAAGACCCAACTTAAAAGAAGCATCTTAAAGATTTTGAAGCATTTTCTGGGGGTCATCGAAGTTCTCAGTGAAAACCACAAAGTCATCTGCAAATCTTAAGTGAGACAGTTGGGCAGAAAATTGACGTTAATACCGCTAATAGTCCCAATCTATACCCACATTTTTAACGACATCTTCTAGGACTGCTGTGAATAGTTTCGATAAAATGAAAGAAGCATTATCATTACAACGTTTCTCACGAAAAATTATTTGAACAGAAGAGGTGATACTCGACGGCGCGTTGTGTTCCACGCGCGTCACAAAAAGATGTCAGCATAAAGACGAGGCCCGCTAGGGCCAGTGCCTGCCAGGGTTGCGGAATTTGTTCGAAAGAGTCACCGCGGCCCTGGAACGCAAAGGGCATTAGGAGGAACACAGATGGGTTTTAATCAGTAAGAGTCTGACACTCCCTTCCATTCCGCCCAGAGCAAAAGGAGTCATTTGATGTTTTCCCATACATAAAAAAAGAGGCAAGCAATGATAGATATTGACTGTTCGTATTAGGTATACGAACACATTGATCTTACCTAGCCACATCATTTTACAGAAACACGCGAACGAAGTCGCGGGCAACAGCTAGTTATCAATAAAAATAAGATCCTAGAGAACTGAATAATTATATAACAGCAAATGACAATAAAATACACAAACCTCTACTAATTGCCCAAGCTTTTAATGACTTTTTGTACACGGAATTCAATTTTATTATAATTTCGTCTACAGTCATTAAAAAAAAACTGCGGAGGTTGTTTCACTTGAGAAAATTACTATGAAGAAGGAAAGACCAATGTGGGCTATTCAAGTATTGGTATGGTAACCAAGTCAATCGGGTGAAATGGGATGATACAGTTTCTGAGCCGTATAGGTTGGAGTGCGGGGTGAGACAGGGTAGTCTGACGTGTCCCAGACTCTTCAACCTGTACGTGGATGACCTGATAGTCGCACTCAGCAGCATGCGTGTCGGATGCAGTGTTGATGGGGTTAGAATTAACAACATCAGCTGTGCAGATGACATGGTGCTGCTGGGTCCGTCGGCGGGAGCAATCAGAGAGATGCTTAAAACGTGTGAGGCCTACGCTGCCGCACATGGATTAATATATAATGTTAAAAAGTGTGAATATATGGTCTTTGAGGTCAGCGGCAAACGCCGTGGAGAAGGACCCGAGTTGCTTGTGAACGGGTCGCCAATTAATAGGGTGGCAACTTTTAAATACCTAGGGCATTGTCTTACCGCTGACCTCAGGGACGATGTTGACATTGAGAGGGAGCGCAGGGCCCTAGCGGTCCGTAGCAAAATGTTGTCCCGTAGATTTGCGCGGTGTACAGATCAAGTAAAAGTAACACTTTTCAAGGCTTATTGCCAAAGTTTGTCCACGGGCAATCTATGGGTCAATTGTGCTAAGAGATCGCTGGATGTCCTGCGCGTCCAATAAAACAATGCTTTCAGAATGTTGTTGAGGCTACCTCGTTACTGTAGCGCGTCGGAAATGTTCGCGCAAGCCCGTACCGAAGGTTTCTATGCAATTATACGAAAAAAAAACAGCGTTGCTACTGAGAAGAGTGAGGGACAGTCAGAACAGCATCTTGAAAACTGTAGCCGAGAGCTTTGGTTCTCCGATTGTGCAGCAGTTTGTGCGGAAGTTGATTTTTACTAACACTAGGCAACAAGGTATATTTGTATGTTTACTAACACTATAATTAATATGGATGTTTGTGTGTCCGAGATAAAGATATGATATGATATGATATGATATGATATTAACTCTTATGAGATGTCGCTAGCCGTCTCCAATTACAATTTTGCAACGTCACAGCGGTAAGGCCTTGTTCCACCACTACCACATCCTGATGCATACCCACGTCGGCCTCTAAGAAATACTCCCTGAGGCTGCATATTAATACCTCACGGTTGTGCAGGGTCTTTAAGAAGTCACGACCCCCGCACTTCCGCGGGATATACAGCCTCGAGCGTACCCTCCTAGGGCGTCAAGTTCCGTCTGAGTCCATTTTAGTATGCCGAAAGAGTACATCAATACCGAACAGTTAAAGGCGCGCACCTTGTTTCCGCCTGATTAAAGACTGTTAAGTACTTAGTTCTAGCGGCAAAATAAGCGCTCCTTTAATGATTGTTTCACGTCAGCAACATTGATGCCTAACGCTTCCGACATACCCAAATACTTGTAAGTTCGGTTGAGGAGAGGGACCTAAGGTGTATGGAAACCGAGAGTTGGGTTCCCACGGATTCCATAATCTCCCCTCGCTTTACATGCATGACCACACATTTGTCCACACCAAATTACATCCTGATGGCACTACTGAAGGTTTCCGTTACCTTCAGTAGCTTCATCAGTTGCAAGTTGTTAGGAGTAAAGAGTTTCAAGTCATCCATGAAAAGGAGGTGCGATATGACCTGACCACCTCTTCTCAACCGGTAGCCTAGGCCTGAACCCTCCCCACCAACCGTGTCTCCACGTTGCCGTCGTGGTGGGGCTTGCAAGTCTCAGTGATCTTGGGGGCTTTGCCGGTAGAGCCACTCATGCCGGAAGGTCCCAAGTGAGAGACCAGACCAAGAGAGACACAAGAGGGGCATACCGTTCGGAGACTTGAGCAGTGTTCGGGCCCTCGGACGGTGTGCGTCTCATTGGCTTGCTCGCTGCTCTCTGGTACGCGTCTGATCATCAGACGTGACTGTGAGGGCAGCGAGCAAGCAGTGAGAGAGAGGGAGAGAGGAGGGGAGATAGGGACCGCACCCTTTAAAAGGACAATAATGGACAGTACTGCAAGAGATTTTGTACCCCAGGGCGGTCCGGACTGCACAGCAGTCCGAGAATCCGCCACGCCTCGTGCGTCAAGCCCCTCGTATTCTGGGGGGGGCAACAGTGCTGTCCACATTCCGCATGCCAAGGGCATCAGTGGCCGAGGAGGCCCCCGATCCAAGCCGTCCTTTGAGGACATGATCGGGTTCGACTTTGGATCGCCCGACAAAGCGTCGGTCGGGCGGAGCGCGTTAAGAGGCGCGTTATATTGGAGGAGGGGCTCGCCTAAGCGTCACCCGGGTGCAGAGTCGGAGTCCGAGTTGGACTCCGACGACCTGGTGACAATAAGCTCGGCGAGCTCTGGACCCGAGGGAGCGGGGGCTGCTGCGGAGGACTCCAGGTCCTTCCGCAAGCGGCCCAGAACAGAGGAAGACCGGGGGTCGTCCGGCAGCGAGGAGGTTGCCTCGGCTCGCAAGATCCCCACCAGCAGGCGGGGCAAGGGCCGAGAGGGAGGCAAGGGGAGATTGCCCGCCTCCAAGGTGGCTGGTCAGCGAGCCGAGGAGCTCGTCGCTGACGGACGACCCCCCGTAGAGGGCGGTCGCAGGGCTCCTGGTTCGGAGTCCTCCGGCGGTGAGCCGGATGACTCCGGACAGGAGCGAGTTCGGAGGGCCGGGTTTGCGGAGGTGGTGGAGGCCGCGCTTCGCGATGTGGCCTTGAAGAGGAAGTTGTCCTCCAAGAACAGGGCCATAAGCGAGGCGATGGCCTCCATTCTGGCGGCAGCGGAGGCTAACAAAGGTGGGCCTCCGCCGGACGGGGTGTCCGAGCTGCGGGCGGAGGTCGCCCGCTTGGCTGCCGCCACGGAGCGTCTCCGAAAGGAGAACGAGGGGCTCCGCGCAGACCTGGCCAGGCTCCGGGGAGCCGGTCCACAGGGGGCGCCGCAAGGGGGGCGCAAGAAGGACAGCCAGCCCGTGCCGCAGGAGAGCCAGATGCTGGACCTCGTGCGGCAGGAGATGGCAGCCTTCCAGGCGCGGTTCTCCGTCCTGGAGGGCATTGTCCTGCGCCCTCCGTTAGCGGCGAGTGGGAAGGCCCCCCAAGGCCAGAAAAAGGCGTCATATGCGGCCGCCGTGGCTGCCACACCGGGGTCGTCCGGCCAGGACAAAGGGTCCGGGCCGGCACCCGCGAAGCCGGTGCCGGGAAAACCGGACCCGGCCCCGGGAAGGGGAAGGAAGAGGAAGGGTGGGGTTGCTGCGCGGACGGCGAAGGCTCCTACGCCGTCTGAGCAGCGGCTCCCCCCGGCTTCCTCGCCTTCAGCTCCTCCCCCGGCTCAAGCCAGGGCGGCCAAGAGGCGGGAGAGGAAGCGGCGGCAGAAGGCGCGAAGCGTCGCGGCTGCGCTCCGCCCCCCGAAAACCGCGGCTGTAGTGCTTACACTACAGCCGGACGCGGCGAAGAGGGGCGTTACGTACGCGGACGTGCTCACCAAGGCGAAGGAGGCGGTGAACCTTGGTGAGCTAGGCATCGTGGGGGGCCTTCGGCTCCGGGTCACCATGACTGGGGCCCGGATGCTGGAGATCCCCGGGGCAGCCAGCGGCCCAACCGCGGACGCTCTAGCCGAAAGGCTCAGGGCGTCCCTAAGCGCGGACGATGCCCGAGTGTCCAGGCCCACCAAGCGCATCGACATGCGCATCTTGGGCCTGGACGACTCCGTCACGGAGGCGGAGGTGGTGGCCGCCGTCGTTAGGACGGGGGGGTGCTCAGCAGAGGAGGTGAAGGCGGGCACCCTACGTCCTGACAATACGGGCATGCGCACCATTGTGGTGAGCTGTCCCATGTCGGCGGCCAAGACCATCTCGGAGGGCCGTAGGTTTTTGGTGGGTTGGGTTTCCGCGCAGGTCAAACTGCTGGAACCCCGACCTCTGAGGTGCTTCCGGTGCCAGGTGGGCCACCATGTAGGAGCTCAATGCACCTCGGAGGTGGACCGCAGCGGTCTATGTTTCCGCTGCGGTCAGCCCGGTCACAGGGCCGGCTCCTGCGACGCCGCGCCGCACTGCGTAGTCTGTGCGGCAGCTGGCAAGCCGGCCGACCACTGGGCTGGGGGTAGGGCCTGCGCCCTACACGCCAAAGCCGGAAACCGGAGAAAGCCCTCCGCCACCGTCATCTCTGCCACGACCGCCGCCACCGCCGCCGCTTCCTCCGCCGCCAAAGCCGGTTCCACTGCGGCTGCTGCTACTGCAACAGCCGCAGTAGAGCCCCTACAACGGGCTCCGGAGGGGGCTGAAATGGAGTGCCAGTAATGGCCCCATTTCACCCCCTCCTGTTGAACGTCAGCCACTGCGCCGCCCAGGAACTGATGCTCCTGAGCATGGCGCAGTGACTGATGCCTGTGGACGGCGAACAATGGGTAGCTCGCCGTCTGATCAGAACAGGCCCGGGTTGACGGCGCGCTGTGTTCTACGCGCGCCAAGCCAGCAGTCGTCAGCATGGGTCGGGGCCCGTTAGGGCCAGAGCCTACCAGAGTTGCGGATTTGTTCGAAAGAGTTACCGCGGCCCTGGGAAGAAAGGCACTAGGAGGACTAAAGGGTGGGTTTTAATCAGTAAAAGTCTGACACTCCCTGCCGCTCCACCCAGAGCGGGAGGGGTCATTTGATGATTTCCCATCCTCGAAAAAAAAAAAAGGCCTGAACTCTCCAGCAGTGTACTGAGAGGGTTGAAAGCCAGGCAAAATCACAGTGGACTTAAGACTGTCGCCTTGAAATATGCCACGCTCGATCCTTATCGGGTCGCTGTTCGCCTGATCAGTCGACATCCTGGATAGTGAAGGATTTCACTGCCCTATACACGACATCAGGAAGGTGCGTAGAACTGGATCAACTTTATACAGCTCCAGCACCCTCATGAGCTTTGTATGTGGCACCGAGTCATAGGCCATCTTATAATCTATCCAACATGTCGACAGATCCTTTCGGGAACCTGTTGGCTAATGGCAATATCAATGAGGAGCAGCTCTTTAGTACCACGAGACCCGTTCCTACATCCATTCTGAGAGGCTGACATTATTAAACTACTTTCAATAATAATGTGATGAGTAATCTTTGCTCTCAGAATGGATGTAGAAACTTTATAAACCGTCGGTAAACCAGTGATCGGTCTATAATTCTTTATTTGTCACACACAAATACACACAGAAATCAACGTCAAACTTATAACATCCCTCTTTTTGCGTCGGGGGTTAAAGTTTAGGTTAAAATAATGACACTGGCAGCTCATAAACTTATGGTTTATTCGCTGATCGCGTTCAGTTTCATTAAAGAAATTGGCCCTAAGTTACTTCCTTTAAAATCAGCTAACGAACAGTGAAAATCCCTTCAAAATCGTTTCGGAGATTAGTCTGTATTTTGTCCGTCTGTCTGTCCGTCTGTTTGTCACAGACGGACAGACAGACGGACAAATTAAAACGGTACAGACGGTAAAATTGTTTTTTGTTATATATCATGTATACCTTCATAATAGTTTCATAAGCATTTATTAAAAGCTGTTATTTTGATATTACAAACACAAGCTTCACTTGTGTTTACTCTAATATTTATAGACTAGCTGCTACCCGCGACTTCGTCCGCATGGAATCCTGTTTTTATTCTGGTTAATTTATCTTTTGTTTAGGATGAGGTCTGTTCCCGGTTGTTTAAATGAAGCTATCGTTATGGTTTTACATTATATTGAATAAAAATGTAATTACAGACTGCAGATTGGGTTGGGGTCTGTACTGGATGGTGGATGTGAGGTAAAAAGGGTGATTTTATACAAACAAAAGCTTTTATAGACGTTGTGAATGAGCGATGACTGAGTGAACGGAGCGTGGAATGAACGCAGCAGCGCGCAGCGCCAGTGCGCGCGGCGGCCAGTGGACGAACCAGGCGGCGTTGAATGTCTTCACCGCAGCGCTCACGCACCGAGTCCAGCACCTTGTCGGCAGGTGGCGCTAGCGGTAGGCGTGAACATGCCCCCGGCCTTGGAAGCGCTGCTTCCAAAATGGTTCCCGGCACGGAGTCAGGCGTCGTCGCTCACAGGTTGTGAAGGCAGCGGGCAGATCTTGGAGAAGGCACGTCTGATCGTCCCAGAAGCCGTGTGGATGTCAGCCACTCGAGCTACGCCGTCTCCTCCTGGAAGTATACGCAGAATGCGACCGAGCCGCCACTTTAATGGTGGCAACTGGTCATCCTTGATGAGGACAAGGCTGCCCAATGTGATGTCCTCCTGCCTGGTCTTCCACTTGGTTCGCAGTTGCAGCTCCGAAACGTATTCTGTGGACCAGCGCCGCCAGAAGTGCTGCCGCAGTTGCTCGATGCGTTCGTAGCGTGTCAGACTCGAAGTTGGCTGGTCTGGAACATTCCTTGAAGGTGGCGACGTTAACGGTCGGCCAATGAGGAAGTGTGAGGGGGTGAGGGGGGTAAGGTCAGAAGGGTCTGAGGAAAGAGGTGACATTGGACGGGAATTTAAGACAGCTTCGATTTGTGTCAAAGCCGTGGAAAATTCCTCGTAAGTTAGTCGCGCGTTACCTACTATGCGTCTCAGGTGATACTTGCATGATCTCACCCCGCCCTCCCATAGACCGCCAAAATGTGGAGAATAAGGAGGAATAAATCGGAATTCAATGCTATTATTGGAAGCGTAATTAATGATGGCTTCCGATTCCTTCTCTAAGAATAAAGGAAACTCCTTTTCCGCGCCCACGAAGTTTCTACCGTTATCAGAAAAGATAGTGCGAGGCGTACCTCGCCTACTAATAAAACGTTTTAATGCTAATATATAGTCATTTGTAGATAAACTAGTGACGAGTTCCAAGTGCATGGCTCTAGTCGTAAAACAAATGAAAAGACAGATGTATGCCTTAGTGAGTCTAGAACCTCTGCCCTTTCTGGATAATATGAAAACTGGCCCCGCATAGTCTACACCGGTTCGCATAAACGGGTAGCCAGGTTCTAAGCGCTCGGGAGGTAAGTTGCCCATGATAGGTGCTAATGTCTTACCCCGATTACGTGTGCACGTTACACATTCGTGTACTATTTTTCTAGCGAGATTTCTAGCGTTCAACGGCCACCAACATTCACGCATAGTAGCTAATAGAAGTTGAGGCCCGGCATGTAATAATCGTACATGCTCGTATTTAAATAAACGAATTGTAAATGGATGCTTACTACATAATAGAATCGGATGTTTCTTATCGTAGGTAAAATCGGACGAATTACATAGTCTACCGCCAACCCGAATTATTTTATGTTCATCAATAAAAACATTTAGACTTGAAATCCTATTATATTGTTTACAACTTCGCTTGATAGGAATTTGAGCAACTAAGTTATTTAAAACATCTGGAAAAGAATTCCTTTGTACGAGTCTAATTAACGTTCTTTGCGCGGCGTTCAACTCGTCAACAGATAAGAAACCGGTTTGTCGCCTGGCTCGGTCAGCTGACTTGAGGCGTGAGTTATTTATGAATCTAAGTACGTAGCTACCTATTCGTATAAGTTTAGTGAATGACGCGTATTTATTGAAGTTGATTATGTCTTCGTGTTGAATATTGGGTAAGCAGGTTTGTTTGTGTTTTATATCTGGTAAGTTACATGCCTCGGAATTATCGCGTTTAGTTTGCTCGAAGTAATGTAAACGATTATGTAAGTAAGACGGACCGTACCACCAAAGTTCGTTATCTTTTAACAAATCTAGGTTACAACCTCCAGACAATAGATCAGCTGGGTTGTCTTTACTGCTCACATGTAACCACACTGAGTCGCCTGTGAGTTCATTTATTTCAGTTACTCGGTTTTGTACAAACGTTTTTAGTAAATGTGGTGACATTTTAATCCAACCCATGACTATTGTGGAATCTGTCCAAAAATATACTTTACTAAACTGCAACCTAAGAGATTCAACTATTTTCTTATATAATTTAGCTCCTATCAACGCGCCACACAGTTCCAAACGAGGAATACTGATTGTTTTCAAAGGTGCGACCTTACCTTTTGCACACAACAACCGAACGGTTGCGGCACCGTTATCGCTATATGTACGTATATAAGCACACGCGCCATATGCGTTTTGAGAAGCATCGGAAAATATATGAAGTTCTGTGTATTGGGTATGATCACCTTTCACGTGACGAGGGATGCGAATGTCGTTTAGAAATCTCAACGTAAAAATAAAGTGTTTCCAACTGTTAGCAATTTCCTGAGAAACCGAAGTATCCCAGTCGATTTTACTCAGCCATAATTTTTGTAGAATCATTTTTGAAATTATGACTGCAGGTGAAAGAAGACCTAATGGATCGTATATTTGTGATATTACTGATAACATTACTCGCTTAGTTAAATATGAATTGTTTTCATAGTTATCAATATTTGTAACGAAGTGTAGCTCATCGCTAGTGTTGTGCCAACCCAATCCGAGTGTTTTGGTTTGAGCATGTTCGCCTATGAAACGTTCTGTGGCTTTATTTTGAGATGCATCTGAGTTAAAGGTCCACTTGCGCAAAGGAAAACACCCCGACTGGAACACGTCTGATGTTTTTTGACATATTCGAAGCAATTTATTTAGATCATCATCACCGGTGATGAGATCGTCCACGAATATGTCCTCCGTGATGACACGAGCGATGACGTCATCATCGCATTCTAATGCTAACTGTCTAATACAGCGCATGCTTAAGTATGGAGCTGACGCAGTTCCGTACGTGACTGTATTCAGTTGATATGTATATAACGGATCTGAAGGGTTATCCCGCCACAATATTAATTGCAGTGACCTTTGGTCAGGCTGGAGAAGAACTTGACGAAACATTTTCTCCACGTCTGCACAAGCTACGTATTTATATTGTCTGAATCGTAACAAAATCGAGAGAATATCGTTTTGTAACGCGGGTCCCGGATACTGAATATCATTTAACGATTTATTCGAGCTAGTAACGGCACTAGCATCGAAGACAACGCGTAGTTTCGTAGTTGAACTAGATTCCCTAACAACACCGTGATGTGGAAGGTAATAGTTTGGTTGACTACAAATCTCTAACTTGGACATATGACCTAAGTCATTGTATTCACGCATGAAGTTAGAATATAAACGTTTAAATTCTGGTGAACGATTGAGTTTACGCTCTAAGGTCAGAAATCGTTTCGTCGCTGACGTATAAGAATCACCCAACGCATCTGGTGCTTCTCTCAACGGTATACGAACCGAAAATCTACCGTTTTCAACGCGTTTTGTTGTATTATTGAATATTTCTTCGCATGTGCGTTCATCATCTGTTAGGGGTACGCATGATGATGAAGGAATGTTTTCGAGTTCCCAAAACAGCCGGAGTTGTTTATCGATTTCCTGACTGAAGTGGCAACGAACGTGAGCAGGCTTTGGGTTCCTCGCGAACACAGGACCAGATAACAACCACCCTAATTTTGAGTTTTGTAGGAATGGACCACTCGCTAGACGTATTTTGTCCGTTTCTAGAAGATCCCAAAATCTATTCGCGCCAATCAACAAGTCAATTTCCGAACTAACGTTAAACGTCGGATCTGCTAATTGTAAGAACTCAGGTATACGTATATTACCGGCTTCGATGTTCATCGTAGGCAAACTGGATGTTATGCATGGCAAGATCAAACAACGAAGCTTGGTATTAAAATCGCTTAATTTTGCACGTATTGTGACGTCACATGAATGCTGTGATTGCGAGACCGATTGTCCCACACCCGAGATTTCAATAGTGGACTGTATATATAACGCATTTATTTTCTTTGCTAGTTTTTCTGTTACGAAGCAGTTCTGACTTCCGTTGTCTAGAAGCGCGCGAGCCGTGTGATACACGTTATTATGATCAGCTACTTCAATTAACGCCGTAGAAAGCAAAACAGTACTTATTAATTTAAATTCGGTAGTGTTTGCTTCACACGTGACAGTGCTGCTCGAGTCGTTGGAATGTAAGGTTGATGTCGCTAAACTGTGTGCGCGTTCAACCTCTTCCACATGTAGCAGACTGTTATGTTTGTTTGAACACTGTTTACACGACCCGAATCTACATTGATTTAACGCGTGACCGGTTCGTAGGCAATTTGCACACATCTTATTATCGTTAATCAATTTAATTCTGTCTCTCACGGACATGTTAAGGAAGGCTATACACGAGTACAATGAGTGTTCCCTTTTGCATAGGACACACTTGGGTAAATCCCATTTATTATTTGTATCACCACGGTTATTATTATAGCGCGTCGCTTTAGTAGATGTGTAGCTATGTACGCGATGTGAATTACGCTTCTCGCTTGCGTTTTGATGTTTAAAATCGCTATGAGGCGTTTTATCTTTGACGTGGTTCGCGCCGATCATTTCCAACGTGTCCGCTCGGTTTCGGAGGAACGTTATTAAATCGCTAAGTTTTATTTTTTCTCGTGAACCCAAACACGTGGCTCCGATGTGACTTTCCCATTCGCGTTCCGTAGACGAATCCAGCTTACTGACCACTAAATAAATTATTAATGTATCCCAATTAACTGTGGGTTCATTTAGTGAACTTAAAGCGCGCAGATTACGTAAAATAGTATCAATTAATTTCCTTATTTGCGATGGCGATTCTTGTTTTAATGACGGAATATTATGCAACGCTTTTACGTGATTATTAATTAATAACCTCTCGTTGTGATAACGGCTTTCTAATAACTCCCATGCATGAACATAGTTGGCAGGGCTGAATTCTAAAGCTGCTATCACCTGTAACGCGCTTCCACCAAGGGCTGACCGCAAATAATGGAACTTTTGAATCTCGTCTAGATCGGAACGATTGTGAATCATGGTTACGTATGAATGTTTAAATTCTAGCCAGTGATCATAGGCTCCATCGAAAGCAGGTAATTTTATGTCTGGTAATTTAATATTGACACGTGGTTCTGATGCAATTGGAAGTCGACTTTTAATTTCCGCGTTTTTAATCAAACAATTCGCACTGGCTATTGCCGTAAAATATATTGCCTCTAATGCTTCTATGTATTGTAAATTTGCGTTTGTTTCTGATTCTGGCAGGAGTAGTTCGATTTCATTTTCTACGTTGTCGAATTTATCGTATAATTCACTCGCGGCTTGAACACGCAAAGTTAGCTCCGCTGCTTGTAAGGCTGTTAAGTTAGCTCCCGCGAACGATTCTACGTAATTTTTAAACTGGGTTAACCGACCCTTAATGTTACCCCTTCGTTTCTTTAATTCGGACAAAACTTCGTCTACTGCTTTAACCGACATTCTGACGGAATATGGATGAGCGTTATGTGGTGTGGTGTGATGTGGTGTAGTTATTTACATGCAAATATCACCTGGACCACGTGGCTGCCACACTCGCGTGAACTGAAACGAAACACAGCTTTAACACAAATCGCAACTGAATGGATGGGACGGACGGGACGGGAACAGAG